>OY282589.1:30169425-32868225 GCA_958298965.1 Chrysolina haemoptera | reverse complement strand
GAGAGCGGAGAGCGGAGAGCGGAGAGCGGAGAGCGGAGAGCGGAGAGCGGAGAGCGGAGAGCGGAGAGCGGAGAGCGGAGAGCGGAGAGCGGAGAGCGGAGAGCGGAGAGCGGAGAGCGGAGAGCGGAGAGCGGAGAGCGGAGAGCGGAGAGCGGAGAGCGGAGAGCGGAGAGCGGAGAGCGGAGAGCGGAGAGCGGAGAGCGGAGAGCGGAGAGCGGAGAGCGGAGACGGAGAGCTATACATTTTCATACCAGGCATTCCAAAAATATAACTTACACTGCCATTTAAGAGTGGGATATTATAACGTGAATATTATTGTACTGTATTTCACTAACTCCATTTTGCATTCATATATTTTTATTGTTATTTTGTTTTGGCAGTTAATCAGATTAATACAAAAAATATACTAGTTTTTCGAAAAAAAAAATCAAGAAATAGCTTGATTTACAAGTACTCGATGTATAACTAATTGACTCGACTTGAATTTCAAAAATAAATTATTGACTTGAGCTTGTCTTGATTTCAAGTCAAGTCCAGTAGTTAGAAAATCAAGTCAGGTAGTGAATCTCTGCATTCGACTATGATCATGGTCCAGGTTTCGTATGATAATGAAAAAAACTATATAATAATGATCCCCGACTTCAAACATGCTTATTATACAGAAACACATATTTCAATCTAATCTCGTGGATTCTGTGCTGTCTCAAAACACAAACTCGTCAACGTTCCATAACAAAAAGTCGCACGGACAAATGAACAAGTATTTCGTATTTGATTAATGGCTACCAGATCCAAGCGGGGAGAGAAAAGGACGGATGTCAAGACAGACATTCTAATGTGTGTTTTGATTGATGGAGACCACCAGATGAAGAAATGTCTTCGAGACATATATTGACGGGAGATTATTAGTTCTTCAGAATTTATTATCAGTGTTATGAACAGATTGCTTGATGCTCTGAATTTTACGACATATTCGATAATTATACAGGGTGTAATCTAACCTCTTGGACTCCCGTGAAGGAGGGGTGTTTAAAGTCATGTTAAAATGAATGGCAGGTGTGAAAAATGCGATTTTTTTTTAGTTAAATTTTTTTTGAAATGTGAGTCGACATTTTGGGAACCTCTGATCTCGGATGCTAGCCCCGAGATATGCTATAAATGAATAAAAATTTTATATGTCATCATCGCCTTTACGACATGGCGCCCAACGAGGGGCACGAGGGCCTTTTGGGGACTTTGATGATGATATTATGGTGAGGCACGGTGTCCCGACGTCACGATACGGGGCTAGCCACTGTGGGGCTCTGCTGGGGGCATCTGGAGGAGATGTCGTAGCAACAGAAGTTAACCCTACTTTTCAACCCAGAGCGGCCATGGAGAGGCGAATGTCTGGAGCATAGGTAGCTCAAAACCAGAAGAGGCAATTGCCCGTGCAGGAAAGATACTGAATGTCGAGCCGAATTAAGATTACGTTTACCTAGAGAGTCTCTCACTCGTGTTATGGGTTGCAAAATGCAAGCTGATGGAATAGGAACGTAATTATATCAGTAAAATAAAAACAAATGAACCTCATAGGTTCCCAACTGGAACATTGATCTTCCTGGAACATGTTTGTCGTTTGCTTTGTTCGTACTTTGAACATCGAACTGTCCCGTGTATGGGTTGAAGAGTAGACTACAAGAGAACACACGCATGTATGAATGAGGTAGAAAATTCCAATTCTGGGTAGAGTCTGGAGTCATTGGTATGTACATCTTGTTAGGTGAATTTTTAGTTGTACTCGGAAAAGTACAGGACTCAGCATCCAGTACTCTGAGCCACACGAGAACTGGCAACAACGTTGCTTTCGTTCTTTGTTAGCCTGTTGTCTAAGTCTAATGTCTATGCAAAATGTCCCGCCGTGGTTCAGTCATTGATCCCGTTGTTTACGAAAACAAATTCTGTGTGAATACACTGTTGAACTGTTTTGTTGATTAATTTGTGATATGTTATGTGTGACCCTGGCTTCAGCTACTAGTGCTGCCTTGAGCTACCAGTGAACCAGTTTGGATACTCGGATACCCATGAGTTTCGTTGATTTTCAGTTTACTGTGATACTTACGTTCCTATTCCATCAACTTGCCACCCTTAGTACGGGTGAGAGACTCTCCGCACTCATTTCACAAAATTTTAAAACTCTCCAAAAATTTCTTGCGCATTTTTCACACCTGCCCTTCGTTCTAACATGGCTTCATACATCTCTCCTTCACGGGAGAGCAAGAGATTGGATTAGATCGGATTGGTGCGTATAAATGATAATCACTCTTTTCAACGATGTGATACTTAACCCCCCATGTCATTTAAAATTTTTAAGGTGATGTGCCCCTCCGCGCTCTCTGTCGAGCAATCACCATGAGTTTGATTTCAAAAAGCATTATCCCCAAATAGTTTTTCCCCATGTGAGTTTTTCTAAAGAGTTTCATTAAATTTTCCAACCACAGCCTACTTCAGTAATTTAACTCAATTTACTCACAACTGTTTAACAAATAATTAGGATTTTTGTTAGAGAATATGAACAAAAATCAAAATGCAAGGCCCATGACACGTCTATGTCAAAAAATAACTTTCAAAGTGTTACCGCAGAAGAAATATTTCCATCATTTCCATCCTTGATGTGTATAATTGCTTCTGAAGAGCCTGCTTTCCAATACTTTCAATCTCCCTGATGAGCTTGGCAAAGCGAAATAGATTTTCGTCGACCAAAATGTATTGGGGATTAAATGCGAGAGAAGAGAACCTTGCTTCAATGAAATGAACAATTTCTGTGAGTTATATTTTTTTAATAACATTCTCCCCATTTGATTTATTTAATAAATGTTCAACGAAAAGTAGAGAAAATTTTAAAAATCAACTGTCTGAATAAAAATTCGAATTTTCACTTTAAGATTTTTTTTTCTCAGTTAGAGTCTTTTCACAATATCTATCAGATGTAGTTCTGTAGTTCAATGTCCAGCGTGGCTTTAACCGGGGAAGTAGTTGTTTTCTGTTAGATATTAAAAATAAATCACATTTTTCATTTTTCAATTTTCATGGAGAATGTTCCCCTTTTCAAAATAATTAGGATAGTTATCGATCAATCGATTCGAAACCATTAATGGAAAAAACTGATTATTATATTTTTACTTATCATGCATGCATTCAAGATGAAAAACAACATATGCTTTTGCAAAATCGGGTGCATTTACTAATTCATTGTCCCAAAACTATGTTAAGTATCATACTCAAAATTGTCCTCGAATGCAAAAAATTGAGAATATCGAGGGTGTTCCATTTTGAATTTTCAATTAATGGGCCTAATGGAATCTATATGGCATGTCTAAAGAATATTTTAACACCCGGTATCGGAGTGAGTATTATACAAAAGCCTCTTTGATGGAAAGGATGAAATAAAACTTAACTTTTCTTAAAATTACTCCTTTTTTTAATATTTTGTGATATTTTACATAAATTTTAATAAAATCATTTATGTCGTAATTGTGTTAAACACAGCAACATGTTAAGTTCGAATATAATAATTTGTACATAGGCAATGTCTATAATAAGCATTAATAACAAACAATGGTTCGGTTTCACATATTTGCACTGAAGCAATATACTGATTGAATTCAGATTAAATAGATATTGAATAAAATGAGAAAAAAAATCGACCAGCTTTAAGATTTTCTTGAAGCTCGTTATAACCCGACAATTCATTCATCATAGCTAAGTGTATCCCTAATATGTATATACAAAAGAATACTATGAAAACTTCCGAACTAAATATATCTAGAAATTCAAAATTATCCAATTCTTCAATGCAGACATATGAAACAGACGGTTGGTGAGGAAGTGGAAACATTCCCAACTCCGAGTCAGCCTCATCATGTCATTCATCAGCTCTTGTCACACATTCTTATCAAGGAAGTTCGTCAAAGACAAAATAAATGATGTCTCCGCCTAATGTTCCGCCCGATGAAATACATGATGAAGCCTATGAACTAACGTTAATCTAAAATAAATTATAAATAGTCATATTTACAGACTTATAGACACATTGTACAAGGGCTTATATTTTTATCTCGCCGAAAGATCCAGCGCAAATGTATTTATTATACATTTACATATGTTCAGTCTGTGTCACTCCTGTGTTTTTATCGACTTTCGAATGAGATGTAACTCTTTGAAAAATAAATAATTTTTTTTGGAATATTCGAAATTTAATATGTTAGTACTTCATGTTCATATCAAAGAATTGTTGGATCTAACATGAATTGTGAGAATTACAGAAGTTCTGAAAGGTTCCATACTTGGACCACTCCCCTTTTCAATAATTTATATGAACGACTTGTTCAACATCCAAATCTAAGATTGATTGATTATTTTACATTATTCAGGTGTCACATTAACAAGAATGATCTAGTGCAAAAAATAGCAGTAATTCAGATTTACTGTCATTCAACATAAGAAAAATTAACTAAAATTGAGATTGAGTTCCAGAATTAACCAGTTACTTATCTCTTTAGTCTAAGCTTTTAGTAGTGACATAATCATTATTCCTTTTTATTCAGGTTCCTTCAAAAATTATTATTTTTTTTTAAATAAAATAAGAATTGGAAGACGATCGAAATCATATCATTTCCACTTGGTCGATTTTGATAATTTGAAGAGCAGTTATCAGAGAAAGTGAGTTTATGTGCGATATTGAGTTATCCGTCAAATTATGCTGTTTCCCAATTACTTAGAATCCATTTTGGTTTCGAAAATTTTCTCGCAATTACAAAAGACGCAAAATTTTTTCACGTTGACATTTCTTCCTTGTAACACGTTGTACATATTGCATTATTTCACAAAGTATAATTTCAACAAGAGATTAATACCATGTACCAATTTTTCTTCGGAAATTCGAAATGATAGCTTATAATCAATGAATAATGATTGACTTGTCATGAGAAAAGAATAAGATGAGAATTCAGGAATTAAAGTAAAAAATATTGAATCTAAAATATGGAATATGTATATGGAATGAGATCAAAAGGTAGAAAATATCAAATCAAGAATACAGGATCTGAGAACACATACGTAGGAGGATCAGAAAGTGGAAAACATGGAATCTAACTGAATAATAATCAATAATTTCCAATCATGGTGTTTCTTGCAGAATTTTCACTTCAGGACAAAAGCGTACTCCACCATAAGCGTATCCACCATAAGCGTATTCACCATAAGCGTACTTCACCATAATCATAGTAGTCCGCGTGCCCATACAAGAATTGGTTGAACATATACCTTATATAACTGCCCTCTACCTTACTTCGACTAGCCTACTGTGATTGAAAATGACCTACAAATCATAGTAGACCTAGAATGATTGATTAAAGTAGTTATAGAGAGTAGGTCAGTCTCACAAATAAAATCGAAATAATGATTTTGGTCGAAAGTGATAGAACTACCTATTAATTTTCTTTTTATTCAAAGATATTCTGTAAAAGACAAGAGACCCAGAAAATTATGAAAACCAAGAAGAAATAATCACCCTATTAAATACAATTTTTAAAATAACGAAAATGAAGAGAGTCACAAATAATTCGGAAACAGTAAAGTACTCCATTGCGCAATTTTGTATGAATATAAACGTCTTTGAGAGTCTCATATTTTTTTATATTCTTATACAGACATTAAAAAAAAAATATGTGAAAATAGGGATCTAATTGAGTTCCATACAAGTGTACTAGGTTTATAAAATGCAGATTATTTTGAAGTACGATTATGACTTAATGGTATTATGATGGAGTAGGCGTTATACTGCAGGTTTATGTATTTGTTAGGATTAGAGAAATAACAATTTTTCGAAATTGCAATGTTACCTTGCCTTTTCGTTATTACGGTTCTGTTTTGTTAACATTGTGCTAAATTCACCCTATGACGAGATATCAATATGATTGTATAATGTTCATTCAATGGTAAAAAACATTAGGTCTGAGATTATACCTTATCAAATCATACCAAAATTATTTTGCCATCTCGCTAATATCGATTATGGTAAGCTATTTCTTTTCCATAAAGTACTTTCCAACGTTTTGAGGTTTCTATATTATCCGTTACAATAATTTTCATAACCCCAATAAATACCTCTCAGTTTCTCCATATCGTCTACCAACCATAGTACGTTCGAAAAATAATCACAATTCAACAAAAATGCATCCATCACCTCAGCGCCACATACCGGTGACCTAACTGTCATATAACAAAACGATTCCGCTACATATCACAAGAAGAAAACACCCTACGTGGGGCTACTCGGAGACTCCCTATCATCCCTCAAACTGGTGTCAGGAGAGGACCTTTGCGCGGGCGCATAGGGAGAATATCTATGCTGCGCCAGAGGCCTAGCCAGCGGAGAAATCGGCGGCTGCAGCTGCGAGCTGCCGGCAGCCGCAGCTGCTGCCAGCTGGTGTTGATGCTGCGCTGCCAGCAGCGACGGTCCTAGACACGCCCACTGGTTCCACAGCACCCCCGGAGGCACCGGACTGCTCTGGGATGCGCTGGCGCCGTACAAGCCTCCCATAAGCGGCCCGTACGGTCCGGCTGCTGCTGCGGCTGCGCGGAGGAAGAGCTGCGATCTCGCCGCCAGGATGGCCTTTTCTTCTAAGCTGAGGTTGTTGTTGTGCGTGTCCATCTCGCCGAAGGGGCGCAGAGGCGAGCGGAAGTAGTGCTGCTCAGCTAGCATGGATTCCATTGTCTCTCTGTAATCATAGAAACTAGTGGCGATTAGTCAAGTAGTAACAATGATTTTTTTTATTAGAATGAGTTTTAAATAGAACAACCTGTATGCGTGGGCCATGATGTTTGCAACATATGGGAAACATTTCTATCATCACAATTTCTGCAATTCAAAATACATATACATATACGAATGAAAAAGTAATTTTTGAAAATAGTCATTCTTAAATATTCTGAAGGCTACGTTTTGGTTCATTTCACGGTTTTCTCGATCTCCAGAACTTTCCAAAAGCTCCGAAGACGTTCTAAAGTTTTCTTTTATATATTCTAGAAATTTTTGGTGGCCGAACTTTCAAACAGTTATTCACTTGGGTGTTTTCAATACGATCTGGACTACTTCAGAGCTTCCTCACTCTAGAAAGTTCCACGCCACCTCCCTATTGGCCTGTAGTTTTCAGTACGTTCTAGACCCTTTTGGAGCCTCTGTTCTGGTTCATTCGACAAAAATTTCAAATTTGCTAGAAGTTTCCAGAAGCAACGAAAACATTCCAGAATTTTCTTTTTTATATTAAATTTTCAGGAATTCTTGGTGGTGGCCAAACTTTCCAGAACTCATGAGTGTCTTTTCAGTACGGTCTAGAACTTTCTGGAGCCTCAATTCTGGTTAATTCCAAAATTTTCAAGAATTTTCCAGAGGTTTCGAGAAAAATTCTAGAAATCTTTCTCATATTCTGTAGATTCCCAGAAGGTTCTACCACCGCTCGCTTCCCCAGTGGTGGCCGAACTTTCAAAAACTTTGCATTTTAGAGGTTCCTATGATATGTTCTAAAAAATTTCACGCCATCCCTCTGGTGGCAGAACTTTCGATAAATCAGTTCAGTAGTGTATTTTCAGTACATTCTATAACCTTTTGGATCCTCTGAGTTAATTCCATAAAGATCTCGAATTTTCTAGAACTTTTCAGAAGCTTCGAGAACAGTCTAGAATTTTCTTTCTTATATGGTAGAAATTTCCTTGGTATCCTTCGTATCCGAACTTTCTGGAACTTCACATAAGTGTCATTTCAGGGTATGGAACTTTATGGTTCATTTTATGATTTTTTTTGAATTGAATAGAATCTTCGAGAGCATTCCAGAGAACTCTACTCGAATGTTTTTTAATATGTTCTAGAACCTTCTGAAACCTCGGTTGTGGTTCGTTTCACAATATTCTTCAATGTTTCAGGTATTTTCAGAATTTTGCCATTTATGTTCTATTTTCTAGGATTCTAGATCACTTTAGAATATTTGACTAGTTTAAGAACATTAAAGGTTATTATCGAACATCCTAGAATATTTCTGATTATTTTAGAAAAACTTTGATCATTATGGAACATTATAGGTCGGTTTGGAATATTTTAGATTGTTCTCGGAAATTCTACAATATTTTGGAATTTTCTGAAAAAACCTGGATTTCTATTCATGAACACAAGGTGTAATAAGCCATTAATGAAGATAAAAAGTAATGAGAAAAAGTAATGAGATAAAAAGTAATGAGATAATGAGATTCCTATGAGACTGCTGAATGAGATACCTATGGGACTGCAATTTTTTTTTTGAGAAATTTGCTTTCTGACCAGAATCAGTAACGCTTGTCAGTTTGAAGCGGCATGACCGATTTTTGCAAACAGGGCGATGTTGTTCCATTCAAAAGTTATGGGGGGGGGGGGATTTTTACGTCCTCACTATATGCATGGAGCTAGAATGGTGGACATATAAAATTCAAGTCATATTTTCACTACGTTGTATTTACTCGTTCTTTCTCTGACTGTTCATTTGATTGTTTGTCTGGATCTGTACAGTTTTGTTGGTGTTCACATTTGAAATTGAGTTACTTGATTTGGATTTGCTAATTTATAAAGTATTGTTGCCCTCGGTAATCTAACAGATATATTGTTCCTTTTGATCCACACTTATATTTGTAGGTCCAATACCCTTCTGGACATTAAAATTAAATATTATTTGTAAGTTCTGAGTTATGAAGCATTGCAACAGGGAAAGCTAGTTTTCTTTTCATACGTTGCAAGTATTATGGCCCATGCTGTGTTAGAAGAAGCAAGTAAGTTATTTCCTTGAAAAACAGTGCACAAATACATGTCTGATGAAATTCAATATCTGTCGCGGTTTTATTAGGAAATTATTTATTATCAATCAGATTCTGTGTTATAACTCCTAGGATTATTAGGTACGATGTATTTTGATTTTGTCTTAGGAGAAGCTATCTCGAATCTAAAAACGCTTTTAATTCATGCAAGATATATGATATTCAGCTAAACCAAAATCTCTTACTTTGCTTAAGTATATTCGGCAGTCTTTGTGCAAGTACAAATAATACCACTTAAAGTCTTCCACAGAATACAAAATTAGAGACGCGGAGGATAATCATAAAATCTAACAAATTAGTATCTAGAAATTATTAATAAGATGCATACCTTTCGAATTCTGTGAGCCTGGACGAATCCCTGAAGCCTTTAGCAAATGGATTGCTGTCAATCTTCAGCTTCGTTATCTGTAACAAAATTAAAAATTCAAACACTCTGAACACTGTATGACAGCTAGGAGATGGGCCACTTAGCGTTTGATCAGCGTTTTGGATGATCATCAACATTTCATCAAGATCCAGTATTTAATTTGACAATTAGTGTTTATTCATAAAAAAGATAATACGAAAGCGTCTAAGGGCTACATAGTTTTTTTTATATTTTTCCAACTTTAAAGTCGGAAATCTATTTTTCCGACGTCGAAGTCGGAAATTTCGACTTCTCGGCAGAAATTCCGACGTTAAACTCGGAAATTATTTTTCTGACTTCTTCAGTGTTACGAAAGTTATAGTTTACTGACTATTAACAATCTTATTGAACGATAGTTGTTCATCGACGCAAGCTTATTATGGTAAATACCTGTCAAAAAACAACGACTCCCCTGGCTAATAGAACGACGGGCATTGCATTAAATATATAGAGAACAAAATCACAAGTACTCCCTGTAATAAACTAGCAGAATTTTGTTTCCATTCGGACAGGGACACCACCTGCAGATTAGTTTCGAGGTTTTGCCTCTCATCAATGCAAGGGTCGATCAACACAGACAGCTCTGAAGTTCTAATCAATTCATCATTGCGACGTAGGCTTATTATGGCAAATACCTGTCAAAAAACAACTACTTTCATGGCTAATACCACGGCGGGTATTGCATTAGATCTAACAGATACTTGTGCACTGTTCCTCATTGCAGAGGTCACAATAACAAGTGCTCCATATAACTAACTAGCAGAATTTTGTTTTGGTTACATGTTGAAATGGTAAAATAGACAGAAGTGGAAATTTCGGAGAAGGAAGGAACTGATGGATGCTGTTCACCAGATGGATACAGCCGACCCTTTTCAACGAATGTTTTCTTCTGGCTGATGCTTACAGAAGTATTGATATGGCTTGAACTGAATTCAACCAGAACATCTATTTTGTCATCATATCTAGTTCCTTTTCATCATCATTTGTAACAACCATGTCACTATGGCCGAATGACACACGAGTATCGTTGTCAGTATCTCCGTTAGTTGATGAAAAGTCTTTCGTTACATCACCTTTTATTTTCTTCATGGAGTGTCCGTTAATGGTTTTGTTTATTTTTCCAAATCCTCCTGGGTTAACCTTTTCTTTCTCTCTCATGTTTTTTCTCACTTCTCTCAACATCTTTATGGACAATATGATTATTGTTATTACCATTAATTATTGTCCCATGTTTAAACCTCTTACTCTGCAACGCTCCAAATCCCACACCCCTCGATATTGCTCACATTGTTGATTATAAACACAGCAAATAAATAAAGTACACCCTATCAAGACTCCTGAAATTTCCATCTCTCTTGATTACGTGAGTATCTTGCGCTGAAGGGAGACGGTGAATAGTGAGTTATGGCCTCACAATGAGCGGTAGCGCCAGTCTCATATGCGAAGGTGTTTTATACGACTTTCTTGTGTACCAACATGGAACAGTGTCGAGTGGGTTCCAGTTAACTCGACTGACAAAAAGGTGTTTGTTGGTGGTTGACAAGCGTCCGTTTGTTCATTTCAAAGCGGCAAGTCAGATTAATGAGTGTCTGTACCGATAATCTCACGATGGACGGAACATAGGAGACAATGTGACCAATTAACTATTGTTCAACCCCTTCCCAATGGATAGCGACAAGTAGGTATGAAATAAAGAAATTGATGAGTTTTCAGTTTCGCTGTTCACGATAACTGTCATCGTGACATCCTAAGAATTATCTAAAATATCTCATAAGTTGGTTTTTCGTCATCATCCAGAGTCCCTTATCCAGCAGAAAATCATCTATTATTGTAGCACAGTTGAATTCACTTATTCTCACCTATGAGTCCTTTTAACACTTATTTCCGGAAATTTGAACCCTTCCACACTCAACTCGCTGGATACGCCCCTGTTCCCCTGCAACTAAAAGGTGATATTTGATTGCCGTGTTTACCGAAATATCACCGCAAAGTCACCAACAGTTACACGAAGAAGCAGCAATTATTCAAAATAAATTGCTCAAACGAACTTGATCTTGATAAGCGTGCTGCAACATGTATTACCGACTGGGCCATAAATAAGCGCGATAAATATTTATTTCTCATTTTTCCCGGCGATTTTCGCATAATTGTGAGCAAAGCTGAGTTTGCGAGGAATAAATGGAGATTCGATCGAAATTGAGAAACGAAACGTCGGAACGATTATGTAATTAAGACGTTATTGTTTGGCTTTGACATAATTTGCTCACGATTTGGTGATTCATTTGGTGGAAAAGTAACGGATTAGTGGATTAGTTGCTAGTTTAGATGGAGATACTCACGAAGAGCAAGAATTTTTATTTACTGGGCAGGTGGAACTATTCACAGACTTTGTTAGGTATTTATATTATTCTTCATTTTTCTTTACGGATTAATTAATATAAAATAATGGTACATTTGGTATGAAAAATCTCTTTAAATATTACGAAGAGATTGGAAAGATATCGTCAAGGCAAAATGAGGATTGAGTGGAAGAACATTTTCATGATAAAGAGATTGCTTCATTGGAGAAAATAAACGTCGTCCTTTATTTTCCAATTTAATCGAAAAATTTCATTTATTCATATGTTTTATACAGCGTCACTTCACGGTCGATGGTATATTAGACGTTTCTGGTAAACGCAAGCCAGGATTTTTATGAAAATTTCACTTCTCACATTTCCTCACCTGTTCTATCGATCTAAAACATTTTCAGCATTGCGACGTTGCCGCTTCTATCAAAAAGTCCTGACGATTTTTTTTTTAACACACCGTATGTTGATAAATTGTTTGAATCGCTCTTTTATTATAACACTTTTTTGTTGATAATGCCCTATACCTATCTCTATCGGTTTTCGAGATAAAAGATAATGTGTGTTAAATATGGTCCAAAACATAGCCCTAGTTGAACTTGAGTTCATCAGTACTCGCAATTCATGAAAAGTTGATATTTTGAATATAGTTTGGACGAACTCGATGTATTTAATTAACACCAAGGAATCGACTCCATATCATATAGGGCGTCCTAAAATTACTATTATTTGCGTTATGCATAAAAGTGGTCGAAAGTTCATTTTCTTAAATAAAACCCCCTGTATATCACTCAATAAATTGAAAGATGATGAAAAATGCTTTGAGATGACATATCATGTATCAATACCTAAATCTTCAAGTTTTCTTAATAAAGCAGTTATTGTGAAAAAAAAATTATTTTTAAATAATCTGATTTTAGATAGCCGTGGAAATATCAAGCATTTGACAGTTTGGTGACTTTTATAGGTTATTTACAGTTATTGACGGTATTTCAGAACATCTCTCGAAATAAACGCAAAAAAATACTAGGATAATGACGGTTTCTGATGGTTTTGAAATTTAAAAAGTCTTTGTATGTTAATTCAAAAGCAATATGAGAGAGAATAACAATTATACATGAATAGCTAAATGCTTGAGGGAAAAAAGTTCCAGCAGTGGGATTCGAACTCACTAAATGTAATTTTAACTGTAAACCCCAAAAAAATTCTTTGCTATGGTAACGATAAAAAATACAAGCCATCAATTGGTCGAAAATGTGGTGTGGAATTTTCACATATACATACTTGAAGTAGTAGTACCAAATACTGTTACTGTCTGATTTTTTTTCATTTCATACATACTCATGTTCGCTTTATCAACAAACATTCAGTTCTTTAGACAATAGCGCCTTGCACCCTAGCAACCCTCAGACATTGTCGAGAGTCTTGTTCAAGTTACGAAAAACGGGGCCATAACCTTTAAATGTGTGATGCCGTGCACGGACGAGAATTCAAACGATTCAAGTCCGTTCAAATGCGTCAGTCATCCATCTGTGTTGCTTGAATTCAGCTATCGAGAGTATCCGTTATCCCTACAGCTGTGGTCTCAACAATTAATTGACTGATACACAAAAAGCACTTAAAAAATTCCTTAAAATTTCTACAACACCACATTGGCGCAGCCAGGGTGAGGGCTTTGGGGCTGCAGCCCCCCCCCCCAGGCCACTAAATTACTAACGTTATTCATAACACTCGGATGACGAAAAAAAAAGCTCTGTAACTGAATTGTATGTTCAGCCCCTCCCCCCCCAAACTGAAATCCTGGCTGCGCCACTGCAAAGCCACAACCCCGCACTTTTCTCACCGTCGGCGTCGCGCGTCGCGTCGCTCCGAAATGGGCGCAATTGATAACCACCCCTAGGCGCAAAGTAGGCGCCCTCCGAGAAGTAGCATTCTCCGACTAAAGTAAACATAAATAATAGTTTTTAAATGAGACAGGACGTTTCACACGACGCGCGTGTGTGGCGAGACACATGATGCGATGTTCTCGTCGAGTGACGAATCGCCCGAAGCCGGGGATTCGGTATTATGAGGATGCCTTGCGAGTTTACATGACACATTTCACAACATCAATATGTTAAGAAGTCACTAACGATTCCCGTAGCAGCGTTTGAGAGGCAAATTTATACGCTTCCCTACCGACGAGTTGGATAGATCATGGTTAATTAGGGAGGGTGAGGGTGCACTAAGAATAGCCTAGTGGTAGAGAAAATTCTTTTTTCCGAGAATTATCAAATAAATGAAATAGTAAAATCGACAATGTCCCTTCTACCCAAATATTTCCACCATGTGGAAGACAAAAATCTGACAGAAAACAACTACTTCCCTGGCTAATACCACGACGAACATTGAATTACATTTGACAGATATTTGAGCAACGTTTTTCCAAGACCCAGTTGCAATTGCTTATTGTAATTATACCCAGCAAATTATCCTTCATTTGGCTGGGGAAGACCACCTGCAGACGCGTTTTGCGGTTCTTGCTGCTCGTCAGTGACAGCATAGGTCGGACAACATTAGAGTCGTCCAGCCCAATGAATTATAATCCACTGTAGAACTAATATTTTATCACAAATGAAGCAGCGACTTACAGTAAAAGTCAGTCGTAGCGCCATCCGCGATGAAACCCATAAGCAATCCCCGTAGCAAAGACACCAGAAAGTGAAAAGAGTTCGAGAATTTTTGCCTTCGCTCCAAATATATCCACCATGTGGAAAATAAGAGGCAAAAATCTGACAGAAAACTACTACTTCCCTGGTTGCTGTCGATTTTACTATTTCATTTATTTGATATTCTCCGGCAAAAATTCTCGAACTCTGTTCACTTCCTGGTGTCTTTGCTACGGGGATTGCTTATTGACTGACTTTTACTCAATGTCGCTGCTTCATTTGTGATGAAATATTAGTTGTACAGCGGATTATAATTCATTGGGCTGGGACAGGACGACTCTACAGCATACAGTATCGGAAACTTTTCATCTAAATCTAAGCGAGCAACAAGGAACGCAATTATATGATAATACCACATAAATAAGAGAGACGCACTACTGAGCGCTTCTCCTGTTACCTCGCCCGATGAAATAACCGCTCACGTTGATATCCCTTCTTCGAGCAAGTAGAGGAGAAATCATAATGCTCTCTCAACATATAGCAAGCTATTCTTCACGCTCTCATAAAACTACCATACCCAAGATGAAAACTTTCCTATACTGTATATGATCTTTCCTAATCTTGGAATATTTTCATGTTCACGGTAACTTGAGAAAAGCCAGTAATAAAATACTATTTTTCTGTGACGGGAAAAAAGTTTGACAATTTATCTCTGTTGGCAGGTACTAAAATATGACTTTTCATGAAATTACTTTTTTCCCCACGGAAAAAAATTGTGTATTATACACAGGAAAAATATCGATTTTAACTCTCTAATTAAAATCTAATACTTTTTTCCTAGTATAATAAATAACTAACAATTTAGTTTGTTATTACTCGTATTTCATTCGTAGATTTCACAACCGCAGCCACTCAGTCACTCTCGGCTTTGTCCGCGCTATCCCAAACTTCAGCCAATCATATTACAAGAAGACACTGACGTCACAGCTGAGGAGTGAATTTATGGATATTGAAAGCACGTACCCGTTCAATATTAAATAATAAATCAGGTTTTCAAAATTTAGAGTAAATAAATAGTTAGGACTATATTCAGTAAAATTTTGTAGTCGTCAAAAAGACGTAATTAAGAATTTTTTTTGGAAAAACGCCCCTAAAACAAAAAAGTCACAGAGTAAATTATACACTGCACGCCATTACGTCATGTAAAAAGTGCATATTTTAAGATACTGGAAATGCCCATCGGCTTATACTGTCGTTATTAATATTCTATTCTATTATTTTCCATCCCTGTACTTTTTCTACACCCACCAGCTACGTTCCTATTCTTAGTTAATATGAAATGAAAATATGTTTGAACAAAGACATAGTATCGAGTCAGCATTCCCATTATTCTTCCAGAATTCAGTACAAATCAAGATGAAAGCGGGCCCGAGCAACAACGAAGCAAAAACGTCATCCAGCTTGTCGCTATAAATTTCTACAGTCGCAGATGTTGAATTTCAATCATAACTTGCAGACGCGACAGTATTTATACATCGCCGCATTAAGTTCATCCTAAACAAAATATTGTTGACCGAATAGCTATCTCTCAATTAACGGACTAGCACCTCGACTTTTGGCCCGGCGCCAGGATTTTCCGGCCACCCAAGCTCTGGCGCTGATAGCTCGATGGATGCTCTGGCATCGCCGATGTGACAATTTCACCGATTCCCGATCTGCATCTCTATTGTTTTTGGAGAGGATCATCAACGCACGACCACCCATTAACAGCTAGCTCATTTTTCGAGTCGAAAATAGAAAATTCCCTTTGTGCGAGGTGACGATGAAATGATGAGTTCTGCTTGGTGCTAATTTTAGGTGATGGTTTAACGATATGCCTACCTCTAAACATAGAAGAGATGATGGCTAGGAGCACAGCTGGACTGGATAATTGTCTTGTAGTGGTGGCTATATTTTATTCGCGTCGGGTTCATTAACTAGGGAAAACGAGATAAAAAAAATGTGACAATGTGTCCGTTAATATATTTACAGCGATGCTTCGGTTGTTGTTTTTTGTACTTGTGAAAATGGAGCTAAGATTCCTTTTCATTGGACGGGATAAAGAAATGAAAGGAGTAATGCACAAAAATGGCAATCTGGACCAATTTTATCACATGAGAATTTTGATAATTCAAGTATCAACTTGAAACTGATTGGAGTAGTGCGTGGACAAAGGTTGTGAATAGGTATTGATGTTTAGTTTAGTCTAGATATGTAGTTATTGAAAACTATCCGTCTCAGTTCTGATGTAAAATTTCCGAGACCAAGCCCTCCACAGAAAAAGGTGAAAAGTCTAAATCCATGCCAGTATGGCTTAATATTATCTGCATTAATATACAGGGCGAACCACCACCACTTAACAAAAATTATATGGAGTGTATATGGAGGATATATGTGAGAACACACCTAAAAAATTTCTGAGGAATCCGATATCATTTGTATAAAATATTGAATTATAAAAAAAATCTTTTCAAAGACAAGCTTTCATTCAAATGTGCCAAAAACTGAAAAATTATATATTCAGATGTGTAATGTATGCTATTCTGTTAGTTACATATTCAAAAGCTTGTCGTTTATAGTTTTCAGTTCGAATACAAAAGCGGCAAGCTTTTAAATCTATGACTGACAGAATAATTCACACTCACATGCAAAAAAACGCAACAAGTTAATATTTAGTAGAATATGAGGTAAAAGTTTTTTATTTTTAGTTCTATTTTCAAAATTTTTTCAGTCTGCTGAAAGTGATCTTATGACATTGGTTATTGTTCAACTGTAACATATTAATATCATACCAACGTGAAAAATCTTGAGATCGTCAGCAAACAGAAGGAATTTACTATGAAGGATACTACATCATAAATAAATGAGTTAAATAATATTGGTCCCAAATACGATCCTTGAGGCACTCCTGAAGTTACAAAACAAAAATGTTGGAAAAGAATGGTTCTTAACGAAAATTGGTATTTTGAAAGAATTTTACCACGAAATTATTCCGCAAGTTGTTTCAAAATTAGGGTTCAACAACAAACTTCTAATTAACCCTGTGTAATGACTTATAAGCCAGCATTCAACAAAAAACTGAAAGTGCAAGTTAAAAGTAATAATTTTATCTACAGTTTGTGGAAAAATTTTGAAAATTGAACTAAAAATAAAAAACTATGAGACCTCAAATTTTACCAAATTTTAATTCGTTGCGTTTCCTTTCGTTGCGTTTTCTTTGCATGTGAGTTTACAGTAAACATCTGTTGAAGAGAGTTGAAGAGAAATTATCAAATGGGAATATTGCGAAAATGAATATCAAACTAAAAATTTATTAACTCTCTTGAATTTTTTCCGCACGTTTCTACCAATTACCAATAACTTTTTAACTAATAGTTCCATTATTTCTCAATTATCTGTCTCACTACTTTCCCAATTACTTATGCAACATTGAAAATTAGTATAGTGAAAAATTATTAATCAAAAAAAATATCCTGAGAAAATTCTCGATGGTGCTCTATTTGATACACATGCTACCCCTGTCACAAAACATCGCGAAACAAATTCCTCCATACATTCAATCCCGAAGATGCCCTTCGAATGGAATCATCCGACCCAATGATCTCTAATCCTCGAACAAAGTACCATAAATATTCCGTAACAATTTTAAATTGAATTTATTAATGGGTCCTCATCCACCGTGAAGCGCTCGTCTAGTTGGCAAAAATAAATGCAAATGTCTTCTGTTCCAACACTCATAATTAGTCACGAAAAGCGCCCGCGAATGCAGAAGACGACATCCAGCAAATGTATCGGCAGTCGATCGGTGCTCTTCCGCTGGATGGACCACCGAGCGGCGAGGGGGTGCTAAACAAACAGGTCGTCAGTCGAAAAGGAACTCCTGGGGTGGGCCAATTATCTATTCACGGGGAGTGACAGCAACCGGAGGAGAATGAGTGGAATGCGGAGACTCCCTGGGTCTCGATGCACCTCATGATGCATGAGACAAGTCTAGCTCTTCGTATGACACCGGGTGTAGCTGGGTATACGTTCCATGGACCTCTTGCTGTCACCAGGTATTTTCGTAATTGCACCTGTTTTACATAAGGTCAGAGGATTATTGTTTTGTCTGATTCGAATATTCATTTAAGAACCCTGGGATGATCGAAGACTACAAATCATATCGTAATGGGTGTCCTCGAGGATGAAGAAATATCCATTTGGAACTGGGTGTGGATATGATTGGAACAACTGTTTTAAAATCCTGATTGTTATAAATGGATTTTTCGCGACAGTTGCTATCTTGATACATAGGGTGTCAGATACAGTTTCAGTTTAAAGAAGAAGATTTTTGATGATGAGATAAGTTCACTTTCAAATATACCGTTAAGAGAAAAGAAGTGACTGAGATTCCCAAGTTGAGCACTGAGATTAAATACTGAGTGCTTTTCATCATTATCTACAACTAATACACTCTTGAAATGTTCATCACGAGCATCAACAATATCAATTTCAATTGCTGAAAAGGAGTTCATAAAGCTAAAGATTGTCTGAAAGAATTACCAATGTTTCAAATGTGTCCAGGATGTCACAAGGAAAATGACTGCCAATCAGTTGAAGTGTGTTGGATCAACAGTCAATACGCCCTCTGAAGCATTTCATCAATGGACTGCAGACCTAAGGCCCTTGACAAGAAGTGCGAAGCTTATAAGGGAGTGTTGGAGATTTCGAAGAAAAATTTGGCTATACAGATATAAGTGTCCGTTGAACTGTCATATAATTCCAATATTCCATATGTTGGAGTTTCCATTGATCATTGAAGTATCCACAAACACTTTACTACAAAGATATTTGCACAATAAAGATTAGGGAAAAGAAACGAAGGCTTTTAGAGTTGAAGAGCTAAATGTACCCAGAAATGGAATTTAAAAAAAAGGCAAAGCTGAGTGGTCATTTGAGAGATCTATTAATAACGATAGTGAGTAAGTTAATCTCTATCATATATGAATCCTAATATAATAGATATTAATGTTATAAGGATCATAATGGCGATCATTGTGGTAGTAGCCGTGAATATTATATAATGATCGTTCATGATCCGAATTATATACAAAACTCTATCTGCTGGCATAAATAAATAGGTATATATGAATATTTTTCAAATTCCAAATTTAGTAATTTTGAGACAACGGATACATTCGATTTATTCAATGAAAAATAGCGAGGAAGCTGTGCCTCACCATTTCTTTGATAACGCGACAGAAAATAATTAGTTTATTGTCAAACACACTGTGCTGTCAAATAAAATTAGATGTGCAGTGAAATCTTTGAAAATGAGCGAATCTAATGCTAGTTTACCTCCGATTTGGTAGATGGAGTTTTGTATTTTCAATCAAATTGTTTGAAATTACAATTCACGTTTGAATTTCATTATGGTACTAGGACTTTTTGAACTTCATTATGGTCCTTGGCCCATGTTAATGTTTTAGGATGCGTGTAATTAGTTCTTTGGACATGGAACTCATTACACCGTTTCGCCAGCTTGAAACTAGAGTAACCGAACAGACGGAGTGGTTTGATGATTCAAACGGGGAACAGAAGGCTGTCTGTGGTGACTTAGCCTGTACTGATGAGGAGGCAAAAATCTTGAATCTAGTCTGTTATAGGGAGTACTTGCTACTGTATCCTCTACAATATTGAACATTGCACAAGTATCTGTTTGATATTCTTCTACCCATCGTGGTATTAGCCAGGTAAGTAGGTGGATGGGAGTAAAAAGGGTGAAACATCGGTGGGCAATGACTATCGTTATGAAATGATCTCTCAAAAAGAAATAATCACTTTAGTTTGTATCGTATCTACTGACAACAAAAGATATAACAATAATTCTACCTCATAAACTCTCACAGGATGTACCCAAAGGCATAGTCTGGGCAAGTAGAGTACGGCTATTATTATTATTTGGCGTGATGCTCCGGGGCACATATAAGCAAAACGTACCACGTTTCAGTCAATGGAAGATATTCTAGCTCTCTGATTGGTTGTGATCGAACTAGGATGCACTTTGGCATCCAGTCTAAAACGTGGTGCAATTTTTTGCCTGGAAATTTATTCGAAAAAATTCCTAGTGGCGAACAGGCAAGCTAGGTTAGCTCGCTTTTATGAGGTTTGTGTGTAAATCTCGAGCAAAAAACTAATTCGCGCTTTTTCGACTCGCAAGCTAGGTTAGCTTGCTCAGGTTAGGATTGTGTGTCAATTGGGAGCAAAAAACTAATTCGCGCTAGTACAAAGTGCACCACGTCTTAGTCTGGATGGGCAAAATGCATATGTGTTTGGTTACAACCAATCAGAGAGCTAGAATATCTGCCGCTGACTGAAACAAACAGAAACGAAATTACCATTTAAAATTCGTGTCTGATGATATTCAATGAAAAAAAGCAATTGAGAAATTCCTTGGAATACCTTCAGTGTAGCGTTCGCTGATTTTTCATTCATTCACTAGTCTACTGGCTTAATGATTTTTTTACATCAGTTTCTGCGATAGATGATAGTCTCCCACCAGCATATAAACAAATACATTCTGTACATTATAATTTTATTAAACACTCTTCAGAAACTATACAAAATAGATGGATATGCTGGCAAAATTCTGTGCCCTCGGTGCCTGAAAAATCCGTGAAAGTTCACCATAATTTGTAAAATATTCCATCCCCATTCGTCAGTACGAACCACATCTAGTTCTAGCTCGACGATAACTTCCATTGATTCCAAAATCGAACATGAATTTATTCGCTACTTCTTTCAGCATAGATTATTTTATTGCCAAAGACAGCTGTCACGCTGAGAGGTTATGAACTGCTTGTCATTGCCAATTATTCAAAACAATTCAATCATTCGCACCGAAAACTACTACTTGAAAGTAGGCATCCAAAAACCCAAATCTATTCAACCAAAAAAAAACACCTTTTTTGTATGCCAATATCACAGAACCAAACCTCGTGAAATCGGGTATGACCACTTAGAAATATTATTTAAGAATCGAGAAATCAAGAAACTCCACAATATGTCCACGTCCACGTCAATTGATAAGGATAGAAATAATAATAATAATGAGTGCATTGTATCAAGGTCATACACACGATATTGGAAATGTTGAATTGATTGAATATAAAATCAAAAACAAACATTAAAGTGGATTGAAAACTAGATTGATAACTCACCAATTGATTTTGATAGGCCGTAACTGCAGTAAAAATTGTTTCGGGAAAAATGAAAGTCTTGTATTCTTCCTGTTCCAGATCCTGTATGTGACTCGATGATCCCTCTCCTCTTTTCACCAAGTGTATCCTCGGTTGGTATTTGTGCATTGAATTAAGAACCAACTGAAAATAATACAAAAATAAAAGAAATAATGAAATAGTTGATTACATAAAGAAAATCATGCAGTATTGCATTTAGTTTCAAATTAAAAACAGGTCCATAAATCCTGCCAGTGCATTAGAATTCGAAATGATGAATTATCCAAATTTCAACCAAGAACTGATGATTATGTCACTATTGTGACTTAGAAATACCAACGATTTGTTGAAATTCAATTATTCACAAAAATTGTACTCAAACAAATATTCTAAAAATGCATTTCGAACATTGTTGTTGTCAAACATGTTTTTTTTTTCAGCACAGATGGGTGGGTTTTGAAGCCTTGCTCGTAGGCCTCTCCATTTGGACCCGTTGTGCACCCACTGGTTCCCTTTTCCGGGGTGCCCACCTTCGCACCTAAGTTTGCTATCTCAAAGGCCATTGAGGGTACCTCTGATTGGCGCTTTTGGAACGGTTGGCTTGGCTCCCCTTGAATGAGTTCCACAGGTCTCTGCTTCAGTTCGTTCTTAAAGACGTGCCTCATCCTGAGGAACTACAAAGAAATGGAAAATATCGTACCTCCGACCCCAAAGAGAATATAATCAAGACTGTCCCAGACCATCAACTCAAACTATATATACCGGAGCCCTTGGTATAGGAAGAGAGTCTGCTAGCCAGAGAATAAGCAGCTTTAGACAAAGGTTGGAAATAGACTGGATTTAGTGGCCAGAATCATATGGCAAAAGCTAGATTCTTAGATATTCCACAAGTTCATTACAAATATCCGATCCCTATTGAAATTATACCAACCTAGCCACATACAATGAGTCCACGGCTCCAATCGCTAATGATACTGACTCATGCTTCCCATCTGGCTTCCAAGTTCAATGCTCTGCAGCTCTCACCAATACAAGGAAGATCTCTCCTGTTCTGTGGTACAGAACAGGCTTTCTCATTTCATGAGATGATCTGACTTCGAAGCTAAAGGAATCTTTCCAACGATGAGTATGGATTGATACCATATGTACAGAATACCTATAACCTACAACCGTATCACTACTGTCCTTTCAGGAAGGACTGTGCAAGCCTCAAAAAGTCCTTAATAACACAGGATATCGACCTAAATGAATTGATTTACTAATAATAACTCACTCGACTATCAATTGAATTTTAACAGAATGTCGACTGTTTTTCCTACGAATATCTCGAATATCTTTTTTTACTAATAATAAAATAAGAATGACCGAATATTCTATACACTGGGTATTCTTTAAATTCTTGACATTCTTGACATAAAAATAATTGAATTATAAAAATCACTCACATGTCCATGTTTGTCCATTTCGTTATTGGTGAGCTTGACCTTCTCGAACGACACCACCTGTTTCTTCAGCTGCTCTCCGGTGAAGGGCGAGTCGGGATGCGCGCATATCCTGCAAGGAGCCGGAGGATCCGCTTTTCCCGCCACCAGCCAGGACGAGCGATGGTAGGCGTATCGGTACCTCTTATTATCTACAGGAACTATGTCCAGGAGCACCGCGTACCTCTGGTCTGGTCGAATTCCGGTGAAAGAAACCCTCACCGTGGGAAACATCCGTCTGCAAGAGATTGAAAAGGAGTTATAGTAGCAGATGAATGTCTTTGACTTGATTTGATTGAATATCTTCAATTGAAAGTCATCCCAGAATTTTTTTTTTTTGAGTTCTGGTTCCAACATAAAAAAATTGCTTTATTGTTCAGAGAAAATCGTGGGAATCGTGTGAATTGGTGTTTTTCTTGAATTTCTGAACGCTGTATGCCTCAAGGAACACCTTCCGAGTTCCAGAGCTTTGCCGTTCGTTGGAAGAACGAGCCCTGCAAAGAGATGCTCGGCATATCTTCAATGTAACGACATACGGATGTGAGGACTGAGTTCGACGGGTCATTCCCGATGGGAACGCTAACGGTGGAACGATTGATGATATTTCGAGAAGTAAGCGCTAACATACCAACTTACAACTTTGGGAGAAAAATAAGAGGAGCATTTGGTAGGAGCATTTCTGCTCAGTAGTTCAATAGATAGCTATCGTTCTTTAGCGACGACATTAGAAAGAAGAAAAGTGTAAAATCTAACATTGGAAATAGTAAAAGATAAGTTGCTACCGGAGTACAGAAGAAAATAGGACAGTCGTCAGCAAGCAAATAGTGGAGAGAATGTTTTAAATACCAAAAGCATTTACAAGTCAAAAGTAAACTGCTTTCATTGTAATGAAGAAGGCCATCCGAAACGTGAGTGTTAAAAGAGAAGAGAGGAAAATTGTATGATGAAAATGAACGACAAAGGAGGAATTGTGACGAAATGTTTTTCACGGAAGTATGGAGACGACTACGATGAAGTTTTTGCACCAGTTTTCAAACCAATGTCATTTCGTACGTTGATGGTGATTGCAGGTTACCACAATATCATATTTCATCACTAAGACAGTTTTTTAAATATATATGTTTGAAACAGCATGAAGTAAGGTTTCTTGAAAGATGGTGAAGAACACATGGTGTGTAAGCTTCATAAAAGTATTTTCGGTTTGAAGCAAGCAGAACGAGTTTAGAATGTGCTTTTGGACAATAATGTACAGAATAATGGTTGCAGAAGCAGAAGAAAACATGTTTATATGTGAAAGAAACACATGGAGAAATTGTTCATATTTTTAAATATGTAGACGATGTTGTGAAAAACAAAGTACCATTGAGGAAGTTTTCGAAAAGTATTTTCTACAACTTCAAAATGAAATATTTTAAAACACCCTGTATCTATGGATCAAATCAATTCAGTTTCGCAACATGAGATTCGAGACGAATGGTCGTTCTCAAATTTAATTGCCCTCATTTAGGTGCTCAAATTAATAACATCAGTCGAACTGGTTTCCGATCCAAAACGTCGTCAAAAAGTATCCTGGCGGCAGTTAAAATTGATTAGATTCAAACACAGAAGGAAGCTCCTACCGAGATGTTCATAAAATGGCTCTATCAATTACAACTTCGAGTCGGGAGCCGAAATCAGGAGAACCCAAGGACGTGGAGATAATTAATTGGATATGTAGCCCAACTACAGTGAATTGATGAAGTATCTTGATACAAATAATAAACTGCTTCACATTTCGGTGAATTTACTTCATGCATTTTTTCTTAAGTAATTCTATTGAAGAAGTGTACTAAGAAACTCTTCAAGGCCTTTTAAAAATGGAAGTGACGGGGACTTGATGATAAATATAATGAAGGTATGATAGCAGGAAAATTTGAGCTATATCTCATCTGAGGCCTATGCGTATATGTTGTTGTATGTACAATAGTGAGATACAAGTTAAAGTTGACAATTGTCAGTTGCAGTAATACGACATTGATCTTGGGGTTCCTCGAGGATCTATATTGGGTCCCCTCATCTGTTTGCTTGTCATCAACGATATGCCTACGTATACAAGCACAGATATTATGGTTTTTTATGCTGATGATACAACGATCGCAGCAATTGCCGATAACCCAGAGGAACTATTGAACAACTTGAGTCTCGAGTTTACAAATTGGTGTTTTAAAATGCTCTGGTGAAGAAGACTGTTCTGCTGCAGTTTTATTCTAATAGAAATAGGAAAATTGATAATCATCATCATCATCATCATCAGATAGCACCAAATTCCTTGGTACTTATATCGATGGGAACATGACCTGGAAGTCAGGTATAAATCATATACGAAAAAAAGTTGATAGTTGATACTATGAAATTAGACAATTGAGATCCAATTTCAATGAAGCCCAACTTTTAAACATTTACTTTGCTGTTGTATATTCCCATATTTCTTATAATATTACAGTTTGCTCTACAAACCTAAATAAAATATGTGTCTCATAAAAAAGAGTGTTGCGCCTTATCTATGAATTAAACTATAGAGAATTTTGTAGACACACTTAATTAGGAATAAAGTCATGTGGGCACCTGGCATTTATATTTATAAATTCAAAAAACAAATACAGAATTATTAAAATCGAAATTATGTCTTTCGTGCATATCCTACTAGACACGATGAATTGATAGGCTTCAGAAACATTCAACTTGTATGTCTGAAAATTCTCCATATTATAAGGGGGCAAAATTTTATAGTCATTTACCTGATGATTTAAAAAATCTAGACAGGAAAAACCATTTTAAAACGAATCTCAAATAATTTTTGATTAACGGTTGTTTTTATAGTATTGATGAGTTTCTCAATCAATGATGTATATTTATTCTTATTGTGTGGAACTGTTATATTTTTATGTGATGTTTAAAAGTTATATTATTATGTTTCATGTGTATAAGTACATATGTATGTATAAATGTAAACTGTATGTATTTTGGGGATTGGCCTATTCTGAGATGATCATGTCATCTTATTCGAATTGAAATCAAACACATATAGTATTTAAATTAATGAATAGTTGAAACATTTGTTGTGAATACAATTCAAGAAATAACTATCCAAGCATGAAAACTACTTCAATTCCACTCGTAACGCGTTTCTCGAATAAAGCTAGCATCTTCCCTTCACAATACACTTTTCTATAAACAATTTTCCAACCCAATAAATGCAAAATTTACGCAATGCACTTTCCATTATCATTTCCTCAGATAAATATCAAAGTCAACAAAGTAACTCTATCCCCCGAGATTCGTATATATGCAGGGTGTAAACAAGTCTTTAACTTCTTCGAAACCCTACCTAGTCACTTCACTCGAACGCCCATAAAAAATGTATCGATCCTTCATTAGGGGAGGCAGAGCTAAATAATAAAAGCGAATCGCTTCATGACATGAAAGTTGTCAGAAAATGTGACAAACCCTTGTTGTAGTAATTTCATTTGTCCCGTGAATTATTCACCTTCACGCGAAATGGAAGTCTGGCGTTCAGATCACTGGGGAATGACGTTAATGAAGTTGGTATGACTGAAGAAAACGTATGCAATTGATTGAATAAGAGTTTTCGAAGAATTCGGGGAGGGGATGTAGGAGGCTACATAAATTGTAGCCTTAGCACTACCAAAGATGATTGATATTTGTTCGAAACTGATCTAGTGTCGGGGACCTCTATACCCATCACGCGGCAACGATAGACCAGGGTGTTGAAGACACCATCATGGCAGGCCTTTATGAATTCCTCGGTCTCCGACTTCAGCTCACTTGACCTGGGGAAAGCAAAGGTCAGGTTTTTGGATACGCCAAGGTCTGCAATGTTCTTAAAGAAGACCCCATGCATTGGCTTATCCTTGTGCAGCTGCAGGAGGACCTCAGTCTCCGCAGATTTGATGTGAGCTTTTTGCTGAATGGGTTCCAACTCGGTGACAGAGTTTGGGTTCGCCCGTTCAGTGTCAAATACGAGACCAAGTTCATCGGCTGCCCGTATTGCTGCCTTGAAAAAAAATGCTCCAATCCCTGCTTTTTCATGGTTGCGGACCGTACACAGAAGGGGATCTAACTTCTGATGAACAGGTCTGGATGGAACAGGCTCCATCCAGCACCATTCTGCTATGTAGACACTCCAAACTCAAAAGTCCCCGGCCTCCCTGTTGTCTGGGGAAGTATAATCGTGGAACGAACCATTTAAGATGCAAGCTCCTTCGGAGATGCATAATTTTTCAAGTTTTAACGTCGAGTTATCGCAGCTCTTCCTGAGTCCATTTTACTACTCCAAAGGAGTAGAGCAGAATCGGAACGGCAAGCATATTGGTCGCAGCTTTGTTCTTTCCCGTCAGTTCTGATGACCAGATCTGTCGGAGTTTGTGCTGATACTTGCCGCGGAGAGAGTTTTTAACTGTGTTTACCTCTTGGGAACGGCGTTGCTCCACTCCCAAGTAGGTATACGTCTCTCCGGCATCAAGATGGTGTAGAATGTTTCCGTCTACGAGCTGGATATCCTCTCCGTATCTCTCGCAGAAGAACCGTGGCACATTTGTCAATTCCGAACTCCGAATTTCGATAGCAGGCGTGTACTCTTGCACCACCTTCAAGGTCCCTTTCTCCAGAGGCATACAGTTTGAGGTCATCCATATACAATACATGGGTGACCTTGTGCCCCCGTCTGCTGGCGGTGCCGCAGTTGTAACCACGGGTTATCCTGAGTGCAACGGACAATGGCAATAGTAAGATGCAGAAGAGGAGAGGGCTGTGGGAGTCTCTCTGAAATACGCCCTTTCTGAAGATTACCTGCTCTGTTTGGACTCTGACTTGACCAGATCTTATGGTGAAGCGAGTCCTCCAGCGCGGCATCAGTTGTTCAATGCATCTCACTATTTGACCGGGCATCTCACTATTTGATCGGGCACCGCAAGGCATCTGAGCAAATGCATGATTAGATCATGCGATGTTGTATCAAATGCCTTGCGGTAATCGATCCAGGCCATCAAAAGGTTCCGCTTATACTGCATGGAGACCTGCGTTATGCGTCTTTCGATGAGCAGGTTGTCCTTGTAGCCCGCGACCCCTCTCTTTGACCCTCTTTGCTCATATATCCGTTCATACACTGGATCAACTGCGGAGAGTATTCGTGCATATAATATGCGCGTAAACATCTCATAGCACGCACTCAAGCATGTTATCATGTTATAATTATTATTATTATTATCATTATTATTATTATCATGAAATCATCTCCATATAAAATCTGAGCACGACTGACTTTCACGCATTCACGTTCCTTCCCAACACACGTCATTTATCTCGTTTCTTAGGAATAATTTAACTTCAAAGTGTTGGCATTAATTGTCATGAAAACATATTCTGGCGAGCAGCGTCTTTACAGAGGACGTGCGACGCGCAATTAGGTATCCACGAGCATGTCGAAGCGCTCGACTTCACCAGGTGACATTGCCGTCTGAAATGATTCACGGCCTGCTCGTCTGCAAAATGGACTATCGTCTTTTTTATGCAGCGCCAACTTCATCGTTAAGAGAGGTGGTAGAATTCGTAGGTGTAGAGACACGTACTTGAGACAAAGAACTTACAATGTCAGGATGGATGAATTCCGTGACAGACGATCGATAAATAGTGGTGTTTCCCAGGGTAACATGCTTGGGGCACTTTCGATATGAGTTGTTTACCAGTCTAGTGGATGATGCTGCCTAGGAAAGATATTCACGGGACATACAAATAAGTAGTAAGAAGAATACTTAGGTCAGTGGCTAGCTCAGTATTATGTAGCAGTGTCTAATGTTATTGAAGGTTGTCCAGCTCGGAAAAAATAAGCATTTTGAATAACTTAATTTGAATTAGGTTTATTGCGATGAAAATACTTTTACTTTTAGGTTTTGGCGTTTTAGAGTGTGATCT
This sequence comes from Chrysolina haemoptera, assembly GCA_958298965.1. Lineage (NCBI taxonomy): Eukaryota > Metazoa > Arthropoda > Insecta > Coleoptera > Chrysomelidae > Chrysolina > Chrysolina haemoptera. Next base: position 32,839,236 of record OY282589.1, on the reverse strand, counting down.
GGAAAAAGAAGTGTATTGGCAGACTGATAATCGACGTCTGAAATAATAATAATAATACTCCCTCATAAACTTCATTTACATTTTATATTTTCATTTTTTGTTGAGTGTGTTACTGTTTACTTATGGAACTATATGGAAATATAAACGGCCTTACTTTCATTAATTTCAAGTAGGCTGTCAGGAACTAACTTCACAGAAAATTCACAGAAAAATGGATGGGGTAGAGGTGGCCCTTATAATTGGCCAGCGAGATCTCATGATCTCACTCGCTTACAGCACACAAGAGTACCTACATTTGAGTTACCGGCCTCAATTTTGTACACTGCTATAGAAAGAGTTGAATACATATCTTCAGCTGTTTTTTTTTAATGAACTGCAATTCAAAAGATTATAATATTGATCCGTGATTGAAAACTATTCAGAAAAACAGTTCTATTGGACCATAATGCTACATTTACGAAACACACCCATTTCCATCCCCTGGTGAACCTCTTTCCTATAATTTTGTGACCCTAATTACCCGAAAAGGTGGTCCTGAAAAAGCGTGAACGGCCCAAATTGAAATCGAACATGTTGCATCCGCAACGACACCTAAGAATGATCTATATCTCTCGAAAATGTGAAACACTTCAATAATATGGCAGCTTTATAAAGGCTAAAACCCTTAATCATAGCGTTCGGGATATTTATGGGGTGAGCACGTCAGGAGTTTTATTTATATGGACAGGTTGGTCCCGCCCCTGTCTTTCATTTCGGAAGCCAGGTATCAACATGTTCCTCGCGAAGGAAAAGCATTATATTTTAATTACTGGCAATTCGTCCCTATCAGCGTTGTTATTGGCGTCTTCCGAAACTTTTAAAAGTGAGCGATATACAGGGTGTCCCACAAAAAAGCAGTTAAATAGCAGTTCCTATAAGTTTTTTCATAATGCGCCCATGAACGTAATTATTCAACAACTTTTCTCTAGTTTTTATGTCTGAGTGCTCTCCAACTACTAACAGCTCCATCATGCATAATATTTGCCAAAATAAATGCACGAGATTTCGCCAATACCAAGAGAAAAGACAACTGAACAAATAGAACCAACTGGCAAATACACTGACACCACGAACCAACGACGAAAATATGAAAACCAGCATAGTGTCAACATTTCTTAACAAAAACCCGCTCTGGACATGATCTCTGGTGGAGCATTAGAATGACTCCTATCCAGATATAGATGGGACCTGATAGAAGTTTGGAGGAGAAGCGAATCCAAAAAAAAAATATCAGTGCCGGAGAATCAATTGCTTCTAAGTCATCAATAAAATTATTTTGATTAAAATTTTCATAATCTCGAAAGGTGTATAGAAAAGGTTTGGTTAATATAGGTGAAAAATCGAGTGCACATGAAACCCAGCAGAAATACTAGAAGCATCTTCAACTTTCGAACTTTTAACAAGTAACGTTTCAGACAACATCATCACGTCAATAATTTTGACCCTTGTTGGTCCGTACCTAGTAGTATCGGATATAGTTCGGAGCAGTCCGAAGGTTTTGAGTATGTTCAGCAGTCGTTTGGTGGAGTAACCTTCCAAATCAAATATATCTATTATCAAATCACCCATACAGATAATTTCGTCGAAACTTGGAGCAATTATACTCCGAGTTGACTCCAGTTCATTCAGAAGTTCATCAGCTGGTTGGCTTGGAGGTCTGTAACAAACTCCCAGAGCGATATTTTTATTATCATGTTTGAAAGAAAACCAAAATTGTTCCATATTATTTTGCGTAAAGTTAGTTAATAATTTTATTTCGAGTTTGTTTGTGATGTAAAGAGCTATATACCGCCACCCCTACCAACGACCCGATCTTTTCGATATGAATTATACCCATTGAGTGAGATAGAGTCATTCGATATGTTCCTTGATAGCCATGTTTCGGAAACAGCGATAATTTCAAAATTACAACATGGAAGAGAAACGTTAACAATAGTCTCCAAGAATTCAATGCAGTAATATTCAATGCATTACTTTCCTATCATGAGAATACATTCTATATTTATTAACTTATCCCATCCTCGTCGCCTATGTAGTGTTCGTTATTCTTCGTAATTCTCTCTATAACAGTCCACAACTTGAGAATGAAGGTTGTAGAATACTCAATGGGGAACAATAAATAAACACTCATCACTTTACTAAGTACCGCTTTATTCAGTTGTCTGTACAGAACTGAGCTCTCTCCTCTCCAGAGTTGATTAACAACCTTATTCATAATTCGGTATGACCTCATTCATCGATACCGTCAATCTTATTGGTATGCATACATTACAAGAGGCAATAAATATTCTTCATTAAGCTACTTAGATATATGATGGGAAATATCGGCCCAAGTATGGAACCTCGAGGAACACCTTGCCCCTTTTTCAGTTTTCTTCATCACGAAATGATGTATTCAGTATACTTACAGTGTTCGTAACATAAAATATATACTAGCGAAAAACTTCCCTGTAGATATGTAATTTATTTCCACTCGTGATAGTTATGAGTTTGACCACCTCCCGTTATCAATCCTCGAAGAAGCGGATATTGAAGGAAACAAAAGCGCAATAAATCACGTGTCCCTTCTGCCGCCATCTCATTAGTACTCTTACGAGAGTAGTAGCCTCTAGCCTCGGATAAATTCAATTTTAAAGCCACTGATTGCGTTGAAAGTATTAATTTATTGTATATGCCTGCCATGAATGATGTTGGGCGATTAATAAAAATTTCAATCTTCTTTCTCGTTGTTACTCAGGAAACGATGGAAAAATAAATTAAATGGAAATTAGCCTCTGAGAGTAATGCGGCAGATGCTGAGTTTTGATGTGATGGAAATTGCAATTGCGTCGATTATCACGAACACGTTTAAATTTCATGGAAATCCTGCAGACAGTTCATCGTTTTAAAACAATTTTGACATGGCAATATTCGGTCTTTGAAGAGTATGGTTTGAGTGCCTGAGACTTTTCATCCAACTAAAATTGTACAGGGTGTCCCACGACGAGACAGAGAATATCTCGGAGCTCGAGAGTAGTCGAGAAGTGTAATTTTGGGGTTGTAAATTGAAGCAATTGGTGCAGCTTTTTCTGTATTATGTTATGTTTTGGCATTTATTTGTTCCTCCTGATGAAACGATTCCAACAAACTATCACACTTGTAGTCTAAAACGATTAATTCAAGAACTACAGGTACTTCAATATCATTTGTCACACGACGTCCTTTATTTTTTGTGATGATTAAAACGAGACGAAATTATTGTAATTATTCATATAAGTAAACCTGTAGTTCTTAACCCTGCGTTACAAATCCTTTTTAGAAATAATTAATAACATCCTAAAGTATAAAATTTTGAACTGAAACATGTCTTTGATTGTCCTCCACTATAAATATAAGCGATTTTTAACTCGCTATGCTCTTAAGCGTCCGACAACCAGCTCAATCACCCTATATACATGGTTTCGAAAGTAAGTAAGCTATGAGAAATACGCTACTTTTCATAGCAGTTGTAGAAAAAAAGTTATTATCAACATGCACGCACCGCGCCTTTTGGAAGTCGCTTCCAAATTCATCACGACAGTAATCTAGCAATCGTTTGGCGATTTTTCATCTACCGACAACACCTGCTGTCATCTGATTTATTTTTACAGCTGGTGATACTCCCAGTGGTCAATCTCTGCCACTATAGCTTGGAGTCAGTCCGCAGATTTTTAATAACCCTAATCCATCGTATTTGGCGGAACGGATTATGAACAGATGCCCCAACACAATCAATTAAGTGCGATTCTGGAGTAGCGGGATCAGGGGCGTACCTGGATTCTTTTTTCGAAGGTTCCTGTCGAAATAGTCGAATGTTCGTCGAGAAGCCGATTATTTTGAAATTTGGTAGGTGTTCCATAATTCCGGTGACAATTAATTATGAGATATTTGAATAAATTCATGAATTCAAGATGGCGGCTCCAATATGGTGGACGGGTTTTGTGGTTATGGTCCGATTCCATTTGAAATCAGTACGTGGAAGTTTTCGGGGTTGGAGTCAATTTTTGTAAAATTCATGAACCAAATAAATTGGGCGTCTGGTGTCTATAATTATAATTATATCAATTAAGAGTTTAGAACGTGGAGGTTTTAGCGTTGGAAGATTATGCGCTTTTATCAAAATTCATAATATCAAATTGGTGGCTTTCACACAGGAAACGAATTTTTATCATTGCTTGATTCCATCTATAATATATATATATATATATATGGAGGTGTTTAGGTGTTTAGGGGCCATATATCATGAATCTTGACAAAAAAAATAATGATCCAATTGATCTAAAAGTCGTAAAGATCCAAAAACATATACAAACCCGATGATACTGCTATAACATGACGACAGCATGGAGAGTTATCTGATTACAAACGTTTAAAAAAAAGAGAATTGGAAGGATAATAAGATAATAATAAGATCAAACGAACTTACCTAAGTGAAGTTCGATCATGATTATATGAAACGCCTTGTCCGAGATGATTTAACTGTGTAGTTTCCCCGTTACCTGCCAAATGTACCACAATATTCAAAGCTCGCATGTACTCCGCTCTCCCCTAAACCCGCCGTGTTGCTATGCGTCCGGCCATATTTACGTGTTATCATTTTTAAAGCCATGTCATTGCAACTGGAGATGATCATGGGTGGGCTTTAAGGGCGGGTATAATCATTTCGGACAAGGCGTTTCATATATAATTATGAGCGAACTTCACTTAGGTAAGTTCGTTTGATCTCATGATTACATTCACGCCTTGTCCTCAATGATTCAACTAGATGTTTAAAGACAGTTGCGATGATTCACAGAGGAGAAATTTATTTTATCATATAACAACTTCGATTGACAAATTGCGACTGAACAATGAATTCATTCTCATCCTTTTTGTTATTATAGAATCAATCAAAAAAAAACAACTTGATTTTTATTTTTGCAGCCACCCGGCTATTGATGACATTTTATCTGAAGAGGTTCCGCTTCCACTTTCAGCTAAGGTTTTCTTGATTCAAGGCACTGATTCCTGGTGAGTCTACAAAATATTGAGAACCGGCCACTGATGCCCGATATTCCTATTTTTTTATAACTGAATGTTTTATGATTAAACCATTATCTTTCCCTTCTATATTGGAGGTTGATATAAGTTATTTCTTTGAGCACCGCAAAACCGTAATTAACACAAGAGTTATTATTTCTCTAGCGACCAACTCCTCTTTCAGATCTTCGTTGGGATAAAAAATGTCCTAAATGCTCTATGACAACAAGAGCAGGGTCCCAAATCTCATAGTATTTGGATGCCAGGAGTCAAATTTCTTGTGCACCTCTTAAGAACCCTTCACCTGGAAATTGTCTCCATCCATTGTCTGGGGAGAATATTGGTTTGTCTGATGTCCACCATGGAACGATCAGGGTACCTCTTGCACGAACTCTGATAATTTTTTGAAGTACCATAGTTCCAGATGCTAACAGACATTGTGGAGCATCAAGCATCAATCCTGTTTGCGAGAATGTCAATAAAAAATATATGCTTCAACGTTCAAGAAACACGAATTTCTATTGACAGAATTCGAGAGACATTGAGAGAATTGTGAAAATTCAGAGATGGTAGAGATACTTGCACTGCAGTTTGGAACCTTTGGTGTGGTAATGAATATACTGGAGTTTTACCCTGACACCAAATCGCTATTTTTAATACGTCAACACGTTTCAGTCACCAGGTAACTATTTTTTCCCTCAAATTATTCTCAACAAATAATTGTAGTGTTATTCCTTTCATATGAGTAGGTAGGTGATTATACATATTCATTCCATTAAATAATGATAATAATAATTAATATTTATTCCTTGTAATGACCATTGGCTTATCGTAGGTGATACAACAAGTGTATTGGTGTTGAAAAGGGGAACATTCTCCATGAAAATTGAAAAATGTGACTTATTTGTAATATCTAACAGAAAACAACTACTTCCCCGGCACAAGCCACGCTGGACATTGAACTACATCTGATAGATATTGTGAAAAGACTCTAACTGAAAAGGAAAGAAAAAATCTGAAAGTGAAAATTTGCATTTTCATTCAGATAGCTGACTTTTTTAATTCTTTCTAGTAAAATTCCCTCAAAACCAAGCAAGCAACATAATTTGTTTCGAAAAAAAGATGGAATTTATGATAATCATCGGTACACGAGTTGTATTTGTTAAGACTATTCCATGAATGAAATCAAAACCATTTTTATTTATTATTAATGTTAATATTGAAAGTACAGTTAGTGCTGTTGAATATTTTGACGCAATTCATATCGAGTTCGCCCTTTGTAGATTGCGTATGTGACAGCTTACCACTGAATTTAACCTGGAACACTAATCCCACATTCAAATTCTAAAACGATGCAATTAACAAAACATAAATATCAAATTGAGGACTGCCGTCATAATGAAGAAAGCCCTCTGCAAAAGTACTATTTGGAGTAAACTGCGCAGAGCAGCTGTCTTGGTATTTCAAACTTCCCGCTATTTCAGTGACCATTCACAGGGCGCGTCTTTCGTTGGTTGTCTTTAGGTTTATTCGCGTTCATAAAACAAACAGTCTGAAACCATCGGATGCATGCGAAGTTTCACAGAACTGTACGCATTCTTTGAGTTCTGTGGGACTACGCATGCTTGTGACGGTTTCGGGTTTCGGACAGTTTATTTTGTGAACGCGAACAAGCCTATTAAATTGTTTAGTTCATTGGTATATAGATAGTGACTCATCGTTCATTTTCATTCTTTTACGGGAATCGAAAGGGCGGAGTTTTGGTTTACGTGTATGCAAAATTTGTCGAAAAGTTGATATGAATGAAAAGTGAAGCGTATCATGGTTTTGGTCAAAGTTCGGTGTTGTGTCAAAAATTTGTCGAAAATTGTGAAGTTGATATGGATTAATAGTTAGTGCTCATCACGGTTTGGGTCAAAGTTCGGTGTTGTGTCATTATACCAACTTGCTGGTGGGGTAAGTTTGTTTTATAAAACAACCAATGATGAAGCGAACTACAAAGGTATCTAATAGCCAATCAAGTGCCGAACTACAAAATCGAAAACATGCTGTTTTCAATTATCAATATGAAATTTTCCACCGATCAAAAACGCGTATTTTAGCATGAGTGGAATAGTCGATTGGAAATATTTTTTGTGTCTCCTCTGATCTCCCGTAGAAACGCCACTGCCGAGATCCTATAATTACTTCACGGCTAGGTCTCGATGAGAAAAGTAACAAATACGTTCTTTAGTAGTTGAAGTGCGACCATCATGGGCCGTTTGTAGTGTCACTCGGTCCGATGCTCAGCATCTTTACGTTTAATTAAAACATACGAGCCGCGTTGATGGATTCACGGTGTAGCTGGTGCCCCTGGCAACGGACCTGCTCCGAGCGCAATTGTCCGTTAAGTCTCTTATTTTGTTGCTCTATTCCCGGTTTTAATTGGGTTGTACGTACCAGCGGAATTGCATCGTCTAATGCCTCAACGTCAGCGAGAGCTCTTTAGTTTCGTCAGGGGTTCAGCGGATGCTTTTTCCAATTCATACAAAGAAATGATACAAGACAAAAAGGATGAATGACTCAAAGAAGGTGTTCTGATAGGCTTCCGAATTTTGCCGTAGTCTTCTTTGGTTATTAATCTGATCAAATTGTATTTCTACCAAGAAAGTTTTGGAGTAGTGTTGATTCTCTATGTGTTTTGGGGTGCTGAATCTGAATCTAAGGTTTGCTTACAAATTTTCGTGACGGAACATTGAAACAATTGCAATAAACCTAAAAAATCTATTCCTTCTGCGGTTTCTTGTCAAATATAGAAACCTAAGAGAGACCAACTGGAAAAGATACGCAGCTTCACTCAGTGAGTCTCTCGAGAGGCCCGTGACTGAAATACGAGACAGAGAGAGCCTTGAGAGGGCAGTAGACGAAGTAGGCAAGGCAATAGTCAAAGCCTTCGAAAAAAAAGGCTCAAATTGAAACGGTCTGGTGAAATGAGCATCTAGAAACCCTCGGAGGTAGGGTGCGGAAGCTTTTCAACAGAGTAAAAATAAAGATTTTAGCCAAAAAAGGTACTGTAAACCAAGAAGGTTTCTTGAAGAAGATTGACAATGCCTATACTACAACATTCGAAGAAAGTATAAGGATGCTCACAGAAGCACATTTTCCAGCCTAAGTAATTCTTACTGGCCGACAACAGTAGACATCACTAGAAGCAGGCCAAACACGCGAACAACTTTGGAATGGAGGCTTGCTATGGAAATATCGAGACCAAATAGCATCAACTGGGCTATCAGTAAATTAAAACCATACATGGAGTAGATGAAATATACCCCATTTTTCTCCAAAAGGGACTGGAAATAATTATTTCATACCTGTGCCGTATATTCAAGGCTTGCATAGCACTACGACATATATCTACGATGTGGCAAGAGGTGAAAGGTATATACCTAGGGAGAACAGGCGACAAGACACCCAAGGCATATCGTCTCATGAGTTTAATGTATTTTTTGCTCAAAATGTTGAAAAGGCTGATAGATAGATACAAAAGAGATTAGGAACTACAACCAGGCAAGTCAACAGACTTAGCACTGGACGACCTCAACAGGCTACTAATGAAGTCCTTGGAAGACAAAGAGATAGCCATGACAACATTTATAGACATCAAGGGTGCCTTCAACAACGCATCCACCGAGTCTATAGCAAACGCTCCAGTAAAAAAGAGGTTTATCTCCTACTGTGTCAGTGGATAAACGCTAACTTAGATATAGATCATTTCAGGGATCTCCATCAGCAGTATAGGGTAGGTTTATGCAGACAAGAACTTATGTCTGCGAAAAATATTTTGATCACATCTCCATTTCAAAGCCTCATCTGAAACCGCGCGCCCGACTAAAGTACAAGTGCCATCTCAACTTCAGCCTTTCAACCAAAAGCAATACCCAGCTTGTGTGATTACCAAAATCACCGTAACAGGTAAAGGAATCTGTAATTGTTGACAATGAGCTTATCAAGAAAAAAAGAAGATGTCCTTCCGTACCAGGACTGCTCATTGCAATAATCATATACAATAGGAGTAATTCGATCAAAAATTTTTCAGAAAAAACACTTCTTCTGGCTAATACCACGACAAACGTTGATTAACATCTGATAAATGAATGAGTTCCTACTAGGCATTCCCTGCAATTGCTATAGATGCATGGAAATGTTCATCGAAACATTTGGACCACGTGGAAAGTATGAGGCAAAAACCTGACAGAAAACAACTACTTCTCTGGCTAATACCACGACAGACATTGAGTTACATCCGACAGATATTCCAAGAAGACTCAGTTGCAATTGCTTATTAAAACTACACAGCAAATTATCCTTCATTTGGCTGGGGAAGACCACCTGCAGACGCGTTCCGCGGTTCTTGCCGCTCGTCAGTGACAGGGTAGGTCGGACAGCATTCAAGTCGTCCTGCCCCAGCCCAATGAATTATAATCCACCGTATAACTAATATTTCCTCACAAATGAAGCAGCGACTTACCGTAAAAGTCAGTCGCAGCGCCACTTGCGGTGAAACCAATAAGCAATCCCCGTAGCAAAGACAAAGACACTAGGAACAGAGTTCGAGAATTTCTGCCGGAGAGTATCAACTAAATGAAATAGTAAGCAGGTAAATACTGACGGATTAAGATTCTTCTAATTCTTCTAATTGATGTCTGCAACAAATATTTCGATCACATCTCCATTTCAAAGCCGCAGGTGGAACATGATAAGCTCATTGTAAACAATTGCACATTTCTTTACCTATAAGTATCAGTACTCCACCGTGTATATTCGAAAGACATAGCTCGCCTCACTTTTCAATCCGTTGATGTTCTATTATCGAAATTGCGTTCAATTTGCTCGCGAGCGGGCCCAGATCCCTGGTGGTTTCACCCTTTAACTCATCCGAGACGATTCCATTTATTAGGGCCACTAGCGTCTGCTTCGCGTCTTCTAATTTTCAACAGGAACTGCTCGTTACTTGTCAACTTTCTGTATCGCTCTTTGACACGCCGTCACCTCGACGCTGGATGCTTCGTTTGTTTTTCTTTTCGGCGTCGTCGTTGACGAAATGAAAGCGCGTTAGAATCGAATTAAAGTCCTTTTTAGTTTATTTGAAACGTTTACGTACAGTTGTGTGCATAAAAAAGTCCAAACAGCAGTTTCAACTAATTGTTTTTTTTTTGGGGATTTCTTCATAACTTACAAATCGGACGTCCATCGTCGGTTTCAACTTCCTTCAAGTTTTCACTACATTTCAATTGAATGAATTTGCAATCGCCTACAGGTAAATACTGACGAATTAAGATTCTTCGCGATGTTTTATAGGTCTGCCGGTATGGTGTAATAACGGTGTAATTACGCGCCGTCTTGTAGCGCGTGATTTCGCTCCAAAACGGTCCATTAGCGGTTAGTTTACACTCTCGGTTGACTGAAGGCACCATTGGCTCCGATATAGGTGGTTTCTATGAACTTGCGCTCGAACCAATGTTCATTTCTATAAAGAATACTAGCTTCGTCCCGAAGGATTCGATGGCGCTCTGTCCAGGCGTGGTCGGCTATTCCCGATTTAGATGTTTAACCCATTGAGTCTTCTTTTCTTATGAGTAATGGCCTCTTGGTCTTTCCGATATAGGAATGTCCAGATTTACATAGGAACTCATGAATACAATTTTTGCTGAATTCTGTTTTGTTTTGGCGAGGAAGCTTCGTAGGGTACTGTTGGATTGGAAGCAACTAACTCTTCATATTGTATTTGTTTTCCATGCTTCTGATCTTCTCGGAGATACCCCTGATGTAGGGAAGGACAAAGGGGGGGGGGTTGAGGTCGTTCTTCTTTCTTCTTGATCGTTTCTGAACATCTCCTATAAGTTTCCCAACCTTCAGATAAACGTTTGAGATTTCAGTTTCAAACGACGACTTTATCGAGGATATCGATGGAAAAACAGTCCTAGTACAATGTTAACGGTGATGTACATTTTATTCCACTAAGGTTAAAAGGTTACAGTATAAAACCATAGTATGTTTAATTATTCGTTTTTCACAGAAACAACTACTTCTCTGGATGGTGCCACGACGGACCTTGAACGCATTTGTCCGGTTGGTCGATGTCTTAGTCACCAGTGAACAAGAAAGAATTAAGGGTATGGTCCGTATATCACCGAACATTTCAGATCGGTAAGTAGCGGTTTCTGAGCAATCGGCTGCACATATACGGACCCCTTGTCACTTGTCTTTAGTCAACAATTTGAAATACATTTGTTAAAAATATAATTTTTTCTTCAAAAAACAATTAAATATAATGCTTTCAGAACCAAAGAACTTTTTTGAGATATATATTAAATTGATCCAAAGTTTCAAATCTGGCACTCAATAAAATGATTCCAATTGACAAATGACAAGCAGTTCCCGAGTTACAGAGGGAAAATCACCGAAATTTCAGGAAATAGTCACGAATTTTCAGGAATTCGGTATATAATTACGGCCAAATTACTAACCAAAGTAACCAAGGTTATATACGGACCATACCCTAAAAGACTTTCGATGAAAAATTTAATAGGTCATGAGCGCGATCACATTTGTTGCGCTTTTTAGGGTAAAAGAGTCAACGATAACTCAAAAACGCTTCGTCTTATCGATTTCAAACGAGGACAGGCTTCTAGAGGACGTTTGATTCTACGTACGTGTTGTAATGGAAATTGAATTTTCAATCCACTTATCCACAAAAAGAATCTCAAAAATGTCCCAAGAATGCAGTTACTTTGAAACAATTTTTTGGTGGATGAAAAAATAATTTCAAAAAAGCATTACAGCACGTACATTGACCAACGTTTTACCTTTTTTTTATACCAAATTCATTTCGATCGGATAAAGATTGTTTCAAATTTTAATGGAAGAGCAATGCCACTGCAGCTACCTCGACTTTCGACTATCCATGAAAAGAATCTTGAGGTGCTGCCGCAGACATAGTTACATGGTATCAAACTTCCTCTAGAAGACTAGCCTCGTTTGAAATCGATACGTCGAACCATTTTTGAGTTATCAACTTTTTTACCCTAAAAAACGTCCTAAATGTAATTGCGCTCATGGTCTTAATCAGCGAGTATCGAACTTTGCCGTACCGGCGCATGCAACAATTCCTCGCATCTCGCGTTGGTGGCTCAGAAAAACTCTGGAGCTCGTGACAGTCGAAAGAAAGATAAATTGTACAGAGCGTTCGTTTCTATCAGATGGTATTTATTATAAGTACATTAACGATTAATAGCAGGCCGCCTTAAAATTATAAAACCGCAAACATAAGTGTAACAATTTGAATTATAGTCGTACCATCTGGGTTCAGGGATCATTATCGCCGAGATATTCGACCACAATAATCGATTGGTCCCGAGGCGAATGGAGAACCGCCGATCGAGATAGCGGCTCCTAAAAGCCTATAATTTCGCTGCTAATTTGTTTCGATATCTTTTCGGGATCTCCATAGAGACGGACGCCGTTCTACGGACGAATCTTGCTCGATCGGAAAGATAGTTCGCGCGGCTCGAAGGTGTGACCTATCGGGAACAAATAATACGACTATTTCCATGTGAAATATTGTTTGCCGATGGTTGCCGGCACTGCGCTGGATCTTTACCGGCTTTGAACGCTATGAAGAACTACTACGTGTAAAGGTACAAACATAGTGGCACGGAGCGACAAGAGGCAAGCGATGTTACTATAGTATATTCACATTGTAAATACGGACGATGTCAACAAAACCAAGCCAAACTTGAACAAAGTGGTATTATGCTTGTAAACCTTGTGAAATGAATTTGAAAATTTATACATATTTCATATACCTCTTAAAATGTGAACTAAACAAGATCAGGACAACTATTTGAAAGAAATAGTCAATCATTTGATTGAAAACACAAATACAAATCACCGCGGCAATTTGAAAAAAAAAACGCAGCTTTGATAATTGTAACGCAACCAAGCTGAATACAACTCTGCGAAAACATCTCGTTTTGTGTCAGGCCATCTGTGAAGGAGTGTCGTTATCGGCAATTTTTTTTAAATGAAACTATATGTCATGTTTAGTATCGTCAGAAAGCTTGTTTTTTTGTCGTTTCAGTAGTATAATATTATTTCATCTCTCCCTATAGATACAGTGTGTTTGGTAATTTTGCGTCCACCTCTGTAATTCACTTACCTATTGCTTGATTCGTTAAAAATTTCACTCAACTGGGGAATGTAGCCAGACGGACATTCTAGCTATACGGCAATTTGAATCAGACAGTGGCGTACGTAAGTGTTCATAAAACAAAGTTTTTATGTGCTACATTGTTTCATTAAGAAATTCCACTTACGATGTGTGGGATAATTAAATGTATAAAAAGCTGAAACTAATCCATTAATAGTTGATGAAATATTTGATATAAAGAGAACGTGCTACAATCGAGTGGCCAGCACGAAGTCCAGATCTTACACTACTCGATTTTTGTCATGTCAAAAATAGGGTCGATGTCGACAGACCTAATGGACAAATGGATCTAATACAATTATTTTGTCAGAAACCAAATAAAAGGTTTTTCCTTTTTATATCAAATATTTTTTCAATCATTAATGAATTTATTTCAGTTTTTGATACTTAAAATTATCCCAAAAATCTTATGTGGAATTTCTTAATGAAACAACTGTTAATGTAGCATTGAAAACATTTGTTTAATGAAAACTTACGTACGCCACTGTCTGATTCAAATTGCCGTATAGCTGGAATATCCGTCTGCTATATTCCTAGACTGAGTAAATTTTTGAAGCCTTATAACTATCAATGGCATATCAAAAGATTATTTGAATTCACAAAAAGGTGCAGAGTAAAATAACCATCAACTTTCATTCAAACTTTTTTCGATTAGTCTAATATTAACTGAGAAAAATGGGCGGTTCCATACATTTGACAAACTCGGCATGGGCTGAGACCACTTGAGCTTGACAAGCGGATAGCAAATTCATTATGGTCTCAGGCACCCCACGAAATGCTCCGGGGCCTTGATCCCATGACGCGACTAAGGTAGACTAGATTATAGATTATATATTAGGGACTTTCGTGCTACAAGCCTCTACACCGCGAACTTTTCAGATCTATTGTGTTTGTCCTCGATATCATTTAGAGTTCTTTGTCTAGCCCTGTCTTCCTTACGAGACTCCACAGGCTAGTTTTTAGAACACCATCCTAACAGGCCATTATGAATCTCTTGGTCTCCGATTTTAGCCCACCTGATCTAAGGAAGGTCAAGTTTTTAGATAAGCCAAGGTCTTCACTGTTCTTAAAGAAGATCCAATGCATTATAAAACTGCAGGAAGACCTCAGTCTCCGCATCTTCAAAGTGAGTTTTTTGCTGAACGGGCTCCAACTCGGTGATAGAGTTTGAGTCACTCCATTCAGTGAAGAAAAAGTTCATCGGCCGCAATTGTTGCTGCCTTGACGTGGAATGATCCGATCTCTGTTTTTTTATTATCACGGACCCTTCCGATATGGGAATCTGAACTCCTGATGCCTTAACAGGCTCCATCCAGTACCAATTCGTTTATGTACGCTCCAAACTTAAAAGTCCACCATTTCCCTGTTGTCTAGGAAGAAACAACAGTGGAACGGACGAATTAGGATGCAAGCTCCTATGAAGATTCATCGTTTTACGAATTTTTACATCGAGTTATCGCAGCTTCTCTCGATTCCATTTCATCACTCTGAAGGATTAGAGAAAGATCAAATGCAAACATATAAGTTGCAGCAACTTCGTTTCTGCCCGACAGTTCTGGTGACCAGATCTGTCGGAGTTCATACTGATACTTGCGGCAGAATCATCTCTTTCATTAAATATTACTCAGCTGTAAAGCGGGATTCCGGAAGGATTGAAAATGCTCGTATTATCCACACTATATTTCAGAAACAAGTTCAGAGATAATCTTTTCTCTGGGGAGTTATTTCTTTGATGCTAAGTGTCATGTCTGTATGTTTCTTTTCATGATATTTATGCAGTAAAAAACACTTGCACTATCGTCATAAAATTTATAATAAGCCACTGAAATTGTTACTTTGTCGAATTGCTATAATAAAATGTTGGTTTGTATGTGAGAAATAATCACCTGTTCTCCGGCAATTATTCACATCGTACACTAGTCCCCCAGAGAGAAACCAATTCCCAAGTGTTGAATATAATGTAATACATATTTGAATCATCATTCGATTATTAGATCAGAAACCAAAAAATTATTAAGAGGCCATGAGCGTATCATATTTGGGAAGGTTTTTGTGGTATATAACTCAAAAAGAACAGGCTTCTAGAGGACGTTTGTTTCTATGTACCTATGTCTGCGCCAGCACCTCACGAGTCTTTTCACAGATGATCGAGGTAGCTGCAGTGGTACTTCTCTTTCATTGAAATTGAAGCAATTTTAATCCAGTTGACATGGATTTGGAATCAAAAGAAAGGTAAAACGTTGATCTATGTACGTGTTGTGATGTTTTATTGAAATTTTTTGCTCATCTACCCAAAATATTACTACAAATTTCCGTTCTCGAGTTGGTCAGCTCTAAATCAGTTTCTACATGTTTTTTTTGCCGCCAAAAATATTTATGATAAGTTTTCGACAATTTTGTTCAAAGATTCGGAATCAGCACGTCAAAATACGTTCGAGGACAAAAATTTTCATTTCGAAAAATTAAAAATTGGATTTTCTACCTTAAACACACTGTTCCGGCTAAATCTCATGTCTGAGCACATAAAAATCATACATTTTCGGATTGAGCATGAAATTTTACGTATACAGTGCAAATTCCAAGTCGATGTGACGACTTCTATTTGTCATGGTTTTTAGGGGTGAACCAACCCCCTTGCAACTTTTTTCGAGTAATTTTTAATTTCTATTGATTAACTCGAAATTCATAAGTTATCCTAATTCGGCCACTCTGAATCGATTGGCTTCGCAGAATTTGTCTATCTCCAACCGTTCTCAAGTTGGTCAGCTCAAATCAGTTTTTCGAAGGTTTTTTTGCCGCCAAAAATATTTCTGATGAGTTTTCGATATTTTCGTTCAAAAATTCAGAATCAGCACGTCAAAATACGTTCGAGGACAAAAATTTGAATTTCGAGAAATGAAAAATATAAATCTAAGAAAATTGGATTTTATACCTTAAACACCCTTTTCCGGCTAAATCCCATATCTGAGCACATAAAAATCATCCATTTTCGAAATGAGCATGAAATTTTACGTATACAGTGCAAATTCCAAGTCGATGTGACGACTTAATATTTTTCATAATTTTTAGGGGCGAACCCCTTGCAACTTTTCTCGAGTAATTTTTAATTTCTATTGATAAGCTCGAAATTCATGATTTATCCTAATTCGGCCACTCTGAATCGATTGGCATTCGCAGAATTTGTCTATCTCCAACCGTTCTCAAGTTGGTCAGCTCTAAATCAGTTTTTAGAAGGTTTCTTTGCCGCCAAAAATATTTCTGATAAGTTTTCGATATTTTCTTTCAAAAATTCAGAATCAGCACGTCAAAATACGTTCGAGGACAAAAATTTTAATTTCGAAAAATGAAAAATAAAAAATCAGATAATTGGATTTTATACCTTAAACACCCTTTTAGTATTTTTTATGATTTTTAGGGGTGTTCCCCTTGCAACTTTTTTTTTCGAGCAATTTTAATTTTTTTCGATTGACTCGAAATCCACAGTTTATACTAATTAAACCATTCTTAATCGATTGGCGTTCGCAGAATTTGTCTATCTCCAACCGTTCTCAAGTTGGTCAGCTCTAGAATCAAACGTCCTCTAGAAGTCTGTCCTTTTTTGAAATCGATACGACGAACCGTTTTTGAGTTATCAATTGACCCTTTCACCCTAAAAAGAGTTCCAAATATGATCGCGCTCATGACCTCTTCAATTTGTCAAATTATGTTATCGGTCTCATCAATATTTTCGCAGTAGGTGAATGTGTCTTCCTATAAAATGACCATGTTTCATTTTCCCAAATATGTGCAATGAATGAGCCTGAATGAAATAGCGGCTCCTGGAACAGTGTTTCTTGATTCTCTTTTTGTCTGTGCAAGTCGTGAAATTCTGTTGAGTAAACTCCTCCATTATGAATTTTGTGGTACAGCTTCAGAATGTATCATATCTTAGCCACAGAAATAAACAAAAATCCTTCTGAGACAAGACTTCTGAAAAGAAGAATATGTTATGTGGAGTACCTCATGGATCATCTCTGGAGCCAATTCCTTTCTTGCAGTATATTAATGATATAACTCGGCTTGACAATCAACAATATTTATTTTTTCCAAGTCAAGTCACTTTGTTAGTATAGTTGGATTGTCAAAACTGTGAAACAAAAATATTGACAAGAGCTATTCAAACTCAAGAATCAATACGAAATATTCTGGAACTATCTCAGTGAATTGTTACAATTAAGTGGAAAAGCTCTTGAGAAGTTGAAACACTGACAAAAAAGATAATTTTAATTTCGATTTTGTAATATAGGTACCACTTTCAAATTTCAACTGACCCCTGAAACATACCGAACCTTGGAGCCATGAGCGTCTGGTAATGATTTCATAGTTGATGAAAACACAATTTCAATTCCATTTCAGAACATAATCAACAGAATTCGAACATAGACAAAAAATGATAACTCAATCAAAAGGCCGCTCAATTTGATGCTTCCTACGTGAGGTAATAACGTTTGGCGGTGAATAAAAATGTACAAATACTCATTATAAATCGAAATAAAGACGAAATCATCACCACAAATATTTTGAGCGAATGATGTCGTTGAACCACCACAAAACTAAAATTAAAGGTGATTGTTTACACACTGGCAAAAAAATGGTATTTTCACCACAAAGGATTAGTCGTGGTGGTGAAAAAATTAAATATAACAGTTCACTGTTTTATATACAGGGTGTTTCAGAATTCAGTATCAAGATTTCAGGGGCGTGTTTCTTAGGTCAAAAAAAGACTTTCTTTCTCATAAACATGTGTCCGCAACTGCTTTATTTCTGAGATACAGGATGTTGAAATTTAACAAAAAAACAGTTCTTTTTCAATATCTCTAAACCACTTTGGCTTTTCTTTTTAATGTTGGTACATGCAAAGTACACATAAAAATACATTTTTTCCATTGCGAACGTTTTTTAATTTTCATCAGTGGCGTCTCTGTAAACATGCTCTGTCATTTTTGATAAAAATAATGATACGTTACTGTTTTTTTTTGTCAAATTAGTATCATTTTCATAATTGTCTTCTATTTTTCCACAAACATGGTCTCTTGACTATTTTCCGTCCGACGGACGGTTTTCGATTTAAAAAATAAAAGGTCGTCATTCGCTTGTACCTATGTGATTTTTTGTATGTCTCATTTTGCTTTTTAAATCGAAAACTGTTCTTTGCAGGGAAAAAGTCAAGGGACCATTTTTATGAATAGATAGAGGACACTCATAAAAAATATAATATTCATTTAAAAAAAAACAGTAGCGTATCATTATCATTTTTGTTAAATTTCAACACCCTGTATCTTAGAAATTAAGCAGTTGTGGACATATGTTTATAGGAAATAAAGTCTTATATTGACCTGAAATATACGCCCCCTAATTCTTGATACTGAATTTTGAAATACCCTGTATAGTGACGCAAAATGGGTGGCATGCCCGATTTATATCCCAACTATTGGATGTACCTACTGAAAATTGACTCTGATAGAATTGTTTCTATATTCCATGGTTTCCGTCATCTGTCATATTAAACAAGATAAGACATCGTCGAAAAACATTTAAAATTTAGAACCCTATATATTTTTTCTGATAAATCTTTCTTCTCTGAATCCGTCAATGCTGGGTTCTCTGGCTAACGAGTTTATAATTAATTTAATAGTCCAACAATATCCTAATCTATCAGCATATGACTTTAAGGCATTTGCGAATATATTCTTGATTTCGAACGGCCGCAACAAAAAAAATCTGGAGCAGATAAATATGGGGACCATACCGGCCACTCAGAATGTCCTCTTAGGCTCATCACCCATCTTTACGGTAATATAGGGTTCAAGTATTGCCTGACTAACATCAAAATGAGGTGAAGCACCATCTTGTCAGTATCAAATTTAATCAGTGGTTCATATGATTTGAAAATGAAGGAATTATATTGGGAACTATCTGCTCTTGAAACGGGAGAAAATAACGACGTTTTTTTATGAGGGATGGTCCAATTCTTTGCATAGTTGCACTTAATGCAATAAATAACGAATTTTAGGAAACTTCCTTACATCAGCTTCAGCTTTGGTGAAGACGCTTCTGCTTTATCCTGTATACTTAGAACCACATGAAGTACATTGTGTTCATTTCTGGCTGTCCTATTCATACTATAACTTATAACCAAACCCAACCGTATACTAAATTTGGATGAAATTGAAATAACTACTGTCTTACCATTTGTCCAAAGTTTCTCACTGAGAAATGCAAGAAACAAGTGTATCCGATAGTCTCTTCTGAACGTGGACAGCTTGTAACTTTTACAGAGCTATTGCGGTTTAGCTCATAAAGTGGCTAGGGACAACAGGAACCTCCGACCACTTAAAATCAATGCAGACTTCGCAAAGTATAGTGTAAAGAAACTCGAAACATGTTTATATTATGATGGAGAGAATTCAGACTCAATTCAATTCAATTTTAAAGTTTCCAAATAGACCGCACTAGGGGCAAAAGTGAACATAGTGGGACACATTTTTTTGGGTACTTCCAGCACTCATGTGTTTAGTATGTATCAGATAACAACTGCCCATTGTTGTAACTACGAAAAAAATTGGGAACTAGTAAAAAATAAAAAAATTAAGTTTGAAAAGTACTGTCCACATTCACCACCTACTCAGGTATATACAAATGATACGAATAATAATCAAGAAAAACTAAACTCATTAACAAACTTCAAAGCTGTTCCCAGTCACAGCAACCTCAATCTGCGAGAAAAAGCCAGTTGCTAAACAAAATTTAGAGAAGATCAAAGCCGAATTGTGCGAATATTCGGTAGCCGAAATTTCGGTAAAAAATTGTTCGTTTGCGCCCCGGGTAGAGAGGTTGGTGGGCGTGGTCTAATAACAGACTGACCGGAGAAGTTCTCGGAGTGAATTCGAACCGGACAGCAAGTGCTGCCAACCAAGACGTGTGGAACTGTGGACAGACCACACACTAAGTTGGTAATAAAGTATGGAGTCATTAACCGACAACACGAATGAGAACGGCATAGAATTCGAAAAGAACAGAGTTGTGGTAGTATACAGGGTGAATCTGATTTCCAGGAGATTTCCAATAATTTATTTGTGTCAGATATCTAAACACAAAGCTCAGAGTTCTGTCGGGAGATCGATTGATAACGATAGTCGTCCGATGTTTTACCTGTCAGAAACCAACTACTCCCCTGGCTAATACCACGACGGGTATTGAATTATATCCAACAGATACTTGTGCAATGTACCTCAAAACAAAATTTTGCTATTTGGTTACAGAGAGAGCACTTGCAATTGTTTCCTCTGCAATGAGGTACTTTGCGCAAATATCTGTTGGATATAATTCAATACCCGTCGTGGTATTAGCCAGGGGAGTAGTTGGTTTCTGATAGGTATTTGCCACAATAAGCCTACGTAGTAGGTGTATATGGGATGTATAAGGTTCCATGTGCCTAAAAGTGGAGGTTTCTAGGATAATTAAGAAAAACTGAAGGTATGTCCTGAGTAGCACCTTTGCAATATCCTGTTCCTCAGAGAATAGCTCGAAAAATATTTCATCAACTTCAATTATATGTCAGAAGTTTGATCTCGTAGTGCTGGTGAATTGAAGTACATCTCAAAAATGTTCCTACAATATTCTTGTTTGGTACATTGAACTAATTAACCAATTTTTGACGTCTCTTTTCGTACACCGACACTTGGGCGTCAGTAAATATAGAATTCCAGATAAAACCAACTTTTATATATAATCCAGTAATGACAAACTCGAGCAAAAAGTGAAGAATGAATTGTAGCACTCTGAAACTCGACACATGACATCTCAACATCATGTTTTATTAGAAAAAAAAATGTTTACCAAAAAATCAGAGGTGGAACCTAAAAAATTTTTCATTTAACAAATTACCATTTTTTTTTTGTTGTTATTTCAGAAAATATAGGATTTATCAAAAAACGATTTCGATAGGTTGAGAGATAATTCAATTCTCCACAAGAATGATTTTTAGCAATACCTTATGAAATACGCTCGTTTTCTCAGAAAACGTGGTTTAAATCTGACGTCACATTTCATGCTCGCGATATCCCGCCACTGCAAGTTCAGGCAGGGCCGAAAATTTAATTTGTCACAACTTTGTTAAAAATTATAGTGGGAGGAAAAGAAAAGGTGCATATCGTTCCTGAAGACTTCTACTATGCAAATATAACATGTGAGTATCTGAGTACTTAAAATGTGTTTTGTCCCACTTCACATAACCCTTCTACGATATTTACGAAGGATCCGAAAGTCGTGGATATTTTAGTTGGTATGAAATAATTATACTGAAGCAGGAATCAGTACCCTCTTAGGACCATATGCAACGATTTGAGACTAGTGAGACAAGTCTCACTTATACATGCCAAAGAAAAAACTGGGTTTTAGTCCTGCCTCAGTTTTCAACTTACCCATAATCCCGGCAATTTCTTCAGTAAATGTTGAAAATAATCGCTCATACACATCCTACATAAAAAATTAAGTATGTGATTTCAAGCTTGAGGTTTGCACTTCACAATAGTGTTATTAAAAATATATATATGCAGGATATGAATAAGCGATTATTTTCACATTTAGTGAAGATAATGCCGATTTTATGGGTAAGTTGAAAATGAGGCAGGAGTAAAACAAAGTTTTTTTTTCCCATGTAGAAGTGGGACCTGTCACACTACTTCAAAATTGTTGCATATAGTCCAAAGAGGGTATGGGTGGCTGCTTCAGTATAATAAGTCCATATTTACTAAATTATTCATGATTTTCAGATCATCCGCAAACATCTACGTGAAGTGCGACAAAATACATTTTATGTACTAAAATAGTCGCATATTATGTTTGCGTGAGAAGGTAGGAGTCTTCAGAAACTATATGAACTTTTCCTTTTCCTTCGCCGATTATTTTTAGCAGAGTTGTGACCAATCAAATATTCGGCTCCGCCAGAACTTTCAGCAGCGGTAAGGGTGGACCTGAATTCTGAAATTTGATGTCGGCGTTCAATCACGTTTTCTGAGAAAACGAGCGCATTTCATAAGAAATTAATGGGAATAATTTTTGTGGAAAATTGAATTGTTTTTTACCCTGTTGAGTTGTTTTTCCGATAAATCATATATTTTCCAAGATAACAGCAAAAATCTATTTATATATTTTTAAACGAAAAAAAAAAATGTTCCACCCCTGGAATTTTGGTAAACATTTTTTTTTTTCGTGTTTATCATGGTTCCAACTACTAGCGTACCAAATTTGATGGTGCTACAATCGATTCTTGTTTCAAAACCCAATCGCACTGGATTAACACTTCATTTATATATAGTCAATGTATTTCAAGAATTTCCTTTCAGTGGCTACTGAAAGATAAAAGAATGTTCTTTGGACCACACTTTGATATGCAGTTCAGCAATACTATCAGCTCGATTGATTTCGAAGACATTATCAATTCTATCTCCAACCGATCTATTATATTTCAGAATACCTGGAAGTGCATAGCTCATGAATATGCAAATAAAATCAATCAATCAAAGAAGTAAATGCCAATGCCTCATATCACTCACCGTCGAGAAATAAGTTATGAAATGAGTTCGAGCTATGAAACACGTAGTAGTAGTTCATTTATAGTATGTAATTACCAGCAGAAATAATGAAGCGAACTAAGTATACCTATCAAGCAGTCGGGCACAAAGAATTGTTTCCATGAAATTTTAATTTTTATCCTCAGCAGCACAGTTTTCGTGTCAATTACAGTGCAAGATATGTGTGTATTCTGTCGTCGTTTTGTGTTTACTGTCTCCTGTTTCCGTTATTGTAAGCGAGTTTGTCTTTCAAGTTGACTGATTACCAGAAATAATTGATATAAGTGTTTGGTTGCGAATGAAATGGAACGAGAGTATGAAAGGAATGTTCTGTAGTAGCGCAAATTGTCACTTCCTATGAAGAAAGCTTGTTAGCAAAAATTGTTTCAACCTTACAAGAATTCCAGCCAGCCTAGGAGTACTCATTGGAAATAACGCCGCTGAGTGGTGATGATCAAGTTTAGTTTGGTCCATTGGCTATTGGACCCCACCGGTTATATTTCCGAGTGACTTTCTATCGGGGCCTGTTAGTTCAAATCCTATCCTCGCAGGCGTAAGGGTTTGTGAGGGTAGTGGCGGTAGTGAGAATGAGAAAGAGATTAATTTCTTTCTACCAACACTAGCAAACATTTTTTTGTGTAAGAGTAGGTACCTTCCTATTGGTATTGCTAAGTATGGATGGTGACCGATGCGCTGCGACCTGATTAGATCCATTGTGCCCCATCTTCTTCTGCTATCACAAGGTGTTCTTGTTTACAGCAGCCCTTCAAGCCTCAATTTTAGGATTTTGAGGGGGCCTACTTGTGGTAGAGTCAGCTGGTGTGATCCCAGTATATTCAATCTTTTACGATGTACAGCGTAACACTCCATCAATATATGGTGGGGTGTTTCTGGATGTTCCCCACAGAATCTGCAGGTGCTGTCCTCCTCCAAGCCTAGCGTCCTCAGGTGTTCTTTGAGTATGCAATGCCCCGTTAAAAATCCCGTGATTGTCTTTAGACTAGTTTTGCTGAGGTTAATCAGTGTCTTCGATCTTGCTCGGTTGAAATTGCCGAGATCTTTGGCCTGCCTCAGCCCTGATGGAAGTATTAGCCAGTATGTTGCTCTCATTGCTTCTTCAGCTTTATTGAGTTCTTCTCGGAAGTAAAATTTTCCAAGTCCGCAGAATGGTTCCGGCCCGATCAATGGCGTTGCTGCACCTTTCCGTGCCAGGGTGTCTGCTTGTTCATTGCCCTCCACTCCGACGTGCCCCGGCACCCAGGGTCACCTTGTTGTTCCTGCCTAGATCATTAAGTTTGTCTAGGCATTCCCAAACCATCTTTGAGTTGATGTTAGAAGAGCTCAACGCTTTGATGACTGCTTGGCTATCGGAGAGGTCACAATTTTCTTGTTCCGGTATTTCCAGTTGAGGTTGAACTGAATGCACCTTTCTATAGCGTGAATTTCCGCTTGAAAAATGTTGGGGTACTGGCCATTCCTACCTAATGGCTTACCAGATTATTTTACAAGAGCTAGCGGAATGAGGATGTTTGCGCTTTATGAATTCTACACAAGTGGTTGAAATGTCGATGGAAAATTGAATGCAGCGAAAAATATTACAACCATTGGTATGTTCCACACAAAATATTCCGTCTGAAACTTTGGCACTGCCTAATATTCAGAGATAGAAGCACTCGCTAGCGGTAGCAAAGTTGTAAATCTACAACTGAAACTATTAGTAATAGTCTTAGGTAGATGCACTCGCTAGCAATAGCAAAGTAAGATACCTACGACTGCAACGATGCATCAAGTAGGTGCACTCGCTCGTGGTAGCAAAGTTCGAGAATATAAGTTAGTCGACAATTTCTAATAATCCCAAGTGAGTTGTTATCAGCAAAATTTACTTTATAACAGGTGAGAACTCGCTTGTCCCCTATGCTATTAGAGTTTCTTGCTGGGGTTATTCAATTTCTAACTGGGGTTAGTAACATTTTTCCTCAGTGTAAGTAAGTTTCTGAACGATTGTCAATGCATACTCTATCAAGCTAGAGTAAGTTTACATTGAGTAAGCAGTCCTTACTCTGAGTAAGTCTAAGAAAGCAGCCTAGTGAATCAAGGTGGTGTTTTACAAGTTGAACATCAAAAAAAGAGTCATAGCCAACTGAGTTTGTTACTTCGATATTCCACTTTTATTTACCAGTGATTTCCTCGAAGACGGTTAGCTGATTGAAAAAAAGAATGATGCCAAAATTTTTGTTTTTTTCATGGTCAGCTCAATGGTGATGTTTGAATTTAAGTTTTTTGGCGGAAACAGACAACACCCATTCACCCCCTTAATTTAGAGTTACCTCATTTTTGTAGCAAGAAATGACAAGTTTATAGTGCATCTAAAAAACCAAGGACCTGTATATTTCCCGAGCATTTAATGTATACCTTTAACCAAAATTCAAAATGTACCATTTTTTTCGCGCCATTTGTCTGTAGCTTGGAGGGGGTGAATTTTAGAACACATGTTCATGAAAAAAAGTGTTACTCTGAGTCAAGGAATACGCCCTTGAAATATTCGTATTGAATTTTGTAACACCAGGTATATCGGGTCAGGAAAATTTAAAACATTCTGAAATCTTTATAATTTTTCTTGCGCAACACAGAGTGGATACCGTTTTTTTTATACTTGTGAATCTAGATTTTCGATGTTATCTAAATTTAATGTTAATTTGAGTGTCACTCTGGACGTGGACATTTATGAGTGTCGAGTTCACAACTGAAGATTTATGAATGATATTCATAAAACTCTTTATGAATAGCTAACGATGCAAGGTGTTCAATCTTCGTTTATACGCCGTTCCAAAATCGAGATAAAAATCACCTATCGTCCCAACGGAACCCCCCGCCGCGACCCGTGATATAAAACCACCCGATAAGGGTTATGCTACACCTGACACCCTCAATAACAATATCCCCATAATTCATAAAGCGACTCCTGGTATTCGATATACAAATATAAACATAGAAAATGGTAATACACACCGAGTTACCTTCGTCCTGGTTGATTATACAGTGCAGATTGTGTCAGGATAACGCATATCTTTTACCGAAAATAAATGACTAATATTCAGACTATGAAAATGCACTTTCGAATGTAGATGTAAATCATTCGGTGGATCATGTTCTCGGCGACCGAAATAAATATACGAAAATGAAAGTGAACCAGGGCCTAGAGAAATGTTCGAAACTGATGTACGGGGTATCAGAAAAATCACAATAAATATTCTTGAGAATTGTTACTAAATGGAAATACTAGTCTTATGAAATAATCAAATATCTGACATCCTTGGAATTATGATTGACTTCATCCTTATCTTCCATTGATCCTTATTCTTTCAATGTATTGTAAGGATTAGCACCACCATACATTGATCCATTCATAGCATTTCATCAAGTTCACAGCTATCTTGCGAGAAACAGTTACAATTTATGTTTTACTGAAAAGGGGGACATTCTCCATAAAAATTAAAAAATGAAAAATGTGATTATTCTGTGATATCTAACAGAAAACAACTACTTCATCGGCAATAGCAATAGCAATAGTTGATTTTTTCAATTTTTCTTAGTTTCCATTGAAAATTCATTGTATAAATTAGATAGGGAGAATGTTATTAAAAAATATCACACAGAAATCGTTCATTTCATTGAAGCAAGGTTCTCTTCTCTCGCATTTAATCCCCAATACATTTTGGTCGACGAAAATCTATTTCGCTTTGCCAAGCTCATCAGGAAGATTGATAGAATTGAAAAGCAGGCTTTTGAACGATGAACGATGAAAAATAGCGTCTAAAGTTTGTCTTTCAGCCGCAGATGATTCCACAACAGATTTTATGAATATCCTATTCATATTTTCGAACAAAAATGTGTTACTATAGATCCAATTCTTAGAGATCGATTAGCTTTTTTTTCCGCAAGGGTTTATCAGACCGAAGGATGGTTGCTATAATTTCACCACTATTTTCGAAATAACGTCACGTCATTTTCTTCATATCCATTAATATTGTGCTTTCAGGTATGTTATCTCATATAGACAACTGATATGACAGCGTGATACAGAATTCAAATGTACAACGGCTGGTTCTAAATACAAACAAAACTTCATCCAGTTAAGGAATTGTGATTCTGAAGCACAATCAACTGATCACCATCCCTTCAGCGACATCAGCTATGCTGATTTGCATTGTGTTTGCTACATTTTTGATCATTCCAAGCACACTCTTCCAATGAGATGCTTTAGTTTGAAACAGGCGTTTCCACAACGTAAATTCCTACATTGTTCTTCGGATACAAACCAAAAATTTAACCGTAGCAAGTTATGATTGTACTCCATTTTGGCTTTCCTTTTCCGACAGTCTTCCAAGCATTAAATTATGAATTGTGTTTCTTGAATTGAAAACCAGTTAGACAGACTTTCTAAATGTTCTCTTCGTCATTAGACTGCACCAAGGCCATGATGCCCTAAGGATAAGTTCACCTTTAACGAAATTTTTAAGTCATACAGATACTAAATTCTTAATATAACCATAATGATGGAAATGATTCAATCATCAAGAGCTCTACCAATGCTGTCAAGCAAGAGATAGTATATGGATGGCTACAAGAGAAGCAATGGAGTAGGTGCTGGGATATACGGGAGAAGACTGAGCCAGATCATTGGTCTTAGTATCGATACTCAAGATATTTCCATTTGCACAATAGATAATCCAGACCCTAGAAACAAACCCGGAGTCAGTCTCTTCCGGAGACAGTTTCCTTTTAAATTAGTTTGGGAGCATGGGAGCCAGATAACACCTGGAAGCTCAAAACTGGGTGTAACTTGTCCGAGTACCAAGCCATAGGTTCAGGAATATAAGAGGTCAGAAGCCCTATAAGAGCAGGGATAGCAACAACTCTCATTGAAACAGAACCAGCATGTGGACACAAAGAATGGGTTAAGAACTAATTTTCTAGGGAGAATGGTAATTTTTACAGAAAAATAACGATGATGATGTGGCCAACCGACCGACTTTCAAGACACCTACTCTATGCAGGTTCTGTGATGGATATAACAAAGCAGCCTACTACATACTGCTTTAAAGCGAAGCCATTGCTTGCATAAGGTTGGATATCTATAATTCAGGAGAGATATGGAAAATATTGTGAGGAACCTCTAGGTATTCATCAGAAGATTCGGAGCACTCACGAGAAACGTTCTACGCAGGACTATACCTACATTTCGGCCAGACCCGTCGTAACTACAATAGAAATAGTAATAGAAGATCAAACTTTCGAATAGCTGAAATACAACAAATATGGTCTCGCAAAATGGATATTCGGAATGATACCTGGTGTTACTGTTAGTTGTTTCCACATTCACTATCTAACATTTAACATCATTACCGTAATCAACACTTACAATTACTGGAATTATTAGTCAGACAATCAAAGCGATAGGTCTTTCGGTACGAGAAATTACTTCTGCAAGTACTTAATGAAGTTGTTTATGAAATAGTATTCATTAGAAACCGACGCTTGAAAACACACCAAGAATGCAATAAAGATGCGGAAAACAAATTAAAATGCTGTTCCCACGTATTGATAATGACGCGCTTTTTATTGATTTCATTAACAATAACCGATAAGACATAAGGTAAGAAGTTGCCAATCACCGTCACAGTGAGCTTTCAATTAATTTTAAAATTTGTTTAATGATCAAACGATAAACAAGATTATGGATTTGCACACGCAGGTTGAATGAACTTTGATATTCCGGAAATTCGTTAGGCAGCAATTATAGTAATGGTTTCCTCATCAGGAAACATAGTATGTGATGATGACAACAATTAATATAAATAAATAAAGAAATTTGCATGGTTCACAATGAGCTTATCAAGAGAGAAAAAAGATGACCTGCCCTACCACTATACAATAGGAATACTTGGGTGAAAAATCCATCAAAAAAACAACTACTTTCCTGGTTAGTTCCAAAACGAATAACATTTAATGAATTTCCCTGAAGTTCCTATAAGGCTTTTTCTGCAATTGCTAGTTGCATGGAAATGTTCACTGGAACTCCAACTGGTTCATTTTGACATAAGTAAAGTGGTTCCGAAGTTCAAGATAGCATTGGGAGCCATTTATGATTTTTTTCTCGAATAGAAACCATTGTTATTTCAATACAATGCAGTGACCGGCAGAAAGTACGCATCATATGGGAATTTTTTTCATTAATGCATTTTGACAAATATGGATATGCTTAATCGGTTCTGCATCAAAAGAAACCCCAAAAGACGTTGTACAGTGTCGTTCATATTTTCGTGTTTGGCGGGAAATTTAAAAAATATTTCTCAAAATACAAAATATCGAAAAATGTTATTTGGAAAATATGTTCAAAATGACATTTTATAGCTATGTACAAATTTTGAAAAAGATCTAGAATAAAAAATCAAAAATAAATTTTTTGCCACACCAGCAACAGTCAAAATTGTAAATCGCTCTATAAAATCTTCTTCGTTGGATGATAACACCAAAAAGAGTTTGTGTAAAAGTGAAGCTCTTATCCCAAGACTGTATGGTCTACTAAAAATTCACAAATCTAACGTGCCGCTCCGCCCAATAGTAAATACCATTGGCTCACCAACCTATGAACTGGTCAAATATTTATCCACGCTACTGAAGCCATATATTGGCAAGTCGTTCTCCTATGTAAGAGATTCCACACATTTTATCGAAAAAATAAAAGAGATAACCATTGACGTAAAATGACGTACTAGTCAGTTTTACAAAAGTCCCGTTAGATGAAGCCATGAAGAAAATTGAAGTACTTTTCCCAAGAGATATATCTAATCTTTTCAAAATTTGCTTAACATCATCATATTTCATCTTCAATAACAAAATATACGAGCAATTAGATGGTGTTTCAATGGGAAGCCCACTAAGCCCAGTTATTGCAAATTTCTTCATGGAAATACTGGAAGAAAAAGCAATTGAAACTACAACTTTCAAACCCAAGGTATGGTTAAGATATGTAGATGATACGTTCATAATTTGGACCCATGGACCAGAAAAACTCAACGAATTTCTTAACCATATCAATAACATGCACCCAAATATTCAATAACCATCAAGACCGAGTAGAAGTAAAACTAACACCGACAGAAGAAAAGCATTCCTACCGTATGTTCCAAGAATTACAGATGGGATTGGTCGTATTCTACGAAAATATGATATTAAAACTATCTATAAACCTTCGAAAAAACTGAAAGACCATTTGAGATTAGCAAAGGACAAACGAGACGTGTTAAGCTCTGCTGGGGTATACCGCATTCCATGTTCCTGTGGCAGCGTTTATATCGGAACCACGAAACGTTCCGTTAAAACAAGAATCAAAGAACACAAGGCCAATTGTCGGTTAGGACACACAGATAAATCAGCAGTCGCAGAACATTCTCTCAACAACGATAACCACAGAGTAAAATTTGAAGAAACCCAAATCATCTCTGCGTATTACCCAAGAATTTTCCGGGAAGCAATTGAAATCCAGAAACATCACAACAACTTTAACAGAACCGAAGAAGGATTACAACTAAACAAAGCCTGGCTACCAGTTCTTAAAAATTCTGCTTTAGCTCCTTACCCACACAATAACGGTATGAACGACTTGATAATGTCATCTCACAATATGGACCAATCAGATATAAGTACACCAACTCACAGATACCTATTACGACAACGAATATCAAATGTCAATCAATCGACAGTGAATTGAGTAGCTGTCAGTATGCAAAATTCTCTCTTGAGAATGCCAATCACTCGCATTGGCAATCTCAAATGAACGTCGGCCGAAAAACCCGGAAAATCGTCATGTAAAAAAAAAATCTGTTTGGAAAAGTACATTTCTGACGAAGAAACACAGTAGTGGAGCCAACAATTAATATTCCAAATTCAGTATTATTTTTTTATCTCAGATCTTTTTCAAAATTTGTAAATAGCTATAAAATGTCATTCTAAAAATCTGAACAAGTGTATTTTGAAAAATAATTTTGAAATTCTTTAAATTTCTCGAGAAACACTGTACAACGTTTTTTGGGGTTTCTTTTGATACAGAAGCGATTGCACATATCGATATTTGTCGAATTTATTAATAAAAAAATTTAACATATGATGGGTTCTTTCTGCTGGCACTGTATAAAGTCTAAATTTATCAACAAGCGTTTAAAGGGTTAGAAGGTTTGTCAACAACACTGTGAATATCAATTTAGTAAACCTGGTCAATTTCAAAATATCATTACAATACTCGTTTGTAAAACGCAAATCTTGACTACCTCCAATTAATTGAAAAAAAGACCAATTCAACATATTATGTGGTATAACAACTTACCAAAAGTATCGTTCCTATCTATGCCGTTACGATCCCGATTACAACTTGTTTCTTCATTAATTTTCGCTGAAGGATGAGATAATGCACATTATTCTTAATCGCTCACTTAATGAAATAAATGAGCTAATTCGGGCAAAGATTCGTCTTTCCGTTAATTGGCATAACATTTCACATCTGCTTGCCATTTTCAGACCACACATGGAATTTCGTATCGCCACATCTTTTAGAGAGCCACTTTCGAAGGTGAGCGTTCTGCGTTCTTAATAGTGTAAGAAAAATGAGTGTTATGTGGAAATGTGATGGAAACATGATAAACAAGGACAGAAAAAAGAAGCGTCCCTTCGTTGCATGAAGAACCTCTAAAAAAAGTTTCAAGACTTTTCGATACAGCTAACACACTGAGAATACAACAAAACAGCTCTTTCCGAGTGAAACAAAGAACTCATATAATTTAAAAGGAGAACATGTAACATATGCGAAAGGATTAATGAATTGGTCCAGCACAACGTTTTCAAAAAGTTTTTCCAAAAGACCATTCTAACTGAACAGGGGGATAACCCAATAGAATGCCTACGTGTTCTCCTGCAAACACAGAAGAAGCCTTCAAATCATCAAAAGTATTCCTATTTACAACACATCAGCCATGGGTAATAGCTATTTGTATTACAATGGAGAAAAGTGCCACTTTTCCTCCCGCAGGATGTAGCAAGTTATTTCCTTTTTTTTTCTTTTTTTTTCTTCTGGTAGAGATATAAATTACTGGATATTTGGATAGCTTATCCATCTGGTATTCAGATTCAGTGTTAATTTTCTCATAGGCAATATTATGTGCCTATTTTGAATGAATTGTCAATCGTTTTTTCCACCCTAAAGAGGAAAAGTATCAGTTTCCTCTCTGATTTGAGGGAGGAGGAAAAATTTTGTATTGGCGAATACCAATACTTTCTGCAATTTGCTATGTAGATGTATAGGACATAGTTTTTTTTTTAACTTTCTGGTTCTCACAAAAAAGAAAATTCAATTATGTTCAGACATTACTTTGGTTTTGAAGACATGCATTATTTTCTTTTCGTGGAACCAGAACATAAAATTAAATACACCAGCCTTCCCCAATTGCCCCGGACTAATTTCTGATTACCTTTCAACCAATTCGGACAGAGTGGTACTCACTGAATATTAGCTATTACACCTGTTCGAATTTATGAAGATTTCTATCGTGATTATTATGTTTTATGCCATTTGGTGGACTGAAGTGCTAGGAAAACGTTTTGGGATTATATATCATTAGGGAAAAATAAATACGAATGCATGCACCTGAACTGATGCTTATCGATGAGATGATTTGATTCGCCGAAAGAGCAATGGAGTGGTAAGATGGCTTATTTAGTAAAAATTAGTTTTTAACTAGTGTGTGAGTAGTTTGGGTTCATGTGGAAGATTGGCCCCAATTATTCAAAATTTTTGTTCTCCTCTAATAGATATTAGATTGGTACCAAAGTATTTATACTGATTTTGCTGCATAGACTATCAGCCTTTTTCTGACAGATCATGCTGTGATTCGGCCTCTGTTAACAATTAGTTCAGTCTATAAAGTCTAACAGGACTATTAATCCAGTACGATTGGGTTTTGAGACGAGGATCGATTTTAGCACTACCAAACTTGGTATGCTAGTAGTTGGAACCATGATAAAGACGACAAAAAATTGTTTACCAAAATTCCAGGGTTGGAATTTATAAATATATATAGAAAAACTTTGGACAATCTTGAGGATGCAGTCAAATCACTGGGCTTTGTCAAAGAAAACTCTTTGTTATACTTATTGTCAAGCTTTCGGAACTATATTTATTCCTTCATCGGGACAGATCTATAAAACGAAATTTGGACGTTGTACAAAAAGATGGGTAAAATACAAAAAAATTATTACTTACAACTTGAGGTTAAAAGTAATATATATATATATATATATATACTGAAATCTTGGAAATTATATGATTTATTGGAAAAACAACTCAACAAGGTGAAAGACAATTCAATTATCCACAAATATTATTCCTAGTAATTTCTTATGAAATGAGCTCGTTTTTTCAGAAAACGTGATTGAACGCAGACATCAACTTTCAGGTTCATCCTTACCCATCGCTGAAAATTCTGGCGGAGCCGAATATTTGATTGGTCCTAACTCTGCTAAAAATGATCGGAGAAGAAAAAGGAAAAGTTCATATCGTTTCTGAAGTCTCTTACCTTCTCATGCAAATATAATATGCGAGTATTTTAATACCCAAAATGTGTTTTGTCGCACTTCACGGAATTGTTTGCGGATGATCCGAAAATCATGAATAATTTAGTAAATATGGAATTATTATACTGAAGCAACAACCCATACCCTCTTTGGATTACTTATATGCAACGATTTTAAAGTAGTGTAACTGGTTCTACTTATATGTTCTACATATACTCCTGCCTCATTTTCAACTTACCCATAAAACCGGCATTCCCTTCAGTAAATATTGAAAATAATCGTTAATATCCTGCATATATGTATAACACTATTATTGTGAAGTGCAAACCTCAAGCTTGAAATCACCTACTTCATTCTTCATGTAGGATGTGTATGAACGATTATTTTCAACATTTACTGAAGAAATTACCGAGATTATGGGTGAGTTGAAAACTGAGGCAGGAGTAAAAACCAGTTTTTTCTTTGGCATTTCATATAAACTAAAATATCCATGACTTTCGGATCCTCCGTAAATATCGTAGAAGGGTTATGTGAAATGGGACAAAACACATTTTGGGTACTCAGATACTCACATGTTTTATTTGCATGAGGAAGTGCAAGTCTTCAGGAACGATATACACTTTTTCCTTAAACTCCTTCTACTATAATTTTTGGCAAAGTTATGGCAAATCTAATTTTCGGCCCTGCCGGAAATTGCAGTGGTGGGTTATGGCGAGCCTGAAATTTTATATTTTATTATATATAACAATTTTTTTTCTAATAATAAATGAAGAAGTCATGCGCCGAGTTTCAAAGTGCTACGATTCATTCTTCAGTTGTGGCTTACATTTGTCTGTGGTTACTGTACTAGTTGTGAAATGGAGTGTTATGAAATCAAATATTACAGGTTATAATAAACAATTTTATAGTTTTCCAAAATCAAATTTCCTCGAAGCAATAAATTCTAATTACATGAACTAACGACCTAAGGCTACCTCAATCATAAAAAATCGTATACACAATCTTAAAAGGCAGTTAATGAATTGTAATTTCCCATAATTACCTGTACACCTGTCACTGCTTTGAATTGCATTCAACGAATTTTATCTTGATCCGTCAAGATTACTGTCTATTTTCTAGTTTAAACAACTCTTAAATATAGGGCGGCTCGATCATAAGCATAATCAATTAATAATTATACAGTTGGAGGGTTCCTTCATTAATGTTTGTTCAACAAGAAGATGGATTATCAAAAAATGGTAATGATCAAAATGTTATCATGACAATGATGAAAGAAGTGAAAGAAGTTAATGATATTCCTCAAGTCATATGAATTGAAAAAATTTGTTTCTGTTCATACAGTGTGTCAAATTTGACAGATATCTCGGAAATGAAAAGAGATATCAAGAAATGCCCACACACATTTCCAGAAAAAAAAAATCATTTGCCCAATTCGCCAAAAGTGGCAGCATCGAATTTCATGGGTTTCAGTTTTGAAACAAGTTCCTTATTATAGAAAAAGTCTTGGCACTGACTATCATAGGGTTTCTTTTTTATTTTTTTATGCAACTTGCTCCATTAGAATGTGTTTCTAGCCCTACAGGGTGAGCCATAAAAATGGGTTGAATATCTAATAGCACAGATTCATATTCCAAATGACCAGAAGTATTTTCATTGAAGGCAATTACTTCTCAATTCACACTACAAAAATTGAATGAGGTCTGCTCACGTTTTGGACATCCCATCCTCGTCGCCAAATGATGTGATTGATTGCAATATAACATTCAATAATTCTCTATTTCACAAACTATACAATGACATTATAAAATGTCATTCCTCATCAACTCTTATACATGACAAAAACTACGATTGAAAACAAATATGATTGTAACGTAGAACTGATTCTTAACAAATACACTGAAATATGAATAACCTCGTTTCTGCTTTCGAAAACATATCAACTTCGCCAACGCGAACAACTCGATCGACATACAATAAATAAAAAGCAAACCAAATGAAGATTGAGATGTCGATGGCAGTGTAAGACAGGAGGTAGTCGAACGAAGCCCGTTCAGGTAAAATACTCTCTAATCGATTTTAAAAGTGTTCGATGCCCAATAATGATTAGCTGAGCACCAAAAAAACGTCGTTTCTCAGTAACCCTGCCTAAATACTGATTCCTTGTAGAACACAGGTGCCGCGTCAAACGTTTGATTGATTATTAATTTGATTGATTACCTCTAAATAACGTCTAATTATGGCGCAGCTTGGTAATGAAATTAGGGTTTTTTAAACAAACAGATGGGAAGGGGTTTCGGTCGATAGGAAAGTTAGTGCATGTGCGTTCCAAAATGAATTTCGAGTAATGAGTGGATCGTTATTCTTCATTGTTAACCATGAGGAATGGAAATAAGACGTATTTACTGTTGAATATTTGGCTGTGAATCTTGCGCCTTTCCAAACAATTGTTCACCTTTTAGAGTTGAATTAAAATGGAAAATGAATCAGGTTAACGGAAAAAACTATTATACGACTATAAAAAAAATTGGGTTTTATGAAGAGAATAATTGAATATTGATCTCAATTGTTACAAAAGCTGCAGGAAGACGATTCGAAGATTTTCAGTGTCTCGTCTCGTCTCGTCTTCAGTGTGTGGTGGACTACGTGGCATCCAATAATAGGCCTGTCGGCGAATTACCGCAGAATCAAGACGAGCTCATCACACATTGAATCAGGGCATAATCCATCAAACAAATGCTGGTGGCTGCAAAGAAGTCTTTAGCGAATCGGGTGAGGAACATGTGTTCCACGATGATCCTTCTCGCTTATTCCAAAGAACATATAGGAGTTTTCAAGACAAATCAACGTAGATACTCCTGTCCATGTACAGCAGGAGGCTTCGTCAGCCTGAGCACCACTGTGCGCAAACTGATCACCCTGGAAGGAATTTCACAAGCTCTTAGAAGCTAGAAGAACTTTGCTGCTCCAGACCAGGTAGCACGATGATGTTCGAGGAACGTCTTTTTTTCGACACCTTCTGGACCATATAGGTGACGTCCAATGGACGTCCTAGGTACGTTTATTTGTTACAGCCAGAAGACGTCTGCGTCTCATAGAAGTCGCAAGGGCTAATAAAAAAGACGCGGTGGTGGTGGGTTGGCCCCAGTATCACAACATGGTTGAGGGTTCAGACCAAGGAAGAAACAGGTATTTTGGCCACTGGTGCAAGAAAAGTATATCAAATGATTCGACAATTCTATGAAACAGACATAGGAATACGATATGTTTTTTAAATGTTATATATTTATTATTGCGTATTTTATGCATTACCTACAGTACCTACCAAAGAATACATCCTCTGTTGATACACACTGTTCTTATTTGACAAAATGACTTTTATAACTTCATCAACTTCAAATATGTTTTAACATTAGTATAAAAATATATAAAAATGAAAAAAAAAACATATCGTATCCATATCTATTTCATAGAATAAATTGTTCAGTTTGATATATTTTCCAATCAGATTTCACATCGGCGTGTAATGTAATTTTTTGCTGAGGCCGACGAAAAACATATATAAAAATAGGAGCATGTATTTAGGCGACGAACTTGGTACTGTGTTCGACTCTAAACGGGGTCACCCCGAACTTCCTCACCATTTTTCCCATTCAAAAATCGAAAAATCTATATCACTTCCGGTGAAACCGGATATTGCAAGAAGCTGAATCACTTGTCAAAGAATACAGTTGTATGTCTTATACATATCCTCCGTAAACACCCAGTATAGTCAGATGTCCTTACGGGCCCTGTTCGATCTGGTTCATAGACCTTTTTGAGTTCTACAACTCTTCATAGAAATAAAGCATTCAAAGGCAGCGTATGTAAAAAATACATTTCGTCGATTTCGTTGATTAGTCTTGGTTTTGGTCTC
The DNA here is from genome assembly GCA_958298965.1 of Chrysolina haemoptera. Lineage (NCBI taxonomy): Eukaryota > Metazoa > Arthropoda > Insecta > Coleoptera > Chrysomelidae > Chrysolina > Chrysolina haemoptera. The sequence continues at coordinate 32,801,759 of OY282589.1, read as the reverse complement.
AAAAATTATGTAGTCTTGGTCTTGGTCTTGGTATTGGTCTTGATGTTTCAAGACCAAGATGAGACTGGCTCAGTCTTGGTCTTGGTCTTGGTCTTGGTCTTGATAGTCTTGGTAGTCTTGGTCTTGATAGTCTTGGCCTTGGTCTTGATAGTTTTGGTCTTGGTCTGGATAGTCTTGATCTTGGATCAAAATGCGTCTAGAAATTTGAATTATTCAATTCAATTGTCACAAAAACAGTTGGAGGTAAGTATATAATATTAATAAAATATATAACCTAAAATTCAAATAGGTTGCATCAATATACAGGTTGATTTTAGCTGGAAGTGACAGCAACGCAGTATCAAAAATATTTCCACAATTTCAAATTCGAACCAAAGAACTTTTGTATTAAATTTGTTTCCATCTTGAACAGTAGAAGGTATGGACCACTGCGACCTTACAAAATACACCTATTTGTTGTGAACTGTAAAACTGCAATACTGCATTTGAAAAATGTATTTTCGATTTTGAGAGAACAAAAATTAAAAACCTACCATATGAAGAATAAATAATTGAAATCAAATGCCATAACATCTTCCATCAGATTTTTCTTAATATTGAGTAGTTTTAAGTTCATTATTTTTCTTTCAAGACCAAGACGAAGACCAAGACTCTTGGTCTAGAGAAGATTTGTTAAGTCTTAGTCTTGGTCTTGGTCTTGTATCAAGACCAAGACAAGACCAAGACAAGACCAAGACAAGACCAAGACAAGACCAAGACAAGACCAAGACAAGACCAAGACAAGACCAAGACAAGACCAAGACAAGACCAAGACAAGACCAAGACAAGACCAAGACAAGACCAAGACAAGACCAAGACAAGACCAAGACAAGACCAAGACAAGACCAAGACAAGACCAAGACAAGACCAAGACAAGACCAAGACAAGACCAAGACAAGACCAAGACAAGACCAAGACAAGACCAAGACAAGACCAAGACAAGACCAAGACAAGACCAAGACAAGACCAAGACAAGACCAAGACTAGTCTATTAGACTCTCGAAGCCCTACCTCCTCCATCATTACTTACAAACATCACATCTATATAATATTATTTTAGATTGGTACTATTCTTAAGTTTTACTGTTTGTTGTAGTGGTCGATATCTGTTATGGAGTTCAATGCATGCACTAACCTTCCAGTCTTCGTAATAATCATCTCAGTCCCGAGGTCATTGAACTTGTCCCAGAGTTCCTTAGTTTCCAAGTGGCAGGTGACGTTCCGCAGCTCCTCGCAGGTGCACTTCTCCTGCAGCAGGGGGTTCTTGTTGGGGGTGCGCCTCCCGCTCGAGTGCGACTGCGAGGGAAGACCGGACTCCGACGTGGACGAAACGTCGACCGGAGATTCGCGGCCACTTTCATTGTCCGCACTCACTATCGTACAGTCCAGTCCGACGGATTCGGGGGTCGAGGGGACCGGGGATGAGGTCTCCACGAATTTTTCTGCAAAAGAATATTTTTTTATAATACTTTTCAATACTAATGCGTTGATTTAAAAATTCTCTAAAAACTAAGCACACCCTTATATACTTATACATCGACTGAAAGATTTTTGATAGCACTTTACATTTATTAAACTAAACTCGATACTGGTGTATTGGTTTTCGAAAATTTCAGTATTTCTAGAAATAAGGACATAAGTCACATTTCTGGGTAACTTCTGGAAATTTTCGAATGAAAATCAATCTTAGAGTACTCAAAAGATACTCTTATCAACCTACATTCCTTTTTATAGGAAGACATTAACAATCAAATTCAAACTCAACTCAAGTGAAAAAAGAATACTTCGATATATAATCTGAATCATTCCATAAATTGATAATATACAGTATCGGAAAGTTTTCATTTTGGGTATGGTGGTTTCATGAGAGCGTAAAGAATAGCTTGCTATATGTTGAGAGAGCATTACAATTTCTCCTCTACTCGCTCGATTGATTTGTCTATTCATCGAGAAGATTTCGTTGGAATATTTCTCAAAACTTGATAACTTTAATGTTGCCATATGCTCGAACGTGTCACAAATTGCGTCGATTGCGCCATCTCTTGACGACATAAAATAGGTCAAATTTATAAATATATGAGACTTCACGTTTTTGTAACACATGAAATGTAAATATATTGTGTTTGATCGAAAATGAATATATCGGCACGCAAACTAATATATATTGCTACAATTAATAAAAATATTGACAGAAATTATTTATATTTGCAAAAACAGTTTTTACCCGAACAGCGCCTCATGAGTTTACATGATTCCATGTAATTGTAGTAAGGTCGATATCAGACAAGCAAAAAGGAGCTGGTACGAAATTTCAACAAAAGAAAATCACGGCAAAACCTGGAAACGATGGAAATATATCATATTCTGCTCCTTTTTATTTTTCATTCTAAACCGCGCATCCATACATTTTAAAATTCGGATCACTTTCACCCATCCGAAAGGGTTACCAACCTGCCCGCCATTGCCACCTTGAATCGTGGTCTAATTACATCAAATAACATTATATCCCTAATGTTTTCAACAAACATTTTAACGGGCACCCTTTAGGTCGTCGTCCTAATTGTTGGTTTTGGGACATTAGTCGGCTGTGTAATTTACAGTATCATAACATGCGTGATCCTCTTATGTAAACTGATAAAAATCTCATCGCGATCACTGTTGCTCGGTGGCCATTGTTGTTTTCGGGAACATTAGGCCCGTTCGCTTCCGTCCAATGATTACGTTCGATTAGTACGACTGGAAATTAGCTAAATTGCTGTCATGACAGTGAGATGATCTACATAGAGTAATGAGGATCATAACTGACATTTCGACACATTTCAAATTGTGATCCTGTAAAAAAAATGTATAAACAAGCTTTTATTTCGAAACTATTAAACTGAAAAGTAAAAGATATGCATAAAAACAAAATCTTCTGAAAATTTTAAAAAAATTTCAAAAGCTTGAGGCTTCATTTCAAGTGTAATGACATTTTCTCACGCTTCGATATTTGAAGAAACAGTAATTTATGTATCAAGTGAGCAATGTGATACTTTCGAGTTTCATACAGTATTTTTTCTACAACTCTCAAAAAAAAATAACAAATTCATATTTTTTTGCAAATATGAAATGAATTTGGCATATTTTTATTGATTCATTATTCGAACAAAGTTCGAAGAGTATGCCGGAGAGTTGAGATTCAAACGAATGAAACGAATAAATTCGACAGAGTCTAAATCCCTTTCTCTTCACACTATCCCGCAGAATGGAAAATTTGAAGCGAATATTACAATAACATATTCATCGAATTCAATATTATTATTATTAACGTTGACATGACTTTCGAATAACTAGTCCATCGAAGTAACTTTTCATTTTCTTAGATTTGAACTATGTCAAGGAAATCTCATATTTACACTATCCACGATTTTCTCCCTTCAATCTTCATCACTTTTCATTTCTACTTAAAATAAAATTTATAGTTACCAAGAATTCGTTATCTGGATAGATGCCTAATTTCACAAATTCCATTAATTATTGTTATCAACTAGTTTCTGACGGCCAAACAGCCATAGCTACCTTGGATTACCTATAGTGTAGATTAGGTCCAATAGTTCCTTAGAGGTATATGCTATTATTTTGAATATATTCACCGCGATAGTTCGGAATTTTGATGATATTGATTTAATAGTAAAAATGCTAAGAATATTATTGGTTAAACAATTTGTATATCAGATAATTATATAGGTTATTAGTTGCCAAAGAAAATGAGAACTGGCTTTATGACAGGATTTCGTTATTATTTGGATCTGTCACTGTTGTTGCATGTAACTGTCGGTTGCCTAGCAACAGCCGTTAAAAAAAGTGCAATTTTTTTTACGCGTTTCCGTTTAATAATGAAATCGTATGTTGATAGTGAAATATTTTAATACTTTACGCACACAAACCGTCAAAAAAAGTGTGTAGAAAAACATATATTTTTTATTTTCGTATTAATTTGTTTTACAGTTCGCATATCTGGTTGAATAATTTTTTCATGTTTTAGACCGCTTCTTGAAGAGGATTTTATAATTCAAAACCCTTTTTTGTATAACACTGCCCAATTTATTTTTTTATTTTTTTTGGTCTTTGACGAATCTTCCTGTTCTCTGGGGTTCCAGTTGTAGGTCAATTACTTGATTATTAATTGCACGGTAATTATTTACATGTTTTTTATTATTTTCCGTGTTGAATAACAGCGACGAAAAAATTCAAGCTCACGCCATGAAAAAATCGAGTTACAAGGTTCGTTAAATCGATAATTACTTGATTTTCGAATCGATAATGGCTTAATTGCTACACTTATGAGATATTATAGCCGTTAGAACATTAATCAAAATGACATATCTGACAAATCAACCGGTAATCATCAACAGTTAAAAGTGATATTGAAATATGAACTTGCAGAAAAACAGATTATTAGAACTAACTATCGGCGATAGTTGTGTGAAAATAAGTAGTGATTTGGCGACACGCTAATTGTGCAAATTACATCGATAACATGATATATTTGTTGTTGCCTGATTATTATACTTGGCGTTCCCAGAATTGAGTTGTCGAGTCAAGTTCGAGATTGTTTCAAATCGATTATGTCCACTTATGAGAAACAGGTGCCTCGGTGTGATACAAAAGTATAATTATGCCCGTTCATATATTTCTGTATACACTCGAAGTTCTCATACGTTTTATGTTTATGGAGCCGATCTCATCACTAGCACAGAACTACCAAACCACCAGACGATACAGAATGATAAAAAAACAGACTAATTCAGTGACCTATTTCTTTGCATCAAAATAATACAAAAAGTTCCCATCAATTTGAGGGTGTTTCTAAATTTTATGTACAAACGGAAGGAGGTGATAGTTCGGCTCATTTCACGACTAAAAATTCATATGAACATAGGTCTGCAAAAGCTTCATTACCGATCTACACGGTGAAGTTGAGTGGAAGAGCAGCTGATATGAATATTCACTATAATCTAATCTTATCAATATTTTTAAAGCTGAACTCTGCCTATTATGCCGTTATTTTTTATATTAATATTTGATGTTATTAAAAAAAATTGGAATGGACAATAAAAGCGCTATTATTATTATTCCGTTAGGATTATACTAGCCAGGCCCTAGTTCCAGAGCTCCAACACATTCATAGGGCGTGCTGGTGCCATTTACCCAGATAGTCACCCCTACGTCCTTGGGGACCGAGAATCATGTGACCTGAGCAGACGGAGTGAACCAAGAATGACAGCCTTCTGCATTCGTCCATCTAAGATTTCTGCCGCATCACGGCAAGCCGATATGATTTTTAGGTTAGAGAGCAGCGTGTGTATCATTTCACCAAAGACCTCTATAATCAGAACCACCATTTTAACAGAATGGATTGGTTACAGCCTGCGGATTTCGAAAAATGAACTCGATATTTAGTCCGTGTTTCCGTTTCTTTTCGGACGATGTTCGTTTCGCTAGTAGCCGAAAACTCTATGAAGAAAATCGTCCTACCTTGATGGTCGAGGGGGACTTCATCAGGCTTATTTGCTTGTATTTGCCTGAGGGTGGGAATAAATTCAGCACTTCTCATTTTTCACAACGAACTCAATATCCCTCGGAGCATAAGGCAACATCGGTGTCTCGTTTATACCGTACGAGTGTCGTAGATGGTAGTACAACACTCGTAGCGCCGCATTATGTCTGTGGATATAGGCTGCGACCGCATAAGCTTGACAAGCAGACAGCAAATGCATTATGGTCTCAGGCGCCCCACGACACGCTCTGCATCTATCATCATCATCACACGACTGTGGTAGACCATTCTGGCAGGCCATTATGAATTCCTCGGTCTCCTCCAGGTGATACTACTCCGGGTGGTCATCCATGACCACACCCCCGATCCCTAAAAATACCACTGCGTCATCCTCCGAGATGTCAGTCGACATCTGCGTAAATCTCCAGGAGCTCCTCCATTTCGTCGCTGACCTGGGCCACCTGAAAAGGTACCCTAGGAACTCTATCACCCTGATCCCAATACTCCTCATCACCCTGATGGTAAAACAGCTGTTGCTGGATCGGTGTACTTCATAGGTATCAGATGTGGCATGGTGAGCATGTCACTTTGCCTAATTGAATCCCTGTCGGCATCTTCTTCAAAGCACATACAGTGTCACGGAAATGAGGTGGAGTCTGGAAGAGGCATCTTGGAAGACTGATACTTCTCTGGAACACCGCAGAAGGGTTGGCGATCTGTCTCTGTTTCAAAGATATTTTACGGACGATGCTCTTCCGAAATATCATCAATCGTCCCACCGCAGAAAGGTTGGCGATCTGTTTCTGTTTCAAAGATATTTTACGGACGATGTTCTTCCGAAATATCATCAATCGTCCCACCGTTAGCGGTCCCAGCGAAACTGACCCGTCGAGCTCAGTCCTCACATTCACATGCCGTCAATTTGGAGACATGCCGAACATCTCTTTCCCAGGGCTCGTTTTTCCACCGAACGGCAAAGCTTTGGAACTCGCTGGCTCGGAAGGTGTTTCCTGACGCACACAACCAAGAAGAACATTAATTCCCACCTCTGAACATTACATGAGTTATCTAATTTTTGGGAACACAACTTAAAAAAATAATAAACTCAAGACAAAAGGGTAAAAGAAAAATACTATTATATTGACAATAAAGCCACTATAGCAGGAATTGTCGCCTTATAAGTGGGTTCTAAACTCTTGTGTCGGAGTATTTTGGCTACAACTTGAATCATATCTAGTACAAATGATAACTGGGTGGTGTCACATTTTCGATATGAATAGAAGTAATTTGCGAAAGTTTTATCAGGATAGTGTGCCTTAAATACATATTCAATGTATATAAGTATGAGTATTATCTAGGGTCATTAAAAATGGCGGACGATTTCACATAGCCAACTAATAGGGAAAAAATGATCGCTTGTCATAGAAATTTGATATTGAAAACTTAAAATTGAAATGCTTGTGGAGCTGTCTGAGGCTATAGACAATTTTATTTTTGAAATGGAGTGAATGGGAAAACCTTAACTATTTTGTTTAATATATATCGGCTAGTGTTCAAATTAACACTAAGACTTGCCAAGGTGGTTCAAGTATGTGTACTGGAAGAAAATTTTTAGTAGAAACCAACGAAATAACATTTATCTTGTCAGGTTATAGAAAAAAGGGGGCCTAAATATTGAAACCAACAGATTATTCCTGAGAACAAATCGGTGAAAAACCATAAATGCCAATTGAACTACTTGAATATTGACGAAGAACATCATAATCAAATGATTAACAGCATGCGTATTGAAAATACAACTGCATCAGTTATAGAGACTAACTCGTCTGGATCTTCGTTTAACTTTTCTTATTGTCCTTTCGTTAATTGCATCTTTAAATGAATTGTTTTGCCGTGTATTTTTTCTATGATTACCAAAAAAATTTCTATCTAAATAACCCTCGAACAACAACATTCTCAAGCTTGTTGCTAATAGGTTCGATATCTTATACATTTTTTTCGAACAATTGTCAGTGTCCTTGGGCTATTACTATTGAAAATTCGCACGGCATTAATTTTTGTTTTCACAGAAAAACAAAGACATCAAGTAGATATCGCAATTAATATTGATAAGATGTTTTTAGCGAAAAATCAACAATTTTTTTCAACGTACAAACGAAAACATAGTAATTATGTGCCGGCGCAAAAATCAGTAATTAACAATAGCGTGATAATGTGTAAAATTACCCATACGATATGGTTATTAGAAAAAATAGCCTACATGTATCTCGCGAAACAATATATCATTACCTCAGTTTAACTATCATTGAAAAAAGTTAGCGCATTCATATAGAGTTGAAATAATTGCAAGAGATTCATGCGAAAGCCAGTTGGAGATCCTACTTTGTTCCCAGCTGAAACCTTTGTCCATTGCTCTGCAATTTTTCACTAACATTTCAGAGATCCGCAAAAATTATATGGTCTTAGTAGTAGTTGTTGTGGAGAGGCCGCTACTGCAGCCAGGCAAGTAGGCCCTCATGGGCCCTTTTTGCCATCCCATGTTCTCCACATGTCTCCGTTACTTCCTCTACTTAATCTTCCTTTTCGAATCATCCTGACCTTGTGATGAAGATCATTATGTCCGTCCACGTCAATCAATTCCTCTTGTTGGAGTTTTCCAACTCCAGATATTTCAAATGTCAATCTTCCATAGGCCTCCGCTCGCCAAGGAAGTGCACATTTGCGGCAAGTGAGACTGTCTTCTATGCCTATTAGCGATAGGTGTCTGGCTAACTTGTCATGTTCAGGGAACATCGTGAGAGCTGAGGGTATTATTTAATAAGTGGTTTTCGAAAACTAGCGTTCTAAACTTACAGAAGTGATTAGAACTTAGAAACCACACTGGTATTTGCCCGGCATGATGTTGTAATTCGTCTTATAAGTTCATCAATGTCAGCAGGTTGTGTTGAAAAACAGATGTCCCCAAAGAACGAAATCTAAGGGAGTAAAATCCGGGGAATTCGGAGGCCATTCAACTGCTCTCCTTCTGCCAATCCATCTATCCGGGAATACTGACCACTGTTAGACGGAAAGAAAATAATGCATGAAGTGGAGCACTGTCCTGCTGGAAATGTTACAGATTCTCCTGCAAAAGTACATTACCTCCTGCATCAATTTGAGTTTCTAGCTTGTGAGTTATAAGAGGATCGATAGTTTCTTCAAGCATATCAAGGTGCAGATTGCCAATCGGATTTTCTTCAAGAAATAAAGGACCAATAATGGAATTTCCAAAAATGCCAGCCCAAACTTTGAGTTTTTGTGGGTGTTGTGTATGTCCTTTTCGGAAAATATACGGGTTTTCGTAACTACAATTGCGGCAATTTTGTTTAGTAACATTGCCATTCACAAAAAATTAACATTTACTGTTGAAACAGATGATTAACCAAAGCTTAGAGATGGCATTGACTCGATGAGACATGGTTTCACAGAACTCTATTCTTCTATCATAATCATCTTCATGGAGCATTTCCGTCTGTTCTGCTACTGATCGTGGATCTAGTGGACTCTGCAGAAAATTTTCTCAAACCTCCAATTTGAACTTCTTCATTGAGTACACTGAGGTTATTTCTTTTTTATTGTTCACTGAACAAGTTTGGTAAAATTTTGTCACCAAATCAAGCACATATTGGTGAGTTACATTACAAGTTGGATTTCTTATTTCATTAAAACGAAATGTCGCCCTTCGTGCATACTTTTCAACCTCCGAACAGCAACAAAGAAAACTTAGTTAACAATGCTAAAAAATTTGCTGAACAATATTTGCTCAAGAACAGAAGCTTCTTATAAGTAGTTGAAGTATGAGATGAGAATGTGATGAGCGCATCTTGACTAACATCTACATTTTACTATAAGATTACTTTTTAATGTAATTTTTTTGGAGCTAATGAATTATGTTCATTAGCAGTTCTACTAAAAAAAGACTCAATAATTTTTGTTTAAATAATAATCTGAAAACCATGCATCTCAGTGCAGGCAAGTTCTGATTACTTCTGTTTAGAACGCTAATTTTTCGGAAACTGCTCTTCAATAAATAATCAGAGTAGGACCATTGAAAAGAGAATTAAACGCCAATCAAAATAATGTGCCATTTGAACCACCTTCCCATCTAGGATTGTGAAGGTAAAATAGTTGAACCACGATGGCTATAAATATTCATTGAAAGTGTCCCCCTTGAAAATAAAATTGACCTGTTTTTTTGATTTGTCATATTCTTCATTGAAAGGAAAATATCAAATTAAGGATGGGGAGTTTACAAATTGACACCCTGTATATTGTTTCGGATGTTTTCGGTCACAATAATTGCGGAAATGATATGAAATTGAAGTGAAAAGTTGAGGCTGATTTTAGTCCTCAGGACTCTTTTCTTCAATGAGAATAGAATATAGTTATGGATTTATCTTGAACAGAATCAACTCAACAGCAAACGATAACTTTCAATATCTTCAAGATCCGTACTTAATATTGCTGAGGTGTGTTGAAAAAAGCCTTGGCACTGCGTGACAACATCCACTATTTCACACTATAAAAAATTGTAACGTATTAATTTTTCTGGCACATGTTGTCGAGCTATTACAAGGTAGGGGGAATGGGGGTAAATTGATGCAAGGGGCACATTGATACATCACCACTTACTCGAACTGTACAGCAGTGATACAAACGTGAATATCCTTCAATAGATGGCTCTAGTGATTCAATATTACCAGCGAAACTGTGGTCGTTTACAATGCAAATTCCGCTGTTGACCAATACAAGTGCATTTCAGAGCAGTTTGAGTAAATTAAGAAAGTCTCAGATAGACAGTCAGTTTACGTAAATTACGTATTTGTTTTGTTAGGTTTCTTCGTATTTATGTAAGTACATGTCTGATTGAGGTACATATAAGAGGTTACTTTTGTTGATCTTATATAGTTTTTTCGTGAGGTAGATACAAAAACCGACACGTTGGGGTAGATTGATACAAGCTGCATGGGGCGGTTTGGTGTGTTTCAATTTGCCCCGTTTACAAATGAAGGATATCATCTAAATTTTCGTGTACAACACACAACACCTCCATGCACTTCGGCTGTCATCTTAACACCTTAAATGACCATATCCAAAGGCCCAACACAAAAAAATCCAAAATAATATCCAAAAAACAATATTACAGACACACAGACACACAAGAATAAAATAAATTGTAGATGCTTCAATATCAGAAAAGAGAAAAAAAGAAATGAAAGAAAGCGCAACACAATTGAAAAATGCTAAAAAACTACTGGGTTGGACTTCTCGAAAGGAAAATAGCGATGCGGACTTAACTAAGATTCCACTAGTTCTGAATAGTTTTTTCGAATTTGATTTAACCCACTTGAGGAAGAAATCGACATCTTATGTTTTCATTATCCATATTACCAAAACCTCATATTACTAAAGGAACCAGCCGAACTGTTCTTTAGGTTTTCTTTCTACTTTGATTCTTATAATGTACAATGAGCAGCACTGATTACTCGTTTTTTAACTACTAGGTACTTCTTTGATTTATAACGTAAAATGAGCAGCAATTCGTTAGCTTGTTAAATCGATGAGCGATAATGTGTTTTTCTTTAATTATTATAAGAGAATTCACTGAAAGAAGTCGTTAAGATTCTTATTTTTGCATAAAGTATATGAAATATCAATGTGCCCCATACCTTGGTTCAATGTGCCCCATATGTGGGGTGGTTTGATTCAAATCCCATTTTTCACATATTCAATCATTTTTCTTTTTCATTTAACGTTATGAAAACATCTGTAATATACCATGAAACTAGATAAAATTGTGTCTGCATTGGTGCATCAAACTTTATCTCAAACTAGCTCTATCACCCAGTTTTCAATTCTTAAAAAAAATTGAATCAATCTGCCCCTACTCCCCCTAGGTTCTCTGTCTCGAAGAAACTTAAAGTCCGTTATATCGAACTAAACCCGAAATTTATTACTCCGAGAGCAATTCGTATGTGAAAGGGTTTTATTATGAAAAATTCGTTCACTTCCGACTTTTATAGCGACTTTTAATAGAAATTATCGTTAAAAACGTGCATGCTTTTAATTTTTATTAAAGCATGTGGTAACGCGTTCAGGAACAGGCAAGCTGTTGTGCGAGAGGCCGTGATGATCAATTAAAATTCGAAGATTTTTCGATGCAGCCAACATATGCTCGACAGTTATAGATGACTAAATTTTCAGAATTATTAGTTTCATTCGGGAAATTATTTATCGAATTATCAGCATACCTATAATGTATTGAAATGCGTTTCCGATTTGCAAGATCGATAACCCTCTCTTATGATTTGGGGGTTACGATCAACAAAAACGTACTTTGGGCAAACATTTCCTAAAAAAAACACAACCTCGGAACTGTACAACCAAAACCCGCCAAAACCTTCTTGATATAATAATAAAGTCCCTTGCACTGCGTTAACTTTTCATTAAAACATATATATTCTTAAAACTCTGGTTAAAATCAATAATTTTTAATTTTCGAATATTATTTACAGTTTTTGCAAATTTAATTTTAATAATTTATTTCAATATAATCACGAACAATTAGTTATAGAAATACACTGAAATCAAATCAATGTCAATAAATTGTTAATTTGAAATGGCAAAATTGGACAAATAAATAAAAAAATTTAAATTGCTTCTTTTAAAAAGCCCACCTCAACCTGTTCGATATTATAGAAGATTTTCTCGCACGGTGATTGGCCGGTTCAACTTGTCATTTTAGACACATTCTTAAGATATGTGTGAGGTTAAACATTAATATTCAATCTTAGGCCGATCGTGCCTCTCTATCGCTTGTTCCGCGCTCTCGCTTGCACGCTCGGCTCAGGCGGAACGTGACAATGAGTCATACTTTTTCATGCGTACACTGTATATACAGACGACAATGTTATTGTAACTAAATAACAGTTTTAGCATAAATCTAATCAATTCATTTATGTTTCTGGGTTTGTTTTTCATTTGTAATTGAAACACCCCATGTTTCTTTTAACATCTACAAAAATATGAAGCCAGCCTATATAATTTTGAAGTATTTAGTGATTGAATAACACACTCGTCCAACCAATAATAATAATAATACATTAGGCACATGGATAAATAAAATAAGTTCTCAGGATTGACTATTGATGCCAAACTAAAATTTGAAGAACATATTTTGTTAAAAATTTGATCGCCCTGTCAACGTGTGATGCCATGAAGGTACGGAAAATATGAGTTTCTCATTAGTTACGGCAGGAACTTAATCTTTTTCCTTATTAAATCTCTTTTTAATATTCACTTCTAGGGAATATGTTGGTGTATGTATAATGATCATTTCAACTATTTTGTAGGAATTTCCTAAATAATGCAAAAAAAAATCTATACGCAAGTATTTAACAGAAAACAACTACTGTCCACCACGACCGTTGAATTATATCTGTTAATACTGTCTGTTGAATACTTACTGGCCGACGAATTACATATTGAAGAGGGTGCTTGGCAGATTATATATTTGATAGTAAACTTCTCTTAGTCAATATTTAAGTAGTTTCGCCCATTGTTCTTGTACTGATTTGGCCTACTATTGAAATTGACACAATAGTCAGAGTGCTTTTCTTGAAACCTAGAAATGGCGCTTTATATATACTTCAGTATTTCTCTTGGGAATTCCCAACAAAAGCTGTAAGTACTTTCCGATTCAATTGATTTGAACTAGTCTTCGCTGTTGATTGAAAAGAAACATAAAACCGGTGAGTTAAACGAATAGCTATTTGTATTACTAGGGAGGAAAGTGCCACTTTTCCTTCCGCAGGATCTAGTTTACTGTCCGAGGCGAATTTTTTTGTCGAGCGCCAATCAATCACTTTGCGCTCTAAATACACAAATACCTATCAAAGAACTAAAGTAGAAGTAATATTCATGTTTGATTTTTACCAGAATACAGGATATATAAGATGTTCTAGAAATTAGGAAAACAATTTGATTACAATAGATTTACAAGTTTCATCGTTTACGACTTACTTGAAATGAGGGGCAGGAAAAGTACTTTCCTCCCTAGGTAGGAAAAGTATGAGTTTCCTCTCTGGTTTGAGGGAGGAAAGTGTGTACTTTCTATATGTATGGGGTAGGTGGAAAAAATTATTTCAGCTGTGATATTTTAATCGTATTAAGTTTATTAACTGTGCCAAGTATCAAAAGATTATTATTCATCAGTCGTAGGGGACAGAAATTGTTTTCTGAAGGAAACTGGCCGACGAATTACCTATCGTATGAGTTCTTTGCGGAAGTTCAGATTATATAATCCATTTTTCATTATTAGTTAATTGTCTTCCTTCAAAAGTCCATTCTACATGGAAAGAATTTTCTTTCTCCCAACAATAAAGCAACTTGGATTTATTTTTTCTTGTCCCAATATCACTCAAAAGCTGTCCCATGAATTTTACAGTAACTGATACCACGTATTGAATCTCTGTGCAGGAAGATTCCAGAAAATGTATAATTTGGTCCAAAAAATTCAATGATACATCACAACAGAGCTTTCTTGCCTATATACATCTACAATAATGCGGACCGTCTAAAAATACGATTTCATGTGTATTTGAAAGGCATGAAATCTTTTGTTCCATACATTTTGTATATGCATGCGTTTTAGAGGGAAGATCTAGATGTATCGCTGAGCATATTGGAAAGAATAACAAACATCTGCCTCAAACATATACCTCATGAAAGTTATGACGGGCCTTGTTTTGCCAGTTTATACGATAGTAGAAATTTATTTTACTTTCAATATTTCAGGAAAGGTGTGAAAAGTAGAACAACATTTTTCTTATAGATAACTGACAGATTTATGTCCGTAAACTCCCCTTTTAATTAAGCATTATCAATGAATCATATTTGATTGTTTTGTTAGATAAATTATTTATTTCTCCATATGTTGAATTGTATACTGCTCCGTCAAGATAAACACGTTGGTGGTTTATGTGTTTATACTGTAAATATTTTGACTTGCTCTGGAAGAATTGGGTGGATTCGTATATTTTCCGCAAATGAATTATAAGTAGATGTAGTGGGAACAAGGAAACAAATGATGGTCGTTGGATTTCACTCAGATACTATATCTTGTGAAAGCCAATTGACTTCTTCGAATTTAGTCGATTTAAGCTGAGACAATCTGATACATTATCATATTTTCATAATTATTTCATTCAATGATTCGTATAACAAATAATCAACATTATGAACAACATCAACATTATGAAACTCGCCACCACAGTTGTCGAGTTCTGATAGCATATTTTCTGAATTCCTTGATTTAGGATTTTTTTTTCGGAAATTCTGAAAGAAATATTAGAGATAAGGCCACACACCACCCTCATTCAGTCCCCCCTTTTAATGCATATATGAGGTATTTATTACTGAATTGAAAAAAAAATTAACTACTTATTGTTCTTGATAAGAGTTACGATTATATGCTAGTGGAGATACTATTTTGTTGTAAAGTTATTGTGGCTTCAATATATAATTTACTATTTAATTAGTACTTCTCTTATCCAACTTTTCAAACAAACAAATTTGTTCCCATTGTACCAAAACTTGTTGAATACTCTATTTGTATTATATTTGGAGATGATAAGTTCTTTCGTGGCTGATGACCATAGCAGTCGATGCCAACACACTAAAAAAATTTGTTCTTTCTTCAACAAAGTCATATGGAATTTGTTTTCTACAACCCTTAAATACCTCATGTGAATCCGTTCATGATTTACTTATACCAAATGGATGGATATAGTGCAATAATACTTTCATAGATAGTGCAGTTTCAAAAGTACGTATTTTCAAAAACAATTCAATGAAAAAGATCTATTCGAGTTGATGAACTGTCAATCTTAAGTGATGTAATATTTGCTCCAATAAAAATGAATATTCTGAAAATTAAATTTTTGGTATAGTCTATAGAAATGTATGGGTTAACTGATGTTCGATATATCTTTTTGTTTGTGGACAAAGTTGGGTTGCCATTTAGTTTTTTGTATACCATTTTTAAATAAAAAAGGAGTTTTCATAAGTATAATCTTCTCTCTTCATGATGACCGTGACGTTACCTTTATGAACCGAAAGTATTTCAATTTGATTATCTTATCGAAGAGATGTTGCATTCTTCTCGTATTTATTCAAATAACTTATAGAATTATAGGGCTGTGTCAAAGCATTTTTGCTGTCAGATCTGTCATAACCAACTGGTAGTAGTTTATTCATAATTTCCCAAGCAAGAAACAGTTTCGTTTATAGTAGAGATACAAAAAAAAAAACAATACCTTATGTGCCTATATACAAAATTTATAGAATTATTGGGGCTTATGGAAAATCCTTAAGCAACTGCTTTTACTCAGATTTCTTGAAAAAAACTCATTCATTTTCTTGAGTTATGAAAGAGAAAAATATATAGTAGAAACATTTTCTAGTTTTTATTCATACCACCCAATATAGATACAATTCAGAATCAACTTTTGAAAAGATTATCCATGTTGATTGAATTCAGAATAGTTAGATAGGTATGTTGATTTTTTTCATCATGGTACGTTTTTTAAAAGTTACTTCTTAGATTGCTGAGGCTCAAACCTCGGCTTAAACAGTTACTCAAAATGGAAACGTTCTGTTTGAAGCGAATGAAGTGAATAAATGAGCAAACTTCTCTTTATAATGTATTCAAATTCATTACTATTGAGTTTATGAGAATTGATAGTTGCTTCTGACCGTTTTCTTTGTCACGAATGATATTGTTAGTATCAAAAATGGCCACAAACGTGATTTCAAAACTTTCTAATATCTTCAGTGTATCCGATAAAACCTTGGTGAGGTTTTCCTTTATACCTGGTGAGTCAATTTTCCTATGGATTATAAATTGATTCTCTTTCTTCGTCTTGTAACGAATAGCAGTCTTAGATACTAGTTCTAAAGGGGTTAGAATGATTTCATAAACACTTCTTAGCAAATGATTTCCAAAAGTCTTCCGGAAATCATCATATATCACACAAGCTTCACCCTTTTAACTTTCGAGTTCCCAAAAAACAAAAATACCATAAAAAATGTTCCTTGTATAATAATTTCTCTAGCTGAATATTCTGTCAATAGCACTCAAACAAGGAAAATTCGTACCCAAACATAGCCCAATTCGACTAATGCATTTCTAACCCATCCAATATGATTCCCTAATGTATTATTTGTATACAATACAATTTTCGAGCATGCAATTTCAGCATTAGTCATGGATTTGTAACAATTGGGTGTCGATAGAGGGTCATCACTGACTCATGTTGATGAAGTCGAACTTTTTATCGTCCTTTCAGTTGAAATTAGCATGGAAAAAGTAATTTAGAGCTTGTAAGTTTCGTGTTTTGTTGAAGAGCAGCAGTTGCTACATAGAATAACAATTAATTTTTTGTGATGTCGCTTGTAATGTGGTGATTCGAATGTTTTAAGTAATTTATATGGTCCGTTTCCTGCGATAAACAAGGTTTCTGCTGATTAGAATGATGGCATTATACACATATTCAGAATTGTTTTTACAGAACTTTGGATGGCTTCATGAGATACGCAAAAGCACTTTTTTTAATCTCAATTCCTTTCATCAAGGACCGAAAACTTTCCATCTTAAACTAGTTCTCATTATGCTCAGAAATAATTTAAATATACTTCCGAAACAATGAAGAAAGATAGTGGAATAATATATAACAATAGTAATAATAATAATAATAACTTTATTGATTAATGCTTATAATAAATGGTTATGAAGAACAATGATTTTAATAAATTTTTTGGAAAAATCTTGACTACACCACTGGATTGGCGGTAATCAATAAAAAAGTTACAAGGGAATGAAATTTGAAAAATATGCCGTTTAATCAACCCACCAATCCAATTTGTGAACTTATTTTTAATTAGGTCATGTCTCAATGAAGATCATAAAATTGTCAGTATTGGTGAAAATCACTCGCAATATTCGAATTTACGTTGAGGAGTGCCTCAGGGTTCGATTTTGGTACCTTTGCTATTCACAGCTTATGAAATATCTTCAGTTTTGTGATATTAATTCATTTGCATGCAGACGCCTCATGGTTATATTACAGTTGTTCCTCAGATATGCTGGATGATGCTTATATCAGAAGAATGGCAATTTAAATATATTTCTGGAGGAAGCCTCTGATCACTGCTCAACTGTAGTAAATTTTCCTAAGCATACAAGAAATACCGATTAATTGCTCACCGATATAAAAATGAATGAGCAACTGGAGGTAGCACAGGAAGCAAAGAGCTAATGAATGACGATTTGAGATTTGAAGGGCATGCAGCTTAAGTTGTCTATTGTGTATATTATTAATTTTGAGTTATCTATACCAACAAAAATTTGTTACCATCTAGAACAAGGGTAACAATGAGCCTTGGTCCTGCCAGTCTTCAATTATGCTGATGTTTCATATGGTCCAAGTTCATGGAGCCTGTCGATTGGTTAGACATGGATAATAGGAGACAACTTCATATTGCCATATTTCATTTCACAAAATAATCATGATGAATCTATAAAAAATATATTATTGACCTTACATTTTTGTCCAAATGCTGATCTATTCTAATCTGAAAGTTCATTCTTTGGAAAGCATATACTTTTCGTTACAATATGATAGGAGTATTTCAGATTTTGATCCATCCAAAAGTCCAGATTCTTTAATTTATTTGAGTAGACCATGTTCTGATTTGTTAGATATTTTCTCCAAAAGTTATGAAGAATTATTATAGAATATAAGTGCCTGCATTTTTTCATAATTCAGTTTCAAACCAATGACATATTACGGCTAGATACCGCTTTAAACATTTCGAGTCGCGGAACATAATAGTTGCCAGTCAGCCCATCAAAAGTCGGCAAAGCTGACTGCTCTGCTCTTCTCTGCTCCGCTCTGCTCCGCTCTGCTCTGCTCCCCTCTGCTCCGCCCTGCTCCGCTCTACTCTGCTCTGCTCTCAATTATCTGCTATGAAATGTATATAAGTAATTATCTGCTTATATAAAATGCTTTAAGCTAACTAAATCAGTTTAAATTGTGTTGAGAAAGAGAAAAGTTTAATTGCTTAGATAGACATAGTCTAACGATAGTGATGCCAGACAAGTCACAAAATACAAATTGTACGGAACATCATCAATAACATTCAGATCACATTAAACATAATCATTCAACATATTAAAACCACTCATTTCGTATCGAGTAATATATTCGTTTGTGTGCTTAATACATTTTCAATTTTTTTTTTATGCAAAAATCTGTTTTCATCTTGAACATACTTTGGTACCTAAATGATTATAGAGTTTTGTGTCCATAAAGTCTTGGTTTTTTTCATAACTTGGATGAGTGCTATGGAATCTGCAGTGAATTCGAATTTCTAGTTAAATACTCATGATTATCAGAATTTTTCGAAAATTTACCCAAATTTTTCCTCTATGTATAGTGATATATATCATTCTGGAAGAAGGATGGCTTGCAGGTGTTAGTTGGTTTCATATTTAAAATAACTCTCATGATTTATTTCTAAGATATGAAAATTTTATTTGCATTTGTAGCGCAACCCCGTAGAATTATGTTGTGTGAAATATATGAGATTATATACGATAGCATATTATACATTAAAGATTTTGGTAAACTGAGAACATTTTTCAGTGGCCACTGGTAATCTTTAATGTAATATCTTTAAACGAGTAATTCTTGTATATATTTTCGAGCTCGGAAACGGCTCTAATGATTTTTATACCATTTTTCTTCCTGCAAAAATTGATTTTACTAATAATAACAATAATAATAATGTGAATTGTTGTATGTTGAAAATGGCTTCGACGATTTGGGTACAATTTCGTATTTAGATAAGGATTTGCCTCTTCAGTTCATATATATATAGTGGTCTTTCCTGAAAAAACGCGATTTTACTGATAATAATAATAATGATGATATGACTTTTTGGATCATGGAAACGGTTTTAACGATTTGCATCAAATTTTGTATTTAGATGAAGTTTTGCGTATGAAGTCTTTTGCTATTGATAATAATAATAATGTGAATATTTGCATTTCGAAAATGGCTTCAACGATTTAGATCAAATTTTGTATGTAGTTCATCTATATAGGCACTTATTTGAAGAAATGCGATTCCAATAATAATAATAATAATGTGAATTTTTAGACCTCGGCAACGGCTCTAACAATTGGGATAAAAATTTTTATTCAGATAAGGATTTGCTTTTCAAGTTCATCCATATACGCGTTTTTCCTCAAATAAACGTGATTTCACTAATAATAATAATAATGACGATGAATTTTTAAGTTCCATTTTCACCCACTTCCGATGATAATACCATTATTCTGAAATTTGGCAAATATATATATTATCGAGGACCGACGACAATACAAGAAGTACATAATGTAAATGTAAATTTAATATCCACCCACTTACAATCTTCCGAATATTCTAAAATTTGGCTTATACTTATCATGGACCGACTTCTTAATATATTATAAATGTTATAATTTCTAAATTCAATATTCATCCACTTCCAAACGTCTGAATAATCTAAAATTTGACATGAAGGACCGACACTACAAAAATTCCACAATATTAATGTAATAATAATAATGATGACGAAAATTTTCAAATGCTGCTTTTACTATTTAAATGATTGCAGTTCATATTAGATTGCAAAACGAGCGAAGCTCGGTAGCCCAAGTATATTATAATAGTAGTAGTAGTAGTAGTAGTAGTATTTTTCTTCATCTAGGTCTAGGTCATGTCGGAATTGATGTAGATACCTCAAAACCTGGTAGAATGAAAAATTTCAATACCATTTCCTCTAATATTATTATGCAAAGGAGGAGTAATTTTCAGGCATGAGTAGAACTGCATGCAAATAGTTTAAATGAAATTAAAAAGTAAAAACACCAGTTTGTGCATTCTTACTATATCAAATTCACTTTTTCCTCCACTTTTCCATATTTTTCTGCTTCTTACTTTATTCAAATTAGACGTCAAACCTGAATAGAATATTTTTTTATTTTCCTGTTAGGATGGCAGTGTCATCACACGAAGTGTGAATTTTCCACATATATCAATATAGCTACCGTCAGATCGTTTATACACAAGCAAGAACAAAACTGGGCCTAGGACTGAGCCCTGCGGTACACCAGCTGTAATATTTTCACTGTATTACAGATTAACTCGATACAGTGCATTTCGACTTAAATGAACCCCTGAATTATAAGCATCGTCCTTACCCAACGGAGACAGGGTGTCCGGCGGATCCCGGTCCCTGCACCTCGCCGTACGGGCTCGGCCATGCCTCGACATGATAGCGGCAATGCTAAAGTCCGTCGCGCAGGGCCTTATCGTGCAATTGTCCTCCATCTTCGGCCACAATCACCTGAGTAGCGGACACATGTTATCACAGAACGAAACGCACGAAACGACGCTAGCGCCACTCGACATACGCGTGTAAACGCGCCCGAAAACCGTTCGCTAGGTGCGAACTATTTAACCGCAGAAGCAAGCTGTTTTGACAGAATGAATATTAAACTCCCTTCGGTTCGCGTTTAACGAGATTACTTTGATGTGTGGCGAAAGCCTCGAGATTGGTCGCTCCCACTTCGGAAGGCGGATCCTCGACCGTGACTGATAGCAGCGGCTCTTTTGTTTCCTGGGGCTACTTCTCACGACGCTGTTCAACGCCAACTGACCGCCACGTCGAGACGTTATCAGAGGAATGTGCCATTTTTTCGGCGGGTTTCCCCCCTCTGTCTTCGTCGATGACATGTCGGCTTTTTGTTTTGGCCCCCCGGACGCCGCGGGTACCTGGGCGGGCGTTTTAGTGCCCAGACTGAGCCTTTCTTGCCGTGTTGTTTTGAACGGGCGACTTGGAGGGGGTGTGGCTGAGTGGAGACACGCCCTTGGGAGGCGCTTCGTTCCTCAGCACGCCTTGCTATTGCCGGCACGGTTGCTCGGTTTGCTTACCTGTTGTGGATTATTTTTCTTTTATTAGACGATAATCACTTTTGAGGCTATTATTGCGGAATGTTGCGAAACGGGCAAGCGCAACATCTGGTATTTTTCAAAGTGACTGTTGATTCCACACTCAACCTTCATGAAATATTGCAAAGGGTAATAATAATAATAAACGATTTCAATTTCCATCTACAAATATATAGATATGTAGGTATATAGACACCAATGAAAAATATCGATGTAACTGTAGCTACAAATGGCATTTTGATCCAAACTTCAAATTTTGTAAGCCAAATAAATTCAAGTGACGTTAATAATATTTTGCATGAAATTATCATCACAAAACTGCATACCTACCTACCTATTTTGTTAATAATTGTTGAAAACTGTTCGTCCTAAGTTAATGTTACATCTATAGTCACAGAAATTCTAGGTTTTCTATGTTGTCATACCACTGTAATGTCAAGAAGTTCAAGTTGACAGATATATGTTAATGCCTGAATAAGCGTCGTTTCCAGCGATTTTTGGTTTTTTGTTTAATTGTACTATAGTTTCTCAATAACTGAATTACACCATGTTTAGCAGTTTCTTGGTTTTATTCTTTCCATTGGACTTCCAACAATAATTTAGCTCCGGAACTATCAGTTTTAATCAAAGAGGACCAACTTCCGTAATATGATAATGAATTAAGTATTCAGTGCCAGATTCAGGGAGAGGCTGTGGGACTATCAGCCCCCGGCGGTAAATTTCAAGTGGCGGTAAAGCAAGCAGCAATATACTAGTTGCCTATGAGGCGACAAGTATATTATATTGCTTCTTGCTTTTTATAAGCTGCCTCTTAACTCGTAGAGTTTCGAAGCAAACGCGCAATTAGCGACCTCCGGCACCGCATCAAAAGGACTAGGTAGGTTGGGATGTTTTTGTGAAAATCATATAAAATTCACTAATCAAGCGTCAGCGGTGCCTTGGACGCTACAATAAAAAATGAGTTTACGACATTTTCGTTCAAAAATTCGGAATCAGCACGTCAAAATACGTTCGATACGTTCACAATGTTTACCAATTCGACCATTCTGAATCGATTGGCGTTCGCATAATTTGTCTATCTCCAACCGTTCTCGAGTTGGTCAGCTCTAAATTAGTTTTTAGATGTTTTTTTTTTCCGCCAAAAATATTTTCGAGTTTTCGAAATTTTTGTTCAATGATTCGGAATCAGTACGTCAAAATATGTTCGAGGACAAAAATTTGAATATCGAAAAATGAAAAATAAAAAAGGTCAGAAAATTGGATTTTTAGGGGTGAACCCCTTGCAACTTTTTTCGAGTAATTTTTAATTTATTCCGATTGACTCGAAATTCACAATGTATACCAATTCGACCATTCTGAATCGATTGGCGTTCGCAGAATTTGTCTATCTCCAACCGTTCTCGAGTTGGTCAGCTCTAAATCAGTTTTTAGATGTTTTTTTGCCACCAAAAATATTTCTGATGAGTTTTCGATATTTTTGTTCAAAAATTCGGAATCAGCACGTCAAAATACGTTCGAGGACAAAAATTTGAATTTCGAAAAATAAAAAATAAAAAATCTCAGAAAATTGGATTTTCTACCTTAAACACCCTTTTCCGGATAAATCTCATATCTGAGCACAGAAAAATCATACATTTTCGGAATAAGCATAAAATTTTATGTATACAGTGCCAATTTCAAGTCGATGTGACGACTTAGTATTTTTCATGATTTTTAGGGGTGAACCCCTTGCAACTTTTTTCGAGTAATTTTTAATTTTTTTCGATTGACTCAAAATTCACAATGTATACCAATTCGACCATTCTGAATCGATTGGCGTTCATAGAATTTATCTATATCCAACCGTTCTCGAGTTGGTCAGCTCTAAATCAGTTTTTAGATGTTTTTTTTCCACCAAAAATATTTCTGATGTGTTTTCGATATTTTTGTTCAAAAATTCGGAATCAGCATGTCAAAATACGTTCGAGGAAAAAAATTTGAATTTCGAAAAATAAAAAATAAAAAATCTCAGAAAATTGGATTTTCTACCTTAAACACCCTTTTCCGGCTAAATCTCATATCTGGGCAAAGAAAAATCATACATTTTCGGAATGAGCATAAAATTTTACGCATACAGTGCCAATGTCAAGTCGATGTGACGACTTAGTATTTTTTCTGATTTTTAGGGGTGAACCCCTTGCAACTTTTTTCGAGTAATTTTTAATTTTTTTCGATTGACTCAAAATTCATAATGTATACCAATTCGACCATTCTGAATCGATTGGCGTTCGCAGAATTTGTCTATCTCCAACCGTTCTCGAGTTGGTCAGCTCTAAATCAGTTTTAATATGGTTTTTTTGCTGCCAAAAATATTTCAGATAAGTTTTCGAAATTTTTGTTCAAAGATTAAGAATCCGCACGTCAAAATACGTTGGAGGACAAAAATTTGAATTTCGAAAAATAAAAAATAAAAAATCTCAGAAAATTGGATTTTCTACCTTAAACACCCTTTTCCGGCTAAATCTCATATCTGAGCACAGAAAAATCATACATTTTCGGAATGAGCATAAAATTTTACGTATACAGTGCCAATTTCAAGTCGATGTGACGACTTAGTATTTTTCATGATTTTTAGGGGTGAACCCCTTACAACTTCTTTCGAGTAATTTTTAATTTTTTTCGATTGACTCAAAATTCACAATGTATACCAATTCGACCATTCTGAATCGATTGGCGTTCGTAGAATTTATCTATATCCAACCGTTCTCGAGTTGGTCAGCTCTAAATCAGTTTTTAGATGGTTTTTTTTCACCAAAAATATTTCTGATGAGTTTTCGAAATTTTTGTTCAATGATTCGGAATCAGCACGTCAAAATACGTTCGAGGATAAAAATTAGAATTTCCAAAAATAAAAAATAAAAAATGTGAGAATATACCTACAGTGTACAGTGCAAATTTCAAGTCGATGTGACAACTTAGTATTTTTCATGATTTTTAGTTCGCACAATTTGTCTATGTCCAACTGTTCTCGAGTTGGTCAGCTCTAAATCAGTTTTTAGATGTTTTTCTCTTGCCAAAAATATTTGTGGTGGGTCAGATGGGTGAGAATTTTTTTCAGGGGCAGTTTTTTTTGTTGAATTGTCAGGCAACAAAAGTTTCATTACTGCATGTCAAGTTCACTTCGACAAAAAAAAGCTCTCGTGTAATTATAGGTGAAAAAATACCTCAGCAGACTGAAAATGGAAAAAATGTAAATTCGAGGAAATCTATACAAGTGTAGAAACGTTGACCATATTTTTGTCTTGAATACATTTATTACATTTTTCCATTCACATATCGTTTTCTAAAATGTGCCCATCTGAAAAGCATTTGTTCTATTCAGCTAAGAAATACCTTGACATTTCGGATGTTACATCCGTATCCGTTTTTAAAACTTGCCGAAAACCCCTTATTTGTAAGGTTTTGGAAAATTTGTTTGGTTAAGGAAATCAAAATAAATCAAATTCCTTCAAACAGCTTTTTCATTTGGCATATCAGTCAAAACTTTTTCATCTTTAATTATCTTATGATCTGATGCACAGTGCACAAGGTTTGAAGGCAAAGGTCATAAGTACTTTGAAATAGTCCCAAAAATCATCATGATTCATCCTTTTACATAAAATTTTTATTATATGTTCTCCATTTAAAATTGCTTCTTCCTCGATACTCGAGAATTGTTTGAAGTTTCTGGTGATCGAAGGAATTCATCAAGATAATCTTCATTTAAAAAATAACCTTAAAATACAGAAGCTACCAAAATTAATCGGAATGAACCTCCAAATCACTTTACAGAAACTTTTTTTCAAGTATTTCAATTGAAAAATTATCACTTTTGCGTTAATGAAAGCAAATATTTTCACAAATTGTGCAATGTGCAATCTTGATGAAAATCCTTGACGCTATTCTCAATTCAACGTTTTCCAATTGTTGGCACTACGATCATATTTTCTACCACCAAAATAGACATTGAAGACGGGTGTACTTCGAAAAACAGTGAAACCATTTCGTTTCCATAATCTCTAGTGTTTTCTTAATGGTTTTAAAAAATGTTAGTGTTACCCTCATAGCTTCCTTTCATCTTTCCAATTACTAATTCGATATACCTCAAATTGACTGCAAGACATGGTCCAACTCATTTCTGCTTTTATCTTCACAATAAATATTTTATCTTTTATTCTCCCTCGTAAATCCAATAATACTCCTTCCGATGATTTAAACAAGCATCACGTCCACACAAAATCTCTCTATTTGACCAAACGAAATCGGACTTCTTCGATTTGGCCCAGAATGGAAAAGGAAAAAGGGTCATAAAACAGTTGATCATGTAAGGGTTATACGTTATCCAACTTCTGGTTGCAATAAGAGAAAAAATATATATAATATAAAAATCCTTTCAACATTTATTTAATTCAAATAGATGACTTTTGTTCGAAAATATGAAATACGAAAGACAAACTTCAGTCGCTATTTTCCATCGTTCAAGATAACCTCTTGGGAAGTATTCATGTTGAAAAGGGGAATATTCTCCATGAAAATTAGAAAATGTGATTTATTTGTAATATCTACAACAACTACTTCCCCGGCTAAAGCCACGCTGGACATTGAACTACATCTGACAGATATTGTGAAAAGACTCTAACTGAAAAAAAAATCTGAATGTGAAAATTTGCATTTTCATCCAGATAGTTGATTTTCATTTTCATTCAGATAGTTGATTTTCACTTCATTCCAATATCTTCAAAAACAAAAAAGTTATATAGGGGCGTGCCACCTTCCGTGGACACCCGGTATACACCACAAAGCCTATGGCGTTGTGCGTCTACATTTCCTTAATGTAAAAAAAGTATCACTTTACTCACTTGATACATAAATAATTATTATTTCAGACTTCAACAAAGCTGGAATATTGGACGAGCTCTTACAAATATAAAAATATTAATCAATTTGAAATCTGGAAATTATTTTGATAAACTGATTATTTCATATATTTTCTGGAAAATTATAGGTGTTTCCTTTATAAAAGTTGTTGTAGAGGAATAGTCACATGATGCTAAAACATACTTATTGTTTTATTTAAACTGAGGAAACTATGATTCTTGGCATGGGCGTAGTCAAGATTCAATCCTTTTTTCATTACACCCATCTTAGTTAGGGATCTTTTCACGGACATTAGTTGTTACGTTACATTAAAAGTTTTTTTTGAGAACTGCATTTTCTTCCAAATTCTCCCCTCCAATTAATGCAAATCGTCGATTCCTTTCGCTGTACTGGGGCCATTCCGGACGCTCATTTCTTTTTTATCTGTTACCTAATTAAACCGACAAAAAAAGAGCGCCACTTATTTATCCGACAATTAGCTTAAAGAAGCTCTATCCCCAAAGTCCAATAGAGTTAAAAAAGAATCAAGTTGCATGCGAGGCCCAGATAATTGAAGTGACTTCCCCGACCACTTATAGAATCTAGATGGCTCGGGGAACGTGAAACAAACTCTAGATGGGACCCATTACAAGTCCCCAGACAACCGCGATTAGCGGACAAATCACGTGGTAGCTGGGGGAAAGACTTATGTGCTCGTCCCGCACAATCAATGTCCGACTACCGGGAGAAAAGTTGTTTTTCGGGGTTTCCTATCGAGAGGATCGACTTTGAGGGATTTATGTGTTTTGTAGTTTTTACCTTTTTTCCTTCTGGTGTCATTTATGCTTGCTTGCCAATAGGTAGAGTTTCACAATTCACTCAAAAATGTTTGTGAATGGGTGCCTCCAAATCCATATAATTTGCGAAGAGAGATGATGAGGTGAACTTTTTTGCTGTCTTCTTCATTAATTTGAAAAAAATATGGAAGTTATCAATCTCCAAAAAGAAAAAATGTAAATGACAAAAATAATAATTCTCTCTTTAGAAGCGGATAAAATGGCCACCGAGAAGTGCCAAAATTCTTGAATGAATGTGAAACAACACTGATTCATAGAAATGGTGCTCTTGACTAGTAGGCCCAGCTGTAGATAAAAATAAGAGGCTCTTTCCACACAAAATAAAAGACGCAAATTTCATAAGCTAGTTAGTGAATGAAAACTCCGGTTTTCGCCCCAGCAAAATTGCTTTGTGGAATTTTATAAACAAGAAATAGTGAAAAAAATTACAACTTTTTTGGTTTCTTGGAAATATCCCAAAAAGTACTGAAGGGATCGTTTTTGCGAACTTTTCTAGAGACTTATAAAACCTACAAAATAGTTTTTTAAGCGACAGGATCGGTGCATTTTCCACATTGTACAGCCAAAGGGATTGTATGGATCCATTTGACCATCTTTTGCTAAAAGAATGCATGTGATATCTCCCTTGTCAACTTTTTCTAGGCCCATAGTTGAAGTTTTAGTACAGGTTTAACCCCAGCTATATCGACTCTCCCAACATTTGTGGGCTTTCGCCAAAGTTTCGAAAGTCTCTGAGTTTTTTAGAATTATTGCTCTGGTGAATGGAACTGTCATGGTTTTTTGAGAGTTAACATTAAGGTCCCTTCTCATGCACCACGTCTGTACGTATGTGAAGAATGTTTGCGTTAGGTCCAAATAGAGTGCCATGTAGTTCTCTTAATGTAGCTCAGAGCAAACACTATCACTAGGTTTATTAGAAGACTGCCTACCACGTTATCAAATCCCATCTGTGGGCAGCCTCTCGTGGCTTCCACCTCCTTTGGGTCCCCACGTTGTGTCCCTGAATAGGGAGTCCTCTAGTACCCTATAACTGAGCAAAGTATATATTCATTAGTTCAGGACTTGTTTGTTTTCCTGAGGGGTGATGTGATAGATACATATGATGAGATATCAAGAGCCGCTTGCGAGGACAATGCTGAATACTCATCAAATCACTCTATGTGCCACGTATCATTCAGCAAGAGATGCCTCCCACCTTGGGTTAGACAGACCTGTGAAATAAACTAAACTTGCATTCTTATTACATAAATTACTATAACATAATAGTAAGGATCATAATAGCTCAAACAAGGTTCCAAAAGTGTGCCAGAGAGTTTCAAATACATTAAACGAACAATTTCGTCGAAGTCAAAATCACCTTCTCTCCAGACTGTATCACAGCATTGAAAATACTACAGTACCTACCAAAGAATAAATCACTGTTAATTTATGAACATGTAGTAATAAGTATATTGTTAATAGTAATTTGCCAGTTACAGGTCCATAGAATGACGAACATGAGACGTCTTAAATCAGAGCCGTAGAGACGTCGAAAAACTGACGTTCTCAAGACGTCCTCATTGAGCCAGAAGACGTACGAGGGTAATTAAGATAAAAAATGACGTCTCTTGAATGTCATGGTGTTTCCTGGGAAGCACAGACTCCAGGAAGATTTGAAATATTCGAACAATATTCGGAAAGTGGGCCAGAAAGTTTCAAAGAAATGAAAAGAACAATTTCGACGAAGTCGAATTCTTCTTCTCTTGCACTCTCCCACAAAGAGGACGTGTCCTAATGTTGCCCTAAGTTCGAGTTTCTCTAGTTTTTGTAAACCAAAGTGCTCTCTGTATTATTACATGCCATTTCATTGTTATAGGTTGCTGATGGTTCTTGCCTTCTAGGTAAGCTTTTTTGTGGTTGAAAATGGAAAACGTAAAAAAATATTAGTCATAACAGTTTCTTCAGTTTTCTCGAATCACAGTGTTCGCTGGATGCTGGATAACTATATGCTATCTTATGGTAAGATAGCTGATTCTTGTTTTCCAAGTAGGTATTTTCTTGTGCGGAAACGAGTGCCGTCATAATTTTATATAACTTCAGTTCCCTGTCAGTAGTTGAAATAATCATCAGAAAACATAAGATAATGCATCTTTAGGAAATATCGAAACCCACATTTTCGCTCAGAAGCTACCATTTGCATTATCAATTATAAATGATAATGATATTCATACTCCCTGTTCGCTCCTGAGCACCACATAATTAATAGAATTTCTTCAATAATCAACCCGCAACCGACACGGTTATTTGTTATTGTTATATTTCTTCCAACTACGGCGTCATTAGTTTTTACGGTTAAGTGTGTTTTAATGTATGCAGGTAATTTAGACTTATATTTTCTGCTTTGTTATCCTGGTTATTAATTGCGGCTGATTTGGTCATTATTATGCAATGTTAAATCGACAAGTGACTGAGTGGGTATAAAGTAGATTTTTTGCGAGGCTCTCCCAGCCATTTCCGGTTGTGAACCAGGTGGGTCATGATGGGCTTTTTTCCTTGTAGTTGCAATGAGATTGTAACGAGTACAGCGAAAGCCAGTTATAAAATCACCAGGCGTAGATAGATTTCAACATGGAGTTGTTTTCTTCGTATAAGTATACGAAACATACAATTATTCAACGTTCATTTCGATATACACACAACTTTACACCCGAAGTTTTTTCGGTCATCAGATATTATGAATTTTTTGTCAAAAGTCATGAATTCAAGATATTGGCCCATGATGGTGGACGAATTTTGTGATTATGGTCAGAAGAAAGCAACGCTATTGGCAAGTTTCTCTCTGAATCCGCCCGGTATCATTCCGGCCAATACTTGATTCACAGGGTATCGATATATCGATTCTGATAATTTTTACTCGGCATCGATACTTTGCAACCTTTTACATCATAAATAACTTCATCCTTAACCCTTTTTCCACGACAACCAACGGTCGGACGCCGGACTCTTCCCGTGGCAAATTCGACCGCTGCGATACAGATAGAAGAGCGCCTCGTGAAATATCACCGAGGGATAGATTAGAATCCGCTTAGTTGTGTAGGGTGTTTGTTACCCGAGGATTTATAGGGGGAGGCGAGTACAGGCGTCCGCTAACACGTTTAATGCCGTGTGGGTGGCCTTTCTGTCGTCCCAACCCCGGGACCAGTGACGGATGAGGTCACCGAGACGAGGGTGCTCATTAACACGTTGCTTTGCTACCCTTGCGCGGAACGATGGAGACTGAGAGGTTCTGTAATTAAGCATTTTTGGGTTCCGAAATAAGTGGAAAACTCGTCGGGTAACACGTTTCATTTCATCAGCTTCAATGATTCAAAATTAAAAAATCTTATTGTGAGTTGACTATTTTTCAAAGTAATCAACTTGATGAATTAGGGTTAATTTTGTTATATAAGTCATTACTCAAACAAACAAAAAATACCCATCGTCCAGGGAGGCAATGTTTTTGTCAATATGTTTGCGACAAATTCTACCTGGGATTCACTGGGAAAACAAATCTGCCCTGTCCTGGAATTTAATTTCTGATTTTAAATCTTTATTTCAGTCACCATGTCTTTTCGCATGCTGGATATGGGTAGATTTTCTATTTATATATTTTCTACCTGTCCATCCTTCGTGTCCACTAGTCCTTATCTCTCCTTAATGCCCATTGAGTACTTCCCTCCTCTCTACAGCCAAGTCCCCGTCATCTAGGAGTTGGTTGAAGTTTCCAGCATCCAGTTTCGTCACCTTGTAGGTGACCTCTGGCCGTTTCTTATCCAGAACGTTTGCTGGAAGTCAAGGAGACTATGCTCTATGTGGTTTTCCCAGTATCCTCCAGTATGTGTTCCATTTTCCTTCTTGTCTACTGCGTCTTCTCGTATTTTTCCAGCTCTGTGGCAGTGCTCCTTGCTATCACTCTTAGGTCGCATGAGGCTTTCTTCACCTTTTTCCCCACCTTGGGTATTTGCTCAGTCAGCTTCTGTCAGGTTCTCTATTTTTCTGCAATCTGATGAAAACTTTCCTGAGCTAGCATAGTTTTTGAGCTAGCATAGTTTCTGAGTTAGCATAGTTCGTCCACTTGCTTTACCCCTATGACGTATTTGGAGTTGTCTGGGTATCTTTATCTTTGCATTTTTCTTAGCCCTCCCTATTATCTCATCCTCTGGGGTGACGCCTTCAATAATTTCATGCAAAATTCTTCTATATCCTCCTGGGACTCTTCAGTTTCTTTTATGTCATTTGGTTCTCTACTATTGCGTTAGTGAATACGGAAATGTTATTAACTGAGGCAGATCATCGCATGTTGCCAGGTACCTCCCAGCCTCCATTCATCCCTCGGCATAGTAGGCATCACGCCTCTGATTTCTGAATTCTCTCGGTTGACTCCATTTTTGATCGAGGAACAGAAGAGAACAGTTGCGTGTATGTGCTGTTGAAAGTTAGTTGTGGAAAATTTATAGAACTTTACAGAATTCCAGCATTAAGAAGATAAAACGGTTTCTAGAGCCGCCACATCTTTCACAGAATAAGTGTGCCGTTAAAATTCTCCTACAGAACTTGTGTAATCTGTAACAGATAGGCCCACCTCGAGTAGGTTTACAACGGTCTTGCTGATGGTGAGCCTGTGTATTGCGCTTCTCATTAATCTGGGAAAGCTGATCGGAGTTCTTTGGCTCAATATTCCACCCGTCAGCTGCCAGTTGGTCCTTCCATGGCCTACAAGGTTCAGACTGCCCACTGCAGATCGAAACTACGTCTCGAGTATGACTATAATGTGTTATGGAAAAAGGGCAAATATAATACAGACGCCGATGCTCCAGAATACAACTCAATACCATGGACATCGATGTCCGATCGACACAGGTTGAGGTAGATTCCAAACTAGACCAATTACTCGACAATTTAGTAAATATGGAGGACGCAGTACCAATGGATCTCGATAATCAAGAAAGAATTCATCAGTTACTCGATTTCACCACCTGAACTCCCAGAACAAATTGAATTCACATTACCACCAAAACCTACACCAGAAAATACGGAAATTACTGTGAACTCCAGGCAAGATTCAGACCATCAGACAGCATATCGATTATTCAAGGTCCGATCGATGAAAAGGAAAAACAGTTCATCGTCACCACTGTTTTCAACAACCCTGTGCAGCCCAAAATCATTCGATGAGGAAAACAAGTCATCATCCATGCCCAAATATCACAAGATAACAACAAAGATGAAATCCAAACACTGAACAAAGAAGTGTGACAGGTAAACTCATCGGGTTGATCTAGATGAAATTGCTAACGATGCAACAAAATTTCCGTTACATAATTTTTTTTTCTCCTTCCACGACATGGCTCCTATATATTTATATCTATCATACCTACTACGGTATAATATTAGCTGATATATCAAAGCTTGAAATGAATGAAGACAGCTCAAAAGACAACTACATCTAGCTGGCAAACCATTATAAGTCCCCCCCAAGTGTATTAAACGTCGTTTAAATTCAAGAATGGGTTTCAGACAGCACACGCCCAACTCAATACTTTTCTGAATCATCTGCCTCGAGTATGGGTTTTGTGTTTGTCATTGTCCTATTCAAATCTCGCATTGTATCAAATGAATGTGTCTTCTGTAGATTTATTGGCGTCTATTGTTGAAATAACTGGTACTGACCACTGACCACTTACCTAAGTGATTTGAAGGGGAGTGTTTTATAGGTGTCATTATACTTTGTGCTTGTTTAGTTCATGAAATATTTCACCTTAAAAAGCAGTGTGCGGCTGGATACTCCACCATTGAAAACATTTTTTCAGAGATGTTTTTGAAGATTATACACGTGGCTGTATGTGAGAGGATGATGTTGTAAAATGTATAATGAACTCATGAACTTAGAATTGATATTATTTCGATAGATTTTTATCGAATTCCATTGAACGACATAATTTTTCAAATTACCTATGTTCCCTTATAATTTTTTATTGAAACACAGATTTCGATGAATTTCTGATCAGTGGTATTTCATGAATTCCTGAATCCAGTTGTATGGTCAGAACTTTGATAAAGTTCTGGAATTAAAATAGTGCGGTATATTTTTCAAATTTTATTCTCGTCATTAATGGTTGAAAAATAAGAAAAACTGTCTGAAAATGAAGACTCAATAATGAAATTTACCCAATAGAAAAGAAACATCCGAATCTATTGAAAAATACATGTTTTATAAGGGTGCTTCCAGTTTAAATGAGTCATAAGTACTGTATGTATAAACAAGGAGCTCTCTTGGTCTTTGATAATAAGTATCTTGATAAAAAAAAAATAATTGAAACAGATGTTAGTGAATTGATAGAGATCATTGGAATTATCGAAGATAAAAAATACTAGAGCATATTTTGATTTATTTCGATTTTGAAGTTTCAAATAGTTAATAACGTCAAAATGTCAGTGATGTCATGATTTGGTTGTGATACTGACGAGAAGATTAATGAAATTTTCTTATCAAATGTATCCAAATATACTGTTTACAATAACAAATTTGTATGGAGAGCATTTAGAGACTATTTTCTATCCAAATAACCCTTGAACATTGATAAATATAACAACTTCCTTCTAACTTTAGTAATCTGCTATAATTATCAATGTTCTTGAATTATTACTACTGAAAACTGAACTGCAAACAGTATGCTATGTAAAAAAAAAACTGAGTTCAGCAGCTTCTCCGTAGAAGAAAAATATGAAATTTTGATGAATATTAGTGTTTTGACGTGTGCTCCTATTCAATTCCAATCAGATAGGAGATATTATAATCATACAATAATAACCACGACTTTCCCGAATAGTTTATTTACTATATACAACAACTTATTCCTTCTTCTATAAAGGAAGCACAAAATTCTACTGAAAATTCAATTCATACAGCAAAAACCCCATAACCTGCGGTGCTTTTGTCAATATGACAGCGAAAAAAAATTTCCCTAACTTTTCCAGCGACAAAACAGAACCTAACTTTTGAAAGCGTCTGATTCTAGTAGGTCTGCATCATCGGTCTCTAGCAACCTTCACATGACAACCAAAACCACTCACAGTACCAATCAAAACTGTAAAAAAAATTATGTATTTATTAAATAGTCTTACCGAATTACATTAAAAGGTAGTTTTTTCCAGGCAACAAAATTCTCATCGATATGTCTAGTTTATTTCGATAAAAATAGCTCTCGTTTAATAAAAGTGGAAATATCTGAAATGCACCAATGTTCAATTTCATATCTTGTGGAGAAAGTATATTCTGCTACTCGGTTTTGGAACGATTATTCGATACTTCCACTTATTCGAATTTTCATTCTAACACTATTCAACACTCTGTGCTAGAATTATGGAAATGATGAAGATAATGAACACAACAATGCGATACTACCGAATCAAAATATCCATCGCAATTTCCATAATATACGGCCATGTTCGAAGCTAATTATCATATGTAGGAATAATTCATCCTGAAAATCCGCTACTATAAATATTTAATTCTCGTAATATAGATGAGCTCCAATTAATATTCCACACTCAGTCGTTTATGATGCTCGTGCTACTTTCTAATTAATATTGTCCAGCGAAATTAATGCAATTTTTCTCGTATGAATATTCAGTCGAACCTTCAACTACTTTACATAAACAGCCAATCAATTAGTGCAACACGGAGCAAAAAATAACATAATCACCGATCAATTTATTAAACACATACGAGCTAAAAGCTTCCTCTGACGCAAAAATCGTAATTAGCTCGTAATTGCCGTGAATTTATTTCTGATTGGTTGTGTGGAATGAGTAAAGGCCGCTGGATTTGTGGAGTATGTAATGGGTATTATTCTAGAAAAAATTACAAGACAATACATGGTTCGGAAAACGTTTAGGTGCTTAGTGATTTTGTTACCGCTATCGCTAATAGCAATGGTAATTCCAACCATAAGCTGGCTCCATAAGTATAATGATTTTATTTTGCAGATTCTGAGATCCTATGAAATCGAGCTCAATCCTCTTTATTTCATTATTTCCTTCCATGTATTTAGCAATTGCAGGGTTTGGTGATTAGAAATAATAAGTTGATTAACATAACTACATAAGAAACTGTGAAATCAGCTCTCTCAGAAATCATGTAAGAAACTAGTATTATTTCTAAAATTTTATTAACTTCTTATGTGGTCAATGCCCTAGAGGCAACAGCCCATCGTTCATCACCTGAAATAGCTGTTCTGACTACAAAAAAGCACTGACATGGCATTATCACTCTAGAAGTAATTTAAATAAATACGAGAGGGATGCAATAACATCCCTTCAATAAGATGATCAAACTAAAGTACTTCCAGATGGATGGTAATGCCACAGTCATCATAAACACGAACGATTATGTAGGGAAACTAAACCAAATGATTCCTAACACCACTTATAAAATAATTCACAGTATTTCACTTATTTTTTGGTAAAAAATATACGAAAAACTAAATGGCACCTCTCACCTCTCACATTTTTATGGATTGGTTATCAAAAAATCTAAACCAACACATCCTATGATCTCTAAGTTCCATTAGTTCTTCATGCCAAAAGCTGACCAAAATGATATTAGAAGTTTCATGAAATATACCCCCACTCAATAGAAGAAAAACTAAATGAGTTTCAAAATGAAAATATTATGGTGAGTTTTGATGTTGAAAGCTTTTTCACAAACGTTCCAATCGAAAAATCTCTAGAAATTATTGGAAAGAGACATATCATTGAATACTACAAGACAAAAATCAATATCGATACCATCATAAAACTCTGAAGTAAAAAAACAAATTATCAGTTCAAAATGAATTCTATCAACAAGTCAAGGTCAAGTAGCTCAGTGGTTGAGACTGAAGCGTTCAAAACCATTGACTGCTGGTCGGCTAGGTTCGAATCCTCAGCGACTTCAGATTTTTATCTGATGGCCCGAGAAAGTGCTAGAAATCGCACGTTAAAAGGTAAGACCTCGTTAATCCTTGGCTCGCACAAGTTTCAACTTCTGAGGGCTGCCGTTCGTAAGGGGAGGACAGCTGGTTAACGGAAAAAACAATTTTAACAATTTTTTAACAAGAATTTGGCATTGCTATGAGTTCTCCATTACCGAGTACGTTCATTATATAAAATGTTTCAAAATCGTTTGAAAATTACTTGCGTTTCAAAAGCGAATCAGTTAATAAGTATGTATATTTGACTACATTAATATAATATTTAGAAACTATATTGATTTTTTTTTTATTAGTGAAATCTTGGTTGAAACTTCCCGACTCTTTCTTTGTACTCTGGATAACTTCTCATTATGGTTTCTCTCCATATTACTGTTGCGTCTTCGGGTTCAAAAATAAGTGTACGCTGGTATAGACTTGCCTTTATTATTCAAACTTCACTTGACAACACTGTAATACAAGTCACTGTCAAAACTGATACCAAAATACTAGTTTCCAAGGTAACTTTCTAACTAACTTCCTTCATCTCACAAATGCATTGCTTTTGTATACAAATAAGGTTCTAGAAAACTTAAGAAATCAATAGAACACAAATAGAATGATCGACGATTGATCCAGAACAAAAGTTAGTGCTTCTATATTTTTCCATCTAATTCATCGAACGATCTCGAACAATTCGAGAAGTCTTTATCAAATTTCAGGTCTGTAACATTACACTTCTCAATCAATTGATCTGATTTTGATTTTGTGTATTTTCATTGAGTGTGTTCCATGCAAAAATCACTCATCTAGCAAAGAAAAGATTCACCAAGAATATTTTTCTGTGGTCTTCAAAACTATGCGAACACCACCCATTTTTTCAGACAATGTAACTAATAATCTCACGAGTGCCAAAATCCGCCAGGCAAATAACACCAGTAATCTTCCCCCAATTTATTTAGGAGAGAAACATAGCGACTCCGACTTAATAGAAGGCAAATTGGTTGTCGTGTTGGTGAGGGGCTCCGTATTAAATTGCACTAAACATCGCCTTAAGCAGAAAATTACAAAATGATCTCGGGAAAGGGAGCCGCGTCCCCCGGAGACACTCGCAAAGTATTTTAATAAGGGATTTTTTTGTCAGGCGCTTAGGACTTCGTAAGAAAACGAGCGGATTAGAGCGAAGCAGGGCCACCTGAGCCCTGAGACACCTTCAATATGGCTCGGTTGTAGTTGGTTTTTGTTTTAGGAGGGCGACGTGTTTGCTTGAGAAGGAAACAAGTTTTTTAGAAAATTGGAACGTTTTTTCTAAGCCCAGAGGATTTTACTAATTGTTTTCTTTGTGGGAAAGAAAATTATAATTCCTATAATAATACCTACCGAAAGAGGCAAATATGTTATTTACTTTGAAACCCGGTAGAAGAACCAAATACCATCTTCAAAATTTCAAATTAATTTTTGAAATAAATTTTGAAAAGCACGTTTTGATGATACAGTGAACGAATCAAGATTTGCACCGGGGTATCTTTTCAACTTAAAAGAAACGTAACCATCTATTTCTTAGTTTTTATTAACTCGCTGTCTTGTCCGCTTGTTTGTGTGTATGTTTTTTGTTTTTCTGTTCGGTTGGAACGAAACGCAGTGAAAACAAAGAAAAAACATGACAAGGAAATCATGTACAGAAAATAAATATATACTGGGTGTCCACGGAAGGTGGCTCGCCCCTATAACTTTTTTGTTTTTGAAGATATTGGAATTAAATTTGGAGGATCTATATAATACATAAAACTGCATTTTTTGACGAGAGATTTAGCTTCATGCGACTTCCGGTCTTACCGGAAGTGGTATAAACTTTCGGTTTTTAAATGAGACACCCAGTATATTTTTACTTTTTTTGTTTCATATGACATTCTGAATACAACCATGTATGATTTGTTACTTTTGGTAACCAAAAATTATAATTTTTTAATCTAGAGGGCTATGAATACGTTCCAATTATTAATTTTAGTCCAAAAGTATTGAGAAAAATACAACTTTATGTACGGTTTTCGGTTAAAATGCATCTTCTGAGTAAAATTTAATTTTTATATTATTATTACTATTTTCTTTCAAAATGGCAACAAAGTGTACCCGACCAGCCATTATGTTGTCATTTGAAAATAAAATAGTAGAAATGATTTAAAAATCAAATTTCATACAGCAGATGCATTTTAACCGAAAACCGTAAAGTTCTATATATCCAAATACTTTATAAATAAAATAACAGCCCTCTAGATTCAAAAATAAATTTCAAAATAAAAAAAGATATTCACAAAAAGTAACAAATGATATGGAGACAAAAAAGTGAAATATACCGGATGTCTCATTCAAAAATCGAAAGTTTACCACCTCCGATGAGACCGGAAGTTGCATGAAGCTGCAGTTTTATGTATTATATAGATCCTCCAAATTTAATTCCAATATCTTCAAAAACAAAAGAGTTATAGAGGCGAGCCACTTTCCCTGGATACCCGATATACCAAGATGCTCATAAACTTACAAATTGAAAATAAGAATATATTTCTGGAATTCTGAACATAATTTGGTGCTTTTGTATTACTCCTTAAAAGAAATCTTGAAAACCTTATCTACTACCATCCATACAATTATAACTGGACATGCTAAGAGTTTCGATGAATACGTTTTCATTGTGAATCTTATCCCTACCAACCAAACAGTTTTTTCTATGTCAATCCTACCCAAATTACGACGTTTGTACGAACTTGGACGCTTATATCTCAGAAACTACACATACAAAATCATTCAAACTCACTTATTTTTCTGACGACCCATTCCACCATTACATAATAACATACAAAACCCAAAAACACTGATGAATGTTCAAAAAATTGTGTTTACAACATACCTTGTTCGTGTGGTAAGAGTTATATAGGTCAAACATCAAGACCATTGATTGTGCGCCAGAAAGAACATAAAAGTTACATCAGAAATCGAAAAATAACGGGTTCGAAAGTATCCGAACATATTCTAACATCTGATGGCGATCATATGATGGAATGGAATAATACCAAAATTTTATTGAGAGAATAAAATCAAGAAAAAAGAAAGTTGAAGGAAACTGCGTGCATTCTTTCATCGAACAACTGCTTTTCAACAAATTCCATCGAAATGTACCGCACCTGATTACCTCTCCTCAAAGATGAAATAAGAACTAATAGAATGGTGATTGATTGATACCGAACACCCTATGTATCAAGATACCAAATGTCAATCAAAAGAATGTATGACAGATTTCATTTAACTATGTCAAAGAAAGATCTTATTTCCAAACCACAATTCAAATTCAGTTTTTTCAGCGTCTTTCCAGCAAGTTTTGATAACGGAGGCAGATACAGCCTCCGAAACGACAATTTTCAAAAAAAAGAAGTATTCTTGGTTAATTTGATCTCATTTTTACAGATGGGCAAATTCGGTGTAGGGTACGTTGATGACAAAAATTAAATTATTTCAAGACAGCAGTCTTGTGAACGCAGTAACTTATCGGGCAAATTAATTAATTTGCCCTTTTACACTTGTACAGATTTTCATTTTCATCATGTCAAGAACATAATAACATTTCAGCCATATTGACCGAGAGGCAATTTCCCTTTATTTTGTATCACTTATATAAACACAATATGTTTTTTGTGGTATTATTAAATCACGAGGAGGTAGAAGGGTCAAATTTTTTTTATAAATAATTATCAAAAAATTTTAAAAAATGTGTGGTCCTTCTACGCGTTCCTAATAAACTACCACTATATCCTCCAACTTAGTTGAGGTTACCTTTAGACTAAAGGGTGCCACTACCCATCTTCCGCACCTATGCCACCGCAAATATTATAAATCAGATGCTGCAGCTGATCCCGATGACTCACTCAGATAACGCGTGCTCGAGTTGTGAACGCAAACAAAAGCCTCGATGACCAGCGGTCAATTCTGAAAGACTTCCCGCGGTTACATGATCGATCTCCACTTTCGGACATCTGCTGGCAATTGCTACTCCGAAACGATACTGAAATGTGGGCATGTTGTGTAAGGGCGCGTTACGGAAGGATTGAGAGCGGTAAATCACCGGTTTGCTTATAGTTAGGGAGCCGCCAGTGAAAAAATGCGCCGAATAGCGATACTCCTTCCGAGCTCAGAAATGGAAGCACTTACCTCGAAGATACCAAATCCAAAATATTTTCGATTTTGAGTACGGCCCAGCCGAGAAACACGGGAAAATGTTTTGATAAAGGACCCCGCACAAATCAAATGGGAAATGGATCCCTGTCAAATTGGCTGAAATTTGGATATGTTGTAGTTTATACCCTCCTGATCCATTGGCCCGAGATCTAAGAATGGACAGTCTTTTAGGTATCGAAGGTCAAAAGTTGCAACTAGTGTATATAATTATAGTGTATAATTTAATGGCAATGATTTTGTTTAGTTTTGACAGGAATAATAACAACTTCTGAATTGTCAATAAATGTCATTATTTTCAAAAGCTAATGTTTTGAAGATACTTTTACTCGCATTATTTTGAATAATATGGCTTTTAGAGACTCATGATGTTAAAGAAAATGCCGACAAATGTGAAATTGCCATAGGCAGATGAGAGGGGTTGAATAGAACACCTCTTGATGTCATGCCTAATACAAGAATAATGTGCTAACTGCTAACTGTAATCAGTCAATAAGAAATGAAATAATATCTGGATCTTATTTCACAGCTATTTTTTCATTTCTTATTGACTGATTACAGTTAGCAGTTAGCACATTATTCTTGTATTAGACATGACATCAACCCCTCTCGTCTGCGTTTGGCGATTTCTCATTTGTTGGCATTTTCTTCTCCATCTATTCGAGTCATGAGTCTCGAGATAAATCGCCCATTGCAAGCGTAATAAATAAGAATATTTCTAAAAGCCATATTATTCAAAATGATACAAGTAAATATAAGAATCCTCAAAACATTAGCTTTTGTAGACACTTGACATTTATTGACAATTCAGAAATTGTTATTATTCCTGTCAAAATTAAACAAAATCATCGACATTATACGGAGTCAAAATCAAATGGGATCGCTTAGGAGATGTGCACTAGTTACAACTTTTGACCTTTGCTTAAAAAACTGTACATTTTTAGGTCTCTGACCAATGGAGACTTTTGATTAGAAGGGTATAAACTACAACATATCCAAATTTCAGCCAATTCGACAGGGATCCATTTTCCGTTTGATTTGTGCGGGGTCCTTTCAGCTGTCTTCTGTATTCCTTCCGTTGAAATATGTTGTTCAAGAAGTGATCAGTTATCATCTGACAAGGCGCAAGAATATTTGGTTGGGGCCGGTGCTGGAAAAAAAAATTTGAACATTTTTCTCCCGAAAATGTCTTAGGTTAAAAATTAGCCGGTCTCCTATATTCTCACTTTTTAGTTAACTAGTTTCAATTTGGCCCTTAGATAGAGGAAATCGAGGTGGAAGGAATTTTTAGCAGGGTCGGATTACAGGGGGGGGGGGCAAAAAGGGGCAGTCGAAAAACTCGCACGACCGGCTATGTTCAAAAATTGGAAAAATGGACTTGTAATGATGATTGAGCTCTGAAACTTTAGGTAGCTCTTCTTTAGGGACCAAGAAAAGCAATACCCAAGGGAAGGAGTTTTCGTCCATATGCACTCAAACACAAAAGGTTTTTTTTCAGATCCTACAAAGTCGAGGAAATAGTCATAAAGAGATCCATAATTGAAAGGGTTGGTTGGGGGTGAAAACTGGACGAAAACTCTTTTCCTTGGGGGGTTGCTTTTTTTGGTCCCTATAGAAGTGCTACCTAAACTTTCAGAGCTCAATCATCATTCCAAGTCGATTTTTCCAATTTTTTAACATAGCCGGTCATACGAATTTTTCGACTGCCCCTTTTTGCCCCCCCCCCCCCCCTATTAACTGCTAAAAATGCATTCCACCTCGATTTCAGCTATCTAAGGACCAAATTGAAACTAATGAACTATAAAGTGAGAATATAGGAGACCGGCTAAGTTTTAAGACATTTTCGGGAGAAAAATTTTCATTTTTTTTTCAGTCCCGGCCCCCACCGAATTTTCTTCCGCTTTGTCAGATGATAACTTATCACTTTCTGAACAACATATCTAAAAGGAAGGAATATAGAAGACGGCTGAAATTTCTCAAAATATTTTTTCACTGGCGGCTCCCTAACTATTAACCTGTGTCCCTGTGTCCGAGTGTCTGGAATGGGAATCGACAGAGCAAATCTGATGGATGTTAGGGTTGTTTGTTATATTGGGTTGTCCACTTGAAATACTCCTGTAGCACTTCAATAATCAAGGGAAGGCTGTTAACTGTTGGTAAAATTTGAGGAAGCACGAAACATCGGATACCCACAATTTTCTTCCAAAATTCAAAAGAGGTTCTGGATTCAAACTCAAATAATATATCCTCATACAACGCTGATTGATATTGATTCAAAATACCCCACATAGCACATGACATCCAATGGATGTCTGTTTTACGTCCAACTCAAATCCAAACATCCATGGATGTTGCATGTACATCCATTGTGCGTACAATGGATGCTCCAATTTTGTTCATCCATTGCACATACATACAGTGAGCACGTAAAGGTTGGAACAAATTCGTTAAAAGCTTGGTATGGACATAGATTAAAATAAGCTCAGACACGTAGGTTTTCGTTTTCAGTTGCGCATTTTTTGGTCTAATCATATTTTTGATGACGTCATTACTATTCTAGTTATGACGTCATTATCATATTTTTTAAATGGTAATACCCTATTTTGATAATACCTTCAAAAAGAACGAATTTTTCTGCGTATGGATGTCATATTTTTTATGTGAATTTCAAAAAGTTTACACCATATGGGAAACTTTTTCACCATTCATTTGTCAGAAAATTGTATTCTTCAAAAAAATTGGTGCATTGCAAAGAACTCGTATCAGAGTTATCAGCATTCTAAATTTCCAAACAGTGCCCAGGGAAGAACAAAAAATAGAAATTTTGATAAAAGTAAACTACCCTCATTTTTGATATTATCAAAAAAAATCTATCAAATGAAGTTGTTTAGAAGTTAAAACGATATACAAATTTAAAATCACAGCTACCAAAAAAAATATATTTTTTTTTATTTTCATGATTGAAGTGATCGTAAATTTGCAGATTTGTATTTTTTCAATTATTTAGCATCAATTAATTGATTTATGCGCGGTTTTACTCCAATGGTTGCGCAATAATAATGCCCGAGAGGGGGGGGGGTACTACCATGAAGTGCACCTTTACATAAATTGTTTTTGTTCTAAGAGCTCTAGTGTTTTATTTCAAAAACCCATGTACTATCATGTACTGAAGATGTGTTAGAAATATTTCCCAACTTATCAACCATGTATAATGAACAATCTAAATTTTCCCAATGATTCCGCTTAGGTGCGAGGTATTGCCCCTTTTTCCCTTAATCTATTTAAGTCTCAAAATATTGATTTTGCTTGGAGAATTATCGAATGTACAATAATCTTATAAAAACCCAAGACCGCGCAATGATCCAGAGTTTTTATTTTAAAATCATTGTTCACATTTGAAATGAATGAAAATAATGCAAAAAATATTTTGACGATTTAATCCATTTAAATGTACATAGATAGAGTAGTATACCGCTAGATAATTCCTTGAATATCTCAGATTAAAGCCAAAAACAAAAATTTTTATCAATAATAAAATTTAACAAAATTTTTTAATTTTTTTAACAGACAACCATACCTAAATGTAATAATTTTGAACATCCCAGCAATATGCATAAAAGTAAACATTAGGTTATTCGAAGGATTGAAACATTTAGTTTTAATTTAAAAAAATGCCAAGAAATTCAAGAATAAGTGACAAATGACAAAACGAAAACTAATACGGAGGACAAACAAAAATGGTGGTT
The DNA here is from genome assembly GCA_958298965.1 of Chrysolina haemoptera. Taxonomy (NCBI): domain Eukaryota; kingdom Metazoa; phylum Arthropoda; class Insecta; order Coleoptera; family Chrysomelidae; genus Chrysolina; species Chrysolina haemoptera. The sequence continues at coordinate 32,757,413 of OY282589.1, read as the reverse complement.
TATGATTGGTTTATTTTTCTGAATTATGCTCAGTCAATATTCATGGTTCCGGAAAAATAAAAAACGAATAACTGTCACTGAATAATTCGAGAACTCATATCTGCGAGCTGATTTTTCCGGCTGACAAATGGCCCATCTCGGCTCTCCAACAACCGGTCACTGTAGACTCAATGGCATCCCCTATACCCGGAGTGACAGCATTTACATAGGAAACAAAGCGATAGCCTTTCCGTTATGACAGGCAGGCATCAAGCCCAGTTAACGACACAAAATCATAATTACCGCTATCAATTTACCACCGGTTTGCAATGGGCCTATTAAAGTGATTAATTCACTTGTTTTTCCACCGTACCTCAACACAACTTCAATATGTCATTAAAAAATATTGTTTCCCTTTAAAATCTCGTTACTGAATTCGTATGAGACTGTACGACGATCAATCATGTGACTTATGGTGAGCGAAAAACGGACGGTAACGTAGATCGCCTCTCAAAACTCTCCATTATTAATTTTTGTATTTTTTTTGCAGGGTCGAACTCGGATATTTCACGACCCTCAACAGTGGCTTGGTGAGGGCTTGCGAAGTTTTTTTTACCTAGTAATCATCTTGTTTTCTACAGTTTAACGTATACGATTTTTTAATACTGTTTTTCGCATTTTGACTGATATTACTAAATTCAAAATCGTTTAATAAAGTGGCATTTTACCACATAGAACTTTCACTTTACATGGTGTTTCGAAAATCCTAAATAACCCGTCGACTGTATACATATAGAACCACTTCTAACAAGAAATCCACGGAACTTTAAAAAAAAATGTTTGACGGTCATAGAGACCCCTATCCACAGTCGACGGGTTATTTAGGATTATCGGAACACCCTGTATTTTCAGCGATTCCACTGGAGCTTGTCCCACGATCAATCACCCAACTCATGGGCATCGAAAAAAATCAACCCCGCGTAATAATATCGCCAGTCGAACCGGTTCATTATTATTTCAATAATTTCCGACACCTTTTGTGGCCGCCATATTTATGCGTTTGACCCCGAGGTCACAGCAGCCCTTAAACAATCTATTAACTGAATTTATAGTACAACGGCTATTCGCTAGTAATACGACTAGTAGCTGTTTTGTTTTTCTTGGTGTTTTATGGTGATAATTATGTAAAAACTGCCATCTGGTCGGGGGTGTTATCTGAACCAAATGGCTCAAGGATATCAATCTACAGGCGGGAGTCACATGTCAAAGGACCGTATTAAACAGAATCTGTCATCTTAAATTGCTATTAACGAAGACGGGAGTCTGTCGGCTGGAAATTCGGGGAGGAGCAGGAGATTATATGTTCTTGATTGATTGATTTCTGGGTGACTAAAAAACGGATAATTCATGTCGAGATAATATTCCTATCATAGAATTCGTTGATATGCCGCAAGGTTCCGTGTTAGGACCAGTGCCGTATCCTTTCGTCTTAAAAGACCAATTCTAGTGTAAACATAACTAAAACAGGAAAGTCACAATAATTGCTTGTTGTACCTTTAAAAAAATATAGGGATCTTAGTAATTGCAATGTCAATCGTGCAGTTGATCTGAACAATAAACTAGATTTCTGACGTGAAAAATGGAAAAGTAAATTTCTGACCTTGACGGACTGCAGCTAGCTCCGCCTTACTCCAATTTTTTTTAACGTGTTAACGTCTTATAAATCGATGAACGCCGGCTGCATGCACGAAAAAGTATGACTCATTGTCACGTTACGCCTGAGCCGAGCGTGCAAGCGAGAGCGCGGAACAAGCGATAGAGAGGCACGATCGGTCCAAGCGTTTGGCTTGTGACGTATTTATCTATCTCTCTTCCACTCCATCAGAAGATGCGACCGAGTAAAAGACAGACAGCGGCAGCACACAACCTACACGTGAACTGTTTTGTCAACTGTTTATGAAGTGAAGTGAAAAGTTGAGATAATTTAAACCGATTTTTATGGACAACTTTGTTTCATTGAACATTTACCTGTTCCTCCGCCATTTTTCAACCGATTTTCAATTTTGAAAAACAGTGTTCACATCGAAAATGGGTGTTTGGAACCTTTGGTGTGAATACAATTCAAGAAATAGAAGCCACCCAACACACCAAAACTACGTCACTGCCACTCCTACAGCTATACGCTTACAGCTACAGCTTACAACGTAGTAGAATGCTAACTTTGTTAGCGAAACGCGCGTCGACTGAAAGTGACGTAGTTTTGGCGTTTTGGGTAGCTTCTATTTCTTGAAATGTTATCACAAATTACAAACTCTCTAGAATAATGACAAAAAATATACAGGATATCATTTAAAAAAAGTTTGGAGGTACTTCTGGTTGCATCAAAAATTATAAATTATCAGTAGAAGCATCAAAATATGCGTATTCAAGTACTACAATGTTTTACCAAATTTGAAATCTGCATCTTCAAAACTTTGGGGGGCGTACGTCACTTCGTGGTTATCCGGTTTCTCGAAAGATTTCGATCGACTGTACCATGCGTTACTACTGAGTGAATTATCCTGCTTTGAATATATTTGAATAACAAAAAATTTGATTTATTGTAGTATGGATTCGAATGAAATATTTGGTGTTCCACAGGGATCAATTCTTGGACCTCTTTTGATTATCATATTCATAAATGAAATCTATCTGATCCTGGTGTCTGATGTTCGAATATATGCTGTCAATTTAAAACTATAACGACAGTCAACTGCCTCCACTATCGTACGTCACTTCAAGGGGACCATGGAAGACTCAATATCTTATGCGTAATTCTAATTTATTGTCCCTTAACATGAAACAGTATGAATATATGTCTTTCACGAGAAAGAAACGTATAATTGGATATGCCTACTATATTAATATTGATTCTTTATAGATAGACCTCATCAGTTGAAGGACTTGGGTGAGATCGAAACTAGAGTACGCATCGGTCGTCTGAGATCATGGATATAATGTTCACATGAATAATATTTGAAGGCACTGGTTTGATTCTCCAGGCCACAGCGTGTCTACCCGCTGGCAATGGTTCAGAGTGGTATGCGCAGGCTCTAGACCTCTGATTAGTAACCAAAAAAAGATTTGAAAACTTTAAAATTCAATATCTCCCAAAAGAATTTTTTTTCGACAAAAATGTGTTCCTTCATGTCGTTTTGTTTCATCATTTTCCATCCCCCATTTCATTTATTGCTTCAATGGTATAAACACCAATCAAACCATGTAAATTGATAGTCCATAGTTCTTCCCCTTGAGCCGATAAGATAACGTCGTCAGAGCCAACTACGAATTCAAACAACAATAGAAATTGTATCTTGTTACCTAGGCTGCGTTCATAAACTTACTCTGAGAGTGGAGTAAGAGTACGGTCACGTGGTTAGAACTACATGTCGATCATTGATCCCGAATGGTCGTTCAAAAGTTCTGCAAAGTGTCAATGACAATATTGACAATATTAATTCATTAAATTGAGATTTTCTTTATTAGGAATTCCAGAAGTGAAATATTGTTCATTACACAAGAATAACAGTATCCTGACAATTAATTCTTTCGATGAATATTTATGAAACAGCATCATTGTCGCTTCTGCACTTGACCGCACCCTCCAATTTTCTCCCCCGAGGTGTTCCTACTTTCCGCCAACGCATATTTCATACTCAAATGTGCTCCAAGGCAATTTGAAGATTATTCAACACAAAGTAGAGTTTTATGGAGAACATAAAGCGTCAGGTTATTTCATATTTATGCGAACACTTTCTGGAAGGTGTAAAATAATGATATCTTCGCTTATAGTGACATTTATGCTCGGCTTGAGAAAGACTTCTTGAAGGTTCTGGCTTGCAGTGAAATATTTTGCATAGTGTGTCGACGATGATTATTTGAGTTGTCTTTGAGTTGTCTTCGAGTTGCTACGAACCTGAAATTAGAGAGTTTCTGTAAAAAAATCATTGGTTAGTGGTTTGGTGTATTTTTCTTCAAGTAACTGATCTTACATTTTTGGAAAATGTCCTATTATCGCCATACATCCAATAGAGCAATGTCAGTGACGTAATATGACAGTTGCGGAACAATGTTATATATAGGGGGACAAACAAACCAAACTGAACAAAAACAAACCCATTGAAGCTATTTTCCATAAGGCTACGTGAATCACTTAATGTCTGTAAAGTTTATAAAAATCGCAATTAATTATCCACTAACACTCACAAAAAACGAATTTTTATCTCATCAAATGTCAAATGCTTTGTTTGTCTCCCCATGACCGCCATGATCTGACGTCAGCTGCTAGTGATTTATTATCGATATCTCTCTATAACTAATCTACAGTGCGACTCTGTGTACTATGAAATTCCATTTTCGACAGGATAAGTGAGAGGACATAATGGTTCAATTCATGGGAGAGACAGAGACATAACAGTCGACAATAAAATTCCACAGTACACAGAGTCCCACCCCTGGACATCAGAATTCAGGAACATTGTTGACAGTCCTACTTGAAACTTTCACTGAAGGTTCATTTTCTTATTGATAAAAAAAGCTGCCCTAAAAATAACACGGATTTTATGTTCAAAGAAATTGGTAGACGAAAGAGATTACCTGTCGGGGGTAATAACCAAGAGTGCTGGCACTACTAATCAAATAACTTGGTAACACCACGAGTCGACTATTTCAAAGCAGTTTGATCAATACCTGTTGATTTCTGACAGAATTTTCGATATATAGTATTATTCATTGGAAAAATTTCACAAACCTACAATGTTGAGAAAGTTGCATTGTGAAATCTTCAATAGTTATACTAGATGAATGCCATTTCTGTCATACTAGAGCTGCGTTCAACCCACCCCTAAATAAAGTTAGATCTGGATTCATCCTCAGTTCCCTCGGATTCAGCGATAAGCAAAAAACAATCTGCTCAATAAACCTGACTTCTTCTTCGCTGTATTGGGACACAATAGGTTTTGAGGTTCTGAGCAAATCCTCCATAAAGTTACGAAACAAACTCATGCTTAAAACTCTTTGATCTCACCCCAATTCACGTTGATGCCAAAAAGCAATGACTTAGTAATTCACAATACACAGTTGTCTTTTTCAATGTGTCATTCAATGGATATCTTCTTTTAAATTTTAGCGTGATCAGCAGGGATGCTTCGAATATAAAATGGATTTAGTGACATTCTGTTCCGTTAACAATTTGCAGTTTCCTTACTCTGATCATTTTTCAAATCAGTTTTCATCTCGTCTGATTCTTTCAGGAATGTTTTGCGGTCCTGATGATGCTAGATTTGTGGACGAAACGCACGTCGAGTGGATTGACCTAGTTTTGGTTGTCGAGGACCTTTATTCTTTTTGATATTGCCTGCAACTATTTTTTTTCAGAATCGTTGAAATACACACCTGGATGATATTCTTCAGAGTGTGAACCAAATTCTGATTTTTGAATAAGAAGCTAGTGAAGTGAACTGCATGCCTGATAATGGCGGTGGAACATCCAACAGCAATTTGGATTGCTAATTTTATTTCTGTTTTACACGATTTATGAGCTGTTTTGAACTCGGTTTAGTTATATTTTTTACTGAACGTCCTGTAATAAAAATCATAAATCATACTACCTTCTCTTGGTTTTCTTCAGAGATTGACGCTGCAGCTGATATTTATTTCTTTTTGATACAACAATAAAACAGTCTTTCAGTATTGAAGGGAGCAGCTTTTTTTCTGGTAATTAGTGGAGAATAAGAGCTCTAATGTTGCCTGACTTTAATTTTGCCCATCTTCACAAAGAACGAATTGAAAGATCATTAACAAACATCATCCTGTATATTAGCTTTGTTGATAATCTTTAAATTTGTACTTTTTTAAGATGTGTCAGCAAAAAGTACATAATGTATGTACTTTTTACGTGAAATTATTTCATCTGGATGATCGACACCATGTTTGTTGAGTATTTTTCTCAAATATGATCCACTTTTTATATTTATTTTTGTTTATATCATTTTTCAGTTTCTTCTTGAGAGCTTCCTCAAAAATGTTGGTGATATAGATTGATTATGGCATGAACACTGTAGATGTAGAAGTTTTATGTTGTACACACAATATTCTGAGGATTGTGTTCTACTTTTTTCGTTGTTTCATTAAATTCTTTTCTAAAACAGCTAGCTTCTAATTGAATGATGATTTATTTGTAATGAGAGATTTCTCTTCACGAGCACTCTCCTCATAGAAACCTTAAATATTGAAACCGCTATCAGATGTATGTTTTGTAATGTTAATATTATAGTAGTAAATAAAAATGTACACGAAAGAAAGCTGTCTTCCTGGTAGGTATATGTTGATTTCATCAACATACTCAACCGACAGGTATTCATCCTGAAAGAATTCCCACGTTGACTTTGTATTCGATTCTTCGTTCTTCAACACTGTTTACATTGACAAATAACAAAGTCATAATAAATTTCTTCTCCTGGCCAAAAAACCACACGACACCAATTTTTAATCCCTTTATAAAAAATCACTTGTCTGAAGAGCCATTTTTATTTATTATCTGATCCTCTACCCTTGTTTTCGGTTACCTGACAGTGTGGCCCTTGAAATTACATAAGGATTCGGCAACTTGACAAATTGGCTGATTATAATTTTTAATCATTCCCAGCGCAAGGCCCTAATCTCGACTAAACAAGCCTAAATATAAACATGGTCCTACTACCGACTAGTAAATCTTCTTCATCATCCCTTTCGTGATAAGGGCCAGACGCAAATTAAGAAGCTTGCACTCTATCTTTAATCTTGTGCCGCTGAATGTTTTACCCTATCGTCGGTACTTGACGTCTTGAAGCGGTTTGCTTTATAATTTGTTTAGAATTCGTTCTTTTATGGGTTTATTAAGGGGGAAGTTGTTGAAAAAGGCTTTTAGTGGAACGTTGAAGGCGAACGCACAATGTTTTCTCTGCTGGTGATATTAATATTGATGTGATAAACGAGAAAAATCTACATTAGGTTTTTTTGGTTGAAATTTATGGGATGTTTCCCTCGCCTGCCTTGATTATGAATTAGGGATGTTTCTGTTCCAAAATGACTTTTTTTTTCATCCCTATCGACAGATATTTATTTGACTATACTAATTCACATAAAAAATCAGTTTCCAAAAGGGCTTTGAAAATTCTCTCCAAAAAGAAAAATAATGCGATATTCATAATAATCAAAGTAATCGGAAAGTTGCAGAATTGTATTATTTAATCGTACCAATAATTAATTGATTCATTCCGCCGGCCACCCGAGGTGGTGCTGTAGGTTTTCCGGGTTTTCCTGCAGCTGAAAAGTGAATACGACACCAAAAATCAGTAAGTCGCCCCGGAGCGCCACGGCAAATAATAATAATAGCCGTCCTCTACCCGCACAGGCTATGTCCTTGGAGTGTGGGAGTATTATTATTATATCATTATTATTCGATAATGTCTTTCCATAAAATCATACTAATAGTATTATGGACATACATACAGAATTATATATCAAATTTGCACCAAAAAACTAGTAAAAATTCAAACAATTTTCAATAAATGTTGATTATATTCTGTGGGAATATGAGAGAGGTGTCTGAGGTGCTTATGAGATACTAGTACTATTTATGAGGCTAGAACTATAAAAAATTGAATAAAAAAAAATTTGTTGCGTAGGTGGCTGTGATTCCAAATATTGATATTGTTTATGATTCTAAACAACTTTTCTCAATAAACTTCTGCGATAATATCAAAAATAAGGGTAGATTACTCTTTTGATCAAAATTCCTATTTTTGGTTCTTTCCTGTACACCGTTTGGAAATTCAGAATTTTGATAACCCAAATACAATTTTTTCGCAAAGCACCAACTTTTATGATGAATAAAATTTTCTGACAAATGCATAATAAAAAGGTTTTCTATATGGTGCAAACTTTTTGAAACTTACTGTATACAGGTGTGGAAAAAGAATCAGCTAATGGCCTAATTCATAATTCGTCATAAGTATGTTACGTTAAGCTCTTTATGTACGATATATAAATTGGATAATATACAATTCATACTTCCTATCCATGTTCAGATATATCATTCTAATGACAATTGTTTTACTGATGAATGATTAAAATTTTCTAAGTTATCCTTTTAACTCCAACAAGATTTTCATTCACCATCTTCGAAATATTCAATGTTATCCAAAGAGAAAGAATAAAAGTTAAGTTATAATCGTTAAATGATTTTTGACTAGCTCCAAGAAGTTTATGCATCAAATAAAAAACATTCAGTATTTATACATCCTGTGTGATAACGAAAGCATTGAGATAAATGAAATATAAATCTTTTAATTTGTCACTGTTTCTTAGGTATATATTTCGGGCGTAGGAGTATTTACGGCGGAAATATGTTAATAAGATTGTATTTGGAAATGTCACTTGCTTCTGTATATTTATTAACACGGAGTTCTTTTTTATAAATTTATTAATTGGTAATTTTTATGTCGATGTGATTCTGTCAACATAAATATTTCCTTTTTTGGAGAGTGGGGCCATTTCTACAGAGGAAACATGAATGGTAAAATGTGAAATGTGGTAGAAAGCAAACCAAAGTGGTAAAGAAAAATGTTACTACAGTTCTACCAACATGATTCACGAAATCTTATCGATTAAATTATTTCATAAATTGATACAGAAAATGAATGTCTAGAACGTGCACAATTGAGGAAAATAGAATTTGTGTTATGAAATAAAGTCAGCGTTATGAAATGAATGCAGCCTGGATGAAATATGTTCGGATTTCTATTCGCCAGATTCAAAATGATATGTACCGACAGAGTATACAAAGCGAAATGGTCGAGGTGTTAAGAGCGTTTGCTCTCACCAGGCGGCTCAGATTCGATCCCCACCGCCATCACGGAGCTAAGGTGGTTCGGAATCCACTTCTCAAGCTGTAGGTCCCGGGTCTCCCTTGCTCGGACAAGCTCTACTTTTGCTGGGTTTTCTATGAAAACCTGGGAGATTCGTTATAAAAAATTTTAACAAATTTTTGAGAAATTTCCAAGAAGAACATGCACTGATAAAAAGGATTGATTCAAGCATTGATTCAAGTCGATTGTATTCTTGAATAGGTCCAACCAAATATTAGTTTGATTTTTTGACGGAATCCTCTTGACCACTTGAAAGGAAACTGTTTTGAGACATATGTACACTTTCTTCACTGAATAATGGGAGTTGTTTGGTGCAAGAATATTTCAACTTTGATAATGAACACTATTGTGAATACTTTCTTTGTTCGATGGTGTGAGTTGGTTGAGGCAAGAATATTTCAACTTCAATAACGAACAATATCCTTCTTCATAATGCAATACATTTTTGATTCAAGATTATCTGCATTTGGAGGTTCAGTACAAATGTACACTTGGTTATAAAACTACTCGTGAAAATATGCCGTGGAAGCCATGTTCATATCGTACAGTTCAACAAACAGAGAACAACTGCGAACAATAGAGGTATAATGGATATATATAAGAATAGTTTTGTAATATTTTAATTACAGAAATTATATAATCAACGTAGGTACCTATTCGGTGACGCATAGAAATGCGATCGAATGTACAAACGACAGCGTCGTTCGCCTTTATCACACACCTGTTGAAAACAAAAATATCTTCAACCTACCTTCACAACTGGTCCATAAATGAGCTAATTCAAATCGTGCAGAAATAATTGGACCTCCATATTGCACTTCTGTAGTAGCACATTTGCATATAACCACTGTGATAAATATAAAACAAACAACTTAAATTATGATTCAAACACAACCCCCAAACCAAACCCGAAACGTGGGTAACAACAAACAGGATAGAGGTCCTAGTCGGCAGTCGCAGTGCGCGCTTTCGCGTGGATTCGCGCCGTTCCGGTAGCAGGGTTTCGCGTGCACCCGCCAGAGTAAAGCTCATTGGTTGACTGTGCCACGTGCTGCTTCCTCCTGACCTTCTCCAAGAAATTATGTTCTTGAGTCAAAAGGAGCATTTTTCACAAGTAGGTGTTCTCTAGGGTAAAGAGTTGGAATGTATTAATACAAAAAAATTCATTTCAAGAGAATTTATGTAAAGGAGCAAACAGTTCAATAATTTTGAAATAAGAGTATATTCATCAACTAGAAATAATTATTCTTTTCAGAAAATTATTCTGTTCAAGAGGATATATATATATTTGATTGAAGACATCCTTTTTATCAGTGTGATACTATAGAAAACCCTCTCATCAATTTTAGTAATTAAAACTTGAAGCAGACACTTTGCCATCGGCTATGAAAATATCTACTGTATATTTCCAATAATTGAATATTGGTAAAAATTTGAATATGATGTATCTTGTTGTAAATATAAATTCATCTATCTGAAAATCTGACTCTATGTATAACGTACCGCTTAACACATTCCAAGATACGTTCGAAATCGGCATCGAAAGATCCGAAATAAAACGAGTGCACATCAGCTCTCGCTTACAAGTGTCGGTAATGGTTATCTCTGCACATAATTTACAAAGTGGGAGCCTTAAAAACGGCCATAATCACGCCTCTCTATTAAAGCTCGAAGCTTACTAGCGAAGTGCGTCGCAATGACTGCTTTCATGCATTAATTTTCACGCTACCATATAAGGAGAACAACATGGCGCTTGGAGACCTCACACTGGCTACGCATTTGCATCTCAATGCTGAAGCTGAAATATTGGACCAACTACTCGTTATGTATTTCGTGAAATATTCGAGAATGATCAGATAGGAAGATATTTCATCTGCGATCATGCGAAGACTGGTACTTTTCCCACCTCTTTTCAATAGAAAGTATATATCTTTGCAAACTGGTAGCCAGATATATCTTCACAGTGTGTTTACAATCCATTCACAATTAACTGCATTTTAGACCCCAACAATATGTTCAAGTAGTTTAGAATGTTCATACTGGAAAAAAAAATTATGTAATTTCAAAAATCAAAAATATCTCACAATAAGTCAAAAACTCTAGAAAATACGTAATTGCTCTTTTCTTTATTTAAAAATTCCTCTTTTTAGTTAGCATGATGAGTCCTTTGAGCTTAAACATTTCTGAGGCGAAATGTTCAATAGTCAAACTTTACAGGACTGATAGCCCTTGAAATTCCCTGCAAAATGAAATTTTGAGCGACAATTTCACTCACTATATGAAAGTCGCGTCTCCTGCGATATGAGGACCAATCAGAATGGGATTTCGCGAAAGTACACGCTTCCTTTCGCTTCCTTTCTTTCCGATCCGGAAAGACCACGTCGTCAAGTCAACCACAAATATAAACAGCAATGATACATCTTGTAATCTAATATGACATAAACGTCAGGTTGACAGACTTCATGTTTATTATTCATTAGTTGCAACTATTGAGGAATTCACTTTGTTTACTCGATCAAATTTCAAATAATAACTTGGTTGGTTCGTGAAATTATCTCAATAAATACGACTCGTGCTCACAATACAATCGATAATTCTGTCAGAACACCACGAGTCCCGTAGGTGATGTGATGATTCAAAAACCTCGTTTCTAGTATGCAGACCTCTCCGAATCAAAACAAGATTTTGCTATTTGGTTACAGAGTGCACAGAGTGCGATAGTGTCATCTGCAATGAGGAATATTGAACAAGTATCAGTTTAATGTAATTCAATACCCATCGTGATATTCTCCAGGAGAGCAATTGTTTTCAAACAGGTATTTACCGTAATATCATACAGCATTGAGGGTGGATTGGAGTGGATTGGATCCGTCGCGGCATTAGCCAGAAGAGTAGCTCTTTTCAGACAAGTACCTACTTGCCATAATAGTCCACTTGCATTGTAGGGGGATCGAAGTAAAATAATTGGTAAAACATCAATCAGCAAACATATTTCTTGTGAACTTTTCGAAAGAATAGTAATTGACATTCTGGAGCCGTTTTATTTCAACAAATAATATAATAATAAGCGTGAGCAAGGAGGCCAAACATTATCCAAGGTCTTGGTGAGTTGTGACTCCACTGTCCTGAGCAATAGGTGCAAAACCAGACCGGCTCATGCGGAACTGGAAGGAAAAAAGCATTCCCTCTGATATCGGCCGTGAATTTTCTAGGGTAACCCACCGGTATATAACCTCACTTTTAACCTGTCATTATTTCAAAAACAATGGAAGGTAGGTATAGAATATTGGTAAAATATATAACCCAAAATTTAAAGGTATGTATGAATATACAGGATGACTTCTTCGTCGTCGTCGTCGTCGTCGTCTTGGTCTTGGTCTTGGTCTTGGTCTTGGTCTTGGTCTTGGCCTTGGTCTTGGTCTTGGTCTTGGTCTTGGTCTTGGTCTTGGTCTTGGTCTTGGTCTTGGTCTTGGTCTTGGTCTTGGTCTTGGTCTTGGTCTTGGTCTTGGTCTTGGTCTTGGTCTTGGTCTTGGTCTTGGTCTTGGTCTTGGTCTTGGTCTTGGTCTTGGTCTTGGTCTTGGTCTTGGTCTTGGTCTTGGTCTTGGTCTTGGTCTTGGTCTTGGTCTTGGTCTTGGTCTTGGTCTTGGTCTTGGTCTTGGTCTTGGTCTTGGTCTTGGTCTTGGTCTTGGTCTTGGTCTTGGTCTTGGTCTTGGTCTTGGTCTTGGTCTTGGTCTTGGTCTTGGTCTTGGTCTTGGTCTTGGTCTTGGTCTTGGTCTTGGTCTTGGTCTTGGTCTTGGTCTTGGTCTTGGTCTTGGTCTTGGTCTTGGTCTTGGTCTTGGTCTTGGTCTTGGTCTTGGTCTTGGTCTTGGTCTTGGTCTTGGTCTTGGTCTTGGTCTTGGTCTTGGTCTTGGTCTTGGTCTTGGTCTTGGTCTTGGTCTTGGTCTTGGTCTTGGTCTTGGTCTTGGTCTTGGTCTTGGTCTTGGTCTTGGTCTTGGTCTTGGTCTTGGTCTTGGTCTTGGTCTTGGTCTTGGTCTTGGTCTTGGTCTTGGTCTTGGTCTTGGTCTTGGTCTTGGTCTTGGTCTTGGTCTTGGTCTTGGTCTTGGTCTTGGTCTTGGTCTTGGTCTTGGTCTTGGTCTTGGTCTTGGTCTTGGTCTTGGTCTTGGTCTTGGTCTTGGTCTTGGTCTTGGTCTTGGTCTTGGTCTTGGTCTTGGTCTTGGTCTTGGTCTTGGTCTTGGTCTTGGTCTTGGTCTTGGTCTTGGTCTTGGTCTTGGTCTTGGTCTTGGTCTTGGTCTTGGTCTTGGTCTTGGTCTTGGTCTTGGTCTTGGTCTTGGTCTTGGTCTTGGTCTTGGTCTTGGTCTTGGTCTTGGTCTTCGTCTTCGTCTTCGTCTTCGTCTTCGTCTTCGTCTTCGTCTTCGTCTTCGTCTTCGTCTTCGTCTTCGTCTTCGTCTTCGTCTTCGTCTTCGTCTTCGTCTTCGTCTTCGTCTTCGTCTTCGTCTTCGTCTTCGTCTTCGTCTTCGTCTTCGTCTTCGTCTTCGTCTTCGTCTTCGTCTTCGTCTTCGTCTTCGTCTTCGTCTTCGTCTTCGTCTTCGTCTTCGTCTTCGTCTTCGTCTTCGTCTTCGTCTTCGTCTTCGTCTTCGTCTTCGTCTTCGTCTTCGTCTTCGTCTTCGTCTTCGTCTTCGTCTTCGTCTTCGTCTTCGTCTTCGTCTTCGTCTTCGTCTTCGTCTTCGTCTTCGTCTTCGTCTTCGTCTTCGTCTTCGTCTTCGTCTTCGTCTTCGTCTTCGTCTTCGTCTTCGTCTTCGTCTTCGTCTTCGTCTTCGTCTTCGTCTTCGTCTTCGTCTTCGTCTTCGTCTTCGTCTTCGTCTTCGTCTTCGTCTTCGTCTTCGTCTTCGTCTTCGTCTTCGTCTTCGTCTTCGTCTTCGTCTTCGTCTTCGTCTTCGTCTTCGTCTTCGTCTTCGTCTTCGTCTTCGTCTTCGTCTTCGTCTTCGTCTTCGTCTTCGTCTTCGTCTTCGTCTTCGTCTTCGTCTTCGTCTTCGTCTTCGTCTTCGTCTTCGTCTTCGTCTTCGTCTTCGTCTTCGTCTTCGTCTTCGTCTTCGTCTTCGTCTTCGTCTTCGTCTTCGTCTTCGTCTTCGTCTTCGTCTTCGTCTTCGTCTTCGTCTTCGTCTTCGTCTTCGTCTTCGTCTTCGTCTTCGTCTTCGTCTTCGTCTTCGTCTTCGTCTTCGTCTTCGTCTTCGTCTTCGTCTTCGTCTTCGTCTTCGTCTTCGTCTTCGTCTTCGTCTTCGTCTTCGTCTTCGTCTTCGTCTTCGTCTTCGTCTTCGTCTTCGTCTTCGTCTTCGTCTTCGTCTTCGTCTTCGTCTTCGTCTTCGTCTTCGTCTTCGTCTTCGTCTTCGTCTTCGTCTTCGTCTTCGTCTTCGTCTTCGTCTTCGTCTTCGTCTTCGTCTTCGTCTTCGTCTTCGTCTTCGTCTTCGTCTTCGTCTTCGTCTTCGTCTTCGTCTTCGTCTTCGTCTTCGTCTTCGTCTTCGTCTTCGTCTTCGTCTTCGTCTTCGTCTTCGTCTTCGTCTTCGTCTTCGTCTTCGTCTTCGTCTTCGTCTTCGTCTTCGTCTTCGTCTTCGTCTTCGTCTTCGTCTTCGTCTTCGTCTTCGTCTTCGTCTTCGTCTTCGTCTTCGTCTTCGTCTTCGTCTTCGTCTTCGTCTTCGTCTTCGTCTTCGTCTTCGTCTTCGTCTTCGTCTTCGTCTTCGTCTTCGTCTTCGTCTTCGTCTTCGTCTTCGTCTTCGTCTTCGTCTTCGTCTTGGTCTTGGTCTTGGTCTTGGTCTTGGTCTTGGTCTTGGTCTTGGTCTTGATCTTGGTCTTGGTCTTGGTCTTGGTCTTGGTCTTGTCAAGACTTGTCAAGACCAAGACAAGTGTCGCGAAGCCCTAGATAATCTTACTATACTCCTTTGGAGTAACGTAGACACAGGAGGAGCTCGACAACTCGACGTAAAGACGCCCAAAATCATACACCTATACAGGAGTTTGCATCCTAAATTCCAACAAAAAGGCCGAGGACTTTTGAGAGTGCTTTCACAACAGAATGGTACTGAATGTAACATGTAAAGTCCTCTGCTTTTCCGTATGGTTCGTGATAATGAAAAAGCAGCAGTCCGAGCGGCTGATGAACTTGATTCCTCTTCCGAACTCAGAACCCGTTCGACAAAAATCCAAAATAATGACTGCAAAAAATGCAGTTCTGCTTGTAGGTAACCTTTTTGTAGATGAAGGACCAATCCTTCGGAACATGTCCTGCTGATGTAAATTATCCAACTACATTTAAAATAAGTCAGACTATAAGTGATCTCACCTACACACATAATATCTATTATCATTATGTGATCGAAAATAATTCAATAAAGATTTGTAATATTACTTCTAGTATGCCCTCACTAGGAAACGCTTCTTCCCTGATATGAATCATCAGGAGTCAAGAGTGATCCTCATGTATGAATTGCCCTTTTCCAACGTTTACGCTCTTTACACTCTCCGTAACGATGCTATCTGCTATCGGGAAGACGAATGGGAATGATAGACGCCAAGTTAGCGAAAAGGGTGGAAAGTGTCACGACCAGAAATGTAGGCAAATAGCGAGTAACTGCGAGATATCAAGTCACTGAGACGAGAAGAGATGTTAGAGTATGAAATAACTTCGGAGCTGTTGAAGAATGGGGTGCTGGAAATGTAAAATAAATTTGCCAGTGAAGTGGGAATGTCGGAAGGTTTCCTGCCGGATCGAAAATGATCATATCTGCCAGTTGGAGTTTAAGATTCGTGTGAAAGATGGAATAATGTGTAGGAATATATAACAAAATAGTAAAATAGTAAAATAGTAAAATAGTAAAATAGTAAAACAGTAAAATAGTAAAATAGTGTAATAGTAAAATTGTAAATTAGTAAAATAGTAAAATAGTAAAAAAGTCAAATGGTAAAATGGTAAAATAGTATAATAGTAAAATAGTAAGATAGTAAAATGGTAAAATAGTAAAATAGTACAATAGTAAAATAATAAAATAGTAAAACAATAGAATAGAAAAATAGTAAAATGGTCAAACAGTAAAATAGTAAAATAGTAAAATGGTATAATAGTAAAATAGTAAAATAGTGAAATAGTAAAATAATAAAATAGTAAACTAGTAAAATGGTAAAATAGTAAAATAGTACAATGGTAAAATAATAAAATAATAAAACAATATAAGAGTAAAATAGTTAAATAGTAAAATGGTAAAACAGTAAAAAAGTAAAAAACTAAAATGGAAAAATAGTAAAATAGTAAAATAGTAAAATAGTAAAATAGTAAAATAGTAAAATAGTAAAATAGTAAAATAGTAAAATAGTAAAATAGTAAAATAGTAAAATAGTAAAATAGTAAAATAGTAAAATAGTAAAATAGTAAAATAGTAAAATAGTAAAATAGTAAAATAGTAAAATAGTAAAATAGTAAAATAGTAAAATAGTAAAATAGTAAAATAGTAAAATAGTAAAATAGTAAAATAGTAAAATAGTAAAATAGTAAAATAGTAAAATAGTAAAATAGTAAAATAGTAAAATAGTAAAATAGTAAAATAGTAAAATAGTAAAATAGTAAAATAGTAAAATAGTAAAATAGTAAAATAGTAAAATAGTAAAATAGTAAAATAGTAAAATAGTAAAATAGTAAAATAGTAAAATAGTAAAATAGTAAAATAGTAAAATAGTAAAATAGTAAAATAGTAAAATAGTAAAATAGTAAAATAGTAAAATAGTAAAATAGCAAAACAGTAAAATAGTGAAATAGTAAAATAGTAAAATAATAAAATAGCAAAATAGTAAAATGGTAAAAATAGTAAAATAGTAAAATAAAATGATAAAATATTGAAAAAGTAAAATACTAAAACATTAAAACGCTAAAGTATGAATGGTAAAATAATAAAGTAGTAAAATGGTAATATTGTGAAAAAGTAAAATGATAAAATAGTAAAATGATTATATAGCGAAATAGAAAAGTTTAAAAAGAAGAAAAAACGTACAGTAATAAAAAAGTAAAATATTAAAATGATAAAACTATATCTGTGGGAAATAGCAAAATTATAAAATAATGAAATGGTAAATAATTGAAATAGTGAAATAGAAAAATATGAAAATGCTCTGTTCTGTTGCATTCAATTATTTTTATGTTTCCTTTTATAGTGGAGGGTTCATGAGCTGCAAATTGTAATGATATAAATGTAGATTCTCATATATGTCAATGGCCACGTTTAAACCTTCTCTTGGTAAGCTGATTAATGGCTTTATTTCAACCAAATAGTCTTGATCATCTTGGCCTATACAGTACACTTGGTCAGGTAATCAGCTTGGTTTGGTACCGAAAATTGTTGCGTACCTGACCAAAATAGTCAGATGACCAAGATGGTGTAAACCTACCTCTACGGCATTAACTTTCCAGAAAGATGCAAAATTTGGTTTGAAACCCTAAGTTCTAATATACTAAAAGTGCCCTAATATCCATTTTTTTAGCAACACAACCTCTAATAATAATGTTTCTTATTTTCACTTCAATATCTAGTTAAGATTGCCATCAATGTTTTCATGTCATGAAATATGGGTTAGCTGAGTTGTGAACCTTTTTATAGGTTACAGTTGTGCTGTCTAAATGATTACAGAACAAACCAAATAAATACCAAACTGTTCACTGATTAAACATGGTGTAAATAGGTAGTATACTCACTTGGTCCGAATTTGGTATGGTCAACTTGATCAGAGTACCAAATTCGCGTACGGTATAAACGTGGCCAATACAACATTGGTTAACCTTCGAATCCTCCTTCACCATTCCTACTTCTTCGGTCGGAAGGCGGGCGTGATAAATATAGCGCCATAAGCGGTGCGCGGAGGTGGGTGGCAAGTCCGGAATTGCCGCCGCCACCGTTGCCGCTTCGCCGCCGTCGGCAGTGAGAAGCTGTCGCAACCTCATGCATCCGACCGTGTAATTGGATGGAGTGCAACGGTATCGACACGGGGAATCAAAAGAGACGCCGGCCGCTTCTCTTCTGAGAGATACCCATGTGAAATGTATTCGCGCTGGAAACGAACGGGGGACCGTGAAATGGAAATCGCTTTTTGAAATGCGGGACGAACGGAAATGATTTTGCAGGAAAAATGGGTTGAGGACGCACTGAAAAATACAGCGATGAATCGACATAGTACTAAGAAAATATCTAGTTTCCATGCATTGTTTGAGGGGTGACTTTCAAAACTTCCGTTCATTGCTTAGAAGTTACTCAAAACACCCTAGGGAAATTGTTAATATATTAAAATAGGTACAAAAGAGAACAGAATAGTTTCATGATGGATTTAAAATTTCAGATTTAATAGCTGCACGGGAAAAAAATGTGAACATTGAGTTTTTTCAAGCTTCCTCATTAAAATAAAATTTAAGAGTTTATGGGCCCAGAAGCACATCAAGAAAAAGGTTGAAGAGAGTTAGAGTGAGAATAATATATCAAAACAATACTCCGTATAAAAAGTTGTCTAAGTCAAGTTGAAAATGAAAGGGCACATTTTCATTTTTGGAAGACGATGGTACATGTCTATATGGTACATGGACTCAACCAACATATAAACTATCGGCCAAGAAAAATGTCCAGCTTCGGAACTAACACCAAGAGATCCATTGGATGTGAACCAAATAACGTGTTATACGAGTTATACGTGTTATACTCAAGCGAGTGACATGTGGAAAACACCACACCAATGGTCCTTCATATTCAAGCACCAGAACAAGTTATTTTTTCAGGAAAAAAATAATTCATCTTTAATTCACGTTTCTCAGCAACTGGAGTTAATTTTTACATGTATATTGTCATAGCTTCTTGAACTTATTATCCCCCATATCTAGTCTTAATTATTGTGTGTTTGTTTTTGTGTTGCTATTATTCTCGTGTTTTCATTAAGTAATGACTAGTTTTATATCATTCAAAGTTCAAAATTGAGTCATTACGTTCAACCGACACATTTTTTATAGCAAGATAAATTAAAAAGTTTTATGTAGGTACCAGTAGCTGACAATGATATTTTAATACAAATTATCCTATTATACGGTTTTTAATCCAATTATCTCGAAATATGATCTAATTAAAAGGAACCAATTTGGTTTTGGGCATATTTATTGAAAATTATATAACGCCCTATTAATTTGGTGAAAGTTAAGAACTGAAATAAGTTGATTTACGGAGACCCAACCCTGTGATAATTTTCCACATGGATGAGTGTTCATTGTCTCGAAACAACGACTTTGTTTCGTTTAATTTTGAATCGTGTAGTTGATGATTCAATTATTTCTCATTGACCTATTGACCACATGCCCTGCCACCTCCGTATTTTCTAGTCATGAGGAAACCATTTTCAAATGTTGGCGCATAATGAGCATATTGAGCAAAATGGAAATATGAAATAATGATATTTGTCTGGGTCCTTAATGGTTGATAGACATTTGACAGCAAATAAGAACACACTTGGAATACTTGACAACTGTTCAAGATGCTCAACAGTAATCGTCAACTATCACCAAAACTCATCAGCAGGTTATTTATACAGTGAACTGTAAATTGTAGAACATCCAAGCTGGATACGGCGCAATAAAATAATAATAATAAAAAGTGGAATGCAGTCGGAGTGCTCGAAATAGAGCAAGTGTTTGAAAGATCAGTTATCCACGAATACTTTACGTCATTTTTACATCTCTGTAATGAAGAGTAGTTCACAAGTATCTGTTTGATATAATTCAATACCCGTCGCGGTATTAGTCAGGAATGTAGTTGTTTGGAAATTGTAGGCGATTTAGTAACTTGATTATCACATTTCGGACTTCCACTGGATTTCTACTTCTTTAAATTTTTCTCTACGTTTCAATTGTTTGAATCCTTAATCGTCTCCAGGTGAATACTGACAAATCGAGGTGCGATGTTTTATAGGTATGTCGATATGGTGTGATTACGGTGTAATTACGCGCGGTCTTGTGGCGCGCGTGGTTTCCGCTTTTTCCAAGCTCGGTTGACTGAAGGCACAATTGGCTTCAATATAGGCAGTTTCTATAAATTTGCGCTTGTTCCTTGTTCCTCTCTATGAAGAACACTAGCCTCATCCCAAAGAATTCGGTGGTGCTCTGCCAGACGTGGTCAGCAATTCCCGATTTAGATGTTTCCCCTAATTGAGTCCACTTTTTGTGTTCGGCTATTCTTACAGATAATGGCCTGTTGGTCTGTCCGATATAGGAATATCCACAATCACATGGGACTTCGTCAATGCAGTTTTTGCTGGAGTCTGTTTCGTTTTCTGGTTTCGTCTTGGTAAATTCTTAATTTGTCAGTATATTCACCTCAGGACGATTGCAGTTTCAAGCCATTGAAACGTAGTGAAGAATTGAAAAAAAAATCTTCTAATCATTAAGACGATGAAAATCAAAAATGTGTAAATAATCAGGAAGATCGTTGCTTCCAGATAGGTATTTGCCATAATAACCGACAACATTGTAGGTGAATTGGAGAAAAAGGGTAAAATATCGATTGGTAACGACTATCGTTTCTCAAACAATCTCCCAAATTTTGAATTTTCTTTATTTCTCATTTGATTTTGATTCGTTCACGTACAACCTCCATGTATGACTGTATCATTGTAGTTCCTCTGAAGACGTGTTTCTAGAATTCGCAACGTGGTTTCTGTTATTTTGTCCTCACTTCAAACATAATTGAAATAAATATAATCAGCGTGGTTTAAAACGTTATATAGATTATTATTTACTCCGCTAAGCAGCTGTTGACCAATGAACAACAGGGACACTGACCAGCTCTGATTTATTTCTATAAAAAGCAGAACGGCCTCCGAACCGTTCCTCGAGGTGCACTACGCTCTCCCATGAGAAAATCGCAACCTCTTCAAATTTTCAAGGCGTCTAAATGTGGGCGCAGCGACAATCATAGTCACCGGCAATTGGTAATTGGTTTCAATATACTTTTCCAGAGGTAATATTGTTTCCTTTTCAATATTTGATGTTCGTGTCGAAATATTTAATGGACTGAGAGAGCGGTAATGTCAGATATAAGGGAGTTCAGGCGCGCAAAGGCTGAGCACTCCATATCAAAACGATCAGATAGCATTCTGCTGATCGCCAATCAACAGGATGAGGATCCGCTCAGTGGGAGCGGGGGAGGTGGAAGGGGAGAGGGAGCTTCAAGCACGTGAAAAGTGCTGGGGAGCTCCTTCTTCCAGGCCTCAACCTTGGGGGGTGCCGCTCTCATGGTAGTGTTATTTGAGGTACTTTCCGAAGTTGGTATATTTTCTGGCATGCTTCGTGAGGCTGATGTGTTGGAGAGAGACTGATTTTCTTGTTTTGGGTAAATTGCATTGCCAAGCTATGTGGCCTGGTTGTTCACAGTTAAAACATTTCAGGTCATCTATTGGTTAAACATTCTCTAGTTTGTGTTATCGAAAACAAGTGTTGTAGAATCTGTTGTCTTCGGAAGCTCAGGATGTGGGAATATTCGAAGTCTTAAATATTAATTTGGAGAAAATTGATTAGAGATAATAGCTTCAAATTGAATCGTTTTAGTTCTTCTTCAACAATTCAATGAGGTATTGAGAGACGAACATTATTCATAATCAGTCGAGTTGTTAGGAGTTATCAGACGTCTAGAGGGAATGCATTAATTCCTGATGGTTATGCCACTATGGGTTTCCAAAAATATTTCACTGGAAGAAAGGGATTCAAAAATTCTCTCGTTGGGTGTTTTTGAACAGAAGAGTATATTTCTAGGGCCTATTATGCCATACGGTCCTGGCAACGGACCTTGTACCCCAGTGGAGATTATAAATTCTGCCGATGTATGGGACAGATTTTACTCTCGAACAATGCACCTTGAAAATAATGCACCTTGAAAATAATGATTTAGACCTATATATATATATATACAAATTTGTAGGTTCAAATGACAGACGTTAAAATTTCCACTGTTAAACACTGGTGCTATTTCTTAAATTCAAATGAATTGTTTAGCAGAGCTAACAAATCAGTGTTTATAGTTGGCTAGATAGGACTGGCCTACCGTTCTATGGATCATTATCGTTAATTACTTTCCAAAGCAGCATTTGACTCAAGAACGGTACGGACACAGTCCACGTCCGATCTACCTTTCTGAATATCGGAACGGCCTCCGAACCGTTCCTCGCAGTGCAACGCGGTCCCCCGCGAGAAAATTGCAACCTCTTCGAATTTACAAGGTGTCTAAATGTGGGCGAAGCGACAATCATCGTCAACGGCAGCATCGCGAAGATGCGCTGACGTTGGCGGAGCAGGGACGGCCAGCTGAGACCCCTCGAGCTCGGAGGGCCAACACGGATCCGGTAATTGACTGGTAATTTCGCCGGACGGCATCGCCGTCCTCTACTTTGCTCGCCGCTCTGTAATATCGAGGCCGCGCACAGCTCACCGCTGCGATAAATAACTTCGCTACTTTCGACGTTTCGAAAGGTACCTGCTCTGTGAAGAGATCTGCTAGGAGAAAGGGGGCGGTTTCATCACTGAGATTTTCTGGGCTCCGGACGCTTATAAAAATTCATTAAATATTTCGTAAGTATTTCATAATAATAACAGTAATACAAATACCAATCTTATAAAATATTAAGCATATGCCCCAAATAGACAAACATGTAGATAGAATGCTAACGACTATGCTATCATAGAATTTCATTAATTTCATATAAGATTCCAGCAATGAGGATTGACTTAAAAAAAATGTATTCATTTCGTACTGAACAATAATATGTCAAAGAAACTGCTCCAAGAATAATATTGTTTGCAGACCATGCCTCACAAATGATAATCGCCTACGGCTGCAAACTATTCAGAATAGTTCCAAATCCAAATTAAAATATATTATTCCCTCAAATTATAGTACCTACATATTGCTGATTAGAACATCTAGATCGAACACACTAGCTACTAAGCATTTTCCATCGTTTGAGCGATGGAAAATACCGACTAAAGTTTGTCTTTCAGTCGCAGATGATTCCACAACAGATTCTATGAATATCATATTCATATTTTCGAACAAATATCAAAATACAATGCCCATGACAGGTCTATGTCAAAAAATAACTTCCAAAGTGTTACCGCAGAAGAACTATTTCCATCATTTCCATCCTTGATGTGTATAATTGTTTCTGAAGAGCCTGCTTTCCAATTCTATCAATCTCCCTGATGAGCTTGGCAAAGCAAGATAGATTTTCGTCGTCCAAATTGTATTGAGGATTAAATGCGAGAGAAGCGAACCTTGCTTCAATGAAATGAACGATTTCTGTGAGTGATATTTTTCGATAACATTCTTGCTATATAATGTTGAAAGAAGTTTCGATCGCTACTTCATCTGCTGCTGAAGCACCTTCTGGCAAGTGGGTGCAGTTTTCTGAGCCGTAACTATTCTGTTCACATTATGATGAAGAAACAAACCAATTTGCCTTTCCACCTCGTCCAATTCGCAGCACCATCGAGAATACTGTTCAATTATAGTCAAAGATCTGGTTGGATCCAAATGCTTCATTAAATCATACGGAGAAAATTAAGAAACCCATTCGGAAAACTGAAACTGTTTGAACATATGTGTCAGTTGTAACTTCTGCATAAAGTAATTATTCACTTCCTGGTAAAGTGGAATCTTCTAGAGGGATCAATTGGGCTGTTGCTTGAAGTCGTGGATTGGAACAATTTGAAGTAACCCTAATCAGTTTGTTCACTGAGAATAGAATAAAAGACTTTTGTGTATTTTCCACTGAAATTTTTATAATTTGATGACTAGTTTCGATTTTTTTAAAAATTTTGAAACGATGGACGAAATGTAAGTAATCAAGTTACAACCTGCAAACCATACCAGTATTTGTGCATATTATATGGATGAATATTGATCGGTTAGGTTGATCCTGATAATGGTGGAGCTGGAGAAAAACATTCAGATTTCATCAGATCTCATGATATGTGCAGGTGAAAGAACTGAGTATTAGAGATCTTACTGCGTAATTTAAACCTTTTTGACTAGAAAATTTATTTAGTCCTTCAAACGAATGCATTGTGGAGTCTACTTACACTTTGAAGAAACATATAAGAACAGCAATTCTGTAAAGCCAAGAAGTCTATCGTAATAAGGTTTTCTTTTGTTATTTTCCTAATATTCAATATAGGTACAAACTTATTTCGAATTCTGACATGTCCTGAAAAAAATAACAGTCGAGCAAATGTGTCCGAATCATTATGTTGATATTGAAAAGACCACAAACAAACTCTAAATCACCATCACCTTGGTCAATGATACTGCTGAGAGCCCCGTGAAGAAGAACGTGTTTTTCTCGCTCGCTAGCATAATTCCTCGTGTCAAAACGTTTGAATAAATTTCAATAACCTTTAGCTCCGTAGTAATTGTTTGAAAAAACTGAATTCATTTTATTTTATTGGTAGCCATGGGGAGCTGTAGCCCACCTGCGGAGTCTGATCACACTTGTCGTTTTCAACAGTGGACAGAGGTACATTTGAGTGGGTACATTACGACCGTATGGTAATGTTACTGGACATGCGGCGAGATATTCGATACGTTTTTTCAGCAAATTGGATTCGAAACAATGATCGGAGAATCTCATTATTTTGGACCGCATGTAACGTATTTGTCTCCCGAGAAAAATATTTCATGATAATTTGAGCATTCGGTCACACAAACATGTATGAATTTCGTATTTTGTTGAACCAAACCCAACTAGCAAAATAGTTCCCTAAAAGAACGAAATTATTTCATAATTATCGTATAGCGCCGCCTGAAAGAATAAAATTATTTTTTAATGCGTCTCAATACGACAATTTTATCATAGAATAGAGGGATTTCTATAAAGCTGTTGTATAGACGTTCTTACAACTCATATCATACGACAAAGAAATGGTGTAGGTATACAAATTTTATAACAGTTGCATAACGTACTATAAAATTCCTATAAAATAATTTCAAAACAAGTTATACAGATTATCATATGGCACAGCTATTGTAATACTTATAATAGCCAAGTAAAGGAAGCTATATAAATAGCTGCATTATAGTTCCTTAAGAAAAGTAATAAGATTTATTTACGCAGAAGTAAAACATTATACAATAAATACGAAAGTATTTTATATTCATCTTATAACTACAACAGTATTATCTCTTATGAAGAGCTTATAGATTAAAAATGTTCCCAGGAATAAATCTATCTCAAGTTCTCCGTTACAAAATCTATTTATATCATCTACATATACCTACGAACATATAAACACAACCCAATAGTAATAGACAAATTAGGCGGGTTTTCTAGCAGGTTTGGTTTACAAAATTAATTCTATTCTATGAACGTACGATGAGAATGCCAGTAAAGTGTTCCCTTATAGGGCGTCTGGATGTTCCCTTCTATTTTGAGGGTATCTTTTCCCGAAAAGGCAAATGAATTCGTGCCCCACGAGCGAAGGAGGATCTCTCAGCAAGCTGAATTTGATTTGATTTCATAAACGTGAATGAATTTCGGTCAAAAATATGATTTTCAATTCTTGGGTTCATGTGACGAAATCGTTTACATATAGGGTCGTTCAAACATTGTTTTTTATTAAATGCAATGGCCATTGTTACACGAATACATATTTGACGCCACATTACAGTAAACCACCTCATCTCATCATTATTCAAATAAAATTAACAAACCCGACATGCAATTGAGACCAATTACCAGTTCCCGTAACTCACCGACCTAAAACCTGGCGAAATATTTTCTACTGATACTACACCTTACAGAGTACCAACAGTTCGTTCGTCAAGAATTCAAAATACTTCGTGGACAATATCAGCTTGACGTGGCGAGCCTTTATACCAATGTCCGCATAGAAGAACCCCTGTACATCATCGAGAGGAAACTGGAAGACGACATCCAGCTTCATGAAACGACTGACTTCCCCTTACAAACGATATTGGAAATACATAACTCATATACATCCAAGAAAAGGACCGTTCTCTCCCAAGTAATCGCCAACGTATACATGGAAGGGTTCGAGGAACTATAGGCTATCAGAGAGGCTATCAGAGAGACAGAATCAAACCAAAACTATAGCTGAGATACGTGGACAACACCTTCATCGTATGGAACCACGGAGATAAACGCCTTGTGTACTCTTTCTCAAGAAAAAACATGAGATATTCGATCAAGTTCACGATGTGAGAGTTGGAAGAACAGACTCCGTTTACATGAAGAAGACACAGACAAGACAGTATCTCAACTATACAGCTCCAATCGCTCAAGTTCCACAAAGAGGGGTATTCCAAGAACGTTGGGGGAGAGAGCGATGACGGAGATTATTTTCCGATCTCATTTCTTCTTAGTTTTTGTTATTGTTACTGTTTGATAAATAAATTAAATAAAATGACTTATAACTCCTACCATTAATTGTTATTTTTCTGCATTTTCATCAAATATGATACCGTTGGAGTCGTAAATGACCGTCTCCCAAGAAATAGTACCTATGCTATTTTCTTCAAATACTCGACTATATCATATTTAGAAGGCGATTCTTAGTACTTCTCTAAAATCAAGGAGATGAAAGTTTGCAGTAATCAAAGCTTTTTGAGTTTCGGTTGAAAAGAGCCTGGAAAAAATTATCTTTTGATTGACTGGGAAGTTTCATTCATCTCAGTTCTTTTTCCACCCCTTAGGCGCGCCCATGCGGACCCATATCATGGTGCACACCGGCCGGGTGGCTTTCTCTGTACCAACAAAGGGTGTCATCTTTTGACATGCGTTAAAGTGTTTGTGGATTTCCGAATTATCATACTGCGGTGATTGACAAGGGTTTTTAGCGGATTGTTTATTATTTACTGATGGCTGCCACGTATTGTTGAATTGTTGGTGGTGAGGATTACATACATTTAAATGGGCGCACAGGACCTTTAGGAATAGATACTAGATGGGTAGTGAGATAATTGTATTGAAAGAGTATGGTTTTGATATATCATTGTGGAATCTAAACCGTTTTCTACCAAGGAAGTAGTCTTTCACGGAAAGTCCTTCTACGAGCGAACAATCTTCGGAAAAAACTTTTCCATTCTTTTTTTTATTGGATTGAGTTTTGGTGGGTTGAACGTAAGACCTAAACTGTAAGCTAGATAACTGAAAAAAATTTTTGTTAATCACTATGATATTCTCGGGGAAATGTTCAACAGGAGAACTTATTCAGATCTGTAAATCATCTACAAAGAAGTGAAAATTGCAATGGATACCACTGCTGAAAAAGAGAACATGCAATGAAAAAAGTAGTTGGCATGAAACGCTTCCTTGAGGAACTCCTGTCTTAGTTTCAACCCACATTCAGAATGACAATAACTGAAATTTTTCTCCAATTGAGATACGACCCGAGCAGCCGGAGTGCCCAAAATAGACCAAGTGTTTGAAAAATCAGATAACCACGAATACTTTGCGTTATTTTTTTCAATTGGTGCACTGTGAAATCAGAAATACTGGTATTATTATTACAAATAATGGAAATAAGAAGTTATAATGAAATCGAACGCTTTGATAAAGTCCAACAAAACTAATACAGTAACTTATTTGTTGTCTGCTGCCTTATTTTAGTGAGCGTTGTAGCTGTACTGTGTCTTTGACGAAAACCGAATTGGAATGAATTGGAAATGGAGTAATGGTTCAAATAAATGGAAAGTAATCTGGCAATGAATATGGGGAGTATTGATATGGGGAGAAAATCTGAAGGACCAAGTATAGTAAAACTCGTTGAAATAGTCCTTAGAGGTTTTGGGGGAACATTTGTTGCAATCAAGAACTGTCACTGTGACAGTTGACTGTGGTCTATAATATGTAGGTAAGATTGCAAAAAGAGCAAAGCTTTGACGCATAGGTACTAAAAGCTGGATCAATGTCATATATCAATACCTTATTCGAACCAGGGTTGTTCTATATAATACTGACAGAATTACCGCGAAAAACAGTTTTTAGAGATTTCGGGGGACACAGATATAAGGTGGTGAAAGAGTGTCACTTCTGCCAACATATAAGAATTACTCTGGTTGTACCTATTTAACTATCCTTGTTCTTCTGTGAAAATTTATTTCCAGGTATCTTTTGGAACGTTATTGTCAATTGGCGAGTAAAGTAAGTTTCTCTTCTTTCAATTGATTCAAATATGAAAATACGCTATACTATTTTCGAATTTTATTTTCTGTATTAACTATATCATGTATTCGAACAGGTAGAATGCCGTGTTTTGCCATATCATTCAAAACTTTACGAGTAATCCTGACACTACGAAGCACCATTGGTCGACACACGGATACACAAAACAAAACCTCAGCTCCGTGTAATCGCAATCTGTCTGACACCGATTTGACAGTCGTTGTCGGGAGTGGTCCGTGGACCGGTCGAAACAGGCTGTAAATATAAACAGAGCAGCACAAATAACCAGATAAACGTGACGCAGTCCGAATGCACGGACCCTTCATAAAAATCGGACGGCAACGTCTGAACAATTACAACAAAACTCGAAACGTCCGCGTTCCCGTGACGGCCAACTTGATTCAATTTGCTCGCCGACCCCAAGATTTGTTTTCCGAGTTATAAATCAGATTCCGACTATTCCGATATCCATTATCGTTAGCCACGGCGTATTCGCGATACAGGACCGGATTTCGAGACCGCAATAATATATGTGCATGAGGAATTTTCACTGAACGAAAAATATATGATGAGGCGGTCTCTGAGCAAAACGAATAGGGACTAGGAAGCACTCCCCGAGGAGGTACATGACAAAAGTATACCTTTGTTAGGTATAATTCAATACCAGTCATGATATTAACGAGGAGAGTAGTTGCTCTCTGACAAGTATTTGCCACAATAAGCCTACGTTGTAGGTGTATATGGAAGTGAAAAGGGTAAAGCATCGTACGGCTTGGATCTCCCAAAAGAGCTCTGATCTTCGTGTTCAGGTATCTGACCAAAAAGAAACTTCACTCCACAGTATTCAAAAATGAGAAAATGGTCCTGAGTGCTGGTTTTTCGAAGTTAAATAAATAAACGTTATAAAAGTATCCTAGGTTAACACAAAAAGTGGAGCATGATGCGGGTCTGACCATTTGTTGGTTTAAATCAAATTAGGATGAAGAATATAAGAAAGGGACAAAGCAAATGAACATCACATGGCAAGATGAGGAAGAAAAGAATATGGGGAAAGTAGGGGGAAAGGGGATGAAATATGCAGAAATTGGCGGAGAGAGCATAAAATATGATCGAAACAATAATAGATTTTTTTCCAAATTCGTGTCTCCCATTTGCGAAAATTTCACACGATATGTTTTGGTATTCTCAAGAAATGCGAACCTTAATTTCTTCGATTAGAGGTTATTTAGTTCAACTGAAAATTTTTTGCTCAAGCGGAAATACAATTAAATTATTTAAACTGAGGTCATGTGATTGAATACAACCAATCAGAACATTATATTGAGAACAGACCGTACGGTCTGTTTTCACTCTCAGGAAAGATGCTATGTATATACATATTTTGATTTATTTAGATTTTGAAGTTTCAAATATTCAATAACGTCAAAATGTCAGTGATGACATGATTTGGTTGTAATACTGACAAGAAGATTAATGAAATTTTCATATCAAAATATACTGTTTACAATAACAAATTTGCAGGGCCGTAACGAGGGCGGGGCAAGGGAGGCTTTGGCCGCGGGCGCTAGCCCACAATGACTTTCGGCTAGCCCGCAGGGGGCTCCAAAATGACTTTGGATCCGAATAATATTAGCTATCTGAGGTTTTACTATTGTTAGGGGGCGCAAACCTGCATATTCGCCACGGGCGCCATCCAGTTAGTTACGGCTCTGCAAATTTGTATTGAAAGCATTTATAGACTATTGCAATGTTAAAAAATATCGGTTAGCAAAAAAGTTTCTATCCGAATAACCCTCGAACATTGATAAATATAACAACTTCCTCAAGCTTGTTGCTTATAGAAATCTGCTATAATTATCAATGTCCTTGGGTTATTACTACTGATAACAGATTTCAGATGACCCCTCTAAAAAAATCTAAGAGGGTTAATTCTGAGGATCCACTGGATAAGTCCTTTCCTTCTAATTCAACTGTTATTATAATGGACATTAAACCATTGTTTCACAGGCATTCAATAGTGCGGTAGAAGTAATGAATTATATAAGTTGGCCGAAAAAATTATATTAAGGTGTCCATCGAATTTCAATAATTCAAATAAAGTCAATCATTGAAGACACACCTCTTGCAGAAATAAATAGATAGAAACCTAAAAAACAAATTACAACACGAACGTATTTGATTATTTGTATACTATAACCTATTTTAAAAGGTCTGATTATTTATCCACCAATTTTTTTTCATTTAATCTTATTATATTTTATCATATTTTAATGTACATATCCACTCACTGAGTGGCCCTACTGTTTAATGTTGGTTTTAGTTTCTTGTAATTTAGTATGTATATTCCTTTTTGTAATTTCGTTTCAATATGGCGACTTTTTATTCATATTTTGAATGTCAAAATGACATTCATATTTGCACAAGTGTGAATATGAGATTTTGTATTGTTCTGGACACTTCCTCATTTATTTCCATAGCCTTCCAATCAGAAAGTCAAGGGTGTAGAAAGCAGTAGGTGGGTGAAACTGAAATTATTGTCAGGTGTAGTCTGTAGTACATTGAGCATTCTCGTACGTGTTGGGAAAGTTCGAAGTTTCGATTTTGTAGAACGGCACAAGTTGCATTTAAGGGTCCCAGGACCCTCTTAAACACGAGACCGGCCCTGGTTCGGACCCATCACCGAAGAGGGAGCCAGATATCCAATTGTTTTTATAGAGCCGGAACGTGTGCTCGTCGATTGATTGTAATTGCATGTAATACAAGTCATCTCGAAACATGCTGTACTTGCTAATACGATTAAATGAAGCCGAGGCCGCTGAATCCTCGATTTTCGAATCGAATTGGGGTAGGCAATTCGGTTGAGGTGTCCCTCGAAGTAATAATTACTTTCCGGGATATGGGTTGGAAGTTTATGATGGAAGGGCAGAGTTGCGAGGGTTGTGTATCGTTTTATTCGTTTTCCTGAAAATTGTATGGATTTTACGCAATTTCAGAAAAGTTATTGTTATTTCATTTTCATCTGAATCTTCTGGTCTCAAGACCTAATATGATGTTAAATAAATAAATTTTTTGTCATTATAAATCTTTTTTCACGTTCCGTTAATTTTCTGTTTTTAATTGAAGTTAGAGTGGTATAGTAAGAAAATTTCACACCAAAGTATTATCAAAAAAATACTAGGATAATGACGGTTTTTGATGGATTTGAAATTTAAATAGTGTTTGTATGTTAATTTAAAAGCAACATAAGGTAGAATACCGATTATACATGAATAACTAAATGCTTGAGGGGAAAAATAATTTTAAAAAAGTTCTATCAGTGGGATTCAAACTCACTCTTTAACTGTCATAATACCTGTTAACGTCAAAAAATGTCCAGTGTAATTTCATGCTCTTTACCCAAGAGGGAGAAATAAATTTCCGGAAATTTTATTAGTTGCTATGGTACCGATGAAAAATACAGGCCTGTAATTGGTCAAAAATGTTAAGTGTGGAATTTTCATTGGTATTTTGTTCCTGAATATAGCTTTTGAGTTACATGTTGTATTATATAGATTTTCATTTTTTAAAATAGAAAATTTTATTTCTATTATATGAACTTCATTTAATATCCTCTATTGGGCGATATTAACCTCATAGTCGGATAATTCCGCCCAACGCTAGAAATCGATATATTGAACAAAAAAACTATAATAAAATGTATTATAGAGATTTCGAAATCAAGGAATAATGTTGAAAGTTACGATGAAAATCTCTCAAAAAACTTTCTTCCTAATTTAGAAATTGCCGGTTTAATCAACAATTTTCCTTAAATGGGCGATAATACCCGCATTTCCCATATATTAAAGAGAAATATGCATGAATACCTTCCTGTGTCATACATCATTTTTTCAAATGAGTAAAATTGCATGAAACTGAATCAGTGAAAATGGATGGGATAATACCCAATCCGAAGGAACAAACCTTTCCCCCAACGTCTTTCTCGACTTCAACCACTCATCCCCATAAAATATACTACCAATCAAGTGGAATCGGCGATCTCCCGAATTTATATTAATGCTTTTCTGAAAGACCGAATTTTCTTCGTCCCCGTCCGCAGCGATCTCAGGAGGCCAGTGAAACGGAATCTGAGATGTTATCCCGTACTTTACGACGACAATATTATTAGGTCCGGCAATAAGATGATCCTTAGTCCATAACAATAACCATGAGCGGCCATTACCATATCCGAAGCGAAAATGGTAAGTGGTCAGAGACACAGACCCATAAACCTCTAAAATGTGTTCTATCACATTCGAGATAACATCTAGATCCCCGGGTGGCGGCCAGTAACAATCTTGCCGTATGAATTGTTATTGCGTTTTCCTTGGGATCAGACGTCTCCTTTTCGATGCGCCACACACAGTAAACACATTTCATATTCGCCTGATTCATTTGCAGCTTCTCTCCTATGTCACTACGTTACGGAGTTTATGTGCTGGTTGACCTCAAACCTCAAACGTATATTTTCGCTTCTGCTTAGCATTTTAAATGAGGACGATATTAAACCTATTATTTCAACAGTGTCATTTCAATTATTCAAAATACTCTTATCGCCATAATCCTTAACAAGCAGAATTAAATCGTTCGTAATAGAAAAGACATGTACTCAATAAGATACACTACAATCGTTACAAAATGTAGGTTAAAAACAAATGAATGGTCCTGACGGGATCTCCCTTTCTGCTTATTAGGAGATGGTCACGTTGTACTAATTGAAAAAAATGGCGATGAACTTTTTGCACGATCAGTCACATATATAGGTACACAAATATATAGGTATATATAAACAGTCACATAATTTTTTTTACACATTCATAAAGAAAATTTAAAAATTTAAAAATTCAAAAATTTAAAAATTCAAAAATTTGAAAATTAAAAAATTGAAGAATTTAAAAATATAACAAACAATGGAAGGTAT
The DNA here is from genome assembly GCA_958298965.1 of Chrysolina haemoptera. Classification (NCBI taxonomy): domain Eukaryota; kingdom Metazoa; phylum Arthropoda; class Insecta; order Coleoptera; family Chrysomelidae; genus Chrysolina; species Chrysolina haemoptera. Next base: position 32,724,293 of record OY282589.1, on the reverse strand, counting down.
GTGATATCACAGTATATAATTTTGGTTTACTCATCCTTCTATTATATCCATATAATATTTTTCCAAACTATAAGGCTCTACAATGTCGAAGTACACATCTCTCCAAACATCATTATGTGGAAAATATGAGGCAAACATCTGACAGAAAACAACTACATCCCTGGCTAATACCACAAAGGATATTGAACTACAGATATTTGTAAAGCTTTCTTTCAAGAAGACCCAATTGAAAATGCTTATGGTAATTAAACAGTTGAAATATTTGAGAGAAGGGCACTTCGACTTTGTCAATTTTACTATTTCATTTATTTGATACTCTCCGGCAAAAATTCTTGAACTTTGTTCACTTCCTGGAGTATTTGATACCGAGAATTATTTTTTGTTTTTTCCCGCGGGTGGCACTGTGACTGACTTTACTGTATATCGCTGCTTCATTTGTGAGAAAATATTAGTTTTACAGAGGATTATAATTCATTGGGCGAGTCAAATGTTGTCCGACCTCGAAACGCATCTGCAGGTGGTCTTCCTCAGCCAAATGGGGGATAATTCACTGTTCAATTACATTAAGCATTGCACAAATACCTGTCAGATGTAGTTCAATATCCGTCGTGGTATTATCCAGGGAAGTAGTTGTTTTCTGCCTAATATTTTTCACATGGTGGAAACATCTGAAGAGAAGGGTACTTCGACGAAGTCGGTTTTACCATGTTTAACATTTAACCAAAACAAAATTCTGCTAGTTGGTTATATGGAACACTTATTGTGAACTATAAGATATTATGCAACAACCGTCGTGGTATGAGCCAAGGAAGTAGTTATTTTTTGACAGGTCGGTGAATTTGAGAGTCAAAGGGGTGAAACATCGATATCTACGTTACTAAACGATATCCTAAAAATTATGAGCTTTGCGCTCTTATATAAATCTTTCAACTCGGAGATTCGGGGTGCTTCTTACTCTGCTCGCAAGATGGAGCAGACTAGACCCAGTTTGATCGCTCGAGACCAGAGTAGCCAAATACTCAGAATGATGAGTTTCGAAAAGGGAACAGATGACTTCAGAGCTATCTGTGTTGGCCTTCCCTTGCATTGATGAGAGGCAAAACCTCAAAGCTTATCTGCAGGTGGTGTCCCTGTCCGAATCATAACAAAATTCTGTTACTTTGTTACAGGGGCACTTGTAATTTCGTACTAAATCCCATTGTTTCAGTCCCACGATTGATGAAGGAGGAACACCGATTCTGGCTGTGCACGTTTTCAAATCCATTGACGGCGCTTTCCTACTAATACTAAGTGGCCGTAGTTCACCCTGTATGTGGAAATTAAATGCAAAAATCACTTGAAACTACCTATTTGTACATAAAAATGTTATTTTTTCTTCAAAATACCTATTCACAAAATTTATATTTAAATGAACTGGTCGAGATGAACTAGAACATATTTTTGCCATGAAAAAGTACATTTCTGGAAAAGTTAATACATTTTTATATTCATTTCCATTTACATCGTCGTCGTTTTTCTGGCAATAAATCTCACTCATCTATCCGCCGCTAACTCAATAAAGTTACCCGCGACACCGAAAGACATAAACGGGCAAATTTCGCAAATTCTCGTCATAGTAATTGGCCCTATCCCTCGAGAGATCCGATTCTCCCGATCCCGGTGAACTTGAACCGTATACGCGTCTCAATCCCCAATAATTGCGGAATCAGCGTCATGCAGTCGATCTGGGGCGTCGGTAAATCCCCCGGTACCCGGCGAAAGACGCTCTCCGGCCGCCGCCACGTGTGATGTTTGATTGGGCCCGTAAGTAACGTTCGTCAGTGGGGATTACAGCCGGTTTCACGCGTCACTAGTACATAATCTGCTTAGCGCTGACGTTGATAAGAATGAATGGTGCCGGAGTTGCCAGTCATCTCCTGCTTCGCCGTCTTTTCTTCGCCACCAGGGTTGCCAGGACAGTGGGAGTAGAGTAAACGATAGAACATGGGACTCTAAATATCACCTTTACCAATATCCTAATACAAACTATAGAAAATTTGCAATCAAAATTAACAACAATGCACAATGCACGGATCAAAATATGCACAGACAGCCAGGCGTCACTGAAGGCTCTCATGAATCCGAAAGTGACATCAAGACTGGTATGGGAATGCCGACGAGCATCGGCGGCAGTCAAACGGACCTACCCGCTGATCGCAAGGACCTCCAGGTTGTCAATGGAGAATAAGGTACTTATATATAAACAAATTATTAGCCCTACCATGACATACGCTTGTCCAGTGTTCTGCAGCCTCCCCAACAGTCAGATGCTGAGGCTGGAGAGAATGCAGAACAAGATACTCCGTATCGTTACGGACAGTGACAGGTACATTCGGCTGGAGACGCTACGTGAACTGGCCAAAATAGACAAAATCTCAGAAAACATCAAGGACATCTCAGAAAACATCAAGGACATCTCTGAAAAGTTTTATAGATATTTCATCCTGGGGAGTCCACTGACCAGGAACATGACCAGCATCAGAGCTCATAACAACGAGCGCTACAAGAAACATGGAGGTCCCATATATCAAGCTCTGGACATCTTCCATGAGATTCCAGAATAAGCCACTATAAGATCGCCATAAGGCACCACACGGTCAAAACCCAGTTTTTTCTTTGTTTTTTCTGGGATACCCCTCACAGTAACATTGCAATCATAAACTTTAACAGCCTGATGATCTAAATAACATAAAAATGAAAAATCCCCCACATAATTTAAGAGGAGGTGGGGAAGGTACCAAGTATGGACCAAGACATTGGCAGAATAGGGAATGATCTGATGAGCTAGCCAGAGTGGGCTCATCAACTCCATACATTGGCCCAGAACCAGCACTCGGGATTAAAAAATCCGACATTCGAGGATGCATTCGGGACTGGGTCAAGCTAAAACAAAAGGAGAGGTGGAATGAAGCCCCTCTCATGCACCAAGGGAAAACATTCATGAAAAGACAAAGCACAAAACTGAAGAACTACTCAAGCTGAGCAGGAACCAAGTCAGAACAATAACAGGCCCTCGCACTGGTCACAGCCCAATGAAAAAACACCTGCACAAAATGGGGCTGTACAATGGAGAACTTTCCTGCAGACAATGTGGTAAAGGGGCAGAAACAGCCAGACATGTACTGTTAGAATGCGAGGCATCAAACCGTAAGAGACAGGCAATATTCAGGAAATCTAGAGTAACTCCCGAAGAATACAGCAGTCAACCGGGGAAGAACCTGTATAGACTGGTACAACTAGAGTTATGGAGTGGGTGCTGTAAAACTAACCCGGAAAGCACAAAAAGCCCAAGAGGCCACACGGCGAAGGAACAGCATCCGAGGAAAACTTATGGATAATGCAAAATCTTAATGGATGTATATATTGTATACCTTGGAATATTTTCCAAAGATACTCTCTCAAGAAGGAAACATACTTGCATTAGAACAAAAATTTTAAGTTGCGCAGTTGCAGGATTCTGTATACAGGCCAGACAGGTCACAGTTTCAATGAGAAATTCAGGGAACATTTGTGAAGTCGCAGGTTGAATAAATATAATTCACACCATGCCAACCATCTCATCGAAAATAATCATAACTTCACACAGAATCCTGAAAATTTGCATACTCAAAGTATATATTTTATTTTTATTTCAGTCCCACCACAAGAAAAATCTTACGATGAGAAAATCGTGAGAGCCGAGTAAAATAATCTGAATTTCTATATACAGATTGTATGCCTCAGGGAAGACCTTATTACGAGTATGTCATGAGTTCCGAAGAGATATTCGGCATGTACCAAAAGGAATGTGAAGACTGAGCTCAATCTCAATGGGACCGCTATCGGTGTGAAAGGGCATCTGCCATAAAAAGACCTAAAATATAGACAGTGCTTTCTGCGCTGTTCCTGAAAACTGAGCGATTTTGAAAGCAAAGCATCACCGACGCCGACGGAGCGAATTGCTCTTTTTTCATAAAAATCTAAGAGTGTCGTATCTTTATTATGTATGTTACTAAACTCCTCCTAAACGGCTAGACCGATTTCGATGAAATTTTTTATGTGTGTTCAAGTGGATTCGAGAATGGTTTAGATTCACAATTCGAGCCACTACAAAATGTTTTTTCATGTAATTTTTAATTCATAAGTTGAATGCCATAAAATAAGTTCGACAATAACATTACTAAAAATGTATTGGAAGGGTTAGTCGGCGAAAAAATATACACATTAATAGACAGGACAACGTCTGCCGGGACCACTATATGTAATAAATATTATATATTCGAAAAATTATTTGAGTTAAGTTAAATCTCCAGAACTGGTGATAAATCCCCAGTTTGACACCACTGTTCACAATCCAGATCGAGATAAACCGAAGAGGAAACCTAACAACTTTCATTTGGACGCATGGCAATTGTCAAGAACAATGGTGATTGACGATATCGAGTTTGATAAGGCTGGCTCAATTGGAAGTCAAGTAGGTTAATCTTGGATTTTGAATGATAATAATGATAATAATAATATATTTTATTATTATTATTTTATTCTACATAAAAGTTGGTGGTTCGTAAAAATTTGTATTCAAAATTCTGAATTTAAAAACGGTGTACAGGGAGGAACGAAAAATAGGAATTTTGATCAAGAGTAATCTACCCTTATTTTTGATTTGTACTCACGTGTTTGTTGTTGTGTTTGTTGAACTCGGATGCGCCTCATTCAACAAACTCACACTCATTAAAAAAGTCATTCTTTACGAACTTGTATCATAAATAACGTGACAACCAATGTTGTTGATTTTATTTTCACATCATCGTTCTCAATGATACGATAAAGCTTTGGATTTAACTTGATTGTTATGCAATTTAAATGAATCTCGGAAGTTGCACAGGCGACATACTCGACTATTGTAAATTGCATAATAATATCGTTTCATTAATAGCTAAATATTCTCAGTTAGCAATTCCTAGAGTTTTAAAATGTTTTACAAAATTTTAATCAAGTTTGCTTCTCTTTGATGAAAATTGGTGGTAGTCCAGAAGTATGCATATCAAAACAGGAAATTATAAATTTGATTTGAAAATAATAATAGTGTTGAAATGAAAATGATACGGGAGAAGATGGAATAAATGTTTTGAAGATCCTGCTGGACCAAATCTACTACTTTTTTATTTCCAATAGATTAGATAGAATTCCAACAGTAGTTACACAAATGATAGTAATTTTTTAACTAGATGCACGAATCTTTGTTGCTAATAATAATAGCAACAAAGACGAGTGCTAATCTGGTTAAAATTATCTCAAAAAAATTATTACCACTAATGAAATTCGGCTTGATCATTATTGACAGCCAAGTCAATAGTTACTTTCTTTTGCATTCACTTGAACAAAGAACCAATCAAACAACGTGAAAAAATTATAGCTATAATTTGCTACTAACAAATTATCAGTGTAATTTTGATACTATTGGTCGATTTAAAATATTTTCTCATTGCGATTGGCTGACAGGATTGTATAAAAAATAATTATGAACCTTGTTCGATTATTTTGATGAATTTCCGTTCCGCCTGGAGCCCAAATTCACCGAAATCTCTACGTCCCTGTTACTCAAATACGAACCCATTCCAAAAGCCGACATGAATAGGGATGAATACCCGGTGTCAGTATCAGTAAGGCCTCATTACACAATCTTCCTGCTAAAGACCACAACAAGAAGCTGTCATAACTATTTGACGGATCATCGGGATTCGACAAAGGGGCACATTCACAAGTTGCGGGGATGTTTGCCAATGGAATAGAAGTCGGTAATGATACTTTCAAACGGGTGTGTGGTCACATGCTGTTTTGGTTAGTAAATTTCACACATCATGTGAATATTTTTCTGGTTTTTCTCAGGCTGATTCAACGATTTTGATTGAGAACGACGCAGACAAAGAAAATATTCAAGGAGCTGTTTTCAGGAACTGTATAGTTACAATCTCTAACTTTACATACTGAATAACAACAATACGTATATTTGTTGTTCAACTAGGACACAGCCTTATTTTGCTGTTTTTGGAAATTTTCACCGTCTACAAATGAATGAAGTATAAAAAGATCAGAAGGACTAGATATCGTGAACAAACTCAGTGCAGTGCAGTCTACAGTGTAGTCTTCTATTGCAATCACTTACTACAAAATAACTACTAATACCATGGCTGGTATAGAAATGCATCAAACAGTTGCTAGTGCAATATTCCTCATTGCCGAGGACACTAGTGCAAGTGCAAAAAACTAGCTGAATTTTATTTTCATTCGTGCAAGAGCGTAGAAGGGCTATATAATTTTTTAAAATAGTTTCACTAATTTCCGACTTCGAAGTCAGAATATAATAAAATTCCGACTTCGGATTCGGAAAATAATAAAATTTCGACTTCGAAGTCGGAAAATAAAAAAATTACGACTGCGAAGTCGGAAAATAATAAAATTCCAACTTCGAAGTCGAAAAAATATTTTAATGGAGAATGTTTCCCTTTTCAACATGAATACTTCCTAGGAAGTTACTTTGAATGATCGAAAATAGCGACTAAAGTTTGTCTTTCAGCCGCAGATGATTCCTAAACTGATTTTATGAGCATCCTGTTCATATTTTCAAACAAAAATCAAAATGAAATTGAGTAATTGTAATACCTAACAGAAAACAACTACTTTCCCGGCTAAAGCCACGCTGGACATTGAACTAAAAAAAAATCTGAAGGTGATAATTTGCATTTTCATTGAGATAGTTGATTTTTCAAGTATCTATAGTTATCATTGAAAAATCATAGAAATGTATGAGAAAGGGAGAAAGTTATTCAAAAGTATCACTTACAGAAATCGTTAATTTCATTGATGCAAAAAACGCACCTCTTACATTAGATCTCCAATACATGTTTGTCGACGAGAATGTATTTCGCTCTTTCAAGCTCATCAGGGAAATCCAAGTAATTTCACACAGTGAGAATAGAAAAGATGGAAATGATGAAAATATTTGGAAATATATCTGATGGAATACCTAAATATTTCTTCTGCGGTAACGTCGGTAACACAGAAGAAATATTTCCATCATTTCCATCCTTGCTGTGTGAAACTGCTTCTGAAGAGTCTGCAATTCTTCCGATCTCCCTCATGGAGATCTAATGTAAAAGGTGCAGTCCTTACATCAATGAAATGAACGTTTCGTGTGAGTGATTCTATCAACTATCAGTCAACTATCTGAATGAAAATGCAAATTTTCACCTTCAGATTTTTTCTTTTAGTTAGGGTCTTTTCACCATTTCTCAGATGTGATTTATATAATGTCAAGCGTGGAAAATAATAAAATTCCGACTTTGAAGTCGTTGAAGACTAGTTTTTCAATATAATTATGAGAACACAAATTGAAATAATTTTTAAAACACTGAAGGCCGATTCAGATACATGGGTGCCCACCCAGAGTTTTTGACCCCGCATGATTAACTCCAGTACTAATAAAATTAATACTTCTGAACCAAAGAAAATATGACATTTCGATAGAAACGCAAGTAAAAGGAACGTATGTCAACTGTCTTCAGTGTATAGGCACAAGGATCAAAAATATTTGCACGTGAAAAACGGGTTTTACAAATAGTAAGCAAATATTTTTGACCCTTGAGCCTATAAACTGCAAGACAGTTCACAAAATCATACTTTCTTTGGTTCAGAAGTAATAATTTCATTAATACTGCAGGAATTTATCATGCGGAGGTCAAAAACCCTGGGTGGACGGACACACATGTATCTGAATCGGCCTTTATGGAAAATATTTTGAGTTCATGTTTTGAAACATTCCCACCCTCGTATTATATACCATTCGCACCCTGCCCAAGCAGTTCGTTCTCGTTGCTCTTTTGTATCCGTGATAATACAAAATCCGTGGATCGATTTTCCGACAAATAATCCACTTTAGCGTGAAGAGATAAAACTAGTATATTTATCTGGAAAAGCGGGGAGTGATCCGATGCCGGCACGCGCACTTTATATACGCGCTTGTCATTGTCCGCCTCTTCCATTAGATGTCGCGTGCAGCGCACCAGGCTCGTTAGTAACGGCCACACTATCCTGTCTATCCCACAGGACCTCCCCTATTAATTCGACGCTGATGCTGCGGCAATAACAAATTGATAATACGATGAAATATACTCGCGCATTATCATAATTCCAATTTATATTGTGGTTAATGACCACACACAAAGTTGAATTATGTCGTTGTTGGGTAGATAATTTATTAGAGGAAAGTTCATTCGCGACCTCCTGTGTGATATGTGATGATACAGATTGTCAAATCAGGTTGTGGATGTATGGGATTAGTATATCATACAAAATTCATCGAATATTTTCATGGGTCCTGGTTCATTTTGATTGTTTGCCAAAGCTTTGGGAAAAGATTTACCTTCCATCTTATATAACTTATTATGTTTCTTCGATACAATTTATCTTAGGAGTACCCCCAGGAAGCATCTTGGGACTCAAGTCAAGGGTGTTTTATCCATAAGGCTGATTAGGCTAAAGCCCCAGGCGCCACAGATTTCAGGGGAGCCAGCAGATCCTAGAAAAAATTCAAAAGTGGGCAGCGCTGGAAACGAAATTGTTTACAGGCGCCGATTGATTTTTAGCCTCAGGCGCCTGTAACCCTTAAAACACACCTGCCTCTACTGTTTTCCACATTCACTTTCCATTACCCATCAGCATTGAAATTCAAGAAGACAATAACAACTACTGTATAGAAGTCGTTAAATAAAACAATAACCTAGGTCTTAACCTCATATACGGGTTTTTAACAATATCTATTTACTACTCCCATGGCTAATACCACGAAGGGTATTGAATTATAGCTAACAGATATTCATTGTATTTCCCTGTTTGTTTTTAAATATAAAATTACTTATCTGTTGTATTTGAATGGTTTGGACAAATTTGATACTTCTTGCTAAATATTCATTTCTTCTATTCATTTTCACGTAATACATTGTATTTTCTTCGATATAATTAATAATAAAATCTACTTTTTAACTGAATTTTCGTACCAAATTTATCAGAATAAGGGCCTTAGCTGGAGTCTTAGTTTTAAATCGTACGAACTGGGCAATATAATAAAAAATTAGAAATGCTTTTGTGATTTCTGTTCTCAAATAATTGTGAGAAGTGCTGTAATTCACTTAAAGAAAGGTTATTTTTTCTGGTGGAGGTATAATCCTCTGGGTTTTCTTGTAGTGTGAGCCTTTTTTCCTTGATTATCTGAATAATATCATAAAATATATCTACAAGTGATTGATTTCTCTGTAACCAAAGCCTACATTTCTAAAATGGAAATAAAAACTTATAATGCAAAATATAAGAAAATTATAAGAAATTTATCGCTCTATAAAACTGAAGGATATCATCTAGGATACGAGGGAAAAAAGTTATACAGGCAAAACTAAAAAATGTGCAAAACAATTTTTTCGCACTTCCCCAAAATTCTACAAGGACAATTTGTTGGATAAATGGGGAGGATCCATACCAAACCACCACCCCAAGTTTCATCAACTTGTCATTCATTTTAAGGAAGCCCCCCTTTGTCAATCTCTGGCGACCGGACTAAGAAGTTCTATGAAAGACGAAATAAACTCAACAAGAATTCAAATCATACTTCTTTTGCAATCCTCTTTTTCGGGGGGAGAGGGAAAATGACAAATCGGACAAATAAACCATCATCATCGATTCCTGCTACTCCCTATCGCGGTCAAGACGGCAGGGTCGTATAAAAGTACCAGATTAGCATTTCAATTTGATACGTACCGTAAAATCGTTAGCCGATATGAGTGGGATTTGTGCATCTCCAAGAATGAGCGTTTAATCCGGTGATTGATGACGGCGAGTTAGAGCGGCTATAAGTCCATCCGACTCACTCCATTTAACCTGATGAGCAGCATGACTGTTCCGCATGGCATTATCAACGTAAACTTTATATCAAAACAGGGGTGGATCTCGGCAAATGTCAGAATTTTAAACAGTTTGCTTGCTTGAAATATCAAAAACGGGCGTGGAATAAGTTACCCAGGTTTTACTATTGAGTTCTTGGTAAAAGTTTTATTTATTTTTAACTTTCTCCCGTGTGAAGAGCACACGGGAAAAACGATGAAAGTCCATTTTTTGCCAAATTTAGTGGAATACATTATATTATTCATTTCACATAGAAAAAATGCATTTAAAAATACACATACTCGGGAAAAACGATGAAAGTCCATATGACATTTGGAAAAATGATGAAAGTCCGCTTACCAGTCCTCAGAAACACATCGGACTGGGTCAGTTCTAAATCAGTTGTTGCTGAATCCACGTGAGATTTTGAGATTAAATTCATGTCGTGCGAGTATTGTTCATTCATAAATCAAGGTAAGTAAGTGGTGTGTGAGTAAAAATAATTCAATTTCATTAATTGTTTCATCACTTTCAGCTTCAGTATCTTGTATATGGCAGAATATTCATATACCGCCCAAATAAGAACATTCATACGTTAAATTAGAATAAGTTCACGAAAGTATTATTATTATTATAACCGCCAATAAATTTCTCACAAAAATCGGACTATCATTATTTTTCCCAGAAAAAATACGTGATTATATTACATTTCGAGGGATATCTTCTGATAGGCAGGTCTGTTAGTCGAAAATAGTTATTTATGATACAAGTGTTAAAAGTGGCATTTTATTTTGTGAGTGGGGAATATTGCGAAACGAGCGTTAGCGAGTGGAGCAAAATAAAATCACTTTTAACAAATGTATCATACAATTTTTTTTGTACAACAGTTACTGCTAGTAAGAAAAAAACAAAAAAAACATAAGATCCATGAGGCTTCGAACACACGATCTTTGGTTTACAAAGAGACTCCAAATATAATAAACTCCAACGCACTTTATAATTTATGAATGTCATTAATTGTCAGTGATGAAGGACCTTCTACAGTTGGACTGAATACTAATTCGTTTGTAACTTTAAAAGGAATTAGTATTACCAATTGCACAAACGACTAAATACATGTACGAACTTTTATAAATGATTCCTCTTGAGTACACTAGTGTTAAAAGTAAAATGACAGGGGACATGATGGATACTCAGTAATATACATCTCTCTAATAGAAACACTTCAGTCAGATATTTTAATCAGAGTAGGGAAATCATTTACAAAAGTTCACACATGTATTTGGCCGTTTGTGCAATTGATAAAACTAATTCCTTTTGAAGTTACAAACGAAGTAGTATTCAGTACAACTGTAGAAGGTCCTTCATCACCGACAAATAATGGCATTCATAAATAAAGTGCGTTGGGGTTTATTAAAGTTGGAGCCTCTTTGTAATCCAAAGTTCGTGTGTTCGAATCCTCATGGATCTTATTTTTTTTTTCATTCGAGATGCAAACAATATTTTTTCGAAAACTGCAATAAAACTAATATGAGAATGAAAAATTAATAAATGAGTATCTGTCCTTGTTAATTGACATTTCGTGTTTGAACCAAAAAGAACGAACGAGGTGATACTGTTTGCATGACTTTCGTATGGTAACAATGTAATAAAATATAAACAGGGCGCAAAAGTATTTTTTCGTCGACCTCTACAAAAAATTACATTTTACGTGGTAATTTATTTTGGCAAGTACTTTTCGCCCGGAAGTACTTTTCGTCCGCAAACACTTTTCGTTTGCAAACGCTTTTCGTCCGCTGTAGTCACTATGCCGTGTCTGCGGACGAAAAATACTTGTCTACAAAATAGTCGATTATTGATTTGAAAATCGGAAATTAATAGGTAATTTGTTGAGGTCGACGAAAAAATGTAATATGCACCTCGGCGAAACAGTCTATTGTCTCGCCTGCTTGCTAGCCTCGGCTGCGCCTCAGGTATCAATTTGCAGGCTCGACTATAATAGACAGTTTTTCGTCCTTGGTACATAAATAACTATTACGTTCTAGAACAAAAAGTCTTTTACGTTCTGGGGAGGGATTCTGTGTACCATAGAATTCTATTGTCGATAGAAAAAGTGAGATGACATTATGGTTGAATTCGTGGAAGAGAAAGAGACAAAACTGTCGACAATAGAATTCTATGGTGCACAGAATCCCACCCCAGAACGTAAAAGAGACACTTCGCTAACTGAGATTTCAACGAAAATGTCAACATTTTAGTTCAGTTTTCGAAAAAAGTCATTCAATCGTCATTATGATGTCGAAGAATTTGTCATTATATAAATCAAAAACAAAGTAGGTAGGGTTTATCGAAAATACTCAAATAGAGTAGGTAGATTGGTGTTTTAGGTAATTTCTATTTCTCAAAAAGTAGAATTTATGATTATCTTTCTGATTAACTTGTCAGTTACAGTAATAATTATACAAACTATACAGAAAACGATTTGATCTTTACAAACATTATTTTAAATATCACGACATGTTTTGCAAGCTTTTTCAGCCTATATTGAATGTGTTATTATGAATAAATGGAAATAAAATTACCCATCTTCCTGAATGAATTATTTTACACTTCTACAAACCAGAAATAATAGCTTTCAATTTCCTCAATTCCCAACAATCGCAAAGAATAAACTCACAGTATGTGCAATGCGGTAGGTAGAAAGAAGTTTTATCACGCGTGTGGGAAGCTCATTTTATTTCAATTTGCTCTTGCTTGGTGTGCATATAAGGCCAAACACATTCGAATAAATTTCCTACAATTTAATGTGTATACCTGTTCGTTCAATTGCTATATGAAATATACCTTGTTTTATTATCTTTGAAAAATATTGCAATGGTGATATTATACGGTGCAGATAAAGCAGCTTTTATTCGACTTTCACGCAAAATATATGTACATGTATACCATTGACGATGTTTTTTATTGACTATTTCATTCATTTATACAGGGGGTAATCTAACCTCTTGCACTCCCGTGAAGGACGGGTGTATAATGCCATTTTATAACGAATGGCAGGTGTGAAAAATTCGAAGAAAAATTGTAGAAATTTTAAATTCGGAAAATCTTGGAAACCGCTGTTCGAAATTACACAGTTTCTTCCATCCTGCAATTAGCGTACGCATATACCGCGCTAAATGGCCGGGTAATTGAAAAGACTATTTTTGGTATTTCAGGTGGTTTCTATTTTTGGAACATAAAATACAACAGTAACGTTCGTTTGGTTCATCCGAGGCACTTCTTTTCTATATCACGACTTCCTCGGAAAATGTCATAAACGTTAAAGAATCCCTAAAATTAGGAATTTTATCCGTTTATAGCATATCAGCTGTGGATAAAATTTTGTATTTCATTTCACGTCAAATAACTATGAGGTCACTTTTATTACTCTGCCATCAAGTCTTGTATTGAAACACGAAACAATTGCCTGTGGAAAAAAAAGTGTTTCATCTCTGCCGTCATATACAGTGTGACCCATTTAAGATGGAAGCACCCTTATAAAACTTACATTTTTCAACCGATTGGAATGATTTTTGTTTCCTTAGGTAGGCAGCCAAGAAGTCTACTAGGTCACCAAATTTCATGAATAAATCTCCATTTCCAGGGCCAACCAATTTTATTTTTCAAGGTCAAAAATCTAGAAAAATTACTAGCGATGATTTTTTCAGAAAAAATCTGACTTCACCACTTGATTCGCGACATTTTCAAATGGTTCATATGTAAATTACGTTGAATTGCGTCAATGAATAAAAAAGTTATAAAGGAATGAAATTTGAAAAATATGCCATTTAATTAACCCACCAATTCAATTTCAGAACTTTAATCAATACTTTGACTACACCACTGGATTGAGGGTGTCTCGAAGAATCACTGACTATAATTTCATTGAAATCTGCCGATACATAAAAATTTTGAGATAAAATGACATTTTCCTGAAAATCCATTAATATATTTTTAAAATTTTATTATCTTGTGATTTTTTAATTTATAAACAGATTTCGATGAAATTTTGACTAGTGATATATCGATACCTCCTCAATGCAGTGGTGTTTTCCGAATTTTGATTAAAGTTCTGAAATTGAATTGGTGGGATGATTAAACGGCATATTTTTCAAATTTCATTTCCTTATAACTTTTTTATTGATTGACGCATTTTAACGTTATTCACCTATGAACCATTTGAAAATGTCGCGAATTCAGTGGTGTAGTCGGATTTTTTCTAAAAAAATCGCTAGTATCTTTTTTATATTTTTGACCTTGAAAAATAAGATTAGTTGGCCCTGGAAATAGAGATTTAATCATGAAATTCGGTGTCCTAGTAGACTTTTTGAATGTCTACCTAACGAAACAAAAATTATTCCAATCGGTTGAAAATTGTAAGTTTTATAAGGGTGCTTCCATCTTAAATGGTTCACAATGTATAATAAAATTACATTTTTATAGCTTGTAAAAAGTGTAGCGGGATTTATAATCATTATACCAAAAATACTGGAATATAATGTACCACTGTGCGCATTGATGACAACTTTTGATAAGGAGAAAGAACCATAACTAGAAACTTAATTTGTTTTCTCGAATTAAAAACACCTATTTCCATAAATAATGGATAATTTCATTCAGTGTGTCCCAAGCAATTGGTTACGTCAAAGACACGTTCCACGCCACAAACTGCCCCCCTCATAAACTCCTAAATTTATCTCCAACACCGAAAAAATCAATTAGCCAAGAATTCCATTCAGATGGTAGAGAATGTGGTCCCATCCTCACTATTTATACGTTACCAGTCACATCGGCATAGCCATGAATGAGCAGTAGCTGGTCAGCCAGACGAAATATTGACCGGATTCTCCATAAACGGGTTTCTAAACCAGCATGAAATTACGTGATTTATCGAATTCGGTAACTAAAAATTATTGTTTTTGTGTCCACACAAAACTGGCTGTATATGGGATTTGACTTGAATGAAACTGAAAACATAGCACTAAGTATACAGCGTGTCGATGGTAGGTTAGACGTTTCTGGT
This sequence comes from Chrysolina haemoptera, assembly GCA_958298965.1. Classification (NCBI taxonomy): domain Eukaryota; kingdom Metazoa; phylum Arthropoda; class Insecta; order Coleoptera; family Chrysomelidae; genus Chrysolina; species Chrysolina haemoptera. The sequence continues at coordinate 32,709,280 of OY282589.1, read as the reverse complement.
AAACGCAACCCAGGATTTTTCTGAAAATTTCATATCTTACATTTCCTCGCCTGTTATATCGATCTGACCTATTTTCAGAATTGCGACGTTGCCGCTTCTATCAAAAAGTCTTGCAACTTCATTTTTTTAAATAGAACACCTCGTATATTAAGGAATTTTTAGAATTGCTCTTTCATTGTAACACTTTTTTGTTGTTAATGTCCTTTACCTATCTCTATCGGTTTTCGAGATAAAAAATATTTTGTGTTAAATATGGTCCAAAACATAGCCCCAGTTGAACTCAAGTTGATATTTTGATTATGGTTTGGTCAAACTAGCAATATTTAGTCAACACCAAGAAATCGACTCCATATCATACAGGGCGTTCTAAAATCACAATTATTTCCGTTATGCATGAAAGTGGACAAAAATTCATTTTTTCAAATGAAACCCCCTGTATATTACTTGATAAATTGAAAGATGATGAAAAATGCTTTGAGTTGACATATGTCCCTTAGGTATAGGTATCATCAAGTTTTCTTAATAAAGCCGTTTTTGTGGAAAAAAATCATTTTTGAATATCTTCAAACGAAGTTCTTATGAAATTATTCATTATACACGGACGGACAGTGTGATCGAATTATTGCCAGAACTTGCAGAAAATTCTACCAAATGTATACCGAATTAACACCAATGAACGAGAGGAAGTTTGTAAGATTACAAAATAATTTCATTACCTATGACTCAAAGTTAAAAGTGCCTCCAACATTACCAAAACCTGTTACTTTAAATGAGGATAATATTGTTAATGTTTTGGCATATTATTATGCATATCCAAAAGCTTCCATTCGCAGTGCAGAAAAAGATTTGGGTTTATCACATGCTTCAGTACAACGAAGTTTGAAAAATCACGAAATAAATCCGTATAAATTTAATTTAAAGTTCTAGCTGTCAAAGCAGAATACTTATTTGAACGTAGGGTGCATTTTTGTTAATTCTTTTTAATACATACAGAATGATCAGGAATTTTTGCCAAAAATAATTTGGAGCGACGAATAAAAATTTACGAGGGATGGAATTTTCAATAGAAGAAATAAACCTTTTTGGGCAGATCAGAAATGGATTTTCAAGAAAAATTTGACCTAAAGGTTTTCTGTATTTTGAAGAGCTTTTTTATTTATAATGACACACTAAATGCTGAGAGATATCTCCAAATATTAAGCACGACTGTTACCGATTTTCTCTAAAATTTGCGTTCAGAGGGATATATGAATTCGTGGTTTCAACAGGACGGAACGCCAGCTCATTCCACCCAGGATGTTTCCAGGAAACTTTACGAAATGTTTGACGATCGTTGGTGTTGGCGTTTAGGGCCGTGGGATTGGACACAGAGATCACCCGATCTCACGCCACTTGACTTTTTTATAGGGTGTTTAAAAAGAAAGGGTTTACAGTACTCCAGTGCATGCCAAAGAAGAACTGCGACGGCGAATAGTGCGGTGTATTGAAAAGCAATCACGAGTCGCGTGGAAAAGAATATTTTCAAATGTTTAGAATGTTATGGACAATATTTCTAGCATTTATTGTAAAAATGTGATATTTTGTTTATAATTTTGTTATTTTTATTTATAGTTTGTGAAGGTGGTTAATAATGGAGGTCCCAGAATTGATCCCTGTGGAATATGAGATGAAACTGATTACTTTAGACTTGACAATGCTACTAATCCAAGGTAAATTATTCATTCCACGATTTTTTATGAGTTTTGAGCCAAAACACTGGATTTTGTCTGCTATTATCCAATATGGCGAAAGGCCGCCATATTTTCAGGACTTCTCTAATCATTTTTAGGTAGATCGGCTGCTTGGCTGATATTTCAGCTTATCATTCTTGAGAAACTGCTTCAGACAGTTATGGAACACGTAGGCGATGAATTGTATGCTCATTAACCCCTAATTCGAGAGACAGGGGGAAGTTCCTCTGGGTGAGACGAATGGGATGGACGTTCCGCCTCTACATATACAATATTCAGATAACGATCTGGTTTTCATTGTACAAAACAAACATACAATGTCAACTCATCATTTATATTCCACTTTGATATCGACTGTAACCGGAACAAGATTTGTGGCGTTTTCTATATTGGGCGGGTTATCAAAAGTAAACCAGTACAAATGCGCATTTGTCGTTTGTTAGTAAAGTGGGTGTCCTATTTTAGCACGTGAATGAAATAATTCACGTGTGGAACAGTGCATACTTGGCGCGAGGCAATAATTCCATCAGATGCATGGAAATAATATTTACTAGATGCATGACATGGTGTTCTACGACAATTGAAACAGATCAACAAGTCATTTAAACCTGGTGTGAAATGAACTTCTTATTCATTAACTTTAATAAAACTAACGTGATTTCCTCCAAAGATACCATTGAAGAAACTCGTATATAGGTTATTCACGTTAAGATGAGCATGACGTCATCTTTGGTAATTTTGTGTATCCAACATAAAAACGTTAAAATTCCCAATGAAATGGCGCTCAATAGTGATGAAATAAAAGTTGACTAGTTTCATCGCTATTGAACGCATTTCATTGAGAATTTCAACGTTGAAATGTCCGATATTCAAAATCAACAAACATGACGTCGTGCTCATGTTAAGGCGAATAACCTATAAGTTTGAAGTTCTGTAAGTTGATCGATGATGAACTCCTCAATGTGCATTCGGTTTCGTTCGAAACGTTAACATTTTCTTCGAGAAGATACTTTCTTCAATATAGCTCTCCGCTACCGTAATACTCTTCCATTTTCCATGTAATTTTAGTGTATCGAAGGAAGCACCACCTTGAACAAAAAGCGTTGACGACGTTCGGCTAGACAATGTCCGGTGTAACCTTTCGGGTTTTCCAAATTAAGGTATTTCGCTATGATAGAAGGAATTTCTGTAGGTTAAAAAAAACTACGTTGTGTACATCTTTTGATCGTAATGCAATGTACTTTTCAACTAAGTTCAAGGCTCCTATTTCGCTTTCTTCAACAATGGTGAAACTTTTTGGCGTGCAGGTCTTGGTTTCTGGTACCTTGATCAGTAAAACGGCCCTTCTGTCTTCAATGTCATCAATTGTCATCTTGACCATTTCATCACGTCTTATCCCCAAATACGCCCATCACCAGAATAACTTTATGTAGCAGAAAAGTATCATCTGGAGCGTTTCTTATGAAAAGTAATACTTGTCCACCTTCCAACACATTTGATTCTTTAGGAATGTATCCTTTGAATTAAGTTTTAGACTTAGTTGACTGAATGCTGATATATTAATGTTTTCAGACTGAAATAATGTAAAATATTAATATTTTCCATGAGATAAACTCACCAGCTCCTGGAAATATGCCATTAAGGCTGTTTCATTTACGGTATTCACTCTGTTTTCATTTTTCCATTTCAAAAAATGGTCATACTCCTTCTCGTATAACTATTTGGATTTCACAGGGAGTAAATTTCCTAACGCTTTTTCAGCTTTGAGCGTCACATTCTGTGGGATCTCCATAATTATTATGAACACAACCGTTTTTAGTTTCCTCCACTAACAAGCTTGTCAATTCTTACAAAAATGCAGCGTCATTTTATTAAATGAACAACCCTTAGCAACCTCTTCCATGTTTCCATGGCAATTGCATAGGAGCTCACTTGTGCTCAGTTGCCGACCAGAACGCAGTAAATACTATGAGAAGAAATTAATGAAGTAAACAACTTCGGTTAAGATAATTTTTTCGTGAAAAATAAAATCTTGTATGCACCACGAGCGTTACTAGATCCTAACGGCCGGAGGGAAACATTCACCCGAGTACCTTTGGCTCGAGGGATGAATGTTGCCCGATGTTGAACGTCCTCTAGAAGCCTAAAAACCCTAAAAACGTCCCAAATGTGATCGCGCTCATGGCCTCTTCACACTATGGTTGGGATAATTTTGTCATGCGTTTATTTTTTGTAAATTGTGATATTTCACCCTGTATAACTCTAGATATATCTACTTGGCAACAGCGAACGCCCCACTATTATTCTAATGACACTTATTGACAACCATACCTAACTTGTCACTGAAATCATAATTTTGTTAACCCCTCCAAAAATTCTCACCCAAAAAAATCACTTGGAATACAACAGCTAATGACTGAAGTATGTACGTTCGCAAGAGGCAAATTGCCCCCCTACTGTCAAAATCCCAGGATTCACGACATTCTTCACCTGAAATGTCCGGTGATAAGTCTAATTCGCTGCCAAATGATCCACGTTGATTCCAGACTGGACGAAGCTCTGGACAGCTTCAGGAAAAAGAATACGCTGACCCATAAGCTGTGGAGGAACAGATGGATTCTCGTCTGCTGCATACTGGTGTTCTTTCTGATGGTTAGTCTGTTTTTGTACGGTACCGTGGTTGGTGCTGGGCTGTGTTCTGGTGGTACCTGGCACCCGGCGTTGAATGCACCGTGCCCAAAGACGTTCAGTTTTTTGCCAGGGATGAATTTGGTGAGGAGTTCGCAAGTACTTACATATTGACACAAGTAGAATAAATAAATAGTTTGTAAATATTTAATTTCTGAAATTATCTGTTGAAATAAAAAATCTAACAATGGAAAAACTAATTCAATTGTCAAGCAAAATGAATGATAAAGGCCATTTTCGAATAACAACGAAATAATATTATCAACAAAGCGTTCTTACACAGTCCTAGGTGAGGAGTACTACAAGAGAATATTTTATGTCTTGGTTCCTACGGAACAGATAATCATGTATATTGAGATAACATCATGAGCGGGAAAATGGGTAGAATTGGTGTTCTTTCTGAATTGAACCAAAACTTTCCGCGGTGTTCCAGAGAAGTGAACAAGTTTGTGTGTGATATAAATGGCTCTTTTTTGGATAAAATCTGAAAACTTCAGTGTGTTTGCGTGCCATATATAGGAACAGTATTATAAATATTATTCTGTTCAATTAACTCGTTGAGAAAATTCCAAAAGTTCTGCAAACTTGGAGTAGTATTGAATGTATTATTCCATATTATGAATCAAGTTTGAAACCAATTCAAGACGGAATCGTCATTACAAATCTAGTGATACCAGGTTCAATGGAATTATGTCAAACAACAGCCAAGATATAACCAAAAATATTCATGGTCTGTATAATGGGTATGACTGAGAATACAACGATTCAGAATGGAAAGTATATGATTTATCGAAAAAACAACTCAACAGGGTGAAAAACAATGCAATTTTCCACAAAAATTATTCCTAGTAATTTCTTATGAAATGCGCTCGTTTTCCCAGAAAACGTGATTGAACGCCGACATCAAATTTTACGTTCTCCCTTACGCGCCGCTGAAAGTTCTGGCGGAGCCGAATATTTGATTGGTCATAACTCTGCTAAAAATGATCGGAGAAGGAAAAGGAAAAGTTCCTATCGTTTCTGAAGACTCCTGCTTTCTCATGCAAATATAATATGCGAGTATTTGAGTACCTAAAATATTTGTCGCACTTCACGAATGATACGAAAATCATGTAGAACTTAGTAAATATGGAATTATTATATTGAAGCAGCAACCTATACCCTCTTTGGACTATATGCAACAATTTTAAAGTAGTGTGACAGGTCCCACTTATACATGCAAAAAAAAACTTTGTTTTACTCCTGCCTCTTTTTCAACTTACCCATAAAATCGGCATTCTCTTCACTAAATGTTGAAAATAATCGCTTATTCATATCCTGCATATATATTTAATAACACTATTGTGAAGTGTAAACCTCAAGCTTGAAATCACATACTTCGTTTTTTATGTAGGATGTGTATGAGCGATTATTTTCAACATTTACTGAAGAAATTGTCGGGATTATTGGTGAGTTGAAAACTGAGGCAGGAGTAAGCCCCAGTTTTTTCTTTGGCATGTATAAGTGAGACTTGTCTCACTAGTCTTAAATCGTTGCATATGGTCCAAAGAGGGTACTGATTCCTGCTTCAGTATAATTATTTCATATTAACTAAAATATCCATGACTTTCGGATCCTCCGTAAATATCGTAGAAGGGTTATACTCACATGCTATATTTGCATGAGGAAGTAGAAGTCTTCAGGAACGATATGCACTTTTTCTTTTCCTTCTATTTTGATTTTTAGCAAAGTTATGACTAAGCTAATTTTCGGCCCTGCCTGAACTTACAGTGGCAGGTTAGCTCGAGCATAAAATGGCACGTCGGCGTTTTCTGAGAGAACAGCGTATTTCATAAGGTATTGCTGAAAATCATTTTTGTGGAGAATTGAATTTTCTCTCAACCTATCCAAACAATTTTTTGAGAAATCATATATTTTCTGAAATAACAACAACAAAAAATTATATTTTTTTAAATAAAAAATTTTTTAGTTTCCACCCCAGATTTTTTAGTAAACAATTTTTTTTCTAATAATACATGATGTCGAGATGTCATGTGCCGAGTTTCAGAGTGCTACAATTCATTCTTCACTTTTTGCTCGAGTTTGTCTGTCGTTACTGGATTATAAAAGAACCACGACACACGCAATAAAACGACCACCTATCAATTCGACGCACTCCAGGGGGCAGCTATCCGTCGACTCCTCTACCATGAAAAATTCATCCCTAACACCATAATTCCTTATATCAATCATGTTTCACGCACTTTACGAGCGCGATCAATCCTCGTAATACTTCGCAGCATCGACCACAAACTTAAAAAACAAACGATTTTTTGTGGGCCCCGGAGGTCTTGCCGATGACCGATCACTCTTCACTTTGACATATGGCAGAATCCGAGTCCGTCAGACAATACATGATGGTCCCATTCATACGAGAGCGGGACCCCATATTTGGGGTATTTATCATATTAAAACTCTCGGAGATTTCATTTAGATAAACGGTCGATGGCATGTGACACGTATATGCCAGGTAAAATGCCTGCCTCTCAACAATAACCACTTTAAGATGCCATTATGGGGTACAAGCAGAGATGCAGATTAGTCCCGCGTTTGATAGATTGGCCGTGGCACACAAAATCAATAGTGCTTATCTAGAAGGCGTATCGGTGTGTGTTCGGAGCAAATAAAAAAAGAGTTGGACGAAGGATGACATCGCTACGTTTCATCGGGAATTTTCAACGATGATTTATGAAATAAAGGCGGGAAAATCAATTCACTTGATAGAGAGACTTCCGAACTGCCAAGATACCACGGTAAGAATAACCGATTTGAGACATCTCGAAATAATGCTCGATGCATATTGCTTTCCTTGTCACAGAATCGATAACTTCATATAATATACTTTACACCCCTTATGGGGTTAAGTCACACCCATCACTCCCAATCTATTAACTTATACTTTTGGCTACGTCTTGTTACAGTTAATAAGCAACTGCCTTTTTCCCCATCCTCCATACATTTCCCAACCATCTAACTCTGTGCTGTTTAATTTTGCTTACTAGATCCTCTTTCAGTTCCTGTCTGATTTCTAGGTCAGTTCTTATCCAGTATTCGTCCTGTGAAATCCTAATCGGACCCAGTATCGCCTTCGTTATTTTTCATTCGAATTTCCTTATAAAACACGAGCCGAAGAGTGGTCGACCTTCATCGTTCCGTTTAACGGGTGAAACATACTTCTTATGAAGTTTCTATCAAAATGTGGTCCAGTCTAGTCCATATACGAATCAAGTTTGTTAACGTTCTAATAATTTGACATTTCACATCAGTATTTACAAAATTCGTTTAAAAAAATAACTAATCGGAAATGAGTAGTAATAGTGAGGATAATTTGACACTGACACCGGTAATTTCCAAATAAAGATTGATGACAATCGAATTCTATATTTTCGAATAGTTGGCACGAAGTTTCTATAGCAGTTAATGTCATTATATTATTATGTGAGCTCGTAGCAGCGAGCGACGAGTAAGGGGATATTCAGGTTTTGGATAGTGGGGGTGAGGGTTCAAATCCCACATATACCACTTTTTTTTTCTTTTTTTAAATCGATTAGTGTTCGATTTTTATTACAATTTTCAATATGTGTATCTTCAATTCCTTTTTTAGGTTGTATATATTATGGGAATCATGACGGCACGAAAGTTTATGATAGAAAGTGTCATTAAAAATATTACAAATTTGTTTACGATCCAGATGGTCGTAGAAAAAGTATAGTGTTGCCTCTCCAGCGTATTTCATGAATAGCAGTGATCCCTATGTTAACATCCAAATAAGCTGCCTCTGGTATTTCCCATGTTTACTTTTTCAATTAAAACTGTAATTTTTCAATTCCGATATGTGTTTCTATCTGAATATAAATATGTTACCTAAACATCGAAATGAGAGAAATATTGTTTAAATTAATCAAAAAATTTCAATTTGTGTTTCAGTATAGATTTGATTTATGATTTCCGGGGGTTTTAGTTATTGGGTGAACTTCCATGGTAAACGTATAGACAATTATACAATGTTGGGAAATAATTTCATTACGCGCCTATTCCATTAAACCTAAAAAATTAAAGATATTATTATTGACAATGACAAAAAAATGCATATCAATGTGTCAAAGTCGGCAGACGCACGCTTGACAATATTATAATCATTTACCCATTAATCAAGGTACTCGAAAAATATTAGTATTTTTTTTTTATTTCAAGCTGAAATACATCTATCGGAATTACGATTGACAGGGGAAATGGCTTCTCACTATGCGTATAATAGTCTACAGCTCACTAAAAAGGAAAAAATATTTTTTTTCATGATTATCCAAAAATGAAGGGTATAATTAAAAGCGTGGAGCTCCAGGAAAATACATTTCGCATTTTTATCACAATTCGATCTCTTTGCCATTCGAAATTTCCCAGTTGATATGTCCCCAGCGCCATCTGTTGAGTAATTGCAATGTATCTTTTTCCAAAAAGTAGTGACGGTTATACCATTCAAAATATTTTCTGTCTCATTGTTTCACATCGAACCATTCAAAAGTTGTCGGGGTAAGAGTACCATTCAAAGAGGTCGGCTCGAAATTTCACATGCATATTGTAAAAAAATATAAACGAAATTCGAAATAAATTAGTTGGTTGAGAAAAGAATTCATTCCTCGTGGAGAAATGATGTGTAATTCCAGAGCTATAATTTTATCAATATTAACATACATGAACAGCACCTGATGATAGGCAGGTCTACATTTGTATATTATTCTTTATTTATTTATGTTTCATTCCATTTGATCCATTTTATTAATTTCAACTTGTTACTGTTTATGAATTTGTGTAATGTAGGTTATATCGATGGTATTATTTTTTTTCTATTTTTATATGAAAGTTTGGATCCCACTTGTAAACATTATATGTATATTCATCCCTGACGTCACTAAATGTCGAAACGTCTTCAACTTCATGAGTTCAAATAAGATTCCTTGTCCTCGTTCCTGCGAATCTAACCCATAATTACAGATATAGGTGTGCCTCAGGGTTCCGTACTAGGCCCTATACTTTTTTATATGATATATTAACCACCTAGGTCAGCTTCCTATACGTATGCATTTTTAACGATGTACGTTGATGAAACCTCAATTGTTATTTCACACCCATCAAATTCGTCCTTGATAGGGTGCGTATCTACTTTTACCGAAGAAGTTTTTATCAAATCGTGAATCATGCAGAACTACATATAAGAATCATTAAATATCAACACTGGCTTCCCTTATATCAATCACTGAAATCTTCGAAAAATAGTTTTAAACACAGATTGTTAGTTTGTGATTACTCGATCATATGTGAGTAAAAAAATATTTTTTTCGGCAACCATCCAGGAAATACCTACTTCCCGGATGCTCTTTCTTTGAGAAAGTAGCACTATATATACAGTGAGTTCAAAAATTTTGCAACATGTTTTCCCTCCTGTACATATTTTGTTAATTTGGAATTTTGATAACTCGAATACAATTATTCCGCAATGCACCAATGTTTATGAAGAATAAAATTTTCTGACGAATCGATAATAAAAAAGTTTTCCTTGTCGTGGCACCTTTTTGAAACTCACTGTATATAGCCTAGACTACATTTTGATAGGCAAGCCATTATAGGTGTATTTTTATAGTCGTGAGACTTCATAAAAAATATGTTTCATCCGAATAACAGATGAGTGAAGATCGACCTCTCTTCACGTTTGCCGAAAAAATATTGTTCGCAACACTTCCGAAAACAGTATTTTCCGGACTTGACAGGTAAATCACTGAGTATAGAAGAGCAAACGAATCAGTCTTAGAAGAAATCAGCTTTTGATTCAACTTTAGAAAAAGGATATGAACACAATTTGAGAGAAACAAGATCTATCAGTGATCTTTGGAAATGACCAAGTTGGTTGTTTTGTTTTTAAACGTCATCTGTCTCAAAATGTGTTAGAGTAATTGCCAAAAAACAGTTTACAAACGCATTTTGTCCCTTCAAAAGATACCTCGAAGATTGATTCACCTAATTGTGGGTTCCATATCTATTTTGTGTGTCCCGTGCATCAAATTTCGGCGACATTAAAGCCCAAACTTGATTATTCGATTATTGTAGGTTGAAACCACAAAGATAATGATACATTTCGCAAATTTATAAAGTTATCCGGCACCTGCCGTAATATTAGAAATTACGGGGGAAGTAATATACGAAAATAATATGTAATTAAATAAATATTAAAATAAAATGCTTGCTCGATAACACCGGTAAATGTATAGGGCCAAAAACTAAAAATTATAGGTGTGTATTGAAATGCCGTTGTTTCGTTGGCAGAATTGCTGGTCGTACGATGCAAATCGCCGGATAAATCTTCGAGAGTTGCGTGATCGAGATATTTTTCGCTATTAGCCACACAAAATTGTATCAGCGCATTGTTATTTCGCTTCTTTCGTCGTCTCCAAAGTATGTGAATGAAAATTCGAGATAACTCATATAGGGCAGGGTCGATAATTTTTGAAACCAAAAAACCATTATTCGATAAAAATTCAGAATGTTCCAACTCATGTACACAAATTTTAAACTGTAGCAACTGAATATCACTCCTTCTTTTCCACTTTCAATACCTTGAATATATACAGGGTATTGATGTAAATATTTGGTTGGAGCGATAAATACGTAAAGTTTATGGTCCGATTTTTTAACCAAATATGTAACTTGAAAATTACTAATTCTGAAATGGTAAGTCGTGATTCTGACTGAAATATCTCGAAGTAAGCTAAATCTGACTCAGTAATTTATAAATAGCTAATTCTGCTATACTCTGCCATAATTCTGACTTATTACTCAATTAGAAATTCTAGCTCTAATTAAAATTAAGTATCTCAGAATTTGACCCATCCGTAACTCTGAAACACTCAGTCGTAATTCTCTGAGTCAGTAACTAGAAATTAGCTAATTCGAAGGAACCAAGCCAGAATTCTGAGATAACAAGTCGAAAGTTTGACTCAGTAACCAGTAATTAGTTAATTATGAGATACTACTTAGTAATTCTGACTCAGTAACTTCAGCTAATTCTGAGAACAAATTGGTATTATATAACTTGGAACTGGCTTATTGTAAGATATTCAGTTCGATATTGGATTCGGTACCTTGGAATAAGGTAATATCCTGATTCAGTAATTTGAAATTCCCGAATTCTGACATACTGAACTGGAATTCTAACTAAATAATTCTGAAAGTTCTGATTTGTTTCCGGGTCTTGCCGTGATCTTCTTTGGTTAAAATCTCCACCATCTCTAACCATGAATTAGCTAATTTTGGGATACCGAGTAGGAACTCTGACTCAGTATCTAGGAATTGGCCAATTCTTGAGATAATTGGCCGGAAATCCGAGGCAGTAACTTGAAATCAGCGAATTCTGTGATACTCAATCGGAATTCTGACTCTGTAATTTAGAATTAGCTAATTCTGTGTTATTACGTTTCAAGTTTGACTCAGTTTCTCAGAATTAGCATGTGTAGTTTTGGAATGCTTGCTTGCACCTTATTTTCCTGCAAACAATGGATGATTATGTTGGATTTCTTGAAAGAATCCATCAAATCGGTCTTGATCTGGTAAAATTTTGTAAATTCGTAGTTGTTCTCCTAGTCTTTATGAACATCTATAGTCTCCCTGTGCATGTAAAATTTATAAATAAATGCTGTTGGTCGTCTATTATGAATCATTAAAAACCTGTTCAAATTTTACAATTTTTTGGCGAGTTCTCCAAATATTCACTCATAGTACAAATATTCAATATTGTTGCAAAACCATTACTTTGACTGACCGAAATTTTATTTTGACGTACAGATCTCATTTCATGTCATTGATTTCCGAGTATCCTGACATAAAAGCGTATTAAACATGTGTAAAAGTACAGATCTCATTTTATGTCATTAATGTTAATGATAAATGACAGCGGCCCCGGACGACAACCTAGCGGTTCAACAATAATAACTTCAGATTTCCGAGTATTCCTCGCCTTGTATCCTGATATAATAGCGTGTCAAACATGTGTAAAGGTACAGATCTCATTTCATGTCATTGATGTAAATGATAAAGGACAGCGGCCCCGGACGACAACCCTGCGGTTCGCCGATAATAACTTCAGATTTCCGAGATTTCCTCGCCCTGTATCCTGACATAAAAGCGTGTTAAACACGTGTAAAGGTACTGCAACAGCATTCGATAAACAGCGTTCTGGTCTTTGATGTCGGTAGCTGTTTCGGTGTCTCTAGATAACAGGTTGAAAGCTGCGGATGTGGTCGATATCGGCGTAGTCTGCTCCGCCACTTCAAACAGACGAAAGACCAGACTGCATTATCTCACATACGATAATTTCGGCTTAATAGGCTCGTTCAGCTCACCTTAAACGCTTTGAACGTCCACATCTGGTTTTTAATCGACGCGTTTGTTCGCTTTATTGCTCGTGCACAATTTGTAGTGTCACTGAGTCACAGCGAGGCTAATCGACTTCCTTCAATCCGACTTTCTATAAATATTCTGTGATCGGGTAATATTCTACTAGTCCAGGCCAATTTAAAAAATCCCCGATACAATCAAGAAACCTTCCGGAAGTAGAAAAATAGTATCCTTTGTCATGTTTCGCTACACAGTAGCTTTCTCAGGCTATTAGTAAGTACACAAAATTATTTTTCCTTGAACTTACTTAAATACCCTTATCAATCAAGTAGGTACTCATCTCTACATATAACGCATATTAAATAACAATCACAATGTAACTGGAAATATCATTAATACTACTGAATGATTTCTAAGGATTCCGTGCAAGTGATTATCAAGCTTAATACCTTTAATTTTATCATTCATGAAGAATTTCAAAGTTTCATCGAAGCTTTAATCATCCCCCCTGCTTATTGCTATTATTGCTGTAGATATTTTAAGGACAAAATGTCTTATAGGGAAACAAAGAGACTCTGTTCCGCATTGATAACATCACTGCTATATTACTTACATCAATACAATAGTCATTTGCTTTATATTTCAGCTCAGAGGGACATCAACAAGTACATTTTGAGTCACGAAGAGCCCCTATTCGGACGAGATAGGAGATGTCCGATGATGCTCATGAAAGTAAATTTGGCCTTCTCCAAATTGACATTCTCGCAAGCAGGATTGATGCTTAATATCTCGGACAAGGCGTCTCATATAATTATGATCGAACTTCACTTAGGTAAGTTCGTTTGATCTTATAATTATATAAATGATCTCGGATTTTTCTGAAATTTCACAGATGTTTTGCTACGTGATACACCACTACCCCATTTTCGGTAAGTGGTGGTTGTTCACCCTGTTTATCCAGGAAAGCCCCATGATCCTTTTTAGTCAATCTATAAGAAACTCCCATGGCAAATTTACCTTTGACAATTTAAATTTTTTTCCGAATGTGTTTGCTGAAAGACTTATTTTCTAAAACTAAAATAATTGATTTCAGACCGCACCTAAAGGACTGGTTTCCATGCGACCGTGACGGCGGCCTTCGACGGTCGCCGACAAACTCGCTGTACTGTTCTTACGTCGACGTGCTCCACGGAAACCATTTGTACACAAACTCAACAACAGTACAGTCGAACGCCGCCGTCACGGTCGCAAGGAAACCAGTCCCAATATCCGTTGTTTTTCGAAACCAGTTAGAGGTTTTGAAACGGAACGATTTTTCAATATGGCGGCAGATGATCAGCAGGGTAGGGGTCGCAAACTTAGTATAAGTTTCAGGATGTCGATATGTTACAAGCATTGTCAACTTGGCAAGAATGACACAAACTGGAGTAAATAATAGCGGATAGTGATCGCGCTAATATTAGTTTCGTAAGATCGCATGCCCAACATCTAACATACGTCCCGGTAATCGCACTTACCCGAGTTCGTAAAAGCGCCACAGGGACCGCATCGGCTCTCTTACATTCAATCTAACAGAGTAACAAGCTTTTACGGTACTCGCGATACTCTCATTATGAATTTCTCCCGGGCCCGGAGGAATAGCAATTATGTTCCCAACCGCTTACAAACTTGATAAAATGGGGCTTGGCCATGCTAACCATTAGCATTGATGAGTTGAAGGATTTTTGAATTGTGGGATTTTCAGTGACGGCGAAGAGGTTTCAAGATATACTATGAGATACATAGCATAACATAGTGAAAACAAGCGGAAAGTAGGGACGGTGAAAGGTAATCATCATGAGGCTAAATAGCATAGAGAGGGATATAGAGAGGGGATATTCTGTGATGTACAGGGTAGGCTAAATTGGACACTTTCAGATGGAAAGTCTTGTTTTCAAACTAGACCACAAACCGATAAAAAAGTAAAACGGTTTCATACAAAACGTTTTGCTGTACAGTCGAAATAGAGTCGGCGCTACGACGTGTTGTCTACAACGAGGTTTCCCAAACGCTTTCATTCAAAACATGTTGTAGCAAGACAAAACATTTTAAAATACACGAATCACACAAAACAGATTCATTCAAAAACAGTTTGTTTCGAGCAGTTTTAAAAAGCCTGAAGGTGTTTCCCTGTTTTGCAGTACCAGTGTGTGTCACTTCATATAATTCGTGGCGGAAAACAACTTCTACCTAAATTAGTCAAAAACCTTTTGCGTTAAAACGTTTTTCATTTCTTGGTGTGTCGCCAGCCTAACATATCAATGTTAACTTTGTCTGGGCCAGTGGCTTTGGACTTAACCTCTAGTAAATATTTGTTAACAACAGTTTCCTCAACTTCTCTAAATTCAAAAAGTTATTAAACATGCATTTGTAGTTATTATTTTTGTTTTTATTGTAAATGTAATTCTATTGTAATTCTACCACAAAAGTTTTCTATTACTGTTGTTTAAGGCTAACTGATTCAAGTAAGCTTTTTTTCATTGCTAGTAGCAATGTTTGTTTGGTTTCTTACTAATTTGAAGTAATTCCATTTTGGCATCAGTTTTATTTTTTCGAATTTTTTCAATGCTTCAATTTCTTAATGAACTAAGAACCGTTTCGGGACTCTTGACCAGTCATGCACTAGTGGAACTGTGTAATGGAGACCTGACCTGTAGACTGTGCGTCAAGCATCAACAAACACTTTCGGGCAGCCATCTGGCGATCCAGAACTATACAGGCCCCATCCAGTTAAGAATTGTACAAAAATTATACAATGGGGCGATAGACCTAAGTGTCACCGGAGGCAACAGCCTGATTGACCTATATAAGATGGAAGTTTTAGTGAATAGCTCTAAGTGTCAGAGAACCAGCGAAAAAATATGCATTTTAAATTTTTTACATGTCGACAATGAGCGTTTCTGAAATATAATATAAAATTGAACAGACGCAGTTCACACAGGTGGGGTCTACTTTTGCATAGAGGCGCAGGGTCTCAAAAAGTCTCAAGACGTCCCTGGTATTAAATGGAAATATTTCTATAGACTGTAGAAGCATCTGTCTATGAATGATTCCTCAACATTACTTTCTGAATTGCTTCATATCATCTGTAATTACCTTCGGTAAGTTATATTGTAGATCGTGACTGACCTAAAAAAATCTCTCTTTTGAACAAAATTTTCAATGGTTACGTCTGAAAACCATATAAATTGCACTTAAGCGCCCGAAGCACCTAATAGTAACTTTACGTATCCTTAATTGAAAATATTATTAACGTTCAAGTAAACAAGCAGTAATTGCCCAGTAAACATGTAGCAAGTAATCCAACGTCCGGAAAAAAGACAAGTTGAGCGCTCCGCAAACTTTATAATATCCCCACGATATCTCCGGACAATTACGGCGTCTCCATCTTATCTCGGAGAACCAATAAAAGAGGGAGCCGGCCATATTACACCAACCCCGCGAATTGATGAACAAATTCCTATTAAATCTGCGGCGAACTTCTTTTTATATTGAATAACTTTTAAAACGATTCGAGAGTTGAGGGCCCGCCATCTGGGCCTGGATTAACTTTACTGCCTCGGCCTTCCGCGATATTATGCGGCATTGACCCCTCGTCTTCTCCACCCCCAAGATTGGGGGTTGGTTGTCAGTTGGGGCGCTTCGCCGGAACGGGCTTAGGCCGTCACATTTTTATAACGAGGCCTAAAAGATGCGATTAATTTGTTTGCTCGGGGTTAATTTCGGGACAATTAGTGAGATCCAGCGACACCCTATTTCGACTTTTATCTCCGAGGATGACGGATGGGAGGATTTGTCGAACGGTGTGGGGCAAACAATGACGGAAGGGGTTGATTTATTGATGTGTGTCCAGTACACAAACTTCAGAGTAGAATAATAATAAACGCATGTTTAACTCAGAATTCATTCACGTTAGCAACCTAGTTGGAGAGAGATTACTAAACTAAAGGGATTCTTGTTCCATTGATCACAGTTCTACCTGACAATACCCACTCTTATGAGTGTATTGTAGAGGGGGCTGGAAACCTTCATACGAGGATTCAGGTAAAGTTGGAAAATTTGCCAAAAGGTAGCTAACTATGAGAAAGTACAACGATCAGTAAGTTGATTTGAACCGTCTAAATCACGGGGATTGGACGGTATTCACCCAGCACTGCTGCAGAAGAGTTCAAAACTATTGCAGATCAGACTTTGTTCTCTACTCAGACCCATTTTGGCTCTCGGGTTCATACAAAAATCTTGGAGAAATATTTGGGTTACATTCATACTGAAACCTGGAAAAAGCTACCTAATTATATAAATTCAATCATTAGTGACAAAGGAATAGAGAAACCATGTGTGACCTGGATAGACCCAATGCTGATGAAGAAGATGATGCGAGTAACGATAATGTAGGATACTGTAGCGGCTCGGGGGCCAGAGGAGGCCTGCAGAGACGGGTTCTCTCTCCACTCTTGTGGAACCTGGTTGTTGATAGGCTACTGGGGGCCCTCCAAGATAGAGAACTTTAGGATATGCCAACGACATAATAGTCTTGGCACAGGGGAAATTCAACACCACGGCAAGAGATAGTATGCAATAGGAGAGATACTAATAAGGTGGACGAATAGATGAAATAGGAAGTAGAAGATGACAAAACAAAACGAAATGAAAGAATACTTTTATGTCGAAAAAAAATTATTTTGGGAAATAGGTACTTCGCACATTACTTCGAGCACGGTGTCATGGTAACGAAGGAAAATGAAAAAAAGTGTCACTTCGCATATTGTTGTCAATGCGCGAACCTTGTCATTTATTGACGTGTGTAGAAAAAGATATGTTTGCATCTAGAATGCGAAATGATACTTTTTTCGCATTCGAGATGCAAACAATATTTTTTCGAAAACTACATTCAAACCAATATGAGATGAAAAATAATAAAATAGTATCTGTCATTGTTAATTGACATTTCGTGTTTGTACCAAAACGAACGAACGGTTTGCATAACTATGGTATGGTAGCAAAGTGATAAATAACAAACAGAACAAAAAAGTCTTTTTTCCGAAATCGCTCAAGATATCGAAAATGGCACGGGAAATTTTTTGCCGGCGTCTCAACAATAATGCATTAATAAAAATTTCTTAATTTATGATAAGGTTGATTGCGATTTCAGAAAAAATAGGATGTGTACCTCGTAGTGAAAGCACATGCCTAGACTTCAATGCTTGTTGGCCTCGGCTTAATCATCGGCTTAACGCCTCGGCCAACAATTTACATCGTCGTCCGGGAATGTAATGCTTTTACTATTAGATACACAATATACTATCACGTTCTAGAACATAAAAGTCTTTTACGTTCTAGAACGAAAAAGAGACACTTTGCTAACTGAGATTTAAATGAAAATGTCAAAACTTGAGTTTTCGAAAAAAACATTTTATTAGATAAAATGTACTAGGCCACTGGGCCATGACAAATTGACCCAATTTCCTTCACAAAAATGACCTCAAAACAATACAGAAGTTTACCTACATTTTGTTGGTTCAGCCATAAAAGTCATGAGACAGTTTTCAGTAATAATTTTCGTGAGATACGCCTATTTCGGAACTAATATCGCCTTATATCTTGAACGTTATTAATTCAGTTCATGTCCACGTTTCGATGTATAAGACATTAAACAGATACCCGACATGCAAACTATTGTTATCAAAGCTGATACCCTAGGATGCATGCAATAATTAAATTACAGCGAACTATTCAATAAAAACCTAGAAATTACATATGTGGAAGGATGTAGCAGATGCATTCACAAAAAACCTCTACAATTAGCATCTTATTTCGTCCCGAGTTATCTTTTATTAATGCGATTTTTACATGGCAATTATCAACCGCCATTACTGACGACGTAAATTATAGTCGAAACCTGTTAGGACAAAAGACTTTCGAGGGTAATGAAAATGTAATAGTTGTTATTAAGGCTGGCATTACATAGGATGGAGCGATTATACAGAAGCATCCCTTCAAGGTTTCTTCAAAACTGGAACAAATTCAGCACGATAATGGGCGCTGCTCTAAATGGCAGCATGTTATTTAAAAACGCAGAATTTCAGCAAGAAGTACCATGATTAAACGGCGATTTATGTAATTACCCAGTATCACAATCTAAATTACTACAGAACGTTTCCCGTTGTAGAGACGAGTGTGTATGTATTTTGCATTATCTTGTATTTTTCGAAATCGACCGAAATGGAAGACTATAATAAACTCCAATAATGCTATCTGGCTTCCTGACATTAAATATAATATCACGTTACGACTGCTACTTGGATGAAAAGCCGCCATTGTTATCGAAGAGGATTCAATTTTCAATCTCGAAACCGTCCACGGGGATAAATTGGAAATTTTTAATTTTCATGGAAATGTAGTTTCATCGAAACATTTTCAGAGTTCAGGTCTGCAATCAGTCCGAACGATTTCAGGAATTGAATAAATGGATTTGAACGTTGCATTTATCCTAAAAGACCCCCTCACTTTCATGAAAAATGGTCTTTCAGAATACTACCTACCCAAAACTAATATTCAATGTGGGTTTTGGATTATAATGAAGTTTATATATTTCAGTTATATATAAGAAACCTTTATTTTTCTCTTCAATCAATTCATCAAAATCATAATGAAACTTGTACCGAAAAATATCAACATAAAATTATTATATCTCTCAAAAATAATCAAAATATATCATTTTAAAACTGTACTGAGAAATAAAAATTAAAATTGTGGCATCACATTCAATAAACCGTAATTATTTTCTCATACAAAATAAATTTTCCTTCAAACTTTGTTTCTTCTTCATGATTGCTTTAGTGAGCGGCTTCCCAACATATTCTAAGAGATAATTGGCCGAATTTGATATGTACCCAGATAGATGACTTAGAGCCTTATTCTTACATAACATTTACTCCTCTTCATGATATGGACTCCAACAACTCATTAATTTTAATGCTAAAAGTACTTACAAACTAGTTGACCATGAGACACGGGCTTTAGAGTCATCTGTAATCTGTATACCATTTGACGATGATTCAGTTTAGTTTTGCAGTCTGTTGAACTTCACATACGCCTGTGGATATTTTTTTTGTTTTTGTAATTGAAAAGGTCTCTTGGCTTTTTTTCATTTCTGCTATCCTAGTACAAAGAAATTGCTAGATCCTCCTGATATCTACTCCTCCGTCTCCTCGAATACAACAATACTCTGTAACGTAGTCTGAAAGTTTTTATAAACATACCAATATTCTCCTATGTTTGAGGCTATTTTTGTCGTAGTATGTTTTTCACTCGTACATAATTCATCAAATCAAGCAACAGTATCAATTGAAAATAAGAAGGTGAATCGAATAAAACAAATATTAAAAACGTCAATAAAATACTTTAGGATAACGTTTTTTTTCAAACAAATGTTGCTATGGTAAAACATCTGCATATTATGATATAAACACAGTCTATCTTTAACGACGTTTTTTATTACTCCATTCACTTTGAAGTTTGTGTATAATTAGCATATTGACCAATATATTCGTTTGATGTTCATATTATTTGTTATGAAGTTCCGCTAATGTCTTCATCATACGGATTAGCCCCAGGCGTGAGAATGGAAGCATCTAATTGCCATCTTGAACGAAAACTAGCTGACAAAACATGGAAGAGTTGGCTTTGGTTCAAAACAAAGTCGAATTATGGTGGGTGAGAAGGTGGCAGATTACAATTTGTTGAAAATGGAAGAAAACATGAAAAAATAGTTATTTTTTGTATCTGTTGAATGGTCTCGTTTCCAACAAATCAATAAAAATATAATGAATATAATATATTAGGAACAGTAAGTAATGAAAGCCCCAAATCCAAACTTTATATAGTTTGGCTGCGCCCTAATCTGAAAAAAATCAATTGTCAGAATGAATTACAACAAATTAAATATGGATACCTATGTTTCTTTGGGAGCAAAAAACAGAGTGACTTCTAAACAGAGGATTTTATTCTTGTGGATAACTTGAGGATGAAAATCCAACGAAAAAACTTACGAGGGATATTTTGTATCATCGACTTATTACTAGTGGGTATACCTACTTAAAATTTTAAGGCATTTCTAGAAACACTAGGCATAGAATAGTAGGTCAAATCGAAGACATAAGAATCTTTTTAGTGTTAGTAATTTTATAAAAAGAAATACAGTCGGAAAAAACATATTACAAATGTAAAGACTCGAGATGGAAGAGTCTGAAAATCAACAAGAAATCGATAAAAGTTAAGTTTTTATGATTTTTAGATCTGTGTAGGTAAAAAGGATGAATTAAGTCTATACAGGGTGTCCCTGGACTTCCTGTTTTCCTCTCGGATATGTATGGATGGGGCCAAATAACATTTCATATAACCTCTGTTACCAAATTACGGACCCTCGAATTTACAAAATGAAAAATGTTTTTTCTATAACTTTTCCACTAAATATTCAAAATCATTTGAATTTTGGTGATTGACTAAACAAATGAATTCCTTTGATGAGGTTTCATGCATAAGGAACAAAATAAGGTTGCCTGGATAATTTTTTGAATGAAAGTACTCGAGATCAACGATTGTTGATGAAAATACAGTTATACTCGACGACATCAAACCCGATCGTCCACCATTATTTGAAATGAAAAATTTTCAAAGCAGAAATGATGACGATAACTTTATAAAGTCGTAAACAAAAAAGACAGTTCCTATATTTGAAAATTTCATTTACAATAATTGTGAAAGCAGATATTTTTTCAAATAAAAAATCAAGTTTTGTAGATTCGTGGTGTTTTGAACTGACAAGCTCGTAGTACTGTACGTGCCATTGTATTGGAGGAAAATATTCTGGAAGCTGTCGCTAACTAACCTTCAATGAGCATCAAAAATCTATCAGAACAGGACAATACATTTAAGTCCAGTATACATAGAATAATTAGAAAACAACTGCTCCACCCATATCCAGATGGTACATGATATGGCACATCAAGATTTTCCAGCATGACATCCCCATGGTATATTGCAAACTGAACACCACTGGAAATTCAACGTGAATATTTGGGCTGGTATCATGGGAAACCATTTTATAAGACCATTCGTTCTACATGATCGAATGAATGGAGAACGTTATTTGCAGTTTCTTCAGAACGAATGGACTTTTGGAACATGTTCCATTGCAAACCCGAAGAAATATGTGAGTTATGCATGATGGCGCTCCTCCTTATTTTAGTTTGATCGTGCGGGACCACCTGAACTATATTTTACAAAATGGATGGATTGGTAGATGTGGGCCATATTCATGGCCACCGTGGTGTCCAGATTTAAATCCATTGGCGTTCTTTCTTTGTGAGCAACTAAAGAGCCTTGTTTACGCTATACCTATTCACACAAGCAAATTCGAAATATACGACCTAAAAAAACCCCACATACCAATTTTGAATTGAATCTGACCATAATCACAAATCTCGTCCGCCATCTTGGAGTCGCCAACTTGAATTTTTATCAAAATTCATAATATCTGATACCGAAAACGCTTACATACCATACTGTCGATCATTGAAAATTTCTGAGTATTCTAGATATTTCATGAGTTCTATGTTGATACCTTTCTCCATAACCTTCGAGATAACACATAGCAGTGTGATAGATCTGTAGTTGCTGGGTATTTATTGCTGGTTATTTCCCCAAATTATAAGAGAGGTTGAATAACTTGTAAAGAACTGGTTTTAGTTCGGGAGCACTTTCTTTAGAACTCCGACCACGCCATTGAAGATGAAACGTTTGGAGATTTTAACCAAAGAAGGCCATGTCAAATCCCGTAACACAAGCAAAACAAAAAGGCAAGAATTCATCAGCAGCTTAGACAGATCATAATGGAGTCGAGTATTGTCTAGTCTATTCCAAAACATCTACTGCATGCAAAATAAAACAACTACTGAAACTCATACTGCTCATTGAGGAATTGTCTTGAATTTCTGGGCGCTCAAAGGCTTGAAAACACGTACCCAGGCAATGAGTTTCAATGAACAACCCTTGGAAATTAACGTCAATTAACAAGTATCCAAAGAGGGAAGGTGAGTGAAGTGTGGAAGAAAATATAACGGTAGAATAATTGATGATATCCCAGAGAAATGTTCCAGAGACGTAAGCAAATTTTTGAGTGGGGTATAAAGGATGAAAAGAATTCATTAAATTACTGGGTTTATATTTGTTCTTGTGATTCAGTACCTTTCAGAAAAATCTACACGAACGCTCGCGCTCGCATAGCCACAAGTTGTAGGAGGATTGACATCTTGGACATTCTGGTTGTTATTGCCGGTAGATTATGATTGTATAATTTTCACGATTCTTTTCTTGCCTTTCTACTGCTGTTCGCTGCAAACTCATTTCACAAGATTTCGTGCGAGTCTAATTCGAGATATAATTGAGGAATGAATATATAATCAAGAGACCGATTGACGTATGATTTTGTTGCCTACGAATCAATATGGATAACAATTTTGTAATTGTTAGTTTCTTGCCATAAGTCAAATGACAACAAAAATCTTTAAATTTTCTTCAATATCTGTAGATATTACACTAATAACTTTGTTATTTGCCGAACTCCAGCATTTATTGGTAGAGCATTAGATGATACTCCATCGACCATGAGAGATCGGTCTGAGTGAAAGCTGGGAAGCAAGGAACGCAACTGAGAAGACACGCCATAAAATGGAAGTTTGGCAAAGAGTCCCTGGTGCCAAAAGCGATCAAACGCCTTAGAGATATCTAATGCCAATGGCCAGAGTCCCACCATATTTTTCGATAGAAAGCTGACAAATATGTGAGACATAAGCAAACAGGTCACCAGTTGATCTCTGATGCCAAAAACCATATTGTCGGTCATTGATAATTCCTGAGTGTTCTAGATATATATTTCATGAGCTCGATTTTGATGGCTTTTTCCAAGACCTTCTAGTTAACCGAGAGCAGTTCGTTGTAAGCCACTCTTTGCAGATGTTTCTTGCTTCAACATATTCCGATCTGGTCTCATGGTCCTTATTTGAAGGCGACAGCTCTTTTTTTTCCTCGGATGCTGTACCTTTGCCAGCTACACCTGAGTCTCTTGGGCGTTTTGTGTTTTCCGGGTTAGTTTTACAGCACCCACTCCGTAACTCCAGTCTATACAGGTTCTTCATCGGTTGACTGCTGCGGTCTACTGCCTCGCATTCTGACACATGTCTGGCTGTTTCTGTCCCTTCACCACATTGTCTGCAGGAAAGTTCTCCGTGGTACAGCCCCATTTTCTCATTAGGCTGTGACCAGTGAGAAGGCCTGTTATTGTTCTAACTTGATTCCTGCTCAACTTGACTGCAGGAAAGTTCTCCGTGGTACAGCCCCATTTTCTCATTGGGCTGTTACCAGTGAGAAGGCCTGTTATTGTTCTAACTTGATTCCTGCTCAACTTGAGTAGTTCTTCAGTTCTGTATTTTGACGGTCCTTTGATGAATGTTTTCCCGTGGTGCATGAGAGGGCTTCGTTCCACCTCTTCTTTTGTTTTCGCTTGACCCAGTCCCGAATGCATCCTCGAATATCGGATTTATTAATCCCGAGTGCTGGTTCTGGGCCAATGTATGGAGTTGATGAACCCACTCTGGCTAGCTCATCAGCTTTTCCATTGCCCTCGATTCCACAGTGTCCTGGAACTCACATCAAAGTTAATTTGTTGTGTTCTTCTCGGCATTCCCATACCAATCTTGATGTCACTTTCGGATTCATGAGTGCCTTCAGTGACGTCCGTGCATTGTGCATTTCTCTCATATTGATTTTCCTCACGCATTGCAAGATGGCGTACATCTCTCCTTGGAATACGGAGGTGTTTGTTCCTAGTGAGACGCTTATTTGGGAGTTTCTCCCCTCACAGGTTTGTCTCTGATGTTGTCATCTGTCCATTCCCTTCGATCTTGTATAATAACCTCGAAGTTAATGTTGAAAAAGTACCTGGGAGTCATGTGGTCCGTTGGTTTCATTTCGAGAATCTTGCATCTCACTATCTCCTTTATCTCATTGTGATCCGATCTGTTGCTCGTGTTGTGTTGCCTTAGAAGTCCCATTCTTGCTTCAATCGGTGGAAGGTCCAATAGTACTTCCATGACTGATGTTGGTATTGTTTTCTTAGTTCCCGTTATGCTAACGCATGCAAGTCTTTGTACCTTGCTCAACTCAGCCGCGGCTATTTTTTTTATCTTTGTCCACCGTACCAAAGATGCATATGTGATCATGGGTTTTACCACAATAGGCGACAGCTCTGAAACTGCTTCATAGGCGATAGCTCTGAAGCAGTTTCTGTTAAAGCAGGTTTTATCAAATGATGTTCTTCTTGACGTGTTAGGTTTGTATGTAACATTCTGTCCCATGGAATGCAGTCATCTGAATTGTAGTACATCATGAGACAGGACAACCTTGTGCTGCTCGATGGTGTAGAAAAAATGCAAACAGTGGGGATGAGGTTGTTGTCGGAGTTCCCAAGAAGACCACAAATTCCTATACTGTATGAATCAGGATTGATGTTGAAAAAGGGACACTGGTTGTTGACATCAGGATTGCGTGTGGGTTGCTCGACCAGTTGCTCTAGACCATACGTGATAGTGAAGGCTTCACTCAGCTTGACGACATGTTTCGTCTGTTTTGTTGGAAAATTTGATCTAGGTAGAGTTGTGTATACTGAAACCGACTATAATAATGATTTCAGCTGGGACGGTTCATAAGGTGATAAGGCAGCAGAGGAGTTTGGTCTGTTTGGTATCAGCCAGTTTGAACTACATAACGTCAAAGTCTTTTGGCTCTAAACTCTCTTCGCGTTGGCTTGACAGGTTATTCTTAGAGTTAAGACAAACACCATGTCTCTAACTAAACAGATATTAAGTTCATAACCAGGACAAAGCCTGGAAAATTAAGGATATCACTTAACGAAGGACCATGGTTTACTAATGAAAAATGGATTAAAAAATAACTTGTAACTGTTTTAGGGAAATGAAAGATTATAATTAGATTAAGGTTTTTCGTTCGCTCCGAGGATGATTCAAGAGAATTGCTTTCATTTAGCCATCAATGGAATCACCCCTTGAGTTATAACTAGACTGACAAATTGTTATTCTGAAAGCATCTGTTTCCATGGAAAGGACCACCGGCCCCCTTCTTCGCCCCCCAATGGGCCTCCATGTATGTGTGTGTGTACCTAGGAATGGGCGGTATTTCTTTAGCAAATGAGCAGTTGCACAGAAATTGAGTTCGTGAGACACAAAACAATAATTGAAAGCAGCGCACCCGAGTGCGGCGTGAAAATTACAGCTCCCATTTCTGCATCAATTAGCCGGCCCTGTCATTAGACGCTGCCGGTGAAAACGGCGTCACCTCGGACATGTCCTCATAAACACCAAATCAGTGGCGTCCAGCCAAGCCGACAGTTCAGTATAACAGCCCTGCAGCTCTTCGGAAGTAGTGAGCAATAATTGTCAACCTCAACGATGGGGTTTCTGGTGAGAGGGACAGCGCTGAGGAAAGTGTGTACACTAATTTCCAAAAATTCTAAGTAACGACTCTAATACCCAAGTAATTCCCGAGTAATACCGAGTAATTCCCGAGTAATACCCTGAAGTAATGCCAGTAATGCCCAAGTCAGAAAAGTAATAAAAATAATATAGAATCGTGTCGTAATGTTATGGGTTTTAGTCAATTACAATTTTGAGGCCCTTTTTTTTCTTCATTCAACAATTCTGATTTCGCTGGTGCTCTCTAATTTTCGGATAATGATTACCAGTTCCTATGTTTTGAAGACCTTTTTTTTTCAATGATGTTATAATTGTATAGTAATATTCTCTAACTTTAAAATAATTCCTGTAATACCCATGTAATGCTCGAGTAGTTCCTCCCTTTCCCGTGTAATACCCAATGATTCCCGAATAATGCACCAGTTATGCCTCTAATGCCTGTAATACCCAATAATTTTCAAGTAATGTCTCTAATTCCCGAGTAATACCCAAAGCATATACAACAAAATTCCCCAGCCGTTTTCCCCTCGCTTCTGGGTATGCACATTTCGAAATGTGCTCAGATTGAGACCTGCTATGGGTTATCCTGCTTGTCGTAAGGGGTGATGTTCCTTCTCTAACACAGCACATAGCATCCAATGGATGTCCGTTTTACGTCCAACCTAATTCTAAACGTCCGTAGATGTTGAATGTACATCCATTGTACGTACAGGACTGATTCTTCGTCGGTTCCTACGGTCTCAACAACGGCACGGTTACTCAAACAGCGACGAATAGGAACACATTTTTCAACAATAAATATACTTTTAACGTCAATTCTGAGAAAAAAATTTAAGAAGGAAGTAATTACTGTTTCTTGAATAATTGCCGTGTAATTCAATGCACAAGTTTCAATGTATTTCCGAAACATTTGTTAACTCCATTTTTCAAAATGGCGGCTCGAGCACAACCTTTAGAGCTCGGGACTCATCAGTTCTTGGAAATATATGAATTTTTAACATCCATGCCAAATTTCAGCATCTTCAACTCAATTTTGATGAGAAAGTGTTCTAGAAATTTGACTTTTTTTACTTTAAAAACAAATTGAGAAAGTATTCTTCGATATAACACACTGTTTTCATTCTCTTCGATTTTTATGGTATTTTTTGTATCGAGTTTCCAACATATGCTTTTTTGCCCTGCGTATTTGACCATATGACTATTTTTTCCACGGCGACATAAAAGATTATTCGCAGCTAAATAGTGCAGTGTATTTTTTTTCACTTACATTATTTCCAATTTAATTATAAAATAATTTAACCATATTGGATATTCAGAACAACTCTCAATTATTCAAAGCACAATATAATACAAAGCTGAGCATTTTTTGCCACCCTAGTCGATGTTAAAAAATTCTCCATCAATGTCTCTCAAACCGCCAATTATCAATTCGGAGCCTCGTTTTCGTTGGCAATATGCCAAATAACCGATAGATTTGCGGTTTTTGGTGAAAATAAATGACACAAAAGCTGCCACATAAACCCTATGCGGTCACTGTTCATATATAAATTGGCGTTCGTGTCAAAAGTAACACCCAAGACAGTTTTCAATCGAAAGAATTAATTTTGCTGTTTCATGTGAAACCAATTACCGAAATTATACGCAATCTTTGAAAATTATTTGTAGAAGTTGACAACTGCCTTTTGGATATTAATGTTGCCAGTCTAGCGCGATTAAATTAAATAAATCCCAATTAATCATAAAAATATTTCAACTGGATGAAGTAACATTTTTCATGAAGAATGAAAAACAAAACTTTAAATGTTTTTTCAAATTTGTAACACGTTACGGCAGTTTCATCCTATATGTACATTATAAAAAATCATAATTTGTTTGATAGTGTCCATATAGGAGGTTCCCGACCCAACCCCATCATTATTAATATTATTTTTTTTTTCAAAAGGAATTTTTCAGGTGTGCCCTTTCTCGAAATTCCGACACATCCCAAGGGCGCGCTGGTGTTATTTTCCTAGATAACCACCCCTCATATTCGTGGGATAAGTGACTATTGGATCCTAAAACCATGTTCCCTCAGCAGACGAACTGAACCAAGGATGCATTCTGCAACCGTCCGGCTAAGATTCCTGCCGTATCACGGTAAGTCGGTATAATTCTCAGATTCGACAGCAGTGTGTCCATCATTCCACTAACGACCACTATGGTCCGAATCACCATTTTGACATGGTTCGGGTAAAGCTCAAAAATAAAATCAAGATATTTTATTCGTCTTTCCTTCCTTTTCGCACGATGTTTTCCACCAATAGTTATTTAACCCATCAGGGCCTGGAGCACCAAAATTCTTTCAGTTTTGATGGCCTATCTCTTCTCATTCTTCCTGAATTATCGGAAGGCGCAGGTCATTGTGCTCAGGCTGATGAAGCCTCCTGCAAAATGCGAATGCTCATAAATGTTCTTCCAGAAGATTTCTAGTCGATCAGCGACCGGCGGATTATCCACAACACGTGGAGAGAATGTTCATCACGGAACTTCATACACTCCGAGATGCTTCACACCTGCCTCACTAGTGACATTTTTGCAACCACGTGCATTCGTATCCTATCAAGACAGTGCTGTTCGATGGTAAACATCACGCCTTGATTTGATGTGTGATGAGCTCGTCTCAATTTAGCGGCGGGCGTGAAAGGACACCATTTAGTGCAGCACACACTAGATATGAGATACGTGTTGTCTCTTGTCTCGCCTACTTGATCTCAGACACTCCCTCTTTTATCTCAGACTCCCTCTTTTGCATGCGTCCGTTTGAGACAGGGTCTGAGCACCGTCAAACTCGGCAGCCTCTTTCTTTTGGCTTCAGGGGCTTGGTGTCCTCCATAGGTGGTATGATGTGAGCTTCGTCTACATCCAGAGCGTATCTGTTACTTCTACCACTTCGTTAACCGGCTGAGGAGGAGCTCTGACACAGCATCTTCACCGAAGATGCGATACTTGATCTCTAAGGTTTCGGGCGGAAAATTCAGATGCTCTGAGTGTCTCACACACCACTTGCATGTATCCCTTCCGGTCGGGCTCACTGCTCTCGTTGCAATGCAGAAGACCGTCTCGTGACTCATTTGTCTACTCATAGCGTCTATTGTTATCGGGGTTGTCATTCATTGTCATGACATGTTTTGAGTCCCACCACTTCACCTTTGACCCCAATTCCAATGGGGTCGGTTGTGGAGGCCTATTAATTCCTCGCCGTATTAGAACCGAGTAGGTCGGTTTATTAACACATTCATTAATACTTACGTTATCATTATCACCATTATTAAATAACGATGGAAGGGCAATTCCACTGTAATGAAGACAAAGTCATGTCTTGGCATACTGTAAAATTCATCCTTTTATTTTGAAATTTGTGACGTTTTCCATTATCTCAAATATAAACTACAACATATATAACGCCTTTGGACAGGTGATTCTGATGAGTAGAATTCAAAAGTTGGAAAAAATATACAGCGTTAACATTTGAAATGAAAGAGTTGTTAGACTAATCATGCTGGAATGAAGTTCCTTGAGTAGATCAAAGATTGTAACATTTTCAAACTTTTGTCTTCTGAATTGGCAGAACAGGTATACTGGGACACCCTGTATAACCTCGGGCATTTATACTAATCTACTTTCGTGATTGGCCTAGAATTTGGTAGAAAGGTGGTTAGTCCGCTGTTCCATATCAAATATGCCCGGACGGTAATTGCTTGGACAAATTGTTTTAATCTTTCTCTGGAATCAAATGAAAATGATAGGATTGTCGTGTTTTTGTGAAGTTGCACACACAACAATAAGAATTATTAGGTAATTACGTGACATATTATTATTTTATCAAATATTAAAAAAAAAGTTATTGTGAAGCCTGCACATTAATTAAAATTACATTTTCTCATTTTCATGTGTTCGTGGCTGCCACTGAATATAGTTATTTGTGAAAATACAGGACAGGGTCAGTTCAATTTCTTCATTTTTGAATTCTGGGAAGCTGAGAAATTACAGAACACAACTCAAATAACGTAACAATACTTTCGAATGTTACACAGTCATTAAAGAAAGTGTTCTGAACAACTTATTGAGAATAATGGAAAACCTGTACAATAGGTTGATACGTCGACTAGTCTCCATTCAATAAAAATGAGAACAGAACTCTAGAAGATGTATGTTGAAACACACAGATTCATAAATATTACAGATATGATGAGTCTCTCAATTCTGTCAAAACAGAGGAATCAGCATATTTTCCCAGCTGCTATTATTAGATTGGATTTGATTAAAAGTATATTCAATATACCATCAACATGTGGTAGGAAGATTTTCGGTTTTGTCGAAATATTTGTTTGATTAAAAGGATACTCTCCATTATTCACTTTTCAACATGGCTTGATTGTTGATCCTTGGTTTTCCCGTTGCCTTGTTTCAGAACGTCCTCCAGGAGTTTATCTGGGTACCCGTTCTGTTTCATGTCCCAG
Source organism: Chrysolina haemoptera (assembly GCA_958298965.1). Classification (NCBI taxonomy): domain Eukaryota; kingdom Metazoa; phylum Arthropoda; class Insecta; order Coleoptera; family Chrysomelidae; genus Chrysolina; species Chrysolina haemoptera. The sequence goes on along the minus strand of OY282589.1, from coordinate 32,678,350 downwards.
ATTGACTCCTGCAAGACGTTCTGAAACAAGGCAACAGGAAAACCAAGCATCAACAAGCAAGCCATGTTGAAAAGTGAATAATGGAGGGTATCCATTTAATCAAACAAATATTTTAACAAAACCGAAAATACTTCTCTTTCCACACATTTCCACATATGTTCATTCCTACGAAGTGAAGATATAATTCAGTGTTCATAAGGGGAAGTAGTTGTTTTCTCTCAGATATTTTCCTCGTGGTTTCAATTTTTTGTGGTTTTGTCCATTATAAACTATTTGGTGGCTTTATAAGATTTCTTTTTTATTGATCGTTGATGATATGCCTTCGATAAAATCGAATTTAACGAGAGTATGGAGAAAATGTTTTTTTTTTGTTTGATGTTGGGACCTCCTCTACGATACTCTTTCAGAGATTGACACTGAATTAAATTTATGGAAAGATTTACTTTCGCTGATGTGAATGAAAGCCATGAAAAATATTGATTTCGAATCAGCACAGAGTGAAACATAAAAGTAATCTAATTAAATAAAAGCTATAATATAAGACGGGAATAATAGTCAGTGACATATTCTTATAGCTCTAGGGTGCCCAAGCAAGGCAAGGGAAGAGGGAAGGAGCTAGTGAGTGACGTCACTGACTATTATTTCCGACTTATTGTATATGTTAGTGTAACAAAAATATTGTAATCGCAGAGAAAATGTTTTTTTTTTGGATTGGATATATGTTGGTATCTATCATTATTCTGAGGCCTGTCCTGTCCTCAAAGGTAGCCATCATAATTATGTAACAACCTATCACGATATGTATCGCTATCTAAAAAACGGTGACATTTTATAATTGCACCTTCTACACAGTGTGTTTTCAGAGCTAAGCACAAACAAATTAAGATACACGCTGATAAGACAAATGGTCTTGTGTATTTCCTGTGAATTTTTTGTGAACAGAGTTATGAGCAATTATGGGAGGTAATCACCAACAACTACACCCCCACCGTAGTAGGTGCAATTTCCAACGAATTATAGGAGAGATGAACATTCCCACAAAATGTCAACTAGAAATCAGAACCCACTAACCGACAGTAGGGTACTGGTAGTTGTTTTAAATTGCAAATGTTGAGATTAGTTTTCCTCACTACAGAAGAGAAAATAACTACGTGTTTTTTTTTTCAATAAAAAAATATGTATCAGTTTCATTATCCAAGTATAATATCAATAAAAAATTGGAATAAGAGGCTCAACAATAAACTTGTCAAAATCGTTGACGGCTAAAAGACAATGAATAAACAGGAGTTTCATATCCCAACACCAAATCGCTATTTGTAACACCTCGACACGTGTTTCTACAGAGTTTTACTGCCTCTTGTTCATTTTTACCGAAGCTATCATACCTGTACATGAAAATTCCAGCATTATCAAGAAAATAATATATGTGGTTAACAATTCATTTGAGTTTATAATATGTCCTAATTGACTTAAGCTTGCGTTAATAAGGAAATCCTAATTTTTTTTATGATCATCAGCCCATAAATATTATGCCTAGCTTCTCTGAAGTTTTTGAACTAGCTGTGTGTGAAATAATAGTGGTCTTCTTTGAAAAATTTAACGTTTTCAGTAGCAACCTCATGGCTACTTGAACAAAAGAACTAACAGTGAAGCGATTTTTCAGTTCGCGCAATAGTTATTTTTGTATCTAGTGCGCAAAATGCTACTTTGGTGATCGAGAACTGATTTTTTTTAACGAGGCGCAGACTGGATGTATTGACTGAAAAAGTTAGTGAATTCAGTCTGAAGACATGTTGTTTTTCAAAAGCCATTTTTTCGAAATTTTCTTGCTCTTATTTATGGAAACACAAGCCACATAACTAAATCCGGACTATTGAATCATGTACCTCAATAGAGCGCAAAGGCAATCCGGATTATAGAAGCATCCGGATTATACCTATAGTATAATTCGGAATATTTCGAAATTTGAAACTATTGGAGTGTGTCTGTGTGGTAACATTTAAGTGCAAAAAACTTTCATCAAATTATTGGTATAGATACGAAAATTATTCTTTTTTCGACCTAATCAATTGTATATCAAAGTTCACTCATTATTCACCCAGGGAGTTTAAAAACCACACAAAATATGGGGGGAAAGACTTATTCACTTGATTATTGGAAGTCCCAAGAGTACCGAAACAATTTTGTTGATTCACCAAAATGTTGCGTGATAGGTACATTAGTTTAATTCAGTGAGTATTGATAATTTTTTAGGGGCGATATCAATATACTTCAACTATATCTGACATTTGCCTCGACAGATGGAATTGAGGAAAACATCGTGAACGTATTTTTGTAATTTCCATCTGTTCTATTTATGATAATTCAACTCATGTAGAAAATCATCCATAAGAAATGTCAGTTTTAGCATTTGGATATCAGATAAATAGGAACGCAACTGTTTGCAATTGGATACAGTTATTTTCCTAACAAGTGCGCAAAGTATTACTTTTCCGCACGCAAATACAGTTAGACGAACGACGCGAAGCGGAGTTTGGATGAGTTCTTGCGTGCGAAAAAAACACTTTGTGCACAAGTTAGGAACAAAATTTTTCCTTACGAACTTCATATTAGATAAAAACAAAAAAAAATCCTCCTACAACACTATTGTTTATCTGGAAATAAATGTCTATTCTATTCTATTTTCCATTATACAAGGTAGATATGAGCGCTGTTTTTTTTTTGTTTCAAGCTAAAATACAACTATCGGAATTACGATTAAAAGGCAAAACGTTTTCTCACATTACGTATAATAGTCTACACCTACTGAAATTAATATTAATTTTCCCTATAAATATGATTTTTGAGTAGTCTTACTTTTCCGCAAGGCGTGCGGAAAAGTGTAACTTTGCAGAAAAGTACCTACCTACCTACCTACTACTTTGCTTTACTTAGGAAAAACTTGTATTTGCCTTAATTCATTATTCATTGATTTAATTACCAAAGCAAAAGAGTTTTCGTTCAAAATAAAAGTTCATCAGATAAAATAAAAACCATTATAAATAGAATCATAAACTAAGAGAATATGAATCCTCAACCAACTTATCGAAACGAGTTACTTCCTGCCACCTAGTAGCGACTAGCTGAAGTTTGGTTTCTTTGCCCAGTTTAGTTCTGTTAAAAAGGAACCTATTTCAATATTCAGAATTTTCAAAAGCTTCCTTTACATTCTTCTCGTTGAATGCCGTTTTTTTTAGGAATACATTTGTGCATATTTTCATAAACATTGTTTAAAAATTGAAAACAACAATCATAACTGTAAAGTCGGCTTGATGGTACCCTGTCGTTTCTTGAACTGAAAGAAAGACACCGGTATCCTCACCTCTATTTACAGGAAGAACAGACACACACGAAAGTATCCCAACTACAGCTCCAATCACCCAAATTCCACAGTGGGGCATTGCAAGAACGTTGGTGGAGAAAGCGATGTGTATTTGCAAGAACCAGGAGTCACTATAAGTGGAAATAAACTACATGAAAAAAGACCCACGCCGAAATGGATATTCCGAGAAGCTCATAGGACATGTACAGAAACAACTCCAAAGGACCCAGACGATCGAAGAACGACCACAAAACCCCGTTCTCGTTTTTTCCTACATCAGTGGTATCCCTGAGAAGATCAGAAGGATCGGGAGCAAGTACACAATATCAAGAGTTGCAGTCAATCGTGCAGTAGGTACCTTACGAAGGTTCCTCACCAAGACGAAAACAGAAAACAGAACACTTCCTTAATCACCTTCCTTATGGCAGCTTTAAGAGTGAAAGGCGCCTGTGGTTCTTCTTTCACCATCCGGACCTTACTTTGGCTCTTGCAAGTTTGTATTGCAGCCTCAAATTCCAAAGCGCGTGCCAGTGCATCCACGAGGTAGTATCAATGGTTGGCTGGTTTTTTGGTCTCGAACTCCATCCAAGAATGCCTGAACTGCTAGTGGCTCCATTACCTCATCTAATGTGGCTGGATATACGAGACGAACCAAGTGTGCAATGTCTGTTTCAACAGAATCAAGCAAAAACTGTATTTGAGAGGTTCCATGTCAAGAATAACCACGAAAAGTGGACTCAACTTGGGGAAACATCTAAATCGGGAGTTGCTGACCACGCCTGGAAAGAGCACGATCGAATTATTTGGGACGATGCTAGTGTTCTCCATAGATAGGAACATTGGTTCAAATACAAATTCATAGAAATCGTCTATATCCAAGCCAATGTTGCCTTCAGCCAGCCGAGCGTGAAAATTAAAAACGTATAGAGACCGCTCATGGACCGCAACGTACTTATACTATAATTATAGACCTGTAGCATTTGAATTTGTCAGTATTCACCTGAATTGAAAAAATTGACAGAGGGATAGTCATCTTCAGTATTAGGACATTTGGGCACGGCCAACTGGGCGCGAGTCAACTCGGCGCGGCCAACTAGGTGCAGGGACAACTGGGCGCAAAGATTACTGGGCGCAAGGACGACTGGGCGCAAAAAAAAATGAGATACAAAATTATCTACTATTCATAATTATTATGAGCAATGCCCCGTAAAAACTCTAACATATTATCGCTGTCGTATTTAGTAACAAGTCTGATAATTCGTTCATCCAACCGTTGGTACTTCTTGAGCTTCGCCGGTGGTTCATGACCGGCAACCAGCTCCTCATAGTAAGTACTTATAAACTTATAATCACGATCGCTAGGTAGGGAGTTATTAAATATATATTATTAATTTTGTGTCTCAATTTTTGCGCCCAGTAGTCTTTGCGCCTAGTTGCCCTTGCGCCTAGTTGTCCCTGCGCCTAGTTGGCCGCGCCGAGTTGACTCGAGCCCAGTTGGCCCCGCCCAAATCTCCTAGACCCGATATCTTTCAACCATTAAGACGACGGACGTCCGAAATGTAAGCGATCAACTAGTTCCCTGTCTAACACCATGAAGGGCATTGACCACATCTGTCAATACCTGGTGTGTCGTAGAAGAGGTATTTTCAATAATGTCTCATTTGAATTATATAGGATATATGTGGGTATCTGCTCTCACATTAACCGGCACATTTCTAATCAATAAAATTGTGTTCAATTCCCTGTAAAAAACTGCTAGTGTATCATCAACCCTCCTCTCATCACTCTTGAAAGCCATCATTTGTTCTAATGTCTTCTTTCTTCTAACTTTCCAAAAAATGCCCATGGCAAGCCAACCCTAATGTTCAGCCACTGTTACAACGTGATTTCAAAGAGTAGCAAAAATGGCGCTATAAACTCGGTTTTATAGCATTCTTCCATTCGTATTTTTCTGTCGGTGGGTTTATATTAAACAAGGGCAGCAACCCATGACCGCTTAGCATACACACGAGTCTCGCGTGACTCTGCCCCTTCACCCCTTCACCCGCGACGTCGATCCCCTTCCAATTTAATTCCAACTTATAAACCGTTAAATTAAAGTATGTTCCCGAGGGATCCTTCTGCAAGAAAAATGTATACGTGTGGACGCTATATTGTTTTCACGAACCAGTTGGATTGCCTTAAGAAATTATGCGTGTATACAGGGTGATGGAGTTTCGTCATCCAGTAGTGCAGCCTAATTTTTCTACAAATCTATCAACTACCATTTACTTTTTCAACATACAATATTTACTAACACTAGTATACGGAGACATTTTGTTCCGAATGAAAACTGCTTCAAACAAAATGATGGTTTTTTTAATATACATTACTATAAATGAAATGGTAAATTCGACAATGTCGAAGTACCCTTTTCTCCAAATATGTCCACCATGTGGAACATATGAGGCAAAAATCTGACATAAAACAACTGCTTTCCTGGCTAGTACCACGACGGACATTGAATTACATCTGACATATATTAACCTTAGCTCACACAAGTTTCGACTTTTGAGGGATGCCGATCGTAAGGGGGACGACAGCTGCTTAACGGAAAAACAATTTTAACAACAACAACAAACAATTCTTGAGATTTCGTATTTCTTCTTTGAAATGTATTTCCTGTATTATTCTGCTTTTTCCACTCCTCTCACCAAAAGTATTTTTGCAGAAAACCTGTATAGTTCTCATCAATGTTCAAGCAGTTTATCTTATGAGTCGAGGAAAATATGACTATCTTTCAGTTTTTGGAATAGATTCAGTTCATTTTTATCCTTCCGTTGTCAAGACGATTTATTTTCTTTAAGAAATACATTTATGAATTTTTTCATTCTCTCTGCTCAATTGAAAATGATTTCCTTCAAACCATATGTATCCCATATCAGTGCCATTTTTGTTACGTCAAAATACTCAATGACTTCAAAATTGTTTCATTTGGGCATTTGGCGAGGGCCTAACTTCAACTCACTTATAAAAGTTCTGAAATACATCCAAAAATGTCCACGAAGTTTTTGCGGTTCTAGAAAATAGGCCCGTCTCCGACATTATTTGAGACCGCCAAAAATATCATGAAGATTTGTCAACAGAAGATTTTTTTTAGGAACAAAGCGAATTAGTGGTAAAATGGTTGTTCTAATTACGAATCCGGATATATTTTGGACCTATTTTGCCTCCCCCTCGGACCGAGTCAGGCTCCCCTAGCATGAGAAAGAAGTGGCAAAAACTCACGAAAATAAAATTGGCAAAAATCCGTAAAAATTGTGAAAAACATCAAATTGTCAAATAATTTTCATAGCTTGACCTATGTATGTATCCAGTAAGGTGGGGTATGTGCCAAATGTGAGATGTACCTACTGTATTTTGTAGATAACACGTTATTCTCAACCGCTCCTCTTCTAATCTCAACTGATAGTCCACGTGGACTGCCGGGCGACATAAAAAAGGATGGCCTGATGACAACCAAACGCTTTTGGTTGGCCTGATTGGCCGCCGTCGATTTCTAATTGGTCAGAGAGCTCAGAGACCGAACCGTCTTTGACTTTTGACGCTGTGGAAGTTCCAATTGGTTTTTATTTCATCAAAGATACGCCGACTGTATGTCTATGTCTCAACTGAGTTCGTATAAGGTAACAATGACGTCTTAAACCTCAATTTCGGATAATTTTCATAACTTTTTAGCTTTCTTCAGTTGTAAACGTATTCAAGAACATACTAAGATATAAGAAAAAAACTTTCACAACAGACCAATTTTTATTTTAAAATCCATTAGCATATCGTCAATTAGGAGCTGATTTATATGCAAAGATCCAGGCAATAATAACTAATTGAAATAAATATGCGAGACAATTTAATGATTGAAGTTGACTATCATATAGATCAGAATATTTTTCTCCAAGTTAATATTCAAAAACAGATCCTTGGTACATCTCCTTTCCTAATAAACGATAAGCTTCAAACTCTCAGTGTACTTTGAACAATTCAGCAGGAAATAAATAAAAGTTAAAAAGTTACAATACTTTAGGCAACAATAATAAAATACCGTAAATGATTTGACATAACATGAAAATACAAAAATATAAGTTGACTATCTCTCACATGGCAAGTGCCAATTGCACATAAGCTGGTTCTAACAATATCATTAGCTAACTGTCAGTCTCTCGAGCAAATAGATCTCCTAATATCCTTAAAAATCTTTGTTGTGATAAATAAAATTCACCCCACTCCAATCCATCTGAATAGCATAACATTATTGTGCTCCCAAGATGGTCAAAATTTGTTTTTAGGCGCTTTTCATAAGATTTAACAATTATCTTTTTTTTTCGTATTTTTATGTCATCTATTAATAGGGGTCTAAAACGGAGAAACTTAGGGAAAGAGCCTTGTACTGAAGAGATTAAGGGATTATAATATTGTGCCAACATCTTGTAGGTTTTTATCACTCTCTTTTGTGTGGGGAAGAAAATATCCAGATTTCCAAGTCAATCATTGATTTGAAATTATAGAATGAATGAAATTATCAAATTTTAATTATTAGTTGTTTTTGTAGTTGGTTTCAAACCATTCAACTTTTTAGTTACATCGATAATATATCCAAAGACTAATTATCAAACTATCAAACTATAATTTTCTAAAAAAAAAAATTATACGGCGCCCTGCAGATTTTTTATTACAAATGGGAAAAACTACATGAAATTTCTCAGAAAATACCTCAAGTCCATTATTGACAGCTCAAAAAGAGGGAATAGAGAACATTGTTCAGAAATAATGTTCAACTTTAGGGTTATGTTTTGATTAGTTAACCTGATAAAAGTGCCCGGACCTAGGAAATTAGAAGGATGCAGGGGGGCCGAAGATGGTAATTTTTTGGATTTCTTGCTTCTTTCTGAAAGTGGTGCATCGTTTGGAAAAGATTATTCCTATCAAAATGAAAGATGGCAAATTAACGAAAAAAAAAAATTTCATAAATAAGCAAACAAAAATTATTGGAAAAACACTTTTAGACATCTTTGTGTTCTATCACTTCAGCCCTTAGCTTTACAGCATGTTCTCATAACAGCGGTTGGGGAGTTCTGAATTCAATGCTCCACAACTTTTTTACTGAGCATATTGTAAAACTAGAGGCTGGGGTACTAGAAGGCAATGTTGGTGGTGTGAGGCAGAAAAGCGTTTTTCAAAATTTGCATAGACCTCTGTTGAATATAATAGACTAGAAAAATTGATACAACCAATGAAAACATTTTTCAAAGAGTGGCTATTATTTATTAATGTTTTCCCTTTTTGTTCATAAAAATTTGTCACTGTATGTTACTAATATTTTGTAGTAATATAAGCAAAAATCAGAAAATCTCATTTATTTTCAACCTTCATAGCACCCCTGTGGGCATCCTTTGGTTGTGAAAGATACAACAATGATTCTGTACTTATTTCTTTTCTCAAATTTAATTGTAACCAAATAGTAAAAAATCTGATTTTTTTTTTTTTTAAATGCGACATCTCCAAAAACGCCAGAACGTTGGCTTCGACTTGCTAGGAATAAACAATCACTTTCAAATGTTCATAAGCGGTATTCATCACTCCCCAACTCAAAAAAGCCCTGGTACAATTAGTTTGGACACCGTGATAAATATACCGAATCTTTCCCCCCCTCTCTTTGTAAATCCTATACAACACCACAAATGGATTCTCGTAAACACCCCCCACTTTACTCTGCATGGCAATTTTCAAGACATTGAGAGGATAGCATATACTAGATAAAACAACACCAATCATGGCACCACATAAAAACTCTGCAGAAGTCCTCACGATTTCGCTTTCGTATCTTGGTATGCGGCTCTGGACTTCATCCCTCATTATGAAGAAACCGACATTTGAGGGACCATTCCTCATCAAAATGGGGGACAAGCCTCGATAGTATTCTCCAAAGCCAAACTTTCTCACAACATTAAAAACATGCAACGTGTTTTTGAAATCTTTATGGTATTTCGCGTCAGCTAGAAGAGTTTGTATCCTCTCAAAAGGCATCAAAACTGCTTCTGTTGTTCCTGAGACCATCGCTCCTATCGCTTTAGCAGCGTATTCATTGCAGCCAATTTCTACTAGGGGTCTTCTCACCTCATCATATACACCGAACATTATGGATAAAGACAAAGTTTTTTGGCAGAGAGGAGGCAGCATCCCTCTATATAGATAAAAGAGGCCTTCATTTCTCAGCTGTGAAAATGCTTGACCAGCTTTGACTCCATGGAGCATCTGGAAATAACATGAATTGAGGTCTGAAAAATCTTGGAGGGTATTGTAAATACCTGTCGAAATATAAGTTTATTGATGGGATATGTTACAGTAACATTTATAAATGCAGCCCCCCATCCACAAGCAAACTCTTTCCAGTTTATTCTATGTGAGAGGATCAAATCAGGACTGTTCATTTTTTTGGAGAATATCTAATAACATTTTCAAATATATATTAATCAATTCTTTCAAATCATAGTAAACTTACCACATTTAGTTTTGTATTTATTTAAAGTATTATTTACATTATTTTATCAAAGAATTTTCGATAAATCTATGAAGAGTGGACGTAAACATATATTTAACTACAGCGGCAATCTCCATCTTTATTATCTATCTTATAAGTCTTGTCTATTTTCTCAATTCCATTCCATTAGACAATCTATACTCCAACTAAACATTTTTTAAGAACTTCCAAATTCCAATCACAGTGTCAACAGCTGATTGGTGACATTTGACATTGACTAGTAAGTTGACATAGCACCGGCACATGAGCTGCGTTCATAAATTACTCAGAGTAAGGACCGAACCGTTCGTGGACGTACCCTAACTTTATGGAGGATGCATTGACGATCGTTCAGAAATAGTGAAATAGAGTAAAAATTACGCACTCTGCTTTTGAAAAAAGTAGTGATATACTCTGACTGAAATGACAATGACAGGGAACTTATTTGATAGGGCTGCGTTCATAGACTCACTCTGAGAGTGAAGTAAGAGTACGGTCACGTGATTAGAAGTATATGTCGATTACTTCCGAGTTGTCTTTCAAAAACTCTGCAAAGAGTGCAAAAGTCAATGACAATATTGACAAACAAACACACAAACCTAACCTGAGCAAAGCCAACCTAGCTTGCCTGAATGTGTATCAAGACAAGAAGACAAATTGAAAATGCGTGAGTTTGTTTTTCGCTCGCGATCTACACACAACCCTGTGGTTAACAGACGAGCTAGGTTAGCTGGCTCAGGTCAGCTTTGTTTGTTGCGAAAAAACAAATTCACGCAATTTGAATTTTGAAGTTTGCCTTTTTCTTGTATTTTATTTAACGTCCCGCCATTATACAGAGACAAATCACTCCTTTTGGCGCTTGTTCAAAACGATGACAGGGCAGTGATAATCCTTCGATACTATCGATTCGATAATCAATGGAAAGTATCGATATCCCAAAAAATCGACTTAAAAATATATTGATACAAAATATCGAGTATCGAAGATTGAAATATCGATCCCCACAAATATCGTATCGTATTGCCCTTTCCCTATGCAACCACAGAGATGCACAGACACTTATGTCACAGCACAGAACAGTCAGGTGTTTTTCTGTGCTATCAGTGCTATTTGAAAACACGAGCAAAAAACAATCTTCGGCATTGTCAATAATTTTCATTCTCATATTTTATTATTTTCATTCATTAGAATCATTAGTCCCAGTCCCCCCACAGAGTAGTCGACTTATCAGTCTGTGGTAAATAGATCATTCGAATAATTCTAAAATTCCTGGATTTGTATAGTATGAGTAAGCAGGATGACGCAGATTATGGGTAAATATTTGATCTATTTTTAAATTTCACATTCGCATTGTCTATGAATAGAGATATAATGGGTGAAGGTGAATATTAGTTTAAAGAACGTTGAAACTCAACATTTTAAATTCTTTGTTACAGGTAATGAACGACAAGGTCTCACCTTTGAAATTATCTCAGCTAGAATAACAGATGAGGCTGAGGAGAAGAAATATGTCATGTATACATTGCAAGTAAGGTTTATCTCCGGTAATGATGATCCAAGTCCTTCAACCCTCGAAAGACGATACACCCATTTTTCTGATCTCTATATTGCCTTGAAGAAAGAATACCCGCAACTAATGGCTGATATATCGTTCCCGAAAAAGGTCTTGATGGGAAATTTTGACAATGAATTAATATCTTCTAGGAGTTCAGACTTCGAGTCACTTTTGAAACACATAGCAGCTGTAAATCAGTTACGAAACTCGAATGCATTACTTCACTTTCTTCAGGATATCGAGTTGAATCAAGCAAAGGAATTACTGGATAAAAAAGACCACGCTTTCGCTTATCCTATTTTAGAAAATGGCTTGAAATTACTGAATAAGGTAAACGAATACATACAACTAACGAAAAATTTTCTTTATACATAAAAAATTTCAGGTCTACATGGATAGATCGTCTGCAGTATTATTGGCACTAGTCAGATTATTAGCTTGTAGTGTATTAATTCCTTCAATGCCAAATTCATTGAAATGGGCTGAATTGGCTTTCCATCGTTTTGAAGGAGTTAGCGATAGCGATTTATTGGAACTATATGTGCCTCTTCTGCAAACATGTGTCATTGTTTGGACTCAGAATGAAAGATCTACAGATGATTTACAAAGGAGATTATCTCAGCTCTACAAACAGGGTGTCAAGTGTACTGAAAACATTCCTTTATTAGATATCGTGAATAAAGTTGAACAAAAGATATTTGGTTAGTTGTATTTTTTTTACTTGTGATATTTATTTATATTAAAGCTTTTTATTTGTGATAAATATGTATTGTTTACTGTCTGTTAATAATCAAGTGAGATTATTTTTACAATTCTTGGGATTATAATATTCAACCTGTAATAATTATTGATTTGGTATATAAAATATATTTATGTCTATTATTCTGTAATTTTATTGTCATATTCAAAATGGCTTGATCCACTCACAAAGTTATCCACTTTAAAGTACTGAAGCAACCTTAACATTTTTTTTTTTATTGGGAGTAACATGATAGATATGAATTCATGTGAATATGTAAATAGTTGTTTTGACACGTTTCTCAAGAGCGATAATAAAAGCTAGATAAGAAACAAAAACATTGGGAAATCCATTTTACATGTTGTTAATATGACTAAGAACTACATAGACTGAGCAATATGAATCATTTGTTTTGTTAGAACAATAGAATTTCCTTCAAAAGTACGAAGTCCATTTCTTTAATAAAGTAATATTGCTCTTAGGAAAACATCTTGATTAAAAATATTCTGTCACACAAATGTTGCCTGTCCATGAAACAATTATTCCAAACTTGTTTTTGATGAAAATGTTATCAGATACAGGGTGCGTAAAGCATTATTTAAAATTAAATTCTTAATCTACCCTATACAATAAAGATGTGACCAAACCAAGTAACACTAAAATGCTCATCGTTTCATCATGTCAAAATTGACATATTCACATTTTGTACAGGGTGAGTCAAAGAGTGATTTTTTTTGTTATTACCCTTAGTAAACATTTTCAATTTGTGATAACACTGATCTTCAAAATTGAAAATCGGTTGAAAAATGGCGGAGATGCAGTTGATTGTTCAATTGAACAAAGTTGGCCATGTAATTCAAACTTAAATCATCACAACTGACAAACGACCTCAGAAGTTACCAGAGGAAGCTTCAAAGTGCAATACAGTTGAAAGCTGAGGTTTTCATGTGTTGCAGTTCTCATATATCCCAACACTTATCAAAAATTACCTAAAAACCTGATAGTACCCATAAAGAAATGCTCACAACTGCCATTTCTCAAATGGCAACATGGGATGGGGAGAGAGAGATAGAGGGAGAGAGGAGAGACAAAGAGAGAGATAGAGAAAGAGCGCACACTTAATAGGGACGTTACAATTAGCAATTAATTGAAATGACTTCTTGAGTAGGTGTCTCCCGTCAGCTTTGTAATCTTTCCGAGCACCTCAGTTAAACTGAAGAATGTCCACTTCCTTAAATTGATTGAAAAATGTTGCAGCCAATTTTTGTCACTTTGAGGCACTTTCTACTAGTAGACCTCTCGAATAAATGAATATTTGGAAGCTTTGGTGTACATACAATTCAAGAAAGAGAAGCTACCCAAAACACCAAAACTTTCACTCAACATGCGTTTCATCAACAAAGTTGGCATTCTCAAGAGCTATAAGCTAACTACGTTAGTTGATTAACTTAGTAGCTAATGAAGTAGCTTATATCTCTTGAGAATGTCAACTTTGTTTTGGTTTTTGGGTAGCTCCTATTGATTAGTAAGTAGACAGCAACTCAGTTTTGCAGAAGCACCCAATAATTAAAACATACAGAGAGACTCATCATACCCCTATTCTAACCGGCACTCTATTGAACCACTTCTGAGCTCTGAAATAGTGACGATAGAGGCCAAATTTCGAAAATAGTGAGAAACGTGACAAAACTTTAAAATAGTGACCACTAGAATCAGAATCAGTCAATCAATAATAGTGACAACTGGCAATCCTGGGTTGGATTCAGTGTACCATAGAATTCTATTGACAGTTTTGTTTCTGTCCCACGAACTCTACTATAATTTCATCTCACATTTTCTATCGACAATAAAATTCTATGGTACACAGAATCCCACCCCTGATCTCCCTGAATCTCTTCAACAAGATTCTGTCCACCACCTTGGCCACCACACTAAGCAGTGAAATCAGTAGGTAGCTCTCTACCCTTGCAATTGGGATAATCTCTGCGAGTTTAAGGCATAGAGGGCAGTTCTGCCATTTTATTATGGCGTTGATTATGTACAATAGCTGTATTAGGGATTTCTTTGGGAGGTTCGTGAGCAGGACCACGTCGATCTTATCCACATCAGGTGCCTTGTTCCTGGGGAGTTCCATTTTGTGTGCATTGGAATCTTGCCCAGTCTAGTTTATTGTAATAGAGTGCTGACCACATATTGAATAGAAGAAATTGTGTGCAGTGCAGTGGTTTAAGAAAAACAAGTGTAACAAATTCGCAACTATTAATTTCAATTTTATTATCTGAAGACGTCGATCGCACATATATGCTTATATCAAAACAGAAACTGTACATAAATAATGGAAAATATGTGAACTAAACCTAACATAATGGACACCATCACTAACTGAAATGTTTTCTGGGAGAACTCACATAAAAAAAATTAGCAATAAAAATTACACTTATTTCCTAGATTTCTTTGAATGGTGCCGATCTCTACTGTCATCTCTGCTCCGTTTCTTATCGTTGGAACCGGAGTGAGAGCTCCGGCTTCTATCCTTGTCCCTGGAGCTCTTGTCTGGGGAACTCTTGGAGTGGCTCGAAGACTTGTGCTTTGAAGAAGAAGAAGAGTGTCTGTCTCTGTCGCTATTGCTCCTGTGGCGATCTTTATCTCTTGTAGAACCGTGTTTACTGGGCGAGGAATGTTTGCTAGACGAGTGTTTACTCGAACTCTTACTGCGGGAGTCGAGTTTTCCCCGGTCCTTATCTTTGGAACTGGAATGGGACGACTTGTGCCTGTTTTTGGAAGAAGCGAACTTGTCTTCTTCACCCGTGTAGGCCCGCTCTCTGTCCTCCTCGGCCGCTTCTCTCTCCAAGTCCGACCAGTCTTTGCCAGATTCTTCTTCTGAACCTGAAACAAACAAAAATCATGTAAGAACCACTGATAACCCTATTCTGCAACTCCAAAAGTGACCCTTGAGGATTATATATCTGCAAGACTCAATCGCTGTCTCACCTAAATCTTCCTCCGAGCCACTATCATCTTCAGTATCACCCTCGGAGTATTCAGAATCCTCCTCACTCCATTCAGAGCCTTCTTCGCCAACGTCAGAGGGGCGATAAACCTCGTCTTCCTCTTCAGATTCTTCCTCCTTTGCTGCTTCATCGTCGGATTCCGGATCCAAAAATGTCCAACCACCACTTTCGAAAAATCCTTCAGGATCGTCGGTAATAGTCTTCATGATTTTCACCCAGTTCAAAGATTGAACACCTTCCGAATACCTAGAGTGGGAAGACATTAAAACATTTTACAGAAAAACCAAGAGTTATCATTTTCAAATTTGGCTATGATTTGTTTTTCAAATTGTACTTCATACAGTAATGTTGACTCATTATAATGTAAAATAAACACACTTATTGTATTTAACATGTTCACTAGTTATGACTGTTTTTACCGTCATGTCCCCACTTTCACACGACGGTTATTACCGTCACCAGCAGTCGAGCATGCCAAACTTCAGTATTTGTTCAGCATTCACTCAGATTGTTTGTTATTTTGTGAGAGTGAATATTGTGTGAGCGTGATTATTGTGTGATCAAGTTCAAACTGCTGTTTGCTGAAAAAGTATTTTAAATCGTTGAAGTAACTCACAGTGACCGCCAAAAAGTGAGTAACATATGTGAAAAAAGTTTATTGTTGGAGAACAAATTCTGGGTGATCGACAACCTAGAAGTCAATTTTGAAACCTGTCAAGTGACACTGGTAGAGCGGCAGATTGAAAAAAATTACTAAGAAGAAGCAAAAATTGGAAAGGAATTTGGCTCATCTTCTTCTTTCTTTATTTATAAATCACATAGGTGAGAATATAACAACCAACATTCTCCTATTTACTGCAAAACGATATTGATAAACTAGCAAACTGGTGTATAACAAACAAATTACAGAAATGTTATTACTCTACGTACATTTTGGCGAGCAATGTATGTATGGTGACTTTTTTCATTAATTTTTAATTATTATTGTTAATAATGATTAATGTCCAAATATGCATCTGACATTTACCTTATATCACAGGAATTCAACCACTCCTTCACATGATCCAGCATGTTCATCGGAATGGCGTTAACCATGGAAGTTTTTCTTTGGTAATCTTTGAACACAAACACCATATCAAAGTTCTTCAAGTGGAACTGAACACGTTCAAAATGTACCAGTTCCACGTCTTCTAATGTTATTACGAACGGTGGCCATTCCGTCAGGTTGACCAGACAACCCGAAGTGGGTTGGAGCAGCACTGTGGAGCGGAATGGGGCTCCAGGGAAACCCAGTTCTCGGAAAGGAGTGTCGAATTCGATTTCTTGTTTCGTCATGGACTCCACCTAGAAATAACATGTACACATTGAAAATGAATGCAGATATGTCGTGAACTGGATGAGATAGGTTTTAGGACGAGAATAGTCACGTTGACTTTGAGTTGCAAGGGTGATATGGTTTTGAATCAGGTTGAGATTGAATTGCGAGAAGTGGGTTTCAAGTTTTTAGTCCCAAACAGTCGTATTGAGTTTCAATCGTAAGAAGTGCATTTCAATTTTTCAGTCGCAATAGTGAGAAGTAGTGAGTTTCGAATTTTTAGTAGCAAAGAGACGAATGAGTTTTAGTCGTGGGATGTGGTTTCAGTTTTTTTAGTAGCAAAGGGTCTTGAATTAGAGTCGCGCGAAATAGGTTTTGAGTTTCAAGTCGCAAAGAGTCGCGTTGAATTCCAGTCACAAGAAGTGTTTAATCACGTCGTGATAGAATCGTGAGATGTTGGTTTCAAGTTTTAATCGCGAAAAAACACAATTAGAAGGAACAAACCTTTTCACAGAAACTCTTGAATGCAGTTTTCAGCTTATGCCTGAGTTCCCGCTCTGACTGTTCAGCTGCTAGGTCATCTCTGTCGTGCATATGCTGATGTTTACCTAAATCTGTTGTGATTTCTCCCACCTCCGTGTAGAATTGAACATCAACATGTTTCTTCTTTCCAAACATAATAGCGTGCTTCAAATGGAAATGCAGCAGGATGATCATCTCCCCTTCGCAGGGTTGAAAGAAAGCGTTCTTGATGTTATTGTATAGAATGTCGACTTTGTCTCCTCTAACCGAGGTGTACCTGAAACCATTGGAATGGGCTTCCAAGGAACCTGTCATACGTTTCGATACTATGTTTGGTCTGATGTAAAGATCTTTCAGCTTGGGGTTACCCTTGTTCTGGGACAGGACCAAGGTGTCTTGTTTGACCAAATCTTCCTTTTCCTTCTCTTCTGCTTCTCTCGTTTTAAACTTCCTCTGAACTTCTTTGATCAGGCGGAAGGCGGTGTTCAAATTGGAAGAGGGGGCAGTAGTCTCTCCAGGTACTTTTGTGTTCAAGCTTCTGTAGGTAACTTCTTTGAGGAACGTTGCCTCTGGTTGAGACCAATTTCCTAGAGGGGGTACAAACAATAATAAACAGTTAGTCAAATATATAACTTAATACATAAAAATATGTCCGTGAAAATCTATCGATTTTATTCAAGTTTTGCTCATTTGCAGATGGTGCAATATTTTTAGGAAGTAGCTTTATCAAATAGGAATATCCTAATATACAAATATATATGAAAACTAACTTGTTTCTTTTTAAATAACACTAGAATACATATAAACAGTCCTGAATTTTTCTCCTATTCAACCAAAAATGTATCTAGAACCGGTTTCGGTATTCTCATGGTGGACATCCTTACCTGTATTATAATTATGGTGAATGTCAACTCAAGGGAGTCTTCAAAGCCTTTGAAGTTCCCTACAAACTTTTAACATTATTTGGGAGTAACTCAAACTTTTTTAAATCATGACATGTTTCAGTAAAACATTTTTATACCCTTATCAATCAATAATAAGAACCATCATTTCCAGGAAGGTACTAATTATAATTATCAATACTAGAGACGAAATAGGTACCATTTGAAATGAACTGTGATATCAGACAAAAGAAGGGTGTATCAAGGTTTCATGAACAGTTAAAAACATTGAAAATATTTTTCTATGGAGCTTTCTCAGCAAATTATAATCTTACCTCCTTCTCCTTTTCCCATGGCAGATCCTGGATGGAAAAAGTTGATACGCAAGTAAGTATAATCTCCTTCCACAGACTGAGAAATATTCTTGATTGTTGAAATATGGAAAGGCACAGCAATTCCATAAACTGGCATAATAACTGTCTCATACTTCTGATCCACATATAACTTCAGTTCTTTCACTTCAGATACTTTTGGTAGCTGATTAACATTCTTGTAAGATACCGTGTTTTTCCTCACTTTCTCCTTATCCTTTCCTCCTGATTGCTTAGCCAGACGTTCCTTTGCCTTTTCATTCAGCTGCATAGCTAGTTCCTTTTGGTGCTCCTTACGTTTCTCCTCTGTACTGTGTTCAGTTCGTAGTTTTGAATCCAAAACAGCAGACCTCTTTCCCCTGCCAAGGACTTCCTGTTTTTTCGGAGTATTTTCTTTTTCTTCATCATCTTCCTCTTCCTCAGAATCATCTTTGAGGAAGATACCAATGTTTTTAATTTTCTTTTTTGATATTGTTAGTACTGAAGCAGGTTGCTCTTCATTTACAATAACAGTATCACCTATAAACAGTGCATACACTTTTCCTTCCTTTTCAGAAGCCTCTTTGTTTTGCAGGTTACTAAAGCCAATGTTCAAGTTGAACACCATGCCTTTCTTGGCTTCAGCAGTGCTTTTGGGGCCAATCATCAAAGAGCTTTCTTTGAATTCAATACCCATAGCAAAACCAAAATTCTTTGTTACGTGTTCTACCAATGCTGGTTTCTCTTTCTTTATATAATTGTAGCCAGCTTCGTAAACATCAGAGAGTTTGACACCATTGTGTAGTTTCTTCATAACCTCTTCTTCTACATTAAGTAGAAAATTGTAGTTGTTTTGAATTTCCTCAGAGGGATTCACAAGCAGGGTTCTGACAATGTTGGAGCAGTAGGATTTGTATCTGGCCCCAAGTGAGCATATTATAGCCCCAAAATGCAGGTTATTCTTATCACTGACAACGCTGAATTTCAAACTATAGGTACCACCAGACTGGATGATAGCAGGATAGCACATATCTACTTGGTTAACGTCCACACCTGATACATACTTCTTATCAGTGATTGCAGTTTCCACCCCTTCAGCTAATTTGCTATGCTTGACTTTTCTGTCAGCATCAATAATCTCCATGATCTGATCTTTCAAGTATTTTGTGAAAACATCAACTGTCACCATACAAGCTTTCTTAATTGTGATTATCTCGGAATCTTCTTTGGGGCACATGAGATATCCCATCTGCGAGCTCATATCGATGCTCTCAAATTCGTTTTTCTTCAAGGCAGCTTTCCAACTTTCCACCAAAGCCCCGGTGTAGTTATCTTTAGAGAACACTCCGATCGTTTTTCCATTTTTACTTTCTTTAATAGCTTTACACAGTATTTCGAATTTCGCTGTATCGCTGTCTTTGTCCCTTACGAGAAGCCCTAGCTGAATGTGCGCCTCGTCTTTGGAATCGGCCTGCCGGAGAAAGTCTATTTTCTTTTTGCTGGCCAGGAAATAGGTCTTCTTTTCGGTGAGGACCATTATGGTATCGGTGAGTTCGTATCCCAAGAGCCATGTTTGCAAAGCACCGGATTTGCTGTAAACAATTTCATCGTCTTTGCCGACCGCGGAGACCAGAGCGTCCATCTTAGAGAATCCATTTCCACTCTCTGGATTCTGCCAAGCGTTGTACAGCCTCTTCAATCGGCGATGAAAAGTGTCTTTATCTAAGTTCAAGTTTGCCATTTTCCGACACTACTCGTAGTCAGCCATTTAACGAACGAACAAAAGTAAATTGAGAATTGACTAAAATGAAAATGAGGCGCGAGTTCCTGTTATAAAAGCGCATTAAATAGTTGACACTTGACAGACGTCGATTTTCCTCTTCTTCAGTTTTATCACAAAATAAAAGTGAGCTAGCTTGACGTAGTATTTCAAACTTTACTATGCATTTCCGCTAGGTGGCGCTAAAAATGTAGGCACGAAACAATATAATGGTGATCAGCTGCTAAATTCCATAAGAGACCGTAGTGTTTATACTTTCAGTCTTATTTAAATCTGAATGAAGTACTTGACATGTCGAAAGTTGAAATGAGTTTATCAGACATTTTTATTCACGATGACGTGTCCATGTCTTACATAATTTTTTGTTTTTAAATGGAAAATAATGTAAAGAAACTTTGTCTCTGGTACTATTGATAGTGCATTTAGCATTGCAGCACTAGGCAAATACACTTAGTAATGAAACTTTTGACTGCTGCCGTCATTTCAAGTTGACTTTCTGCTGAATAAGGGTGAGTTCCCAATATATCGTTTATGCTTTTCGCGTCGCGCCTCACGGATTCTTATTGGCGAATTGGTAAATTGTGTCCAAAAATTCGTGACGCGTGACGCGAAAAGCAAGACCGATTCATAGGGAACTCACCCTAACCTTCCTCTATTCTGTCAAAGATAGGCCCCTACCCCCTAACGGTGGCCCTCAAAAAAGCAAAACCAGGAGACGACCTGGCTAATTTCTCCGACGAGAAAAGGCCATAATTATGGAAAAAGAAGAAGAAGAAGATTCTGTGTTCTATGACTTCTATGGTCACTGCCGTCACTGGTCAGTTGACACTGTTGACAGTAGAAACGAAAGTACGAAAGTTTAAAGTATGGAATCTGTTTTTAATAATTAAAAATACGTAAATGATAGAATACTGTGAGGTGATTTATTTTCTCTTACAAGTATCACATAAAAATAAATAAGCTATTTAAAAAATGGTTCTAAGCCGCATGTTGAAAGTTTCAGAAATATGGTAAAAATTGCTAACCTAGAAATGTTGAAACATTGCAGTTTCTTTAAATTTTTAGCCTGAAGGAAAATGGTTTCTTACGAAAATCGTTTTTTGAACCGAATGCCTCAAGAAGCGCCAGGTATTTCAAAAAAGGAAGGATCAGCAAAGAAGAACCAAAGATAAACCCAGAAAGCCTAGCAACACCGTTCACAAACGTTTGTGCTGATTCTAGAAATCTTCAGGCTGGGAATCTACTAAAACCATTTTTATTTACAGTGGCAGTAAGTAAGTAAGGGTTGACAACTATAATATATTGATGTGAATACAGTTTTCAGGATCATGTTTTATGGGGGCCGCAGTATGGGAGTACGAAAATATGAGATCACATGCTAAAGGTTTATTAAAGAAACCTATGAAGTTCTTCAAGAAACAGACTGAATATGGGATTCAGACAACAAACAGCATAGCAAAGGAGGTGAAAGCATGGTGGAATCATTTAACTCCAGGAGAGCGTGTTTTTACACCAATATGTGTGCTGAATATTCTAGTATTTGCAGCTTGGAGAGTTCCTAGACTTCAGCCACATATGATGAGGTATTTCTGCTCCAATCCCGCCAGCCAGAGTGTCTGCTTGCCAATGCTACTATCAACTTTTAGCCACTATTCAGCACTACATCTGTTGGCCAACATGTATGTTCTCCATAGTTTCAGCACAGGTAATATATTATGATACATCAAGGGTTCGTGCTGGTTTTCATGGACTATTTATAGGGATGCTACCTTCTGGTAAATCTGGACATATCAGAGCATTCAAATTTTTTATCAATGTGGTAACAGTGCTATTATAAATTATTTCAAAGCTTTACCTGGAAAAAAATTAAAATTCTATGGTTGTGAAGTTATCTACATATTGTCAGAGAGATTGAAATGGGAGTGACATTGTTGAAATGAATAAATTTCGTATTATTAGGGCACCCTAGAGTAAGAGTTATGTATTTCCTGAAAAATATTTTCCAATCGAGAAAACTCTAAGAGTTTTTTTAAAATTGAAATTGTATTTTGTTCTACAAGCTTATGTGATAAAACTAATTCATGTACCCAAATCAAGTAAAATATGCTTTTTTATATCAAGAATATAAATAATTATTGACAAAGTGATGATCAATTTGAGAACAGATCAAAATATCTATAAATAAAAATATGAAAAAATTCCTCAATACTCACAATTACTTTGAAGTTATCACAGTCATTATTTATATTATTGATTTTTTACTTTTTTCAAGGTGCTGTCCATAGTTTAGGAATGGAGCAGTTTTTAGCACTGTACCTGAGCGCAGGCGTTGTCTCTAGTTTCACAAGCTATTTCTATAAAGTCGTCACGAAACAGCCTGGATTATCCTTAGGAGCTGTGAGTAGATAGAATTGACTTGAGATTTACGGAAATAAATATCGCAGCTGATCCTGCAGTACGCTAAACTCGTTTTGTTACTGATTTCAGTCTGGAGCTATTATGGCCATTCTGGGGTATGTGTGTACGCAGTACCCTGACACTCGTCTAGGAATAATATTCCTTCCAATGATCACCTTCTCAGCGGGCACAGTAAGTCGCACAATCTAAGATTCGATATCGCTCTGTAAACACCTCTTTTCCAGGCTATAAAGTTCATTATTGGACTTGATACTGCCGGAGTCTTATTAGGATGGAAATTTTTCGATCACGCTGCTCATTTGGGTGGGGCAGCTTGCGGCATGTAAGTGAGGTGTTGTTTAGGTAGCAACTTCGACTATCGTTGATTTTCTGTTGTAGATTCTGGGCCATGTGGGGCAACCAGTACATTTGGCAGAAGCGGGAGCCTTTGCTACGGTACTGGCATGACATCCGAGGAGCCATTAAATGATTCAAATGTAACTGTCTGTGATGTATATTGACTAATAGAATATTGAAGTATCAACGTTTTTTTCGTAACAGGCGCAGTTCGTACTGTTTCGTTTTTGTGGAGCAGGTCTGAAATAAGTCTGACAGAGTAAAACCAGTTATAGTGATTCATTTAACTAGAAAGAAATTTGATTTGCGGCAGTTCAAAGATGAAAGGAACAAACTGAATTGAAACTGTGAACTAGCGGAGATTTGAACCCGAGACCTTTCAATTTCAGGGAATAGAAGCTCACACTTTAAATATTGCATTCCATTAGTATGATGTGGATCGTGTTTTCAGTCAGCATTCTTGTTTCTGGGGTCTTAAATAAGTGACACTCATTGGATAACTGTCTTCTTCATTAGCTTGGGCCAAAAATCAGCTTTACCACCTTAAACTCTCCCACACTTCAAATACTTAACAAGTATTACTTCAACTGTTTAAAGAATAAACAACGATTCAACTATCCCATGGCTCACGGTCAAACAGATTGACCAAACTACCTCTAAGTGACGTCATTTCTATTGGTTTGTTTCAAATTAAGTAAATATTATGCTCAATGAAGTAAGTTTAGTACCAAGTGATGGAATAGTTGTATTGGAAATCACTTTTTTGAATTCAGAGGCATAGCTGAATTTGAAGAATATCTTGAATCCCAAACCGAGAAGATAAAATATATAACTCAAATACAGACACTATATTTTATTACAATTTGCTTGTCAAATGCTCCGCGTGGTATTTGATATGTTCGCCAATGAAGGATGCAATATAAAAGTAGCTGTGGTTATACCCTTCTCTTTTCTTCAGTATCGCTGGAACGCCCACTGACTTGCAAGCTTCCAGCAAGTTCTCCGGTAACAGTTCCTTTTTCGCCAAGAAATTATCGTCCAAACCCTGAAACATCAACTCAGTAATATTATCCAATACGACTGTTTTTTTTTTATTACCTGGTCTAACAGCAATTCTAGTGGTGGTCCGTTGTACTTTTTCACCAATTCCGTGGCATCCCAATCGCCCCACGACCCGGTCTCCTTGGGTCCCAAATACCCCGTAAAAGCTTTTATACCCCAAGGACATTGCGAAGGGTTAGATATAGCTGAGAACGTTGAAACAGACTTGAACATTCCAGGGTTCTTCAAAGCGCACACCAGTGCTCCGTGGCCACCCATACTGAAAATCAAATGTGATAATTAGCGGACAATTATTCGGTTCTCACTATCATAATTTTTATACGACTTTAAAGGCCGCCGTCTTATGAAATTGTTTCCTAACGTTTCGTTAGCGCGACTGGCAAACTATTTCAGAGATCTTTGATATTTCATACAACTGGCAGAATAGAAAACCTTGTCATCAGTGAAATATCAAAGATAAACAGACCTCTGAAGAAGTAAGCCACTAGCGCCAACAAAAAAAAACGACTGCCTTCAAATTCGAATAAAAATAGTGAAAACTTCGGCCGCAAAAACCTGTTTTATTAATTATTCGGTTATTGGCTGACCTGTGACCCATGATGGATTGATGTCCCGGTGCGACTGGGAAATTGTCGTTGACGATGCTAGGAAGTTCAGCGGTAATGTAACTGAACATTCGGTAGTTCTTTTTCCATGGGTCCTGAGTGGCGTTCAGGTAAAATCCAGCTCCCACTCCGAAGTCCCAGTTTTCAGAGTCTCCGGGGATATTCAAGCCTCTCGGAGAGGTATCTGGGTTAACGATTATAACTCCATACTCTGCTGCGTACCTATAAAACATAAAGTTTGAGTTGGGGGTGTAGCTATAATATGTAGTTGATTTTTTGTTCAATTTTCAAAAAAACAGTTCAGTTTGTATGAATAATTTTATCGAACTTTCGTTACAGACGCTTACGTTTTGGCAAGGACTTTGCAGTTATCAGAGCTAGTTCCTCAAAAGCTGAGTACGTAAAACACAAGTTTGACATAAAAACAAGAAACTAGTATAAACAGTAAACAGCATTTTTTTGAGATTCTGTTGACTCTGTTCATGGAAACACAGGCCACGTAATTAAATTCGGACTGGTAATCAATTAAAAACCGAATTAAAGAGTACCTCAATGGAGCTCAAAAGCAATCTGGATTATAGAAGCACCTGCATTATCGGGACACCACTATATTTAATACTTGGAAGAGAATTTCAGTTCAATTTCACTTGAAGCCAAGCTCTAGCGAAACGCATGTCATGATCTTGTAAAATTAGTAGGTATCTGGTAGTTTTGATTTTATTTTTCTTCACATCAATAATAAATTTAAAAAGAAAGAATTGAGAGTCTTTTGATTGTTGTTTGGTTAGAGTAAATAACTCCGGAACTATATACCTTTGTGCTCCTGACTTTTCGATGAAATTTGCCTCACTGCACGTTAAACCAGATAACCAATAAATTACAGGTAATTTCGTCTCTTCAGCTTGAGGGGGTAAATAGACTCCAAATTTCATTATACACCCAAGTTCCTTCGACTCGTGAGAGAAAACTTTCTGGACTCCTCCGAACACTTTGTTCGATGATACTTCGGTTAAGGTCATCTGTAAGAAATGTGAAGTTACCTACATCAGCTGTATTTTGAAGAGGGAGTTTACATTTTTTGAAAAACATGCTATGAATTGTCCTACGAGAAGGGTTTTTCGGTGAAAGTTCATTACAGCGAACTAGATTCAATCGGAGGAAAGTTATTTGGTATTTACTGCGTTTTTAGACTAAAAATTGTGATCAGGAAAATCGACAAATCACCATATTAAAAATTAATATTTTTCTGTTCCCATTTTATATCACCAAGTACCTATCTCACCTTAATTTACGATTATCGTTACGTTTCGTATTCCACGAGAACTACCTAAAAGATCAAGATTTGAGAAACGAAATAAACAATTTTTCAGCAAATCTGATAAGAGTTCATAGGTTAAGGAGAAAGGTTAAGGCTGAACGCCGAACCTCTGAACGTGATATGGTTGATAATCAAAAAAATTGGTTTATCAACAATGTGCTGTACAATTATTCAAAATGAATAAAGATTAATTCATATTTGTTATTTGTTAAAAATTACATGACAAAAAGGCTTAAGCCAGTTATGCACTCCATTGCGATCGCTCATATGGAAGTCTGGTCGATTTAGACATTTGCAACGCGACTGATTCAGTGAATTCTGAATTCTGTGGTGATCCGGTAGGTAGAGCTGCGATCTATGTTCTTTCAGTTGTGTCACAGAACACCTTACCTACACAGGAGTGTCATTCAAGCGTTCCTCCAAAACAAATTATTTTTTTACTAATGCGATGCTTGGCTTGATCAGAGTAATAAAACACCATAGAGATGCCTTCTCTATCCTTGTATCGAAATCAACATAACTTTGTTTGTTTACAAGCGAGGGCCTTATACATGTTAAGTCCAATATGCATTCGGGTAGTTTCGTGTATGCACGCTCATTTCATTCGGATTAAGTTGTCATTCTTCGTTTGTATTATGGACCTTCTTACTCTAATTGTAAACAAACTGTCCATAACATTCCACCACCCGTCACCCCCTTCGCCCACAAATTGTATAGCGGAGACGTCAGTCTGTGCGGTAAATTCAAATTGGGACGCCGCACTTTAACTTTTTATTCAAAAACTTTAAAATACAGATCGGTGAATAAATATAAAATTCTAAACTATTGGATATTTCCAAAAATAATTTTCTTCAATGGACAGTTTGAATTCACCGCCCAGAAATGACATTAAAATAAGCCAAATTTTAATTGCCACGAAAATTCAAGGACATATATAGTCTCTCAATTGACGTCACCACGATTACTTCCGTATGCTTTTGTATATTTATATTATGAGGGTTCACCCACTACTTTTCTCCTTTGTATATATATATATATATATATATATATATATATATATATATATATATATATAGAAGGCATCGCGCTGACGTTGCCTATAAAATCAGTCGATTGGGCCATCTTCTACAATAGATCGAAGGGCCGGCATCTGTCAAAATATACTAATGGTAAGTCTGGGGCTTAATACTCCTAAATGGAACACGCCTATTGAGTGTCACTTCCGTGTAGCTAAGGTGTTCTGTGGTTCTGTGCCATGTTGACAGTTGACATTTAAATTTCAATATTTTTTATAGTTTTCTGAGATGTCAGGGAAAGGGCAGGTCGTTGTAAGTTTGTGTTGTTTTTCTTCGTAAGGGGATGCAAAAAATGCAAAACCCATGTCTCACCTGACCATTTTTAGTTCCTAATTATCATTGAAAATATCCAATGACGAATATGTCAGACTAGTTTCTCACGTGTGCGAAACATAACCTCCAAGATGACATCTGTCCCAATTGCAAGTAAAATCTACATACAAGTTTGAAAATATTGAATATCTGATTCAGACATTTATTTTCAGCTCGTAGCTCTTCGGGAATTGAACTGTTCTCGGGACCACCGACTTTTGAAAATGTCCAGGAATTTGAGCCTGTTAAGAGCAGAAATTGCCGAATTATCTTGTTCAGTCCGGATGGACAGTATCTTGCCTACGTCAACGGAAAAACGTGAGTATTATCCAAAACTTCTTAGACGGTTTTTGTTAATGTGTATGTTCTAGGTTGAAAATCGTAGAAACGACTACTTGGAAAGATGTAGCAACTATCAAGGAAGTCAAAGCATACTGTTTGGCATTTTCACCAAAAAGTACATTTTTAATGAGTTGGGAGCCATTTACAGTAAACAGCGCCAATCCTCAAGGTAGTCCCAACTTAAATATCTACAAATCAGAAAATGGAGAGCTTGTAAAGAATTTTATACACAAAAAGCAAGGAAACTGGTAAGGTCATTGCTCATACTGCTGTAGATTCAAATATTACCTCCGAATTTTCCAGGGAACCTCAATGGAGTGCTGACGAAAAATTATTTACACGAATGGTTAATACTGATGTAGTTTTTTACGAAGATCTCAACTTTGAAAGGATTGTTGCTAGGATAAATTGTTACAAGGTTGCTTCATACTCTTTGTCACCCAATATTGGCACATACTTTTTGCTCTGTGACACTCCTGGTAGCCCAGGACAGCCATCTTTTGGAAGGTATTGATCATTCCCATGTATTGGCTATTTCTGGGAATTCAAGCTATTTTCTCAGTACTTCGATAAATTGTTATGTGGTTACATTTTGAAATGTTTCTTGTAGATTATTCAAATACCCAAATTTTGAAGGCGCTCAGGCTATAGCAAACAAAAGTTTCTTCCAAGCAGAAAAAGTTGAATTTATGTGGAACTCCAAGGGCAACAATGCTCTTTTACTGACATCAACTGAAGTTGATAAAACTGGAGGTTCCTACTATGGCAAACAAGGTTTATATTTTATCGGATTAAATGGACAAACCATGATGGTCAATTTAAGTGAGTATTGAGTACAAAACTGAATATTTATGACTTGCCATTTTTGTCTGATATCAACAGAAGTCACTTATAACTGAAATTATGGTTATAGGTAAAGAGGGTTCAATTTATAGTGTGAGCTGGTCTCCGAAAAACCAAGAGTTTTGCGTTGTGTATGGATTCATGCCAGCTAAGGCAACGATTTTCAATCTGAAATGTGAGCCTGTTTTTGAATTGGGTTCTGGTCCTAAAAACTCAATATATTACAATCCACATGGAAATATTCTGTTGCTGGCTGGATTTGGCAATTTACGTGGGCAAATTGATGTATGGGATGCTGTGAACAAGAAAAAAATTGGTAAGTGAGAGTGGGATATATCTATATCCTATAAATGTGAATTAGGTCAGTTTCTTTCCTTTTGTACAAAAGGCACTTGTATATAAGTAGGACCGACTATAAGATTTTTCTCTTAATAGATGCATAGTTGCAACTTTTTGGATCCGTGAGCATTCAACACCATTTATAGCAACAAAGAAATTAGTTTACTATGGTATAGTTTTGTCTTGTTCAGAGCATTATTTGACTCATAAGAAAAAAAACAGAAAAATTAATAACTCTCTCTCTGGAAAGACTATGGAAAAATCTGTTGTGCCATACTGCCGTTCTAAGCAGAACTCCCGTATCTACAAAAATGCTAAAATGGTTTTTACTTAGTAGGAGTGCATTATTTTGATGGATACAGTGATATATGAATTTTTTTTTTCTCAAGAACTGCGAATTTTTTATCACTACATGCAAGAGTAAATTTCTATAATTACATTTTGGGTAATTTTTTCCAGCCAGCTGTGAGGCACCAGACACCACTCTGCTGAAATGGGCAGCAGATGGAGAACACTTTCTAACTGCCACCACTGCCCCTAGGCTAAGGATAGGTAACGGGTACAAAATTTGGCACTACTCATCTGCTCTCCTGTTCGAGAAACACTGGCCCCAAAAGGAAGAACTCACCTATGTCTGTTGGAAAGTAAGTAATCTTTTCGTAAATTTCAGCAGAGTCTGCAGTGCTTTTTTTTCTAGAAATTCCCGAAACAGACGTACCCCGAACCGAAATTGGAGTTGAAAAAGGTGGAAGGTATTGCTTCTACCCAGCCGCAAGCTTCGACTCAAGCTTATAGGCCTCCGTCAGCAAGGAACAAGCCTCTGGTCAAGTTTAGTTTAGATGATGACGATGACATACCTCACAAGACAGGTAGGAAAGCTATCAGTTATTGAAGTTGGACCAAAATGAACGTCAAACAGTCAATTGTTCAATTATTGAATAAAAGGGTTTATTATACTCTTATAAAGGTCATCCGGAATCGTGCGACCTGAACATTGAATGATATCATGAAGTTTTGAGTAAGTCAAAATTATGAAAGAGTGAGTTTAGTATCTCTGAATTCCGACTTACTTGGAATTCTCTGACAAACACGGAATTCATAATCCGGAGTACAAAGTCAAAATTTTAAAATTCTGAGGTAGTATCTCTGAATTGTGACTCATTCGGAATTATACACTGAAAATTTAATGAAATCATGAAGTGTATTCTGACACACTCGCAAGTCTGAAATCTCAGATACTAAGTCAGAATTGTTAATGTCTTAGAACCAAAGTTGTAATTATGAAAGTCAGGGTTAGTATGTTGAAATTCCGACTTGTTGTCTCTAAACACAAAATGAAATTATGGAATTCTGAGGTAGCTGGTAGGACTTTTGATATAGTAGGTCTGAATTATGGAATTCTGAGATCCTAAATTGAAATTGTAGATTTTCAAATTACTAGGTCGAAATTCTGAATTATGATGAAATTATTAAGAAGTTGAAAATA
Source organism: Chrysolina haemoptera (assembly GCA_958298965.1). NCBI lineage: Eukaryota > Metazoa > Arthropoda > Insecta > Coleoptera > Chrysomelidae > Chrysolina > Chrysolina haemoptera. Next base: position 32,648,146 of record OY282589.1, on the reverse strand, counting down.
TGAAATTCCAAGGAATGATTTATGAGATACCAAGTCGGAAAGTCGGGATTGTAAAAGTCGGAGTTAGTCTCGTGTGGTATTCTTGGTATTGTTGATGAAACTAGGATGTTTTTTTTAGGTAAAGACCCAGTTCCATCTAAAGCTGCGCAGAAACAGAAGAAGAAACGAGAGGCGAAAAAAGCGAAAAAGTTGGAGGATGGTATACAGGAGGAGCCAAAATGCCCACCAGTTGTCAGTAATGTCAAGATTACTTTGACTGGTGATCCTGAGGTCGACAAAAAGAAGAAGAATATCAAAAAGGTATAATGTTAATATATCTTCAAAGAACAGTTGAGCTTTAAGAATTTCATCCTTTATTCATGCACAAGTATTTTTTACAGAAACTGGATGCAATAGAGAAACTCAAACAGCTGCAAGCTGAGGGAAAACAACTAGAAATCAATCAGCTCGAGAAAATCAAAGCAGAAGCGGAGCTTTTGGAGGAGTTGGCAGCCCTTACAGTGTGATTTTTATTAACTTATGTAATTTACATTTTTACTTTTATTACAAAAGTATATTTTAACAAAAAAGTTGTGATTACGAGCTACATTGACTATTCTATTAAAAAAAATTCTGAAAAGATTTTGAATTCTTGAACGGCTTCCAATAATGCCGATGTGTTCTGGAATAAATTCATTCTAAGGCGATAAACCCCTATTGGAGAGAAGAGTTTTGCATATTATTTTCTTTTGTGAATTCTGAAAAATTAAATTGACTTGTCATCTAGCATACTAAAGTCGAAGTTATTAAATAATATTGTAGAAATCTGTCTGAATTTCGCAACAATGGGAGTTTGTTTTGGTTATTGATTAAGAGATGGCAGAACATATTGTGTCATGGTCTCGAATAAGCTTTTAGGCTATGTTAATTTTTTACGATGTTAATATTCACACATATTTATGTATCTTGTTATTCTGCTAAAATTATATAAACGTGTAACCAGATATGTTAAATGGGTGAAAATCAACATACAGCTTACATAATTAACACTAATAAAAGTTTTAATGGAGCGTCGAAAATTAAAGTTGCATTCTAATACTTCCGAAATGAAGATTGCAATCGCTTGCTCTGAAAATAAAGGTTGTACTCTGACCCTTTTGAATATAAAGAAAACTGATCTCAAATGTTGACATTTTCGTTAAAATCTCAGTTAGCGAAGTCTCTTTTTCGTTCTAGAAGGTAAAAGACTTTTACGTCCTGTTTATTATTTGTTAAGTTGCTACCATACGAAAGTCATGCAAACAGTATCGCCTCATTCGTTTGTTTTGGTTCAAACACGAAATGTCAATCAACAGTGACAGATACTTATTCATCATTTTTTCATTCTCATATTAGTTTTAATGCAGTTTTCCAATAGTATATTGTGTAACTAGTAGTAAAAGTATTACATTCCCGGACGACAATGTAAATTGTTGGCCGAGGCAACAAGCATTTTAGTCTGGGAATGTGTTTTTACTACGAGGTACACATATTGTTTTTCTGAAATCACAATCAACCTTATAGTAAATTAAGAAATTTTTATGAATGCAAAACAATTTTTTTATTGCTCATTTTTGTTGAGACGCCGGCAAAAAATTTCGTGGGCCGTTTCCATATGGGGAAGTTCATCGTCACCGTTTGTTTATTGTTGAGACACCGGCAAACATTTTCCCGGGTCGTTTTCGATAAGGGAAAGTTCGTAGAATGGTTATTTTGCTGGCAAAAATATTTTTGGGACCTCCAAAAATAATAATCGCTTTCGAATGTATCCATTATAAAAGTTGTATTAGAGTGTTTCAAAAATTTTTAAGTTCCATCAAACGCTCTGCCCTGGTATTGAAAAAAGGAAAATACTTACCCTCTGAAAGTTTTTTTTTAGCTTGGGGATGAATAATTAATATTACAACCCTGGTGAAAACAATAATATATTTATTGAAAACAATACCTATATGAGAAAACACAACCATGAGACAAAATAGGGCTAATAGTGCCTTAAAACTGATTTATAAAAATAGGTAATATTAATTTGTACAAGAACATGGAATAGACGTTCAAAAATTCAGATTCAACATTTGATCAGTCCTTATGAAGACCTTTACGAGTCATATCAAAAATGATATTTGTATATATTCAAAATAACCGATCGACCTTCACTTCAGTAGTCATTCATATTAAAAAAGTATCAACTGTGATTGCCTTGTAGAACAACTTAAAAAAATTTACAGAAAAGCATAAATCCAGAATTTATGGTTAACTGTAAACATTGTATATTACCCTGACACTCTAGAGAACAGAAATGAAATCGAATCCATAGGATCTATTCAATTCCTTTTTTACATGAAACACAGTTTTTATTAATTGAAAACTGCAATCATCAATCCAATCTTTCTCGTAAACCTATAAGAGATATTTCCGACGGCAAGTCTCCAAAAGAAAACTACTGCTGTTTCTTCTATTATATTCTATCAAGTATAATTCTACGGTTGTAAGGAGCCATAGTTGTTTTGTGTTGAAGACTTCCTGGCAAAAATACCTAGGTTTAGGTGGAAGATTGTATTTTTGTTTTATTAAATGCTCACTACTTGAAAAACCAAACAGAAATCGGTATGATCTTTTTTAATGATTTTTTTTTCTTCATTACTGACTTTTGGCTATTCAAATCGAATCTCTAATAGTAGCCAGGGGTTTAGGAAGAATATTTTTCAAAACTTATTCAAGAATAATAAAATTATCTATTCTCTGTAATACAGAAAAAATAAATGGAATACAAAACTGACGAAAACAGATCCATGATTAGGAGTCGCAGTATAATGACCCACTTAGATCTTCATACTTATTCGTTTTTTTTTTAGAATCACAGTTGCACAGAGCAAAGCATGTAACGAAACAAAATAGTACTAGACCCTAACAGTTCCGTTATTTATTTCAGAATAAATTTCCGGGGTTAGTTTTTCATAATGCCCTGAGGAACTATTTAAGTAGAATATATTATCACTAATTTTCGATGGATCGAAGCCTTCTCCTTGCAAGTCGTTCTTCTTCAGCTTGTATGTACCTATAAAGAATAAGAATATGAATATGTGTTGTATGTGGACAATCACTGAAAATCATTTAAGTCAAAGTTTTATAAAAAATGCAGCCCTTTCCTTCATTTGGCCCCCAACAAATACGGAAAGTTCATTCAAAACCGATATTATTCGCTTTTTATTTATTTATTTTTTTTTTCATTTGATGAGTTATGTTCTTCAATTTATCATTATTATTACAAGCTTTTATTTAACTTGCCCTGTTAGTTAGTATGTATGTGTGGGACAAATCTTGCAACTGAACTGTGACCCCCCTTTTAGTCGTCTGATTATCTTGAAATCTGGTAGGTGTTCATGATACCGGTGACAACACATCTTGGAATTTGTTAGGGAAAAAGACAAAATGGCGAAGCCAAGACACCGCGGTAATAAATATTCAAATTAAAAGATACCGCGAGGCATTTTTGCAAAGTTGTTCATAAAATCGCGATAATAAGTATTTTGAATAAATTCAGGAATATTTTCATCATAATTCACTCTATTCAAAATTGAAAAGTAATTAAATAATGCGCAACTGCATAAGAGGTTGTTTGGAGAGACTCGGAGCTATCAAGTTCTATTATATTTAGGATACCCTGGGCCAAAACTTATCCCTTCCATATCTGTTGATTTCCTCTGATTCGAAACTAGCTTACCTGTCAAATCTATTTTCCTCAGAATCCTAATGAAAATCGGCCTTGCATAAGCGGGCAGAGTTTTCTTCAAGCCTCCAGCTAATTTATTCAGATCCACCTTGTCGTCCGGATCCAATATGGCCGCCATTCCAGCTCGTCCCTCCTGCCCTCTGATTTCTGCTCCATAAACCACCACATCTTTGTAATCTACCAAATTGCTCATAACGGCCTCGACTTCAGAAGTAGAGACATTTTCTCCTTTCCACCTGAAAAAACAAGATGACTTAAGTATTGGATAACTGGTCGGGAAAATTTAATGAAATCAACAAAGTCACACAAATCTGAAAAATATGCATTGTCAGAAAATTTTATTCCTCATAAAAGTTGGTGCAATGCGGAAAACTTGTACTTGAGTTATCAAAATTCTGAATTTCCGAACGGTGTACAGGGGAGAACAAAAATAATTTTGACACACTTTTTGAAACTCACTGTATAATGCAGTTTTAAGTTAACACAAATTTCCCTTCCTACCTGAAAGTGTCTCCCGTCCTATCCTTGAAGAACAAGTTTCCCAATTCGTCTGCTACCAAGATGTCTCCCGACAAAAATGCTGCGTCTCCGTGCTGAAAGACGTTATGAACGATTTTTTTTTTAGACGCCTCTTCGTCCACGTAACCTAAAAACGCCCTGGAAGGATTGTTGGGGATGATTTTACCGATAAAAACTCCCGGCTCGTTCGGTTTACAGGGCATGCACAACCCTTTAGCATCCCTTATCGGTTCGCCAGTGTACTGATCGACCCGTATAATGGAAATGGGGTAGACCGAGGGGATTATTCTTGATACGAATCCTATGGACCCCACGGTATTATCGATGTTAACTGAAAATAAATTACTACGTAATTTCACAATATTTTTTTGAGAAAAGTTATTCTGAGCTAACTATTCCCAAGAAAAAGTTCATTTGAATTTTGTATAGTACTAATTGCTAGAGTATTATCGGAAAATGTATTTTTTATTTTTTTTTCTTGTTAAGTGTTAAGAAATTTTAGTCAATCCAGTCTTTTACGTTAATCATATCTTCATCCAGCCTGTATTTGTTTTTGTCATGTCATAATAATGTGGTGTTGTCTGCAAATATAGTGAGTATTCCTGTAATGGCAGGCATGGACGATTTCGCTCCCACCAGAGGCGCTATTGTAAGTGGGGGTCCTGTGTATCAAGTAAATACTAGCATATTACTTGAATTATTCGCTAATATGGAAAAATACAGTCATCTGAGTGTGAGAAAGTCTCATTTTGGAATCGAAAAAGGAAGGAGCAAAAACATTCGGCCACAAAGAGCCGTTGATTCGAAGTTTAGTTGCTGGAATCGACGTTGAAACATTGGTTTCTAGGTTACCTTGTCCGTATTTTTTATATTTCTTCTGCTCTCGTCAATAAAAGTGATAAAGGTGCTCCACTTTATTGATTTCTAGTTGGTATAGCTCCTTTATATAGTAATGGCTTTGCTTAGAGCAAATAAACTCTCATCAATAATTATAGGTTAGGTATTTTGTTCATTCTCTAAATCTACTCTAAAACAAAATTATTCTGAGGCATGATTATAAACCTACACTTTTTAACAATACCAACAGGACCTCCACTGGCAGCAGCGCCCCCTACTTTAGGCTTGCGAGAATACATGCCATTTGTATGTTAGTATGTAGTAAGTAAAGAGTGAATACAAATACTCCGATACAATGATGAAGAAAGTAGTCAAAAATATAAACGCTAAATGTGAGAAATAACTTTTTTTTCGAAAGTATTTGAAGAACAAAAATTAACTAAAAACCTTGTATTTCTCACCTATGTTTGCGTTACCTTCCGTAGCTCCGTAAAATTCTCTCACGTTCGGGATATTGAATCTGTCCACAAACTCCGTCCAAATCTGCGGACGCAATCCGTTACCAAATATCATCCGCAAGCTGTGGTCCGTATCATTATCCTGGGGAGGTGTCGCCAAAATATATCGACACATTTCTCCAATGTACTGGGCGACCTAGAATCAGGGGAATCGATTTATATACAAATTCAATATTTCAAAGCGAATGGCGTGAGGGTAACAACTGATTTTTCTCACCGTGCATTTATATTTTCGACAATCTGCGAAATACCCGGATGCCGAGAACTTCTTCCTTATAACAACCGTTGAACCGTAAACTAACATTTGGCCTACCGTCATACAACCGCCAGCAGTATGATACAGCGGTAGAGGTGTATAAAGGACATCTGAACTAGTGAAGTAACATAAATGATGAATGGCTGCTACGATGAATATGAATCTGAAATAAAAAACACTGCAATGGATGTAATTTCACAGAATGAGAACTAATCATATGGCTTTTCTGGCTGATTGAAGATTGTAAATTAGATTGTTTTGAAAATATGAACAAAATCGTTCAAGATTACCTCTTGGAAGTAATTTATGTTGAAAAGGGAAATATTCTTACTTATAATTATACGAGAGGTTTGTATTTTATCGTGGGTTGTTTGATGAGAAACTATTTCCTAGCAATTAGGCGAGAAAAACTGACAGTCATTAAAAACGCGACACCGAATGTGAAGCCTTTTTAGGTTGACAATTTTTCGAGTCAAATTGCTAAAGGAAACAGTTTAGAATTTGAACAACACACATATCACTACAACATCAAGTGTAATTCGGCAGGACAATTTAATGAATAAGAAATTTAGAAACATATCAACTAAACTATTTATTTTGGCAACCAACACCGCGATAATTGATAAACAAATGACTAAGTGAAAAAAACCACTAGTGCATTTGTCGCTGTAAAAGTTGCAGCTAACTTTTGCCGCTGTCAAAGTGACAATTGGACTGTGACATATGCGATTTTTTATACATGTATAACAATATATCGAGCCATTTGTTCAGGCTGAGGCCATATTATATATATATATATTATTAAAATTTGTCAGGAATTGGTTTTTAACTCATGATATTCCCAGATTATGGGATATGACTATTATTCCATTACCAATTCTGAAGGAATGGCTCGATAGTTTTTCCAAAAATTGCATTATTCGTAGTGTATGGAAAAAATCGAAGAAGCATTAGATGAATTGTATTATTCTAGAGGGAGATTATACATTGAGAAACAAAATGAGTTTTGCCGAAAAAATCTTTTTTTTTTTTGTCTAACACTGAATAATCAAATGGAGTTTTAAAACTGAAATCGTGGATATTTCGAAACCGAATTGATAATATTTCGATTATTTTGTTGGTTTGTATATCAGGAAAAAAGACCTTTCAAATTTTCGAATGTTGTACCACGTGCCATTTAACATTTTAGTGTTTGCGGTCATATCGTCACGCATTAAATGGTAAGGGCTACGTCTTCGCTAGCTCGCACAAGGCTCTAGAAGAAGAAAAATTTTGAGTATTGCCATAGTGCAGCCGGTTGACGGAAATAAGAAAATAAAAACAAAAAATAAATAAATTATTTGAAGAATAATTTTAATATAAATGAAGTAATTCTCGAAAGGGTTTGTCTACCTTAACTACCTGAAAAGCCGCCTATACTAAGTCTGTATGTATGCAAATCAAATATATTTATTGATTTCTGTAATTCCCACGAATCCATACTTCCTACCAACCCCGTGTACATATAAAATACGTACCTCGATGTGGTGATGACGGCTGCTTTTGGAAGTCCTGTCGTACCGGAGGTATATATGTACACGATGCAGTCATGGTGGCCCAATTTATCTGTGATTTGAGGTGGTGATGAAGGAGCTTCTTTCACTAGTCTGTCTAGGTTGTGGAATTTTTGGTCGGTGGTACTGGTTTGGTTGTTGTTGCAACTTATTTCGTATAACGCTACCTTTGATTCGATTTTATCAAGTATTTCGGTGACGGCTGAAAAGCAAGTGACAATTAAAATCGAAATTCATATATATTCCTCGACCTTTAAAAATTCATATTGTATTTTATTATTTCTACCATTTTATAACCAGTTATGCCATGAGGCTGATTATGCACATACGTGGGTAGAAACAGAGGCATCTTGTACTTTTGACTCAAACAGAACTGAATACAATGCAAATTATATTTTCATTCATTTATAGTATCCAATGCTACTGATTATTTCGAAATAATTTTTTGCATAATTTGAAAAGCGAGTTACTTCTTGACAAATTGTTTGAAGAAAGTTGACAAATTGTGAGAATTTAGTTATAGACTCATTGTTCTTCACGAGTGATGAAGAAGACTGGCATTTAAAATATTAAATGTCAAACTATATCATTACTATGGTGACAGGATAGTTCAAAAGTAGTTATTTACCGGGGCACTTATCATAAGTAATACCAGGATGTTCTGAATACTCGTGATAATTATTATTTTCTGCCTCCTTTAATAAGAAACAAAAATGTAATAAATTTACAAGACCCCAGGAAATCGCCATGTTTCGGAGTTTTCCGAGCGAAAAAGCGGTCGAATCGAGGAAAATGGCAGAGGAAAAAGTTGTCGGACTCGTCAAGGACAGGCGCCTCACGAAGTATAAAATATGTGGTAATAATCAAATGAAAGGGGCCAGGACCTGGCGACTTATATGTATTCAAATATTATTTCAAATAAAAATCTATCTACCAATATATTTTGGAAGTGATAATTGGAAGATGTTTGTTTACCGAAAGTGTCTCGTTTATAAGTGTTCCATTTCTACAAAAACTAAAGGAAATAAAGGGGGGGCGCAAAGTATGTGGACCTATGCTAGAATGACCATTTCTTTTTCTTCGGATCAGAGAAAAATCACAACTCACCTTCAGATAGTTCTGTGCCAAAAATGATGGCTTCGCATTTGGACACAGTTATGGAATGCACCAATGATATCAGTCTTAAGTTGGTGTTAATTAGAGGAGTGATAACACCGAGTTTGGAGAGTCCCAGCCATATGCAAATGTACTCCGGTTTGTTTTCTAGGAACAACGCGACTTTATCGCCTTTTTTGTAACCGTGACTTTTGAAGGTATTCGCTATTTTATTGCTATATTCTTCAACCTGAAAAAAAAATCCCCTGGTCAATGAACATTAATTGGTTTGATGAATAAATGAATATCGATAGGGAACAAAAGCAATGGAACGATTTTCAGAGGAGTGTTACTTATAGCTATCGAGGCAAAGTGCAAAAGCGAGAAATCTTAAATAGGAAAAATTACAAATTCAATCAGTGAACTACCGAAAAAGAATTCCTCGAAAGTCGTCAATATTTTCTTCATGAAAATATTTCCTCTCAACCCTCAGGACTATAGTTTTTTAATAAACAACTGAAATATGGTATTAGTGTACCCGAGTGGGATTTCCTTGGTGGCAAGCGTTGAAAGTGGCATTCAAAATTTGCCAAATAGTTTGGTTCATAATTGCTTTTTGGACGACAATTTTTCTGGAGATACAGAAAATTGTGAGCGAGGTATCAATCGATTTGCAATGGCATATAGAAAAGAGTATAAAAAAATTAAATTCTGCTCGGAAAAAGTTACAAACAATTTAATAAAAACAAAAAAAGAGAGGTTTTTTGTTTCGCCAATACCTTTGAATATTGCACATATCCAAAATAGGAAAAATGATACAGAGACAGCAGCAACTTTCCAGAAAAAAAATCCCACAGCCCGGAACTGTACCACCAATCCAATATTTATGATTTTAATTGATAGGTGGTTCGGTTCGCGCGCGCGTCTCCCAGCGGATCGGACGGTTAAACATGAATAAGCCGTCATTAAAAAAAAATCATATATTTTTTATATTAGTTAGGTATTCTTTCATTAATCAACTAGTTTTAACAAGCTGAGCATTAACCTGATCATTGTTAAATTAAAATCTCATTTTTTTGTTTTCTTAGAGTTATTATTGTTCAAAGGCTCAGGAAACATTCCACGTTAGAAAATTGTGCCATTGAAAAATTAAAAACATCATGTAAAGCATAGAAACATTTTTTCTTCCGATATGCCGCTTGTTTTGTTTTGAAAGCTACATGATAATGATTATAACTTTTGTACTCCCATTGTTCAAATAATCGTTATAAACAAATGCAGTGTTTATATGACAATTTAATTTTTCATTGACAAAAATTATGATTTTCAGAAAAAAATGGTTTCCTAAAAAAATTGAAAAAGGAGAATATTAATATTATGGAACCGTTTTTTCTTTACAAATCATAATTTATATTGTTCCATGTTCTGAATATTTTTTTCATTAATATTTTTACTTAGATAAAACGAATAATTTCGACGAATTCGAAATACCCTTCTTACGTTCTTACGGTTTGTTTTTCAAACAAAAGATGACGAAAGACGAAAGCGCTTTGCATTTTTAAAGAATTTACACTTTTATACAAAATTAACCTCTTCATTTATTGTACGTGTGTATTCAGCTTCCTACATTAATTAAAAAATGACATGATTTTTTATGTTAATGTTTAACATGATAAAAACTATTTATTAATAAAAGCAAAACTGCTTACTCATGGTTTATTCATGTATTCGAAAAATACCTGAATCCTTTCATTCCTCAATATTAATATTTTGTGAATTAAAATAATTGTTTTTGTTAAAGCATCCGATCCAATTTTTTTTAACTCTTCATTACTCATCAGTTTTCAAGGCATTTTTATAACCCTGAATAGGACGATTGTTTCCTAATCTTTGTATTAACTACAACAAATCTTGGGTAGGTAGTCCCAAAGAAAAGGCAAAATAATTTTCATCCCGATTCAGATTTTGTGGAGGATTTTTGTACCTATACTTTGTTTTTATGTGATAATAACGGATAATAAAGACACTTAATTATTATTATTCATGGAAACAAAGTCCTCGGATACTTCGAAGAAAAGTGCATCTATACATTTTCTTTTGTCAATACCATTGCGGTTTCCAGGAAAGTTGTAGTCAAATTTTGGTTGACATACCTGTATAAAATTTTGAAATTAACGTTCTTCTTACCTGAGCAAATGTCCATACTTGGTCTTCGAATAAAATACAAGGTTTATTCGGATGTTTTTTTACGTTTTGACGGAAAATATCGGCTATCGTCATGTTTTGCCTATGCAAGCTTTTCATTTGAATAACAAGCTTTACGTATCCGATCAGACCCCTGAAATAAACAAAAGCGATGTTATATAATATGCCCAGTCGCCGAGTTATCTATATAGTCTATTAGTTAATATAAATAATAACTTCGAATGAAGGCGTCTAAGTGTCTAAGAAACATTGTAAAGTATGATTGACCAGTCTGCATTTTTATTCAAGCTTGCTGTTTGCAGAACTTCAAATCTAAATTTCGATGGAATTTTGCTATTTTCTAATGTGTAATAGTAATTTTTTTCAGATAGAACATCCTGTATGTAATTCTGAGAGCTCTTGTAATGACCTATTCAATGTTACCATATGGACTATAATCTAATACTTCTTTGATAGATATTTTTGTGAAGCCCACATGAAGCAGTTTATGAAAATGAAAGAATGTAATCCGTTTTAAAAATAAACCAAATTTTGTGCCCCACATTTATAGAACATCACTACACTCGAAACTGTGTTCAAACAGTACCTGGCACATCAAGTGTCCAATAACTTCTATCAGATTTTTTTTCTCAATTTTCATCAGTCTAAAAGTGAATGATCCGAACGAGGATGAAGGCCCCTGTATATTTATATTTCAGTGAAAACGATAGGATTCAATATTACTTTCGGATGGAAGTTGATGAAACCTCTCTGTTCAAATTTCTTTATTGTTATTTGCTTATTTTACCATGGAAATTACTTGCTTTGGTTTTTCGGCACATGTAACTAACCAGTGAAAGAAAATCTGTAAACAATGGGCAAGTTTTGAAATTCATCGATGGATCCACCGATGGGCATTGCAACCTTATTTAACTAATGGAAAATGACAATAACAGCACGAATGCGCATTATCCATCGATGAATTTAAAAACTCGCCCAATACATTAAGACATTAAGACAAAAATGCCTATTTCAAAAATATGTTAACACATGTTTTTATTAACATAATTAATGGAAATAGGATGCCTAAAAACTGTTGATATGAAAAAATATTCCAATTAATTGAAATCATGAAAGCAATTGCCAATACGCATTTTTTTCTACCTTACCTTGAACATCTTATAGAATTTACTGTTTTTATTGTGATCTGAAGGTTCAACAATGGTAACAGGTGCTGGTTGATGATTTTAGCAAAAGTATGCACTTTGTTCAATTAAAAATTATTTTCATACATACGTGTAAAGTGACTGATTCTACATTCGTATAAACCGCCTTGAAACAATCTTTTGTCTGTATAGGAAGGAAAGTAAACATTCTGTGATCTGTGGTAAAAACTCTGTAACTATATTTAAACAATAAATAACAATTTTTTTTATACAGGGTGACTAAGGGGTGCGTGCTTGGGAATGCCTAGACAAACTTAATGATCTAGGCAGGAACAACAAGGTGACCCTCCTCTGGGTGCCGAGGCACCTCGGAGTGGAGAGCAATGGAGAAGCAGACACCCTGGCACGGAAATTGTCTGAAATATTGAGGGCTGATTATTGGTTTGGTAGTAGTTTATTATATTTTATTTACAATAAAAATTAGGCCAGACACATTGGTTGGCGGAAAAGTACTCCCAGACAGATTTTGTAAGTGCACGAGACAAGGAATCGAGTGTGTCCGAAATTTTTCAAATTATCACGAAAGCTATATTTAGGATTGACTATTTTTCATACTAGGGGAACAAGAAAAGCTCACGAAATCGTACATTCCTTATTTTACGGAACACCCTATATATTTCAACATATTATATGAATAATTCTCTTTCTGAAAATTTTAAAAGTTATGAAAACTGAAGGAATGTACTAAAGTAAGTACCGGTGAGTTTTCTGGACAATCAACATTCATACCAAGATCTTCAATGAATCAGAATACATCTGAAACATTGTAATCTCCACATCAGATAATTTTACTGGAAATATATTTTTCTAAAACATAATCAACTAAAGCATGTGTGTTCCATAAAAATATTGCCTGAACATTATAGGATTTTCATTTTCGTGAGAACCAAAATACAAAAAAAAATCTGTTTTTCTCGGGCTCACGTTAACAGACAACCTTGATTTTTTTTCTTGCTACGGCCTTGAAAGCTATGGTTAAGGAGGTGGCGGCAGACATTTTTAATTTAAGTTTCATGCTCGTGTGGCGGAAGTTAAAAGTAGTGATGATTTATTTGGTTATAAAAACCACTAATTTCGAAGTCGGCTAAGCCTTTGGACTGCTTTTTTAAGTAATAAGATGTTAATTATGTGAAAAAGCATGCTTCCAAACTATTTGCCAGTGTTTGTTTTATTATCATTAACCAGACCTTCATATTATATTATCTCATCACCAGAAGTCAGAAGTGAATGTATCTGCTTTAATGACTAATTAACATTTATTTTTGATTTTTTCATATATAAAAACATTTAAATAATTTGCTCACTAAAATTACCAGGATGTAATTCTGAAGGAAAAACAAATTAAATGGCCCACTCGTGACGTCACTTTCGCTACCTGTCAAAGGTAATTTTTTGCCAAATTATCGCTGAAAATAAGATTATTTTTAGGAATTTCAAGAATTTTGAAACAGAAAACTTTCTGTTGCAACTTTTAGTGAACTTTTATTAATTATTCGTCTTGAGTAGATATTCTGATTATAATATCTGATTGAAGTGTTTCTATTAGAGAGATCTATATTACTGAGTATCCATCATATCATCTCTCATTTTGTGAAAACGTCAGTTTTTAGTCCATATGTCAACGAATTAAAAACGTCATTTTTAATGACAGTTGTACAAAATAGATATTTATGTCATAAGGATCATAAAGGCTCGATAACACGGCGTGCAACATAATGATCGTTTATGATCGGAATTATATGCTGGTATCAATAAACAGGTATATAAAAAAAATTCAGATTCCAAATTCAGTAATTTTGAAACTATAGACACTGTTGTCAATTAAATTTAATGTGCAGTGAAAATGGGCGATTTTGATGACAGATTATCTTCCGATTTGGATAAAGTTTTGTATTGTGAATCAAATTGTTTGAAATTACCTGCTTGCATTTTTTCTCATAAAGTTCATCTAAGCTAGACATTCATAAACTTTACATTTGAATTTAATTATGGTACTAGGACTTTCTGAACTTCATTATGATCTTTGTCCCAAAATGAATTTGAATCATTATGTCACTCAAATAAATTGAAATAACGATGTCATTATGATATGCTAGCAGATAAAAATACTTTATATGACTAGCTTGATCATGCTATGGAATTTTAATTACCGAACATAGATGAAACCATATTTTTCTTTGAGAAAATGTGAAATCATTTCAAATTTCTGTTTTGTTTGATGCAAAGTTAATGTATCTTCACGCATATACGATAAAAATTGAATTCAATCGATTTTTGTCAGTTCTTAAATGATACCAAAAACTTTCAGGACCTTTTACAAAAGTAACAAATTTTAAGCGATTACATTTTTCTAAAATTATCGGGGACAGGACCAGAGAGGGGCATTATTGGGCCTGGGGCGGAGTATGTAGGTTGGCCCATACCGCCCACCCCTACCTTCTTTTCTTTTCTATTTATACCATCAGTTTTCGAAGTTTGAGGCAATTGGTCAAAAATGTATTTTTGTTGATTTTTTTTTATTTGACAGATATTAAAATAAATGTAAACTCTTGTAACTATAAAATAAATAAATGGAACATTATAATTTTCAACAATACAATAATTTTTTTAAATAAATTCTCCCTTCTGACTTTCTGGCAGCCAAAATTTTTTTTTTTTAATTCATCTTCCGAGCTAATTTTTATTCGATTGAGTCGTGTCTGTCAATATGATTCAAGAGGACTCCGGGCCTCCTCGGGCCCCGGGACATTTGCCCCCTGCTCCCCCTCTCCCCGGGCCTGGTCGGGGGCAATAATACCACAAGCTCAGATTTATCCGGACATTTTTTATAGCTGTTTTCGAATACTGACTTTCATTGGCAATTTAACGAGAGATTGTATTGACAAAATCACATGAGAGCGTGATTTTCGACTTAACTAGGTTACTGAATAACTGTGAATGTTTGGACTGGCCAAATCAGTTAATACTGAAATTCTCTTGAGGTTTTTATAAAAAAACCCTTATAACTCAAAAACTTTTCGAGTTAGATACAGAACTTCGCAGGAAACCATATACCTACCTAACAGGAAAAAATATAACTGTGCGTTTATTTATTTGATAATAAATCAGAGCATTCCATTTAAAAAAATCAAGGTTTTCAAAAATCTCCGAATAACAATTTTTTACAGAACTGTATACCTTCTTATAACATCGAATATATCACTTTGAAGGTCAACAGGTATTCTTACTCAGGTGGAAACTTGGAAGATTTAGTATTGAATTTTTTTAAGATACTTCATAGTGTAAACTCAAATTTTTTCACGAAAATCGACCACGGTTGAGAATTATTATAGGGACATATACAAATTGTTTTAAATAATACGTAGATTTCAACAATGTGATAAAATAAAGGGTGTTACATTTAAAAAATGAGGAAACGTGTGTCGACTTCTTAGACGTGCTACGGAACTGACGATATTTTTTCAAATCGTACGTTTATGTTCACTTACGTGATTTTCTGTATTCTCAGAATTGTTTTCTAATCAACGCTATACTTCCTCTTTGATAAGTTTTGAATTCATTGACTGATGCATGTGAAATACGTTTTCTATTGATTGATTTTTAATTAGTGACAAAACAAAGGAGTGAAGGAATGCATTTTTACATTAGATAAGTAGGTGGATTTGTAATAATACAAGCTGAATTTTGTTTTGTACGAACTATCAAAAAAAATCGTTTACCACCAATAATATAGTAGATATTTAATAAAAGAATACTATTTATTATAATATACAGGTCGGCCGCGTTTTCAATGAGATTGTATTAGTAACTTCCAAGCCATACTAGCTACAAAATCGGTTAAATGGATAAAAGTTACCTAGGTATATGAAATTAAAGAGACAACTTCGAATGATGTATTAACGGATTATTCCATAATTTTGGAATATTTTGTGATTTCATGCAGCCGAGCTTTTGACTGTGTTCAGCATGGACTTCTGCTGGATTGGAGAAAAAAAATGAATCCCTTTTCGTACCCTATATGTCAGAAGAGATGCATTTTAAGACATAACTTAACTTGATAGAAATTTTTCATCTCGAAATGAGGTGAGGAATCTGTATCCAGAGTTTTTCGCCCTTTTTTTGAGCCACCCTATATATTTCGCTAACTTCATATGAAATTAGCGAGACAACTTTGAATTATGTAATAACGGATTATTCCATAATTTTGGAATATTTTGCAGGCGAGCTTCTGACCGTATTCAGCATGGACTTCTGATGGATAAAATGTATCAGTATGGAATTCTCGAATTTTTGTATGTTGTGGAAGTTACCAATACAATCCCATTGAAAAAGTGGCCCCCTAATATACATATGCTCTCCCGCAAGCGAGAACTGCGTTTGGAACCATTGACTCGTTTTGAGAGAAACACATAATCCGTGACCTTGAACTGACCACAGATTAATGAAACGGCATCGTTAATTTCCAGTAGCTTCCTTCAAAACTTGTTTTCGATTTTGATACAGGTTCTTGAAAATAACCGCATAAAACCGCCCATAATACGTATATGAACAGGTTATATTAAATATGCAAATTATACTTTAGTACCTGGTGACTCTGATTTCTATAATCTAATACGAACTGCAATCATTCAAACGGCGAACGTAAAAGCAGCTTTTGAAAATTTTCATTATTATTATTATCATCGAAGCGAAGCGAAGGACCAAGTAGCTCAGTGGTTGAGACTGTCGCGTTTAAAACCAATGACTGCTGGCCCGCTAGGTTCGAATCCTAGCGACTACATATTATCTGATTGCCCGAGAAAGTGCCAGGAATCGCACGTTAAAAGGTAAGACCTTGTTAATCCTTGGCTCGCACAAGTTTCGACTTTTGAGTGCTGCCGTTCGTAAGGGGACGACAATTATTATCATCACATATATTCTTGAATTTTCGTCAGTCCTTGATATGTGTGCCAAATTTCAGATTATTTGCACAATTCGAAGTGGGTGAAAATAAAATTTAAAACTTCACATTATCATTATTATTATTAGTAAAATCGAGTTTTTTCAGATCCAAAATCGAGATCCAAAAATTCACATCATTATGAGCAGTGATAGTCGGTTCGAGCCTGATGTAGGTATGAGAGATTTTTTTCTCAAATACTTAATATCGGACCGTTAGGCGACCCTTCTCTCCAAATATTTTCACTATGTGGAAAATATGAGGCAAACATCTGACAGAAAACAACTACTTCCCTGGATAATACCACGATGGGCATTGAATAACATCTGACAGATATTTATGACAACTGCTAAAAATTTATTTTGTGATACTGACGTTTAATAGCATCGCCACCTAGCATGAAAATGTAAAATTTATATTCTCGGCTAGCCTTAGAAAATGTAACTTTTTCCTCTCTGTAAAGCCAGTAAAATTCAACTTTCTCATAGTGTAGGATAAAAAAGTAATTTCCCAGCATTCTTTTTTCAACATTTGGAAAGTCAGACAACATTGTCAGAATGTAATTCAAAACAAATTATCCTAATGAGTGGATAACGACGGAGAAATACCGATTAATTAATACGTAAAATTAATGCACAAGTCAATTTCAAACAATTTATTCTTATAAAATTTCATTCCTATATTTCAAAAATCTCGAGTATGGTTTATTATTATTGACAACTCCTGTTATATCGAATAAGACCACAAAAACATTTTGTGGTGCCTATTTTCCAATATACAGTTTGGTATCAATAGGCCTCCTCCTGCTAACTTTTGAACCACTACACTGACGTATCTCTGCTAACTCATATATCCAGTATTAAACTTTTTTTTTCTGAATTGGAAAACACAATTTGCATTAGGATAGGTTTTAGATTATTGTCTTTATGGAGAATAAAAGAAAAAAAAAATGAATAGGACAAAAGTGGTAATACGTTTCGATTCTTTTCCCGAATTTGGGTTGTTTTTAACACTTTTTCTTGGTATCCTGAATTAGTGACGAAATGAAAAATGAGTTGAAATGATTGAAATGCCACTAAAAGTACTTAATAATTATTATAATTGAAATAATAATAATAATATCGGCCTCATTGGCCTCATTGGCCTCGTCGGCCTCATACGGCCCTTTATAGACATCAGAACTGTCGGGGAAGAACAAAATTGCTGCTACAAAAATGCATCCGATTTTACTATACTCATTCGGAGTAATGAAGTAGACACAGGAAAAGCTGCGACAACTCGACGTGAAGACGCGCAAGATGATGCACCAATACGCGCGTCTGAAACGAGCAATTATTGCCAAATTATTTAAGTTTAGGGTCACCCTGTATATTTGGGCAGTCCTTTATTTTTTGTGATGATCAAAACAAGGCAAAATTAATAATAATAATCATTCATATTTTATTAAAAATAGTAGGTACCTGTAGTTCTTAAAGTAATCGTTTCAGACCACAAGTGTGAAATTTTGTTGGAATCGTTTTATAGTGAGGAATACAGAAATGCCAAAATATACAGGTTGTCCCGTTAATAATTTCGAATTTGATATCACGTGACCGAAAACAAAAAGCTAATTCAATTGCTTCAATTTAGAACCCCAATATTACAATTATCTGCTACTCTCGAGTTCCGCGATATTTCCTGTATTATTGGTTGTGGGACACCCTGTATAAAGCGCCTTCACGGAAGTTCACTACTTAATTCATTACATTTTTACTAACTTCACCAACTTTTAAGTATAAATTATAGTTGCTAGTGAAAACGGGAAAAGCGCATGCGCGAGGGACTTGTCATGTTCTTATCATCACGAAACATAAACTTGGTTCCCGCCAGAGAAATGACTGCGACGCTATGTTTTAAGTTACACCACACAAATAACGCACGTGCAAGACGCAACTTCATAATTAATTAAAAAATAATATTTTGTTGATGAAATTATAATGTAAAGTAATTATAATGTAATTATAATGAACGTGCATGTATCGGTCTTTATTGTTATAACCACTCGGTATAAGGTGTATACCGATTACCTAATACTGGATTATTGTTGCTTTAGCAGAAAAGCATTCCACATTTTATTTTACAGGGTGTTTCTGAATTCAACACAAATATTTTAAGGGCGTTTTCCTAGGGTCAAAATAAGACTTTTTTTAAACATGTGTCCGCAACCACTTTATTTCTGAGATACACGATCTTGAAATATTATTTTGGAGACAGAGTATACAACTTGGCACGTAATGTAGCAAAATAATTATTTTGTTGCTCATATAAAATATCCTCTAATTTTTTTAATTGTCCTCTATCTTCCAATAAACATGGTCTATTGACTTTTTTTCGTCCGACGGACGATTTTTGATTTAAAAAATAAAAGGTCTTCATTTGCTTGTATGTATTTATGCAATATTTTGTTAGTATCAATAAAATGCATTTTGTGTTTTATATCGAAAACTGTATGCCATGCGAAAAAAAATTAAGAGACCATTTTTATGACTAGATAGAGGACAATCATAAATATAATATTCAATTGAAGAAAAAAAAACACATTTGCGTATCATTATCTTTTGTGTTAAATTTCAACACCCTGCATCTCAGAAATAAAACGGTTGCGGACACATGTTTATGGGAAAAAGTCTCATTTTGACCCCAGGAATACGCCATTGAAATTCAACTGCTGTTGCTGAGGGTTATTTTGACGACTCCGTAGAAAAAAAGAAAACCATCTCGAATAAAATTCTTTCATGTACTGACAACTTGCAACGGATGCCATATCCGTCATCTCCATGCACCTTGCAATCTACGAGTGTTACTTTTAACAGCCAGTTACCATACCATACCATACTCACTCTGGGCCGGCTATTATGACTCATTTGCAGAATGCAACAAATTATGTTTTTAACAATAATATTAATAAAAATTAGTGGATTTTCATTGAATGTTTTATAAGTTGAAATAAAATATATATATATTCAATATACTTTTTGAATCTCTTTATGCGGTCGTAGAAAAAATAATGTTCCTAATTCATGCGTAAAGTGTCTTTCCCGCCCTTGACTGCCTGCCAGAACTCAGCTTCGCGTCGTTCGGGTCAACGGCAGTTGGGTGCGACAAAGTATCACTTTCCTCACTTGTTGGGAAAATAATTATTCCCGGACAGTTTTCGATACGGGACAGTTCGTTGTCACTGTTTGTTCATTGTTGAGACGCCTGCAAACATTTTCTCGGACCATTTCGATACGGGAAAGTTCGTTGCCTAGCAACGGACTAAAATAAAAATACCTATACTAGATTAGCGTATTTTGGGGTCTGACTGAAGTTGCTCCGACAAAGTACGCATTCTTGAGCGATTCCAGAAAAAAATTTGTTTCTTCCTCTCTCCATTTATTTTGTTCAAGGTACAAGGTAAATTTGATATTAATTTGATCATCATAATTCAAAGTCAACACGCGAAGTATCTACAATACCAACTTTCTATTGGCCACAATTCTGAATTCTCGCGGTTGTGATATTCCGAGTGGAATATAAATTTTAAATGAGCCTGTACAGGTCAAAGAAGCCTCGACGGCATAGTTTACATAATATTAGTTATCATTCATAACATTTGTTTCGGAACGCAAAGTTGAAATCGACGTAAACATGACAATTGAAACATAACGCTTGACCCCAAAAATTAACCTACATAAAAAAAACTCACCGCAAATCCCTAGGCACAGTTCTCAAGGCCACATAGCACCACCTCCACTTCCCAGCCGCCAGGTAGGCCACCAACGCAACAATAACCAACTGCACCAGGAAAATCCACCCCAAATAAAAGCCTACGGCGGCTCCTAGGCCTACCAAGACTGCAAGCACCACTGCCATGGCCACCAGTCGTCGCAATAAGACACGTAGTGGTCTTACCTTCGATAGTCTTCTCGACGTTGTGGAGTTTTTACGTTTACCTGGTGCGTCAATTATTAATTCAGTGGGCTGCTTCCCGGTTTCTACGTCGGACGATTTACGAGTGCGTGATATCTGCAGAATAAGAAATTGAGGTTTTGGAGGTTATATTGTTATGAACAGAAATAAACACACGATTAATTTGGGGTACAAGTCGGCAACACTTCTTCCAAGTTTCTATACTAGCGTGTATTGTTGGTTGCTTAACGCGAAGGCGGGTAGCGTTATAATTCTAAACCCAGTTCGTTTTACTTTCACATAGAAAAAGGTCATGTGTTGTTAAAAACAATGTAGAAGTAAAATAAAAATAATTTGTTCAATTTGAGATCATAAGTATTAGTATTTATATAAAAAAAAATGGAAATAAGAACTAATAATGTAAAACGAAAACGGTTAAATCAGAAATGATAAAAACAGCAATTAATTTGCATTTTTTGTTGTCACCGCAGTGCTTAATCAAAGATGTAATGATGCGTATCTAGTATATTAAAGGATAAGTGGATAAAAAGGTCTCTAAAACACGCGCGATTTTTCGAGCACTCCGGCTGTGCCGTCGTGCTAGAGAGAGTGTTTGAAAGATCAGTTATCCACGAATACTTAATATTTTTTTCAATTGGTGCACTTTGAAATTATAAATACTGGTCTTCACTGTTCTCGAATTGTGAAAAAACGCGCGTTTTTGAAAGTTCGATTTGCACACTCTGAGGCGTGCTTTAAATAGGTTAAAAAGGGCACCAATTGAAAAAAAAAGTATATGTCGAGTTCGTCCATCAAAATTGATATAAGAAGGTACTCTTGTCAGATCAATAATTAAAAATTGTCATTTAGACTTCACATTTCTCGAGTTGCTGATGGTAACTTTCAAAAACGCGCGTTTCTGAACGTTCGATTCAAATATAGTGGGGCGTGCTTTAAATAGGTAAAATGTGGCATCAATAAAAAATAGTATATTATAGTATGTGTGGATAAAAAGATCTTTCAAACACGCGCGATTTTTCGAACACACCGCGACGACGCAGAAGAGATCATTTTGAAAAATTCACGTGACCCCGTCAGAGTAGGTCATTTTTCGTCTTTTTCAAAGCACAACTTATCACCTAACTGGAATTTCAAAATGAATTAGTATTCATAGTTTCACACTGTATATTACTCAGAATTCTAATAGCTTTTTTTTCGGAAAACACCAGAAGCTGCAAATGAGTTGCCCCAGAGTATACATTTCCATAATTGAGATGTGATTGGAAAATGTCATTTTACCTCATAATTTTTCATTTTTTTTATTTATCAAACAGATTTCGATGAAATTACAGTTAGTAATATTTCAAGACTCCCTAAATCCAGTGGTGTAGTCAAAGTTCTGATAAAAGTTTTGAATTTGAATTGGTGAGTTGGAAATTGAATCGGAGATTATTTGGCCCTGGAAATGGAGATTCATTCATGAAATGTGGTGTCCTAGTACAAAAAAAGTAGAAGTAGAAAAAAAGTATTCCAATCAATTCGAAAATGTAGATTTTATAAGGGTGCTTCGGTCTTAAGTGGTCCACACTGTATATTATAATTCGAACAGAGTTCGAAAAGTGTGCCAGAGAGTTTCAAATAAATGAAGCGAATGATTTCGACTGTTTTTCAAACAGACATGGAAGACACAGTCGAAATCTCCACATGGATCGCAAAGAGTTGTACTTATACGATAAACTTGTTCAAGGACCACAACTATTTTTTCCGTCTCACTTAATATTGCAGTCGAAAGATTTTTCCGAAGGCTAAATTGTGAGTTATTGAAAAAGTTATTGTGTTTGAAGTATGTACGTAGCCAATCCTGATGTTCCGTCACTTGTTCGATTAAATATTTACTCAATCTGTTTCTTATGTTTCTAGCTATAGCTTTGTTAAATAACACCCATCAAGGTGATAGGTATGTACTTGTCTACCATACCATATTTAATATACGTATATTTAATGCCTTTCCGTTACCCATTGTTCAGGCTGCATTATATTTATACAATCATCAACTTTCTCCAAGTCCAAATGCATGAATTCATTTGGGATACAGTTTTTTTTAATTTATAATTCAATCCGCTTCGTCGCAAAGTACTGAGTTATTAAAACAAAAATTAATACAGTCCGACTTCAGAGAACAACGACCTTTAGGTACATATTTTTGATTTCATTACTAGGAATTAAAATCTTCATTTTGTGAACTTGACCTGTAGGAATTAATTTGTATGTTTTGTATTGTACTAGCAGACGTTGTCCTGCCTGAAGGTTGAACAGAATGAAAATGGCAAAACAGCGTCAATTATTCATGAGATTATGTTTTTTTCTGATGTGTTTATTTTTGATTAGCCGACTAACCCTTCCAATATACTGTTGTTAATATTATTGTCAAACTCATTTCATGGCGAAGTCGCGGGGAGAACCTAGTTCTATAAAAAATCCTTAAATTTTGTAATAAAAAGTATTGGGGGTTACTTATCGGGATAAAAACTGTCAAGTTGGACCAAACAATACGCATTCAGTGGTTTCGGAGATCAACGTGGATGAACATCGTTAAACGGGATTTTTATACAGGGTGTTTTATGGAACATAATGTATCTATAGATGGCAAGAATTTTCGTTTTCGAAGTAGCCGCAAAATTTTTATGAAATATTATGAAATCGCTTTCTGTTATCTTTGTTTGAGAGGCACTGGTTTGATTCTTCAGCGCGGTTTGCGCAGGTTTGCGCATTCTACTTCCCATTTCATGTTTTGCTCCAATTTCCGAAACACCCTGTATATCTTATAGCTGCAACAACCAGCGTGGCTGGGATAAAATATATGATCTAAGATCTTTCCAGTACGTTCTAAAGCCTTTCAGTGACTCAGTTCTTGTTCATTCCATAGCAATCTAGAATTTTTTGTAATTTCCGAAACCAAAAGCTTCTAGAACATTCAAGAGTTTTCTTTCGTATCTTCTAGAAATTTCAACATCCCAATATTGAATTGATTGAATGGTTGAATGGTATTAGTTTGCACACAAAAGGTGAAAAATAAAAAAAATCATTAGCATATTGAAATGTTTCGCTGATTGTTTATTTTTTACTAAAATGTTTTTCTTTCTACAGTGTGACCCACTTGAAACAATAGCACCCTTATATAATATACATTTTCCAACCGATTGGAATGATTTCTTTTTTTTTATTAGGTATACATTCAAATAGTCGACTAGGACACCAAATTTCAAAAAAATTTCTAGCGATTTTTTTTAGAAACGCGACATTTTCAAATGGTTCATATGTAGATAACGTTGAAATGCATCAATCAATAAAAAAGTTATAAGGGAATGAAATTTGAAAAATATCCAACCGATTCAATTTCACAACTTTTATCAAAATTCGGAATATACCACTGTATTTAGGAGGTCCCGATGTCACTGGCCAAAATTTCATTAAAATCTGTTCATAAATAAGAAAATCATAAGATAATAAAATTTGAAAAACATGTTTATGAAATTTCACATATTTCGATGAGTCAGTGATATTCCCTTAATCCAGTCGTGTGGTCAAAGTTCTGATAAGAGTTTTGAAATGGAATTGGTGGGGTGATTCAATTAAATACGAAATACCCCAAATTCAGTCAATATGACCGAAAACCATATCCCATAATATCTGTGCTGGATTCTTAGAGTATTTTTGAAAAAATAATTCAAACGAGCTTTGAAACAATGTGCCACTTTACCCCTTTGCAAATATTTTTTACAAGTGTGAAAATAAAATTGACGTGTGTCTTACTGATTTTTAAAATTCTTTACTGGAATTAAGGATAGTAAATTTTCAAATTTGACACCCTATATAAGATCTAAATGATACCAACATTTCTGTAATTTTCACTCGAATTGGTCACAGTTGCCCGTGGAAAAAGATGTAGGTACTGAAACTCTTTTTATTACTATATGCATGAAAAACTTCTAACAAACTAATTTTCAAAAGCTATGTAAGTGTTTTGCTGCTCACAGTGAATTAACGAATATTTAAAAATATAGTTTCCGAAACGATTTCTGGAACGGTAGTTTCAAAACTTAAAGATTCTTAGTGTACTAAACGTTATAATTATTCTAAATGCACCGCACGTTTTCGTTTCATTCTACGCAAAAAAGTTATGAAATTTGATATACAACCAAGGAAATCTAACGTATCATCAACAATTCAATAGGTACTGTGGCTAATGACCGTATACACAAAAAAAACATTCAATATTTCGTTGTTTACCTTTCCATTAGTATTCTCGTTTTTTCCGTTCATTTCTGCAAACTGCACTTTCAAAACTATGTACTATGCACTCACTCAATGCGACCACATCACTATCTATCAATCTCACGTGAAATGGGACATAAATGATTGTAGTGCACTGGCGACTTTCACAAAAATGGACGAATGCACTTCTTACTGCCACTTATTTTTCAACATGCTGTATGGTGCTCGCCAGAGGTTTGAATGAAACAACAGCGAAGACTTCAAAGTTGCCGGGCGCTGAACATTTTCCCACCTTCTTGCTACCGAAATGGTGGGTTAGGTCAAGAATTATCCTTCGGTTTAGTTTCAAAGCCTCTCATAAGATCCGAAAAATCAATTGCGACATTTTTGTTGATCGATGTTTGTTGGATTTTTTCATAATTCAATGCTACAAGTAATCGGAATTGACTCCTCATGAATACATACAGGACTTCTATTTTGTGTATCTATGCAAAAAGGTAGTTATTTTTCCAATACTTACGTAGAAAATGTGTAACTTTTGATGACTTTCAAAAATGTCGCGTGTAACAACGGTATATTAACCAATTGCTTACTAATTATCGCCTTATTGCCGTTACAACATTGTTTTGGCCAAATAAAAGGATAAGGAACGTATCATAAACATTTATAAATGAATCGCATAAAGCGAGTTTGATTAAAAATTCTTTTTGAATCAACATAACGTTTGTTAAACGTATATTTAACGAGTTGTTGAGGAAGTAACGTTGAAAACACATCTTTATAACGTATTCTTTCAACGTTGAAAATCACACTAAATTATTGTCGTTAAAATTTTCAACCAGAAACGTGTATTTAACCAATACCACGTGTATAACATTGTGCCCATTGGGAAGTATTCTTGTTCTCGATTTCGACGTTTGCACTTTTCTTGATATCACTACTACAAATTTTGTTTCCAATGTAAAAATATGCACTTTTTTCACATCACGACGTAATGTAGGGGAGTTCATAAAATAGTCCTAACCACCATAAATTTTGAAAAACTGATTATTATTCAATATCGAAAACGTGATTAAATTCATAGTTATCAAAAATTCGTTATCTGGATAGATGCCCAATTTCATTAATTATTGATGTCAACTAGTTTCTGACGGCCAAACAGCCACAGCTACCTTGGATCTATTGTGGATTAGGTCGCTATTACTGTGACAATATATTTCCTTGCTTAAAAACCAATCAGTGGATTTCAAATTTATTTTGAAATTCAGCCAATAGAATCGGAACTACAGTGAAAATATAGCTTGTCGCTGTATTTTCACGGTGATAAACCTGCTCAGTTTTTGTTTTTGTCAAGTGAAAATAATGATTTAAATTATAAACGTCAAATTTATGTGTTTTGACTAGTTATCTTTATTTATCACTATGAGCGATCGTTGGGAACAAATGTCCATTGGTATCATAGATGAGGCCGTGGAAAAGAGTATTCTGTTGAATACGGCTAGAAGTAAAGCATCAATTACCAGGTGACACGATTTTTCGTTATTTCAAATCGATATATTGTCGTCCTAAATATAATTCGTGGTATGATTAAAAACCTATAATTTTTTGGAATATTAATTCATTGGCAATCCCAATGCAGCTTTGGGATTGCAATTCATTAATATTCCAAAAAATTATCGGTAATAATCATACCACTTATTATATTACCCCTGAATATATTCGCCGTGATTGTTTGTAATTTTGATAATACTTATTTAATAGCAAGAATGCTAAGAATATTATTCGTAAAATATTTGTATATCAGATATTTATAGGTAATTAGTTGTCAAAGAAAATGATAACTAGCTTTATGACAGGATTTCGTTATTATTCGGATCTGTCATTGTTGTTGCATGAAACTGTCGGTCGCCTAGCAACAGCCGTTAAAAAAGTGCACTTTTTTTACGCTTTTTCGTTTAATAATGAAATCGTAGTTTATAGTAAAATATTGTAATACTTTACGCACACAAACCACACAAAAAAGTGGACTTTTTTGACAGTTGTAGAAAAAGTCATATTTTCTTTGGTTTAGAAGTTTAATTTTATTAATACTGAAGGAATTTATCATGCGGGGTCAAAAACCCTGGGTGGACACCCATGTATCTGAATCGGCCTTTAGGTGATTGCTTCCGATGAGTGATTTGATCAAACCATAATTTCTGTCTTCACTGAATGAATTGAAGACGACTATTATTAGTTATTAATTAGAACGGCATTAGAAACTCTCGCTTTATGCTTTCTGAGCGCTGTAAGTAGGTGAAGACATCACCTCGTCTTGGTCACTTTCTATAAACATTATAAAAATAATGTCAGCGTACTTTGCGACACAGGACGCAGTTTTATTGTTTTTCGATGCCTGAATTAATTTTTAGCTATAGGAAGTGGGTAGTAGGCGGAAATGCTTCTATTTTGTCATTTCACGTTACAGAAATTACAGTTGGAAGTAGTTTTACATTTCAAGTTAATCAACAGTAGGTATCTGGAGCTAATTGGATATTTTGTTAATTTTGAAATCGTGATAGATAGCTTATTATCTCCGCTATGTAACATACATTCGTCAAATCAGATGAAACTAAAATTGTTAGTACTCACAAGTAATGAGTAATAAACATTCCAGAGTAAAAAAAAACATTTCAAATGAATGGTTGGCAAAATTTCAAACTGCGATAAATAATATTGGGGGGCAATATGGACAATATGGGCAGAATAATTCAACGGATTCGGAATCAGGACATTAAATTCAGTACCATTAGGTATTTTTCGATCTGTGTCACATTCACTGCCCATCAGAGGCGATGGAAATATCTATTTTCACGAAAAAAATGTTTCCGTGATGGCTACCATTAAATCAAAATTTGCATATGTTCCAAGAAATGAATAACGCACACATTACTTGTAATTGTAATTGCATTTCGTGTATCCATTAGGGAACCTTGAGAAACTGGTTGAGAGTGAAACAATGAGAATCAAAAAAAGGCTTTTGACGTAGACTACATTAGAATTTTTGTATATAGGGAGGATCATGACTGTGACAAATTACGTAATTCACCCTATATTTTTGCCTTTTAAACCAACCTATATTTTTACTTTGTTGTAATTCCAAACTGTATATTGCTTCTAGAATAATTATTGCGTTCATTTTAATTAGTCAATGCAAGGTTTTATTATTAATACTTGTTTTCTCAGTAGACATATGAAACTCCTTTCTTATCAACCACGAAACTTATAAAGCTCACGAATTGTCATTTGATACGTAGGAAATATTAATCCAGTAACTTGTTTTATGTACATACAATTCATTTCAGCAAATTTCTTGTTCTTTGTTCAGAATAGAAAACAAGTATAGAGTTCTCGATTATATTGTCCATAATATGTAATGCTTTTTATCATTTTATTCTCATGCTAGTTTTATATCTAACCTTTTTTTCCATAATTTGTGCTCTTTTAGCAAAAACTCTCTTTTAGTTAGTTAGTAAGAAAACTTCGACATTATAACAACGTATTTTCTGTAAAAACCTGTTGAACACTTTTGGAAGTGTCTAATAAACGTCTACGCCCTACGGGGAAACGCATTTTCCATCTATCATTTGGTAACCACTATAAATATTCATCATCAGAGTAACGTTCTGTGACCACTCACAGATCTCCCAATTTTTACAACACTAGGTTAGTTTACTCAGATTAGGTTTGGGTGTCAAGTGCGAGCAAAAAATTTGCCTTTTGCCTTCTTCTTGTTTTTCATTTAAACGTTGTAAACGTATACATTTATAGAGCATCTATCTATCCTTTTTATCATGCAAATGTAGTGCTTTAGTATGAGGAGCCGTTCGGGTAAAAATTGTTTTTGCAAATATAAATAATTTCTGTTAATATATTTATTAATTGTAGCAATATATATTATTTTGCGTGCCGATATTTATTAATTGTAGCAATATATATATTATTGTTCATGCCGATATATTTATTTTCGATCAACACAATATATTTACATTTCAAGTGTTACTACATCTTACATGGCTTTCACTGACTTAACATTTTGAGAGATACATCAGATAATGCAGTTCTTCAGAAAGCCTGGAAAAAAATCCGCGATGGTGTTGACTCACAGTAACCATTGTCATCTTTAAAACAATACCAAAGCGATAAACTTCAAATCGATCGAGGAGTGCTTTTTTGAACATGAATGACACCACAAAAAATCACACCTGATGTGCGAAGCTGAGGCAGATTGATAATGCAATCGATGTACACGTGTTAATTTATTTAATGATCATTCCATTAACGACAATTTTCCTTGACGTGTCCCAATTAATATAATAATGGGTTATATGGAAATTAATATAATAAAAGATCGATAAACATATCCACATACAAACAAATTAAATTATCCAACAAAATGAATAGAAATAAATTTTCCATTACCATCGTATACAGAAAGAAGTCTCAGACAAACAAAACAGAATAGTATATTCATCTGTAACAAGGTTAGAATGAAAAATTCGATGCGAGTGGGATAACGAATTTTCATTCTAAACGATCAATAACAGACTGATGTGCTTTCTCCACAATCACAAATTTCACATATAATCAAATGGAAAGCAAACGAAAAATTATTTTGAAAATTTCACACCTCACTTTTTCAGCCAATCAAAAAATTGGTTTTTATTTAGTTGCCATGGCAACCCAAAAAATTTCCGGAAATTTTTATTCTCCTGGGTACCCTGGGCGAAATTAATAAGTGGAAATTTTTCTGTCAAATATTTGACATGTGATAGTTAACATTTTGCTTTTATGTACAAATGGAATGTTATTTTTCATATGAAAGGAGATAATATTTCATAATTATATATTCACTAAATATTTCGAATGTGTCTGAAAATATTTTGAGAACTTGCATTTCAACGATGAATAGGTCCATCGGTAAAAAATGTATATCAATCAAATCTACCTATGCTTGACTGCTTGACTACATGAACTTAATATTTGAAACAATTTTATTCAACTTATCTTTTCGTGAATACTCGGCTGAAATTTGCAAGAATTCCTATCCACATCACTTCCCAATAGACAATCCGCATGGACCAGTCAAAACTATTTTAGTTCTGCGTGATGTGCAATGTAATTTTAGGTTGAAAATGTCGCAAAATGAATTTTCCTTTCTCACATACAAACACCGCCACTAATACCAACGCGTAACTGTCATTATATCAACAAAAACCATTCATGGCCCACTGATGTTACAACTTGTTTTCTCTCAGAATAATCGACAAGTCAGTTGAATTAACCATTAATTTAATATATTTTGGTGTGAAATTTTCTTACCGAATCCCCCGCGTGCTTGAATTAATTGCTGGAAATTTATCTTGTACATCAATTTTTTAAGAAAATCACCCTCGTCGCTGCGCGACTCGGGTAATTTTCAAAAAATTCATGTACTCGAAAAATTTCCGGCAATAATTCAAGCACTAGGGAGATTATAAGTGACAATATTATTTCACATCTTGTCACTGTGATTGCCAGTCAAGGCTAACGCAGGTATTGCTACAACAATGTCTTATACAAGTGATTGAATGAAATACACGCAAAATGCATAAGACAGCAGGTGTTTAAGAATATTTATTAAGATTATTTATTAAGAATATTTATTCAAGAGCATGAATGTTACCATTCTGTTATCAAATATGATTTCAGAATTGGCAAATTCTGTGAAGGTTATGGAGAAAAACATTAACTTTGAAATATGAGTATCCTCGAATAAAAGAAATATTAGACCACCTTTTTTACATTTGTTTCAAAGTTTAGAAAGATAATGAAGTAAAGTGAATAGTTGTGTTTCGGACTATCATTATCAGAATTGTATTAATTCAACACCGAATTAGTGTATAGTATCTCCGATTGTTTTCAAGTTTAGAATGACCTTTCCGAGTTCATGAAAGTTATAAACATGGTTAACAATTACAGTTGTATTAACATAGCTAAAACCGTGAAAACATGCACGCCCATAATGCCCTTTCGACGTACAACAGACCATAGTCCATTACATATCCGGTGATAAGGCACACAACATGAGCATTCGCACAATAAATGAGAATTTCACATGTTCAGCTATGTTGGTAGAACTGTACCTGCTTCTTGAATCTGAGAAATAACCAACAATTTTCCACTTTTTTGGTAGCAGGTTGTTGTTTCTCAAATTGTGCGATGTTCGAGAGGAGTAACCGAGTTTGTGAGCGAAGTATCACCGACGATACGAATGGCTCTCTTTTGGACATAATCTAAAAGTTTCAATGTGTGTTTTGGTGCTGCACTCCATATACAGGGTGTCCCAGAATAAAAGGGACAAACTCCGATGAGGGTAGAATCCTCACTTCATTTTAAGGCTGAAAGTTTCAAAAAACATATACCCTAAAATGAGTATTAACCGAGTTACAGGGTGTTGAAAGTGACACAAAAAAACAAATTTTCCAGAATAACTCCATAACGGCTTAAATTTCCTTAATGAAATTTGGTATTTCACTTAAAAGCATTCAGTTTCATATTTCAAGGCAAATCATGTGTTTGTAACTCTAAACAGGGGCGTACGGCAGGTGGGTACCCCTACTCGCCCGTCCCAACTTTCACGCCACTGGAATAATATCGAAAAATTTGTGGAGACCTTTTTTGTAGAGAATTTTATGGAGTATATTAATATTAAAGCGTCATTTGTTTTTGGGAAAAATGAATTTTTCGATTTTCCTCGGAAAATTCTTTTACTTTTAGGTAAAATTTTCTGTTTTTTCGGTACTGAAATGCTTTGTGATCATGAAAAATTATGTGCTGAACCCGTTTTGATTGACACTATAAGGAATTCGTCCACTGCGTGGCTTCGCGATTAAAAAAATGCCGCTTCCATGCAAGATAAAAGTATCGGGAAATTCAGTGCCGGAAAATCCACACGAATGACTTTTTCAAGAATCTCTCTTCTGTAATTCAAAATCGTGATATATATGAATAATTTGGGAAAAGGTGATCCTGAAAATATCATTATGTGACTTAATGAGAGAGCACTGAAAATTGAGAAAATCGCATTTTTTCGAATTTCGAGCACGTTTTACTGGAAAACGGTGCATTTTCAAGAAAAACTTGTAGATACCTTTTTCGTAGAGAATTTTATGCAGAATATTATGAAATCATTTGTTTTTGAAAAAAATGGATTTTTCGATTTTCCATCGTCCATAAAAAATTTCCGGATGCTTTCACGGCTTATCACCCTCGAAATTCCGATTCAGCGGGTCAAAATACATAAGAATAACTCGGGTGATCCCGTCGCGCTTCGTCGGCTACGAAAACCCTCCCTGCCACCGGACTAATATACCCTTATGCCAGCCTTAACCATCAATAATTTCACCTCAAACAGCGTTATTATCTAACTTTGTTGTGTATTTGAATTAATGTTACTTATTAACAATTTAATTGTCTTATAATTTGCAATTAAATATTCTTTGCACGCGTATTCTAATAGACATGGCATTCGTCATTAATAGAGGCATTATAATAATTTTGTTACCGAATAAATTTATATGCATTTTGTTAAAGAACTGTATACATGCAGACGTGTGTGTGAGAAAGGAAGATATATAATACTGACATAGTAATGAATTATAATACCGACTGAATTTTTTTTATATTATTGGAATTAGTACCCACAATCAACTCGCATGCAGACAGAAAAATAAATTATTTAGATTCTTGATGTCCTTGATTATTGCTGGGATTTTTATCGTGTAGAGAAAGAAGTGCATTTGTTTTTTTTTGACTACACAGAATCAATTTTAAGGAGGAGCAGTACCGTATTAATTTTTTCTCAAATAATTTGACCTAATAGCAGTAGGAATATTATGATGCCGGGTTGAAATCTCGGAATTTCAACTCATTAACTTTGGAAGCTACCTCATGTCTGGTGCACATCAACTTTTCAGATGGTAGAACCTTTCATACCACACAAAAAAATAGGCGGGGAGGAACGTCAACGATTTAAATGAAGATCCGTCAACTTGGTTTTCTAGAAAAAACAATCTCAGAGTGGGTAGCGTGTAATTATGTCAGGAGTATCGATACCAATGAAATGTTCTATTTCAATATTGTTTCCATCAACAGTACCCCTTCATGGGAAAACCATGTGAAGTCCATTGCATTGCCAAAGTATTTCTCAAAAACTTGTTTTTTTGTTTCGTTGAAGTCGTTATAATTACCAAAGCTTTTCACCCCCGTTCACTACTGTGAGGCTATTCAAGAAAACTATTCAAGTATGTATTTATCTCCTGAGAATGCCAACTTTGTTGGCGAAACGTGCGTTACGTGAAATTGAGGTAGTTTTGGTGTTTTAGGCAGTTTCTATTTCTTGAATTGCATTCACACCAAAGGTAAATTTTTTTTCGTAGGGGGCGTAAACGCATTAATTTTTTTTCTTGGGAGGGAAAGGCTTGAATTTAATTTAAAAATACTGAAAATACTAGTATATAACTATTCTTGGAGGGTTAATTACCCCCATTACCCCCCCCATATCGACGCCCTTGCTCAGGTTGTTTGGTTTTTCAATTACCATTAATAAATGCTCGTCGTGTATGACCCTGTATAACCTAGTAGAAAGACTGATGAAAAAACAGCTCACTTAACCATAAAATGTTTTATTAACTTGTAAAAATACATCAGTAAGAAACAAAGTTTAAACATAGGATTTGAAGCAAAAAGAAAACTGTCCTCTTTCCGAGCAAATTTCATACTTTATTCAAGAAACTTTCTTCCAAAGAAGGATAGACGGTCAATTCTAAATTCAACCTGAAAAGAATAAAATTAGTTTTGATCTGAGAAAAAAAAACGAAGACAATTACTTTTTAAAACCAGCAGCAATTTCATCAGACTTTGTAGGATCAGTTACGACAGCAGTCTTCACGTTCTTCGGTTCAAATAACGGGGCTATATACTTTTCTCCAACTCGATTCAGATCCTCAATCGATACTTTATCTATCGATTCCAACAAGACCCTTGAAAAATAAAAAAATCACCTAGGGCTTACAAAAAACTTCACTTTACCCACCTGTTAAATTTATAATCAACTCCATCAAAATAAGACGTAAACGACAATGTAACCACACTTCCTATGGTCTTTTCTTCGTCTATTATTTCAAAAATAATGGAACTCCTTGCAGATTCTAGTAGAGTCCTATCCCATTCCTTCTGTTTTAGCTGTTTCAAGATTATGTCTTTGGTTTCCTTGTAGGCCCCGACAACATTGGTTGCCTTGGTGTACATTAAGTACAGCAAACCTTCATTGACTTTGGTAACCATTGTGTAACCGTATGAGTAGCCTTTGCCCCTTATTTGTTTCCACATAGGGCCCTGGAACATTTTTATTGTATCATATTCAACTTTAAATACATTTATGAGTGAAAAATAATTGGTTCAAGACAATCAAAATGATGCCCCAGTCAGTATTTATAATCCTCATATGTGGTGTCAGCAGTGAGATCAGAAGTGGGGTCCTAGTAGTTTGTGATTTTTATGTCATCTTGAATAATTTGCGAAGGTTTAAAAATATTTGAAACTGTATCAACAAAGATAATACATTATATTTCTCTTACCTCTGCTTGTATGAGGTACTGCAAATAAAGCATCAGAGCAGGCAGATCTGGGTCTGTATAGGAGGAAATACTCTTCGTCGTCTGAACGAAGAAAGAAGACTCCAAACAGCCCATACCGATGATACATCCATTTTCCGAGTTGTCTAGGTCCTTCAGAAGTTTGTAATCTAGTGTAACTCTTAATCTGAAACCGGAGAAACAAAAACTGAAATGTTTACAGGCATTTCAAGCAAATAACGACATACTTTTGTTGTTTATCGGTTATTTTTAAATCTGAAGGAAGGAAGGATTCGAGAGGTTTAGTAGCGTTTTTCAAAATATCCAAGTTGCCAGCTACATAGAGAACCAAGTTTGAGGGGTCCGTTATGATTTTTCTAACCTTCTCCGCATCTGCTACGACCTCTTTAGCACCGTCACTATCTAACTTTCCTATAACCTCAGTCAAAAATTTGTTTTGCTGCAAAACTCCATTTTTCACGATATTGCTATCTAAAAGTACAAGATAATTAGTTTTCTTTCATAGATAGAATAAATAAATATGTATATGATAGTCACGAAATGAGGAATCGGAATTCAAAAAAAAGTTTATTCATAAATTTACAGTGGATAGAGCTCAACGCCCTGATTTATATAACGCTTGTATATCTTTTTGAAACATGGCCGTAAAAAAATTAAATCTGATTTTGCGCGGAAAATACAGTTCATTCATAAAAATTTCAAAGTGAACATAGTTCTTTCAAAGTTGGCAACAGTTGTCCTTGAATAAATGGACTATTTACATGTACAGAATGTTTTTCGATTTTCAACACTCTGAAGTTTTTATTCATTGAAAATGACGTGTACTTCAAAGAATTTGACTTTAGAAACGGTGTAATATTCAGAAGAATATGGTTTGTTATTTCGGAAAAAAATATGGAGTATGCAGATGTAAAATGCTTTGGAGTGTAAATAATATGTGCATATTGTAAAGAGCGTTTCCCGTCATTTTCAGAAAAAATATATTTCGATATAGTGCATTTTTACGTAACTCGTTTCCAGTTTTCGTTTTTTTTTTATCGTATTTTCATTCATCTGTGAAAGTTTCCTAAAAATCGAAGAGGTTATCGTTTTCTTAACCTTTACCAAAACGGATTCATTCCAAAAATGATGAAAATATTAAATAACCTGAATGGAATTTATTAATTCCCTTTCTGACAGTAAACAATCAATTTGTATTTGACACTTTGACTGGAAATTGATCATGAAGTTGGACACTACAGTGCAACCAACCTCAATTTCTTGGAAATAAAATATGATATTTTATGAATAGGCCACCAGATGTCACTGGTGGTGCCGATTGAAACTATAGTACTGGTTTTCTCCGGGAAAGCACCGTTTTCGAAACATTTATTTTATTTTTTTTCATTCCAATTCCTCATTGTTGGTACTTCGAGTAGACCTCACCTTCAGAATACCGCATCCCCCTCATAGCGTAAGAAACTACGCTCCGCCCGTTACGTTTAAACTGCGACACAGAGTTGTTCATTTTCGTGGCGATTACCTTCAACCTTTCCGCAGTGAATACGGTTTTGTACAGAAGCTCCTTCAGCCATTTCAGGCCGATTTCGTATTTGGACGCCTCCACCTGCAGAATCACCGTTGCTGTGGTGGAATAGTGACCGCAAGCGAAATAGTTGCTGCGCTGCAGGCCGATGGACGTCGAGTTGTTGACGGTGTCGTCGTTTAACTGCGCCACGACGGCTTCGTAAGGAACTATTTTGCCGTCTCTTTCCAGCGGCAATTCGAGAAGGGACTCCAGCAGCAGGGGGAGGTAAATCCTTAGGTTCGAGGGGATGCTGGACGTGTCTAGGGTGGCGAACATCTAAAAAACCAGGGAACATAATTGACTAAGGTTTTTTAGACTTCCATTGTCTGAAGAAACCACGGGCAGTTTTTTAAGAGTACTTCAAGAAACAAATTGTTCTGCACGCGAACACCTATGGAAAGTGGGGAAAATTCCCGAGAAAGCTCGGAAAATCAATAAATTGGAAGGGATTGTAAATTTCGATATAATGTATAAGAACAAACTTGTAGAACGTTAAAATCTCCATGAAAAAGGTTATTTCGAAAATTGCTTCCTATGGGAGATAATGAGCTATAACTGATATTTTCAGATTTCCGCGCGAACATCTCTGAATATCGTAAGATTTACCCCCAACGGCCGACTAAAATCTTTGTATCTCCCTTGTTTTTGATCGAAAATTCATAAAATAAACGGTATTTAAAAAAAAATTCTTCAGCAATTATCATATATAGCTAGCGGGTGTCGGTAAAGTTGTTGTATTTTATATTTGAAGGTGAAATAATAATCTTTGATAAATAAACAATGCAATTTTACTAATTCTTTACGTTTTCCTATCGAATTCGCTGGCAAGCTGAGTTTGCACAAAGATTCAGTAGGTCAAATTTGAGCAAATCAGATATAACATTCATTCTCAATTTATATTGGGCCTGAATAAATCCGCTGTTTTTTAATTCGTGAAATTTCCGAGAAAGATAGAAGATGATGAATGAAAACTTTGTTATCAGAGGTTTTAAAATATATATTCTGAATGTACAGGGCCTTGGCAATAAAATGACCAGTACGATTTTTCAGAAATATCCACTTTAATATTTTACGTTGACTGTAAAATAATGAATGAGCAAACTTAAAAACAACTGTAACAGAAAAAACTTGATTCAATTAGGCCCAAGATAAATTGAGAATGAATGCTATATCTGATTTGCCATCTTCCTTGTTCATTTGTTTGTTTATTTTGACCAATTCTTGGATCCAGGTTTGAGATCATTCCAATTGTTTTTTAGAACTTGCAAAGAAAACTGAAATCGGAGAACTCTATCGAATTCGGAAGCTCTGCACTTCATCCTTTGTACCACATCACCTTTGAAAATATTTGCCATAGAACGTCAAGTGAAATTATCTACAGACCACGACCGCCATGTTCAGAAATCGCTAGTAACTTATTAATTACTATATATTATATTTTCTAGTCGTTTTGAAACACTATCTCAAAAAATACTAAAGGCGACTTACATAAACAAAATTTGTCTTTAAATGATCAAAAAACGTAAAAACTGGAGTTCTTGACAAATCCAGTCTGCTGTTTCTAGAATCGCTCTTGAACCTCTCAATATTATGGAATTTTATCGAACTGAAGCTGGGAATAGCTACTGAAGTCAGCATTTCTGTTGGCGGTTCCCGATCATTGAATTCAATAGCTCTTTCCAACATTTCACCCTTCTTGTTCAAGCCCTCCTCAGTCAGGATTGAAATTTGATTTTCCACTCTTTCCTTTTCTTCCTTTGCCATTTTTTGCTGTTCCTCCTTGCTTGGTACACACTGTATTGCGACATAATCGTTTTCGACAAGGTACTTTCGAAGAATATCAAGCCAGAAAGACTGCGGCTCCTCCAAAAGCTTAGAAAGATCTGTCAGAGGGTTTATCCTTTGTTGTAACTAGGAACATAAAAATAATTGAAAAACTGGAAATTATACAGTCCACCACAATCAAATTAATGAATAGTTGGAATCTTTGGTGTGAATACAATTGAAGAAAAAATTTGGGTTTATCCTTTGTTGTAACTAGGAACATAAAAATAATTTAAAAACTGGAAATTATACAGTCCACCACAATCAAATTAATGAATAGTTGGAATCTTTGGTGTGAATACAATTGAAGAAAAAATTTGTATACTACTTCCATAAATATTCAAAATTATTGAATTTGTTACTTTTTCATTATTTTAAAAATGTTAAAACTCATTTATATTCATTATTATTCAATGTATTATCTTCCTTATACCAGAACTTGTTCTGTATGGAAAATGTATTTTTAATAAATAAATAAATAAAATCTAAGTGCAATCGCTAGATTCAAACATTCAACTTGTAATCAATAAATTAGTGCTCTATTCCAACAAATTAGGCACCCTGTATACTTACATCTTGCTTGGTAGATCCGTACAGCATATGTCCAATAATCATAAATGCGATTGTTTGATGTGGACTGTTCTCTAAGTTACTCAAACTTTCTAGTTTATACTTGTTGATTATGCTTCGTAACTGTTCAGTATCAATGGATTTCTCATCGAGAATCTTTCTTAAAATTCCCTTCAATTTTGACCCAACTTCTGGTAGTTTACCAACTGGAACATCTTCCAGGGTTATGTAAAGACATGTCTCGGAATTTTCGCTTACATTATATGACACCTAAAATATGAAAATAAAAGAAATACTGCCGATAAATTTCGGTTAAGTTAATACTGGCTGAGTAGAAAATTATCTTACTCACTTTACTGGCATAAGGATCCTCGATCTCCACTAATTCCTTAGGCAGGGGAGAAACCGAGAATTCCGTCAAGTATTTCAGCAACAAAATTGTGGCCGTGAATGAATACATTTCCTTGACGCAAGAAGCTCCTCTCCAAGCATAACAGTACAAACCATTAGTTTCTTCATCAGTTGGATATTTTATCACCAAGTCTTTTGATCCTTCAGTTAATGGGGGCACAGGATTCTGCCACGGTCTTCGGAACGGCCCAGGAGTGCCCTAAATAACATTCACAAAAGTGTTGAGGACAAAATATTGTAGTTATTGTGCTTTGAAAAAATTCAACTCTATCATATTAGTATTTACCACACACTTTTACTTTACTCCACCTGACAGTAAGTAAATAATAATAATAATAATAATAAAGGGAAATTTAACAGACTGTTATTGCTTTAGATATGAAATGTTTATAGATAAAGTTTTCCTGCAGGAGTTTCTGTGACTTTGATTGTGTTGATCACATACTCCTGCAAAAACTACAAAACTATGACATTAGAGGATCAACATTGAATTGTGTTAGCTCTCATTTAATAGATCCCAAACAGGGAGTATGATCCACAGGATAGTGCTGTAGTATAATGAACATTAATTGTGGTGTTCCTCGAGGGCCTATATTAGGGCCGGTGCTCTTCCTTAAACAATGGCTAGAAAGAAACCATTCTGAAGTCTCAACTACTGTGCATATAACAAGAAAGTATGAGTGTCTGGTGAGAATAGAGTAAAAGTGCATGGTGAAGAGGAAACATATGATTAGTTCTCAATGTGTGACACCAATGGTATCCATTTTGCATATTAGTGAGCAGTTCCTACCCTCGACAAGATTTTATTTTCCAATTTCTCCAATGATCTGAACACTTCAAGAGGATTAACTTGGCCTGTGATAATAATTTTCAGATTTTCAGGCCTATAGAACTCCTTGTGATAATTTTTTACCTGAAAAATAAAGTAATTTATCAATATCGATATCTACTTGAATGACAGCTGAAATTAATTTCCTCTTACTTTCAGATTATTTGTTGATTCCCTCAAATTTTTCATGATTCCTCCAGTTTCTGAAGAATATCCGCACTTTCCTGGATATATATTTTTAGCAACAGTTAAATGCATTCGGGATTCTGCCGAGTTCTCTCTACCCTGCATTTCACAGTAAACCACTCCGGCATCTGTACCTTCGGAAGTAATATGATGAACTTCAGTAATGAATCCTTCTTCCTTCAAATAAAAATTTTAGTCCCACGGTAAAGAAAGCAAACAAACTAACTTACGCTCAGAATGGGGTACAAAATATGTTCTAAAAATATAGGCATAAGTGTTAAAAAGCCCTCACTGCCAGCAGTCTCCATCGTGTAACAAGTATGATCTATGTCAGTCCAGGCATTTGTGCCAGATGCCAAACATCGGTTAGCTAATAAATCTAAGACACCCTTATAGGGATATTCTTCACTTCCTAAAAATATAAGGTGCTCCAAGGTGTGAGGTAGGCCATCATCGTCGAATGCTTCGGTAGCTGAAAAAAAAAAACTTAAAAAAAAACACATTTTGAAATACTTTGCACAACCTAAGCAAAAGTATCCATTCACTACAGGCCCCTCGACTTCAGCTATAACTACTGTTAAACCAGTCTTTTTCGAAACATATTCGGAAACCGGAATTCTGTCATAGGCTTGTAAGGCATAAAGAAGTTCAAAATCTCCCATACTCGAATTGGGAGTTTTATCAACCGGTGGCATATCTGAGGATAAACCGAATCAGTTTTATTGATCAAGAATCAGTAACGTTGATGAACTGATACAAGAATATTTTCACAGTTTATATATTATGTGTTCTCCTTCAACTCAAATCTTCATTATTCACATTTGGGAATTGTCTAACCATGTAACCATACTTCCACTATCAATCAAAAGTATTAAAAACATCAAAATCAGTATCAATATCAATCATAAATCATTCAACTGTCAATTCTCAGTTGTCACTGTTGTCAGTACAGGAAGTAAGAAGAAGTGGGACCAAGAGTGGGACTCTGTGTAGTGTGACGTCAAAGTGGCTGAAACTTGGTAAACCTTTCCAAACATTGAAATTTTTTTTTAGGCAAAAGGTTTCAACTAACTGAGTCTTTATCGAAAATAATATAAATTTTCATGGAGAATGTCCCCCTTTTCAACATGAATATATATACCTCCCAAGAGTTTATCTTGAACGGTGGAAAATAGCGACTAAAGTTTGTTTTTCAGCCGCCGATCAAGTTGACATTCTTCGTTTGTATTTTATTGTCCTTCTTACTCTAAATGTAAACAAACTGTCCATAACATTTCACTACCCGTCACCCCCCCTCTACCCTAAATTGTTTAGAAAAGGATAGTTCATGTTCACTTCAAAACAGGTATTTGTGTAGGCATAGGCAAGACATCTCTGTCTTTTATTACTCTGAGGAAGCTATCGATACTAGAGGTTTTTCGTTTTCATCAAGGTGTGGTGTAAAATGCTAAAATCGAGTGTGAATTACACCAGGTGTAGGAAAGTGCTACACTTCGATGCAAACGAATGAACCTACGGTACAAACTATCGATAAGTTCGATATTGCATTACCATCGATAGTCTATCCATGTTTTTGCCAACACTATTCCGAATGTCAAGTGTCAAGTATTGCTGGGTGTTGCTGATGTGTTTATAAAATTTGTATTTCAATACTTGGAATATTTCAAAAAATATGCCGCTACGCTTGGATATTAAAAGGAAGTTGACTGCTCGTTCAGACAGGGTAAAATGTGTAGACCTACATCCAACAGAACCCTGGATGTTATGCTCATTGTACAATGGCAATATAAATGTTTGGAACCATGAAAATCAACAGCTAGTAAAAAGTTTCGAAGTATGTGATCTTCCAGTTAGGGCAGCCAAGTTTGTTCCTCGTAAGAATTGGATTATTAGCGGCTCAGATGATATGCAAGTGAGAGTTTTCAATTACAACACCTTGGATAGAGTTCATTCCTTTGAGGCACATTCTGACTATGTGAGATGTATATTGCTGCATCCAACGCAACCCTATATCTTGACCAGCAGTGATGATATGCTCATCAAATTATGGAATTGGGAGAAAGCCTGGGCATGTCAGCAAGTTTTCGAGGGCCACTCTCACTACGTTATGCAAATTGCCATCAATCCAAAAGACAATAATACTTTTGCCAGTGCTTCACTCGACCGAACTCTAAAAGTATGGCAACTTGGAGCATCAACAGCAAATTTCACTCTGGAAGGCCACGAGAAAGGAGTGAACTGTGTGGATTACTATCATGGAGGAGACAAACCATATTTAATATCGGGTGCTGATGATCGGCTGGTTAAAATCTGGGACTATCAAAATAAAACGTGTGTTCAAACCTTGGAAGGGCATGCCCAAAACGTAATCGCCGTTTGTTTTCACCCTGAGCTACCTGTTGCTCTTACTGGTAGTGAAGATGGTACAGTGAGAGTTTGGCATACTAATACTCATAGACTAGAGAGTAGTCTGAATTATGGTTTTGAACGTGTATGGACCATCTGCTGCCTGAGGGGTTCAAACAATGTTGCTCTGGGATATGATGAAGGCAGTATATTAGTGAAAGTTGGAAGAGAAGAGCCTGCCGTTAGTATGGATGCTAGTGGTGGCAAAATAATTTGGGCAAGACACTCCGAGTTGCAACAAGCCAATTTGAAAGCACTTACGGAAGGTGCTGAAATAAGGGATGGTGAACGTTTGCCTGTCACTGTGAAAGATATGGGGGCCTGTGAAATTTACCCGCAAACAATACAGCATAACCCGAACGGCCGATTTGTGGTAGTATGTGGAGATGGAGAATATATCATTTACACAGCGATGGCTCTGCGTAACAAAGCATTCGGTAGTGCACAAGAGTTTGTCTGGGCCCAAGACTCCAGCGAGTATGCCATTCGTGAATCCGGTTCTGCAATTACAATATTCAAAAATTTCAAGGAAAAAAAGAACTTCAAAGCAGATTTCAGTGCAGAGGGAATATACGGAGGTTTTCTCCTAGGAGTAAAATCAGTCTCTGGGTTAACTTTTTATGATTGGGATACTCTTGACTTGGTGCGACGTATTGAAATACAACCTAGAGCAGTTTATTGGTCTGATAGTGGAAAATTAGTCTGTCTTGCAACAGAAGATAGCTATTTCGTACTATCTTACGATTCAGACCAGGTTCAAAAAGCTAGGGATGCTAACCAAATTGCAGAAGATGGTGTAGAATCAGCCTTTGAAGTATTGGGAGAAGTGAGTGAGTCCGTCCGAACAGGTCTATGGGTGGGAGATTGTTTCATTTATACAAACGCTGTCAATCGTATAAACTATTTTGTTGGAGGAGAACTTGTTACAATTGCACACCTGGACCGTCCCTTATATGTATTGGGTTATGTTCCTAGAGATGATCGATTGTATCTCGTTGATAAAGAATTAGGAGTAGTGAGTTATCAGTTGTTACTGTCAGTACTTGAATATCAAACCGCAGTTATGAGAAGAGATTTTCCTACAGCAGATCGTGTACTCCCTTCAATTCCCAAAGAACATAGAACAAGGGTTGCTCATTTCTTGGAAAAACAAGGCTTCAAGCAGCAAGCGTTAGCAGTCAGTA
Organism: Chrysolina haemoptera; assembly: GCA_958298965.1. NCBI lineage: Eukaryota > Metazoa > Arthropoda > Insecta > Coleoptera > Chrysomelidae > Chrysolina > Chrysolina haemoptera. Next base: position 32,604,412 of record OY282589.1, on the reverse strand, counting down.
CTGATCCAGAACATCGATTTGAACTTGCCGTTGCCTTAGAAGATCTTGAAACAGCTAGAGTATTAGCACAAGAAGCCAACAATCCCCAGAAATGGAGCCAATTGGCGGAACTTGCTGCATCAACAAATAATTTACAATTAGCAAAAACGTGTATGCAAATGGCTCAAGATTATGGCGGACTTCTCCTTTTAGCTACTAGTTCTGGAGATGAACAGCTAGTTCGTACTTTGGGAGAAAACACCCAAGTTGAAGGAAAACATAATCTTTCTTTCCTCTCTTACTTTTTGATAGGAGATCTAACAAAATGTTTAGATATCCTTGTCAGTACAGGACGATTACCAGAAGCTGCATTTTTTGCACGATCATATTTACCTGATAGAATATCAGAAATTGTTGAGCTTTGGAGGGTGCAACTAACTACTATAAATGAAAAAGCCGGACAGAGTTTAGCAGATCCTAAGAGTTATGAAAACCTGTTCCCAGGCTTACAGGAAGCAATTGAAGCACAAACGTTTTTGGAGCAACAAAATAGGGGTCTTCCGCCAGCTTCTATATCGACAACAATAACTCCTAACTCTGAAAGGAATGTGATAGAAGAAATAAAAAGTCAAATGAAGGGGGGAACTTCAACTTCCCACCAAAGTAGGCCGCTCACTGAGGAATCCAAAACATTGTCCATTGAACAAGATGAAGATGATTTAGACCTTGATTTGGAAGGTGTCAATATCGACGACAATATTGACACAACAGATATCAATATTGACGATGATTTATTGAGCGATTGAGGTCAGGGAATTAATTATGTTGAATTATTTTTATAGATTATGTGAATATTAATCATTCCTAAGGTAAGAAACATTGAATGTAATAGTGAATCATCAATATATTCAAGTTAAATCTGTATTTTATTAGCTGCATTTTAACAGTGCGGCTTTCTATAGTCCCCCTGTATTTTTCTTTTGAATATCGTGAATATATTTTTTTTAAATTTGCATTCAAAATATCAAGTATAAGTGTCAGAATCAATCAATCAAATTTTGATTAAACCAGTTCTCTATTACAATAATATTAAGTGAAACCTAACAAAACCGGAAAATACTAACTACTTTACTAATTCAAGTCAAAAAGACAAAACACTCAATAGAGTGAAACATAAATAGGTATTAAAATGCTATTTGAGAAAGTAGTTCCTATACATATATTTAAGTAATTATCACATCAAATTATGAATCTTGGAGAAATTCATCACCAGAGTAGTATGTTTTTTTCAACATTAGTTTATTCTAAAATACACTGCCTTTGGGGGATGACTTTATCTCATCGGGCATATGATGAAAACTTTCCGCTTTCCGAGATTCCGATACTGTAGATAGTAAAGAGTAAAGACATTGAGAAATGACTGAAATGAAAGGCCTTTTCCATCCTTGTCTTAAAGGAGAGGCAACATAACTTTGTTGGCCTTATACATGTTAAGTCCGTATTCAATCGGGTGGTTTCGTGTGTGTCCGTTCATTTCAAGCCCAGCTGGATTTGCCAAAATTTAAAATTTGACATTTCTGCGCTCCGCCTAGTCTGAAACCAGCCTAAGCGCCGTAAGTTTTTCCAAGAGTTCCAAGAAGAAGAAGAAATTAAATGACTGGATTTTAATTTAATTTAAAGTGGTTTTGTTATAAAATTTGTATTTTCTTTTCTGGTTTATCGAAAGAAATGTACGAATATGAATTTATTTGATTGGTGCTCATATTCATAAAATACAACAGGTAGGTGAATTTATTCTTTCCAATTTCCATCTAGTAAACTGTTTCAATGTTTCACTTATAAAAGTAAACATTAATTTTTATCCAGGCTGTGTCTATATCCACGTTAACGTGTACTATGTCGATAATCATTTCTATAAAGGGAATAATAAATATAACGGAAAAGTAAAACTATTCGATAACTAGTTCATATAAAATATATTGGTTTGTCAATAAAACCATTGAACCATGTTTGCGATCAAACAAACAGTTTCCACGATTGAAAGGGCAGGTGAGAGTTAGAATACTTTGAAAGACATACAGTTGTCCACAGAGATCTATTGCTTCAGCCTTACACAAGTATCTAATGACACTTTTCTGTAGGACAAACAGAGTAAATGTAGGCTACAAAATCTATAGAAAACAAAACCTTATCCAGTGTGAGACTCGAAAAGAAAAATATATGTTTTCTGCAACGGAAGAACCAATTTTGCAGCCTGATGTTTGTTGTGAGGTGACATAGTCTTTGAATCTCAATTTATCCATAGAAATTTGGTACATTATTTGTTTTGATTTTTACCCAGTCTTGGCTTTGCTAGTTCTTATTTAAAAGTTGGAATATTTGTTTTCTTTATATTGAAATGGCAAGTGTGAATATCAAGATATGGCGTTATCTCAAAAATGTAAGACTTGCATCGGTTGTACTTTTTGATTTGTGGTAACCAACCTGTGAGAATTTTTTTAATACTCCATTACATTTTGTAAGAGTTTTAATATAATTTTTATGTTGCAGAGAAGTGATATTAGACGATTATTAGAAGAATCATCAGTTTCACCCCTCTGTGAACTGGATTTATAATGGCTTCTTTTATGAAGGGCGTGAATGACCCTGACCCCAACGAAAGGGTTAGTATCAATAGAGTGGTGCCAGTGCTTTCTTAGTTTTTTGTGAACTTTTTTAAATCTTAATTTGTAGTAATTTTCTTTGACACATATGACTACAGTTTCATAGATGTTTTGATATTTAGTGAATTATGCTATGAAAAACTTTTTTCTCCAAATGACATTAAAAGTGGCTTTTTAGTGACACTTGACAGGCTTAAAAGTTGTACTTTTACTGCCGAGATATTTTAGTGGGTCTCAAACGTGCATTGAAAGGTTGAAAGAAGTCGATAAAATTGTTTAAGCCATAGAATTATATTTATATTGTATCTGAATATTTAATATGTAAGTTGCATAATACTGTTATTTTTGCTTGAACGGATAGATAACTAATTTTTGAAATAGTCAAAAACAGTTTTTCATCACTGCCACACGTTCTGTACAACTAATAATATTGTTTTCGCAATACTCAAATGATTCAGTTTCCGAACATCCTCAAGATTACAGTTCTTTCTTGTAAGGGTGATTAAACCTAGATACCTAGATATCACTATGTAATTCAAAATATATATTCAGGGTATATCTTCCTGAGTCACCGTGATCTTTATAATGAGAACTTAAAGAGGGATGATTTTGAAAATTTGCCGATACGGTGAAGGAAACATTGAGGATCCAAATGAAATATTTTAGTTGTGACACTTCTCGTTTCTCCGGGTATATGAAATTTATTCAGAATTGAAATGAAATTATCTGATTTTATACCCCACTGAACCCCATGGTTAGCCTGATTTGATTTAAACCACAATTAAACGAATAAACAAATTACAAAATAAAAAGAAAAAAAACAATATTCTTCACGATTTTCAGATAGTATTTCTCAAGATCATTTGGATTTGATCAATTTAATTTACTAAATTGATTTACCATAAAATCGTTTTCGCTTTCATAACCACACATTCTATAGGGTTATGATTCAGATATGACTTTTTCCAGGTTGAAACTTCTGCGATGACGACGCCCACGGCAGAAAAAGAGGATCCGGACTACAGCCAAATGACGGCTCAGGAACTTCAAGTTTTGTCTGAACTAGACAGTCGCCAATACGGCTTTCTGCTGTTGAACCAACCAGAGAACGCTTCCAAAAAAGCACTCATACGGAAAGCTGTTAGATATTTACAAATGATGGTGGTTCAAGCTAGGACACAACAGAAATCAAACGAAAACGAACAAGGCAAGAACATCAGCATTGATCCCAAAACGTGGGTCAAGTTGGGACATTTCCATTTATTGCTGGAAGAGTACAGAAAAGCCCTATCAGCATATCAAATGTTCTACAAAACCCAGGCTGAAAACCACTGGAAAGACACTAGCTTTCTCTACGGCCTTGGACTGGTGTATTTCCATTACAACTGTTTTAACTTCGCCGTAAAAGCATTCCAGCAGTTGCTCTACGTCTCCCCGGGATTCCAGAGAGCTAACGAAGTCAACTTGAGACTCGGCATCATGTTCAAAGTCACGCAGGAATACGAGCTATCCCACAAACACTTGCAGTTGGCCTTGGTGGACAACAACCCTTGCACAGCGACGAAAAACATGATCAAATTCCACATAGCCCACCTGTTCGAGGTACAAGGCAAGGTGAAAATGGCAAAGGAAAAATACGAAGCTCTGCTCAAGGACAAGTCAGTCACCCAGTCTCTGAGGGCGGATATTTTTCGGCAGCTAGGCTGGTTGTACCACTGCCAGGAGTCTCTCGGGGAGAAAAGCCAGAGGATACCTCTCGCCATCCACTGCCTGCAGAGAGCCAACGAGGCTGACCAGTTCTCAGGCCAGACTCTGTATCTGTTAGGCAGATGTTACGCCAGTGTTGGGAAAGTCCACGACGCCTTCATCGCCTATAGAAATTCCGTCGAGAAGTCTGAAGGAAACGCTGACACCTGGTGCAGCATCGGCGTTCTCTACCAACAGCAGAACCAGCCCATGGACGCTCTACAGGCCTACATCTGCGCCGTGCAACTCGATAAGTGTCATTCCGCAGCTTGGGCTAACCTGGGGATACTGTACGAGAACTCCTTTCAAGCCAGAGATGCCTATGCTTGTTATATGAACTCTAGTCGAGGCTCGTCCAACAAGAACGCGGTTGAGGACCCTACCACCCCTCCTAAGTTACCGAAGATCAACTTCCCGGGCTTTAACCCGAATCTGGCGCAACGAATCAGTTTTCTGAAAGCGAACCTTTCGAACGCTCCATTACCTAGCGTCACCTCGCAAAGAAGACAGCTACTGTCTATTGAAGAAGCTTGGAACCTTCCTATATCCGCAGAAATGTCCTCGCGGCAGCAGAGCTCGTCCCAGCCTAGTAGAAGCAGCACTTCGCAAGCCTTCCAGAAGAACTATGCTGGTGCCGCCCCTCAGGGACCCCCTCCTCCGTACCCCTCTCCGAATGAGGCTGTAGTAACGAAACGGTTCAAAACAGAACCCGATCAAAAGCCTGTAGTACCTCAGCCAGCTTACAATTTATCTGCTCAGCAATTGCAGCTGTTGAATCAGTTCCAGCAAAGCACTGCCTCTCTGAACCCTGCCCAGCAAAACATGAAGCAGCATCTACAGCATCAGTACAGGATGATGCAGCAGAATCAGGAGCATGCGAGCAACTCAAAAAGGCACTTGAGGACGCCCAATACACCGACCATGTTCGGTAATCAGTTTGGTAGGAATTCATCCCCTACTAATTCTGTCAAGAGCGAGAAACTTGTTCAGCCTAATTCCATGTTGGAGCCTAGGGAGTTTATGTCTTCTAGCGAAGCTCATATGGACGATAACCTGGAGGAGGATCTCAAGGATCTGCTCGCGCAGAAAGATCTAGCAACCACATTCGCCGAGAATTTGTTGAAACATTTCGGGTCGGCGGATATGGAGGTTAAAGATGGCGCTGCAGGCTCGAACTCTGCGAACGGGGGAAATTCTGCTTTAAGTACGCTGTCTTCTGGTCCTTTTTCTCCTTCTAATATCGATAACAAGTCGAAGTTGCAAAGCGATTCTAAAATCTCCAGTATGGGATAAATTGACTCGAAAAACTAATTTGCAATGGAATTGACCTAGTTAAAGCATGCAGATGTGATGAACTGTTGAAGCCAGTTTTGAGGTTGGGTCATAACCACATAACAAAGGTTTTTTCTGGTTCACATTTCTGGTGTTATGGAAGCCATGCGAAGTTGATGAGAGGTGTTTAATTTGGATTCACTTACATTGAATTTTTATCAATTACACATGATCCTGATGATTCAAAACCTTATTATTTAAAATCGGAACAGACCGTTTCCGAATTGTTAGGTTTGCCCAAAAATAGAAAATCAATGTCAGTTTGAGATAGTCTTAGACTCTTGATTAAACAACACATCTTGGGAGAGAACACAGTGAATGATATTTAATAATTATTTACATAAATTGTATCATCAAAACATAGTGTACGTTATACTCAACTGTAATTTACAAACATAAAAACTAAAGAAAAGCATTAAAAATACTAGCGACAGTTTCGGAAAGTGTGGCTTGGTTTATTTTGACATTTGTTACATTCTTCATCATCTTTATTGTATTGATGTTATCATCAATTGCTAGATTGCTTAAAGCTTTGAAGTGATGTCGTTTTCTATTGGTTTGTTTTAAATCGTTTCAAAAAATTGTTGAGAAATGACTTCACTACAAGGCAGTTTGATCAAAGTGTTTGACCGTGAGTCTCAGGCTTTGGTCTCGGTAAGCATGGCGTAAGTGGCAAATATTCTCAACTTTTTGCCCTCACTTTAGGATACCCCTGTGATGAAGTCCTATATGGCATGTAAAAAGTTATGTATGTGAGTATATCTACCATAGTGACCCCTGGAGTATTCTTCGCTCACTGGCGCTGCCTAGGGCAAGTGGCCTCCCTGAGTTAAGCAGTGGTGGTGTCCATTAAGGCACTTCGTAACCTGAACACGTCGCCAACGTGACGCGTAACAACGAAAAGGCGTTATAGTCGTCGTCCTACTTCTTTCAGGTCGTCCTTGGTATGTTAGATACCAACGTATTCTTCACGAAATAATCGGAGAAAAAAGAATAACTCAGTTATTTCAGTAAAATTTTATTAAAAAACAATAAAACTCTCGTGTGTACATAATATTTAAACATCAAGTAAATATCTTACACTATGTACAATTTTCTGAAATACATTCAACAGTTACTCTGGTAAAGTTATTACATAGCAGCAGATCTGAATAATGTGGACATTTCTGAAGAAATCTGATGATATGATCAGTAAGGTCCAACAAATAATGGTAATTCAATGACTATTGGTACTGAATACTACTATACATTGAATTGTCCCTAAGTGAGGTGGTTCGTCCGAAGCTTCTGTCTATGGGGTTGGCACATCCACATCAGGTCATTCCGAGACGATGGTCTGGGCCTGAGTTCCTTCGCCCAAATCCATTTCTCATGCTCTTAGGAGTACTGATGGTCCACATTATCAAGTTCTGCTGCTACGGAATAACTTTGCTAACTAGACTACTGATACTGAACACTAGTTACCCTGGTATTACATTTATATACACATACTATATAGCGAAAATAAAACAATCAAGCATCTTATCTTACACCCAATTTGATCATTTGAAATGATTGTTGAACATCCGAGTAATGTCCTCCAGATATCCACTGGAGATCTGACGTAGATATCATCTTTTTCAAACCAGTATGCAAGTGGTTTTGCTGATATTTTATAAATTTGGTTTTTCTGTGTGAAAGAAATGTGGGTATTTTTGTTTTTGGTGATGAGAGTAGTCATGAGAATGTTTCAGTGATGAGAGTAATTAATAAAACTATTTCAATTAACTGGGCGAATTTCCTAGCATACAATTATCGTGAAATGCGCCATCTTTGATGTGTTAAAATGTGATGTGATTTTTTTACAGGAAACAACAGCATTGCAATTTTTGTTTCTTGAATATTTTTCTTCAATATTTGTCGGAAAACCTACTGATACTCAAGAAAAATTACGTTACTTCATTGAAAAACTTGAAATGATTTGGATCAACCTCAGTCTTAACGCTAGAGCAGATCTTTTACTCTTCAGATAACGGACAACATAACCAACGCCATTTTTCAAAACCCTTTTTCTATGAAGCATTCATCGAGGAAGTTCTCCAAAGAGTGGTAAAGATGTGGACGGACTAAGCCAAGACTATGGTCTTCATCAGGATAGCTCTAAAAAAAAAAAATGCATACTGCTCAAATGAAACAAATGAAAATTTGCCGATTATCTGATGATGGGCGGACGATCTTGCGAAGCAAACATAGCAAAAAAAACAAAAGAATTCTTTGATACTCAAAAAAATAAAATATAAAAAATATTCAAATAGTTTAGTACCTGTTGTCTGAAGAGGATGTCGTTTTGTTCCAGTACTTTTGCCCACATCATCGATTGCTGGTAATGGACGTTATCATCGTGAGTGCCGTGGATCAGGAAGTACTCTTTGTCCCTCAAACCCTTGTATTTTTTAAGGAGTTGTGCCTCTTCGTAGCCTCTCAAATTATCTTCCACCGTTGGAAGGCCCATGAACCGCTCTGTATATATCGAATCTATAAAAAATATATTGAACTCTTATTCCAATAATCATAGTGATAATGGTATTCATTTTTCAGATGAAACACAAAAATGATATTGTATTTAAAGGAACACTGTTTTTCATGTTCAATGGAGTAAATATTTACCATATAATGCCCAGTCTGTTACAGGGGCTACGGATATTCCACACTTGAAAACCCCTTGTGTGTCGGTTGCCAGAGCCATTCCTGCTGCGTAGCCCCCATAACTCCATCCCCAAATGGCCGTTCTCGATGAATCCACGTAAGGAAGCGATTTCTGGATAGATCTGTTCAAACCAAACAAAATTAATCATCTACACGTTTATAATAATAAAACTTTAAGGTTGACTTTCAAGAACGAGACAATTCAATTGTAACTTCCAAACGCTTTCAAATTCGCATGAAAACCCGAATAAACCTGCACCATATCATCTAAAGAAAAAAAATTATCTTATTATGAACTTTGTTCGAATTATAATACTAAGATATTATCTTAGTATATTACTATTATATATACAGGGTGTCAATTTGAAAACTTCCCTCTTGATATCTCCCCTCATGGTTCAACCCCCTAGGAGCAAGTTTTCAGAAAAGTACCCCTCAAAAATTCCAAAATAATATCAATTCTATCTCCTTTTCCTCCACACCCTTTAAAGTTTGTTAATGAGAAAAATTTCATACGCACCTTGTTACATTTATTTGATCCACAATTTCGACAGTTCCTAGCTTTCTGTAGCCGGCAAACATAGTCTTGTCTCCCTTCAGGCCAGAGCCCCTGCCATCTATAGCTGCATAAATTATGCTTTTATTCGCTGCCAAATAACTGCCCCAATCCAAAACAAATTTGTCTATGACTTGGTAAGTGTCTGGACCACCATATCTGAAAAAAATTATTGTGAAGCTCGGTAACCGATATCATTGTCTTCAAGCCAATTAAAGTGTAGTGATCGTCGACAAATGGAAAGTAACGTAGCGAAACAAGACAAATGATACAACAAAAATGAAAAGTAAAGAGTAATGGTAAAAGGTAGCGAAACAGGACAAATGGAGAGTGTGGTAAAACAAAAATAGAAAGTGTGGTAAACCAAAAATAGAAAGTGTAGTGAAAGAAGACAAATGAAAGTGTAGTGAAAGAAGACAAATGGAAAGTGTAGTGAAAGAAGACAAATGGAAAGTGTAGTGAAAGAAGACAAATGGAAAGTGTAGTGAAAGAAGACAAATGGAAAGTGTAGTGAAAGAAGACAAATGGAAAGTGTAGTGAAAGAAGACAAATGGAAAGTGTAGTGAAAGAAGACAAATGGAAAGTGTAGTGAAAGAAGACAAATGGAAAGTGTAGTGAAAGAAGACAAATGGAAAGTGTAGTGAAAGAAGACAAATGGAAAGTGTAGTGAAAGAAGACAAATGGAAAGTGTAGTGAAAGAAGACAAATGGAAAGTGTAGCATACGAAGAAAAGTGAAAAGCTTAGTGAAACAAGACAAACAGTAAGTGTAGTTAAAAACGAAGAATAGAAGATGAAATGATGAGAATACATGAAAAAAGGTCCAAATCTAATGAATTGGGGAAAGAGAACTTAACAACAGGATACAGGACTAAAATTTCAATATATTGAAATGTAAACAATATTAACACCTGTACGTTCTGTAGTACTACATAGATTTAGAAAAGTGAATATTGAGGAAAATATATTGAGGCACTTCAAGGGTCTAATATCGGCCAATATACATTTTGTGATGTAGCGTAATATTTGGAAGGAATAATTCAAGCATTGTTCCGAAATGTTGAGAGAAGTGACTTACACATTAACCAGCATGGGATATTTGGTGTCTCCGCTGGTGTCCATATTAGGAGGCAGCCTCAACAGAACTTTGGCCTTCAACCCGTCTGCTATATCGAACGTCATTTTTTTCAAACTTGCCGTTTGTCGTTCCTTCAGATAAGACACCAGTTCTTTGTTATTCTGCCATCGCATTATTTCGGTGCCATTTTTGGAAAAGATATTCACTTGCGGGACGTCTGGTCCTGCGCAAGTTAGGACGTAATACGATGAGTTTTTGCTGAACTCGGCAGTGTTATACGAACACGACTTCGTTGAATTGTGTTTGGATTTCAAATCGCAGGTTAGACACGTTACGTTCTTGGTCTCTGCAGATACGGCGTATAAATGTTGGATAGAAGAGTCTGATTCCGTGTTTGCTAAGTAATATCTGAAAATTATATAAACGGTTATTTTTATAATGGTTTTAGGAAATACCATACGCCACTGCATGCCATTTAAAGTAAACAGGATGAGGATACCAATACGATCGTCATCGCCTGCAATCTCTCATTAAATGACCGATTATTCTGGGTTGGTTTATTTCTAAACATGCCTATTTTCGCTTTGTCTTTCCTCCTGAAGCGGTTCATTAATGGATATCGCTATCACTCTAAGCCTTGAAATGTTGAACACAACTATCATTCTCATAAAACAAGACATCCCTGTGGGAATTGCAAATGTATAATGTAATAACAAAAAAGAAGACATCAGAAGAGTGAGTGATCCAGTCGAATGAATGCCAGTGTGCGAAACGAGTGGATACATGGGAATATAGGTAATGCTGATTATATGTATACTGAGAACCATGGGGAATCATTTGTCAAGGAATGAGTACAATGCCGCCATGGCTTTCATTGCTGGAAAAAGTGATGTATTTGAGTCCGCAGAATGAATAAATACAACCTGGTCAAACACATGATATATTAGACTTCTGTCGAGCCTACGCAATTTTTCTAAGTGGAAATTATAGTGAAATGTGTACTAAAGCAAACATGGAAAGGGTAGTGAAAGATGACACATGGACAGTGTACCGAAATAAGACAAATATAAAGTGTAGTGGAAGAAGAAAAATAGAAATTGTAGTGAGAGGAAATGAATGAAACAATTACGGATACTGGCAGATGGACATTCATAAAGACGATAAGAGGAAGACTGTCTTGACTACTGGAAGGCCTCTATAATGCTCCGGCAGCTTTCGAGAGACTGATGGAGTAGAAATTGTGTGGACTTGAAAAACTTGCCTGGTGTATCTTGAGGATGTTATGATTATACAGAAAAAAATCAAGAACACTGCCTTCACTGCTGGAGTCTATCTGACTCTACTAGTTCATAGTCAGGCATTTTTGACCTCTGTAATGCTCCGGTGACTTTCGAGAGACTGATGGAGTTAGTATTGTGTGGACTTACTTAGTGCTATGGGTAAAGAAAAACTGCTAAGGTATATCTGGTGATCCAGCGTCAAATTAAACGAATCAAAAATAGAGGTTATTAAATACTGACAAGATAATGCGGATTCGGTGAAAGTGAACTTGCTTTTCGCAAGTTGAAGGCATCGCTCTTTTAAGCCCAATCTTGGCTTACTGTTCCTATTGCACACAGATGCGAGCAACATAGGACTTGGGGCTGTATTATCACAGGTACAAGTTAGCCAAGAATAGGTCACCGAATATTGTAGCACGATGATATTTAAGCCCGAAAGGAATTACTGTATCATTAGGAAGGACTGATCATGCAGCGCTAAAGTAGCTAATGGAAATGACAAAGATAAAGGACAAATAGCAAGATGAATAGAAAATATACACCAGTAATATTTCGAAATCAAACATCGACAGAACGACATTGTAATGCAGATAGACACACTTTCTAGAATACCGTATCCAGAAGCTTGTAAGCACTGTCAACGAATTAAATGTCATGAAGGAGTCGCCGATACAGTTGAACGAGACTGTCAACTGAAGATTAATAAACTAACGGGTACATGAGACAGGCCCAAGAAACCGACCCAATCATCAAAGATTTTTAAGATTTGAATAAGAATGAAACTAGTAGACCCCTCCTGGAGAGACAATTTTCAAGGAAATGTGGGCTTAGTTGAACTTCCTGATTATGGAAATGAGTCTAGGAGTCAGCTAATGTGGGATCGTCAGTATTCCTATCAGTTTTACCCAAAACATGGATAGGTGAAGTCTTGAAGGACATTTACTAGGGAATATTTCCAAGAAAATGGATACAAATTTATTGCAAAAGTTTTTCATTAGAAACTGAAATATCTAAAATCACTCACACCAAATTTTCTTCATGGTCCCATGCCAAAATATCAGTGACTACAAACTTGCCCTTCGTGAGAGCCTGGTCTTGAGCGTTTTCCACTGTATTGAACATAACGACGTGTCTGAACCCAGAGTTACCACCCTGATCCTGGGATAGAATCAAAACGAACTTGGACCCGTCTTTGGAAAATAGTGGTGGCGTGAAAAGTTCCAACCAACCGTCAGAAGCAACCAAATCTTTAATCTGAAAATCAGTATAATAATATCACGGAAATAATAGTGACCTAGCTTGTATTAGCTTACAATGGTAGAAGAAACGGGGTTTGAAGACGTATCGTATGCTACAATCGCAGCATGATTTTGGACTCTGTTCATCCAGATTGCCGTTACAACTTCATTAGTAGCCCATCCCACTGCGGATAAAATTTCTTCCCTGCAAATGCAAAATATTTTATTCAAATATATTTTCACTTAATTTTGAAAAATAAATTATGAGCGACAAAAAAATAGAATAATGAGAGGTATATTCCAAGTATCTTTTACCTATATTCATCTGATTCATCTTCGAAAACTTGATTATAAAACGTTTTTTTTTTTTTAGTTATTTCAGTTTCGTCGAGTAGGCTTCAAAAACAAAGTTATGACATGGCAAATAACAAATGAGTACTCTTTCAATATTGCATGTAGTTTCGTTTGTTGTAGTTGGTTCTGAATATCCTAGCTGGACATGAATAAGAAAAAAGATGTTACGACTTCCCATAACATAAGAACTTTGGAAATTTAAGAAATGCATCGAAGGAATATTTAAATCGTTTCCCATCAGCCTCAAGTGAAATTTTTCACAGGCTTGAAGTTAACTTCAGAACATTTTGTATCATCTTTGAAGCATATTAAGGAACCAAGGAATTTTGCTGGTGAAGACCAGGGACTACGACCAGGATATGTTGCAGCACGATTAAATAATTGTACTTAACTGTTTCATTAATCAGTGCAATACAAATTGATACCGTAAAGAATTCCCATTTCGCGTAGTGTGGACATATTAATTGCGATTCACAAATAATGGAATGTTCAATAGTCATCGACGTTATTGGTCAATTGAGAATTCCCGCATGAATGTTGTAATTACAAATTTGAATCGTTGCGGTTTTAATGTATGGTCCGGAATTCTTGTAGGACGAACAATGAAACCAATCATATTTGAGTGCATTTCAAATAATATTTGGATGAGATTCCTGTCAACTTCAACGAACGAATGTAGTTCCAGCAAGATGTGCACGGCGCACAACGGTGCTATAATTTCAAATTATCTGAGAGAGGTTTCCGGGACGATGTTACTATAGGTCATTGTTTATGACCTGCCAGATACCCTGATCTCACCCCGATAGATTTTTTCTCCGATGACATTTGTAGAATATACAAGGTGTTTCCGAAATTGGAGCGATATATGAAGTATGGGAAGTAGAAGATGACAAAACGAAATGAAAGAATACATTTTTGTCAAAAAAAAATATTGAAAAATTACGTTATTCATAGTTAATATCGCAGAACAAGAGAGTTGCCAAGAATAAAGCCCTGTGGTACTCCACCATCAACTTTCTTCGGGTTTGAGTAGCAATAGTAGTCTCTGATTTTAACAATAGAATAATTTGAGCAGATCATACAAAACCACTGGAAAACCGTTCCACTATCCAAATTACAGTAAATTTTGCTCATCATAAATGACAGGAAATGATTAACTTTCTTTTTTTTTTACTTGACGGTAAATGTTTATTGAATATGTTCTTGATTACTTACCCCTTAAGATTATTTGGAACTTCGAGATCAAATTCGGTGTCTGGTTTGGTGAGGTCGACGAAATGAAAACTTACATTTGGATTTTTGGTACCGCACTGCAAAAAACAACAAATTAACAGAATAAATTCACTGCTAAACTAGCTCAAATTTATTAGTTTTCCTAAAACATGCCATAAAGCCCACTCGCGTTCAAATCCAACCTAACCTAACCTAATGACAACCTTAATAAAATGTGAAAGAAAGTTTATTCTCGATATACAAAAAAATACATTTTTCAAATACAAAAGTTTCAGGATTTCAAATATGAGATATATCAAACCTAACCTAGTGACAACCTTTATAAATGTGGAAGCCAGTTTATTCTCGACAGGATTTTATATATGAGATATTTCAATAAAAATGTGTATGACTTTTGTGTTCTGTAGGGGTTTTTTTGACGTTACAGGCTAACAATAAGAAGTTCAGAAAATTATTTATATTTGTGGGTACTGAAAAGAACCAAACAAGTTAGGAATTTGGGAGAGGTTATTTATTGAAGGGAACTTATGGAAGATTCAAAAACAAAACAAGAATGGATTTTACAGAAGACATACGAATGAATACTGAAATCGAAGATATATAAAGAAAATCAATAATTACAGAAAACAAAGCTAATTGGCTCTGAAACACACGGTGCAAAATGAACCATGAGGTAAGAAAAAGAAAGGCCGATCAAAAAAGAAATGGTTAGAAGAGGTGACAACAAATCTGAGACAAGAGCCCACAAAAACCAACGAACATAATTATTAAATGTAAGAAAATACTCCATAAACTGCCAGTTATCAGCCACTATAGAGTACATATAGGTATAATAATTGCAATTCAGAAAATCATGAGCAGCGACATTTACAAGTATAATGCGTTTCTCATTACAACTAAAGGTGCGTTTGGGAATTTTTACTTTTTCTGATCAACCACCATGGGCCTTGGGGAAATATTTATTTTGCGAAAGAGAAGATCATAAAAAGTATGCGTCATGATAGTTATGAAAACAAAATTAATCAAATTGGATGTATTTATGCATGATTATAATCGTTTCTTTTCATTATGGAAATTTTTAGATTACTATACGAGCACCATTGATATGGAACACAAGATACAATAACACTTCGAGGTCTACAGGATATTTTTTGAATATGTTCTTTATTCATGATATAGAAATAATCACTACATACAGAGTGACAATTTAAAAAGGAGCACTATTCTGTAACTTTATGGAAATTTTGAATAGAAAGATGAGTTAAAAGTGATATCTCGGGGTCTTGAGAGTCTATGAGTGTGACCATATTTGGGACGCGTTTTAGGGTAAATTGATAACTCCAAAACGGTTCGTCGTATCAATTTCAAACAAGAACAAGCTTCTAGAAGACGTTTGGTTCTATGTACGTGCTGTAATGCAAACTGAAATTTCAATTCATTCTTTCCCAAAAAAATGTCTTAAAAATTGTTCCCAGATATGCAGTTACTTTAAGCATCGTGAGGTGCTACCGCAGACGCGATATACCCTGAAAAAAAGTATGTAATTATTTAGTCTGATCTAAACAGAACGAACTAATCTTTCGTAGACATTCGAGTGCGTGGAAATTTTACTATTGTTCGAAAAGTTTTTTTTTTTTGTTTTCTTTTTCCAGTTTTTTTTTCGGGGGTTTTATTTCCTAGGGATTTTTTTCCGGATTTTATTTTCCGGGTTTGTCCGTTTTTTTTTGGGGTTATTTTTACCGTTTTCCGAATTTAGTAATCTACAGTATACGCGAACTGAATCATGCTCATGGCTTCTTAAGTCGGAGACAATTATAATCTATTCAACTGCTGGACTTCCATTGGTTTTAATGATGATAAAGGTATATTAAGTGATGGTCACTGATGTTAAATAGTAGCATTTTACTAATTGTTAGTATTTTTATTGTAGTACAATTTTCAATTGTTGCGATGTATATTTCATAGATCATCATCATCATCATCATAAGTCATAGTGAACGTCCTACCTTTGGATATTTGATGACATTTGCCCTGGGATACTGAGATGTTAGTTTACCTGGTTCTCCGTAAACAGGTATTATCATGAGTGGGACTTCTGTGTCATTGAAACGTCCGTAGGTCAATTTTTTTCCGTCTGGCGAAAACCACAATGCCTTGTTGGAACTGAAGACTTCCTCTAAAAGCAGACAGCCAGAATTATTCATGTACCAATTCATATATGAATTCATTTCTTTACTTCACCAACTGAACTGAAACCTATTATTACTAGAGAAGAGTAGGTATAATCACCATTATATACAGTAGAATCACGTAGGGTCGTAGGCGATGCATTTGAGGATATTCAATTTGCAGTCGTATTAGAAACTTTAAGTTTTTAATTTTTTTTAATGGTCTTTATGGTGCACACTGTATGATAGATAGTTTTTAAAGAGGCGAAACGAGTAATGCCAACATTTTTAATATCTGTCTATTACTTTCAGAGTCATCACTATTATTAATTGCGCCTAGAGATACTATAAAAAAAATGGAATAACCAAAACAAACCATTATATTTAGAATTTGTGTTTGATTTAAAAAATTTGAAAATATGAATTCACTGGCAGCAATGGCCGTATCATCTGCATAAGACACTAAATCTTTTTAGATTTATAATTTCATTAATTTATTTCAAGAACAATATAGAACCCAGTATAGTTCCCATGAAATCTTTTCAGATTTGTAATTTCTTTAATTTATTCCAAGAACAATATAGGACCCAGTACAGTTCCTTGTGGTACTCCTCAATTTATTTTGAGTGAATCACTCATCAAGGTATTTTCGACTTTGACTCTCTGAAGTATATTTAATAACATATTGTCAGGAAGAGTACCAAAAGCTTTGGCCAGAGGTGTTTGAAAAACTAAAATTATGATTATTCCGGTGAAAGAAAGTTGATTTTAACTTAAAACATTTTTCTTCTTCAATAGCCCCTTGAATTTTTGTGGTTTGAATCGGATTATTTCTATCGAAAATAGGGGTGCGCTATTTCTTAGCTTCACCAGGTATAAATAAATCAATCAAAAATAACATTGAAACTACAAAAAAAATGAGACCATCCACATCTCTTTCTATATAGCTTTCTCCAATGTTTGGGAGAATGTATGTTGGAAAAATCTGCTGATGACTATCAAGTTCAGGAATAAGTTTTGAAAATTATCATAATTGTACATTCAATTTGAATATAGTGGATGATAAATTTGATTATTTTCAAAAATATTAAAGATTGTGTTCAATGTAAGAATTAAAATACAAGTAAATATTAATGTAATATTTATGTTGAATGAAGTGTCTAGTGTTTTTATCAGAAGAATGTGTGTTTTGAGCAAAAAGTGTCACTGCCACTCTTGAGCAGCAATCTATCACTTTGCGCTCTAAATGCACAAATAGGTATAGTGGCTGTTGTGAATACAAAAATCGTAATGGTAGATCAACTCAGCAAAACCATTATCTTCTAAAACTCCAGAGATACTTTGAAATAATGTGAATGTTTTCACCTGTCCACTCATTTATTACTGACGATCGCATATCGTAGGACACCCTGTATTATCGGCAACCCCATATTTCTCTATAGATTTCTGAAAAACTGTTTCTTAATCTCACCTTCATTTACCCAATCAGGAACTCCATTAGAGACATATCCAACAGTGGAGGTGATGGCGATAGCATCTTCTTCTTTGGCAGATTTTTTATAAAAAATGTTATTCTCTGATACGTAAGCCAGGGCGTTGTCAACTGGCCCCCAAACCACCAACTGGACTGGCCTCTGTTCCCCAGCGACCCCATTCAGCTGGTATCTTTCGCCAGAATTCAATTCTACTATGGTGTAAAGCGCCAGGTAACTGTGCCGATACAACTGATGAGAATAAAAAAAGTGTTAGAAAGTAGAAAATGAAACGAATGTAGGATTCAGCATTGGAAGGCTATCATTTGTAGGTAGGTAGGTATGTTGTTTTTTCATCGTAAACATTTTCACGCATTCACAAAAACAGAATAATTGGAGTCTATACTTTTATCTCGGAATCGATCAACACTACTCCGATTTTGACATTTTTTTTTTAAGATTTGGTAATTAAAAATATCTCATACTTTGAAAAAGGACGCTTGTATTCGATATTTATAAACATATAATACTTTGAAAACGTTATTCAATAATGATAATAATGAAAAAGGCCGTCATCCTTGGTTTACTTTGTTTGCTCAGGGCAAATGGTTCTTGGACCGGATAATCACTTATAGACGTGGGAAGTGGTTGTTTAGATAAACTAGCAAGCACGCCCTTCCGGTTGTATCGGACGTTTAGAGACAAGATCTGATTGGAGTATCCTTAAAAATAGTAATAATAATAGTCCGTATGCCAAATATTCACTCACAAATGTATTACAAGACATGCAAGATTTAGAAACATCAGTGGATCCGGTAGAATACAAAAAAAATTCACCGACGCCTACAATATGTTTTTTATAGCTAAACGCACCACTACATTTTTTGGTGGTAAGCATTCTGATAAAACTGATGAACATGATCTTATGAATTCAATAAGAATTGAAGGAGTTCCATTTTGATATGGTGCTACAGGTAGTTTTGTTAACCATTTCATTGAACAAGTTGTAGGAAAGATTACATCGAAGTTATTGCGTTTTGTAACAGAAAAAAAAGTTATTAACATGTTGTCGCCATGATTCTAAAATCACATGGAATGATGCATAAATATGCCAGGAAATTGTGGTAATGGTTCAATTCTCATGGTTCTTTTCAAAAAATTGGAGTTATTTTTAATACTGCGGAGCAGGTGTAACCGTTGCAATACTGACGCTTTCAGGCCACTGATAAAAAAATCGATAAAATTAGTAAAAATAGACCTCAGAGTAAAATTATTTTTTGACTTAAATCAATTTCTAATTACATGTTGTATAATTCCCGTAGTTGTCCCAAAGTTCTGAATTTCGTCTGTTTTTAATGTAGATAAATTTCTCGAAATAATATTTTGTTTATTGGTAGATATTTGTCTGTTTCGATTTTCGTTTTTTCGCATTCTCGTGCGAATAAAAACTTGTTGTAATCTACAAGTATCACTTGATCAATACATCATTTCAATATAACAATGAAGATCTATCTTTCTATACAAATCACTAAATCTCACCTTCTGATAATTTGAAGCCACTAGTAAATACAATCCGTCCGCAGAGAGTTGGAAATCGAAGGCTGTAAGTAGGAGCTGTAAAAAGAAATAAATCCTTAATATCTATAATAAAGATAACCGGCGATAAAATTGTACTACTTACGTTATCGGAAGAATCTATGAGAACTTTGGACGTATTATTCTGAAGATTACGAAGAACAAGATTGCCGTCTGAATCGGAATAGATCAAGTCGTCATCTGCGAAAAAAAAACACTGATGGAATCCATAATACAGACAAGAAAGCCATGGTTCAGTAGTTCATTTTGCGTAGTCAATAACTTCACATAATCACACATTTTTTGCAACGTTTTCTTAATGTATGCTTCTTTATTATTATTATTATTATAATTTTTTGAATGTCCCTAACAAGTATTTAAGACTGCTCGCATACAACAGCGTCACTAATCAAATTTCAATATAAGAATGTATTTTCCAGTGGCGGCGCCAAAGGGGGCAGTATGCCCCCCGACCCTTGCAAAAAGTCTTTCTTAGCGCCCCCTTCGATTTCAGATATCTCACAAATGTAATGTTACAACGATGTGCATAAGAAATGTTTTCACCAAAAGCACGAAAAACCAATAAACGTGGCAACATTTGCTTTCAATTTCTTGGTCAGTTGTGAATTTAAAAAAACGGAACTTCGCCATAAGACGACTTTCGAAAATATCACAGAAGACTTGATAAATCGAGAGAAAACACTGTTGAATTGAACATAAATATTTTTTTTAGAAAAGAGTTTATAACTGTTTTAGATACAGGAATTACATTTTTGCAAGATGGTCTTAAAAATGTATAGTGAATAAAATGCAGCTTATAAAGAAATTTTTCTACCGTCGTTGTGACCTGCTCACCATTCAGAACATTCAATCTGTTATTGAATTATACCCGCCTGGTGCTCTTCAGGGAGAACGAGAAGTTTTTTTTTTTATATACAGGATGTTTCCGAAATTGGAGCGGTAAAGGAAGTGGGAGTAAAAAAAAATTACAAATGCAGGTCAAGGTTGTAGGTTGGTGATCCTATGGCACTCAATATCGATCTCAGTGGTAGATCCTCTTTATATGGATCTTCGTTATTCCATAGAGCCTCGGTGGTAATGCTTCTGATCTGCAAAGTTTCTTCTTTGTCTCCGGTGGCAATGAAGATTGTTTTATTATAGCTAATTGGACTTTCTCAGGATCTTCACTGTTGGGTCTGTTTCTGTTATTGAGCTATTGTCGTCGAAAAGCGTACAGACCCAACAGAGAAAATCAGGAGAAAGACAGATCAGTCTTTATTACCAGCGGAGGCAAAGAAGAAATATCCCTCTAGTATCTAGACCGACTATTCCTATACAAAATGTACCTTTGTCGTTTGAAGGAAAATAAATTGATTTGATTTGTTCAGTTGATAATTTCGGGGCTTTCTGCATGACAGAAGATTACGCAATTTATTTTTTGTGGGTTC
The DNA here is from genome assembly GCA_958298965.1 of Chrysolina haemoptera. Lineage (NCBI taxonomy): Eukaryota > Metazoa > Arthropoda > Insecta > Coleoptera > Chrysomelidae > Chrysolina > Chrysolina haemoptera. The sequence continues at coordinate 32,583,607 of OY282589.1, read as the reverse complement.
ATCAGTTCGAACTGTCAGAAAAACCAGTTGGCATACAAAAAAATCGTTGGAAAATATAAAAAATTTCAATGAAAATCAAAATTTGATTAGTGACGCCGTTGCATGCGAGTAGTTTTAGATATTTGGTGAGGACATTTGAAAACCTATAATAGTAATAATAACTTGAAAAAAGCACACGTTAAACAAACTTTGCACAAAATGTGACATTGCCGGCCGTTCTATAATGACAGTTGCTAGTTTGTTAACGTAGGGGTTATTTTGAACGTATTAATACGTCTTCATCGATCCGTTGCATATCCTTGAACGAGTTCAGTGTATATGCGATTATTCAGATGAACTCATTTGGATCCTATCCAAGCGATCCCATGCCGGTTTGTGGCAATAAATCAAGCCTTCCACTGACCGACCAGCAACCTAATTCCGTTCCGTTTGGTATCGTGTACTACTAAGTAGATTCAAACTGTTACAATAATTGCGTTGACTTCCGAATTTTTGGCTCGTTCGAAAGGAATTGCACGAAGACAATGTTTAAAGCTTGAACTTAATAATAATCATCAGTTCCTGAGATATGAGCGAGCTCTGAAAGTGTCACAAATTTCACATAATATGACAAGAATAATCAGGGGTGGGACTCTGTTTACCATAGAATTCTATTGTCGATAGAAAAAGTGAGATGAAATTATGGTTGAATTCATGGGAGAGAAAGAGACAAAACTGTCGACAATAGAATTCTAATGTACACAGTATCCCACCCCAGGACAGGTCGGATGTGCCCTTATAAATCATAATGAAATGACGAAATGTGAAATACTTTTTGGCACGATACAGAAAACCAAATTCTTGTGATGTACTTTTGGCAGTGCACCTAACATGGTTTTCCACGAAAAGGTACTGCTGATTGGTAATACCACCAAATAGAGAATTTCATTGATATGAATTAATACATATACATATTTTTCATAGCGCCAGGGCCGTCTTTCACCTAATAAAGGCCCTGGGTACATTAGGATAATGGGGCCCCTATGACCATAATAAAGCACTATTTTGTTATAATAGACAAATAACGTAGATATGCAAAGTTTTAGCATTATTTTTATTTCTTTACAGTCTCTAGACTGTGGAAGAAATACCACGAGTAGATCCTCTCAAAATCCTAAAATTCCTGAAGGAATTGAGGCTTGAAGGGCTGCTGTAAACAAGAACACCTTGTGATAGCAGAAGAAGATGGGGCACAATAGATCTAATCAGGTCGCAGCGCATCAGTCACCATCCATACTTACCAATACCACTTACCAATACTTAAGATATGATGAATTTTTGACGTGATAACGTCTTATAAATTGATGAACGCCGGCTGCACGCACGAAAAAGTATGACCTGAGCCGAGCGTGCAAGCGAGAGCGCGGAACAAGCCTTAGCGTTCGGCTTGAGTAGAAGAGAAACAGCGGCAGCACACAACCTACACGTGAACTGTTTTATCAACTGTTTGTAAAGGGAAGTGAAAAGTTAAAGTGGTTTCCATTGTTTATTACAACAATTGCGGCAACAAAGGTAAATAATTCTTGCATTTCAAGAATTTGTTTAGCGATATAATCTCATATATTTGTTCTTTCATTAAAAAAAAATAGAATCGGTCAGCGAGTGCAGTAGTAATATTATTATTATTATTATTAAGCAGAGTTTTAAGAATATATGTGTTTTAATGCTGTGGAAGGGAATATATTATTATATCAAGCAGGTTTTGGCGGGCTTTTCAAAAGCATCGAAAAAATTGTAATTTTCAATGACAGCTTTTATATATGAAATTTTTTTAAACATGCTGCATTCGGCTGATTATTTTTAGGCGAGAGAAGAGTAGCTATCGGTTATCGTTTGGTAATGTAGTTAATATTCCATCGAATTTTTCAACTTTTGATGATTTAATCATTAAACTAATTAACTATTCAAATCGTTTCTACCTATTTAAGGCAATCAATATTATTTACTTTGTTTACACTATTTCTATACATTTTATATAGAAGTATGCTTGTTAATAAATGGTTTTCATAAATGCGAAAATTATCGACAAAAATATCATAAAAACTTTATTTCCAGCGTTCGTTATGATAATTGATTTTTGTTTTATCATTAATCATAAATATTCATATCATACACAATCGCTATAAGAAACTGAACGTCACTATCAAGTGGAATTCGGTATTGTTCAAACTTTTCAAAATTACTTATTCACTAACGTATTTTCTGAACCATAATAAAACTTAAATGTATACAGTTTTGGGTAAGTTACTGAACTGAGGATTATTATAGGTATAATATTTTTTATTGTGTTGCAGTGAACGGCGTAATCTTTAAAAATGGTTTTGATAGTAAATCTTCAATGAGACCATATAACCTCACGAAAAAGGTATCTAGTGGTGTCATAGCAGGTGATCGAGCAGGCCACTCTATTCCTAGTCGTTTAAGCCACTTAACAGGATATCTCTAGTTCAAACATCATCTTACAGATCTGCGGAAGTGTTCTGGTTTCCACGAAAAGGAAACTCCTACAATATTCAGATATTCGAGGAAAAGTAGATGGGAATTGGTGATTTTCTGCAGGTTGTATACCTCAGAGAACACCTGCAGTTGGAAGATTGAGCCCTGTAAAAGAGATGTGAAGCATGCCTCCAAAATGACGATAGAGATGGGAAGCGTTTGAGATCAAACGATTGATATTTCAGAAATATTTTCAAAACAGAGATATCCAATCTTTGGACGCCTGGAAAGGTATTCATTCATTTGTCAAACCAAACAAATACCCATATCAACCGCAACAATTCTTGATAACGGTGCCTTTTTGTCTTTCTGAGAAGTTCTAGAATCATGTTGACCTTGTTTGTATTGTTAAATTAACCAGTCCTTCAGTATTACAGCTATCAGTAACATCTACGCGCAGTACTTATTAAAACCTTGCTGATATGATATAGATATACGCACTGTGTAAGATTCGTGTCAGGTAATATAGTTTCCTTTCCATATCAGCACATAACACTTTCCGGTGGAATTCAGTTTTCACCACCGTAAACCGTGACGAAATACCGAAAAAAATTAACACTGCAAATGGCACTAACAAATCACAATGATTCATGACATGCAAATTCCTGTGTATAGGTTTAACGATAAGTTTCGGATAATTATATTTACGCATTATAGATTTTCCACAGGAAGTTTGAGATGTATTACCCGATTATTTTGAAGTTCTAATGGTAGTTTTTTAGTAAATTTTAACAACGGAAACAATTAATGAATTCAAATACCTTCATAAAACTCTGAATGGATGCATTTCCAAATAATTATTGATAAACATAAAATATAAAGACAGGTTTTGTGTGTACAGGATGCTCCAATAAAAAGGGCGGATTAAGACCCAGTTGTACATTCCAGGTTCAAGCCGAATTCAACGTTGAACTTGGTTTAAATTTCAGTTGTACAAAGCATGTTCAATGCTGAGCTTGGTTCATTTACTGTCGTTTGTCATTTTGAGAAGTTCAACTGAGCTTAAGAAGTTCTTCTGCTTCTCCATAACCATAAGCAAGCAGGCCACCAGTTGATTTCTAGCGCTGGAAACCATATTGTCGATCATTGATGATTCCTGGGCGTAGGTATTTCATGAGCTCGATGTTGATAGCTTTCTCCATGATCTCGATATAACACATAGTAGTGCGATAGGTCTTCAGTTGCTAGGTAGGGTCTTTTCCCCCTTTTGGGGACTGGTTGTACCCTTGCAATTTTCAAATCGGATGGAAATGCCCCTAATTTATAAGAGAGGTTGAATAACTTGCAAAGAACTGGTGTTAGTTCGGAAGCACATTCCTTGAGAACGATCGGCAGTATGCCGTCGGATTCACCAGCCTTGTTGGTATAAGATCCAGCAAAATGTGTCTGATGGTTCATTGGCGAATGATAATATCAGGTATATGACTGTCAATGGGAATTAAGATGCAACATCAGCGCGTCATCATGAAAGTCAAATTTATCATTGCGCCGCACATCTTGTGTGTGTGGGGATATATTTTTCAAGAGCGATAGTGGAGGTGACGAAGCATCTGTCCGTAACACCGTCAAAACATAAATCTTTTTCCCCCAAAATCATCAATACCAAAAATCAGTTAGATTACCGAATTCTCACAAACGAATTGAATTATTTGTACCAACAAAATTTTCGCAAAAAAATGAAACTGATCGCTCAAAACCAATTCCCGTTTCATCAAGGGTATTTCACTTGGGGTCAATGTATTTATAGGAGGGAATTCATCGGCATTGTCAGTGTTGGCAAATTATTGAAATAAAAAATTAGACTTCTTTGGCCATATTTGACACATGTTTCTTTGACGAGATCGAACTTCTCTATGTCATATATAGGTATCATGAAGGTATTCCTGTTATGATTAATGGATGCTGTTTATAGAACATCGTGAGAACCAAAGGAAAAATTAAGGAATTGGAATACTTTTCAAACTCAAACGCCTATGAAACTCAAATAGAAGATCGAAAGTGTAAATATAAAAAGGCTTGCAGAAAAAAATACCGCAAAACCAGAAAGTATTCTCGACCAACCTACATTCCATTTCTCGTAGCCTAATTAATCTCTCAAAAGGAAGTCCATTATGAAACTGGAGATTGGTATAATTGAATTAGTTGAAAATTATGCAATTCTAGCTGGTTAGTTGAACAAAACAGTGACCCCGAGGTTATTTTCGGACTATGTAGTAATTTGAGTTAGTGACATTGAAATTACAAACATTGAAGATGCAGAATCTTACTGTCATGTCCAAATCGCATTTCCGTATCTCGAATAGGTCCGTTTGAAAAATTTTAACAGGCAACATGGAGAGGACATTCGAATAACGCTAATATTTTCAGGGGTAATATAATAAGTGGTATGATTATTACCGATAATTTTTTGGAATATTAATGAATTGCAATCCCAAAGCTGAAAATACAACGAGTCCGCAGGACGAGTTGTATTTTCGACACGACATTACCCTTCACGGAATCGTGCCATGTTGCCACGTGGAGTGGGGGTGAATTATTTTTAACAGGAAGTGACAGATGGCACTATAACCTAATGATGCAGTTTTGTGGATGGGATACATGGAACATTAATCTTATGAAAATTGTGAATTATTTGAAAAGATTGCTCCTATTATGAGACCTATATTGGGTACAATATTTTCTCTCAATAGGCTCAAAGTTAATGATAATGGAAATATTTTTAACCCCTATATGAGGGCTGTTCGCCGCCTTCGGCTCAAATAACCTATTTGAGCAAGGAAGAGCACATAAGTGAACTTAGGAAGATGAATGAATGCCACCAAATGAATTTCTTGGCGTTAGGTTAGGTTAGGTTAGTTTAAGTAATTAATGAAGTTACAAACAACTTTTACCAATAAATTATCAAAAATGATCAATAAATATAAAAAATTTCTGTACTTGCTTTGACATTATCGAGCTAAATCAACTAGAAAAAATATCATAGGTATTTACACTTTTAATAATCAATTAGTAATTTGTAACCAATAAATGTGTTGTAATTGATCAAATGTAAGAGAATAAATACGAAATCATTTTTGCTAATATGTTGATGAAATAGAACTTCATTAATAGGTAGGTATTATAATTTTCACGAAGAAAGTATAAACTTGGTCAAGTATTTCCTAAAAAACTGGGCCAGTTGTTTTTTTCTTTTCAGTATAAATAATCTTTACCTGATATAAAATACGGTGTCCCTCAAGGATCCATTTTAGGACCACTGCCTTTTCTTGTGTCCCTTTCAGTTTCCTTATTAGAGTTCATACTATTTGCTGACAACACGCTCAAACAATCAATAAAAAATAACCTACTTTGATTTTCTCAGTAGAAACTGAAAAATCAATAATGAAAAAAAAACTATTCAATAAGCAAATTCGGCGAAGCATCCAACAGAAACAACTACTGCCACCTACGACCGTTGAATTACATCTGTTTGATACTTGACAAACTTTTCTACGAACTCAACTTTGCAATGCATGCTTTTGAAATACATAGCTAAATTTGCTTTTCGATTTGAATGGGGAAACACCAATCGCCAACGAAGGCTAGTTCCCAATTAAATAGAAAAATATTTTTAGCGTTTGTTGGGAATTCCTAAGATAAATTCTGAATTTGTTGAGCAATGACTGAAGTATATATCCAGCGCCATCTCTAGAAAAACATTCCAACTATTGTGTCAATATGGAGCCAAATAATTCCTGAAGAATGAAAATGGGAGAAAGTGAATGAGCGTGCTGCTCTGGAACAAACGAAATGGCGAAGGAGCCGATATTTGATTTTTCACAAATAAATGACTTTGAAGTTATTAAAGTATTCTTCATGAGGGACCATTTAATGGCGAAAAACATCATCAGTAGACTTATGAGAAAACATCTATTCGTACTTCATATTCCCAAAATATGGCTTAGTATTTGTGGGACACCCCGCATGATGACGCTTCACGTGGCCCTTGTACAGGCTCATTAAAAACAGTACTATCCCAACTTACTTGGTGTCCAGGTGCCATTAAAACCCTTAGCAAGAAATTTCCCGTGTAAGAAATCGTCAAGAGTCAATGCCGCTGCTGATGGCCCTATTTTGCTTTCCTTCTTTCTTGTAGCTAGTATTATAATGGCAGCAACTAATATGAGTGCCGCTACCACTGCTATAACACCAATCATTATCCATTTTCTTTTTCTGGTTTTGCGCTTCGAAGTAATCAAGTCCTATAAAAAATAAAAGTAATTTGTTAAACTCAAATAATATAATACCATAAACGAATTTGAATTTATAATTTTTATAAATGCACATTTTCAACAGAAAATTCTAGTCAGCAACCGAAAGGTGTCACATTCAAAAGGTATATCCCGGATAGAAGTCGATGTTTACTAGTGTCACATGTTTTGAACTGAAAAGGGGCATCCATTCGAAAGTTACCAGAAAAAATAGCAATAATAAATGAAAATTAAAAATATACAGGCCGGGGCCAAAAACTGTGCCTTGTGGAATACTGAATTAATCAAATGATAAGTGACGAACTATCTAGTACCAATCCGAGCTATGTGTTTTGTCAGACTAATATGTTTCGTATCCGCTTTGTCGTTGATTCTTTCTACGCATGTTACTCGTATATTTTTTTTAATATAATCAATAGAAAAACTATAATTTGACGCACGTGTTATAAGTCAATAGTTGCAAAACTTGGTAGGTACTAGTATTCAATATTTTCTTTCAAGTTCTGGAGTTTGCAGAAAACAATTATTTTTGATGAATGCACTTATCCTCACGACTACAGCTATTGTTTACCTTTTTCAATTACAGTGCGATTATATCATTATTGTTCGTTCACATAGAATTTTTTCCTATCACGTATATTTATCTAATGAATAATAAAATCCGGGTAGAAATATTCCTATGTATGAAAAACAAACCCATTTTCCATAAGGTTACGTGAATTTTTCTGGTCAATTTTCTGCGAAAAGTGATTTCCTAGGAAAAAGTTCCTGGCATCATTGTGATAATTAATTCATAAAATGTCAAAGCATTGTTTGTCCCTCCTTGATCCCAATGTTATGACGTAGACGTCAGCTGACAGTGCTCTATTGTAAAGTTTAGAAGTGGCGTGTCAAGTTTGCCGTTGGCCTACGTCACAAAAATTATTTTTAAACCAGTGTTGCCATAGCATTCTTAAATGTCTAACAAATTGAGTGGTAAAAACTAGATGTCATTTCACTAGGAGTCAATATAACACAATTTACTTTTTGGTTCAAAGTAGCCTCGTGGATCAAAGTAACCACATCTTCCTTCCCTAGCGAAATATCTCTTAAGAACAGAAAACATCAAGTCATAATTTCACGCCGGTTGCGGTTTGGTCACACTTACTTAACTCACGGTTACCTCATAATCAATTACCAAATATTAGTACATTCTATAATAATGTTAGACTAGGTTATAATATTCCACAGACACTAGACAATAACTGGAATACAAGGTGAAAATCTCCAAAAATGTTATTGGCTAGGGAACTACCATATTCTGTTAATATTCTTCTTTTATGTAGGTTTAGGACCGTCGCTAATAACCCAGGCGGTTGATGCGACTTTTGGTAATAAAAAAAGTCTCATTGAGTGATGTGATGAGGAGTTATTTGAAGTTAGTAGACATTGAAACAGGTTCATTAAGAATGCAGCTTCAACAATTATCAAATTAGTGAAACGGTCATAGTCGTGAAAAAAATAAAGTGTACGACTTTTGAATACCCTCCCCATGCGCCCCCTGTGAAATATAACGTTTCCATGCTGTCAATAGAGGCGGAGAATATAATTCGTTTATTGTTATGTGAAGGCTGGCGTTTGTCTAACAATAAAAGTGCAGGACATGATAGTTTAAACACTGTTTGAACTATTTTTAGTGCGCGTGTCGGTCAGCGCCGACTTGAAGTTATTGTAAATAAATAACGGATCCGACGAGAAAATTTTCGAGACGACGGGCAACTGGCCAACAAACTATCGACATCTTGATAATAACGATATTACAGGGAAATTTCATTTCACTTATTTTTTTCATAGCATTACAGCGAGATCATCTGGTGTATTTTTTATGTTCTGGTTTCCACAAAAAGGAAAATCCTGTGATGTTCAGAGAACATCCAAACATCGTGAGGGCCGAGGAACAGTAGGTAGGAATCGAGCTTCTTCTTCAATTTCTATAAGCTGTATGCCTCAGGGAACACCTTTCGAGACATCGAGTTCCAAAGCTTTGCTGTTCGTTGGAAGAACGAGCCCTGGAAAAGCGATGTATGGCATGTCTCCGAAGTGACGGCATATGGATGTGAGGACTGGCCCAACGAGTCACTCTCGATGGGACCGCTAACGGTAGAGAACGATTGATAATATTTCGTAAGAGATCTTCAGCCGGATGTTATGAATAACGTATATAAGTAATTTGGCAGCTTGGGGTGGGGGCGGCTGTCTCGAAAAGAATTGTAGTACTGAGGGGGTGCACCATCGTGCTGGAACATAATGTCTATTTGAAATTCAGATGGGTTTGCCTGAAGTATTTCTCGTTGTGAAAATCAACGTTGATTTAACGTTTGTTGCCAATGAATATTTTTCTATGAAATTTTTGAATTTACCTAATTGAATTGGAATTGTATTTTGCCAATTTGTACAAACGTAAACTGCTAAAAAAAAGTAATTGGTTGAATAATGTAAAGTGGATCACACTATATAAAGAACATGATCTGGAGTTTTGGGATAGTAAAGTGACAGTTGAAACATTGTGTATTGTGTGAACAGTTGAAGTCAGTTGATGTTCCCTTGACATTGTTATACATATTTGAAATATATGTATCAAGTTCAGCTGATTTTTGGCCTGTGTTAATAAAGGCAGTTTTCAGAAACTCGTTTAAAGTAAACATAAATCTGGCTTATGAAACATCGATTGCTATTATTGTATAATTTTAGAAAGCATGCAATTGGGATTTTCAATATCAGTCGAATTCAGGCGCGATTCGATGTTTCACATTTTATTTGTATGCAGGTCCGGTATCATTCTGGTGTACCATTATGTTAATAGCAATCAATCCAATTCTATGGAACGTATGGTCAAAGTAGTTATGTAAATGATACAGTCTTTAACAGTAGCTTTCACTTATATTCGAAAAATAAGCATGTATTTCAACAATAGCCCGCACCACTCTGTGCAGTTGTTTATAACCAGTAACATGATATTTGTACAAAAAATGTGTCACCCATTTAATTGATTAAACAATAGCAAGACAAAATACAATATGTCCTATTTGAATTTCGAAAGTGAAAGTCATTTCCAGTAAAACCGAAAGTGGTGATAGATATAGATATCTAGAATGCGAAATGATATACTTTTGCGTTCGAGAATGGAAGTTATTTTGCTGAGCTTCAGCGAAACTTTGTTGAATTTTATGTTTTGATATCATCTGCTGAATTTTATGTTGTGATATCATTTGCTGATTGATTTATCTACGAAAACATTTTCCAATCAGCATTGAAAATCCCCAAAATTTTTCATTGTTGTTCTTCATTAAAAACTCAACAAATTGAGACAAACAAAAAATCAACAAATTGAGAGTACTATAATTATTTTAGATCTTAACTCTTATCTGAGTAGAGTATTATGAATTTGAGGTTGTCAGTTGATTTGCCAAAACAATCATATGCAAGAAAGTATGGTATAACACTGGCTACTGGTTTTTAAAAAATTGAAAATAATAAATTTAAATTTTCACGTTGATGAACCTTTATTACTATACCAAGTTTAAACTTTTTCCTTCGGGAGTTTTCGAGAAAAAAAATCTAATTTTTTTCACATTTTTGATACCCTATTTCTCAGGGGGGTGCATGTTGAGACATAGGTACCTGATAGAAACTTTTCACCTCTTACTGAGGTGAGGAATCTGTATTCGGAGTGTGTTGGTCTTATTTTGACTCACCCTGTTTAAAAACACCTCATTGATATGTCTGCGATAACAATGCCAAAAAAACTGAAATTATTCCAAATGAAACCTTTTTTGTGTACAGATAACTTTTATAATAAGAAACGAATATTCCGCGGAATCACTATTAGCATTTCAGAATCTAAATGGCACTGCAGGAATAAATTTATTGCGTTTAGCGAGTTTTCCACCAAGGTGAATTTTCAATTTTCTTCGGAGGTGAAATAATTTAAGGCTATATTTAGACAATGTCATTATTACCATAAGCATATTCATTGGTTTGTAGGCTCGTTCCAATTCATTCCTATTCAAATAAGCCAAGAAATACAGGGTGGAATTTCCGTTCTACAAGTCTCAAATGGAGTAGAGTAAAAGAGTACTTTACCTGATTTTTTTCCTAAATTACTAAAATGGAAATTACAAAATATAATATGTTTTAATCACATTACTAAAATGGCATTACCACGCTAAATGATGGAATAATCATATATTGACAATCTGTATTTGAAGCAAATTTTTAAAAACGTTACCATGGCAACTTCATTCTTTATTATTCATTCAGTATTTAAAATCCCATCTGTCAGACTAATATTTTGATGCTTCAGTTAAATCTGTCGTAATGACAGAAGAGAAATCAACTTCAATAATAGCTTTTTATTCAACCAATTACAAAAATCTTTATTATCTGTTCAGAGAGGATGAGCGAAGCGGGTTCCAGCAAAATAAAAGATTTTTTTCTAATTTTGAATATCTGAAAATCCTTTGAACATAAATAGAATATGAATATGAATTTTTTATATAAAAATCTGGAATATCAAATGGATATCTGGGTAGGTATTTTTCCATAGTTACCTCTGTTACTGATGATCCTCACACATAACTTCAATAACTGGCGATGAAAAGTTTGACAGTATGACATTTACGTCAGTTTTCAAAAGTGTAACTTTATAGGTCAAATTAAGAAACATAAAATTTTGTTATTTTAATGAGAAATATACAGGATATGACTACACATAGTGACAAGACTAAATCGTGTTTTTTCAATTTATTTCCTGTAAAAATTTTTGATTTAGGATATTGAAGCTGTTTCCAGATGAAACAAGAACGTATAATGATTCGGAGTAACTGTAGAAAAAAAAATCTAGTTTTGACTTTTTTTTATCTGGTTCAAAATTGTTACCCATATGGGGTACTCGTTTTATACCAAAAACATTTTCTTTTGAATTGTTTTCGATGTCTTGTCAATTTTACTCATTTTTCGGAACCATAGTCAACTTTTTTTTTATTCCAGCTAAATCTGAGGTAACGTGATATAAGTCGCAACGGATTTTTCAGTACGAACCGCTTTAACAAAATGTTTTCCCATATTATGTTACTACCTTCCTGGCGGACACTAAAAATTGCAATAATTGTAAAAAAATCCTAGTATCTCTCGTCTGCTCTGAACTAAGAACATACGTGCCGTTGATACATGTATATATTAAATAGGGTTGGGACCAGACCCGCACCTTGCGGGACTTCATATTCAATCCATTTTCGAACACTCAACACACATCATCCACTTCTTACAGTCTGGATTGTTTTGTTTAGGTAACTTTCGAAAAAAACCAGACAGTTTCTTTTTAAACCCATACCTTCCTAGGTTTTTCTCTGATTACTTCTCAAGTTGGTACGGCAAATTAACCAAACATTAACTGACAAAGTAAAGTATAGAAAAAAATTGAATTGACAATGAAAAAGGTTTTTGAACGAGGATGTAACAGATATAATTCATTGGTCGTAAGTAGTAGTTATTTTCTGTTGAATGGTGTCCCAAATTTTTTTTTATTCCAGAATACTCCACCTCAGTATAGGATAGACTGTTAGAAGAAACTTGTTCAAAGAACTATCTATTGATATTTGAATATTCTGTTCTGAAATAATGTAAAGTAAAATTTAATTTTTGAATAAAGTTCCAATATACAATATAAATTACAATACAATATAAATCCAACATTCCTCCGCCATTAAATGTTAATTTTCTTATCACCATTTCGAACTCTATTTACACATGAATTATTGAATTCACGATACGATAACTACTATGAAGACAATTATATTTTTCTATGTTGAATAAAGATAAGTACAATAACAAGTACCTAACAGAAAATTATAATTATGGTAGGTAATTGACAAGTTGCAAAATTAGCGTGTTTTTTGCACCAGAAGTGGTACCTATTGTTAGGCGTCGTCTGCAAAAAACTCGTCATTTTCTAACGTGTTATATACAAGTCTTTTTGTAATTTCGTTGATATCTTCAGTCATATAATAATATGGATTACACTGAATACGAGCATAGGGGTAATGGCTACATTTATATTGAATTGCATAACCCGAATTTCGAATGATGGTTGTGATTATGTTGCCGGGTAGTCAGTAGCGGAGACACTGCCAGGATCAACCTTCAGTTGAAAATTTATGGCGATCCAATTATCTGTCTTCAGAAGAAATTTTTTTTTGTTATTTATCCCTCCAAAATCTGCAGCAAAAACAAAAGGAGTGATTCTGATAGGTACCGAAAATGTTCCAATTATATTACAGCTGCCACATATAAAGTAATTTTGAATTTAGGTATTGCCAAATGAATCTGAACCAACGATTTCCATATTCACACTAGTATCGATATAAACTCTCATATTTACACTTGTGCAAATATGACTGTCATTTTGACATTCAAAATGTTAACAAAAAGTCGCCATATTGCATATAATAACATTATTCAGTGATCCTACGTTTGTCACAATTTTTAAGAATTTTTCAAAGTTTATTGTTCGGAAAAGTTTTCGCAACTTTCGAGGAGAGGGTAGGGGATATAATTCTTTAAAATGTTTCAATAGGTATGGCTTACAAAAAGGATGTGAAATTTTACAACTTCAAGATATAACATGCGAGCGCTTTCGACAGAAAACAGTGCTGTCATCTTCACGGCTCTACTTAAACTGCTGTTCCCTCTTCCTGTTTGTTCTTTCACTCGGTCAGATTGCCTTAATAATTCTGAGTTTTTTTTTTTTTTTTTTATTCATCGGTTAGGGTTTGTCTTCCCAGTCTCTTCCCTTCAATCCGTAGGCCTCAATAAATTTGCCTGTACTTGGGGTTCATTATTGCTAGAATTCTGAATTGTTTGTGCAGTACATTGAATGTTAAGTCTTATTGTGTTCTAATTTGTATTTGATTATCAAAAGGGAATTATGGTTTTTGAATTTATGGATGTTCAGATTTTCCCAAATGTTCATTTATAGGTTTCCTTTATAGACCTGTTTCATGAATTTCGGGAGGGAGAGGAAGGTATAATTATTTTGAATTAAATTATTCGACGGTCCCATGCTTTTCACTATTTTTAAGCATTTTTTTTTTTTTTTTTTTTCGAGAAAGAGAAGGGTTCGATCTCTTCGACCAACTTAATTATTTTCGCCGTAATTTTCAATTTCCGAAACCGTCGAAATTTTTTCAGAATTTCTTCTTTCGAAATTATTGTAGTTTAGTCGGTTCTTTTGATACGTGCGTGCAAAATTGCAGCCCAATTAGGCGCCAGGAAGTACTTGAAAAATGTAAGTATTGCAAATCTTGAACCAGAAAGACAAACAGAACGAATAAAGGACATACGAAAATAAGTTGAATAAATGCTTGTAAAAAGTGGAATTTATTATAGTTTCTTACGCCCTCTTTTACCTACGCCCTTGGCGGTGGCACATCTCGCCACCGTCTAACTACGACACGAATATCTGAACAATTAATTTTCGTTCAAAAAATTCAAATACATTTCAGAATTTCAGAATGAACTTCAAAGAGCAAATGGGTCGTAAGAGTTTTATATCCATTATTTGTTTTGATCTATTTTTATCCGTTTATTTACTCTGTCTATCAACAGTGAAATAACAGAAAAATATAAAAATTACCTTCCGAAATACCTATATTATGCGCTTATTCCATAAAACGAGAGATTTCACGTCTCGCTATAGCAAATATAAAGTGCAATTACCTGATTGCTTTGGGCTATTTCAAAATTAGAACTCCCGTTAGCGGTATTCCCACTGTTTCCCGTCATATTTTTCGCGGGAAAGTTTCTCTTGTGTATGCGAACTGTTAAAACTCAAAACTTCATTCTCACGGAACTGAACGACACCGATTGTATGGCCCACTTGATCCCGAAATACCAGTGATAAACAAAACGGACGGATTGCTTGATACCACGCTACGAATTCAAACCAACTAAAGTGATGCGAGTGTGAGAATAATAAAAAGCGAACTGGAGAATAACTTTTGCGCGTTCAGGTGGGGCATACACTACTTTCCAAGGTAAATCTAGTCGTCCTACAAAGTGCGAGTACAAAGATGCATTTGTTTTGATCATTGATGTGGCGAGGCGTCTTGATCGATAAGATAAAGTTCCTATGTTGGCTATTTTTGGTCAATATAAGCTAATAACCTCTCTTCGAAAGGGCTCAGCAACCTTTTTTACTCGCACAACTAAAATGGCATTCTGCGAAAGGGCAGGAGGGCCACAATAGTTTTATTTTTATCACTTCGACTTTAAAGTCGAAATATCGATTTTTTCGTGAACTCTCGACGTTAAAGTCGAAGTGATGAAATAAAAAACAACTCTTGTGGCCCTCCTGCGCTTTCGTAGTATTCAGCGTCAAATAATAATAATAATAATTGCCCTTTATTTTTTTTGGAGTTTAACTGAGGCATTCTTCCACTCAACCATGAACAAAAATACTAATACAATGTACCTAATTATAGCATATAAATGATTATACAAAATCATACTAATATTAATATTATATACAGAGTGTCTCACTTTGAGCAGTCACTGACAATTGTCAAGAATATGCGAGTGTGACAAATATAGCTTATTAAAATGTAAGAATTTGCACGCCCACGATGCGCATTCGTCGGACAACGGACTACAATATATCCAGTGATAAGGCGACGAATTTTCCAACACAATTTAAACTTTCCACAAATTTTTTCCGAAATTTTCACACCTGTCATTCCTTATAAAATGGCATTATACACCCGTCCTTCACGGGAGTACAAGAAGATAGATTACACCCTGTATAAGGGATTATCGTGTCAAATAGAAAACGTGTAGAAATTCGAAAAAAATTCCGACTGTTTCGGACGTCGTAAATTATGGAAAAAATTATGGCGATCGTGGGGCTCGGATGCCCTCTTTCTAAAAAAAAATGCGAATACTCTCAAAATTGGAATGAGACAAATCCGTAAGAATAGAAAAATACCTCATTGTCCCTCGTAATATGCATCTTTACGATACTTATATCGTAAATATAAATAATAAACTAGTAGTTTATAAACTCAGTACTTACCGCATTTTTTCTAAGAACTCATTAAAACAAGAGAATTACATGTTTTGACGTTGATTTATCTTTTTGTCATCATGACGATTCAATTGACAGATCAAAAACTAGTCTTACAGTCGGAAACCACTGAAATCAATCAGCAACTAGTGGAGTAGGAAAAGGCGGGGGTATGGCCTACCCCGAATTCTTTGACATTTCAGACGATTTGGCATTTCAAATTGTATAAGAATTTTTATACCAGTCCTCCCAAATACAAATTCTGGCTACGCCACTGACATTAACCATAACGATGTAATTAAAGAATGGAGTCGCCATGGTAAAGTTCTTAAAGATTTGCCTCACCAACCAATCGATTAATCACAGATGCACAAACTGTGTTTAAACGATCACTTAGCGGGGTACATGTCATGTCTGAACCAGTAGCGGATCTAGGTGTGGGGGGTGGAGCAATTGGGCAATTGCCCCTCCTTAGGAGCAATTTTGACAGGTCTTACTCCTACAGGTCCTACACGTCATCACCTCTTTTTCGACACTTCAAACTTCAACTCTACCTAATTGTCTTCCCTCTTAGACACGTTCTAGATCCGCCCCTGAACTGTCCTCTAACTGCCATTTCAGTTATGTGAGTAGAAAAAAATAGCATAGCAACTCCATTCTTCAAATACATATCAATGGTTTGAATTTAGTAATAAAAAACCTGCCTAATAGAGTAGGAGTAGGACAATAAGTAGGTAAGTCTCATCCAAAATTGTGGAATATTTTTCACGGATACAGTATCGGAAAGTTGTCATCGGGGTATAGACAAATCTATGCGAGCAACAAGGAACGCAATGATGTGATAATACCACATAAATAAGAGAGACGCACTACTGTATGACTCCCATACGACGGCATGGAACTGCCATTCTAGAAGGTATCTTTTTTTTCATATAATTTACAGTTGCAACTGTAAATTAGCACTAATTCACAGTTGCAACTGTAAATTAGTGGTAGCAACTGTAAATTAGACTAATTTACAGTTGTAACTGTATATTAGTCCCAATTTACAGTTGCAACTGTGAATTAGTGAATTAGCTGATTCCTGTTCTATTTCGTGACCTGCTTTATATGAATTATGCACCATACAACCTATGAGTCACTATCTACAATTTAGGAACAAGACTATAGAAACGAAACTCGTGAGTAAAGTACTTTTTACTCCTAGGAAATGGTTCACTCTGTCTACGGCGTCGTGCGTCAATATTTCCCACCCGTTTAATAAAGTATCACTTTACTCACTTAAAACATATAAATTGCTCTACTATTCAAATGCGCAAATAAGAACAAAATCAACTTTTAAGTAAATTATAAATTTTTACCCAAACATGTTAAATTCCCACTCCATGAGCAAACAATAACGTTAGAAGGCACTCGGAAGAAAAAGGATAGACTGTATGATTGGGTCAGTGAGCAAAAATATCTTCTTTTTAGTGCATTTTAATTCAAGCTTTTTTCAGTGTTTCTACGTTTATTTTATTTTAGATAGGTAAGTACCTATGAAGTAACAAATATTCCACAGTACGCCACTGATTTCTGTTGAATGTTCATTTAGCACCACAATCAACCCAGTCTAGCCGTATACTAATCGCCTTTAGGGTTTATGTAATTTTTGGTCGAGGTAAATAAAATATACCTACTATATATTATCTACATATACAATTAACACGTAGGAGTAATTTTTCACCTTACCCTGACTAGGGGATAGCCGTTTTCGTGTGGATCCAACAACTTACTGGAAAACTCTGGTTCCTTCGATATTTTCGCGTATTTGTAGTCACGAAAGGTTTTCTTATCGAACATACCGGTTGAATTTCTAAACTAAAATTATAAAGTCACTGTTCCTTTTACTTTCAACTGGACGCGAGATTTACGGTTTTTAAGACGAAACCACCGCGGAACTGCTGTAATACGATGCTTCGTTCGTGTTCTAACTTTCTCTGTGGTTTTATGAAATCATAATGGTTAGTTATACACTATAGATTTTGCTGGATTATCTCAGTTCCGATGTTAATCATGTATGTATTCTGCGGGTTCGATGATTGTTTACACATCCTGTGTTTCTGGAATGATTTAAGAATAGGAAAAAGTTTTAATTATCTCAACTTACCATTCTGTTTTGAAGTTGAAAGGTGTTTTCAGAGATATGATGAATCTGAAGATGAGAGAGTGAATTTCACCTTTAAGCATTTTGTTGAAGGACGGTGTGCCTCAATAATTACGACTTCCTAGTAATTTATGTTGGAATGTTACAACAGTCTAAATCTTCATCTAACATAACCATTACCACAGTTGATAGTTGGTTAGCCTCATTTTTCTCTCTCTCACTTGTCAGCGTACTATTTGGCGACAATTCTGGATTTATTGCCTCAGGGGGAGGCTTTTTTCCCACAATTGCTTTTTTATCTCCTAATTGAAAATGAGAAAATAAATGCCATTGTTCTAGAAATCAATCGAAGACGAGTATGGCAAAAATTTGGTCATGGCATAATCTCCAAGAGTAATTAAATCTCGTTTGGCACAAGGGAGGTCTTACTAAGCTCACTTCTTATTGCATTCCCTCTAAATTGTATGCCTAACTCTCTATCTATATCTCTCTCTCTCAGGCGAAAGGTACCCATAACCCATCCTTCACCAATTAACAAATAACAAGTCCACATGGTCTATCCTAATTACGAATTCCATAATCCATAGCAGCTTTTAATAGCCCCCCCCCCCGTTAACTTTTCAAAAAGAAGTAAGTAACGTGAAGGTGAAACCCTCGTCCAAACGGTTTATTTTTCGTTTTTCGTCGAACCGTTCAATAGTTAACAGGGGGGGTACTATATAAAGAGGCTAAAGAGCTGTACTCTGTACTGTGTATAACAAATTAACAAACACTTCAAGAATAAATATATGTGATAAATGGAATGAACTCTGATCCAGCAGGAATTACTGCAGAGCCGTCACCTGGGCAACGATGCCAACGATGGTGAAACAAAAATCCGGACTCCGGTGTGGAAATGACGATATGTGTGCTGTCCTCTATTGGACAATAGATGAATGAAAATGGTTTAGGGAGTTAGAACAAAAACTCCAAAAAGATCTCTACTACTTCATTTTAAAAATATCTATCACTCGTTGATAGATGTCGCAGGAAATATTTTTGACAATATTTCTGTCAGATCAAATCAATAATCATAAAATTGTCATTTAGACTTTACGTTTCGGCGGTTCTCGAGTATTTCCTCCACAAAATCAAACTTTCAATCAATACTGATATGGAAAGATTCAACTACAATTTCAACCGTCTATTGATCTCTCACATCGTGTTCTTTTGATCTTGAAATGCTCATTATTGCGAATAAGACAGTGTATATTTGATTATTCTTGGTATGACCATATTTCATCTTGTCTGTGTACACAACCTCAAAATCTACATTATTAAACTCATCAATTTATTGGTCCAATTACAAATGATCGACAATTTTCTATTTACACTACACCTACCAATAAAGGTAAAGGTCACAAAACTAACCAATTCATTTGAATAAATATATTCCCAATAAATGTTTACCAAATTTTACTTCAACACAGTAGGTAGATATGCAAATTTACAGATTTTTTTTTTATATGAGAACACTTTCCTCCAAATCTTATGGAGATCAGTGCTTTTATTAGTAGGTAATACTATGTTCAGTCCCCAAGATATTTAGACGTAATTAGGTTCCAGCAAACGACACCTATCATCACACATCCCCGATATTTTTCAAGTTTTTTCTTTGTAATTCAGTCCGTTAGTCAGCAAATTATGTTTCAAAAGGTCTCAATCTGTATTGGGGCTTTCTAGTGATACAAATAAGTAAATTATACACTGTCAGCCAAATAAATCTTTTATTCAATATTTTGTCTTAAGTTACATCATAAAAAACAACCATATCAACTATGGTAAGGGTATCTAAACTCAAAATGTCCAACATTAAATGTTTCGAATACCTACACTGTTAAAGACAATTTCACGGCTATGCATGAACAACACTTAACATTAATGATCTTAAACTAGGTGCATTTAATGTCTTTTGTATTTACCATCCCTGCCACCATGATTTCCAAAGTTGCCTTTGCGCTTCCTGTTGTTCCTGCCTCCCATTTTATGTTTCTTTCTCAGCTCGATAATGGCATCTGAGCTCTTTTGCAGGTATTCATCTTCCTCCTCTCCTGCAAGTACCCTCAACTGCATCTTAAATTTGTCCACTGTCAGCTCCTCGTCGGGGCACTTAGCCAGGAATTCCACAGCACCATTTTCTTCCGGAAAACGTGCATGTCCTTCTAAATCTCCTTTCTTGAAATCCATAAAAGCCACATCTACATCACCGACTTGCTTAATCTTTTCTTTCAGTTCTTCACGGCTCAAGCTATGGCCTTCTTCAAGACCAGAGAAATGTAAAACAGCTCCTCTGGGAAATTCCAATTTCTTTCCAGGTTTCTCTTCCACCTTTTCTTTCTTTTCCTTCTTGGCCTTTTTACGATCATCTGCCTCTTTCTTTTTATCTGCGAAATAAACTGTCTGGAACTTCCTCAGCAGTTCCACATCTTTATATTTGATGCTTTCGGCTTCTATGAATTTCTTGCAGGTTTCAACATCTTTGAAAATTATGAAACATGATCCTTTGAATTTTTGATCTTTGGTAGTTCTGCGATTGCACGACTCAATGGGGCCATGGGGCTCCAAGAAGCTGATGATATCGTCCAGTTGCTCTTCCAAAGGAAAACCTTTGGCGTAAGCTGAAAGATCATTCAGTGTTAACAAAATCTTCACAATATCAAAGGTTGATTTACACATCTACTACCACTTATACATTATCAAATTTCCTTACCTGTTCTCTCCATAACTTGTTTACGCCTTTCTTCATCAAATTCTGGGAGAGGCTTCTCAGGGTTTCGTCTAAGCTTCAGCCGGTCTTCACTCACTACCACCAGTTTGTTTTCAGACTTTTCTACTGCAGCAGCAATAACTTCTGGATCGGAGGATAAGTTGGAAAGTCTCTTGAACGTCAACATTACTTCTAGAGTAACCCAGCCTTCATCTTCCTCTATTTTTTCCTTTAAAAACTTGTCACGCGCCAAATTGATGTCTCCAAAGTAGTATTCGATTTGCTGAATGATTTTCTGTTCTAGTTCACTAGCCATTTTGATAAGCGTCTTTTTACACCGGTTGAAATTAAACACGTGCAGTGAAAACCAGCATCAAACACAAATGACAACTGACTAGGTGACAACTGACAACTGACAATACTTAAAACAAGTCACCCCCCAGTCAAATTCAAAGGAGCATGCGCAGTCATCCACTTAGTCTTTCGTTAACCATCGTTGCCAGCCACAGACCTCAATGAGGTCTATGTTGCCAACAAAAAGATCGGTGGTCTATTCGCGAAATGCGTTCCCGCTAGGAGGCGCTAAAAATTTAGGCGCGAAACAATATAATGGTGATCAGCTGCTAAATTCCATAAGAGATCATAGTGTTTAATTTAAGTCTCATTCAAATTTCAATGAAGTACTCGAGATGTCGAAAGTTGAAATGAGTTTATCAAACATTTATATTCACGACGACATTGCCACTAAAGAATATTACCAAACTCAATGTATTGGGCAAGTTTTTAAATTCATCGATGAGCATTGCATCCTTATTCAACTAATGGAAAATGACAATGACAGCATGAATGCCCATTTACTATTTATAAATTAAAAAACTCGCCCATTGTCCAAAAATCGATTTATAATGAGAAAACAGTTGAAATAGATACATAATTGCTGATGACAAGAAAGACCATCTCCATTATATCAGTTCACCCAACCCTCTGCGCAGATTGCGAATAGTCGTTGGGTGCTGCCAACCATTCGCAGTTTGCGCGAAGGTTGCGACATCTATAATTATTTGATGAATAATTTCTGAAATTGCAAAGATCACGAAAGCGACTTGCAATTTTAGTAATTGATATTATTCTCAATAAAGACTCAGTTAGTTGAAACCTTTTGCCGAAAAAAACAATTTCAATATTTGGAAAGGTTCATCAAGTTTTACCCACTTTGACGTCACTCTCAGGGTATGGTACGTATATATCTTGGTTACTCTGGTTGTCATTTGTCAATTGGAATAATTTTATTGAGTGCTAGCTTTAAAAAACTTTGGATCAAAAATCCAATATTTATCTCAAAAAAGGTCTTTGGGTTTGAAAGGATCATATTTAATTGTATTTTGAAGAAAAAATTATACTTTCAACAAATTTATTTCACATTGTTGACTAAAGACGAGTGACAAGGGGTCCGCATTTGTGCCTCAGAGTAATAAAAGACATAAAGATGCCCTGCCTATATTTACACAAATACCTGTTTCGAAGTGAACATGAACTATCCTTTTCTATACAAATTGTAGGCGAGGGGGGTGACGGGTGGTGAAATGTTACGGACAGTTCGTTTACATTTAGAGTAAGAAGGACTATAATACAAACGGAGAATGAAAACTTGATCCGAATGAAATGAGCGGGCATACACAAAACTATCCGAATGAATTCGTACTTAACATGTATAAAGCCCTCGCTTGTAAACAAACAAAGTTATGTTGACTTCAAGACAAAGATGGAGAAGGCATCTCTATACGTTTATTACTCTGAGATTAGTGCAGCTGGTTGCTTGAAGACTCAGAAACGTCTACTTACTGTTCTGAAATGTTCGGTGATATTCGGACCGTACCCTTAGGCAACAGTAGTTAGATACAACCCTTTCCCACAGAACAATGAAATTTTACTGTTCCACACCCCTACCCCTCCACGTGTAGAAATGTAGAAATTACCGGCAACGGCGGCAACACTGGGCAAATTCGATCTTTTTGCGGTGCTCTCTAGAACTGTTAGGTTGTGCCTGATTATTCTAGAAAATATCTGAATAATCCTTCAAGATGAGAATCTACAAAGATATTTTCACCGGTGAGTATTTTCCAGAATATTTAACTGTACAATTTGTCACTAATATTTTTGCATTTCTACCCGAGATTCTGCTGATAAACGAAATCTCAAATTCCATCTGTCAACTAAATGAAATCATAACAAGTATGTAGCCAGATTCTCTATTTTTAACTTTTTTTTTGTTTTTTTGCCGTAGGTGATGAAATGTTCTCAGACACATACAAAATAAAATTAGTCGACGAAGTCATCTACGAAGTTTACGGAAAATTAGTCCAGCGCAAAGAAGGAGACATTCAAATCGATGGGGCCAACCCTTCGGCCGAAGAAACTGACGAGGGCACCGACCTTGCAGTTGAATCTGGGGTGGATATCGTATTGAACCACAGATTGTGCGAATCATACGCTTTCGGAGACAAGAAATCTTACACCTTGTATCTCAAAGACTACATGAAAAAGTGAGTACATTTTATATAACTTTGGGGATTGTTTCTTCAGTTTACAATATTTTCTGTAAAATGTAATCGCACTAGATATGTTTTGAACTTCTTAGGAATCCACAAATGGAAGAAGTGTGATTTATTTTAATACTTTCTTTTTGGACTTGGTTCAAAAATCTTTTTCAAAATGGCGTTTTTGATTTCAATGCAAGTTGCATGAGTCATTGTTGCACATTTGTGGTGGATTTATTCGACCTCTTGATGACTTCCAATAGTTATAACAAAATTATTTTACTTTCTATCACTAAATTATCTGCGTTCTTCACATAACTTCTTTTTGATGATAAGATATCTTAATGTTTTCATTGCCTTCAATCCTACACCTTATGGCTTTCTTCAAATGCTCTATCACTTATCTCGACCCATTACAAGATAAGTTAGGTCATGGTTTTCAAGTGTTTATTTTTGTGACCAGTGATAGAGTGAGATTATCGAATTTATTGTTATTAACAACCTTGGTCAAGTGTGCATAAAAACTTTTACCTGTTTGCGTTCTCGTTGATGTTTACTTCTAAATTTTTGAATTGATTGATATTTTACATATTATTTGAAGCATGCACTAATACTGAATATCTCCAACAAATGTGGTGTTCAGAGCAATTCATGCAATATAAATGAGTTTCATATTAATTCATTGTATGATTGTACACTTACCATGAAGATTGAAACACAACATTATTTATCTGGAAAAAAATTATATTAGACATTTACTGAGAGCGGGATATAAGATTAATTAGAAAATTTGCTACTTTGTAATTAGTTCTGCTCTATCAATCTAAAATCTTTTCAGCGCTGAGACTTTGCTTTTTATTTAAATGTAGCAACAAACTTGCTTTATATTGCATTTTCGCCTTCCTATTGCAGTTCAATTATGTTTGTATAATATTTTCCTATACCTTTCCCCTGTGATTCTCAAGAATTTAGTTGATCTCTCTATATTTTGCGATTTTCCGGATAGAAACAAAAAATATACAATTACAGTACCGATCTGCAGACTTCTTGAATCTTCAATGAAAGATTAGTTGTAACCCACCAAAACTCTTTGAATTTCATTTTATACAATACTCTTGATAGCTCAGTAAAGCTATTAGAAATCAGTCAAATGATTTATTCTTCTTCTGTATTCTTATCATCCAACTTCAGATATTGATTTATTTTGCTAATAAAATGTGTTGTCATTGCAGATTGGTCACCAAGTTAGAAGAAACTGCCCCTGATCAGGTATCCATATTCAAAACCAATATGAACAAAGTTATGAAAGATATCTTGGGCAGGTTTAAAGAACTGCAATTCTTTACTGGCGAGTCCATGGAAATCGAAGGCATGGTGGGCATGATGGAATATAGAGATATCAACGGAGAATCAGTACCAGTCATGATGTTTTTCAAACATGGATTAGAAGAAGAGAAGTTTTAGTGATATTTTAAATAAATTATTCCTCTTTGTTATTTAATTTATACTCCTCTGCCTTTTAAATTGAGATTTTTTTTGCATCATGCGAATTTAAATTTTACCAAATTGTACTGTTCTTTTATTTCAACTACTTGGTATCGAATGAGCGTATGTTTATATATCTATGAAATTAAAGTAATTTTCCTATAAACAAAACTGGTATTTTATTTCTGGTTAGTGGAAATATGTAGATTACAATGCAGTTCCTATCAAATGAGAGATATGAGTAATTCCAATTAACCATTCAAAAAGGCAGTATCAGATTTATAATGGGGGTTCTTCAAGGATCTGTCGAGCATGCCTTGTTTCTTTCTGTATAAAGAGACCACTACTATAGATGTTGAAGCTTCATATAATTATGGGTCACCAATTTTTGAGCTTTGTTTAGAAAATATTTTGGAGAGCATTCTTACAATTGAAATATTAACTATAACCAATAAGTGCCTCTTAGTAGTCATATTCAATTTTCCTTATGTATTCCTCACTTACGAGTCTATCAAAGTCCTGGAGCGCCAGGGCAAATAATAATAATTTGTGTCGTGCCACGGTATTGCAGTAGCGTCGACAAAAAAAGTGAATCATCCAAAATTCAGAAGATAATATAATTTATTGATATATAACAAAAACAAAATTGGTCCCAGTACAGAACCTTGGAGTATGTCACATTTAAATCTTTGATCTTCAAGTTCAATACAATTCTTACAAACTGGTTTCTTTCAATAAGAGATGATCTGACCCAAGAGAGGCTTATGTCTTGGAAACCACATCTTTTAATTTTTGAGCAACTTGAAAAATTATAAATATATTCGACTACAAAAATATATTTCTTACTCTGATTTTTTCTGTCTCAGTTTAGCAGATTTTATTAATTCAAAATATTTGAAATATAAATTCTACGGTAATATATAAGTTGTTGAATTTTATACTAATAGTTATTTTGGAGCACCCACGGAAAATTTGTAATATGATAAAATTTCAAATAAAAAAAAACCAAAATGTAACAATAAACATAGCCTTTATTTTTTAAAATACATTTGAAGGGAAAACTTGATACGTCATCTTACAATTAGCAAAATAAAATTACTCTAATTTTCAATTCCCTAGTATATCCATCTCAATATCATTGAGCACATTTGCTCAGTATTTATCAAACTACTAGTTCAGCTCCATCATTTTCAGAAAGCTCTATTGAAAAAGTGTAATTTGAACTAATAGTTCGGTATCACCCGCTAAAACCCATAAATAAATACACCTTAAAATAATTTTGACATGGGGATGCACTAATGGTGTTTTCTTTCATTCTTTGGTATAAAGGCTTTGGAATAAATTACTAATATTACCCTGTATCTTGTCTTCATTTTGATTGCAAGAAACTCCAAGATCTGACACAGTAGTTTATTTGACGAATCAACATTCAATCAAACAAAAATAAAAGAAACGATAACAAAAAATGTATTGCACTCAAATTATGCTGTTGTACACTCACACTAAGTATGCTTTGCAGGGACTATCAGCTGTTTTTTGAAAAAAAAAACAAGATCTATAAACGCTTCTCCCCACAACTTGGTTTTGAATACAAAAGTTAGGCCTAGTAAGAAAAATTTTATGGTGGAGATTGTCTTTTATGAGGATACTGTTTAATAATCATGATGCAATAGTGTAAAAATCTGCTCTAGGATTACCATTATAGCCCGGAAAGTAGCTATGTGATCAGGCTCAAGCAGAAGATATGCCATTTTTCTATGTTGCCTAAGAATAAATATATATTATCAATGCTGAAATCAGCACATCTACCCTTTTGTGCTACTAATAATAAATTAAGTATCGATTTGTACGTAAGCATTTGACTTCACATATGAAAACACCATGTAGTGCAAGGAAAGGGACTAATACATTTACAATAAGATTCAGATTTGTTTAAAGCTATTATCAGTTATCACTACAGAGGTTGCAACGCCTTGGAATGATTGAAATAAATTACAGGGAAATAAACTACAACTGTAAAGTTTGTCTAATACATAAAAAAATACTTATCGAATAATTAGTTTTGAGCATTGAATTTGATACGACAGTTTCAGACAAGGTGACTCGTTTCTATTAAATTTGCCTCGAAGTAAAAATACAATTATTTTTTGGAATATGATGGAAAATTGTTGTATTAAGACTTGGATTCACTAATTCAGCGAAAAATACATAATTGGAAGAAATAAAATTATATATATATTTTTTAATTAAAATCAGAATTTCTTGGTAGAAAATCAAATTTTCAAAAAAAAATCAAAGTAAAAATTGATTACAGTGAAATCTTTGAAAGACTTACTCACCACCTGCCAAACATTAATTTTCCTTACAATACAATTTTCACAGAAAATTATTTTCAGGAAAATGTTTTTGTAAAATTCCTTCAAATCAAATGATATTAATACCGGCATTTCACTAAAATATTCAATAAGTGTAAAATAAAACTAATTTTCAAACCTACAGATAATTGAAGTTTTGAAACAAACGAAAGTTAAAAAAATCAGATTACAAAAAAAAACTATTGGGAAACTTAGATACTTTCACTTTTGCAAAATTATATAAGTTCATTCTTCATCATTAGCCACTATAGAAACGTTTTAATTGCTATTTCACAAGAAGGAAACAGAATAACCTCTCAATAAAAGAAATGAATAGTAAATTCTTATCAGGAAAGAATCAAATGTGTAATAAGTATAATCAATATCCAAATAAAAATAAAGATATCCCTGCATGTAAGTATTCATTGAAAAAGTGAAGAAATATGTAGAGTAGGATCAATGTTCAAATAAATCTGTAAACTTCATATCACTCTTCTTCAAGTACAGTATGTCCATCAAAGACGAAAACAAATAGAAGAAATGTTGACTCAATGTTTAGAATGAAACCAGGAAAAATGTTGACTGAATAGGCAAGCATGATTACATGGTAACTTCCATCCACATGATGACATAATCAAAGAAGAAATTGTGGTCAATGTTCAAATAAATCCGGATTCTTTTTACGTCTGGAACACACAATATGCTACATTCTTCTCTCTACAACCTTCAAACAAACAATACTGATACAAATTGATAGAAAGTATGATCAATGTTTAAATAATTATCTGAAAAAGTGTTATTCTTCAATACGTGGAATGTGCAGTACGTATACAATGTTCAAGGTCTCGAATACCTAATATGCTCCACTCAATACTGATATAAATTGGAACAAAGTAGGATCAATGTTCAAATAATTCATTAAAACCAAGATGGCAACGAATATGTACTGATTTTCATATTTTTTAGAAGGATCAATGTTCAAATAAATATGTAAGAGAGTTAGTATGTAGGAATTTTTAGATATTTTATCGGTATTCTAACATTTCATGATAAATTTACCGAGATATTAATTGCAAAATTTCGATTTGATACGTAGGCATTATGAAATAGTGAGTTATTGAATTGAAATTCCAACATACATGGTCGGAATTCAAAAATTACAAGACATCAGTAAAAATTACGGAATTCTACGTTATGTAAAAACTGAAATACCGAGTTTACATTATGAAATCTCCAGATAGTAAGGGTGGAATCTTGGGATAATTGTCAGAATTACAAAATTCAGTGTCACTAAGTTAGAATTACAAAATTCAGTGTTAATAAGTCGGAATTCTAACATACTGAATCGGAATTTTAAGATATTTTGTCGGAATTTCATAGTTTCTACCTAGTAGCTCAAAATTAAACAATTCTGACTTGGTGTCATGGAATTCTAATAATAATAATAATAATAATAGCTTTATTATTCCCAAGAAACATATGCTGCTTATAACTTATATACCAATTTTATTTTTATCATCCTGACATCTATTATGACTCACTGGAAATTTTACAAGCCCGAATCAGAATTCTGACTTATTTATCTGCGAAATTTTATAATCTCGACTAATATATAGGAATCTCGACTAATATATAGGAATTTCAACTTAATATCTCGGAATTCCAACTTAGTCCTTTGAAATTTTTCCATTCTGACTTGGTATCTCGAAATTCTGACAAAGAATCGGAATTCCGACTTGCTCGTAATTTTATAACTCCTACTCACTAATCCGAAATTGCATAACTGACCCAATATCTCGGAATTCCCACTTTCTCTGCATTCCAACTTAGTTACATGAAAATTTTCATTTCTGAATTGATATCTCGAATTTCCGACATCCTAACTCGGAATTTTATAATTCTGAATTAGTATCTCGGAATTTCGAGTTAGCATCTCGGAATTTCGGCTTACTAACTCATAATTCATACTTAACACAAATGTGAAATTTAGTTATTGAGTCAGTATTCAATGATACTAAGTTGTAATGGTACAATTTCAAAGCATATTATTAAATTCTGAGTTAATGTAAGTCAAAATTTCGAAATTCTAAGTTATAAGTAAAAATTCTGAGACACCGCGAGTTCAAATTATAAAATCTCGATATACTAAAAATCTGAATCCCAAAATATTAAGTCGGAATTTTATACTTTCTACTTATACTCCTATTCGTAAATTGTAGATAGTGACTCATAGGTTGTAAGGTTCGTAATTCATATAAAGGAGGTCAAGAAATAGAACAGAAATCACCTAGGTACCTTATCAAATCAAGTTTTATTTTGCCACTTTCTTACATCCTCTCCGCACTTTCAAATCCCGCAAAAAGCCGAAAATGTACAATGAGTCACTACCTACAATTATTTACGAACTGTAGTATAATAGTATATCGAAATTTTACGATTCTGACTTAATATCTCCGAATTCTGACTTTTACAATTCGGAATTTTGACTCGCTAGGAATTTTACAATTCTGATTCCAGGAATTCCGACTAACTTTGAATTTTATATTTCCAAACTTACCTATATTTAATCACATCACCACGATATTGAATGATGAAATTCATAGTTAGTAACCAGAATTCCGAGATATATCGGAATTATAAAATTCTGAGTTACTAAGCAGGAATATGAAAATTCAAAGTGGTGTGGCTATTTTACTCTTTTTTTCTGAACTTTTGAAGAGTGCTTTTTTCTTGTAGACGAAAATTCTAAACAATCACATTAATTCTACAAAATATACAAATAAATACATAGGCTTCGAAGAGATATCATACTTTATTTTCATGCCGTTACGACCCGCATGACCTATCTCAGAATTCTGACTACTTACTTGAAAAATTTTATAATTCCGATTAATATCTCGAAGTTCCAACTTATTATTACCTCGGAACTCTTTGAAATTTTTCTATTCTGACTTGGTATCTCAAAATTCCGACCTAAACTCGGAATTTTGTGACTCAACTAAGTATCTGGGAATTTCAGCTTAATAACTAGGAATTCCAACTTCTTATTTTAGGATTCCAACTAACTCAGAATTTTGTGACTCAATTATTCGAAATTTTATAATTTTGACTTAGTATATGAAAATTAAAACTAAGGTATCTTAGAATTCCACTAGCTCAGAAACTTAAGATTGTACTCAGAATTCTGACTTGGTACCGGTATCTCTGAATTCCTACTTACAAGGAATTTTATAGCTCCGGCTTTTTCGAAACACTACGTCACAATTCGCAGAAAATAGTTGGAATTCCTAGATGCTAAGTCTAAATCTAAAAATTAGAAGAAACTAAGTAAAAATTATGAAATACTAATATATAAACTTAAAATAAAACTTAAAGTCGGGATTCCAAAACATAAGTTAGAATTTTATGGTTTCTATTTAGTACCTCGAAATTTTACATTTTGACTTATCTCGGAATTTAAACTCTTAATTTTACAATTCATACTTAGTATCTAGGAATTTTGACTTACTGACTCGTAATTTTACAATTCAGACTCAATAACTCGGAATTTTGAATTTTACTACCTCGGAATTTTACACTTCTGATTCAGAGAATTCCGACTAACTTGTAAATTTATCTATACTCATCTATATTTTATCACAATACTCACCACATTAAATGTTGGAATTTGTATTTAGTAATCAGGATTTTGTGATATATTGGAATTATAAAATTCTTTTTTTTTTGTTGTAGAGGAGAAAATATACAAATAAATAATCAGGCCTCGATGAAAATGATATTACTTTATTTTCATGCCGTCACGACCCGTGTAACCCGAATCACCCTGTACCGGAAAAGTCCCTAGGAAGTCCCTCAAACTGATTGTTCCGCAAAATGAACGCTGCTCTACCTGGAAGAGGTTCCGAATTGTCATTTATTTGTGTGAGGTCAAATAATACTATCTAATATTTGGTGACTGCTACTAAGTTTGAATCTCTTTAACCGAACAGATTTCTCTCGTCAGAGAAACGATATCACGATTAGAACACGGGAGACAGGTTAAGGGTGAGGCTCTGCAGGGTCTTGTTCCGTATCGCAGAGCGATTCGCCCTGGCCGACTTGATGATTTGGAGCACCATCATTTTGCAGTCGAGGCAGACGATCATCTGCGAACCCTTCAGCTTGTCGGCTACGCGGGAACTTCTCCCGCCCACCACCCTGGAGCGGGTTCTTCCAGAATCGCTGGTAATACTGCCGTCCATGCTGGAACCCGGCCTGCTGCGATCCGGACTGGCGTCTTTGGAGTCCGAGTCGGTGAGTTTGTTGACCAAGGTTCTCGCGATGGACTCTTTGTTCTCTTCTTCTGGGGTGCACATAATACTGGGGCTCAGCAGCACCACTGGTACGCTGGAGAAGTGCTCCATAGGAATGTTCATTTTGGAGTAACATTTGGAGCAGACTGTGCGCTTGCAAAGGGTGCAGCGTTGGCCCCACGGGCCGAAAATGCCGAATCGCGTTTTCAAGCAGAGGAAACAGACTTTTCGAGATTCGACGTCGTGCCTTACCTGAAAAGATATGAAATCGTTAAATCAGTTACAAGAACCATAAATAACAAAAATATTGACGTCTTGTGCCGTCAGATACCTCAATTGCTAGTAGAATGGATTAATAATAAGAGTATTTCGCAAATTTCCGATACTATAGGAGTTTTGTCGATGAGCACCAAAACACACTTCGTTTATTAGAAAGCAGTAGAAGTAGTATTCGTGTGGATTATTATGGGTATATTCAAACTCCTTTTGGAAATTTAGATGTTCCTCCAGTGAAAAACATGCATTGTAAAAACATATATTAACAAGTTACAAGTAACAGATTATTTTTCGAATTATCAGTTAACGGTCTTTGAGCCCTTTTCTAAAAACCTTCATATGCTCACTCAATTCATACAGAGCTTACCCTTCCTTCTACCGGAAGAGCCTCCAGTTCAGCCTTGGTTAGTACGGTTCGGATGTGCACGATTTCCGCCAGCGTAAGCGAAAGTCTATCATCTAACGATATGGTATCTTGCCAACTCTCTGTGCACGTCAGCTCCTCTTGGATCTGCCTGGCGACTTCCGGCTCCAGCTGTACCGATTCGGCCTCGGAACTGTTGCACGACTGCCTCGAACATGGCCTAGATTGTGGTACCGAGTAACAGCCGACATTTGCTTCGACGACCTAAAAATCAAGATATTTTTTATAAGAGCACATTATCACTCAATAGCTCATTTTTTTCACAATCCACAGTCGATATTCATAATTTTGACTAAGTATCTCGGAATTCCTACTTACTAAGAATTTTATAAATCCAACTTAGTGTCAAAGAATTCCTACTCACTGACTTCGACTTACTAATTAGCAGTTTTTTCAGCTAACTTGGAAATTCATAATTTTTATTCAGTATCGCGGAACATTATAATTCAAACTTAGTATCTCAGAATTCAACTCAGCAATTCAAACACTTGGTGTTTCAGAATTTTAACTTATAAACTTTGATATTCGCTATTTTGCCTTGGTATACAACATTTATATTCCTACTTACTGGGAATTGTATAAATACGTCCAGATGTAGAAATCCCTGCTCAATAGGAAGTTTTAAATTTAGATTTAGTGTCTAAGAATTCCGACTTACCTACTAATTAGATTTTTTTGATTACCAACTTTTAAATTCATAATTTTGACTGAGTATCCGGAATTCCTACTCAGTATCTCGGAATTTCAACTCACTAACTTGGAAACTCTTTTTTTTTTACTTTGTATCTCGACATTACTATATATTAGGAATTTTAAAATTCCGAATTAGTATTTAGGAATTCCGACTAAGTAAGTATATCGGAATTCTGATTTAGTAAGTATATCGGAATTCCGATTCAGTAAATCGGGAGCCACAACAAACATTGAGTCCAGGTGGAGGCCTGGTACCCTCCCTAGTATATCGAAATTCCAACTTCAACTTTTTCAATTTCAACCTAGTATGTCAACTTACCTACTTGGAAATTCATAATGATGACTTGATACCTCGGAATATTTACTTATATCTTAGAATAAGACAAAATTCAGAGGTATAATACCAAGTAGGAATTATAAAATTACAAAATTCCAAGTTACAAGTCAAAATTCCGAGGTACTGAGTCTAAATTATACAATTCCAAGATACTGAGTCGAAAATATAAAATTCTGAGATATTAACACTAGGATTTATTGAACTCTGGGCCAATACGTCGGAATTGCAAGATACTAACTCGGAATCCGAGAGTCTGAATTGAAATTCCGAGTTATTAAGTTATAAAATTCTGAGCTTGTAAGTCCGATTTTCAAAATACTAAATATGAATTCCGAGATAACAGTTGTTTTCGAGATATTTACTCGGATTTGAGAAATTCTGAGTTGGTAAGTCGGAATTCTGGCCCGTCGGAGTTATAATATTACACGATTCCATGTCAAATTTACTTAGAGTCCAAAATACCGGAATTCCAGGATAATTGGTCGGAATTATAAAATTCTTGAGAATAAAATTGAAGTGACCTTTCTATACCTTTATGCTATTCACCACATTTCTAATAATATGTTTTGACTGGGTTAAATATAAATATAATAGTTAGAGTGCCCATCGGCAATAAAAAAATCACTCTCTGTAGTTTCGTAGCTCAGTTAGGAAACACGAGGGAAACATAAAAAAAAATCGATTTTTTTTTGTAAACGCTCTGAAACAAAAAAGTCACAGAGGAAAACGGAGGCAGACTTGGTCCAAAGAAGCCATACAGAAAGTTTGGAGAGAGTATCTATTTGTAAAATGTTTACCGATGGGCACTCTAACTATAACTATGTACCTCCAGAGTATTTCTCCTGACATTTGATCGTGAGTAGGTTTGAGTGGCAAGATCGTAGGCATCTAGAGTCCCTTCACATATTTGAGTGTACTCGTTGGACCACAGGCCAGGCTCTGTGGTGGAGTCAGGAGTATCATCTGGCTCGTCTTCGTCTTCATCCTCAAATTGGGAAAAATCTACTTTGATGAGCTTCCTTGCTGCTGGTTTTGGGGGCGTAGAAGCCTTCGGGGTTAATTTAGGGGGTTCGATTTTACCACGAGAACTGGAAACATTTCGAAAGACTGTATTCTGAATATCAAATGATGAATGCTTGCGTGTTATTTTTTTTTTATTCAAACATTAATAGATGACGAATTCAAATAACAAAAATTCGTAAGACTGACTGGATTAAAAAGATGAAATAGGTAGAGATAAACACTAAACAGGGAATTGAATTTTGTGATCAGAAATAAAAAAAGCAATAGAAACAATACTGAAAATTACAGAATTACCTTCATTCCAGAATATTCAAAAATATTTTTGAACATTATTATACGGTCTAGAAATTTTACTAACTTTGTAAGTTTCACAAAATAAATTAAGTGATTTGATTTAATAATGATTTGTTCAAGAAAGAAACTCATGAATAACATG
Organism: Chrysolina haemoptera; assembly: GCA_958298965.1. Lineage (NCBI taxonomy): Eukaryota > Metazoa > Arthropoda > Insecta > Coleoptera > Chrysomelidae > Chrysolina > Chrysolina haemoptera. The sequence goes on along the minus strand of OY282589.1, from coordinate 32,548,976 downwards.
AATGGAAATTCATTATCAAAACTTGGTGTGAAAAAGCAAAACTTTTTTGTTGACTGCTGAAAAATTTATTTTGTTGACATCCCTTCTGTTTAAAGCCCGTGGCTCACTATCAAATGCTTTATAAAACTGCTCTAAACTGAAGTAATTTCTCAACAAACCAATAGAAATGGTTCACTTCACTTCAAGGCAGTTTGATCCAACTGTTTGATGGTAAGCTAGGGGCTTAATAGTTTCTTTACTTAAATTCACAATATAAAGTTTACCTACTTATTATTACTAGACCAGAACTAACATTTCCAGGAAGGCAGCATTACCTGCCTTACATCATAGACCAGGATTATTAGAACAAAAGGAATTATTTTCTTTATATCCTCTTTAAAGCCTTCATTCTTCTAATATTTTGCCCATTTTATATAATCATTTTATTTCCATTAATCCTGTACTAATTTATTCAGATTTCATGCAGGTACCTATAGATAAGAGTATTTTTATATGATCAAGAACCATTCAAAATCAATCAGCCTGATTGAATCAGAGTTCTGAAATCAATCTTCTTGTGAAATGTAAAACTGTTATGCAAAAAGTCATTAACGTTTTCAAACACTGCATTGATGGAGGAATATCAGTGTTTCTAGACCTGAGATTGTTGGAATATATGGGAGCTGCAATTACATGAGAATCTCAGTTTTCAACTGTATCACATTTTGAAGCTTCCTCTGGTGACTTCTGATGTCGTTTGTCAGTTGTGATGATTTAAGATTGAATTTCATGGCCAACTTTGTTCGATTGAACAATCAACTGTATCTCCGCCATTTTTCAACCAATTTCCAATTTTGAAGATCGGTGTTATCAAAAATTGCGTGCTCTTCAGGATAATAAAAAAAATGTACAGGATGTCATGTAAAAAAACAAGTTAGAATTTTCAGAAGTGGCGTGAAAATATGCATATTCAAGTACTATAGCGACATACCAAATTTGAAATCTGTATCTTCAAATCTATAAAAAAATTGAGGGGCATACCACACCTCTTGGTCACCCGGTATTTAAAAGTACTCATATACAGTTTTACTATTTACTTTGATTGAAGACACATAGAGGTTTTGTGACCTCCGTTGAAGTAAGTAAATGAGTTCAAATAAATATTTCTTTCTTATATAAGGTGTTTTTAAAAGTATTAACATTAATTCAGGTATGATTCATCCAACAATCTTGTAAAATAGCATTCAAGGATATTTTATAGTATATTGGAAATATGTTTGGTTGCAATATATGTTGCATTTTACACCTCAGAGTGTTATCATCTTCATACAATTTTTTTTAATGATATTTACTATATTGTGACTTGTGAGTGACCTTTTGTTGAACTTGAATTTCAATGAACTCCTGAGAAAAACAAATATGCCTACATTGCATCACATAAAATAAAACATTAATTTTAAATTAGGTTGAAAAATGTACTGGAACTAAAACTATCTTCAAGAAAATTTAACTAAAAAAAGTTATACGAAATAGAAAAACCCACCCAGAAAAATAAGACAAATCTTACCGAGGTAATGGCACAGGTCTCAACTTCCTTCCTTTTTTGATCGAGTTTAGAAGTTGTTCTCTAGGCGTTAAAGTTTGTGGCTGGGGGGGCAATTTCCTATCGCTAACTTTTTTCAAGGGAGGCCTAGATCTAATGAACTCCAGAATGATAGCATGGGCGTCTTTGGACACTCTCGAAGGTACCTCTCCTTGAATCATGATTTTTCTCAAACTATACCTATAATTCCGGATATCTTTCATCAAAACTTCATAGGGGGTGAGCTCGTACTCAATTGGCGCCCTACTGAAGTTGACTTTTTTGAGTTTAACTCCAGTTCTGAGCTCTGCCATGACCTGGACCCAAAACTTGGCCCAATCTGAGAACTGCAAGTGGTTCAAATTTGATTGTGTGCTGCTCGAGGGCAAACTTATACTTCCTTGTGCTACTTTTTCCAAAAACATGGATAGTTCCAGAGCTTCAGCTACTAGAGCTCTAACCACAGCCTTATAGTGTGCTTCTGCCTGTGCTTGTGTCAGCGATTCCAAGTGTTTTTCGCATCGCCTAATTACTTCCTGCAGACATATGTGTGTATTACTCCGGGATGAGCTTGGCTCCTCATTATCCTCCGAATCCCTCTCAATACCCTCATCGTCTGTCTCGTGGTGGCTGTGATCTGAACCGTTTAGCTCATCTGTTATCATATCATTTATCAACTGCTCCAAATCATTGCTTATAACTAGCTCTTCCCCGCTTTGTATCTCGGGATCTAGAGCTGTGTAAATCACCACACCAATACCTGCAATGACATCCTTCTCACTTCTAAGCAACTTCTTCGGACTATCACTTGCAAGTCCTGTTTTTTCGTGTACATTTCCGTCAGTCCTCAAAAAAACATGCTGTCCCTCAGTAATAACGTAAAAATCTTGTTTTTTTGTTCTCAGGCAGTCAAGAAAATACTTTGTGATCTGGTAACACAGTGCCCAGGCATGTTCTTCCTTTATTGAGGAGTTGAACGAACTTAAAATATCACTTAAACATACACTGCCGTCTGAATTGATGTTACATTTTGTTTTTGAACTCATTGTTTACTAATTTTCACTATTATGGCCTATTTCATTATATCCTTTGACATATTTCTTACCCTAACCTAAAATTTAATGTAATCAATAACATGACCTTGAATTATGACACTTCACCCACTCATTCAAATTTATTGATTACGGAGCCAACTGGGTCACAGCACAGCACTCTCTGCACAGCACACAATGCAAGGACAAGAACTTCTTGAAATAATGGCCACAGAACGAATGATTACTAGAGTAATATTTTAAATGAGTGTATAGGGTATGGTCCGTATATACCAAATTCCAGAAAATTCGGTGACTATTTCCTGAAACTTCGGTGATTCATTTGTCACCAGAGTAACCGTACTTTTTCCTCGGTAACTCGGGAACCGTTTGTCATTTGTCAATTGGAATCATTTTATTTGAGTGTCAGATTTGAAACTTTGGATCAAAAATCTAATATTTATCTCAAAAATGGTCTTTGGGTCTGTAAGCATTACATTTAATTGTTAAAAAAAAATACTTTTGACAAATTTATTTCAAATTGTTGACTAAAGACAAGTGATAAGGGGTCCAACTGTCAGCGTCATGTGAGTGCATTTCCCCATGTTGAAACTGGATTTATATGCCAAATGTGTATTTTTAAATCTTGAATTGAACATTTTCACTTTTTGCCGTAATTATCGGCTTTATCGTACGCAGCCATATCGTACATAGTAAAGAAGGCCAAATTATCGTATAAAACGATAATTATCGTACGGGTTGGCAACCCTGTCCGCCCGACAACATGCGTGTTCGGCGACTTCTCAGTTCTCGGTTGTCGATTGGGACCGTAGTTATTAGCTATATGATTGGGACAAACCCTCAGGACAAACCACAAACCCCGAGAAATCCGCAGTATTCAAATGGGATTCAAAAAGTTGCATTTTCAATTAAGAATTAGAATAAAGGACACAAAAATTTTCATGTGCACATCAAAATATTGCGTAAAGTTTCAAGACATCGCCTACTAGATATGCCAATAAGTACCTACTACTAAAATTGCCTCTAAACGAAAATTGTGATGAAATCAACTAACAAACAATTTATTTATTCATTTTGGCAGAAACTAAAACAGTGCCACTGAATTTATTTTTTCCTCGATAGTTCTAACTTTGGGAAAAGCCACTGATCTATTATAGATCAGTGGAAAAAGCTCAATTTTTACAAAGACCACCAAACTATATAGTTCAGTGGCTACGAACGAAATACGCAAGTCACTGTCAGGCGTATCGTTGGTTGCCAGTTGCTAGGCTACGGGCCCCATAAGCATTCAATACATAAGGCTGGTTTTCTACCTTATTTTATTTATATTTTGGCTGTGTTGTGTTTTGTGGGAATTTTGCCGAAGTACAGCAGTTCCATATCGATAAAACTCTCAATAAGATTTTGGTGGCAGGTTTTCATGCTTCTGATCATAAGCAAAACCAGGTGAGTCAGTTACTTGTTTAAAACGATGTTTTGTACTTACTTATAACATATATTTATTAATATTTATTTCCAAAATCGATATATATCAACCCCTATATAAAAACAGTAAAAAATGCGTGTTTTTATTTAACTCCATAAGTGCGCAACTTATTCCCTATGATGTGTTTGCCTGCATAGCTACACTGTTTCATTGAAATAGGTGTAATATAAGAAATTATTTCGTTCTCTGAAATGACGATGGGAAATATTTATTCGATTCCTATAATTTCAGTGATACTTAGTCCTTCATTAAAGTTACCCAATAGCAAGCAAACATTTTGGCGTGACCTACCCTAACACAGGTGCATTGACGTATTGATTGAACACAGTTTTCGAAGCAGGTATAAAAGGCGTGCGCAAGCTGATAACTTGCGGGAATAGTTATTTGTATTACAAGAGAGGAAAGTGCCACTTTTCCTACCGCAGGATGTAGTAAACATCCAAGGGAGGAAAAAGGCACTTTACTCGCATGTAATACATATGATTTTTTCCTCCTATCCACTTAATAAATCTTTTTTTGTAAATTTAAAACGCATCTCAACTGCTTTTGTTTAAAGCGGACATATACTTGCATGATCGAAAGTATACAAAATTAATGCGTAGTGGTAAGCGACGCTAATATGATGATTGCTCGACAGAGGGCGCGGGGGGGGCGCATCAACTCAAAAATTTTAAATGGCATAGGGGTCAAGTATCACATCGTTGAAAAGATAATTCAGTTCTCTTCACAACCATCTAAATATTTTTGAATTTTGTTAGTAATTTTTTCCCAATTTAGATTTTTATACCTTTCGAAATTTTAATGTTGATGTGCCCCCAGTGCCGTTCCGATACTACTATACGCATTGGGAGTGATGAAGTGCGGACTCAGAAGGAGCTGCGACAACTCTACGTAAAAACGCGCAAAATGATGCATCTTAATAGTAGCTTGCATCCTAAATCGTCCTTTCCACAGTTGTACTTTCCCAGAGAACAGGGACACCGCAGACTTTACAACCATCTCAATATATTTGAATTTTGTTCAAAATTTTTTTCCCAATTTCGATTTTTACGCCTTTCGAAATTTTTTAGTTAATGTGCCTCCCCCGCCATCTGTCGAGTAATTGCAATGTTTCTTCTCTCAAGAAGTAGTAACGGTAATACCCTTCAAAAAAATTTTGGTTGCATTGTTCCACATCAAACCGTTCAAATTTATCGAGGTATGAGTAGTATTCAGATCCGAATTTATATTTAATATTTCGAATTTGAATTGAAAAAAAATATTAACGAAATTCAAAAAAAATCAGACGGTTATAAAAAAAATACAATTCTCTTTCCAACGATGTGACTTGTGACGATGTGAATTAAAAATGTTTAGTTGTTGTGTCCCCCTGCCTCCCCCTGTCGAACAATCACCATATTTTTTATTTCCAAAAGTAGTATTGGTGAAATTATCGAAATAGTTTTTTTTTATGTTTCTACGTCGAACCGTTCAAAACTTAACATGGGGGGGGGGGGTTATTAAAAGCCGCACTGTATAGCTCGCACAAAAGACTCTCGAATACTTCTGAGTGTTGTACGTAAGGGCGCAATAATACAGACCACATTTCTTTGCTGCCCCCAGCTATTGCTTTGAAGATCCATATACAGGGTGATCTCAAAGTTGAGTCATTTATCTTAATAGCTTGTATAGGACATATGTATAAAAAGATGTCATTTCAAATTGTTTAGAAAAAAATACATAATAAGAGAGTTATAATAATATTATATTCCAAGATCCAATCAATATAAATTAGAAATTATATCAAAGGTAATGAACCGGGTGCTTCAAATTTTTAAGTGTCTGAAGTCACATGACATGCAATATGAGCGGATATTCAAGTAAACACGATAATTTAGGTATACACCTGTGGATATTTACGTAAACAAAGAAAAGTGTCAAGTTTGACATAACTCAAAATTGAAATGTCTCGTTTTCGGTTATCTTCTACTACGGAAATCAGTGAACATATAAGCTAATTCATCAAAAAAAAAATACCAAAATGGAGTAAAGAGTCTGGAGAGAATTTATCTTTTTTGAATGATGAAGGTGAATATGAATGATTTATATCAATCGACCATGACAATGATTTTCTTTAATTCATCTCGAGTAACTCTTATTTTGAGACAATTCAATTCGACAATTGAACATTAATAATCACTAAATAACACCCGAGAGCTTCAGCTCTCGGGAGTTATTCAGATTATTAATGTTCAAATGGTCTTATTAAATTGTTAAAAAGTACTCTCGATAGAAGAAAATAATAGTCAGCTATGTAGGGTGCACACTGCACACTGTTACAATAATATTGATTGGATATCATGACTAATAGTTGCCGTCGCCATCATTTCTAGACCACAAATAGGTATGTGATGATTGCCCAGTTGACCAAAACATGTATGAACTCCAGGACATCTTAAGAAACATTGAAGCTTTTAAAATGGAAAAGAAATTTTTAACAAACTCACATACTTTTCTAGAACTTACGCAGAAAAGTTGTAGATATGCCTCTCTTTTTGTCTCTTTTATGAATGTTTTTCGTGGTCAATGCTGTCCCGAAATATCATCAATTAGCAGATTCTTTGAGACTAACTGGTGAAACCTAATAGAGTTTTGATGATATGTTTATGTTTCTGTCCCGAATTTCACCCTCGTATATTAACGAAAAACTTTTCCATTCAAATCACGTTTGAAGAGTTAAAGTGTGATTTTGCAACAGAGTAGTCCATTTTAAATATAAGTAAATGCATGTTCAACATTATTTCACAAATTTTGCAGAGTTTTCAAATAATTTTCTTTAGTTGTAAAGATGTACCCGAACACTACGAAATTTTAATCTTCAAAGATAACCGAAATAAGATAAAAAGCACAATACCAGAACTTTGGAAATAGTGCACGTAAACTGAAATGATTACTGTGAAGTTTTTTGGGGCTTATTTTTCATGTTACAACGAGAGCACCCAACAATAAATATGTTGTTTTATTTCGTTGTAAGACTGTGTATATATGATGAATCTAGTATCTGAAATAATATATTGTCAACTCTGTACTATCTCTAAAATTTGATGTGGCTTCAAATGAATTTGCCAACCACTGCCATCATCTCCAGATGCAAATAATTCACAAGATAATCGACGATCTCTGTCAAAATCAGAAACTGTTGTTAACGAATCAACCGCAACACTTCGTGCATCCGATGCACATCCGAAAATAGATCGAAGAGAGATTTGTTGGATGTACAGGGTGATTTTTCGATGGATGGAGGATGAGACGTATGCAAATTGGTGAACATAACCCGACCCGACCAGAAAAAAAAAGGAAATGATATAAAAGTCGTCCCAAAGCGCTGGATTCGCTGGTGGAACCATTTGAGTGGCCTTAGAAATGCTACCAGAAAGGCAATGCTATCAAGGTGGGCAATGGAGAAACGTGGAAAGACTACAAAATTCCGTGATACATGAGTTCAAAAAGGACCCGAGAAAGAGTAAAACGGCCTGTTTCCAATTTCCAAATAAAAAATGCTATATCCGTTACAGGTTAATTTCAAAAGAACAATTTTCAAAGTGTTACCGCAGAAGAAATATTTCTATCATTTCCATTCTTGCTGAGTGAAATTGCTTCTGACGAGTTTGTTTCCCAATTCCGCTGACCTCCCTGATGATGCTGGAAGAGTAAAATAGATTTTTGTCGATAAAAATGTTGGTGGTTTAACGTATGATGTGCTTTTATTTAGATGAATTTTCGAAGAAACCAGATAATTGTAGATGTAGTTCAATGTTCATCGTGGTTCTAGCCGGGGAAGTAGTTGTATTCTTTAGATATTACAGAAAAATAACATTTTTCAATTTTCAATGGAGAATGTGTCCCTTTTCAATGGTATCATTAGAACCGACTGCACAAAATCGCGATGTTAGTTTTTTTTCAATAATAGATTTCTATTAATCCAACTTTTTACCGAGATCTTCATTAGATGAGGGGTTGATTGTTGCAAGGGGCAGTGTCGCTCACCCTTGTACATCGACACGGCCGACATTTTCATCAAGTCCTTTCCAGCAAAACAAACAGCGGTGCCCCACATCTCCTTTGACGAGGCTTTGCTGAAGGGAGAATTTAAATCGAAACCGAAACTTTCAACATTGCGGTCGTTTTGTTATTTCTGTTGAGTGACTTGAGTGCGTAGTCTTCTTTATAACTGCTAGACAAGCAGACCGGATATCGGTGATATACTGGCTATTCAGGAAGAAGAATTCTTTTATGCCATAATATTCAGTCTCATATATGGCGGTCAAAGTTTCGTAGGAATACGCGTTATCTTCTTTGAAAACCAATTGATAGTAGAAATGGTGGTAATTTTTTCATCACCCGTTTTGATCAGTGATAATAATAATAATTCATAAACTCCGCCGTTGACCCGGTGTATTTACGGATATATGAACAAAGAGGATTGAAGAAGGATGTCGCTGGCTGCAAGACGAACGTTTCGAAGAGCCGGATCGATCACCGCAAGGCATTTGCTACAACTTAGCATGAGCTCATCTTGCATTTGCGTAAATTCCTTGAGGTATCGGATTAAAGAATGAAATCATTGAACAACTAACGCCGATATGGAGGATTCGCTTTACCATAAGATCTGGTCAAGTCAGAGTTCAAACAGGGGTAATCTTCGGAAGGGGCGTATTTCAGAAAGATCCTCTAAGTTCTCTTCTTTCCTGCAACTCACTATTGCCATCATCCGTTGCACTCAGAAACACCCGTGGATACAACTGAGGCAACCCCAGCTAGCACCAGGGCACATGGTCGCCCATTTATTTTACGTGAATGCCTCCCGAGAGTTAGATCTAAATCAGTCCTTAAGGGTGGAGCAAGGGTACACTCTTGCTATCGGAATGGAGTTTGAGATCGACAAATGTGCCACGGGTGTAGATTATCACCAACGTTTATCTCAAGGCTGTAAAGACGTCTGATTGGCCTAGTGGATAGGGCTTCTGCACTTCACGCCAATCGTTCTCTAGCGATGTAGCTGCCTATCAAATCAGCCTCAGGATGGATAGGAAAATCCTGCCGTATCTGGAGGAGAACAATATAGTGGTGAACCCGACCAAGACAGAAATCATCAACTTTACCAGAAAATATAATATAATATAAAAATTTATCGAAAACTCATGATATCTGGAAGAGCCAACAAGGAATCTAGCCCAGTGAGGGCTGCAACCTGTACAACAAACAGTTCACGATAGAATGCAGAAGGTACTGAGAAAAATCACCAACAGGGATAATTACACCCGTCTGACGCTACTCCGAGCGCTTGCCGACGTGGAAGCCATACCTGATTATATGAAAAAAGTAGCGTATAAATTTTACAAATACTTTCTCCCCAGAAGTCCACTGACTACAAACAAGTTGCGGAAAATCTGCATGAAACGTAAGGAAGATGTAAGTAGATAAAACAAAGAATATAGCTAAAAATTCGACTCTCTTAATGACAAAGGTTTGTTAAAAATATTCGAGTGCCTTTTTGTCATAAAAAGAGTTTCTGTATGAACGGCATTAAAATTTAAATGCGTTCTTTGGTTTTCGTTGTGGAACAAGGGCTGGACTCTGAATAGCCATTACGCCATTCTAGTATGATATATATTATGAGGGGTGCCGTGCTTTTACCAGGGTTGATAGCGCAATGTATAATGCACAAACCTCCCCCCAGACATCCCCCCTCACGAGTGTTCATGCTGCGACACTCATTTCCCGGTTTATATAAAATAAGTTGGAGCAAAGCTGAATGCATTAATTATTACAGGAATCTTTCACAAGCTGGCTGCCTTGCCCGAATCACATCTACAAGCGTATTAAAATGGCCCTCGCTGATTGAGGCTGGATTTCATAAAATTTCATAAAATTTTTCGAATATTTTTGACTACTTCAAAAACAAAAATTATTGCAATTTACTGATAGTTTTCATCCCGATAATTCACCTTCTATATTTTTTATAACAAATTCAATGATTTTTTTATAGGACGAGTAGCTTCTGCCCGCGACTTCGCCATAAAATGAGACGGACAATAACATCAACAAAAATGTATTGAAAGGTTGACGATGATGAGACAGGACAACGTTTGTCGGGTCCGCTTTTTTTATTAATTTACCCTTATATTTCAAAAAAATTATCCTTATATTTTTCTTCATTGAAAATTCACTGCTTTAGCCAGACGAAGCCCAATATCTCACAGACTCATTGATCTTCCTTAAATAGTGATCTCCCGAAATTAAATGAGCCTAACGAGGCTTCACGTCTGGGTCCTCTGAACGTTGAACTATTTTTAATGACCCTAATTTTTCAATCATCATTCACAGACCTCTGCTCCTTCACTGAGTAAATCGGAACATTACCGCACTTCGAGAGGGTAAGATGAAACGAAGCAGAAAGCGCGCGGATTTTTTTTATGAAACATCAACGTTCTCATTACTTTTATTGTGAAATTCCCTGCGAAATTTATTCGTGGGGTTACGTTCTTGACACAAAACGCGCGAAATTCGCAGCTTTAGCTTCTCTTTTTATTGCCCTTCTGACCTTACTGTTTTTATTAAACTTGGCGCTGTAATGGGGTCACATTTGCAAATGGAACTCAGATTTATAAATCAACAACATGATACTTTAAAAGAACATACGTTAACAAAACCGTGACAAGTGCTTTGCCATTAAATTTCGAATGACATTTGCATGAAATATAATTCTGGATTGTTTTCTAAACGATTCCGTAACAAAAAGCATGAAAACTCTCGTGGAAAGGACAAGGACCATATGCAGCAATAAAGAACAACTGGAAATTGAACTCACCAATATAAGGAGAACCATGAAACAAAACGGGTATCCAGATAGACTCCTGGAAGACGCTCTGAAACAAGACAACAGGAAAACCAAGGATCAACAACCAAGGAACCAATCCATGTTGCCCTCCTACCATACATTAAAGGCGTAACGGAGAGAATAAGAAGGATTAGGAATAAGTATAACGTAAAAGCTGTTTTTAACCTTTTAACCAAATCCAAGCCTGAAATTTCAAACAAAAATTCGAAAACTTGCGTTTATCAAATACCATGCAAATGCGTGTCGTGATATCACATTTAGACATGTATAAGAAGAGTATTATAGGATACATACAACCGTGGCGTGTGAACTTGAAATTTTGGAATAACCTGTAAGAAGTTTGGATGAATATAAGTTGATGAAAATTGTTTTCGAGGTTCGTAAAAAGTTGATATATTCAATAGGTTGTATGCACCCTAGAGGTTGTCAACAATCTCGGCTTCAGTATTCCATCAGTGAGAAGAGAAAGATCGAGATCAAGAAAACTATGGGAACCTATACAAAACATTTGATATCACAGTGTGATTCATTCGTGACATGAAATGTGGACTTGTATAACACCTGGTAGTTGGTAGTGTCTTTCTATGTGATACCGCATTTCATGCCTGAAATACATCACAATAATTTTCCTTGAGGCGGACATTTTCACATTGCCTTAATATCTTGGATAAATGTTTGTGACTTCAAATGCGATGTCGCATGTCACAATGTGATGTCATCTTTACGCATGGTTCTTGTATCACATGGTTCTTCTATCACATGGTTGGCTGTGTCGTGCTCATAGAAACAATACAGACAATGGAAGTCCGTAATAAAAGTATAACTAATTATTTCACTGGACTAATTCTGCGGCATTTTAAATTATTTTTTTATTGGTCTTTTGTCTTACATCGCCAAATACTTCAATCATTCTGCAGGGTTCTCAGATGCTTCCAAAATGTTCACCGATATTTCAAGGAAATTGTTCTTTTTCAACCTCTGTGTTCGTTAACCATATCTTTTACTTGTTGATTTGTTGGGGTCGAGTACTGACTTTCCGTTTTCCAGCGAGACTAAAAATATCCTAAAAACCGAAGCAACTCCGTCGACCGAAATAATTTGACCGAATCGAAAACGACAAACAGATATGAGCTTTTATATTTCGTACGTAGGCGTACTAACAGGGGGTTGCTGTCGTGTGTCGTGACGTAATCTCTGAATCTCGCTTATTATTTCTGATAGCCCCGACGCTCCGTGGCGCCCACTCCTGCAATAGGCGCCTAGTAGTTCCTGCGATTCCTGCTGCTGCGGCACACGTGCGTCGGTCGACAGTCACTTGTTAGTCGCGAGGACGTGAGAAGCGCATTCTCTAGCGTCGTCGATACGCTACTATTGTTAGAAATATTATTTTGAAAATAGGCGACAGAAATAACTCTGCAGTTGTTTTGAATATCGCGAGTTTATTGTGCTCTAGATATTCGAGTGTTATCTTTTATCAACGAAAAATGGGACAGTGACACTAATTGGCAGAAATGGATGCGGAGGTTAACCCACTCGCTACACCTTACGTAGATGTTGGAAAATATCAAGGTAACATCGGCGATAGTGTGCGCTAATTGTTTTGTCGTTGTGTCAATGAAATTGTTTCGTGTTTCTTCGATTATTATGCCCGTGTTGTTGTTCACTTAGCGTGTTTGCATACTGAGTGGTTTTACGCGATTTTTAGTACCAGGCAGTAAAAATAGGAGATGACAGATTGAGGATTCCCAGGTTTTTCACCAGGTGTATGCACACATACACACTGTTCAGGCTGCATTTGATTAAGTGTCACATAGAATCGTGCTTGAAAAATTGTACTGCTCAAATTTCGGTAAAATACTCAAATAACTCAAATTTATTGAAACACAAACAGAGTACGTTTCCTAATAATCCTTATGGTAAGCTGCAAACCATCAGAAATTGGCCAAAACATTAAATAAGCACAATCGAGTGCTGATTGTCTACCTAGGAGATGGGGGACACTACATGTCATACATTAATCATCATACTTGGTTATCGAGAACAAGGGCGTCACTAATTTTTTTTCTTGGGTAGGGTAAATGCTTTGATTTTTTTTTCTTGAGCGGAGTAGAGGCTTCAATTTTTTTTCTTGGAGGCGTAAATTTAATTTAAAAATACTAAAAACACTACCTTATAACTATTCTTGGGGGGAGGGGGTAATTACCCCCATAACCCTCTCATATCGACGCCCTTGATTGAGAAGACGTTAAAATAATTTAGAGATAAGTAATAAAAACTATTTTATTTAATTCACGAAACAGAAACTATCCAAATACCGAAATATATCTACATGAATTTCAATCGAAGCGCGTTTCTTTAATACAGTTAGCACCTTCAGGAGCTGAAGCTTTATTTTAGTCTAGTTTCTATTGCTTGAACCATATCCACACCGAATATTTATTTAGTTGATCGAAGAGTATATAAAACATCAAACTTTTGTCTATGTAATTTCCACAGGAGTTTAGATCCCCTTTTCTGCGTGGTCCGTGACCATGAAAATGAAGGGATCGTAGCATTCCACATCAAAGAAGCAGCTGAAGATACTGATGTCCTCCCACAGCTCCATAAGGATAAACCATTGCATGAGGTCTTCTACAAGAGCATTGAGGACCTTGGCTTATCCACAAGGCTTTACCTTCGCATTCTTCTAGTCGAGAGGGTTGTAGTCGAATATCAAAGGATTCATAATGGCCTTCCAGGATAGTGTCTTCAACACTCTGGTCTACCGTAGTCGCGTGATGGGTACAGAGGTCCCGGACACTAGATGCAGAGCTTGTCCTGGGGCTCCTGAGACCAAAACGCATTTGCTATCTGCTTGTCAAGCTTATGCGGTCCCAGCCTATATCCACAGACATAACGCGGCACTACGAGCGTTCTACTAGCATCTACGACACTCGTACGATATTGATACCAGTGTGTCCTTATGCTTTCGGAGAAATTAAGTTCGTTGTGGAGAATGAGAAGTGCCGCATTATCGATATTTACTCTTTGAACTCCACAGACTTCACCCAAACCACTTAAAATTATGGTTCTGATCACAGGGCAATTGCTGAAATGATAGGCACGCTACTCTCTGAATACCGGCTTGCCGTGATGTGGCAGAAATCTCAGCTGGACGAAAGCAGAAGTCCGTTAGTCTTGGGTCAGATATATTCATGGCAAATGATTCTCGAATGAATCGGGGCACCGGGACATGGCGTGACTAGGATATTTCAAACGAAAAATAAAAATGAAATATTAAGAATAATGATATGCCAAGTATCAGCATAAACTCAGAGAGATCTGGTCATCAGAACTGTCAGGGAAGAACAAAATTTGTTGCCACAAATATGCTTGCCATTTCGATCTCACTACTCCTTCGAAGTAATGGAAACCTAATCGTCCGTTTCTTGGTTATATCTTTTCCCACAACAAGGAATCTGAGGAATTTTGAGTGTGAAGTGTTTTCACCCATGACCATGAAAATGCAGGGATTGAAGCGTTTCCTTTCAAGACAGCAGCCTGCGCGGCTGATGAACTTGGTCTCACTTTCGACACCAAACGGCGATCTCCGTTACCGAGTTGGAACCCGTTCGGTAAAAATTCCCTATAAAGCTCACGGAAAATGCAGTTCTGATGCAGCTGCACGGGGATAGACCTGTATGCATGGGATCTTCTTCAAGAACGTCGAAGACTTTGGCTTTTCCAAAAACAAGATCGTGTCTTCAACACCTTGGTCTGCGAATGTTGAATCACCATATACGACACTCATACGGTATAGACAAGACAACAGTGTTGCATTACGCTTCGCGGCGGATATTGAGTCCATTGTGGAGAGTGATACTCGTCTCTCGCCCTCAGGCGAATACAAGGTAATAAGGCTAATGTAGTCCTCCTCAACCATCAAAGTGAGACGATGTTCGTCAAAGGGTTTTCGTTTCCTGGCGAAACGAACATCGTCCGAAAAGAGCAGGAAAAACGAACGAAATATCGAGATTTACTCTTCGAACGCAAGCTCTGTTCTCAAACCATTCTGTAAAAGTGGTTGTTCTGATAATAAGGTCTCTTGGCGCCACTCAAAAATAAAATCACACCGGCATGTTGCAAGACAGCAAAAATCATGGAAGAACGAATGCAAAAGATTGAGGCTGCGTCCTTAGAATGTGTCAATAGACCCTGTATTTCCCACGTGCCAGCTCATTTCCACGCAACTGCTACTCTACAAAAAAGAACATCTCCCGTTGCAAATGGACGAATGGAATGGAAATGACTGATAATGCCACAACAGCTATAAAAGTACAGATACTTTCACACGATCTCGTCTTGGGAACACAGCATAAAAACGACAATGGGTAATTTAGGATTGTCAGGCGCTGCGAGCGTGAATTTTCTTATCTTCCCGAACTAATGTGAAGTTAGTCAGCGGAATTGATTCACGAATTCGTGAGTTATATACGAACGACTGGATGTTCATGCTGAGTGGAGTATGGAGAATTACGAAGTTCGACAGTGTTATGAAGTTTCTGATAGATAACAAGTCTGATGGACAGTCGAGGGCTGGTTCATTTGGTTTGCGATGTGTGGAACAAGCTGCGAATAAGATAAAAGTCTATTATGGATGGAAACAATATTTTTTGAGAATATCAGCTTGGATTCATCAGTAAGAAAAGTTCGATTAACATGTCTCAAATATTTTTTCAGACCTCTGTCCGGAAATACTGATTTTGCATCCGTATAAATCGTCTTGAAGCAATCTTTTTCCTGTCTAGGAACGAATGTGACAGCTTACACTCTTATGACAGCAAAGTGACCACTTTCCCAATGAGCACAAAGACGTTGAAATAACGTTGTGAAATGGATGAAAACCGAATGTTTTTCAACGGAAAAATGTCGCACGTGATATTAAACCAATTGCCTCCTTATTTTCTCTTCATTGCCGTTTTCAATCAGGTTTATTGAACGTCGAAGATACTCAATAAAACAACATTGTTTTGACCAAATGAAAGGTGAAGGAACGTCTTATAAACATTGATAAATGAATAAAGCGAGTTTGATTAACAATTCGTTTTGAATTAACATAACGGTTGTTAAACGTATATTTAACGAGTTGTTGAGGAAGCAACGTTGAAAACACATCTTCATAACGTATTCTTTCAACGTTGAAGATTACACAAAATTTTTGTCGTTAAAATTTTCAACCAGAAATGTTTATTTAACCAATGACACGTTTATAACACGTTTGAAAAATGTACGTGTGCTCATTGGGTTAGTACTTCTTTCAACACGGATTGTCAGCGAAAAAAAAATATTTTTCTCTAGCTAACATATTGGAACAAACCGGTTTTTTAAATATTATATTCATATATTTGTGTCGAATGAATAATTTGACGCGGAAATTTCAATTATATTTTTTTTAAGTATACGGTTCACAGATCAACGAGTTTGTTGAACAAAAACTAAGGTCACCTTTCCAATTAACACGATATTCCTCGTTTCAGGGCCAAGGGTAACATTATAGTATATTGTGTATCTAGTAGTAAAACCATTACATTCCTGGACAACAATGCATTGAAGTCTGGGAATGTGCTTTCACTACGAGGTACACATACTATTTTTTCTGAAATCGCAATCAACCTTATCATAAATTAAGAAATTTTTATAAATGCATAACAATTTTTGATTGATGTCATTATTGTTGAGATGACGGCAAACATTTTCCCGGACCGTTTTCGATACGGGAAAGTTCGTTGCTTAGCAACGGACTAAAATTCTGGATTAGCGTATTTTGGGGTCCGAGAAAGTACGCATTCTTGAGCGATTTCAGAAAAATATCCATTTTGCCAAATCTATTGACTTGTTTTCCACCAATTATCTCGTTTATTTCTGTGACATTTATATTTGAGAAATAGGACAGTCTGCTGTAAAATCTCAACTGGAAAGTTATGCACACTTCAATCCATTTTATTTCCAGTTCCTTCTGTCGTTTCTGAATATTGCTTATTTTTCTTATCACATATTTCCTTCAACTGATAAAACAATTTAATATTGCATATTTTCATTAAGAAGGTACTGGTGTATTGCTGTGCCGTAAAGTACCGTGACTTAAAAATCTCGAGTATTGGATTTTTTATGCCTTGCTGGTAACTTATTTCTTTTGTAGCATACTTTGATTTCAGAAAGGTATTTTTGGGTAATAAAAATTTAAATTTTGAGAATTTTTCCATTAATTTATCATTCCTTGAGATTTGTTGAAATTCTTTTGGGTTCGCGACAACAGTTTGTTGTATGGATGAAAAAATTTTATTTACCTATATGCTAAACAGTATATATAAGCTTTTTGAAGAACTACTATAGTTTTTAAGAACCCCATTCAATCAAATATGTTAATACACACGTACGTTGGTGACAACATTTGAAGAAACGGGATCTGAAATGATTATACACTTGATTACCAACAAAGTGGTAAACGCCCTGAATGGATTTCAACAACCGTAAAATTGGAAGGAGATAACCTATTGAGTGATCTCCAAGATCTCCAGATTTGGCCCCCTTAGAATTTTTATGGGGTCATCTTGAAATATGCAGTTTATGAAACAAACTCAGCCTCAATTGAAAAACTGAATCGCTAAACACCTTTTATTTTCTGGTTCCCAAGAAAGGGAAAATCTTGTCGTGGGAACCGAGGAAAAGTAGGTAGAGATTGGTGTTATTTAATTTCTGCAGGCTTTATATGCCCCAGGAAACACCTTCCGAGGCAGCGAGTTCCAAAGCCTTGCCGCTCGCTGGAAAAACGAGTCTTGGGAAAGAGATGTTCGTCTCCAAACTGGATGTGAGGCCTGAGCTCGACGGGCCAGTCTTGATGGAACCGCCAACGGGGGAACGATTGATGATATTTCGGAAGAGCACCGTCCATTGAAATATAAAAAAAAAACCTGATATCCATGACAACCTCAAAACTTTGCTTTTTATTGAAAATGTTTTCCACTCTATTTTACTCGTATTTATCAAAATGGTCGTCCATTGAAGTCGCTCATTAGGATGACTCAGCTTTTCCGTCTAATTGTCTGTTAGATAACGGCAAAATTATTGGCGAGTACGTAGACTGCAAGGCCCTCAGGCCCTTGTAATAATCTCCAAAGATCTCGCATAAAGTCGTGAAAGACTTCCGCGTGTGTTGGTGAAACGCATGAAAAATAAACGTAGGTGGCGACATAGGCCAGTAGATATAGACAATCAATTCACAATAATTCCAAAAGTTTTCAAACTTAACACAAGTTCGGGAAAGGTTTAAAACAAACTATAAAATGTTGCAACCTGTCCCGAAGTCTGCAATAGATGTTTTCAAAATTTGCAACAGAGTTTAAAACTTTTATAATTATTACGAGACCACTTTGATCAAAAAAATTACCACAAATTGAAAAAAATACATAAATAAATATGTTCCGGTCAACGTAAAAGTTTGCAAATTTACACAACTGTTCGAAATATATTTCCGATGTATCTGTCAAGTTTGCAGAACTTTTGTAATTTTTTCTTACGGTATATCAAAGAAATACATTAGTTTTTAATTAAAAAAATGTTATGTACACTTAAATTGATTACAAACTTGATTCGTGATATGTAATATTATACTTAATTAATACTACTCCAAGTTTACAGAACTTTTGGAATTTTTTCAACGAGTATACAGCAAAATTCAAGTTAATTGCAATTTTGAAAATAGGCGAGAACATGAAATCTTAAGAATATTTTTGATGGATTGTGGTTCAGGACACCCCAAAATCACTAGACATCAATTCTTGAATCAAAAAAGTATACAGGGTGTCATCTATTGATGGCAAAATTGATAACCTAACCTCGTTGCCTGAATCATGGAATTACATAGGAAGTCATCTGTAAATGGAAATATGTCTCACAGATGATGATTTGAGTATCAAGATCTGATCGATTAAGATTTTTCCGAACCAGACGTTTTGTGAGGAAAACAAGCCCTGGAATGTTCCCCAGTTTTCCTATTTACGAATATTATAAATAAAATAAAAAACTATTTCATTCACAAAACTAACACCGGATCCTCGTTCAGAAAACTTTTAGAATTATTGTTAAATTTTCGGATTTTTAATGTCTATCTCTACTGGCCTAACATTTTTACGCAGCACCTTGCTTTGTCGCCGAACACTGAAATAGATTGAGCGTGAACCGGCGCTGGAAACAGCTCATCCTGGATTAACCCATTTCGAATGTTTTCGAAGGGCTTGCATTGCAAGTGTATTCTCATAACTTGGCCCTGAAGTGAAGACGTGGAAGTTTTCTGATACAACGAACATTCTTAGTCGATTTCGTATAATCGTTGAATATGCGTCTTATTTATTGGAGACTCTCATTTCTTTGACATTGTGTGACCTGATACTTTTTATTGTACGTTTATGTAGGGTGAACAACAACCAATAGAGCACTGTCAGCTGACGTCATGGGGGACAAACAAGATGGATAGAAACCCTGGTGGATTGACTGATTCGCTTTTCTTTCACCCAGAGTTGTTAATGCTGTAATAAGGTGGGATTAGCTTTCCCGTTGTCAGTAGATGGCGCATTATCAAAAAATAGCCGAGTTTACATTCCGAAGTACTGAGTCATATCTTTTTTGGAATATTTGAAATTTGACTGTTTATGACTATGTTTATAATTTTTGATTAACTGTGATTTACATTTCATCGGGATATTTATCGTTTTTTTTTCTGTTCTTTTACTACTTTTCGTTCAGTTCGCAATGATTAGTTATTTGTTTATTGTTGAGTTTTCTGTAATTCTTGTATTGGTAGTGCATAATATTTTTTCAAGTTTGTACTTGGACATGGCTGCGTTTGTATGAAAGGTCTAAGGTTAGTATCATTGTATAAATATCCCGTACATATCACATATCCAACTAGTTAATTTAAAATTACTGTTCTGATTTTTGATGAAATAAGCACGTTAAACATGTTATGTCGTATTTTTTAACAAAATTGAATAAATACACAATGACAATTGTCCAACGTCATCATGACAAGTATTCATTTATCAATCTGTAATGACTTTACCGCCATCTACGAACGATCGTGAAGCTAATCCGATCTAATAAAATATGAAGAATCACGTAGGCCGTACCTTAACAGTTTTGGTAGGCCGATTTCACAGGTATAAATGAACGCACCAGGGTTTCTATCCATCTTGGGGACAAACAAAGCATTTGACATTTGATGAAATGAAAATTCGTTTTTTGTGGGTGTTAGTGGAAAATTGCGATTTTTATAAATCACTTTTCGCAGAAAGATTCACGTGGAATTATTGAATTTGAACATCTAGAGATCGCAGGCAGATAGTCAAAACGTAGGCGTTTGATTCAGTAGCGCATCTAGGGTAGCGAACAAAAAATTATGCAGTGCGGCTTTTAATAGTCCCCCCCTCCTGTTAACTTTTGAACGGTTCGACGTAGAAACATGAAAAAAAAATGTTTCGAGGATTTCACCAATGGTACTTTTTGAAATAAAAAAATGGTGATTGCCCGACAGGGGGGGGGGGGGGCGGGGGGACACATCAACTTAAATTTTTTAAATGGCATGGGGGTCAAGTGGCACTTCGTCGAAAAGGAAATTCCATTCTCTTTACAATCATCTAAAGTTTTTTGAATTTCGTTAATATTTTTTTTTGCAATTCAAATTCGAAATATCAAATATAAATGGGGACCCGAATACTACTCATACCTCGATAAATTTGAACGGTTTGATGTGAAACAATGCAACCAAAATTTTTTTGAAGGGTATACCGTTACTACTTCTTGAGAGAAGAAACATTGCAATTACTCGACAGATGGCGCTGGGGGTGCATTAACTAAAAAATTTCCAAAGGCGTAAAAATCGAAGTTGGGAAAAAAATTTTGAACAAAATTCAAATATATTCAGCTACTATTGAGATGCATCATTTTGCGCGTTTTTACGTAGAGTTGTCGCAGCTCCTTCTGAGTCCGCACTTCATCACTCCCAATGCGTATAGTAGTATCGGAACGGCAACCACATTTCTTGCAGAAACTTTGTTCCCTGACAGTTCTGATGACCAGATCTGTCGGAGATTATGATCATACTTGCCCTGGAGAGAGTTTTCAACAGCGATAATCCATTTCTTGGTCATTGAGATTTATTTTTTCCTAAACAACAAAGAAGACTCTTTCACTAAGATTTCGCTGTTTGTTTGGACTTACCTAACTTTTCCATTCTTCTCATTTGATTCACGGTATCTCAACGCCATATACCACCGTAAATAGTATAATCCGGTGATTTATTATGCGGTGGCTTCTCATTGGAAAGATAGCAGCCGCACTCCTGGTTTGGATGTATCAGCGGGACTTTTGGCGGAAACTGTTGAAACATGATAGTAGCAGATAAAGTTTTATGCAGACTTGCAGGCTATGATTGATGAGATCGCTTTCGAGTTTCCGTTACTTTAATGTAACCATATTTTGCTTCTGGTATGGAGGCGATTGATAAATGCACGGTCTGCATTGCGAAAGCGCGATTTAAGTTTGATTCATTTTCTGGGAGCGGTGGAGTGTTCAGGGAGGGGGTATTTAGGTTTTGCAACAAAAGCAGATGCAAATGATGTTGATGATGTCGACTGATATTCGAAAATATCAAACATCCTTGGTCCGAACGGTATAATATTTGAAATCACTGTTTCTATCTTTATTATTATGAAAATTGACACCACTGAACATCTTATTGTTGAAATCTGTATAATCGAAATGAATCGCTGAAACCCTTGCTAAGCACAAAACTCAAGAAAGGCTGGACCAATTTGTTTTTTTTTTGTTATTTCTATAAGTTCGAAGAAGCTTCTTACTTCTTATGGGAAAAATTGAAAGAATCGCCCAGAAGAATGTTTATTGCAAATTTAAGGATTTTGTCTTCGACTTCGCCAAAACATAGGAATTTTTTAAAGCCGTTTTGTCCACCAAAAAATATATTTCAAGGATTAGTCGGCGTTACAAAAATATACATACCACGGAAAGTGGCTCGCCTCTATAACTTTTTTGGTTTTGCAGATATTGAAATGAAATTTGAAAGATCTGTATGAGACATAAAACTGCATTTTTTGACAAGTGACTCAGATTTGTGCAACTTTCGGTCTTACCGAAAGTGATAAAAACTTTTGATTTTTAAATGAGACATCCGGTATATTTTCACTTTTTTTGTCTCTATATGACATTCTGAATACAACCATGTATCACTTGTTACTTTTTGTGACCATATTTATTTTTATTTCGATATTTAATTTTTAATCTAGATGGCTATGGATACGTTCAAATTATTGATTTTAGTCCTAGAGTAGGAATTGGGAAAAATACGTATTCATGGTTTTTGCTTAAACTGCATCTGCTGTGTAAAATTCAATTTTTGATTTATTTCTACCATTTTATTTTCAAATGACAACATAGCGGCTGGTCGGGTCAGAAAAAAAAATTTGGAGGATTTGTATACGACTTAAAACTGCATTTTTTGACAAGTACTTCAACAAGTTCTAACATTTTTGTGGAATATTGTTTTCAGTCGAAATATTTCTGCTATGTACATACAATTCAATTTTAGAAATTGTGGTACTATTTTTTTTAAATGGAAATTTTGTGAATTTCATCACAATTATGTTGATACCGCTTTTCTGTTATAGGTTTTAAACAAACTTTTGTTAAAAAAACTTGAAAAGATTACTTAAGATCTTTCTTAAAATGAAAAAACATTTCAGATTGAAATGAGATTCAAATACATTGGGTAACCTGTGACCTACATAACTGATAGAACAAGGTAATTAAGGTAATTGAAAAAAACATTACTTGTCGATATGTTATCTTACCTCAGTTCTCCAAATCTAAATTAGAAAACTATTGTGTACGCTATTGATTGAAAAACATGTTAATAATATCATTTATGCAAGGAGAAATTAGTTTTTGGATTGATGGTTTTGTTATATCATTTGTGTTGGTCTCAGGTTACTCGATGAATTTTAATATTATTTTAATCTCAAAAAGAAAGATCTACCGTTATATTTTTAAGTTTGTTGACGAAAGTTTCTTCGAGACCTAATAGTGTACGGTATCAAATTGAAATGAAATGATCTTTTTTCCTGACCCGACGCATATTGCAATTTGAAAAAAAATATAACCAATATATTGTGTGGACATTCAGATATGGAGAGTGAAAGAGAACTTACATATTGATATTACAAGTGTTGAAAGAAATAAAAGTGTTTTATCCAATAAAATAGTGAACACCACATTTTGCATAATCAAAGAAAGCAATATACCACGAATGAATTGTTTTCCAGGCCGCTTTCCATTAACATCAATCGTTTCTCCCTTTCCACGTGTATTTCGATGAACAAAGGGACCGCACAACTCCCTTATCTTCAGAACTCCTGAACTTCCTGAAATTTCCGTATAAACCGCAATACCGGCCACAACGGTAGAAATTAGAAGTCTCGTAACGGGTTATTACCTTGATTCAAAGTCTCGATGTTAATGCTTTTTGCTAACAATAGCAACCTTGCGGTATACGATGAGCCATTGTAACATCAAACAATTACTTGATTTATCAATGTGGTAATTGAAAACCGCGGATTTGGTTTGTTGAAGAGCCATTGTTATTACCATTGTATAAATCCGGTCGATATTGTGCTAGGGGGCACATATCGATAATAATAAGACAGTTATTTTGATATAAAATGTATTTATACAGTGTATTATTGAATCGGACACGTATCCGTATTTCTGAGGGCTGTGGTGAATTTTCCGATATTTTTTATTTTTTTTTTTTTCGAAACATGTATCTTCTAATACAGGATATTTGTGATGAAGATATTGTCACGAATATTCAGACTTCAGAACGGCTGGCGCCATCTAGTGGAGAATATAGCAGTAATAGCGGTGGCGCGAGTGGTCGCTGGAGCGGTGACATTAGAGCGGAAGCGAATGGAAATCTCTGGATACGACGAGAAGAAATGTTTTTCAACTATAAGAGACCGTGCGTCATTGATGGAACAGCACTGAAGTGTTGGAAGTTTGAATATTAGCATAAATAGCCCAGTCATTGTTTTACATAAATTACTGTATTCTAAGTGTTGGTAATAAATATTTTTAGAGTGAATTTGAAAGTTCTTATATATGAATTGACAAAAAACATATCTTTGGCGAGTCAAAAATGTTTATGTTTTCTCCTATCATACTGTATTTACCAACCCTTTTTAGAAACATGTGTGAAAAACTAAAAAAACCTAATAAAGAAGTGAAAATAATTTGAATATTAGCCAACTTTTTTTTCATTGTACGCATCAAAGTTGTTATCAGTTTCGATAATTTATTTGGGCTTCTGTTAATTTTCTGAGCAGAAAGGAGATTTCCCGTCAACCCACTTTCTAGAACTTACTCAAGGGAATCGGTCACCAAATTTCGAAAGACTGGTTGTGTAACAAAGGAAAAAGGATTAAACAGTTTCAGTGGTTGAAATTATTGGCTCTGTTATTAATAATCCTCAAAAAAACTGTAGCAACAGCTTGTGAGGTATCTTCGACAACCGTAAGAAAAATATAAATGAAAAAACTATAAATTTGACCCTTACATATTGGTAATTCTGTACCTACTACAAAGAGGCGACCCCGATAGAAGACTGCAGTTTTGTGAGGTTATGTTTAAACTCCATAGAATATTAAAGTATGGGCGGATTGTGGGTAACCCCATCATAGATATAATATTTGTAACAACCCCATGATTCAAGACATTCTTCAGTCAAACCCAAATGAATTCCAAATGTTCGGTATATTCCAGCAAGATGTTGACCCTTCCACACTACTACAGACCGTTTTCGAGATCGGTGAACAGGTAGTCGTGGCCAGCTAGTTCGCCTGATATGCCACCGCTTGATTTTTGTGGGGGAGCTCATGCCCACCATTTTGTTTTTCACGTTGACAGTGTTATCAAACGTTAAGAAATTATTAGGTTACATTAGTGCTTCAAAACACTGTTTAAATCAACCACGGTTTTCATAAATTTCAGAAATAGTGCCCGTGTAGCATGATCACTGGCGACAGTGATTTTTTTTCTAGCTCACAATAACAATACGGACTATATAGGTATGTTGTTAAGAAGGCTGACACAAGATTCAAGTGAGACCCACTTGCAAAAACAAGGATCTTTTGTTAACCGTTAAACAGAAACACTAATTATTTTCGCTTTTGACGACTTTCACTGAAGAATGATTGACGATTGTTCAGATAAATTCAACCATTTGCAGGGGAAACAGAGGAAATCAGTTCAATTAATTTTGATAGATAGTCACTAGTAATGAGTCTCTTTCAATATCAGGGTTGTTATTTTTTTAAATGAAGAAAACAATTTGTCTCGATACAAAATCAGTTTCTTAAAAAAAGAGGTGCATTTCTCTTTCACTCACACTCTCATTTTGAATCCCTTGGTATTATTCAGCTACGTTATTTGATGGATAAACCATGTTCCATTACCAAGGAGGTCACCAACGCATAATATATGATAATTTCGGAACACTACCTGCCTCTTAATAAATCAGATCTGTATCCTTGACATAATTATTCAGATGACGGTCTTGAGCACTGCCTGTAACTTTCATGAAATATACTGCCTCCTAGATCGGTCCTTCAAACAAGAGACAATCCATCTAGAATTAAGCATGATATGCAAATTGATCCTTTGATGGTCTCGGGTCTTTGAAGTTTATATTAACAATTATTTCTGTATTTCACTTTTCAGTCACATTGATCGTGAGCAAATTTTCATTCAGAGGAATGAATTGTTTTCAATTCCTATATTAATTCACATGAGAGATTCATTGATGAATATCATCATCCAATATCTTCATGGTATGTTTTTAAACATTGAAAAAGTAGAAGTCTACAAGTCACTGCCAGAGTGCCACAGGGGCCTGTGCTCGGTCCAGTACTCTGGAATGTAGGCTTTCACGGCTGGCGTCAATGTTCTGGATGCCTTCCTGGTTTTGCCGTGGTCTTCTTTGGTTTAAATTCTCCAAACGTTTCAACTGCAACTGCTGCAGCCATCTTCAGTGGCGTTGTCAAAAAGAGTACTTCGACCACGCTACTGAAGATGACTGCCGCAGGTGCAGTTGAAAGGTTTGGAGAATTTAACCAAAGATGACCGCGGCAAAACCCAGAAGACAAAAAGAACACTGTGGATCGTGTGACGGTGTTCCTAAAAAAACAAAACATGCCAGTAGGTGTTGCGGATGACCATTTTAGTCACACTGAAAAATCGTGAAACAACTTTCATTCAGCGGAATTGTTTGCAACTCACCAAAAACTTCTAGAGGCTGTTTGTAAAGGTGCAGCCGGTTGACGGATAAAACAAGTTTTGGCGTCAATAGTTGCCAGGAATTTTTACTTCCTAACTTCCTCTGGCATTTACAATGTTATACCATAAAAATAATTATTGTATCTTTCGTGAAGATTAATTAATTAAATTGAGGTCCCCTTCTACCACGTAGTAACGGCTACATCCATCAATTTATTAATCAATTTTTGTTTTTTTTTGCGTAATGGAAATGATATAACTATTCTCGTTCAAATATTTTGAAATAATCAACCATAAAAACATAACTGATAGGATATGTTTTAATAAAACGCATCCAGAGCGCTACAATGAGCTTTACAGCGGAATATTCCGTGCACTTTTATCACGTAAAGCTTTGCAGAACTTGTTATTAAATTTTCACTGTGTTTCCACATTTTCCAAAGTTTTTCATCAACGATTCTCATCACGCAACTCACTCACCAAACACGTCCCAATATCGAAAATAACAACTGAAAAGTTGGATCTCTGGTGCATAGAGAATATTTGATGGCACTGCACCATCACGAAAGGTGTGCCGTAACTTCATTATTTCTTTAGTAACATACAGAGTTGGCTGCTGCGCAGAACAACAACAATGTTGTAGTACTGTCACGCAGTTCTATTTCATGCTTGCCTATGGATCTCCAGAGTTTCACACTCAAGATGCATGCCAATGACTGTTTTCCGAAAAAAATCTTCTAGTTATCTTTGTTTTGTAGAGTTAAGAATAATTTCGACTTTGGAAAATATGAATTAATAATGTCGGGGTTGTAAAAGTCACCCCCTGGGATTTTTTTTCATCTGGACGTGAAAGAGAAGCAACATCGTGAGAACCAAAAGAAAGTAGGTAAGAATTGGTGTTCCTTGAATTTGTGCATGCTGTATACCTCAGGGAACACCCCTCCAGGTGAGCGAAATCCAAAGCTTTACAGGTCGTTGGAAGAACGAGACCTAGGAAAGATATGTTCAACATATCTCTACTGTGTAATTTGCTCTATGACGGTGTTCTTAAAGAAAACATGCCAGTAAGGGTCCAAACAGTAGGTGTTGCGCATGGTCTTGCCGTTGTTATACTAGCAAATAGTAGAGACAATTTTGATAAAGGAGATGAAACAATGTAAGGTCACCACTTTGAGCTTGCGCTGGATAGTCACTCTCAAAGGAGAGGAGGAAGAAAGATGCATCATTTTTGAGCTAGGACAGTTTATTCATTTGAAATCAAGACAACTCGATAAATGGCAGGGAAACGTTCAGAGAGTATGTGAAGAAAACTATGAAGATTAAAGTGGATTAACAGAGAGAGTCACTGTTTGGGATAGCTGAAATACGAGTACCATACAATGTTATCCAGTTCATAAGTTAAAATGAAGACAACTTCTCTTAAGCATACAGAAAGCTGTACTGAGAGTCCTAAGTGGCTTTGGAGCCACTTTTGCAAAGCGTGCCCAGGTAGATGCAAAATGATAAAACACAGTCTAAAAAAAGAAGTTTAGACTCATGGAAAACACTATGGACAAAGACGTAAGATCGATAACCCAACATAAAAAGTTGGATCTGGTGTCAACGACGAACAGAAAATATTATGATTGGACCCATTGATGAAAATGCACATATTTTGAACAAACAGACGCCGCAGCCAATACTTTTGGGAAAAGACATAGAGCAAATTTGGAAGTAAGTAGGGGTAGTTTTGAATCAAGAAATCATGTTAGATTT
The DNA here is from genome assembly GCA_958298965.1 of Chrysolina haemoptera. Taxonomy (NCBI): domain Eukaryota; kingdom Metazoa; phylum Arthropoda; class Insecta; order Coleoptera; family Chrysomelidae; genus Chrysolina; species Chrysolina haemoptera. The sequence continues at coordinate 32,520,864 of OY282589.1, read as the reverse complement.
GCTAAACATTGATGGCAAAAGAAGGGCAAAGGAACATGTTATTAAAACGTAAGGATAAAAAAGCGGTGATCTCAATACACAAATTAACACAAAATGTTTTTCAGATGATATAAATGCAGAAATAGATACTTGACTATTCTGTTATCAAGTTGAATGTTATAAAATATTGCCCAATTTTATATTGAACTATCTCTGTATATGTCACCCACATTTCGTATTTATCTATGTAAGTGGGTTACACTAGAAAACAAATGCAATAAATGCATAATATGTTACGAGGTCGAATCATATATGCGATTATTGAGGTGTTATTTCAATTATATAACGGTATATGTTAGTCAAATTTGCCAAAGAAATACAGAAAGTGAAACCGCATTGACAAACTTATTTTATGTGTTTGTGGGAACGCCAGGAGCTTCTGATGTGAATTGTCTTGTGACATGTCAAGGGCGGAATTAAACAATTTTGATTTTCAGACATTCTGTGTCCTTACTTCATTATGATGACTACCATTTCGAGAATATAAATTTTGAATTATCATGTTGCTAAGGAGTCTCCATTTTTTTTGTGTATGATAGTAAGGTTTTCGCCGATTTTTCTGTGGTGTTCCAGAGAAGTAAGCGAGTTTGCAAGCGAGGCATCACCGACGGAACGAATTGCTCTTTTCTTAATAGAAACTGAGTGTACGTTTAGAAGCTGGGCTTCAGGAAACATTTTCACTGAAATTGTCATCGCGAACTAGTTCTCGAAACGCCATCGGATATAATTAGAATAGTCTTTACATAGAAAAGGCGCCGAGTTTATAAATAACCTAGGATAGACAAAAGTATTGTGCTTTGTGTATTTTAAGCAGTTCTAATGTTCTAGAGCGTCATTCATCATTATTGAGGGGCAAGGGCTCTTTCAATTATAGATCATACTTCTTTGGACGTCCGAAAAAAAAATCACCCCATTTTTTCCCTTGTTTCATTTTGTTATTGTTCTTCTCATGGCAAGAGTTGACGACTTGGAGTGATTTTTTCATGGGGTTACATTATTTGTCGTTCACAATACCTATCTCAAGGGTACTTTAATGAAAAGGGAATCTTGTTTTGCTCAATTCGAGCAGAGCCTTTCATTTTGGTAAAAATATTTAAACTTGATAGTTTACCTATCAATTCTATTCTAATTCTTAATTATTTTTGTAATTGAATCAATATCAGAAAACCTAAAAGCAATATGAATTGCTGACTGTTTCGATTATCTTTGGTTTCCTTATTCCGAGTTTGCCGGTATCCCTTCACAATCTTCATTATCCCAAACTCGTGGAAAATATATTACTCACCTTGCTATGTTTTACATCCCCTATTAGTTCGTAGGGAAACTTTGCATGTAAGTGGGAATGAATTACGGCAAACTGGTGGCGAAACTGGTAGGTACATTTGAATTAGTGTTACTGATATTTATTAGTTCCCATATGTTATTCGGCATTCTGCTTGAAATTTATGAATGAAAGACCGTTGAATAGATTATACCTTTTTGGATCTTCTTGAAACGTTCACCTTTGGAAGCTGTCAAATTTTCAATTATATTGCATTGCAGTTTGTGACACACGGTTCATTCTACATTTCTAGATAGTCCAAGATTCTACTCCGCTTCTACCTTGTAGATATTCGGCGAATGTTGCGGCACTTTTGTAATACATTCTGTGGCCTGTCTCATTCCTGCCAAGTTGTTGCACCATTCTTGAGATTTCTGATATAAAAATTCAATTTTCTAATCCTACTGAAAAATCTCTAATATATGATGATGGGATGGTCTACTAACTTGCAATTCTTTTGTTCAGTCTTTATTAACATACAGATATACGATATAAAAGTAATTCGAAAAATGTATTGCATTATTAAAGATCAGCAGAAGTTTGAAGCAATGAAATATATTGAATATTCTAATTACATATTGCTTTTAAGACAAATAACACTTTGGGTAAGCTTTTCAATAACAATAAATATATAGATTTAAATCTACAAAAGAGTATGTAGTCTATGAATTAACTTGTGGTACTTGTCCAATGATTCATATTGTACAAACTGGTAGAAATTTCCAAAAACGCATAACTGAACATAAGAATTGCTATGAAGACGGCAAAACAAATTCAACTTTCTACTAACAGAAAATCATACTTTTGAACTTGATTTTGAAATAATTCATGATAAAAACAAAGGAATGAAATTAAATCTGTTTGAAAATTATTGAAGGGAAGAGTTCTCAGAACCTGATCAATGACCAAACACAACTCGACTTTTTTGAATTTGTTTTGCAGGTATTTATAGACAAATGTAATTATGTTAATAACGGAAAAACAATAGTTGTTAGTTGCTTGATAGACGGTTGGCGTATTTGAAAATATTGCATATTGTGGTTATATTTTTGACTCCGATTTCCAGGACTTCATGCAAACTGATACAGCTGATATTAATTGAATCAATTCCGAGAATTCTTTCAACAAACTTCGTTATTGGAAAAGTACTATCCACTAAGTTAACACCTCAACGGCTATGAAAATTCATTCTACAAATATCTCTGAAGTGCCCAAACAGTTACTTTCGCAAGTGCTCTCTTCAGTTAATTCGATCCAGTATAATTACATCCACCTGAAAGCCTCGAATTAGCCGAAATGTTTATACCCCCGTGTGATCCTTTGAAGCACACTAATACGGCTGCTATGCGTGTGTTAAATGTTGATTTGCTAATATGTTAAATATATAATAAGGTTGTAGGGAAATCCTAGGAGACCTAATCCGCTTTGAAATTCCTTCACAAAAATTTCAGGGTGAAATGATATTGTCAATGTGTCAATCCTCCTGGAGTTAATGAGTAGGTACAAGGATATTTCTCTTTCGTCAATTAATTTTTGACACACTTTTGATAGAACCGAATTGTTCAAACATTTTCACGAAAAGTAACTAATTGATGAACTTTTCGTGGTAATAGTTTTCCCCTGACGCTGTATAAATATACCATCAATTTCCATTTGAAACACTGTACGAAACTCCGGAGTCATATTTCACTTCAGGATTCATAAAACTTTTTTTCCCACTGGAAATATGTCGAAACATTTTGCATCAACACTATTAGGGTTTATTAAAATAATGATTTATTATCCCAACAAGTGTCCCAAACGGTGCATCAGAGCGCTGTTGCATAGTACTAGATATTTTAATTACAAGAGGTATATCAAATATGGATCGACAGGTTTAGCGTGGTTTGCCGTTGTTAATTACCATTATAAAAAGGTAATTTTGAGTAATTTTGATACGTTTGTTATAATCTCACGACGTGAAGCCTTTTGCCATTAACGTTGCACGTGCTTTAAAGGCACTTATACACATGTGTCATATACACGCTATTTTTCATTATGCCTGCAATGCAGGACCATAATTTTAAATCAGGAGAATATTATACGTACATGGGAGTGAAAAAACGCCGCTCTCAAAAAGTTATTTCTGTAAAAAATTCTCTCCGTGGCAAGTATCAGCATAAATTCTGTGAGAACTTATCATCAGAGAAGTTGCTGCAACAAATATGCTTGCCGTTCCGATCTCACTCTACTTCTTCGAGGTAATACAGGAGGAACTGCGACAGATCGATGTAAAGATGTAAATTGTCCGTTCCTCGGTTATATCTTTTCGATAACAAGGATGCCGAGGACTTTTGAGTATGGGGTGTCTTCACAACAGAATTATACTGGATGGAGTTGGGATCTCCTTCTCTACATGGTCCGTGACCATAAAAAATCAGAGTTTTTCTTCAAGGCTGCAGTCCGTGCATGAATTAGTGCCGTTTCAGATGAGGCGTAGGATGCGCCTTACGCCCTACGCCTCGCGTTATAGGAAACGTCAATTTTGCTTTTACATGAAGTAGTAACAACATGAACGCGTGTAAGAACATATCAGGCGTTGTTGCCGGTGCTGCCTATTGGATAATTAATAAAAAACATTCAAAAAATAAGCGAGAAGAGGTTACTGGAAGGTTCATTTGTTACCCTGTATTTCAAGTTGAGAGCATGTAAGATTTTTTGAAATCATTTTCGAATGTCTTCGGAGACTTTTCATGAATTATATGTGAAACTGGAACAGAGTTTAAAGCATACTTATGCCGTAAGTTTTCGTCGACTGAACGATCATGTGTGTCTCTGTATCAATCTCATCCATTCATGTTGTGATAGTCTACAACACATTTGGCTACGCAGCAAGTTCTCCCGCTCAAACGCGCGGGCCATCATGTGAAAGCCATAATTTAACACCATGCCGTCACACGTGTCGTACCTACGGAAATCTACATCTAACCCAGATTCAAAAGAGATCAGTGAAATCGTGAAGCGAGACTTTTTAAAATGCGGTCCTATGGCAAAAAAGTATCAAACAGTGAAAACATCGAAAGACGTGCCCACCTTCTCAGATTAATTTACGATCGTCTTTCGAATGAAACGCAAGATCATTGTCCCACCGTCTCAGCTTGAGCCATGAGCGTCTGTCCAACGAGACGAAAGATCAACATGGGCTCACCGTCTGAGATTGAGCCAACCTTCAAAAGCGCTTGAAGCTCCATTATATCTGAAATAGTTGAATTATAATAATAATGGCTTCAATGCCAAAACTGGCTGAATACCCCGCTTGTCTGACTGGTTTTCGTTTCGTAGAAATCCTTGGTGCTGAAACATATAAGGTATGATTAGTCTAATAATATGCCCTGTTGTAGTAGCCGCTAGGGTCGCTGGAGCTCCTAGCCTTTGTCTAATTTATTCTGGGGGTATCGTCGATTTGTTTTACAGATCGTCGGTACTTGTCTCTGTCGTTTTGTTCGAGTCTGTTCTCGTGTAGGTCTGTGAGTAGTCAGTTCATTATGTGAACTTCAACCGTCCTGAGTATAGTTTACGCATGTTGTCTCATCAGCTTGTCGACGTTGCCCGGTTGGATGTCGAGGTCTCGGTATATGAACCTGTTTAGCATGTAACGCGCGTCGTCCATTGCCATTCTCAGACAGACATTGAAGAAGGCTTGTATATTTTGCCTATGTATTTGCGCATTGACCCTAAGCGTATAACAATATAGGCAGTAGAATTGCCTTAATGAGACGCAGTTGCTGCTAGGTCCTATGAGCGGTCATAGCACATGCCCTTTTGGCTTCATCTACCCATGGGATCCGGTCATCGTTCATAGTCTCATGGCCCTATGGTATCCTGCGTCTCCTCGTAAACAGGCGACTGAACCACACTGTTCGAGCTTGTTGACTGGGCGTTGGAGCTTGGATCTCACTTTCCTCTCGTGAGTTGATACAGCGAAGATCGTCGTGTCGTCCGCGTACAGAGGCCAAGTTTTTTCATGGTGTCGTCAGCTTTCGGCTTGTCCGCGGTGTATATGGAGAACAGATAACACCGCTCCCTGTGGGACTCCAGCTCCAGCAGAGCGTTCCCGACCCTGCATCGGTACAATCACCAAACTTTTTTTCTATTCGATTTTCAGGAGTTTCCCGGCATATCTTTGAAACTCAAAGTCCGATGCCAATAAAACTGAAATGAGACCGCCTTGGAAATATCTCCTTTCAAACAAACATAAAAAAATACCGAATTGAGAACGTATCTTTTGCATAATTTTCTTTCACTTTTACATCGCTTGCATTAACGAGCGTACCGTTTTTGTTTCAGGAGATGAGGGCGCGCCGTACGACGTCGACGTCGGTGGCGGCGTGGTGCTGCAACAGCAGTGGGTGACGTTGACGGCTAGCATGTGGCCGGAGCCTACGGCTGCCTCAACCAGAGGCTGGAGAATCTCGTCCGAACGCCTGCCCGTCTTGGCCGCCGTCTTCTGCGGCGCGGCGCTCGTCGTCTGTTTGTTGTGCGCCTTCTTCTTGTACCGGTGCTGCATCATGCCGCGCAGAGAGAAGCATTATTGTGAGTATATATTATTTACGCCTTGAGAAAAAATAAAAAAATACGAAATGTTTTCCTGACGGGCGAGTTTTACGCTTACAACTATTTACTATAAGCTGAGCCCTCAGGTAGCAAACACACTGAGAAACCAGGACCGATCATTCACGACCGTCCAGCTACAACCAAAATTTCCAACAGTTCTAGTATCCTTATCGCACAATCCACACTGTATGATCGTCCTCGACCATCTTCAATGGGTTTTCAAAGACCCTGTTTGAAATTCTGAGCTGCGTGAAATTTTGGTCGGCCTGACCAAAATTGTCATTGACGCATGTTTATGATGAACTTTTCAGGAGAAATAAGTCTGTCGATTTATTTCTGAACGAAACTGAATTGCTTCGTGAAAACACCACTCGTCGCGACAATTTCACTCACTATATGAAAGTCGCGTCTCCTGCGATATGAGGACCAATCAGAATGGGATTTCGCGAAAGTACACGCTTCCTTTCGCTTCCTTTCTTTCCGATCCGGAAAGACCACGTCGTCAAGTCAACCACAAATATAAACAGCAATGATACATCTTGTAATCTAATATGACATAAACGTCAGGTTGACAGACTTCATGTTTATTATTCATTAGTTGCAACTATTGAAGAATTCACTTTGTTTACTCGATCAAATTTCAAATAATAACTTGGTTGGTTCGTGAAATTATCTCAATAAATACGACTCGTGCTCACAATACAATCGATAATTCTGTCAGAAATCTTTAACTCGATCAAATTGCTTTGAGGTCCCTACGGGACTCGTGGTGTTATCAAGCAATTTGATCTCGTTTATTTCTGACAGAATTATCGATAGTATTGCGACCACTCGTGGTATTACCCCCGATAACACGACTTGTCTTTGGCTCCCGATTGGTCAGATTAGGTGAGAATTTTAAGATGAGTGAAACAGTCAATATAGTTTATGTAAAATGGTACAATATTTGATCAAATCTTTTGCGGAGGCGATCAATGATCTCTGGTCAGCAGATTTGAAAGATTGAGTAGTTAATACACGGTGTCGTTAAAAAATCAGATACACCCCATTTTATCGGTAACGCCCAGCGAGATGCTGAGGAGTTCTATACGTTCTATATCGCTAGAGGTTTTGCGCGATGATGTCGGATAACCAGATCTGATTTCAACAAACAGTTTTGAAAATGCTAATGACAGTGAGAATCCTAGATACTCCGTGATTTTGGATAATTTTGTTGGTCAACTGAAATTTTCAATAATAATATCCCGACAAAATGTAGAATTCTCCAAAAATACTTTCACTTTGCTGGCACGAAAACTGTGTTGCTTAGAAACACCACGAGAGCTTGTTCGAATGATGGTTTGTACAGCAACACAGTTTGAGTACATAGCAAGGTGAAAGTATTTTTAAAATCCGCATTTTGACGAGATATTCGATCAAACAATTTCACAAATACAGTATATTATGGACTGAATGCGTATTGCAGAAACGATTCAACTTGTGCAATTAATGTCAGTTGAAGAGTTGAACCGTCATATTTACCGTGATTGTCGTAACTACGGAAATGTATACAATTGAAAGAAGCAAACAATCGATTTTAAATAATAGGCTTGTTTTGGTTCTAAGTCAGAACCGTCCCAGAACTGTCCAAAGTAGTGGCACAGTTGAAAGCTGACAAGCTTTGGGCAATACTTGATTGTGCGACTTTTCAGAACTGGTTCAGAATCGGTGATGAAAGAAACCAAAACAAACATGTGAAAACACCACGACAACAATGAAAAAGCTGAGGAAGCATGGTCAAGATTCTTGAGGATGGACAACTCCAAGATTGTGAACTTTGTTGGAGAGTAGGAAGTGCACGAAAACCATAACCATTCAAAATTTTCCAAAAACTCTGGGATTCATTTGAAAGGTCATTCTCGAACAGAAAGACAGAAAGTGAATGTTGCAATTGTTATTTCTTCAAGATCAGATATAAGCAACTCTGCAACAGAAAATGCAGCCTCTTGTTGCTACAATCTGTATGCATGCTTTTTCCAATCGCAGTGGGACTATATATAGAGAGGGGACACTACACGACTTGCTGCAAACACCCCTACGTAGACACGTGACACAATGACTACAATAATGATTCTCGGGTGTCACCAATTACTTACATCAAAAACACTTTTGGGTGAAGAGGCACATGTTCTTTTCTATGTACAATATGAATTCTTATAGAATCTCCGATATATAAATTTGTTTTATTTTTGTTTAATGTTGTATTATTTTTATTTCTATCCTTTATTTTTGTTTTTGATTAATCTGTATTTAGGATTTTTGACAATGTTGCTCCAGATCGAAAACTCAGATCAACATCATAAACATTTCAGCAAAAAATCAGAAATACCGGAAGTGATACAAGGTCGCCCGTGTTTAAGCGACAAGGCTACTGGATCATACGTACTTCCCTGCCTAATACAACGACGGACATTTTGAGCAATTTCAGTTGTTATGGGTCAAACAAATTTCAGTTTTACTTACATCTACTTTCCATTATTATCAGTATTTTCCGTTATTGAAATTATACTGTTTGGTTTCTTTATAGAGTCTGTCCATAAAGTAACTTTTGAATAGATTGGAATTTGTCTTTGATTTTTTTTTTGGTAGAATGGTTGTTCATGAGCTACTTTTCGACACCGAAAATAAAAAATTATCTTTCAAAATGGTGTCTGGCCGCCATTTAAAAATATTTTTCTTGAATGGCATGGCTGTTTACTTTTGAACGGATCGGGATTTTTGTTTGCAATCTTATTTGGTTGAATGGTAGTTCATAAACTATTAAGCTATAAAAAAAAAATGGCGTCAGGTAGCCATTTTTTTTAAGTCATTGTGGGTCGAGTGATACCTCATTTTGAAAGCTGGAAAAAAAATTTTGGTGCCAAAAAGTACCTAGCTTAAGAACAACCGTTTCACCAAAAATAATAATAAAAAAATCGAATTCGTTCAACAGTTAACAGGGGGGGTTACTTTATGGACATATTGTACACTCCTATTTCGTTTGACCCCCTCCCCCCACATATAGAGTATCTCCACGTATCTCTGTATACGCCACTGACATACCCATACTGATTTATTTATAATGTTTACCCAATCCGAAAGAGTAATGCTATTATGTCTTGTTTGGATAGAAATTAGGGTGGTTTAGCTGGAGAAACAAATTTATTCAATTTCACGAAGTTGATCGTGCATATTTTTAGTTTTCGATTGGTTCAATTTCCGGTAACAGTATGCGGGGCCGAACGGACGGAAATTGTCTATCTGATGAACTCTGAACGTCTATATTGGCGAAGTATTGCACAAATTTTATTGAATTTAAGTTCTGGTTGCAGTTGCAGTAATGGTATACACAGCGTGGCCCTAGACTAGTGGGACAGTTTAATATCTCTTGAATTAAGAGATATTGCATAACAGTTTTCACCGAGGGTACAGTTCAGCAAACATAGCTGAAAGTGTGAAAATATGCATGCCCATGATGCGCATTAGTCTTACGAAGGACGAACCATATAGGGGCCATATAGGGGGTTACCTTACAAACGGTCCGGTAGTTCTAAATTATTAATAATATGTTGTCTAGTATGGAAAGTGGGACTTTCAGCTATGTTTGCCGAACTGTCCCCGATACTTCAAGCACATGTTTAGATAATTTTATTATCCGTGAAAATACTGAACATAAGATGACTGTTAAAGATATTAGTTTGTCTGATCATTACTCCCAAATTATTCAAATTTCTCTAAATATAAAAAGTGAATAACAAAATTGTTATCCCATTAATTATATAGTAGGCCATTTCAAAGTACTGTTGAGTAATGAATCATGTAGTAAGTGCTACAACAAAATATGCCCAAACGAGGCCTATGATATCCATATATCATACCTCATTAATATATCCAAGATGGATAGAAACCCTGGTGGACTGACTGATTCGCTTTTGTTTCACCCAAAGTTGTTAATGCTGTAATAAGATATGAGATTAGCTTTCCCGTTGTCAGTAGATGGCGCATTATCAAAAAATAGCCGAGTTTATATTCCGAAGTACTGACAAAGATTAATACTCTACTCTTTGGTACTGAGTCATATTTTTTTTGGAATATTTGAAATTTGACTGTTTATGACTATGTTTATAATTTTTGATTAACTGTGATTTTTCATTTCATCGGGATATTTATCGTTTTTTTCTGTTCTTTTACTACTTTTCGTTCAGTTCGCAATGATTAGTTATTTGTTTATTGTTGAGTTTTCTGTAATTCTTGTATTTGTAGTGCATAATGTTTTTTCAAGTTTGTACTTGGACATGGCTGCGTTTGTATGAAAGATTTAAGGTTAGTATCATTGTTTAAATATCCCGTACATATCACATATCCAACTAGTTAATTTAAAATTACTGTTCTGATTTTTGATGAAATAAGCACGTTAAACATGTTATGTCGTATTTTTTAACAAAATTGAATACCTAAATACGAAATGTAAACATGTCATGACAATGACAATTGTCCAACGTCATCATGACAAGTATTCATTTATCAATCTGTAATGACTTTACCGCCATCTACGAATGATCGTGAAGCTAATCCGATCTAAATAAAATATGAAGAATCACGTAGGCCGTACCTTAACAGTTTTGGTAGGCCGATTTCACAGGTATAAATGAACGCACCAGGGTTTATATCCATCTTGAATATATCTATCGAAGTTGCTTTTTATTTAAAGCGGTTTTCAGTTATCCCAATAATTCATGAATTGAAAACACTAGTTTCTTTATACTCTCCGCTATAGAGTAATTATGTGGCAAATTACACAAGGAGAAACTAAAAGAAAATTACAACGTGCAGATGACTGTAAAGTTTTTGAAATCGATATACCTACATGGCCAATAATTCCAATGTTTGTTCACTTTACCAAATTTTCACACCAAAAAGCTAACGATCTAAATTTTTTGGAAACTATCTTTTATTGCATGACGTTATTGAATATTTGAAAAAAAAATTTAAAACCATTGTAACTAATGGCATGATGAATCTTTAAGTAATCTTTTGAAAAAATGTTCTTACAATTATAAAAACCAATAATGTACATTGTGAACAAGACATTTTTCTCGGTGAATTAAAAACAGCACTAATTTACGATAACTACAGCGTTGAACATAAAGAGAACCAATTGGTGTCTTTTTTTTCAGAATCAGATACAAAACTACATTCTAATAAAATTATTTTACCCTCATTTCTTTCTCGCTCCCATCTTAATCAAATTTACATTCGATATTAGGATACGAATCATATTCAAGTGATGATCACCCAGTACATAAGGAATCCAGATTAGTACATTGACTCTGAAATTCAACCAAATATAAAAAATTATTAATTTACGTTATAAAATATCGACGCGTGTCTAATTCAATATCGGCACTTCCTCAAAGTTTCAACTTATTCGTCGGTCAATGACAATCCAGTGTAATGTTTCTGTGTCGAAGTAACTTGTCGACTTTGCAAATGTGATCACAAACAAACCGATGACTAGGATAAAAGTTGAAAGACACGGGAGTATCAAGGTTCGGTTCAGACGTGGTTCGTACTAATTCAGATCTTGACCTGGTCAGGATTCTAAAAGTCTGGCCCATCAATGGCGAATCTCCAGGCACATATCTCCTCAAGGATGATGCATTGTGAGTAGAATTGTTGTTGTTTAACATACCACTTCATCTTTTTAATTTCTTTGTCATTTAGTGTACCTACCTAATCTTCTTTGGGTTTATTTCAATTATGCTCGTTCAACCAATACTTTGAATATGTAGGTGATTTTCTTTCTTTCTGGATTTTATGAAAATCTGGTATACCTCAGCAACGCTTATATTAGTCGGATTTTCAAAATTGAAAATCTATCAGTTACTCTAAATGAATGTGAAGTCAGATGTGTTGAAATATATGGGGTGTAGTAAATGTTAAACGAAACAAGTAACTATCTAAATACTAGTTTTTCGTTTCTGCCGATCTTCAGTGCAGACCCAGACAGAACGGAGACCTAAATGCTCGTATCCGTCATCCTGCAATTCATTTTCATTCGCTTTTTTCAAAGTTCTATGATAACTTGAGTACCTACTAAGAAAATTCACACAGAATCATCTATAGGAACTGCAGAAAGCATTCTTCAATTGGAAGCCAAAAAAATAGATCATATCCTAACATGTACGGAAATAGTCCTTTCCGCATGCGACAGCCGTTACCCGAACGACGCAATGATTATTTCTTTATTAAAGTCTACCAGGACACTAAATTTCATGAATAAATATCCATTTCCAGGGCCAACTAATCTCATTTTTCAAGGTCAAAAATCCAAAAAAATTACTAGCGATTTTTTTAGAAAAATTCTAACTGCACCACTGGACTCGCGATATTTTGAAATGGTTCAAATGTTAATTACGTAGAAATGCGTCAATTAATAAAAAGTTATAAGGTAGTGAAATTTGAAAAATATGCCGCTGAATCAACTCACCAATACGATTTCAGAACTTTTCTCATCGAAATCTGTTCATAAATAAGAAAATCATTACAAGCAGTTTTATCAAATTTTTTTTTGGAAACGGACTGACGGGCTAAATTAGTATAAATATGATTTAAATAGGATCATCAGTTTAGTGAGCTCCTGAGGATGCCAGCTTTGTTGGCGAAACGCTCGTCGAGTGAAATTGACGTAGTTTTGGTACTTTAGATCGCTATTAGGTTCAATAAAAAAACGACAGAGGATAATTTTTTGTTTTAACACTGTTTCAGGTCTTCGAAAAACTGACACGACTTCTTCTGGCACTCAAGTACCACCGACTGTAGTTTCGCCGGCCTTCCCCAACCAATCAGCAGTATTTGTAGAGCAAAAAGGCTGCAACTGGGGCTACAGCAATCGCTTGGTCGCTCCAGTACAACCGAGTCCGTGGGTTACCTCAAGGACCATCGGTGGGCCTCAATGCACCCAGTGTCCGGGTATTTGTCCCGTTCCCAGAAGCTCCAGCAACCCCGGAACTTCCTCTCAGGTATTTTGTGTTTGATTGGGACTAAAAGGATGACATTGAAGTGAATGGCTGCGTAACGGATTAAAACTAAATTATTCGCTTGTTTAGAGCTATTTTTATTTATTTATCAGGACTATCCTACAGTTTATGGGCTCAGTTTACCAATTCTATGTAATGGTGTATTAGTGAACGTCACGAAAGATATCTGGAGTTTATAGTAAACTTTTGCACGATCCAGTTTCCTTGATTACTTAGGGCATCTGTTGCTAAAACAGTAAGTTGTTTAATGGTTGCTAGGCTGAAGGCGCCGGTGAGTAATATACTTACCGACATCTTTCTTAACCATTTGCGGTTCAATTATTGTCATAACCAAGAAAATGAAAAACAGCCTGTTCAAAATATGCAGAGAACAAAAACACGGTCAATCCTAAAATAAAATAGTTGCGACTTCGACTGAAGCCAGTGCGACATCGGACCGTAACGTGATACTTTCGGGGCTGTCCCGACAAAGTACCGCAAAGGGTTAATACTGGTTGCTTGTCACTTTTGACTTTTCAGTTTTTAGTTGGAAATTAATGTGTTTCAATCAAGCGAAAACTTTTTTATCAGAGGTTTTTTGATATAAATTCTGAAATTACAGAACCACCGATATACTTACTGAATCATTGCATTGGTGCTATACTATTTCATAACGTGGATTTTAAAATATTGTTACAATTTTAGGGTACACCCTGTAATACCACAACGAGAAAACAAAGGCCGGTGAGTCAACCGATACCATCAAATATCAATGGAGAAATTGTGCCGAAGTCACCACTTCCAGAGATTTCGGAATTTTCTCCGAATAGTCCACAATATGCTTCCAGTAGCAGTAAGTGAAATTTTTATCCATTTCTTCAGTACAATTTAAAGAGTTAGAATTATCATTATATTTTTCGAACCTACTAGAATGGTTAATAATCAATCAAATTAATTAATATTTTAACCTACCTGAAATTCTCTATTTTTAACACCTCGACACGTGTTCCAGTCACCAAGTGACCATCGTCTGGGGGGAGATTAAACCAAAAGCGGTGTTCCACAGGGCTCGTTCTTGGGGCCATGTCTTTTTTTCTTATATATTAATGATCTCACATTCAATTTTCTAAAGGTTTCTGTTTCATTGTTTGCAGCCGATACTAACATAGTTTTTATAAAATAAAGTTCAACTTCAATAACTTTTACAGATTATGGGTTAACAAAACCACGGCAATTCTTCCTTCATACAATGGTTTTTTCAAGTGGAAGTAGTCTCAGTCAAAGTGATATGATGTGAGAATTCAGTGGACTAAAAGAATATTCAATAGATATAGTGCAACTACTATGTGATACAGACAACACCCTATCGGCCCTACGCAATATTACACTCGTTTTAATGCCCCCGTTCGGGGGTGGCACGAGCCCACCCTCACTGAGCGTTCCTGAACAAACGTGTGATACCGAATGCCATCTCAAACTCTCCATCCTTGTTTCTTCCCAAGACATTTCACTGTTCTTTAGATGGTGGTGTCGACAACCATTCCATATATGTCAAGATCACTCGAATATTTATTTTTTCAGTTTCATGATTGAATAATGAAATAAGGGGTCTCATTTGCAAGACTCACTTACGACGCTAACTTTTGAATGTTATCAAAGATCGTGTTTTATTTTCTTTTACGATTCTTTGAAACGCAATCAGGAACTTATGTTATTATTTTTTTAGTTTTGGACGAGGTGGGAGCAAAAGATGAACAATCAACTGGGGAGCCAACCTTGAAAACTCGTAGTTTGCCAGCTTGGGTAAGGTCAAAGCCCAGGCCTCTGTCCACCGAAGACGATATCAACGATCTGTATGCTAAGGTAAGGATTCCTTTCGAAGTAATTGAATTATGAAAATTTTCTTTTTTACACTTTCGGAACTACAGAGTGTTACTTTAATCAGGTACTCCAAACAGGGACTAAACTTTTCCGCTCATTTGAGATTTTGTAATTTATTATTATTTTCATCATCATCCTTTTTCCATCAGTATTGCCGGAGGCATTCTTCCAGGAAGATCGATGATGGTTCTCAACTCATTTTCCCATGTCCTGCTTAATGTCCCTAAATGGGATTCTAAACAATCTACAGGCTGGTTCCGGTCTGATTAGAGTTGATGCTGCCTTCGCTCTTGCTAGGGCATCTGCCATCTTATTCATCTATATACTCCTCTGACCTGGTACCTAGACCAGTTTCGCCTTGTTCTATGACCCTAGGTCGCTGAGGTTTTCGTGCGTCTCCCAAACTAATATGGAAGAAATCCTGCATGATCGCAGGGCCTTTATGGGCGCCTGACTGTCGGAAAGACTGACTATGGGTTGATTTCTAGGACCCCTTGGATTCTCTTTCGTGCAAACGGAAAAAGCCATTACCTCAGCTTGGAATCTAGAGGCTTGAGTACCGAGACTTGGATTAATGTCTTGCCTCGGTCTCTCCCCGAATTTTCCAGCCCTCTAGTAACAGCATTGCTATGGCCTTTGATGTGACTTGTAACTGAGATTGTAATTTAGTCTAGTGTGACGTCTTTTTATATTTTGCATAAAATGAGTAGAACCTTTTGATGTAAGTGCCAATATACAGGTTTGGCAACGTTGTCAAATATTTTACAGCGTTGCGAATATTAAGTCGCAATAACAATTATAAAAGTTCGGTAGCGTTCTCCTCTTTAAAAACCATTTAGTTAATTTATTTTTCCAGGTGAATTTCAGCAAGAAGAGGAAAAATCGCATGCGAAACGATGAAGCAGCCATCATCGCTTTGAGCAAGTCTCGGAGCCAGTTCTTGCACAAAGACACCGACTCTCTGGTGGACAACGAAGCTGTCATAGTCTACGACGAACGTACAGCCTTGTAAATAATTTTGTAGAAAATGAACCTTGTTGAATTGCAAACTGATCACGGATCACCTTTTTATTGCGATATCATACGAAATGAACATATCGTACACCATTTGAAGACTTCTAGACAGACAAATAAAATTTGTTATTAGCCGTAAGATTTCGAAACATTTTGAACTTGTCGAATGTATTTTCTGTGATAAAATCTTTTTAGGCTTTTATGGTTAATTTAAGCAAAATGGTGTAATTTTAGATTTGCAACTTTTTAGACTGGGTAAGTAGCATATCTAGGATATTGAGAGTTTAGTTTGTAAAACACCCCGCCGAATGATTATTTTCTGTTGGATGCATCAGCACTGACCTGTCAATTTCAAACCTGAATGTTTTTGTTTTCTTCAGAATCAAGTTGTTTCCCAAAAATATATAGGAATGCTCGTGTGAAAATGAGAATATTCCTCAGGAAAATTCGTGAATCTGTAAACAAATGAGACAATTCCTTCTTGGCGTATTTTCTTGTTTCTAGTGTTCAATTCTAGCACTTACAATTATTTCAGCTCTAGTCAAACTTTTGTAACTGAAGTTGTATTGACAAAAAGTCCGAGATATTTGATAAAAAAAAAAATCCGGTCCATTTCTCTGATAATCCATCCTACAAGGTAGTACATGAGTCAAAGATGTGCTACACAGCTACTGCAACCTTTGCTCATACCGTGATGGACATTGAATTATATCTGAAGGATACTTGTGCAGTGTTCCTCGAGGAACACTGTATTACAAGTACTTCTTGTATTCAAATAGCAGTTTTTTATTACAACTATTTGATAGTTCGCCGCTTTATCAACTCGATACACGAAAGATAAGTACCCAACATATTTGGATTCAAAGTCTGAAAATGTATGGAAAGAGACAAAAGTTATGGGAATATGTGCTCTTTCTTCAGCCCGACGTATTTCTACTGCCCTAAATGTGTTCACGAGTACCAAAATGTAGCCCCGTCTGTAGACAAAAAAGTTTTGTGAAATTTTCAATATTATCATATTTATTTATATGCCACTGATAAAATTCAACTCTTGCAGTGACGATCTTAGGGTTGTAAAGCTTGTGCGGAAAGTGGTGTTCAACTAAGGAGCAACGTTTGAGTAGTATGTACGTATTTTCGTCTTTTCAACATAAATGTTTGACTTTACCATGAAACGTATTCGCCCACTGTTGAATAAATTATGTAACTCATAGTGAAGCTTTTTTATTTGTATATAATTAGTTATATTGTTTTATGTTGAATAAATGGTTAAAGAGCCCTGAGACCAGATCGGAATATATTGAAACAAAAAATATCTGCAATGAGACAATCAAATCCTCAAAAGAGGCTCAAAACTCCAAGATATGAACAAAGCTCGTTGAGTGTCCTAACGGATCCTGTTAGCTTTGATTATTTGCTAAAGCTGAGGGAAGACATTTCACTTACAATTCATTTCCTCCCTTACCAAGGAAAATAGAACACTAGCAACGAACGCTCAAGAAATAGCCAGTATTTTTGCCAATATGTTCACTGCAACTCTTCGCATTACAAAAGTAATGACCAAAATACACTGTTCATGAAAACATATACGAATCTAAAAAAGAAAAACCGACGAGAGGATTTGGGCTTTGTCTAAACCCAAGTTTAATACAGGAGGAGAAGCAATACAGAGTTTCCTTTTAAATGCAATTTTTGTCGCAAGATAGAAAGGAAGAAATTGGTATGCAAACAGGAAGCAGCTCATATCGGAGAAGTCTTCTTTATTATTGTTCCAAAAAATAATATCATTACTCAAACACCATATTAATTACACCTTGTCCTACAAACTAGACATGAACACAAACCTTGTAGGATTGATTGTTCGAGAAAAAGGCCTTTTGACGTTGTCGAAATCATTTGTCTTTTATTCTTCTGCAAATTTCTCAGACTTTATGATCTTACCTGCAAGTTCTCGCAAACTTAATGTTTTCAATTTTTGGTATATTGTAAATTATAAACATGTGTATACTTGTGCCTAGATTATTTATATTTTGGAATTATATGAATGCACTTTTCTCAAAGTTTTATTTCTCCACACATTCCCAATACGTTTTGCTTTAAGGGATGTTTTTAAATTTCTGCGGAAGTTTACTGATATTTTCCAAGAAGTTGAGTGGAAATTTATGAAACGTTTTGCTTTTCCCGAGGCAACATCAGTTCAATGGTTCAAAAGCTCCAATATCGGCCCGTGCAGTTTCAATTTATACTGTTTTACCATTTTTTACAAAGTATATTAAATTTTTTCTGAAATGTCCAGTTAAAAAAAAAATGTTCTGGTAACTGATAAATTGTATGTCCAGCACCTCAAACTGAAGTCCTGGCTGCGCCACTGAATATTAGAATTAATAACCATACACTTCACCATTAGAACTTGACAGGACTAATATCCTATGAGGTCGCCTCTGAAACTGTTTACAAAAGCATCACGCAATTTATTTTGTTTTATCGCAACAATTCAGACAAAAGCTAATCAGTCAGTACATCAGGGTTTGTAGATAACTTTCAATTTACTGCGACAACTTTCTATGCAATTTTATAATTGTAAACTAAAAAAGGAAATGATAAAAAAAATGGTCAAGAAGTTCTCAGATGGAATTGTAAGAAAAGGTAAAGACAATGTTTCGAATAAATATAAATTTAATTGCAATTTGAAAAATCTATGGTGATCGGGAATGAGCTATGTACATTATTTACAAGTTCCATGTCAAGAATGTATACAATATCACTAAAATGCATGTACAACCAATATTAATTAAAACTCTTCATTCGCAGTTGAAATAATGGAATACATTTCAATTGAACGATATACAAGTTGGATTCAGACTAAAATACAAAACCGCATCACAGACAACAAAACAACCGTGAAAACTACTATATTTGTCGATTATAAATACAAGTTCTATATTCTCTATTAGTTTTTTCAGCAATATAATACTTACAAATCTAACAATAAACCATCGATCCATTTCATTCGTTAAAAACGGTAGAGCGCGTTAAAATATTTACAGTGCAAAATTGTACTACGGTAATCAAAGCATCTTTTGAACTGTATTAACTACAAGTTTCATCGATATTATATGTTGGTACAAACAAATTAAGTCGATCAGAATACGGCCCAATCAGAATTCCCGTCGTATACTTCAAAAGTCAATTGTAATGTATTTTGGGCAATTTAGCATTGATGTGAATTTGTTTACCCTTCCCTATGATAAATAACGGATGATAGGTGACTAATGACAAGTAACAGATGTGGGATAATAGGTGACAGCTGAGAAAGGTCAGGTGAAAACTTGCGCCAATGGCGTATACTGTAGAAACGCATTATCTGTCGCCAGATTTTGAATCATGTAATTTCCATCAGATTTAGGGGCGTATTATATACGAACTCATAATCTGCTACCAAATTTGCTGCCAGATTTGAGTGCGTATTATTTGCCATCAAATTTGGAAGCGAGTAATCTGACACCTAATTCAGGTGCGCATTATCTGTCGTCAGCTTTAGGATCGTATTATCTACCGTCGGATATATACGAGAATATAAGCTAGGAACTCATAATCTGACCCCATTTTTTGGGAGCATGCAATCTGCTGACAGATTTAGGGGCCTATTATGTGCTGAAAGATTTAGGGGCCTATTATCTGCTGTCAGATTTAGGAGCGTAAGATTATCATTATTATTATAAATATTGTTAAATTTTGAAAATCAAGTCTTTTGATAAAATAAATGCTTTCATTCCGTTTGAGCCAAAAATACTATAAAGTTTTGAACAGGTGGCAATCTACTTTTCTTGGAACCCTGAGGGAAAACCCTACACTTGAGGGTCAACAGACTCTAAGCAGCCACCAGACCAACATGAATATACAGGGAGTATTGTAGCTTCAACTGTTTAACTCGTTACAAGTTAATCGACAGAAGAAGCAAGTCTACCTGGCGTATTCCAATAAGATTACCAGAAGACACGCTTGTACCTAAGCATTGATTATAATGAAAATTCACAAAACCAACCATCAACTGTTGGAGTACTTATTCGACTTCGACGAGAGCGGGTTTTTAGGCTTGCTTCCGAACCAGCTTTGTTTCCACTCCAACGTATCGTGAATCAATTTCTCCTCCTCCTTAGTGAACTTAAGCAAGGTGGATATCGCTTTGATCAAATGCTGGGCCTCGTACTCTCTGCTAGTGAGGAATTTGATGATGACGTGCTTCAAATACTTGAAATTCACGTCGTCGTCTTCGCGGCGTACGACGCTGGGGAAATTTCTGGTGGAGACTTGCGTCGGGGTTAGGATGGCTGGAGAGTAGTTGTCCATCAAGTCGGAATGGTAGTTGGGGTTGCCCGGCGTTCTCAATTCCTGCTGGAGGGTTTTCTTTAGGTCTGCCAGCCGCAACTGGAGCATCCTTATGTTCTACAATCAGAAGTAATGAAAATTTAATGAAGTTTTTTCTGTAGAACGTCATCAGAGACACTGTCAAAGACTTTTGATAAGTCAGATAATACCACATTAAGGTGCGTATTAACACTCTTATATAACTCTTTTGTAACAAACCTTGTTCTTCTCAGAAATCTGATCCTCAAGTTCTGCTATATTGTTCCTCAATTTCTGCTCTACTAGTACACTCTGACTGAGTTTTCGGTTTTCTTCCTCTAATTGGGCTAATTTTGCGGACATTTCATTCATTTCTCTCTCTTGCCTTTTCATCTCTTGTTTCACTAACTCCATCTGTTGAGAAACCTCGGCGTTACGCAGAAGCGCGGTGTTTTTTTCCGATGTAACCCTAAAAAATATAGTTGACACTCAAAATTATATAAAATCTTATTTTTGATATTTGAAAAATATTATTTCATCATTATACACTGCTAACTTTTGACCCGCTAGGTATACATATTATAAAATTTTGTAGAATTGAATAGAGACAAAAATCAGAACAGAACTCCATACCTTGTTAACGTCTTCTGCACGTTCAAGGAGTTTGACTTTTCTTCTCCCAATTCTTTCTCCAATTTCGTTATGATCTGCCTCAAGGAGTTGTTGGTTAGATGTTCTGAGTCAACAGATATTTTCATTTTACTGCATTCATCTTCGGTTTTTTCCAGTTCGTTTTCGATATTGTCTAAATTTTTCCTTACAATCTTCAATTCTGTGTTGGAATTATCCTTAAAAATAGAACTAGTCAAAAATAGGAACTGATTCGGAACAAATAAAGAGGAAGTGGGGAATACAATATAAAAACTTGAAATAAACACAATAAAAAATAACTCAAAATACTTGCAATAAACTTTATTCAACTCAACAATAGCGTAATATGTAGATATAAAAATCAATATAAATAAACAGCTGCTAGGGAAACGAAAATAATCTCTTACTCAAGGGGTACAATAACTTCCAATAGGGATAAAAGATGCGAAAAGCCATGTGCTAAAATAAACAAAACATATTGTGGAAATTAAAGAGAAGGAACAAGACCCGGGTCACAGAGATTGTCGACTCACAAGTTCCGTCCGGAGAAAAGTTATTTCTTCGTCGTTGTCAGTTCGTAAAGACTTCAGTTCGGCCGATAGTTCATTTACGTCTTCACTCAGCCGTTTTATTTTGTTTTCTTTGTTACTCAGTTCGAATTTGCAACAGTCTAATTCAGCCTCGAGCTGTTTAATTTTTTCTACCAGCTTGTCTTTTTCCTGGACGGCTCTTCTTCTTTCCGAACCCTCCTCAGCTGCCTGTCTGCTCAGCCTGCCAACCTGAAAAGGGAACAACGTGAACTTCCCCTAATAAACGAAAACAAAAGTGCTATCTCTAACACAGTGAACTTCCCTCAATAAATTTCAGATATGAGAAAGAAATACTGTTTGAATGGAAAAGTGAACTTCCCTTGATAATTTTTGGGTAAAAGATGTATTGAATTTCCAAAAGATTATGAGAAGAAACAGTACTAACTGTGCTCAAACAAATAATGCGGGGAATTGTCAGCAATCATTTTCTGGAAAATAGTAATTCGGTGAACTTCCGATAATAATTTTGGGGTATATAATGAATGTATTGATATTTTATGATGTACAACGGATTATGAAAAAAAAAATTAACTGTCTATACAGATGACTCTGTGAACTTCGTGTGATACTTTTTGGGTAAAAGATATATCAAGTACAAATTATGAGAAAAAAAAAAGATTACTTACTGACTGAACAGATAACAAGGTGAACTGACCATCATAATTTACAAGTGAAAAATACATTATGAGTATCATAAATTATGGGAAAAACTAGTAATGGACCCTTTCTGAATGGATAATTCAGTGAACTTCCCCTGATGATTATTGGGACAAAGATACTTTAAGGAGCTACAGGTAGAAGCTACAATACATATGCAATACATTATTAGAAAAGTGACTCTGTTCCAAGGGAGAATAAAGTGAACTTCCCTAAATAATTTTTTGGGTGTATGTTTGATTACTAATAGATTTTGACAAAAAACAGAAGTACTGACTCTGCTCAACCATATAGCGTAGATAATTGACAGTATTAAATTTCTGGAAAATAGTGATTTGGTGAACTTTCGTTAATAAATTTTGGGTATAAATTGAACTTCCCTAAATGTACTTACTGACCATTTGAACAATAATTAACAGGTAAAAAATACATAGTATATATCATTAATAATGGGAAAAACGAATAATGGACCCTGTCTTAACAGATACCTTAGTGAACTTCCCTTAATAATTTCCAGATGAAGATGAATTGAATGCATAGACCTATACGATAAGGACATTTCTATCAAGTCTCCAACAGAGAGCAACTCTTGCCACCTACGACTGTCGAATTATATCTGTTAGTGAAGACCTGCCTACGAAAATACCCTATTGTATAGGAAATTGATAATGGATCATCTATTGAATGTTCAGTAGTTACCTACTCGAAAAACTGACAAAACAAATTACTCCTCACCTGTGTTTCCAAGGAAGATATCTTGTCACTCCATGACGTCTTGATGTCGGCCAGGTGCAAATGCGCCTCCTCCAGCCTCTGCTCTAGCAACTTCCTCTCTGAAACAAGCCTTTCGTCGGTGGAAGTTTCACTGGAAGTGCTCTGCCGCAAAATAACCACAAGATCCGAAAGGTGCTTCTTCTCTTGCTCGCTCTTGGCCAACTCAGCTGCCAAATAGGCCAGATCTCGAGAGCTAGAGTGTCGCAGAGATTCCAGATCATCCTGAAACAAAAGTATAGGTAAATCAACTAATGGAGAATGGTAGTTGGAAGCATGAAGCACATACCTGTGAATTGCCCAGAAGCTCACCAACAATAATTATGAAATGACACAAGTGCAACTACCACGATATGTACAAATGATGAGTAAACAAAATGTTAGAAAAGCTTCTTTACTCAGTGTATTGCTTTTGGAGTTTGACATTTCCGTTTTTTTTTTTTAAAGAACTTTAGGGCAACCAGAAACATATTTTTGGATCTGCTCAAAAAAATAATAAAGTGAACTTCCCTTAATCATTTTCCAGACTGACTCTGTCCAAACAGATTATTCAGTGAACTTCCCTTAATATTTTGAAGTGAAAGACATAGAAGTACTGACTGTATGTATATGTACACAGATAATAATAAAATCTTCAAGTCAATGGTATGTTATATGTGTACCAGATTATGGAAAAAACAGTGGTACTGACTATTCTGTGAACTTCCCTTAATCATTTTTGGATGAAATATACATTAAATTTAGTAAGAGATCATTGAAAGCTAGAATACACAAAAGTACTGACTCAAGATAAGTACTGATTCTCCACAAATAGAAAATATAGCGAACTTCCCATAATAATTTTCAGATTGAGGATGCAGTATATCCTCGAATATACGTGTAAGAGTATATGAATCTAAACAGATTATTCTATGAACTTTCCTTAATAATAATTATCAAGTGAAAACCAAACAGATAATACATTACACGTCGCTATATAATTTTTAGAAGAAAAAATACATTGAATATATAAAAAAAAAATTGGAAAACGCGACATACAGGCACTACACAAATAGTGAACTTCTCTTAATAATTTTCTGACGAAAGGATGTTCTATGTATTATGAAACGAATAACAGAAATACTTGCTCTATCAAACCAGATTATTTTGTGAAGTTCATTTAATAATTTTTTGGTGAAAGTTACATGTATATGTAGATATAAAAACATATAAAAGTATTCAGAACACACGAGTTGCTAATCAGGTAATACCCTGCTCGAATAGGTAATATAGTGAACTTCCTGTAATAATTTTCTAGTGAAAAGTACATTATATGTATGTATAAATGATTATAGGAAAACAAACTCTTTCAAAATTATTTGTCGCAATGCATGCAAATTTGAAAAAAAAATCCAATGCATCAGATCAATTGATGAAAAATGGCTACAATCCTGATGAGTCCTGTAATGAGAAACTAATCTGGACAGCTTTTATAGCTTTTCATAGTAGTAATAACAATTATTATTTTTAAATTCAATGATAATAAAAAAAACTTGATTTTCACAAAACAGCTTACAAAAGCACTCCATTTAGCTCAACAATGTTCTTGAAGACAATAAATTCAAGAAGAGCAAGTTCAATGATATAGAAAAGTAAGAAAAATAGTAAGATATGAAATAAATATCTGACATAACAAAAGTATTTCCTCAGCTAGTGCCAAGATGGATATTGAGTTATATCTCACAGATACTGAAAATCTCTTCATTTTGATTTTCCATAAACAAAAAGTAAAATGTGTGTGTGTATGTTTCTATTCGCTTTGTTTCAGTTTGACTTTGTTATATAATTTGATGCGATTGTTAAATTTTGTAAATGGTATAAGAATATTAATAAACCTTAATTATGAAACTTGACTTATTTCTGAACCTGCTTTCTTTAAGATTTTCGTTTTTCTGACAATAAAAAGAATATACTCAATTTTTAAAACTGTACATTCACAACATTTTCAGGTTTTCTTTATAGGTGTAAAAACATACTGAATCTGTTATTCTCACAGGTACAAGATCATTATTACAATTAAAATTTCTAGAGTTGAATTATTGAAAATTGAAAATGGGTTAAAAATGTGGAGTTTCCAAATATAATTATCATGTCTATAAAAATTCACATTTTCACAACACAATATGGTTTGAAGGAATGAATAAAGTTGCAGAATGTTACTATAATATAATAATAATAATAATAATACTCAATTCATTTTGTTTTTATTACAATACTCCAAAACAAACCTCCTGTTTCAAGTATTCAATAAATTTTTGAAATCACAAAGCAACAAAATGCAAATCACTATGTGATAACTTATAGTGATATCTGTTGATGGTTTGAATAATAAATTTGGGTTCAATGTTCCTGATATAGCTGAACCAAATTTGAATAGGCCAATTGAAACAATTGCTTATCTTGAAGATTTGAATTTAGGACAATAACAATTTGGCATTCAATACCAATTTTTATTTGTCATCAGATCAAACATAAAAATAATCACATTTAAGGAAGCTTCAGGAAAATAATAAAGCTACAATTAACTTCTGAATGGATGTTGATATGCACAAACCTGTACATCACTCAGAACTTCCTCTTGTCTCCGTAATCTCGATAGCTCATTCTTTAATTTTTCCAACTGGATATTGGCATCTTTAAGGGTAGTAGACTTATCAGCTATTTCTTGGTCTCTCAACAATACCAACTGCTTAACTTTTGTTAATTCTTGGGATTGCAGAGTTCCAATCTCCTCATTATTTTCCTTATGAACTAATATCCTTGAATTAAATTCTAAAAAAAAAGGAATTTTTGAATAAGGGAACATTCTGTCTCAATATTAATAAAATTCCCAATTTGCTCTGAAGTTAAAAAAATAGGTCAACTCTTTTCTGGTTTTATATTTTTCACAGTGAAAGACTCCACTTCATAAATACACCTAATACATGAAACGTTGAATATACTGTACATTGTATATTTTTATCAGTTGCCTGTCTGAGGGGGGAAATGAGATAATTACCCCCCTCCCCCATGACTGCATTACTGTGACTGAAGTTTAAGTTTTTATATTGTATATGACACCTTCACAGAAGATAATATGCCCAAAAAAGGTGTTTATTCCTTGCTTAAGGATGATTATCCCTTTCCCTTATGGAATAACCCTAGAAACGCTCCTGATTTATTTATTTTGAAGGAGATAATATAAATTGCAATATGTTACAGGAATTTCTTTTTAATTTCAACAAACCTTCGGCACTTTTCAGAGACTCTTTTAAATTAGAAATTTGCTTGTAAGCTTCATCCTTCTCTCTTTCCAATGTCTGGATTCGCTTGTCCTTTTCCTTAAACAACTCTCGCCACTCGTGTTCCTTCTGTTCGAGTTTCCTGGCAAAATCAAACTCAAATTTCGATAACCTCCTTCTGAAATCTTCTGGTTCGATAGGACCATCTTCTTTAAAGCCTTCCGAGGACTGTATGGAATTGATACTGGACGTTGAACCTTGGGCTGATCGCCCCCTTAAGGCTTCGATTTTCTGTACTGTGGATGATGTGATTTTTGCGGTTAACTTGGTCAAATCACTCCCTGTTTCTTCACGTATTTTATTTTTCAGCGAGGCAAACATTTTAAATTACAGACCTAAATGATATACATTGCTACTTATTTCATGTCAGGAAATTAGTAGGTACGTTAAAATTATTATTACACCTACAATAAATTAACTTGAACACGTAGAAATATTGAAACTATCGATAATTCTGACATTTCTCCTTATCTTTCACTTTACAATACATTACAGTATTACAGCACTTTTGACAAATCGTAGGATTCGTAGGCGCTTTCCAGCAATATTAATGTTCAGCTCGGTACAGCTCCGACACAACGCTTTGCGTTCTGGCAACGCAAAAGGTGTTCCATAAACTCGAATGATCTGGCTCTGGCTCCCGGTACACATGATAGCTCTCGCTTATGGCGTACTGTTTTTTGATTGACCGCTGACTGAGTTCTGTGTCATTCAGTGGCCAATCGGAAGACAATACGCTGTAAGCTCAACTACAAAAAGCTAGAATATGAACCCGGCATAAGGTGGTGCTTATCGAGTTTGTACGTATGCGATTTTGTTTTACTGTTCCACACAATACATATGGAATAAGTATGTCCTTATCTCTTTTTCGTATACGATTTGAAACCGAACGGTTCGAGAATAGACCCCCTGCACCAGAACCGGAGTTCTACCGAGTTGAACAATTTCATTTTGGCATTTGACAAGCGCCTTAAGGTGAGTTCCCAATGCATCGTGTTTGCTCTTCGCGTCGCGCGTCACGTATTCTGATTGGCGAATTCTTGACACGATTCACCAATCCGTCAATCAGAATGCGTGAAGATGGCGTGACGCGCGACGCGAAAAGAAAAAACGCTGCATTGGGAACTCACCCTTACGCCTCATATTATGGCCAAAGATTATCTTTGTTATGGCCACAGTATAAGCCTTAAGGTGGCCTTCCATACCAGCTTTCAGCTTCAACTTCTTTCGGAAGAAGTGCTGCCATTTTTATATGACCATTTCCACAAGGGTAGAAAAACGCTACGCTTTACGTCAACTGTCAAATAATTTTACTACATTGTTAATTAATTTAATTGTCAGTTCTTGGCAAAAACACCGAAGAATAGTTTGATAACACTTCCTAATTTATTTGGTTTGGGTTTAATGACTTATATCATTTTATTCGTTTCATTTATATGACTTATATGTCTAAAAAAAGAGATGGCAACATATTCATAAACAAAGATAGTCAACGGCATGACGCTAAAAGTAAAACTTGAACCAACAAACAGCGGCATGACCTTGAAGAAGCGGCGGCTACTTTTGAAGTACTCTGATTGGCTAGAGACAAGAAGCCAGCGGCAAAAAGCTAGTGTGGAAGGCCGGCTTTATACTGTGTTATGGCATCACGCATCACTTCATTAATCATTTACTGATCAAGTGATCAAGCAGCGCAGGAGAATGTGTTATTTCTCAGAGTAAAAAGTCTTTTATTACTCTGAGGTTCTCATCAGAATAGATTTTTCTGAGGTCGGGTTTCACCGCTTTCAAAATTTGTTACGTAGATAACCAACTGTTCTCTAAAACTGGTAATTTTTGGTCGGTTAGAATTTCGGAAGTAATCTTCACGAGCATAATCTAGTTTAACGCCAAATTCAACTTTATTCAAATGGTTTTTTTCAATTATCATCTCCTAGTGGACAAAAGCGGCGCTTTTTTCGTTTCCTTCGGTAGCAACACAAGGTGCGTTTTGTTGTCAACCCGAAGAATAGAATAAATGTATTCGTTGTGCAAGAAAACCAGAGCATAAAAGATGATAAAACCAGATATTACAAATAAATCACATTTTTTTTCATTTTTCAATTTTCATGGAGAATGTTTCCCTTTTCAACATGAATTTTTGACAGTTCTGCCATCTTTTGATCAGTGGATAAAATAATATCGATTGACAGTTGTGCTCAGGTTTCTGAGGAACCATTCTCAAAACTTCATTAAAAGTTTCTAGATGGCATTACGTCAGTTCATCTACAGGGAACATTGTTTATAGAGAAAGAAGATCTCTATAAACAATGCTGGGAAAGAATGAAAATATCTAGAATACTTTCTGAGAAAATGTCCAAATTGAACCAACCAACTAGAGTGTATTTGTTCGAAAATTTTAAGATAAGGATGTAAATTACCTGGAATATGTAGCTTTAGCCAGAAAAGCAGGTGTTTTTTGTTACCCCCTAAAATACTGCCTTTATTGTGGGATTATTGAAGATAATAAGCATATTCATCAATATCAAGTTTTAGCAAACAGAAAAAACTTTAAATTCTTGAACATAAATACCTAACTAGTAGGATATACAGATCCAGATCATATTTTTTTCTGTTTGTGGGATGCACTTTCACAAGCCACCTTCAGTAAAGCCTCTGCGGGCTAGTGATGATGGGGGTATTACCTTTAAGTGTGCGATCCCCTAAGCATGTTGAAAGGGTCAGTTCGCAGTTACCACAAGTGATATCGTGAATGAAAAAATAAATAAAAAAAATCCGTTTTAGGTTTTATTGTTCTTTGGGATTCTTCAATATATACATTTCCTATTTTTCTATCCCTATGAATTTACTTCTCACGTAACAATTTTCAACTAACTACCCTAGAATACAGATATCACTTCAGTTGGCTTTTGTACCCAGAATGTGCCACCATTCTCAGCAACGGTGGCGCTAGAACAAAAAGAAAGTCAGTATTGCCGTTTCACTTTTTTTCAAGCCAATAACTTACGTAACAACATATTTTCCAGGAGCTTTGGGAGCCTTCCAGGATAACTTGAAGTTGTTTTTATCTTCAGAGTTTTTATGAGTTGCTGCACCCTGTAAAAATAATGGTATGACTAACATATTGTCAAAATATTGTCTTAATAATTCATAAATTTTTTTTTTAAAAAATTGTAGTTCTTGTAGAAAAGTTTTTCGAGTAAAAATTGTGGGGTAATACAATGTCGGCACATGTCTCAGGTATACGAAATAAAAATAGTCAAGCTCGGCACAGAGATTGAAAGATTCACTTTTAAAATGTTTAAACTCGGCACATATGGTTCAACCGTTGGAAGATCGGAATCAATGCAGACAAAAGCAAGGCCATCCTGTTCACGAGGCGACGTAGGACACCAGAGGGCCATGTGACTATGAACGACGAGGACATTCCATGGGTGTACCTAGGAGAAATACTAGACAAGAAACTCACGGTTCAAAGGCACGCCGCCCATAGATTAGCACTAGCCAAGGCATACGCCTCATCAGGACAATTATCCTGGCTATAGTGTTATAAGCGTCGACCGCTTGGGGTCAATCAATGCGCGAACACATAGAGACAAAGAATCCAGGCCTTCTTCAACACGTCTGGCTACGAATGGCAATGGACGCTCCGCGATACATGCCAAACAGGTTCATCTACCGAGACCTAGATATCCAACCGGACTACATCAACAGGCTGATGAAAAACCAAGCGGGGAACAACTCTGGAAGGAGTAGGAGTCAGAGAACCAGCCCTACCGGGTTTTCATGAGTACACGGATTGAAGGAACTCGCCCCCTAGACGAGCACCCACACACTACACATGTTGAGGAGAAAGCAGGAGAAGGGAACTAGGAAGTTTCAGGAGCATGCCAAGGATAAGGAGACCAGGGGATGACGAAAAGGGCACATGGGGGCCTACTCGTCTGGCTGCAGCCCAACAAATACTAATACTATACAGCTCCTTTCATTTACTAAGGCGGTCAGTACACACTTGATAACGATCGCAGATAATGAACCGATTGAAACGTCGTGCTCATAGTAACAATCCAGACAATGGAAGTCCGCAATAAAAGCATGCAACATGCAATTGTAACTGCTGTTTACAATTTAATAGGTAAATTGGTATTACTAACAGAAATATTTTAACAGAAAACAGTATTCTCCAAATATTTTAGGACTGAAATTAGTGATTTCATCATTTTCCAGATTAAAAAATTGATTTTGAAAGAAATTAAAAGTTTGGTTACAAATAGTGACAAGTAGTTGTATTCAGAATGTCATATGGATACAAAAAAGTGAAAATATACCTGGTTTCATTTAAAAATTGAAAGTACACATCACTTCCGTTGATGGAAGTTGCATGAAGCTGGGTCCCTTGCCAAAAAATCTGTTTAGGAATTTTTTCTTGGATTGCTTGATCGATTGAACTGTCACAAATTCGAAGCTCTTCCGAATAATAGAAAAAAATGCACAAGGTGTCATTTGAAAAAAATATATATAAATTTCTAGTTGTAACGTCAAAATAAGCGTGATTAAGTACTAGTGACAAACCAAATTATTTGAAACCTGCATCTTCAAGACTATATAAAAATGGCGGGTGATATTTCACCTCATGATCACCTGGTAGGTACCTAAAGATTTCTCATGATTTTTTTTGTTTTAAGTATCAGTACTTGCATCTTCGAAGATGAGTAACTTGTTGATTTACCTTATTAGCTCCATGACAGCTGATAGTTTTTGCGTATTTGTCGCTATCCTTAATTTGGAATTCTCCAACTGCTTTGTCGCCGTTTCTAACTTGAAGGAGGAATCCTTTGAAGCTCTTGCCACCGATAACAATGTCTAATGTCTCTCCAGCTTTGACTTCTTTTTTGCTGACTGAGACCTTGTATGGAAATGCGGATGACTGGGGGTCGACGGGATGTTTGGGGGTCATGTCATCGCAGGTTTGAGTAGGAGCACCCCCTGAGTACGCATGGCAGTATGCGATAGTGCAGAGAAGGACAAAGATTGATAATTTGGACATCCTGAAATGAATAGGGTTGAGTATAGAGTGTGGAAACATCAAGTGATTATTCCGAAGTTTTTCTTTAGGAATATTATTCATTTAATAACATTTCATGCTTTTGACTTGTTCTGAACTCATTTCTCTTTATATGTTATAGTCGTAGAAAAAGTATAGTGTATAACATGCACGGAATGCTCATTTCTTGCTGGTTATACAAGTACAAGTAAGTTATACACATAAAAAAGTAATTTTTCACAGTTTTCAACAATTCGCAATCGCAATTTTTCACATTTTTGAAGAAGGCTGAATGGTTGCTTCGGGATGTGTTCCCTGAGGCATACAACCTTCAGAATTTCAAAAAGAACACCAATTCCTACCTTATTTCCCTCGGCTCTCGCGATCTTCTCTGAACAATATAGGATTTTCCTTTTCGTGAGAACCAGAACTTGAAAAAAAACTGTGCCCTAATTCAAACGACCTCGTTTCTCTTAAAATAACTGATATCCCCATGGCGGAGCAGGAAATACGGGCACCCTCTATACCTATTTGCAACCAATACACGAACAAAATTGATTTTTATAAACCACATTGAGTTGACATGTTCGATATCATAGAAAATCAAGTGGTCCACGACCACGTTAGTCATACCATTGCCATAAAAATAAAAAAAATGATATTGAATTCATTTATTATAGTGAAAAAAAATTGAAAAGCTCAGTAAAGTCGCTAATGTACGGAACGAAGTCCAAGGTGAAAACAGGCGCGTGCCTAATATACATATAACTTTTTAGAAGGTATAACTGATACTGTCATTGTAAATAATATGCTCGAAAAGGGCGATTACCCCCTCTCCCATGGAACGGTTGGAATGACCGGATTGGCCCTAAAAAATGTAAGGACGAAAAAAAAAGTCTCATAAATTTGCTCCAATGTTATTGATTACAAAATACCAGTTATACAGTGTGGGCCATAACGTTTGCAGCATATGGAAAACATTTTTATTATCAAAGTTATAAGTGATCGTTTCTGTATATTGGAAAACCTAATAATCGATTTTGACATACGTCACTTGACTATAAATATGGCGGAAATTTGGAAAAATTGATTACGAATTGGCAAAATTGAGATTATTTGTAAAGACAGCAAAAAAGTTGTTTGAGAAAGTTTTTTCTAATTCAATTCTAGGGTCACATGCGGAATTTGAAATATCTATTGAATTAAATTGAAAATCGCACTTTTTTCTAAATATTTTTTTACTGATTAAAAAAATGCTGCTTTTTTGATCTCAACTAAAATCTCAAATATTCCACGTTGTACTGTAAAAAAAGGAAAAACACACTTCTTAGAAACAACAGACCTATTTCAGTGCTATCTATTAGCTCGAGGGTCATGGAAAAACCCACCAGCATCAGAGATAAACTGGCTTGAAAATTATGGTGAAACTCTGGATGTGGCATTAGATATCTCCAAAAATTGCGTTCTCTAAGCATTCTAGCATCGCACTGTTTCTTCATTCATCGATGATTTACTTGGAGCTACGCCCAGTGCATAGCTTTGCAGAGGCTAGTACCCTCTATACTGCTCTTTTTTTTCAAGGCTCCAAAATGCCAGTCCTTGAAAGCAGAAAAGAACGGAGGAGCAACGAAAACGATTTGAATATGGAATTTTATAATTGTGATCCAACAACTTGGTAGAATTCAAAGCGATCAAAAACCTTTCTATAGAAAACCCATTCTCACAATGGCTAGCATAATTATGTCAGTAGTATCCATCAATGGAATCATCCATTTCAGTGCTCGGTTTCACCATCAGCACATGGGAAAAAACATATGAGGTACATCGCCAAAAACTTGGTCTTCTGGTTCGTGCCAAGTGATTATAATTTATAACAGATCCAACCTGTCCTGGAATATTGATCCCATATATAGATGGAATCAGCCCCCAAACACAATAAAGCCCCCCTAAAGAGCAAATCGTTTCACTGTTAGCGGTTCCATCGATCACAGTTCTCACATCCTAACCGGATATTTATTTTCCTGAGGCATACATCCTGTAGAAATTCACAACCCAATTCCCAATCATACATTCCCTCACGATGTTCTCTGAACATTACAGGATTTTCCTTTTCGTGAAAACCATGCAAATCTTAAAAAGACAACATTGTCACTTTTTGATAAAACTACATTAGCACAAATTGCCAAAACTATTTCTCAAAAACTTGGATTTTCTATTCCATGTCTCGCTCACGAACTCGCTTACTTTTCTTGATCACCTCCGAGAAGTTGGCAATTTCTCTCTTTCATAGATATTGTCACAGCCGATTCATGAAACACCCTAACTAATTTCGCCAACAAATCTCTGTCTATTATAGTTTATTTATTATCTCAGAAACATTCAAGGGCATAAATTGTTCGATTCAC
Source organism: Chrysolina haemoptera (assembly GCA_958298965.1). Classification (NCBI taxonomy): domain Eukaryota; kingdom Metazoa; phylum Arthropoda; class Insecta; order Coleoptera; family Chrysomelidae; genus Chrysolina; species Chrysolina haemoptera. The sequence goes on along the minus strand of OY282589.1, from coordinate 32,487,194 downwards.
AGTGTATTGAAAATTCAATAGGAATCTAATCTGGACTGTAGAAAATTTATAGTTGAAGAAGAGATACAGAATGAAGCTTCTCTTTTTTTATTATTATTCAAAAAACCCGTTCATTTATTCCTGCAACTAAGCAATAGCTCTCACTCACCTCAAGTATGATTTCCTAGGTTTTTTCTTGTTCTCTCACCAACAACGAGGTTACAACTGACTGAAACTATATGTTCACGCAAATTTACTTTCATTCAGATCTAGTAGGGGTATATAGACAAAATTTCAGCTGAAACGAGTTTTAATTATTAAAGCAGGCTCGGATCTGCCCAATGAAATGTCGCCCCTTGGCCATATAGAAAAAACCTGGGTGGATAATATTGATAATTTACTGGCAAGAGTTAAGAAAATATATATTTTTTATTTGCGTAGTGGTGTGACCGTAACAAACTCATTTTGAACCCTAGAAAGTCAGTTTCAATGAAAAAACTCCAATGAAAAAAATAATACAGTGTGTTGAATTTAAAAGTTGCTAATGGGAATATCTCGTATATGAAAAAAGATTGAGAAATAATACATCATTAGAAAGCCCTTTAAAAATTATTTCCAGGGTACCCAATTTTAGAGGTTTGAGGGGTGTTATCATTAAAAAAAAGGTTGAAAAGTTTAGCAGCTTTCAAAAATAATATTTTTTTTCGTTTCACAGTAAATGCTGAAAATGATTTTTATAACTTTTCAATAATAACAGAGCCTATTTTCATATATGTGTCTCGCCTTGGTGAGATATATTTCGGAATTCTAATGCGATAGTCAAGTGATTAAATTGTATAAACTGCATATTTCAGATGGCCGCATAGGAAAAAATCTAAAGGGGTCAAATCTAGAAATCATTGAGGCCACTCCAAAAAAAAAACAATACCATGATTGTTGAATAAGAACAAAAGAAATAAAAAATGCAATGCTTTGAATGTTGAATAAGTACAAAAATATGACCTTTTCATATCAAAATATTTTCTAAAGAGAGAAGATTAAATTTATATGTAGGCATATACACATACACACGAACACCCATACACACACGTACGCACCCACATAGATTGATGCAATTATACACATATATACATACATATACAGGATGTTTCCGAAATTGGGGCAATAAATGAAATGGGAAAAATGACAAAACAAAACGAAATGGAAGAATACTCATATCGATCGAACATTTAAATTAGCTATGACATAAATTCTTTCCCGATATCATTTCACTTCGCTTCAATATATAACAATGGAAATTATTCAATTTATAATAACAATAATTTTGATAACAAGTAAATTTCGATAACTCACTGTTTCAACAATTTTATTGAACATAAATATAATGGTGAGTTTTTCTAGAAGGTATAAAAATCAGTTACTTCTGTTTGACTACGGGTAAACCTCATTCCACCAGTGGTCGTATTCTGATTCTTCGGACTATACTGAATTTTCGTAAGTTTTCTCTTTTTAGTAGGTTTATCTTCTGAACTTACATTTGATTCTTGCTTTTCTAATTCTAATAGAGCTTTCACTGTATAGGTAATACCATTTACAATTACGTCTCGGCCCTTTATTCTTGCATCCAAATTCTGCTCCTTCGCGGTCTTCAAACGTGCTCTCAAGATTTTCTGATCTTCCCTATCTGCTGGACATAAATCCTGGGCTATGGAATCGCCGCTACACTTGAGATTTTTTGTTTGCTTCAAAATGGATTGTTTTCTCAGGTAAGAAAGAAATTCTACCAAAATCGGAGACTTTTGCGCTTTGCCTAAGGTATCAAGAATATTGGTTTTCAGCAGGTTATTCAACGCAAAAAGTGTATCTTTTGTAAACTTTTGGTACTTTTCATGAAAAAACGTCATTCCCACACCTTTTCCAAGTAAAAAAGGCACACTACCTCAACAACGGTGGAGGTGATCGTTTTCGAGATATTTACAATTTTCTATATTGATGCATGTTAAATATCTCGAAAAAAATCACCAAGTGATCGAAACACGTGTCAGGGTGTTAAAAATAATGGTTTGGCGTTGTGTTAAAACTTCAGAATATTTATTACTACACCAAACGTTCCAAACAGTGCAGTGCAAGTATAAAAATATGGTACTTTTCATTTGAAAAAAAAACTAGTTACGTACAGTTTTTTGAACAACTTCTCAGTTGATCTGGATAGATACAAATAAATGAATTGAGCATATTAAGTCTTCCTGTAGTCTGTGCTACCGAGGAGTGCTTCTTGCTGTTGAGTTTTGGGTGTTATCGTTCATTGGATGATCCAGGATAACTCTAATGTTGCCTGACCTATCCTTGCACTGACGAGTGGGAAACAAACCATAAAACATGTCATGATTGATTGCAATTAGCACTTGCAATTGTGTCCTTCCGTAGGAACATTGCACAAATGGATGTCAGATGTAATTCAACGTTCGTAGGGGGCAGCAATTGTTTTTTGACAGATATTTGCCTCAAATTTTATTCTCCACTTAGTGCGATGGTGTAGAGAGAAGGGGATTATGACTTCGTCAAAATTGTTCGTTTCATTTCATTTTTTCGGGTGACATGTTCAAACGGAAAGATCCAGCATAGTCTAGGAACTTTCTGTATTGCATTTTTGTGATGAGCATCAGTTTTGTTGTGTGTAGGGTGTTCATGAATATTTCAATGTTCCTTTGTTTATCTAAATTACGTAACGTGTACATTATGTTAATAGCTCGTACAGCTAAATGTTGGTGCATATTGTTATCTCGTTTCGGGTGAAGATTTCTATGCATGAAGCGTTAAAGTCAAGGTTGAAATTCAATGAGATGAATCTTTTTTGCATCATGATGATCTGAAAAAAAAAATGGTTACTCGACCCGAAACTGTATTCAAGATCGAATAGATGCAGATACAGGGCGATTCGCAGGAGAAAATCGATGTTTACAAAAATCACACCAGGGGACGAGATAGGTTCAAAATATTAACGAATTCGTTATCAAATGTACTGGACAGTTAGGACAATTCATTTATAGCTGCAAAATCAACAATAAATACCAATGAACTAATTATACAACTCATAGATACTAATACAGTACTCTGCCTACTTCATTGGATACTAATTATTCTTTATAAACTTCTACTTGTGGCTCAATTTCTCAACTCTGACTTAAACTTGTTTGCTCGCATCGCCTTGCTTACAGCGAGTGACCCGGAACCAATTTATCCCCTGTATCTTCGTTGTTATTATGTATGGATATTTCAAATTTGGTGGATATAATTGATGTTATGAATTTACAATTTAGCAAGTATCAGACCGAATATGACACTTCCGGTTTGACCGGAAGCGCATCCAATTTTTTTCAGTTCAAATGGAAAGTACCAATTTTTTTTTGAAAATTACAATTCTGTACAAAATAACCTTTCCAACGACATATTACAATCATACTTATAATTCACAAACCGCAATCTTGACAGAGGCGCAAGGAAACGAGAAATTGGCTGAAAGTTAGCTACGCCACTGTCTGAGCGACACTGCGCGCCAAAGGCGGTGGAAATGCCGATTTTTGCGAAAAATCAAATTAGGGGACAAGATAGGCTCAAAATTTTAACAATCTCGTAATCAGAATATCAAAGTTATTACCAATACGTCCCACTTCTCATGGAAACACCATTTTTCCCCATAGTGACATACACTGCACGCCAGAAAGGATGGAAATAACAAATTCTGTGAAAAATAACATTAGTAGGTAGTAACAACCTGTGCAGAAGAACATACGGGAAAATCTGGGGGCTACAACCAAAAATTATTATATGGCTATGCCGAGATCATTAGACCCATGATAGAATATATATATGGTTCGATGTTATGGTGTCCAAAGACTCGGCAGGCTGGGGCGATCCAAAGGCATGCCTGGCAGCCAAGGGAGCTATGATGACAACCCCAACAGCCTCCGCAGAAGTCTTGCTGAACCTACCGCCACTTCATGTCAATGTATAACTCGTAGCCTTGTCAGTCAACAATAGATTGACGGATTGACCAGAGGGCAAGCGCCCATAAGCAGACTACCCAGTAACATGAACAACGAGCTAAAGGAACATCGGAGAAATTGTAGATTAGGTCAAACGGACAAATCAGCAGTGGCGGAGCATGCGCTCAGTGAAGGGGATCACAGGACACTTTTGTTAGACGTAAAACTCCTTGCCCCAGACCAGGAGTATCATAGTCGACTTGTACGGAAAACCAAAGAGATCCACAAGCAAGCGCACGGTGAATTTCAATTGAAAAGAAGAGACTGAACCTCAATCGGATATGGAATCCCTTTCTCAAAAATGCTAAGGACAGGACAGAAAAACAATTTAATGATAACAAGTACAATAATCTTAATAACGCAATCACAAGTAGGCACGAACCAAGAAAGTGCAACTATAATGAGCAAGACTACCTTGAGTCATCGGTGAAATATGAAAGATGTACAGACATGCTCTGAAGAAGTTAACCACTCAAGCTATATAGCGAAACGTTAAGAAACAAATCAAAAAAAACAACGGCCTTTAAACTCGAATAGTGATAGGAAAGGAATAGAATCAAAAAATATACGGAAACATTTCTTGAGGGATTACTGAGAATCATTCTTGTAGGAAATTGAAATATCTTTCGTCCTGTTTTTGTTTGTTGTTTTGTTTTTTTCCGTTAACCAGCTGTCGTCACCTTACGAACGGCAGCCCTCAAAAGTCGAAACTTGTGCGAGCCAAGGATTAACGAGGTCTTACCTTTTAACGTGCGATTCCCAGCACTTTCTCGGGCCATCAGATAAAAATCTGAAGTCGCTAAGGATTCGAACCTAGGCGACCAGCAGTCAATGGTTTTGAACACTTCAGTCTCAACCACTGAGCTACTTGACCCTTGTTGAAACCGTATTTTTAAAAACCCTATAATTTCCACGATAACCTCAAAAAACTATTTACTATTATTTAAATTGAAAATTTTCTTTGTTCCATCTCTGGATTGTTCGTAAATAATTCTCGTTTGGCATGGTTCCAACTATTAGTATGCCAAATCTGGTGGTGTTAATTGGACTAGATTAACACACGATATTTGTAGTTACAATAAATAGGAAATATAACGCTAGATCTCTACCGTGCTTCATTTCAACATAAAAACGACAACTTTGAACGGGGAAGCGCTTGAGGTCGTCAGGTACCAAATAACCTTTAAAATGAAGCAGATTTTCAATTATTATACTTAGCATGTTATGTATTCATTAGATGTTATAAAATACCGGCAACTTTCTACTCAACACCTTGTAGTCGAAAGGAGGTTGTTGATGTCAAGGTGATCGATTTTATTAATTTGTACATTCATCATTTTTCCGCTTTTTATTCAGATACCATTACTCAATCAGCGTAAATGCAGTCGCATTGATTCTACGCTGGATAATGATAAATTAATTATACGAATTATTAAGCAAATACACCTGTACTGAAGCGGTATTTAACAGTTGGTTTTACTTTTATACCGTTACTCAATACGAACGTATAGGTATGTCCATGCAGTTTTATTGCGAAAAGTTCCTTTTTCAGCAAGTTAATGTGAAACGCCTAAGTGCAAAGTTTATGCTGTTTCCAGTTTGTCTTGGCTGTTGGTCCAGAGGCATATTTCTTGTTTATTCGTCAGATGCACTGGATTTGTCGGAGTAAACCAACAAAATCTTTGAAACAATGAGAAACGAACACATACTTAAAAAATAACCCAAGCGGCAAAACTACGTTAATTTCACTCTACGCAAAAAACTTTTATACATTTAAATATTTTTTTGAGGCTTCCTTTCAAAGATTTTTTACGTTTATTTTATTTTGTAATTTTTATCTACAGGGTGTTTCCGAAACTGGAGCAATAAATGAAATGAGGAGTAGAAAATGACAAAACGAAATGTAGAAAAAAAAATATTTTGGCAGATATTGAATTTTAAAGTTTTCAAAACTGTTTTTGGTAATCACTGATCAGAGGTCTACAGCCTGCGCAAACCGCGCTGAAATACTGCCAGCGCGCAGACACCAGTGTCTCCCAGTGCCAGTGCCTCCCAAACGAAGGTAACTGAAAGCAATTTCATAAAATTTTACTAAAAAAATTTCGAAAATTTTTGATTGCTTGAAAAACGAAAATTCTTGCCATTTATGGTTACATTATGTTCCAAGTAATAACCCATTTTCTTAATTGCTTCAATTTCACTCTGTATAGCCTTCAGGAGGAGATTACATTTTTTTAAATTGAATTAATTGAGTCACATGTTTTACACCAATTTAACGGATTTTCCGATTCAACGTTTGCTAGTAGAGTTCGCAACTTTTTCTGAGAGAGAGGTGGGTTCGAGTCAAGTTTCCCAACACGAGATCAGAGATCGAGTGTTGCTTTTCTTGATTGAAGATTGACCCGTCGAGCTCAGTCCTCACATCTGGAGTTTTTTTTTTTATAGAATATATGTTTCCTATCAGCTGGTCCACTAAATCCATGGAATAATATAATCGTTTATCTCAGAATCCCCAATTATCTCCTATTTAAGTGGAAACGATGAGATTTCATTCACCAAAAATGTTTCATTACTGGTTGCCAGATAGTTATTGTAATATTTAACACTCTGTACATTTTTCGTTGTATCTATATGAATAATAAACATTCTTTCTCTTGAAATATTTTTGAGGCCAGTATATATAATGACACAATAAAAAATGATTTCAGACAGCTAGGACAGTTATACTTACAATCCGAAAAAAACTTTGATTTGATTAAAATATATGAATAAAATTACTGTTACATAACATTTATTCTAATCTGTCCCACTTTTACGGCATAGGTGAATCTGTGGAACTTTTGGTAATGCTGATCAAGGTTTATCGTAATACATGATGATATTAAGATAAAATATATATAGGGTGATTCATAGTGATACTGTTAAACTGTTGGAGATAAAGCCGTTCCTTTCATTTCAACAAAAAAGTTCTTTGGAAATTTTAGTTATAAAAAAATGGTTCCTACCCATTGGATACGGCTGTTGAAAAAAATTGTTGTTAAAATTGTTATTTCCGTTAAACTGCTGTCGTCCCCCTACGAACGGCAGCTCAGAACGAGGTCTTACCTTTTTACGAGCGGTTCCTAGCACGATCCGAGAATAGATCTCGAGCGGAGGTCGCCCGTAAGCTACCATCCAAACCACAACTTCACCCTGCGTTGCTTGGCTTTAGATATCGATGACCCCGCGCTTAACCGTTCGAGCTATCCTCTCGGATCGGTGACTCAGCACTTCTGATGCCGCCTATATAGCTAACGAGTATACGAGTACTTACCGAAAGTAATATGAAAAAATATATATATAATTACCAGCCACGTGCGCTATCCACTGCGCTAATCCCCGTCACATCTACCGTCTTGCTATATATCTAAATATCTTATTTACATTATTATTATTTACTATAATAGTGGAATGAGGGCGCAGTGCTTATTACATTGCACAAGTATCTGTTATTGTGTTCCTCGTCCTCATTATACAGTGATTGTTCGTTAGTATTTGAATTACTCCACTGTGAACTGGATTGGGGTGAGTTAGAATATGTGCTGAATGCCTGAAAACTGGCACTTTCTCCCTTTCAGTAAGTGGAAATGTTCAGTTGAAGTAGATTTTACAAAATCTCATGCGCACTTCTTGTTTATGTTCAAATAGATATTGCTCTGAATATTAGTTGGTAAATTTAGGTAGTTGGATTTGTATTTTTGTATTTTCTGAATCCAAATTGATAAATAAAGGATTTTCATGTTTGCATGTTCTTCAAGAAACAGTTTTATGATTTTTTCATAACTGATCCATCTTTGATTTGTTATTGAGATAATCATATTTTGTGAAATGGATGTACTTAACACAAGGCTATTGAAGACATAAGGAACAGCTGTCAAGATTCAGGTAATTTACTTATAAACAGTTCCATACAAAACTAATATTTTAAAAGTACAGCAATATATCCATTACTGTAATAAACTGGTTCTTCTTGACTGTCGAAGTTTTTCAAGGGTCTTACATTAGAAAATGGGTTTCTATGAGGTTCATTCTTAACAACACAACTAACATTTTCTCTCACCAAAGCCACATCTTGACCAAGTTCTCCTGAGGTATATGCAGTGAGAATCAGAGGTACCCCAGGATAATGCAACAAACTGGGAATACTGTCTTTCCATGAATTATTTTCTGGTTCATTCTGGTATTCATGAAGGCCACAGTTAAATGCTACAACTACATCAGGTGGTTTCAGGACTTTTACGATTTTATGATACAGCTGAGAGTAGTATGAGATTTGAGTTTTAACATTCTTTGATTCACAACTATCACATAAATGTTCTGTGTATTTATCGATTGTGTCATTGGGTTTCAACTCAGGGCCAATCAAAATGTATTCCAGACTTTTTAAATTTTCAATCCAATGAAAAGGCAATTCTGACATTATTTTCCACTGCAAAGCCAATTCGGTAGTGTTAGCCCCAACTATATGAACTGTGAAGTTTTCTTTAGGGAAAATTCTATTAGACAAGTGCCCACTGATTTCCATTCCATACAAAATGGTAGCTACGGATGATATAAGATCGGACTTGATGATCATGTCCTCTTTCCGACCTTCACCATTTAAGTAGGTTTTATCGTATAACTGTACAAGTTCTTGCAGGGTATTTGGAAGAACTTTCAAACTATCATCAAAGTCGTTCACAACTATACCAAAGTATTCGTTTTCTTCACGCAAGTATCCTATATCCACCTCCAAACTGAGTTTAAGTTCAGCGCAATGCTTTTGATGTTCTTGATAATGGTTAGTTTTGTGTGCTTCTGAGCAATAACAAACATTGTTGCAATTTTGGCAGTTAGTCGTAACTTCACTGGAAAAGCACACTTCACAAACTCTAGGGAACATCCACATTTGCATTTCATGAGCATACAACTCTCGCTTGAGGTGTTTTTTCCACAAGTCGAAAGATAACTTTTTCCGCTTAACAAAATCTTCGTAACTACCTAGTGAAAAATTGTCTAAGAATCTGTTAGTTTTGGCAATGACCAAACATATTTCCTTGTGATATTTCCAATCCAATATTTGATGGTTTCTGCAACAATATACTGTTGTCCTACAACTTGAGCACCTCTGGAGGAAATTCTTTTCTTTACATACATGGCATATATTGCAGTTGAAGAAAGAGTTGTAATTAATTGAGGACGCCATTTCAAGAAATGTCTGATAAACTCATTTCAACTTTCGACATCTCGTGTACTTCATTTAAATTTAAATGAGACTCAAATCTCAAATGAAACACTATGAACTCTTATGGAATTTAGGCAATTTAGCAGTTGATCACCATTATATTGTTTTTTTTAGCGCCACCTAGCGGGAACGTATTTCGCGATTCAAAGAAGAAAAGAAGAAGAAACATTCGGGTTGAGGTTAACTTCATAATGTTCATATCATTTTCATTTATTCATTTTGTTTGAGTTGTAGGTTGTAGGTCAGTCTCAAAACTCGAGAATAATTTGTAATTGATATTGGTGCTTCATTCAAGAAATTTAATTCAAAATATGGCCGACGAAGAATTCGACGATAACGATGTAGGGGACGATTTTGACGACGATGTTGAAGATGATAACATTGAAGAACTGGAACAACCTGATGAAGACGGAGACAATATCGATATCCTTGCTCCTGGTCAAGCAGGTGGCGGAGTGCCTAAAGAAAAACGAATAACGACTAAATACATGACAAAATATGAACGTGCTCGGGTCCTAGGTACAAGGGCTCTTCAGATAGCCATGTGTGCCCCTGTCATGGTGGAATTAGATGGGGAGACTGATCCCTTACAAATCGCAATGAAGGAGTTGAAACAGCGTAAGATTCCCATCATTATACGTAGATACCTACCTGACCATTCATATGAGGACTGGGGCATTGAAGAACTTATCATTATTGACCATTGATTAGTAAATGTATTATATTTAGGGTAAGAGAAATTTTTTGTAAAGTTTTTAATAAAAAACATATTTTAACCTGGTTGTTTTAAGTTTTTGTTGTGGTCTGTTCAAAGAAATGTGTCGGAATTATTGTGTGTATGCTACAGACAGTTCAGTTCACTAGGTTATATTTAAGTGTGGAACCAGTGAAATGTAATTTTCAATCAATTCAGAAAATTGTCCATCACAAATACATTATATTGCGTCCAAACCCGTTATTACTAAGAGCTAAACTGTCTTGTAAATTATGAGAATACTTATCCGAGAGGATAGCTCAAACGGCAGAGCGTGTGGGTCATCAATTTCTCGAGCCAAGATGGATGGATGGAGACTTACGGATGACCTTCTTTCGAGATCTATTCTCCTCAGATCGTGCTAGGAATCGCACGTTGAAAGGTAAGACCTCGTTAATCCTTAGCTCGCACAAGTTTCGACTTTTGAGGGCTACCGTTCGCAGGGGGGCGACAGCAGGTTAACGAAAAAAACAATTTTAACAAAAAATTTCAACTTCGGGGTCTTAAAACGCATGATGGTGAATGTGTATACAAATACTTACAAGTTATGATGAAATATTTGTACTGAACAATAGCATTTCTCAAAAAATTTAGTTCTCAATCAAGTAGAAATATCTTTATCAGTTTTTCTTCCTAATTATCAGGATCATTATTTCTTGTTGGAAAAGAGTAATTTTGAAAATTCTTAGAATAAATGTTCATTTTGGAAATGACGTACTACAAACCTATACTGGTGAGAGTGAGTATTCCCTATTTAAAAAAAATACTAAGAGTTGGGACCAATATAGTCTGCCTTTCTGCTGTGTACATCAGAAGTTGAACCTCACAGAAGTCCATACAATGCAATTCTACGAAACTGTACATAATACACTTCTATAGCAGTTTATTTTTATTTTCTGGGTATCATATTCACAAAAGTATTCATTTGCCTTATAAAATCTAGATTTTATATTTTTAAGAATAAAGTTATTTTTGACTTTGATTTGACATAGTGTATAGGTGAACAGATTGGGACTCTTATGACAACCTTGTGTAACATAAGCTGTTTAGACAGGAAATTGTTTGAAAATATGACTGCTAGTCTGAATGGAGAACCCCTTATTTAATAATAAAATTTCTCAAGAATGTTGAGGTCAACTAGGTAGATCAAAAACTTTATTTAATTCACAATTGAAACAATGTTGAACATTAATCTATTTATTCCCTTTCATACAAATTTTGATACCTCAATTTAGTTTGCAATTCATCTTCATCAGTTGTTTCAATATTCTTCGGAGGTATTAAAGCAGCTACTACATTTCTTCCCTCTACATTTAGAAAATTAAAAGTGGCACAAGCTTGTTCTGTGGGTAGAACTTCAAATGGTATTTTGAATTTTCTGGAGAACGGTATTATCTTTTGATAAAAATTGAAATTTTCTAATTTGTCACCTACTCCTAAGATTAAAATATCTATTTTGGGTTCTAGTACTGAAAAAAGACTCAGAGATTCTTCTGTTATTTCTGAGACGTCATCCACTTTCCAAGACAACACTGACCTGAAAAATAAATGTTACTTTTCCACTTTGTTGAGTATCATTTCAACCGTCCCAATTAGTTGCATTAGGGCATACCTTGGAAAAATAACCATAGAACCTAGAATGGTCATTGAATTATTCAATCGAAAACCCACCTGAAAACAAGCCACAATCAATTTCAGAGTTTATTACATAGTCCTATTAATATTACCTGACTATATCCATCTATCAGTATTCCTAAATCGGTGTCTTTGTTCAAGATATGGATAGAGGTCTTTCCTTCTCCAGAATAGGCTCCTGGATGGCATAATCTAGTACATTTATGGAAGTTCTGTCTGAAAGGAGTAAAAGGGTCTACATTTTATTAAAAGTATTGTATCATTCTGATATCACCTGGCTCTGTAATTGAATGAATTTATAGCATTTTTAGTGAAAATACCAAAACTTTTAGGAAGATTCATTTCAAATTTTATATTGAGGTTACTTTACTTCTTCTCTTTTCTAATTTCTTCTTCTTGTTCTTACAGCAGTGTCACCAGCATCTTCCTCCTACATTTAAATTATATAAGACTGAAATTTTGTTATCGGATTTAGAAAGAAAGACTCAAGATGCCTCAAAACTACTAAGCGTATGTGAAGTTTAAGGATTTCAGTTTGACATTGAGGTGCTTGTATTTTTACAAAAAAATTTACATTTCGAAAGTGACAATTGTTAATTCTGTAATGACAATTGTAAAAAAATAAACTGAAACATTGGCCCTAGCACGCCGTCGTGAAGATGAGTTTCCAGTACATACAAAGTTTTTTCTTTTCTCATAAGATTTTAAGTTTCTTGCATGACTGCTGCAGGTATGTCAATATAAATGGCGAATCACGTCACCAATTTGCCAATCAGAATGCTTGACGCGAGACGCGGAAACGTTATATATATTGGGAACTCACCTTTACATCACCTAGAGTTTTGCTCTGAGCAAAACTCCAGCTGACAAATGTAAACAATTCGTGAAATGCCTTCTCGCTAGATGGCGCTCAGAATTTAGGCGCGATAGGGTCTTGATCCAGTGAAACAGCTCGGTGGTGATCAGCCCAAAAGAGATTGGTGTTTAATTTTATTCTCATTAAAATTTAAATAGATTACTAAAGATGTCGGAAGCTGGAATGAGTTTATTCTTCTTTTATTTATTAGGCATATTCACCTATACAGGCATTGCCAATTTTTGCACAACTCTTCGTTTTCGATTGGAAACTAATATAAATAAACTTAATCTTTGATAACTTGATGCATTCAGCATTGGAGCACTGAGCATATACGCCTGGTAATGGAACTTTTGACTTTCTGCCGCCATTTCAAGTTAACTGATTCTGAAATTAGGAACACTAGAGAATATCAGTAGTTTTTTTTTTGTCGAAAATTCGATAATTAAGGCGGAAACATGAAATAGATACACTACCGCTTATGACAAGAAAGACCTGATATACTATTTATCAGTTCAACCAAATAAATATAGTGTTTATTGTTATAATTGCGTCTATCCAAAAAAATGTGCATAATGTGCATCCAACTATTCACGTTCACAGAAAATATTTTGAAGGCTTTGGCCTCCGGTTTCTAACACCAACAAACAACAAACAAACAACTACTCTAAATGTTAAAATATATTTTTGTACAATAAATACAGATTTATATACAATAAAAAAAAAACATTGAAAAAATACAGGAAATTGAAGATGATTGAGTACAAGTACCGCACACGATAAATTGGTATGTAAACAGTTTTTACCAAAATAAGATTTTCATAAAAAAGATCCTTATTCAGTGTGTGTTCTCCAGGAATTCTTTTAATGATTGTAGTGAGCTACTGATCTTATGTTTGAAGAAAGGGCCCAGAAAAATTTAATTTTAGAAACCGGAATTAATACAGAAAGGCCAAAAAAAATCATGCATGTTTCATAATTATATCTCCTATAATTATCCAAAGAAAACATAGTTTCTATAGGTTTGCAGTAACTTAATAATAAAAAGATAATAATCAACCACTTGCAAAATTTCTAGATATGCCGATCAAGGATACATGGAGTTTGACGTCATACTAAGGCGCGTTTTTACCAAATTCGAATTTTAAAATATGGATTTTTCAAAACTTTCAAAGGTTACAATATATATAAAAATCATATCACGGGCAGCTTTGAAAATATGGCCTAAGTTCAATTTCAACTCACAAAGGAACACGGTTTCTGCCAATTTCTTCTTAAACAGCTAACTTTGCCATACCTTTCTGTGGATTTCAGCTTTGTTGGTCGAGGTCTGGAGTTAATTCTTCCTGGCGATGCGTCTACATCTGCGGCAGACATTTTCAAAGGCGGTGTGGTAACGGACGGAGCGTTCGAGTCGTTCGTCTGAGCTTGATGCATTCGGTGTTTGACCTGTGCTGGTTTCTTCTCTTATTGTGCTTACCGTGATAGGGGGCTTGACTTCATTTTGCCTGGTCAGTAAATTCCGATACCAATTTTTGTGTTTAATCATTATTGTTTATGACTGGATAGGGTTTTGTTTTGGAATTTCTGATTGGCTGCCTTGACTTTTTACTTATAATGAAGCCTTCTTCCTTTCGGATGTTTCAGAATTTTGACTCGAACACTTCGTCCATTACCATACCGCCTTTGAAAATGTCTACCGCAGATGTAGACGAGGCGTCAGAAAAAATTACTTCGAGACCATGACCAACAACCTGAAAACCACCAATAGCTCAGAGATTACCTGTCGTGAAAGTTTACCTTCCCAACTTTGCCATACTCTGGAAGTATTACTGTTCAAAATCAAATTTCGACACCAGACTGTTTGTCATCTTTTCATAGTATGAAATCCTGAAACCTTGCAGATGATTCTAGTCATCTGAAAACGAACGTAGTAGAATACTGTGTTACATGCAGAACAATTTTTTTTTAAGTTCTTCCCAAGAACAGCCTGTGTTCCAAAAATAATTTCTATTGGATTTAGTGTCAGGTTAAAACCCCTGGATCTTGTGCTACTATAACAGATAGTCTGTTCTGCCAACAGTTGTCAAAATTTTATTTCAAACCTCAACGGAAGAAAAACCCGAGACTCAGTAGTCGAACAGCTCATCGCCAACTCGGCCCTGAGCTGCGAGCAACTATCAGTGGGTTTTCATGTGCGTAGAGAGGGGGCCGGTTTGGGAAAAGGATTTGTAGCAGATATTGCACTTGTAGGGTTTTTCTCCCGTGTGAATCCTGATGTGGACCTTTAGGGTGGAAGCCTGATAGAACCCCTTCTTGCAGAACGGACAAACAAAATCTCTTTCACCTGAAAATTAATGAAAATGCGATATTCACTTTAAAATTTTTTCTTTTCAGTTAGAGTTTTTCACAATATCTGACAGATGCAGTTCAATCTCCAGCGTGGCTTTAGCCGGGGAAGTAGTTGTTTTCTGTTAGATATTATAAAAAATCACATTTTTCAATTTTCATGGAGAATGTTCCTCTTTTCAAAATTCAAAATCCCGTTTTACCCAAAAAATTGTTTTTCTCTCCTGCCACTCGAATGCGCTCACATATAATAAACTCAAGGTTGTAAAATTTTGAACACATCTTTTCTGTGACTTAGTGTGAATATTATTAAACACAATTACTATAACAAAATATAAGTGGGAATAAATAATAATAAATAATTAATAAATAAATATTGATAAATTAATATAAAAATAAATTTGATTTTTGAACGAAACTAATGTATTAAATGCTCGGTTTATTGGTATATTGGGAATAAACTGAATAATGAATTATGCCAAGACTAGTATTAAGCAACATTCACAAGGAAAGTCAAGTGGTGTTAGATCTGGACTGCGTGCTGTTCGCCAGTTATCAATTTATCATATTATGTTTCTGTTGACATTAGTGTTTTCGCCGTGATAAAGAAGTCTATACCAACAACTCAAATTTGAAATATGCAGGACCTGTCCACACACCCATGACTGAAGACTCAGTCGTTGAACGGGCAAACGATTTTGTAAAAATATTTTATAAAAGACACAAAAAACTAACCTGTATGAGTCTTGATGTGAATATTCAAGTCCTCGCTCCTTGGGAAAGCCCTCGGACACAAGCTGCATTGATAAGGTCGCTCACCGGTGTGTATCCTCATGTGTTTCTTGAGCTGAGATGAGCTGACGCAACCGCGTCCGCAAGTGTTGCACACGTAGGGTTTTTCTCCGCTGTGCGACCTCGAATGGACGGTCAACCTGGAAGGGTCGGGAAAACCTTTGCCGCACGTGGTGCATACATAAGGTCGTTCGCCTGAAAATAAAATAGACTTGGCTGGCACTAGGATTTGAGCTGAGCCTTTTATACCGTCGACCACAAGAAATGAGCATAACTCGCGAAACCCTAGCACAATGTAAAAAATTACAGAGGTATAAGAGCATTTTCTTGCAGAGAAATTATTGATAACCAGTAAAGTCAATATTTAACCTTAAACTAATTCAATTACCTGTGTGAGTCCTTTTGTGGATGATGAGGTTGCTTGGGGTAGTGAAGCCTCTCGAACAGAATGGACATATGTGATCTTTGAGCCCTGTATGTGTTTTCATATGCATTGCCAATGATCCTGACCCACATAACCTAAAAAATAATTAGGTTAGGATATTTAACGACATCTGATCGATATTGGTTGAAAGGTTTTCAAAGAGGTAGAAACAATTCAACCATTACGACGATAGACGTCCAAAATGTAAGTAATGAAATCTGATCGATACTCGTGCAGTATTCCTAGAAGTGAACACTCCAGCAAACCTTCTGTTGTTGTACGGAAGGATTGAATTCTCCCAATGCAGATCCCAACAAATATTCTCTTGTAGAAAAGCATAAGCGAAACTCACCTCTTTCCGCAGACGGAGCATACGTGCGTCTTAACGCCGCTGTGCGTTTTGGTGTGCGCCGCCAAGCTCGTGTACCTCGAGAAGGCCTTCGCGCACACCGAACACACGAACTTCTTCTCGTCGGCGTGCGCTCGCATGTGCTCCAACAACCGGAACGACTGCGCGTATGACTTGTCGCACAGCTTGCAAGCGAACGGTTTTTCCCCGGTGTGCGTCCGCAGGTGACGCGTCAGGTCGTCCGATCGCGAGAACCCCTTGCCGCACTCGCTGCACAGATGTCGCTTAGCGCCCTCGTGGACTTTCGAGTGACGGCACAGCGTGCTCGCGCTCGCGAAACTCTGGTTGCACGTCTTGCAGGTGTGGCCGCTCGTTTTCAGGTGGGTCTTTGCGTGAGCCTGTAAAACAACGAGATGTAATTTCGGAACTCTCGAATGCAATTTTGGCTTTCCACAGGGCCGAAAGAGATTTTAGTTTTCGGAACGCTCGAAGGTAACTTTTATTTCCTGAGCCTTCGAATGCAATTTTTTTTTTTCAATATTGAATTAATGATGCAAAGTAAAAGTCAAAGTCTTCTCTATAATATGTATTTAAACCTAATGTAGGAATGGGAAGTTGTCAACACAACTTTAGCAAGAATAATTGTCAAAAAGTTGCATCAAACTGGTAGAACCAATTTTTGAGAAAGAAGTAATAGAAATTGTAAATCATTTCAAAAACAAGATGAGTAATGGAGATGATCAAGTGCCAACTCGAATAATAAAATTGGGTGTAACATATACTATATCAAAAGTAACAAGGTACATCTTAACCAACTCCTTCAAATATGTTATCTTCCATTGAATATTAAAAATAGCCATATAGACCCATAAGTCTCTTATCCTCTTTTTTTTTTAAATATTTGAAACAGTTAATGTGCAATAGGCTCATGAAGTTTCTAGTCACAAGCAAACTCAAAAGGTTTTCTAAAAATCATTTTCAAAGTAAACTTGAGAGAATGTTTGAGAAAGCTCATTGTAATGTTTGCTAATTTAAATTATCATTTATTATTACCAATTGCACCGATCAACAAATCAGAGGGATAGGATAAATTTCAATTGTCACAACAGCGCAGTTATCCACCCTAAAAAGGACAAATGAGTCAGTGAAACTCAACTCTCCGTAGGCTACAAATCGCTGTTACAACTTTTGATCTTTGCCACCATTTTTCTCCTCTACTTATGAACTAACTTTACTATTATATTTAACTACTTGTTACGAGTTAGAGGATTTTTTGAGGTAAAAACAGTGGGAGCAGTAACAACTCTCATTGGATCACAATCTTTAAAGGACACCAAGAAATAAGTGAAGAACCATGATCAATCTTCCTGGGGAATGCCTCAACAGTACGGGAAGATTATGATGATAGGACCAACCGATCAGCATCAAAATATTCGTATATTTTTCATGTGATGTAATTTTTGACATGTCTGGTTATAGAGATATTCAAAAGAAATCTTTAATTCTGGTTGAATTACCTTCAAGTCAGACTGTTTAGTAAAACAACTTGTACATCGTTCACATGGGAAAATAGGTTGTTCAGTTTCATCTTGCAAACTTTTTTTTATGTCTTCTTTCTCCTCCATAACCATTTCATCTTTGGCCTTCTCATCTTGACCAGTGTCGCTATCCACATCATTGGTAACTACAAGGAGTAAAAATTATTGTTTAATCGTCAACTATTCACCCAAATGATTTCCATCAAGTAATTATCATAATTTTATTTTTTTTTCGTTAACTTTCAACTGTTTTTAGTATTACTGACAAATATCATCAGAACACTTGGGAGAATAGTACAATTTTTTGGATTATTTACATCCATTGTTTTCATAAAGTTCATATTTCATTTTGAGGTCATTTTGTGGCTCTTTCAACACAATTACAGCTTGGTCAGGTTGCACAAGAGTAGCTTGAGGCTGCTGAATCGGCATCACCTCATCTAGAGCAACACTTTCATCTGTGGATATCTGGGGAATGCCTGTGATTATTTCTGCAACAGAACTAGATACTAAAGAATCGGAGGCGAGTAAGGGTTTCAACTCTAAAAATGTCTGTTGGAATGGTCTTTCTAGTAGTTCTCGGAGAGTATTATCGGATCTTTCACAGAGTTGTTTGAATGAAAAGGCTCTTGTTATGTAGTGGACGCATTGTAGGCATACTTGGCTCGGTAATCCATCATTAGTCATCACCTGTAGGTACAAACAATTCGATCAGTGAGGGAAGATAATTCATTTCACTTCATTTAGCGTTCTACTGTCAGGTTGTATTATTCACTATTTGAACTGTGAAGGGTCTAAATTTATTTTCTCACCTGGATAGAGGTACATGTCATGAGCATTTCGAAAATCCTCAAATTTTCCCCAGTTGATTCTTCTATACTAAATACGGACTTCATATCGCTTTCTTCCGATAAGCAGGTCCTACAAATTTTATCAATAGAAATAGTCTCATATGCCATTTTCTTTTAATATTTGAGCTACAGAGTTAATATCTGGTATCGTTATTATATGATACAAATCATTGTTTTTTATTTTTATTTTGAAATGTTGATATTTGACTGATTGACATTTGACCACCGACAAGGTTATGTCAATGCATTGACAGAAAAAACAATTGTTCTTCTTCTTTGTTTGTAGGCCTCGATGGCCAAGACATATCAGAAACAAGCAGCCAAGGAATTCAACATAAGGAATACTCCCTCTGGTGTTGAGTTTTCAAAACATAGATAAGAACATCCAAAGTATTGTTTTCGTCAAAAATCCCAAGATTTCGGCTTCACTCGAATCATAATGTGTTGTAAATTACACTAGGCCCCCACTCTTTGGTGTTATTATCAGTTGTCACTTGTCACCTTGTCACATGTCACCTTGTCACATGTCACCTTGTCACATGTCACCTTGTCACATGTCACTATGTCAGTTTTTTGTTAATAAATTTAGTTAGAATTAAAGTGTTTTTATGTACAAAATCGATTGAATATAGAATAAATAGTATGGCAATAGAATTTCGTTAATAGTCTTCATTAACGCACAGTCCCGTCCCGGAAAAACATGCAAAGCGTAATAAACAGTGTTAAAGGTACAGCCTTGGCTGTCGGTGAATACCTAACCCCAGTCCTAAAGGTGATCTATTTGATTTTCCTCTCAAAGAATCGTCTTCAGTAATGTTTTAGGAATCAAAATTCAAAGAAACCGGCGTCATCACCCCAGAAGAATTTGTGGCTGCTGGTGATCATTTGGTACACCACTGTCCAACTTGGCAGTGGTCTGGAGGAGATGAGTCCAAAGCAAAACCATATTTACCAAAAAATAAGCAGTTTTTATTAACTCGCAATGTTCCATGCAGCAGAAGGTATGAGCAGATGGAATATTCTCAAGATATGGAGAAGATAATAGGTAAAACTTTGTAAAATCGAAAACGTCGAAGTACCCAAATATTTTTACTAGGTGGAAAATAAAATATGATGCAAAAATGACAGAAAACAACTATTTCCCTGGGTAATACCACGACGAACATTGAACTACATCTGACAGATATTTTTGCAACGTTCAAATGCTTTGTGTAATTTAACAGTAGATTATCCTTCATTTGGCTGGGGAAGATCGTCTACAGACGCGTTTTGAGGTTTTTGCCGTCAGTGACACCGCAGCGCCACCCGCGGGGAAAACAATTATTTTTCACATGGTGGAAATATTTGGAGAGAAGGGTACTTCGACAGTGTCGATTTTACCATTTTATTTGTAAGACTTTATTCTGAATAGGGTTTGTGGTTTGATTTTGTATCAATATTTTCATTTTTCCACAGAGTCTGATGATGCAGATAATGGTTGGATAGATACTCACCATTATGACAAAGAAATGATGTCCTCTGTTGAAGACAAAATCTCAGAAATGACACTGGAAAACATCCAAGCAGAAAGTATGGAAGATGCTTTGAGAGATGATGAGAATGAAGATGAAGATGACGATGATGAGGATGAGGAAGCTGCAGATATGGAAGAATTTGAAGAAAGTGGCATGTTGGAAGATGATCAGGTCAGTGTACTTTCCCACTTGATGATTTTTGTATCAAATTAGGCAATTTTTTTAGGTTGCTAAAGTTGTGCAGCCAACGGAAACTCTCAAGCACACAGAAGAAATTGGAGAGATCATACATACTAGAACTTATGATTTGCACATTACCTATGACAAGTATTACCAAACACCTAGGTTATGGTTGACAGGTTATGATGAGGTAGGAGTTTAAAAAAAAAACGGTAACATTTTATTCTGCTGAAGAGTTTATATCTTCTTCTCTCTGAAGTTAATTTTTCTTGCTTGTTTTTTATAAAATATAGATTTTATTTATACATTATATATGTTTCAAGTGAATACTAGATGGTATTATGTTTTTATTATGTTCTATTGACTTCTTTGCTAAAAAAATGTATATTTTTAAACTAATACTATGAGGTATTATATCCTTATTTACGTTTCTTTGACATGCTTTGTTACGAAAATTTATATTTTTGAATAATAAAGCAATTTTTGACTTGATTTGAGTTTATACGAACTCAGTTGAGACAGCAGAAAAACTGAAATTCCATTTAGGGTCGGCGTATCTTTTATGAAACAGAGGCGGTGGATACTTTTTTCTTACAGTACTGTATTACTTTCGTATAGACTATATTACATACATAGGACAGAGAACAAATGTTTGGGTAAATATGCATTGAAGTGGTTTCATATATTTTTTTTAGTATTTTTGCTGTCAGAGACTTTTTGTTTGGTTTGATGTTACTTTATTGTTCTTCAATGCTATTCTCTACCATACAGTTCACTCTCCTTCATTTTTTCATTATTCTTCATTACATTTTTAGTATCAATGGTTTTATTTTTTTTATTTTATTCAGGTATACCTAGTTAGACAAATCATTCACCCCTTGAGAATAGTACATCCTCTTACTTCCTTTACTCATGATTGGCTAGTAATTCAAAATATTTTCACAGTGTTCCACAAGGATCATTTTCTAGACCTCATCCATTTGCAGTATATGAATGAAATGTTCAGCCTTTTCTTATTGCGCACTTTGCATCTGATATTCTTTCAGAAACACAAACCACTAACTGTTGATGAATTATATGAAGATGTCAGCAAAGATTATGTCCAGAAAACAGTTACCATGGAAACACATCCCCATGTCAGTGCACCTAAAATGGCTTCTGTCCACCCATGCAGGTGATTTCTTGATTACCACTACTATGACCATTTGAATAAACAAATGAAACTGAAAAAATTTGTTTTAGACATGCCGAGGTGATGAAGAGTATAATTGAGACTGTGATGGAAGGTGGAGGAGACTTGGGGGTCCATATGTACTTAATAATATTTTTGAAGTTCATGCAGTCTGTTATTCCGACTATTGAATATGATTACACTCAAAATTTTACCATGTGAACTTTTATAGGAATTTTATTTTGAAACGGCGCTTCTTCATTATGATATTTTATTATTAGACTGTTTTTATATACACTTATGATTCGTTTGCTTGTATTTTCAATGAAAATTAAAGAGCTTTGTATATTTGACTAGTGAATTTGTGCCTTGATCAGAAAAGGAACTGCCAGCAGTGACTTTAACAGGAAGATAATAGAATATCCCCCTGAGAACAGCCCGTGGCTAGCTTGAAGCTGATCTTTTCCCTTCAGGAAAGTTGTAATTGTTTTGTTATTAAGCATAGAGTTGTTATCTAGTCATGTAGGAAATGACGACGAGGGGCTCATTTCAAGTGATAGTACCTGGCAGCGTTTTTTTTTATACAATAGTGTTTTTTCGGAGAAGATACTTATTTAGATGAATTCCGGGTTTTGCAATGGTCTTCTTTGGTTAAAATCTCCAAAAATTTCAACTGCAACTGCACCAGTCATCTTCAGTGGCATGGTCGAAGAACTCTTATTGATGTATCAACTGATTTATGATACAAGTTCGTAAAGTAGGACAGTGTGAACCATAAAAAGTTTTTTCTTCAAAAGTTATTATATTTTCAAATTGTAGCAATTGTATTATTAATTTGAATGTTTTATATTATGAATTATCGTAGTTTTATTATATGATGACTTCCTAGTTACATTTGACGCAAAAGACTGTATTCAAAAAAGCATAAATGTATAAACACTTGTGCGAAAAAGTATAGTAGAAAAAATATTATTCTAGTAGAGCTCGTTAATAGCCATTTATTCAAAAGGTTTCAAATGAGGTACTTCTGTTGCACGATCCGGTAAGGGTAAGTTGTACAGTCTTCGTTATTCATCATTGGGTCTATTGATATGTATATTTTTGATTCGCCGACTATATTTTTTTGGCGAAGTCGCGCAAAAAATCCTTAAATTTGCAATGAACCTTTTCTGGGCAATTTTTCTTTTCACAAGAACCTCCCTCGAACTTCAACCAATATTTAAAAAAATATATAGCTAAATTGGTCCAGTCGCTCTCGAGTTTTGCACTTTCAATGAATTTAGCGATCCATTTTTATTATCCAGATGAACGATTCCTCAGTAAAAAATAGCAAAACTTCACGCCATTATTTTTTACCTTTTAAAATTATTATCTCGGGAACTATGTGCAAAAAAACTCAACATGTGTACATAATTGAAATCACAATTTTTTTACCTATCCTAATCCAGTTCAAAAATGTGGGTTTTGTATTTGAAAAAAAAGCTGCGTCATCGTCACATTGATACAAAAAGATGTGGGATAAATAATGTCTTTTAAAATAAATTAATCGACCACTTGTTCGAGCGTTTTTCGAAAATTCCTACAGGGAAAACAAAAACAAAAGATTTCATAAATATTAACATATGCATGGGTTCTAATTGTACGATCGGTTTTGTTTACCAATTTTCTAGCGGTATGGTGTTTTGCTCATACTAGGTACTGCATTCCTGACATTTTTTCTCTATAGCTAGAGTGTATCAAACAAATCAAAACAATTCTACCCACCTATCGTCTCGAAATGAACTAGCTGGATTTTTCTGATAAACTGCGAGTTTACTGAAAGAGAAATCGTTGTATCCAACAATATCACCACACCCGATAACCCTATTTTAAATTCTAATTCATTTTTCGCTGGTGGGATGTATATCAGATAAAGAAACAAAGATTACTTCCAAAATGTCACCCACCAGTTGCGATCTTGATTTCATGTGCGAACGTTCGTAGTAGCAGATAATTAGGTGATGTAAAAAAACACTAAAAGGTATCTATAGTATAATTATTTATTATCCCTACTCATGTGAATTTCCGTTACCTACCTAGTGAAGATAGAATAATCATAACTATAATATTAAAGCAATTTGGAGGTGGCTATGAAATATGCTATGAATTCACATTTTTGATAAATAAAGTGAAGTAAAACGTTAACGGTTGGTGAAAACGGGACGATTCTCTTTTTTCAATTGAATAAGTAGAACCTAATATTTTTTATGCTTTTTATCGTTTAACGAACTTCAAACGTTTCTAAGGTGCATTACAATAAATCAACAATTAAAAAGCGATAATGATAATGATCTCTTGACCAGACTGAGTAGGCATACATACCGGGTGTCAACATATTCGTAGAGAGTTTCCAGAGTTTCAAGAGTGTGATATTTAAACTGGGTAGGAATATTAGATTCAAGAATTGTAACATTTTTCAATATTTCATACTCCCCTTTCGTCCCAGCAAAATCGCTTTGTAGAATTTTTTAAACATGAAGTTGGTTTTTTGCAAATATTCCAAAAACTTTTTTTTGTAGAGAATTATCAAACCTACAAAACGGTTTTTTGTACGACCAGACCAGTGCATTTTCGTCTGAGAAAATCCGGGAAAACTTCAAAAAAGAGACTATTTTTCAAAAATTCACAATTTTCTTAAATCTGAAACTGGACAAACAATATTTCGGAAACTGATAGATAATAACACTTGGTTCAACTCTGTGCAAAATGTTTTCTGTCCGATGGGTAGTTTTTGCACAATCGCGTTATAAACAATTCAAGGGTTTATCTTGCAAAAAGCGCAGATTTAAGGGAAATCATCATATTCAAATTCTGCGAACGGCATCAAAAAATTCCACAAAGCAATTTTTCTGGAGCGAAAACCGGGGTTTTCATTCACGATCTTATAAAAAGTAGTATAGGCCATTTGCGTCTTTTATTTTGTGTGAAAAGAGCCTCTTATTTTTATCTACAGCTTGGCCTATGGCCTATTACGAACTGTTTTTAGTACGAAGAAAAAGTTTTCTCGAATCGATTATCTTGCCTATGGCGATGGTTTACTAACACCAACAGCGTGAACACATCACATAAGTTTTATTTACCTACTTGGAAGTAATAAAACAAGTGATAGAATAAATATTTAACCGTTAAGATTCCTTAATTAATTTCTGATACCATTTGTATTGATGGTAACACAAGTCGTATATTTTATTATCATCGAAATGGTCTACATATAAATGCAGTCAAGGTAACGCTGATAGTTATACATTTCGTTGACACCATACAAGTGAGATTACTCAAAATATTAAATCTGTTGAGAAATATAAAAAAAAATATGTCGGTAAGTTTGTAGTAGAAATGTAAATGAGTACAATGTAGATAGGGCCTATTCTCTAGTTGAATTTCAGACTTAGAAACTACTGCAAATAATTCCAATACTCGTGCGACGATAATATTGAGATATTTGCTTTTTTGAGTTCTGTAATCCTACTATTAATATTTCTCTTCCTGCAAGGAATTCAAACATCGAAAAAACACGTCAATTTTATATCCAATGTAAAGACTAGTAATTAGAGAGTCGCGGGTCCAAAAACCGTGATAAGAAGCTATACGTCTTC
The DNA here is from genome assembly GCA_958298965.1 of Chrysolina haemoptera. NCBI lineage: Eukaryota > Metazoa > Arthropoda > Insecta > Coleoptera > Chrysomelidae > Chrysolina > Chrysolina haemoptera. The sequence goes on along the minus strand of OY282589.1, from coordinate 32,461,858 downwards.
CGTTTGGTGAGATGAAAGTCGTTCCCTCGAAAAACCCCAAATATTTTTGAAATCGGGCTGGCCCGCTCCAGTACGAAGGTAAAATGTCTGCAGAGATCCAAAATTTGGAAGCTTAAGATTGAACCCGCGTGCAGTTTTCGATATTTCAACTTGCCGCTCGCGCGAGTTTTTCAATTTGTTTTTTTGGTTAACTCCGAGGCCGGAGCCCGTACTAAAAAAGTTTTCTTCTTCTTTCTTGATGTGAGTTCCATAACAAATTAAATAAAAGCAAAATAATAATGTTGGACACCAACATTTCCAAAAATTGGTTTCGAGTAGTGCGCCTCAACAAAATTGTCTTCCGATTTGTCAGACGATTACTATTACTTTATAAACAGAATTATCATAACGGAAGACACATATAGAAATCGTCGAAAAAGTCATTAGACATTTTCCTTCCTACTTAAGTGGGCCCTGCCCGATTTCAGAAATATTTGTAATTTGGGATTTATGGCGGATGGACTTTCACCTCACCGAACGGAAGACGTAGGGTGGGTCATCACGTCTCAGAACCCGCGGCTCTCTAACTAGTAGTTTCAACCATTTTAGTTGAAATCCCTGGAAGGGGTAGATGTTACCCTTGAAATCTTAAATATGAAAAGGAATCAAGTGGGACATTATTTGAAAGCTCGTTTATTTCTCTTTCCCTCAGTTCTATCATTTATTACCCTTCAAGTAGTAATTTCCAAGAAATTGCGTCCCAGACGTTTATCTACACTGAAAATTCTATTGTTGTTATATCTATTATTTCAAACATTACTTATTAAGTGATGAACTACTTTTAGTTGAAACCCTTGAACATGTGCAAAGTCTATTCTCAACGTTTGATTTTGTTGGTTATTCAAACTTGAGCACACACGAGCTGATCCACCGCGAATGCTCAAGTCCAAAACCTCAACTCGCCATTTTAAACAATTTTTTTCTTATATTTCGAATCGACGAGTTAAAAATTGGAATATTTGGTGAATGGGCCCTTCGCCATATTGTACATTGAAGACCACCAATCCATTTACGAAGAGATGTTGAACAAGAATAAGCCGTTGGAATAGTCCTTACAGGTTTTGGAGGACGTTTGTGGCAATTTAGAACTGTTACTGTGACAGATTTCACAAATAGTGAATGGCGGCAATGTATATCAATTTAGGCCGACATCTTTGAGCCGGTAGACGCATTGTAACCATTTCCATGAATACTGAGAGTGTCATTATTCTACCTAGATAATTATGGAAGTAACGGGGGTGCTTCCATGAGAAGTGAGACACACTATATGTTTTTCAATCCCCGTAATAATAGGCTATGAATCGAAATGCAATGCCAACAAATGTATGAAGTATAGATCAGAAACTTTGAACTAGTAATTTCGTATGTTATTCCTGCATTTGTCGTGAAATACTATGTACCTACGCCTTTAATTAACTGCACGAGTCAAACGCAACACGTGTTCCTAAATTGAATTCCAATGTACATAACTGTACCTAGGTACCCACTAAATATGGTTATCATACCATTGTTTCCAATCGAGTGTTATATTGATTTACAACAAATATTATAAATTGTGATTCTGTGAATATTGGCAGAAGGTAAAGCGAAACCGATATAGTTCAGTTGTACTATAACATATAGTAAGGTTATTCTGGACTTCCATTGTCTATACGTACAAAGAAAAAAAAAATAAATCCTCTGCATCATGGGACACATTCTCGAGGATACTTCTTATATGTATATGGCTGGTTTTCATTTGTGTTGTGCGTATGTTAATTACCGTGCCAGCCCCCCTCTGGTACAGCATTGTCAATTCTTATTGTAATTTCAATTGGCCCCTACTACTAATTAAGGGTTTCCACACATTACGGATTTCTTTGCTCGCTTGACTGAAAACATTATTTTTCATAATATATGTATGCACTCTCTCTAAACTTCCTTCTATACCAGCTCTCCTCTTTGTGGATGACTTCGGCTTCCGTCCATTTGATGATGTGTTGGGTCGCCCAAACATGATCCGCTATCCCTGATTCCGATGTTTCACCTCGTTGAGTGTTTCTTTTGCGAGTCTCGCGTACAGTGTTCTCTTGTTCCTCCAAGATACGCTACGTCGCATTCGCAAGGCACGCGGTAGATGCAGTTTTTGGACTCACAGCGTTACGTGGTTGCCTCTTTGTAACGCGAGTACACAGGATTGGTCAACACCTTAATTTTTTTATGTGGAAATAATTCCACGAAAATAAAAATCTTGTAATTTTCAGAGATCATCGATAGAGTCGAGGGCAGGTATGTAGGACATGGTGTTCTTGAATTTCTGCCTCAGGAACCTCCCGCCGTTCGTTGAAAGAAAACAAATGTTCAGCATGTCTTCAAAGTGACGACAAATGGACTGATCTCGATGGTGCTGCTAACGGTAGAACACCATTGATGATATTTCAGAAGGGCATCATAGGAGCTGCACTCCACGTATGGAAATAGTATTTTATGTACCTTTAAGTCATAATCAGTTGTCGGCAAGTGAGATATCTCTTGATACAAAATAGAAAAACAAGTTTTTGATAGGAACTTTTGGCAAAAGGCCTCATATGTTTTTTCTATGGAAAGGTATTGTTGATGGTAATACCAAGCTCTGAAATGAAATATTTTGATTCATATTGTTTTTTGAATCACCTCTCTACCGGTGAACTCCCCTGAAGACGGCTCTGTTTGTTGAGGAATAATTACCGAAAACTGGCAACTCTGTAATTATAATTTCTGAGGTTGATCGTTCGCTTGATAGTAGAAGGAAAAGTATACATACTTATTAACTAATAATAGTATTTTGATCATTCGATATTGAGAAAATCAATTATAAATAAATATGCGATTATTGACTCTTTAATAACAACTCTTAACCAAATTTGAATTTAGTTCCACAGAACAAGCTACCGATGAACGAACTAAAAAAACATGTCTAGTGGTTTATTATTAATAAAATGAAAGGTTAGAAGCGTTTCTAACATTATTGTCTACGAAGTATACTTTTAGTATAGTGTTGCAACATTTCTAGTGTATATCAAGGTAAAACAGTTGATTTTTATATAACTATTTCAAATTTGAGTAGGTTTCACTCAAGGGCATCTACATAATTTGTTTCCGTTGACAAAAAAAGTGTTATCATTTGAATATCATGGTCTGTTTTGTACCGGAACATAATATATATTCACAGTGTATCATGTGTTCTCTATACTTATAGTTGCTGGATGATTGTGTCGTTTTAATTAAAAGTATTGTGGATTGATTTTTTAAAATATTAAATATTTAAATTCAATCTTTCCATTCTAGTATTAACCATAACCATTACTGTGGTTCTTTTTAACATTATCAAATAACCCTCTTGGTATAAATATCAATACAGGCTTGATGGTAAAGGCAGTTGTTGATTTGAAGTAATATAATAGTAATTTATGTATCAAGTGAGTAAAGTGATACTTTTTTTTACGAGTAGGAAATGTTGACGCTTTTGTTCTAACCGTCATCCGGCTGCGCCCCTACGAGCAACCCTCAGAAGTCTTCAGAAGACTTGTGCGAGCTTGGAATAACGAGGGTCTTACCTTTCAACGTGCGATCCCAAGCACTGTTGAGAATTCATACTGAAAAATGTGCGAGGTTCGTGCAAGATAACGATATATTTAGGAGGGTTGGCCTCTCTTTGAAAAATCGAAGAGTTACGAAGGCTTATCGTAAATCTGTGTTTCCTAATCAGTATACACCAAGTCCACATGATAACCGTTCACCCCAGCCAGCACCCTGATAATTATTAGCTCAGTGGTTTTATGAAATCAGCTGTAAGGACTACGAGAAGTATGTGGGTCAAACTTGAAAGTAAGGTTCCTAGAGCACATTGCGTATGTCCGATTTTCTACATCAGAAGAATCGAGTGTGGGCGATAGGCTTTGAACCACGACCACCGATTTGATGACACAAGTTTTAAATGGTCATGACTGAATTAATTCGGATAAGGGCCCAATTTCATAAAGTGCATTGTTGAAGGGGGGGGGGGGGACGTTGTGATACTTCATAGATTGACTGTATACTCAGTAGCTGGGTTTGTGGGAGTATATTTTTTTGCTATATGAATAAATCCACCGCTAACTTTTTTGCTGCTTGGTAATAGAAGCATGAAACAATAGACGGATAAATCGCTATCGTAACTTTATAAAAAATGAGTTTCTTAAAATACCCACCGATCATATAAAAATTTTTCTGGAACTTTCACGCCGAGGAAATAACTCAGTAATCGTGGCATGCAGCGTAGAGAACAAAAATGATTTCGCTGTTGGTCACGTCTCTAGTACCGTACGGTATGATAATGAATACTCTATGAACTTTGGTTACTTTGAAAAAGAACCATTACCATCGGCGTCAGCCTTCAATTTGACTCGCGCCAAGTCGTATGCGAAATTTGGTAATTACGTCGTTTATCTACAGTCATTACCAACTGACAATATTGTAACTTCAATTGTTTTGCTACTACAACTACTGGTCTTAATTGGGAGACGATCGAAATATAAGTTTGGTCTTGCATAATACATAACTTACAATAAGCTTGGTGATCCTACATGAATATTTGCTTCGAGATACCTGGTTGAGTGAAGGTGAGTTCTTTATTTTTCAAAACTGTACTGACAAATTTGGTTACATATAGATTTGTTTAGGACTGTTTTGTGGTCTGAAAGAGGGTGAATATATATCAGTGTTCATCTCAGCTTTACTTCAGTTCATTAGTTCATTTATTCATCCATTCATTCATTCATTCAATTTCATTCTTGTAGAAAACTTCTCCAAGAATCTGTTAGATATAATTTGACGGGCGTAGAGGGCAGTCGGTGTTTTCCGTTGGAGATTTGTGTAATTGATGACTTGTTTATTTTGTGGCAATTCATGATCAGTTGAATAAAATGAAAAGAAAAACACGTTTGATGATAATGGAATAAAACCTGAAACTGGTCGTAACAAAAAAATACCTAGTGAAAATTAAACAAAAGTGCTTTTCTATTCATTCCCTTGAAGTATTGCAGATTTGCCGACGAATATGTTTTCGACGAAAGATTGTATTACGATTTTTTTAATTATCAATTTTAAGAGGGGTGTATTTGTAAATTTCAGAGAGGTGGAATCATGTTCGGTACAACCACGATCACTCGTATACAAATTTTAATGGCCACTAAGTTTTTTTCTGTCGTCAGATTCGGAATATCTGACTTAGAGTTGGAATTTTTGATTTCAAACTCGCAGTTTCCGAGTTCAAAGTGGGAATTTTCTGAGTTCAAACTGGAAATATCTGAGTTCAAAGTGAAAATTTCTGAGTTCAAAGTGGAAATTTCTGAGTTCAAAGTGGAAACTTCTGAGTTCAAAGTGGGTATTTCTGAGTTCAAAGTCTAAATAATGTTCTGATTGCAAATTCGGACTTTGATCTAAGAGAATCCGACTTCAAACTAAGAAATTCCGACTTCAGTTTTCAAGTTCAGAGACGAAAACTCCGAGTTTGAAAAAAAAATCTTTTTGGCCCTCCAACGCTTTCGTAGGATTCAGTAATACGTTGTTGAACAGACAATTCAATATAGAAGCATCTATTTTTTTTTATTTTGGTTGTGGATAATCTCTAGGTTTTCAATAAAAAATCTAGCATACGCCAATGAAAACTCTGTACCTGTTCATTTGGTTTTTTTTGTTTTCACCAAATTTATTTTCTCGACTGACAAAAAGTACCTAATTTTTTTCGGTGACCTCAAAAAATGACATTCCACGTACTAATTTCCGGACGAAAGAAAAATTTACTACGACCACAGCGGACGAAAAGCGTAGTCAGAAACGTATTATTAGTATGATTTTTTTTTGTAGATAATGGTTGATGATTCACCGGTACCATGGAACTGAGTCCAGGGTGGGTCCCAGATAAGGATAGACGAACCCCATCCCCACTGCGGACGAGACGAAAACTTAGCATTCCCGCTGCCCCGTCGTTTCCAGTAGGAATAGAACAAGCTGTGTTCAAGAGGCGTTTCAGCAATGTTGGAGATGCAGCTAGGAAGTTGTCAACGAGCATAGGGTGCGTATACATACAGGGTGATTTCGTTTTCAATATACAACGGACTATGAAAAAATTAAGGAACAAAAAATAAAACTATGTTTGCCCTAAAATTCTACTGACTTCGAATCAAAACTTGAATCTGGTGGCCCTCCATACTTTTGAACTTTCCTTCATCAAACTGTATTCTCTGTTTCAGATGGGGAAAATCTGCAGTGGTGGGAACTCCCCCAGACGAAGTAGCAGCAGTGGGCAGAGCGTTGTGCACTCTATATATAAGGACTAGACTGAAACGTGCAGGAGTTTTCAACCGAAAATTGGGCTTGACCAGAGTGAGGAGTGCTGTGGGTTCTATGGAAGGATGCAGTGAAGTAGTTAGGGAAATTTTTCCAGGTTAGTTCGAACTTAACGTGATCAGTAATTTGTCTTTTCACAATAACCACTTATCATGGAAGAGCAGCATCTATTGAACTCCCGCCAGCATGAATAAAGGCAATTCATCACTATTATTATTATTTTTCCATTAGGAATATCCCAGTCTTCGAAGACCCGAAGCAAGGGTGCGCTGGTATTTTTTCCCACTTCCCACGTCCGTAGTGATTACTGGGTCCGAGAATCATGTGCCCTGAGGAGACAGAATGAACCAAGAATAACCAGAATAACCACCATTTTAACATAATGATTTGCCTGCAGAGTTCGAAGAATAAATCTCGATATTGAGTCCGTTTTCTGACTTTGATGGCCGAGAAGGAATACATCAGGCTTGTTGGTTTGTATTTGTCTGAGGGTGGGGAATGAGTAGTTCCAATACATTCTCCACAGCGGACTCAATATCATACGGAGCACAAGGCAACACCGGTGTGTCGTCTATACCGCCCAAGTTTCGTAGATGGTAGTACAACACTCTTATGCTTGTGGATATAGGATGAGACCACATGAGCCAGACGCACGTAGCAAATGCATTTATGGTTTCAGGCGCCCTTCGACATGTTCTGCATGTGGTGTCTGGGACCTCTATACCCATCACGCGACTGCGATACACCAGGGTGTTGAAGACACTGTCACGGAAATATTCAGACCTGGCGCCATCTAGGTGGAGAAGAGCAAAATGATAACAGCGACGTGAGCCACCTATGGACGAAGAACGGTGGCTTAGGCCTAGAAACGCCCGGAAGGATGGCGGAGTTCTCGAAAGATCTGGAACCTATGTTTCTAACTATAAGAGTCATGCGCGTCGCTGTTGGGAAGTCTGGGAAGTCAGACCATTTGACTTGAGGAATGCATAGGTCAAACTTTTGGATGGGTCAAGGTCTTCAATGTTCTTGCTTGAAGAAGACACCAGTCCTTAGCTTATTCTTATGTAACTGCGGAAGGACCCCAGTCTCCGCAGCTTTAATGCGAGCTTTTTGCTACGGGTTCCAACTCGATGAGAGAGTTTGGGTCACACCGTTCAGTGTCGAAAACGGGACCATGCAAAGAAGGGGATTTGAACTCCTGGTAACTTTACAGGCTCCATCCAGTACTATTCTGTTATGTAGACACTCCAAACTCGAAATTCCACGGCCTCCCTCTTGCCTGGAAAAGTACAATCGTGGAACGGGCTATTTAGCATGCAAACGCCTATATAGATGCATCATTTTGCGAGTTTCCAAATGAAAATCAGTCACGTGAAACTAAATCAGGTGATCTAGCTGGCTTCAAACTTAAACTCGATGGAACTTATAGCGACATTTTTTACATTTTCCAGGCTTGTCCTGCGCATGTGCCGAACTGGAACGTTTGCAACCGCAGCTATTCACAAAAATTGCCAGGCAGATCGGCAGGGGACCAGGAGCTGGTGTTTCCGGTGTTCTAGTCACCATCGGGCACGAGCTGTTGAAGTATGAGCCTAGTTGGGGGAAAGTGATCGCCATTTACTGCGTTGCTGCAGGGCTTGCGCTTGATTCCGTGAGGCAGGGTCGCCTCGAGTACATGCACGTTATTCAAGTCGATATGAATGAGCTTCTTGAGGAGAGTATCGCGCTTTGGATACACACTAATGGAGGATGGGTAAGGAAAAACACGCTACTCTTTTCGAAATAATCTCGATAATATGTTGACGTACGCAAAGACAATATATCAGACTAAGAATAAATTGGTATAAGAGTTTCTAAAGTATCTGTCCTGGGGCCTCTGCTTTCATGGCCTCTTTATATTAACGAGTCCTTTTTTACGTAACTATCATTCAGTTGCAATCATCCGAACGAAGTTCGAAAAAATGAGACCGTGAGAATCATACAAAAAAGTTATACAGTGTGGGCCATAACGTTTCCAGCATAAGGGAAAAATTTGTATTATCAGAGTTACAAAAAATACGTTATAGGGGATGGTTTTGGCATATTGGAAAACCTAATAATCGATTTTTTTACGTCACGGGACTACCAATATGGCGGCAATTTGGAAAAATTGATGACCAATTGGCAAAAGTGGGGTTATTTGTGAAGATATCAAAAAAGTATTTGAGATAGTTGTATAATATAATTTAATTTTAGGACCACATGCAAAATTCGAAATATCTATTTGAAAAAATTTAAAATCGCAATTTTTCCTAAATGTGTTTTTATTATTAAAAAAAACGTTTTTTTCACTCGATTAATTTTTAGGGTTCATTATGAACGTATGTAATTAATAAAAAGGTACTCTTTAGGTTTGTTCCAAAATGGTCGTAAAAAATTGCTGTTGCAATAGTTCATATTATCTTCCAAATTTGTCTAATTTTTTCATACCTTTTTAAATTTGAAGAGTACACATAGAACACTTTTCTCGACTGCAATCAAGTCTTGTGGAAAAAGAAGGAGAACCATATGTATTTTTTGAGAAAATAATAAAAATGGATATGTGCATTTTTGTTTTCACCATCATCGATCGGCAAATTTCAGTTCATATTATTTTTGCAGCAAAGTTTGGCAGCCCATTGCAAAGTTCAACAAGAAGAGACTTCCATCATGGAGCATTGTGCTATGTTTGGATTTGTAGCCTCTGTTTTCCTGGCCATCTACTTCTTAGTAAAATTTTTCGCGAAAATAGGCGTGTAGCATTCAGCCATGATTTTCCAAGGTTTCAAAGGTGAATACGTCTTCTGAGATTCCCAAATACAGTATTAATGAATTCAGTTAATGTGCTGAAAAGACGAAAGACAATTTGAAAAGTGGAAACTTTCCTTGTGCCATTGAAAATGTGTTCACAACGAAGGTCCAAAGAATTATAAGTCGTTTTTTCTGTATGTTTTCGATTTATATTAAAGGTGGATTATTTTAAAAAAACTTGCTCAGTCGGTATAGCGAGTAGTATTTATTTATAATATTAAAAACTATTTTTATACAAATATTGCTGTGAATTGTATACGAATAAACTGTTTTTTATTATGGTGAATCTTTTTATTGAAATTAAATGTAATGATAGTAAAGAGTAAAAATCTAGTATTCGAGTCATGAGTGAAAGTGTGTATAAAGTCCATCAAAAATTGTGTGAGTGTGCGAGGTTACCTACGCATTCCATTTTTTTTTTTTTTAGGGGAATATTCTTGGTTAGTTACGAGAATATGCCTAGTCGTTTTGTAGAATTAGGATGCCCAGAAGAAATATATCAGTATTTTCTTCCTCAAACGACGAAGTGGATAACTCCGATTATGAAAATGAGTTGCTCATCCCAAGGGCCCAAACATTTTCACAGAATGTTTTCAGTAAAGCATGCGAAGTAGAAAGAGTAAATCGATATTTAGTCCGTTTTTTCTGCTCTTTTCGGACGATGTTCATTTCGCCAGGAACCGAAAACTGTACGACGAGAATCGTCTTACTTTGATGATCGGGGAGGACTTTACCAGTCTCATTGGTCTGAGGGTGGAAAATGCGTAGTTCAAATAGATTAGGCACTTAGCATGATCCAACACCGGTCTCGGTCATAGCGTAAGAATGTCGTAGCGCCGCGTTATATGTATGTGAATACAGGCTGAGACCGCACCACTTGACAAGAAGACAGCAAATGCATTATGGTCTCCAGGAACCCCATGACGCAAACTGATTCTAGTGTCTGAGGAAACTGAATTTCTAAGAAGTTTTAATAAAGGAGGCAGATACAGCCTCCGAAACGTCAACAGTTTTCAAAAAAAGATAAGTATTCTTTGTTAATTCGATCTCATTTTTTCAGATAGCCAAATTCAGTGTAGGGTACGTTACTGACAAAAATTAATTTCTTTCAAGAAAGCAGTCTTGTGAACGCAGTAACTTATCGGGCAAATTAATTAATTTGCCCTTCTACACTTGTACAGATTTCTTTGGATTAAAAAAATTTTTCATTTTCAGATTGTGGAGGGTCATAAACCCAAAAAATTATGTCAAGAACTGGATTTCCTCCACAAAATCAAACTTTCAATCAATATTACCCACTTATTTTTAAATTAAAAAAATATACTAATATCACCCACTTAATGTCACATATCGTCCTATTTCAAACTAGGATACCAATATATTATGTAAGGTTCGTTGGTGTAAAAAAATACAGAAATTTAAAGAAAGCATATTTAATTGTTAGTTTACAAAAAAAGTTTCCCCTATTTGGGTCCATTCCTCTACCTACATCATGTGTCTTACGTGCTTTGTGTACACATCTCTTTTTTTTTCACATAATATTTTCTCTTCACAAAGTAATAATTTGCGTCAGAATATTCAATTTGGTACGAAATTCATTAATCATGGCAGGCAGCTAATCGAATCTTATTACATAAATAGGTAAACATGACTTTCAAATTCAAATTATTTCCTAATTTTCAGAGGATTGTCTCCTGTTTTAGTCCGATTATATTGTTCTTTTAGAGATTTCTATATAATTTGCTCACTCTGTTATATTCTGTTAACCCTGTAGTTGATTTCGATGCAGTGTTTGAATTTCTCAGTTATTTTCGGCCACTTATTAACCAATTTAATGGCGTACTCTCGATCGCATGTGTTTATCTATCAAATTTAATGAATGATTTAATGAGACTCGTTCAAGCTGACAGGCAATTATATCAGCATCTTGTTGATTAGATGTGAAATGTGACGACAGAAAACGTCCACCTTTAGGCAGAAAATTGTGCCAATTGAATCAAATTTTCGTAATTGTGTTTTGGACCCAGATCGCAATTACAAGCATATTCAAAAAAATTTAATTAATGTATTTTTCACTTGGGAACTATGATCTATTTTGTTTATTTTTCCTGTACCATCAAGCAGCACATGATAGTGACACAGTTTATAGCTAAAGAATCAGTTCGGCTCTCGCCACAATGTTCTCGTGGGAAACAATAGACCTTTCCAGAAGTACCTGTGCAGGTAAAAGTTGCGCGCGTCACTTGTAGAGCAAGATGGCTGTCTTTGACACATGCAAGGAAATAGGATGTTTTACGTCACAAAGCAATTGCACCTTTGGTCGACCTATAAACTACAAACAACTGTAATACACCAATCTTTCAGATGTGATGCCAAGCACGGACGAGAATTAAACTACTCAATTATGTCACTCAGCCATTCAAGTGACAGCCACATTCAGTGTTGCTTGACTTCAGCTATCGATAGTACTCGATAGTACCGACAGGACTACCTTACCTGCAAGTCCAAGATGTTGAAAAAAAAATGCACTGCCAAAACTGAATGCTTGGAAACGTCAAGATATTTACCCTCCCATAATCCTTGGTACACATGAGGCACGATAACTATTAATTAAACAATCATAACTAAAACAGATATAAATATCCCAGTCGGAGCGGGGATTGGCGCAGTGGGGCTTCGTGATCGAAAGGTCGCTGTCTCGATCCCCAGGCAGGACAAGACTTTTTCAGTTTCAGATGCGAATCTGAGTGATTGCATCTTGTTGCTGGCTGGGGATAATCCTCCACGATTCACTGTTGCGTTAATAATTAACGGTGCTGCTCCTAAGGTAGCGTATGGAGTTAGTAACAAGGCCTATCCAGAACACGTGGCTAATGGCCATAGCAGTCGATGTCAACACACCAAGGAAAAAATATATATATATTTAAAAGTTCATTTTTGTTTTTTAAAATTTCGCTTATCTGTGTTTCTCTAACACCATATTTTTCGGCTAGTTTCCTAACACTTAATTTATATTTATCACACGTATGGATAATTTCTACCACATCATTTGAAGATAAACGTTATCTTTTTTCGTTTGGCATATGATGTATTGACAATAACTAAACTTCAACTAAATAGACTGATTTAGAGAATTTTTGCCGGAGAGTATCAAATAAAAGAAATAGTAAAATCGACAATGTCGAAGTCCCCTTCTCTCCAAATATTTCCACTATATGGCTAATGCCACGACGGACATTGAATTACATCTGACAGATATTTGTGCAAAATTCTTCCAAGAAGACCCAGTTGCATCTGTCTATTGTAATTATACAGCAGATTATCCTTCACCTGGCTGGGAAAGACCACATGTAGACGCGTTTCGGGCTCCTTGCCGCTCGTCAGTGACAGGGTAGGTCGGGCAACATTAGAGCCCCAGCCCAATTAATGAATTATAATCCACTGTACAACTAATATTTCCCCACAAATGAAGCAGCGACTTACAGTTAAAGTCAGTCGCAGCGCAACAAGCAATCCTCGGTAGCAAAGACACCAAGAAGTGATTAGAGTTCAAGAATTTTTGCCGGAGAGTATCAAATAAATGAAATAGTAAAATCGACAATGTCGAAATACCCTTCTCTCCAAATATTTCCACCATGAGGCTGAATTCTTTTATTTTAGTCAGACGCTATATTTTTTCTGAAATTATTATCCTGTCAGAGAATGATAGGGTCGGTCATACACAAAAAGTGCAAATTTTTCACTTATGCATGAATAAAATTGGACCAAAGACTGAGCTGTGTGGTACACCCGCTGAAATATTTTGACTGTACGATAGACTGTATTGAATTTTTCCCGTCTGATGTAGACGATACGACCAAAACCAATACACCATAAAGAGGATAATTTACTGGTTTTTCAAATATTTTTGTGCCAATCGGCACTGAAGGAAAAGCACCAGTCAGACATTTTTCATAGGCCTATAGTGCAACAATATAGGATGCTAATCCAAATCCGACAGAGTCCAAGAATGTTGACTTATTTATACGATTCTGTTTTGGCAAAGTATCAAAGCGGCCAACCTAATATTAGACTAGTGGCCAGTCACCGAGCTCATCGTCGTCGGCTTAGTTTTATCTGTGACTATGTGCATCGGGTTTTAGCAAGTTTTTCTTCCTCTCCTTGGATATTTTTGCCACCATGAATGTAAGTGGATTGTATTTTTAGTTCTGCACGTAACCGTTTGTTTATGAAAAAATAAACAGCGCTCACGGCGTATTTTCGAAAAAAAAATTTTCTTTTCCTCTTCGAGCACTCTGGATTTATTGGCGTTTGCAATGTCTGTTTGAGTAGTATCTAAAGTTGCTTATGTAACGTGCGATGATATAAAAAACACGTAATTATATGGATTCTGATCAGAATAAAAAGCTATTTTTATGTTGAAAAACAATCCGGAAAACGACATTCGATGTTTTCTCAATTCAGAGCTGCAGATTGGTATTTATAGAGAAGGCCTTGGGAAAGTAGACTATATTTACTTTCCAACAACCAGATTAGAATTCAAATTTACCCATGATTCAATTAAAAGGAGCAAACGACGTCAGGATACGAAATCAACATCGTTAAGTTGCGGAAAAAGTCGAAAAATAACAATTTTTTATCCAAATCAGCCAACTATTTTTTTTTTTAACAATTTGAAAAATCGAACGCCACATAATTTCCAATAATATTTATCATATATATCTAATTTGTGACATCTCTATCATTGTATTGCACTTGTTTGGATTCAGTTTTAGCAGGAAATAATTATTGTCGCAGGGATGGTGTGCGATTACCTCAGAATGTAACCTGTAAACCTATTTATGTTGAAATTAATTATGCTTTCAAAATAAAATAAAATGATAAAAAATACGTTTATTTTTTGCTTTTCAATATAAGCTTATCTTTAGAACATGGTCTTCAAATCCAAAAACCCCAACATACCAATTTTAAAGAGAATCGGACAATAAATACAAAATTCGTCCGCCATCTTGGATTGTAAATTTCATAATTTTCGACCCCGGAAATCCCCACATACCAATTTTGAATCGAATCGGACTATAATCACAAACCTATACATAGTCCGTCATCTTTGGAGCCGCAATTTTGAATTTATAAATGTTAACAATAAATTCATAATATCCAAAACCCAGAGAACCTCCAAACAACAATTTTGAATCAAATCGGATCATGATCACAAAACTCGTCCACCATCTTGAGGTGCCATCTTTGGAATTTTGACAAAAAATCATATTCTCCAACCTCAAACACCCCTACATAATAATTTTAAATTGCATCGGACCATATTCAAAATTTTCGTTCGCCATCTTGGAGCCGCCATTTAAAAAAATAAATAAAATTTCTATAATGCATTGTCACCGGAATTATGAACACCTGCCAAAAAAGTTAATAGGACAACGTAAGGTGGGTCAAAATTCACTTCCAAGATTTGAACCATACATACCGGATATCATCGTATTCTTCATACAAGCCATAATTTCCAGAGTTTCGTATGAAATATATTTAAACTGAGCAGGGGTATTAGATTCAAGAATTAGAAAAAAATACAATATTCCACATTCCATACTCAACTATCACTTCCGGTTTCATCGGAAACAATACCAACTTGGGAATTTCAAATAGAACCCTGTATATCTTTACTTTTTTAGATTCTAGGGACGATCCTGAGTACGATAACATAGTTTTGAGACAAAAAATTCACACGCACTTGAATTTTCAAAAGAATTTTAATTTTTGAATCTAGAGTGCGCTGGGCGCACTCAGTCAATGTGATGAACATGACTGAAGATTAAAAAATATAATACACACTTTTTTCTGCCTAATTGAGTACATATATATGTCAGTTTGAAACATTCGGTATCACTATTTCTCAAAAAAGTTAATTTTCTCAAATGAGAACATCTTTTAGGCATTCCTTAGATTCTGATTTTCATGACGAATCCATTGAAGAGATACATTATTTTGCAAATGAATGAATTATAAAATGAGTAGTACATTTCAAAGGCTTCTTATTCGCTCTGAACTGAATGAAACTTTCAAATTCCCAATGAAACGCTCTCTATATGATTGTACATTTTTTTCGAATCCACAAACATCTCCAAGTATGTCTACTCAGTTTTTGAAACGAATGAGCTTGTTCAATTTTTTCATTCATTCGTTCCTATTATTCTCATCAAAAGGATTCCAACTCTGGCATCTACAACTTTTTAAAAATCAAAGTGTTCTATGAAAGCAAAAATAATTCTGACAAACGAGAACGTTCAATGCTGTTCCATACATGTTTCAATGTCTTCGTTGTGGAGAACTGAAGAACACGCTTTACTTCCAACATGGACTAAAAAGTAAAAAATAATTGACAATGTAATTACTAAAACGTAACAAACATGGGATGCTTGACAAAGTTTTCTGGAGCTCTTGGACGCTCAGTATTGTTAATATAAAAAATATGAGAATATCTATCGGAAGCACCCACGCTTTTTTACATTTGAGTGTTCTTCAGTTTTTTCAAATAACTATTATTTTTATAAATGAAATTATTTATTACTTGTAAATTATTTACTTTATACTTTACAGAATAAAAGCGACAATAAATGGCGACCTATGGCTATTTCTAATCCATCGACTCGTCTAAGATTAGCAAGGAATATGCCACAATGGGTGGTAAGTAATTACTTATTTGCCGTATTTCTTTTATCGTGTGAAATCCTATGAATTACTCAGTTTTTTCCAAGACAAATTACAATAATGAATATGATTATGTGAGAAAATATAGAAAAAACTTAAAACAACCATTTCATCAAAATGCCAAATCTGAGTACTATGCTAAAGAATTACAAGAATCTACGAACATAAATGAAACTAACATGGGAACGGAGGCTTTCACTGCTGGTGTCAATGTTCTGGTTGGTTTCCGGGTTTTGCCGTGGTCTTCTTTGATTGAAATCTCCAGACGTTTCAACTGCAACAGTTATCTTCAGTTGCGTGGTCGAAGTACTCTTCTTGTCGTATCAACTGAAACTGAAGCTCTCATTTCTGACACATCATTTTTTATAATGCTGTTTTGGCGCGCACTTTCTGTGCTAGTGGGATCGCGTACTCTCTGCTCGATTTGGGTGATATTGCTTCGTTTTGGCGCCTTTCAGTGCTGTGTGCCAGATCTTTGGTAGATAATGTTCTCTCTTCCTTTCTGTTGACGTTCTCTTGGAGCCTGTGTATTTTGGCTTCTAAATTTATTCTTGTTGGATAATGATTCGACGTTGCTAGCCTCTCGATAGTTTCGATAAGGATCTTGTGTTTTCCTTCGGACAAAAAAAAAGAGGGAAGAGAGTATGGTGAGAGTACAAGTTTCGCTCCTGTATAATTCTATTAACTTCAGTGTCTTTTCATTTGTCCATTCCATACTGTTGGAACTTAATCCACAGAACGCAGTAAACAACAAAGATATAACAATAATATGAAAAAAAGCCTTTTGGCAAATGTCAACAGTAGCGTTCGAAACGATTTCTCTCGCTTGGTTTATGGCTCTGTCCACATGGAGCACGAATTTCGTTTGATGATTCGCTGATTTACCGACAGATGTCAGAACATCGCTCGCGTTTGATTCTGCGTATAAATTACTCTAGCTCAAACTTTTGTTCGCTCCAATTTAAACGCACCTTAACAAAGGTCACAGTGAAAAGGATCTAGTGTTGGTTTCTATTATTTGTTAATTCTACATTTTTCAATTTTCTTCTTGTTTAGGACCAGAAACAAATATTTTAGAATATGGCATGGTTTTGTGGGTTTTTATCGGGTTTTCCTGCAGATGCAAAGCAAATGCTCCATGATTCAGTCAGCACAATAAAAGTCGCTCTGGTGCGCATTATCGACATCATATATGTTATGAAATAATTTTTGTCCATCATTTGTGTTTTTCTTAATGGACAGTGACATTCATAAATTTCACCTATACTGCACAAACAATTTTATTATAACAGTTTATAACTGTCAGCTGATATTGGTACTCAATAAAATTCAATTCAATTCCATTTTGTCCAAGTTGGTATAAACATAGCCTACTTCTTCAGACTGAGCATGCTCATCCTCTAAAGCATGCATATTCTGGTGAAAAGTTAAAGATTTTAAATTAGTATTCATAACTTTTCTACTGGAAATATCAGTATCAGTCCGTCAATGGATCTACCCTCAGACTTCCTTGTTAATAATGTATGAGATGAATAATTTACCTGACTGCAAAATGGACCTGCATGAACCAACTCCATGGAAAAGTAAAAGTGGGTGAAAAAGACCACAACATTTTTTTCAAAAATTATGTATATTTTATCACTGCACAAACAAAAGATTTCTTATTGAATTCTTGTTTATGTCAACTTTAGTTACATATATCAAGGCGAATTACAGAAAATAATAAATTTGATACAGTAACTATTAAAGTAATAAATACTGCAATCAGAATATCAGGAAAAACAGTTTTCCTCCTAACACATCAGAAAACAACAACAATGCTGGTTGAACTTGTTGCTATCTGATGTAGATATGGTAAAAGGCTAGAATGTCAGTCGGTTCCATCTTGCTTATTTCTGAATTCACAATAAGTAAAAAGCAAAGAAAAATATATACATTAAAGTGTAGAAACTTCTTATAACTATGAAGGTATATAAAATCTTATTGTATTTAAAATAAAACTAACCATAAAAAGAGTTGCAGGAAGCTAGTAAAAAACTAAAGTTAAGGTCTATATAATAAGTGCATCCAAAGTAAAATGATTTTAATTAAACGAATGGAATATCATGATTTCGGCGACAAATTAATTAGTACTCATATTCCTACATACCATACTCCTTCAGATTCCCTTTATTAACAATACACTTTTAAAAATTCGAGTTGCAATTTCGTATGTTCATAAATTCAACGCATTCTTGCAAACTGAAAACACCATAAGATACAAATTCCATTTGTTCAAATTAAACAATAATATTCAGGTATTCTACGATTAAGAAATTGTATGCATCACAAGAATTTAATTCAATACATGGAAAAGGGGATCAAATAATAATGTCATTATAATACAAGGCATTTTCTCATCGGATGAACAACTGACAATAAACTATAACAAATTTTTTTCCTAATATATCCTTTGTACATCTTCTCAGCCACATTTTTCAAATGTGAATTCGAGAAACCACAGTTTGTTCCCAAGAAGCACGTGCCTGTCGAATGCAAACGTTGAATCTGTTGAATCTAGAACACACAATTATTTACCATAAAGAAATAGAAAAAAATATAATCATAGGAGGATAATTGAGAGTCAGATATTTTCAACAATAGCAAATTCTGAAAAGTTAAATTATTTCTAGTGATGCCCTATATTAATAATTTCATTTATGGGCAAATAAAAATAAATAACATGTAAAATATAGTATGTACTTAGTACCACAATATATTTGAGTGGTATAAATGTAGAAAAGAGGCCATTGATGAGAATTGATAAGATCTGCAACCTGAGTCGCAATGTTTAGATTTAATTCCACTGGGCATATTCACAATAAACACCTAGACTGGAGGTTGTACTTCAGACAATTATTTTGATTGAATAATCACTTTCTTTAAATAAGTTAAAAAATGTGGTGACCAGGCTAGAACAGTAATCAAGATAAGTCTCAACTAAGAACAATGGAGGGCTCTTATTGCAATTAGGGGCAGGTAGTTGAGTGATTAAAAGAGCCAATCTTTCAATCACTTTGGCTGCCGGTCGTGGGTTCAAAGTTTAGTTGATTTCTCATAAAATGAGGCTGTTATTGGTAATTAACTATTAAGAGTTTTTGTTTACAGTGTAAGCCAGATAATTGTTAAACAGAATCCCCTAAAATTATTTAGCTTTGTGTATATCTACTTAATGAGAACATAAACTGGTATTTTATATTATTATAATCTATTATTTATGGATTATTTGAGCAACAAGAATCAATCAAATTAAAAAACGATATTCAAAAATTTTTTAATAATAGGGGTAATAGTGTAATAGGGGGGGAGCTGGTACACGTCACCGATAAGAGGGAGACAAGCCAAGAAACGAAGAGAGAGAGAGAGAGAAATCAGGGAAAACAAAATTAATCTGCTGGTCACTATCAAGTGTTTCCAGAAGAAAATCGAGATATGTAATCAAACCCAACCCTGATAATTTGTGGTAGGAGAAAATCACGAAGAAATGAGAAATAAAACTTCCTATGTTATTGTACCACTTTATATTTGATAACACTTACGTTACTGCAGTTTTGTCCTATATGGACATTATCAAAAAATAGGGAAATTTTACACTATGCCAGCAAAGGATGAAAACTCAATTCCTTAGAATTATTAAAAATTTAAAAACATAAACTGCTGAATGATCAAGTAGACATGGTATACTCACAGGTTTTCAACAAAGCATATACATGTTGTCACCCAGAAACATAGTACAGGTAAAAGATATAATTAGATAAGAAATGTTGTTATGAGTTATGAAAATGGTCATTAGCAGTTAATGACAAGCCTAGAATTTAAAACCTTAAGGGTATTTGTACATTCAGTCCTAAGTGTGAAATTTTTTCTTTGAAGATGTCCATATAATGAGTATATAAAGTGGTACAAAAACACTTGAAACCCGGAGATGGCACTGAATATATACCCCAATATTTCTTAGGAATTTCGAATAAAGTGTTTTTCAATTTAATTGGGAACTAGCCTTTGCTGATGATTGACAAGTACCATAAAACCAGTACGTAGGTGTGCCCCATCAAATTAAAAAGCACTGCAAAGGTGTTCTTGAAGAAACCTATACCATCAAATAGATATAATTCAACGGTCGTAGGGGGCAACAGTTGTTTTCTGTTGGATATTGGATACTTGTTGGAGAGGCAAGAGTTTAAGATTCATAATCATAACGACAACTGAGTTCTACTACAGAAACTCATCTATATCATTATTTTTATTCCTTCAACAGCACAAATAAGAATCAATATCTGATGATATCAGAAAGCATTCCAACTATGTTTCACATTCTATCAGAAAACTATACGGTGGTGAATACTTTCATAAAAAAGTTGAATACATTTTCTAGAAAAAACCAATAACAGTGCAGATGAATTACTATTTGTCAACTTCACAAATTGTAACAAACATTGAATCTCTGGGAAGTGAATAAATCAATATAATCATGTTTAAAAAGTGATTTTGACCAATTGCTTTTTTGACTTCAAGCTACAAGAAACTTTCTGGAATACTAGAATTCTCAAAAGTTCTTTGAACATAAAAAAAAACAGCTTATTACTCAAGTGAAGGTAGGAATATCAACACCATCAAATAAGTTTGTTTTCTGGTAAAACCTAGCATAAACATTTTATGTACCCACAAGAAATTGAACAGTCTAGTGTAAGCCTCACCTAAGTCTAATCTTTCTCATCCTCATCTTCATCTTTTATACCCATATCATCCTCATCTTCCTCTTTTGTACCCATCTCATCCTCATCTTCATCTTTTATACCCATCTCGTCCTCATCTTCCTCTTTTAAACCCATCTCTTCATTATCTTCAGGATTCGAGTGTTCTGGGTTGGAATTATCTTCATTTTGGGAGTTATCTTCTGAATTGTCCTCTTGATCAGAAGGTCCCTCATCAACCTCCATCTTAACGGAGTCATCGTTTATTGTTACTCTGTGGTTCAACTCGGTTTTGACTTTAACTTCACTATTGTCATCTTCGGTGAATATATCAGGAGTGACGTCGAGATTTTCTGGGAGGGGATCCCCCACAGGGTCTTCAAGGGGGTCATTATCCTTTTTTTCCTTGCTTTTTTCTGTGCCTTCTTCTCTGCCTTCTTCTTTTCCTTCTTCTCGGCCTTCTGGATTATCGAGCTCACCATACTTGCTCTTCCCAAACACTTTGTATTTATAGCCAATATCGTCCCTCAAATGTAACTTTTTGTGCAACTGCATATAAGACTGCGTAGAAAACTCTCTGTTACATATATCACATTTTGCGTTTTTCATGCCCTTGATAAAATATTTCTTTTTGTTTTTCTGGTTGTGTTTCCTCACTTTGTGCCTTAGCAAACCGGTGGAACTACTGAATGGCCTGCAGCAAACATCACAAACGTATTCTCCATTCTCGGACGGGGGTATATGGGCCTCAATGTCTGATAACTGGGAATCATTGAAACTGTTTTGCGAAGTATTGGCAAAGTCTTGTAGCGTCATCGAATCATTTAGGGATTCTGATACAGTGCGATGAGCTTCTACACACACATCATATTCCTTACGAGTCGCAAACTCTGAGTAGCAGTATTCACACTTGAAGGGTAATTTTCCTAAATGAAACTGGTTGATGTGGACCTTTAGTAGTTTTTTGGATGTGAAAGGTTTTTGGCATGATTCACAAGTGAAGGCAGGTGTGTTCTCTGTCGAGCTGAACAAAAAATGCTGGCCTGACGAAAAGAAATCTTGTTGGTTCTTAGGGAGTATAGGAACATAGTGTTTTTGGTCTTCTTTGCCGTTTGGAGTTCTTTCTCCATTGGATTTCAAGTCTTTCAAGGTTATTTTGGCAGAAGAAATGACTTCATCATAGTCATTAGCTTCTTCATCTTCTTCGTGACTATCATCTTCATATTCCTCAAGGCCAAACACGGTGGGATCAATCTCAACACTCAATTCCTCAGTTTTAGTTTCCGTTAACAGCTGATTGACATTCAAGTTGACGTGGTTAGGTGACTCGGGGATTCTTTTCTGGTTTTCCGTTGGCTGTGCTACAGGTATGAATTTTTGGAAAGTATTGTTCAAATTTAAAAATACATTTTGGTTGTTGTCCTTATTCTTTACTGTCGTTGCTCCAACTGTGGTAGCTTTAACTGTGGTAGGAGTTGGTGGAACCGAATTGAGAGTAGTTGTTGGAATTAAATTTAAAAAAACATTCTGAAATGTATTGGGTGCCTGGTTTTGTGCACCAACTAGGATTTTTACATATTTTTGGTTAGGGAGGAGCATATAAGCTCCTCCAGCCGTGGGTATAACGTTTTCACTTTTAACTGCGTTCTGAGATTCGTTTTTTTTTTGAGATTCTTTCACAAGCTCAGCATAGTTTTTCAATACACCTGCCGATTGTACACATTGTTTTTTGAAGGTGTATGCTATGTTCAGCCTCTTGATACAGGGATGACATAATAAAGGCTTGAACACGGTCCATTCCTGCAAAAGAACAAAAAAAATCATGACGTTTCTAGTGAAATAAACGCAAAAAAAATACCCACCACTTCCGATACACAAAGTTGTAGCTTGCTCATCAACGTTTCACTGGGTTCATTTTCGATGTGAGCCAGATCTATCAGATTTTTATCATATTTCAGACAGACGCGACAAAAATTTGGTAACGTAAACATCGTCATGTGAAATAAATAACAGTATTCCACAATGTTTCTTTAATGAAAACTGTCAAAGCTTTGTCAACTGGTGCGCCATATTAAAACTTAAACACCTCACCACAACATGAAAAAATACCGACTCGGGGTCGCCAACACCATATACTGCCAACACTGAGAAAAAAAATAACCTATCTTTGAATTTAACCGCGAATTTACTCTGCTTTATCGAACTTGATTTCAAGAGACAGCCGAGACAGGGCAGAGGACGTTCCTTGAACAAAAAATATTTTTCTCTAGTTTGACGTCGGTATGGTAGAATATAATGTTATTTGTAAGTTTGAAATCTGAGAATAAAAGATCGTGGTATTGTGCATGCGATATGGCGGAGTATTTTTAGAAATAGTTGAGAGCTATATTCATTCATTATTACTTTCCGATTTCTGAATGTTTGAAACCATAAAACCTCGTTATTTATTACCGGCACGTCATTCTACCAAGCAGAGAATATTTTATGAAATTAGAAATATACGCGAAGTATCACAGAAATAAGGTTGTCAACAAACGAGTTTGTGGTTATGTATTGGAACTAGTCAGAGATCCAGAATAATGAACACTATTTGTAAATGATGGTCCAATCCCTATGATGCAATGTAATCTCTCAATTGACGTCACTGTGATTCCTTCCGTATGCTCTTGTGTATATCTATATACATCTGTATATACAGGGTTCAACCGCCAAACTTCTAGTAGGTATTGGTTTTTTAGGTGAAAATGAGATTTTTTCTTCATACAAGCATGTGTCCTAACTTGCTTCTTCTTCAAGATATAGGGTGTCAAAGTTTTTAGGATTTTTTTAATTCCAAGTGCATTGAAACAATATTTTTCTATTACCGGAAATTAGCATGCCAAGTTTTATCAAAATCTGCCAGAAGGTTTCTGAGTAATGAATAAAAAACTGATATTTTCTAAAAACTTTGACACCCTAAATCTCGAACCCGGAACAAGTTGGGACACATGCTTATATGAAGAAAAAAATCTTAATTTCATCTTAAAAACCATCCCATCTAAACAGTTTTGCGCCTAAATTCTTAGCGCCATCTAGTGGGAACGCATTTTTCAAATAGAGTACAAGTGCAGAGGCTTCTGGCTTATCAAGAGTATTCTTCTTCTTTTCCTAAAAGTATTGGCCTAATCTGTATGAGAAATAGCCAGTTGATATTCATTCATGTACAGCATAGGTATGCGTCTAACATTGGATGCGCAGTGGACCAGCCAGTGGAGTCCTTCCCGATAAAAGTGGGTAATGGACAGTTCGCCTCTCTATTTATGGTTGGCGCATCTCAGACGCACAGCTATTAGTCTAATATCCGAATTAGAGACGACCTTCACCCAAACGTTTAAAGGATGAGAAGTATTTTATATCAAATACTATGTTAAAAATATATCGGAGGTGGATTGTTTGAAAAATTCCTGGCCAGACTATGACAAATTAAAAAATAAAAAATGTCGTTTTAAACATTCCTCTCATTAGTTTAGAGAACAAATGGTAAACCAATTTAACGATCAAACGAACTTACCTGTGAAGTTCGATCGAAATTATATTAAGCACCTCGTCCGAAGAGATCACTTAAGATTTACCTATGTAGTACCGCCTTTAGGTACTTGTTGATGCCACAAAATATAAAGAAGAAGATTTTTGGTCCATTAGTAGTCTACTTTACCGACCGGCTCTGCAGATGACATTACCATTTTAAAGTATCTCACAATATTTTTTAAAGGGTCAAATTTAGTTATGCTCAAAACTATAAATTAAAGCTTGGGAGGGATGGGAGTGATCTCTTCGGACGAGGTGCTTAATATAATTTCGATCGAACTTCACAGGTAAGTTCGTTTGATCGTTAAATTATATGACAGCACCTCGTCCTCGAGATCACTTAAGATTTACCTATGTAGATGTTCAAAGTCAAGAATAAAAATATTGTGGGACTTTTTTTTTTTTTTTTTTTTTTTTTTTTTAATACATTACAAAGATCATATCTGATGAATTTTTTGACAATTCATTGTTTATCTGTAGAATTAACAACTATGTAGTCTTTTTGAAGATTGCTTTAACGAAAGCGTTCCCCTCCTCTTTGAGGGGCCGATTGTAGAACCTGGCGAAAGTGGTAGAATTCTCCGACCATCCTGCCGTTCTCCTGATTGTATTCCAAGAAATACCAAATCGCTTAGCGGCGGAAGTAGCGGCATGGCGTGTGGAGTGTGCGGAAAACATCTTAGTATTGATTCCCGATGCCATCATTTCCTGCTTTATCCACCTGGATATTGTCTCTTTTGTAGCTCGCTTGAAAGGCTCTCTTGTGGACAAAAATAAGAATGGTTCTGATTCTGGTCTGATATTTGCGGATCTTTCAATATAAGTTAAGAGGGTTGAGGCCACACAGAACTTATCCTCTTCGAAGAAAGGCAGTTCTAGGCAAGGTTGGGGTGCATTCACCCTTGTAGTTTTAATTCTATCTGGAATGAGAATGCGTGCCCCTCCTTCATGAAAGGTTACATTTTTTACTCTTATCAAATGCAATGTTTGTACCCTTTGGCCAGTTGCAAGGGCTAACAACACTGCCAGTTTTCTTGTTAAGTTGAGCATGGTTAGGCTGTCATTGTCTCCTAACGACACTAAATGATTAAGCACTTTTTGCGGGTCCCATGTGATATCGTATTTTGGAGCTGGAGGTCTCAGCCTCAGTATGCCTTTGAGGAATCTTCTTATGAGAATGTGTTTTCCTATTTCGTTTTGAAATAGCAGAGAGAGCGCCGATCTATGCTGGTTAAATGTTCCATATTTAGCTTTTGTGTAATTCATCTCGTGTTGCATGAAAGCTAGTACAGTGGATACTTCTGCTTCGAATGGGTTAAACTTTTTCTTCCCACAGAAAGACCACCATGCCTCATAGGATGAGCTGTATTGTTTTAATGTTGATTCCGATATCGATTCCATTAAGGTATTGATTGTCTCCTCTGAGTGACCTTTTCTTGAGAAGGCTTGCCGGAGAGTTTCCCTGCCACCAAGGAAAGTGTGGCATGCAACGGATGTGTGTTCCTGAAAGGAGAGGAAAGTAATCTCTCATTAGGACTAAGTATGACAGTTACTGAATCAGGCACTACTAAGCTTTTAAACAGTGGGTACCAAGGCTGTGAGGGCCAATTTGGTACCACTAGTATGCCTTCGGCTTGATCATTTATGATTTTGTTGAGTGTTCTTAAAATGAGTGCAAATGGTGGAAAGGCGTAAAAAAATATGTCTTTCCAAGATATGGTGAACGAGTCAATCGCTACCGATTCTGGGTCCCTATGCCAAGAGACATATTTATCGAGTTTTTTATTCGCGCTGGACGCGAACAAGTCTATATCAGGTTGGCCAAGATGCCTGACAATTTTTCTAAAAGCAAAATCTGCCAGTTCCCATTCTGTTTCTGAGGATATAACCCTGGAATCCTCATCAGCTAAATTATCTTTAGTATTGACATAATTTGCATGAAGCCATAGATCTCGACTCTCGCACCATTGCCATATTTCTTTTGATAGTAAGCAAAGCTCTAAGTGTTGTACACTACCCATTCGGTTAATGTAGGACAAGGCTGTGGTGTTGTCTACTCGAATGAGGATGTTACATGATTTTAGATCACCTGCGAAACATTTGAGTCCAAACAATATGGCTTTCAGTTCCAGGTAATTGATATGTTTTTCTTTCTCTTTTGTGCTCCACCACCCATGAGTTGATTTGTTATTCACGTAACTGCCCCACCCTGTATTTGAAGCGTCTGAATATAATTCTAGGGCAAAACTATCCTGCCTAATTTCATTTTTACCACAGATAATCTGTTGTTCCCACCAGTCGAGATCACTGTTTATATTTTCTGATAGGACCATAATTTTGTTATAATTTTGGTTAGCTTTTTTAAGTGCCAAGAATTTTTCTCTTTCAAACATTTTTGTATATAGTTTACCATACTTGATAGCTGGGCAAACAGATACCAAGGAACCCAGGAATTGGGCAAGGTATCTTATTCTACATTTTTTTAATTTCCTAATCTCTTCGATTTTTTTATGAATTTTTAATTGTTTCTCGTGAGGTACTTCTATTGTCATTGTTTGACTGTCAAAAATGAATCCTAAAAACTTGCATCTTCTGCTAGGGGCAATGTTGCTTTTCTCAAGGTTTATAGTGAAACCTAATGAAGATAATAAGGTCATTGATTTTTGCACATGTTCTATGCATTTTTGTTCAGTAGGGCCCATTATGAGAAAATCATCGAGGTATGCAACACAAACAACGCCTTGTTCTCTCAAGCGCCTTACGATAGGTTTAGTTAGCTTAGTAAAAATGTAAGGGGCTATTGATAGCCCGAAAGCTAAACAGGTGAATTCAAATAAAGTGTTATTTACTTTGAAACGTAAATACTTTCTAAATTTTTGATGTACTGGAATTTGCAAATAGGCATCCTTGAGGTCTAAGGTAGCCATATAATAATCTTTTTTAATCAGTTTCATTACTGTTCTACTGTCCTCCATTTTGAAATGAGGAGGTTCGAGATATTTGTTAAGCCTCTTTAGATTGAGGATGAATCTTCTTTTCCCATTAGGTTTCTTAATCAAGAAACATGGCGAAACAAACTGGGAGACTGAAGACTTGCATTTAACAACTGCTCCTATCTTGAGAAGATGATTGACTTCAATCATTAATTCTTTGCATTCATTTTTGGAATGATTATTATTGAGCAACAAGGAGTTTGGTTTTTTGATGAAAGGAATTTTGAAGCCAGTTATCCAGTTCAAAATGTCTGAATGTGGTGGTACTAGGTCTTTCCATTGTTTATGAAAGTACTTGAGGCTACCTGCAAAAATACTTACTTGTTTACTTATTTCCGGTTGGACAATTGAAATGGCTTCTTGTTTTGAGGGAGATATTGCCCTTTCTGCCTGTGGTCTCTCCTGAACACTGACGGGCCCCTCCAGTTTAAAGAAGGATATGTTTTGTTTTCATTACTTCTGGCCCCCGAAGTACTGGGTTGAGGATAGGGTTTTTTGAAATTAACCCCAGTTCTGGGTTTCAGGTCGATAACTGACCTCTCCACAGCTTTTGCTGTTTTGATTCTTTCCCCCAGGTTTGACCCGAATAGCAATTCCTCAATAGGAGCTGTATTGGTCAGCTCCTTTACGGTTGCGCTTAACGACGGAGCAATGAGCGCTCTCCGAGTGAGGGACATGTTATAGTGAACATCTGAGAGCAACTTGCCAGATTCGCTGAGAAGGCCTAGGACAGTGTTTTTGTTTTCCTTATTATCCTCTTCTTTTAAGAGGATGTTGATGCCAGCCCCTAGGGCGGCAAGGCCCTTTCCCAATTGGTTTTGGTTTAATTGTTGAAATTTGTCTTTTTTATGTATGGCAGAAGGTATTGCCTTCAGGATTTCCGGATTTATATCTGGACCTCTCAACAGTGACAAATTGCTAGGATACGAATGTTGTTCCAGTAGTTTTGCTCTTTCCTCTTTGTCCAGGCCTTCGGTGAGAATGGTTTTCCATCTATTCTGGACAACAGAATGCAGTACATAAGATTTCTTCCCATTACTCTGAGGGTCTTCCCCCAGAGCCTGTAGAGTATCATCATCCAGATTTACATCATTGTTTATAACGATTGAGTCTTCAGGAGACTCGTTAGAGTGTGGTATTCCACCTCTTACATGAGGAGGTGGTGTTCCACCAGTAGAAGTAGGCGACGGTGGTGATCCACCAGTAGTAGTAGGTGAAGGTGGTGTTCCACCTCTAGTTGATTCACTAAGCCGTTCCGGGCTTTTGAAAGAGCTAAGTGTTGATGCTCTACTTTGGGATGTTCTACTAGTAGTTCTAGTTCTACTTCTACGATTACGAGCGGTGTTCCGCTCCAGTCCTGCCTTTATTAAGGCCAACTCTTTGGAAATGCGCTTTATTTCCAAGTCCCTGTCTGTTCTCGATGAAGATCTTGAATGTTTTCGCTTCCGGTCATTCCTGGAATTTGATCTTGACCTATTATGCTTCCCCATCTGAAATTTCAAGATTGGTTATTAATGTTATCGATGATAAATTAGTCAAAAAAAGGTTGAAGAAAATTTTTCGTAGCACCAACGCGTACACAAAAAAACGTAATGTCATCTGCAGAGCCGGTCGGTAAAGTAGACTACTAATGGACCAAAAATCTTCTTCTTTATATTTTGTGGCATCAACAAGTACCTAAAGGCGGTACTACATAGGTAAATCTTAAGTGATCTCGAGGACGAGGTGCTGTCATATAATCGAAAATATGAAGCCCATACAAACATTGGTTAATGAAACGAATAATTTCGAAGAAGTTGAAATTCTCTTCTCTCCACACTGTCTTTCATTACTCTGAGGTTATTCTAGACTTACTAATGGTAGATTTTAACACATATCACTTTTGAGCCAATGATTAAACTAAAATAAGGGTGAGTTCCCATCATTTTTGCTTTTAGAGTCGCGCGTCACGCATGCTGATTGGCGAATTTCCGACACGATTCACCAATTTGCTATTCAGAATGCATAAAGGCGTGACGCGCGGCGCAAAAAGCAAAAACGATGCATTGGGAGTTCAAAAATATTTGCCGGAGAGTATCAAATAAATGAAAAAGTAAAATCGACAAGGTCGAAGTATCCTTCTCTCCAAATATTTCCACCGGGTGGAAAATATGAGACAAACATCTAACAGAAAACAACTATTTCCCTGGCCAATACCATGACGGACATTGAATTACAACTGACAGATATACTGGTGCAACGTAATTCCAAGAAGACCCAGTTGTAAATGCTTATTATGATTATACAGTATTATCCTTCATCTGTCTGGGAAAGACCACCTGCAGACTCGTTTGCCAAACTGTATTTCGGCTGATTTGACGAAAAACAATAGATTGGTGTTGGGATGATTACCCAAATTCCCCAAGTCTTTTGGTATAAAAGTTCCATGTCAACGCGAACAATTAGAAATTGTATCACTTATTTTATAACAGGGTTATTAATTGATTCAATCTTAAACATTAAACATTGTTCTTTATTTACAGAATAAATCGGGTGCTAGTGGTATACCGCCCCCACCTGTTCCAAAAGAGGAAGGAAAAAAATTGCAGTCTACGACCAACAAACTCAAAACGAAACAAGAACCAGATTATGAAGTGATTGAATTCGGACAATATTGCAACACACCCCTTCCATCGGCAAAACCAAAAAGTAGGTGTATTTTTTCTGTTGTATTAATGAATCGTTGCATACTTATGTGAATTTGAACTGATATTAATTTGCATCGTGCCACTGCGTTAGTGACCACCATTTAAAAAATCTTGTTCCTGAATTCGTTCAATAATAGAAACGCGTCATCATTCAAGCTTAGCAAGCTTTCTTCCTGCAAATACAGTCACATCTCTGTAATATTTTGTATTTGTATAATGCTCAAAAATGTTCAAGCGCGAACATTTTTGGATGTTATTAGGATGTATTCCTGCAACATCGACATACTTTGCTAACACACAGTAGCTTTTTCACTACGAATCTTCATCAAGTATCTAACGACCGAGTCAACCAGAAAATTGTGACAAAGCATAATATTTTATCGAAATTTTCACTGAAATACAACCGTACAATTTCTGGTGTTGTGAAATCTACTAAACATCGCTTGGATGTAACAAAGTAACATCGCATTATTAAATCTCAGTCGAAGTGAATGTTACTGCGTTTGCTAATTCATGTGTTTTCAGATTCCAATCAAACTGGAAAGCATTGCCAGCTCTGCGGTTCCTCAACACCGTCAGTACAGTGTGAAGAATGCGCACAGATATTCTGTTTATCCTGCGATGATATGTATCACAGACATCCTAAACGCCAGACACATACTAGAAGAGTAAGTTTCAGTATAGCAGAATATAATTCTTAACTTCTTGTATGCATTTTTTTATTACACAGACCGTGACGTGAGCTTGGGGTTCACCTCAGGACCTTTTGGAAAAAATAAAATACTAAATCACAAATGGCTATACAGTCCACACAATTTACTTTTGCTTAGTGGTTTGGGAAGCAAACCTACGGAAAACATTGTTTATGTCAATAAATTATTGTATATAATAGTTTTTAATGAATTTTTGTTGTTGAAAACGTTTTGGAGTTTGCCTACTAATTCTCAATATATTTTTTAAGCGAGTCGAGCAGTCGATTCGGCCCCCCTTGCCCCCCAAAGGAGAACCCCCTTCCGCCCCTGTACCACCCCCAAGACGCCACCGACGGGCTGGATCAATGGGACCGTCCCCATGCCCTAGTCCAACTCCTAGTAGGCACAATCAGGTAAATATCAGCAGCTTTTGTTGTATCAGCTAGTAGGCGTTGCATATATATATGTACTCCCATTTCACCGAAGGTGTTATTGAAAAAATTTGTAAAAGTAGGGAAAATAAAATAGTATTCAATGAGATTTTGACTCTGAATCCAAAGCCTTATATTGTCTATTCTTGAGCGGATGTAGATGAGAAAAGCTGAAATAGGGAAAAAACCCAAATTATAAGAACCAATTTGTTTCATGAAAACGAATTGGCCTATATTTTCAAAATAATCAATACTAGCTTTCAATTAATTTGAGCACATTATACAGCGTGAGGATATTGGAAATGCCACCGTTAACCTATAAGTGAAAAAGACTGAAATTTTGGTTTTACTTTTTTCTGATTTCAATATTGAAAGATAAAAGAGCATTTTTTCACAGAACCGTTTCATTTAATTCAAATTAGACATTTTGTATTTTCGCAACTATAGGTAAACCATAAAATCCACTTTTATTTTTTCTAACGAAAGATGAATTAATGAATTATCTTTGAGGTGACCACAGCCTTAACATCTAAATTAATACTGCCTGTATCAAGAGTAAGAGCTCAAATCGACTGCCATATGGCATCATATTTAGAGGTGAGTCTTTCCTAGCTTGCACAAGTATTTCAAAGACTTCTGAGGGTTGCTCGTAAAGCCCGTGGCTCACGGTTTGATAGTTTGATCAAAGTGGTTCAACATGACGCGATTTCTATTGGTTTGTTTTACAAAACATGAAACAAACCACGATAAATGACGTCACTTCAAGGCGGTTTGATCCAAGGACATTATACACAGGACTGCTTTACTCATATCTTTCATGTTTGCATCAGAAATAACCTTGAAATGACGTGATGCGGTGGCCTCCGAATAAAAGAAACAAATTGTTGAGTGGAATGGACTAGGTAGGTGGCCCCTGAGGTACGTCACGATAGGAATGGAGCAGTCCTGTGTGTAATGTCCTTGGGTTTGACCGAACTATTTGACCGTGAGCCACGGGCTCAAAGGCCGATTCAGATACATGGGTGCCCACCCAGGGTTTTTGACCCCGCATAATGCACTCACCTCTGAACCAAAAATAAGACTTTTTGATAGAAACGCAAGTAAAAGGAACGTATGTGAATTATATTGCGGTTTACAAGTAGAAGGGTCACACACGCTTCAAAAATCATGCAATACAGTTTACATATACGTTCCTTTTACTTGCGTTTCTATGAAAAAGTCATATTTTCTTTGGTTCAGAAGTATTAACTTTGCGGGTTCAAATACCCTGGGTGGGCACTCATGTATCTGAATCGGCCCTAAGGGTAAAGCCGGTTGAAGGAAATATTAAAAATAAAGAAAACTGTAAATGTACTAGGGATGCACTCTGTAAGTCACTGTAATGGTGGGAAGTTTAAAATGACAAGACAGCAGCATGCGAATTGAGCGACTATTTATCAAAAATTATCAATAACATCAGTAATGGAGGGAGGAGCATAACCAATCACAGAGAATTGGAACTTACGAGTTGTATTGGTTAACAGACCGCGTACTTCCCGGAAAATTCTCAATCTCACTTCCCGAGGATTGTTATATCACACCCTCTAATTAAGTACTTCAAAATGGAAAATTTTGGATTTCGTTGTGATTTATCAGATATATTCGTGAATTTTGACAACTTCAAGACATAATATGAAATACGATCTTCTAGAAAATGAATCCACTTTAGGATTCAGAATGGTACATATCATTTCGTTATTAGTCAGAGTGAGTATTTGATACCGAATGCTCCATACCGAAATTTGTTGTCGTAATTCATTTAAAAAATTAAGTGAAATCAAAAACTGGTTACCAAGATCAGGGAAGTACCTTTTTTTAAAAAAATTACTCAGGGAAAAGAAATCTTCCGGAGAACTGATCATTAAAAAATCACTTTCGATTCTTCCAATTTGCGACAAACCCCCAGAAATTGGTTTCGTAGAAATAATACCTACAGAAAAATATTACCAACCAGTAAATCTAATAGATGCCCGTCACTTTAACGTTAAGGCAGTAAGTTTAGAAAAAATAATGTCGAAACCTTTTCGTTGCATAGCCAGCTTTTCAATGTACCTTCTAGAACTATTTGTTATAAGGTAATTTGGAATCAACCTGTGAAACTTGAAGCGATAATACAGGTTATTTTTTAGGTTTCATCCTCTACTATGCCCAGAAGAGACAGCAGTGGATTTTCACTAAAGGACAAAATGTCAACCCTGAAACGGGGTTTGATGGGAAACAGACCCTTGCCGCCGCCGCCACCACCTCAGTCACCAAATGGGGGATGTAAGTGGTTTACTTTTTTCATTTTCAGAATGATGAATTTTACAACATATTGATGGTGATTCAAAATAATTATTTGGAACCTGTAAAACCAAATATCTGATCGAGCGATATAATCCTCGATGGCAACATTGTTGGCTTGCGCATTTGAATCTTTAGTCGGTACCCATTACTTCGTGTTCACTGGACATGTGCAGAGGTGACAGTCCTAGTAGAACTAAGAGCTCTAGTTGGTACCGTTCCGTGGAGCCTGTCAACTTTGTTTTATTCATATTATGGCCTTGCCCTTTGATGTATTCAGCCACCATTCAATGGTTCCGTTCATCATGCATGGTCGTAACACTTCCTTGGCTTATTTTACGACTTTCACATATACATAGGTGCGCAAACGCTTCGTTACCGATAAAGAAAAAAATTGAAATTTCAACACCCCGTAGACCTATGTTTATATGAACTTTTAGTCGTTAAATAAGCCAAGGAATTTCCCCCTTTCGGATGTACATTGTGTTTAGGAACACCCTGTATATACACATTGGTAAAGGTAAATATCTGATTAAATCATCGTTTTTCCCGTGACATAACATAGTGAATTATACACGGGAAAAATATTAGATTTTAGTTTTCGATTTTTTATCTCCCTCAAGCTAAAATCTAATACTTTTTTCCCTAAGTTACTAGCCTGACGTCAGTATTTCGATGAAAATAAAATTTTCGGCAAAATGAAATGAAAAGTCGAGAAAGTAATACTAACCTAAATTTCCAAAATCATTGAGAGGAATAAGATTGTTATAATAGTTAAAACAATTTGTGCTTCCTTTCTGTAATCAAAACAAAACACAACAATCACCATATCTTTACCCCGTTCCTCGATATTTGACGAAGTCAGTCGACCTCTATTCAATATCTTCCCAACTATTCGGCAAAATATCACTAAAGATGGAACACTTCGAGGAGGAGTATCAGGGCCATCAATCTTATTTATTATTATTTTTATTAACCCATTTTATTATTTTCCTTCTACTTCA
This sequence comes from Chrysolina haemoptera, assembly GCA_958298965.1. Lineage (NCBI taxonomy): Eukaryota > Metazoa > Arthropoda > Insecta > Coleoptera > Chrysomelidae > Chrysolina > Chrysolina haemoptera. The sequence goes on along the minus strand of OY282589.1, from coordinate 32,427,490 downwards.
CTGTGAATCTCATGTTTTGGAAATAGCCCTAAATGATGAATCTACTGATTATATAAAGTCTATTTAAAAAACTGGTACCATCGGAGGCTGTGTTAAACAAATTCAGGTGTCCTTTTATATCATAAACAACTGAAAATGATTTTTAATGCTATTAAACAATTATGTTTTCAAAAATCCTTATTTGAAATTTGTTCTGCAGCCTTCCATTCGGATTTCTCCAGAGGTACAAGGTCAAACGATTTCAACAAACAATTCGATCCGCCTAGCCCAAGTCCATCTCTTCAGCAAAGGTACAGGCAACATCAAATCGCAATGAGGGGAACTACCCCTAACTTGTCGTCGACTGATTTTGATCAAGTAAGTTCACAATATTATCTCGTTATGTACTGCAATGGTACAGTTATTCCCATGGTTGAATTTTGTGGTTCCACAATAAAAATCCAATTGGAGTTACAAACGAGTTATTCATCTTTTTTTAATTTTGTAGCCATCCAGCAGAGACAGCGGTTATCCAGAATGGGAGATGGATGAATGGAAAAATCGCAATCGGACCGACAGTGTGTCGGGATCAGATATTGGCAACAGAGTTCAGAGAAAGTTCAGCAATATCTCTTCCCCCCCATCTTCGAGATGTGTTCCACTTAGCGCTTCTGTATTTGATTTGAATAACCCCATGTTACATCATCACCATCATGGGTTTTCACCGATGCAACAGGTTAGTTATTCATACTATTTAGATCTCTTTGAAAATATTCAGAGTGACGCGGTGTATCAAGGTAGAGCAACAAAAAACTTCAAGAACAATTAGAAACATTTCAACTCGGGTTTACTCAAATTTGTGTACATCTTTATCCACTGAACGTACAAAAACGTAAAATAGATGTCGTTTGGAAGTCGTGTGCTATACGGCTCTATAGCCTATAAAGGCCTTATATTTCAAATCATCAGAAAACTATCTATCCCAAGTTGTTTCCTTCACAAAAATGCCATTCAAACGTACCTTGATAATCACCCCTCGTCGATTTACAGGCCCAATCCATGGCTCAACTGAACTACCCACCTCAATGCTACCCAACCGGCTGGATCAACCCCATGGGCTACGACGATCACCGTGGCAGTAACATGAGTTTGAACGTAGCTCCAGGAGGCTACCCGATGAACCCAATGTGGATGGGCACTTGGCACGGTCCTCCACCATCAGCGATGTACCCCTACCCAGTTCCAATGAACCAAGTGCACGATAGCAGATCTTGCAGTCACTCGAGACCGCCATCGCCAGCCCACAGCGTCAAATCCAGGAAGTCGACGTTGAGCAGGAAGAGCAGAAAAAAATACAGAGATGTAGACGACACCGATGACGAAAGAGACATCGATGACAGAAGGTCGACATTCAGTCATACCGACAGAAGCGAGAGGAAGTCTTTGGGGAGGTATCCCGCAAGAGAGAGGCCAGCTAGAGAGGTTGCTTCAATTCCAAGGGAAGCTTCCAGGAGAAACACTGCCGAGAGGATTGAAAGGGGGTCTATAGCTAGAAGCAGACAGGGCTCTTCTAGTGAGACTGATGACGAGCTCTCTGAGAGCCAGAAGGAGAGCGATATAATCAACGAGGAAGATGAGTCAGAGTATGACAATAAGACGCAGCCCCTCGAAGCAGGGGTGCCGGACTTGGCGTGGGAGTGCGAACACTGCACGTTTGTCAACGATGCCGGCACTAGAGTTTGCCAAGTCTGCTGTAAGACACCTACCTCAGGCGTGAAGGTAGTGAAAAATGAACCCAAGTCGAAGAAGGGGCGAGCTCTCACTAAACAGAAATCACTCGATCACCCTAAACGCAAAGAATCCGCGCTGAAGAACTTGTCCAGTGATGACTACAGCAAAGACAACAGCGAAACGGAATCCGTACGAAACAAGCTAGAGAAACTGAGAATTTCCAACGTTCCCACCAGACCTGAGCTTCCAGATGCCAAAAGAGGTAGGACCAGTAGAAAGATATCGTTTTGGCCTGGGACCAAGTTTGCCTCCTTCCCGACTAAATGAACTAAAACTCACCCCTGTATGCTGTGCCGTTTTCTCGTGTGTTAACAATACTAAAATTTGTGTGATTGTGTCTGTAATAAATGTTAACGTCATCCTCTTGTTGTAGGAGTCGAGGAATCCTCCGCGTCTCTACAAAGTGCAAGTGAGGTCGAACGGATAGACGAGAGTGTCGGAGTGGAATCAGATTTGTTGGTGGAAAGTGTGTCGGTTAGTGAAGAAGTTCCGTCGTTTGGTGATGGACAGGAGAATGTTGCGCCTGGAGGAGGCGAAGAAGTCTCAGAAGGTTCCAAGTACAAGATGAGTGGTGGTAATGAGAGTGACGGTAACGCTTTGGACAAGTTTGACAAGAAAATGGTATCTACTTCAACTGGGACCTCACCGCCTCCACAGGACATTTCAACTCAGGTGAGTTCACTCAGTCATACTGTATGTATATGTCCCAAGATTGAGTTGTCATACACAAAATGAAACTGTATAATTTTGAAATATAATTACATCTCATATTTGCATAATACGCATCAAGACAACGTAACCATGCTCCCTAAATGAAAAATCGCAGTATAGTATTAGGACCTATATATCTGTTTGTATCTTATGATGCTAGAGATTCCTAGTCTGAATCCATATTGTTGACTTTAATTCAGCTCAATTCAACACAAATTATCTTACAGACTTACGAAGAAATGCAGGAACTGGCTTCCAAAAGTCCTCTGTTGCCAAGAGCTAGATCGGTTAGTAGAAACAGCAGGCGCAGCCATATGAATCGTTCTCTGTCTTTGCGTGCACCGTCTTCACAGTCACAAAGAAGAGGTTCGGAATGGTCACTGCAACGATCTTTGAGCAGACAATCTGTCACAACTGACTCACATGTAGGACATATAATTGAACACATGACCTTTCACTCCTTAACCTCTCGTCATCAACTCGAAAAAAACCTTAACGATTGTTGAAAAGGCATTTTGCATGGCTATTTCCATCCAATTTCTATCCATTTTGTATAATTTCCCTTTATATTATTGAATATTATTATATAATTTAATCTATTTCAATCGTTATTCATGAAGCCATATTAGCCGTTTTCTTTTTGAGAGTTTCAAGCCACAGGGCTTCTTATTCTAGTTCAATTATTGGCTGAGGAATTGACGAAGGAATGCAAACATGAGCACACGTTTCATTTTGGATTCGTTCCGTACGTTTGTTTCGTTCCATTTCGATTCACTTCGTTCCATTTCGTTTCTCCGGGGTCAAAGATCAAAGTCTGTTTCCCATCACCCCCTCTTCCAGTTTTGCAAAAAATCTGTTGAATAATATCAGAATTGATATGGATTTCGATAATTTTAGGGCAACAGACTCATGCTGATGGTTCACTAATCCTTATAAAAACATATTATGATTTTTAACTCAATACCTTATTAAAAAAAAATCTATATACATTCTACCCGCAGTCAATTTTTTCTACGATTATCGTTTCAGAAATGTACTGGTATTCAACGCATTTTTTTTTTTGTTTCACGTAGAGCTTACCAGGTAGCAGAGAGCACAGCCCAATCCCATTCGATTATGACGAGGAGCCGTATTTTGAAAAAGGCTACAGAAGAGAGCGAAAAAGTCAACAATCGCCCAACGTTCAGTTGACGCGCAGTTCGATGGACCTGAGAAAACCGGATCCATATCGCAGACCAAGCCATCATGATTTGGGATATTACAGGGTGCTCCTTTAGACCTATTAATTTCAGTTGCTCACATAAATAGTTTTAGGACACTTAAAAGGCTTTGAGTTTAGAGTCGAAACACCATTTTTAAAAAACACTTCCCGACATCGAATACCGTAACATGCATGTTATCCTAGTTCACTTATTCTACAGGTCGAGTTTCGAAGTGAAGTGATTTTGAATTAGATTTGTTTCAGATGGAACATTCCGATCCAAGTCACCTTAGATTAGATTCGTATCAGCCAGCAGAGAGAGACTACCCACGATCAACCGAAAATGGATTCCACAGACATGATGCCTTCAAAGCCTCAGGGATGGAGCTAGTAAAACTACTGAGGGTAAGTAATGCAAAGTTGGCCGATGGAATCGAAACAATTCAATTAGTTTATAGTGCTACAGTACGGTGGTTCATGATAGCAAAATATATCACTCATCAGTGCCGAAGAACTCAACTTGTATTCTGTACAGCTTTCCTTTTAAATAACATTCGAATCGTCGTGAACTCCGATAACTTCGAGAACGCCTAAGAACCTCGTCCATCGATGTGTATCGAAGCGTCTTTTATCGATCGATACAACAACATATGCAGTGGCATGGAGTATTTCGTAACTCTGTCACATTTCTAATTTTGATCGTCTCTAACAAAAGCTCCCGATTCACTATGATAGGGCTTTGGACTTACAAGATGAACAACTTCTCTCTTAGTCCTAAGGCTGTATTGGATTCTGTAAAGCAAGTTGTTGATCCCTTTCATTTACCTCCTACAGTCTTTGCGTTAGTTTGAGAGACACGCCATTTTTGTACCGGAAATTAGTTTTCAAATATAACGAGCTTTCATTCTGTGCCTTGCAAAATGCCAACCTCTTCCGAACTGTTTCGTGAATTTTTAGCAAACAGTCCCTAGTTTATCTGCCTAGTCCTGCACACATGTCTCTTGGCGCATGGTGATTCGAACACCAAATCAGAGGGACTCAAAGTTTTCTCCAAAGATAATGCTAGCTGGAATGAGCTTGGTCGAATCATGAACAGCTAGAAATTGTCTGTCCCAGACTCCTTGATATTTTTCCACAACCTTGGCCAAATATTCTTCTTTAGTTCAATTCAATATTTCAACTATTCCATCCGCGCAGACGATTTAGACTGAAAATTCCTTCCTTTGTACATCGGTAGTCCGAATCTTCAGAACATGTTATCCATCAATTATCGTGCTGGAATGGAATAGGCCTATTGCCATTGGCCGAAATAGTCCATGGCAACAAGAATGTATGAGTTGCCATTGCCCGTCACAGGAAATACAATCATAAACGTTCAATATGAACTGAATTTCTCAATTTCACTGACTTCATAAATCGATATTATTTTTCAGGAGGCAGAGCAATATAAGTATACAGCAGATGAGGTGCAAGCCGCCATTTTGCATTGCAAAGACACCAATCCAATCGATTGGCTGAAGGAGCATTGGGATTCATTCATCAGCAGAGTTCGAACATTGGCTACGCAAATGGGCCGTGAAGAACCCATGAATATAGTGGGTACCGTTTCTGAGAAGGAAGCCCGCGATGCTCTCAGAAAACACCAGGGAGAGTTGTGGCCCGCTGTGGAAGAGTGCGTGGAACAAAGACAAAGGAAGGTTCGTACTGTTTATGATCACGATGCATATGATGTTATTATGGCTTTGATGGCTTCTTTTTCAAATATCGATTTTTATATATAGTGAGTTTTAAAGATTAAAATTTTCTGACAAATCGATAAATAAAAAGTTTTCAATATGATGCGAATTTTAAACTCACTGTATACAGTCTGGACGACATTTTGATAGGCAAGCCATTATAGGTGTATTCGTCTATTTATAAATCTTCCCGGAAAGCGCTAATTTCTCAAAAAAAGCGACGGTTACCGAAAAAAATAAACATTTTCGTAGACGTTCTTTATATTTAGTTTCATTTGTTTTAGTACGCTGACTTGGCATCCCGTGGGGATTTCACAAGAGAGGATATTCTCACAGTTCTGACTGCGAATCAAGGTGAATTGGAAGCGGCTTATAACGAATTGGGCAAGTCTCAACTGAAACCTTTCTTGATGAGAATTTGGGGTCCTCCCGTCGGTACTGAAAATGAGGCAGGTAATGAGGGGGCAACGCTGAAAATGATAAGGGGTGAAGGTGAGCAGTAGATTCATCAAATTATTGTATTGATAACATCAAGTTTTGCAGATGCGTCTGCGAACGATAATAGTATAAAAGAAGAAGCAAAAGCGGTAAGTACAAGACCCCCTTTCGATATAAACGGCTCTCCTCAAGTAAGTACCACCCCAAACACAGTTTCAGACGAATTAGAAACGCAACAGAGCTCACTAGAAGATAGAGATAGACTAGAATCCCTGGAACTAATTGAAAATGAAATAATGAAAAACCTAGAAGATATTAACAACTTTAGCCAAAATTTGGAAGAAACTAACGTAGCCCATACAAATAATAAGGACGACGTCATTGCACTGCAAGATAAAAAAACACAAGATGTTGTCATGACGAAAAATAAGGTATACGTAGAAAAAAGCAGAACTGTTATGCAACTCGTGGATGAAACGTCTGAACAACGTCTTCCTTCGAATAACGTTACACCATCAATGTCTGAAAGTGATAGTAGCGATGAATTCCAAAATCTGGACTTTGTAGATGCTGTCGAGAGCCCAATCCATAGCCCGGAAATTCCGGAAAGTGAATCTTTGGAAGCTATACCATGTCGGAGGAAAACTAGCATAAGTACACTCAACATTATGTTGTCGGCTGTTGGTACAGATCAAAAAGATCAAACTCATATGACAAACAAGCATGATGAAGTAATTCTTGAAAGTAAAGCTCCCCTAACCTTACAGAGTGCCAGTAATAATCAGAACCAAGTGAAGAACACCCTTCACGATGATAGTGTGGGCACTGCCACCCTTCTAGATTACATTCCTTCGACTGGAGATGATAGAGGTGCTGTTAGTGAAGAAATGGTTGATGACGTCACGTTCACAAAACCAGATAATTTGAAGGAAACTGGAGGAAGCAAAATTTATGATGAATTGCAAACAGAATCTCAAGCGACCAAACTACTGAACGATGAAAATGACGCAAATATAAATGATCAAACTTCAATTGAAATTATTCAGAAAGATGGTCCTCAGTTGAATGAAGCTGTAGATATCAAATATCTTGATAAAAACAAAACCTTTCCAGTTGTTCCTGAATATATTGTTGATAGGAGTGAATCAAGTAACGCTATTGAAAGTGGTGCTTTTACAGAAAAGGATGTTAGTAGTGACAAAGATTTTTCCTTGTCTTCTGAAGATACCGTTGATAGAAATAAAGCTGAAAAACAACCAAATTATGTAGGAAATGATCAGAAACTTTCTTTAACAAACCTCAGTCAAACCGATGCATCAAAACTGAATAAATATGTAGGAAACCTTGCAATTTCAGCAATTCCAGAAAATATTCTGGTGGAAGCAGAATTAACTCAAAATAAGAAAGGGGATGAAGATGAAGAAAAATGTTCAGCAGAATTTACTCGTAGTACAGAGGAATTGCAACCTCCTCTCCAGGAGGTCATCACTGCTGAAAAGGGGAATAACATTCGAGAAGAATCTAACAATGAAATAGATGAAAAACCAATTTCAACCACAACCGAAACCATTCAGAAAGATGAGTTTTATTTGAATGAAGCAAGTGATGTGAAAAATTCTAATAGAAAAGAAACAAATTCACTGAATTCGGATATTCAAAATGGAATTCTGAATGTTGTTATTAATGAAAGCAATGTGGCTGGTAGTAGTAAAAATGACTCATCCCTGCCTTCGCAAGATCTTGAGATTATTGTTGATAACAAAAACAAAGAAGAACAAAGTGATGGAGTTCAAGAAAATCTTGAAGCCGCAGCCTTAAATAACGCTGATAACAAGAAACCTCCAAATAAAAAATCAAAGAATGACCACGCAATTATGAAATTGACACGAAAGCAGAAAAAAAGTATGAAAAAGAGGAAACGTGCTGAAAAACGTGCTTTACAGCGTGAGTCTAGCACGACTGAATCAAGCAGTGAAATACAAGACGACGTTGATAATGAAAATGCAATTAAGACAAAAGATATCGAAGTAGAGGAACCGAGCGAAGATAAAAGCACATCAAATTTGCCAAACAGCAACACAGGCTCCACAAAACTCAACAGAAGAAAACCAATCAAGAAAAGCGATAGTCAAAAGTACTCTAAATTCAAAAGTAAGAGCTCCGAAATATTACATTCGAACACAGACGATACAGCTCCTACGACAGATATAAAGGAAGAAGATGAAGGTGCGGGGAAGGACCCAACTCACTGTACTGAAACGAGCCAAACCGAAAAAAATAAAACCGACCAAGCAAATACTGGCACAATATTAGCAGAGGAAACTCCGCCAGAAACGGAGAACTTTCCAAAACAAAAGGGCACGGCTGAAGCGGAAAATGAGGATTCGAAACATATGCTTCTGAAAACTTCAACAACTGTGCAAATGGCACAAAACAAGCAAACAACAATTCCGATAACGAGAAGGCCATCCAAAATTCCACTTCCAAAACAACGATCATTCTCGAAAGTTGATTTGAAGCAACCCCAGTCACCATCGAGTAGTAAAATACCAATAAAAACATTCACAGTAGCGAAGACGAACGAAAAAGAAGCAGACATCGCAAATAACGAAGAAGCTGATAAAGCAAAACAGTCGACTACAGACGAACCAATCGCTAAATCTTCCCACAACGAGATACCTTCTTCCACTAAAATGGTGGTGAAAGAAGAAGCACAGCATGAAAATAGCGCTCTACCTGATTTCAGTAAGAATCAGCAAAGAACAAACAAGGTGAAACTAGCTGCGGTAAATAGGAGTTCTTTCGATTCGACAACCAGTTCCAAACAACTTTCTTACACGAAATCTTTGGACAATGATAGCGACTCATCGGTCTCCGATAGCAACGTGGAAGAATTGCTAGATCCCAGCACGGATGACGATAGCTATGAGGAATTTGAGGAATACGAGGAGGTTGTGGAATCCAATACCGAAGATTACGAAGAATTCGAGAAGAATAAATCAAAAGTATCGAAGGAGCTGAACATAAACTTGTCGCAAATAAGTGAGAGGATGGATAGACTGACGAACAATTTGAAAGAGAGTCCAATCAAATACAGCATAGAAGAAACGTGTGAATCTGACGAGTATTCTTCGGACGTAGACCAGGTCGAAGTTCAGGAAGGCGAGTTTTTCGAAGATGGTTTCGGAGAGAGTAAAGATGAGCTTACCAAAAGTGGGATGCACGCACAAGATAAGGAGCCAACTGAATTGGAATTAATGGAGGTGAGGATATGAAAATGGAACAGATTAATAAATGAACTGTTGCCAAAAATAGGTGCTCAGCTCGCGAGAAAAGTAACTAATTGCAAAACTTTCCTCTCTCCCAAACAAAAGTAATCTTCAGGATTTTCTCATTTCCTATTGTTATTCGTGTGTTTTGTCAGAAAGGGTCCATGGGGTAGTATTTATCTGGATGTGGTCGCAGCCTTTCCACAACAACTTTCACCACATCTATGTGTTCATGTAGTTCTATTGCTACTCGTATGAGGCAACTGTGGTATTCTGAAATGGGGGCAATAAGTTAAACATCTCCAAACCATATTAAGTGTTTCCCTTGACTCAGTGTGTGTTTCTGCAAATGCTGATTTGTCCGTTTGTCACGACTGATTCTTTGATCCCATTTTTTTATGGTTTTCATGGATATTTCCGTAGTGCTGATCTCTCCTGTAAATGTCTAGTCTGAAACTTAGCTGAATCTTCGTCGGTGATTTGAAAAATGTGCCATTGTGTTTTTACAATACTTTTTCGATTCTGTCCGTTACTCAAGGAATAAAGGGCAAGTACACATGAGCAACCCTTTGTGGTTGAGTACCTGAATCATCTAAATGCCAAACAAGGGTGCCTCTTGAAAAGCCAATTCCACGAAGCACTCCATGTATATGTTGGCGATTGTTGGAGAAATAGAAGAGGAAGATCTATAGAAAGGAAAGACAAAATTTGCCATATTCTCTTCTCTTCTTCAATATATCGTATACCCAGAATATGTGTTTTCAATGTTTTTTTTCTTCATGCTCTTTCTCATCTGCACAAAGTGCACTTGTCAACTTAGTATTCCAACGAACTCATTGCAACTTCTTTGGCGATCCGGTGACGTGCTCGTACAAATGGATTTCATTGTGATCTGTGAAGAGAGGACCCGCACCTTAGTACGGGTTGTGGATTTCTAGAAAATCCTACTATAATAATATTTATTAGGTTTTCAATAACTACGTCGAAAGGTGAATTTTGGTCTAATTTCACTTTGAAGAGGACTATGTCTTGACGAAATATATGCAGTGATTTCGTAGAATCTTAACCACAAAAAATGTTTTTTTTTTATATCCATTATGTTTAATTAATTATTACTAATAATAGTAAATCCTTGGTGAAAGATTGAACGATCCCATTGGAGCAGTTATTTGACTATCCTATTGGTCTGCAGAATCTGATGAATAATTAAGTGGTCTAATATTTGTAATATAGTCCTATCTTCAGTTTTTTCCTTAGAGGCAAGCACGGAGGTTTTTGGTTGAAGGACAAGTTTCCAACTACCAGCAGGCCGAGTTGGCTGTAAGTTTGATGGCGCTGAAGTTTTCTGCGGAGGAAGCTCTCGAAGCAGTCAAAGACTGCAATTCGTTGGACGCTGCAATTTCTTTCCTACGACAAGACTGCGAGCTGTGTGCTGGGAAATATCCGATGAATCAGGTAAGTTGGGCATTGCAGTTGCACAAGTGAATTTTGAACTTTATTATACTATACCCCGATGCCTCTCGTTTGAAAGGTCCCAAGCAAATTCTTGCATTTGCAGTAATACTTGTCTTGCAAAACACTGTTTGGCACCTTCAGTACAGTAAATACACTGGAGTTCTATGCCAACACCAAACCAGTATGATTTTAGGTGGCACATGTGGCGATAGGTGTTGGGCTCCTGCTTGTCTACTCTGCTCCTCTCGAATCGCTGAACTTCTGGAAAAGATCCCCCATCCCTTCTGAATGTGAACCTATCCAAGCTTATTCCCTCACCCCTGTAAACATCTACAAATGTGTCAGTTCGACTTCAGAGGTATCAATCCGTGTTTTAAGAGTTGCTTTGGGATTCAGGACTTGCGAGATCAGCGCTGTCTCCTGAAAAAGTCCAGATTTTTGTTTTGACATGTCAACATTCAATATAATTCCGTATTTCTCAAAACGTAGGAAATTTTCCTTCAAATGTTTTTCTACTGGGAAACTTGCTATTCAAAACATCCTCTAGGTAAGCGTAACAAAAATCTATTCTTCGATAGACGTTATCAATAAACCTATGCAACGTCTTTGAGGCATTTTTTAAACCAAAACTCATGCCAGTAAATTGAAATATACCAAAACGATAACTGCGGTTTTGAGAATATCACTACTTATCATAACAAAGTAATGAGTATAATTATTATAATGTTCTTCTCTTACTGAAGGGAGACAAATCCTCTTCCGATTTCGATGTGTTCCTTCATTCTAAAGACCGGGCGGAATTATTTTCTATCTTCGCTAGAAATTTCATTATGATCGGTTGTGTTTAGTCTTTAACTGAGAATTACGTTTTACCAGCACTATTATTTCATACTTTCGCATGTTTCAGATTGTATCAATGCTGAAATGTACCCACAGATGTTGCCAGGAGTGCGCCAAAAACTATTTCACCGTCCAAATCACCGACCGAAGCATCATGGACTGTACGTGTCCTTTCTGCAAAGTGCCAGATCTCACCGCCACGGAAACGCACGAGGATGACGTCACCGATTACTTCGGGAACTTGGACATTCTTCTGAAAGGAATTCTAGACGGACCTGTTCACGAGCTGTTTCAGCGCAAACTGCGAGACAGGACCTTGATGCAGGACCCCCATTTCAAGTGGTGTGTTCAGGTTAGATTGGGTGACGCCATTCGGGATTTAACAGGTTTTTCAATGTAGTTTTTTTTAGTGTTCTTCCGGATTTATCGCACATCCGCGTCAAAAGAGACTGATTTGCCCCGATTGTAAGTCGGTTACTTGCGCTGGTTGTAGAAGACCGGTAAGTTAAATAACTCAAATAATTCATACTTGAATACTATACAAGCTGTTTCTGGACTGAGATTCCAAAACAGAACATTTATTAGAGATAGGAGATCAGCCTGAGAGCCAAAGGAGAGTGGGCACTTGAAAAGTAACATTATAGAGGTTGAAGAAAACAATAGGGAGATAATACATATTCATTTTTTGGAGTATGTTGGAAAAATATTTTCTAGTGAAACCAATATAGTGTCACAATGGCACTATTCACTTATAGATTAGTAAAATTAGATATGATGAAAGGGGGGTACCTCAAAATTACCTGGGGAAAGCTGGAAATCGTTCTAAAACCTTAATGGTCTTGAAAATGAGTAATCTGAGTTTGTAAATCTCCAGTGGTTGAGCATAACTTTTGGTGCCCCAAAAACGTCAAAAGAATATTTTCTAGTGAAAGTAAGTTTCATAGACAATGACACTGTTCATTATACTATGACCAGATTATAAATTACATTGATGGGGAGCGTATGTCCTTTTGAAGTATTGTCAATATTGTGAAAAGTATATTTGAATCCTTTGCGATAAATTCCAGGAGCATCTACACTATGCACTATATGTTTTTCTCTCCTTCCACACCTGCGGTTCGCAAGGTGTTCTCTGAACATGTAGGATTATCCTTTTCGTACGAAACTCAAAAATATGCATTTGCTTCAATTCAATTTCAGTGGGAGAAGCAACACGAAGGTCTCACTTGCGAAAAATTCGCAGAATGGAAAGACGCCAACGACCCGGAAAACCAGGCATCGGCAGTAGCGAAGCATCTGGCTGAGCACGGAATAGACTGCCCGAAATGCAAGTTCAGATACGCCCTCGCCAAAGGAGGGTGCATGCACTTTACGTGCACGCAGTGTAAGTACGAGTTCTGTAGCGGTTGCGGAAAGCCTTTCATGATGGGGGCCAAATGTACCATTAGTCAATACTGCGCGAAATTAGGACTGCATGCTCATCATCCCAGGAACTGCTTGTTCTATTTGAGAGACAAGGAGCCTCAAGAACTTCAGCAACTATTGAAGGTCAGTTTTATTAAAGTGAAACCAACCTAGCTTCAGACGTACAAACGTGCTTGTCGGACAACGGATTATAGTCCGTAATATATCCAGTGAAAAGACACTCAACATTTGAATTTGAAATGTCAGGCTAGATTGGTTGCACTGTACCAAGGACAGGACCAAGTTGGTTCACTCAGTAATTCTATTAGAGTATATCGTAGGTACACTCCGAGAAAAAGTTCATTCCACCACGGACTCAAGTGACTTGAGTCCAGTCACTCGTGAAATGAAACGTGTTAAGAGTAATAATACTCACAAATATAATGTCACTCAAGACGTCTCACTTACTAGTATGTTATATAACAAATGTTAAAAACACCTCTTAGTAGTGAGTGTTTAATAAACGAAAGTCTATAAGAGTTTATAAACTCGTTCCATGCCTTACTTTTCAGTTCCAGTTTACAGATCAAGAACTATACTCTGCCAGGCGGGGTTTCAACCACTGAAATCAATAATTAACCACAGTAATGTGTAATGTATTCAAAGAATGAAGTTGCCACGGTGATGTTTTCAAAAATTTGTTTCAAAACAGATTTTGGATTCGCAATTTATCGATCATTTGGGATACCCGTACGTTAAATGCTAGTTCACTCACAAGCAGCTTAATGACTGCTTCAGTGATTTTGTACCTGTTTATTCATAAAACACTTCCAATTATATTTACATTATTTATATATTTCATACCTACCTTGAAAGAAAAAATATATGTGTTTGTATTATTGTGAATTTTGTGAAATTCATCTGTAAAAAATTCGTGAAAACCTTTTTATTACTATTAGTAATGTGAGTAGAAAATATACTTTATGATCTGATAAATGCCAAACACTACTATACAGTTGTGAAAACTACATAGGTGACGAATCGATCTTCACAAACTTTATTTTAAATCACGACTTTTCAAGTAATATATTAAACCGAAAAAGCTAATATGAGAGCGACACATGTCGTGATTTAAAATAAGGTTTGTGAAGATCTAATCGACTTCTGTGTAGTTTGTTCAACTACTATGGATCTTCATCAAATAATGGCCGAGTCAATAAAAAAAAACTATTATATAGGACTCATCAAATGTAAACATATTAATTTCTTGTCGGAGCGTACTTGCGAGTCTCTGTCTTTTCTATTTCTTTAAATGGAAGGGCTCTTAGTTTATCTAATATTGAATATTGACTTGAACCTTTTGAATTATTATGACATATTGGTTATGGTTATATTGAAACACATGCATACTTGATTTGGAATATTTCTTACAGGATCACAACATCACATTCGATACAGATATTGTTATTAAAGGCGAAAATGCATCTCAGGTACTGAAATGTTTGGTGCCATTGCAGAGAGAAACACCAAGTGGTTTAGTGGACACTGTTTGCAACAGTGAGGTTAACCCTGGTCAGGCGGGTCTCTGCAGGTAAATAAAATAATGATATTATAAGTTTTTTTTAACTAAATGGTTTGGGTGAAGCCTGCTGAGCTCAATATTTTGTTCGTTTATTTCTCGTCTTTCCGGACGATATTCGCTTTGCCTAAAGCAGAAAACTACATAACAAAAATTGTCCTACATTCGTGGTCGAGGAGTACTACACCAGGATTAATGGCTTGTAGTTTCAATAGATTCGGCACTTCTCGTTACTCATCTTCACAAGGGACTTAATATCTTGGGGTAAATTTTTTTAATGAGCTAAGGTCTTCCATATTCTTGAAGAATACCCATGCATTGGCTTAGCCTTATGTAGCTGCAGATGTACCTCAGTCTGTTTTTCTTCAAAAAAGGTTTCAATTTGGCGATCGAAACTTTTGGCGACATTACAGGCTCCATCCAGTACTATAGAGACACTCCATATTCAAAAGTCCCTTCCTCCCTGTTGTCTGGAGAAGTATAATCATGGAACGGATGATTTAGGATGAAAGCTTCTAAGAAGATGTATCATTTTGCGAGTTTTTGCGTTGAGTTTTCACAGCTCTTTCACAACTCCAAAGCATATTTATTGCTTCGTTCTTCCCTACATTGCAAATTGTGCCTTAGAAAGTTTGTAAATGTAGATACTTCTGGCAGCGGCGTTGTTTCACATCTAGGTATAGGTACCTCCGGTACCAGGAAGATGTAAACACTTCCGTCCTCGTTTGAATTAAAGCGTGCCACACATCTATCCAAAATTATATTCCGATAGCATGAATGTACTCTTCAATAAATGGGTGACCTTGCGCCTCCGGTTGCTGGGGTTGTCGTAACGGACAACTGCAATATGGAGATGCAGAAAAGATGAGGAAGTTTCCCTGAAACTTACCCCTTCTAAAGATTTTCTGGTATGTTTGGACTCTGACTTATGAGTCATCATTATATTTTCAATTAACGGTGAAAGGGTTCAAAACAACGCTCTTTTACAAAAAATGCAATTGACAGTACTGTACTTGGGAGTTGAGAAGTTCTACATAAACACACGAGAACTGTAAGGAAAACTCTGGCAAAATAAATAAAACACACAATAGTCATATGGAAGCACGTGAATTTTACTGGGCTTCTCTTGTTTTTCTTCGTTTTTAGTTTTTTTTTCTTCTGGTACTTTTATTTCCCATCTAGTCTATTGACGACTATTGTTCTTCAATACTTCGACATTTTCATCTGCTGTAGTTTCTGAAGCAAATAGCCGTTAAAGTAGAAGTTCATAATATATTGAAAACTATAGCCTTCCAAGAGATTTGGGCATACTTTTATTTCAAAACTGTCACTAACAGATACTTCTCGATCACAATGGGGGTTTCTGCAAAAGGGTCATGAAACAAATTAAGCTTGACACGATAAAGTGGATCGTTTCCTTAAAGCAATCTGATTGATCGAGCCTTTTATCAACTGGAAGGAGTGAGGGATGGCCGAAGGTACTCAATCCCTACCCTACTTGAATACTGAATTCACCCGATTCTTGATTCAGATCACAGGTATCATCACAGACCACCTTGGTTTGTGGATATAATCGAAACATTTATGGTCTGAAAATATCCATTGTCAATATAATAGGAAAACTTTCGCTACAATCTCCGAATATAATGGAAGTCAGAAGTATTGAATGTTTTTCACGCAATTAAACTTTTCATTAACCTTTGTTCCCCTTGAAACCGCCCCACTTACCTATACCAATTAATAAAGGAAAGCAGATCATTAACAATAAATAACAATTGTAGGAATCATTACATTGAATATTTGTGTCAGCTGATTCGTAAATATAAAGTTGACCCGATAGAAATGTTGAACGCCGACGATTTAGAAACAGTCGTTAGAAGAGCAGCAAAAAAATTACCACCCAATTGTTTCGGAACTCCTAGAGATATGTATCGCCTGCGGCTGAAACAGGTATGACAACGTATGCTGTTTCTTTTCTCAGTTGTGTTCCTTCAAATAACGGATGATGGAGGAAACTGAAATGTATATTTCCCAAAGCAGTAGACGTTCTTTCAGCGTTCACAAAATGTATATAAGTTTTTTTGATTTAATTTAAAGTCACGGCTGATCTCGTCTTATAGTAGAAGAATACCAATGAAAACATGAAATTAGATCATTCTGAACTATTTTTTGACAATGCACCTAGTAAAATTTAGTTTTTTCGAAGGCTGTCAAAATAAAATCAGCCATCAGACCGGCAACCTACTATTCATGAATATAAGGTTTGTCTAAAAAGTTTCTAAAATAGGTTTGAACAATAATTCACTGCGTATGACTTGAACACTGCTTTGCGCTGGTACGGAATATGAACGTTGCGCATGACCATTCAGTTAATAAAACCTTGCTGGAACGAACCGATACGCATATTTGTCATCAAACCGCCATTTTTTAAAGTTATCTGATTTCCACTACTTATAACTGCTAGACTTCATTTTTTTTAAATACATTTCCTGAACTATCTCCGAAAAACGAAACAGCATACGAATTTAGAAAACTATCTAACATTTTGTCGTTTGTGTGTGTGCAGGCTACACTACACCGAATATTTAGTTGGGCTCATTGGCAGACACAAGCTGGACCCCGTCTCCATCCTCGACTTGGTCGAAGTGAGTCAAGAACTAAGGAGGAGGGGCAGGGAACTACCCGAAAGATCTGCGTGGAGCGATGACGCAGAATACAGAGATATATGCGCAAAGGTAGGTGTGACGCTTCTAGGAGCAGAGCTAGTCTGTCAATGTGCCCAACTTATCAGCTTCTTTGCTTTTGTGTTTTAGCATATGCCTAACTTTGGGATGGATTAATTGATATTTTTCTCGCTACTGCATGAAGTTTCATAGAATCCTAGTTGAATATCGGAAATAATAAAGAGTGTCAGTTTGACAGGAGTTTACACGGTCAAATAAATTCATCAATTTTGTGATCTTGAATTTTATTGATAGATGTAGATAGAAAGTTGTCATCAATTTGTACTTGAACAATAATTCATGAATTTTTCGCCAAATTTTGGTAAAACTTGTCATATCTGTTCGTTGGAAATGATTGCACGAAGAAAATCAATAATTACGCTGTCTTCATTCGCATTAATGTACATTGTATGTCATAAGGTTTTTCTTACAAAAAAATAACACCAGAATTGACGGATACATTGTCATGTTTGAATTCAACCAATATAGGTAACTTTTACTGTTCATTTATTCATGAATTATTAGGCTTGATCATTGAAGACTGCTCTATAGTTTATCCAGATCACTTTCACATATGTTCATCTGTCTCTTTAACACTTGTAATTCATTTGTCATTCTCTTTTGAAAATATCAACTTCAAGCAAGTAGAGCAAGTAGAGCAATCAGAGTACGTCTTAACGAACGACAATTTTGATGAACTTGGTTTTGGACAGTCACGCCTGTTTGTAAACAGTAAGACAGTAATGTCAAATCAATTTGACAGTTTGACACTTGACTTGACAGGTACAGCCATTCCCTAATTTTCAAATGTTTCAATAATTTTACAAAAGATAAAAAGACCAAAATGGCCGTTCAACTTCAGATTTATTAATCAGTCTGAAAAGTTAAATCATTGAAACTATCAGGAATGGTTCTTGCTTCTCCGTCATCCTATCAATATCTTCATGCAGACCCTCCAGCAGATATCGTAGAAACTCCTGAGCATCTTGCTAAGAGAAACTGATGAAGTAGGTGCAAATTTCTTAATTTTATTCTTGAGGGAGACTGTATTTTATACGTCATATTTAATCAAATTATTGATATCTATAACTGCTGTCTGCTACAATTTTGAAAGTTCCGATTTGCACAGGCTGAGGCTTACTTTAAACAGGTAAAAAGAAACACCAATTGAAAAAAAGCTATTTTGTTCTCGCGTGTACATGCTCATACAAAAGAGTCTATTAGAATCTGAAATAACCGATTTTTTCGCAAATTTCAACTATAGAAGTTTGGGAAAATTTTTTCAACTAGGTAGACTGAAAAAAATGCATGATTATTTAACTGTGCCTAGCCGAGTCAGCATGGGTTGAATATATTTGAAATACAGTTTAGCAAACAGCTGAAAGTGTGAAAATATGCACGCCATGATGTGCAATAGTTGTTTGAAGGACTATAAATACAGACTATAGCCAGTTATATATTATATATCCAGTGATAAGGTACTTAATATCAAATGTTTGCACAAGAAGTGAGAATTTCACACTTTTAGCTTTTTGCCAAACTGTACTTTAAATTTTTTGGCAATCGACAATGGGTTCAAGAATTATAAGCCCAATACTAAACAAGTTTGAATTTTTTTAAATACAAGTTTTTAACTAAACTCTTATTGTTTTCAGATTGTTATGGACCAAATTCCTTTGGAGTGACCATATCTGGACTAATAACTAATGACCATATTAAATAAATTCTATTTTCCAATGATGAATTGTGTGATTGTCTGTCTGTTTTGTTATAAATGATAATAATATTAGTGAATTAAAACTATGATTTATAAGCTGGCATATTTTATTGGTTCATATTATAAGCCCTTTAAAAAATGTTTGAGGCTTGTTGATGTGTTGGAAGTTTTACTGGAACTTTTCAAAACCTCACTGAGTTTATTGAGATTTTTGTTTTTTTTCTTCTTTTTCTTCAAGCTTTCAGTAACCTTTTTATCAACTGTGACAACTTTTTGGACACTGTCTCTTTTACTCAGTTTGAATTTTGGTGTGTGAGGTATGTCTGAATCCAAGGATACTGTGTCGGAATTATCTAAATTTCTGACATTCTGTGGTGTTAATGATAGCACAACATCTTGGTTGAGACCACAAAATTTGTCACGTTTTTTCTTCTTTTTCTGTTTGGTTAAAGTAAACGACTTTGGTTTTTCAATTTTTGCTGGTTTCTCTAACTTTATGTCTGTTTCTTTTTGACAGAACTTACATGTCACAACCTGAAAACAGAAGATTATAATTCCAACACCAAATCTTACTCAAAATATACTCACCAGGTAATTGCCATCGAACTTATCCATTTTCTTGTGGTATTTTTGTTGGTACTCGGTGAGAGCTAGGCCGTGTTTCAATTTGGAAATTATCTTTTTGGCAAATTTGTGTTGTTTAGGTCTAGATTTTAATCTGTATGAGGCAGGTCCTTCTGACCAGTTGAGTAGACATCTTGGACATTTCTGATTTGGTTTGGTTACATTGTTTGGCAGAAATGTATTCCTTCTTAGTTCCATCAGTCTCCTTTTTATGCTGAATTTTAGATATGAATATGAGATTCATTTCAATTATTAGAGTAACCATAAAGCACAAAACATCATCTCTTCCAACACACACTTTACCGATAACATTCAATATGAAAAATTTTAGAGAAGCAGTAAATATATATTTTATGAAAAGCACAACTGAACTGACAGATAAACAAGTAATATGATGATTCGATGGTTGTGAGTTAAATGGAGTAGAGTGGAGTAATTTATTTGACTACTTTATATACAAAGTACATTTATGGCAAGTCATATGTATTTACTAATCCAAACATTTAAAATCTCGAAATGAGCAAAAAGTCATGGGTTATGTCATCAGTAAACAAAACACATTTTGTTGGTGCAATAAAACTACATAAGTCATCCATATAAATTGGTTTCAAATCTAACTTGATATTAGTAACGTCAACACAATGGGTGGTATGCATAAAAGATAGCTTATAGTATAAGTTTGTCTCTCATTGATTAACAAAGTGAATAGGTCTCTTTCAAGAAATCCGAGTAAAATCATTTGCTTCGGGTTTATGCATAATACCCATTGATACTTATTTTTAAAATAAGAAGAACCCACTAGATCAAGAGCAGTGCCTCTAACACCATAGTAACTTAATTTCTGGATGAGGATTGAGTGGGGTACACAATCAAATGCCTTTAGTACCAATATAATTTGAATATCCTTGGGCAGATATCAATTGGTTTGAAGTAGTTTGAAGAAATCTATGGATTACTTACGAAAAAGATGATTTCAGTATTGGTTTATTGAGTTCTTTTGATGTAGACAAGGTATGTAAGAATTGGATTGAATTTTGGATCATCTTTATCTCGTCTTCTGGTGAAACACTCATCTTTGCTGTGAAATAGGCAAAAATAAAGGAAAATTAGTGGATAATCTCCGTTCCAAAGCTCCTACAATTGATGAAAGTTCAATGATGCACACAATACACACTCCTGGATTACCATCAACCAAGAAACGTTAGAAATGTTAGAATACAAATTATTTTGGATTTTTGCTTTGCTTTCACTAGTTTCACTTTGCTTTATTGACAATTAATTCAGAGGTTAATGTTAAAATTGTTAAATGACAGCAAGTCTTCTTCTTCATTCTTCTTATTTTATTTTCATTGGCTGATAGCCAACCGATCGTCACGGTCATCACATCCGCCATATTTGAGACGTCAATGAATTGTAATTTTTGTAAACATGCGTCTCATATTTTGCTGCTAGTGTCTTTAGCAAAACAGGATCAACTCTTTCTTGCTTTACGTTTTGCTATTGTTCGAGCTGCAGTGGTTTAAGAGTCAAAATATTGAAAATTACACCCTTATTATTTAAAAAGGCAGAATTTTACAATCCTTGGTTCTGGTCTAAAGAGAAGAAGAGATAGAATGATCAACTAATGACCACTGTATTGAATAAAAGCCTTTCAGTTTCATTTCTTATCTGATTTCAACACCGCATTAGTAGTAGTTCAGTAAAGTATTTAGTAGTTTTAGTAGTGCACCAGTTGACGTTCCTCTTGCCCCTCGAGCACCACCCGTTTTATAGGTGCATGAAGCCCAAGACAAAACCATATGACAAAACACAAGCCATTTTCGTAGAGATAGTTCTGACAAACAAAGCCAATAAAACAAAAGAAGAAGAATGTTATTTTCAAGTTTGGTTATGTTGGTTTGTTTTGACGTTTTAGGTTTTTAGGTTAGAGAGTTGACAGAGTGAGAAATGATTATAATGACAAATATTTTAGTAGTCTCGGAATTTTATATATGAAGAATATCCAAAACTAATTGAAATGAAGCCTATACATTGTGCATTGCTTATATTATTGCAGCTGAAAATAGTTTTAACATATAAAGACACTTTTACCGAAGAACTACTTCTGAAACCTCTCTATAGTGAACAAATATATGCACATTTCCAATTTTCCATCAAGTGGGACATAGATTCGGAGAGTGAAACTTGTGAGTTGACATAACAGTAAAAGAATACCAATAGAAAAACTATACTATAAATAATGATCATACTAACATAAAGTGTCTGAACCACATAATTTTTCTCGATAAATGAAGCTTCACTCTAAACTAAACTGTTTATTTTTTCCAGTCAACCATAGTCGATTATTCCCAAGAGCCTTAGGAGAAATCATTGAACGATTCAATGTACAAGAACTGCACGTTAGTCTCACAGGAGGGCTGTGGAGGTATGAAAACTGGGGATACCCTGTTATAGATGCAGCGCCTGGTGCTGAGGTGTGGGCCTGGTTCAATCCGGATACAGCTGATGTCGACAAGAACTGGAAACTATTGGCAAATTCTCTCTCTGGCTTGCTTTGCGCATCTCTCAATTTTATTGATACGTCAAATAGCATAAGCCCAGAGTTCTCTTTCAGGCATAAGGGAGTTACAGATTCGCCAAATGTCAACAACACATTTCTGAGGTTAGTGAAATACTAAGTAAATAGCTAAATTGTATTTGAAATTTCTAGTTATTCCCTTATTATTTGTATATTGAAATGTTTGCTGTGAATACAATTTCGAAACAGAAAACTACCTGAACCCGAAAACTTCAAATTGATAGGTCAGATAATAAAAACAAGACCTCACATGAGTGGTGTGAAAGGCCTGTGAGAGGATATTTGTGATGGTTAGCAACCATCACATGCGCCTCGACTCAACGCATGCACTTTAACGTCAGTACGCGGCTTTATGTGTGTAGATATGTAATGTAATAATTCTTGGGCAACAAAGCATAGTTTTGATTAATTCATACTTAAATATATATATACTACCAGAATGTCAGAGGTCTACGTACCAAACTCTCCCAACTTCATACGAGCATCTCCACATGTGCTTATGACATTATTATCTTCACCGAAACATGGTTATTTGATGAAATCAATGATGAAGAATTAGGATTTACAAACTATAATATTTTTAGACAGGACCGGTCACCAGCCTCCAGTCCTTTCCTCAGGGGTGGAGGGGTTTTGATTGCTACCAAGAGAGATATCCCCGTTAGTCCATTGCCCACTGATCCCTCAGTTGAGCAAATATTTATACTCGTTGGTGGTGGTAGCTACAAATTCATACTTGGCTCCGTCTACTTCCCACCGAAGTCAAATGTTAACATGTACCGTACACATTATGATCTGGTGGAATCCCTCAATGAACAGAATCCGAATACTAGGGTTTACATCTTTGGCGATTACAATCTTCCTAACATCACCTGGCAAATTGAAGATTACTGCTCTCTAGGTTCTCCATCTATTGGCTCATCACCAGCTGAAGCTGAGGCCATCGAAGTTGTTTCCAATCTATGTGCACTCCACAATTTATTCCAGTCAAACAGTATACGTAATAACCGAGGGGTTATTCTGGATCTCGTATTAACCCCTACCGAACTCACTGTTAATGAATCTGCAGATGTGTTGTTGACACCTGATGCTCACCATCCAGCCATTGAAACAATAGTGCAAGTGGGAACTGAACTTCATGAGTCACAGGCTGCAGAACACTCATATGACTTCCGTAACGCTGATTACGAGCTATTATGCCAATATCTCGGTGCTGTCGACTGGGACGCCCTTCTCCTGGATAAGGACCTATTCGGAATGCTGCATAGTTTCTACGATACCCTGTACTCATTTATAGAGGTATTCATTCCACTCAAGAGGATCACCAATCGTTCGTTCCCCTTTTGGTTCAGCCCACAGCTTAGGCGATTGACACAAGAGAAGAAAATTGCACATCATATTTATAAAACTACTAGAACTCATGAAAGTTATTCAGTATTTAGCGAGCTTAGAGCTCGTTGTAAGACTCTATCTAGGGAGTGTTATTCGAATTACATCAGAGGTGTTGAGGTCAATATCGGCGATAACATAAAGGCCTTCTGGGATTTTGTAAATGGCGCTAGGTCAAGCTCTACAATGCCTGATAAAATGTTTCTTGGCGATTCTGTTGCCTCCTCCGGCACTGAAGTCGCAAATCTGTTTGCACGCCACTTCTCCTCAGTTTATACCGATCATATCCTAAACCACAATGACTGTGATATCGACACTCAACTCAACATTTGCTCATACCATATTCCTATCTCCACCATATTGGAGAAGCTAAGCAATCTCGATGTCAGAAAGGGTCCGGGACCTGACGCTATTCCCCCCATTCTTCTTAAAAATTGTAAGTATATATTGTCTAGACCACTGTTTCACATCTTCAACAAATCCTTGGATACTGGGATCTTTCCAGACTACTGGAAGCTTTCCTACGTAACACCCATATATAAATCAGGTAATAAATCTGACATTAGTAATCATCGCCCGATCTCAATTCTTAGTACCATCCCTAAATTGTTCGAGAGCATCGTTACAGATTATATGACTTTCGACTGCTCAGGGCTACTGAACTCAAATCAGTTTGGCTTTACAGCCGGAAGGTCGTCAGAACTCAACTTAATCACCTATACCAATTTTTTGTCTAAAGCTCTTGATAGAGGTAATCAGGTCGACTCCATCTATACCGACTTCTCCAAGGCCTTTGACAGGGTTAATCATGAGCTTCTAACCCATAAACTCAGTAAGTATGGCTTCGGAGGAGCGATTCTGAAGTGGATTGCGGATTATCTGACAGGCAGATACCAAATAGTGAGATTCAAGCACCATTACTCCTTTGACTTTCCTGCAACCTCGGGCGTTCCCCAAGGTTCACATTTGGGCCCCTTACTTTTCAACATGTTCATTAATGACATCACTTCATGCTTCCACAACAGTAATGCCCTACTATTCGCTGACGACCTAAAACTCTATCGTATTGTGAATTGTGTAGATGACGCCGCTGAGTTGCAGAGCGATATATGCAGACTTGCTACTTGGTGCTTGACAAACGGTATGGACTTGAACATAACCAAATGTCATATCATACGTTTTACTCGTTCCCATCAACCTGTCATTTTCGACTATACCATCAATGGACAACCCCTGGATGCTGTCGACCGTGTCAAGGACCTTGGAGTAATTCTTGACGACTCTCTAACCTTCACTTACCACATAACCTCCATTGTCAACAGGTCTACCAAAATGTTGGGCTTTATAAAGAGGACAACTCGTGACTTCACTAGTCTGAGTGCCATTAAAATCCTATACTGCACACTTGTTAGAACTCATCTCGATTATTGTTCCTCTGTCTGGTCACCACATTATGTAACCCATATATCCAAGATTGATCGAGTTCAAAAAAGTTTTCTTAGATACGTTTCATTCAAATCTAACATCTTTAATGATTACGCCTCAATTGAGAGCTATCTCAATATTCCGACTTTGGAGAATAGACGTAATCAGCGTGATCTATTGACTCTCTACAAGATATTAAATGGTGAATATGACTGTCCTGATCTTCTATCTCAAATTAGTTTAGTAGTCCCCACTCGCCTTACTAGACAGATAGCTACTTTTCACACTCCCTACCATCGTACCAACATTGCTTATTTCAGCTATATCCCAAGATCCCTTAGAGCGGCAAATTGCCTCGATATTGACATCTTCTCAACACCTCTACCTAAGTTTAAAAATCAAATGTGTCAGTGACCATCTTTTCATTTCATTTCCCACTTTTACACTGACTGGACTTGTACTTTTACTTTTCATTGATCTTTGTTTTTTTTCTTTTAATGTCTTCACTATTATCAATACCATATATGTTATGACTGTGTTTGTATTACTCACATAATGTACATCTTGTAATATCTTTAACTGGGCTTGCCCGTATATAAATAAATAAATAAATAAATGAGTAAGGTTCAGCTCCTGATGTGTTGACGACACGCGCGTCGAGTGAATATGGCGCAGTTTTGCTGTACGGGTAGTTTGTGCTGAATGCCTTCGAATATTTGAGTGTTATTACTAAAAAACGACTCTCCTTTGTTTTTCAGGTATGCCAGTTTGCCACGCGAAATCGTTTGCACGGAAAACTTGACCCCATGGAAGAAACTCCTGCCTTGCGACTCGAAATCAGGCCTGGCATCATTGCTGAATTCAGGATACATACATAACACCCGATACCATTCCATAGGGCTGCACTTGAGGAGGATCTGTCAGGACGAATCGTGCCAGTCTCTGTCGTTGGATTTGCAGCAGACCGTCTCATTGGTTTATGATTACGGCATCTTAGACACCAAAGACTGGTCTATGTCCAAGCTGTTCGGGCAAGGGGTAAATGGAAACTGTGTGTTGGCTGACAAAAGCGAGATTTTTGTTGACTTGACCAGCAGGGAGTCTCAGAGCTTCGAGTTGGAGCCCCAACCAGACGAAGTGATAAGCTCAGCGAGAGGAGGCTATTCTTCAACCCTTGGCAGGTATTCAATACCAAACCGCTTCTTCAATATCTTTGCGAAATACCCAGAAAAGGAAGTTATATCTTTGAACTCTCCACCTTTGCTGCACGCTAATCAGTATTTGACGGGGTACGGTCAGGAGCGTGGTGGTATCGTGGTGAAAATATACAACAATCACTGGACTACCTTGGACGTGGTGCTCTTGCAGAACATTCCGTGGTATGTTCCAGTTTACTTGCATACTCTGAAGGTAGTGGCCAACGGTGAAACTATAAAACCAATCGCTCTTCGGTACATCCCCGGAAAGCAGAGGGAAAGGCCCTACTACCTGGAGGTCCTGATAAAGCTTCCTCCGCGTTCAACAACTTCGGTTTCCATAGACTTCGACTATGTTTTCTTGAAATGGCAGGAATATCCTCCAGACGCAAATCACGGGTTTTATATCGGGTCTGCGGTGATTTCCAGCGTCCTACCCTTAGCTAGAAACTACACGGGGCTTCCCCAAGATGGTTCGAAGATATCTGATAGTTTTAATGCATCACGAAGTGGATATTTTATTCAGATCCGTACTGAAAATATGGTAATAACTTTACCAACGCCCGATTTCAGTATGCCCTATAACGTCATTTGCTTAGCTTGCACCGTGGTAGCATTGGCGTTCGGGCCATTGCACAATATCACCACCAGGAGGCTCGTGCTGAAGCCCAAGAAGAAGGAATCATTGCTAGTCAGGTTGAAGAAGATGATAACGTCTTTCAGGAAGTAAAATGTTTTGTATTTATAGGATACAATTTTATTAATTCGGTGTATTTCCAAGAAATACTAAAGACTGAACTCTCTTTTAACTATCAATTAATAAGGTAAAAAATTTAAATAAAGAACTAGTGAAGTAATATTTAAGATCGTTTTCATCATTATTGAATAGACTATATATATAAACCCCTAAAGTTCTGACGAAAGAGAACTGTAAATGAACATGAAGAATGGAACAACTTGGTAGATTTCAGATTACCGTATATTTTGAGAACCGATTCGAGTTCATACGAACTGCAGTTCTACTACATGAAGAGGGACCTGATGGGCACCCCATAGAACATGCAATTATTGACTCCGACGGAAAAGAAGTACCATACCATCGAAAGGGGAGTTTAACTGTGGCATGGGCAATTGATAAATTTTGTGATTATCTTGAAGGATCAAGTTTCGTGATTCAAATGGATCACCAACAGTACAACATGCAAATTGACTACACGTCGTGAAATATCGACGTGGTGGGTGACACACTGAGACTCACAAGAGATAACCAAGTATGATAATTCGTAATCAGCGACCCCGAAAACCTACGAGTTCAGACTTTCACCCGAATTAAATACATTATTAAAGAAATTTTCCGCCATATTGATTCAACCATTTTGTTTTTTTTTAAATTTCAACTTCGAATTCGTAATCAGCGACCCCGAAAACCCTCAAGTACAGACTTTCACCCGAATTGAATACGTTTTCAAGTTTTGGTCGTTTTTTTAGGATTTGGGACCACTGTGACGGATTTGTTTTGGAGCCTTTCAATGCTGTGTGGTAGGTATGATCCCTCTTCCTTTCCGTTGAAGTTTTCTTGTACTAGTTTTCGAATAGAAATAATGTGTTCTCCGTCGGATAGCGCATTTTCGGCGACTGCGGACTTCCCGGTTTGTCCCAATCTGTATACACCCTAGCAACACAGGAACATGCCAAGTACGTCCTTTTCTCTAAAGTCATACACTTGTGAGTCTTAGCTGACAACTGGCAGCAAACAATCAGATCATATTGATGTGGGTGTAAGGTCAAACAGGTGTTATAGGCAACGGGAAAGCAGACTGCCTTTCCAAAGAAGGGGCAAACACAAGTTCACCCAGAACCCATCCGAGGACTGTAGGGCCAAAGCCCAGTTGAAAGAAGTTTCGACGCTGGGCAACCGATGAAGCTTAACGGCTTCTCGAGTTGGGCAAGAAAGACTTGAAATTGGTAACGGGACACCTCACTGGACACTGCCCTCTGATATAGGAAAATCAGAGAGCGATAGTTGCCGCTAC
Organism: Chrysolina haemoptera; assembly: GCA_958298965.1. Classification (NCBI taxonomy): domain Eukaryota; kingdom Metazoa; phylum Arthropoda; class Insecta; order Coleoptera; family Chrysomelidae; genus Chrysolina; species Chrysolina haemoptera. Next base: position 32,399,402 of record OY282589.1, on the reverse strand, counting down.
TGTGAGAACTCCAGAACTTTGTGAAAGAGGCTTGAGTTCCTGGCAGGGACCTTCTTAAAGTCTTCCGATGTCAGGAACTGAGCTCCCAGGAAACTGATAAACTTTATTCGAAAACTCTGATCGCAACCATTTTATTCTTTGATAAATTTCCAATATATTAAAACACCAATCACTCAAATTTCAACTAGTAAGTAGGTATTTATTAACAGTTTTAATAAATTTTGACTTGCAATAAATTTGATTATAATTTTGTTTGAAATGTGTTTAACCTATTTACAAAATCACAGCATCTCAGTTAGTCACACTCTACAATTCCAAACCTTCAGTACCTATCAACTTGATGACTATAAAACCTAACAATTTTTAGTATCATTCCATGTTTGGCTTTCCAATAAAACTCTAAATACAACATATTGATAGTCTACAATACATCATACTATTGGCGTAATTTCATAGAATAAAACAAAACTTTCAGTACAGTTAGCGGTCCTCCTCATCACAGGTTTTCCTGAAAGATGCCTCTTTTACTCCTTTTACGTGGCACATCACAAGTTTGTTAAGGAACATTGGTTAACAAGTTATTTAGTCTTCAAGTATTAGTCATTGGGTCAACGATGAAAGATTGCAAACAAAGAGGGCAAAAGAAGCCAAACTGATAGACATTGGACACTACTGGCACCACCGCCATCATCTTGTCCGTTTGAGCTTTTCTGTTGACTTTCTATCGCCTTGGCTTCTGCTGAGCAAATGTTTCCGCAGTCTTCTTCCTCGCAAATGTCACATAGAGTGGCGCTTCTGCCTCTATAGAAAACCCTGGCCCTTTTTGCTAAAAAAAAACTTTGATGAAAGAAGTCCCAATAAGTGACAATGATATTCATAAATTCGCGAGGAAGAGAAATTTTCAAAATATTTCAATGAAAAATATACAAAATGACTTCGAAGGGTTTCAATTGTTTTAATATCTTTTTCTCCAGATTAGTTTTCAAAGTGTGATATATTGTTTGTTTGAAAATCATGTAAACAGTTTTTTCTAAGTTAATAGTCAGATTCATTTCATCATCTATCCATTTTTCAAACAAAAGAATATCTTTTTCGATATTGCTTTCTAATTTTTTTTTTATCTCTGGCTGAATAATAAAATACAGTATCATCTGCAAAAGGAAAATATTTACCAATTAGGTTGATATACATTATGCTATTCACATAGATCAAATAAAGAATTGGTGCCAAAACTGAACCCTGTGGAACCCCAATTGTTGATAATATATAGTAAATCAGACTAATACTTACACGTGTCGTAATAATCGTAAATAACCACAGGTACGGGTTTTTGCTTTGCCACTTTGTGCGTCCTGAAAGCAGATATCGTGGGACAGTATTCGATTCTTGTGATATTATTGAAATATAAGATTATCTTGGTCAGTCCGTGACTAGTTTCCACTTTTTGTACGTTTTGTGATACTTCTAGACTAGGCAAAGCGTCTGTGTCAGCTGTAAAACCAGACGGTAAAGTAACTTCCATTACCGCCATGTTGCTTTCTGGGTTCTCTGTCAAATTTCGGCTAACAAATCTAAAAAAAAGCTGATTACAATGCCTTTTATACTCAATGCAACTAACTATTCATATAAACTGTAAAAAGCAGCGACCCCAAAACTGTTCCTTGTGGAACGCCAAACTTTTTTGATTCCCTGGATACTTATTCAGATCAAAAATGAGTTCTTTACTGCGAACTTACGCTGTGCAAATGGATATCTGCAGATGATGCCTATTCGAATTCTTATCCACTTGTGGATCCAAGGTGAACATCGGCCATGGCCCTGTTACGTTCACGTTATACTGGTAGGAAACTTTGAATATTGCTAAGCCAGTTCCCTGTGCAGTTATGTTAACTTCCCTGGAATCCTTATTTATCTGAAAAATTAATGAACGCGGTTTTATGTTTTTGTTATTAAACAGAAGTAACATAGTTGAAGGATAATCCAACGCTTGACGACCTGAAGTCTATGAGTTAACCAAAGAAGGAACCAATTAAATGAATGAAACCAACCAAAGAGTAAACACCACAACACATACCTACACTCTTATAAACAAATACAAGTCCCAGAACTCTAGGAATCAACGGCACGTTGAATGGCGAACTTGCCCAGCCATCAGAGTGATTTGCCATAACTGTCCAAAACAAGGAAAGTTCTCAAAGGTGTGCATAAGTAAGGGGTTTAAGGATGCAACAACAATAGTGAGTTACAAACACCATGAAGCTACTCACCAAGTATAAACCAAATAACAAATACCAGAAGAATCAATACGGGAAAGGAAAGTAAATGTGAATAACAAAGATGAAATAGAGAACAGAGCACATAGGAACAGTCCCAAGTTCAGGATTAGTTATTATCATTGTTTTTGCTAAGATATCCACTGTATGAAAATCTGCGTGGCCAGAGCAGGTTGTAAAATATATTCTGATATGGTGGCTTAATCGCCCTACCGTATATAATTGATAATAATCTCTTGGGTTGGCGACGATAGGGATGGTCGTTGACTTAGGGGTGAAGAGTCTAAAGAAGAGTTTTATGATATCGGTGCATCTGTAATCTCCAGAAAATATGGTGAGAACCAGAAGGCTATCATCGAAGATATAGGGAGCTATGGATATAAGAATTATTATCGTTTCTAAAACGTGGGGTTCATATCAAATTGTTTGGTGAGAAATGAGTATTTTGATGAATCAAATACTGTAAATCTTACCTCTGTGCTTTGCAATATCATGACGTTATTCTTATTCACACTGAATTTGCCTCGTCCTTCTTTTCCATACTCGAATTCCAGTTGGATATTGGTAGGACTTGCTAGCCTCATAACCAACTTGTACAAAGCGTGCAAGCCTACAACGGTATCCTGAGACGATGCGAACCCTCCTAGACTGTTCTGCTGATTGATCAGCCAATCCAGTACAGGTGCGGCGTTGTCCAGCAAGTTGAGCTCGATGAGAGTCAGAAGGGCGTAAGATGTAGTCTCGATGTCGATCGATTTTGGTCGGGTATTCCAAGGGTTCTTCGCTTCGTTCGGGGGTGTGTCTTTTGCCCACCACTTCATGTTGTTCTTGGTCTTGGATTTGACGTCCAGGAGGTTGAAGGCGCCCTGTTTCGAGGTGTGTTTGGCGATCTGCAGGGTGTAGCTGCACAAGGCCAGGGTGTAAACGGATTGTTGTTCGTCGATGTTTCTCGCTATGTAGTCCAGAGCCTTGTTGATGGAGTTTGTGAGTATAGGGTTGTTGCGCTAAAAAAATGTGAACATGAGTTCTTGTTTTAGCTTTTACTTCAATTATTTTCTTTCAAATATTATATTCTCACCCTGCGAATTTTTATTAGGTATTTAGAGTAAAAATGGATCAATACAATACATATAGTCTGTCCATGAAGTAACTCCCCCTGTTGAGTTTTGAACGGCTTGGATTTTTTGAATTTTTTTTGGTCAATTGGTAGTTCACAGACTCCTTTTCGACAACAACAAAAAAAAAATATTGTCATAAAAAAAATAAAATTTATAGGTAAAAAACCGGGAAATCAAAGCATTTATCTTATGCACAAGGAAACAAAAGGACCCTGATTGAAACCTTAAAGCACATCTCAGAGTTATAGGGCTTTCTCACTGGCCACTGCAAACTCAAACATCACGTGCATGATATTGACATAGCACAGGATGCATGGAAGATAAGAGATGGGATGTACTAGGAGAAATGTAAATAAACATAGGGTGAGTTACAATGGGACATTGTCCGCGGTGGACCTACCTAACTGTTTGGAAGAATTTCATCAGATATTCTGCTACTTATAGTCCATAGAGTGTTAAAATATTTCTTTACTCTAGATAAGTCAATAAGCCTGCTGAAAATTCACGTGGTTGCAAATCACTGGGATGGTACAGATACAAAATGCGTAGTAGTTATAATACTTACTTGATTGCTTTCGAGAAGCACCATTGTGGTGAAGGCAGTCAGAGCCAGGCTGCTTCCTTCCCTGCTCTGCAAGTCGGCGTGAATAACGTTACCAGTTTCGTAAAAGCTGCCGTTTCTTCCTTGGACTTCAACCAACCATTTTAGAGCGTCTTCGACTATATCATCGTCAACGTAAACGAATGGTTTCGCTTGTTTCAGTGCCAAAGCAACATATGCAGTCAGCCTAGAAAAAATTTATTTGAAGAATAAAAGAAAGAACAATAATATGTTGAAAATTTGACGATTAACGAAAGTTCCCACTGGCGAGGCAATTTAGAGAAGATCGTGAGAACAAGGGATAGTGGGTAAACATTTTTGTTATTCTGGAATGTTACTAAAAACTCCATCTACTTCCAGATGTTTGATGTCTGAAGAAGCTAGAAAACAAAGCACTTAAGTGTCATATATTGACTGCCTTGTTCTTCAACGTACTTTCTAACTTTCTTATCCTAACTAACATACTGGACATTCAGTCAGAATACTCACCATACACTACCATTGGTGTCTCTCCATCCAAACGGACTGAACGAACCGTCCGGTCGCTTGTAAGTTAGTTGCTGCTGGTAACTGCTCTCCAAATTCATCAAGGCTTCGTTTTCCACCGTCGGGGTCAGTTGTCTTGTGATTCTCAGGTATTGCAGTATAATCAAGTTGGGCATGAAGTGCACTAGGTTTTGTTCTCCACAAGCCGCTGGGAGTCTTATGAGATTCTCCAGATGAATCATAGCCGGTCCTAGGAAACTACCAACTGCTGATACCTCGATTTTTTCCGAACTGGATACCACGTTTTTAGGTATAGTGAAATTTATAGAGCCTTTGAAGTTCTGTGTGCTTCTCAGGTCCACAAGGACTGCTTTGGTGTAGTATTCAGTTTCGCCTTCTGCCTGGAATCACAATCGAATCAATGCTTGATATATATTTGGTATTACTCAAGCAACTCACTATAACTAGCAGGTTTTTGACAGTAACATCTTGGTTTTTGGGGCTATTCGCTGTTACTTTGATTTCTACCGAACCCAATTTGACTGTCGTAATTAGGAATGAGATTGCAGCTTCTGAAAATTTCTTGACGCTCAGCCGTTTTCTGCGGTAGAGTTCAACCTCTGGAAACATAATTAAATTTCATCACACTCGTTGCATTTTTTGCTCTAATGAAATATATATGCAAAAACATTCAAACATATAGTGTCCATAATAAGGCAAAATGAAAAAAAAAAAACACAAAAAAATTAGAGGAAGCGAATGAAGAGGAGAAAGGAAAACCAGATGAGCCTCAACTCCGTTGCAGGTTTTTCCTTATACAACAAATTAGCTTGTTTACCAAACTCAAATGACATTTAAAACAAAAATTGGTGTGGAGATGCATTTGAGGACAGCTGGGAGGGTTGAAAGGACAATAAAATATAGGTAAAGGGTATTTTATTGCAAATGTTAAGAAGACAGACAGTAAGTAACAGAGAGAATATTATGAACAGACCAAGATCAACGTTTCAACTGCGTAACACCTTACTGATGATCCACCGGCCACCCAGGAAGGAGTACGATAATTGAATATGAGATGAAGAAAATGAGAGAACTAAGGAGATATAATCCAAAAGAGAAGTACGAATAAAGGGAAGATAAGCTCTAAGAATTGGTTGAGTACATATTTCTATTCTCAAAAACACAGCTATGTAACTATTCTATCAAATTTATTTGTACCCTTTTACAACTTTGAATGAATATAAGAACAAAAAAAAAACAGTGCCTGATCAAGATTTTCATTACCGTGTATACAGTTTCTTTCAATCATTATTAATGCTGTCTCAAGGTCAAACATAAATCACACAACCTTCATCAAGTTCAAACAACAAAATTTTAAAGTCCTCAACGGATATCGCAAGGTCTCTGTTGCATTAGACTATCCTACATTATATCTATTATAAGTCTATACATTAGACAGATCCCTGAAGGTCACTGATGTCAAAGTAGTGGGGGAGGCTTAAAACCGGCTCAAACGTTCTACTACTGAAAGATTTATTTTTGATAATATTTATATAGCGATATTACTTACTTCGTGTTGTGTTGACTTCGTTGGAAACCTCAGCAAATTCGAACTTCTGCTCAGAATTGTGCAAAGTCACCTCAACATTGATATCCTGATCCATATTGTTCTGAACACCGACAGGAACAGCCAAAATTTCCCCCCTCCGAACAGAGTAAGGCAGATCCAATGTAACCACGAAAGATTTTGACACCTTCAACATCTTGGGCGACGATATCAATCCCAATCCGTGCAGAGGGTGAACAGAGAAGCCCGTGATGGACCAGGTGTTGAGACTACCCGGGATGCGTCTTCTGAGGGAGGTTTTCCCTTCATAGCCTGACGTGAAGTTGTTGAACAGCCAAGTCGGAGCGATGTCCTGGGTGAGGTATACTTTGGGGACGTTCCAGACTGGTTTGGGGATGCGGCTGAAAGCGTAGGGGCCTGCCAGGGGCGGTCTGGTGACGGAGTGGATGGGGAGGCCGAATCCTCGGTCAGGTTTCACTGTCGAAGAGCCGTAGAACACAGGGCGCAAATAGATATCTTCAACTGCAAATAAAAAAAAGCGCTCTTAAATAACATTTTTAGCAAGTGGGATAATGGACGCCTGTATGGGTGTTGAAGGGTTCATTATTCTGATTTTTTTCAAAGCTGTCCAGTTTGAAATGATGTTTAGAAAAAATATAACTTCTTAGTGGATCATTATTGTTTCTGAAACATATGAAAGGCATACGAGTTTCATAAAGTTAGCGAGGAAGACGAAGTTTCAGATTGATGAATTGATTCAAGAACGTTTTATCAACTTACGTGTCGGTTTATGTCTGTTTACATGTGCATTAGTTAGTAAATCTGCTCCTGATTCCTGAAAAAAAAAAATTGATACAGAAAACAGAATCTATGAGATTGAAAGGTAAACTATATAAGCAAATTTTATACCTATCGAAAGTATGAATTGAATTTTTTATTTTTTCCCAGCGTATCTATTGGGTTGTGACAGTGGCGTTGAACAATGTTTGAAGAATTTTTATTTAATCATAGTATGGGCAGGAATTTTATAACCAACCCACTCGCGATATATTTTTCAACATACTAAGTTTGATATAAAATATTTTTCATTCAATAAAAAACAGATGGGTGAAGTACGTTTCTAGGTCGTTTCTAAATTTCTAAAATCGATCATATTGCAGTTTATAAATCACGTTACCACCAACCTGCACTTGATTTCCACACTGAATTCGGAAAGTTTTTTCACTAAAACGGATCCATGACCATGTAAGAACTGAAATAAGGCCTAAGAGTTGACTCCATAGTGACAGTCTTACCATAACTATGAACTTTACTTTAAAATGAGTTCATTGGTTCTCTTTTTCTGAGGGTAAAATTTCTAGAGTGGACTAGTTGAATTTTTGATTATCACAATTCATATCGTTATCTCCTGCTTACATCTATAATATATGTTGTCTGACGATCGAATTGTAATAAGATTTTAATATTTAGAGGTGCAAAAATAAAATAAAACTCACATAAATCGCCGTATGTGGATTGCTGGCACCAGGATACCAAGAGAATTGCGTTTTTGAACTTGTAGTGAATTGTGGATAAGGCGTTCCTCTGGCAATATCGTATCGTTTTAGCTCATCGGCTATATCATCCATTGTTAGGTCATAACCACCTCTAAGTAACCCCACATTTTCATCCACTGCCAATAAACCGATGTAAGAATTCTGCTGGGCTCTCACTACGAATTCCACATCTAAATCTGGCTCGCTTTCGACGGTGTTCACTTGGATATCAACCTATAGAGGTGCAAATAATAATGTGCCAATGTAATAATGCAATGCAATAATGTAACATTTTTCAGTAGTTCAATCATGCAAAAATATAGGAAATTATCCCAACATAAAAATCACATTCAGTGCCTTCAACCTCGTTGAGCGTTCTTTCACTTGTACACGTCTATCATAATAAAAATAACTTTATTCGGAATAAATAATAAAATTCAAATTGCTATATGCTAGACTGAATAAAGTAATTTAGGGATAATTGCAAAACTCTTGTTTCCCAAAATATAGATACGATTAATAATTGTGAATAATGTACTATTATTGAGTGCCTAATCCATAGTTACGAACCCAAATGAGTTGTTCCCATCCACTAGGGTATAACTCCTCAACTTCTTGAGCGTCTTGGAAAGTTTCTAGGCCCTTCTGCCGTCATCAGATCATTTTCTGATGGGACGTATGGTTAGGTTCGTCACATATTATCAAATGTTTTAAAACCTTCAGAGTTTATAGTCAGTTATTAAAACTAACTTGTTATATCATGATGATGGCACCTTTTGATAAATTTAATGTCCATCAGAATCAACCAAGGCAAATCCCACCTCCAGTAGCAAGTAAAAATTATATATTTCGGAGAATTTACATTTGTTCAGATAGTCAGGCAGCACTCCGAGCTATTTGCCATTCAAGACTAAGCTCAGCCCTGGTGCAAGAATGCGGAGATGCTCTTGAGAAATTAGCTGAATTGAAGAAAGTTGAGTTGGTATGGGGAGTCAAATTGGAGGTTAAGATTCGAAATCTATGGAGTTGAAGAGGAACTAATCGAATTAGAATGGACGGAACTTTCATCAGAAGGTCATAAAGATTCGAAAAGGAAGACTAGGACAGACAAAGTAGCTATGTGGAAAGCAGGAGATGGCATGGGGCCCTGGCTGCAGCAGTGGCCTGGCCACGATTAGTACTACCTACTACCACTACTGAGTTAGTTGAATTGAGGGTATACTTACGAAATTCGGCAACATTCCATCGATCCCTATATCCAGTGCGTCTCCAACCAACTCTCCATCTGACCTGACGTAGTAAACAATCAAATGACATACAGGAGCCATTGCGTGAGTTGCCGTGAATCGGAATCGAAACTCTTTGCTGTTTTCAACTCTGAAAGAATTCGTTAGCAGCACGTCTCCGCGTCCCATCAGGACATAGTTTACGTATCGCATGGGTTCGGTGCAGTTTACTAATACTTCCACATCGAGGTTGACTATGGGGCGGTCGGATTCCAGGGAAGCTTGCAAGAAAGTGTTGCTGTATGATACGGACGCTGGTATTGGGGAAATTCGTTCCTTCAGGTCCTTGAATTCGGCCTGGAAACATATAAAAAAAATACATCGATCATATATTGATTTTTGTGAATCCGCATAAAAATTGCTTGCAAGTCGATATATTAGATATTACATGTCAAACATTCGCGGTAGGTTTCATAATTCTCTTTCAAAACACAAACACATTTTGTTCATTTAGAAAATATCGCAGATACTGAGAAGTCTTGACTGTATTCCTCCAAAATAGTATTTTAGTAGCCAGAGTTTATGGCATTAAGGTAAATACATAAAAATTTCCACAAATTTTTTTATCTTCGTGACATGTTTCGATACACGGTATCTTACTACCATATGCATACTATACTCGCTTGAGAAAGATACTGTGTATCGAAACATGTCACGAAAATAATAAAATCTGTGGAATATATATATTTTATGGATTTCCATCAAGTAATGGCCACGTCAATTCAAAATTAGACCAGAGTTGTTTTCGATTCGTTTCAGAACTCTGATACTGGCCAATTACAAGAAGGGTAGTGAAGCCTTAGTCCGTTCCTCAGAAGTAAAAGCGACCATCAACATTTTAAGGCCGAGAATGAAAGCGGTGTTCATTGAAAAACCGATTCAAGAAGAAATACAAGGTAAAAGGTGGCATATGTTTGACAGCACACTAGAAGAACTCAAATCCAGAAATAACGTTCTTGGGCTAGCACGTTGAGAGATAAGATCCTCATCATTCCTAGCTTGCACAAGTCTCCCTAATGAATTTCGAGGGTTGCTTGTAAGAGTGCCGCCAAATGAAATAACAAAGAAAATAACATGGAGGAAAAAACTGTTTCAGTTGTCGCAGAAGCGGACACTTAATAAGATATTGTAGGATCAGAATGCTACGACTTTCGTCTGCACCACGTAATTCTGTTCAAAATAAGACAAAAAGTTGGCTTTGGTGGAATCTTATGTTGTTCCATTTTCATAATGTATCTCAGTTTTGGGTTTAAAATGTCGCATTTACTTTGTATCTCTTGAAATTTAGAAAAAAGGGGTGGTTTGTCAACACATTCACTACGGTTCTCTCCGAGCATGGTGATCTTGACAGCTGATGACTCATGGATTTTAAAAGTAGAGATTTTTCACAAGAAAGAACTCAATGGCATGTGATTTCCATTAAGTTTTATTCTATACAATCTGGTGGCAGCAGTGGGATTTGATTTTGTTGGATTTTCAGAATGTATCTTAAGTCTCTTCAGAATGTCTTATTTACCTAGTTTATTTTGATATTTAAATAAGTGGAAGGCTGTGCGATCGCGATGTCATCTAAGTCACTGTGGTTCGTAAGCGGATCAGGGCACACTACGCCTGAAACTCACTCTCACGTTCGGGCAAGTTTATTTTGACAGCTAACGACTTACCTCAATACGTAATGCAGTTCCATTTGTGGCATTCGCAGGGGTGAAATATTCTAATCTGATCACTCCACTGTCATCTAAGCTATGCCTGGTTTCTTCATAAACCTCATCAACCCTTGAATAACCATGTCTGACGATGACCTCTGACTTTTGTTTCACCGGCGTACCATCATGATTTGTAATTTTCACCTAAAATAAGATACATTCACTTTTATGTTATATAACTATTGGGTTGTCTTCGAGCTAAAAGAGTGCACTCTTCAACAGATCCAGAGATGTAGACCGTTTCAATCTCTGTTGCTATTGACGGTGAGATTTCCGTTGTCATTTTGTCGAAACTAGGGTTACCCCAAGGGTTAATACTAGGGCCGGTACTGTTTGTAGTTCATGCGGTATTGTTGATGTCTATCAATGTGTAACCAATCTTACACGGCTTTGTTTTTGAAAACATTAGCAAACGGTTCTGTACAAACAATCTCTTCCTAAATATAAAGACCCACTCAAATTTTGCAATTGATATAGGTGATGAAAGTCGAACGATATATGTTCAGTATCGTTTATAATTTTTTTTCATTTTGATTGTACGAATATTGTATCAACTGTTTTATAAATACAGTGTTCCACATTTTTGACAATTAGTTACGTACTGATTGTCGGATTTTCATGAAAAATCCATGTTTTTATTGCTCGAACTGTAGTCTGTTTAACTCTTTTCAATGAGTTGATAAATAAATATCATATGATCGATACTCTTGAGCAACAGCTCAATTATTCTCTATATGCGAATCAAACATTCTGAGAGATCAGGTCTGTCGGCGTAGACCAAACCTTTAATATGCTTTCAATCGAAAAAATTCCAGACGTGTGAAATCTGGACTTTGTGTTGGCCAGTCGATCGTACCTTGTAATCCTATCAATCAGTTCTCAAATGTTTATTAAAGCAGACACACTTGCATATAGCATAGCATAAAGTCATAACGAACTCAGCCAATCAAAATACAAAATACGAATATCCAACGTTTTGATTGGCGGAACCCCGTTATGTACCCATCCTATGTACTATGCAAGTGTGTATGTAATGGCCTTTATCAAGATAATTTGGACAGCATAATGAGGAAAAACTTTATCTTCTTGAAAGTGAATGTTGTTCTGGATGGTACGGAGACCTGCTAATGATCTTTGATGGACAATTGCTATAGAAGATGCGGTAACATGCCCCTTTTGCATTATTAATATCATAATTAATTATCTGGTGTAAACAGAACTGTATGAACAAATATAATATAAACAATAACTACTTACATAAGCTGTATATTTGAGGCCGGGCTTGAAGTAGTCCGAACTTTTTACGAGTTGCATTTGGTAATCGTACTTGTGAATATGCACCTCCACGCTATTATTCTGTCTACGACCTGTCGGCTTTTCTTCTACTATCACGTCGACAATAACTGTCCTTTCATACTCGTCATTCAACCCGAGATCCTTTTCTATATCAAATTCCACTGTTATGGAGCCGTCAATTTCCAGAACTTTGCGAATGGGATTCTGAAAGATTGGCTGGATAACCCCAGAGTATATTGTGGGAAAAACAGTCACCGTAGCTTCTCCCTGAACTTTCTTTCCTAAGTGAGACCTGAACAAAACAGACATTATGCTCATTCTGGACTTGAGAAGTTTTTAATAACTCACCTTGTACTAATCTGGGCTTTTATTTTATTGTCTCTGAAGGTTACGTGCTTTTCCGTTACTATGTCTACAAAAAACTTTGGATTGATGTATTTTGCGACTTCTATGGTTTTGTTATACGTTTGTCCATGAATTGTAACGGAGATGTTCCAGTTTCCCAAAACTGGACTTTCGCTGAGTTTCAAGTCACCAGTGAATACACCTTTTATCACGTCCACTCCTCTCCATTCCTTCACCCTGTTTCCAGCACCATCCTGTAGTGAACATTAAAGTAATTGACAAATTTTTCAAATACTACCTGATTGAAATTCACTGATATGAAACAAATAATTTCGATGGAAAGACCTTAGTCGGATTGGCATTTTTCTGACAATAATTGAATGAATTCTAAAGCATTGAAAATCTATATAGGATTGTTTTTGGTATATACGATCTTAATGTTCGTTGTGTCCTCGCAAAATTTTTTGGATCGAATTTGTGTCTTCGAATTTATTATTTCAAATCAACTCATGTTCACATTTATACAGGTTATAGGGGATTCAACTGTAATAGATTGGCTAGTTCAGGAACAAAAAACATCCGGGAAAAAAGTGAGTACTTTTTTCCCGGATATATACGTAGGTAAAGGTAGATATCTGCTATTGCAAAAACTGATCTCGATTTTCAGCTCGGGGCTCTAACCCAACTTCCTACGTTCATCACTCAACCTGCACACTACTAAACTAACCGGCCTTTATTCCTAAGTTCGAAAAAAACTGATAAAATGAAAAAAAAGATGCCTAAAATTTCGCTTTGAACCACGTACCCATAGCGTAGTAAGACGCAATCCTATCGATGTTTGTACCGTGTTTGTATATGTGCATGAAATGGTTGTTAAGAGAAAATGTGAAAGATCTCGCGATCGTCGTTTTTCCCGTCACAGAAAAAAATTGTGTATTATATATGGGAAAAATAATAGATTTTAGCTCTCCGTTTTGTCCACACAACCTCGAGCTAAAATCTAATACTTTCTTCCCTTACAGATACAAAGCAATTACATAAAAAAACAATAAATTTTGAAACGTAATGAAAAAAAAACTGCTTTCAACGTTGATTCATAAATTGGAAATGGGTTATTTACCGATACGTGTATGTGGAGCAATTCATTTCTAACTTCAGCAGCCGGTTGTAGCCTAGAATTCAGAACTATGGCTCGAAATAGAATTTTCGATCCAGGTTTATAAACTTGTCTATCTGTTTGTATGAACACTGAATAACTCTTGTGGACGAATTCCATTGGAAAGTTTGTCGAGAAATCCATGCCTCCCGATCCGCGCACTTCCATGCTATATTCTCCATCTTCCAAATCGCCAATCTGAAAAAAAAACATTAGGGATCAAAAATGCACGTGATTCAGACCTAATATGGTCTTAGGATACTTATACGTATTACATGAAGAATAAACTGACAAAACGTTGGCTTCAAATGAATAGTATTATCTTCAATTCAAGACCTCATATCCCAATAAAACAAACATCAGTCATTATTATTATCATCAAATGTCTGTTAATGGCACTTGTTTATACCGGGTGATCACGAGGTGAGGTATGCTCGAATTGATTCTGTTCCATTCTCGCGTGGTGTTTAGTTCCGTTCGAAAATTCTCGAAACTAAATTTCCTGGTAATTTCGTCAGTTGGGAGATCGGCAAAGTGTGCACAGTCGGTGGGGGTTGAGCCCCTTACACCGTGTGCTGTCCCTTTGAGTCCGACTTTAGCCAACCTAACATAACCTAACCTAACCTAACCATGATATGGAGAGGAGTGAGGTCCAGAATGACCTCTATTGCTGCTGTTGGAGTCGACCTCAGTGCTCCTGTTATACAAAGGCATGAGGAATCCAACGATACCAGGTTTGATGGTGTTATCTCCAATGAGAACGGAGGTATGGTCAACCATTGTATCCATAAGCTCAATGAGTGAGAGAGATTTGGGTGGACCCGCCAGAAATAGTTTCGCTCTCCTGCTTATTGAGCATAACCCATCAAACCTGGTATAGTTGAATTCCTTATGATCATCCTTAACCGATCGTGTAATAATATACGGTGTGTCCCATTTGAAAATCGACAGTTGATGTAATTTCCGGAAAAACCGGGAGTGGTAAATGATCAATGGTGCCGTCAAAATATGCGTATTCGAATATTATAGCAACATACAAAATTTGAAATCTGTTTCTTGAAAACAATAGGAAAATTAGGGTATATTCATTTACCTCTAGCCTGCAAATCCCAGAGCTGTAAGGCTGCACGACCAGCTGGTCCTGCGCGAGGAAAGGCGTCCCGTTGAAGGAACTTCCTCGCAGCACCGCCGTCACGCTGGTCGGCTCGGACGTTTCCTGGACGCTAACGGCGCAGTGGTATTCGCTGTTGGGCCGGATGACCCTCGGGCCCACGACGTTGTAGTACCTACGCAATGCGAGAAAAAAATTAGAATTCGCGTGGGAATCAAATATGTGTTCATTCTTGAGAAGTGGCTTATTCATTAATACGTATCATAGACGTGTATAAAGTAGATATTTAATTTTGTCATTCCTTTTCTTACGCATAAGTGGAATGTATGTATACACAGTGCGACGCTAAATTATGGAATATATTCATTATTTCCGAATATGAAGTAATATTGGAAAAATCCTCGGATAGTTCGATTTTCTTTTTCGATGGGCCAATTTTTGAAACCTACTCAAAATATACAGTTTTAGTAGTAGTATTAGTTTGAGTAAAAATGACTTTGGTGATACTTTTAAATGGGACACCCAGTGATACCAGGTTTAATGGGACTATGTCAAACGGCTGAAAAGAAATGGGCCAAAAACTTCCTTGTATGTCTAATGAGTATTACTGAGACTCCACATGATTCGGAAGGTAAGGTTGGCCCCAAAAACGATATTGAATACGCAAAAAATGAGATCAAAATAGAACTCTGGACCTCTCTGCCTATAAAAAATAATGGGAGAAATCTGGGAGTCATATGTTTGATAGTAATTTGAGATTTGCTGTATCCAGCGCGTATTCTCACGTTTAAAACAATTACACAATAACCAACACTATTTGACCAAAAAACTGAAAATCATGCTGTAACA
Source organism: Chrysolina haemoptera (assembly GCA_958298965.1). Taxonomy (NCBI): domain Eukaryota; kingdom Metazoa; phylum Arthropoda; class Insecta; order Coleoptera; family Chrysomelidae; genus Chrysolina; species Chrysolina haemoptera. The sequence continues at coordinate 32,384,073 of OY282589.1, read as the reverse complement.
CCATTAAACCTGGTATCGTTGGATTCCCCATGATCATCCCTAACCGATCGTGTAATAATATACAGGGTGTCCCATTTGAATATCGAAAGTTGATTTCATTTTCGAAAAAACAGGAAGTGCTAAAATATCACTAGTGGCGTCAAAATATGCTTATTCAAATACTCTAGCAACACACCTAATTTGAAATTTGTTTGTTCAAAACTATAGAAAAATAGGGGGCGTTCCTCACCTCGTGGTCACCCGGTATATCACGATAAGCACCACAAATAATCCTAAATTTATAAATAAAAATGATAAATTATATTATCTAGGACTATTGAAAAAAGTGAAAACATGCTGAAAAAGTCCATGAATATTCGAGAAGTCTGTCTATCTTTCGAAACGTGATATCTTCGTCATGTTTCTCATTTTGTGTGGAATGCCAGATGGACTCTATGAAGAAACACATAATTTCTCTTTTCTTAATTTACTGCCGTACCATTTTATTACTTATCTATAACGATCATGGCTCGTTTCAAATTCACAAACACAACTAACCGGTTTTGGAACATCTATATAAATCAAATCGAAAAATTCGACAAAAGTATTCTGCTACGCCTTTCCAAATACGGTGGTCTCTGAGTAAAATTCGAGAATATATTTGAAACCCACTCAAAAATTAATTTACGTCACCATAAGTTTTGCTGTTTACAACAACTAGCGTGAAAGTGTTATACACAGGCAGCAAAATTATAAAAGAATTCACGTAGATATGCACAACTGAATGCACACTTATCAATGATAATTGTGTATAATAACATGAATGCAAATTATCTACCAGATGCCAGATAAATAAAATAATTAACATATACGAGTCTCACATTTTAGACCAAGAAATATGTAATAATGCCAGTGGTTTTTCAATTACATTTCTTGTTATGTATAAGTAGTTGTAATTGTAGGCAAACATTACTTATGTATGCTATGGCTATAATGACAGATGAAATAAACAATAAAAATTCTACTGGTTCTGATGATATTTCAGGCAAAATAATAAGGAAAATATGTGAGACTATATGAAAACCTATTGAACACTTGATGAATTCACCTTTTTCTGAAGACATATCTTTCAGAACTAAAACTTGCTTTGGTCTTTCCCATTTGTGAAAACGGAGATAAGAAATAAATGTCAAATCTAGGCCTATCGCTGTTCCTCCTGTTTTTACTAAAATCTTTGAGTATACGCAATGCTTATACAACTCACAAGTTTTTCACAGCATTATTCAATTTTTAATGAAAACCAACATGGCTTCCGTCAAGGACATTCAACAACAAGTGCAGTTCAGACATTTCATAGAGAGATACTGGATGCTCTGGAAGCAGCGGAAAATCCGACAGAGCTAGGTTTGTTGTGATCTAAGTCGATCTTTCGATTGCTATCAACATTATTGGATGAATTACGAATATATGGAATGATGAGTAAATCCCATGAACGGTTTTTAAAAAGTAGAAAGTAATCAAATGACTCAAATGAAACAGAAATATATAAATCCACAGTAATGAAATCGGACATTGGGGTACCACAGGGCTCAATACTTGGGCCTGTCCTGTTTCTAGTTCGTATCAACGTTCTATGAGTAATTATACCTGAAACTTTTTTCACTATTCACGGATGATGCCTCAATAAATTTCCGAGCCAAAGACTAGAAATAAAAGAAAGAAAGACTGGAAAGACTGATTGGACGACTGACGTGAGTAGTTTGTTGATAGATAATTCGCTATTATTCAACATCTCAAGAACAAACTCTGGTTCCTTTCATACCCATAAAAATCACAACGCATTCCCAATATTAACATTATCATAAATAATCATACATTAGAATGCAAACTACTATGCAATTCAAGAGATTTTCTTGGACGCAGGTGAATATGCCCTATACTTCTAGCTGATACATTGAGGCGTAGTCCTGTTTCATATATCCCTGCCCCGGACATCCCGACCTCGCGAGCTCTTTGTGTATCATCATCAGGATCAGGATGTCTGCCATCAGCAAGAGACACGTTTCACGTTTCATCATAGATAACACATGGATTTTCAGTGAATGTCCATTGGACATCTATTATTATGGATATCTGCAAATGGTTTACTATGGTCGTCCAATGAATGATCGGGGTGTACCAATCTGCATATATATGATCTCGTAACATCATCTCGGATAAAGAGAGTTCAGAACTCATGTATCAGAATGATATTTGGACTACCATACAGAACCCACGTCACACAATATATAAATGAAATTGGTTGGCTCAAAATGCATCATAGAAGAGATCTCCCTTTTCTATTTACTGAAAAAACTAATACCCGGACATCAGATACACCAAGTTAATGTTAGAAATCGTCAACTATTTACGATACCTCAACACTTTACTACTTTCTTTGAGCGTTCCTTTTCGTGCCAGGCTGCAATCATCAAACAATTGTCACTAATATATTCATTTAAAAGAAAACTTATATGGACACATTGACCCGTATATAGACAGTGATCGCAACTCTTTCACATATTTTTATACTTTATTAGGTATTATGTAAGTATTATGTTATACTTCTTTAACTACACTATTATTTAAGTTAAATGATTATTTTATCTCGAATGTTATTTTTTAAAAACGTACTGATGTGTTTATTTAAAAATGAATTCGGATCATCGATATTTTTAGGTTATTAATAGATAAAGAAAAGCGTCCTATATAATATCCTAGTAACCCTTGTCAAATTATTCCCACAAAAATATATAACTGGATTGTTATATTACTCTCTAAATGAAACCACAGAGAATGAATGAAATATAAAGTTTCTTTTCTCACGCATCATCTCGATCTCTCTGTGAATATCAGAATGAGATGTTTTATCATTGTTATGAATGTATTAGTTACCGACTTTTACCATAACTTTCTCTTTGTTTACTTGATATCCAAGACAGGAAGCTGAGAAATACTCGACGGTCGATTTTGTCGGCAAAAGTTGTTCGCTACTAATATGCGTTTCAATACGGAAATTATTCAAAATTCAATTTCTACAAATCTAAACGAAAGGGAAATCTTCGAGGTGGATAAATATTTTTTTTTAAAGAATTCTATATCGGATCTGGAAAATATACGAGGGACATTGAAAATAATAAGCCTAGGCAGGAAAATAAATTTTTCGGCAAAACTTTATTTATTTTTCAACATAGTTTTCGAAATACTCTTGAGAAACTAGCTAAAACGAAGCAAGTTCAGCTGGAATGGAAACTTACATGGTTAAGGTGATATCAGTTCCCTTTGTTTTAATTCTAATATTTGCCGATTTGTGCTTCATAATCGATACATCCCAATTTCATCATAATTCGATTCGAAACCATCAAAAGATTCATCGTGAAAATTATAATCTGAAGAATGTGTGTCTGAAAGATATCATTTGAAAAATTTTACTTTTTTAAAAATTAGTGATAATGAAATTTTCAAACCGCCGGTATTACTATGCATGCGGAAAAAGTTGTTTTATAATTTTTTTTACTCTTCATTCATGTTCATCACATTGGTTGAAGTGTCTCTTACGCACTCTAGATACAAAAAGTATGGTTCGTACTCAAAAATTATCATAGAATAAAAGAAGTAAAAATATACAGCTTGTATCACTTGAAACTCCCAAGTTGGGGTCGATTCCGGTTAAATCAGAAGTGTGAGTGTATCTATCGATTCTGAAAACTTCACAATCTATACGTCGAAAATTACGGATGATACATATGAGAAGTGAGATACACTGTATAAATAGAAAATGGAAAATATTCCAAGAACCATTTAATTCTCATTTCTACACTCACCTTCAAAATACACCATGACCCTGACGAGAATGAATATTGATAAGACTAACACTGGTATAGCATATTTGAACATTAATTACAACATATTTGTTACTGAGAGGGTGCGTTGGATATATTGGGAACGTCTGAGAGGAAATTAAACATTTGAGAGTTTCAAATATATAGCCTGAAATGCATGGCCCCCACATTCAATTATGGGCCCTGGACCCAGGATCTCACAACGGGTCCTGTTTTGTGTGTATTTCATTCACTACTGCGGAATAGCGGGATACATCAGTCTTATTTTTATTTTTTCTTTTTCAAAAGACAGCAAAAGCTGGCAGGTCATTATGATGGATGTTCCACACAATTTTTTGAAAATCTCGAGAACTGTTGAGAATGGAAGGAAACCGATTGTATATTCGAGTTCTGCGAGTCAAAATCCTCTTTTGGTGACGTTTTGAACCAAATAAATTTTTCATTTATGAACAAAAAATTTCCAAAGGGGTTAGACTTCTTTCTGGAAGAGACCTAAAAATGCAATTCTTCCTACAGTTACCAAATTTGGTCTGGAAGATTCTGAAGTCATTTACTACTGGAATACACCAGTGGAAAACGTTTCGATATTATGGGTAATTTGAAAAAGCTTTTGTCAACTCACTGAAGAAAAGCCTTCATTCACTCACACTGGAGAAAAGGCTTTGTTTACTCGAACTGAAGAAAAGCTTTTGTTTATTCGCGCTGAAGAAAGGCCGTTAACTCCCGCTGAAGAAAATCATCTGGTTACTCGCGCTAAAGAAAACTCTTTGCTCACTCACGCTGAAGAAAAGCCTTTGTTCATTCGCGCTGAAGAAAATCCTTTGTTTACTCGCGCTGAAGAAATGCCGTTGTTTACTCGCGCTGAAGAAAGCCCTTTGTATACACACGCTGAAGAAAAGCCCTTGCTCATCATGTTGAAGAAAAGCCTTTGTTTACTCAAGCTGAAGAAAGGCCGTTAACTCCCGCTGAAGAAAATTTTCTGGTTACTCGCGCTGAAGAAAAGTCTTTGCTCACTCTCGCTGAAGAAAAGTCTTTGTTCATTCGCGCTGAAGAAAATCCTTTGTTTACTCGCGCTGAAGAAAGACCGTTGTTTACTCGCTCTGAAGAAAGCCATTTGTATTCACAAGCTGAAGAAAAGCCCTTGCTCACTCATGTTGAAGAAAAGCCTTACTCAAGCTGAAGGAAAGCCTTTGTTTATTCGCGCTTAAGAAATGCCGTTAACTCCCGCTGAAGAAAATTCTCTGGTTACTCGCGCTGAAGAAAAGTCTTTGCTCACTCACGCTGAAGAAAAGCCTTTGTTTATTCACGCTGAAGAAAATCCTTCGTTTACTCGCGCTGAAGAAAGACCATTGTTTACTCGCGCTGAAGAAAGCCCTTTGTATACACACGCTGAAGAAAAGCCCTTGCTCACTCATGTTGAAGAAAAGCCTTACTCAAGCTGAAGGAAAGCCTTTGTTTATTCGCGCTGAAGAAAGGCCGTTAACTCCAGCTGAAGAAAATCCTCTGGTTACTCGCGCTGAAGAAAAGTCTTTGCTCACTCACGCTGAAGAAAAGCCTTTTTTTATTCGCGCTGAAGAAAATCCTTTGTTCACTCGCGCTGAAGAAAGACCGTTGTTTACTCGCGCTGAAGAAAGTCCTTTGTATACACACGCTGAAGAAAAGCCTTGCTCACTCATGTTGAAGAAAAGCCTTGGTTTACTAAAGCTGAAGAAAAGCCTTTGTTTAATCGCGCTGGAGAAAGGCCGTTAACTCCCGCTGAAGAAAATCCTCTGGTTACTCGCGCTGAAGAAAAGTCTTTGCTCACTCATGCCGAAGAAAAGTTTTTGTTTACTCGCGCTGAAGAAAGGCCGTTAACTCCCGCTGAAGAAAATCTTCTGGTTACTCGCGCTGAAGAAAAGTCTTTGCTCACTCACGCTGAAGAAAAGCCTTTGTTCATAAGCGCTGAAGAAAATCCTTTGTTTACTCGCGCTGAAGAAAGACAGTTGTTTACTCGCGCTGAAGAAAGTCCTTTGTATACACACGCTGAAGAAAAGCCCTTGCTCACTCATGTTGAAGAAAATCCTTTGTTTACTCGCGCTGAAGAAAAGTTATTTATTCCCGCTGGAGAAAAGCCTTTGGTTACTCGCGCTGAAGAACAGTCTTTGCTCACTCACGCTGAAGAAAAGCATTCGCTCACCTCACATAAATGTGAATGATCAGTAAAAATTCAGTATGATGAACATTTTGCGTGAGCAGCAATCTTTTGGTCATGTTGAGTAGAATATTTCTATTTCTCATTTTTCCAAAGACTGTAAAAGCTCAAAAGGGGTTAGACTTCTTTCCTGAAGAGAGCTAAAAATGCAATTCTTCCTACAGTTACCAAATTTGGTCTGGAGGATTCTGAAGTCAATCACTACTGCGGAATATACCAGCGAAACGCGTTTTGATGATAAAGGTTATTTGAAGAAGCTTTCGTTTACTCATACTGAAGAAAAGCCTTTGTTTACTGTGTGTGTTTTGTGTGTGTTTTGGTGTGTGTTTTGTGTGTTTTGTTTGTGTTTTGTGTGTGTTTTTTCTGTGTTGTATGTGTTGTGTATGTGTTTTGTGAGTGAAATGATTACTTTCAGTTATTTCTAGGTTCCTAGGTTTTTATGTAAGTTTTCGATGTATTTATTCCGTTCCTGCATGTACAGTTGTGTGCATAAAAAAGTCGTACAAGATTTGTATGGTATCTAGCTGAGGCATAGCACTAATTGCACTACACAATGTTGAAGGCGCGTTACTGACAAAAATAGCTTGAATTTTAACACTGCTTTCCAAAGTCGATAGGAAGTTTAATTAATATTGACAAGCCTGACTCACAATAGCATATAACTGCTGTACGATTTTTTCTGCTGTACGACTTTTTCGTGCACAGAACTGTACATTTATTAAATTAAAATTAAAATTTAGAAAAACTAAATTTTACTCAAAAAAGTAAAAAATAATCAGATCTATTTGAAATTGGCATTATATACGCAGAATTTCATGCCGATTCCGAAAAAAATATGAATTGTATGTGCCCAGATATAAGGTTGGACCGAAAGTAATTATAAATATAAATGTTGCTGTTCCGCAGGAATCCATTCTAACATCAATACTGTTTCTTCTTCACATCAATGATTTGTTGAGAGTAACCTTATGCCCTTTACATAGCTTCACGGATGATAGTGCCCTTCATACCACTCCTCTACCAAAGCAGAAAAGAAAGGGGAAAGTGGACTATTCAAAATGGACTTTGTTCGTATGCACGGAGTGCGGCCCTCAAACACACACTGAAACTTCCAAATTCTGTCCAAGGAAAAGGAATTCGTCTCGTCGGTGATGCTTCGCTTACAAGCTCGCTCACTTCTCTGGAACATCGCAGAAAGGTTGGAGATTTGTCTCTGATTTATGTTCTTCTGAAATATCGTCAATTTTTCCTTTTCGTGAGAACTAGATTATAAAAAAATGTTGCAATGTTTCGAAAAAATTGCAGCGGTTCTAGTGATCTAGCTTCGATGGTTTGAACAGAGTCGGAAAGAAATAGGCACTCTTCTCATTTCTTACTCAGACATTAGACGATTATCTGCTAGAAAACAGCTACTTTCCTGGCTAATATCGCGATGTACAATGGACTACATCTAATAGTTAAAATGCACGGTTCCCGGGAAGGACACAATCACATTTCATTTCAACGACTAGGTTGTAATTGTCCAGTAGTCTGAATTCTGAAGCCTAGTAGGTAGATGGACTTTTTACTGAGTGAGAGTAGTGATACTGAAATCACATTTTCACTACTGTATAGGTACATATTTTTTCTGAAGTGAGCATTTTTCTTGAATTGCTCCTGTTTATATTTCAATGGTATGCTCTTGACTTAAAAGTATAATAGTTAAACAAGAAATCAAATAAAATTTCATATTTTTCTTCATGTTTCTTTTGAAGCAGTTAGTAGATGTGAAAAATATGTTTCTATTGTTTATCGTATGTATATTTGTAGGCAGATATTTGTATCAATTATATACAGTTGTATAATAAGAAAGAAATCGCCACACATAAAATTCTCAGAAAAAATGATTTGTCCATATATGTAATAAGTATGCAGTGTAGGATTTGTCATAGATGCAACCTTGAACGACTCAAAGGACTTTGTTTGTTTTCATGCGAATTATGGTCGTGACATCATTCGCTCTGAGTTTAATGTTTCCGACCACTAACTGCACCTTTTTCACTTTTCATCAGTTGTTGATAAACCAGTTGCAAAAACATGATATATTCTTGAACATGACAAATTAAATTTTGCTTATGCTGAGAGCTACAACTTACCCTTGTCCGGAAACATTGGTTATGAATAACAAAAACAGTAACTCGTATAAGTTCATCATATTTTCTCAATCGATGTATTAAACTTTACATTTTCCACTGGCACCAACTTGATTTCGATGTATCCTGGAAAAGGTACCGACATGAACTTATTCCAACACTTTTCCTGCGTGCAATATTAACCCACGACACTGGACACTTCTCTAGTCTATCGAGAATTCTTTGGCAGTACCGCTGTACCGCAGCTTTCTATTGTTAGTACTGGACTGCAGTCTCGATATCGACAATTGAATCACGTTGCGGTACTACCTCGTTCTGCTGCTCTCAGTCCACGCATCCCACTACGAGTATCGCGGTTTTCGACATACCTATTCGTGTAGGTCAATGGAGAACCGTGACTTTAATATTGTCTACGAGATGAGGTCGATCCAAATAAGGGCGGACACCATCATGAGTTTTTAACGAAGGTAAACGATGGTTGTCCTACGAAATGATTTTCCTAGACAAAATCAATTTGAAGGAGAATGACTATGAGATCTGAAAAGTGTCTACATTATAACACACTGAAACTTTCATATTCTGCCGGTGATGCTTCACCCACAAACTCGCTCACTTCTATGGAACACCGCAGAGGAATCTTTATATATATATATATATATATATATATAGAGTGACCCATTTGCAGGCGGGCCACCTCTCTAAAACTGTTCGATTCAGAAGTTCCTTTTTTCAATAGTTAGAGCATCAATATTCTAGTTGAGTGCCAAATTCTATTTAAAAAACGCTAGTATGTTTTTTGGATTCTTGACCTTGAAAAAAATTCGAAGTAGGCCTTGAAATTTTTATTTTTATTTCGAATTTATGGCACTCAATTAGAACTATTAAAGCTCTATCTATTGAAAAAAATCTTCTGAATCGGATAATTGTGTGTGTTGTGTCATGGGTCACTCTGTATATATATATATATATATACATATATACATATATATATATATATATATATATATATATATATATATATATATACATACAATGTGTCTCACTTCTCATGGAAACACCCCCGTATCTTCCGTAATAATTGAGGTAGAATAATGAAACACTCAGGACAGATGAAAATGGTCAAACTGCACCTACACCTGAATGAGGTTGGCCTAAGTGATATACACTGCCCGCCACTCGCGATAGAACAACCTAATTTTACGGTAAAACATACTAGGGGGCAAAATATGCTCGAAATTCTTTCAGATTCGTGATCAGGACCACCAACTTACTACAGATACACTTTTTTCCTCAAAAAATTTCAGTCCTGAAAAATCCGAATTTGTCTCACTTCTCATGGAAACTCCCCCATATCTTCCGTAATAATTGAGGTAGAATGATGAAACTCTCAGCACAGATGAAAATGGTCAAACTGCACCTAGCACTCAAATGGGTTCGGCCTAAGTGCTAGGAATCGCACGTTAAGAGGTAAGACCTCGTTAATCCTTGGCTCGCACAAGTTTCGACTTTTGAGGGCTGCCGTTCGTAAGGGGACGACAGCTGGTTAACGGAAAAAACAATGTTAACAATTTTTTTTAAGTGATATACACTGCCCGCCACTGAACAACCCATTTTAACGGTAAAACATACTAGGGGGCAAAATAGGCTCGAAATTCTTTCAGATTTGTGATCAGGACTACCAACTCACTACAAATACACCTTTTTCCTGAAAAAATTTCAGTCCTGAAAAATCCGAATTTGTCTCACTTGAGAGAAAGCCTCTTTGTTATGAATACCGGAAATAAGGCAACTTTGTTAACCGCGTTAGATCCGAGAACATAGACATCACATGGGCAACCCCATGGGTCAGCGCATACGTCAAAGGAAAGCACGTATCGGCAGATGAGCTTTCTTATCTCCGAAACCACGTGAAGGTTCCCCCATTTTCAGAGACCCGAGAAAAACTGACTGGATAACCTTGGTGAAATCCTCCAAAGGAGGAGCTGAGGGAAAGTCTCTGCATTCCAAAGAAGCTGCCCTCTAACCAAGAGGAGGCAGAACAGCACGGTCCAATTCTGGACAAAAGAGCTGGAAACCCTGATGAAAAGAAGTTGATCTCTCTTTAATAAGGCCTGCAGAACAAAGCAGTGGAGCGAATGTAATGAAGCCCTCTCTCTGTACAAAAAAGACAGAAAAAAAGAAAAGGAAGGCGTGGGACAATTTTTGCGAAAAAGTCGAGAGCATAGCTGATTTCTCACGACTGAACAAGATCCGGTGAATTCTGTAGGTACGCTATAATGCAAGCCGACGGATAATTCACAAAAACCAGGAAAATAATCTCTAGAGATACTCCTTGATACTCACTTTCCTTACCCCTATATGCGCCCGGGAGATCACAAACATCCGAGGCTAGCCCCACAAGGGAAACCTGGGACATAGTGAAAGAGGTCCTCACCTACAGAAAGGAAAAATGTGCTTTCAACCTTTAGTCCATTCAAATTAGCAGGGCCAGATGAAATGGAACCTGTACTACTACAGCGAGGAGCAGATATACTGATTCCTTACCTCGTCAGGATGTTCAGGTCGACTCTAGCCTACAGATACAGTTCGGTAAACATAGCTGAATGTGTGAAAATATGTACACCTATATGATGCGCATTATTTATTCGACGGACTATAGTCCGTTATATATCCAGTGATAAGGCACTTAACATCAAACGTTCGCGCAAGAAGAGATAATTTTACACTTTCAGCTAAGTTTGTCAAACTGTTCCTGGCTACGGTCCAAAATGGACCTTCATACCGAAGCCGGAAAAAAGGCGAACTGAATTGAAAATGCGTGAATTTGTTTCTTAGCTCGCAATTAACACACAAACCTAACATGAGCAACCTAACCTAGCTTGCCTGTTCACCACAGGTACTTTTTCGAATGTGTATCAAGACAAGCAGGAGCAAGCCCAGATCTTACCAGCATTGACTAAGAGTCAAAAAACGTTATAGAAATGTATAAATTGACGAGTGTGACGGACAAAACAGAGATGTCGCTGCATAGATTTCTTAAAATAAAAATTCAGGTATATCGTTCGTATTTCCATGGGGTGAAATCTTTTTTCGAAGTACACGGCATATTGTCTGCGAGCTTAGCTATAAAATACATCATTTATTTTGTAGTAGGTACCAATGAATCTTTGTTTTCAATTACTGCCAACATTCTTTGTAAGTTTGTAGTTAATTGAATGGATCGAAAATTTTGAAAATGATTTCAATTCAACATACCAGACGACGTAAGTAATGATACTTCGGCCCGACATTGCAGTCATTGCACTACCGAAATGAATGATGAGTTGATGGAGTTAGTACTAATAGTCTTATAAGAGTCATTAGTAATGTTCAACCACTGAAAATCTAATCAATTGCTCATAAACAAAAGTATTTTCTGAGAACATTTAAATTTATCAAAAAATAAAACCGACTCATAGAGGACGTGACCAACAGACTATTGGAAACTTCAGAGCAGCATCTTGCCTCACCCTCTGCAAAAGTTTATGAAGAAATCGTTGCAAACTCCATAAGATCGAGTGTTTGAACCTCAGTAAAGTAATCATCTTGATCGCCATGTAATACAGACCAATAAACAATCTGGGCAAATACGGAATTTGATTTGAGGGATACCACTTCAGTGGATAAGAGTGCAAAAAAGGGTTCATATATTGAAGCAAATATTGAAAAATCCAAAAAACTATATATCACAACAAAAGTACCTCAGAGCTCCTAGGACCACTATTTCACATAATATATATGTAAACGAATTTCTAAGTGATAACTACTTAATGTATACAAGAAACACATGATACAAGTGCAAAATTAGTTTGAGGAGAATAATCTGATAACTAATGAAGGAACAGAAATATCTCTTAGTGAACTCTGTGCTGCTGTATGGTATACCACTTGAGCAAGGTCTAATAGTGTTTCTAAGCACCATAGTTTTTTTACAGACAGGTATGATCCAACAAGGATGTACTCAAAGTTTTATAACTTTGAGTTTTTATTCTGTCAGAAGAAGACTACTCGAATAAAAGCATGTTTTTAGCTCTTGAGGATGTCAACTTTATGGGCGAAACGCACGTCGAGCGAAAAATTAACATAGCTTTGAGTATGTCTATTTCTTGGAACGAAAACTACGGTAAAACCCGGTAACCGTATCAGAACATCTTGATAAGTTCTTAAAGCCTGTCTTTACTAATTTCAACAAAAAAATCAATGGAGTTAATCCATCTGAGGAATTTTACTCTGGGGATTCTACCACTGGCGTTTTGTCTGGGACAGGCTATATATGTGATAGATTTGTTTCAAGTAAAAAAAAATCATTTAATTTTTCACTGAATTCGAAATCATTTGGTGAAATTTGAATTCTGTGGGAGGATAAAAAATTAAACAATTACTGCTTTCATATTATATATTTGGAATGTGCAAATATTTCAGTTACATATGAAAAAGCGGTAATACTGAGAGCAACTAACATTAGTGATTTCCGATCAGAAGGAAATTTTGATTAAAAATAGATCTGCAGAAAACACAAATTGTTATTGCAATATCATCCAATTTTCTACCTGAATCACTCTATAAAAACAACAAAACGCTAAAATCGTTCGCCAACACATAAAATACAGTACACTTCTGCCTTTGAGCAATCTCTACTCAGGAATCATAACCGAAGCAAGACCATACTAAAAGCAAATGAATCCGCCATATTTCTTCTTTCATTGACGAGTCTAAGCCAAATCATAACTTGATAAAATAAATATAAGTCAGCAAACAGACAAATGATTATTACTTGGTCATGCAATCTATTAAGTCTATATCTTTTTATCAAATTATTCTGCTTCTCTCCCAATCGCAGTTAGGCCAATAATAAGCAAAGTAATAGTTTCAACCTTGCCTATCATCAGGATGAGCCAATAAGCAAGCATGTCTTTTAGCGATAAAATTTAACTTCCGTTTCCACGCAATCTTTAAATAATTCGTCCAGTTCTGAAAGATCGTCACCGATTCTTTCTATGACAGTTTCCAGTTCATCCACGCATTCCGACTCCATGTTCCTCAGTAGTTCTTGGACTTCATTGCCCTTTTTTACTGCAGCGCCATGTAGAGAGTACAGAGTGTGAGGTTCCTGAAGTCAGAAATATAAAGCAAATGAGTTTTAGAATACAATAGAATAACTAACTTTCCTCACACCACTAAATTTATTTGAAAGCAGACATGCACGCTTCCACTAGCTCACTTACTAGCTTTAGCAACACCTAACTCATTTACTCAGTAGCTCATTCACTAGCTTACTCACTAACTCACTCTTTAGCTCACTCACTAACTCACTCATTACCTCAATCACTACCTTGCTCAATCACTCCTCGCTTACTTGCTAGCTAACAATATGAAGCTACGTAAAAGTTTAACTAAATAAATTTATACAGAATACTTTAAATAGTTGGATAATGGATTTACAAGTTTTGCGTTTTTCTTTTTTGCAATACCAAAATTTAAACAACGATATGGAACACCTTGTATAGTGGAATAAATATATTAAAGAATTCAAACACAAAATCAAGCTTTGGCAATCCTACCGGAGGGCCATGTAGGGAGTACAAAGTGTGAGGTTCCTGAAAAATCAGGAAAATAATGCGAATGAGTTTAAGTATATAATAGAATAGCATACTTTTCTCACACCACTAAATTTATTTGAACACAGATATGCACGCTTCCACTAGCTCCTCAATAGCTTTCACTAGCTTCATCACTACATCAATTCCTCACTCAATAGCTTATTTACGACCTTGCTCACTTGATAGCTTACTTGTTCACTTGATAGCTTACTTGTTCACTTGACAGCTAACTCACTCACTCAGTAACTTATTCACATAGTAGCTTAAACACTACCTCACTCGCTAACTCACTCACTAACTAGCTCACTCACTAACTACCTCATTCACTAGCTCACTCACTAACTACCTCATTCACTAGCTCACTCACTAGCTCAATCATTAGCTTACACACTTGCAAAGAAGTTTGGTAGGTGTCAACCTTAACAAATAAAGGATGGGAAGACTATGAGAGTGGTATGTAGACTGTAAAATTATTACTTACTTCAGAACTGGGGCATTTCGTGTGTTTTGAAGTAATGGGGTTTTTGGTAAAAACAAATGGTTTGAATACCGATTTGGATGGGTCCGGCGTTGCAGTGAACCAGTGAATGCTTGGTCTAGAAATCGATAAAACTGACACCTGCAACAAAAACAAATTCAGGGTTTTGTAGAAAATTTAGAGTATGTTTTTTCTTTTAAATATTTATTAACGGCTTAAAAATTTGTAAAATACATGATTTTTATGGAAATTGGGTTGGGATACTTACTGATAATTATGATAGTATAGCAATTTGGCTTAATTTTTTACCTACATTACAATAAGTGTGTTTGTTCATTTATCTGAAATTTGGTTGTGTTTATTTAGTTATTTAATTGTTTTTGGGGATTCAATAATTCTTTGTTATGATTTCTGAATGGAATGATATCAGTTTTTTTGTGAACCAGTACTCAGTTCTATTCAACTTTAAAAAGATCTTGATTCGAAATTACCTGGGAAAAGTGCAATGAAGGCGGTATGGCGGTATGGCGGTATGGGTGGTGAAGTGAAAAATATTATTTATTATCATTTTGGGACACCACTGGCTTCCAGAAATCCTTTTTATATTCACAACAATACAGTGACAACTAGGATTGGTTCATTTTCTCATAACTGAAACCACTTACTTGACTTCCTTGAGTCGAGCTTCCTGCACCATAACAAGACATACAAATTCCAGACTCTCCATCTCTTAGGATAGTAAACATGTCGGTTTCCTTGAAGCTTTTCGTGGCTGTGTATTTTTTCAAAAGCTTCTCTCCAGCCAGAAACCGAGCTCCATATGGTTTTGTTTCACCACTATACACGTCTCGGAAATTAAATTCACCCTGTATACAAAAACAAGTGAAGCAATTGGTTTAACATGAAGGATTTTCCAGTTGGAATTTTCAACCGTAAATATGTTGGTGACTTGATGTTATGAAACACTTAGAAATGAAGAGTTAGACATTTATATTCATAAACAAAACTTTGAAACAAATTAAATAAAAAGTAAAAACATGTATAACTGACCTGTCCATCCCAAAGTCCTTTAGATTTCGCATATTCTTGTAAACCAATAGAGTGCCTGTCAATTTTTGTGGTAATAGTCATGGCATTAGATATATTCCTATATCCACCTAAAAATATAATTCTTAATAAAGGTGAACCACAAATCACACACGAAATTTTGCATTGAGTCCAAAAGATATAGTCAAGGGTAATATAACAAGACCTTGATAAATAGTAGACTATTTTGATTGCATCTAAATTTCGACTGTTATTTGATAAAAATTTTGGGTTCATAATCTGATAAAAGCCTGAGAGCAAAACTCGATAAGTATCATGCTGAATATTCGGTGATTATTGTCCACCACTGTCCTGGTGGTCCTGTCAAACAGAAAACGAAAGTGTGATTGATAGATGATCTGATATTTAAGACACAAAAGAAATAACCACTGGTATTTTAATTTTATTCGGATTAAGTACCAGCTTTCTTTAAAATAGGTAAGTATAACTTTCATGTTCATGTATATTAAAGATCAAGTTTATAAAACCCCACATCTAGAAAGGAGGATAATGAAAGAGAATTGACAGAATTTAGGAAGTTTTCCAAAATATTACATTCAATATGTAGGCAGTGCTCACTTTGAGCAGTTGTTATAGGTTTTGAATTATTTTTTTAGTTTTCTTACTTTCCTTTAGATTCTGAAGTATTGTCAAAGTTTCAATTATTATTTTCTGTAATAAATACTCCAACCAAAATTATGATTTGTAGCCATTCCTGTACTAATTTTCAGCTTCAAGTTTAAAAGTTCAATTATGGGTAATTTATCAACATCCTAACCTAGCAAAATAAAAGGATAATTTTTGAAAGATTGAAAATTAAATTGTAGATAACTTTTTCAAAAAGTATCAGTTTTAGGGACTCAGTCAGGTTAACAAAATTTGTTAATCTGGGATTTAGAAATTTGAAGTTTTCAATTTATTTTTGAGAAATGCACCTTTTAATTCATATTGACATTTAAACTCTCTTCTACTTGCATAAAATATTTTTGCTGAAATTCTATTATGAATGTTTTAATGATGCCATTATATGTGATGGTCTGTTTTTTCGAAGACTTTCCTTTCGGCCATAACCTGACATCACAAAATATTTGAAAGAAGGAAACACACCTATTTGTAAAATTTATTTTTGAGTTCAAACATGGAAACGTTTATAGGGTGACCCATTTAAAAAATGTATACTTTGTGTTGCCCTACACAGTGCTTACTTTTGAATATTTTTGCAATGAGTAACAAAGTAAGCTGCTGTATAATTTTTATTTGAAACATGTTTTCATATTTCTTATGGCAGGCGCAATATTGTACTTCTCACTCAAAAATACACCTGAGTAGAAGTCCTGAATGTTTTCAAAACATTTATCATTATTTAGTGAATAAACATTATTGACCATTTAGACAAAACAAAAAAAAATACAAAACACTCTATCAATTATTTTGCCTCAGCCATTAATCTTCAAGTGCTGGTGGATAAAACATCAAATATTTTTTACATTTCTGGCATTTTATCTTCTGATACTTTTGATACTGTTGTTACTTACTAGAGACTTGTTCTGCAGCCCAGTGTTTCCCAGATGTTTCCAGAACCCAAGCTGTTGTCGAATCACAAATAATAAACGAATTGTGATAAACTAGACTTGGCTCGTATAAAGAGCAGGGACCGCCCTGCCCATGTTTCTCTAATAACTCAGTTATGATTTCTAGAGCTTCAGTTGCAGTTGAACTCCTCTCCAACCCAAGCCTGTTGAAGGCATTGTTACAACTGATGAATAACAAGAGATAATAAATTGAATAACCTGACTAAATCCATCCCCAGAAGTCTTTTCACTGTCGGATCATGATCACCATCGTTATCGATAGTCCAGATAGCCTCATTTCCTATTGCCACTCCGCATTCATTGGCACCCATTTCGGCCCCCCACATCCAGTTAGGTTTACTTAATATAACAGCCTTAGTGGATCCTGATGAGTCCACCTCTATGTAAGTACACTGAAAACAACAACTTTTGTATATTTCTAATCAATGTAGTTTTTGTCATGTACCTTTACTGGTTCAGTAGATGTGGTTGCAGGAAAAAATACCACTTCTTGAACTTCATCTGAAGATCTGTCTGAATTTTTGCCAAAAACTACCCCATATTTAGTCAATGGGGGCAGAACCACAAATGTATCACAGGACTTTGGTTCCATCTGGATAGTAGGAAATGGTAATCTAGAATACCTATGACGAGGAAGGGCATATTTTTTATAAAATGACAAATAGTAATAAAGGCAACTACTTTGAAATTCAAACAAACTTACTGATGAATATAATTCACTAGTGTGATAAACTTTGAATTTGAAAGTTGAAACCAAAACCCAGTCAATTCACAAATTCACCATTCGCCAAGGTTGTGTTCCGTTAATGTTAATCGACTTTGGTCACTTAGGTTGGTTTTTTGGCGTCCAGCAAATGACGTATTCCTGAAAACCCTTGTTAAAAAAATCTCTGGTTAACCAGAATGGTCAATTTGGTGAATTTCGGCGATTAACGGAACATATGTTTTACATGTCACTTATGTCAGAACACTCAGAACTGTTAAACTGTCTAACTGTCAGACGTCAGTGTCAGTACTTACCGTGACGTGACTCATGTATTGTATGTTGGCATTATGGCTAATATTACGGTCCCGGAAACTTATTGATTCTTCTGCTCTAAATTCCAATCTGATCTAAGAGAGAGAGAGAGAGAGGAAGAGAGAGAGAGGCTACTCTACAGATCCATAACTAGTTGTTGTTTCTCCATAAACTGTAAATCGTATAATATAAAATACAATCTGGGCCGCCACCAAAGATACGGCAACTCTCAATTCCCGCAAAGGTATGAATGGTTGCCTACCATGTGGATCAATTTGAAACACTTGGAAAGGCCGTGTAGTATATGGCGCTTTTTTAGTAGAGTGGGTGCAAGAAGTTTTATGTCTCCAAAAAGTATTTTGTGATCGCCTTCGCTGAGAGCATGTTCAGCTACTGGCGATTCGTCCATTTGACCTAACCTGCAGTTTCTTTCATGTTTTTTCAGCCTTGATCTTTCAGTAGTTCTGATGTAAACGTTCCCACATGTGCAAGGAATGCGATACATTCCGGCAGCTGACAAGAGCATACCTCTCCTATCTTTAGCTGATCTAAAGACTTTGTTGACTCTTCTTTGTTAGCTTGAAAACAGTTTTGATTTTGTGTCGGAGCGTATCGCATACCTTACACATGTGAAAAGGTGTACATTGGAACCACCAAATGATTTATGGGTACGAGGCAGAAACAATTATGACAGAAACTGCAGGCTAGGTCAAACAGACAAATCGGCAGTGACTGGACATGCGCTCAGCGACGGAGACTACAGAATACTTGCCACAATCCAGTATTTCCAGTGTAAAAGAGTAGTTAGTGTGAGGATTTGCAAACAGGCAAAGAACAGGCTAAGGAACAGTCCTTTTATTTTGAGCAACAAAAGAAGAAAGGAGTCAATTTAATGAACGCCACCCTGATACAGAGTGATACATCAGTCTGTCAGAGGTCAGAATCTTCGGAATCTTCGACTTTTATTTTATGGAAGATCGACTATGTATGTGACTAGGTATATCTGTATTGTAGTTAGTTACATCAATTGATTCTTACAGCCGCTGGTCCTCTTTTGAGATAGGAACTTCATAACTTCTGGTACCGCAATTGAGGTTATATTTTGATGTTTAACGTCAAAGAATAAAAAGGGTCAAAAGGAAATTTTCATGTGAAGTGCTGTATAAAAGTAAGTTGTCCACTGACTACAATAACGAAAAAAAAAGTATATCAATAACTGTCTACCAGCGCAAAAATCAATATATTAACTCATTCAGAATGATCCCGTTATTATTTAATCATATTGAACTAAAGGTAATTAATTACATTCATCGTAACCCTATGCCCCATCAGGTGCCCTGCCAATGTGTGCAAATTATTTACACTGCGCATGTTACCGAAATACGTTCGTTTCAAATCTTCCCTTTCTTTTTGATCATATTTCAATATTTCTTTTCTTGCAGTTTTGAATTTGACGCCGCTGTAGTTGGTGCTGAGTTGTTGAAAGAGGGTGAATTTCATTTAACTGATTACGATAAGTGCGAAAATGGCATTGTTCCGGCACATAACACCAACAAGACTAGCTGACTCACAGGTACAGTTCTTTCAACTGGTTTGAATTAACCTAACTTTTTGTTTACAAATTATATTTTGTTATAATTTCTACTTGGCATTATATTCTGTTCCATCCAAGTGTAAAAATATCTCTGGTATCAGTGGTGAATTGTACCTGAACCCTCTTTAGGGTCTCAAGTGCCATTTTACTTTCAATTGGATGGGCTCTAGTGGAATGTAAATTCGAAGTGGACAGGTTCCAGATTTGCCACGAACTATTTTGTTGTAACTGTTATTAAAATATCATATTACGTAAGTGAGCAAGGTGTAAACTGTTGAAAACTCGGGTTTTTAAGAATGTGGGGAAAACACTAAAATAGACTGATAAGTGGAATGCACTCCAATGAATATTTATTGAGGTTGCACTAGTCTGTGTTATATAACCAAAAGAAACAAAAATAATTATTGATTTTGATATTTTCATTTACGGATACCTACCTAATCAGTTTATGTTAGTCGTATTATTTATTGTAATTCCACTTTGTTAGTATTTTCGCAATTTATCGATTCATATTTCCGACTTCTGGAATCTCTTAGCCAATTTGACATTGATAAATGATAGTTCCCTCAATGATATCGTATGATTACATGAAAACGAAATTATGTAAAGGTCAAATGATGGAAATAACTATTTCCTCTGATACCTATTCAGTACTAGTTTACTTATATAATAAATAATACAGAGGTTAGGTGCGTCATTGTCATGTGAATGCACTGCAAATGTAGAAAAAATTAGATAAGATACGGCACGCAACGTGAGCTGCCACTTTCAAATTTCAAGCTGTTATTGACGGATGTATTGTACAGGATGGACTGTTTTGATGTGTCCTGAGAGTTTATCTGATAGCCAAAGTGTTACTAAAACCTGACAATAAAACCAATAGAAATGATTTTTAGTACACGCTAAGTTTTTGAAGAGTACTTTAAGAAATTTAAGAATTGTTCTGCACTCGAGCACGTATGGAAAGTGGGGAAAATTCCAGGGAAAACTCAGAAAAATCGGTATTCCGTCAATAACTTGGAAGGGGTTGGAAATTTTGATATAAAATATAAAACAAGCTTGTAAAAAAAGTCTCTACATATTTTTTCGTAAATAGCTTCATCTTAGAGATAATGAGATATAATTTACATTTTCAGATTTCCTTGTTTTTGGTCGGAAACTCATACACTAAAAGGTGTTTTCAAGGAAAATATTTCAACAATTACTATTATATACAGGGTGTATCTTAAATGTTGTCATTCATTTCAGGAGGTGATTCCTTGTCACGTTTTGTCACGTATGTCCTAACTTGCTTCTTTTCTCTGGAACGGGGTATCAACTCTGCGATGCCACTGGAATTGAAATTCATAATATACTTTCATGAAAAGAAGACCCTTGTTTCTACTAACAAACACACGAAGTTTAATCAAAATCGGCGTATGGAATTTTGAGTAATTCATGAAAAACCGCTTTTTTATTAAGCTTTTGACACCCTGTTACTCAGAAACGAAGCAAGTTAGGACACACGTTTATATGAACTTTTTTTCATAAAATATGACAAGCAATCACCACCTGAAATTGATGACATCATTTAAGATATACCATGTATAGCTAGCGGGTGCCGGTAGAAGTGATTTGTATTCGATATCCGAAGGTGAAATAATGATCTTTGATGAATAAACATTGTAATTTTACAATTTTTTTAACGTTTTCCTATCGAATCAGCTCGACAAGCTGAGTTTGTTCAAATATTTAGTAGGTCTGTGAGCAAATCAGATACCTATAACGTTCATACCCAATTTTTTGGCCTAACTAAATCAGAGTTTTCTGTATCCGTTTTTTGTAGTTCGGGGAATTTCCAGGAAAGATAGAAACTGAAGAATGAAATCTCTCAGAGGTTTTTAGATACATATTCTGAAAGTACAGGGTCTTGGCAATAAAATGACCAGTGCGCTTTTTCAGAAATCTCCACTTTAATATTTTTACGTCGATTGTATAGACATCGGCTATGAAAAATGTGCGAATTAAAAAACAACGGGTACAGAAAAACTTGATTCAGTTAGGCCCAAGATAAATTGGGAATGGATCTGATTTGTTCAAATTTGACTTTAATGAAATTACGTTCTTTATTCATTATAGATCATTTTCACCTTCAATACAGCACTTCTGCCTCCAGATATACCGGGTGTCCCAGAGCTTCTAGGTCAGCGGGATATCTCAGTTATTTGAAGAAGAAAAAAATGGAAAAAAACACATGTAGTAGGAGACCATAAGCTCTTTCACGCAGCACAGCAAAATCCACCCCTTAGTAAACAACCCCCGCGAAAAAATTGCACCCCCATGTTTGTTTTCGTTCAGCTTAGTCTTTTTCAGTTCCCATTCAATGATACATTATGGTAGCTAGAATGGCATGCAGAACTAAAGCAAATAGAAATAGAAATGAAATATTAATTTATAAGCTCATATGCATTTTAAATAATACATTACACAACAGAAATTGTTAAAAATGTCGACCAGCACTTTCCACACATGCTTCAAGTCGCCGAATCAGCGCGCGAGCACAGGAAGCTCCAATCATTTCCGAGGTCACGCTATTACAAGCCTCTGAAATTTTCTGGGGTAAATCTTCAATATTTATTGATTGAGTTTCGAAGACAACTCGTTTTAAATATCCCCTTTTGAAAAAGTCCAGTGCGGTGAGTTCTGGAGAACGTGCAGGCCACCGAACAGGTCCACTATTTACAATCGAACAGTCTTATTATAGCTCATTATCTCTCACAGGAAACAATTTTAGGAAAAATATGTGGATACCTTTTTTATGGAGGTTTTCTCGTTCTACAAGTTTGTATATATACATTATATTGAACTTTCCAATCCCTTCCAAGTTATTGATTTTCCGAGTTTTCCCGGGAATTTTCCCCACTTTCCATAGGTGCTCGCGTGCAGAACAAGTTTTTTTCTTGAAGTACTAACTAAAAACTGCTCGTGTGCCAAAAATCATTTTCATTGATTATAGTGTCAGGTTAAAACTCGTCGTTTTTGGACTATTCCCCCTTTCAGGGTTTTCCACACTGACCTAGTCGTCACTTTTTGGAACTTTGGAGGTGTCAGTAGCGCCGACAATGTGAATATTTCGGAAATGAAAAGAGACATCAAGAAATACCCCTCGGGGAAAACAAACTAGCGTATGAGCAAACCTCTCCATCCACTTCAAAAGTTCAAATGGCAATCGCTCATGTGTAATGCGTCATTAGAAAGCTACCTAAAAATGCTTTGTCAGTGGTAACCAATTTTGGAAGTGTGGGGGTGTTATCGTAAAAATAAAATTATAGTTTCAAAAACTGATGAACACGCTTCACTTCTAAAATGGACTAAAAAGTAGAAAATAATTTACAGTGTACCTAATTACTGAAATGTAAAAAAGCGTAGGTGCTCTTGACCTATATTCTTACATTACTAATTATAACTTCACTATCTTAGCGTTCAAGAGCTGGAGAGAACTCATGTCAAGCACCCCACGCTTTTTTAAATTTTAGTAATTGCATTGAAAAATATTTTTACTCTTTGATGTGAAACAGAAAGTGGGATTTGAGCAATAAATTTCACTAAATGTGATTTTTGAGACCCGAATTGATGCAGAAAATCAAAAAAATAAAATCATGCGTGTTCCCTCTATTATGTACACCTGCCAAATTTAAAATCAATCGGACGAATGGAAGTATTTCATATTTAACTTGCAGGATTTGATTACAGACACACACGACACCGGGACAGGTGAAACTAAATAAAGGTTGTCCTCTGAATGCCAGATAAAGAAGCGTAGGAATTCGAAAAAAAAAAAATCCGACGGTTTTTGATAATAACACCTTCACATCCTAAAATTAGATACAAAGCATTCTCGAAGAGCTTTCCAATTATGTATCACACATAGAGGGTTGCCAACTTTTCTATATCTATTCTATTCATGTTCTAATTTTCCTACATTACCGTACCTCGCAAAAGTTCTAGATAACCAGTAAAATTACTTGAATAAATCTTGGCATATTTAACTATTTTTTACAGAAACTCGCTCCACAGATTTCACTCATCTTGAGACAACTTAGCGATGCTTCCACAGATCTCAAATCCATTTTGGCGGCAAAAATTCCCAAGGAGCAGGAACGCGTCAAGAACTTCCGCAAAACCCATGGAGCTACCAAAGTCGGAGAAGTCACCGTTGACATGGTATGTGGATTTGAGTATATCGTTGGGAATTATTCGGGGTCCCTTCAAAATAACAACACTCCGTATTATTGATCGAGCGATACCGATATTATTATCGGCCTGTTTCGCCGATTACTGCTACCGGCCGATATCAAAAGCCGATAGACCGATAGATACATTTACGGCATTTTGCAAATGACACTTTCGTTTTCATAACTTCGTATTTTTTCAAGCTTCTAGTTCTTTCCATTTTAGAAGAGTGATAATTGTGTAAGTAGGAGAGGATTCGATCTTCACAAACTTTTATTTAACACCACCATTCAGAAACATAAGAGTGATAAATTATAATGTCTTTTATGTGTGTACAAAACAGACACTGTCGGGCTATCAATTTTGGTATAAGTAATTGTAATTTGAATTTTTTTATGCACCATCTGGCAGTGCCTGTATGCGTTATAGGTGTTGCGATTTCAATCTGAAGCGGATTCTGGAAGTACTATCATAGAACTAGATAACATAATAATAATAAAAAACTTTTCAAAGACAAACTTTCATTAAAAGGCGATAAAAAGCAAAACATTATTTTTTCACATGTGTGATGTAGGTTATTCTGTGAGTTAATTCAAAAGCTCTGTAACTCACATCTAGAGATATTTTTCAGCGCATATGAATAAAAGCTTGTCTTCAAACATTTTTTTTGTTTATTTTATTACGCGCTTTTTAGTCAGTGGCCTGTTTCCTGTGAGTTTTGATCTATCTAAATCTTCATTCAGGAAGCCATCTAAATATTAACTCGTCCGCCATCCTGGGGCCTCCATCTTGATTTCATGAATTTCAATAAAACATTCATGATCTTCGACCTAGAAAACCCTCACATACTGAATTTAAATAGAATCGAACCATAATCACAAGAATCCTCCGCCATATTGTAGCTGCATCTTGAATATATGAATTCTGACAGAAAATTCATAATTTCCTACCCCAAAAAACCCCTCACATACCAATTTTTAATCCAATCGGACCATAATCACAAAACTATTCCGCCATGTTGTAGCCGCCATTTATAATTTATAAATTTTGACAACAAATTCGTAATCTCCAACCTCAAAAACTCACACATATCAATTTTGAATCGAATCGGTCTATAAGTACAAAACTCGTCAGCCATCTAAATCCCTGACCTCAGAAACACCCACATAACCAATTTAAATGGAATCGGACCATAATCACTTATAGCGTTTTTTAGAAAGTATTCAACAAATAATGGAAAACTTTTTATTATATTGATCAAGATAAATTATTCATTTGTGAACTAGAACATGTTCCGTGCTCACCCCGTATTTCTCACGCACGCCGAGGCACAAATGTGAACGCCGATGGGTATGCATTTCTCATGCAGGGTCGAAAAATCAAGGTATCTGAATCGGCCTTAAGATAAACTCGGTTGGGGATAATTTTTCATATGTTCACCTACAATTTTTTTTGCATGAAGCTATCGATACTATCAGTGAAAACTACTACCGATAAATTCGATATAGCATTACCATCGATTCTATCGAAAGTTTATTGATGTTTAGATACCCCCGCGGGCTGCTCAGAATTTAAATCAAAAATATAACGGATATCGCCCGCTGACTGAAAAATTTAGAGGAATCCTGCATGTTCATATGAATGTAGGTCAAATACTGTCGATCGTATGTAATGGACTAACAGATGGTTTCATCCATTTCTACTGTGGAATTTTACTCGTTTTTTATAGGTATGAAGCGATGAAACACTTCTACAAATAATCATCTTCGAGTGTGAGTTTATTTTTGTCTTTACTATTGATATTTCCGAAATGAAGAAAGAACGCTAACCTGTAAACCATGTTCCGTAGAAACTGAAGCCGGCACTGATTAGAAGTATTTCAAAATTCTGACATTCGATGAGGAACTTCTAAACTAGTTCTATGACCTAGAAATTCTCTTCGAATGAACGTGACCTCGTAGGTTTTAGATTGTTACTTTTAAAATACTTCAGCATATCTATACCGGGTGACCACGAGGAGAAGTACGCCCACGGTTTCTCCGTTATTTCTCTAGTTGTATTTCTGAAATCTGGAACACTAGACGGCACTTTTTGACAAATTTGGAAAAAAAATTCAACTTTTGGATTTCTGGATATGACATCAACTTTCGAGTTCCAAATGGGACACCCTGTATATTATTATATTATCGGTTAGGGATGATCGTGTCCTCATCCAACGATACCAGGTTTGGAGGTTTTATCTCCAATGACTACGGAGATATCGCCATTTATTTTATCCATAAGTTCAATGAGTAGGAGAATTTTTTTCTGGTGGGTTAGAACAATTTAAGAGTTTTCGAATCTGAAAAAAGATTCAAAGAGCGGGGAAACTTTTCTTAAAAGTCCTGACTCCCGGAACTGTTGGACCAATATTTATAATTTTCCCAGAAGCTTGAAAATTCGACGGCAGCGGCAACGGCAACTCTCGCTTACGTACGCCACGCCCACTTCGGGCACTTTTACAAGAAACATTTAAACATATTAAATATGAAAATTAAGGAGTGAAAAAATTCAGGCACTCACTGAATAAACAATAACCCTCCGTAAAAAAAATTTTTATCGCCATTTTTCTATTTGTTATGCAATTTCAATTATTTAATGAACAATGCATTTGTTTATAACAATTTTTTGAACAAAAGCAGATAAAAATTGTAAATAATCGTTTTCACTCACCTTTCAAGAATAGCTGCATAGAAGGAAAAAATCTCAGATTTATAGTTGAACAATTATCACACTTGCAATGTTCACATTTAACTAGAAAAAAATTGTCGATTAACTATTGCATAACTAATTGAAAAATCGTAATAAAAATGTTTCTTGTTTATTCTTTTATCCTGTATGCGTAGTTTGCGCAAGCGAGAGTTGCCGTTTTCGTCCGTATTTTCAACCCTTTGGGAAAATTATCAATATCGGTCCTACAGTTCCGGAAGTCAGGACTTTTCTTTAGGAAATCATCTCCCTTTTTTGAATCTTTTTTCACTTATAATTACACGAGAGCTTTTTTTTGTCGAAGTAAACTTGACATGTAGTATTTTTTGTTGCCTGACAATTCAAGAAAAAAAACTGCAGTTTTTTGAGTTGAATTGTCCTAATGGCAACAAAATTCGAATTATAAATGTCAAGTTTACTTTGACAAGAAAAAGCTAGAGTGTAATTCGGTAAGACAATTTAATGAATATGTGACGTAACGTCATCAAAAATATGTTTACAATGCTGGTTGTCATGCTTTCAAAAGTTAGCTTCCGTTTTGTCGCTGGAAAAGTTAGGGCAAACTTTTTTTGCTGTAATAATGACAAAACACCGCGACATATGGCATTTTTAGTGCATGAATTAAATTGTCAGATTCAAAAAAGCTTAATTTTTGAGATATTTTTTTTTAATAATTTTTTTATAACTTGCAATAACATTAACATTTTATAATTAACAATTACAATAACTTGGAAAAAAAACAGACTAAAAGAAACAGACTAAAAGGGTGCTTTTCATTAAATTTTGGAAAGGAGAGAGAAGTGAAGCTCATTTCCTAATTTAAGACTGCATATTGAAACTAGTCATCCGAAGCGAATTAATTATTTCAAATGCCAGTTACTTCTAATTCAAAAACAAACTATTGGATATTTCATCAAAACAGTTCATAAAAGATAAGAAATATGATTTTGTTGACTAAACGAAAATTTTATAATTTGTGCGACTTTGGCACCATCAATTTATTATTTTTTTAAATGCAGTCAGTATAAGTCATAGGTGATTAAATTTCAGTGGGTACTGGGATTTGGTAAACGGTAAAACTTCGGAGGGAAGACTGAAAACTCTAGTGAATCAAAAAAAAATTGAACTGTGTTGTTTTTACAAGCTTTCATTTAACTTGCAAAGTATGTATGTATGTATGTATGAATCTTACAACTGAATTTTGATCCACCAGTTGATCCCCGATGCGGGAAACCATATTGTCGATCATTCTCCTTTCCCCATGAAGATATCCGAATTTTAAAACCCTCTATATTAGTAGAAGCTTGGAATTCACCTCGTCAGCAAATACTAGTTCTTTAATGGGATCATTACAATAATCGTATTCCGACGACATTATTATTCCTTTGTTAATTATGCGAGTTTCTTTTTGTTATTTCACTGACTCGTTCCTGCATTTCTTATTGAAAGTTTATATTTCGTTTTTAAAAGATTATGTTCGGATTGTAGCAAAGGTCAGTCTGACCGAGTTTTCTGTTTCAAGTTTATAGATCACTGATAGCGCCCAATAAATACGCAAAACACGACCTATGCATTCATATTTCGAGACATTTTGTGCAAGAATCCCGCTAATGTATATCTTGAGTTTGATAAAGTTTTTGATTGTGGAACAAGTTGAATGACAGAGCTCACAATCGAAGGATTTAAACGATACTACGGTGTGTTTATTCATTATCGAAAATGATATATTGGACGCCTGTGGTATCACTCAATGAGAACATTAAGTATTTTGCCCTTTCCCACACAAGTGATAGACTACAAGCCCGTATAAAATTTTGAGGTGGTCATTTGACCAAACATATTCGGAACGATGCTGCTATATGAACATATAACATTAGGCACTATGCCGTCCATTCTGGGTGGTGCATTTGACTGTAATAATTTTTCATCTGAAGCTATGCTTTTCCGACAAAATATTCTTGCACGGCATTCCTCACGTTGGAACCTACTGCCGTACAAAAATAATGGGACCGGAAGCCAGTTTTTTTTAGTTTTCAGAAATTGAAAAATTGAGATTTATGATTATGGGTCGATTCCATTCAAAATTGGTATTTGGGAGTTTCTGAGGTCCAGAACCAATTATAGGACTTTCTAGATCATGGACCGTCTCGATAATGAAGGAAATCCTGGAGGATGCATGGAAAGATCCCCGGGTGTCAATCGAAACTCCACATCGAAGGCGCTTCTACTGGGAGGACGAACACTGCCCACAATGGAAGAAAAACAAGCACCTCAATATTCTAGGTATCATGGATGATATTCAATTGAAGTGGTGTTTGGAGAATGAGGAGGAATCTACCAACATCCTTACAGAATTCCTAGCATTGACAGCAATACGGGAAGCGCACCTCGGGTGCATAGTTTTGAACCCGAAGAGCATGAGAAAGGTATCGTTTAGAACTTTAGAAGGCTGGCCTCTATCCCGCGAAACAGGATACCTTCAAAATTGAACGAATTCCCAGAAGCGGTGGGTGCATAACGGGTCCAAATGAGAAGCTTACACGCTCATGTTTCTGTCCGCTCAACCTCTATTTCATTTTGTTCCGATACCAAATGTAAATTAACAAATATATTTTTTTCAGATGTACGGAGGCATGAGAGGCATCAAAGGTCTGGTGTGCGAAACGTCGGTCCTCGACGCCGACGAAGGCATCCGCTTCCGCGGACTCTCCATTCCGGAGTGCCAGAAGGTGCTGCCGAAAGCTCCGGGAGGTAAGGAACCGCTGCCCGAAGGACTCTTCTGGCTGCTCATCACCGGCGACGTGCCCACCGAAGCACAAGTAAAAGCCATCTCCAAGGATTGGGCGGAACGCGCCGAACTGCCCGCACACGTCGTGCAGCTGCTGAACAACCTACCGACGTCCGTGCATCCCATGTCGCAGCTGTCCGCCGCCGTTACGGTCCTCAACAGCGAGAGCAAGTTCGCCAAGGCCTACTCTAGCGGAGTGCACAAGTCGAAGTATTGGGAGGTGAGTTGTGTTTTGAATTCCCATTAGCTTATAAATAAATGTTTTGACTTTTTGATTATCTTCTGTAATCGATATGTTGGTCGGTCGATCCTTCTTGGATAATTATCCGTATATATCTGGACATACTTAATCTTTTTTTTTATCAAGGATGTGTTAGCTGACTGTCTGCATAGTCTTAATTCGGAAAGTCAGTGGCTCCACAATGGGCGCCAATTTTTATGTAACGAAGTTCGTGCTACTTTCATCACCAGAATTTGATGATGGGCGATCACTTGATTGAAGTGTAGACTGATGTGTACTCATAATAGAAGACTACAACAGTCATACTACCTCTGTGAAATTTGGTTCAACTGTGCTGGCGTGGAACTTTTTTTAGATCTGACTTATACCAATGAGGACTGCATTACTAGACTCATCAAATCCCCTTACTCATCTCCTTCAACAGATGGGCGTGTCTTGACATGGGACTCAGTCTGGGTCCTTTGTGCACCCGCATGTTTTGGTTCAGGTGGGCATGCCAGCTTTCTTGGCGTTATTCAGCAGCTTTTTTAAGGAGCGTATTCACTAGAGCATTCGTTCCGCATGAGCACCGCACGAGCACCGATCCGCAGTCAGTCGCGTACAAATATTCATACTCATCAATATCCAAATTGAATTTAAAATCTCTGTAATAAACACAAACAGATCGTCAAGCAGACTTTCACCGTCCACACTGAGCTCGAAAAAATCGACAAAAAACGGATCGGCCCTAGCCCCGCACGCGTATTCTGTTCGTTCTTTAATCAGCGTCCACACTGTCCGAGTTGTTCGGTGCTCATTCGATGCTCATGCGGAACGAATGCTCTAGTGAATACGCCTTCAACTGAATCTTTTTAACGTCTTCTAGATTGAGTATAATGATCCCAAACGTCTCCCCTTGATGCACCAGTGTAGGGCATTTTGTGAGAAGGTGTGACGGTCTCACCATATATATATATAAATCATGCTCGCATTTCGCAAATTATCAGATAACATCGAGACATTGTTGAGAAAGTCTGATATCACTTCAAAGACACACCTTACATTTGAATGAAATATAGATGATACTTCACTTGAACAAACAAAGATTGACACACAATGAAATTAAACGTCGTCACAGTTTCATAATCTAGTTGGTTTGATTGACGATGGGCTGATTGATAGAGATAAATGAAGTTGTCACAGCACTTGAAGATAAAGAGTTTGCCAATTACTATTGCTCCGCAAATAGTCCTGTGTATCTATCCCCTTCGATTATTGTAGCTTATGTACGAAATAACTTTGGTATCAGGAATTGAAAAGGGTTTTATTGCTGTGCGAAATATATTTTTTCATATAACATGTATACTAAAATAGTAACCGAGGTCATGTAATTCTGACACATGGTATCTCTTTCTCTTTATAATTCACGTTTGCTGTCTCATAAATGGGGCGTGTTTATGGTATAAATATGAAAGTTTATAGCTCAATATACTTTTCAACGAAATTCCCAGTAATATTAAGTCACGTATAGAATGAAAATCTGCGCCCTGAATATTCAAATTCTGCTGTACGACTGTTTTTCAAGTGCAGAAACATGTTGCAGTTACTGCAGTTTTTTCTAGCTCTTTCACAGCATACTGATTCAGCAAATAAGGTATTGTGGTACCACGACAATATACCAACTCATTCATCATCAATTAAAATTGCTGAATTAGTGAACTTTTGTTACGAATTCGTATCTAATCCTTTCCACTCTCCAGACTTGGACTCCTGTGACTTGAATATCTTTCAAAACATGAAGTAATGGCTCGGCCAAGATTTTTATCAAATTTTGGGGTAATGGCTTGCAGCAAATGAACATTTTTGTAGAATTAGAGAAATCAGATTTTCGAAAATATAAAGAAGCTAAGATATCTTTCGGAGAAGTGTGCCAAAGCTTAAAATGTATTCGGTTTAGAATATGAATTCTGTTAAACATTTTCGTTCATTTATTTCCAGGTTCCAGAATATATCTGTAAACAATTATAATTACAATTTACTATAATTTGGTTCATCAACATTGTTGTATCCAAAACAACATTCAACACATAACTTATATGATTGATAATTTCAGTACACTTACGAAGACGCAATGGACCTCATTGCCAAACTGCCCGTAATCGCGGCTACCATTTACCGCAACTCGTTCAAAGATGGCTCTGGCATCGGCGCCATCGACACTTCCAAAGATTGGAGTTATAACTTCACCACCATGTTGGGCTACGACAATCCGCAGTTCATCGAACTGATGAGGTTGTATCTGACCATCCACAGCGACCACGAAGGCGGTAACGTCTCAGCGCACACCGTACATCTGGTGGGATCGGCTCTCAGCGACCCCTACTTGTCGTTTGCCGCTGGTATGAACGGTCTGGCCGGTCCGCTCCATGGTCTCGCGAACCAAGAGGTGAGCATAGAACAGTTTTTTTTTTTATTGAAAATTCCACACCTAACATTTTCGCCCAATTAAAAGCCTGTATTTTATATCGTTACCATAGCAACTAAAAAAAAATTGCGGAATTTTTTCTCCTCCTTGTGGAAGGGAGCATGAAAGTACACTGGATATTTTTTTATTCTTAAAGTTAAAAGTACATTTACATTTAACTTCAGATTATGTAATTTCAATTTCATTGACAATGAATAATACTTCAGGTTCAAGAAAATATTTAGAATAAAAATTGAGACCAGATTTAGAAAAATTTTTCTCGAACACGAATATTTTGTAGAAAATCGGAATTCGGGGAATTCGGCAGATCGGGGAGTTCTTAGGCGGAGCGGCAAAATAGTGCTTTTTTTTCAGTGGCGTGTTTGCGAAGTTGGCGCATAAAATAATAATATTCTGAAATTACACAGATGTGTTTCTACATGATAGACTAGCCCATTAAATTTTCGTTTAGTGGTGGTAGTTCACTCTGTATACACTTACAATATTCCATAATTATGACGTTCTTTTCTAAATCAGCTACTGGACACTGACACGTTGAATACCTCTCAGTATATTCGAATATACTGAGAGGTATCAGTATATTCGACAGATATAAATTTATTCGAATTTTTCAGGTACTCTTGTGGCTCCTGAAAATCCGTCAACAAATCGGCGACAAGGCCACCGAAGACCAACTGAAAGATTTCATTTGGAAAACCCTCAAATCCGGCCAAGTCGTGCCCGGTTACGGTCACGCCGTTTTGAGGAAAACCGACCCACGTTACACGTGCCAGAGAGAATTCGCACTGAAACATTTGCCCGAAGATCCGCTGTTCCAGGTAATGAATTCGCTTATATTTTGTTTTGAGGTTATGTAACTGAAGTTTCGTTTTTAATTCCTCAGCTGGTGTCGAACATTTATAAGGTGGTGCCCCCAATTCTTCTGGAGCTCGGCAAAGTGAAGAACCCCTGGCCAAATGTAGATGCTCATTCTGGCGTTCTCCTACAGGTATGAATTGACGCTTGAATCTGTTCTCAACACACAACTCTGTAATACTTCTTAGTGGACTTACTACTACTACTTATTATTAAACAAACTTATTCATGTGTACGTAGTAACAATGAGGTAAGCTAAACAATGTCTGGGTAATCAAGAACTTTGGATTATTTACAAATGTCTTAGCGATTTTCAACAATCTTCAAGGAATGTGAATGGTGAATCATCAAGTTAACCAGACATAGTATACTGTTGAATTGTTCAAATAAAAGAGGCACTTTGGCATTGATGGCACACTTTCCGAGATTAAAGGAGATAATGGCTAATTCTCCGATCCATGGCACGTACTTTTGAACTCTAGGTTTTCACGAAAATAGTTATTTATTGTATAAGTGTTTTATATTGCATTTTATCCACGCATAAATATTTGAACGCGAGAACGCCACTTGGATTGTGTACTTTATTTTACTAGTGGATAATAGGTCACTTCATATGCTTCATAAGTTTGGATAAAACTCTTATTGTAATGTGATCGTGAAAAAAATATTTCTCTAATCAGAGAAAACCACGGACGAATGAAGTTGAATTATTTGTGTTATTAGCAGAGTTGGTTAATCACAAACCTCTTTGTGATGTTACTAGGTAACATCTTGATTCTGTCGATTCATATTCAATAAAGAGTCAATATTTACTTTTATAAGGACCATTGCCGATTTTCTTTTCGAAAATTCGAGATGTAACTGGTATGACAAGCACAAGGCTTCATCTCAGTGCACAATTAATAATTTCCTACTTGATGCTCGAATATTCAAGTGCCGTGGTTTCACTGATCGATTTGTTTTACAAACTAACGCATCAGTTTATGGAATTGGTGCTGCTTTGCCACAGAAGTATAAAAAAGAATAATCAGTAGTAATATCACGAGAGCATCGAAAACGATTATACTCGCGAGTTACATTGTGGGAGAAAGCAAAAGAAAGCGGTTATACACCGTCGTCAAAGATTCTCTTATCAATACGTGATAACTACGTAAAATACGCAGTCACTTTTGGTTGATTTTAGGATGAGTTGTATAAACAGTAGTAATATCACTATTACAAAATTCACATTGTTGTGGAAGCGAAACACCAAAACGGCTATACAACGTCGTCAAAGGGTATATTTGCTGATCAATACGTATTCGAGATGTAACTGGTATGACAAACGCAAGGCTTCATCTCAGTGTATCAATTAATAATTTCCTTGTTGATGGTCGAATATTCAAGTGCCGTGGTTTCACTGATCGATTTGTTTTACAAACTAACGCATCAGTTTATGGAATTGGTGCTGCTTTGCCACAGAGGTATAAATAAGAATAATCAGTAGTAATATCACGAGAGCATCGAAAACAAACGATTATACTCGCGAGTCATGAGATATATTCTGCGAAAGACTTCGAGAGCGTTAGCTCGAGTATTGTTTTAAGGAATACGTCGAGTTACGAGGTGAATATAATCGATTATTTTCGGTTGTTCGAGTGGTATTCGTTACGATTTGTATAATGAATGAAGAAACACAATCTATTTAGTGAAACTTTTGCTGGATGAGTTTTGCGGAAATATTGCAATTTGTTTTCTTTGTATTCCTATTATTTTTCAGTATTATGGACTCAAAGAAATGAGCTACTACACAGTCCTCTTCGGCGTGTCAAGAGCCCTAGGTGTGTTGGCGTCCCTGGTATGGGATCGCGCCCTTGGTTTGCCCATCGAAAGACCCAAGTCCTTGTCCACAGATGGCCTCATGAAATCGCTGAAAGCCAAGTAAAGTGCAGGTGAACGTCTAGTAAGGTACCTACTTCTGGAAGTTGGTTAGAAATAGAAACAGTTACTCAAGAGCCACGGATCTACCTCGACCAATCGGTCTTCGAAATTGTACTGCTCACAACGACAATTGGTTAAGTTTTTGTACGGGCGTATTGCTGGTTTTTGGAATATATTATCTCAACAGTCGGTTGGGTTCAGCGATCGTTTTTCCTTGGTTTGTTCCTCTGTAGTAGCTGTTTTCATTTAATTGACGCAAAACCAACATATTTATTTTACTTTGTACAAAGTCTTGAGGTGTACATTTTTTGAAATTATTTATTCTGCTGTTTTTATCTTGTAACATGTCTCAAATAGGAACTTCAACGGATATATCCGATTCTCAGCTGGTTTTTCTAATTGCCTTTCATTATATTCATCTCCTATTTTTTTATAGAATTAGTGTACAGGTTGTTGTTAGTTGTACCTAGTTGTGAATAGTGAACTTCATCCCAACAATGAGTTTTATAAACTGGTCAATAATTAATTAGAGAATAAACGTTTTTAATTTCAAGGTGTTTTTTATTTAACCACCTTTCTGGGATAGATAAGGCGATGCTAGAGTGGAAGTCAGAAACTTTCATAAAGCAACACTATCATCTGAATCATAGCACACAAACATTTACAAGGATATTACGGGTACTCTGCTCATTGACATTTTTAGTCCGTAGTGTGTTCAGTCTAGTATTATATTAGTTGTGGGGGGCTGCTCTTGCAGCCAGCCTTGTAGGCCCTTATGGGCCCTGTTTGCCACTCTCTTTTCCTTATCCAAAGCGTGCTCCTACAGTCTGCACCGGGTCTCCAACATACTTCCTGAATTTATAAGTCTGTATTGTGTGGGTGTTTATCTAGCGAGCGAGTTCCTTCAATCTGCCTCATAAAAGCTCCGCTAGGGCTGGTTCTCAGTCGAGCAGTGCGGAGCTTCGGGTGACTCCATCACCGACTACCACTCCCGCAGTATCCGATCTGAGGCCCTTCCTTAGCTTCCACCCCCTCGTGAAAGCCCTGGTAGGGCAGGTTCTCAGCCGGGTGCTACGGTGGCCGCCGCGGGTGATTCGTTCACCGGCTACCAGTCCCGCAGCGCCCGATCTAAGGCCCCTCATCGGCTCCTACCGAAAACAGGTTTTCAAGTTCCCGCTGCGAGTTCCCTCAACTTACCTTCTTGTGAAATCCTGGTAGGGCTGAGGGCTGGTTTCCATTCAGACGGTGCGTCGGCCGCGGGCGATTCGTTCACCAGCCACCAGTCTCGCATTACCCAATCCAAGCCCCTTCCTCGGCTCCCTTTGGAGACATGTTTTCCAGTTCTCGCTTCCGTCTGTAATGAAGGTATGTATGTGTCAAAAGTGTCTAAGGAACATGTTGGTATTGGGCGTCTTTCAACGGTGAGCTGGGGTCCCACAGGTCGCTACTTCCGTTGGCTGCGGCGCCTCAGCCACCCCTAGAGTCCGCTTTACTCTCGTTAACCGTCATGAAAATTCGTGCCGTTGCCCAGGATTTACCACTTGGAGGTGAGAGTACCGTTGATATGCCCTGTCTCCAGGTATCCCCTTGAACCCCAGAGTTTCGATGTAGTCGGTATCGGCCTCCAGGCGGCGTAGTTTTCCAAATACAGTACATGTACATTGGTAAAGGTGGCAAGAGGTTCGTTCCTGCCCTATGGGAAGGCCATAATTATCTCTGATAGTTCCAGCAGGTTGCAACTACACACTATAGCTATTAGTCTGAGGAATCATGGCCACAATATTTATAAAGTGGTAGCTGGGAGCACTCCTGCCATCTACCTCCAGAGTCACTGGGATAAATTGAATGATAGGGGCGTAGCGTTGATCTTGCCGATACCATGTCAAAATCGTACAATATGTAGCTTGAACTAATGGGGCACCTGAGAGGGGAGGGGCGAGGGCTCCACCTCCCCCACAATATTCAAATTGGAAATTTTAAATGATTCTACTTAAGTTTGAACTACAAGACACAGAGACGAATCGTAATAGTAGCGACAACTATGATACGGCATAGTGACGGACGAAAAGTACTTGCCTTCAAAAATAGTCGATTGTTCGTTCGGAAATTAGTACGTTGAATGCAATTTTTTGTAGAGATCGACGAAAAACAGTTTTATTGTCCTTAAACAGCTCTACAAAAAGTCCTACTGAAGTTTCTCCATTACTTGAAAAACAAACAATCGCTTAACTCGTAAAAAAAAATTGTACGTGTTCGGGAGGCTGCCACTCCTCAACCCACCCACGGAATCGCAGCTGACTTTCACGAGACATCATACTACCTTGTCGCTGGCTTGTAGCCTATATGTTCGCAATCAGTTCAGACTGAAGTGAAAGAAACGTAGGATTCAGCTTTCACGTATTTATGGATATGGTACTCTGTAACATTTTGGGTAGGGTCGTCATATTGTGCGGTATCGGATTCCCTTTGCACATACATTTTTTGTCATTTTGATTGTATCCTTGACCTTACTTTACATGAAAAAACAATGCATGCAATGGACTGCATATTACCCAAGTTCCTATAGGAACTGAAGTTATAGATTTCTATCAAGGAAGGAGTGAGTTTTCCACTTTGCCAAAAAAAGCTAGAGCTCGTCAAGTCGTCATTTTTATTGGGACTGACCGACAGGCATTTTCAATTTGTAATAATCTGATAAAAAAATAAACAATTACTAGTGGTTTTGAATACAGAAATATTTTCTAAATTACTTTTATACTTTCGCTACTTAGTAATAGATGGCACCACGAGTTTCAAACTGAAAATAAATTTTACGACGCCAACGTCGAAATTCCTTCTTCCAATATTGTTTTTTTCCACTCGCATCACTGAATAAATTTTGCGCTAAATGGTCGATAGATTCAGAATCTGATTCTGTGTTCAATACATTATTTAAATACATCACTATGGTTACTGTTTCGTTTCAGTGGTTGAAAACTCGTCTGAGAGACTAGGTTTTGGTCTATCCATGATGAAAATACAATTTTGTTGTTTCAATATGAGTTCATAGAAAAAGTACCACGTTTATGAACTCCTCACATTCGCTCCGCTACGCTGTGCTCGTTCTCAAGATACTCGTTACGAAAGGCATGTTTATAACACTTGTTTTTTATGTTATATTTCCACGGAAAAGAATACCTTGTAATGTTTAGAGGGCATCGAGGGAGCTTGCGAGAATATAGGAATTGGTTTTCTTGAATTTCTGCGGGCTGTATTGTATGACTCAGAAAATATCTTCCCAGGAAGTGAGTTCCAGGATATCCAATGGACAACCAGACTGTGAGCACTGTAGTGCGTATGGACATCCATTGCACATTCACTTTCCACCTTTTTGAGCATCGATAGAATGTCCCTTCTGTACATCCACAGGATGTACCTACTCGATATCCATAAGATGGCCATCCCATGGATGGATAATTTGGACATCTACAGAAGGTACATCGGATCAAATATGGACATCCATAGGACGCCTTGTACATAAATACCATACCATGTCCCTTTTGTACATTCATGGGCTGTCATTTATTTTCAATCAAGGTTTTGTTGTTAGGAAAATAACTTGAATGCATATGGGAATTTGAAAGTTAATAATGAAGTAAAAACCAAAGGCATATATTTATAAATCATATAACACATGAAAAATGCACAGAAATAAGGAATTATTCGGGGTGAATATGGACATCCTACATTCCTACACAACTAAAAATCGAATTAGTATTGGTGAATGAATATGGAAATGGGAAAATATACTATAGGAGCAGATCAAATAAACATTTCCGTTAATTAGCTTTTCCTGGATAGTTCCTAGGCTGCCTCCTCAATATTAGCATATGGTGAAGTGGTCAAAAATATGAAAAGATCACATAGATCACATATGTTGGATGGAAGAGCAAGATCAGGCTATGCTTTCCGTAGCACAGTCACAAATTGAATCCTGCCATTTGATTTAATCGCCATCGAAATTGTCTTAGAAATTATATGATTTATCGGAAAAACAACTCAACAAGGTGAAAAACAATTCAATTTTCCACAAAAATTATTCCTAGTAATTTCTTATGAAATGCCCTCGTTTTCTCAAAAAACGTGTTTGAACGCCGACATCAAATTTCAGGTTCACGCTTATCCGCCGCTAAAAGTTCTGGAGGAGCCGAATATTTGATTGGTCATAACTCTGCTGAAAATGATCGAAGAAAGAAAAGGAAAAGTTCATATCGTTTCTGAAGACTCCAACTTTCTCATGCAAGTATAATATGCGAGTATTTGAGTACCTAAAATGTGTTTTGTCGCACTTCACGGAGATGTTTGCGGATGATCCGACAATCATGAGTAATTTAGTAAATATGGAATTATTATACTGAAGCAGCAACCCGTCTTTGGACCGTCTTTGGACTATATGCAACAATT
Organism: Chrysolina haemoptera; assembly: GCA_958298965.1. Lineage (NCBI taxonomy): Eukaryota > Metazoa > Arthropoda > Insecta > Coleoptera > Chrysomelidae > Chrysolina > Chrysolina haemoptera. The sequence continues at coordinate 32,344,812 of OY282589.1, read as the reverse complement.
TTAAAGTAGTGTGACAGGTCACAGGAGTAAAACCCAGTGTTTTCTTTGGCATGCATAAGTGAGACTTGTCTCACTAGTCTAAAATCGTTGCATATGGTCCAAAGAGGGAACTGTCTCCTGCTTCAGTATAATTATTTCATATCAACGGATCCTCCGTAAACCGTAAATATAGTAGACGGGTTCTGTCAAGTGGGACAAAACACATTTTAGGTTCTCAGATACTTACATGTTATATTTACATGAGGAAGTAGAAGTCTTCAGGAACGATAAACACTTTTTCTTTTCCTTCTACTATAATTTTTAGCGAAGTGGCGGGTAGCGCGAGCCTGAAATGTGATGTCGGCGTTGAACCCCGTTTTCTGAGAAAACGAGCGTATTTCATAAGGTATTACTGAAAATCATTCTTTTGGAGAATTGAATTATCTCTCAACCCATCGAAATCGTTTTTTGATAAATCTTATATTTTCTGGATAACAACAAAAACAAATTATATTTTTTTGAAATGAAAAATTTTTCAGGTTCCACCCCTGATTTTTTGGTAAACTTTTTTTTTTCTAATAATAAGTACATTATGTCGAAATGTCATGTGCCGAGTTTCAGAGTGCTACAATTCATTCTTCACTTTTGGCTCGAGTTTGTCTGTCGTTACTGGATTATATTGAGATTTTGAGATCCCAAAACGCATCAATGCGACTACGCCGTGACAATAGACACAGATATGTCAAAAATTGACCAGTGATTAGTTTAAATCCAACAAATAACCACTCGGATGTTTACGGAGCGCAAACAATAAGGCTGTTACAGTGGCACAATACAAGTAGAGCGTGGTGGGCAAATTAGAAGAGCGCCCAGTGAAGCCCATGATTGCCAGTGGCAGTATCGTCGACGGGGCGGGGGTCATCTCAGTGAGAAAGGAAGATTGGCGCGCTCACCATGGACTTCGAGACGCTGGCTGCAGGTAAATAGCTGACCCTTGAGGCTTTCCACCCCCTGTCGTGTGTGTGCCTGCCCTTTTTCGGGAAAGTGATCGAATATGTGCGATGTTATTCGTATATGCTGCGAGCACAAGTAATTCGGAGCTAGTTAAGTTCGCGTACTAAGTGAATGATTGTTCTCTATTCTGTAACAATAGTCTGCGATCAAAAATCTAGGTTTGATGGTTTGAATTACGTGGATTCGTTGAAATTGAAGGGGAAGTCACGTAAGATATGCCATTTCATTTGAAATTAGGACGTTGGAAACGAGAAAAGATGGGTCCGACTCGTTTTTCGAAGGATCTTAGAGACACACGTTCGAGTAAAAAATTATCTAGTTGTTGATTTTTTAGGAGATGTAACTTGTTTGAGAAAGATGCTGTCGTATTTTGCTAGTGTTTTGAAGTTTTTCCCTCTTCATTTATATTGCTCACGTAATCAGTTCTTGTGTATTAATTGCGTTTGTGATTTTTAGACTGTTTTCCACAATGAACTTTCATCTTCTCACGAGGATGCTGTAAATCATTAGTCCACATATCATCTTAGGCTCAATTCATGCACCATTATCATAATCATAGTCCTAATCATAGTCTTAATCATAAAATTAAATTGCAACGTACATTGTAGTTAGAGAATTTATGCAATTTTAGTCTTAATCATAATCATAAGAACTGAAATGTACAGTTAAAGATTTTATGATTAAGACAGTGACTATGATTAGAACTATGATACTGAGAGTGATGCATTAATTGGCCCTTACTTCAATGCGTTTCCTCTAATATTCACTTCAGGTGCGTTATATTACATAATTCTTTCCACCTTTTACTTTAGCTCTTTTTCCTCAGCAAAATTCACTCATACCACAGCGCACTTTATAAACTGTCACATTTCTTTTCTCCTTTTTATTCCTTGGTAATTTCCTCACTTCTATAAAAAAAACTGCTTTCTTCCTGCTTTTGCTTTGCTTTCGTCTTTTCTGTTCTATTCACAGATATTCGAAAGTTCAAACTCAAATACGTCTACTGATTTCCTATCTTTTTTGACGTTCGTAGAAGATATATTTTGTTTTTCTTCATTGGCCTCTTTTCTCAACTTTGCCTTTTCTTCTGTTTCTTAGTTTTTTTTTATTAAAGCACTCTTTTCACCTGCAATTATTTTTATATTATCATCTGCGAACTCTGTTATTTGCATGACATTTTCATTGATTGTACCCAAATTTGCAATTCTTTATATTGTACAATGATGTAATGAACAATATTATCACTGATTATTACTGCCTGAAAATGTATCTAAATTTTTTTTTTCTACATGCTTGCGTGATCCACCCTATTACCGCACGCAAATTATAGTTTGGGAAGTGTCATTTTCCCGCAAGAGTGCGGGAAAAAAGTTCCCGTACTCCAGAGTTTTTTCGAATGAGTTTTTCCCGCACTAGTGCGCGGCGATTCGAACCCTCGCACCTTATCATAGCAAGCGAGAACACAACCTGTGCGCCACCAAAACCCAAAGTCAGAATAATAATAATAATAATAATGAACTTGGTCTCGTATTCGAACCCAAACTCTGTCTCCGAGTTGGAACCCGTTCAGCAAAAAGCTGACATCAAAGCTGCGGAGACTGAGTTCCTCCTGCAGCTGCACAAGGATAAGCCAATGCATGGGGTCTTCTTTAAGAACATTGAAGACCTTGGCTTATCCAAAAACCTGACCTTTTTGGTATTGGTATGATGGAGACACTGCTCTCGAACAAACACAATCATACCGGCTTGCCATAATATGTCAGAAATCTTAGCCGGACGAATGCAGAAGGCAGTCATCCTTCTTTATAAAGTAACTAACGTATTATATTGTAACTAATGTATTATGTGTTGTTATGATGTTATGATGATAATAATTTGTAATGATTCAATGATACGATAAAGGTCGTTATTAAGGATGTAAGTTCATTTATATAAATATGAATTATTATCAAATGTTGCTTATCCGATCATCGAGGATCATCATTTTCATTCACTTCTTGAATGGAACCAGAGGTTTACTCATGAGTCAATTCGTTTATGAATTTATTTTAGTTGAATTGTAAGAAAAAGAGCGTGTGAGGAAGTGGGTGGGTAGGTAGAGTGTTTCGGTCAGATAAAGTATGTGTATGTCTGATATTAATATTGAGTACTTATATCACTACGGAATGAGATTTTATCATATAAGTATGGTGGGGTCTTGAACGTGGGAATATTAAAAAAAAAAACACTAACTAGGTATGATAATTCTTAAGGTTTGCCATATGCATCCATTTTATTTGCTTCAGGGTGTGATTAATATGTTCATATTTTGTAATTCCAAAAATAAGTCTTAAACAACTGTTCTGTAGTTTTTCTACAAAACAGTCATCATCAGTAAGGTGTAAACAAATGCTATGCAGCACCTGAATGAAGGACAAACATAATCATTATTTTATGCAATTTTTGCACTTATTTTGCATGTATCTAACGGTCCGAATTCAACTTTTGCAGATTCCTATGAATTTTTCAGCATAACGATTTAGTACATATATTTCACTGGTTGGGTTTTCAATCATCAGAAAGAGGGTATTGAAATGTACAAGTATGTATCAAAAGCTTAACAGTTAACTGAATTTAACTGTTTATGGTATGTTTGATCTTTTCTCCAGAAGATGTATTACAATCGCTGAAGTAAAATATAAATAATTTTTTTTAATATCCAATAAATCTGCATAAAATGTAATGATAAAACCCATGGGCGCCGCTAGTAAAAATTTCAGGGGGGCAGTTTTTTTTTACTAAAGCTCAGCCGTTATTTGAAACAATCGCAATTTACGTTTATCACGTTTGGACTATAAAGGCTAAAATCCAGGGGGGGGCAGTTGCCCCCCTTGCCCTCAAGTAGCGGCGCTCATAATTATTCGTTTTGAATATGGCGACATGGTTTCACCCCTTAAAAACATCTCTTTGGTCAATTTCAAAGTTGGGGGTGTCTATCGATGCAAAATTTAATGTTCTTTAATTTGTCTACTGGGGCACAAAAAGTTATGCTCAACCCGTGGAGGAGTATAAACTCAGAATACTAGTTTTCAATACTATCTTAAGGTTTTAGACCGATTTCCAGCTTTCCCCAGGCCACTTTGAGGTACCACCCTTTCTGGTCTGAATTTTTACTGAACTATATACAGTTTGTCGGTTTCAATTATTAAAACCCGAATCAGCTGCACAACAGATCAACGTAATCAATAGCAACTCGGCTCTGAGTTACACAGGATTTCTTAAACGCTCTGACATAATTGGAGTTGTTATTTGACTTCTTAAGTGCAAGTTCAACTCTATTGAGAGGTCAAACCGGGACGTCCACTACAAAAGTAATCCCCAAGAAACGGTTTCCTTTTTATTCAATTGTGATCCAGAGTTAATTCGGCTAGGTTAATGGAAGTGTTGGTTACAGTAGGTGGATGTTTATTATGATTACTCGTTTGTAAATACCGGACATATATCAATTATACAGTGTGAAATAAAATTAGATCAGGCGATAACAGAAAAAAAAAAAAATTATAAATGCCGGTATACATCAATTTTGAATGCGACGTCATTTGATCTCCAATCGGAATGTACAGGGTGACTCACTTGTGCGGCACAAAAAAATATATGTTTTTTAAAAAGGTCCTGATGAGCGATTTCAACGACATAACACTTATGGGTTGAATGAATTTATTGTTTGTTAATTAGGTACTTAACAAATTTCGCAACCAATTCATCATGTTCCTATTGAAATGAAATACAGTACCGTCAGCTGACGTCACATCATGACGGTGATCAGCTGATGGGGGGACAAAGAATTTGAGTTTGAAAAGAATTTTTTTTTTGCGGTGGTTAGGTTAGGTTAGGTTGAACTCAATTCGGACTATACATAATGAATTAATACTCATTAAAATGCCAAGAACGTGTTTTTAGATATTTTTTCGCAGAAAATCCACAAAAAGGACACGCGGAGTCTTATGGAAAATGGCTTTGTTTGTACCCAATCGAATTTTTGACAACTGTCAATTTACGTCACTGACAGTGCTCTATTCTGAAAATTTTGATCATGACGAAAGTTAATGTGAACAATCGACTCGAAGTGGCGTCAGAGGCACCACAGAAACGTTCTTATTTTAAACAGAATCCCCTGTATTTTATAATATTTTTGAAAACTAAAAAGCTCCGAATAACAAGATATTTTGTACCTTAGTGTTTAACTCTGGTGCAGATTTGAAAGATTCAATGTTGAAACTTTTGAAGATATGCAATTTTAGATACTAGTGCAAACTTATAATTTTACACAAAAATCGGAATAACGCGAAAACGGTTGAGAATTAATAATTAGGGATTTATTATAGAAATTCTTTCAAAATAATACCTACATTACGATAATGTGATATGATAACCACTGTATAATGAGATTGTTTATTCATTTTGATCACGACGTATTCTGCATAGTACAAACAAGCTGAGTGAATGTTTCCTATTCTTCTTGAAATAATTATACAAACGCTATTTTGGCGTCAGTTTATTTCACATATACACGCACTGACCACCATGTATAAATTCTCCTAAATTCTTCTTCACGCTGCTCCTCGTTGAATTTCCTTTTGAATTTAACTTCTCTGTTATCAAGCAGTCAATGACGGATGTTCAATTATTAAAATAATTCCAAGTTGCTCATCGCATGAGATTCTCAACTTTGTAGATGCCGGTGTTGGGAAGGCGCTTTTAATTTTGGTGGCATGCCTTGGGCCATTAGGTCGTTAGTTGAACTAATTGACGTAGGCAGGTATTTATTTGTTTTCTGCGTTATGAAAGTTCGGGATAAATGAAAAGATAATAAGTCGTTCACAGATATTGACCTTGCACATTTGCTGTTCGTTCCTCAGCAAGACACTGGATTTATCGTAATCCAGTACGATTGAGTTTTGAGACAAGACTCGATTGTAGCACCTCCAAACTTGGTATGCTAGTAGTTGGAACCATGATAAACACGAAAAAAAAAATAGTATACCAAAATTCCAGGGGTGGAACATGTTTTTTTTTCGTTCAAAAATATATTAATAGATTTTTGCTGTAATCTTGAAAGGTATATGATTTATCGGAAAAACAACTCAACAGGGTGAAAAAAAATTCAATTTTCCACAAAAATTATTCCTTATTAATTTCTCATGAAATGCGCTCGTTTTCTCAGAAAACGTGTTTGAACGCCGACATCAAATCTCAGGTTCACCCTTAACGCCACTGAAAGTTCTGGCGGAGCCGAATATTTGATTGGTCATAACTCTGCTAAAAATGATCGGAGAAGGAGAAGGAAAAGTTCATATATTTTCTGAAGACTCATACCTTCTCATGCAAATATAATATGCGAGTATTTGAGTACCTAAAATGTATTTTATCGCACTTCACGGAGATGTTTGAGGATGATCCGAAAATCATGAAAAATTTAGTAAATATGGAATTATTATATTGAAGCAGCAACCCATACCCTCTTTGGACTATATGCAACAATTTTAAAGTAGTGTGACAGGTCCCACTGATACATGCTAAAAAAAACTTTGTTTTACTCCTGTTTCATTTTCAACTTACCCATAAAATCGGCATTATCTTCACTGAATGTTGAAAATAATCGCTTATTCATATCCTGCATATATATATTTAATAACACTATCGTGAAGTGCAAACCTTAAGCTAGAAATCACATACTTAATTTTTTATGTAGGATGTGTATGAGCGATTATTTTCAACATTTACTGAAGAAATTGCCTTGATTATGGGTGAGTTGAAAACTGAGGCAGGAGTAAAACCCAGTTTTTTCTTTGGCATGTATAAGTGAGACTTGTCTCACTAGTCTTAAATCGTTGGATATGGTCCAAAGAGTGTTCTGATTCCTGCTTCCGTATAATTATTTTATATCAACTAAAATATCCATGACTTTTGGATCCTGAGTAAATTTCGTAGAAGTAGGTACTTAGATACTCACGTGTTATATCTGCATGAGGAAGTAGAAGTCTTCAGAAACGATATGCACTTTTTCTTTTCCTTCTACTATAATATTTAGAGAAGTTATGACAAATCTAATTTTCGGCCCTGCCTGAACTTGCAGTGGCGGTTAGCGCGAGCTAATGTGACGTCGGCGTTAAACTACGTTTTCTGAGAAAACGAGCGTATTTCATAAGGTATTACTGATAATCATTCTTGTGGAGAATTGAATTATCTCTCAACCTATCGAAAAAGTTTTTCGATAAATCTTATATTTTCTGAAATAACAGCAAAAAAAATATTTATTTTTAAATGAAAAATTTTTCCACACTTGATTTTTTGGTAAACAATTTTTTTCTAATAATATATGAGATGTCATGTGCCGAGTTTCAGAGTGCTTCATTCTTCACTTTTTGCTCGAGTTTGGCTGTCGTTACTGGATTATCGGGGGAAACTGATATAATAGACCTAATACATATTTCATTATTAGTTAATGGTGTTCCATGAAGTGGAGTCGTTCACTCTAACTGGATTTGCACGAAACTAGCTTTTCGATTATTACTTACAGTATAAACAAAATGCCCTATGCAAGAGTGCGAACATCTGGTTATTACATTTGGTCCATCATCATTTTTGTTGTACACGGAGTCCAAGATACGCATTGTATTCAATTTTATTCAATCAATAAACAAATTAGGAATATGTCGAGAACCCTAATAGATTACTCATCTTCCAATCTGGATTTCGCGAAAATTTTAATTGCGCTACTACAGTTTTAGAAGTGAGTGAATTATCTTCATGAAGCAGTGGCGTAGTCAAGAGGGACCCAGGGGTCTGCCGTCACGAAATCTTTGAAAGTTTAAACGATTTGGTAGTCGAATTGCAAGATGGTATTATCGAGCCTCAGATGACAATAACTTATGCATTCTGACTCTCCTAGATTTTTTGAAGGCCTTCGACAGAATAAATATATAAAATGTTGATTTTTGTTCGAAAATATGAATAGGATATTCATAAAATCTGTCGCTATTTTCCATCGTTCAAGCTAGCCTCTTGGGAGGTATTTATGTTGAAAAGAGGAACATTCTCCATGAAAATCTAACAGAAAACAACTACTTCCCCAAGATATTGTGAAAATACTCTGCAAGGAAAAAATCTGAAAGTGAAAATTAGCATTTTCATTCAGATAGTTGATTTTTCTAATTTTCTCTAGTTTTCATTGAAAATCCATCAAATAAATCAGATAGGGAGAATGTCATTAAAAAATATCACTCGCAGAAATCATTCATTTCATTGAAGCAAGGTTCGCTTTTCTCGCATTTAATCCCCAATACATACATACAGGGAATTTTTTCGAATAAATTTCCGGCGACAAAGTGCACCACGCTTTAGTCTGGATGGCAACGTGCACCTGTGTTTGGTCACAACCAATCAGAGAGCTAGAATATCTTCCATTGACTGAAACGTGGTACGATTTGCTTATATGCGGCCTGGGTTCGATCCCCACCGCCATCACGGAGCTAAAGTGGTTCGGAATCCACTTTTTAAGCTGTCGGTGACGGGTCTCCCTTGCTCGGACAAGCTCTGCTTTTGAGGGGTTTTCAACGAAAACCTGGGAGATTCGTAATAACAAATAACAAAAAAAACATAGACCAGTCAAGGGCATTCCATTTTGATTTTTGTTAAAAAATATGAATAGGATATTCATAAAATCTGTTGTGGAATCAACTGCGGCTGAACTTTAGTCGCTATTTTCCATCGTTCAAGATAACCACTTGGGAGGTATTTATGTTGAAAAGGGGAACATTCTCCATGAAAATTGAAAAATGTTATTTATTTGTAATATCTAACAGAAAACAACTACTTCCCCGGCTAAAGCCACGCTGGACATTGAACTACAACTGTTAGACTCTAACTCAAAAAAAAATCTGAAAGTGAAAAATTTTCAAATATTTTGGAAAAACATATTTTTTGCATACAAACCTCCAAATATCCTTTATATAAGCTTTCTTGTGATGATATGAGTTTTTTGTCCGACCGATATTTCATTATCGAAAAACCATCATCAATTCAATTCTTCAATATAGGTCAAAAAATACAGTTTTCCCAAGTATCTTTGATTCTGAATTCAATGATGTATCACTTATACCGGGATGGGCTTTCTTAAATTAAAGCATTGGGTGTGTTCAATAAAGACTTTTTGTTAAACGAAATCCTACAAACTAGACCGTAAATTGAATCATAAGCTCTTTAAGCTATTGTACCATCGTAGCCACAATTACAGAAGTCCTGCTAAAAAAAAAAGAAATCCAAAGAAACACTCAACGAACTTGAATCGAAAATTATCTTAGTAACTCCGATCACTCTGTAATTGCACCCAAAAACGATTCATCATCTTGATTACTTCGGCTCGTGGATGTCGGATATTCGAACAAAAGTTCCTAACAATGAACAAACAAGAAACCATCGTAAATTTCGACGCGCAACACAACTAACTTTCAAACAAAAGAGCCTCGCCTAATTTTTGTCGACCTGCCTAGATGTCCGTTCTCTGTGTGTATTGTGGTTCCGTGGCATAGAAAGTCCAGTTGATTGAGTCTATTCATCGGCGGAGCCGAGCCGCGAACGTTTTTTAACATGCGACAAACATGTTTTTGAGCTAATAGTACAGCCGCTGGAGTAAAATATACATTATATCTACCCAGTGCCGGCTTGAGGTAATTTGCCGCCTGGTGCTATGACTGAGGGACCGCCCTTCAAACAAAACAACTATACTCTGCTAATTCTCAAGTGAAACTGATTTTTTCTACAACTGCTATGAAAAGTAGCGTATTTCTCATAGCTTACTTACTTTCAAAACCATGTTTTGCTCATACTGTGAGAAATATTATTTCTCACGGCACTTTGCCCACACCATATACATTTATATGGAGAATCAACAAATATCGACAAAAACTAGTTGGCTGCAGTTCAGCTTTAGCTATCACTTTACCTACAACTGTCAGATTACCTATAGAAGTTCTTTAAATTCTGATGGTAGTTTTTATTCGTGTTTTGATAAAGAAGTAAACTATTTTCAGAATTTCTTTCGCTTTTTTCCTCAAAATAACATAGCTTGACTGTAGTCGGTTTAAAGATTCTATTTCAAATTCTGTTAGATACGTATATGTACTATTAAACAAATAAGGAGTACCAAGGGCTCCATGTCGTAATGAAATGTCAATGAGCGTGTCACGCAGGCGGTCCGGGTACACCCGGGCAAGGCATTTTTTTTTCATTTCAATTTACATCTTGATATTTTAATCAAGTCAATATTAAATCAATTATTCAACTGTTGAGAGGTAGATACTTTATTGCTATTGTAGTTTTTCTAAAATAAAAATAAATATTGATTTACAATATTTGTATTCTTCAAATTTGTGCAGTTGTAGAAAAAGTATAGTGTCCAACATGTGGGGAAAGTTACTTAGGAATATTATAGTATATTGAATGAGCATGAAATGACATACATTTCCCACGAGTAAGTGTATGAAATTTTGTATTTTGTACAAGCGTAGCGAGTACTACAATAGTTCAAATACCTACGAGTGGGAAATGGGTCATTTCATGCTCACTATACTTTTTCTACGACCATCTAAATCATAAACAAATCTGTAATGTTTTTTTTTGAAGATACAAATATTGAAAATTATAATGAAAATCGAACACTAATCGATTTCATAAAATAAAAAAAAGGTGTGGTTACTTGGATTTGAACCCTCTCCTCCAACCATCCATCAACGACAGTCACCTAAATCAACTCTCGCTGCTACGAGCGCACAAAAAAAATTGCTGAAATTAACTGTTATAGACACCTTCTGCCAACTATATGAAAATATAGAATTCGATTGTCATCACTCTTTATTGTAGAAATTAGTGGTGTCAATGTAAAATCATTTTCAATGTTACTTCTCATTTTCGATTACTATGTCAATTTATCTATTAGACATAAGTTAACAAACTTGATTCGATCTTATATTAAATAAATGAATTTTTATTTTCGAGTGTTTTTTAATATTTTAGTAAGGAATAAACACTCTCAAAAATTTGGCAAATTTTAAGACGCTTTTAATTATTTCAAAAGGAATATTCTTATTTTGCACGTATTGTGTATCGACCTAATACCATTCAACTAAGATTGAACACATTTAAAAATTACAATTATTATATTTTATAATAGGCACACTTATACATACCAATGACTATTTAAAATGGCAAGGACTGAAGTATTTTGTATCATCTTCAAACCCCAATTTGATTTTTTATTCTAGATTTTGTAGTTTTGATATCGATTTTTTCATAAACTATATATCTTATACACAAAAAATTGTGAAAAACTTTCTTTCAGTGAATTTATCAGGCTCTCTTTTTTGAAAAGAATAAATTTTGTAATATTTTTAAAGGTTGACGAGTTTAGTCGAAAACAGTATTTTTTTACCGGATTATTGTGGTTTTATGATATATGGGACCTTTACTAACAGTAAATGAAAGATAATTTCCACGCCGGATAATTGTGTGGGAAATTTCTACACCGGCTGTACTATAATTGCGTTGGCCTGAATTAGACAGGAACACTTCTTTTGTTCCAGCGCTGCTCCGGTCTGATTTTCCTTTCTACGTTGCATTTCTACGAGCTTACCCATTTTCGCTACAAAGTAATGTGAAACAGAACTTACTTCAAACGTTAAAACCATCAAAAGATGTCCAAACCAATTCAATTGAGTCATTGAAAGCATTTTCCAATTTAATTGGAGCCCTTATTGCCAACAGTCGTTCACTGAATTCAATAACTGCATCAACTTGGCTGAAAGAGAAAAAAAAGACCCTTATCTTGGCGTGTGAAGCGTAATACATGAAAATATTATGGGTTTTTCAAATAATAACACTCAGTACAAAAACTAAACAAGGGACGGGGCTAAGATGCCTAAAAACCCTGGTGTAGCGACTCATACCGGCAAAACTGTGGGATAAAAGGCGAGACATTCGCCAGCTTAATTGACGAACAAACGAATGGAATCGTCGGGCGCTTTTCGAATATCCCGCAATACATTCGTGGATCACCACAATGGGTTTTCTTCTTAGGGTAAGTTTTCATGAATAGAAGTTTCAAGAACTCCGTACGAATATGGAGAAGGACAGCATAATAAGTGGTATTTCCGGAATTAATGTCCCAGGTAGGTTTAATTGTTACTGATATCCATTTTAGAAAAACCATATTCAAGTTTCGGTGAGATGGAACGAATTCAGTTACATGAAAAGTTGCCTTTAGTACTTCAATGAGTGAATCCTATGAGGGTGCCATCTCTGGGATCGATAAGAGAAGCACACCACTATTTCATTCGTTTTGTCTTCAAAAAAATCTAATCAGTCGGTACACCAGGGTTTTTAGACATCTTAGGCAGGGCACAAAACCTTTGGAGATGGCTTAAGGCAAAATTTGATATATTGTTTGGTTCAGGATCCTACACAATTCTGACAAATTATAAGAAGTTTTGGTTAGTTCCAGGGTTTTGCTGTGTTCTTCTTTGGTTAAAATCTCCGAACGCTTCAACTGTTACTACGTCAGTCATCTTCAGTGGCGTGGTCGAAGTAGTCTTCTTGATGAATCTACTGAAAAAATGAGCTACACTTTTCATCTGATACGTCAAGAAGAGAGCTTCCACCACGCCACTGAAGATGACTGCCGCAGTTGCAGTTGAAACGTTTAGAGATTTTAACCAAAGAAGACCACGGCAAAACCCAGAAACCAACTAAAACATTAGGAGAGCCGCTAGAGCGCAGCAAAGTTGAATAACTCAAAATGATATGTTCATAAAAAAATTATGATTTGTTTGACATGGAAAAATAAATGTTTGATGTATTCCTTACTTCCTGCTTTGTTCTTTTTAGGACTTAATTGCACTCCACCAGCAATAGACGACTTCCCAAAAGACTTATTTTCCGAGAAGCAACGTCAAGATGGCGCTGTCATTGTGCATATTGTAATAACTCTGTATCTCTTTGTTGCCTTGGCTGTCGTCTGTGATAAATATTTCGTACCAGCAGTTGAAAAAATATGTCACGGTAAGTATCCACAAAACACGTTCCCAATGTTCAATTAATTAATTGATTAATTCATTTACAATTGTTCGAAATAGAAAAACACGTTTCCATAGACTCCAGGTGGACATTTTTTAATAATATAGGTGTTTCAACTTTCCCACCCTCAGCTATATTTCCTCCCAACCCTAAAAAATCATTTGAAATTGCATATACATGATATACATGTCCTTAACTATCATACGTTATCAGAAAAGTTCACCAAGCAATGCACTAACAGAAAGTTGCTCGAAAGTAGTTCTCTTCCTGTTGATATTCGTCTAATAACTTACACCTTCTGAATTCCATCTAGCACGTATTTTGTAACTATCCTGGCATTACTCGTTTTACTGATATCATTATTATCATTATTAGCACTGAATATGTCAGCGGATGTGGCAGGAGCCACTTTTATGGCAGCGGCTACGTCAGCACCAGAGCTTTTCGTGAATGTCATTGGAACATTTATTACTGAGGGTGATATTGGTGTCGGTACCATCGTGGGTTCCGCCGTTTTCAATATTTTGGCGGTGGCAGCATTCTGTGGAATAGGCGCTGGAATGGTAAGTAAAAAAACTGTTACACATATAGCTATATTCAACAATTCGTCGTGAAATAGGCAATACTTCAATAACTTGACTGAAGGTAATGATAAATTCAATAAAACGTAGTTTCCCAATTTCGTTACCTTTTTTGCGGAGGTGAAGGAAACTTCTTATGGGGGTTAGGAACCTAATATCTCATGGTCTACTGTGCGAGTCTCCTGTCTCCTTATATCAAGCATACTCACTAAAAACCTCATTCCCATTTAGGCCACATCTGACTGTTGTCTTTGGTGACACTTAGGCCTGTTGGCCCATTGTATCTAACTTCTGTGTCGTTTATTCACTGTTATTCACTAGGTGAGAACTGTATAGTTTCATTACAAGATCCTTTGATGCTCTCTTTTTCATGTTTGTTTCCTGGATTTTTTTTCCATTATTCTTTGTAGTTTTCCAGAATCCAGTCTTTCATAGACCTTCGTGCTGCACGTTTTGGTATTTATGTGTATTATATTCTGGATCTGGATCCGATTGTTTTCTTTTACGCACTGAAGGATTGCATATACCTATATACTTAAAAAACAGAAATACGTTTGCCCAATAAATAACTAGAGGGTTTTTTTAATATACACCTGCACCTTTTTCAAACTTAGATCCATCTGTGTGTCAGATCTTTCCCTGCAAAATGATGTACAAGTCTGTATTTTTTCATTCAGTTCTATCTGGTATTGATACCCTGAATGTGTTGTCGAAAAAGTATCCTCTCGGTATGTGATTCGTTGTCATGTCTTAAACGTCCTTGGTGAGTATTCTTACGATGCTCATGTGCCCTGGCCCAAGAGCCCAGGCCTTGTTTCTCCTAGGACCACCAAGGACAGCTGCAGTGGACGTTGATTTCATGGTCCCTGTTGTGAACCCAAGATTCAAGAGGCAAATCTCTTGCTTAGTCTTATCAAAGTCCTTTTTTGTTGTGTCATAGACCATCATACCAAAGGAGCAAGTTTCACCACCAGAAGAGAATGTCTGGTATGAGCCCCCGTTTCTTATCAAAGGAGCGACTAGCTAGAATTGGTGATGTCTTCGCTTTTTCATTTACCTTTTCCAGATATTGGTTCCAGGTCAGTTTTGAGTCTAGAATGGCCCAGAGATATTTACCCTTCCCCTTTATTCGAAGAGTTTCCTCGAATTTTTAGATTTTACGGCTTCGATTCAATGTTACTGAGGTGGGTTTGTAGGGGCTGCTATTCAGATCTTCTGAATCCATCCATCTTATTACGAGCCTCTTGCATACGATCTCTAACGTTGGTGTTTTATTTTACTTGTGCCTGAACCTACCCTTACTTTATATTGCTTTTTCTATGCAGGGTCCTTGCATTTTTCATTATACAATAAGTTTTCCATTTGGTTATGTTGGTTAAGTTCAATTTTGCAGAGCATTTATTTGATGAAAAATATTTGATTGATTGATTGACGAGAAAATGTTTGATTTTGATATTGCCCTACCTACTTGTCGAATGAAATCAATGTAACATCGGTTGCATAATTTCCCCATTGAAATGCTTTATTGTGATTTTAGTGTGGAGTAAAAGTGATACCATTAGACTGGTGGCCACTTACAAGAGATTGTCTGGCGTATGGAATTACTGTGTCGATTTTAATCTGCATTATCCACGACGAAAGAGTGGAATGGTATGAAGCACTTTGCTTGGTGCTGCTGTACACGGTATACATTCTTATCATGTACTTTGATAAAACCATTCAAAGGTTCATCAGAGGTAAGTTTTAAATTTATACATATTTCAAGTGGGTTGAGGTATGCTTCGAAAATATGGCTCTCGTTGAAAATGTAAAAATCCTTCAGAATTTCATATAGTCATGTTTATAGTCCAAAATGCTGATTATGTAGTACCTTTACTTGAAATTTTTGTTAAGTTTGTTTTAACTTAGGAAACTTGGGCTCCCTCCTCTGATTCGAGAGGAATGATTACCTGCCTTCATATTTCCGAAAAAAATATTTCTTCAGGGAAAATTTCAGCTCTTTCAGTCGTACTGGTGAGGGAGCAAAATGAATCTACACAGTTTTACGTAGAGTAACGTTAACTGAACAACATGGCAAAGATATCATGGCAGTTATCCTCTACCAAGAATAAACTACATACTAGACACGTTAGCTGCACAATATTTCAGATATCGAAAGGTAGAACTGGCCTCAGAAGATTGAGGATAGACAGCTTCACAGATTACTCGTGATTGTTTCAGTTCACCAGTATGCCATTTGGGCTCTAGAATCTCAGCCACATGGAGACAGTATTAACCGGACTTCCATGGAAGAAGATTTTTTGTGGAAAATCAACAATGACGTGAAAAACCTGAAGAAGCTTGTTTTGCGGCTGAGAAGCCCCAGATTGAAACTGAGCCCCAGAAAAGATTCCAATAGACATAAACCTACTATCGCCGATATGTGCAGGGCTCCACTAATATCATTAAACCACTTACCAGACTTAAGGAAGGGCAAGCACAGCTCCAGTACTCTGAGAAATACCAAGATTTGTTCAGGAAGGTGAAGGAACGGAAACTTTATTTTGGACAAAGACACCAGCAACGTGAGGTTTGGAGCTGTCCTGCTTCAGACCAAATAGAAACAAGAGTTGTTCCTGATACTCACAGAATATATCTTTCTCATTTGTACCTTGATGAAATCCTTCAACAAACGTATTTTTAAAATTTATATTTTATTGATTTAGTAGCTGGGCGACCAAGCATTTCTTGTTTTGCAATCTCACCTACATATAAACTGCAATTATTTGAATGGTGAGCGCAAAAGCAACTGTCACAGTGACAGTTCTCAATTGCATCGAACGGTTCCCAAAACGCGTAAAGACTAATTCCAATGGCTTTGCTTTATTATTTTTGTTCAACAAGCTTCCTAGAAAAAATATTTCAATACATTCGAAAAGAAATAATTTCTGATTTAATCTATAGATGAATAATTAACAACTATTTTTGGTACTTATAACTTTTTTTAATTTTCCTCCACCAGGTATGATTTTCAGGTTATTAAAACATTTTTAGTGAAGTTTCAGTACAACGCCTACGTTTCTTTAGCTCTTCCACAACTTTTGAGATAATTGCCCTTATAGTTAGTTATAGACGTCGCAAAGAAACTCATACCAAGAGAAACGAGAGCCATATTTTGGGGAATTTATGGAAATATGATTGGACCTGGAGTTTTTCTTCCATAATTTCTACTTCAAAGTAGAAATTTCGAGAAAAAATTCGAAATTTCGATTAAAATGTTAAAATTTGAGTTTAATGTCGAAATTTTTACTTTTTTCTAGAAATTCCCACATTAAATTCGATATGATAAATTTCGACGTAAAAGTAGAAATTTCGAGAAAAAGTCGCAATTTCGACATAATAGTCACAATTATTCTGAGAAAAAAGTCGAAATTTCGACATTAAACACGACAGGTCGAAATATAAACATTAAAGTCGCAATTCCGACTTTTTTCTCAAAATTTTAACTTTCAAGTGAAAAATATGGAAAATAACTCTTGTGGCTCTCCTGTGCTTTCGTAAGAAACACAAGATCCGATTTAGATAAAGCACAAAGAAATCACAACTACTCAAATCGCACTTCCACAGGTGGGTTAAGGCACGCACAAAAAAACAAAGCACCCAGGAGCATCAAGTCCACCAATCAGGTAACAGGTAGGTCACGTTAGAATTAAATTATTTGTGGAATGAATGCTTGTTGACTCATTATTATTCTTCAATAAAAGGTGTCATCACGTAATATCTACCGAGGTTGTTTTTGTGATCAAATCATTATAGAACATACATCAAAAACAGAATCAGACCTAATATTCAGCTTTGTGGGACTGTTTTCTTTAATGTACTCATCAATTTTTATAATTTCCCGAATTTCATTTTAACCAATTTAAACCATAAGCACGATTTTGAAGCTCCTGCAGTCTGATAGCCAACAGTTTTCATTCGTAAGCAATGGTAATAATATTCTCCGTTTTTGGATAATAATTGATAGAGATCATATTATTTTTCTTTTTCTTTGTGATTATTATTCTGATGCCAAGTTTCCTACCCTTGATCTTCCTTTATTCCTTTGAATCTACAGATACATTAGAAACGCATCTCCATGTGCACCTACCAGACGATAAAGATAACAAAACAGAACCAGATCAGCAGATATCGGAAAAGAATGATAAGGAACACGACAAAGACACTGACCACGAAAACAATTTGGCCACAATCGATCAACAAGCTTCGATAACAATTCCACCAGCTCATGTCAATGGATCACTCAAAACCACTTCATCCCCTAGTGATATCCAACCCGTAGAGAGGAGTGAGGAGGAGCCACTTTCTTTGTGGAAGTGGCCTGCTGGCAGGGGATTGTTCACACAAGTAAGAAGATTATTTTTCATTCTAAATCCTCAGAAACTTGAGGATTCGGTATCTTGTTCCATCCTTAGGATAACCAGTACAATGTCAATTAATGATATTCACCTCAGAATTAACTCTCTGTTCTTTCCCAAATTATTGAATTAATTGCTCATAGTTTGTTTGAAAGTTTTAGATAATTATGTAAATTATTACTTTTATTACGTTTGTGTTAGTACGACGCGACGTTTCAATCGGTCCAGTATCTCCGATCGTTATCAAGTGTGTACTGATCGCCAGGTATGCCGTATAGATTCATAATCTGCTTAGCCAAATACCTGCTTTCGATTTTAAAACCACTACGTGGCAAGAGCGACTGCCAGAGAACTCAGGGGACTTTGTCAACATCATAGGAAAAGTAAATCTAAAAGAATACCACCTGATCAGCTTTGATGACAAACGAACCCAAAGGGAATCGTTGGATGTGGGTACTTAGAGAGAGACTCCAACAGGATAACCAAGTTAGGAAAGAACTCACCTTCCTGTTCATGCGATTATGAATTTGCTAGAAATCTGACTTCCCAATTCCCACTTTCGTGAAAAAGATCGTCTCTACGGACGGACTCCCTATGGACTCTCCTTCATCATCGATAGTTGCCAACGCATATATGGAATGGTTCGAAAGCCTGGGCATTAAGAAAGCCGAACACAAATCTCAATTTTGGGTAAGTTACGTTGATAACACAGATAACACGAGCAAGGTACAAAGACTTGCATGCCTTAGCATAACGGGAGTTATGAAAATAACACCAACATCAGCCATGGAAGTACTGTTGGACCTCCCAACTATTGACATAACAATTATGGGAGAGGCAAGAATGGGACTTCTAAGGCAACAAAACACGAGCAGCAAATCGGATCACAATATGAAAAAGGAGATAGTGGGAGGCAACATTATCGAAATGAAACCAACGGGCCACATGACGCCCAGGTACTTTTTCAACATTAACTTCGAGGTTCGAGGAATGGACGGATGACAACATCAGGGACAAACCTGGAGAGAGGATCTGGTACACGGACGGATCCAAAACCAAGGAAGGAACAGGTGCTGGAATATACAGTGAGGGGAGAAACTCCAAAATAAGCTTACTAGAAACAAACACCTCCATATTTCAAGCAGAGATGTACGCCATCTTACAATGCGTGAGAGAAATCAATATGAGAGAAATGCACAATGCACGGATCAAAATATGCACAGACAGCCAGGCATCACTGAAGGCTCTCATGAATCCGAAAGTGGCATCAAGACTGGTATGGGAATGCCGAGAATAACTCAGTGTTCTCACAGAACACAACAAATTAACTTTGATGTGGGTTCCAGGACACTGTGGAATCGAGGGCAATGAAAAAGCTGATGAGCTAGCCAGAGTGGGCTCATCAACTCCATACACTGGCCCAGAACCAGTACTCGGGATTAATAAATCCGACATTCGAGGATGCATTCGGAACTGGGTCAAGCAAAAATAAAAGGAGAGGCGGAACGAATCCCCTCTCATGCACCACGGGAAAACATTCACAAAATGTCAAAACACAGAACTGAAGAACTACTCAAGTTGAGCAGGAATCAAGTTAGAACAATAACAGGCCTTCTCACTGGTCACAGCCCAATGAGAAAACACCGGCACAAAATACACAGAAACAGCCAGACATGTACTGTCAGAATGCGAGGAATTAGACCGCAAGAGACAGGCAATATTCGGAAAACCTAGAGTAACTCCCGAAGAATACAGCAGTCAACCGGTGAAGAACCAGTATGGACTGATACAGGGGATTAGAGTTACGGAGTGGGTGCTGTAAAACTAACTCGGAAAACACAAAAAGCCCAAGAGGCTGAGGTGCAGCTGGCGAAGGTACAGCATCCGAGGGAAAAAAAGGAACGTTGATGATATGTTCATTTTATGGGATCATGGAGACCAACACCTCGAAAACTTCCTGGAAGACATCGGTGAGATCAGGAAAACCACTAGATTTACTATGGAAAAGGATGACATAATGAGTTCCTTGCATTTACTCTGGCGCATGGCGGTGAGTACACACTCGATAAGGATCGGAGATACTGAACCGGTTGAAACGTCATGCTCATAGAAAAAATAGAGACAATGGAAGTCCGTAATAACAATACTCAGAGCTCATATATTGTTTCATATTTTTTAAGGTGACCTGGATAGTCACTTGGCCAATCTACCTCATATTCCTGTTCACCATCCCTGATTGTGAGAAGCCCAAATTCAAGAAATGGTTCCCCTTAACGTTCATCATGTGCATCGTTTGGATTGGTTCGTTGTCATACTTCGTAGCTTGGATCATAACCATCATAGGTAAGAAACATCAAGTGACTTTGAACCTATCACATCTAATTCATAAACTTTTTAGGTGACACATTGAAAATACCTGATTCTGTGATGGGAATCACTTTTTTGGCTGCAGGTACCAGTGTTCCAGAAGCTGTTTCCAGTGTTATTGTTGCAAAGCAAGGTGAGTGGTTTTGGTTCTCAAGATATTTTTGTTGTCCTTATTTCACATTCTTTCATCCCACTTGTAGATGTGGAAGTTTATGATATACTTTACCTCTGGATAATTGCATCACCTGAAACCTACAAGCAATACGTAATGCCAAAGTCGGAATATACTTCAATGTCAGAAGTTTTAAAACCCATGGACAAAGAAATATTTATAAAATACATTGGTCAACCCCCCCTCCAACTGCACAAATGATATATGTAATATGTATCCTCCAGAAGATTCCTGAAAGATATGCTATGGTTGTGTGTCTCAAAATTGATAAACTTTCAGATTTTATTAGAAAAATTTAATAATTT
Source organism: Chrysolina haemoptera (assembly GCA_958298965.1). Classification (NCBI taxonomy): domain Eukaryota; kingdom Metazoa; phylum Arthropoda; class Insecta; order Coleoptera; family Chrysomelidae; genus Chrysolina; species Chrysolina haemoptera. The sequence goes on along the minus strand of OY282589.1, from coordinate 32,323,889 downwards.
TTTGGTTTATGAACAAAAAATGATATATTTACTTTGGGCACAATTGCCCAATAGAGAGGCGATGCGATCAAAAAAAATTTGATTGATAAGTCGATACTTTACTTTACAAATATGGTAAGTGAAGTATACGTCGTTTGTCTATTATTATTGTCTACTTAAACTTCAGCGACATTAACGTAATAACCTAAGAAGATGAAAAGAATATTAGTCGCAGATGTCGTACTTATAGCCTACAGCACTATCGAGTGGAATTGCCCCCTCCCGAAATAGTCAACACAAACGGCCACCAATTTTTTCAGATCAGGATAAATACGTAAGCTTTGCATTAAAATGCTCCTAAGATGTAACATACCATTAAAAAATATATCATATAAATGTGAAATAACAATAGGAACACAACTTCAAATATATTGGACATTCAAATTACGTGAAATGACAGCAAAACACGTAATCGTCTATAAAACACACCACGCCACGAGATCTGGACTTGAGACTGATTCAGATGAGACAGCAGAAATGCAGTGAAGGCCAGTGGCGTCTCCTAAACACGAAAATATACGTAAAACTGTGGTGAGCGCCATTTCCCACTGAGTGCCATTCCCACCCTCTGTATATCAAAAGAAACTGTCCTTCTTGTTTTGACGTCAGCAATAAACAAGCCGCCTTATTTTATAGACGTTCTTGTGAATCACCCTGTATACATTTGATCTCCCTTCTAATATAAATGGATAAAAAAATTAAAAATTAATGACTATTCCATTTCAAACTAGGTCATGGTTCAATGGGTATCAGCAACTCTATCGGATCCAACACTTTCGATATTCTACTTTGTCTGGGACTGCCTTGGTTCATCAAAGCCACATTCATGCCCACCATTGCTGGTAAACACTGGGTGAGTATCAAACAGTTTTTCCAGAACTTGGAACCTGCCAATATTGGAGAGCCTCAAGGTTCCATTTTGGGACCTACATCTGTCACTCATGTATAACTATTCGAACTGAAACCTCCCCATTGAACATAATCCAGAGCATTAGTAATCACAGAAACACTAACTTCTACCTATGCTGACTTGGTCGAATAATACTGACGTACTTTCGGTGTTTGTGCAGTTTCTTCTTGATGGGAAAAATTGGTATCGATATACATACGCATTGGTTTTCTGTCATGATCAACATCTTGGTTTTCTTAACTATAGAAATATTATCGCAGACGAGTAACTCGACCTAACATATTCATTTTTAGTAAGGTTGTTGTGGACTTTCATTGTCTGAAGAAACAAAAAAATGTTATTCTTTGCAATTTTATTAGTAATTAGTTTCAGCTGAGAGAAAGCTAGATAGAAACGAACACAACTGGGGAGGCAAGTCATAAGATGGAAGTTTGGCTATGAGTCCTTGGTGCCAAACGCGATCAAATGCCTTGAAGATATCTAGTGCAACGGCCAGAGTTTCACCATATTTTTCGATAGATTGCTGCCAATCATGTGAGACATAAGCAGGCAGGTTACCGGTTGATCTCTGGTGCCGGAAACCATATTGTCGATCAGTGATAATTCCTGGAGCGTTCTAGATATTTCATGAACTCGATGTTGATAGCTTTCTCCATGACCTCTATATAACAGATAGTAGTGCGATAGGTCTGTCTGTCTATCTGTCTATCAGATAATGTTCTTCTTGACGTGTTAGGTATATATGTTTGCATCCCCAGCATTATGATCTTACAAATTGCCTCGGCACATTGTGTTGGATCACTTAGAGAGAAACACACTCTTTCCCATGGAATGCTGAGAAAAACATGCGAAGACATGCGAGTTATGAACTTATCAAACAGTACTCCTGACCGACTATGAGTATTGGGCCAAACAAGGACTCTCATGTTATACATTATATCTTGTACTGCCCGAGTACTGGAATTCTTTTTTTTTTTTAGGTGGGCATCAACTCTGCAGGGATAGAATATAGCGCCATATCCCTACTTTCCACGCTCTTGATGCTGTACGTGGCTTTTGCCTTCAACAAATTCCAACTGGACAAGAAAGTAGGACGTGCATGCTTATTGATGTATGCAGTTTTCCTAATTCTAGCCAGCTTGATCGAATTGAACGTCTTCTTCAGAGTTAACCTGCCGACATGTGGTCGGTGAAGGACTGAAAAAACTGTAAAAGTGCGCGTTATTAGTGTGAATTTTTAATACAGTGCGTCCCAAAAGTAGCTCTTAAATTCGACACAAATTCTAAACACCTTCTTCAATTCTTCTGTATGGTAGGTAACGTACGTGTAGCCCTACAGATCAATTCTGAGTTAACTGGGAATACTTTGTTAATTTGTCAGATCTACTTCACAACAGGAGCTCACAAATCAAGAGGAGAACAAATTCCATTTTTTCCAACAAATAAGAGAGACAGAAACAAGTAAATATTTCAAATGCTGAGAATAAAATTCCATATTTTGGTTTGCCTGTTCATTGAGGAATCTTCTTTAACACCAATCTGAAAAACTGTTTGAAATATGTCAGTAGCTTTTCATATGATGATTGCAGAACTAATCTCCTTTTTACAAATTAGCGTAGACAAATAAATGACAACTGAAAAAAATATGTTGAGCAAACAGTGTTGATTTTTATGTTGTAAAAGGAAGATCACCAATATCATTCATAGCAGATTGACCACGGCCCACAATGGGAACCTTGTGGAATTGAAAAATGAAAAAACCAATATTTCCATCATTTAATAATATCAATTTTTCTATTTCCATATATCAGAACTCAAAAGTTTTCGATTCAACAAAAGATAGAAAGACTGTGTATCGAATTTAACGTTATTTTTGGGACTGTTTATCCATCATTACGTGTCCATATAATGTAGAAATCATGCTCATTTCGGAAATTTTTAAAAGTGTATGACCTACTCAAAAATCAATATGACAATAAGACAAAACAACTTCATGGTTTATACTGTGAATTCACGGGGGAATACTAGTTACTCTCCATAAATGTAATGAAGCGTATCTATTTTTTATAAAAAAAGTTCACCAATACATCTCATTAGTTTTAGAACGTGACTACGATTCATCAAGTGCGGAGTTTGATCTTTAGCTCATTTGGTTCCATCATTTTATATATGACGTGCTTTTAGATAAAATTTTACTGTTACGGTTCCGCACTTGCGGTCTCGTATACACTACCTTAGTTTCAATAGATCTTATGGACATTATCTCAGAGTATGTTAGTGTGTACATAAAATCACTATTTAAGGAAGTATATGTATCAATAATGAGTTTATTTAGAGTTTAGGTAGAGACAATTTAAACGGGTATGTGTTTTTCAGTTTCTGTAAAATACACATCCTGCAGAAATATTATTAAAAAATTATTGAAAAATTGTTAATATTTTTTTCAGTATCAACCCATGATTACAAGCAATCAGTGTGAAGTTGCCACACTGTTTTAGCATTCTGGCCACAATTCAGAAGTTATGAACGAGTTGAATTTAAAGGTGGAGTTGCTAGGTTTCTTAAGGTGCGTATTCACTAGAGCATTCGTTCCGCATGAGCATTGAATGAGCACATGAGATGCTCGGTTCAAGCTCAGGCTGCTCGGTTCAACCTCAGACTGCATCAGGCTGCGTAGTGTCTCCTGGCACATGAGCATGAACACCGCTCCGCAGTCAGTAGCGAACAAATATTCATACTCATCAATATCCAAATTAAATAACTCTGGATGCAAAAATAGAAATTATTTTGAAAAATCAATTGTGTCGATTTTGCTCCAGTAACTAGGTGATCGTACTCAGAATTGTCCCTAGAGTCAAAAAAGGTAAATAATATACAGGGTGTTCTATTTGGAATTCCCGAATTGAGGTCGTTTCCGGTGAAGAATATTTTCTTTCAAGTCGACGTGATATCCATTGTTAACTGCTATCCGTTTTATGATATTTAGTGATTTGCTGAAAAAAGAAAATTTCAAATAATCTTAACACATTCTCATGATCATTGCTCTTGTAGTAGTTTCGAAGTTGATTGGAATTTATACCCATACAGTGTGACTCATTCAAGATAGAAGCACCCTTACAAAATTTATATTTTTAAACAGATTGAAATTATTTTTTTTCGTTAGGTAGAATTTTAAAAAGGCTACTAGGCCACCAAATTTCATGGATAAATCTTCATTTCCAGGGCCACTTATCTTATTTTCCAAAGTCAAAAATGAAAAAAAACTACTAACGATTTATTTTGAGAAATATGCCGTTTAGTCAACCAACCAGTTCAATTTCAAAACTTTTATCAGAACTTCGACTATACTCGATTCAGAGAGTCTCGAAATATCACTGACTATAATTTCATTGTGTACATTGAAAAAGGAGATTAGTTGTCCCTGGAAATGGAGATTTATCCAAGAAATTTGGTGTCCTAGTCGACTTTTTGAATGTCTACCTAACGAAAAAAAGAATCATTTCAATCGGTTGAAACATGTAAGTTTTATAAGGGTGCTTCCATCTTAAATGGGCCACACTGTATATATTTACCGCATTGTACTTTATGGCGTGTTTTGGAAATGGATCTCACTGTATCATTAGTCGACATTTGTTTAGTTTGTTAGAGTTTAGAAAATGACATTTATTTATTTCAGTAATCTGATATTTGCTAGCCCTGTATAATACGGCATGCGTCAAAACTCTTGAACACTGTATGGGTGATTCTTTCACATCATGTATGCAACGATCCAATTTCTATTATGGAAGGGGCGCTACCTAATAGCTCTGAAGGCAAAATGCTCTCATCCGAAGGTCAATCTCGAAATTGATTATCGTTATCTCTCATACTTACACCCCTACTCGAGATACATCGTCCCTTCATAATCATCGACAAATATGTTCGTTCCGTCTTGTTTAACACCCACATCTACCCATAACAGTAAATCACATATTCTGCCTCATTCTATTCGATTACAGCTTACGAGGGATCAGTTATGCTCTATAGGAAGCACCTGATACAAATTGATTACTATCATACTTAAATAAATTGGCAGTGGCTACAGGTTACAGCAAAAGATAGGAAGACAAGTTAGGTGCATCAAAAAGGCGGTCAGACAGATTTAAGGTCTCAAATTGCGGATCGACCTCATAGAGATGCCCTGCCTATACCTACACAAATACCTTTGAAGTTTTGCAGTGAACATGAACTATCCTTTTCTATAAAATTTGTGGGCGAAAGGGGCGACGACTGTGGTGAAATGTTATGGACAGTTTTTTCACATTTAGAGTAAGGTCCATAATACAAACGAAGAATGACAACTTGATCCGAATGAAATGAGCGGACATACACGAAACTACCCGAATGAATACAGACCTAACATGTATAAGGCCCTCGCTTGTAAACAAACAAAGTTATACTGACTTCAAGACAAGGGTGGAGATTTTTTGACAGATCAGTTTTCAGCCAATGAATGAACTAGAATAAGAAACCTCTGTTCTGGTTCATTCCACAGTTTTCTCGAATTTTCCAGCAACTTCGGACGTTCATCGTCTCAATCGTTGAAAGATTTCTAAATCGTTCAAAATTTCACAAAATTTCAATTGGTTGAATTCGCAATCGTCTTCAGGTGAATACTGATAAATTCAGATGCTACGTAATGTTTTTATAGGTCGATTATTACAGTCTTCTGGTTTGCGTAGTTTCGCGCTTTTTCGTCACTCCAAAACGGTCCAACACGTTTATAATTTTTACGCTTGTTTAATGGAGGCACTATTGGCCTCGATATAGACGGTTTCTATAAAATTGCGTTTGAATCAATGTTCCTTTCTATGAATAACACCAGCCTCGTCCGGAATAACTCGATGGTGCTCTATGTTTGGTTATTCTTACGCATTATGTCCTCTTGGTCTCTCCGATGTAGGACTCTCCACATTCACATGGAACCTCGTAAATGCAGTTTTTGTTAGATTCTCTGTCCCTTTGTTTCACATCAAACCGTCATACCCCTACGAACGGCAGCCCTCAATAGTCAAAACTTGTGCGAGCCAAGTATTAACGAGGTCTTACCTTTTCACGTGCTATTCCTAGCACTTTCTTGGGTCATCAGAAGAAAAGTCTGCCGTCGCTAAGCTTTGAACCTCCAACGACCGGCAGCCAGAATGATGACCTAACCTAACCACTCAGCTACCTGACTCTTAATACCCCCACTACCTCTTTCATACAACCACACATGAATTCATAAATCATTATAACATTTTTTTTGTGTTTTTGTTGTTATATTTAATTTTTTTTTACTTTTATATATTGCAGTCGTAGATTAAGTATAGTGTGCAACTACTGTAAAAATTACTTTTCACCTTGAAAGGCTACTAACAACCTGCCATTCCTAGGGAGAACAGTGCTCTCATAAACATTAGCTTCACAATATACTGTTAATTATTGATGATGGGGTAAGAACTACACCGGTTGTATTTTGTGACAAACTCTTACTTTCGCTTTGCTATTCATTTATTCATTAGATTCTATATTCTTTCGAGAATTATGAACTAGTGGGACAGAAGTAAGATATTCATGTATGCAAGCTGAAACCTTTGACAATATTGCTAGCATCCGATGTAAATTCATGGAGTAATACATAGACAATATTTTGCTGTACTTACAAGGCCTGCTCCCAATTCCACTTTCCTCAGAGGCCTTGTGATACTCATAAACTGTAGGAAAAGTAACACAGAAGTCACAGCTTGAGTAACTCTGCATGTATCACAGTTCTACACTCAACTCTGGCTGGGTTTCATAAAGAACTAACTGACTAGAGATGACTTGACAGAAAATAGTTATTTATGATACAAGTTCGTAAAGTCTTTTTATGAGCTTGAACTCTGTTGAAGGGGACAGCCAAGTTCAAAAAACATGCGAGTACAAAAGCTCTTGAGAAAGTGTATCATACAAAATTTTTTCTACGACAGTGATTATTTCGACAAATTGTAGCAATTGTATCAATAATTCGAATGTTTCATGTCATGAATTGTCTGCAGGTGGTCATATTATCAAATGATGACTACCAAATAAAATTTGACATAAAATACTGTATTTTTTGGAAATGAATGAACAGTATGTGAAAAATTACTTCATACACAGTTGATGTTTTTACGCACTGTTGATTTTTTTACGCACTTGTATCAATTTACGCACTGTCGTATATAGAAACATAATTGTTGATGCCAAGTCCCTTCTTTCAATCATTTGGTTATTGTACAGATTATCTAACTAGTAGGTAGTGCAGAGAAGCTTCATTTTCAATGAATGAATATCAGAATTTTAAACAGTGTGGAAAAGCTAACTTCAAAGAGAAGACATTCGCCTCAACAAATAACAAATTAACAGTTGTTATAGAAACTTCCTGCCAACTATTCAAAAATATAATAAATGTCATCAATCTTTATATTGAAATTAGCGGTGTCAATGTCAAATCATCCTCACTATTACTAATCTTTTTCGAATACTTCTTTTTTTAACGAATTTTGTAAATACTGATGTGAAATGTCAAATTATTAGAACGTTAACAAACTTGATTCGATCTTATATTATTTTTTCTTCGACCATACAATTTTATGAATCTGTTGGAACCAAATTCATCAGATGTGTGCCATGTTGTTTGAGAAATGGGGATTTTTCTGGACGATAAATGGTACTTCACCTATAAAATATGGCAGATGGAATGGAATATTCCCATTCAATAAGCATACTGGTTTCGAAGACTAGACGAATATTGAATTTAGGTATATTATCACTAATATCACTGAAGCTGACATTCGACTATCTATAAATATAACGACTCTATCACAAATATATCAACAATTATGTGGTACTGGATTATCAATACATTGCTTCACGGATCACTTAGGATTGAAGTATAAATAAAAAATGGAAAAATACAACGGATTTATCTCACATCTATTTATATTGTATTTATTTACGTTGTAATTTATGTTTCAAATCACGATGTTTAATTGTAGCAAATTTGATACTAATTTGTCTCGTAATTGAAGCTGATAAATGAGATACATCATCGAAGAAGAAAACAGTGATATATGGAGTTTACTAATAAGTAATATTCAATTTTTCTCCAAGTGTTAGCTCTGCACTTGAAGTTTTTAACAGTTTATTCTGGTTGGAAATCACGACAGATTATCATATCTCAATATTGTAGATACAAATGGGATTAATGTCAAAATAAAAAAAGAATTCAGTTTTAGAAAATTGACCTTATTAGCAGTTCACTGTTTTCATAGTTGAATATACTCTCTGGCGAGAGTTTTGTTAGGATTCGACTATGTTAGTCCTGACATTTAAATATACAAATTGGCAGGTTATGGTATCAAAGAAAATGCTTTTTTATGGTCACTAGTTTTTTAAAACACCTTAAACAGTATCTATGCCTTAGGAGTGAACAAAATGATGATTCAAATAAAAATATCCTCCCTTGTGGGAATATGAATGGGTATCTCACAAGGTTCCATTCTAGAGCCAGTTTTATTTTTGTTATATACACATTCACATCGCTGTGTACGCTGATGATATCTCGGTCATTGTTGTGGATACATCTGATAATTGGCTCGCACAAGTTTCACAAAAAACAGTTTTAAACAAACAATCCTGAAAATTTAGTTATGAGACCAGAAAGAGAGAGAGAGCCCAGTTTGAATCATAGACTCACTCGCAATCAGGTCCTCCTTGAGGCATGTTCGGTATCTGACAGATGTAATGTAATTCCCTTCGAGGTATAGGCCAGGGAAGTAGTAGTTTTATTCTACCAGATACTTGCCAACACCGATGGAGAAAAGTTTATTTCGACTTTGTCGAAATTATTACCATAATTTTATGTCCATTTCAGAGTAAATTCCTCAGATCATGTCCAAACTGTGCGTTGTTTTCAATACAGTTCATTAAAGAGTACCTTCAAGCAACCTTCAATAGACTAGGTTGAAATAAAAACAGATTTCTCTATGTGCGTGATATTTCTGATTCCGCGATATTTGTTTCACAAGCGTTATCTGTTGGGTCAAAGCACTTGACATATTTGTGATATCAAATGGAATGATATGAAAATTGGTTAATCGAATAACCAACCAAAATCAGTGCCAATATCCTTATGATGGCATGTGCAGAAAAATATATTTGGAATACAGCTCGTGAACATACAGATTTCGCTCACAAACACACCAAATTCTATAGAACACAGTAAAAAATGTGGCGATCTGTTTCGCTTTCATAGACATTGTCACCAATATTCACAATACAATCTCTTAATTTGAAAGCTTTCCAATTCGGTGACATAGTTTGGGTCAACCTATTCAGTGTCAAACACGACACTAAATTCATCAGCTGCTTTACAAAAAACGACCCTATCCTTGCTTTTTCGAGTCCCGGATCATGCAGAGAAGGGGATCTAAACTCCTGATTACTTCATATGCTCCATCCAGTACAATTATGCCATGAAGAATCTTCAAACTGAAAATTACACGGATTCACTATTTGGAATCTTGAAACGGACATTTCAGATTGCAAACTTCTGCGAAGATGCATCATTTAGCTAGTTTTTACGTAAAGCTCAGCCCCTCTTTAGTATATATTACTTCAACTAGGTTAGGGAAGGATCAAAACAGCAAGCATTTTAGTTGCTTTAGTTGCTTTTCTTTTCGTAGAATTCTGATTACTAGATCTCTGAGTTTATGCTGATACCTGCCACGAAGAAAGTTTGTGAATGCGTTTGCCTTTCATAGGAGCGAAGTTGTTCCACCCCTAACAAGTATGCGATTCTTTGAAATCAAGATGGACCACGATGCTTCCGTCTACGCATAACATCTTTTCCGCAATCCTCGCATCGTTCTGTGTTAAGATGAACTGTGGCATATATATCGATCCCAAATTTCATTCCGATAGGATGCGTTTATTCTCCCACCACCTCCTATTGTTTCGAGGTATATAGTTTGAGCTCATGCATGTAAGATTAATGAGTGATCGTATAGCCCAATTATTTGATGATCTTTGCTCATTCATCCGTTTATATACCTGGTCTACTGAGGAAAGTATTAGCACATACAAGATTTTTTTAACTATCCAATCTAGCATCAGGGATTACTAGCCAAGGTTCTGACACAACTGGTGGTTTCCCTCACCCATTTCTGGTTAGCCTGGCTGCCTCTTCGGTTTCGTGGATACCTGAGTTTCCTGGGACCCATATAAGACTCGCTTTTATTCGTTTTGTCAGGTTTCCCAGTTATTTCGGCACTCAGCCCGGAACACTGAGGCGTATTCGCCTAGAGAAATAGATATTCATTTTCCTAGTCCTCTCTTGTGCTGTATACCAGACTGTAACGGCAGGAGGTACGTTCGATGCTATGTCATTACATTTTTTCCTTGTTGGAACGACAATGTTCGGGCCTGATCTGGAATTCGGAATTGGCGGATGTCGTCCCTTTCCACCAGTAGGGTGGGAGAGCTCTCCTGTGCCTAGATTCAAATGGGAAAGTGTCCGTGGTTTGTTTCTTCAGTACGCATGGCTTCATGTTCAATGTACAGATGCAGGTGGCAGTCCTAGTAGAGCTTCAAGAGCTCTCCAATCTTTTAAGGGGGCCCGTCGAATTTATTCGCAAGGCATGGAATATCCATGTTGAGTGGTTGCAGATACTTGAAGTTTCCACACGATCATCAGCCAATGGGTTATCCACAACACGTCCTTGGAATAAGCGAGGTTTATCGCAGAATTTCATGTTTTTCACGATATTTTTCGTCCGACTCACTAGTGACTTCTTTGCAGCTACCAGCATTCACTTTACCATAAAAATGCACTCAACTCTGTCTAATTCCACTGTGGAATATCTAATGTACAGGACGCATTGATATGAGGTGAGGTGAGGTAGTCTTAATTGTGTGGGCATGTTGTCCACCATCTACTGGATAAGAGACGCGTGTTGTCGTGTCGCCGACTCGATATGAGCTTTCATCTCGTGTATGCGTAGCTCATGCTCCTCAATCAGAGGGTATCCTTCTTCTCTTTTTGGGACAGAGCCTGAGCAGCACCGTAAACGAGAGTCAGGGTTGATTTGCTAGATGTCAGCACAGATCAAGCATTCTCGCCCTGTACTCCTTTCGGGCGGACTCAGTGCTCTCATGGCAATGCAGAAGGTCATCCCTCATATAATCAATCCACTTATAATTACCAATGATTTTCTTGAATTCAATTTTCATTTTCATTCGGTTCAGCCTCGCGCCATAAAAGTTATACTTTTCACTCAAAATTGATTTTCGCATTCAGTGTTTTGACGCCCCCTTGCTACTTGACGTCCAGAGCTACTATTCCTCTCGCTCTACCCTAGGGCCGCCACTGGGTTAGCCTAGAATACCTATGGGAGTGCGTCTGACCTGCCGATCTGGTTTTGCACCTGTTGCTCAGAAAAGTGGTGTTACACCTCAAGGTCTTGGATGATGGTTGCTCTCCAGCTTAATCATTATTATTATTATCACGTTGTAAACTTATGGATGTTGTTTTTTACCCGCTTGGCTCCGCAAGAGATATCACCAGACATTTACAGTTCAGTGAGTCAGATACCTGTTAGATCTAGTACAATATCTGTCACGGTATTAGCCCCGTATGTACTCATTGAAGAGAATTGATGGGAGTGCATATTCATTTCTAACTCTTTTCAGTTCATCAAACCTATCAACAGAAGATGACAGGTGCAATTATCTCGAAACGTCTTGAGAACTAGACAGTACTGAATGCCATGAATCCATTCTACACTAAAACGAATTCCGAAAAATCATCTCAATGACATAACACATAGGTCAGAAATAGTGCAAACGCTTTCAATTTCATTTCAATAACAGTAAAACGTTATCGATAACATTTGTATGAACTCTTCCTTCTTTAGAGATAACCGGCAATACAGAGGTTATGTTTTCAAAATAATAACTTTCCACTGCTGATAGGTAGATAGCGGAGGGTTAGAACAGTATTTAGTTAAAGATCACTCGTTCGACGGGTTTATTCGAATTTTGGAAGTTTTATTCTTCGGATCGGCGCTTGCTAATTGCCAATTAGAACCCGGTGTCAAAGGTCAAAATAATTTGACGCAGTTTCATCTTTCATGAATAATTTGTGGTGCGCGTATGTTTCCATAATTTCAATGCTTATTTGATTATTAATCTTGATTCTTTCCATATTATGGCAATGCTTTTGAGGACTAGACGTAGTAATGTTGCCCTAGGGCTTAAAGTAGTTTGTATCATTTCGGTGACTTTAACTTATGTGGTAATTGGTGTTTTGTCAAGATGGTCACTTAAAGTTGAATCAGGTGAGATATTATGTATTATTTTTTTGTTACTATGGCAACTCGATCATTTAGCAAATTTTTAATAACCAATTATAATACTCTCACATTGAAACGTTTTCGTCTCAAAAAATGCAAATAAAATTAAACAAATAACTGGTTCAATGGTTCTTAGATGATCTGAGATTGTTGAGAAATAATATTCACAGCTTCAAACAAATATCAGATGCAATACAATATTACAAATGGTTGCATTGCATACACAAAAAGAAATAGTATGGTAGCGATATGATATCTGCAAAAAAATGGCGTATGATGAATACATTACTAAGTCCAAAAATAAATCTAAAAAAAGGATGACAGTTATTTAGAACCTATTATACTAATCGTCAAAGACATGGCGTTCTACAAAGGTCCGTTTCGGACCCTCTCTGATTCATCATTCATACAGGGTGTGATCAAACCTCTTGCACCGTAAAGCATTCTTCAAGAGATTATCAATAATGCATGACACATGGGGCGTCTCTCGATATATTTTTTCTTTTCCGTGATATTCCCACTGTTAACTTTTGAAATTGACGCGCTATATAGAATAATATGGGCATTACACACATACTCAATAGAAGTCATTGCTTTGAATAAAAGAAAGATGGAAAAATATGTCTGTCACTCAACGATAACAAATAAAGTATTTCCCCTTTACCAAAGACTCGGTTTATACAGAGTTCTAAATGCGTCTTTTGATAACCAAATTGCTCTCATCAAGGGTATTTATTTCTCGCATCAATATATAAATAGCACAACCTTAAGCCGAAAGGATTTTTTCGATTCAATTGAGTAATGAAATGAAACGTTGGTGTTCCCCATTTCAATCGAAACCTAATTTTGGCAATAAGATTTAAAGAACATTGCGAAAGTATTTGCTTGCTTAAAACTTCACCTAACAGATATCTGTTAACATTTTTTGTTCAAAGACGAATGTCTTATTTTTCGACCCCAAGCAACCCCAAGCAACTCGAAATTTAATGAAATGTTAACAGGATATGCAAATCTATTTTGTTGATTCATTCTGCTCTGTACGGAAAATTCATCGTATACCATATTTCTTGTTTATTGGTTCAGAGTCCCGATAGAGCAAATATTAACCGACTACCTAAGTACCTATTTGTTTATCTAGACAGGTTGACGGAAAAGTTTCATAAGGTATTTGTTTTGTGGTCCAACAGCTTATTTTATTTCTTTATTGTGCTTCGCCCAAGTGATATGCCTGATAATAATACTAGTGCATTTCAATTCATTATTTTTATCTATTGAGGTTGATGATTTGTTCTCAAGAAGTTTAGAGGTGATAGACATTTTGTCAATAGAAAACTATCTTTCAAATACAGAATACATTTTTGGAAATCCCAAGATTTTTCTAGTTGTAGGGTAGGGGTTGAGATATAACAGAAAATTGTTGTTAACTGCAAAATTCACATTATTCCCAGAAAAAGTCATACCAACTCATTGTCCCTTCCCAGTTTCACAGATATTATCATCCCTTTCAATAATAAAATTGTCTTACTTTTATAAATTTTTGTTTAAATGTATTTTCGAAGATATTTAGGGTGTTAACTTTTGACTGAAACAAAGTAGCAAATGTGAGGTGAATATTTGTCAGAAAACAATTACTTTCCCTTACCAACATTGACCTACATCTGACAGGTATTTGTGCAACATTTAGCAAGGAAGATACTTTTGCAAGTACTATTTCAATCAAAAAATAAATAATATCGCGACCTATGTTTTTGCACTATTATTCGAGTTTAATGGCCATCGTTTTTTTTTTGGAATTATTTCCTAACGTTCTGTTAGCGCAAGTGGCCAACATTTTCCGCAAGTTGCGTTTATGATGCCTCAGGAAGTCTTCCTCATTAATTACAGATTCTTTGTTCGCAACTGTAATTGTTATTGCGTTGTTATGGTGGGTCCATACAATGAGCGCTACGAACGGAGCGAGCACCACCAATGTGTCGAAAATAATGTTTGTCGTGTTTAGGCAAAACACATGTTTTGATGGGTACACATTGTTCGCGAGCAGCAGGAACGAACACAACAAACGCAACGAACGGAGGGAGCAGCACGAATGTAACAAAAATCATGTTCGTCGTGTTTAGACTGATTGCGGCGTTCCGCGTGCTTGCAACCACCCAAAAAATTTGAATAATCGATGAATTACCAAAGATGACCAAAACAACTGAAGAAGTCAGCTACTGGCGCTAACGAAGCGTTAGCTTTAGCGTTATTTTGTGGGAATATGTGTATTTTGACTCCGTTGGAATTATTTTATTCAATTATTCCCTAGTATGTCTGCCTGTTTCACATGTGTGATTATTCAATGTTAAATAGATGACATGTCACTAGCTAAATTTGATTTTCATTTTCAGTTGATGAGTCGTACACGTTCTCAACTGCTCGTCATCTACTCCTGTTTCAAAATCAGACGAAGAATTGCACCCCACCAGCCATAAATGAATTCCCATCCGATGGATTCACAAGAGATCAACGCCAGAATGGGTGGATCATCATACATGCCCTGATAGCATGTTATTTATTCATCCTTTTGGCCATAGTGTGCGATGACTACTTCGTTCCAGCGATAAAAAAAATCTGTGATAGTGAGTAACATACTATCAGCTATATCTCAAGAACCAATAATTGTTCATCACTTTATCGTCAACTTTCTGTACAGAACTGGTTTTTCGTGACTTTGATTTTTTTAATAGAACATTCGATAATACAAATTTTTCGTAACTTGATTTTTTTCGTATATCACATTGTTTTTGACCAAACTCTTAATCAAAACTAACAAAAAGTGGGACATCCCTGTTGTTTGAACACAAAAAAATAATCAGCACGTTCCAAGATCTTTTTAGGGCAATAGAAAATGTATACCGGCGTTCATGGCATCACATGTTAAAAGGTAAGGGCCTCCCTTGTGCGCACAAGTCTCTCGAGGACTTCTGATGGTTGCCCGTAAAGGGGCAGCCGGTAGACCAAAATAAAAATTTCAACAACTACAATGAGTCCTGATTTGCTTAGGGTCAGTTCATTTCGAGATGATCCTCAGATCAACTATACTTGGTTCCGCTGCTAGATGGTAAGTAGTGAAACCATGCGAGATTAATTGATCTGGGGATCATCTTGAACTGAATCACCGAACCTTAGAAGTATACTTTGAACTATTGTCCATAGTAACAACTTAACGGAGGTCATAAGTATCGGCACGTCTGAGATGATGTTGGATAAAATGACTTCAACCTATTGCTTTGATTTCTATCATACAAGACGATGAAGACACATCAATGTACCTACCAGAGCCGTCAACATAGCAAATCTGCTAAGACATGAGGTAGGTGCTGGGATATATAGTGCGAGGCCTAGGAAGGACGTTAAGCTTCTATATTCCAAGCAAAGTTAACGACCATTTCCTATAAACCATCCCATAGTCATTTTCTATGACAGTCAAGCAGAAATGAAGGTCCTGCAATCATGTACTCTCCGGAATCAGTATGGAAGACACATATCAACCCCAACAATCTTGAATAACAGAACACGGTGAAAATTGTCTGGGTACCAGGTCACAGGGTCCGGGGGTATGAGAGTGCAAACAAGCGCATGGATAGCACCAACTCTTATTGGACGTTGATCATCCTGTGGAATGACGTCCGGAAGTAGTCCTCAAAGAAATGGGTTAGGAACTCATCATCAACCGTCCTGAGAAAATATTTCAGGAAATACTCCTACTGGATATCTACAGAACTACCGGTCTGAGCTGGAGTTCTCTCAGTAAGGTGGTAGAACTCCTGACAGGGTACTGAAATATGAGAAAACATCTGTATCTGCTGAGGAAACACCAAGACTTCACAATGAGAAGGTTTCTTTGATAAGGAGTAAGGAACCACCTTCCATCTAGGATTTGAATGCGAAGCTCTTGATAGCACGAGGATGAATATGTTTAGATACTGTGCTGCAGAAGATACTGTCCCGCTGGAAAACCTTGTGAGAGATCTCCGAGAGTCAATCAAAAGATCCGAATCATGGTAATCGATCTCTTGTTACTAATAATGCAAATGAATTCCAGAAATGAAAAAGTTGAGGATAGAGGAAGAAAAAATTATACAGTTGCAGAAACCGTTCAACATCCTCATTATAATATTGATGTACCTTTTGTGTTTCAGGTTTTAATATGAAAGCTGACATAGCCGGTGCTACTTTCATGGCAACCGCAAGTTCTAGTCCAGAATTATTCATCAACTGTGTGGGTACGTTTGTCACAGAAGGAGATTTGGGGGTTGGCACCATTGTTGGATCAGCGGTATTCAATATTCTAGCTGTACCAGCCTGTTGTGGCCTTTTTGCCAATATGGTGAGTTTCGGCCAAACGAAACATTATTATTGTGTTGAAAATTCATTTGGGAAGAGTGTGATGTACAATATGTGAAGCTTTCACATGTTGTGGGTATATAGTGGTTTTTTAAATTCTCAGTTGAAATAGGTTTCCATTAATTTTTATTTGTTCTATAAACAAGTTACAATTTTGTTACAAATATGCTCGTGTTTTGCTTTCATCTGTACTCTTGATAAACAATAATAATTTTATATTTGTTGAAGAAGGTTCCTAAAAGTTACTATAGAATATTGCCAATTCATAGAAATCATGTTTTTTCAAAATGTCCTAAACTAAAATAAAATTGAACTCTATTTTTACGAAAGAGCTCACTGTTAATACAAAATATTTTAAAATTCCCCTCGTATGGTTTTATGGCGCTCGAAAACAGCATGTGAGAATATATATCACGTCTTCGAATGTGACCTTTCTAGAAATTGTGAAACTGAAAGTTGAATTTAAATTTGTGCAGATGTGGACTGAATGACTTCTTTGTCGATAAGTAATTTTCAATAGGTTCTTGGTATGAAACGACCTGCGATATTATTCCTTTAAAAACTTTGCATGAGGTTTCAACTTTCAATATACATTAGGTCTTTCTAATGGATGCTATCAGTATATAGTGACATTCAAAAAGTACAAAACAAATGGAAAAAATCTTTGTGATTTTTCAAGGACCCCACTCACGGTCCAACTATGCTGTACAATTTTGTCGATTTCGATAAAATTGAACGCAATTTGATCGTGTATTTTTACCATTCAACCGTACGATATGACTGCAAAACGAATTATTTGTTGATGAATTTTAATTTCAATAGGTAATAGCATCACATACCGAGAACTTTATGAGAGACTTCTTCGATTTGTATAAAGTACACGTGTGCATCTGGAATATAAAGTCGTCATTATATCATAATGAAGCCATTAGAAAAAGAGCTATGGATATTTTGGTTGTCAAGTTTCAAGATTTCCAACAAGAATTGTACTACAGTGGCATACAATTCAGTCGTACTGCTGAATTCGATCGTGTGTTGGTCCCTTTTACTTAGGCTCGTCTTGAAACCTACGTAGTCCCTATCAGACATTCTGAGTGATTTTCAGTTTCTTGGAAAAAAAGCAGTTTTGAAAATTAACAAAAATTCAAAAGTTATATTTTTTGGAAAGTAAGAAATATTGGATATTTTGCGATAGTAATTCATTGGCAGAGATCGATTAGAGTTTTTACAAGCCATTTGAATGGGAATCAGTCAGTTAAGTCAGGTATTATGTCAAAAAAATTGTCTTGTAACAACAAAAATCATACGTTTTTGCACCGCCACCGCCAAAGAATTGTTTATCAAACTCGATATATGTGATACATTTATCAATGTTTATGATACGTTCCTCAATCTTTTATTCGGTCAAAACAATGTTTTTTTATGGAATATCTTCGACTTTCAATAAACCTGATTGAAAACGGCAATGAAGCGACAATAAGTACGCAATTGGTTTAATATTACGCGCGACATTTTTCCGTAGAAAAAAACGTTCGGTTTTCAGCCATTTCACAACGTTATTTCAACGTCCTTGTGCTCATTGGGTGAAAATCGTTTAGTATATATTATAGGTGCTAGGTAGGTTTCAAGATGAGCCTAAGTTGATGACTAATTTTATTTTAAATAACAACTAAATATTTTTTCCATTTGTTGCATACTTTTTGAATGTCACTGTACTTGAACTTTCACTCCAAGTTTTCATTTTTTGTTCTGAACTGTTGTAGCCGCTGAAAGTAGCAAATACTAACACAATATCCATTTTTTTACGACGTCAATCTGTGAACATTCTTCTCGTGATACATGAAAAATCTTTGAAGTGAATATTTGCCTAATGCGCGTTTTGACTTTCAAAATATATGCAGGAAATCATGCCATGGGGCACACACATGAGCACAGGCTGTAAATATTTCAAGGCGTTGGAGTCACACATGTATCCAATTTATTTTTCGCTGAATTCGAGTTTCAGAACAATGCCATCTGAACTGTATCGACGACAATCTGAAATAATGTGAGATGTGGAATGCCCAATAAAACTAGACAATGTTTTTTAGGGTGAATTCACGAAATCTGTGAATGTTCATTGACCACGTGAAAATGGGACAAAGCCATCATTTTTACTATGGGGATAAAACATACCGGGTGGTCCACCCTCAATAACTCCCAGAAGAATTATTTTACAAAAAATCGCTGAGACACGTCGAATTTTGTTTTTTAGGAGGACACCATTTGACGAGAAGATTTTATACTTCAACTACCTACTCCCCTGAGCAACCCCCTCTATAATTCTGAAAGGGAATGAGGGTCGCGTCGTACATAAATGTGAAGGTAATTCAATTCTGATACTATCAAGGCAAAATTATCCGAATTTGAAAAAGGCATTCTCGAGATATTCGAGTTCAAATGGTACATTGCTCTTCTCTAAGTAGGTGGGAGATGTTCTGACTCCAATAGCGAGAGTTTCTGTTCCCTAACCCGTTCAAAAAAAAATAAAATAAAAAATTAACCCTCATCACTGAACAAATATGAATCCGTTGTTCCTCTGTAACATTTTCGCATAATTCAGATGGCCTGTGGTAGACATCCTCATTCAGTTCATGGTGAAGATGCAACTTATACGGATAAAATTTGTGCAATTCTAGCACCCTCATTATGGAATTTCTCGATATGCCTGTTATACTAATTCAGAAAATTTTGCCCTGATAGAGTCAGAATTGAATTACCTTCACAATTATGTATGGTACGACCCCCAATCCCTATTAAAATTATAAAGAGGGTTGCTCTGGGGAGTAGGGGGATGAAAATTCAAATACCTACTTCATGTCACATGGTGTACCCCACCAAACACACCAAACAAAACTTGACATGTCGGCGAATTTTTGTAAAATCAATTTTCCGGAAGTTATTGAGGGTGGTCTTAAGAGGACCACCCGGTATATGAGTCTCCATAGGTAGAGAAGAATTATGTTGATTTTGCAGCCGCTTGATTTTCGTGTTTTAAAAACAATGCTTCATTGGCAATATCAGTCTCAAATTTTCATATGTCCAAAGAAAATTTGACCCAAATCCTTGAATTCTTCTTCGACAAAATGGATTAACGACTCTCATAAATGAAATTCTTCCGCAGGTTCTGGATGTGGAATGGTGGCCAATTAGTCGGGATAGCTTGATGTACGGAATCTCAGTAATTTCCTTGATTGCAGTATTACAAGACGGCAGAATTTACTTCCATGAAGCTTTAGCATTAATTTTACTCTACTCGTTATATATTTTTTGTAAGTATTCATTCAATTAATTCTTAGTGAAAGAGTTATTCCAAGTCGTTCCTTATCTTCCGATGAGGATGAGCATTTATTAACTACTCATACTCAGTTTGAATTTGGTTTAGTAAAATGTCTCATGATGGGTATCATAGTATTATAATATGTTTTTCACCATTTGATATAAGTAAGTAAAATACGTCACAAGTTGTAAATATGATATATGTATGCCTGAACTTCCTAAAAAGGAAACAATGTACGCTAATTATTCTATATGGATGAAGTAAAACTATTCCAGTTTCAATGTATCGACTGCTCAAGAAATTTCAAATATAGGCGAATGCTCTTTTTCATAAGTTCGAGACTATTCAGAAATTTACATTATTTCGCGAATCTCAAAATTCGATAAATTTGGGAATGCTTGGAAATTTTATCAATTGATGAAAGCTTTAAAATTTCATCAATTGGCGGATACTTTCGATCTACCAGTGCCTTAAAATACAATGAATTGGCGAATGCTCTCGTTTCGAATATAATAGGCAAAATGTGTCTTGTGATGTCATTCAAAATGTAAAAACCTTTATAAAACATACATTTTTTAACCGATTGTAATTATTGTGATATATATCAAAAATATTTAATAAGACACCAAAGGACCCCATACCGTATCAACAGAAAATTGAATTTCGGTGTCTTTGCTCTAATTTTTTATATATTGTAAAACTCGATGCTGATCAAATATTTCCACTGAATTAACGCTCTAAAATCAATATTTCCATGGTCCATGTCATTTGCCCACATTAATTTGCTCTCAGACAATTTTTCTTTCAAACAAGTCGCTCTCGCATCATTTGCTCCCAACCAATTCGTTTTCATTCAATTTTGTTATTTGCTCTCACACAATTGAAATCGTTCCTCAAGCAATCACTTATTTTTTGCTTTAACAAACATAGCTCACGTTGATATTTGGCAGTGAGAAAATAAAATACATAAATTTCTGACTAGAACGAACTAACTTGGCGTGAAAATTAAAGGAGATTTAATCAAATCCTTTGCGGAGGTGATCCAGAAACTATGGTCAGAAGCTTCGTCAGATCGTGTTGTTGATACTATCTCATTGAAAAGTCAAATTCAAAGATTTTCACCTCGCTTCATTGGATTCGCCCAGCAGGATACTCAGGAATTTTTAAGGTACCTGCTGGAGGGACTACATGAAGATGTGAACAGAATTCAGAAGTAGCCTGTGAAGATATTGGTAGAGGTCAATAGGAAATTATATGACAATGATAAAGCTGAAGTGGCTTGGACGAGTCTCTTGAGTATGAACAACTCCAAAATTGTAGATACATTTGTGGCCAGGTGAAATCTTCATAGAAATGTACACATTGTGGTCATTGTTCAGTCACGTTCGACCATTCTGGGACATTCTCTGCCGATTCCGCAAAGAACAGGACAACTTAGCATTGTTTGGATTCTTTTACTGGAGAAAAAACTTTGGATAGTGACGAGAAACCTTCTTGTTCGAAATGTACGGAGCCTCGAAAGTGCACGAAATCAATATCATTTCATAAACTTTCAGAAATTCTGATGATCCATTTCAAACGTTTTTCTCCAACATAAGGTTTCAGAAAAAAAAATTGCTGTAGACGGATTGGATATGAGCAACTATGTAAAAGAAAATGCGACACCTTGTCGTTACAACCTATAAGCTGTATCAAATCACATGGGGACTACCGATAGCGGACACTATTCGGCTTATTTTAGAACCCTTACAAAGAAACGTGGCACATACAGTATCCCAAGTTTCCATCTTGGGTATAGTGGTTAGGTTAGGTTAGGTTAGGTTGGGTTGAGAGCGTAAAGAATAGCTTGCTATATGCTGAGAGATCATTACAATTTCTTCTCTACTGTCTCGAGGAAGGGATATCGACGTGACTGTGTGCAGTGTGTGGATTCCCACGTGGTCCGTTAATGCGTCAGGTGGGGTAACAGGAGAGGCGCACAGTAGTGCGTCTGTCTTATTTATGTGGTATTATCATATCATTGCGTTCCTTGTTGCTCGCGTAGATTTCTGTCTATACCCCAGATGAAAAGTTTTCGATACTGTATACAATGACTTTTGTGTGTTACCGATTTCTGCAACATCTCTCGTGGGCAGAGAAGCATATGTACCCTTCTATGAGTCTTGCTCATAGTTATCTGTATCGTATTTTTTTTTGTTTATTTTTGACTGTTGTATTTTATATTTTGTATTTTCTTATAATTCATATATATTTTTAAATCATTAAACAAATATGAACATTTTTTGAGGAGGATGTTCTGACCAGAACAAACTAGCCTTACGTGGCCTTTGGGCGCTAGGAAAAAAAACAAATTCATTTTGTTAGGGGTAATTTCAACCAGAACAAACAAATTGTTCATCACTTCCAAAACACTGGATGAGTTCTCGTTTATTGTGCAACATCTCATCCTACAGAAGATCTTTCAATATCGTTTAGTTAATACGTCGTGTAGTTTCGTTACGGCCAGGGCCGAAAAGGAGAACTGATTATCTCCTCTCGTGAGCAGAGAGTATTTCCATTCATCTAATGGAAGCTCAACATAAAAGTAACAATTCTGTCAAATTGTCTGTCTGACCCAATCATGTTGTTCCGTTAGTGTGGTTTTTCATGCTTTGCTGACGGACTTTCCGAGAAGTCATTCATTTCATCTGTTTTTTGTTACACTTTAATTGTGTAACGTGGAAAAAGCACACAACAGACAAAGAGTGCAGAAAAATGTTTCAGGGTTACTTGATGGACTAGACTGGAATATGTTGAAGGCTCACAATTGTTTTGAAGTATCTGTTGTCAGATTCAAGTTTCATGAATGTACATGAAGAAGTAAGAAAGAGTTGCAGATAATGGCGTTTAAGGATACAATGCACTGATCATATATATTTACGGGATAACCCATTCAAAAGTGAACACCTCGAATATCTCAGTGACACGTACTGACAAGAAAGTTACAAAACTGGACACGTTCTGAATATGCAGTTATTTCCTTCGATTCTAGCGCTATCACCTCGATACCAATCCCAATAGTGAACAATCTTTCATTAAATTCAATTTTGACAAACTTCACTCAAACTGGAGCATTGTCTACCAATCTCAATCAATTATTAACCTTATTCAACTTTCATGTTGCACCCCTTAGATGAATGGGTGGAAAGAGAACTAAACGAATCTTGGAGCAATACCGCCGGCTGCAGACAGTTAAAAGACTTTGTGGCCGGCTCTAGCAAGTCAAGGATGACGTGGCTTTTAGGCAGAGATCGCCAAACACTACGCCTCCTTGTAGGAATACTAACAGGCCATAACAAACTAGGTAGACACCTGTCACTAATGGGTATAAAAGACAATCCCACTTGCCATATGTGCGAAGAAGACGAATAAACTTCGTCTCACTTCCTTGGCGAGTGTGAGGCGTACGGGAGGCTAAGATTCGAAATCTTCGGAGTCGAAAAACTCCAACAAAAGGAACTCATCGAACTAGAGTGGACGGACATACTGACCTTCACTAGAAGGTCACAAAGGTTTGGAAAGGAAGACTAGAAGAGGCAGTGTGGTTATGTGGAGAGCCGGGGATGGCAAAAAGGTCCCATTGGGGCCTACTTGCCTGGCTGCGGCAGCGGCCTCCCCATGATTACTACTACTACTACTGCACCCCTTAGAAATCAAGTAAGGCAAGTGAGTGCACGTCTCCTGTTACCCCTCCCGACGCATTAACGGACCACGTGGCAATGCGACACACCGCACTCAGCTCACGTCGATATCCCTTCCTCGAGCGAGTAGAAGAGAAATTGTAATGCTCTCTCAACATATAAAAAGTAAAAAATAATTGACAATGTAATTACTTAAATGTAAAAAAGCATATGATATGAAATTTAAATTTAAATCTCAATCCCAATCCCAATTCTGAATCAAATCTGATCATAATCAAAAAAACTCGTCCACCATCTTGGGCCGCCATCTTGAATTCATGAATTTTGACAAAACATTCATAATCTCTGACTCCGAAAACCCGCACACACTAATTTTTAATTGAATCGGACCATAATGACGATTCTCGTCCGCCATATTGGAGCCGCCATCTTTAAATTATGAATTTTGTCAAGAAATTCGAAATCTACGACCTAAAAAAAACCCTCCTCCTTTTGAAATTCTCAAGTTGGGGTCGTTTTCGGTGAAACCGGAAGGTAAAGGAGACTATGGAATATTTAATTTCTTTCAATTTTTTTAATCCAATACTCCTGCTCAGTTTGAATCTCATTCTAACTCTGGAAAGTATGGCTTGTCTAAGCAATACGTTGACAATATGACAATTTCCATGTAATGTAACTTTGCCTGAGTGGAAATGAAGTGTTTTCTTTTGCATTTGATCAGCGTCAATTTCGATGGGTCTTCGAAGAGGGGTGAATAAATTTGAATTGTCGATTATTCTTATTGAATAAAGGTTCATGCCATTTAAAGGTTGTAGTGCAGACATATTTTTTAACAACTTCTGATCTGGTAGTTGTTCTTTCGGGAAATACCTAAACTTTCCATTATAACGTTTGTGACAAAGTAGTTAATATTCAACTCAGTTGTTGAGTTTTTCTAGTTTCCAGACTCCAAGAACAGGAAGAGTATAACGAACTTTGTAGTGACTGAAACAATGCGAGGGCATTGTGGACGAAACGACAACTTTAGTTTGTTTATTGGAAAGCCAGAAACGTGATTTGTCGAACAAAAAATCACTAACTGAAAAAGGGCACGTTTGGTAAGACGACTCGGATCTTATGATCAAAGAGTTTACATACTGTTTGAAAAAAAAAATATTCAAGCTGCACGAGTTGGAACGTTTGATGACGCATGTTATAAATTTCAAGAAAATCGGATAAATTTTTTGTGCCCAAGAAACGAAATCGGCTGCTCATTCCAAAACACAGTAAACAACATTATTCAGAACATGACATTTCACTATTTTTGAATATACTGTGTTTACACACATCTTTCAACCCAAACTGTTAGTTGATAGCTATATACTAGGTTGTGGGTATATCTCTGAATTTATTACAACTATCAACTAACAGACTGGGTTGAAAGATGTGTCTAAACACAGTATATTCAAAAATATTGAAAAGTCATGTTCTGAAAAATGTTGGTAACTGTGTTTTGGAATGGAGCTGCCGAAATATCTTGAACTACCTACCTTTCATTTTCAGAGAAAGTACCATCAAATGGCAAACTGGACCCCAGTGGGCTTTTTTGCAAACCCCGGCATCTTCACTCATCCCATGGCAGATATCTGCTCAAATCTCTTCAACCTTCGGAGTTCAATTCCTCTTCCTTAATAATGTCAGATTCGAAGGCATTTTGTCTGAGCTTGCCATATGTTCCCAATTTGCACAGGAATTGGAAGGAATTCTTCCCCTCACCACATTCCGCGTATAGTGGGCCTGCCTCAACTCTAATGAGAGTCAGATGCCTCCTGAGGCCGCAGTGGCCGGTTAGAACTCCCACCAAGAGTCAGAGTTCTGCGGCTTAGTTTCAGTATTTTGGCTGTCTTTGCTGTTTCAGGCCCCGTTATCATCCTCTTTTGCTGCCTGCAGCCGTCTTTCCTCTCCACTTTTTTCTAATGTATCAACAGCCGAATAATTAAGTGCTGTTGAAACTAGTCTCCTTGTTATTCCAAGTGCGGGTTCGGATCCGTAGTAGGGTTGCCTGGATCCTTGCTTGGCTATCTGGTCCGCCTGCTGGTTGCCTACAATCCCTACATTGACCGGAACCAACATAAGAGTTACTTTCTTTTCAGTCGAAAGACTCTCTAGGGCGTTTCTGCAGTCCTGAATCAGTTTTGATTTTGATCTGGTTGCGTTCATAGATGTTCATAGATGTTGATAGATAGAGAGGCCTGACTATTGGTATTGGTAGGCATGGATGGTGACTGATGCGCTGCGACCTCTGATTAGATCTATTGTGCCCCATATTCTTCTGCTATCACAAGGTGTTCTTGTTTACAGTAGTCCTTCAAGCCTCAATTGCTTCAGGAATTTTAGGATTTTGAGGGGTTTACTCGTGGTATTTTTCCCACAGTCAGCTGGTATGATCCCAGTACATTCAATCTTTTATGATGTACAGCGCAACACTTCATTAATATATGGTGGGGTGTTTCTGGATGTTCCCCACAGAATCTGCAGGTGCTGTTCTCCTCCAAGCCTAGCTTCCTCAGGTGTTCTTTGAGTCTGCAATGCTCCGTTAGAAATCATATGATTGTCTTTAGAATAGTTTTGCAGAGGTTAGTCAGTGTCTTCGATCTTGCTCGGTTGAAATTGCCAAGGAGATCTTAGCCAGTATGTTGCTCTCACTGCTTCTTCAGCTTTTTTGAGTTCTTCTCGGAAGTAAGATTTTCCAAGTCCGCAGAATGGTTCTGGCCCGATCGATGGCGTTGATGCCGCCTTTTCGTGCCAGGGGTGTCTGTTTGTTAATTGCCCTCCACTCCGACGTGCCCCGGCACCCAGAGGAGGGTCACCTTGTTGTTTCTGCCTAGATCATTAAGTTTGTCTAGGCATACTCGAACCATCTTCGAGTTGATGTTAGAAGAGCTCAACGCTTTGATGGCTGCTTGATAGGACAGGATCACAATTTCCTGTTGAAGTTAAACTGAATGCACCTTTCTGAATGGCATGAATCGTCCGTAGTACATAAATGACTATTTTTTAAATTGCCATTTTTTTATTGAATTTTGAAAAATTCGAATATAAAAACATTTTGTATTATCAGTTTGATAATTACAATTATTTTTGTTAATATAACATATGGAATTGACTCAAAAATTCAAACTGATTAAATATTTAATTTTTTTTTTGAAGATTTGTTTATATGAATTTGGAATCTTACGGCAATGATTTTTTTCAGTGATGTGTTTCAATAACAAACTCAGTCGAACTGCTCACAAATGCGTGGCCAAATTCAGAAAGAGAAACTACTATGTGGAAGTTTTGAGCGAAACGCATCCATTGCTTTTTCATAAGGATGGAAAATATCAAGAAGTTCAAGAAATATTTGAGAGCGACGTGACATTGGAAGATTGCGAAAAATTGGGTGAGGAAGAAAATCAAAATCAAAAACACAAAATCCAAATCAAGCATAAATTATTTATTTTGTCCGTGAGTTGTTAACAGGAAAATTTCCAGGGTGACATTTGCTATATTGATACATAAGGTGTTCGGTATCAGTCAACCATTCTGTTATTTTTTACTACTTTCCTAAGACAATGCAGGCAGTTCCTTTCAAGTTTCTTCATTCTTGGTTTGAATCCCTCATTAACATTTCTGTATCATCGCATTCCATCATATAAATGCTTTTTATGAAGAATAACTTTTGTTCGTAAAATTAATAATAAACAAGTTTCCCATATGTAGCCAACTTAAGCAAACTCACTGTATGTTCATAGGAATTTTTTCTTAAAACGACCTAGTTTCACACCGTAGGTAGGAAACACACGGGAAAAAGAAAAATCTGGATTTTCGATGTTATTCCCAGGAGCCACTTATAAAATGTCTTCATTTTACTCCAAATCTATATAATCTTCAACCCTCTTCGAGCCTTGTATGCAAAAATGGGGCACCTAAATCTGTCACTTGCTGACGGTCTATTACAGAAGATATAGTCACCAACTGAATATTATTTTCATCAGGCTTTGGCGACAGCATTTTCATAATATCTGGCCAATAACACATTTTGTAATTAATAATTGAAGATATTGAAGATATTGAAACATTGTGCGACATAATCTCTATTGAAATTGAATTATTTCCAGATGAATCAACCAAAATCTGGGAATGGCCAACACATGAGAAGACAAACGGGAAAATTTGGTGGACGATAACGTGGCCAATATCCTTTATCCTTTACATGACCACTCCCGACTGCAGAAAGTCTCCCAAACTCTTTATTGTGACTTTCATGATGTGCATTTTTTGGATAGGGACTACTTCTTACCTAGTCGCTTGGCTGATAACAATCATAGGTTAGTTGAGTAACGTCTTGTTCTTTGATAAGACGATGTAAGTATTTGATTTGTGCTATGATATTGGAAATGAACATTCAATCAACGATTTAAAACAATTCTGGTAAAAATAATCTTACCTTTTTTTTATGGTAACCAGAAGCTCCAGAAAAATCCTCTGCGTGATTTTGGAGCCTGCAGATTCAGAGACACGTCATTTGCTTGTTATGGAATGGCACTGAAAGCCATTTATTTATTGAAATTCATTGACTGTTTCGGTTTTCGAGGAAGTGATAAAACACCCATTTCGCAGAATAATTGCGAAACAAAACACCGTTTTGTGAATATCAAAAGCAAAAGTCTTATCTACCGCAAAATCCTCAGTTTTCTGAAACAGAATATTGATCAAAATATCTGACATAACAGAATTTTTTCGCATCATACAGGGTGATAGTTTTATTCAAACTATACAAAATGTGTACAGTAATCAGAGATTTCTTTTGCTCAAAGAAATTTGGTATGAGCTTAGTTTGACAATAGAGGAAAAGGTTTCCAAAACATTCCGGGCCCTACTTTGTGAAAATCGAAAGAAAATCTGGCGTAAAGAATTTTTCGACGCTTTTCCGGCTGTAAATTGAAAAACCGTGGAAATTGAAAAAATATCATGGAATTAAAAATGGAGCTGTGAAAATTTTGAACAGAAATTACTTTGGAACGTCATAACAACGCTCGTGTCGGAAAAACTCACGTTTTTAAATAAGAAAGAGTGTTTTAAAAGTTAAAACTGGCATTACTCAGGCTCTGTGAATGGATTTTGATAAATCAAACAGTGGATTTTTTTTCCATCACCAAGAAACTTCTATGAAGCTCATACTATGTAATTTGATTTGATGAAAACTCTGCCCTACTGATCTCATTTTTGAAAAATCGGTCTTGGACATTCACTGAGTAAACACATTTTTTCTGAGGTTAGAATTTTTGTACTTTTCGAGTTCTTTTCAGAAGTGAATGTCGAATACTCAATTTTTTGGATATTCGGCAAATATATTTTAGGGGACACTACGGAATCTGTTGTGTCGGGGTGGAATGGATTTATGATATATGAAAAAGTGTATGGAAGTTTTTTGTTCCTAATTTTTTTAACTTAATTTTTGGTCTCTTGATATTTTTTCAATTTTCGAGTTTTTTCCGAGTTACGGCCGGAAAAGCGTCGGAAAAGTCTTCGTACCGATTTTCTTTCGATTTTCACAAAATAGGACCCGGAACTCTTTGGATACCTGTTCGTCTATTATTAAACTAACCCCATACCAAGTATCATGGACTTCCAATTTTTTTGCAGTTTTAGTGATCTTTTTACTCTGGGAGCTGTACTATATCTTATCTCTAAAATTTCATGACAACTTTCTGTTTTCAGGTGACACTCTTGACATTCCCGATTCTGTCGTGGGGCTGACTTTCCTAGCTGCTGGAACGAGTGTGCCAGAAGCCGTATCCAGCGTGATAGTTGCTAAACAAGGTGAGATTCGCCATAAATTGAGAAATGGGCCAGGAAATATATAGAGTGGTCCTGCGAAAACTTTCCAGCCGGTTTTCTCTGATGTCTGATGTGTCACGTGACCGAGAAAAAAAGCTCATTGGGTAGCATAATATCAGAAACAGCTGCACCAATTGCTTTAATTCACAACCCCAAAATTTCAATTCTCTACTATTCTCGAGTTCCGAGATATTCCTTGGCCAAAACCTCGTGGGCCACCCTGTATGTTAAGTATCAAGAACGGTAAGCATATTTTACCGATCGAAAATAATTCTAATTATCGTCTAAGATCGGTAGTGCTTAACGTTCGTGATAAGTACTTGCGTTTTTGCACGATCCTTCCATTTTTCCCTTGATTGAAACATATTAATTTTCAGCTAATAACTGAAAAGTCAAAAGTGACATTTATATAAAAGTGACACTAGGGCATATCAACCAGTACTATGAAGACGTTAAGTAATTGTAAGTGGGCTAGCAACCAGTAAACAAAACTTACCGATTCGAAAACAGACACTGTAAGTCATCAAGAAAACTGGATCGTGCAAAAATAATAAATAACCAAGTAAATAATTGTATTGAATGAATACAGTTATTGAATTACTTGTTTTAATTGTTAATTGTCTGAGTCTGTTATGTGTTTTGTTAAAGGACATGGTACAATGGGCCTGAGTAGTTCGATAGGCTCGAACACCTTCGACATTCTGCTGTGCCTCGGTATACCATGGCTGATTAAAACTTTCTACCCAAAAATTCCTGGAAACCACTGGATACAAATCAACTCGGCCGGCATAAATTTCAGTGCATTCGCATTGTTTTCCACGCTCATTCTGCTGTATCTCAGCATGGCATTGAACAAATTCAAGTAAGTTTGAAAATTCGTTCCAGCTTCAGATTGCAATGACGCAAAAGTCTTTGGGGATTCAACCGCTGAAAATCCGCAAGGAATTAGTAGAGAAATTGGTACTCGCAACAGAAAACTGCGGAAAAAAGACAATATACAGGGTATATCTTCCTGAGTTCATGCGATCTGTCTGTAGACAACTTCAAGTAGCGTGATTCTGAAAATCTATGGTGACGGTGAAGGGAACAGTGAGAATCCAACTAAAATATTTTCGTTATTGTGACACATCATTATAGAACCTTAAAACAAATACATAACATCGAGATACTGAGACAAAGTTTTGTTGAGAGTGATAAAGTGCATGGCTTTCAACTTTCGGTACTGAAAGAACAGACACTATTTCCGATTCCTTCCAACCAGTAATTGCATTTGATATAATGATATATCTGCTGTTCACTCTTATAGACCAGAATCCCACGCCTATTTTCAAAAATGATTAATAACAGACTGAATCTTCCTGAGTAGCTTCATTTTGCTGAAACGCCCAACTTTTTCCTTTACGAAATTTCTTGATAGTGGTAGCTAATAAATTGCGCAGGCGTCATTCATGTCGATTTGGTGAGTGCAAAAAAGTCAATAAGAACAGTTAGTTTTTCAGTTGAACCTCGAGATAATTCCCCAAAGTATTCGAAAAAACTTTTGTCCTACAAAATGGAATCATTAGTAACTAGCGGATTTTTTTACCGTTGCTTGGTTAATATTTGTATGATTGAATGGTCATATTGTCCTACAAATTGAATGGTAGGTGTTCCCAGTCCTACGCTCCGAAATTGTCAATTCCATGCTGAAAAAAATTATTAGTAACAGGCTGAATCTTCCTGAATAGCTTTATTTTGATGAGACGCCCAACTTTTACATCTACGAAAATTCTCGAAAGTGGTATCTAATGAAATTGGAACATACTGTTGTTTACCAGGTGAAAACTTCTAGGTAATTTTCTCAAATTAAATGAATTTCATAACAAATTGAGTTATTGGGAAAGTATTTCACAATAGGAAGACATTCAGAGTACAAGTTGTGTCTTTGTGACAAAGCAGATAATGGCCGAATCATACTGCAGAAAATATGACAGCTGTGAAATTCAATAGTTTCATTTGGACTGTGTAGGACGATCCGATATAGCCAAAAACCCCTGGATTTGTATTCAATAAATGATTATCCATTTTATATCATTTGATTTATTGGTAATATAAGTATAACAAATTACCTGAGTTGAATAGTAGCTCATGAATAACCATGTCCCAAAAAAAATTAAAGGAAAATTCCAATCCGTTCAAAAGTAAACAGGAAGTGGGTTACTTTATGGACACACTGTATATCTCAGTAAGTAAACACCGTGGGTGAAGAATTAATACTGAAAACTACAGATATTTTAGATGATGAGTTCTCCTCAGGCGGAGCGACAGGTTCATTTCAGTGAAGGTTGACGGTCCAAATAATTATATCAATATCTCTGATTTCTCGGAAATTCCACAGGTGTGTTTCTACATGATAGACTAGTATTCCACTATATTTTCGTTAAGTGGCGGTAGTTCACCCTGTATAGACCGCGTGAACTCATGAAGATATACCCTGTAGAGTTTTCAATTACAACAAAGCGTGAGCTTGGACTGATTATCATTCATGTTTCAGGCTGGATTGGAAAGTGGGTTTGACGTGTTTGCTGATGTACATGGCATTCTTGATTTTCGCTTCGCTTCTGGAAATGAACGTATTTTTCTTCGTGAATATGCCGACTTGCGATCGGTGACAATTCCATGTCGTGTTATTTGCTAATAAAGGTACGAAACGCCGTCAACAGCATTCCAACCCCCTCCTCACGAACTCCAACAACGCAGTGTCCACTATTGAAGATAGGCCAATAATTTTAGCATTAAAAATAAAAAATGGGAAAAAATTATAAAAAAAGGAAACTTTCACAAAAGTTGTATTTTTGTGCTCAATTACACTTATACAAATTTGCCACCTCGGACAAGGCCTGCAATATTAATCCTACAAAATGGACAAAATCAGTTATGTTGTTAATACTATATTTAACGCGTTTTTTCCTCTTTTTAGGGAAGTGTCTAAGGGCCACATAGATTCTTTTTCAATTTTTCCAATCAAACAAAATTCTGGTAGTTTGTCGCAAGGAGCACTTGTAATTTTCTCCTCTGCAGTGAGGGACATTGCATAAGTATATGTTAGATATAATGCAATACCCGTCGTTGTATTAGCCAGGGGAGTAAAAAGGATGAGACATCGGTAGGAAACGACTATCGTTCAATTAGATTGTTGATACTCAGTAAACAAAAATAGCTTTCGTCACACTGAAGAATATTAACAATGTGTGACTTGTATGAAGCAAAAGAACTGAAATATCGAGTTGAACTCCAAAATTTCGACTTTCATGTCGGAAAAATAAAATTCCGACATCAAAGTCGGAATTTCCGAGTTTAAAGCCGGAATTTCCGACTTGAAGTCGGAAAAATAAAATTCCGACTTTTTCTTGCAAATAAATAACCACAATTGTTCACAATAATTTTTTTTAACAATGTTGCCGAGGTTGTACGAGGGGGCAAATTTGTATAGTTTCATTGAAAGTTTCAGTTATTTTGTAATTTTTTCCCCATTTTTGCTAAAATGGACCTAAGAGCCATGGACATGATGATACCAGTTAAGAGGAGGAATTCGAAAGCTTATGTCAATAAATTGTACTTGGCAAGATATTAGTGTTAAGTTAATATGAGAGAACTAGACAGTGGATGCCCTATAATTATATCTGATGCTATAATTATATATCTGATGCTGATATAATTATTGAGTTACTCATTGAAAACAATTGCATTGGTATATTGGTCCCGCATTTTTAGTATTTTGTAAACAGGATGTTCATAAGCCTGAACACATTTTTTATCCAGTTCAACAAAAGATGTATATCACGGTGATGAATATATATGTATTACTAATAAAACTACTTAACTCAATTGAATTTTTGTTCCGAAAATCTCTTATACTATAGGATTTTTGTCGGCAAGCCTCGAACAAAAGATTTCAGCAACCCCATATGCCGAATCACCAGGCAAAGTTTTTCTACAAGAGCACACTCTGCAATACTTCCTGTGACAACTAGCAAATGTTAATCCAATCACATCCAATCCATTCACAGGCTACACAGTTTTGTCGATTATCAGTACAGACCCGGTCAAGACGGAGAGCTAAAACTCATATCCGTCATCCTGCAATT
The DNA here is from genome assembly GCA_958298965.1 of Chrysolina haemoptera. Classification (NCBI taxonomy): domain Eukaryota; kingdom Metazoa; phylum Arthropoda; class Insecta; order Coleoptera; family Chrysomelidae; genus Chrysolina; species Chrysolina haemoptera. Next base: position 32,290,173 of record OY282589.1, on the reverse strand, counting down.
GATTTCCATTTGCTTTTGTCATATATTCCTACGATAATTGCGATACCCACTGAGAAAATAGGCACAGAGCTATTTAATATTCAGTTGTAACATCTAGAGAGCATGGCAAACCAGTTCTTGAAGATAACTTCGTCAATTGTATGGCCAGGAATATTGACTATCTTCTCAAAAGTTATTCAAGTAAAGAAGCGGTGACATTATTTTCAATGATCACATGAATTGATGAAATGTCGGTGATACATTGTTTTTCCGGCAAGATGGATTGGCCGATGGGGACATATATACACTAGCCACCTGACTTAAGCCCATTTTATTTTTTTTATCTTGAAATACAAAGTGGTTTGGATTGATACCAAACCAGGAACATTTAACTAATTTCATCCACTAGTGGGGTATCTCGTGGTAGTTGCCTCCTTACAGACCTAAACCGGAGAGGACTGATGATGCTCAGGGGTTTTATGACGATTTTTATAGTCTATTGGAAGTATATATATATATATAATAGAAAAGTTAACAGGAGGGTAGGTAATACTAATTCCAGCTACAACAACAAACATAATAAATATACTTTTTGTCAAAAAATACTAATTTTGTGGAAAAGCATATTGTACATAATAAAAAAAGGTCGGAACTCAAGAGACAAGACCGTGCACCAAAGAGAACGGTGATAAGTGCCAATGCACTTGTTTCGCCAATACATGAACAATTGAAAAATGAAGAATATAAAAGAATAGCATGAAAAACATGTTAATAAAATTAGCAAAAATCAACTGAAATGAGCTGAAAATTGCCAGAAATGAAGTGATTTGAGTACAACGTCTGGTATGTACCGTGAACTCTGTAGGTTTTCTTCAAAGGTTATCAAGGAGAGTACTATAATAGTACTCAAGATATGACAATACTTCAACTACGATTGACGCACAACCAACCGAGGTGACGTATGTATTATTCAAAAAAAGACATGTAAAGTTGAAAAATCAGTGTTTTGATCTCAGTTCCATTTAAAAAACGATTCCACTCGAAAATTATCTAGTGCATTGATGTAATTCTCTTAATCCCATCAGCGTCATTAATTACCACTTTATCATTTTTTTGTGAGAGGAAAATAGCCTGTATCAAGTTCATATAATACCTTTGCTTTTCATCATTAGTTTGGAATGATTGAATGATAATATCTCCAAATAGTGGAAAATGGATTCAAAGTCCAACTTTCCCTTAAATCCTGTATCAAATAAAATCAAATTCATTGAGAATCACTACCCAGGCACAACATATGAATTGATCGACAGTAAGCCTACAGAGAAAACTTTGACGTAGCAAAAGAATATGCTAGGGTATAATTAAGCAGTCTACAATTTCCAACCATTTCAGACGTCTGAAATCGATAAAAAAAATTCCAGCTCTCCTACACAAAGAGACAGAGGAAATAGTGAAATATTCATCAAAATTACCGGATTCATTCATTCCTGAATAAGGGAAGAAAAGTACCCTTGTCCCGAAATCCGATCTGTATCTCATCCTTGCTGCTCAAAAACTCAGTACATTGACTAATTGAGGAATAATGTGCCATAGATTTGCTGACGACAAAGTCATCTAGATTCAAGAAATATACTCTAGTTCATAAATAGTAGATAGTGACTCTAAATACTGGTGTCCTATTTAAAAATATCACCAAAGTCATTTTTACTCAAATGCAGATAACCCAATATATTTTGGGTGGGGTTAAAAAACTGGCCAATCGGAAAAGAAAATCGACCTGTCTGAGGATTTTTCAGAAATATCTTTATATTCGGAAATAATAAATTTATTTCATAATTTAGCGGCGCACTGTATATGGTAGAACTTTGTCGATTTTACTATTTCATTTATTTGATACTCTCCGGCAAAAATTCTTGAACTTCGTTCATTTTCTGAAGTCGTTGCTACTGAGGAATGATTCTTGGTTATTTCCCCACAGGTGGCGCTGCGAATGACTTTAACTGTATGTCGCTGCTTCATTTGTGAGGAAATATCAGTTATGCAGTGGATTATAATTCTTGGGCTGGGACGATTTTGATGTTGGCCGACCAACCCTGTCACTGACGAGCGGCGAGAACCGTGAAACGCCAAATGGACTATAATCTGCTATATAATTACAACAAGCATTTGCAATTGGGCCTTCGTAGAAGAAAGTTGCACAAATATTTGTCAGATGTAATTCAACGTCCATCGTGGTATTAGCCAGGGAAGTAGTTGTTTTCTGTCTATAATATTTTCAGTGTACTGTCGAGTAACACCTACTAAATGAGTGTAAGGAATTGCAAAAATTATACGTATTATTTGATGAAACAAACAATACTTACATCTCCGTATTACTTGGAAGCACAATGAATGATTCTCAAACAAATAGTGATGCAACGGAAAACCCAAATAAACCCGGGAATCAAGGAAAACGACAGTAATTGAATAGTCAAAATATGGTAATATTAATTATATTATTCACTGTACAATAAATTTCTTACTAAAGACAGTGGAACTATTTTCGAATGAATTTTCATTAGACGTTTCTCACTTGAGAAGATACTGTGAAACCCGGTGTTTACGTTGCTGATTAATGTAAATGTGGAATCGGAACATAAACGTATCGTAGTTCGAGGTGTGCTCACAAACAGATGAGAAAGCAAAGCGCATGTGGAATAACCAATTTAGTAATAACAATTTGAAATGTTCTTGGAATATTATCAGTTAAATATAGGGTAAGTAATCTGACAGTATCGATTTATATGCACTCAGCCTGTGGATATCGTAGAATTACAACGAATTTTCCTTCATGATTAACGTCAGTATGGTCACGGAAACAAGCCAATAAAGAAAATAAATAATTCACATTGTGTTGCAGCAATTCATGAAATAAAAAAAAATGTTACAAAGACTGCTGTAGAAAAATCATAACAAACATACCTGCAGAATACAAGAAAAAAACCAACAGGGGCACTGCTTCTGTCCAAAAATATCATTGATTCCCTGAAGGAACTCTTGTCGAAGGATTTCTCACGAACAAGACAATGTTCAGAGAACATCATGGAAGCCAAAGGAAAGTAGGTAGGAACAAAAGTTCTCGAATTTCTGGATGCTGTGTGCCTCAGGGAAGACCTCCCGAGGCAGTAAGTTCCAAATTTTTGCCGTTCGTTGGGAGAATAATCTCTAGGAAAGAGGTATTCGGCATGTCTCTGAAGTGACGACAAACTGTTGCGAAAACTGGGCGCGACATGTCATGCAGTCTCAATGGGACCGCTAACGGTGGAACGATTAAAAATATTTCAGAAGAATATCGGCCACGAAAATACCCATAACACAGGGATATATCGCCAACTTTTCTGCAGTGTTCCAGAGAAGTGCGTGAACTTGTGAGCAAAGCATTTCCAACGAAACCAATGCTTGTTTTCTGGACAGAATCTAGAAGTTCCATTGTGATTGTATGTGCGGCACTTCAAATATCTCTTGGCTTGGTATGGATAGTACTGACATTATTACGATGGCCTCTGTGAGATCGGCCTATCTAGAAACAAAACGTGTTTGGGTTCCGTTCTCTTCGAATCTCCATACTAGATTTTGTTCACTTTTCCTTTCCGCTCTTTCCTTGTTTCACGGGGTTATATCCGCAATCACCAAGGAGTGGGCGACATCTACAGTTCGAAATTTATCGAAAAACTCTGAAAAAAAAAACAATATTGTCAATTGTTAAAATTGTGTTTTCCGTTAACCTGCTGTCATCCCCCTATGAACGGCAGCCCTCAGAAGTCGAAACTTGTGCGAGCTAAGGATCAACGAGGTCTTACCTTTTAACGTGCGATTCCTAGCACGACCCGAGAGAATAGATTTCGAAAGGAGGTCGTCCGTAAGTCTCCATCCAAACCATAACTTCGCGTCACGTTGCTTGGCTTTGATATCGATGACCCACGCGCTCTACCGTTCGAGCTGTGCTCTCGGATATATACCATAAGATTTCGTAAATGAATTGTTGATTAATTTTTTATTTTCTATAGCCTCCTATATGACTATAATGAGTTGAAAAAAATTTGTTCGGTAACGCAGTGAAAGAATTATTCATTTGCAAACCAGAAATTTGCTGAAACATAGGAAATTGGAGAAACAATCGAGACACCCATTCCTGGTAATGAAAAGGCAGATATGGCTGCAAAACATGCCAGTGTAGACCCGTCCTTCAAAATTGTAACCAAAATCTCACATGAAGGCCAGTATGAAAGCGTTTATACGGAATATTTGGAGCGAAAGATGGCATGAACAACAGAATAACAGACTACTGCTGATAAACTTGAATCTGGATCCCAATACAGTACATGGCACTATATAGAAAATATCAGGTGATCCTCACTGGTCATACGAAACTTACACATCATTACCTCCTTCAACACGATGTCTCCAGAAGATGTGGAACCTGCCAAACCAACCTTGATGTCAACCACAATCTTCTGGACGGTCCCGTCTGCATATAAGCAGAACGTACCTCGTTTCAGTCAGCGGGAGATCTGATTGGTTGTGACCAACCACAGGTGCATTTTGCCCATCCAGACTGAAACGTTCAGTCTTTTCACAATTTCTATCAGATGTAGTTCAATGTCCAGCGTGGCTTTAGCCGGGGTAGTAGTTGTTTTCTGTTAGATATTACAAATAAATTACATTTTTCATTTTTCAATTTTCATGGAGAATGTTTCCCTTCTATAATATATAATATATGTACTTTATTTCTGCCGCATTTTGAGGATTGAGAATCTGGTGGTTTCTCTGGTTGCATATGTTTCTAGCTTCAACAAAAAAATGCATTCATGGAATGTTAAATGGACAATAAGTTTCAATTCAATAACGCACAGTAGATACGAAATCAATATCACACATTTATGCGAGAGATTATATCTATTTATCGGACGATATGCTGATGTCTCAAAAATCCAGGAAAGTATATTATTATTATTATTATTATTATTATTATTATTATTATTATTATTATCATTACTTAATTAAGGAAAGGCCGAGGTAAAGTGTAAACAAGTGACCAATGAATGAAAATCCAAGTTAATTTTAAAATGTTGAAAACAAAGTTCTTATATCTACTTGTTTGTTTTCTATTTTTCTGATTTATATTCACAACGAAGGTTCCTGATATTATTTATATTAATTTGTGAGTAATATTAGATAACGAAGCTCTGCAAAGGACACCCAAAATAAAAAAAAATCACCTTTCTTAAAATTCCGAGTTATAACTTCCAGAGCTTCGTATTAGATAGTTTTTTGTGTTCAAAATTGGCTTTCCAAAAACACATAAGGATATATTTGCAATAGAACAAAACAAAAAATTATTGAATTGTATTAACAAAAATACATGTGTTACATTATATTTATATTCAAATAAAACAAATTTTGTATTCATTCAGTTATTCCTTGTGAATTGCTTCAATACATATTAAAAAGCAAACACAAGAAAATGCTTTTGATTTTCGTATCATAATCTGATAATTCCACAAAATAACTGTCAATAAAGACTACTTTATCTATCCGTCATGGATGATTGTTGTTTCAAAACAGGCACACAAACGTTGAGCGTTGACTGATAGCTTCGACAAACGATAGTTTACAGAAAAGTAATTTTATCTTATCTCAGTAAACAGGTGAAAGTGTACTGTACTGTCCTAGGATATAAAAATTTAAAAGGTATGAGATTTGCTTATAAAAATAATAATGAAAATTATTTTCTAAGAAAACAAATTCCATGAAAAAAAAATATTATTAATATCTAGTTGGTCCTTTAGTGAAAAATTTGATTTTTTTTAATTTGAATAGCACATGTGACTTTCACTTACATTACTCATACGATGTTCGTGTATGCGCTTTTTGAATGGTGTACCTGTCTGGCCTACATATACTACTGAAATGTTTTTCCATAGGAAAAGATACTCAAGTTTTCGAAAATGAGGCTAGCAAGGGTCGAAACTTTCTGTAAATTTCTAGAATGCGAGCGAAAACTCTGGAATGTCCTCGAAGGCTCCGAAAACTTCGAGAATACCTTGGAATAAACCAGAGCCTGGAGGTTCTAGACCGTACTGAGAAGACAGTCATGTGAAAGTACCAATGGTTCGAATACCATAGGAAGTAGGCATGGTGGTGAAACTTTCTAGAAATTCGCAGAATATAAGAATGAAAATTCTGGAATATTCTTGAATTTTCTGAGAAGTTATAGAAATTTCAAGATCTTTCTTGGATGAACCAGAACAAGGGTTTCGGAAGGTTATAGAATGTATTCACAAGAGACTCAAGTGAAGTTCTCGAAAGTTCGGATGTTAGGAAGTTAACATGGAACTTTAGAGAGTATAAAATATTAAATTTCAAAATATTCCTGAAACTTTTGCAAAATTCTGGAAAGCCATAGAATAAACCATGACAGAAGTTGCAGCAAATTCTAGAATTCTAGAATACCCAAGAGAAGTTTTGCCACCAGAGAGGAGGTATTGGACTCTCTTAAAATTAATAGAATGTAGAGAAACTCTTAGAATATTCTCGAATGGAATGAACTGGGGCAGAGGCTCCGGAAAGTTCTAGAACTACTGAAATAACACCCAAGTGAAGTTCTGGAAAATTCGGTAATCAGGAATGTGTCGTGGAACTGTCTAGAATATTTTAGGAACTTCAGAAGAATTCGAGGAACCGTTACCTGGTAAGAATACTATGGAGATGAATGTTTTGACTGAGTTCAGAATATTTATCAATTCTCAGGTACTTTGAAATATACTCCTGTTTAAAAATATACAGTTTTTGAAACTGTGAATGATTTGTTACGTAGCTTGATAATAACAAAGTCGATGTTATCAACATTGAAACAATGACATTGCAATCTGAAAATAAATAATATTATGCAAATTAACAACCATTGATCTATCCCAATGTATTGCTGAACTTTTAATCGTTATACTTTTTAATTATTATTTTATCACTTTTTCTATCAAAAAGCGTGATTGATTGAATGTATGGATATTATCAAATCAATGCCAAATTGAATAATTATTTAAAATTTCCGAATAAATGGATGTGAAAAACAGATATGAAATTCAAATTCGATTGTCTGCACTTGAGATTAGTAAAGTAGGTAAAATTGTGCAATTGTCAATTTTTTTTAACTTATAAACGAAATACCTCATACCAGTCACCACATGAACAAGAAATAAAAACGTCGAAGAAGGGTCGAAGATTTAATCAACTAATTGTTTCGATTTCTGTCGAAATATATTTGTCGTCCCTCTGGACACATGACAAACATCACTTTCCCAAGTTTCGTTCTTCCAAAGGCATGCAGTTCCCTCGTCAACATTAAAAATTTTTCTGAAAGTTGAAGCTTTAATAATGCACTTTTATGTTTAGTTTTGAACGAGTGTCGTCAAATCAGTAATCGTTGATTCATCTGATCAGAATATGAGTGACCGGTTTGACCGAAATATATCTTTCCGCAATCGTCACTGATTTCATGAATTGAAACACAGAAGCCTAGAAGTAGGTTTGTCAACAGACCACCCTAGGATGTATTTTTGTGTATCATTAGAATATAAACAAAAAAGGTTGGTATTGGTATGGATTGTGACTGATGCGCTGCGACCTGATCTATTGTGCCCCATCTTCTTCTGCTATCACAAGGTGTTCTTGTTTTCAGCAGCCCTTCAAGCCTCAATTCCTTCAGGAATTTTAGGATTTTGAGGAGGTCTACTCGTCGTATTTCTCCCACAGTCAGCTGGTATGATCCCAGTATATACAATCTTTTATGATGTACAGCGTAACACTCCATCAATATATGGTGGGGTGTTTCTGGATGTTCCCCACATAATCTGCAGGTGCTGTCCTCCTCTAAGCCTAGCTTCCTTATGTGTTCTCTGAGTCTGCAATGCCCCGTTAGAAATCCCGTGATTGTCTTTAGACTAGTTTTGCTGAGGTTAATCAGTGTCTTCGACGTTGCTCGGTTGAAATTGCCGAGGAGATCTTTTGCCTGCCTCAGCCCTGGAAGTCTTAGCCAGTATGTTGCTCTCATTGCTTCTTCAGCTTTATTGAGTTCTTTTCGGGACTAAGATTTTCCAAGTCTGCAGAATGGTTCTGGCCCGATCAATGGCGTTGATGCGCCTTTTCGCGCCAGGGTGTCTGCATGTTCATTGCCCTCCACTTCAAATTTCTTCTTGAAAAATCCTGGGGAACGAGCCCATGGGTTCAGAGTATTTGGTGCGAGGCCCAAAGACTCCCGCTCCAGTTCCATCGGGAGTTTTGGACCCGTCCGTGTTCCATGTTATGGTATTCTTTCCCAGTGATCGAATGGATTCTGTTCCATTCTCGCTTGGTTTAGTTCCGTTCGAAAAAAAATCTCGAAACTGAATTTCCTGGTTATTTCGTCAGTTGGGATATCGGCAAAGTGTGCTCAGTCGGTTATCATTATTGACAGTATAATGATAGAAGATTTTGACTGTCACCAGACCAGAGTATAGTTTTGAATCCGCTCTGATTCACTCAGATTTAAGCTTAGAGAATAGCCTCCACAGAAGCAGAATAATTAAGTTCACAATGCTACTGGTTCTCCTATTTCACCATCATTCCGAAGGGCTTGTTGTAGATTTGCAGGTTCGGTCACGGCTTCACAAATGCGTGGACTTTGTATGAGGGGGTTGAAGGGGTAAATGATAGTCAGCAAAGTTCCACGATCCAGCTATATTACCATAGCAACATGGTGGAAAATATTTAAACGATGAAAGGCATAAAATATGTGCAAAAAAAAACTAAATTCTAAAGAAAAATCAATCATAATATAAATTCCTTCGAAAGAAGAGCGCTTCGTCGCCTGGCATCCTCGATTATTATAAATCGCATAAAAATCTCGTTACATTAATAGCTATAATTATCGGTTCACATTATTCGCAGTGCAATAAATTTGTTAGTTGAGCTATTAATACATCAATTATCTGCTGCTATCAAAAGCTATCAAAAGTTTCCAAGTATGAATTTTCAGGATAATTTAGAAGGAGTTAGAAATCTGTATGGGGTTTTATCCTTCATAGGGATTAGAGAAATTATTTTATACTTTTTAGTCCGTTATAAAAGCATGGTACATTAATTTTCATTATTTTCATTATGTTAAAATAAGAGAATATTTAGCAAAATCTCTAATAATAAGTTTATCATTCGTTTTCTTTTAGATAATGGTCCTCGAGTGGAAGAACAATTACTTATAGATAAAACTTCTAAATCTATTCGCGATCATTTCGACACGAGGCTCTCTTTTGAATGGACTGGATAGGTGAAAACAAACATGAAATATTGCCACTTCATGATATTTTTTGCAAATTTACTAGTTTGTGCCAGTTCGTTAGCCACAGGTATGTAAAAAATGCTATAAAAAAAATGATTCTTATACTTTAGTAGCTGATTATAGCAAAAACACACTATTAAAATGTTGTGATAAAAAGTTGAAAATACATAGAGTAGAACTTATAAAGAACAAACAGTAGTTACAGCTTGGCAAATCTAGCAAGGCATGTCGAATTAGAATGAGAAAGTATTCGGAAGATAAAGAGGGTAGTGTAAAATACTGATTTCGGACTTCGGAAATTGATTCCTTTATCAAAGTGTGTTTCCTTGCAAATCGTATATACAGTTTAGGTTTTGCCATTCCTACTGTTGGGTAAAAATATATTGTTTCTTGATTTTCATTCCTATACTATTTAGTACAATATCGGACAAAAGATTTCTCTTTATTTCTGGTACAAAAAGAACTCAATTTTCAGAGCACTACATATGTCCCTTTTTCTGACAGTTGTGACAACTGAAAGAAAATCTGGATTTCTTGTTATTCTTTCTGTCTTAGTGTGTCTCATTCTTTCTCTAAAAGGGTACTGCAGCTAGTGCAGTTTTTCTTCGATTAATGTGAGACTTCTCTCTTCGTCCAAGAGTCTTAATGTCAAGTTTTTTCATGATTTGCTTTGATTCATCTGAAGAAAGCCAAGCCTGTCTCACATTTCTATAAAATTCAAAGAAAGTGTGTTCATGCTCGAATCTCTCCGAAAAGCTTCATTATCAAACAGGCGATAATCGCAGTAAGGATAGTTGAGCAATAATTTAGTATATGATCAGTCGTGCTCAACAAGTCCTCAGTACCTAAACGATTAACAGGGATGCCACTACTAATACAAAATATATCTATCACAGTTGCGGATTCATGTCTGAGATATTCCCAAAGGCAAATTTTGGTTTCTATAAGCTGTATTTTGCCTCAATCATCAACAATCTTCATGTTTCAATGCTTTTTCAAAATGTTATTTCACCATTGTTGTGCCTTGAGGATGGTGTCATAAATATCGATAGCGGTTTTAGCCCTACCCTCTCCTTCACAAAATAAGGACGGACCGCAAAGTAGAGAACCAGAAATTTTCTTATTTCCAAACACCACAAACGTCAATTTCACAGAAAAACAACCTAGAGGCCAAAGGCGATTACTGTTATTTTCTTTCATTTTCTCTTCATACAAACTTGAACTGCTTTATTTTCGCAATGTTCCACTATAAAGCGATGTATTCATTTGATATCAATCGTATTCACAAACAAATGATATTCCTCTGAAATGCATTTCAAAACAAACCGTAGACGTTTTGTTTTTTTTTTGCGAAAGCGATGGAAATTACACGAAAAGTTGAACTACGATCCTGTTTCAGATCTCTCGTTTGCTGGAGATGACACACATGTGAAAACGGAAATTTCTCACAAACATAGGCAGTTCATTCCCTTTGCCAGGCCATTCAGGAGGTGAGTAGCAGTTTCTGTTAGAGATTTCAAAAAAAATTTCACAGCATTATACCAAATATGAACTGTGTTTCTTTTGCAAACGTTTCGATAATATTTTTCGAAATGCCGGGATACTTTGTGATTCATTCATTTCCATTGACCTACAGTGTAAGATGGCAAACAGCTGTCATGAAAGAACTACTTTCCTGGATTATGCCTGACGGGTATTGACTTATTTCAAACAATTAAAACTTATGTAATGTTCGTCATTGCAGAGGATACAAAGCAAAACACACAACTAACACAAATCTCATTTCTATAAAATCCAAACGTCAATATTGAAAACCTAAATTGATAGAAATGTTTGTTTCAGCGAATAATCAACATTAATAATGATAATAATGAGTATAAATAAAACTCCACATGCCTCGGCGATGTTTTCATCAACTACTGCAGAGCTTGAATGTCAGCTAGCATTGGATATTCGTTCAAGAATAAGAGAAAAAACTTTTCCCAAATTAATAGGTCGAATAAATCAATAGTTGGCATTTTCGAATACAATTCAAGAAATAGAAAAACTCAAAATACCAAACCATGACAAACTGTGATTGTAAAAAAACAATTTCAAAATATAAAATAAACAACAGTATGAAATGGTCAGATCACATCAGGGTGAATGAACATTATTGTGCCAATTATTAATTGCGATGCGTGTGATATTTCAGATAATACTCGATTGTGTGATAATTGATAATTTTATTATCAGAGATTACTGATATCGTGATCAATTTTAATACTTAAATCCGTTTATATTTATTGAGTACTCCGATTTTTATACCTTTTAAATTTTTACAACCATGTCTGGCTTCTCAATGACGATAAATAGGAGGATTTCGTCATTGTCCGTTATCATTTGTTTATCATCATTATCAATATAGTAAGAGGAGTAAGAACTATTTCTCATGAAAAATGTCAATTTCATCAATAAATACCATTAGTATTTTGTCAGCTATTCTGTATTCCTCTATTACATACACTGAGGCATTTACAGATCTTCCGTAAATTTTACTCGACTGAAGTTTTGATGATGCTGCTCTAATTTCCAGCATCTCCAAACAGAAACGCTATGTGATACATTATTCAAACACAGGAACAAATGGCACAGAAAGGGTAATTTTAAGTAATATACGGAGAACGTCAGCTGCGAAGACACCAGCGATATTTCCGAAAATTAAATACTAGAAAGCAAAGTAGGTCGAAAATGTTGTGATTATAGCAAATATTTTACTACTTTTTCATTATGTTCTTGAAAAAAATTCAGTTCTGAAAAATCTATCACCTCTCGTGGAAATAATCCCATATTATCAATTCCGTAATTTTTTATGTAGAATTACAAAATTTGCAGAATCGGCTCCAGAGTATTTTTTTTAAATCTTTCATTCCGACAAAAATGAGAATTCTGAAATATCCAGAAAACATCGTAAAAGCCGAGAAAGGATAGGTGTTCTTGAGTTGAGGAAACACCTTCCTAGTCAATGAAAAAAACTTTGCCGTTCGTTGGAAAAACGAGCCCTATCATGTCAACAAAGAGATGGCATGTGGATGTGAAGACTGGGCTCGACGTATTAGTCTCGATGGAACCGCTAAAGGTGGAATGATTGATGCTATTTCGAAAAGCATTTGAAAACCTTAAATTTTCCAACTTACAAAAAAAATTTTGAAAGATGCCCAATATGTACCTCGGGACAGTAGTCTGCATGTACCATTGGACAGTCCCAAAAAAATTACTTGCTAAGCGCAAAACTCGGGAACAGCTGGACCGATTCAGCTATTTTTTTTTAAATTTGGCGAACGTTCCTAGGAAGAGATTAATTGGGAAAATTGTCCGAAAAAATCTTTATTGTAAATTTAATGATTGTGCACGTGACTTCTCCGATAATAGGAAAGACTCCGCCAAAAAATATATAGTCGGCAGGTTGTTTGTTGCTTTCCTGCTTCTGTAATATTTCCTGCAGACGGTAGTGTTGTTTTTATCTTTCCTCTTCTGAAACATTTCTTGCAGATGGTTCTGTTCATTTGAAATATTCTAAAGCCGGTCATGCTCATCTTTTTTAAAATTATTTTTTCTTTTTCTTTGCATTTACCATCATTTTATTCTTGTATAGAAAACGTAAGACATGTCGTTGCAACTATGTTGTAGAAACATTCAATGTTGAATTCACATGCCCATTCTCTTGGATGCGATTTGATGGCCATTATTTTATTCAGGTCCATTTGCCTTCGATTCAATATTTGAAAACCCTTTATTTCTACTTTCACTCACGCTGTACAGTGAAAGATGATATGGCGAGTTAAGGTCTCGAATGACTTTGAGAAACACATATTTTCTTGAAGCAAGATAAATCGAGTTCTATGGCGTAGAAAAAAAATTGACGTTCACTAAGTGAAATCGTATCAAGAAAATCGTGGAAGAAAGCCAACACGCCAAGTGATTTGTCACAAGTGTAGTTTGCTGCATTCATATTAAAAATATTTACTTACTGGAAAATGGATTAGTTTTATGAAAGAAATCTCTTTCTTCCATGTTCAACAATGTTGGGTCGTAGCTTGGAATGATAATAATTTAAATTCCGGATGTAATTATTTATCTTAATGCAATTGAGATTCCCAATTTTTTAAATTATTTTTGAAATCCCCATTTGATTATATAAATGAATACATCAACACAGATTAGTTAAAGGTGAAGATGAAAAAATAATGAAGGGCAAATTTGATCGCAAACATATTCGGAAAATACGTATAGGGTGTTTCAAAAAGCATATCAAAATATGACATTTTGAAACAATAACATTTCAATTTTTTCAATTGGTATAAACACTAATTTGAATATGTCTGAACTATCCATTTCTATTTTGATTATTCCTAGTTCAAACTGTTTTCACAAACTTTTATTTAACTTTCTCTGTTCGTCCTTCATTATGTCTGTCTTTCCAGTTCAAAAATTGTAATCCATTTTTTGAGCATTTGCTGGCATCCGACTGGGATGCAATTTTGCACACGTATTAAGAACCGATGAGACTTCTCAGTTTCCAGAATCGGGGGGGGGGATCGGGCCCTCTACTTCTAAAAAAATATTGAATAATGTAATTCGAAACAATTTCACACCGCTGTCCACATGAAACCCCCCTGAAAGTAAGCCTCAAGCTTTTGAGAAAATATTTGAGTTGTTAGGTTTTTTGTTATCATACACTGAATATTATTTTTTACTTTTCATTACAATGGTTTATGACAAAAGTTTGGTTTCAAGAATATTTTTTATGTTCATTCAACACCATCAAGCCTATTATCGAAAATAGTGCCTTCAACATACTAGGTCTCAATGGTCTGAAACATATTGGCAATACTTGTTATATGAACAGTGTTATCCAGGGTTTATCGAACACAAGATGGTTATTGGAGTATTTGAAAAAAGACGCCTACAAAAGGGATATAAACACTGACATATCCAGGGAAGGAGCTTTAATAAAAGCATTTGTCGAAGTTATCAAGAAACTTTTGTCAGAAGATTCGTCAGATAGAGTTGTGAATATAGTCTCCTCGGAAAGTCAAATCCAAAAATTTGCTTCCGGCTTCATCGGTTATGCCCAGGAAGATGCACACGATTTGTTACGATTCCCGTTAGAAGGTCTACTTTAAGACGTCAATAGAGCAACGGAAAAGCCGAAAATGATTATGACAGAGATAGATGAAAGATTAAGTGACAGTGAGAAGGCCCTAGAGTCATGGTCCAGATACTTAAGGACGGGCAATTCAATATGGTATATAACTTCGTTGGCCAGTTAAAATCTACATTGAAATATACTGATCGTGGTCACTGTTCAGTCACTTTCGATCCATTCTGGGAACTTTTTCTCCCAATACATCGAAGAACAGGCTAACTTAGACTATCACATTGCTTGGATTCATTCAAAAGACAAAAAACTAGACTAGAAGGTGACTAGAAGCCAACATGTACGAAGTGCAAAGAGAGAAGGAAGTGCACGAAATCCTTATCAATTCATGAGTTGCTGAAAATGTCAGTGATCCATTTAAAACGGTTTTCTTCGAGAAAAGGTTTCCAAAGAAAATTGAAGGTTTCAATCGATTTTCCTGTAGAGGGATTGGACATGAGTTACTATGCAGCAGACAACGTAGCTCCTTGTCGCTATAGTCTATATGCGTTGTCTAATCACAGTGGAACTACCTACAGCGGACACTACAAAGCCTATAGTAGACATCATTATGCGAGCACATGGCATGAATATAATGATTCACGTGTAACTCCAATTTTATCTGAATCCATCATAAGCGGAGATGCCTAGGTTCTCTTCTACGAGCAGTAAAATACTACATAACACATTTTAGATTATACTTAGGTTTATTTTATGTTTCATTTGTACTTTACATTATGTTCTATTTTATTAAATTTTTTTGCGATATTCAGCTAACTCAGATCATTTTCCAGCTCCTCCAATGACTCCAATGATTCCAATGTTACCTGTGCGACTTCAGAAGACGACTTTCCCGCATTTCTTTCTGAGGACAAACTCAAATGTGGTGGATTAATATTGGTTATTCTCGTGGGAGTATATGGTTTCTCGCTACTTGCTGTAGTATGCGATAGATACTTCCTACCGTGCGTAGAAACGATTTGCGAAGTTGTGAATTTATCTCCGGTGAGTACTTTGGCGATAGAAGAGATTAGATTGGGATTCGTAATATGACACAGATTTCTAAATGATAAGAAAAAATACCCGAAATTCAATAACGCAATTATTCATAAAAAAAATTGTACTTCATAAATACCTCTTAAATATTTATTTCTCAAACCACATAGGAAAGTAACGTATATCGCACTTCAGAGTCCCACGAATAGTGGCTTATATTTATACGCGTTCAAAGAGTACCTTTTCTCACTCGTGCGGATAAACTGTCAAATGCATAATTTTCTTGTTAGATCTAACGCTTTCAAGCTGTCATATACAGTGAGTTTCAAAAACTTTGCACCATATGAATTTGTCAGAAAATTTTATTCTTCATAAAAGTTAGTGCTTCGCGAAAAACTTGCATTTGAATTATCAAAATTCTGAATTTCCAAACGGTGTACAGGGGAGAATAAAAAAATAGGAATTTTGATCAAGAGTAATCTATCCTTGTTTTTGATATTATCAAAGAACTCAATAAACTAGGTATGTCGTCTTTAATTATGATATATTGTGTACTAATATGTCAGTTGTTGATTGAACACTATTTGCTAAAATTATTATGTGGTCGTAGGAAAAATAGTGTACATTACTTGTGCGAAAGTGATTTTTCACACTATGTGATTGCCCCACTCGGCTACGAACTCGGCTGACGCCTCGTGCTACAATATTTCCCACTCGTGTGAAAAATGTCACTTTCCGAACTGGTAATGTAATATACTATTTCCAACCCGTGTGAATAATGTAATTTTCTGCACTCGTGAGAACTTTATATTGCTATGGTTTTTGGATAAGGAAGGTTCATATTACACCTAACAGCAAATGCATGGAGTAGTTCATCATCAGAATTTCGAAACAATTTTTTTTTTCAAAATATGGTGAATGAATAATTCTGTGTTCTCTTTCTGTAATTACGATCAATTGTTCTAGGAATACCTCAAAATTGAATGTTTCAGGATGTAGCTGCAGCAACGTTCATGTCGATTGCAACCTCAACACCAGAAATGTTCACGAATATCATAGGAACTTTCATCACCGAATCAGATATGGGTATTGGTACCATTGTGGGTTCATCGTTATTTAATGGACTAGGAGTAGCTGCAATTGGGAGCTTGGCTGCACCCGCTGTGAGTATTTGTTGAAAGAAAAATCCCTTGATACTTTCTATCTTTAACATTCCCTTAAATATGTCCTCTGAGATGAGTATATTAACTGAGTTACCTGGTCTTTAAGCCAGGAATCACACTGATCGACTAGGACCGACCGTCCGCGACCGTCCACCTACGACCAAAATTTCCAACACGTATATTCTTATCGCACAAGTTCACACTGTATAATCGTCATTGAGCGTCCTCGACCGTTTTTGAAAGACCTGTTCGAAATTGTAGTCTGCTGGAAATTTTGGTCGGTGTCACACTATCCTGACGTAATGTAATTTTGAAACACATTTATGATGAACTTTTGACTTCAACAAAACTTATGTAAATAGGTATATTTCCTGCCGGAAAAATAAAATGTCTGTTAAAAACTATTGATATTATGAATTTAACTCATTTTCAATAAATGAACAGACAATTCACATAACCTTTCGAATGTCAAATTAATGTCAGATTTGCGAAATTATTCTAGTGGTCGGTCGTGGATGGTCGATCAGTGTGACTTTGAAAGTTTTCATTGATCTACTTCTACTTTTGGTCGTAGGTGGACGGTCCTGGTCGATCAGTGTGATTCCAAGTGTCAAAGAAATATATGTTTTACAGAATGAGTCCGTAACAGCTCAACTTCTCTTAACAAACTTCTCTATGTCAAATGACAGCATTCAATTCGAAATTTTATTTTGAAACAAATACAGTTTTTTTATTTGAAAGTAATTGAAAGTAATTATACTTCGGGTTCTGTCTTCAATTATTACACCTGGTAGTTATGCCTGAGAGTATCGTCTTCATACCACGTTCAAAGAAATATACCTAAAAATAAAATTTAGAGGTGGCAACCCTGTTGACCAGTCATCCCCTATCAACTGATCCAAGGATAGCCAAATTCACTTTTGTCTGTGGTATTGAACGACGTACACACGTTCACAAATTGGTACCAGAAAAACAGAGAAAAAGAGGGGAAGAATAAAGGAAAACGGGAAAAAGCCCTCTAAAAAGAATTGAAAAGTTGAAAAGAACTTGAAAAGGCTTTTGCTGGAACTGCAATCCACGTCGAGTGAGTATTTATCACCAAAATTAATTTAATTGACGTTTTAGGAAAGGTCCAAGAAAAATTGACACATAGTTTGACAGCAAACATGGCATATAAAGAAAACCTGGACAATTTCGCTATCATATGATATGCGACCAGAGAAAAATATAAGTACCTGTTATCAGGGCATACATATGTCCCTGGGGTGTGGGTTCACATGAACCTTTTAATTATTGCTGCAACTTACTTTCTGCATCTGTGAAAAATAGTGAACATATGTTCCAAAATGAGACATGCCATCCTATTATCAGGGCATACATATGTCCCTTTCTGGAAGATAATTTGAAAATGAGGTATTACCCGTAGATGTAAAAGCAAATGCACAGTCCCAGAGCACCGATCAATTATTTTATATATTGTTACTTATTTATGTGTTCAATACTTGAATAAACTGAAACGAAGTTGTTTACTTTTTCAAGTTACCTGTTATCAGGGCATACATATGTCCCTGGGGTATAGGTTCGCATGAACCCATCTATTCATGAATACTAAAACACAGTTTCATATCCTTCTTCTGGTAACGATGAAAATGTGGTTCCGTTGTTAGTGTTACAAGTGAATACTGATAACACGTATTTTATGCAAGTTCAGAAACCAGTTCGACTTCAGATTATAGTGATGGTGAGTAGGAAAAAGAAAATGAATATAGAAAAATTCACGATGTGGATCTGAACCTTCCTCCAACTCAGAACATGGAGGATAGAAACTTATCTCAAATTATTCCGGGAGACAAAATAGTCTCCCAACTTCCGGACGACGGAAACGTGTCTGAAGTAGTTGAGGCTTCTTCAGAGTTGAATCTAGAGTTGTTAGGCACAATTTGCACCAACACTCCAGAGGTCCCTACTATATACAGTAGTGGTGTACTCACTATCTTTCTGAGGTTTGGAGAGAGAGGAAGAAAAAAAAAAATATGGATGAGTATCATATGTATTGGAAAATTGCAAGGGGCTTGATTCACCTTCACTGAATGCTGACATTCAGGGTTGGTTGACAGATAACAAGATGAAATTACAGCTGGGCATGGGACTGACAGCAATGTCCATTCCCATCAATGAATTGTTTTGCACGCCATCGGAAGAGACAAACCCCCTTTGAAGGATTTGGCTAATTCTGGCAGGCATATTATCTGATGTAGGTATTTTATGAATTATTATTACATCGCAGATTTTCCTATTTTCCTTGAACCCAAATCTGAGAGACCATTGATGATTCATCCATTGACACTTGTTTGGATACAATTCCACAGAGAGACTAAAAAACAATGAAAAAAATATATAAATAATAAACTGATGTTGACAAATCCAAAACAAGTTAACAATTTCAGTAACTATAATACCTGGTCCATCTGGAATAAGATCTAAAGGAAATAATATCAACCATTTAAACAGCGCCAAAAGGCAAAATACAGGATGGAGAAAGTAGAGAGACAGGAGAGACAGTAGAGGGGAGAGAAGTCAAAAGAGGAAGTTCAAGAAAACAAGATCCTATGATTTTAGTGGTAGGTGGAAAACTTAAGGTAGAGACCAGGTATGCTGGTCAACGAGACCAGATATTTTTCTGTTTGGGAAAATTTACTAAAAAACTAAAATATTTTAGTTTTGAGCCTAAAGTAAATATAAAGGGTGGTGAAGCCAATCATTTCAATCAAGCTAATGAAAAACTTTTAAAAATGTGTGACATCCACTTGTGATGTGCTGAAACCAATGATTTGTGACAAAACTAGATGGTATATGGGCCATACTGAATTTGAAATCATTGAATAGATACATTGAACCAAAACATTTTAAAATTAGACGATTATAGATCTGTTATTAGTCTCATACTGAGTGCCATTGATCTTAAAGTTATATATTTCTTAGTCGCCATAAATGGGGAGTTTAGGAAACTTTTTTTGAATATTTTGGAGAATGGTATTAATTTGGTTCTATGCCATTCGGCTTGAATATAGCACCATATATTTCCAACAAACTACAGAAACCTATATTAAAACATTTACATATGGAAGGAATCACTTGTGTCATATGAGACATAATTCAGAAACAACAAAATTGTTGTATATTCGTTAGGGTTTATTGTAAACGGAATAAAAGTCAACTCGTGCCATATACATAAAATTTAACCTTATACTTAACGCAAAAATGAGAACAAAAGATTCGGTCCATTCTGAAGTCAATCTCGAATAAAAAAAAAAAAAAAAAAAAAAAAAAAACATACTATCCAAGAATTTTCTAGGTTTGTTGGAGTGCTGCAGCATGCTCGTCTACAAAAATATTGGAAATAAAATTTAGTGTCTTTCAAATATTTAGCATTTTTAATGAATTTCACAATGAATCTCAAACCAAGATCTGAATTGGTGGATGAATAATTTGAACTCACATATGTTTATAAATACTCCAATACTCCTTGGAGCATTTTGTGAAAGCACAAAATGTCATGGTTTCCGGTCCAGCACAGAAATAAAAAATCACATAAATCACTCAATGCTCTTAAAAGCTTCACAAAAAATGTTTCTGGTGTACATGCCCTAATGAGAATCGAAAAAAAAAAAAAAACATATACTTATATCAACAGAATGGGAATAGTTCTAGTTCAGTATGAAAACCTTTACGGTATAACTAGATATTTAGAATAACTGAAAATAAAAATATAGTCGTAGCAGCGGGTCCCAGCAGACGTTGTCCCGCTTGCTGATTATCTCATTGTCGATTTTATGGCGAAGTCTTTTCATTCATTTTATGACGAAGCCGGTGGCGAAAGCGCAAGCGCAGGCAGCAGTTTTCAAAAAAAAAAAAAACATTTTTGTAGTGAACCGAATTGTAACTTCAAACCATTCCCGAACACGCACACAAAAAAAAAAAAAAAAAAAAAAAAATTATCAAAGTCTGTCCAGCCGTTTAGGTTCAATTCATTTTCGTATGGATGCACCGAAGATTTTCATATATTGAGATTTGCATCTTATATAAATAATAAACCAAACCTGGAAAGAGATGCTGAATCTAGGCCCAAATCAGTTGAAACTGGACTATGAGCTATCAAATGAAGCTTTCCAGATTATTTGCTCAATTCTTGGATATCCATATATCGACCTGTTTGCCACCAAAGTTGATTCCAGAGTTCCAGATGAACTATCTTGGAAGCCAGGTCTAGATTCAGTCGCAGTGGACAGTTTCACAATTAAATGAGTAGATTTAAGATTTTATGCATTTTCTTCATTCTCCTTGATTAATAAAGTCCTGGCAAAAATAAGCACTGGCGAGGCCCACACAAGTTTGGTTTCCAACGTTTCTGAATCTACTTATATCTGAACCACTGATTTTTTAACCAAACATTAATCTTATGCGATCTTCTTTTGAGAATCCCACACCCCGTGTGGAAAAGCATTTCTCTAGGGGCATGAATTTTGTCAGGGACTCATTCATCTACGGGGTGAAAGTAACAGGATTGGATGCTATAATCTCATCTGTATCAAAAAACACCTTGAAACAATATGAAATATGCTATGAAAGATGGTGGAGGTTCTGCAATGAAGGAAATTTCAGTCAATAATTTTTTTAAACCAACAATACGAAAAAGAATTCAAGCATGAACAGTTTCAAATCAGCTTTATTATCGAATAATGAAATAGACGTAAAAATTTAAGGTATTTATAACAGCCGGCCAACAATACCCAAATACCCAACAACATTGATGATCTATCCTTGTAACTCGTGACTTTATTGTCCCTAATATCAGGTCACAGATTGCAAATGGTTGCGTAGATTGAAATCAAGTTACATTGACAATATTCATTCCTAACAAGATTGAGAGTACAGAACCATTATTAATACTGCCATTATTCAGAGACAAACTTTTTATTACATCCACAATGAAAGAATATATTTCAAGGACAAGAGATGTAAGATCAGAAGATGAAAATAAACTCATCCTAAAATTCCAAAAGCCAATACATCCAGCTTTATCCCAAGCCATTAGCGATTGGGTGAAAATAGTGTTAGACCTTAGTGGCATTGATAGAACCATCAACTGTACACTCAACATGCATCTGCATTAGCAGCTTTCACAAGAAGAGTAAGTGTGGAAGAAATCGGGAAAAAAGCAGGCTTGACAGAAAATTCAGACATTTAATATTCTGTATAATAAACCTTCAATAACAAGGCAAGGAACATTCGCGAAGGGAATGTTAAAAGGCTTCAATTTTAAATATTAGATTCTTAACTTGAGTATTTATTTTTATTTAAAAGTAATGTTTAGTTCAGTTTCTGGTACCAAAAGTTGCTGTTTCTCTATTTTATATGTATAAATCGAGACAATAATTGAACTCCTACAACTCCTACAACTATATCGCAATACTTTCAACATCTACCAGGTGTAATAATTGAAGACAGAACCCGAAGTATAATTGTAAGATCAAATGACTTACCTGTGAAGGAAATTTGATCCTAATTATACGAGGGTTCTGTCGAAATTATTACAAACCCTCCCAATTAGATTATGGCAAATTTTTGATAATTGGAAATGCAAGAAAACTTGAGGTTCCGCAGCTTTAATTTACCCGCCCATGCAGCGATCTAGTTGTGTTCTCCTTTAAACAAGTGAATTTGGCTATCCTTGGATCAGTTGATAGGGGATGACTGGTCAACAGGGTTGCCACCTCTAAATTTTATTTTTAGGTATATTTCTTTGAACGTGGTATGAAGACGATACTCTCAGGCATAACTACCAGGTGTAATAATTTCGACAGAACCCTCGTATAATTAGGATCAAATTTCCTTCACAGGTAAGTCATTTGATCTTACAATTATCAGTATAAGTAGAATTCTTCTGGACTTCCCACTGTCTAGAAACAAAGAAAATTGCATGTGTTTATCACGATGACGTTTCAACAGTTAACACCTACTCTCGTTATCAAGTGTGTGATTTTTTTTAAATTTTTTGATAGATTTTTCGAAATCTATGATTGAGTAATAGTGTAGAACAACTATGAGAAAAAATCGTTCAAAATGTTATTGAAATCTTCGGATTTCTCTGAAAGAATATATTACTATTAACAACGACATGAAAAATGAGAAATAAAAATTCCTATGTTTTTTTACCACTTTTTATTTGCAACACTTGCGTTTCGTCCCATATGGACATTGATTATCAAACTATATTTCAAACTGATTTTCCTTCAACAATCTCCCAAAAGAATTCTGAGCTTTGTGTCCAGATATCTAACTTTGAATTTCTCCACTCGAAGAATCGGAGTGCTAGGTAGAGAGGCTTACGCCGGTTCCACCAGCGTGAGACCAAAGTTACCAAATATAGTCAAGTTCCTAAATTGTAGATAGTGACTCAACAGAAATCAGCTAGGTACTTAGCTTCGAATCAAGTTTTACTTTGCCACTTTCATACATCCTCTCCGCACTTTCAAAACTCGTAAAAACCTGAAAATGTACGATGAGTCACTATATACAATTGAGGAACTAGACTATAGCTGAGTGTTGTGATGATCCGGACGGGAAACAGATGGCCTCAATGCTGTCTATGGTGACTTACCCTTTATTGATGACGAGGCAAGCAACTCGAAAATAATAAACTAGTATAGTCCCCTTGTCCGCATCAAAACAAAATTCTGCCATTTGGTTACAGGGAGCACTTGCAATTTTATCTTCTGAGGAACGTCACAAAAGTATCTGTTAGATATAATTCAATAACCATTGCGGTATGAGTCAGGAGAGTAGTTGTTTTCAAGCCGATATTTGCCATAATAGCCATAACAGTATTGTAGGTGGGTGGGGGTAAAAAGGATATGACATCTGTCGGCAGCGACTATAGTTTTTTAAACGATCTTCCAAAGAACTCTGAGCTTTGTGTTATGATATTTAGCCCCTATTTGAAGTTACAAACACGTGAATAGCATGAGAATTCCGAACTGAATGACATATCAAATAACATGGAGGATGGTTGAGCTTTTACGAATTTACCCTGGAAAATAAATGCATTGAAAAGAGATGGAGATATTTTGTTGCATGCAAGACAGAAGACAGGGTAGTGAACATTTGCGGATAAGAGCACTGGTTAGATGTATTCATGCTGACATCATCATACCATATCTTCAGTATGCTGACACTGAAAATAGAGTGCCTTATACAGGGTTTTGCAACTGCACTCCGGTGGTTCATAGCTTCTAAACGGCGCAACTGAAAAATTTCTTTCTAATGCAAGTATATTTCCCATACCGGGTGATCACGAGGTGAGGTACGCCCCCCAATTTTTCTCTAGTTTTGAAGATACAGATTTCAAATTTGGTGTGTCGCTATAGTACTTGAATACGCATATTTTGAAGTCTCTACTGAAAATTCACCACTTTGGTTCAACCGGAAGTGACCCAAAACTTTCTTTTTCAAATGACACCCTGTACATATTTTTCCATTATCCGAAAGAGCACGCAATTTGTGATGATACTGTTTTTCAAAATTGAAAATCGATTGAATCGAACAAAGTTGGCCATGAAACTCAAACTTAAATCATCACAATTGACAAACAGCTTGGAGCTTTTTTATAGTGTAACGAATTTGGGAATCCCATTTCATATTACCGTCTAAATATATACCTAGGTATTTTATTTCTTTTACAGAATGGACAGTCAAAGTATTTCCTTGCATATCGATATCAAGTTCTCCCAACCGGCAGACACCGGATATATTACAGCTGAATGGCAGAAAGTTTGTTTTTGATAAGTTAACTGTTGAAAGCCTGTAGTCGAACCACTGCTTGACTCGTTGAAAATTTGCCTCTACTTTGTTTTTAAGAGCGGTCCAAGTTTCCGCTTCATAAAATATTGCAGTAGCGTCTGCAAATCCAATTATGTTCAGTTTGAATAAGTCATTAATATACATATTGAATTATATCGGACCGAATACTGTGCCCTGAGGCACACCACACTCAATTTGCCTTTGATCACTTTTGACATCAGCTACCCTTACTTATTTGCTGTCTGTTCTGTAGATAGCTTTCAAAAATTTTCAAGCAACTTCCTCTGATGCCATTCATTTCTAGGGTTTTGAAGAGTAACTGGTGATCAACAGTATTAAATGCCTTCGTCAGATCTATAAACAGGCATAATGAAGGTGTACCTTTCTCTAGGGATTTGTGAATCTGTTCTGTTAGTTCCAAAATAGCATCTTCGGTGGAGGTTTTGTCTCTAAATGCAAACTGTTTTCGTGAAATGAGCTCATATTTAAAATTTTTGAGAGATGAAAGAATAATATTTTTTTATAGCCTCTACAACTCGACTGGTGGCCTATAACCAGAGACTGCTGTATCTACGCAATAGCTGTGACGACTCTAGTTATCATTACCTGGGACGGTGCCATATTTTGGTACGAAGCCATGGTCTTGATGATTATCTACGTGATATATTTCTGTGTAATGTTCCAAAATAAAAGAATTTCGAAATTTTTGCGAAAGAAATTCAAGCGAAACCAAGTCGATATTCTCAGTGAGCCTGTCGAAGTAACTGCAGCACCAACATCACCGGTGGCGAGGATTTCCATTCTATCAGCGTATGGAACGTATCTTGATGAGGTCAACAAGCCAGGATATGAAAGGGAACATATCAAGACATTGGAAAAGATCGAGGAGGAAGATAGAAAAGGTAACACATCTCAGATCACCAGTATAGAAGCTACTATAGCTGTTTATATAACAAGTTGCAAAATGAGCGTATTTTTTGCACAAGTGGTCCAACACGTCGTGTGCAAAAAACTTGCTATTTTGTAAGTTTGTGCTTTGCGAAGAACTTGTATTAGAGTTATCAAAACGGTGTTCAATGAAGAACAAATTTGAAATCACAGAAACCTACGCAACAACTTTTTTATTTCTCATTTTTCATAGTTCTAGTCTTATAAAGAGTACTAGTATCTCATGCGAAATTTGGTACAATTCATCATTTGTACTAGAATGTCGACGTTTGATGAAAATTGTTTGAATTTTTACTAGTTTATTGGTGCAAATAACTATCATTATGATTTTGTGGAAGGAAATTATTGAATAAATCAATCAATTATTGGTAAACGATAAAATAATACAATTCTGCAACTTTACGATCACTTTAATCAAAACAAATTGTATACTCTCATTGTTTTTATGGTTGAGGCAGATCGACAACAGTATTACAGTAAGTGGGTGAACTTATATGCGATTGTCCATTTCTAGTAAGCAGAAACTTTACAGCCACAGGCATGTAACTCGCTAGTGATTATTCATTTATAAGATTATAATTTTCTAATGGAAAAACTTACTGTCCCAGACTGACTGCCTAATAGCGACAGCAGTATACTTTTCTGTGGCAGAATCATCACTTTCATCAAAATCGCTGTCATAGGATTTCAACGTGCTAGTTCTCTTCGAAACTTTGTTATAGTAATAGTATTTCTTATCATGGTAGTAAGAAATATCTTAGCAAAACCTTCAGTTAGACGATTTTCCTCAGTGTGTCCTTTATCAATAAATCGGAAAAATGACATTTAGTTTGAATATTAACCATGCCAAGAAGGTGATCACTTGGTATAATACATATGTCCCATACACAACAATGGCATTGTTTGGATTATTGTGAACTTGTTATTTTTCAGAGGCGTCCAAATCGCTTTTTCGATGGCCTGAAGGAAATTGGTTCCACCAAGTCTTATTCTACTACACGTGGCCAATACAGCTTGTCCTAAAATGTACAATACCGAATCCTAAGATATATCCCAAATATTTTCCAGTGAGTTTCATGATGTGCATTTTTTGGATAGGAGTGAATTCCTATATGGTAGCTTGGATGATATCTATCATAGGTGAGTGTTGAGCTTGTCAGAGTGGCCATGCGCCCAAAACAATTTGTTGATTACAAAATTTTAGTTTTCTTTATATACCGTAGTTTCGGGTGACTTGGGACGATTATGAGCTTTGACAAGCGAATTGAATTAATTTAAATGCTGTTAGCATTTGCCAAATATACTTAACTTTCGATATTGTTAAAGTTTTTTATCAAATTCTCATCTGTTTGGTAGAAAAAATAAATAAAACAAAATAGTGCTGTCTTGGTGTCTTGGGACAGTGAAAATGTTTTTAGAATCATTTTATATCATTGATGAATTTTCAGTTAAAACTAGAGATAATAAAAAAAATCAACTATCTGAATGTTTTTTTTTTCAGTCTTTTCACAATATCTATCAGATGTAGTTCAATGTCCAGCGTGGCTTTAGCCGGGGAAGTAAATGTTTTCTGGGCAACGGATTATAGTCCGTACTCAACATCATCGAACGCGCAATTTAAAATCTATGGCTAGATTGGTTTCTCTGTACATAATAGTATTTTGTGTATCTAGTAGTAAAAGCATTACATTCCCGGACGACAAAGTAAATTGTCGAGGCGTTAAGCCGAGGCCAACAAGAATTGAAGTCTGGGAATGTGCTTTCACTGAGAGGTACACATACTATTTTTTCTAAAATCGCAATCATCCTCATCATAAATTAAGAACTTTCTATAAATGCATAACAATTTTTGATTGATGTCATCATTGTTGAGACGCTGGCAAAAAATTACCCGGACCATTTTCGATACGGGAAATGAAGATGATTCCAAGACACTGTGGATCCTAACTCATTATTCAACGGCACTCACCGATTCAGAATTTTCAGAATCCACGGTAACTGAGAGGTTTAGACTAATGACAAAATACCAAACAAATTTCTCAAGAAAGCTTTGTTTTATTGGACTTGTCACGGCTTGGCATCCGCGACTGTCAGATTGACTGTTTTCTTTCTTAGTTTTAACTTTAGCTCCTGATGAAATCTTGTATCAATCAACAATGTATTTCGAATTTTATTTATCTGAACATTCTAAACAATCGCGGTTTTTGGTCAAACAGATTTTTTTAGTTATGTCATGCACAAATTTTGTAAGTATTTGTGTGGTCCAGTGGTACGGACCCGCGGATAAGTTAAAGGTTGTATAAGAGCGTGAGTTCGAATCCTACTGGTGAAAGTTTTTTTTTATTTTTCTCCTCAAGCATTTAGTTATTCATGTATAATTGTTATTCTTCCTTATATTGCTTTGTAATTTATACTACTTTTTGGTAGTAAAGGCAATAATTTCGATAGATACCTATAAGTACCACAAACTGAGCTTTCGTCATAAATTTATAAATTTTCGTGTAGTCGTAGAGAAAGTATAGTCTTCTACTCGCGTATAATGAGCATTATTCTCTCGGATAATTCCGAAACTCGCCTACTGCTCGTTTCAGAATTTTCGGAATCTATCCATTATTATCCTACTTGCAACATTCATACAATCGAGCACAAATATTTTGAACAATTTTTTTCGAACAATCTGTTTTGCGATCACTGAAATCCAAATGATTTATGATAATCCAAAAATAAATAATGAAAACATATTATTCCACTTCCGCTGTTTGTTTTGATAAGGTATTTCTCCAACTTGGAGCACTCAAAAAAATAAATGAGGTGAAGGTATATTTTGCGATTTACCATAACTTTATGAAAATCAAACCTTTGAGAATTCGTATATCTATTCTCTTCTTTATGTTTTTGGTTTGCAGCGGTAGGCAGCGCGTTTCATTTGTGAAAATATTGTATTGTATTGTATCTCTTTCAATCGGAATTTAAAGAGAAAAGTATATTTCTAAACAAACTTAGACACATTCAGACATTAACGCAAAGATAATGTTTTCCGAGGAATGCTATTTGAAAAACACTCGATCAATGGTATATTAAGCAAAAACTTTAGAAAAGTGAAGGTTTACTAAATGAGTAAAGCTTTTGAGTACGAACGAGCACAGCGAGCGAGTAACTCAAACCTTCAGGTTTTCATTTTTTTAGTCCTGGGCAGAGGACTATATTAAATTATCTAGAAAATTCATTCTACATAATACTAAAGACACAAAACACTTGTTATATATTTCTTATATAACTATGGTTCCGTGATTCGAAATCAGGAACTTCAATAAAAAACTTAATCCACGACATAGACTTCCTGTAACGAGCTGAGATTTCCTTACCTTAAGGTGCATATTAGGAAAGAGTATCTGGAGTTTTGTTGAGCGCTTATTTATACAAACACTTCTTGCTTTCTCGAGATTGGACTTCTGGCTTACTCTCGGCCGATGAGTTTTTTTTAAATCTTTCGCGCGTACGAGGGGCTTTCCATAAGTTCAGATACAACAAAAGGAACTTTGATCATAATTTGCAGTTTGGGTGGTATAGAATTAGTTGCAGATGCTCATTTTATTTTAATTATATGCCATATGGAAAGTTCATCTCGTAGAACTTTTGCAATACATTTGACAGAAGTAATTTTACAGCTGTTAGACTCCGTAGTTGTTTCATGTCAGCAAATTGCAAAATAATCTCATATTGTATTGCGTGATAAAGAACACATTATATCATTTGTTGAAAGATTTTTTCTTCTGGACTATGTTAACAGAAATTGCAATGCGATTACGGCCATATTTGATATCAACATTCTTTGTTCCAGGTAATCTTGCTGGACTTTCAGATGCAGTAATGGGAATGACATTGCTGGCAGCAGGAAGTTCTTTGCCAGAGTCTATATCTATGGCGATAATTGCGAGAAGAGGTTCGTAATTCCTTAAAAACATTTTCTGTGAATGATAAATTCCCTGTGTCTCTTTGTTATGTTTCCAATCATTGACATAAACATATAATTTCGATGACGCAAAAATACCCTTCAAACAGCTACCTTCCTGACTATTACCACGACGTACATTTAGCTGACAGATATTTGTTCAACGTTCCTTAAGAGGGACACTACTGGAAGTATTGTATTCATATAGTGGAAATTACCCTTTACTCGACTGGCAAGGGCTGTTCTAGATGCCGAGAGATTCTTTCGTTCATGAACGGTAGTAGTTACCAGGTAATTTTTGACCTCTTTAAACACCAGAATCTCGGTGTTCTGAAAAATAATTTTCTTAAATTGACCTGTTTTACAATAAGAACATATTCCCCTGCACTTTCATTGCGAAGTTAGCGAACTCAGAATAGATAAATGAACAGAATTGTTTGGACAATTTTCTTTGTTGCCAACCAAGATGATCACAATCACTTCTCGATGCGAAATAGACACATAAGTCGATACTTTCGATCCATCTAAATTGCCAGGGTTCAGTCAGGTTAGCTTTGAAGTGAATGAGCCTACATGAAGGCCTTCCAATGCGATCTACGGTCTTTTGTGGCTCACTTTCTAAAGGCTCACATGATCTATGGCGTTTGCCTATTCTCGCAGCTTCAGATTGGGATTTTCCCCCTTTCCGTTTTTTGTTTGGGTTTGCTAAGTTCATTCAGCACTTGCTCATCATTGGTTGAAGCTTCCACAGCACCCAAGTCTACCTGCCGTATATAAATATAAGAACTATGAAGAACTAGGAGTTAGTTCTCGACAAACTTCGAAAATGGACAGTCAGAAAGCAATTCCAAAAAAAAACGGCGGTCTTCAAAACAGGAACTGACTGACTCAACTGACTCTAATACAAGTATGCAGTGGTATTTAGTAGATAGACATACTGTGTACTCCAGCCCGTAAACGGCTGGAGTTAATGTCCGCCCAGCATCCTCTTCACGACCTTTTTGGACTCACAGGATGGCGCTAGAGAACCCTTTTCGCGATTTTAAGGTGAACTACATATTTGTCGTGTTTTTTGAGACATTTTCCTGGACTATTAGTTTCACTGGAGTAGCATATTTTATAATTGTTCACATTTGGGATATAATTTTTTGCGTTTTGGTAAGCATGGCGCTCTTACGTTAGTAGGAGGAGGCCCAGAAGTTATACGTCAATTGTATGATTTATGTTTTATTCGGGGCCATCATTTCGAGACCAATAAGAAATCGTAGTAATATTGTTCAAAATGCTTATGATTCGTTCAGAATCATAAGTGCAGAAAGTAAGTGTTTATTGCACTCGACGTGAAATTGTCCGACGAGGCCGTTAGGCCGAGTTGGATTATTTCATTCTTATATTTTTTTTTTAAATAAACACCAACACCTCCGCCGGTCTTGTCTTAAAAAATTAAGCTGATCAAGACTTACATTGTTGCTGTCTATACCTGATGCATCCACGTCTCTGAAATTCCAACAACGTCAAAATCCGCATCGAGAATCTGATTTCGAAAGTCATTAAATTTTGCTGGTAGCCAAGATGGATAGAAACCCTAGTGCGTTGACTGATTCGCTTTTGTTTCACCCAAATTTGTCAATGCTGTAATTGGATTGGACAAGGTTCCCGATTTGTCAGCAGATGGCGCTAAAGTCGAAAATAGCCGTCTGTACTGAGTCAGTTATTTCCTTGGTTATTTCCGAATATTTGAAATTTGACTGTTTATTAGAATTTTTGATTGCCTGTGATTTACATTACATCAGGATATTTATCTTTTTGTTCTGTTCTTTTACTACATTTCGTTCAGTTCGGGGATGATTTAGTTATTTGTTTATTGTTGAACTTGCCCGTACATATCACATATCCAACAAGTTAATTTAAAATATCTGTTCTGATTTTTTTATGAAATAAGCACGTTAAACATGTTATTGCTTATTTTTTAACAAAATTGAATAAATACGGAATGTAAACATGTCATGACACTTGTCCAAGCGTCATCATGACAAGTATTTATCAATCTGTAATGACTTTACCGCCATCTAAGCACGGTCGGGAAGCTATCCCATTCTAATAAAATATCATGAATCAGGTAGGCCGTACCTTAACAGTTTTGGTAGGCGATTTTACAGGTATAAATGAATGCACCAGGGTTTCTATCCATCTTGCTGGTAGCGATCTAATGTTTATATGGCATATGTTCAGCATTATCTGAAAATATATTAAAAAGTGTATAAAATTTTATAAGAATAAAAAGGAGAATGGGAGGATCCAGAGAGAGAGAGAGAGATGGAATGAAACGTAGAGTAAAGGAGAGAGAGTAAGAGAGAAATAAAAGAAGAAAAGAAAATAGAAAGTATTTATAGAAACAAATATTCAACACTGCCCTACAGCAATAGTCGACAGTGACAACGAACGTGACTACTACAGCGGACGTGACTAGTTGCTGAATGCTGTTCACCCTGTAATGAACATTTGCCATTTCAGTTTTCAGTAGTTATTAGGACTGATAAAATGAATTCTATATTTTCAGGTGAGGGCTCCTTCGGAATTTCAAACTCTCTAGGCGCCAACACTATGAACATCCTCTTCTCCTTGGGCCTGCCATGGTTCTTGAAAAACTTGGTGGACGGGGCTTCCAAGGCCCATCCGATAAGGATAAAGTCGGGTTCCATCGAATATACGATTCTCTCTCTGATTTTCGTTTGCTTCTGTCTGTACACGACGCTGGCTTGCAACAAATTCAGACTTTCGAAATGCACGGGCGTGGTTCTTATCACCATATACGTTACCATGGTGGTTTTAGCGATTTTATCGGAGACGGTTTTCTTCAACAATAGTTCCTGTTGAGCAGGAGATATTTTTGATACTACACGAGATTTTTATGGTTAGGTGTTCGAAGATAGGATGTACAAAAAAGTACGCTGAAGGCTGAGAACATATGAAGCGATTAAAAGACATGCAAAGATCAATGTAGAATACCTCGTACGTAATATCATGTGAAACGTAGACTGTGCCCGGTATGAAATGTAACCAAGAAATACAATAGCAGAGTGATTTTTTGTAATGGAATTATGTATTGTTCATCGCAGTGTTGCAAAGGAAACCAGGATAACGAAAAATTCGGCTTGAGTGCAATAGAGTCAGCACTGTTTTCCATTAAAAAAGTATCCTTCTTTGGTTGATGAGGATACCATATCACAAGAAAATCAGGGGATACAAGAAAGCAGATAGTATCGCCACAAATGATACAAATACTACATTTCCCGTCAGCGATCGACATTGCTTCAGCACAAACTGGACAGAGTTTTTAAATGGGATAGTTACAGTTCGACCCACATCATAGCTGAAAATGTGAAATTCTAATTTCGTGCGCGAACGTTCATGATTAGTTTCTTATCACTGGATATAATTACGGACTATAGTCCGTTGTTTGGCGGATGCGCATCATGGGCCTACATATTTTCACAGTTTCAGCTATGCGAGAAGAACCGTCCTTACTTGTAAGTTAGACTATAGCACTAAAGCACCAATAGAGTTTAATGATTTTTCTGAAGTTTGGTGAAACTGTCATTGTAAAAATAGCTGGCCAGAGAATTTTTAGGTTCCCCTCTTAGGACTAGATATCTAGGTCCCGTAGAAATGTGACATTTTACATCTTGGCCACTTTCTTGTTCAGAATCTACCTATCCCTTCGAAATAGATGAACAATTCAGCAAATTATGTGCAACTGTTAATTCATCATTCTTTACTTAGTAACCAGTTTACACTCTATGTACATGTGAATGCACATTGATTCATGTTTTTGGAATAATTATTTCTTTGAAAAAAAAAATGCTTTTGGTACTCTTATCGATATTTCGAAAACAAAACATTAATGTTTTCTTGGAGCTGTGGATATGAACATGATTCAACAAATAATCGACATTTTGTCATGTAGAGAAACTATAGTATTCAACTTCTTGTACTGTCTATTGCTTTCACCTTCACTGTTTACCATTATCATGGTATTATATTTTTTTATTTTTGAATTTTAATTTTGTGATACGTTTTTTTTAATTATAGTTGACATATTGATATTATTATTTGTTATGAAAATGATAATTATAATGATATTTTGTATACCTGTTTGTAGTTTTTTTGGAGGGTAAAAAAAGAAAATATTAAATAAAAACTTAGTTGACACCTCAAAAGTGACACGGTCAAGAGTCGTTGTCAGCATGAGTTCAAACGAAATAAATATTAAAAATCATTTTAAAACAAGCTTTCATTTTGTTTGAAAGTTTTAGACAGCGATGTAGATTGATTACTTTCATTGCAGACTTCCATTGTCTGGAATGTTTACATGAGCACGATGTTTCAATCGGTTCAGGATCTCCGATCGTTATCAAGTGTGTATCCAGTACACACAGAATTGAGGCATGGAATGCCATTACAATTGAATTTCAGTTCTTCCGCATCTTAGATGTGCTAAATGTTCTATAAATATATTAATTCAATATATCTTTCAGTCTGTCCATAATATTTTGCATCGCAGTCATTAGGTACTCAGTTTCGTAAATTCCAAATTCTCGACTTTGTCCCTTGTGTTGACCAAAAGGCTCTGTAGTGCCTGACATGTTTTAAATACCACCCTCATACCTAGTTCCTTGAAAAATTTTCCACAATCCTTGGATTGGTCAAAACAAAAAAGTTGTTGGCTGTCTGCCAACCTGCCAATGATTAGATAGTGATCTAACTTTGGATTCTAATGGTTCGTTTCAAATTAAATATCAACTGTCACAAGTCACTTTTCATTATAACTGTCTTTGCCGTAAGGTAGTAATATTCAAAGTGCATTCGATTCGATTTCGAGCGATTCCATAAAGCTGTCTTAACGAGTTGTAAACGTCGAAACAGCGGTTGGCAGATGATGGATCTTTTGGAATTGAAAAAATACTCTCTTCACTTCAAATTCTGTTCGCGTTCCTCTCAACGCATTAGAAACTTGACTAAACCTTGAATTAGTCAGAACAACAAAATTGTTGTCTGTCTGCCAAAGAGTAGATACGTAATCATCTAACTTTGGATTCCATGTTTCGTTTCAAATTAAGTTTTAAGTAGTGACTGTAGATGCCACAAGTTATTTTTCATTATAACTGTTTTTGCTTAAAGGTAGTAATATACAAAGTGCATTCTGGCTGTCGCACTAGATATCTCCAAGGAATTTGACCGCGTTTGGCACCAATGACTCAGCCAAATTTCCATCTTATGGCTTGCCTCCCTAGTTGTGTTCCTTGCTATCTAGCTTCCTCTCAGACCGATCTCTCCACGTGGTGGTCGATGGAGTATCATCTGATACTCTACCAATAAATGCTGGTGTTCCGCAGGGATCTATTCTAGCACCAACACTGTTCCTTCTTCACATCAATGATTTGTTGAGAGCTACCTCATGTCCAGTGAACAGCTTTGCAGATGATAGTACCCTTCATGAAGAATCGTAAATGAGATAAATATGAACTTAGCCAAAATTCTAGAATGGGAATTCAACAATTTGGTGGAATTCAATGCGAATAAAACCCAAGGCTCTAGAAAGACCGATCCTACAGTAGCCAGAGAAACTACGTTTGGAATATCTATACCAATGAAATCTTCCATTTCAATGCTCGGTATTACAATCAGCAGTACCTTCTCATGGGAGAACCATGTGAGCTTCATTGCCAAGAGTGCCTCTCAATAAGTATTTTAGTTCTCATCAACTGATTATGATTTACAAGGCACACCTCGATTCGACCTGTTTTGGAATACTGTTCCCATATATGGAGTGCAGCACCCAAACACAGATTGAAACTTTTAGATTCGGTCCAAAAGAGAGCCATTCGTCTCGTCGGTGATACTCCTCTCATAAACTCTGGAACATCGCAGAAAGGTTGGCGATCTGTCTCTGTTTTATAGATATTTTCATGGACGATGCTCTTCCGAAATACCGTCAATCGTTCCACCGTTAGTGGCCTCATCGAGATTCCGTCGAGCTCAGACCTTACATCCATATGCCGTCACTGTGGAGACATGCCGCACATCTGCTTCCCAGGGCTTGTTTTTCCACAGAACGCGGCAAAGCTTTGGAACTCGCTGCCACGAGACGTGTTCCCTGAGGCATACAGCTTTCAGGAATTCAAGAAGAACACCAATTCCTACCTACTTTCCCTCGACTCACACGATGTTCAGAATTTTCCTTTTCGTGGAAACCAGAAATTAAAAAAAAAGAAACTGGTTCGGGTATTTCTTGATACTTTTTCAATTTCAGAGATATTTTTATTAGCAACTTCAAAACTTGACTCACTGTACATATTAACGTGTTCATGATTATCTCTCTCAATGTTAGTGCCCCCTACCATAAGGCGTAGTAACACCGTAAACTCCATCATTATTTGTTCAACCGAGCCTGAAAGTGTTCTCTTGATTGACGTCAAATGGGTTTTTTCCCATTTCACACATCCGAAAACTTTCGTAACTGCGCGAGTTGAAATTGTAATATTCTAATCATTCCAGTCTGAAGGAATTCCCAGCTTCCGAATGATGGTGGATATTCTCCCACAAAGACCCGAACTCAAGGTAGAATA
The DNA here is from genome assembly GCA_958298965.1 of Chrysolina haemoptera. Classification (NCBI taxonomy): domain Eukaryota; kingdom Metazoa; phylum Arthropoda; class Insecta; order Coleoptera; family Chrysomelidae; genus Chrysolina; species Chrysolina haemoptera. The sequence goes on along the minus strand of OY282589.1, from coordinate 32,254,115 downwards.
CATCACAAGCAGAGGTTGGAAACGATGTGGAAATTATTGCATATTGTATGGAATCGGATGGGGCGCTACATTATTGAATTTCGATAACGGAAGTTCCAAACGAGTATAGGTATAGGATAAAATGTATACGGTTATGTGCCAGATGTTCATAAATGAAAAGAAAATATTAGAAACTAGAAAATGCAACTTTAAAGGGCACGTGTTGAACAGATATTTCAGTTCGATAGCATACTCCTCAATTCTCAAATATCTTTAGAAGAACTTTGCCGCTTCAAACCCACTGGCTAATGCTCATAGCAATAAAAAATAATCATTAATGAAGAAGATGAAACTTTATTGTACTATATATGGAATTGAGCCCTTATCCCCATTCATTAATCCAGTACGATTGGGTTTTGAGACGAGGATCGATTGTAGCACCACCAAACTTGGTATGCTAGGGGTACAAGACAACAAAAATTCGTTCAAAAATTTAATAAATGGATTTTTGCTGTAATCTTCGAAAATATGTGATACATCAGAAAAATAACTCAACAAGGTGCAAGAAAATTTAATTATCTACAAAAATGATTCCTAGTAGTTTCTTATGAAATGCGCTGGTTTTCTTCCCGGCGTTGCAAGTTCTGGCGGAGCCGAACATTTGATTGGTCATAACTCTGCTAAAAATGATCGGAGAAGGAAAACGAAAAGTGCATATCGTTTCTGAAGACTCCTTCCTCCTCATGCAAATATAGAATGCGAGTATTTGAGTACCTGAAATGTGTTTTGTCCCACTTCAAGGATTAACGAGGTCCTACCTTTTAACGTGCGATTCCTAGCACTTAATGAATTCAATCATCGTACCGTTACGGTTTTGGGTTTCGTGGCTACGGACAAATACCGGAAAGTTTTGACTCGTTTATTTACAGCTTCCAAAATAACAATAAATTTTGCATCTGGCTGCGTAATGTCCCTGGTACATGAGCACCAATATCCAAATTAAATTTAAACTGAGCACGAAAAAATCGACAAAAAACGGATCGACTCGAGCACCGCTCGCGCATTCTGTTCGTGCCCAAATCAGCGTCGTCACTATCCGAGCATTCGCTCGTTCGGTGCTTTTGCGGAACGAATGCTCTAGTGAATACCCACTTTTATACTGATACAATACCTTGCCTACTTCACTAGATACCTATTATTGTGCGTCAAACTTCTACTTCAACTTGCACTTTTATGAACTTCAGCCTCAACTTTTCCGTCCGCTCGAATCGCCCTTATATAATCCAGTGGAAGCTTCAAGAACTTCCGCGGCGAGGAAAACTCCTATAGAGTCCATTTCGTCGAGTTCTAGCCCTGTCTGCATTTCTTCAAGGCCAACAAACCTGTAAATATTCAAATGCAGTTCAAAAAATGGCCACGGTAGCCCCAAAGTTGTGATTGCCTTCTTGGAATAAATGATATAACATGGAGGGTTTGAACAGCAAAAAACTATATGTATTTTTTTTTCAAGACCATCCCTATAAATGTCCGATAAAACGAAATACTCTCACTATTTTTACGTTACCAAATGTTCACAAATTTCAAATGTGCATAAGATATTTTTCAAATTCACTGCGATGTTTATGAAATGTAAATAGATATGAACTCATAACACCTGAATTCTGCAGGAAACTTTTTCCAGAGTTGTGAGTTATAACCAATTATCGCTGTAAAATTATTGAAAGAATAAATAAATAGTAGCTTGCAAAGAAACAGATCCTCTAATAACATCATCAGAGCATACTTTGTCCTCTAAACACGGAATTAGTGTGTTATTTATGCATTCTTGTTTATCATACCAGGAATATTTTTATGGCAAGGATACATTATTTGGGAATTTTCAATAAATAAAAGGCAAATAACTTCAATAATATTGAGATAATGTATACTGATATATTTAAATAATAACACGAATCAATAAACAAATTTAAAAAGAGAAGTTTAGAAGTTTTATATTACAGGTCGTGATCAACATAATTTTGCAAGTTTCACAGGCTATATGTCTACAAAAATCATTATTTTAAGTTGCTGTCAACAAACTTGAGTTTTTTCTTTAGTAATTACGTATCAGCCGCTAAAAGACTTGTCACATTGGAAATTTCAAATTTCGCGCCAGTCGCCTTTCATTCTCATTTATTCATTCGTACACCCCGATAAAAAAGAATATCTTATTTTTTCCTTCCTTGTTGCATTGGACGACATTTCAAAGACGTGAGCTGTGTGTGGTGTGTCGCATTGCCTCGTGGTCCGTTAATGCGTCGGGTGGGGTAACAGGAGAGGCGCACAGTAGTGCGTCTTTCTTTTTATGTGGTATTATCATATCATTGCCTTCCTTGTTGCCCGCGTAGATTTCTGTCTATACCTCCGATACTGTATACCCTAGATGAAAAGTTTCCGATACTGTATGGTTCCATTTTAATTATTTTTTGGATATATCACGTCCACTTTCAATAACTTCTAAATATTTTCAATGTTTTATTGTTTTTTATTATTTATATTTAATATTGTTAACTCATGTATTCTTAATTCCAATTTTATTATGTATCTATGACGAAACAAGTACATCTGTGTACTTATCGTTATCAACTAACTTTTTTCGCTCTGTGTGAGTATTGTGTCTTAACTGATGTGAGTTGCTAGTGCTGCGATTAAAGTTTTATTCTATTTTATGAGGGTATGCACCTTCTCCAAACAATTGTCATCGATCGGTAAAATGTAAAAAAAAATATTTAAAAATCGGGAAGCTACCAAAAACACGTCCCTATCACCGGTGCAAATTTCAACATCAAAACATAACATAACATAAATTTCACCAAAATATTCGAAAGAATTTTAAAAGTGAGACTCACAAGCTATTTAGAAAAATAAACTTCTATCGGATATGCAGTTCGGATTTAAAGAGGGAAAGTCAACCCAGGATGCTATTTTGGAGTTGACAAAAAGTATTTACGAATGTTTGGATGAGAGTAAACCATGTCTCACAGTATTTATAGACCTTGCCACGGCTTTTGATACTGTCAGTCACCCAATGCTATTAACATTAACAGAAAACGCCGGTATTACAGGAAAATGTCTTAAACTCTTTCAGTTCTATCTGAGTAACCGAAAACAAAGTGTCAAATTGAAGGATACGACAAGTGAATGTAAAATTATAGAGTATGGTGTGCCTCAAGGCACGGTATTGGGACCCATATTGTTTATATTATACATCAATGGACTATTTGCCATCCACGGTAAGGCTAAAATAATTAGCTTTGCGGATAAAACGGCAATAACATACAGAGATGAAGACTGGTCTGAACTGAAAACTACAATAGAGGCAATATAGATGTCATAAAAGACTGGTTTGACTCCAGATCACTTTCCATCAATCTGAAAAAGACCTAATTCTCACCATTCTCCAACAGCAAATCAATGTTGCCTGCATACTCCAAACTAACAATAAAAAATTTCTCAATCTCCGATGTAATGAACCCAAAATACCTTGGTATAATATTCCATACACATCTCAGATGGAACGTGCATATTAATTTCATCCTTAAGAAACTCTAATTTGTATTAAATAAGTTCTGATAACTCAAAGACACACTCGATCTCAAGCAGTATAATAGTTATATATGGTACTAGTGTGTTATGTTGAAAATAAGTGACGCGAGAACCATTTATACTACGAGGCCGTTTTTTTTAATCTTTTTTTTTATCAGATAAAAATTAAAAAGTTTCAAATATGAACGTGAGTTATAATTCCATAACTCTCTAGTGAGTTATGGATTATAACACACTAGTGTGTTATTTGATAGATTAATTGTCTAAAATGACATTAATAATGACAGTCATAACTGTCATGTAATGGATAAAATTATTTTTTACAGCTTGGTGGAAAGCCACATCCCTTATGGAATATTGGGATATGGAGGAGTATCTAAAATATACCTAAGACCACTCGAGGTAATATTTATGTATGTTTTTTGTTATTTAACAATGATTATTTTACACTACAGTCCCTTTAAATTTCCCGTACAAGACTTTCAGAATCTTCTGGAATTCGTTCGTTTATTGTCAATGTTCATTGTTAAAATATTTATTTAATTTTTTTTGTTTTGAATTTAGAACAATGAAAGTTAATATTATTATAATTGAAGAAAAATATAGGTTAATATATGAACGACCTCCAACTAAAAGAGTTTATTTATCATGATCATAAATTTCACGTTGAAAGGAGAAATTTTAGTAAGCAAGGCTTGTTGACAGACATTTTGTCTAGTTTTCGAAAGCTTATTTTCGATTGGAGACCAACAGACGCGCAAAACTTAGCCGCTTTGGCGTCGCGTAGCTTTCCTGGCAAGCCACTATGAGCGTTTAGGAGCGCGAACAGTTTTCACTCGAACATCATCCGAACACGGCGGGAAACTCTGCAACTTCCGAAATTATCAAACTCCAACTTAGGTGTTAGATCGCGCTCCAAGTAGTAATTATTGTCGGATTATTCGCGACCCCAGTTCTATTTATACCTGAAACACTGGATAATGAACGTGAAGATTATGCCTCGATTAGTGGATTTTGAAGTTGTGATTTGACGATGATTAGATTTTTCGCGGAATAATGTGCACGTTGAAGGTGCATAGTGAAAAAACGTAGTGAAATTAGTTACGGAACTTTTTTTAATTCATAATTGTGTTGTTGAAACTTGCGCCAAGTAAGTATAACAGTTTTGTTGTGAAAATTTTTTTTCTACTTCATTATAAGCGGTAATGATACTGATTATATCGATAACAAATGGAGTGCAGTAATTGGAGAAGTTCCTAAAAAATGTATTGGGCTGAGTTACTGTTCCATCAAAAAAGTTATCTATAAATGACACGTTATTACAGACGTTCAAACTTGTGATAAATAATTATGTTGTTTTTTCAAAATCAAGTTTTCAATTTTTCAATCTTTTTAAAAAATTATTCGATTCTCTAACATCACGTATTACCTCAAAATTATAGCAAAACTCAGTGGATCGTTTGTTGTACAAATATGAGTTTTTCATTTGAAACAACTTGCGATCATATCAGAAATACAATACATTTTCGGGACAAATTCTGCTACCATTTTCATTTTTAGAGCATTCCAAGCAACTTAGCTGATAGCTGATTGATTATTTTTTAAACTTTGTCAACTACACCAGAAAAATTATAACTTTTGTCCACTGATACTTTTGCCATTTTATCTGTTACCAAAAAACCTTATGGTAACAGATGAATATTGTCGAAAGAATTTCGAATACCATTCTTCAAAGTATATTTTTTTACACAAACAAGTCCATTATTGAATTTGAAGTGCTGTGAGGACGACACTCCACCCCACAATAATGACCTGCATTAAGTGAATACAGAACGATATCACGATCTTTCATGTCTATGAAAACTAACAACTACTGCTTAAAAGTGTACAGAAAATGCCGCAGAATGGTTTGTAACGAGGCTGCATTCTATTTACTCTGAATACATTATAATTTAAAGAACTGTAGAAATATAGTACCTTATATAGGCTTGAACAGTTGAAATTATTCTTTAAAAATTTACTTTTATGTTGAAGAAGTTAGTAGTGCTCGAAATCTATATTTTTTCATTGCTATAGCTATTCGTAAATGCCGTGCTTATGAAAATGTAAGTGAAAAGCTGCAAACCAACAGTTTTTTAACATTGAAGTTGATTTTTAAAACTCAATTAAATTTTTTACCCCGCATAACTATGAAAGCGTGTTTCTTAGTTTTTCAAACTATAATTTATTCTTAATTTATTTTTTCCTGTTTAGTACATATTATTATAAAATCGTGTTTCTTCATTTTTTATACTATAATTAATTTTTTTCAATTGGTTCCCCTGCTTTACCTATTTAAAGCACGCAAATCGAACTTTCAAAAACGCGCGTTTTTAAAAGTTACCATGGCTACATCAACAACTCAAGAACAGCGAAGTCTAAATGATTATTTTGTATATATATATATATATATATATATATATATACATATATATATATATATTATATATTTACTTATAATATATATATATATATATTATAAGTAAATTTTTTCAGGAATGACGACTATACCGAGTGTCCACGGAAGGTAGCTCTCCCCTATACATTTTTGTTTTTGAAGGCATTGAAATGAAAATTGGATGATTTGTATTAGACATAAAGTTGCATTTTTTGACAAGTCACTCGCCTTCATGCAACTTCCGGTCTAATCGGAAGTGATATAAACTTTCGATTTCTAAAAAAAAATCCAGTATATTTTTACTATATATGACATTCTTAATACAACCATGTTTAAACGATTTTTTTTTTATTTTAAAAATTATTTTTCAATCTAGAGAGCTATGGATACGTTCAAAGTATTAATTTCAGTCGAGAAATATTGAGTAAAATATACAACTTTACGGTTTTTGGTTGAAATGCATCTGCTGTGTGTGCGTAAAAATTGATTGTCAGAATAAAGAAAAAATTGATTACAAAAAGTAACAAATGATACATGGTTGTATTCAAAATGTGATATGGAGACAAAAAAGTGAAAATATATCGGGTATCTCATTCAAAAATGGATAGTGTATATCACTTCCGTCGACACCCGGAAAAGATGGACTCAAGAAGCAAATTCATATCTAAATTCAAAATTTGATCCAAATCTATTGATTTCAATAATTACCATCATTATTGTTATCATTTTTGGTGAAACCACATTTTCATGCATTGTCATCCACTTCTGAACCATGGTACAAATTTCAACTAACTAGCACATCGGAAAGTTAGTTTAAAATCTCCACTTCCCCCAGTCCGGATGTTGGTTGCCAACTGGCCTGCGTTAATTTGAGGCTCTGAACATTTTTGTACAATATAAGAATTTCTCAGATCTATTTCTATCAAGTTCATAGTAGTCGCCTAGGAGTGCTGAATATTTTTTTGTCGTTTTTTGTATTGCCATTTTTAGTTGCGTTTTGGGATATTTCTATCTCTAAAATACAAGTACAAGAGAATATTTACAATAATCAATACTTCACAGTGTAAAGCCTGGAAAAACATATATTTTAAAAAGTTTTTCTATACCTAACTAAGCATTGATGATGACAGACTTGTCATTTTCATTTGATTTAAGATTCAGTAATAGAACCAACGAGCTTTCCATATTTATTTGCTAGTACAAATCGTGAGAAACTCATTAGTTGATCACCAGGTAGCGCCGTGCTTGCGTCACTTTTCAAGAATACGGATCACGCCTACTTTCTTTTGATTGTTCCGCTCGTGTGTTTTCCAGAAAGGATCCTGGACTGGAAATGCGGCTTACGCACGTGAGAATAGTTCCTTCGTTAATACATATTTCTCGAGATAATTGGATCATTGGTGTTACCTATTGAATATGATACACTTTGTATTCCTTAACAAAGTGATAATTAAATGAAAAAAGGCCAGTTTTATTTCATACAGTGTTTAATACCAATTATGCACCACTGGCATTATTGGATGATTTCGCCCATCGAGCGATATCCTTTCAGGACCAAAGGACCTCTGGATGCATTTTATCGCTTTCTAGTAGTGGCAGTAATACCATTGGTTCATTAATATGTACCCATAACTGCTGTTCACACGAGTAGAAGGGGAATGCGTAGAATCATGATGAAACCTCAGGATGAAACTGTTTCTGGATGACATTTACGACAATTTCAGATGTTTTATGAGGAATATTAAACAAATTTATAAGCAATGAACGTATAAACACAAGTCTTGGATCTAGTTGTGACTGTTGGAATTTACACTACTTTAATCATCCGTTGTAAACAAATTGGTGTGACATGTGGATTACATCAAAGATATATGTGTGAGGTTGACATTGATCCAACGATTCCCAATTGACAATCAGTCATACAGGACTTCACTATAAAAATTGTTTTAACAAAAATCAAACGAGAAATCCATTATACGAAATTATAGATGAAGTTTATTCGGCAACAATACTAGATGACATGATACAATTGAATGTTTGGACTGGTATTTTCCTCAATAGAATTGTTGACGTTAATGCTCGTGAGAACAGACCATTGGGACAATGTTCTTTTTTTATGAGCCGTTTATATCATCAGAAGGGCTTAATGTGCTCATCCTGCCAATTATCTCTTATCCCTACACAAACCTGTTAATCTACATCTCTTTGTAATTTGATTGATAGGTTTTTTTGCCCTATACCGAACAGTAAAAGCAACAAATGTTTGATATATTAATGACATGCTCTCCGAACTTAAAATCTAGGGGTTGACGTACCCTTATTTTCGAACCACCCTGTATAAAAATAATATTATTTAGTTTTGGTTGAGATTGAGTTCATCATGCCTATACTGAATATTCATTTCATAATAGAAAACTCTGATTGGACTGAAATTAATCGAATGAACGTATGTTCACCCTGTTGTAGAGCACGAAACGGAAAAGTATAATGGATACGAGATCAAGGTGACATTGTACCATCATTGAGGCATGGTATTAGCAGAATGAATAGGCATTTTGATAATTCTTAAAATTGTTAAAAATTCTCAGCAAAAAGCTTTACTTTTCATCTTTGACATCCTGTATTTCGAAAACTAGTCGGCCGATTTTTTTGTGCCAATAGACACTTTTGCCGAAGAAGTCAAAATCGTCGAACCCATTTTATGGTGAAGTCGTGGGGAGCAGCTGCTACATTCAACTTATAAATGAAAGAATAATTAAAAAAATATTTTGTAGTGGACCGAATTGTGGATTCAAACCATTCTCGAATTTACTAGAATACACACAAAAAATTGGTTCAGCCGTTTAGGAGGTGTTCAATGACATACACACGCACAGAAGATTTATGCAGTGAGGTTCAAAAGTAACGGATAAATTAATTTTCTACATCATTGACCATTTTCAGAAGAAGAAAAACCATGAGACACGTTGATTTAGGTTTTCGAAAAGAGTTTTGTGGAGGAAGAGTTAACAAAAGAAATAAGGGTTCAGTGTAGAGAATGTATTATTAAATCGAAAATTTCTTGAATTAAATCTTAAATGGATTCATTGAAATACAAATATAAAGATAAGGTAGCATAAATAGAAGCATCTTAGTAGCAAAAAGATAAGCATCATAATTGTGCGAGTGGTGAAAATGTATTACATAAAGCAGGTTCAACAGCTAATAAACAGGTAATTAGTAATAAATCATATTGAGCAAATAACTAATTAAAATTGCCAAATACCAAGAACAATTTATTCTGATTCCCATCGGAACAATGATTTATTAATCTAGTCTTCCGGGAAAACCTATAACAAAAACAACTACTGCCCCCTACGACCTTTGAATTATATTTGTTCCAAAATTTTATCTCGATGCCAATGAATATACATGTGTGTACAGGTTTCGTGGTTATTTGGAAAATTCGAAAAATCCTGTCCTGATAGTTTTTCTATAGTTTAAATCATTTTTCAATGGGACCTGTAGTAGAAGTAATCCAGTAACGACAGACAAACTCGAGCAAAAAGTGAAGAATGAATTGTAGCACTCTGAAACTTGGCACATGACATCTCGACATTATGTATTATTAGAAAAAAATTGTTTACCAAAAAATCAGGGGTGGAACCTAAAAAAGTTTTCATTTAAAAAACTATAATTTTTTTTGTTATTTCAGAAAATATAAGATTTATCAAAAAACGATTTCGATAAGTTGAGAGATAATTCAATTTTCCATAAGAATGATTTTCAGTAATACCTCATGAAATACGCTCGAAATACGTCACTTTTCATGCTCGCGCTAACCGTCACTGCAAGTTTAGGCAGGGCCGAAAATTAGATTTGTTATAACTTTGCCAAAAATTATAGTAGAAGGAAAAGAAAAAGTGCATATCGTTCCTGAAGACTTCTACTTCCTCATGCAAATATAACATGTGTTTTGTCCCACTTCACATAACCCTTCTACGATATTTACGGATGATCCGAAAGTCATGGATATTTTAGTTGATATGGAATAATTATACTGGGGCAGGAATAAGTACCCTCTCTGGACCATATGCAACGATTTAAGGCTACTGAGTCAAGTCTCACTTATACAGGCCAAAAAAATAACTGGGTTTTACTCCTGCCTCAGTAAATGTTGAAAATAATCGCTCATACACATCCTGCATAAAAAATGAAGTATGTGATTTCAAGCTTGAGGTTTGCACTTCACAAGAGTGTTAGTAAATATACAGGGTGACCCAGGGTTAAACTGCCAAACGTTCAGTATCGGTTTTTTAGGTGAAAATAAGAGTTTTTCTTCATATAAGCATGTGTCCCAACTTGCTTCGTTTTCAAAATGCAGGGTGTCAAAATTTTTACAAAAAATATTATTTTTTTTATCCTAAGTACATTCAAATAAGCCTTCTATTATCGCAAATAAGCATGCCAACTTTTATCAAAATTAGCCACAAAGTTTTTGAGTAATGAATCAAAAACTGATTTCTTCTCACCCTGTATCTCGAAAACGAAACAAGTTAGGACACATGCTCATATGAAGAAAAAGTCTTATTTTCACCTAAAAAATCGATATTGATCGTTTGGCGGTTTTACCCTGGGTCACCCTGTATATATATATGCAGGATATGAATAACCGATTATTTTCAAGATTTAGTGAAGGGAATGCCGATTTTATGGGTAAGTCAAAATCAAGGTTTTTTTTGCATGTATAAGTGGGACCCATCTCCGTGAAGTGCGACAAAACACATTTTAGGTACTCAAATACTCGCATATTATATTTACATGAGAAGGTAGGGGTCTTCAGAAACGATATAAACTTTTCCTTTTCCTTCTCCGATCATTATTATTCGGCCAGAACTTTCAGCGGCGGGTAAGGGTGAACCTAAAATTTGATGTCGGTGTTCAATCACGTTTTTTGGGGAAACGCGCGCATTTCATAAGAAATTTGAATTGTGTTTCACCCTGTTGAGTTGTTTTTCCGACAAATCATATACTTTCCAAGATTACAGCAAAAATTTATATAGTTTTAAACGAAAAACAAAATATGTTCCACCCCTGGAATTTTGGTAAACAAGTTTGGTGTTGCTACAATCGATTCTTGTCTCAAAATCCAATCGTACTGGATTAAAGACTACCAAAATTTCCTTGACATTCGGCTAACCAAATATGAGTTATTCTCAAATCATATCATTACATTGGTTTTCCTGTCCCTAACTGATTGAACTTCAAATAAAGCTGGAGATAATCGGTTCATCGTTTCTTTATTACAATTTTATTGCCTATAACCATTGAATTACCCTTCACAGGGAATCAAAGAGAATTGCCCTCTGCCCTTCAATGTTGTATACATAATACATTTACATAATACTTGAATAATCATGCATCCAAACTTATCTCACAGAATCTAGTCTCCTGGTGGAAGAATCAATAAGGGATATAGTTGCTACTATCAGATTTGAAGGTTAAATAAATGAACTTTTGAATAAATATAGGAAAGACTTTGTCTTTCAACTCGAAAAACTAACTGGAAAATGTATTTCGGTACTCACTGAAGCTCACTTGATATTGTGGTTTTCTGCCCACATCTGAAACTTATCAGGACCCTTCGCAATTATTGTGGCAGTCAAATGCCCCTCGCCATTTCTAGGGTCAGTTTCAGATCTGATCAAAGTTCTAATACGAATCCGCTCATAGCTGAGAGTATAGCACGCCTATACAATGGATGGACCAACCCATTAGGAAAGTTATGTCTGAGAGGACATCACACAACTGGTGAAATAGTTTGTGAATAGCAGTGATATCAGCAGATGTACACTTCGATTGACGTGGTGAATAGTATCTGGAAACTAAATAGTTTCCTTGAAGTTTATATCGTATACCGTTGTGGTTGACTTTACCCTGGAACGTTTGATATACGAGGGCCAGAGCTGTGCCAAGCACTGACAAAAAGTGCTTCGAGCACTAAGCTCTAAGCACTCTTGAAAAGTGCTCCGAAATCTCGAGCACTAAGCACTTTTATTTATGAAAGTGATTCGATCAGGGAACACTAAGCACTAAGCACTTTTCAAACTGTAAGATAAATGTATTATTTTATGAAGAAATATAACCATTATTTTATGCCTCAAGTGACATTATCTTAGACAGAAAACCTTAATTTTGGTAAACCGGGTTTGTTTATAGGTATTTTATGATTCTGAATTCTTTAGTCTCTCTTTATGACATGCTCAAAGAGGACGCCAAATGACACTATTATACACTCACTAGTAGTGTGTAATTCTGAAGGCCCTGTTACAAATTAATGTTATCGACGGCAACGTGATAATTATTGAAGATAATCCCTTGAATCGCTTTACCTTTCGACTGGCTTGAGATCAACGTCATTAATAGAATTATTATAACAAATAACAGATTAATGTATTTTAATTAATGTATTCTAAAAATTCCTAATAAAAAAATTCTCAACAGTTACTTTTCAAGAAATCACAATGAATGCAGAAGTTATCCGGATCACTCTGAACACTTCCTCTTTTTCTTAACATTTACATTAAAAAAAACCTGAAGTCACATAAATTGTTTTTGGCAAACTGTCAGCTATGTTTACATTCTGCATTATATTAGAGAGGTAAGACTCGATAAAATCCAAGCATATGCACGTTGTTCCAAGATTATTAAGTTTTAATATTAATAGTTTGTGACAAACTAATTTGAAGGTAGCAACTGCCGTCTAGATAACATTATCTACTTGGAACCCTTGCCAAGTTTATTCCTCATGAAGTTTTGAGAGATTGCCAAATTAGTGGTAGTGTACTTCCTTTGAAAAACTCATGTTATTCGTCCATTGTGACGTTTGAAATTATTGAATACCGGGTGTCCCAAGTTATCGTATACAGGCAATATTTGGCTTATTTGAGAAGATAATTAAAAAATAGAAAAACTGCTTTGAATCGCATTAAAGTACCTTTCTAATGACGTATAATAAAATAAAATTCATTTGTCAGCCCTGTGGTAGCTACGCCTCTATTGCAATGAAAAATTTTGTATTATTCTATTTAGAATACACCCATAGCACATACTTGGTATTTTTTTATTAATAAGAACAAAATCATTAACATTTTGTTACTTTTTTCACGTTACCTGATTATCGTTATGAAAAAAATTTCCTCCGCCCATGTTTATAAAAACTTAACAACAAACCCGCTGAAATAATCCTCTCTTCAGGATATTCTATTGGTAACAAATTAATCAATAAGATTTCCTGGCAAAACCTATGTTATTGATTTGAGGAAATCGTGAAACGCCTGTATATTCTGTGATATCATTTGACATAATTTCTAGCAAAATCTCATGCCTGTTACTGAAAACATTTTTCTTTTTAAACTATTACATGAAAAACTTTATAGAATAGGTTTACACTTTGACAAATCGATGAATTTATGGACACCGCGTCGCAAAGATAGTCGGTCACTGGACACAAGAAAAGGAAAACTTCTAATGAGAACAACTTCAAAGAGACCGTTATTTGTCAGGAAACCCCTGGGATGCCTTTCCCTGTCACGGACTTTTGTGAGCGGCATAAAAAAATATCCGTTAATTTTTATAGGCAATATTCGGTATGAAACAAAATGATATGAATCGGAAATGTTGACGCTCGACGCCATAGGCGGAGTGCGGTATTCCTACGAGTAAAAAAAACACTTTACTCACGAGTTTCATACAGTACAAAAAAAAAACAATTCATATTTTTTTGCAAATATGAAATGAATTTGGCATATTTTTATTGATTCATTATTCGAACAAAGTTCGAAGAGTATGCCGGAGAGTTGAGCTTCAAACAAATGAAACGAATAATTTCGACATAGTCGAAATACCTTCTCTTCATACTGTCCCGCAAAACAGAAAAGCGAATATTAGAATAACGTATTCATCGAGGCAATTTTATTATCATTAATGTTGACATGACTTTCGAATAACTAGTCCATCGAAATAACTTTTCATTTTTTTAGATTTGTATTCAAAATAAATAAACAATCCTCGTGAAGCAACGAATACCTTTTTCTTTCTTTGAACTATGTCAAGGAAATCTCATATTTGAACTATCCACGATTTTCTCCGTTCAATCTTCATCACTTTTCATTTCTACTTAAATTAAATTTATAGTTATCAGGAATTCGTTATCTGGATAGATGCCCGATTTGACAAATTTCATTAATTATTGTTGTCAACTAGTTTCTGACGGCCAAACAGCCATAGCTACCTTAGATTACCTAGTGTAGATTAGGTCCAATAGTTCCTTAGAGGTATATGCTATTATTGTGAATAAATACGCCTCGATAGTTTGGAATTTTGATAATACCTATTTAATTGTAAGAATGCTAAGAATATTAGCTAAAGATAAAGATATTCATTCAATTATTCCACTCATGCTTGTTTTGATGATGGAAAACAAGTTTTCAATTTTGTAGTTCAGCTCTTTTCTAGCTATTGGATACTAAGAAGGCCCCGTTCACTACAATCTTAGTTGTTAACTTTAATCGGACAACTAAAATGCTGCACCTAAGATTGTGAATTGACTTACACATCCATCAGCAAGTCTAGTGCTTTAGTTAGAGATAACGTCTGTAATATAAATAAGAATGAAGAAAAATTAGCCGCATACAGACGAATTTTTCATTCAACCCGTATCTCTCTAGCACATTGAAATTCTATATAGGAAAAAGCGGTCTCCTGATATGCAATGAACAAAGTTCCTAACAGTGTACATTAAAGAACGACCTCATAAGAAAATCAATTATAATCCGCATTTTTACAATAAGTTGAAACTGCATCAAGAAGCCCTTCAGCTTAGTCGTCTGTGAAATATATTCACCAGAGCAAATGATTTGGTTACATTCAGCCATATTTTCTGAATTTCCACTAATTCGCAGTTGGAGAAATGTGTGTTTAGGATGAAAAACGTTTTACTGATGGGACCGAAGGTCTACAGAAGCAGAAACGTGATTATACCATTATTTCTTATCCGAACTTATTGGAAAAAATAACAGTTTAAAAAAACTAAAGAACACGCTTTATACTTCCATCATGGAATAATAAGTAAAACACCTTAATGAATAATTTTTTGCTTTTTGCACGAACGTAGATAATATGTTGTATGCAACTCGTGCAAAAATTGTTTATTGCACTTGTTGCATAAATAATTATTGATAACGGAACCGTGATTGTAAGCGTCGCATAGTAAAATTTTATCGTAAAAATACGAGAGAGGAGTTATTGAATCGTATTCATTTGGCTGCCAAACAAATCATAAAAAACAATCAAGAAATTTGAATAACTACTTCTGCCTGCTTACGGGCACAAGGCTGCATTCAACAAGGAAGTGGACAATCCGAAATTATTATTAATTAAATATTTTCTCAAATAAAATCAATTTTTATTGACTTCAATAGTATATTCTTCAACAAGCGTATAATGCTCATTATACACGAGTAGAAGACTATACTTTCTCTACTACTACAAGAAAATTTATTAATATAATGTATGGTAACAATTATACATGAATAACCAATGCTTGCTGGGGAAAAAAATCTAGCGGGATTTAAACTTAGGCTTATAACCCCACCTTCAGCTATCATACTCACGCCCTTATCAACTGAGCTAGGTGCTTACAAAATTTTAGAATTACATATTGAATAAACTCTGCCTGACTAAAAACTGAGATAAAAAGAAAAAGTGTCAGAGAAGCAAAAGAGAAATATTATCAAGAAAAATTCATTAATGCCACCCCGAAATCAGTATGGAGTACAATGAATGAAATGCTGTACAATAAATCTAAAAGAACAGACAATATAGAATATATTTTGGAAGATGGACACAAAACTGAATGTGAACTGAAAATTTGTGAAAAATTCAATAGTTACTTCATCAACGTTGGTCCTAGTTTGTCAGCTGCATTCTCAACTGCAAAGAGAATTCCTATGCAATCAAAATTGTCATCTATGTATCTCAGGCCAACTCTGAAGAAACAGAAGAAGTCATTAGTGATCTGGATACAAGAAGAGCTCCTGGGTTCGATAATATCAACATAAAAATTGTAAAGATAATGAAATCAGAACTTGCTCCAATAATGAGTAAATTAATAAATTTAACTTTTTCATCAGGAATTATACCTAAAAAATCAAAAATAGCAAAAGTAAAACCCATTTTCAAAACAGACAAGAAGTATCTAATGATAAATTATAGACCCATCTCAATTCTTTCAAAAATTATAGAAAAAATTATGCATAACAGATTATTAGAATACCTGGAAAAATCAAATTTGTTGTATAGTGGGCAATACGGCTTTCGAAAGTCTAGTAATACTGAATCAGCTGTCTTAGATGTTATCACTCAATTTCAGCTTGATATAGACTCTCATAAAGAATGTGGTATACTATCACTAGATCTTCGCAAAGCATTTGATACAGTAGATCACGAAATTTTGTTGAATATTATGTATGAAATAGGTATCAGGGGACCGGTTTATAAATGGTTCCAAAATTATATTTCAGATAGAAATACAGTATGTCTATATAGGAGACAAATGCAGTACTGAGAAAACTGTCATCTGTGGAGTTCCACAAGGATCTATTTTGGGACCAATCCTTTTTCTCATTTACATAAATTCTTTAGCAGATTTGAAGTTATCTGGAAAAATGAAAATGTTTGCTGATGATACCACAATAATATATGGTGGAAAAAGTCAAAGTGATATCAAAAATGATCTGAAAAAAATATCATTATGGCTCATCGATCATAAACTGACATTAAATTATGAAAAATCCTCATTTATGTTCATTATAAAAAAATCGTCATACAATAATTTGAAAGACCCGATAAAATCCAACAATGAATAAATTAAATACTGCTCGACACTGAAATTCTTGGGACTCTTAATAGATGAAAATTTATCATGGGCAAAACATATAGAGAAATTAAGTAGGCAGATTTCACCATTAATTGGAATTATTTTTAAAATTCGAAATTTGCTGCCGCTGAAATATCTAAAATCCATATATTTTTCGCTAGCATACTCTAAATTACAATATTTAATTTCGGTTTGGGGCACTGCTTCGACCTATTTGCTTAAACCTTTGAAAACACTATAAAATAAAATTATTAAATGTATTTTTAAACTTGATTATCAAGAACCAACTGTGAACTTATATAAACCAAGAAAGCTACTGGATATACATTCCCTATGCAAATTGAAAATATGCACATTAATTCATCTTGTTTAAAATAATATGAAACATTCCACTTTAAGTTTCAAAACTAATAATGACCAACATAATCACTTGACCAGACAAGCCCAAAATTTATATGTCACAAAAATCAACACGAATATTGGAAAGAAATCAATTTATTTCTATGGTGTGAAAATTTACAATGAACTTCCAAATTATTTAAAAACTTATGGTAAATTGCGATTCAAGAATAACCTAAAAAAATACTTACTCCTTTGAATCCATTCCAATTCTGATTTCATTATATTTAAATTAATTTTTAATATTGTTACTTATATTATGTGAAATTATTTAAATTTTGTTTTTTTTTCCCTATTATAAACTGTACGTTTCTTGGGAATGAATTGAATTGAATTGAATTGAATATTGTTCGACATACCTTTGCTGCAAAATGCTTTTCATCAGGAACTAAAGTTGAAACTAATAAGAAAAAACAGTCAACAGGGGCGCACCCTTGATTTGATTTCGGGAGGGGTAATTTTTTTCGGAGAGGAATAATTGATATAATTTGGATACGTGGATCCTGAAAATTCGGAATCTGTGATTGGCCGAGTGCTGTTGATGAATGAATTAGAATCCACGGAGTCTTGGAATCATCTTCATTCTTCAATTAATAATCAATATATAATCAATGTAGAATACAATAATAGTCGTAGAGAGAAGTTCCTTTTTTTCGATATCTGACAGTCACATTCATAGACCTGTAATTTTGAAACGAATGAAAATGGAATACAATGAGTTTTTCTTACTTAAAATGAAGTCTACTTTGCATTACCAAAATTTGAACATACCGATACGGGACACCTTGTATTCTCAATTATATAACAATATGTCGAATATATTATTCAGAATCGAATAAATCCATCAGCTCAAACATATTTATATTCGTTAATTACGCTAATGAAATTAGGATAGTAAACATCAACTGGACACTATTTAACGCATTATCGTAAAGCCTTCGACACAGTAGATTATGATGTGCTGCTATCCAAACTGAATGGTTTTGGGCTCAACGAGGCATTTATCTAAATCATTTTTATTCATTCAAAAATTGGTTTCCATTAGTAAAATGTGATTTGAACACCCGAAGGACCATGTGGTTACACCACGTTGGTGCTTCAATTTAGATCAATCATATATACTAATCGTTGGATAGGCCCGCGTGATCCCCAGATCTTCCTCCTATAAAGTTCTTCCTTTTGGAGGTACGTGAAGGAAAGGGTTTTTAGAGATCGTCCAACAACTTCAGATGATATGCTTGCTAGAGTTCGGGACACCAAAGACTGCCAGATTGCGTGGAACGTGATGGTGACCTATTTGAGCATATATAAGTGGCATTTCCTCGAAATTTTCACATGGTTTTCTGTTAATCACTCTGTTCTTGTAGAGATTGCTAGAATTGTGATGTACTTCTATTTCTAATAAAATTTAATTTTGTTGAAACATATTATTTTCATAATTGTATGGATGTGTCTAATATGACGAAAGCGGCCTAATTGATTCCTCACAAATCATCCACATTTCTTATTTTGCAACATATTTCGCAAACTTCACAAACTTCACAAACTAGACCCCACAAACCCTATATCGAAAAAAGGCTTTCAAAAAATGCCATGCAATGGTGCAATTAAATATAGGGTGTTGCATTTAAGTCAAAAACTACTGCAGAATTTAAAAATGTAACAAAAATGGGGGAGATACCATTTGAAAAAAAAAACTTAGTTGTGTATTTTATTTTGGGACATCCTGCATATGAATTATAATGTTCTTAGAATGTGCTTAATTGTCGGACGATGCACCTCTGGGTCGCCCAGTATGAATTAAATCTGGTAGATATAAAACCATTTTCTATCTTGTGATACGAATATCTACTGAAACGGAACAAAATTTTATTTCTATTACGACAGAATTGCTCATTTTTTATAACATCATATACTTCAATCACACGAAAACTTCCCAAAAATTCATTTTCGCGATTCATTTTAAGTATTTCAGAATTGAGACATGTTTGGAAATAGCCTTTTTTAATTAGACAAAATACTTGCCAGTTGAACTAATTCTATTATTTTCCACCTCCCGAATTATCCTCAGTTTTTTTTTACAAAGTTATGAAAGTAGTTAGGGTGATTGCATATACTTGGTTATCAACCGTTTCGTGTTTTATCAATCCCTTCTGTTCTTCAACTCCAGACCTCGTCTATCGAATGCCTTCTTAAATCAAGTCAATAGCTTGATTTAATATTGGGAAAAGGCGCCACATTTTCTAGTATATAATCTGTGGGTAACGTTTTCACTTAAATACAGCACACTGGAGAAATCTGACGCAATGTCTCGGGGTTATCGAAGTGTAGAACTTTTATGTCGCTTTTCCGCTATTTCTTATATTTTATACAATGTAAATATTATCCAGTCAGGTTGAACAATAGCAATTGTTACCTATAAATTCTTTCAAGAGACTATTTCAGTAGGACTCAATTTTAAGTGGAAAATCTCATCAAGTAATTCATATTAGTAGCATTCGTGGTTTCTGCATTTATGGATGTTGTATCAGGTGTGTCCGTTCCTGACGTTTCTTGTCTGAAATGTGTGTATATAAGTATCATATTTCCTTAGAGGGTTTCAGATTTTCCTTTCCATAGCAGGTGTTCTTTCCGACATTTATTTTTGATGTGATAGGATCTCTAGGGAAAAGTCCCGTCGACAGTATCGGAAAGTTTTCATCTTTGGTATGGTGGTTTCATGAGTGCGTAAAGAATAGCTTGCTATATGTTGAGAGAGCATTACAATTTCTTCTCGACTCACTCGAGGAAGGGATATCGACGTGTGCTGTGTGCGCTGTATCGCATTGCCACGTGGTCCGTTAATGCGTCGGGTGGGGTAAAAGAAGAGGCGCACAGTAGAGCTCTTGTTTATGTGGTATTATCATATCATTGAGTTCCTTGTTGCTCACATAGATTTTTATCTATACCCCTCATAAATTGTTTCAGTATCGGTAACGATTGATTTTTATATATATTGCTTTGGGACCTATCTCAAAAATATATGTGATCAGCCAGACAAATCCTAGGGGACAAACATCCCCCAGATACAAAAAACAATCGTATTCAAAACAATTCAAATTGGCTTCATAACAAACTGCGCTAAGAGTGTATCAATTGAAGGAGAAAAATGCGATTCAATATTAAATATTTTCTCAACACCTTTAACTGACACTGTCCTGATAAAACAAATCCCTTTCGAATCATTTTTCATCAGTTACATCGACAGCGCACTTCATCTTTGCCAAATTGATGGATACATCTCTTGCGTGTTACAAAACATAATTGTTTGCCACCATTGAACGAGAATGGAGGGATATTTATGAACTCGTAAATCAAGCTGAAAACGAGAATGACTCGCGTAGAATGAAAATAGACAAAAAGTTTACAGCAAGCCTGTTTCAAACTTGTTAATAACAGCTGCAGAAACATTGACACAACTTTCTCGAAAGTTCATTCATTCGAAAAACTCGAGTTAAATTAAACAGTCGAGGCATAAAAATAAGTTTTCTCGATTTCAAGAGCGTTCGAATAACGGAAGTGAAAAATAAACTCTCCTGCCTCAGGTTGAGTTGGCCGAAGTTTGGAATAGAACCCTATCAGGAAGGTTTTTTTTTTAACAGTGTCTGACCAATTCACGTAGGTACGTTTTTGGTAAGTCAAGCTTTCATTCAAATGCACTAAAAAAATGTGAAAAATAATTTCTTCAGATGTGTTGTTGCGCATTTGAGTAAAAGCATATCTTAAAAAAAAAATTATCAGTCAATTTTGGGCCTTTCAGTTTTAATTATTGTTATTAAATGTCCATCTATATAATATATTTGTGCGAGCGAAGTGGTCGAGGTGTTAAGAGCGTATGTTTTCACCCTCTCAGGTTCGATCTCAACCGCCCCCACGGACCTAAAGTGGTTCGGAATCCACTTTTACGTGAACTGCTCAGCTCAGATCAGCTTTTGAGGGTTTTTTTCCGAAAACGTGAAAACAAATTTTCTCGTTCGCCATTCTGGAGCCACCATCTTAAATTTATGAACAAAATATTCATGATTTTCAACTCCAAATACCCCCGCATACTAATTCTGAAGAGAATCGGACCATAATTACAAAACTCGCCTCTATCTTGGATTCATGAATTTCGACAAAACATTCATAATCTTTGACTTCGAAAACCTCCAGAATCACAAGAATCTTCCGCCATATTGGAATTATGAAACCGAAAACCCCCAAATTTCAATTTTGAATCTTCCTGGACCATAATAATCACAAAACTGTAGCACGCCATTTGGAGCCGCCATTTCGAATCAATGAATTTTAACAACACATACCTAATCTCCTATTCCGAAAATATCCAAATATTAATTTTGAATGAAATCGGATCATAATGAAAAAAACTCGTCAGCCACCTTTGAGCCGCCATTTTGAATTCAGAAAATTCAAAATCTCCGACCTCAGAAACCACCATGTACCAATTTTGAATGGAATCAAATGAAACAATGTGACACAGTGTCTCGGTAATTATAAAATTTGTTCGTTAGCAATGTCTGATCGATTTAATCAACAACTCCAACCATTCCTCATATTGAATTTAGATCGCAACAGATTCAGGCAGTCATCATTTTTATGTCACAAGGGCAGGACACGTTACAAATGGGAAGATTATACCACCTTTTAGTTTGTGAATTACGATATGGTTCCATATTCCATCTATCATTCCAGTATCAGCTTAATTCCTACATTGG
This sequence comes from Chrysolina haemoptera, assembly GCA_958298965.1. Classification (NCBI taxonomy): domain Eukaryota; kingdom Metazoa; phylum Arthropoda; class Insecta; order Coleoptera; family Chrysomelidae; genus Chrysolina; species Chrysolina haemoptera. The sequence goes on along the minus strand of OY282589.1, from coordinate 32,232,043 downwards.
ATGAAGTGTCCCCCCATATTCGGAATAGCCCAAAATTAAAATTCATTTTGATAGATGGCCCGGCCATTCACGTATACGACTGGCATTTATGAAATGACCGCTCGCTAATATGAAACATTCAACGAGAATAAATTCAATAAACGGCTACATCCTGATATGCCCTAATGGAGACGTAAGTGAAATGGATGTTGTTCGAAACTCAATCAAGATGTTATCCCTTCGACACTTCCAAAACAAGGATGGAGGATGTGAACAAAAGTTTGAGTGTCAATTCACACGGTCCATTGAAATGCATGAATAAATCAACAATGAAATTGACCAATATTGATTGCATTTACACAACAATTTCTTCGTCAATTCCGGTTGCTGTCGGAAATACCAACATAACGACATGAAAAGGTTCAACTCAAGAACTTTCATCTAACAAACAGGTACCATAACAGAGAGAAAGTTAACAAACGTTACCGTAAAATTCATGAGTCATTGGTCAAGTACAAATTGACGACAATTCTCTATTTACACCTATCAATGAAATACAAAATCACAAAATTGAAGAATTTATTTGACCGTTTAAATTCGCACTCAATGTATTTTTTTAAAGAACAAAATTATTAGTTTCTGAACCATTACTATTATAATACATTCTGTAACAAGGTTAGAATGAAAATTCGATGCGAATGGAAAGTTACGAGCGCGAGCTGAAAGATAGCATGAGGAACCACGAGCATCGGGAATTTTCATTCTAACCGAGTAACAGACTCTGTTTCCTCCACAATTACAAATTTTACATATAATCAAATAAAAGCCAACGAATTTCAGTGTAACAGGTTCTAGTTCTAATACCACGACGAACGTTGAATTACATCCAATGTTTTTCCGTGCAGAGTTCCTACAAGGCTATCTTCTCAATTGCTAGTTGCGTGGAAATGCTAATCGAAACATTTGGACAGTAGGTCTGTGCAGAAAAAACTAAAGTATTAGCCAGGAAAAAACGTTGCTCAGTCCTCACATCCAACGTTCTTCCAAGAACGTTGCACAAATATCTGTCAGATATAATTCAATGTGCGTCGTAGTATTAGCCAGGGAAGTAGTTGTTTTCTGTCAGATGTTTGCCTTATATTTTCCATATGGTTGAAATATTTGGAGAAAAGATGGTACTTCGACAGAATTTTCCTTTTCGTGGGAATCAAAACTTCACATTACAACAATAACCATAACAATAAACATGATGAATAAATTTAATGTTCAAAATGTAACCAAAAACTCATTGAATAGTATAAGAGTTGTTAAAAATTTTGGCCAACGGCTTACAAGATAGGCTCACTTTTGCTTTCAGTGATTTGAGCGCGATCTTCTCTGCGGAGAGAATGTTTTTATCTGACCAAAATCAACTATGGCGTCAGTTGACATTTCTCATGAAGGAAAATGTACCCAAAATGAAAATGCCCAAGAAATGTACTTTATTCAATGTCTGCTTGTTATGGTCGTACAAAAAATATTGTAAGCATCTAAAATTTGTCGTCGATTGGTAAACTATCCTATCCGTTTTTGATTATTCACCATTAATATCGTTGCGTGCGCATTTATAGTGAAAATCTTCACCGTCAAAATAACTCTCAACCATAATATTTACAAAGTTTTTAATTAACGATAAACTTATATCAAAATGATTAGTGTGAATAATATTTGTAGAGACATAAAAGAATATTAGGTAACATATTGGTGGCTGCGGTGTGGGTACTTATTTTTTTATTGCTGTTCGTATTTATGAAAACAGTAACTATTTTAGGGTTCACATGAAAGATTATGTTTGCAATATGATTGCGGTTTGATTTATAACGTTCTAAAAGTAGAGCGTGTTGACATTTATAACTAACTATATATAAGAACTATGGCTATAATTATTTATATCTCCGTCAATGAAGATGGGTTCAATTAGGTTTTCAGTATATGATGGTACAATTTTGAATAAAATAATATATTAATCATAATTTCGAGCTTCGAGGTAGGTTGGGATATTTTAATACCACAATCAGCCCTATGCTGTATCACTTTTTTATCTTCAACGGTTAGCCGTTATCCCAAATCAATGGTCATACATAACGGCTACCATAACGTACATCGGTGAAGCCTGTATTCTGAATCCTCATTTTAATGGTTACCGTTATGTCGTGTACAATGCCGTAATGATTATTTCAGAAGAAAATATAGATTCTCGAAGAACGGTATATGAACGCATGACTTGTGAGAGTGAATATGCGAGAGCTGTCATAAATTACTGTCACGAATATTCAGACTTCAGACCAACGTATTCGAGTAACGGCTGGCGCCACCTAGGGGAAAATAGCAGTAATAGCGGTGGTGCGAGTGATCGCTGTAGTAGTGACATTGAGACTCCTAGACTGGAAACGAATGGAAAATTGTAGAAATCTCTCGAAACGACGCGAAGAAACGTCTCCAACTATTAGAGGCCATGCGTGTCGCTGAAGAAGTAGTATTGGAAGAGCCGATTGAAACTATATTCTGGAAAATAAATATTATTAGAGTGAAATTCTGAAATTGTGATTTTCTTTACATTACTTTTGAAATATCGTAAACGTCTGGCAACAAATTTGAAAATTCCGGAATGGTGAATATGCAACTAAGGGGATGTAGTTCACGAAATTCACCTTGGCTTTTGGTTGTTTTATGGTACGACGAACGAAAGTATATGGAAGGGAGCAAAACGAAAAGATTGCCTCAAATCAGCGTCCACACTGTCCGAGCATTCGCTCGTTCGGTGCTCATGCGGAACGAATGCTCTAGTCAATGCGCACCTTTACACAAATATCCTGAATTGAAAGCTGTTTCTCATGAGGTGAAGGCAGAGTTTTCGATAAACGTTTCGAGCAGTTACAGAAATTAAATCAATTGAAAGAAATTGTTCAATGAATCAGAATTGAATCACATTTTATAAATGGAGCGAGAGAACCAGATATTTGAATATCCATTTAGGATAAATTTTGAGAAGTAAATCTTATATTACAGAATTTCATAGCTTTGCCTTTCAGATTTATTTCAGCCTCAAGAGACAAACTAAAAAACCTTTTGAGGCCAAGTAAGGGAAGATCTTCACTGCAATTAGCATCTTGTTCGTCTTTGTAACTTCATTTCATTAGTAAAGACTCCTACATTATTCAGCTGGATAAACCAAAAAATTACTTGTTTTTAATTACTTCGTATTGTCAAATAGTAGACATGATTATATTCAATGTTTGAATCCAATAGCATTCAATTGATCAGTTCAAATAAACAGTTCCTATTACGAGCCATAAAAGTAATGAAATGTGTCGGCGAATTATAAACATTTGATGTGATATATAGCATTCAGATTGGTTTTAAAAAAATCTGGAAGTATATTCACTCATTCAACATTATAAGGACTGAACTACCTATAGAATAATCGATGAAGGTAATTAAAATTATTTAAAATAATTTTTTTATTATGACACATTTGTTTCAAGTGAGTTTTAAGCGAGTATAAGGATATTCCAAACTTTCTGGAAGCATTTCTGCTCGATCAATATTTTATCATTGCCTGACGTTTTCTTGTGGAATAACTGTCATGAATCATTCATGAAATAAATGTTTCACGATATCCGGAAAGCTGTGATGGTGTTTGTGCGAATGTATTTTTTGCGATAAATATAATTCGGTATTTTATATACTTTCTAGAAGATTTTTTCGATGGATGATTTATTTTTTGTTTAAATTCATATTGATGATGCTTAAATAAAACTACTTTCATCTAATTTCCACTGAGTATTGGATCATAACAACTGGTGTCCGCTTTTATTTACACCACTTTCAAGTAAGCAGTTCTGAAATTACATTGAGTTCTTAAAGAAACTAATTGTGAAACTGACATTGTGTTTTCCGTTAACCTGCTGTCGTCCCCCTACGAACGGCAGCCCTCAGAAGTCGAAACTTGTGCGAGGTAAGGATCAACGAGGCCTTACCTTTCAACGTGCGATTCCTAGCACTTGACGTAACGGGCTATATGGTTGTCACAATATGCAGGGCACAACTTTGGAAGTGAAAATTCAGAATTGGAGAGCAACATGAATCTAATTGGTTATTTAGGATTTCAAAGCTTCCAAAATGTGCATTTTCCTTCCTCTCGTACACATATGGCGTATTTTCGTGTCATCTTCATTTATTGTATGATCTGTTTCCTACATATAACAATAATAATAACTTTATCAAAAAAAAAACAAAAAAACCTAACAAATAAGAAGTAAAGAGAATTTATAAAGTCAAACGGTTTTATTCTGAAGGAATATGATAATGATGTTGATAATGTACTGAAAGCTAAAAAATATTGGGGTATATGTACTAGGTACGTCATCACACCCGTTTTCTTATCAATCTAGGGCATTTATCAGACTATTATAAAATCTTGGGGAGCGTCGAATTTTTATAATCTAAAACAAGCTCCACGATTGTGTTTCAGTCTGATCAATGCCCTAGATTGATGAGGAGATTGGTGTGATGGTACCTACTTGATTTTTTGTTAGTTTTCAGTAAATAATCTGCATAATTCAGTCCTATGCTGTATCACTTCCGTTATTTTAAACGGTGAGCCGTTATTTCAACTCAATGGCCGTTCATAACGGCTACCATAACGTACATCGGTAAAGTTCGTATGCTGTATCTGCATTTCACTAGTTACCGTGTTGTCGTCCACTATGCCAGTCGTAGTAGTTATTTCGGAAGAAAGTATAGTGTCTCGAATGATGCCGTTACTATGGCAACTTGCTTTCATTTTTGCCGCTCATCAGAATTCAAAGTTGCCAGATCTAGCAGTGGATAGGAAGAAAGTCTGAACAATAAGCATGCTAAAATTCCTTCCATCTTTGGCCACCTTAACCGGAATGGTTACAAAAATCTGGAAAGCTCTCCAAATATTACTCCAATTATTTCATGCTGAGATCGGAAGGACTACCTTTGGGTGACCAAGCTCGCGAAATCTGAAGACTTCTTCAAACACATGATTCCTATTGAAAGCTTCAATCCTGAAATATCGCAATTATGATAATTTTTCGATTTAAGACATGCTTCCTTAAAATTTTCATCGGTCATAATCATTTCATTACAAGAAATGCCAACTCTCACTTATTGTAGAAACTTGTGTAAAACGTGTCCTATTGTGTCCATCATAGGATAAAAGACAATTGAACCGAATACAATTTCTGGATCCGTTGGCGCGTCATCTTCACTTTCATATGAAAACGTTTTCTTCTTTAATTTTGTGAAGATTGTTCCAATCTCCGGGTTGCAAATTTTAACACTCAGGAATGATAAATATGATGCAGTTCACGAAATTATTTACCCTGGCTCTTGTTTTGTACGATTAACGACTGGGCAGCAATATAAAAAATTACTGTTCATGCGGGTCTTGGTGGCGCATAGGTAGTGTGCCCGCTTGCTAAGCGAAGGTACGCTGGTTTGTTTTACCGCGCCGTCAACGGCCTCGTGCATGGCATCACACATTAAGAGGTAAGGGCTGCGTCTTCCCACAAGTCTCGTGAGGACTTCTGAGGGTTGCTCGTAAGGGGGCAGTCTGTTGATAGAAATAACAGAAATAATGAAATTTTAATGTTGATTTTCACGAGATTTTAGTTGACAAAACCACGAGATATGTTTTGCCAACACAATAACTTCTTCAGGCAGAAGTATACTGAGTCACAATGTCCTTCTTTCATATTCCAGAACCGTTAATCAATTGGGAAACGTTTTGTTCATGTCTTGAATGAATTATATCATATACCAACTTGACCTTATTCCAACAAAGAAACATCAACTGAAAAACTAACATTTGAATTGAAATCTCTAATTGCTCGCGTACAGCGGCATGCAGAATTCCTTAAAAATTAATATTTTTTGTGTAAATAATTGGGAAACACGGAAAACACGGTAAGCGTCATAAATCCTTCTTGAAAAGATCTCACCGGATATATTTTTCTTGGAAAAAAAATTATGTGGAAAAATATATCGTTGGAAAAATGTATTCAATTTCCATGCACTCAAATGTCTACGTAAGGATAGTTCGTTCTGGTTAGATCGTACTGAATAATTACTCCTCGCAAAACTTATGTATTCACTTTCGGTTTCCTTTTCCTTTTATACGGATGGAGAATACGTTCAAGTTAAATTGCAATCAATATTTTCTGAAATAACAGAGGCAGTTAACGAAACACTTTATGGACAACGTAGTTATTCATGATACGTTACGTCAACATAGAACCATTTAAATTGAAAAAAAATGTTTGTATTTTTTTTTAAATAAACAATTTTTACAAACGTTCAGTACCTTCCTTCACTAAGTATAACTCATAACTTTTTTCACTCACACATAATTACATTTCAAAATGATTTCAGGACTAGTTATTTGATAATGGTGAGCAAGGTGAAACCGGTCGAAAGAAATATGACAAAAGTTGTCTTCTTTATATGTATAACTGTTGAAAACAATAAGAGGCCATATTGATATCAAGACTAATTCATTCACAAATAAAAAAAGATTTAGTAATCCATTTCGTAGAAGTAGTGAATACATCCTGGACAGACCTTTGGAAGGCCAAGAAAACGCAATCTCGGCAACCTATTATGTTCCCCTACAGTATCCCATATTAAGCCACTCGTATCAAACTTTTTGATGAGTCAAAGTTTTTTGTTGTTTGAGAAAAAAACTTGTATACATAAACTAATCTCAATAAGGCGTTAAAAAAGCTATAAAATCCGAGATGAAACATATTGAGAGTTATAAAAGAACATCATAAAGGTCAAGCAATGGAGAGATAAAAATGGTTGATGGAGAAGTAGAGAGGGGAAGGGGGCGTGCGAATATTGAGAGATGTCAGTTTTTGTAAACCAAGTTGTGCTCGAATGATTGATGATATTTCGAAAGCTTCGTAAAGATCTGAACATTTCGCCGAACACCAAACAGAACAACAAACCGAACGTCAAACAGAACGGCGAATGGACGTATTCGATTTCAACGAGCCGAACAACAAACGGAACGTTCGAGTTGTTTCCAGAATTGTTTCAGAAGTGCTCCGTTCATTGGACCAGCAATGATGGTCTTTTCATCGTTTTGTTTCGACCCGTCCAAACCTGCGAACGCATTCGCGAGCATTTTCTTTGATGTCGGAGAGAAAACCGACAAGTGATGGGAACGCAGCGAACCGTTCGCCGAACGGCCAGGATTTGCGGAACTGTTTGCAAACGCGTTCGTAGCCCCGTCCAAAGTAGTGTTCTGTTCGCCGTTCGGTTCATTGTTCTGTTTGCTGTTCATCATGATGTTCAGGTCTGTACGAAGCTTAAGGAACATCTAGTTCTGAAATGTCTGTAGAAATAGACAAATCGCGACATTCCAGAGTTAACAAAAAACTGGTAAAAAACACATCGTCAATCAACGAAGTTATAGTCTATATGAACTGAATCGAGAAAGCACAGGACCAAGCAATCATACAAGGTTATATTAATATACAAATTGCCATGATAATTTGCATAGGCATAATTAACACGTTACTTCTAACCGCTCCTCATCTCAGATCGATTGGCAGTCCACGAGGACTCTATCAAATGAAAAGGGAGGGCGCAATGACAATAGGGAATCACACTATGATTATTTATTTCCATCAGGTTTTTTTTTGAAATTTCGTTTTCCTTAAAAAAAATTCGAATGGGCGCGATTAAGGGCTCGTTTCACGTCTGGTTGCCCCTGTTCAAAAAAAAGATATTTTTGAGTTGGACTTGGTCATTTCATTCCCCGTATATATAGAAACAACTTTTGTTTCACACAACACGTGCAATTTTTATAAAAACCTATCTATGCCCATGAAAAAAAATATCCGCCGCCTCTGTTTCATAAAAGATACGCCAATTCTAAGTGGAATTTCAGTTTTTCTGTATTCTCAACTGGGTTCGTATAAACTATAATCAATATGCTGTTTTTTGTGATGAAACTAACTTATTTTTCTCTGCAAATCACATAATATTTCATAAGCATGAATTGTCGAGGTAAATGGTACAAGGGTAATCCACCAATTAACTATGTGTAATCCCCCAAATTGTAGAAATGTAGACCGTTATCATTTCCACCACGAGGGAATTATCAAGGTAAGCCACATATATTTATTTGTACAAATTCTACGCTTTGAACCTCCAATTACATGCCGTGATATATTTTGCTGGACAGTGAATTTTACTGATCATTTTTATACGATCCTGTCAGCCAATCGTCATTAGAAAACACTTTAAATCGTCCAATAGTATCAAAATTACACTGATAATTTGTTAGTAGCAAATTACGGCGACTATTTCATTCACACATTGCTGCACCTTTGAAATTACGTGGTTAAAGTCACATGACATGCAATATGAGCGGATATTCAACTAAACACGATAATTTAGGTAAAAACGCGGATATTTAGGTAAACAAACAAATAAAAGTGTCAAGTTTGACATAACTCAAAATTGAAATGTCTCGTTTTCGGTTATGTTCTACTACGGAAATTACTGAAAATGTAAGCTAATCCATACTGAAAAACACTAAAAAGGAGTAAAGAGTCTGTCTGGAGATAATTTATGTCTTTTTTGAAGCGTATATGAACTTGAATATGAATGATTTCACGCCTAAAGAGAACAGCTCGAACGGTAGAGCGCGTGGGTCATAGGGTATAGCAGTCAATTTCAACTAGGGCTTCGCGAGACCAAGAGACTAGTCTTGGTCTTGTCTTGGTCTTCAGACTCGATAAATCTTCTCAAGACGAAGACCAAGACTTGGCTTTCGAGACCACAACCAAAACACTCGCCCAAGAGTCTTGGTCTTGGCCTCGAAAGAAAAATAAATAAATTGCTTTTGAAACATCAAGACCAAGACTACATTTATTTTTCGAGACCAAGACCAAGACTGATCAGCCCAATTTTCAACAAATCAGATGCTTTATTTCGACATTGTTACTATGGTAACCAGCAAATTTTCTGAAAATTTTTCATTCACATGAGCATGTAGACGTAAAATTAATAAGTGGAAATTGGAAAGATGTGGAAAGATGTACACACTCGCTTTGGGATAAGTAAAGTGAGGATAAGTAAGGTTCAAGCCAGCTTGAACCACATCACGTTATAGCCATGAAGGCATGGTAGGTTAGTCTTGGAGTGAAGGCAAACACTACTTCTGAATCTGAATTGAGGATTGAATTCATAACCAGGACAAAGCATGTAGACCTTGTTGGTGAAGGGGTTTACTTGTATGTCTTTGAAAATATCAGGTTTTTCCGTCTATAGGTGATAGTGGACGTTATGGATGTTCTTGTTGAGTTCACGCATGGCAAGTAGGGCACCAATAATTTCATTCTGGATTGTAGTAATAAAAGAGTTATTCAGGGATAATAAAAATCTGAACTTAAAATATGAATTACTGATCAAAAATTTAGATTTTCATGAAATTCATGAAAGTGCCAATATCTCCAAAACTAACTAAGGTCATATTTTGATATTTTGGTCAGTCATAAGCTGAACTATCACCTTTCCAAAGAATGACGTTGAGTTTTGGGACACCCTGTATTCTAGATATGGTGAAGTGAATGATGAAGTGGTTTGGTATTTAAAATATGGCGAAGGAATCGGTGATTACAGGTGGATTTTTTTCTGTAAAACGCTTTCACAGAAATCGTTCGTTGAGTGATATTTTTGTGAGAACATTCGCACTATCTAATTTATTTAATGAATTTTCAACGAAATCTAGAGAAAATTATAAAAAAAAGCAACTATCTAATGAAAATGCGAATTTTCACTTTCAGATTTTTTTCTAAAGCTGTCGGGAGTTATTCTGATTATTAATGTTCATATGGTCTCATTTAATTGTCAAAATACAAAGTACTCTCGATAGAATTAGGAAGAAAATAATAGTCATTTGTCATGGTCTTGTGATATTACCTACTATAATTTGCTACTCAATCATTAGCGACACCAGGCACTCCAAATCGGTAAAGTTTTTCCAAAAGCAAATTGGGATTTATCATCCAAAAACCATAAACATGTTCATTGTGCGGAATGAACTAACGTAAAATTGATCGACGAATCTCTTGCAGGAAGGGTGACTGATAATGATGTTAGGGAAGGCAAACATCTATTATCTTGTGGAGGAGATTAATATCGCCAGCATTCGCTGTAACACACTCAGCCCGTAAACAAGGGAACTCATCTTCGTATTAAAACAGATTTAGGATCAATTTTGTTGATCCAGAAATCCGATCGACGTCGTTGAAACTTGTGAGCGCTAAAAACAAACTAATTTGGTGGATACATTTCAACAAAATAGTATTTTTACCAGCAGCGGAAAAGTGGATTACTTCTCGAATATATTTGCATATCGCGGCCACCTTCTATGATCAAATTTATTTGTGAGCCGACAGAATATGAAATTTATCGAACTCCGGGCACATCAGCGGGGCTTGATGTAAAACATTTGCATACCATTAACGAACGCAATAAAAATTCACTTGCGAGTACCGCAAGTGAGGTTTTCAATAATCCGTCGCGTTGATCTATTTATACCAAACGTGGTTTTGACGGTATGAAGGAAATATAAGATTATAGTTTTTCAAGGTTAGCGTCAATGTTTTGGTTGGTTTCCGAGTTTTGCCAGTGGCGTATCCAGGGTACTGGTGTGGGGGGGTAATGAATATAAAATTCTCATTTAAGAAAAGTAAAATATGAATATATTTCCAATAGATATATGAAATAATAAAAACAACCAATAAAGTGGTTCGGTATATAAGAATTTCGAATAAAAGTATTTGAAACACTCTATTACGATATTTTGAAACAAACTGAGTTTATCCTCAGACTTTAGGACGGCAGTGTGAGTATTTTGGAATAGGCCTGGTGGCGGTAATTACCCCCTTTACCCCCCCATGGATCCGCCACTGAGTTTTGCCGTGGTCTTTTAAAATCTACAAATAGACCGTCAGCTAGTGACAGATTTAGGTGCCCCATTTTCGCATACAAGCCTCGAATAGGGTTGAAAAGTATATCGATTTGGAATAAAATGAAGATATTTTTACGAGTGGCTTCTGGGGATAACATACCGAGAATTCGATTTTTCAGAACAGTGCGTATTTGTTTCCCTCGTGTTTCTATTTACGGTACGAAACTACAGAGGGTGGTCCGTTAAGTCGTTTTGAGATAAATAGTTATTTATGATACAAGTGTTAAAAGTGGCATTTTATTTTGTGAGTGGGGAATATTGCGAAACGAGCGTTAGCGAGTGGAGCAACCCCACGAGCAAAATAAAATCACTTTTAACAAATGTATCATACAAAATTTTTTGTTCAACAGTTACTGCTAGTAAGAAAAAAAAAAATAAGATTCATAAGGATTCGAACACACGATCTTTGGATTACAAGGCTGACTGACAGATACTTCAAATATAATAAACCCCAACGCACTTTATTTATGAATGTCATTATTTGTCAGTGATGAAGGACATTCTACAGTTGGACTAAATACTACTTCGTTTGTAACTTCAAAAGGAATTAGTATTATCAATTGCGCAAACGACCAAATACATGTGTGAACTTTTATAAACGATTCCTCTTGAGTAGGTGTTCTGATTATAATATCTGATTGAAGTGTTTCTATTAGAGAGATCTATATTACTGAGTATCCATCATCTCATCTGTCATTTTACTTTTAACACTAGTGTTAAAAGTACTTTTAACACTAGTGTTAAAAGTGATTTTGTGAAAACGTCAGTTTTTAGTTCATGTGTCAATGAATTAAAAACGTCATTTTTAATGTCAGTTGTACAAAAAAGTTTTTATGAACATGTGTTCGGAGTTGCTTCTTTTCTGAGATACAGGGCATTGATTTTTTTTTCAAACGCCTTTGTTTAAATATTTCACAAAAATCGAGGTAATAACTAGAGAGGTTCACAGATCTTAGACAATTTTAAAATATTACTACAATAGCTATTACCGCATATAGACAGACATTTCTCATGGTGTCATTGAGAAAGTCATCCACAATATAGAACATTTTGTTGGAAATGTTCACGCGAATATTTTGTTGGAAATGTTCACGCACATTCCAAAGCATTTCCGAAGTGAACCGATGGCACTCGTCAAGGATTTTTCGACGAAAATCTTTCAACGACCCTGGTTGCGTTTTGTAAATTTTACTCTTAAAGTGTGCCCACGAAAAGAAATCTAGAGGCGATAAATCAGGTGATCGTAGAGGCTATTCAATGCTGCCACTTCTCCCAATCCAATGCCGTGAAAAACCACCGACGTCACGGAGCTGAAGTGATTCAGAATCTACTTCTACGAAAGCTGTAGATCCCGGATTTTCCTTGCTCCCACAAGCTCTGATTTTGAGGGGTTTTCAATTTGTTTATGGCCATATTTATTTATTTATAAGTATTGAACACTACATATGGATAGGGTTCAAAAGAGCGCAAGCCACGCTCTCCGTTTGATCTACCATCAGAGAGAAAGTCATTTTGAGATGGACTCAGAATGTTATTTTGGCAAAAGATTTATAAAGAATACATGAAGTTTTTGGAGTTCTCTACATTTTACAATAGAACATTTAGCAACACCTGAAAAAGTTCCATGCGCGAACATTTGATGCCAGTTCCTGTTTTAAAGTTGTCTTTATTTGAACGATCTAAGAATATGTGAGGTTTTCAAAAAGTAATTAAGAAACTCTACCTTTTTCGAAAACTATGCATGTATTTCATTTTGGAACTGGATTATTGGATAATATACATTTCAACAAAAAATTCCTCCCCGTTATTCTTTTCTATTGCGTAATTTTCATAGAGAGTTGCTATCTACCACATTCCAAAGCAGTCATAGCAAAGTTATTTTCCGCACTAAACACTAAAATAAAATAAATAAAAGATATAAAACATTCAGGAAAAATGCTTGCAGTCAAATTGAAATCGAAAAGTAAATGATCCATCACGTTGATCGGATACACACAAATATACGTTGTATCTTTCAAGCACGTTCAAAGAATGTGACTTATTTGATATGATTTCATTCACGCGTTTATTCTCGAGACACATGTCAAACAATCGATAACATCTAAGGATTCTCCCACGCTGAAGTAAATACGTCTCGCAATATTTATCCTGCTTCGTGATTTATAGTTTTTCGGTAGAAATACATTCAGGTCAATACTGCACTTTGGTTATGAACACAGACGCTAGTTAGTTTGTAAATGGTGCTCTAACGTGCAACCAAAATAGTTATTTATGATACAAGCGTTAAAAGTGCCATTTTATTTTGTGAGTGCAGCAAAATTAAATCACTTTTAACAAGTATATCCTACAAATTTTTTTGTACAGCAGTTAATGCTGGTGAGAAAAAAACAAAAAAAATATCAAAACCATAGGGATTCGAAAACACGATCTTTGGATTACAAGGCAGATAGGCAGAGGGTCCAACTAATAAACCTCAACGCACTTTATTTATGAATGTCATTATTTGTCAGTTGGACTGAATACTACTTCGTTTGTAACTTCAAAAGGAACACTAGTGTTGAAAGTATTTTTAACACTAGTGATAAAAGTGATTTTGTGAGTGGTGAAAGGTCATTCTCAACTTTTAAAAGAGTAAAAAAGTACCTTGGGAATTTCATGGTAGAGGATACATTGAATTGCTTATCAATTTTGAATATTCACAGTGACATGTTATCAAAGCCGAATTTTGATGATGCCATTGATGAGTTTGCATAAAAAATCTAGAAAAGTATTTTAGTATTTATCTGAAAAAAAATTATATCTGTTGTTTGTTGTTAGGTTTAAGTTGTCAAGTAAATATGATTCGATTCGTGATCGTAATGATTTTATGTTATTATCATATGCTGTGAAAAAAAAGCAGTGAACGGGTACTTTGAAACTGGCAATTGAAATTTATTATTTGGCGGCGGCGCGCGGCGGCATCGTAATAGTTAGCCCCGGCGAAAGTGAGTATAAATCCGGCACTGATGTTGAGTTTAAGGGCGTAAAGAAACTTCTTTCATCGTCTTCATTCCCTTTAAAAATAATCATTTCCAACTGTGAGTACTAAAATGCGTCGGAATGTGGAAAATTCTACGATTCAAAGCAGAATCCTGAAAATTCCTTCCCTTCAATCGATTTGGACCATCTACCAGAACAGAACCTTCGTCAAATGATATAATTGCAATTATGCAAACAGGCTGGACAATCTGTCTATCACCGGTTGCCTTCAGTACACTCGACTCGTTTCCCTTGGCCATCTGGTGTTCGGCCCTTTGATGTCCTTTGTGTAATTAATTCAGGAAACCGAAATGCAGTTTTGATGTACCGTATTAATGCACATATTCACCAGTATATCCGGTCAGGGACAATGTGCGGAATACGCGGAATGTTTTTAGTTCGAAAATATGAATAGGAAATTCATAAAATCTATTGTTCATTTGCGAGGGGCTATCGAATTCACTTTAGAAGGAATCGCTAATAACGCAGCTAATTGCTAGAAACTTTGAACTTTCCAGAAGCCTTGAGAACATTCTAGAAAATTATTCAAGATATTATAGAAACTTTCTGAAATTTCCAGCCTTCTCCTGTTGCCTGTTGAACTTTCAAGTACTCATGATACTTTCGGAGCTTCTGTTATGGTTCATTCTAAGATTTTCTCCAAATGTTCCAGAATGTTATTCAATCTAATATTTTAGAAAATTCCACACTTTTTCTTTTTTGGTCGAACTTCCAAGAACGTCACTTTAGTATTCTTTCAACACTTTCTGTCCTTCGGCTGCTCCGGTAAGAAATAGTGGTATTCTACCCCAGCTCTGGAGAATGTTCCCCTTTTCAACATGGAATGAAAATCTTCAGCTCCAGTTTTTGGCAAAGCACGCCTGTTAATTCCAAGGTGTTGAAAATTTCTACAGGGTGAGTTGTACTGTGGTCACTACTCATCATCGTGCCTATTGAACATCATTCCCATTAACAGTCGTATACCTGAAATTTTGTTTGCGAACCATCAGACGCATTTTGCTTGGTCTTGACCCTAACAAAGCTAGTGGATCTGACGGAATTCCTCCGACCAAAAAATGTGCTCCCCAACTGACACCACTTTTTTGCAAGTTATTCAACCACTCTTATAATTTGGGGGTATTTCCGTCCAACTGGAAAATTGCAAGGGTACAACCAGTCGCTAAAACAGGGAAAAACATTGATCGACAATATGGTTTCTCAACCGGTGACCAGCTTGTTTATGTCTCACATATTTGGCAGCAATCTATCGAAAAATATGGTGAAACTCTGGCCGTTGCACTAGATATTTCCAAGGCATTTGATCGCGTTTGGCACCAAGGACTCACTTCCATCTTATGGCTTGTCTCCACAGTTGTGTTCCTTGCTATCTGGCTTTCTCTCAGACCAATCTCTCCATGTGGTGGTCGATGGTGTATCATCTGAAACCCTACCAATAAATGCTGGTGTTCCGCAGGGATCCATTCTAGCATCAACACTGTTCCTTCTTCACATCCATGACTTGTTGGGAGCTACCTCATGTCCAGTGAACAGCTTTGCAGATGAAAGTACCCTTCAAACCGCTGTCTCTTCCAAAGCTCCGATAAGAGCCAGTGAATGCAGAAATAAACAGGCAAGAGTCATGAATGAAAAAAAAACGGACTTATCCAAAATTCTAGAATGTGTATCCAACAATTTAGTGGAATTCAATGCGAATAAAACCGAAGCATATCTTTTCTCTATTTGGGCAGATCTCACAGTAGCCAGCGTAACTATGTCTATATCTATACCAATCAAATCTTCCATTTCAATGCTCGGTATTACCATCAGCATTACCCTCTCATAGGAGAACCATGTGAGGTCCACTGCCAAGAGTACCTCTCAAAAACTCTGATTATGATTTATAAGGCACAGATTCGTCCTGTTTTGGAATACTGTTCCCATATATTCGGTCCAAAAGAGAGCCATTCTTCTCGTCGGTGATACTTCGCTCACAGGCTCGCTTACTTCTCTGGAACATCGCAGAAAGGTTGGCGATCTTTATCTTATTATCAATCGTTCCACCGATAGCGGTCTCATCGAGATTGACCCGTCGAGCTCAGTCCTCACATTCATACGCCGTCACTTTGGAGACATGCCGCAGAGCTTCGAAATTCGGGAGGTGTTTCCTGTAGCATACAAGCCTTCAGGAATTCAAGAAAAACAACAATTCCTAATTATTTTCCCTCGGCTCTCTCGATGTTCTTTGAACAATACAGGATTTTACTTTTCGTGGGAACCAGAACTTAAAAAAAAGTATCATCTTTATATATAAGAATCTTCTGTGGATCCATACGAAAGTGAATTCCTCCTAAATGGCTGAACCGATTTTGATGAAATTTCTTGAGTGTGTTCGAGTGGATTCGGGAATGATTTAAACTCACAATCCGGTCCACTATAAAGTGATTTTTTGGTTAATTCTTGATTTTTAGGTAAAAAGATGATGCCAGAGCCTTCTCCACCGACTTCGCCACAAAATGGGTAAGTAACATTGACTTCGCCTTGAATCGTCTTCGGACATAGGCGACTGAATTCCGCCCTGTCATGCTGTCGATTGCCTATTCTGTAAAATTTTCCTGGTGTTAAAAAAAAATGACAGTGTGAATAAAGACATATTATTATTATTATTATTATTATTATATCAAATAATAATAATATTTTCAAAAAATTATTATTTTAGTACGATTCCAATCAGGCTGCCATGTATTTTGTAATGAAGTAATAGAACTAAAATACTCCAAAAACCATTGGCATACCGTTAGGGTGGGCGGAGAATTCCCTTTTTCAAATACTAGTTCATGTGACCGTACCAGGCATTCGGACCAACCCTAACGGGCTGCCAATGGTTTTTCAAGTATTTTAGTTTTATTATTTCATCAGGAAACATATGGCAGCCTGATAAAAATCGTACCCAAATTAATAATAATAATAATAAAAATAAATATATTTTTTTTATGAAGAACCTACGACGATTCTTTGATTCATGAGGACATACGGACAATACTGTCCTCCAAAAGGCATACTGAGTGAAATCGTATCCAAAATCTGTCATTATCTCACGGTCTAAAAGGCGAATTACAGCAGCATTGAAATATCGATGTAGACAAACGTCGGCAACGCAATTTCTCGCAACTATTTCCTCGAAAATAATAAATCAAGATTCATTGATTTTGTCTTCCAATTCCAAAAGTCCATATCTGTAGTTTCCAGTGTTCTTTCTGGTTTCTCTTTCATTGAATATACTTCGAAGCTGTATATTATGCTTTCCACGATTAGGTTATAGATTATTTTTTGTTATCCTCTATTCGTCCCATAAAATACTGTTTAGTATGGAAATGGCTTGTCTTCCTTGAATGTTCTTGTCCGAGACATAATCATTCCGTTATTCGGTATTCTTTATGGTTTAATGGTTTTCCCGTTGTTGTTTCTTTTCTTCAATAGTCCACGAGCCAGGTGCAGATTTCAGTCAGGCATTTCCTCCCGTGCGAAATATCGTGAAGTGCTTCAGATAATTGTGTAATGAAGCGTCGTGAACGTCAGCTGCAGTTCGGTGTGTGGATTGAGTAGCTGCCGGCTCCCACCAATGTAAAAACAAATATTTTCAATAATTTCCCGACTGATACAGAATATGATACAGACTCATACAAACATCCCAATCACGAATCGGGCACTCCAAAATCACTCAGAAAGTCAATATTACCGATCTGGAAATGATATCAGGCTACCCTAGTACTCATACGAAAAACCAGTCAGAACTTAGCTCAAGTGAGATGAATGGGAGTCGGGAGTAGAATCACTATCATTTGGAAAAATAATCTGGTTCACAGATAACTCAAAAACAGAGGTAGGAACTTGAGCAAGGATGCATGGAATGAGGCCAAAAAGGATCGTTATACTTCCACTTCCACATACCATAAGGATGAATCTAAAGAAAACACATCTACATTCTATCTGACAGCCAGAGCGCAATAAAAGTTATGACTTCAGTTTAGGTTAAGTCAAACCAGGTTTGGGAATGCCTTCGGAGCCTCAAAGAACTGGCAAAATATAACAAGGTTACACTCGTGTGAGTGCCTGGACCTAGGGGAATAGAAGGTGATGAAAGAGCAGATTAACTTGCATGACGAGTATCTGAATCACCATTCGCAGGTCCCGGACCGGTGTTTGGTATCAACAAAAACCGATACGGAAACCTAATAAATGAATGGCAGATAACAAAACACTGAAAGAGTCTGTCAAAGAAAGATCTTGTTACTTCCAAACCGCAATTCAAACACAGTTTTTAGTGTCTTTTCAGCAAGTTTTGATAACGGAGGCAGATACAGTCTCCGAAACGTCAACATTTTTAGAAAAAGAGAAGTGTTTTTTGGTTAATTTGATCTCATTTTTTCAGATAGGCAAATTCAGTGTAGGATACGTTACTGACAAAAATTTATTTCATTCAAGACAGTAGTCTTGTGAAAGCAGTAACTTTTTGTCGTTTTGAGCTTGCAATTTATCATGAAGATTGAGGGTATGTCGAAATGATTCAAATGAATCTGTGGGTATGATCAACATACCCACGTTATCCCAGCTGACGTTCACGATACATCATGACACATTCTCTGGAGCATTTCAGTAGTTTTTCGCGAAAACATGTCGCAGGCTCACGGCCTATAATGTTGACTTCAGAACCCAAATTTTATATCCGAAAATAAGCTTACACTTCATCAATATCTTGTTCAAAACCAACTTGGTCGTCAGCAAACTATAGAGTTGTACAGTCTCGTAGGCTTTTACAGATATGCAAAGAATCGATAATTGATTATATTTTGCTGGAAATAGGATTCAGAAGAAACGTAGTAGACACGAGACCAATATTTGTTAGTAACAAAAATAACAGAAATTACAAGTAGTGAAAAAAGTTTATTATTACTTATGTAACAAAGGAATTGTCGAATTTGAATCAATTAAAGCTTTCAAACTACAAGGCAAAACTACTGCAAAGAAATATAGAGAGGCACTAGATGATACATTTGAAAGGTCAATAGAATCAGTAAAACACAGACATTGTGAAACTAACGTTTGTTTGAAAGTTTTAGACAATGTTGTGAATTGATTACTCTTATTGCGGACTTCCATTGTCTGTAGTGTCTTTATTAGCAAGACGTTTCAACACTTGATAACGACGCCCCCCCTGTTAACTTCACCAATAGTACTTTTTGAAATAAAAAAAAATGATAATTGCTCGACAGGGGGGGCGGGGGTCACATCAACTCAAAATTTTTAAATGGCATGGGGGTCAAGTGGCACATCGTCGTAAAGGAAATTCCAAAGAGTAGTATCGGTGAAACCCTCGAAACAATTTTTTATTCATGTTTCTACGTCGAACCGTTCAAAAGGAAACAGGGGGGGCTATTAAAAGCCTCACTGTATAAAGAAGTTTTACGAAAACTAAAAAATAGAAAACATTTGGAGACGACAAACTAACAACTGAAATGGGAGAAAAATGGGCTAAAAATGCTGTTAATCATATTGACTAAATCATGATGAAAATGCCAGTCCTCTCAAAAAAAAAAAAAACAAAAGATATATAATATAATAAAAAAGCATACGCGCGTTGTATATGATATACGCGTCAGACGTTATACATGAACACAGCCGAGGTACCTCGCGTTCTGTAATTAATAAGCACTTTCTTTCTCACACAAAATCTTTCTTATCATTTATTTTTAAAAAAATTTCACTTCTATCATATG
This sequence comes from Chrysolina haemoptera, assembly GCA_958298965.1. NCBI lineage: Eukaryota > Metazoa > Arthropoda > Insecta > Coleoptera > Chrysomelidae > Chrysolina > Chrysolina haemoptera. The sequence continues at coordinate 32,212,213 of OY282589.1, read as the reverse complement.
TACGGTACTGCACGCAGCATTTTTCGCCAAAGAGACTTAAGGAACATATTTAAAAAAAATTCGCGCAGTTTCAACGTCATGAAGCATTTTAGGCACATGCTTAAGAGTACCTTTTGTCCAAGTAATCGGTACATGGAGTTTTTCGGCATTATTATACACCCTGTACTTAAAGTAGGTATATCAAAATCACAACCCATTGTCCCTGAAATTTGAAAAACACCGAAGGTTTGTTGATGACATCTATAGATAAGTTTTTTGTGTTTTGGGAAAAATTTCAGATTACTGTGACAAGACATCAAACAGTATTGGAAATATTAATTTCACTAGGTTTTCCACTGACCCGTTTTCGCAATCTCAAAGACATAAATTATTTTTAACGAATATCGAATCCCTGTTTTTTCAAAGGTACAAGTTTAACTCGAAACAGTTTTCTTTGAATTATTCATCGCTTCGGTTCCTGCTGTCGAATTTGAAATATTAGTCGGAGAGATGACACAGCTCGGAGAACAGTTGCATTTGAACTAACGATTATAAATTTGAAATTCGTGGTTTCATTTTTACCAATCGTTCGCTACATCTGAAGTGGATTCATCATTATTCGATTTGGTTTATTCCTATCGATTTTCAGGAAGCTCAGGAAAACTGAAATTGGATCATGTCAACAGAAAATACCAGGTGGTCTAATTCAAACCCTGAATACTTATATAACTAAAACTACCATATAAATATTTTTGTTCGAAAATATGAAAAGGATATTCATAAAATTTGTTGTGGAATCATCTGCGGCTGAAAGACAAACTTTAGTCGCTATTTTCCATCGTCCAAGATAACCTCTTGGGAGGTATTCATGTTGAAAATTGAAAATTGAAAAATGTGATTTATTTGTATTATCTAACAGAAAACAACTACTTTCCCGGCTAAAGCCACGCTGGGCATTGAACTACATCTGATAGATAGAGCTTCAGGCTCACGAAAAGAAAGAATTATTCACTGGCTTTTGACCAAAATACTCCATCATACATCACTGCCCGTAATCGAATCAGAGATACATCTCTAGCGTCTCGAGTGGACACGAAAAATAGGATACTTTACTCAAATGTTTCTGACGTTGGAAAACCCTAGGGAAGCTTTATTATTTGGGCAACGCATCAGAGGAGAGGAAAAACGGATTAACGATCATTCCTTTTAGGAAGAGGATCCATTGATGTTTTCCGCAGTCTGAACCTTAGGTCAATTACGATATTGCTGAAAGGCGTCTAGATCTCGAAAACCGTCATATTTCAGATTGAGAAAAGCTTTTCCGTTTCGTATATACTTAGTGAGACTGGGAGGGATTTTTGCGAAAATACGACTGAACAAGCTTCACAACATTTTCCTTTTCACACATGTTTTTCATTAAAACGATAAAAAAATATGTACAGCTGTTGAATTATATCTGTTGGATTATTGGTAAAGTTGTCTACGAGTTGTCTACTAACTTTGCGGTGCACTTCAAGTCTCACTGCAAAACATATGTTTTCATATTCGTTTATATTGAACGCCAGTGGCGTCACTCAATGAGAACAAGAAATATTTTACCCTTTCACCTCACACTTCTATAACCAAGTTATTCCCAGCAGTAGAAATTACTAAATCAAAGTAGATAATCAGACCTGGGTCTTATTTGTAACCTATAATTAATTTCTATGAATAAATATCACTGAAGTGATCCTACTACTGATTACCTGATGGTCATCACATCCAAGCATATCAATAATAGGTAATCATTCCTTTATCGGTACCAACTTAAGTGTTCCGACCGGAAAATAAAGAACATGCGAACGGTTCAACGCTTTATTCTATACCGAAAATACTTCTTTTTTTCCTACGTTTCGAGATGATTGATAAAAATTCTAAAACAATGTTGAATTCTCCAAATGTTTTCAAGTCTCTGTAGCATTTCTGCGCTAGAAAATATCTAAAAAGTTCTTTAACAATATTGGAATTGCTATATTTCGATACATTTCTGTATATTCTGATACATCTTGATACACTCTGGAATATTCTCGATAATTTTTGAATATTATTGCTTTTGGAGGAATATTTGAAGAACTTCCCAGTGATGCATGGTATATAAAAGTTGATGAATCGAATAAAAAATGCACTTCCTTCTTATCTGTGGAAAGAACACCCGTTCGTTACTCTCATCTTTATGTTAAAAACTGCAGGCTGTTTATTTTCCATTACTTACTTCTCTTTGACTGTATGGAAAATGTTTATGATAGTATGTCAAACAATTATCATTCTCACTCAAACGGAATTCAATATTTAACACCGGATGACCGTGAAAGTTGGATATTTCGAATGCAAAAACACGTTGTGTTGCTAGCAGGAGGTTCAATTTTTTTTTATTCATTTTCAAGAGTAAATGTTTCCCAGAGATGTCTCTCAAAAATCTGATTTTCTGTTTCGTGCCAAAAACTATTTCGCTTCTCGATAATTGTTTATAATCTAACAGGTTCGGTTCGGTATGCTTATTGAATAACCTAGTCGAAGTTATAGTACGTTTTTTAAGATATTTTCGTACCTATCTGGAAGCATCTTTGAACCATGCCAAAAGTGATGTCAGTTAGTTGTATTTATCTTCATCTACGATTATATACAGCAACCTTGGAAAGAGGCTGAATGCTTGCAGATGTAGACTACGTTACTTCTTTAATTATGCAGTTCTCTGAACATTTTAAATATACTTGAAAAGTACATTTTTACACATTAACAATTAAGTGTTTACCATGCTGTAAGAAATTATGCAGTTACCATTGTTTGACACCAACTTCCTCTGGCCGACAACAGATATATGTGGTATCAGCTTGATGGTACTTTCTTTCATAATTCTCATTTTGTGAATGATTTTCTGGAAAGGCTATTGATGATCAGTGAATTGTCAATACTTGTCTATGGCCACCGCGTGCTCCTGACGTTATATCATTGTATTTATTCATATTGTCAGGAAAGGGCTTCATAGAGCCTTCTTGTCCTCTACTGTAAGTCGCAACTAGGGTTTTTGCTGTTGAGAGTCCTGGCTCTTCGTCTCACAGAATAACATTCAGAAGCTAATTTCTTATTTAAGTAACAAACATGTTAAAATTTCAGTTTACTGTCGATGAACATTTCCAAAAATTTGGCGTTTTCCCAGCTCCCGATATAACTATTATCCAATTTGATATTGTTTATTTCGCACTTGAAAGATATTAGGTTGGTTTTGTTACGTTCAAGATCAGACGATTTGAATTACACCACTGTTTCAAAGTTTTTATGTCAGTAAGGATTTTATCCTGCAGAGAGTTAGTGTCTTACCATAAAATGGTTGTGTCGTCCGCAAAAACCGTAAACTTTCCTGATATGTTCATTCCAAGCAGATCATGAATGTATAATAAAACTATAGTGGGGCCCAATTTGGATCCTTGTGGCACACCACAATTAACCGGTGCCGTAGCTGACAAGGTTGTTGTTTTTACTATTTGGTAACGATCGGTTAAATATGATTCCATCCAGTTGAAAGCTACACCTCTGAAACCATAGTGGTGAAGCTTAGCTAACTGTATATCATGATCGACGCAGTCGAATGCTTTTGAGAAATCGCAAAAGACTGCCGCAACAGCTTCACCACTATTGATATTTGTAAATACTCCCTGTAGAAAAGATGAGATGGCATCACTGGTATTTTTTCTCTCTTGAAAACTGTATTGATTTGGCGAGGAATTCTATATGATCCGCAATAGCCGCTCATCTTAGAATTGTGACATACAGGAATATGAAGAAGCTAATGGTGAAGTGGGAATGGGACGTTTCAGTGCCGCCGTTTCAGCGCCGCCATTTAAGGGCAACCGTTTCAGTGTCAGGACGTTTCAGTGCCAGGACGTTTCAGTGCCGAGACATACATTAAAAAATTAAAATTCTACTGGCGATATTAAAACTAATGGGAATGCACACATTCACAAAAATTCAGGAATTGCCTGTGCGAGTAGAGGACGGCTATTATTATTATTTGCCATGGCGCTCATACTTATTAAAGTTTGTTTTTTTTTGTTTGTTTGAAAATTTATTACATAAAACCAACTAATATTAGTTGTTAGTTAAACAAAACAATAAGTATAAAACTTATATATATATATATTTTCTTCTTTGGGGATATATATATATATATATATATATATATATATATATATATATAATATAATAAATTAATACTTTATTCAGTCATTTGATAGTTGTGGGCGATACCTCTCAAATATTCAAGTGGAGTTCTATTTCCGTACTCTGTGACAATTTTCAAAATTCTTTCATCGGCATCCCTATACTTCTTTAACTTCAATGGAGGCTGATTCCCAGCAACTAATTGTTCGTAGTAAGTATCTCGTCCTTTTTGAACTTTATGTAACCTATCTATGAATTTCCAAATCGTTGAATGCTCCATTCCCAGTTCCGATTTCAATCTTCGATTGGCAGCTTATTTGTTATTGTTTCGATCATCATTGGTTCGATCATCTCCATCCAGAGTTCTATCGTATAAGTTCCACATTTCTGGTGGAAACAGTGGTTATCTTATCCCATTTCCACGCCCGTTCATTCGTCCCATATAATTATCCTCAAACCAGTTTAGAAGAGGATGTAATTCTCCACTCTCACAAATGCTAAAGCAATTATCATTTTAGCTTGCAGGCTAAAGTCTGGATCAGTATTATACTGATTGATCAAGCCCAAACCAGCAATGTGTTTTCGCATGTTCTGTGACAAATGAAAAAAACAATCTGTAATGGAAACATCTGGAAAACACGTTCAAAATCACAATTAATAGAATTTGGATTTAAATTATTTTGCAATTCTTTAATTAAATTGAACATTCTTATTGTCTTGTTGTTTATTGGGCAACAGAGCGTAAAATATTGGTAGAACTCCTCCAAATCTGTGCTGTATCCATGTTGGCCGTCCAAAAATTAAAATTCTCGACGGACCCACCCCACTATCACAAAGTAAAAAATTATCCTTATTAAATAAAAACAATATTTGTGGCACTGAAACGTCCTGACAATGAAAAGTCCTGGCACTGAAAGGTCCTGACAATGAAAAGTCCTGGCACTGAAAGGTCCTGCCACTGAAACTTCTCGGCACTGAATCGGCGGCCCTGAAATGTCCCAGACCCTGTTGAAGTGCCTCGAGATCAACGGAAGCTATTTTGATATATGTTCGTGAAATCCTAGAACGTTTCCCACAAAAACTTCAATCAAAATATAATGACCTAGAGGGCAGATGTAACTCGAGAATCATTTTTATTTTCCAGTTGCATGGATTTCACCTTCGGTTTTCGTAGTAATAGCATTGGCATTGCGATCGAACCGATCACTATGACAGCCTCATAACCTACTCATAAAGTTTCCATCAAGGAAAATTTATTCAGGAAATATTCCAATTCTACGTCATGCGATTCGCTAATGGATGATTACGTGCCTTTCTGGAAGCTTTCTTTATGGCACATCGTATAGGTCGAATAACCCAGGAACTGAAAGCAGAGTAATTTACGCAGGGAGGTATTAAGAGGTAATCACTAAAGAAATATAGGTCAAGTAAATAAATCCTACTAAGTATATTTATAGGATAATAAGGAATTACACCAGTAAGTTGGAAGAGAATTCAAACACTAGCTATTTTCGCGCGAACTATTACTGGTATTTCATTGGACGAATATAGATGACGTCAAAGTCTCCTGCCATTGGTTGATATAATTTGTAAATAGAAACATAACCTAACCACGGGCAACTTTGCAAACTATTCAGAAATAGTTACTCCATAATTTAGCCCCACTCTGTATATAACAGCATCGGCCATGAAAATATTACTAGTGAAATACTAGTGAAATATACTAGTCCTGCGGACTCGTTGTATTTTCAGCTTTGGGATTGCCAATGAATTGATATTCCAAAAAAAATAGGTTTTTAATCATACCACGAATTATATTTACGACGAAAAATCGTGTCACCTGGTAATTGATGCTTTACTTCTAGCCGTATTCAACGGAATACCTACTATTTTCCACGGCCTCATCTATGATACCAATGGACATTTGTCCCCAACGATCGCTCATATTGATAAATAAATAACTAGTCAAAACACATAAATTTGACGTTTATAATTTAAATCATTATTTTCACTTGACAGAAAGTAAAACAAAAACTAAGCAGGTTTATCACCGTGAAAATACAGCGACACGCTATATTTTCACTGTAGTTCCGATTCTATTGGCTGAATTTCAAAATTTGAAATCAACTGATTGGTTGTTAAGCAAAGAAATATATTGTCATTCAAATACAAATGTTTTAGCTTAGTCAAGTTATTCATAAGAGAAAATTGATATATTTATATAGATAGGAAAATATTTCAAAATAGCCATTTTTAATTTTCTCACAATATCTCTTCCAACTTTGTTTTTGTGCATAAAACTGAATTTCAAATAACTTTTCTCGATATCCTGCCATCTCACCCCACTTTTTCTGTTTTCAATTTTCAGCGACTCTTTTGAACTACTGCTTCCCAGAGTCAGTCGAGTGATTCCGTTTACTGGAGTATCAGTCTCGCATATCCGTCATAATATTATGTGCTGGGCTGCTATTTTCTAAACGTACGGTTTCAATTCGTCTACGAATGGAAGGGGACAAACATACACACTTCATGTGAGTTGGAGTGGAACATTTGGTCAAATCCGCAAACGTTAAAGTTAGAAATTACCAGCCCTGGTCGACTGCCTTCTGTCTATCACATCGCATGCTGCGTTAAATTCTTGCCCGATCTGTATAAGCTTCAAGGCGCAGTCATAGGACCAGTGTTTATAGCCATTACCAAAGTTTAATAGGAGTTATAACCACTTCTTCATCTACAGGTGTTTTCTCTTCCAGCTTCAAGTCTGGATTTATGATATCCTTCACAAAATAGTCCAATCCATTCATTCTTGAATATATAAAAATAATCTGCCACTAAATACTTCGAGAACCAACCTGATCACATTCAACAAGTAACAGTGGAGTCTCAAAAGATAACTTGCGAACCGGTTTTGAAATTCCTTAGCCTATATATTGACAACAATTCGACCCTCATATACTAGCAATACAAAAAATGCGAGAGTACAACCAATCCAAAAAAATTAAAAATATTCTACCCAGCAACTACAGACCCATCGCACTGCTATCTGGTTACTCGAAAGTCATGGAAAAAGTCATACACATCAAGCTTAGGAAATATCTAGAACGCTCGGGAATTATCATAATCGACAATATGTCTCACATATTTGGCAGCGATCTATCGAAAGATATGGTGAAACTGGCCACTGCATTAGATATATTCAAGGCGTTTGGCACCAGGCATTCCTTGCCACACAACCATCTCATGGCTTGCCTCCTTAGTTGTCCCTTGCTATATAGCTTTTTCCCATGTTGATCTCTCTCCATCTGGTTCGATGGAGTATCATTCGATACTCTACCACAGGGATTCAAAGCTCCGATATCAGCCGGTGAAATCAGAAATGAACGGGGAAGAATCGTGAATGAAATGAATATGGACTTGTTATACGTTCTAGGGAGGAGATCCAACAACTTGGTAGAATTTCGATATTACCAATCAGCAGTACCCTCACCATTCCTGGAATAGTGTTTGCATTACACGGAGTGCAGCACATTGGAACTTTCAGATTTTGTCCCAAAAAGAGCCATCAGTCTCGTCGGTGATACTTCACTCACAAGCTCGCTCAATTCTCTAAAACACTGCAGAAGGTTTGGCGATCTATCTCTGTTTTATAGATATTGTCATGGATGATGCTCCTTCGAAATGTCATCATTCGTTCCAAGGTTCGCGATCCCATCGAGACTGACCCTTCGAGTTCCGTCCTCACATCCATATGCCGGCACTGTGGCATCGAACATCTCTTTCCCAGGATTCGTTCTTCCGATGAACGGCAAAGCTTTGGACGTCACTGCTTCGGAGGAGTTCCCTGACGTATATACAGCACAGTTCGAAAAGAACACTAATTCCTATCTGTCTTACCATGTTCTCTGAACAATACTGGATTTTCTGTTTCGTGGGAACCACAACTGAAACCTATACCACAAATTTATAATATTGAGATGAATTTATCTAGAGAATTAGATAATTCAGAAAATACATAATGCTTATCCATATCTATCTATGTACCCTGTACATAGATATAAATTGGAGCGATTAATGAAGTGGGAAGCAGAAGATGACAAAACAAAACGAAATGCAAGAATACATTTTTGTCGAAATTATTTTGGGAGATATTGAATTTTAAAGTTTTCAAAATTTTTGTGGTAATCTCTGATCAGAGGTCTACAACCCTCCAAGCCGCTCTGAAACACTGCCAGCGGGCAGACACGCCGTGATCTGGAGAATCAAACCAGTGTCACCCAAACAAAGGTAACTGAAAGTGATTTCATAAAATTTCATAAAAAAATTCGAAAATGTTTGCCATTTATTGTTACATTGTTATATGGAACTAACAACACTCTAACAACACTATGTATTTGCAGGTCTATCAAAAGATTGAGTTCAGGCTATTGATAATGCTGAATAAGTGAGTAAGCATGGAAAATAAACTGAACTGTGCAAACTTCCAAGTAATTTTCAGTGATCTTAATCTGCATGTCATTCTGCAGACAACTTGGAAAACTCATTTCAAGCACTTATAACGAAGGCAGAACGAAAATGAGAAGAGGAATCACAATCATCATTCATTTTAATCAAAATCCGAAAAAAGATGGAAGTGACAGCAATAAAAAGAATTTCAATTACAGTGAATCTAAAATTTCTTTTCCATTACGAAATTGCAGTCATAATGTACCCGCACATAAATTCTCAGATTACTGGATTTTGACACTCATTAAGGATCTTTTTAGTACTCGAAATAGTTATTTATGATACAAGTGTTAAAAGTGGCATTTTATTTTGTGAGTGGGGAATATTGCGAAACGAGCGTTAGCGAGTGGAGCAACCCCACGAGCAAAATAAAATAACTTTTAACAAATGTATCATACAAAATTTTTTGTTCAACAGTTACTGCTAGTAAGAAAAAAACAAAAAAAAAATAAGATCCATAAGGATTCGAACACACGATCTTTGGATTACAGGGCTGACTGACAGATACTTCAAATATAATAAACCCCAACGCACTTTATTTATGAATGTCATTATTTGTCAGTGATGAAGGACATTCTACAGTTGGACTAAATACTACTTCGTTTGTAACTTCAAAAGGAATTAGTATCATCAATTGCGCAAACGACCAAATACATGTGTGAACTTTTATAAACGATTCCTCTTGAGTAGGTGTTCTGATTATAATATCTGATTGAAGTGTTTCTATTAGAGAGATCTATATTACTGAGTATCCATCATCTCATCTGTCATTTTACTTTTAACACTAGTGTTAAAAGTACTTTTAACACTAGTGTTAAAAGTGATTTTGTGAAAACGTCAGTTTTTAGTTCATGTGTCAATGAATTAAAAACGTCATTTTTAATGTCAGTTGTACAAAAACAATTTTTTTAAATGATTTTTTGTACAACTGACATTAAAAATGATGTTTTTAATTCATTGACACATGAACTAAAAACTGACGTTTTCACAAAATCACTTTTAACACTAGTGTTAAAAGTACTTTTAACACTAGTGTTAAAAGTAAAATGACAGATGAGATGATGGATACTCAGTAATATAGATCTCTCTAATAGAAACACTTTAATCAGATATTAATACTATTATAACAATCAGAATCAAAATTACTTATAAATATGTATTTGGCAATTTGTACAATTTTTGATATTAACTGACGAAGTAACTGCAGAAGCTTCATCGCCAATCAATGATGGTGCTATTATTGAAGTGGGATGATCAAATAATGCTGGGAGAGAACTAGAACTTATACCAGGAAACATTTTATCAGCTATTTTATTTTTATTTTCAATGGAATCCTCGATATAACCCTCAGCTACAGTTGAGGACTTCCACCCGCCATGTCGTTTTATTGTAGTCAAATTTGCTCCTGAATTCGCTAACAGAGATGCTGAAGATCTTCGAAAGCAATGGCCGGTAAACTGCTGCGGATCTGGTAATTTCAGAAATTCAGCAATAGTGGAAGGCATCTTCCCAAAAGTATTTATTCCGACTGGTTGAATAGTGCATTTGTAGTTAGAGTAATTCAGGAAAAATCGACGGTGAGTAACAGAAGTTGGGCGTAATACAGCATATTCACGGTAATAATTCACGTAGTGTCCAACGATGCAAAAACTTCTTTGAATGTTGGTTTTGGTATCCGAAATATGAATTAGTAATGACTGTATAGTTTCTTCAATGTCATCTACGCTCAATTTGCAGAGTTCTTCAGGACGGCACGCTCCAAATAATCCAAAAATGGTTGCCACTTTAATCATAAGATATTTGGTATCGGGAGCTTCATTTAAAAATCTGTCAATCTGTTCCCTTCTCAGAATTTTCGATTTTTTCGGACGGTATCCGACACTTTTTCGTTTAAAAAATGCGACTAATTTATGGTATTTACTTATATCCACGTTTTCCTTGATTTTCAGTTCAGCTTTTAGCATAGAGAATTTAGACCACAGTGTTGATGATTTCCATAACTTCGATTTTTCTTCGAAATAAACTAAAAGTACGCTTTCGCTGAACTTGCCTTCAACTTTCTTCAGTTGACTCCATTCGATGAATCCATTATAAGCAATATCATATTGTTGCCGTGATTTTTCAGGCAACAGATCTAAAGTTGCTCTGTTTGCAGCGTCTTGAATTTCTGGTGGAAGAAAATCATCTGAATCATCCATTCCAACTTCCATTATATTTATATTTGCAACAGTAATAGCTACGAACACAAAGAAGCTAGGATCGTTTATTAATTTGTGGTAACTAATAAACAACAATTATTAGGCAGTTGTTTTTTACCTGCCTGTCATGCTTGCAATTTAGATTTGAAATACAAAATATGGTTGTCAATTATAAAGTCCATGTAGCTAGATCCGTAGAGCATCTGACTTGTAATCCAAAGATCGTGTGTTCGAATCCTTATTGATCTTATTTTTTTTTTGTTTTTTTCTTACTAGCAGTAACTGTTGAACAAAAAATTTTGTATGATACATTTGTTAAAAGTGATTTTATTTTGCTCGTAGGGTTGCTCCACTCGCTAACGCTCGTTTCGCAATATTCCCCACTCACAAAATAAAATGCCACTTTTAACACTTGTATCATAAATAACTATTGTAGATTTGCGTGTATTGACGAGTACTCAGGAGACGGATTCTTTAAGGAGAATTGAGATTAACAGAGTTCTATTTTTTTTTTTGTTCTGGTTCCCACAAAAAAGAAAATCCTTTATTGTTCAGAGAACATTGTGGAAGCCGATGAAAAGTGGGTGGGAATTGGCGTTATTCTTGAATTTCTGAAGGCTGTATGTCTCCGGAGACAGTATCGCTCGACTGGACAGTATCTATGGGTCCGCTAACTATAAAACAGAGACAATAGCCAACCTCTCTTCGGTGTTCCAGAGACATGAGCGAGCTTGTGAGCAAAGCATCACCGACGAGCTGAATTGCTGTTTTTTTTTTTTTACAGAATCCAAAAGTTTCATTGTGTGCTTGCGTTCTGCACTCCATTTATGGAAACAGTGTTCCAGAACAGGAGTTTTGCCTTATAAATAAGAGGCACTTTTGGCAACGGACCTCACATGGTTTTCCCATGAAAGAGTAGTGCTGGTGGTAATACTGAGCATCGAAACATAATATATCATTGGTATGGATACGCCCAACATAGTTACGCTAGCCATTGTGAGATCAGCCTTTCCAGAGAAAAGATATGCTTGGGTTTTATTCGTAGTTGTACTATAACACTATAACACTATAACACAATAAAATTTCAGCTAATTTGACCGAGAGCCAACTTTACATGTGTTTTCTTGCGGGGTCCTTTGATCTGTTTAGTATAAGCCAGCTTGAACCACATCACGTCAAAGTTTTCTGGCCCCAAACTATCTTCGCGTAGGAATGATAAGTTAGTGTAAAAGTAAAGACTAACGCTACCCTCAAAACTGAACCCATAATGGAGTTCGTAAACAGGAGCCTGTGAACCTTGTTGGTGGAGGAGTTCACTTGTGTATCAGGTTTTCCGCCTGTAGTTAATGGTGGATATCATTGATGTTCTTCTTGAGTCCACAGATGTTGAAAAAGTGAATCTTTAAATTTTTTGATGGTGTGTAACCTCGAGTATCTCTTGCGCAGATATCCGAATGGAGCGGTATTTTGTTTCTGGAGTATTTTACTAAGAATTGAATGAACACTTTTGTCTATTTTCCAATAAAAGATTCTTTATTCGTTGACTAGTTTCGATTTTCACATAATCATCATAACTGAGAATCTTGTAGTGGAAAATAGACTAAAACTAAAACATGGAATAATCCACCATCTACCACCCATGGTTATCCTATCTGTCGCCTCTTACGATAGGCAAAATTAACCATGAGGCTATTCTTTTTTAGTCCGACCCCATACAAACACCAGTAGTCTCGAAAGTTTCTAAATTATATTGAATTGCATTAGAATGTCATTCTCTCTCAGACTGAGCCGCTTTGGGATTTTTCGTCGGGGCGGCAATAGCGATAAGATAAATATATTTATCTATATTCATACACAAGCTACGGAAGCATCGCGAAAATATTGCCGCAAAAATAAACAAGCGAATATTCTATTTACATATTGAGAAAGAAATTAATGTGTATTTCGAGAAAACAAGCATGCTTGTATTTTTAGATTGCTTAAAACAGCAAACTAAAAATTTTTCTGAACATGAAAGAGTTTTTTTGACTCAATTCATATGGTAATAGAAATACAAAAACATTAATCAAATTCAATTTTGTATCATTACAGAAAAAAACGACTATCTTCTGAGTTGACAGTTCATTTCGCATTCCAACAATTGATTGTAATAGGTGATGAAGCAGTTAAATAAAAATTACTCTCATGGCACTTTGCGCACACCACGTATACATTTATATAGAGAATCAACAAATATCGACAAAAGCTAGTTGGCTGCTGTTCAGCTTTAAATAGTTGTCACAGCTGTCAGGAACTGTCAGATTAACTATGGAAGTTTTTTAAATTCCTATGGTAGTTTTTATTCATGTTTTGATAAAGAAGTAAACTATTTTCAGAATTTTTTTCGCTTTTTTCCTCGAATTAACACTTTTTGTAGTCGGTTCAAATATTCCATTTTAAATTCTGTTAGATACGTATATGTACTATTGAAGAAACGAAAAGTACCAAGGGCCCCATGGCGTAATGGATTGTGAATCAGCATGTCATGCAGGCGGTCCGGGTTCGACACCCGGGCCAGGCTATTTTTTTTAATTCAATTTACATCTCGATATTTTCAGTAGGTCAATTTGTAATCAATAGTTAAGAGGTAGCATACTTTATTGCTATATTAGTTTTGCTAACAATAAAAATAAGTATTGAGTTAAAATACTTGTATTCTTTAAATTTGTGCAGTTGTAGAAAAAGTATAGTGTACAACATGTGGGGAGAGTTACTTTTCTCACTTGTTGCACAATATACTATTTTTATAGTTTAACTGGGCGTGAGGTTTGGAACTGTTTTGATATGTCTGGATTATACGAAAGAAAACACTAGAATGTTCATGTACAATAAAGATGATATGCCTAAACGACTGGGTGAAAAACGAAATCATTCGCGACCGAGAGAGCTGAGGGCTGTTTTTTCGACATTTATTTTATTTTGTTTAGATGCATTACTCTTAAATCTTTCAACAATTGTGATTTTTTCTTTCGACTCTTACATGACTCATAGCAAGTATTTTAGTATTCTATTGCACTGAAACAATAAGATTATGCATGACGAGATTTCGATACTTTTACGAGACCCTCGTATGAGAAGCGAGACGAGACGAGAGTGGAGGCTGCGAGACAAGACTTGATACGAGACCTAATCTTTCATTGGCGAGACGAGATAAGACTTTATGAAAATCTCGTCTGGTTAGTCTCGTACGAACCACTAAAATATCGAGCAAATACGCACTGGTGGGACACCCGGTATAGGTTCTGGTGGTGCTTTTTTTGGCGGAGCGTGTGGCTCTGTTCAATTACAAAATAGAGTTGTCAACAAGCGAAAATAAACAGAATTCCACATATATGCCTTGAAATATCAACCCTTTCGCTTTTATTCCTTTAGAGCCATAACATGAAATATTTATTCGATGTGGGTAACTCTAACATTAATCTCTGAGTTGAACTTTGTCACTTTTATGGTGGAACTGCTGCTAGCAGTATATTCAAATGCAGGTAATTAACTTTAGATCGTCTCATTAAGCGCTTGAGTTCTCGTGCGCAAACAACTTTTCAGTCATATTACGGAAGAAAAAGTAACGTAGAAAGCGTTACCAGGCTTGTTTTAGGGTACTTTTTTCGGGGTCCCTGATCACGTTATTTTGGAGATTTGTTGTTTCCTGCTTCAAATATACGGTGTATTGAATTTCCATATTCACAATACAACCAAGATATTTTCAATTGGGATCAAGCGGACTGTATGATAAGTGGTATGATATGAAACGGATTTCTGCAGGTTGTATTCCTGCGAGTTCCAAAGCTTTGCCGTTCTTTGGAAGAACGAGCGCTGAGAAAAAGATGTTCAGCATGACTCTAAAGTGACGGCATCTGGATGTGAGGACGGGTCAGTCACGATGGGACCTCTAACGGTCGGACGAATGATGATATTTCGGAAGAGCATGAAAATATCTTCAAAACAAAGACAGATTTCCAACCTTTCAGAGAAGTGAGCTAGCTTGTGAGCGAAGTAAATAATAATAATAATGACTTTATCAAGACGGGGCTCAGTCATAGACTGCTCTGCAAATATAACTTTGTTTATGGACAAAACAAGCATAATGGATGTCTCTTGTCACCTGCAGCTTATTTACTTTTTGTTCAATATAAATAGGTGTGATATGATCTCGTCTTTTACAATTTGTTGCAAATCTCATACAAACATTCTGTACCACATGAAGACGGTGAACATCTTGTGCTGAAAGACATAGGCCGTATATAATATCATAATAATCAAATAGGGAAAAAATTAATGACTCAACCAGTTTCAATTCAATTGGAGTGGAAAGAATATATTTTTATTTAAAAAGTGATCTTAATCGTGCATTAGCGGCTTTTATCAAATTGTCTACATGGGGAGTAAAATCCAAAATTATTTATTCAATAACATTATCGTGTAAAACAGATAGTACATTAACAAAATATATGTATGTATAAAAACGAATAGTATAAAATACGAACACGATAAATATATATAACGCACACAATAGAACTATATCTCTGAGGATAATGGTTCTGCCTCTGCGATTTTAGCAGATCATCCAATATTTTGCCAATGTCTTTGTCCATACTTGGTACCTTCCCCCTCCTTTTAAATCATGTGGGGGATTTTCCATGTTTATGTTATTTAGATCATCAGGCTACTAAAGTTTATGTTTGCTATGTTTCTGTGAGGGGTATTCCAGAAAAACAAAGAAAAAACTGGGTTTCGACCATGTGGTGCCTTATGTTAGTGGCTTATTCTGGAATCTCATGCTTGATATATGGGACCTCCATGTTTCTTGTAGCTCTGGTTGTTATAAGCTCTGATGCTGATCATGTTCCTGGTCAATGGACTCTCCGGGATGAAATATCTCTAACTTTTTTCAGATATGTTCTTGATGTTTTCTGCGATTTTCTCTATGTTGGCCAGTTCACGTAACGCCTTCAGCCGAATGTTCCTGTCACTGTCCGTGAGGATACGGAGTATCTTGTTCTGCATTCACTCCAACCTCAGCATTTGACTGTTGGGGAGGCTGCAGAACACCGGACAAGCGTATGTCATGGTAGGCCTGATAATTTGTTTATATATAGGTACCTTATTTTCCATCGACAACCTGGAGGTCCTTGCGATCAGCGGGTAAGTCCGTTTGACTGCCGCCGATGCTCGTTGGATCGCCAGGCTGACATGGGAATGCATGTTCACGCGCCTATCCAATGATACTCCCAGGTACTTAACGGAGGGAGAGCTTACACCCTGTATATTCAACAATAAAACAATGTGAGATCACTCTGATGTGAAGATTACGAAAAACAGTTGTGTCTTTTTGTGAATGGGAATTGATATTACACGAGGTTCACCTGTATGCAATCTATTCCAACCAATATATTCGCAGCATCTACTTAGTTTGATCCATCCAGATGCTGGTGTAATTTGTGTGTTGAATATTCAACGAAGGAGTAGATTGATGAGTGTCGTGACTTAGTTCACTTGTAGAAGATTTTGCTAGATCAAATCAAAGCTGTTCATGCAACAGGAATTGGTTGGTTCAGAAGCTTTTGGAGTTTGTTTTTGTTCATGAAAAACGATTGGAGGATGCAAATGTATGTATCAAGTATCAAGCAATTATACTTCATTCATTTCATTGGATATCAGCTAATTATGAAGTTAATATAAATTATAAACAAAAAATAGCTATTTATTACACAAGGGAAAGAAGTATTAGATTTTAGCTCGAGGTTGTTTTGTTTTCCGACACGAAGGGAGACAAAACATTTTCACAGTGTCACAGCGATAAATTCTTATTGTTTCCCAATGTTGCCGACCTTCCTGATGATCTTCAGAGAGTAAAATAGGTTTTCGTCGACAAAAATTTATTGGAGATTAGCGCAAGAGGTGCTTTTCCTGCATCGATGAATTGAATGATTTTTGTTATCTATATGAAGTCTTATTAGCACTAGTGCTTCAATTAATACTGGATATTTTTTATTTTTTTCTTCAATTGAAGCTAGGGTGGTATTCGGTAAGAAAATGTCACACCAAAATATTAACATAAAAAAGAATAGCACTGGGATTCGAACTCACTCTTTAAATGTTATTTTAACTATGAACGGCAAAAAATTTCCAGCGTAATTTCTTGCTCCTCGTCCCAAGGAAGAGATAAAAATTTCCGAAAACTTTATTAGTTGCTATGGTAACGA
This sequence comes from Chrysolina haemoptera, assembly GCA_958298965.1. Taxonomy (NCBI): domain Eukaryota; kingdom Metazoa; phylum Arthropoda; class Insecta; order Coleoptera; family Chrysomelidae; genus Chrysolina; species Chrysolina haemoptera. The sequence continues at coordinate 32,195,094 of OY282589.1, read as the reverse complement.
TAAAAAATACAGGCCTTTAATTGGTCGAAAATAATAGGTATGGAATTTTCAAAAGACAATCAAGACTACAAGCTTTCATTCAATCATTTTGTCACATATATTGGCTGTGACATAACATCAAAGCAAGTCAACTGAGTGATTTTCACGATTGAACAGAGATAAAAAACGTTTTGTGAGCCCATAGCCATCTCGTCAATTGACAATGATCAAAGACCGTCTACAAAAGCTAATTGAATTATATCTACTTCGATCCATTCCCTTTATACTGACAAAATATTTCAAATTGCGGTAAATCGTTGTCTTTGTGTTGGAATAGGATGGAAATTGCAAGATCACGTTCCATTTTCGTAATACCGGCGTTAGCGAGTATCCAAAACTTCAATAATTAGTTTGCAAATTCGGATGAGAGAGAAACGTGTACTCGAAAATATTAACAGACGGTTCTATTGTCAGGAATAACGGTTTCATATTCAATTGTCACATTCTTGGTGATTTTCTTGTATACATTCATTCATCGTGTTTCGGAAAATGCTGACTTATTAAAAATTCACTGCGTCGAAGGTGTTGAAATTCGAAATGAAGAGACTTCTTTTCATAATATCGCAATATTAACTTCATCGAATTAGAATTTGTTATAAAGATCCAAATCAATACATTTTTACAGATTATCACGTATTCATTAACACTTTTCTAGTCAGTTTCTCCACTACAGCAGGATCACTGATCATACAGAAGGATTCAGGTCCCATGAATGGAGTTTCAGGTTCCTACTTTGAGAGTCTGTCTTCCGTTCAACTTCACTTCAATCCAATATGTCCCGGGACCCATAGGAGGGTGACCATATTTGCTCTCCAAATACCACCACACAGTTTTGTTGTAGGTTATTCCATGAAGGAAGTGTTTTTCTTGCGTTTCATCTTGGGACATGTTCAATTTTTGATATTTGTAATGGTAAAAAACATACCCAATAAGATTCTCTATCAAACGAACTTTCCTCAGATTTCCTTGAAACAAACCAGCTTCAACTTTTTTAGCCTTTCTTTGGAATCATTCTCCTACTTTACCAACAATTCTCCATATCCATTCCTAGTTCCCAATTAACAAATGCAAAACCAAACGGGTTGTTGGTTTTCCCTTATCAAAATATTCATGTGGAACTTTCATGACACCCTCAGTAAATATTCCTGGGATGTATGTAATCTCTGACTTCCATACGACAACCATTTAATACGATGTAAATTTTATTAATGAGTTTACTGTCTTACTATGTTACTGATTACAAGAGGCAAATTTGCCTTGAACTATTTTGGATTTGACATCCGGTGGATTTTGAACAGCGCAATAATCAAGTTTTCCCATTTTTCCAAGCTTTTATTCAACTTACCCTGTTAGTTGGTGTGTATATGTGTGAGACAAATCTTGCAACTGAATTTTCGACTATTTATCCCCAACCGATTTAGCTGAAATTTGGCGTACTTATGCAAGTTTGCTGAAAATACATTATGGATATATTTAGGAGAAAAAACCAATTGGCGGTCCAAAATGGCGGGCGAAATTCATGAATATGTACCGATTTCATTCCAAATTGGTCTTTTGGGGTTTCTGGGGGTTCCTAATGCCGCGGATTATAAATTTTCTACCAAAATTCATAAACTTAATATGGTGACTCTAAGGTGACGGACGAGTGTTGTGATTGTGGTCGTATTCGATTCAAACGTGGTATTTGAAGATTTTCGCGATTGAAAGTTATGAATTTGTCATAGATTCAAAATGGCGACCCCAAGATGGTGTACTAGTTTTGTGATCATTCTATTTTAAATTGGTGTGTGGGGATCTTTGCGGTCGGAGATAATTGGTGTGTGCTGTCGAAGATTATGAATTTTTTGTCGAAATTCATGAATCCAAGATGGTGGACAAGTTTTATAATTATTGTACGATTCACTTCAAAATTGGTATGGGGGAGTATTTGGGGTCGAAGAGCATGAATGTTTTGTTAAAATTCATGAATTGAAGATGGCAGCCCCAGTATGGCGGAGGAGTAAATATTTCGATGGCCTTCCCATTGAAGATCTAGATAGCTCAAGACTCATCAGAAATCTATAGATTAATACGTACTAACTAAAAAGCACAAAATAAAATAAATGAAAGAAATTTTCAATCGATTTGCGCTAAAAAGTAAAAAAATAATTCTTTAATGTAATTTAGGTTAGGTTAGGTTAGGTGAGGTTGAGTAAAAATAATTATTTAATGTAATGTAGGTTATTTTGTGAGTTACAGAGTCAAAAGCTTGCCGCTTTCGTATGGGAACTGAACCCGTTGCGCAGCAAGGTTTTGAATTTGTAACCAACAGAATAACCTACAACACACATCTTAAGAAATTATTTTCTACTTTTTAGTGCATTTGAAGAAAAGCTTATCTTTAAAACGTTTTTTAATTATTATTCCTGACTAAATTAACTGACATTAATGCAGAGGTTATTGTGACTTGAAACTCTCAGTTTTCATCATGAAGGTCAGGCTAGAACTACTTCAAAATAGCCTTGTGATTGAAAATTGTTTCAATTCATTTTCTTATATCCTTGCTCCTATCCGCAACCACATCAGTGAGTAAAGTGATACTTTTGCGCAAAAGTGCGTAAAAAAATCACCTGTGCGTAAAATCACCAACAGTGCGTAAAGTAAACTTTTACATACTGATCATACAAATATAACTCGGAAGTCATCATTTGATGATACGACGATAATTAATAACATAAAACATTCAAAGTAATGATACAATTGCGACAATTTGGCAATATAATAACTGTCGAAGAAAAAACTTTGTATGATACTCTTTCGTAAAGGGCTGTTTTGTACTCGAGTGTTTGTTGAACTCGGCTGCGCCTCATACAAGAAAGTCCTACTTTACGAACTGGTATCATAAATAGCTATTATATGCACACTTTTCCAAAAATTCAGTGTTCAATTATTAGAATAGCATTTGAATAGTTTTTGCCTCTTCCAAGCCTCTACTGTTTATTCGTCAATGATGACGATTTTTTTTTTTTTTCAGGGCCAATCTAACACTATGGATGCGAATGTAACTCGTTCTTTGGAAGAAGAAATGCTGAATATCAGCCAAGTTTACAGAGATTGCGGAAATTACCAGAATATAACTCCGGGTGAGAAATAATATTTTTGAACTCCTATTACCATAAGATAATTTTATTCAATTACTACAAAAAGTTATATTTGGAAATCAGTGATAGACCCTGAGACTTAAGTGTCATCAAAAAAATAAATAGCTGTTGATTAGTATGGACAGGATTCCAGATTCGGTTGTTATAATATATATTTTATAATTTCATAGAATATTCTAAAAATTGAAAATGACTTGAAAAGTTTATGAAAATGCTTTTTAGAATAATTTTTTTTCATAATTCAGTGATCTTTGAGATTTCTGCAATTTCAAAACTCTTGGTTTCTAATGCAACACTATCTTTAATGACGGCAAATAAAATATATATACGGTAGTTTCAACTGAAAACTTCTGTAGAGTCAGCCTATCACCGAATGAAAATGGATTATTAATCGCGTCACTAATTATGTTGACTCAGGTTAATTAATTATAGTGTCTGGGTTCACACCAATACTTGTAATTACGTTGTTATTTGATAACATGTATTTACCTGTTGTAACTAAATTGTTCTTAGTTAGTTCTCTTGCATTTTCAAGAATGAGGTTTTGAATCCGGTTTAGACTCCTCTTTTCTATTGATATTCTCTTTAGCTTGTGGATCTCTATTGTTTCCGTAGACTACAGGTATCATAGTCGACTTGTACGGGAAGTTATAGAGATCCACAAGTATAGACGGAGAATTTCAATAGAAAAAAAGAGACTCTAAAACTAAACTAAACTGGAACACCATTCTTAAAAATGCGAGGGAAAGAACAACTTAGAAAAATTAAATAGAACCATGTTATAAAATAATAATAATGATAATATGTCTTTATTCATCATGAGTAACAATTCAATATACAGTCAAGTTAATACAATCAAATTATGATGAAAAGGGGGAGTTCAGCTATGAAAGCTGCTTTCAAACCCTACCTCTATAAGAAGGAAGAAAATGAAAACGAAAAAAAAAAGTGAATACAACACTTATTTTAACCAGAAAAGCAACACTACCTGGGGCAACATATATCATTGGCGCAGCCAGGGTGGGGGGCTTTGGGGCTGCAGCCGCCCCCCCCCCCAAGCCAACAAATAACTATTAAAATGATGGCGTAGAATACCGGAAAAATATTGAAAAAATTCTAGAACTTACGGAAGTTTTTGTTTCGGCGATTTTATGTGCTACGATAGGATCCTAGCGCACCTTTTACATTTATTGCATTTTGCGACCATAACGAGACACATTCGTTAAATACATAGGTGTATAGAAAGAAAGCCAAGAAAATTTCCTACATCAAAGTTGATCATACCCCTGAAGAAGTTACACTCTCGCGCTTTGTAGGCAAAACGCGCATAGTGTTTGTATAGTTTTCAATGTATTTTAATTACACCTATTCTTAATTTTATTAGAAGCGTATAAGTACAATATCCGCAGCAATTCATCTAGTAGAATTCCCAGTTTATGCTTTATCAAGCTGACGAATGGTGTATGTTACGAATTGAATAATTGGGGCGCGAAAAACTTAATCGAATCAGACAGACAGTGGATGCTGATATATTGGGAGGAAGTGAAAGAGGAACGAAAATAATCGCTTTTCGAAAATAAATCCGCGTTACAATCCTTATCCACTTGGCAAATAAAACGCTTTATTTTTGGAACCGACTGATGAATGAACTGTGGAATGAATTCTCCCACTAAGTATTGAATATTCTGAGGCACTTAACTCGTTCAATCGGCAATTTGCGAGTAGGCCAGAACAGAGGTCAAAGGTGGAATAATTGGAGAATTTTCCTCTTTTCATGAGAGAAGTATTTAGCTGGGAACTAACTTTGATTCAATTTTAGTACGAAAATTTCAAATTAGGCGAGTACAATTCAATAGTACACACGAAACAAAATAATTCATTTCTTAAATTATTCGTAGGGTCCTACTTTTCTGTGGGTATACGATTAAATATCTTCTTTCATTTTCAGTGCATTTGTCTTTATATTTTTCATTTTATAATTTTTATTCATCGTAGATTTTTCTAATTCTGAAAAAATATTTCTTCCAATCTATAATAATTGAGAATGTTTTATTTTAAAATTTTTCTAATGTTATGGGACACTGAAAAATGTTCGCATTAATATTTTCGTTATAGCTCCTGAACCATACAAAAGTAAATGAAAAACTTCAAGAAAACAAAATGATGATGAAACATCATTGTTTATTCTTCTCTCACAATCTCTCACTGGTAGCAGAAGGGTTAAACAAGTCTTGACTCTGAAAAAAGGAGGACCCTATGAATTATCTGTATAATGAATTATTTTGTATTGTGCGTAGTATCGAATGGATTGTTCTTGCTTATTTTGAACTGATTATTGTCGAAAATGTCGAAGTTTACTCCTAAAAGTCTTGAAAAATTGTATTTTTATCATGCTGTACTCGAAAACTAAGCCGTTTGGGACATATGTTTGAATGAACTTTTCGTCCTAAAAACTTTTAAACAACCCTTCGAAGTTTGTGAGAATATTTACTTCTCAAATTTCTTTATGTTATGCAAAACTGGAAAATGATCCCATTGATATTTTCATTGTAGCTCCTGAACCATACAAGTAAATGAAAAACTACAAGAAAACAAAAAGATGTTAAATGAAACAACATTGATTATTCCTGTCTCATAAAAAGTCAGTGACGGTGGGAAAAAATCGTCCTGAAAACTTTCGAAGAATCTCCTCTCGAAGTTTGTCAACGTACCTAATTAACACCCTGTATTATAAGACGGCAATTTCATAATTCAATTCTTTTTTATTGTCCTCGTTCCTGCGAATTTAATCTCTATATGTTATGTATGTTTATTTTCGCCAACTCAAGAATATGTGTTAATGTTAATTTTTTATTGTTTTGTTTGGGATCATGTTATATGTTTTTGATATTCATTCTGTATTATATTATCTATGAACATAATTTTTCTGTGTTTCTATTTACAAGTATTAATATTAACTACCATTGCATTTGCTTGTATTAAACTAGTATAATGCCTTTTCTTATATTGGATATTTTTTTAATTTAAACTCACAGATTTTCGAACAAAGATTGAACACGACTATTTTGTAAAGCCGGGGATACATCTGAGAAACGTTGCCATTCGTTCGCATTCGCTGGTATTGCCATCAGTGCTGCTCGTTCGTAGTCATTCGCGGCAACGTTGCTTGGTACTGACCACATTAACGAAGTTTCTGCTCATTTCCATTCGCCAAAAACATTCATTAACTAGCGTTCCACTCATTCGTGAAGATTAGTTGATGATATAAACATCTCGTGGTCCACGTGTTTATTATTTTCGACACTGCCACATATAAACGCCTAACAACGTTCGCAGACATTCGCAACACAGATTTCCTTTTGATCTTTTGTGTTTTACCGACAGGCGATGGAATACGTTCGTGCGCATCGCTGGCCTTTTCCCCAAAATGTATTCGTTGCAAATGACCGTCTACACTTGACGAATGAATGCGAACGAATGCAGACGAATGCGAACGAATGGCAACATTTCTCAGATGTATCCCCGCCTTAAGACAAAAGTTTGGCTACTTACAGGCGTCGATTAATTTTGAGCCTCGGGCGCCTGTAACCCTTGAAACGTATACACTTTTCGAGCATTTATCCTTTTTATCATGCAAATGTGAATTTAATATCGAGTAATGTGCATTTGCATTATTTTATATAACATTTTTAATTTTCCGTTATGCAAATGTGCATTGAATATCAAACTCTTCATTCCCACCCTTTTTTCAGGTTACTGTCCAGAAGTGTTCGACACCCTACTATTCTTCTGGTTACATTCGGAGATTTGCTGGCCTGAGACAGAACCTGGAACCGTAGTAAGTCACAGTTGTCCGAGAATCAACCAGCTGGGATTCGATCCCTCCAAATTGGCATACAAGGAATGTTTGAAAAACGGTTCATGGTATCAAATAGGTGGCAATCAGTGGGCGAATTATAGCGGCTGTGTCAACATTGATGAGTATGAGGTATGGTTATTCTACCGCTTGAAAATTGTGTTCAGAAATTGAGTGAATATCCACTATACAGTGCTAGTCTAAAGTCCGTTCCCCCCCTACTAAATTTTGAACCACCTGGTACATCGCAAAGAAATTTGGAAGGCTCCAATAGGAGATAAAAACCTACTTGTTAATGAGAATCTTCAATAATTGTTTTAAATAGAACACCCGGTATATCATTGAATAGGGACGATCATAAGGTATCCAACAGCACCAAGTTTGATGCTATTATCTCCAAAGACTATGGAGATATCGCCTATTACTTTCTCCATAAGCCGAATGAGTGGGAGAGAGCAACTTTTTCTGGCGGGTAGAAACATTTTCTGTCACCTTATGATCGTCCCTAACCGATCATGCAATGATATACCGGGTGTTCTATTTAAAAAAATTATTGAAGATGGCGCTCAGCTGCCATTTTGAAACTTTTAGCTGGAATTTTCTCATGAAAAACTAGGTTTTTATCTCCTATTTGAGCCTTTCAAATTTCGTTGCGATATACCAGGTGTTCTAAAAATTAGTGGGGGGGGACCGGGCTTTAGACTAGCACCGTATAGGGTTTTCTACGACAAGAGTTCGTAGAAATATATGGAGAACCATTCAAAATAAAAACTGAAAATTTTGTGATCGTGGTTTTTACAATATGGCCTCTCAACTGAAATATTTTCAAGTCCCTTTGAAGGATGGAAAATAGCGACTTAAGTTTGTCTTTCAGCCGCAGATGATTCCACAACAGATTTTATGAATATCCTATTCATATTTTCGAACAAATATCAAAATATGTTAGTATTTGATGGGATGTAATTGAAGTGTATTTCCTAGTTCTCTTTTTGTGTGCAAAATGTCTTGCTTGGAGTATTCTGATGAAGATTTTCTGAATTTGATCATTAATTCTGGTGAATGCAATTAAATAATCTACAGAAATAGTTGTCAGATGTCGGAACACAAAGCTCTGAGTTTTTCGGGGGATCACTTGAGAACCGATGGTCGTTGCCGACCGATATTTCGGAGTACTTCTTGATCATCAAGTATTTCTTTCTCTGTACCCTGTACTGATGACGAGGCAACAACCTCGAAACTAGTCTGCAGGTGTTCCCCCTGTACGAATCCAAAAATTCTGCTATAATAAGGTACATTGCATAGTTATTTGATGAGAGTAAAAATGATCTCCCAGAAAAACTCTGAGCTTTTTGTTCAGATATCTGACTGAATCTCTCCACCCGGTGAATCAGAGTGCTTCTTGATCTTTTCGCCACCCGTGGCGCTGCTTACACCCGTTTTATCAGCATGAGACCAGAATGACCAAATAGACGGAATGGTGTTGTGATTCGGATGGGAACAGATGGCCTGAAGGCTTCCTGTGGTGACCTACCCTGTACTGATGGTGAGGTGTTCCCCATTTTTTTGCAATGAGGTATATTGCACAAGTACCTTGTTAGATATAATTCAATACATGTCGTGGTATCAGCCAAGGGATTAGTTGTGTTCTAACAGGTATTTGCCATAATAGCCTACAGCATTTGTATGTTAATGGGAGTAGAAGGGTGGAACTTGTGTTTCTGAAAAAAGACTCCCTAATCTACACAAACTTAATGAAAATATTCTGCGGAGACTTCTAAGAATCTGCTGTAATTTCGGATATTTTTCGACTGTCATCAATAAAAAAACCATTCGTAAACATGAGGACAACGAAATTGTAGTGTTGGTCTACTTCAGCAAATTCGTTGTAAGATACCATAATTTCACTTAGAATTTCATGTTCGTAAATAAACAAACAAATAAAAGGTTCAAAATCTGAAACCTCAAGAATTACATGCACGAGTGAAATTCTACGAATGATTTCAGTACAATTTTTGAAACCACTGTGTACTTTGTTATTTAATATTTCACCATGAGCCAATCAGTAAGGGAGAATCGAAAATGTCAAAAGTGGCTCCAATTCGTTTGGGTAATTAGGGAATATTCAGAATGAGTATTGAGAAACTTTGATTTTGTGAAGGAAATTAATATAAGTATGTTTTTTTTTACTTTTCCCTTTGATATTACCGAACCAACTTGATTTTTTTGTTCGTTTTTGCTCAGATATATTATCAAAATACTTCTTTTTTTTTGCAGTTTTATACAATGATTAACAAACTTCATGTCATCGGATATTCGATCTCTCTAGTGGCTTTGTTACTATCCATAGCTATATTCATGAGATTCAGGTGAGAGATAATGAAATATTTGTATAAAGCCTGTTCCAAATTGAGTCGGTACCATTGTCAACTCTATTATTTTCAACACCACGAATTCGGTTGGATGAGCAAACTGCTGTAAAGAAAATGACAATCGCGTTTTCAAAATATTCATTACATGAAATCATATTCTTTTAAATGTAACACACTATATTTCATTCGTATTCCGAATCATGATCACATACTCAACAAAAAATCCCATTGACCTTTATTGCTCAAGTTGATTATAAGAAAATCACAAAAAATATCATTCTAGTTGGGCCGAAGTGAACACCTCGTTCACCAGATATGATATCCCTCGATTTCTATTTTTGAAGAGTTCTCCAAATTGATATTAACAAAATCAGTTTTAATGTGAATTTATTCTATAATTTCTTTGGAATCTTTTACAGTATAAATTAAGTATTCATTGACGAACTATATTGTAAAAAACGCACAAGTACCCAAATATGCCTATTGAATATTTATTTAAAAAAAAAATTGTTTTCAGAATCGAGTTGGCCATAAAAAAAATATAACTAATTTGTGTAGCTTCAATAAAAACGGAGTTGGAAATGGTGCCGACTCAATTTGAAGCATATTCTATTTTCTGTAGAAGATTATTTCAATATTCCATAACTATTCCATGCAGTATGTTTCATTATGATTTTTCATTTATCCCCGAATTCTCCGAGGCGCCTGCAAACTGCCGATATTGACAGATACATGTTTTTAGTTTCGATTCACAGAATGGCGCTATAAAATAATTTCATACAACGTTAATTTCCAGGTCACTTAGATGCACGAGGATTCGAATTCACACACAGCTGTTCACATCATTTATTCTGAACAATATAACGTGGATATTGTGGTACAAACTGGTTATCCCATATCCGGAAGTTACGCAAACTAACCCGGTAAGTAGAAAAAGGACCCCGCAACAACCCTTATGGAAAACGGCTCTCGGTGAAATTGGCTGAAACTTCAGGATATTGTAGATATCGATGTCCTGATTAAATATCTCAATGGGCACAAAGTCCAAAAATGGACAGTTTTTGAGATACAGGGTGTCAAACATGCAAAAAATCAATAGTATGGCGATTATTTCGTTACACAAAGTTAGGGAATATAATTGCAATCTTAATATTGTCGACTCGAGTTGTAATGAAACGCTCTAAGACACCATATACAGGGTTATTAACAATTACATAATTTTTATGTAATTCTTTGAACAAAATCAGTCAAGTGCTAAAGCTGGTAGACTTGCAGAATGAGTGAATATCATTTGATTTTGATAATGGGTGATCTGAGGTTACTTTTATACAGGGTCACTCAAAATTTTCTTCTCTGATTGTATTTATTTTAATTTTTTTAAGAAACATCGATACAAATTAAACGTAAAGTAGAAAACTACTTTACGTGAAGCTTGAGGTTTGCGCTTCACAATAGTGTTATCAAACATATATGCAGGATATGAATAATCGATTATTTTCAACATTTACTGAAGAGAATTCCGGTTTTATGGGTAAGTTGAAAATGAGGCAGGAGTAAAACAAAGCTTTTTATGGGTATGGGTTGCTGCTTTAGTATAATAATTCCATATTTACTAAATTATTCACGATTTTCGGATCATCCGCAAACATCTACGTGAAGTGCGACAAAACACATTTTAGGTACTCAAATACTCGCATATTATATTTGCATGAGAAGGTAGCAGTCTTCAGAAACGATATGAACTATTCCTTTTCCTTCTCCGATCATTTTTAGCAGAGTTATGACCAATCAAATATTCGGCTCCGCCAGAACTTCCAGCAGCGGGTGAGCGTGAACCTGAAATTTGATGTCGGCGTTCAATCAGGTTTTCTGAGAAAACGAGCGCATTTCATAAAAAATTACTAGGAATCATTTTTGTGGAGAATTAAATTGTCTTTCACTCTATTGAGTTGTTTATCCGATAAGTCGTATACTTTCTAAGATTACAGCAAAAATCTATTAATTTGTTTTTGAAAGAAAAAAAATATGTCCCACCCCTGGAATTTCGGTGAACAATTTTTTTTTTTTAGATTTATCATGATTCCAACAACTAGTATACCAAGTTTGGTGCTGCTACAATCGATCCTCGTCTCAAAACCCAATCGTGCTTGATTATTAAGGAATTTCTATGATTCTATTGTATGAAAGCTTCTCCAGTAAAATGATGAATGAAAAAGTATATTCCTACTAACCTGCGTATTTTATGTAAACCTTGAACTTGTTCCAATAAAACTGTTCTGTGCTTTCTTTCAATTCAACTAGTCGCTCCAAGTAATAAGAGAACAATTTATTCAAGAGGTTCTAAAGTAAACAGATGCGAAATTTCTCATCTCCATGAGAAAAATGTTGAATATTCGAGTAGAAACTCGATTATACGTTCCAGTGAAAAAACATGAAAATCTCCTCACGAAGAGGGAACGCAGAATTTGTTTTTCGAATAGCCAGACTTGCCAGAAAAAACGTTGTTAGAAGTGAAGTTTATTAAAAAGATTCTTGAGACATTTGACTACCACAATTTCATGGAATCACACCTCCTATTCCCTTTCGCGGAAAAAAATGTCTTCATCCTTGGTGAAAAAAGAGACTGATAAATTTTCTTCAAAAATCACTTTTTTCTAATTTCTACTAGGTATTTTAATTTTAATTGAATAGATTGTGACTAATAATTTTCGGCTAAAATGAAAAGTTTTAATAGATTGCAATGCGATGATTATATTTGTGAATACTGGCATCTGTTCAATGATTTTCCTTAATCAAATATGGAAGGTAACCATATATATTTTGGATATGGTTTCAAGAAATATATTCATTTATTCACCAGCGCACTCTATACATTGGAATGTGAGGAATGAGTATCATATATAGGCCAAAGAAGATAAAAAACTTACATTAGATAACAAGAACATATTTGGTTCATTTCTTATATTTAACTAACATCGACTTATTTCTTCTAGGTCTGGTGCCAGCTCATTCATCTCTGTGCAGAATACTTCATGGTCGCCAATTATATGTGGATGCTGTGCGAAGGGCTTCATCTCCATTTGGCTCTCATCGTGGTTTTTGTCAGAGAAGAGAGAACCATGAGATGGTTCTTCGCCATCGGATGGGGAATTCCAGTATACATTGTGTTGCAGCACAGTTCAATCAGAATGTTCGTTACAGAAGACACTTTCATGTGAGTACTGCTTTTTTTCTATGTTCGTTTTATGTGAGTTACAGGAGAAAAAACAAGATGATATGAAAAAGATATCATAAGTATTGGTTCAAAATTTCTTTAACCAATGATAATTCTAAAAAGATATTCCATGTTTGTCTGTCAGTTTGCACCACAAGTGAAAACTGTCGGTGAACACTACCAGGCAATGTTCTCAATGTTTGCAATTGGATTTTTTTGGAGGAACATTGCACAAATATCTGTCAGATGTGGTTCAATGTCCGAAGTGGTATTAGCCAGGAAAGTAGTTCCTTTTGTCAAATGTTTGCCTCAAATTTTCCACATGGTGGAAATATTCTTAGGAAGAAGGGTATATACTTCGACATTGTTGATTTTACTATTTCATTTGTGAAGTAATAGTATAGGCTATTTAGAACAAAAAGTATTGACACCCTGTAAAAATGAGTGAACCTTGATATCGACGATATCTTCTTGGGCCAACTATCCAATAAATGCTCTCGAAGTGCGACGGAGCAGATCAAGAGTCAATGACAAATCATATTGGCAATTTTGGAACGGATCAGGAAAAGCATCAGTAATTTCTTTTCCTTATACATCTTCCAATAATTGTGTCGCCGCGTTGGTGAAGGATATTCAAGATGGCTCGCAGCGATATAAATAGCTTCATAAATAATGAATGTCACTCTCAGATGTGCCATAAACTTTATAATGCTGGTTATATCATAAGACGATCAATTCTTAATACTTCCACGTGTAATAAATCCACGGCCTATGACTAACCCTTTGGTTATCTCAGGCCACAACCCTCAGATTCGTCACGCCGCGCATACTTTTTTTTAAGGGTAACATGATATGTTTCCGCTGTCAGCAGTATTGGCGGATATGGGGGGGGCGCAGGGGACGCGCGCCCGACTCTGAGACATCCAACATTCATATATATTTTATGAGAAGGTAGTAGTCCATACTCAAAGTGGAAGACCAAGTTTTTTTTAGAAAAAAAACACAAAGTCGTCTCCACAAAGTTTAATAAAAGAGGTCAGGATAAAAATCCTACCTCAACAAAACATGTTTCGAACATATATATGTTCATCGTCAGTTTACAGTACAAAAGAAGAGGAAGGAATGTGTGGGGACAAAAAATTTAAATTTTAACTAGGAACTATCTTGTTTGAAAAACAATATAAAAACTTCATATGAAAATAGGGATACAACCCCAGTATGTTAGCAAATTTAACATTACTTTAAAAAATTCAGACCATGCACTTGGATCAGCCTTTTTCGAAAAAGATGTAGTTGATAGTTCCTAGTAAAAATTTAAATTTTTTGTCCCCACACATTCCTCCCTCTTATTTTGTACTGATGAACATATATATGTTCGAAACGTGTCTTGTTGAGGTAGGATTTTTATCCTGATCTCTTTTATTAAACTTTGTAGGGACGATTTTGTGTTCTTTTTCAAAAAAAAATATATATATAGACAGGGTGACCCAGGGTTAAACCGCCAAACTTTCAGTATCGGTTTTTCAGGTGAATATAAGATTTTTTCTTCATACAAGCATGTGTCAAAACTTGATTCGTTCTCAAGATAACTATTTCTTGCCAGAGTAGTAATGGCTAAGAAAAGATAAGTGTTACGTATGACCTGTTTTAATGAATGTCATCAGAAAGGCCATTTGTAGTCGATCTATAAGTTTACACATTTGTCATATCTGTTCATGGGCGGCATCAAACTCTGCACATCCTTATCTTTTTCATTTTCAAATGTTCCAACTCGGTACAAAGTGGTTGCAAGTACCTAACCCCCGCTAAACTATTGTTATTCATTTGCTTGTCTAAGTTGTTGCAGGTCGTATACGGCTGTATTATTTCTTGAATAACTTAGATTGGACATTTTTACCCTGAAAAAAAGAAGGGGTGATTATTAACTCTGATATAACCATAACGAACTAACCTGGCATTTGAGTGCGTGAAAATTGAATACATACATTTTGTGAAAAGTTATTATTCAGTATAATTGAACCAGAATGAACTAACCTTACGTAGAATTTTGAGTGCGTGAAAATTGCAAACTGTAATATTTTGAAATAATATCAGTCTATTTCTCGCAAGCAGGGGAAGGTATTATTATTCATGTGCCGAGTTTGAACATTTTAAAAGTTAATTTTTTAATCTTTGGGCCGAGCTTGACGATTTTTAATTCATATACCTGTGATATGTGCCGAGTTTGACTGCACTCATTTGAATAGCGAACGTAAAAGTAGCATTTAAAAATTCTCATTATTATTATTATTATTGTGTAATTCTTAAATTCTCGTCAGTTTTTAATGTGTGTGCCAAATTTCAGATTATTCATATGATCCAAAGCGGGTGAAAATATAATTTAAAAGTTCACATCATCATTATTGTTATTATTATTGTTTTTTCAGGATGAACTTGAGAAGCAAAACCTTACCTGAACATCCAAAAGGTTGAATCCATTTTCTAGATCCAAATATTCGTTTTATTATTATTAGTAAATCGTGTTTTTTTGAGAAAAACGCCTATTTTGATGAACTTAAAACTCAAGAAACTTCATACAAAATTTGATCTGAACCATTAGAGCGGGTTTCGAGATCCCAAAAATTCACATTATTATTATTATTAGTAGTAGTAAAATCACGTTTTTTTAGAAAAGGCGCCTGTATAGATGAACTTAAGTAGCATTACCTTATCTGAATACAGAATTCGATCCAAATCGTTGAAACTGTTTTCAGGATCCAAAAATTCACATTATTATCATTATTATTGAAGAAGTTTTACATCTGTAGTTGAAAAAAAAATGTAATATATGTAATTGACACCAGCTGATACATCAATAGTTTCACTCGATATGCATGCGAGATTGTGTTCATCTTTTTATTATTTCAACCCTCTTCATTTGTAACCAAACTACATTTATATTGAACTCAACTCCATAGCTCTGACTCTCCAACCTCGATTTTGGCTTACTATCATGATTTTTTGTCATAATATCTTGTTAACTTCATCTTCATCTTTTCATTTTCAGACTGTCGAATGTTAAAAATCCCTAAACAAACATATCATGAAACAATGCCTATGAATTTCTGAATTTTTTATCATTCCATTAGGATACTTTTGTGTTTTTAGGTTAGTTTTTTTTTTCAGAAACCAACTATGTAATTTATTTCAGGTGCTGGCTACATGAATCAAATTTCAGTTCATGGTTCCTAGGTATTCCAATACTAATCACTCTTTCACTTTGTACAGGTGAGTAAGAAAATTTTGAGTATTATTCAGAGAATAGTTCATGGAAATTCAGAAAGTTTGGGTAATAGAAAACATTGGAGTTACGATCATTTGCTTCCGCTATCTGAGACAAATTCCAATGTCAAGAAGTGACACCATGATCAATGTTCATTCGTAAAATAGTTCTCTTAAGAGTGTATACAAGTATATTCATATAGGAAAAATCAAATCATACGAAAAACCATATTGTGTCTATTTCAAATCAAACTGTAAATAAATTTTGTTTGCAGTATTTTTAGTCTACGTTCTATGGGTTATTCTCACCATCATGCACCCCAACTCTCCAAATCCAGCCCCTCTAGGAATAAGAAGAGCAGTTCGGGCTGCGCTCATTCTCATACCACTTTTTGGACTACAGTTCCTTCTTCTACCGATGGTTCCCAGTCCAACAAATACAGTTTTGATCCGCTTCTACTTGTGGCTTGGCGTGATCATCGTTCCTTATCAAGTGAGTAAGCTGATTGTTCCAAATTTGTACCAAACTCATGATTCCATTGTTAGTCCAGTCACAGAATGGCCTGAAAGGGGCTGTACAGTGAGCGAGCAAGGACCTACAAGATTCCTTCAGAAACTTGTCAAAGGTGCTAAGGGAGTGAACATACTGAAAGTCTTTGCCAGAAAGGGTGAGCAAGGGGGCAAAAAAGTTCAGATTTTTCGCTAAAATCGCAAAGAAGAATGAACGCTCATAAAATGCTGTACAACTTTCATTACACACACTTTTTTTTTAAATTCTCAACCGTTTTCGAGCTACACGCTCGCGAAAAATCAACTTTCTCGAAGAAAAGGTTTGTACCTATCTCACATTGCCCATCAAATATTCATTCATATCTTCCTAACTATTCATCTGAGAAAGAAATTCTCTAATGGTAAGGAGGGTTAAATTCACTTATAGAATACCAACCGGTTGACAGTTGTACCATTTTAAGATTTTTTGAAGAATGCAATTTTTAAACCTGTTTTTATTGTTCCTAAGCAGCAATCGTCTGTTACAGCTACGTATTTTTTGATTTAGTTGCCACACATGAAAGCAGGTTAATGAATACAGTAGATGAAAATCATATTTCTTGAAAAATGGAAAATTGCATTTTAAAGATGATAAATAAAAATAATATTTCTCAAATTGAATTGGATTGAAGTATACACATTCTCAGTGATGGATGGTTCTTGCTGAAGGGCCGCTACGTCGTCTTCATCGTCGTCCTCGCCGAAAGGCACGCTGTTAAGGCATTTCCCATTGCTTTACTGCATCTACATTCACCACTACAACAATCTTTGGTGCACCGGCAGAATATAATATTCAGTAGAAACTCCGTTGCTGGTGAATCTTCTGTTATTGCCACCAGCGTGTGCCCTAAACTCTTGAGGGGGCAAATCATTCCCGAGCCACTGCTGCACTTAGATGTAGGTGCGCCCAGAATGCTGTTTAGCTGCGGTCTCAGTTGGCGGAAGGGCGCTGATTTCAGTCCTAATATTTGCCACTGACCTCGCAGACGACTAGAAGCGGTCTGGTTGAGGGAGGTTGAGCCCCTTCAATCCAGCCCCTTCAACCTCGCTGTGAGTGGTTGTAAAAAATCACTGCAGAGTCTATATCCCATTCTGTATCCCATTCTCCTGAAGCTTTGTCCACCACATATGCTGATCATCCTGACAGTAAATGTAACATCTATTCAGGTACTATTATTATTATCAGTTCTATTGAATTAAGTAACGGAAATTGTCACATTAATCCGAAACAATGATAAGTTGTTAACAAATGCGAATGAAAACAAAAACTTTTTAAATGAGGATTTCCTGAAAAATTCTCAAAAATATCATACAAATCTGCTCTTGCCGTAATCTTTTGTTGTCTACTAAGTTCCCAAACACCGTGAACTTCATCCTCGATTAAACTTTAAGTGAGGAATTATTCGAAAACGCTAATAATGAAACTCTTGTCTTTATTGCAAACTCAATTTCTAGAGGGGTGACACATTCAAAGCTCCATTGTTCCCGACAGCATAAAATTAGAAATAAAATGTTCCAAGGCAATGGAGTTGAAAGCTTCGTGAAAGTATTCAAAGGTTAATCAAAAACTTCGCGCTGTTTTATGGACATTTGTTTGTTTTCGAAGTGGAGTAATTAGTTTCGAACCCATTGGCAATTGCCTTAATAATTCTAAAATGTGCTTTGTACAGATGAAGAGCGCACAAGTTATGTAACAGATTCTTCAAAACAACGTGAGTATCAACTGGTGATCTGCTTGCTTATATCTCACATATTTATTTGGCAGCAATCTATCGAAAAATATGGTGAAATGAAATGAATACGGAACGACCGAAGAACACCAATTGCTTCCTACTTTCCCTCGGCTCACACGATGTTCTCTTAACAATAACCAGAACTAACAAAAACATTCTCTCACAACTTCCTCTCGAACAAGTTTTCCTCATCACCATGTGATTTCTGGGCATATAGGAATTGAGACTGCCGTGAACAATTTGAGATTGAAATATTGGATTTTGAAAATTCGAACAAACGTGAAGAAATGTTTCAATAACTGCCAAACATGTAAAATCAGGAAATGCAAGCCTTCCTGAGATGGGAATGTTACCAGAACAGCGACTGGAACCCTTTGTTTTTCCTTTTACATACGTTGGGGTTGATTTTTTTGGACCAATGACAGTCTCAATTGGAAGAAAAGATATGGCATATTGTTCACTTGCCTCGCAATACGAGCAGTTCACATCTAGATAGCTTCCAGTCTCAACACAAGTTATGCGACAATGGCAATCCGTCGTTTTATGTCAAGAAGAGGGCAGCCGAAGAAATTATTTTCTGATAACGGTACCAACTTTGTTGGGGCTGATCGTGAGCTCAAAGAATCCATCAAATCAATGGAAAATTCTGAAATATCCAATGAGCTATCTACGAAAGGTAACTCATGGAAGTTTAATCCGCCCAGTGCTCCGCATTTGAGAACAATAAATACTGACCTGGAAATTTCCCTGAAATCAGTACATACCAAGGAAGAAGTACTATCAACTCTGCTTGCTGAAGTAGAATATACTGTAAACTCACGGCCTTTAACACACATCTCCATCGATCCCAGCGAAATGTTAAGCCGAAAGCAGTGGAGAATGGAGTGGAGAAAGTCTCGCTAGCGCGTATTGTCGACGGGGATTAAAGAATACTGCCCAACACTAGTATGCAGAAAAAAGTGGATCTCTGAAACCAATCCCTTCAAATCAGGAGACATTTGCATTCTAGTAGATGAAAAATTACAAAGAAACGAATGGCTGATTGGCCGCATAATAGAAGTATATCCTGGAAAGGATGAGGTCATCAGAGTTGCCAATGTTAAACCAAAAAAAGGAAATTTTACTCGGCCGCTGGCTAAAATTTGTATTCTGCCAACAAATGGTGAAAATAGAAGTTCTTCATGAGTGGGAGGATGTTGAATCTATTATTAGATTATGTATCTTATGTACACTTTGTATAAAAAAAGTTGTTGTTGACACACTACGTAGGTAGATGCCATTGTTAGGAAGTATGTTAGATTTCCCTGACGACAGATTACAACGTCACTGGTATGTCTTTTATTATATATGGTTCTGTGAATTGCGTCTTGTATAAATATTTACAGGGATCCAATACCGACACTGATTACTCCTTTGATTTCAGGGTCTCTGCTGCGCCTGCCTGTTCTGCTTCGCGAACCAGGATGTCATCCAGACGCTGAAGAGCTTCGTCCACCGCAGAATGCACCGTCGCCAGACCAACCGCTGGAGCAACTACCGCTACACGGGGGCGGCGGACAGCGCGGGAGTTTACGTTGTTAATGGGAACAGCAGTCACAGGAAGTCCACCGACACGACAAAGCTTTAAAGGTGACTTATGGCTCTGTAAATACCGGAAGCGGTTCGTGCTTGACGCGACGACTTGGGTGGGCCTGGATCAACATCGTCGAGGCGGCACGAGGCCGGTTTCGCGGGGGGTGGGGACCTGAAGGTCACGAGCAGTTGTACTTGATGTAAAATACCGTTTGCACCACAATGAAGGGGACAAACTCCGATGGTGGGATCCTCATTCCATTTTGTGGCTGAAAGTGTTCATAAACATACCCTCTAAAATATGTGCAAACTAAAAAGTTTTACAGAATAACTGCATAACGGCTCAACTACCCTCGATAAAATTTTATATGCCATTTTTACTTTTTTACTATGTTGAAAATTATTGACGTAGATTATGTAAAAATAGGAAAAACTTTAATTTTCGCCAGAAGGTGAAGGAATTTTCAACAACAAAAGGGTGAATCAAATCAACACATATACAGGAAGAAGGCAGCAGTTTCCTCCACTTCTCATGAATACTGAACTCCGTTTGAAAAAGAACCAAATCTTGAAACTGGTTTCCTTATTCTCTGTGATCTTCGGAAATGCATTCCTTCAACAATGTCTCCACAATCAGGAGAAAAACTGGTTTCTGGAGTATTTTCTCTGATTGATCAAATTTGGTCTAAATTTCGTTTCCAAATCCTGCAATAACCTCAGTAAATGGCGTATATTTCACATTTTTTTATGCCAAATTCCCATTTCGTCTGGTACTTTGATGAATGAATCCAGCCTAGAACTCTAGATTTCTCCCAAATAATATTTTTGAAGGAATAACACCCAGTAACTGTTTGGATTTTATGGCACGTAAAGCTTGTTTAAAAGTTTGCACATATTGTTCAGCCAATCCATTCGTGTATAGCCGGGTGATATGAAGCACTTGATTTGTGATTGATTCCATTCTTTCTCAAAACCATTTTAAAATCATGGGAAAGAAATTGAACTCCATTGTAGCTAACTGAAACAAAAAGGAATTACAAAAATGGAAAATATTTTTCTACATGTGGATATAGTCGAGTTTGCATTGATATTTTTCATGGAATGGATTTAAGGCCATCAAGTATTCACATCGGCCAAGACAAAATAGTAAGAATTGAAAAATGGTCATTCAAAATGAACGTGTACTGGCCGAAATGGTTGTTTCGCTTGTTCCCAAGGATGATCCGTTACTATAGGCAGAATATTTTTCCAGATCTTTATTTATTTCTGGCCACCAACAATAACTTCTTGCCTATGCTTACATTTTTACCATCACAAAATGTGCATGAGACTCATTCCAAATTCTTTTTCGTAAAATTTTCGGAATCGTTATCTGTTGACCTCGAAAAATACAGTCATTTTGTAGGGAATTTTGATTCATTCGCATTGAAACGATCATTTCCATCTGACTGTTTACCAGTTTTCTTTTGCAATGTTGAATCTTAAGTTTCACGAGCTAACTCTTCCATTGTTTTCATTTCTATCAGTATAATCATACTTTGAACATGGCAAACACATATACCGGCACTACAATTCGGTGTGTTTTTGTATATCTTGGTGTAATAAAACACTAGTCTGAAGCCTATTCTGGTGGTTTATTTATTATCAAATAACACCAATCTGAGTTTCGCTTGAAACAATCCGTTGTGAATTAACTCAACGACACCAAACACCTCTAGCGGTTGGCCCAGGAACTGCTCACCTTGTACTCTTTGGACGGCGGTCGGGCTCTGCTGTCTCGGTATTTTCCTTTATTTCGGCTGACTCATTTCTGAGCTCTTCGGATGTCTATGTGGTCACGTGCGTTCTGTGCAAAAAAACGATGTCCTGTAGAGTAGACCTTCTAGTGAAGGCGCTGGGTACTATCGGGTAGTGGTGACCTGCTAGCAACTGAGTATCTATATATCTGATATATATCTGGATGGATGCAGGCCACATGACAGTGAACTTGGTGAAATTTACTAGCTTGCAACATCATTGTCTTCATTAATATTTCATTTCATCTTGGTGTTTTCTTTCGATTTTTACCATTTTATTGAAAATCAATTACATACAATTGTTTCAATTGGGTATGAAAGGACCGTAAAAACTTTTTCATTGTGAATTTCTAGTGTTTTTCTGAATTAGTATTTCACAAATCCCAAAAAACATCGAAACTACATTAACGTTCACTTATTTTAGCAAAATTCACAACATTTTCAAGTGCCTGATGAAATTGATGAGTCCATGATATTTTGTTATTGTTTTCCATTGTGAAACCCAGTGATTAAAATCACATTCAATTATTTTTTAATGTGTGAGCGTACTAATGTAATCCATCTTTCGTCATGGTGTTAGCCAGAAAAGTGGCAGTTTACGGATGGATTTTCGACCCACATATTCATATTTGCCAGCATTAAGTTTAAAATTTTAATGCAATTCACGTGTTTGCAATTTCAAATAGGGGCGTATGGCAGTTGTGTACCCCTAGTAAACTTTTCGACGCAAAAATACCAAATTACATGCAAACGCTGATGCGATATCAAAGTTACCTGCAAATAGTTCACAACTGACGTGTTTCAAATAGCGCAGATTGAATCTCTTTCTATAACATGAAACATGAAACATGATTTTTTGAAAACTGGCAAACAGATGGAACTGATCGTTTTAATGTGAATGAATCATAATTTTCTCTACAAAATGATTGTATCTGAAACTTTTACCGGCTTGCCGTGATGCGGCAGAAATCTTAGCTGAACGAATGTAGAGAACGTTATTTTTGGTTCCTAACAAAAAAAATAATGGTGTTTATTCGGTAATTAAGGCTAAAAAATTAAAGAAATACAAATATAGAGTACATAAGAATATAAATATAAATAACGACTCAATAGATCATAGTCTAATTAATGATAATAATTAAGTTTATTCTCTTTATTGCTTTTGTTTACGAATACAGTGAGTACAAGCAAAGTTTTGTCTTACGTTTCCCTGAATAAACAAGAGAGATCCTACAAAAGGCAAGTCTTGCGAGATTGCTCGAATTCATCTTGAATGAATTATCTGATCTCGAAAGACAGTTCCTGAAATGAAAATTCTTATTGATATCATTCGGATAATAGGGGATATTGAAAGCATTTGTTACGTCTGAGCCTGAAGATTTAGAATGAAAAATGTTCACGACAGTACCAGATATTCATTTAGTTCAAGATTAGGTTTTTCAACACGGGGATATCCTAAACTGCAAAAGATATAGTTTTAGGTAAATGGAGCAAAAAAAGTTAATTGACAGAAGGCCGGTCTATATGGATGTATGAAACTTCTATTGATATTTTTATTATTTAAAAAAAAATTACTTCAAAAATTCGAGATGATCTGACACAATATATTGAAATTGCAATGTGTTTATACATCATTTAATTAGGAATGATGAATACTTTGAAAGTTTTACATTTATTAAAACAGGGTCGTATTTGAAAAAAATTAAGTTGCTGGTGATTGTTCCATAAAGAATCATCAGACAGAAAAACTGATATCGTCACAAGGAAGCTCATAAAAAGTTTCTGTGCAGAAGATTTTTGTATCTGACTGTAACAACTGGAAAAAGTAAATAAGTAATTGAAAAATTCAGTTTTGACAAAATAATTTGAAATTAAAAAAAATATTTTTTCTGGGACGGAAAAAAGTTTAACATTTATCCCTGTCGACAGGTAATAAAATATAACTTTTTGTGAAATTACTTTTTTCCCCGAGAACCGGGAAAAAAGTGAGTACTTTTTGCCGACGGAAAAAAAGTGAGTACTTTTTTCCTCGGATATATATACACATAGGTTAAGGTAGATATTTGATTAAATCGGGAAAAAGATTAGATTTAAGCTCTCGGTTTAATGTCTCCCTCCGCTTCGCGTCGGGAGACGCAACTCTGTCCACTTCGCGAACACTTATAAATAGGGGTCACTAGTGCTAAAAGGGTCCATTACTCCGCAACACGGTAATAATTCACAACGCGAACGCTTATTAATAAAAAATCCCACTCCTGACACCAATTGTAAAAATAGTCCTTGCTTGTTTTCTCGAATTTTTTAGAAACTTCATTTCACTTTAGAATAGTCGCTTGGACTCTAGAAATTTCCATAAAGTTTCAACTCCACATCTTTTCATATAAAAAACAATTCACAATGGAAAGATATTGAGGTCATTAATCAAGATAGAAACTATCCCATCTCCCAAGTGATAACTTACACACAGTGTGCAAAATTCCATTAAGATCGGTTAAGTAGTTTCGGAGTCACAAATATTGTTACACGGGATTTTCATTTAAAAGTAATAAAATTGGTATTTTCCAATAAACTTGTTTCAATTGAACAGCTCTTTGAATGAGTTCTCGGGATATGAAAAAAAGTATATGGGTGTTTGATAGAACGATAAAAAGTGTTTTACAACCAATAGGTGAGGCCATTTGGAACTATATTACCCACATTCATCTCAGTCCGAAGTTAATGGATTTCAAAATAATTGAACATTTAGACAATTTGGATTTTTCAACAAAAACTGACCATTAAACATTAGTCACTCGTTTTATATTGTAATAACCCTCTAAAAATATTGTTTATGGATATTTGAAAAGTATTTCTTTGACAATGAATTTGAGAAAATCCGAAACGTGTATTTACTTTTTCGTTGAATGCGCGACTTATTAACCGAAAAGCGGCGCGTGACTTTGACTCGGCTCGGCACGGCGTATGTTTTGTCTCAAAACAGTGGAACAATGTCTAAACTAAATCTATTTGCAGAGTACAATGAGTTGTGGGCTGATGTGAAACAAAAATATACCACAAAGTTGAAGAAAGTCATTCAAAAAGTCTACAGCACATTTCATGAAAAAATCTCCCTTTTCAGGGCCAACTATTTGCCAAGGATTTGATTCTTGAGTCCATCTATTTAGATATTGATATTGGATCAAATTTTGTATGAAGACGAATTATAGCGTTTTAAATTCATCTATATAGGCGTATTTCTTAGAAAAACACAATTCCACCAATAACAATGATAATAATGTGAATTTTTGGATCTTCGAAACGGCTTCAACGATTTGGATCAAATTTTGTATTCAGACAAGATTTTGCTTTTCAAGTTCATCCATACAGATGTATTCACTGAAAAAACGCGATTTCAATAATAATAATAATAACAACATCCAAACATCCGAATAATCTGAAATTCGACAAACATATCCAAAACAGTCGACATAACAAGAATTTCACAATGTTAATTCTTATAATGATAATAATAAAAATAATAATGTTACCTAGCATCCTAGCACGGCTTTGAACGCGACAGTCTTAACTACTGAGCTACCTGGCCCTCTTCAATAACATCGCTTATGTCATTGATGAATAGGTAAACTAAATAGGTACTGCCTGACTACCTTGTGGAATACCTAAGGTAACTTGAATTTCAGAGTAAATGTAGGTTTATAATTTGACAACTTGGATTCTGTCCGTGAAGTAGCTAGACAGTCAAGAAAAGTGCCATGAAAACCACTGGCTTCTAGGTTGATTATGCTTCACCTTATCGAATGCCTTGAAGAAATCAATGTAAGTCCTCAATTGTCAGTTGAAGATTAAAATGTGAATAACTTAAGAAAGTGGCACCTGTCTCTTGAAAATAAAAAAGATTTCTGGGAATGAAAGAATCAAAAAAAGACTAAATGTTGTATTCCTGATTTATGGTGTACCCTGTACACTCAAAAATTATCTCAGAGAGAAACACATCAAGTGTTTAATAGGTACAGTAAAACCAATCTGCAGATATATTTCAATTTTCTCGTGCGTTCATGTTGAGTGTCACCAAATATTGAAAAGGAGAACATTCTCCATGAAAATTGAAAAATGAAAAATGTTATTCATTTGTAATATCTAACAGAAAAGAACTACTTCACCTTTCAATATGATGAATACCTCCTATGAGGTTATCTTGAACGATGGAAAAGAGCGACTAAAGTTTGTCTTTTAGCCGCAGAAGATTCCAAAACAGATTATGAATATTCTATTCATATATATTTTCGAACAAAAATCAAAAAGTCACTAGATATATTACTACGTAGTATAATCCTTAGTCCGACAAGTGCGCAGCACGTTTTCACGTCTAACGTTGGGCTGGTTTTAATCAGGCTTTTTTCTCAACTTGTATTATTCTATCAACAATGTTCAGAGTGAAGATGGGGGGGCATCCCGTGTAGAATTATTTCTCTCAAAACTTTATTTGTATTTGGATGAAAATTGAAACGTGCAGCAGCAAAAATCCCAACGTTCATTTGTTTTGGCTGTCCGAAAAGTAATTTGTTACCACTGTTTTTTATTCGACTATTTATGTTGCTCACGTCAAAAACCCATTACAGTTCAACGCGTTTGGAATACGAAGCAGAAAGTCCGGCGATAATGAAATATTGGTCACTAACCGAACTGTTACAGTTAGGTATAATACGATCCATATTAAATCAATGCATCAGTAGGTGCGATAATCCAGATATTTCGTATTATAGACCAGTAGAGATAGACGTGAAAAATCGAAAATTCAACAATAATTCAAAAAGTTTTCAAACTTTGGTCAAGTGAATGGTACATTAAGAATGCAAGACATCTCAGTTTCCAACCTCTTCCCAAGTACGCAACATGGCAAAATGGAAATTAACTTGAATTTTGCTGTATACCTACTCGTTGAGAAAATTCCAAGAAACCTGCAAACTTGGAGTGGTATTGCATATATTATTTCATATCACGAACAATATTAAAAAAGATTGAAGCGTAGAACAGTAGCGAGAAAAAGGTTTTTTAGCAAAAGTTGTTCTGGCTCAAAAAATTCTCATGAGCAGACTATAGATTAGTTTGGATGATTCACTCATCCTTTAAATTTACATTTTTGGAAACGTCAGAATAATGCATGTCGGGATAACATATAGAAATCAATGAAAACTTTATTTGGCAGGGTGTTCAACAATGTAATGAATTTTTGATCTTTTATCCTCGTGACAATAGAAAAATGATAAAAAATGTTACTAACGTTTTGTAAATAAACGTTTTTTCTTGCTCAAAAATTTCTCATGAGCACACAATAGAATAGGATCGAAAAAACCTCTGGTTTGGCTTGGTGTGAAGAGCACATTATTTTTAAATAACAATTGATGGATTTATAAAGAATTTCTTTTTTCTTCTGGATTCATTATTCCGGAACCTGCCAATTTTTTTCATTTGACAAAACATAAAAAAAAATTGATTCAAAGTCATCAAAACCAACAACCTAGTAAGTTCTGGAATTATCAGGATCGAATAGAATCATTTACACCAAAAAATTTCGCGAAAAATAAATCTTAACGCTTCAAATCCATTTCCGTTTTATCAAGGGTATGGTTTGCTCTGAATGAAAGCATAGTTGAGTAAAAAATTGGGGTAAACATTTTTTGTTTACGGATAATTGTTTATTTATGTGTTTTGATAGTACCAAATATTTTTTATGTCATACTAGTTTACTATTGTGTTTTTATTGCTTAGTTACCAACTATCTAATGCCCGTGCGGGCATAAAGTTCACTTTATGGTCCGCGCGGGCATAAAGAGAAACAATTTTTTGTTTAACTTATTTTTCGTATTCCATTTCGTAAGCTTCTTTAGACTTTTTAGCAACATATTTTCAGTTGCTTTCTTTGCTTTTTCAATAATTCCGTCAGGAATTCCAAAATCTTCGTTCATGTTGACTTCTAACTTTAACACATATAAAAACTATTGTGATTTTATGACATTTACGTTTGTCAACATTCACCTAGCAACGATAGTGTCTCTACTATGATAAAATGGCAATGTTATTAATTCAAACCGAATTTATTGAAATACTGATTCGTATTGAGATTGGATTGCAATAACGAACTAGTATGACATAAAAGTTTGTATGTACCGCGGGCATGAACAGATGTGTATACCCTTTGAGACCAAAAACTATAATTTTCGGTGGTCTTGGTCAGCTTTTCGACAAAATAGCACTTGTGAGCCAGACTACTAGGAATGTGATACGATCCGTATGAAATTAATGCATCAGTAGGTGCCACAATCCAGAGGTTTCAGTGAGACTCTAAAGAGCATATCCGCGAATCTGTTTGAGTTTTAATCAAAGGATTCAAGAGTAATGAGCAGCATAAAGTTCGTAGTGACCTAGCAGGATTACACGAAACGAAATATCCTGTGAACTTCACAGAATATCATTGGGGCCGAGAGAAATTATATAGAAATTGTCTCCAAGTTGGCAACCTACAAATAATATGTGGGAGAACTTCACAGAACTTCATTTTATTGGATATGCTGATAGTGGAAGAGCTTTCCGGAAGAATTTACAACTTCGTGGGAGATATTCAATATCTATTCTGGTGCTAGAACACTTACGAAAACAATTTTCATACATTATAAGCAGCTGACGAGACGATAGAGTTTTTTCATAAATGAATTTGTTAGGGTCACAAAATATCTGCTCGTACTTTGAGGGTTGTGTTAGCCGGAAAAGTCCTTTAACTGCTCAAGCTGTGGAATGCCATAAGCACCATGGCATATTTATATTTAGGGCACCCAGAGCCGTAGCATATTGATGGCGCCCAACCTGGGGCCATTATTATAACAAATTCAGTTTGTATGTCCATTCACAGAAATAGCACCAACTCGTACCTCATTTATTTTCCTTTGTTCTAACATAGTTTTTTTTTTTTTCAGCGTTACATGATTTTTCTCTGAGTACCAACCAATTCGCTTTGTGGAGGTTATGTGCTATCCATAATGACTCTATTTATTGATATCAGAAACATTTTCGTTTGTAGAAGGATACATTTTGTTTTTAATGTATTGTATAACGGCAATACGGGTCCATATCCTTCACTCTTAGTAAATTTTCTCTCAGAAAATCCCCTCTCACAATTTCCTCTCGAACAAGTTACCCTCACACAACTGGCTTCCAACCAATTTGCCATAATTCGGTTTGCTTCCATGTTATTTGCTCTAACCAAAACGATCTAACCTTATGTAGACATTTTGGCGCGAGGAAACTATTTACAACTTTGCGATGAGTAATTTTTTTGTAATGTTTCAGTCTGTTCTATCCAGAACAAACTTACCTTACGTTAACACCTGAAGCAGATACAAATACTACTTGTGTGGTGGGTAGGGTAAATTTTAGTGGCATTGTGTAATCGTATTTTTGTTACGAAAAAATCCTCTATTGATTGGCCTATTATTTTATTCAGTTTTGTTGTACCTCCTATCAACATGGGAATGTACTTCGAATGTAGTGAAAGTTATATTTACGATATTTTTGTCAAGTATACGGAAGTATTTGACACTTTTCGTGCATCAAATTCCGAAAGTGTCACGATAACTTTTGAAAAAGTATATTTTTCAAAAATAATCAAATACCTACCTCAACTCGTTCTTTGGATTTTTTAATATTACATTCAACATAATATGATAACGTATTTCTCCAACACAAAAGTATATTTTTCTTTTGTTTTCAGGATAACCCCCAAAGAAGTGATAAATCGTTTTTCGTCAAATGTTTCATAATGTTTTCGTAGACTTATCGGTTCAGTATTCAAGTATCAGTGTCTACAGGGTGTTTCCGAAATTGTGGTAATAAATGAAATAACAAAAAAACGAAATGAAAGAATAATTTTGTCGAAAAAAAATATTTTGGGAGATACTAAATTTTAAAATTTTAAAGATTTTTTTCGGTGATAACTGATAAGTGGTCTACAGCCTACAGTCTACAGCGCAAACCACGCTGAAACACGGCCAGCGGACAGACACGCTGTAGCCTGGAGAATCAAACCAGTGCCTCCTAAACAACTCCCAAACTGAAAGCGATTTCATAAAATTTCATAAACATTTTCGAAAATTTTTTACTACTTCAAAACCGAAAATTCTTGAGATTTATTGATACATTATGTTCCATACAACAACTCATTTTTTTAATTGCTCCAATTTTGGAAACACCCTGTATATGTAGCATTCATTTTCGAACAGTTGTTTTTAGATTTACTTTTAATTTATTTCTAAGTTCAATTTTCCCTCTGGACTTTTACTGATATACTAGAGAATGTCTACTTTTTCTGAGAAAAAGCTTTTCGATGTATATTTCATTTAATATTGTTTAGAAACAAATTTTCAAAATAATGTCTTCATGAAAATCGTTTTTCTGTAAAATATTTTTATTGTATACAATCATATTTTTTTATGAAATAGACCTTACTTTGGAACTTATGAAACTACTCATACAGGGTGAAATGAGTTATACAGTGTGGAACCTCTTGAATGAAACAGAAGTAATTTCAGACATCATCGGCCTTCCTTTCTCAGCTTCATGAGAAAATACAGGATGATTCAAAATTCGATGTAAATATTTCAAGTGCGTATTGTTGGCATCAAAATAAGACTTTTTCTTCAAATCAACATATGTCCTAAAAGGCACCCCCTTTGAGCTACAGCCCCTGTAAGTTAGGAAAAAAAACAATATTATCTAAAACTGTGACTATAATAACGAATCGAATCTTCTGAAAATTGGCATACCCCTATTTTTTTAGGCACTCTATTCTTCTTTTGCTTCAAAAATTATGTAAACCCAGTTTTGGGGGAGTTGGAGGGGGGTCCACACTTTTATTGGCTCCATTTTTATGTTCAAAAAGAGAAACTCCGAATTCAAATAGCATAATGTTGACCATAAAAAAAAACTAAGAATTCGGTGTCTTGCATTTTTGTCATACAACTAACCGTTTGCCAGAAAATCGTAATCAACGAAAGGGGTGTACTTTCACAATATCAAACCAACAAAACATTTATTGGGTAATTAAATAATTAATAATCTCATAACAAATGTTGAAAATGTCCTCCCCTTGCTGCTATACAACTTTCCATTCTTCTTTGCATAGAACGTCGAACACGTTCTAAAATCCCAGGGTGGTTCTTATGTTTTGGAAAGCATCAATGATGCGTTGACGGGGGTCCTCAACCGAATGCACGGGCCCAGCATCATAAACAGCACTTTTCACATATCCCCATTAAAAAAAGTCCAATGGGGTGCAATCCGGGGAACGTGGCGGCTCTAACTTACAGGGGCTGTAGCTCGGAGGGGGTGCATTTTAGGACACATGTTGATTTGAAGAAAGTCTTATTTTGATCCCAACAATACGACCTTAAAATATTTACATCGAATTTTGAATCGTCCTGTATAATGGTAGATGTCAAACAAATGTTTCATATAGTAAGCCACGCTGTATTATAAGTGTATGTAATTAGAAAAGGTGTCTACGATCATATACACCACAAGGCAAGGAAAAATTTTGAATGACATGCGTTAGAGGACCGAAATAGGCTGGTAATTACTGTTACCGATGGCAATGAAGTGGTTTTGTATATACTTATATGAAGCTTCGTCTTAAGGTCCAAAATCAATAAGCATATCAAAAAAAATCTATTTTTACACTAGTGCGTTGATGAATCCCTCAAAGCACTGGTGTAACAGGAATAATAATTGTAATTATTGTGACAAATTTGGTTGTTATGCATTGATCGTAGATTTACACTTATTTTTTAAGACTAGACATAAGATTACGGTATTTACAGATGAATTCAAATGGGAGACTCAAGACGCTTAAAACTCCTCATCATACAGATCGGGCAAAAATTAATCGCATCATAGCGTGTGCCATGCCATGCGATGTGCTTGATAGACACAAGGCAGTCGACCAGCATATAATATTAAGGTGCGTACTGATGCATTCGTTCCACATGAGCACCGAATGAGCACATGAGATGCGGTTCAAGCTCAGGCTGCGTAGTGTCTCCTGGCACATGAGCACCGATCCGCAGTCAGTCGCGTACATATATTCATACTCATCAATATCCAAATTGATATCAAAATCTCTGTAATAACCTTAAACAGAACGTCAAGCACACTTTCACCGTCCACACCATGCACGAAAAAATTGGCAAAAAACGTATCGGACCGAGCACCGCAAGCGCATTCTGTTCGTGCTCAAATCAGCGTCCACACTGTCCGAGCATTCGCTCGTTCGGTGCTCATGCGGAACGAATGCTCTAGTGAATACGCACCTTTAGTGGCGATACTGAGACTCGAGTAAACGGAATCACTCGACTAGCGACGATTGACTCTGGGAAGCAGTGGTTCAGATGAGTCGCTGAAACTCTCCAATGCATAACGTCACACTCGTCGCACATTTGATGCTGGTCGACTGTATTCTGTCTCGCACATCGAATAGCATGGCAAACGCTATGATGCATTGGATTTTTGCCCGACCTGTATGATGAAATCATTAGGTTAAGTTCTTGTGAGAATACTATGTGTAATAAATACATTAAAATATATGAAATTTGAGTGTTATTTAATTTCATAGTGCAAAACTGCTACTGATTTTGATAAAATGTTGATTAATATAAAATCATTCATCAATAGGGAACATTACTCAACAATTTTGATCA
This sequence comes from Chrysolina haemoptera, assembly GCA_958298965.1. Classification (NCBI taxonomy): domain Eukaryota; kingdom Metazoa; phylum Arthropoda; class Insecta; order Coleoptera; family Chrysomelidae; genus Chrysolina; species Chrysolina haemoptera. The sequence goes on along the minus strand of OY282589.1, from coordinate 32,162,820 downwards.
TAGCTTTTTTCCTTTAGTCGGAATTTAAAAAAATAATTCCTACTGTGGCCCATCTACGCCTTCGTACCACCTTATAGTTCAGAACGATTTTTTTTTGCGACTTCCATCAATTGCTTTTTAATTCCACACGTGATTGCTCCTTGAATAGATGGAAAAATAAGTAAAGTTCAAAACGAGGCAGAAAATTCTTCACATTTTCAAAAGCACAAAGGCTTGAAGCCTTCACACTTTCGTTAAAAGACACAGAGAGCTCTTAATCGAAATTTTCTAACAAAATGGACGCGTGAAATCCAATCGAGAATATAAACGAGAACGAATTATGAGCCCTTTACAATTTCATTCTACTGTTTCTTAATTGATCATCAGTACCAATAAAGGCCTAATCTATTCTGAACAGCTATTCTATAATTCGTCAATTATTATTTGTGAATCACGTCTTTTGTTTTGTGAGCGAAAAACACGAAGTTGAGAGTATGAATTCTTAAATGAAGTTAGTGCTTTCACTTGTTCGGCCACCAGGAAGAATATAAATAGGAAACTCTAGAATATTCTTGGAAGAAAGGATTGTGGGATCCATTTCAGAAAATCGAAGTCAGAATATTTGAGGAAGAGATACCAATAAATCATCATGAGGACGAGGATGAAACAGAACCTGAAAGATCATCAGAAGAAAATACGGATCCGGAGAAAAATAATCAAGATGGAATAAATACACACAGAACTGATAATTCAGGTCAAGAAGTAACGGGAAATTCGAATAAAGGAAAGATTCAAATAAAAAATAAAAATGGACAAAGCACCACTCTTACTAAGTTAAGAAAATCAGAGAGATCCTCAAAAGGTATTCCAGCAAATAGACTAATAGAAGAAATAAAGAGGTAGTCGAAGCCCGAACTTTGAAAGAAGTTATTTTGAGTAAAAACAGTTCAGAGTGGGAAAGAGCTATGGCTGAAGAAATAGAGGAACTGGAAAACCATAAGATATAGGATTTGGTTGAACTTCCGGAAAACTGTAAAGTCGTTGGATGTAAATGGGGTTTCAAGGTTAAAACCAACCCAGAATGACAGATGATTCGTTTCAAAGCCCTCCTTGTAGCTCAAGGGTTTTCAAAAGTATGGTAGCGATTAAGACCAAATATTTGCTTCTGTTGTCAAACATACTACATTAAGGATTTTTCTATCTATAGCAGGTAGAAGAAAAATGATTCTTCATTATATCGACGTTGAGATGGCATTTTTTAATGGAGAGCTGAAAGATACAATATACAATATGAAACAGCCACCTTGGCTTGAAGAAAGTAGAAAATAAGAAAATAGCATATTAAAGAGTGGATAAAAAAGTCTTTCAAAACGTGCGATTTTTCGTAATAAGTGTTGCGTTTTGACATCACTTCCCGTGGAAATATAAAAAATTGTTCATGATGTGGAGCTAAAAAATTTTAAACGTTCGAGTTATCTATCCTCTTGATCCGAATTACGGCAAAAGCGAGAGTGATAATTTATTATTGAACAATGAAAATTGAAAAGTATGAGGATCATTGGCTGCTTACTTTATATGTCAATCATCATTAAATAACCATTAAAGTTTTATATTTTTTTAATTCTCACACTGACACTAGAGCCATCTATGCGGCCATAGCAGAACTTATAGCAGGTTTGTGCCCGTCTTCGATAAAAGAAATCTGTAGTTGAAAATTTCTTAATTTATGAAGCTTCGACTATTGCAAACGAGATGGCACTCAATTTAAAAATTCAATTCAAAACATTTTTCCAGATTGGAGAATCATTGTCTGAAGTATTTGAGCAATGACAAAGCAAAGGTGAACTTGACTGGTTACAGGAATATAGGACATTTTCTGAATTTCTAGAAAGTTACAATAGAAATCAAAAGTACAAATGGGTATGAAATTTGTATCATTTTTTACACACTTCAGCAAATAAATATTGATGAGCATACACTAGACAGTAGATAGAATTCAGAAATATCGATTTTGGTTTCAAATAGGAACTACGACGGCGTTTTGGCGCCATCCTAGCAGTATAGTTTTTTATTGAAATTTAAATTTTTTTTAGATTTTTTCTTGAAATTTTGTAATGTTTTAGCCTGTTCTATCCAGAACAAACTTCCTTATGTAAACACTTGAAGCAGATACAAATACTTCTTTCGAGTTATCTATCCTCTTGATCCGAATTACGGCAAAAGCGAGAGTGATAATTTATTATTGAACAATGAAAATTGAAAAGTATGAGTACATTGGCTACTTACTTTATATGTCAATCATCGATTATTGATCGCCCTTATTAGTACACTTGTTCGTTAAATAACCATTAATCTATTTTAAAGTTTTATATTTTTTCAATTCTCACACTGACACTGAAGCCATCTATGCGGCCATAGCAGAACTTATAGCAGGTTTGTGCCCGTCTTCGATAAAAGAAATCTGTAGTTGAAAATTTCTTAATTTATGAAGCTTCGACTATTGAAAACGAGATGGCACTCAATTCAAAAATTTAATTTAAAACATTTTCCCAGATTGGAGAATCATTGTCTGAAGTATTTGAACAATGACAAAGCAAAAGTGAACTTGACTGGTTACAGGAATATACGACATTTTCTGAATTTCTAGAAAGTTACAATAGAAATCAAAAGTACAAGTGAGTATGAAATGTGTATCATTTTTTCACACACTTCAGCAAATAAATATGGATGAGCATACACTAGACAGTAGATAGAATTCGGAAATATCGACTTTGGTTTCAAATAGGAACTACGACGGCGTGTTGGCGCCACCCTAGCAGTATAGTTTTTTATTGAAATTTAAATTTTTTTTAGATTTTTTCATGAAATTTTGTAATGTTCTAGCCTGTTCTATCCAGAACAAACTTTCTTATGTAAATACTTGAAGCAGATACAAATACTTCTTTCGAGTTATCTGTCCTCTTGATCCGAATTACGGCAAAAGCGAGAGTGATAATTTATTATTGAACAATGAAAATTGAAAAGTGTGAGGATCATTGGCTGCTTACTTTATATGTCAATCATCGATTATTGATCGCCCTTATTAATACACTTGTTCGTTAAATAACCATTAATCTATTTTAAAGTTTTATATTTTTTCAATTCTCACACTGACACTAGAGCCATCTATTTGGCCATAGCAGAACTTATAGCAGGTTTCAGAGTGCCCGTCTTCGATAAAAGAAATCTGTAGTTGAAAATTTGTTAATTTATGAAGCTTCGACTATTGAAAACGAGATGGCACTCACTTTAAAAATTTAATTTAAAACATTTTCCCAAATTGGAGAATCATTGTCTGAAGTATTTGAACAATGACAAAGCAAAGGTGAACTTGACTGGTTACAGGAATATGGGACATTTTCTGAATTTCTAGAAAGTTACAATAGAAATCAAAACTACGAATGGGTATGAAATGTGTATAATTTTTTCACACACTTCAGCAAATAAATATTGATGAGTATACACTAGACAGTAGATGGAATTCGGAAATATCGACTTTAATTTCAAATAGGAATTACGACGGCGTGTTGGCGCCATCCTAGCAGTATAGTTTTTTATTGAAATTTAAATTTTTTTAAGATTTTTTCTTGAAATTTTGAGAAAAAATGTCAAAATTTTGAGGAAAAAAGTCTGAATTTTGAGAAACAAAGTCAATATTTTGAGAAAAAAGTCGAAATTAAAAAAAAACAGTTGAAACTTTGAGAAAAAAATCTAAATTTTGAGAAACAAGTTGAAATTTTGAGAAAAACGTCAAAAGATATTCATAAATTTTAATAATTCAGTAAAAGTCAGTCTTAGCGACTTACAGTAAAAGTCAGTCGCAGCGCCACCCGTGGAGAAATCAACAAGCAATACTCGGTAGCAAAGACAATTCTCGAGCCTCTGAGCTTCAAGAACATTTAAGAGTTTTTTTTCTTGTATTCTATAAGTTTTCACATCTCCATGTCGGTGGCCGAACTTTCAGGAACTTCACATCAGTGTCTCATCAGTATGGTCCAGAATTTTTTTGGATCCTGATGTTTTCTTGCTCTGAGAACATTCTAGAGTTCCCCATCAAGGAACTGAAAGCAAATGTTGCCACGTTTATTGGTTTTTCGTGCTTTCGGTGCCAAAATTTCCTTCGTTGTAACACTATAATTGTAAGATATCTGAAATCGAAGGTTGCGCTAAGAACGACATTGTGCAAAGGGCGGGGGGCTCCGCTCAGCCCCCCTTCGCAGAAAACAAGTTGTACAACTCTACTTGAAGGGTAATCAATTTTTTTCTGTATGGGGCACAAGTACTATCATATTTTTCCGCCCAATCGGTTACTCTATTATCATTGTGATAATGATGATAATCTATGCTTTAGATTATCGTCACTGTCAATTATATTCATGAAGTAATAGTGTTATACTGTTTTGATGAAAAGACTGAATTAGAACTGCCATGGAAATAACTACTGAGCGGATTTTAGTTAACAGACACTTTCATAGAGGATTCAATTCCACAAACTATTCGAGTGACATGCTGATAATAATACCTCATTGAACAAAACAGTATCATTCATAATATATTTGTATTGGTATTTGTGGGCATCGATGCATGTCAATGATAATTACGGATTATTAGACATGAATCCTTGAAAAGTCATTTAATAAAGCATACACAGATTTATTTTGTTGATTCCATAATATTTCAGTAATGTTTTTTTTTCTTTTAAACTCATACGATTCATTCATTGATAATTTGTCATAAAGAAAAACCAAAACAATAGTTATTCAACCCAATGTTTAGGAAAACATATCATTTGGAATCAGTCAAATGTAATAAAAACATTTGCAGTATGTAATTTTTCTTAATTGAATTTCATTGCCAAAATCAATTAACTAAACAGTAGGGATAGCAGTTAAACTTCATAAACGTTGTTTCGCATACTGACATCAGTCATTTATCAGAAAAATACTTGTACTTAAAATGCTCTCTCTGATAGTTTTCGCTTTTTTGTTATGGGGAGTTTCTGTGAGTAAAATTTCTGAAATGTTAACAAATAAGAGACAATGTGTCTGTTGTATTTGGAGATTCAGAATTGTGATTATTGATTCAGTTAGCATCATAACGTAGAAGTTAAACTTAAAAAGTTCGCAAGATTCAATTTTTGGTTTTCTTATGAAATGCAATCAAAATTAAGCAGTGGGCTAAGATTTTCGAAGCTTTGTGTTCCGTTCATAAAACTATGTTTGCTGGACCAACTATCCTTCCATTTACCTTATCGAAATCGTGCTTTGGTAGTAAAAACAGCGAAATAATATACTTACATTTTCTCAGGCTATAACTGAGGAACAGCAACAAATAATGGATTCCCTGCATGCTGAATGTATTTCTCAGACTGGTGTATCAGAAGGTAAACATAAACATTTTGTTTTGGAATTAATTGGTCATCCAATACCATAATTCCAATTCAATACATGTTATCTATGTCTAATGAAAAATGAATATTATTATTTTTATTATTATCGTTTTCGGATACCATATTCACCGTCGCCATAGTTTCATGCGACAATACCAACTATTCATTTTGACCAACGGTTAAAAATATAATGTATCTGTAACAAAACCGCGAAAGTTAAGAATGTTTAATTTGGGGCATGTTTTATGTGCGTATTTTATGAGAGTTTCAGAAAAAATTGACTGAAGAGAAAATCTGGGATAAATGGGTATAAATCACTATGGGTATCAGCTTCAGTTTTAATAATGACAACATAGGCGCTATAACTTAGTAAAACATTTTGAACTCTATGTATTTGCCTTAAACATGCGGTAACCAAAAAGGTGTTATTTTTGACACTGCCTTCTTGTATTTCAAAATATCATTTTCAGTTGATGTTTTCAGAAATTCCGAAATGTTTTTGTCCACGGGCCCTTTAGTTGTACGTCCAAAACGCACGTCGAGTGAAAGTGACTTGGTTTTGGTGTATTGGGTAGCTTCTATTTCTTGTATTATATTCACAGCAAAGGTTCCAAATATCCGTTTTCAACAATATACCCTATTCTTAAATTCGTGTCTCACATTCGCGAAAGATTCGTGGGAGATTTCCTCACATTTTAGGTAAACTTATATGAAAAAATCCAATGGGGTCAAATCTGGCGCTCTTGAATACCACTCGATTGGTCATCTTTCAATCCCACTGTTGTTATAATGGTATTACAACCATTGTCTCACAGGTTGGAATTTCTTCATCCAAGACTTGTTCAGCTGGTCTACAACCAAAAGCTCTGTCGTAGTTTCCAACATATTAAAATATATAAAATACAAATTATCTTCATAAACTCGATCCCACATATTCACTTGTTGGAAATGCTGAGTTTGCCCTTTTCTAAAAAGGGACGGATTTTCATCTTCCTTGAGTATCATTCTGCATAATGTTGCACATCCAGCTCTCAATCTATAGATTTCAGTTTAATACGATATTAATTATTGTTATAGTACAAGACACTCAACATCGTCAGCGACTAAGGAAATTATTTCGTCAGATCAAAATGATGAATACTACCTATAGGATTATAGAAAAAGTGACAGGTTTTTCAAAAAATGTACAATCGCCTATCAGAAGAAAAAACCTTCCATGATCAATACTTCCATATGATCCATTCGATTTTACTGATATTATAAATATTTTTATACATCTTTTGTAGATTTGATTTTGAATGCGAGAAAGGGTGATTTTCCTGAGGATAACAAATTGAAATGTTACATGAAATGTATTTTTGATGAACTAGGAGCAGTAAGTATTTTGTTTAAATGACCACAATTTTCAAAAGTTAAATGGGACACCCTGTATATTGTTTGTTCTTCTGATTCTTTAAATTATTGTTCATCCAAATTCATAATTTTCAAATGGATTCTGACAAATTTTATTTTTAAATCCTAAAATGTCTCTCTATATCCTCTTCACTTACACAAAAATATAAGAAGATTGTTGTCTTCATTTGGTAACCTAGAGGAAGGCTGTACAGTTGTATAATTTAGTTTTTTTGGTATAATTTGAAAAACTTAAAATTTAAATATATCACTTTCATAGCAGTGCTAAATGCATTATTTTGAGACGAATCCAAAATTGTATAACACATACCTACTACCATCTTTTATCACTGCCTTATCGTCTTTTTATATTTTTGTGTAAGTAGAACGGCTATGTGGAGAAATTTTAGGATGGTCATGGCACTCTAGATAGAAACTAACAATACACAGGGTGATCCATTTAAATTTCGAAAGATATTACTACCAAAATAGATATTACTCAAGGTGTCCATTAAGGATCAATATTAGGCCCTCTTCTATTTCTAGTATTCGTCAATGACCTCATATCATATTTGAATGAACTGATTACTGCAACATGTTATGCAGATGACACAAACATTTCAGTAGTGGAAGATTACTTATTGTCACTGAAGTCATTGGCTGAAAATACCTATGCTAAGGTCATTTTCGGTGAAACCGGAAGTTGAAGAAATTTGTCGTTAAATCAGAAAAATTTCATTTAGTTCGAGTAGTAACCATGCCAAGTTAATTTTATACGGTAGAAGAAGAAAAGAAATAGCAATCCGAAAGTGATCTCGTTGTCACCCGGTATAATGTGAATCATCAATATACTGATTTCTAGTTAGAAGATGATGGAACTATCGACATTGATGGCCTAATTGCAATAATTCCCGATGAAATGAAGGACAAAATTTCTCCAGTTTTCAGGAAATGCGGTACTAAAGGTAATATTTCAATATTCTAAATAATGACACCTTTGGTGTGAATGCAATTCAAAGAATCAAAGAAAATAAACTACCCAAAACCACGTCACTAGTAGTGAGCTATTAGCTCTTGAGATTTTCAATTTATTGACGAAAAGCGCATCGAGTGAAAGTGCCGTTGTTTTTGTTGTATTTTGGGTAGTTTCTTTTTAAACGATATTTTAATAGTTTCGTTAAGTGAAAGTTATATCCAATTTCTCTTATTTTCAGACGGTGCCGATGGCTGTGATGCAATATTTCAAACTCACAAGTGTTATTATGCCGAGGGATCAGACGTAAGTAACATGATAGTCAAAACATGAAAAAAACTTCTATGATAGGTGCTCAGCTGTTTTTGATAATGTAGGAGCTGCAATTACATGAGAACCTCAGTTTTCAACTGTGTTGCACTTCGAAGTTGTAAGCTTCCTCTGGTAACTCCTGATGTCGTTTGTGAATTGTGATGATTTAAGTTTGAGTTTCATGGCCAACTTTGTTCGATTGAACAATCAATTTTATCTCCGACATTTTTCAATCGATTTTCAATTTTGAAAAACAATGTTATCTCAAACTGCGTGCTCTTTCGGAAAATGGAAAAATATAAGTTTTGGGTCAGTTCCGGTTGAACCGGAAGTGGTGAATATTTAGTAGAGGCTTCAAAATATGCGTACTCAATTACTATAGCGACACACCAAACTTGAAATCTGTATCTTCAAAACTAGAGAAAAATCATGTCAGAAAGGCCATGTGGATATGTCTGGTTATTTTTGAAAGACAGATAATTTACCCCTTAATATATATAACTATAAATAACTCAATCTAAATATTTTAAACCTTAAATACTTTTGCGTACCATCTGAATCGTTTTCTTTTTCCAGACGTATTTCCTGCCGTAGACTTAGATCCTGAAAGGAAAACTGAATATGACCAGAGACAATCAGAATCAAGAGACGTCAGTTTGAAGTTTCACATACCTTTGTAACTGATAAAATAAATCCTGCTGAGTAGTTTTGATTTTATTTTCTCTTCCATTCACTGTATCCATAATGCCATGTTCAGGAACCAGGAAGATGCACAGATGGCTGTTAAAGGAACTTTTATTTCTATGTTCCTATGAAATCTTCTAATGACCAGAGAACATCGTGAGATCCGAGGAAGGCATTGGAGTTCTTCTTGAGTTCATGTAAGCTATTTGCCCCCCGAAGAAATTATTTACAAAGTTTTGTCGTTCGTTGGAAGAACGAGCGCTAGGAAAGAAATATTCGGCGTGTCTCCAAAGTGACGAAAACTGGATGTGAGGACTGAGCTTCACAGGGCATTCTCTCTCTCTCTCTCTCGCGCTCTTTCTCGCTCTCTCTCCCTCTCTCTCTCTCTCTCGCTCTCTCTCCCCTCTCTCTCTCTCTCTCGCTCTCTAAATAGTTAGTTTTTAGTCCAGTTTTTATGTAAATAATATCAATAAGGAAGAGCAATTAATAATTACATATGTAAACCTTACAGGATTCACGGGTTTGACGGCTTATTGACAGCCGTGCGGAAAGTATTTTCCGCACGCGTGAGAATGAGGGTCACTTTCCATGGGAGTAGAGAGTGCTATTTGTGTTACTTTCATATGTATGGTCGTAGGAAATAGAGATTTGTGTTAGTACGGAGGAAAGTGCCACTTTTCCTCCCGCAGCATGTAGTTTACTTAATGAACCTTTTTTTGTAAATTTAAAACACATCTCAACTTCTTTTGTCTATAACGGACCCATACTTGCATGATGGAAACTATATAGACAATACAGTCATGTCCATCTGAGAATCTGTGGTGGTTCATTGGCTAGCGTGTCTTGGGCTTGTAATCCGAAGGTGCAGGTTCAGCTGGCAATTGCAACTTTTTTTTTAAGAACTTTATTTTACTTTTTTCTTGTTATTGGACATTTAGATAGCTTATACATTTCGGATCGCTATTGAGTGATTTTCTCATAAGTGATGTTATGTGCTTATTTGAATGAAGTGTCATCATTTTTTTTTCTAAGAGCTGCGCTTGTAGAAAAAATAATATGTGTATTTCGAGCACAAAGTGTCATTATCGTTCTCCAAAGATTAATCTTTTTGTCGAGTGACAATCAATCACTTTGCGCTCTAAATACACAAATAGCTATTAAAGAACTAAAGTAGAAGTAACATTCATGTTTGATTTTACCAGAATACAGGATATATCAGATGTTCTAGAAATTACGGAAACAATTTGATTATAATAGATTCACAAGTTTCATCGTTACAACTCACTTGAAATGAGGGGGAGGAAAAGTATGAGTTTCCTCCCTGGTTTGAGGGAGGAAAGTGTGTACTTTCTATAGGGGTAGGAGGAAAAAATATAATTTTCTCAACAAACAAATATTTTTTGGCACATTCCTTGCGATCGAATGGAATGGAGGTTTATGAAGAAGTTTCTTGTTTATCCGATCATGGATTCAGTAGGAGGGTGGATATCTTTGCATACGACTGTAACAAAAGGAATGCTCTTAATCAGGATAAAGTTGTCGACGAAGAAAAGAGGCTAAATTATGAACCAATCATTCCATATTTCATGGAAAAATATAAAGTGAAAAATATTGAAGTTGTCGGATTACTAGTAGGTGCTCGAGGAACATTTCTACCTCTGTTTCAAAATTTCTATATAGATTATATAAAATAAAAAGAAAAGTTCTCAAAGCAATATGGACAACATGTGAAACATTTTTAGTTATGATTTTCAGAAATCATTTATATGGAATGAATAACACAAAGAGTTTTTAGTTTATATTTTACTAATTTTATTTTTCTTTATACCACCTTACTATGTGAGTTCAAATATGATTAACTAAAACATTCTTCAAAAACATAGAATAATCCATATTGGAATTCTTGGAAGAAAAAGATCCACAGTTATAATTAAAACGTGTTGGCTTCCGTGATAACTCTTAATAATAAGGAGAAAAATCCGACAGATGGTAATTAATGACAGCGGTCATTAAAAGTTTAGAAGTCCTATAAATTCAGACGGGAATGTAAGTAAAGCCCCAGTTGCAGGAGGCGTTACTTTGATGATGGTGATAAAGTTCACTGTTCTCGTAGTCGGATTAGTTCTCTCCAACAGTGGAGTTTTTGTGAGTAGTAAACATTTATTTTAGGAATTTTTATAATCGTGCAAGTTTTTCAGTCATAAGACCCCAGTGCATTTTCGCAAGGGACTGAAAATATTAATTATACCAATTTTGAACAATTTAAATTGAGTCTATCAGCGGGGTAAAATTTCAAATAGTAAATTTATTTCCCGAGTGCTTCAACGTGTTGAAAAGTTCAGTGCCTGAAAAGTTACTTAAGAGGCCATGAGCGCGATCACATTTTGGCCGTTTTTTAGGGTAAAAGAGTCGATAACTCAAAAACGGTTCGTCGTATTGATTTCAAACAAGAATAGGCTTCTAGAGGACGTTTGATTCTATGTAACTATGTCTGCGGCTGCACCTCAAGATTCTTTTCATGGATAGTCGTAGTAGCTGCAGTGGTATTTCTCTTCCATTAAAATATGAAGCAATCTTTATCCGATCGAAATGAATTTGGTATAAAAAGAAAGGCAAAACGTTGATCTCTGTACGTGCTGTAATGTTTTTTTGAAATTATTTGTTCATCTACCCAAAAAATTGCTTCAAATTAACTGCATTTTTGGGACATTTTTGAGATTTTTTTGTGGAAAAGTAGATTGAAAATTCAATTTCCATTACAGCACGTAAGTATGTAGAATCAAACGTCCTTTAGAGGCCTGTCCTTGTTTGAAATCGATAAGACGGAGTTATCAATTAACTCTTTTATACCCTTGAAAGCGTCCCAAACATGATCGCACTCATGGCCTCTTAAAATATAAGAGCTAGGATACTTTCTTCCTACTTTATTTGAAATCTTCTATACAGTGTGGGCTAGATATTTAGTAAACGATGCTTTTACATAATTCATCTAAATAGTTAATTTGTTTCTGTTCAATCGTCCAAATTATACACATAAACAGCGACACAAAATATCAGATCGTTCTCAAATATTATCAGCATTATATTAAAATATGTCATTTGTAGATCATAGAAGTGAGAATTTAAAATCAACTAACAAAAACTGGCTATTTAGCAAATAATGAAATATTAACGTTCACATCCTGTACAATAGAAATTCCGTTTGAAAAAAATACAACAAAAAAGCAACAATTGCCCGTTGCGAGCACAGAATTATATTTGTCATCTTCTCGGCAAAACTTCTAGAATGAACACTTATCAAAAATGATTTCAGTCCAACCAACAGATATTGTTATAACCACAGTTCATGTAGGTTGTAGTAGGGGACAGATAGATTTTGAATCGAATATTTATGGAAAGTACTAAATATGCCTGGAGGTATTTTTCTCGAATGTTGTTGTGAAACCTGGATTATATAGAACTTTTCCAATAGATTTTTCAACGGAATTATCATTAAAAAACATTGTCTAGAAATGTGGTTGATTTACAATATTTACTTTTACAGTTAATAATGAAATATCCAGTATTTCGAATATACCTCAACAAAAGGCCTTTTCGTCGGCCAATATCAGGTCAATATCAGGCCAAAAACAACTAGAGATGGCTGAAACGATTCTTCGAATTAATTGGGTGAATTAGCTTTCCTTGATTAGTTGCAATAATCATTAAACGTCTATGTAGGTGTTTCCCTGTTTGAATCGAAACATAATATCAGTTATTAAAAACTATTGCAAATTAGCTCTTGTAGAAAACTCTGCCGCGTAGCAAACAGATATAATTCAGCCATTGTAGGTGGCAGTAATTGTTTTCTTTTGGATACTTTACGCGGAAAATTGGATTACCTACATAATACATTTTTCATTATTAGTTGATGGTCTTTGGACAAGCAGTGTCGCCTGATCTTCATGAAACTGTGATAGTTATTAGAAAATACTCATTCATCAATTCCTTACTTGAAAGGTTCGAATTCCAGTAATTTTTCATGAAAAAAAAAATATGTTGAGTACTAGTGCTATTTTTACAGTTTTCTCTAAATGTTACTTCTGGTTTCAGGGCCTTAGTGAGGAAATGCAGGAACTGGCTAACATGTTACATGCAACTTGTGTAGATGAGACAGGGACCAAAGAAGGTACCTATTTTCACAGGAATTTGAAAAAAAAACACTTATTTCAAATACACAAATAGTGCCTATCTAGATGATATATCCCGAATAATTTTTATATCTGAGCCAACTTTCCTAAACTTTTCATCATTAATTTTCAGATGATATACAAAACGCACGAAAAGGAATATTTGCGAATGATGAAAATTTCAAGTGTTATATAAAATGTATCATGGCCCAAATGGCATGTGTGAGTATGAGAGTATATTCTAAATGAGATACGAAAAAAAATGTATTCTCGTGGGAGTGACGTTTAGGCTAAATCTTCTCATTTCTAGTTTCTTATAAGTTTGTCCATTAAAATATTTCACAACAGAGATAATAAGCCCTCTGCTAGTGCGAATTTTTCCACAATATCCAAGTGGAAGACCACCCTTTTTCTGAGCAGGATGCATCAATTCCCTTGACAAATCTAGCATTGAATGTCGAAAAACGTTTGAGATGCGCGAATTCAGAATGAGAAAGTATCTGGACGATAAAGAGGAAAATATAATTGTACACTCAGTAATCAAACAATCACTTAACTTCACAGTGCACTTCGCGATGATAGAACTAAACAGTTGTAACTCATATATTATTATTATTTAAGATTTATTATTTATGTATGTACCTATATGTTTTTTTTTACTACCAATAAAAGCATTTATTATTATTATAATTATTATTATTATTATACTTGTTTAACGGACTATACCGAGCCATTCTGCTACGAAGCCTCGCTAAGAGTGGTGATTTCACATAAAGAGCTACATTTGTCAAAGCTGTACCCCCTCTGTTATTTTTTCTTATATGCATTCCTTGCGCTCACATTGTTTCAGTATTCATTCCAAGGAATAAATAATATAATGGAATAAACCACTGCATAAGTTTTTTAGATTGACGAAGATGGCGTTATTGATGAGGAAGCTACCATAGCAATACTACCAGAAGAATATCGTAGCAGAGCTGAACCCGTCATTAAGAAGTGTGGTACTAAAAGTACGTACAATAATTACTATCTCATACTATTCATATAATAACATTATTAAAGTTAACATAATTGCTGATCCAAAACAGTGTATTTCAAAAGTTAATTAAGATTAATGAGGACAACTTAACTCATGTATAAAAAATCAACAAGCATATGCCACAGTGCAATTGTCACTTTGACAGCAGCAAAAGTTAGCTGCAACTTTTACAGCGACAAATGCACTGCTGGTTTTTTCACAATTATCGCGGTGTTGGTTGCCAAAATGTATAGTTTGACATTTAATCCAGTAACGACAGGCAAACTCGAGCAAAACGTGAAGAATAGCACTCTGAAACTCGGTGAAACCTAAACAATTTTTCATAAAAAAAAATAAAAAATTAAATGCAAATGCAAATTCAGGCAGGGCCGAAAATTAAATTTGTCATAACTTTGCTAAAAATTATAGTAGAAGTAAAAGAAAAAGTGCATATCGTTCCTGAAGACTTCTACTTCTTCATGCAAATAGAACATGTGAGTATCTGAGTAGCCAGTAGAGTAGAAATTTTGGTCAAGTGTAAAATACCCCTTATCATTGACATTATCAAACAGTTCATTCAAGGAGGTTGTTTACAATTGAAAACAATATTCAAATTTGGAATCACCGCCTGCGTAGTTTACACTTGATCAAAATTTTATTTATTGCTCTCCACTGTACACCATTTGGAAATTTGAAATGTTAACAACTCTAATGCAAGTATTCTGCAATGCATTTATTTTTATGAAGAATAAAATTTTCCGAAAAATCGATAATAAAAAAGTTTTCCATATGGTGCAAATTTTTGAAACTCACTGTATATAATCTGGACCACATTTTGATAGGCAACCCATTTTAAGCGTATTCGTCTATTTATGAAACTCCATAAGAAGAGTTTTGAAGAAAAAATATAACATATACGCTGAATAGTAAGATTCTAATGAAATATTGTAAAAAAAGGTATTTCCTTTTCAATGTAAAAATCATAATCTCAACCGGAATCATGCATGTTTACGAAATTCATTCATAACAATTTGCTATCGTTCAAATTGGCCAGGTGCTTATATGAGCATGGTAAATATTAGAACGGTTATCGCACGAATTCCTTGACTCCGAAAAATATAATTATTAATTTTAACGGTTTTTAACAATTCTTGACCCCACTTCTTAGATCTGATAACGGGACAATATCGCTCTCTCAGCGGCTTTGATGTAGCGACTATGATTTTTTCTTCTCATAAAAATTGATATTGCATCAGAAAGTCGTGGCCATTTTGGAACAGGGGCCATCCTACGCGACCGATAATAATTAAGTGTTAGTTATGATTTTTGAAGAAAAGGAAAAGACGATATCGAGAGACTGAATTGACGAAAAGGCAGTAAGTCGGTTTGATAATCGGGGATGACAATTTTAACATTATTTGGGCAGAGATATGGTCTTGTTAAATTCAATTTCGGGTATTTTGAGTTTATCACGAACGAAAAATGTATAATTGTTGAACTTCCGCATTTAATTGGGACTCCAACAACCACAATCAAGCTTGCTAAAAGACCCCCCCCCTAGTGCGTGCGGCACGAATTGCATTAGCCCTCTCGGAAAAGAGACCCTCAAAAATAGGAGAACCAGTAGCATTGTGAAATCTAGGGTTGATTATCCTGCTTTTGGGGAGCTATTCGAAACTATACTCTGGTCTGGTGACAGTCAAAATTTAACATCCTAGTATCACTATACTGCCAATGATGATAATGTCATTACTACTTTTTTACACAACAAATACTTCCCAGGGTGGGCAACTTAGAAGTGGTTGTTTGCTTTGGTGTAACTTTGGAGTAGAATCAAAGATAATTGGCCTCACCCACCTTAGTGATCAGGTATTACATTGGGGACAACGGTATGGGAATTATCAGGAAAAACGACTAATAGCCTTGTAGCGTGTATTACAATGTGTGATTTTTTTTTTCAGGAGGATCCGGTCCTTGTGAGAATGCATGGTTAACTCATAAATGTTATCAAGGTGAAGCTCCAGAGGTAAGCAAGTTATAATAATAATATAATAATAGTAATACATGCGCCATTTATTTAGAAGTCAGGTGGTTCAGATTGTATAATTTTAGTTTTCACCGAATGAACGATGAAAATGGGTATTACAAATGGAATTAGCTTAATAGGGCAGTTGCCACGTACTTTTGCCCTCAAATGAATGCCAAGTTAATGAAACTTGGGGTGGTGATAATAATGCTCCACCCCATTTCTCCAACAAAATGCCGTAGTGGAATTTTTGGCCCGGGTGATAAACCACGATTTTTTGCACTTTTTTAGTTTTTCCTGTACAACTTTTTTCTCTTGTAACCTACGACTTTGATAATTTCATTCACTTTTGTACAGCGATGAATTTTCTATCACTTGCAATAAGAAACATTCCACAAGGAAATTTTGTTGGATAAATTGGGTGGAGTACTACTATACCATACTGGAACCACCTCCCCGAATTTCACTAACTTGGCATTAATTTTAAGGTAGCCCATCTATGTCAATCTGTGGCGACTGGACTATACTCCGTTACAAGGTTAGAGTGAAATTTCGATGCGAGCATCGCGAATCTTCATTTCAACCGAGTAATAGACTATACTTTCTCCACGATCAATAATTTCAAATGTAAAACGTAACAAATAATAATAAGTTTGACTTGACTCTCTAATTCAAATGTTATCACTATGACAGTCAAGGCTAACGTTACTATGACTACAACAGTGTGAGGATATTCATCTACATTTAGAGGGGGAATAGTTATATTGCATAGGAACAGAAGTGTGGTAGACATTTTTTCATTTTCAAAAGAGGGAATGATAACCTTCTTTTATTATATTCTATTTCATAATTGGCAAATTTTGTTGCGGTTGTTCATTAGAGATAGTCAGAATCAAAATAAGTCTGTATTGTTTTGAAGCATGTTTCATTTCTAAAATTCAATTTTGTTTCAGGACTACTTTCTGGTTTGACAACCATCTTCGAGTGAACAAACTATATGCTAATCATCTTTTTAGTATTATCGATATCTTGACATTGTGACATTTTCAATAAATATTTATAATTATATAAAATAAGTAATTGCTTGTTTGTTTCATTGACGAAACTGTCAATTCATAAATAACGAAACAGTGATCCAAAAGTGACTTTTCGGAACTGATAATAGAGGAGACGAGATA
Organism: Chrysolina haemoptera; assembly: GCA_958298965.1. Classification (NCBI taxonomy): domain Eukaryota; kingdom Metazoa; phylum Arthropoda; class Insecta; order Coleoptera; family Chrysomelidae; genus Chrysolina; species Chrysolina haemoptera. The sequence goes on along the minus strand of OY282589.1, from coordinate 32,145,661 downwards.
TTATATATAGCAGGTGAGTCTGACATCAGAAAAGATAATTAATACCCATTAGAGAGTTATTGCAGATTGTTCACCGCATACGTTATAGCTTAGAGCTATGTCGATGTAAGATATGCGTAAAAAAATAAAGTTATTGCAGTTGCTTATTAGAGTGTCATGCCTAGTATCGTCAGATTTGCTATATTAAAATCAAAAAATAAACTAACATAACTTCAATACACGTTATTTCAATTTTATCTTTAGATCAAATCACAACTACACCTTCTCGCAAAATAATTTTGATAATTTGATTTTTTGAAATTGCAAATATAGAACACCAAATATGTGTAAAGCTTCGTACAGAACATTTCGCCGAACACCAAACAGAACAACGAATCGAACGTCAAACAGAAATGGTCTATTCGTCGTTTTGTTTCGACCCGTCCAAACCTGCGAACGCATTCGCGAGCATTTTCTTGGATGTCGGAGAGAAAACCGACAAGTGATGGGAACGCTGCGAACCGGGGCGGCCGATCAGAACCGCTCCGCAGTGGACGGACCTCGAGTTTTCCGCTCCGTCCCGCGTCGCACCGCGCCGCTTTGCCCTACCGACCTAGTGGACGTCCTGCTTAAGAAATCGGATACGTACGCACATCGAGTTGGCTAATTTTATTAACTTGTTGGAATTTATTGTTTATTGTTAACCTGTCAATGAACGATTCATAACTTCCCATTTCGTTAACGTAATAAGGTGTTTATCTAAAGAACACGCTCAGTATTTCTATCGCTTAATAGACTTCGAATGATTGAAAATGTTTCCTTGCGAACTCAAGAATTAGGAGGGTGATAAGAAGATATAGCTTGGGAGTCGGGAGGCAGCGTTGCTTTTTGATAGTGATTTCGGGTCGCAAAGTTATGAGCATAGGCGATGGTCTAGATACAGCTAGCCCTCGAAACAAGCGTCAGCTGTCAGAGGTGTGATGCTGGGTTGAGAAAAAATGTCAATTAAGTATATAAAAAAAATCGAAAAGTGAATTCAGGTCGATTGGAAATTTGCACAGCTAATGTTTATATAATGACGATTCTTGAAAAACAGTTACCTGAGTAGATGATCATCTAAGTACGCACTATAGGAGAAAATTCTTTATTATGGGTTTTCCGACAAAAAGTCATTCCTAATAAAAGTTTGTGCTTCTCCTAAATCTAAACATGCATAAACAAAATATTGCAAACCACACGTAATATACGAGGCGCATTGAAAAACTTGATTTTGAGTAGAATACATCTAGATTTGAAGTCAGTCCATCCAAGTGATATTTTATTTTTTACCCATTTTTATGGAATTTGTGAAAATTTTAACGGTTTATTGAAAATTCACGTAATATAACAAATTGCCCAATTATCGTTAAAAAATTGTTAAAATTGTTTTTTCCGTTAACCAGCTGTCGTCCCCTTACCAACGGCAGTCCTCAAAAGTCGAAACTTATGCGAGCCAAGGATTAACGAGGTCTTACCTTTTAACGTGCGATTCCTAGCACTTTCTCAACTACAATCAATTATTTTTTTAATTAAAATGGATATAAAAATTTTTGTTGAAAATATACAAATTTATACTAAAATATTAATTCAGTTTGAATGTCTCATCATATCACGTTGTTACGATACTGTATATTATTTTGAGCAATTTTAGGTGTTACCAAAAATACAATAAATTGGTGTCAAAAATTTTACTCAAAAAGTAAAAGTTAAAAGTCGTTCAGTTCAAAAGAAAAATAACCATAATCATAAAAAGTAAGAGCAATTTGTGAAATTACGCCATTTTTCAATAAACTGTTGTATGCATGATGTAATTTATTTATCGTTTTAAGCAAATTTAAATCTTGGGAGAATCCTTAAAAAAAATAAAACATCACTTAGATGGCCTTGACTCCAAATCTAAATGTATTTTTCAATACTGGATAAATACAATTTTTCGATATTTTCCAAATCAAGGGTACTTTACTCAAAACCAAGTTTTCCAATGCGCCTCGTATATTAAGTATGGTTTGCTATATTTTGTTAATGCACGTTTAGATTAAGGGAAGCACAAACTTCTATTAAGGATAATATTTTGTCGAAGTTTCTCATATGGCAGCTGACGTATAATCTCCCATTGTCTTTTCATCTGACTTTTTTTAAGAATTGTCAGTAGGTATTTAAACATCAGCTGGGCAAATTTCCAATCGACCTGAAATCATTTTTCGATTTTGTTTTAAATAATTGACATTTTCTCTCTGCCTCCCGAATTAGTATGTTTGATGCTTCAAAGCATACAGGTGAATAGGATTAAAAAAGATAAACTTTTTTTCACTTTTTCGGCCCCCTTTATCGAACGAGGTTGGAAAAATTCATTTCAGATTCAGTTATCGTGCATATTCTTATTTTTAAATTCAAAAATATATTTTGTTATTTCACCAAAACTGTTCCACTGTTGAAAACAGTAGTGCCTTCAAGACATTTCTAATATTAATTCGTATCGTAATTTTTAGCAAAACAACCAACACTCTGATTTGCAATGGTGCCATTTGGCCAAGTAATCAATTGCTTATACCAAACGTGTTTTCCGTGAAATTTTCGTATCTGTATTTGAACTAAACGTGTGAATAATGTGTAAAAATCATTATTTGAAATGACCAAAAGCTGATTGGTACATAATATATTTTCTCTATGGCAATACCAAGTCAAATGGGCAAATAATTACAACACGTGAAATCTAGAGGTACGCAAATGCTCTTGTTTAGGGTTTACCAATACTTCAAGATTTCAGAAACAATCCAGTCAGTTGGTAATTACATCTTCAACGGTTAGTACGTGATATCTAACAATCGATAATTGATCTAATAGGTCGTGTGTGTTTTCCAGTGCTAATTGTGGATAAATATATTAGATTTTCATTTGAAGTTTTATCTGTAAGTACACCAACTTTGTGTTTATCACTTTTTCATAGTCGTTTTTATGATGATGAAAAAGAAATAATTTGTATCCTTAAAAAATTGTCACTTAGTAGTTCACCGTATTTCGAAAGGTATGGAAATGTGACGTTAATTATTTAACGAATAACAATTGGATACACCTTGGCAAAACACTAATAGTATTATTCTGGTACAGGGTGAAAAGCAAAACATCCGGCACTCAGAATATCACTGTTCAACGCTAAAATGCACATGTGTAAAAAATTTGTTGAATTTCAACAGCTGACATACTAATTTTACGTAGCTGACACCGTTCTTGAAATATAACCTGAAATACAATCAAAATTTAAAATAAAAATATAATAAGAATGAAAGTTAAAAATTTAAAAAAACTTTCCTTTAATGTCAAGAAATACATTGTAATTACCATAGACTGAAATCTTGGATACATATCCTTTCTGTGTACTGAAATCCTTATTAACAGGAAATAGTTATTTATATGTATCAAGGGCGGAAAGTAGGCGTTTATGGCCTGCGGCGTCACAACCCAAAGGCCATACACGCATTTTACGCACGTGATACATACAAAATTTTATGCACTAACGGTTTTATAGCGCGAATTACAAACACTGACTTGAATTACAATGGTCTACACGTGTTCCATACGTTATGTTTACAATAATTATAAAGAGTTTCTTGTTTCATCATTTCTAGAAAAACGAAGAAATTTCAAAAAAAAAAGCAGTTTCGTGCCGTGGTTAGGAAACAACCTGTTCAAAATTATAGGGGCTAATGAACTTCTATAAAATTCCATCATCAATGTTTATGCCTGTCTTCAAAATTATTGTTCGTGACAATTATGTCGATACAATCATGAATGATAGACTTATATGAATAACATTCTAACCACGAGTGATATTTACAATTTTTCCACAATCATAATGAGAATGTTTTCATCAACTTACGTGTCAATCTCTATAAATTAAATAATTCTCTTTTTAGTACAATAGCCAGTAATACTGTCGGGCATATGATCGATCTAATGGATTTAACCTTTTGAGCGAATGGTCGATGTGTTAAGAGCGTTTGCTACCACCCAGGCGGCTTGGGTTCGATTCCCACCGCTACCACGGAGCTAAAGTGGTTCGAAATCCACTTTTTAAGCTGTAGGTCCCGAGTCTCCCTTGCTCGGGCAAGATCTGCCTCCTTCAACAACTGTTCATTAAACAAAATAACTCAGAATAACATAAAAATACTTACCTATATAATACGGAATTTCGTCGAACAAAATATAAAGCATAATATTGGCGGGTAATTTAACTTCAAGATATTCTTGTTTCTTGATAACGAATCGACAAGTCACGACCACGAAATAAAGAACAAAACAACTATACTCTGCTGATTCTGAAATGACATTGAATAACTGACCACTGTTCGACTGATGAACACATAAAGAAAATAGGAATATTAAAAATATTATACAGTGCTAGTCTAAAGTCCGTTCCCCCCCTACTAATTTTTGAACCACCTGGTATATCGCAACGAAATTTGGAAGGCTCAAATAGAAGATAAAAACCTACTTTTTCATTAAAAAATTAATAACTAGTCCATCGAAGTAACTTTTCATTTTCTTAGATTTGTAAAATAAATAAACAATCCTCGTGAAGCAACGAATACCTTTTTCTTTCTTTGAACTATGTGAAGGAAATTTCATATTTGCACTATCCACGATTTTCTCCGTTCAATGAAAAGTGATGAAGAACTTTTCATTTCTACTTAAAGTAAATTTATAATTATTAAGAATTCGTTATCTGGATAGATGCCCAATTTCACAAATTTCATTAATTACTGTTGTCAACTAGTTTCTGACGGCCAAACAGCCATAGCTACCTTGGATTACCTAGTGTAGATTAGGTCCAATAGTTCTTTAGAGGTATATGCTATTATTGTGAATATATTCGCCGCGATAGTTTGGAATTTTGATAATACTTATTTAATAGTAAGAATGCTAAGAATATTATTGGTGAAACATTTGTATATCAGATATTTATAGGATATTAGTTGCCAAAGAAATGAGAACTGGCTTTATGATAGGATTTTGTTATTATTCTGTCACTGTTGTTGCATGAAACTGTCGGTTGCCTAGCAACATCCGGTAAAAAAGTGCACTTTTTTACGCTTTTCCGTTTGATAATAAAATCGTATGTTGATAGTGAAATATTGTAATACTTTATGCACACAAACCACACAAAAAAGTGGACTTTTTTTGACAGTTGTAGAAAAACTTACTTGTAGACTACTTGTAGACTACAAGCCCATGTATCATTTTGGAGGAGGTCATTTGACCCAGCATGAAACATATTCAGAACTATGCTGCTATATAAAAAAATTACTTTAGGTACTTTGCCGTCAATTCTTGGTGGTTCAAATGACTGTAATAATAATTATAATAATTTTCCTGGCTTCCGGTCCCATTATTTTTTACGGCAGTAGGTTCTAGGAGATTATTATTTCATAATCCACCAACGTGAGGAATGAATGAAAGTAGTACAAGAATATTTTGTCGGAATGAAAAATTATCAATTTGCTCATTTGAGATATGTGAGCGCTTTGGGATGTGTAGCCTTTTTTTAAATTTGATCTTTTATTGCAGGATAAAAGTACCAAAACATTATTACTGTATTACCTCTTAGAATATGGATGATAGTAATACCGATGAATTCAAAAATAAGAAAGTACATCCACAATTAGAATCGAGCTACGTGGGTAACATATTTTTCGGGTAAGTTACTAGGAGATGAGGGGTTTTCGTGGTTTAGTAATTTTTTACGGCAAAATTAGAATTATGATAGGCACTCTACATATTTCAAAACTATCTTGATAAATTATCTTTATTGCGGACTTCCATTGTTTGGAATGTTTCTATGAGACCGAAGTTTCAGTTGGTTCAGTATATCCGATTGTTATCAAGTGTGTACTAACCGCCAGAGTAATGAGATCAAAGGACCCCGCACTTTTTATAGGTAAAATGTTTCCCGGTGAAATTGTCTGAATTTTTAGTATAATGTAGTATTCGATGTACTGATTGAACATGCAGAATCGCAAAGTTCGTTGATGGATAGATTTTGATATACAGGGCGTTCAAATTAAAAATCAGTAATTTTTATTTAATTATTTTTTCGGGATTTGAAAATGCCAACTGCATTTTTTTTTCGTTCTTATCATCACCGTACTTTCATATTACTAAATATCATTCAGATGGAGCAGATTATATCATTATGCACAGAGTGAAAAATGAAAACATTTTAGTAATGTCTGAAAATTCCATCATCATCATTTTGTACAGGGTGATTTGAAAAATTGCTGAAATATTTGGCCGGTTCTTTCGTACACGTCCTGTATATTCAAGTGAATCATCATCCTCCGAAGATAGCTGATACCGTATAAGTCCTAGGTGTATTTGGCTACCTTAATAGCCAGGCTTTCAAACCATTTCTTGTCTACGTTAGCGAATATTTGTGATGAGTAGCCCATAGAAAAATGTGTGGAAAACATAAATCAATAACAGGTCAATTCTAGAAAAATACAAACGTTAACCCATTAATCCATTAACTATGGCCAATTAGGAAAACATGTAGTTGTGTAGATTAAGGTAATTACCTCAGGACATATGAAGTTTCTCTCATTACTCTGGTGGTTAGTACACACTTGATAACGACCAAAGATACTGATCCGATTGCGTCTTGCTAATAGAAACATTCCAGGCAATGGAAGTCTGCATTAAAAGTAATCAATTTACGTTATTGTATAAAACTTTCATACATATTTTGAATAATTTTCACCCCTTATATTTCGGTTTTATGGCAGCCCTTCATGATGATATAGAATTTTGTCGAGCTCAGTTTATAATATTTCAGCAATTTTCAGTTGGGGATTAAGAATTTTATATAAAGGATGGAATAAAGAACTAGATGAAGACGACCTTTACCAACCCTTCGCAGAGCACGAATCTCAATTGTTAGGAGACCAACTTGAAGAAATATGGCAACAAGAGAAACTGCAGAATCAATCGAATCCTTCTTTGGCTCGTGCAATATGGAAGATGTTTCGAAAAGAAATAATGTGGCACGCGTTTTGGACATTTATTATGGAATTTGTTTTAAAGTGAGTAGTTGTCTATGGTTTTTATTGAAGTTACAATAATAAAGGGATCAAATATAATGGACACCAAATTCAACCAAGCATCCCTAGCACTGTCCGCCAAAAAATTTGATGAACATTTCAATAAAAATTTTAATGGAACCCAAATAATAATATGTCTACGGATTTTACTAAATGTTTACCAAATTTAGAATTCACGCATTTTCGACTTGCAAGCTATGTTAGCTTGCTCAAGTTAGGTCTGTGTGTAAAGTGCGAGCAAAAAACTAATTCACGCATTTTCGACTCGCAAGCGAGGCCCGATGGGCACAAGAACGTTGAAATAACGTTGTGAAATGGCTGAAAACCGAACGTTTTTTCAACGAAAAAGTGTCTCGTGTAACAACGTTATATTAAACCAATTGCTTACTAATTATCGCTTTATTTTCAATCAGGTTTTTTGAACGACGAAGATACTCAATAAAACAACATTGTTTTGATCTGATAAAAGGTTAAGGAACGTATCATAAACATTGGTAAATGAATCGCATAAAGCGAGTTTGATTAACAATTCTTTTTGAATTAACAAAACGATTGTTAAACGTATATTTAACGAGTTGTTGAGGAAGTAACGTTGAAAACACATCTTTTTAACGTATTCTTTCAACGTTGAAGATTACACTAAATTATTGTCGTTGAAATTTTCAACCAGAAACGTTTATTTAACCAATGCCACGTTTATAACACGTTTGATAAACGTACGTGTGCCCATTGCGAGCATTTTCGGCAATTAAAATTTGGTGAACATTTAGCATATTTAGACAACAAAAGTTATTTTTAGGAACAAATAATGTAAGAGACTAGCATGGTGTATTTGGTTGTCGCTCTAAGATTGTGTATTTTCTTGATTTTGGTGAGCATTTAGTATTTTTGGGAAACAATTTTTTTTTTAAATTGGGTAAATTTGGTAGACTGTTAAATGCCACCGAATAATAAGTAACAGACCATGGTTTTCCATTTCAATTAAAATTGATAGTTTGTCAAATCCGAGATACAGTAAAACCAACTCAGCTTGAGACGGAATTACTTGCTGCGCACTTGTCGGACAACGGATTATAATCCGTAATAAGTCACTTAGCATGAGCGTACATCGCAAATTAAAGTTATCTAAATGTTAAATGAAATTAGTTTCCCTGTACTTGAAGAGATTTGTTACACGTTTTCGTTAAATAACCAAGAAGAGCAGGACCCATTAAGACACTCAACGAGCTTTGATCGTATCTTGGCATTATAAGCCTCTTTCGATGATTCGATTGTCTCCTTGCAGATGTTTCTTGCTTCAACATATTTCGATATCTGGATTTTTCAACCATCGACGGTATCCTGCGTGCTTGATAGGCCAGTAGAGATAGACCTTAAAAATCAAAAATTTAACAATAGTTCCAAAAGTTTTCAAACTTTGGCCAAGTGGATGATACATCGAGAGAGCAATAAATCTCAGTTTGCAACCTCTTCTGAAGTAGGCAACGTTGTCAAAATTGGAATTAGCTTGAATTTTGCTGTATAACTACTCGTTCATGAACCAAGTTTGTTACCAATTTAAGTGTACGGAATATTTTCTTTATCAATAACTTGTTTCTCAAAGACTCAAAGACTAACGCGGAACTCTCACTTCCAAAAAATCGCGCATAAATCCACCATTACACTCGGAATGTGTGGCAGAATGTGCGGAAAAAACTGAGGGCTCAACCGTAAAATGACCCTATGGTTATACACGATGGTCGTGAGACCTATGATAACCTACGGGTCGGTGGTGTGGTCGACAAAAGCACAGCAGACGGGGATCATTAGGCTATTAAATGGCATCCAGAGGCAGGCATGCCTGAGGGTGACAGGAGCCATGAGAACAACTCCTACGGCTGCAATGGAGGTCATACTGGACCTGCCACCACAACACATACACGCCCAAGGAGAAGCAAGGTCCGTGACACACAGACTAATGCAGGGTCAAGCTCCAATAAGCCAGAAGCACGGAGCTGACTACCGGAAGCTACATGAGGAACTGAGGGCAGACCCAGTGATGGGAATGCCAACGGACGCGATGGTTCCCAAATACAGCTTCAAAAAGAACTTCAAAATACTGATACCAGACAGAAAGGACTGGGAGAATGGGCCACCTGTGAATGCAAGATCGGTCTGGTATACAGACGGGTCAAAGACAGATAACGGAGTCGGCGCAGGAGTTTACGGGGCAAAGCCAAGGATTAACATCCAGCTTAGCCTTGGAAAATACGCCACAGTGTTTCAAGCAGAGGTAATGGCTATACAACACTGTGTCGGAGAAATACTGAGACGAGAGATAAGGAACAAAACAGTGGCCATCTACTCCGACAGTCAAGCTGCCCTCAAGGCAATTCCCACCAAGTCAAATCAAGACTGGTCTGGGACTGTTTGTGTGATCTGACCGAGGTGGGTAGTCGTAACAATGTGACCCTAGCTTGGGTGCCAGGCTACGAGGGACACCTGGGCAATGAGCGGGCCGACACACTAGCCAGAGAAGGCTCTTCGGCAGCGCTCATTGGTCCGGAACCCTTCTGCGGCGTAGCAAAATCCACCACAAAAGCCCACACCAAAGAGTGGGTACAAAACAAATCTCAAGGGTGGTGGGAAACCCGACCAGGATTGAGACAGGCCAAGGAGTTCATCAAAAGACGCTCGCAAAATTCACGACGGAACTCCTCAGCTATAAAAGGAGGATCGTCAGACAAGTAGTAGGTCTCCTGACAAGCCATTGTAGGCTTAACAGACATATGAATATTATGCAATTTGCAGGTTCTGCCAGGAAGAAGAGGAAACCGCAATACATGTAATGTGCCAGTGCGAAGGACTAGCAAGGGTGCGGTTTCTACAACTTGGAGATGAAAAACCAAGAGCGGAAAGCTATCTCGAGAGGCCATTATCAAATCTGCTCAGTCTGATGAAATGGACGAAGCTAGATGATGTGCTATAAGCAATCGGAGCCTCCACAATAGATCTGAAAAGGTCGCAGTGGATTAGGCCAAGGGGCCAGCTCCCTTGTAACATCTAACATCTATATATGTTTCTCTTTGATATACCACAAGAAACATTTCCAAACGTTCTACAAACTTGATACATCGGAAAAAATTCCGAACACTTGTACAGATTTGCAACCTTTTACGTAGACCGGAACGTATTTTTTTAATTCGTGATCATTTGGTCTCGAAATAATTACAAAAGTATTGAAACTGAGTTACAAATTTTGAAAACATCTATTCTGATGCATTAACAAATTTGCAACCTTCTGCACTTCACGCAATTTGGAAAAAACTAATTATTTGAAAATAGGATTTTCAAAGCCATTAAAAAGCTTATTAATCCTTGGCTCGCACAAGTTTCTACTTTTGAGGTCTGGGGGCGACAGCTGAATGGAAAAAACAATTTTGACAACAATTTTGACAATAACTAAATGGAGCTACACCTGATAATCGTCCTCGTCAGAATTCTTTACACAGTAGTTTATGGCCATGAAAGGTTCAGACAAGGCTTCAATAATGTAATGTTATAGTCGAGATTCAATAACAATTGTGGCAACTTTTTGTTTCAGGTTATCCCAACCGATATTTTTAGGAAAACTCATGACCTACTACGAGCCAAATCAAACCTCCGTAACACCAAACGAAGCATACCTATATGCAACCTGCATTGTGTTCACCTCTTTTATGTATGTCCTGATAAGCCACACGTTCTATATGGACGTGCAGCATCTAGGAATGAAAGTGAGAATAGCGTGCTGTTCGCTGATTTACAGAAAAACTTTGAAATTGAGCAAAAGAACTTTAGGAAAAACCACTATCGGACAGATGATCAACATGTTATCGAACGATGTCAACCGTTTTGACACTTGCTTCAGAAACCTGCATTACTTGTGGGCTGCTCCTGTTGAAACTCTAGTGATAATGTATATGCTTTTCAACGTCGTTGGACTCAACGGACTCGCTGGGTTCTCAATTCTACTTTTCTTCATACCATTCCAAAGTGAGTATTTTGGTATTTGTTGTAAAATATTGACTAATAATGATATGTGCCTCATATCATAGGATTGAGTAAGGTTTTTCTGGACTTCCATCCCAATGGGCATACGCACGTTTTTCAAACGTGTCATAAACGAGGCATTGGTTGAATAAACGTGTCTGGTTGAAAATTTAAACGATAATAATTTAGTGTAATCTTCAACGTTGAAAGAATACGTTATAAACATGTGTTTTCAACGTTACTTCCTCAACAACTCGTTAAATATACGTTTAATAATTGTTATGATAATTCAAAAAGATTTTAATCAAACTCGCTTTATGCGATTCATTTATCAATGTTTCTGATACGTTCGTTAACCTTTTATTTGGTCAAAACAATGTTGTTTTATTGAGTATCTTCGATGTTCAAAAAGACTGATTGAAAACGGCAATAAAGCGATAATTAGTAAGCAATTGGTTTAAAATAACGTTGTTACACGCGACATTTATTCGTTGAAAAAGCGTTCGGTTTTTAGCCATTTCACAACGTTATTTCAATGTCCTTAGGCCCATTGGATATTGTCTGAAGAAACAAAGAACTTCAATTTCTGCAAATTCATAAATAATAATAACAAAAATGATAATACTGAAAGGCACTGGTGGATTCTGCGGTGGCAATAATTTTCAGAGTCGATATCGACTTCAATGCCACAGCGAAATTCAAACTCTTTCAATAACTATTTTTTTTATTTTTATTTCTCGGGTTTTCGCGACTTTTTTCGAAAGGGGAGTAAAAAAACCCAACCACAATGTTTTTTCGTAATTTTCTATGTCAAAAACCATTGGAATTTTTTTCAAATTCTAACGCGTTCTCTATCTATAGCTTATGATTTTGTGGGATTTTTTATAATTTGTTTTCTATCCAGCTTTCAAAGGTGAGCATTTTCAACTATTTCATCGGATTTCTCCGACTTTTATTTCGCAGGTTTTCGCAACTTTCCACGAAAAGAGGGGAGGGGGCGAGTCCACTAACTGACATTTTTTCCTCATAATTTTCCATGTCCAACACTGTTGGAAAATTTTCCGAATCCCTTTGCGTTCTCTATCTAGCTTTTGAGGGGGCAGGGAGGGAGGTGAATTTTTGAAACCATATTATTCGACGGTCAGATATTTTTCACTATTTTTATGGATTTTTCCGATTTTAATCTTCAACTTCTTTAGAGAAGAGGGAGGAGCGAGCCCCGGCCAACAATTTTTTTCAAAAATATTTCCGAAACCCTATGCGTTCTATATCTAGTTTTCGGGGGGCAGGGGCGGGAATTTTTTAACATTAATGTATTGCCATCGGAACTGAACCAACTTCTAAAATTCCAACATAGGATAGGAAGAAGTGGTTCTAAATCAACTTGCAAAATTTTACCCAAACTAACACACCCACACACACACTAACATTGCTACTTATATAAACGATTTTAAAAATTCGTCCAGCTTTATGATGTAGAGAACTTTTAAGGTAGAGACTGAATTAAACAGTGCGGTCCATAGGTATGGAATAATTCATTTTTAGCGTTATTATGTATTTTATCACAAAATCCTGAAACAATTAAATTTTTATCGTTAATTTGACAATTCACAGTATGAAAATATTACCCCTTTCTTGCACCCCCTCTGAAGAGAAGGGGGTCGTGTGGCATCTCGTTCGAAAGGGATTTTCATTATCTGTTCAGTAATACTAAGTTTTTCATATTTGGTGCAACCATAACTGAGAAAATTTGTTATTAAAATTTTAAAATATTGACACTGAAAATTATCTATCCGTTGAAAAAACCTGAACAAGATCATATATATCTTAATACAAAAATTCCAATGAAACTAACAGTACTTTGTGATTCAGATGTTTATTTAAATTGGAGTTTTTTCTCGATTGAAAGTAAACCCTGATTTTTTTTACTGATAATATTTATTTCAGTGCTATTGGGCAAATTAACAACCATTTTCCGACAAAAAACAGCCACCAAAACAGATGAACGAGTAAGACTGATGAGTGAGATCATAAATGGTATTCAGGTTATCAAGATGTATACTTGGGAAAAACCATTCTCCAAGTTGGTAGAGTTCATAAGAAAGTATGTATCGTTCATTGTCTATCAATTAGGTAGATATTAGATATTCACTTCACAAACAAATTGTTTGTAATCTACTCCATGTACTGTAGCATCAATTTTTTTTCAGGGCTGAAGTGAAACAACTACAGTTGTCGCTCTACATAAAGGCTTTCCACATCACGTGCAACAAGTTCATCACCAGACTGTCAGTATTCCTGTGCATTGTGTCCTACACTTACACGGGACATAGAGTAAACGCAAAGTTCGTATACGTCATTTCGTCGTTTTACAGTATTCTAAAGTCTTCGATGACTTCAGATTTCCCACAAGGCGTCAGTCAATTGGCGGAGGTGTGTGTAACTTTGCACAGAATCGAACAGTTTCTGCTTTTCGAAGAAGTGCACCAGAAGGATTTCAAGATATCCACCAAAGCACCAAAGAAAATTCACACCTCTACCCCTCTCTTTAACGCATCTAACAAAAAATCAGTCGGTGTCTATCTCCAATATGCTTCAGCGAAATGGTTAAGCAGCCAAGACGACAACACCATAGCTAATATAAACTTCAACGTGGGCCCAAAACAACTAGTGGCCATTGTTGGCGCAGTAGGCTCTGGGAAATCTTCCTTACTGCAGGCTATCATGAAGGAACTGCCTCTGACTGAGGGTAAGAAGGATGTAGTCGGTAAAATATCGTATGCGTCTCAGGAGCCCTGGTTATTCGCTGGTTCCATCAAGCAAAACATCCTTTTTGGGGAGGAATGGGATTCGAAAAAGTACGATAGGGTAGTCAAGGTCTGCGCCTTGGAGAGAGACTTTTCCATTCTACCGTTCGGAGACAGGAGTCTGGTTGGAGACAGAGGCGTCACTCTGAGCGGAGGGCAAAGAGCTAGGGTTAATTTAGCCAGAGCGGTGTACAAATCTGCTGATATCTACATACTGGATGACCCACTCTCCGCGGTCGACACCCACGTTGGCAAACAACTCTTCGACGACTGCATCTGCGGCTATCTCAAAAGTAAATGCACAATCCTCGTCACGCATCAACTACAATACCTGAAAAACGTGAGTAGGATATACTTGATGGAAAACGGCACGTTTGCGACGTATGGCACCTACGAAGAAATCCGAAACTCCTCGATGGATTTTGCGAAGTTGTTCAAACACCACGTTGATGAAGAAGACATCGATGATACGATCGATGAAGATTGTTCGGAAACCAGTCACCTCCAGAACCTGACAGATGATGAGCCAACAGAGATCAAGGAGTATAGGAAGACTGGAAGTATTTCTTACAGAGTATACAAGGCGTATTTCAAGGCAGGTGGCGGTTTGTGTTGCTTTATCTTTGTTCTCATCTTGTTCATCCTCACCCAACTTGCAGCGACTGGAGCGGATTATTTCGTCAAATTTTGGTAAAATCGACAAATCATTCGTTTTTTTATAATTATGAATATATTGTTACAGGGTCAACCTTGAACAAAAATTTTACGAGAAGGAATACAAAAACAATACATGCGTTCAATCGTACCTAGATGACGTAATAATGGAAGAACAGTTTACCGTTATTTGGAACTGTCAGGAGAACGACAGTTTTGACAGAGGTTTTTACACAACAAATAACTGTATTTTAATTTACTCAGCGATAATTTCCGCAATCATAGTAGTCACGATTGGTAGATCGATTTCATTCTTCAGGTTGTGTATGAAAGCCTCTGTAAGGCTTCACAATACCATGTTTGCCAATGTATGCAACGGGTCGATGTTTTTCTTCAATACCAATTCGTCAGGGAGGATTTTAAACAGATTCTCCAAGGACATGGGTTGCATCGATGAGACATTGCCTAGCTGCGCCATAGATACATTGCAGGTAATTGTTTTCATCCACTATATTATATCGTGTAAAATAATAAATATTTAGAGAATAGCCTATACATTACCTACACATCTAAAGATGTTATTTTTATTTCTTAGAGCATCTGAAAAAAAGCTTAGACTTTCTATTTTTTTTTCAATTATTTTTTATTCTTGTAAAATAATCCAACCTCAACTACTCTTTGTAGATCGCTTTAAACGTTATGGCTGTTAACATCATTATAGCCACCGTCAATCCATGGATACTACTACCCACGTCAGTGATGGTCGTCATATTTTATCTGTTCAAAGTCGTCTATGTATCTTCCAGTAGAAACGTCAAAAGAATGGAAGCAACATGTGAGTTCGTTAACTTTCTGTCCGTTTTTGGTAACATCACTAATACAACAAACCGATGTTTTTTATAGCTCGCAGTCCTGTGTTTTCACACATCCACGCATCTCTTCAGGGTTTACCGACTATAAGAGCTTTTGGGGCTCAGGAAATTCTCCGAAAAGAGTTCGATCGTCACCAAGATATGCACAGCACAGCGTATTACATGTTCGTATGCTGCAACAGGACGTTTGGATTTTGGCTGGACCTCATTTGTGTTGGATACATATCATTGGTGACCCTTAGCTTTTTCTTCATGGGAAACGGTAGGTTGAACCTTCAGAATATATCGAAAAGAAACAATTATACTATAGACCAAGCAATAGAAGTTTTTTCACCCACAAAATATAAGATGCAAATGTCCTAAGCTCATTTTTATAAAATAGTTCGTTAATGAAAATCCTGGTTTTCGCCCCATCAAAATCGCTTTGTAGATTTTTTTAAACAAAAAATTGTGAAAAAAATTACAGCTTTTTTGTTTTTTTGCAAAAAACTTTTGTAGAGAATTATTAAACCAACAACTTTTTTTTTGTACGACCGGATCGGTGCATTTTCCTCTAAGAAAATCCGGAAAAGCTTCAAAAAAGAGACCATTTTTCAAAATTCACAATTTTTATAAATATGGAACTGAACAAACAATATTTCGGAAACTGATAGTTAATGACATGTTATTCAACTCTGCGCGAGATGTTTACAAATACAGCCTCCGAAACGTCAACTATTTTCAAAAAAAGAGAAGTATTCTTTGTTAATTCGATCTCATTTTTTCAGATAGGCAAATTCAGTGTAGGGTACGTTACTGTCAAAAATTAATTTCTTTCAAGACAGCAGTCTTGTGAACGCAGTTACTTATCGGGCAAATTAATTAATTTGCTCTGCTACACTTGTACAGATTTCTTTGAATTACTATTTTTTCATTTTCAGATTGTGGAAGGTCATAAACCCAAAAAATCATGTCAAGAATCGGATTTCCTCCACAAAATCAAACTTTCAATCAATATGTTTACAAGCTTTTAGCCATAAACCATTGAACTAAAGAGTAAAAAAATAATATTGAGTGTATGACAACGAAAAAATTTTAAAAATTTTAATATTTTCCTAAAATATTTTATTTATATAATATATAATGACGTTCCACTCCTGAAGCTTTCAAGAAAATATTTTAATTTTCAAGGGTTCTTTGGTTTCATACACTTTATATTCTTTGAGGTAAACAGTTTATGAATAAACACTTGTTTTGAATAGTTTTTTTTAAGTTTATTCATTTTAACATTAGGATTTGTTTAATTATCTGTCTAAATCTGCAGAAACTTTTTTTCGAGTTCTTACGTTCTCTATATAGCCATCAAGGGGTGACATTTCTTCATATGTTTTGTTGCACGGTCTGATGTATTTTACAATTTTTGCTGATTTCATTTTTGCAAGTTTTCACAACTTTTTCCTTTTTTCCTTTTCTCCTACTCGTTCTCTGGTGAGCCTCCATGGGGCCGGGCGGTACATTTTTTTCTTCAATTTTCTTTTCGATGATTCGATATTTTGCAGAATTTCTATGAACTTTTTCGATTATATTTTTGCGAGTTTTCGCACCATTTTTCTTGTAGTCTTCCATAGAAATTTTTTCCGTAATTTTCCACGCCCGAATTCTTACGCGTTGCCTATCTGGCCTTCAGAAGTGCAGGGGGTGAAATTGTTCTATATCAAATCATTTGAATGTCCTATGTATATCACAATTTTCACGGATTTTTCCAATTTCATTTTAGCGAATTTTCGTAACTTTTTTCGAGGAGTGGTGTTCGAGCCCCCCGACCCAGATTATCTGTTTCGGAGTAATATTCAACGTACCAAACCATCGGGAATTTTTTTGAATTTTTATTCGTTCTCTATCTATAGAAGGGGGCAGGGGAGTATTTCTTATCGAAATAGATGTATGGTCATCAGTTCTTGATAGGTGTTTCAGCTCAATCGGATACCAGCATGTGCTTCAAAGATGGATTGCAAATTTTGACCCAGAAAGACAGACAGAACGACACACGGAGAGACAGACAAAGCCGAGGAAGTAGTTGTTTTCTGTTAGATATTACAAATAAATCACATTTTCCATTTTTCAATTTTCATGGAGACTGTTCAACAGAAAATGATCAGTTGATCCAGGTCATTTTTGGCAATCAAAACCTAGCTAAATACGTGTGATAGTTCGTTGGCCAATGGCAGTGCCAGATTTATACTCACTTAAGCCAGGGGCTAGTTCACAAGATGCCGCCGCCAAAAATTACGAAATGACGAATCAAATAGTAATATTTATTATAACATGAATAATTATTACATTCTAAAGATCCAGATATCACTTCTTTATACTCCTCTTAGCGATTCTCCTCTTGTTTCTGCCTGCATTCTGTTTAGCTTCGGAAGCAGCCGTCTCTGCTTTCTTAGCAGAATTTCTAGTTTTTGCCAAATCAGCTTTGGCGACTTCCAGCTGCTTAGTGAACTGCTCTAACCGAGCCTTAGCTGCCTCCAGGAGTTGGTCTTTTTCGTTGAGCTGCTGGGAAATACCTTCATATGCCTGTTGAGCATTTGCAGCGTTGACTCTAGCCATTTGAAGGGACGTTTGAAGGAGTTTGAGCTGTGATTGAGATTCTTGATTAGCTTTGTTGGCGAATTGGGCAGTTTGTTGGAGTTGCTGGAGGCTTGAAGTTTCCTCGCTGAGCACTATCTCTGCTTCCTTAAGCTCTTTCTGCAGCTGTTCCACTAGATCCTCCTTTCCCGATAGAGCAGCTTCGGCAGCTTTAGCCGCTTCCATCGCTTTTCCCGCCAACTGTTCTTTGACTTGCTTGGCTGCTTGTTGACCGGCCTGTTGTTGAGCATCTTCGGCAGCTTTGGCTTCCTGCGCAGCTTTTAAGGCGATGTTCGAAGCGTCCCCGCACTTTGCTCCGCTCCTGCCTGACAAAGATGATATTTCGTCTTTGTTGGCCGTGGGACCTTCCCCGTCCTTTTCGGCGCAGGATACAAGTAATATGCACGCTAACAGGGCGAGAGTGGTAACTTTCATTCGGTTGCCATCATTTTTCATTCTAGAAAGGTTCTGATAAGGTATGACAGTATCATTATTTCAATTTGACATTATATGCGACGTTCAAATTAGGTATATTTATTTTACAAACTTAAGGCTGATTCATGAACTTGACGTTCCGCTCGCCTTTCGCCGTTGGGCTTGACGTTGGCACCGACGCAATACAGAATCGTTGACGTCATATATGAATGATCTTATGTGCAATTTAGTGTATTGAACTGGTAAAGGAACGGCGAAGGCAAACGGCAACGGCATACGGAACGTCAAGTTTATGAATTCACCTTTAAACTCAACAACAAATTCGATTTTTTCTTAATAGAGCACTCTCAGCTGACGTCACAACATGGCGGTCATAGGGGGACAAACAAAGCATTCGACATTTGGTGAATTAATTATCACAATGATTTCGAAGATAATTGACCAGAAAGATTCACGTAGCCTTATGGAAAATTGATTCAATAGGTTTGTTTTTGTTCAGTTTGGTTTGTTTGTCCCCCTATGACATTGTTCCGAAACTGTCATATTACGTCACTGACAGTGCTCTATTGGATTTTTTATGCGAACCCATCATTGGCATCATCAACATTCTTCTGTTTATTCATTTCTTGTCGTTTCCAGAATGCGTTTTCCATAAATTTTCAACTTAGATAACTACTAGCGCAACGAGACACAAGATGTATTTTTGGATTTTTGGATTTAAATGATGAAATTTCGATAAAAAATTCGTGTTTCGACAAAAAAGTCGTAATTTCGAGGTAAATTTCGAAATTTTTAAATAAGAGTTGAAATTTCGAATAAAAAAATCGACATTAGTGTATGTCCATCCAAAAATGTTGAAATTTTAAAAGAGAAAACTTCTAAGCTGAGGTCGAAATTTCGAAATATTTCTGTCGGTCGCACATAAAATACTTTTATGCACTAGCGGGCGTTAAATCACACTTTACCGCCCGGTTCAGTGAGCGTAAAGTGACACTTTACCGCCCGCGGGCGCATTATGGCCCGCGGGCCATAACTCTCAACTTGTCTATATTTACACATCATTTCATGCAAGACCTAACACGAATGAGAATAATTTCAGTTCAATAGAGAAATTCTCTTCCTAACATTTCTCCATAATCGAAATTGTTTCATACATAACGTATTAAACCTGTAGACCATTGTGTAGTTCAAGTCAGAATTTGTGATTCGCGCTATAAAACCGCTAGTGCATAAAATTTTGTATGTATCACGTGCGTAAAATGCGTTTATGGCCTTCGGCGTGTGATGGCCCTCGGTTAACGCCACCGGGCCATCATCCACGCCGCAGGCCATGAACGCCTACTTTACGCCCTTGATACATAAATAACTATTGATTGAATGTTATGACTACGCAGCGAATCATAAGACAATGCTGGTAGAAACTACCTAATATTTCCTTCACGGGAGTGCAAGAGGTTAGATATAAATATGTATATTTCTAGGTAACAGTTATTGTTCCAAATCATATTTTTTCCAGAAACATATGGAGGAAACGTCGGTTTAGCAATTACTCAGGCCATTAGCCTAACTGGAATGTTCCAATGGGGAATGCGTCAGTGGAGCGAACTGGACAACTCGATGACATCCGTGGAGCGAGTAGTGGAATACAACGAAATGAAACAGGAATCAACCGAGGAGAAAAAGCTGCCGCCGAGGGCCTGGCCTGAACACGGCACCCTGGAGTTCCAGTCGGTTTACCTCAGATACGCTACCAACGAGCCTTACGTCTTGAACAACCTCACGTTCAAAATCAAGCCCAAGGAGAACGTTGGAATAGTGGGGAGAACGGGAGCCGGCAAATCCTCTTTGATTTCCGCCCTCTTCCAGCTGGCCAAAATCGAAGGAAAAGTGTTGATAGACGGAATCTGCACCAGCGATATACCCTTGAAGTGTTTGCGATCAAAAATAGCTATCATACCCCAAGAGCCGGTACTTTTTTCCGGGACGCTGCGCTCCAATTTGGATCCTCTGGACGAATATCATGATCTACAGCTATGGAATGTTATTGAAGAAGTGGAACTCAAAGGTACAGATTAATTGTGATTCATTATTATGTAATCACAGTGTATTCAAAACAGTATCATTTGTAACGCTCTTCCGTCATTATAGGTCATTTTTGCCTTACCTGCTGCTAAAGGTTGGGATGTTCACAAAGGATCGATTAAAGAATAATTTGAGAGTCTTTAAGTGGAAATCCTTTACAGTGGTGTCAGAGGTGGGATTTACAGTTGTGTATTTTGAGAAAAATGTTTCGAGTTTTATGTTGAACAGTGGGATGCTTAACGGTAGTATAAACTGATACACTTCTCGCGTGAAAAAATGATAATAATTGACTGGTGGCCTGTGAAACTAACGTTCGCGTGGAAAATCAAATGGATCGAAAAGAAGTTGTGTAAAATAGACTGCTACCCCGATCAAAAGGCTTTCGAGAAGAGTTCGACTCGTCTATCTCAAGGTAGTAGAACTTAAACATAAGCTAGAGGAGAGAGAGTTGAAACAACTGGTGAGAAGGTACCCAGGAGAAACTTTCAAACGGATTGATTGCTGAAGGAGAAGACCTCGAAACTTGTTCATTCGAAGTTTCTGGAATCGAATTGAGTACGATAATGAAAGCAAAACTTCTAGAAAATTCGGGTAGTTTAATGGAAGAACTTCAAGAAAACTCTAAAAATCTGGAAAACAAGCTTCTAGAAAATTCAAAGATTCTGGAAGACAAACATCTCGAAAATGCAGAGGGTTTAAAAAAAGAACTTTCTGATGTGACGAATCGTTTAGAAGAAAGAATGGGCACCGTCGAGACAGAGATGGAGAAAATCAAAGAGGAAATGGGATAAATTGAAGGCAACAATCAGTGATTGTGTGTCACGTCGACTTCATCACCATTATTGTTGAAATAAAGCCTGAAAATTAAAGGGGAAAGGACAAAGGTGACCGGAAGTTATCGACCAAATACAATAATGTATTTCACAGCAAATATAAAACATTGGCAATGAGGACATGATATCTGATGGTGGAACATATTTTCGATTCATTGATTGATTGATTTTGAGCTTTTTATTTGAAAGTACATTCATTCTGTCCCATACAACTACAGAATTAGTGAAAATATTCAAAGTTTTTGAAACATATGTATTCAATATTACAGGTATGGTTTGTGATATGCAGTGGGGTTTAGAAAGCAGAATAGGAGAGGGTGGATCAAATTTGAGTGTTGGTCAACGACAGTTGGTATGTTTGGCGAGAGCTATATTGAAAAACAACAAGATCCTCGTGTTGGACGAAGCCACAGCGAACGTAGATCCTAAAACAGATTCATTGATTCAGTCTACGATCAAGAAAAAATTCGCAGATTGCACTGTTCTGACTATTGCACACAGGTACGTTTCACCGAAAATTTCGGAATGATTGTCAGATTGTCATGTTGGTAGCCATGATGCTGTCTATCTATTCATTATATTCTATTCTAAGGGTTTTCCTACAGAAACCACAGACGTGCTGTGACACTTTTGTTTCTGACTTTTGTATTTTTCCTTGGATTTAGCTACACCGTATTCATAAGTCTGAAACAAGTGTACACAGTTACTTTTCCAACTGGGGATTAACCCGAACTACTATGCCTCAAATATATTTCATACAAATTAAACTAGCTAGTCTGTTTCAATATTCTTCGATTCTATTGTTTGTTACCCATAGTAAATAAACATTCAAAAGTATTCCAGCTTTTCTTTCTAGTTGGATCAGTTTTCTTCACATTGATTTTTTTTTCTATTTTCGATTTTGTCGAAATATTGGTTTTCATTCATTATTTCAGCAAATACTAGTTTCCAATTGAATCGAAAAACAACCTCAGCATTTGATGGGAGATGAGAAATGGCGCTGAATAAATACTTCAGTATTTATCTTAGGAGTTCCCAACAAATGCTGAAGTTTTCGATTGGGAACTAGGAAATTCAGCTATGTAATCAAACAGCATTGCAAAGTCGTGCTTGTAGAAAGCCAAGTCACGGACAGATATAATTCAACGGTCACAAAGGACAGTAACTGTTTTCTGTTGTATACTTGCCGATGAATTATTTATCGTTTAGGTTTTTTCGCAGAAGATTGGATTATAAAACTCATTTTTCATTGTTAATTATTGGTCTTTTGTCAAGAAGTGTTCATTTTCAATCTATATTTTTTGTTTGTTATTCAGGTTACACACCGTTATGGATTCAGATAAAGTGTTGGTGATGGATGCAGGGTCTGCTGTGGAGTTTGATCATCCCCATTTGTTGTTAAAAAATTCTGAAGGAATATTCTTTGGTCTGGTAAAAGAGACTGGAAAAGCGATGGCAGATCATCTAACTGAAATTGCAAAAAAGGTACTCACATATGTTAGAGTAAGAGCCCAGGGCCCCCAGACATACTCTATTTTCTGAATGACAAAATGTGATGCCTCGAGTAGTGTTCATATGTACGTTGAACGCCCGCAAACCCGTTAAGTTGGTTAGACTGCCAATTCACAGATACGAGGTGAGAAAGATGAGTAAAAACTTATCTTATCTTAATCCTGATGGTTGATTTGTATATATATTTCATAAAATACTATTACAAAATAATATTGAATACTGCCAGACACTTTCCGCCGGCCATAACTTCCGCTAGACTCAACTTATATTCTGACGCGTGGTTTTTAATATTCCTTCAGCCAGAAAAATAGTAAAGGCCAAACACCCCACCAAAAAAAAAAATTACGATGATTTCCCTTTTGTTTCATCCTACTTTCCTCGATACGGGTTCGGGAAAGGATTCGATCTCTTTCATATTTCCTCGACATGTTCTACAGAGGTTTGTAGTTTCTGAAAAGGATCGGAAAATGATAACCGGATTTGCAGAAAATTTTCTGATAAGTGTCGATTGATATTCTAAAACACGGATGAAAACGAAACCGATGATCGAAATTGAATTTCGAAAAATGCAATCGATAGAGGATGGATATACCAACAAATCTTACCGCGTTGATATTTTCTCTAAAATGACCGGAAAACAGGAAAATTCAAAAACTACGAAATAAAAAATTCCATTTTGGATAATAAGAAATTACTCGAAAACGGTCGATATTATTCCAATTCACCAAGACAACTTTTGACCGCCTTTGGAAAAAAATTTAATTGAATTTTTGTCCTCGAATCAATAGTCCGGAAGTTATTTTTAAAAAATCTACAAAATATGTATATAAATTGTTTCTTCTTTCAAATCGGAAAAAATCGAACTAACGAAAAAATTGAAATTTTTTCTTACAAAAAGTATTTACTAAATGAACTCTATCGACCTTCCATACTTGATTTCTCCGAATTCATTAACAGAGCAGGGAAAAAATAAAATAAAGAAAAGTAGGGTCTTGGATTTTTTTTATATATAAAAGCACCAAAATCTCAAAAACTAAATGAGATATCAAAAATTGTGTACGAACAATTTCATTGTACTAGTTAGTACTACAAAAACTATGTTTGAAATAGTCCGTTATGTAACAAAATATATAAATTAGCCATCAAAATTTAAGATAAGTTGATCCTATTTTTACTTACCTTTCTCACCTCGTATCTGTGGATTGGCCGTCTAACAACTTAGTGGGTATGAGGGCGTTCAATGTACATATGAACACTACTTAAGCCCCACATTTTGTCTTTCAGAAAATAAAGTATGTCTGGGGGCCCTGGGCTCTTGGATTATTGGATTATGTTGATATCTAAAATATGATCCGATATTTCAGTGTTTGTTTTTTTTTTCAGAATTTCATGTTAACGCACAAATGAATAGAATGGATATTTTACAATGAATAGAAATCTAATGGCATTTCATTGCGATATTATATTTATTGGTTTTTAAACCACTGTTATTGTTGTTTTAGTTATTGAAATTTAAGATTTTATAATGTTTTTATATGAGAATTTGTACATATTACAACTTTATTTTATTAGAAATAGTTTTTGTTTATTTTTCCCAGGAACGCACGTAATTGAGACAATAGTTATGGTTGAACGAGTAATTGCAAGATTATACAATCTGTTCGCATTTTACGTAAAACCATAATCACCGTTGTGAAATTATTGGTTTAATATAAATCATTTCGTTAGAACAAAAAAACTACAAATGTAGCTACTGATCTCTCCAACGAAAAAAATTTATGGATTTTATTGAAGATATTTTCCACATTTTGGTGAAATAATAACTATAAAGTTATACTTTGGAGACACAGTGCACTTCAAGATAAATGTGGTTATTTTAATAAGTTTCATTGAATCTAACTGACGCTGGTTTACTACAAGTATCTATATCAGCAGCCACAATCCTTGTACCAGAACGTGTATAATAATAAACACGAAAGTTATCATAAAATAAAAATAGATTATAAATAATGCTGCCTTTCGCAAATCCATATCCATATTATGGACCACGAGGCCCACAAGCCAGGTGCAGATTTCAGTCAGCTATTTCCTCTTGGGCGATAACTTGTGAAATACTTTAGAGAGTTGTGTAGCTGCTTTCTGTAACAACTGGCAAATTTGAATCAATGCTGGTGAGAGGTGGCTATCTGTATACTAGTTCCACGGTTCTGCTGATCATCAGCTGGTTAGGACGGAGAGCTAATGATCTACAATAATTTCAAACTGTAAAATAACTACTTTTAGCTGAACTTTGTTCTATCAATCATCCATGGCTGTATCTTTACGGAAGTCTTTAGGAGACTTGTTCGAGCTTGAAATGACGACGGCTTTACTATTTAACGTGTGATCCCAAGCACGGTCGAGAATTTCTACTAAAAATGTTTGTCTGAGTATGCCAGTCATCCATGCAAACTAGTTGCTTAACAAAAACATCTCAGCGATATCGCTTTCTTGCTTATATGCAAAGTGAGGTACATTTGTACGTCACTGTTACCAACTGGGGATGCTGTGACCACAGATCTCAATAGTGTCAATCTGAGGCAGAATATGTGAAATTGGGAAGCTCTTAGCTGGTATATCACATTAAGACATCGTCAAGAAGGCCCCAAATAGAAGTTAATAAGATTGTACTGTGAGTAACAATTCTCTTCACTCAGGTGATTCGAAACTTGGATTGTGAAGCACTTTATTGTTTTCGATACTATTTAGTGTTAACTGGGACAACTGCTCGACAACAAGCTATATATATTTGTATTTTATCGTCTACAACCCTTCGAAGGGGTTAATTAAAATCTAATTGAAGTTCGTGCTTATGAAATTATAAATTATGCATTGACTGCTTCCTGAACATGACACGTTTCATACGGAAGGTATGAAGCGAAGGGCATTCCAGTTATTCATTGTGTGAACTTTGAGGAACACAAATCTATCGAACTTAACTGAATTAATATCATGCGATATAATAGGAAATTCCGAAGTCGCAAAACGTTTTGCGATAAGTTGAAAGAAGAAGCGAAGCAGTTCTGTCTGAACACTGCTCTACATGGGTACCGATTCATAGTGCTGCCCAAACGTATTTTATTGGAAAGGTGAGATATAAAATAATAGGACAATAACATACATTTTCGTCAACTTCGACTTATTCACAAACGACGGTAATATATGAGTTCTACAACTGTCAAAAAACGTAAAGTATATAATTTTTCAACAATGAAAACAAAAGAGCTTTTTCATTGGATAAATGTCTTTTTCCGTCGACCGTTCATTTATGATGTATTTCAACTCACTCAAAATCGTTGATTGATGATCACTGTTAATGAATGATTTTCTATTAATCAACGATTTTATTATATGTAACCCAACATACATTGCTCTAATTCATTTTATATTGGTTAGTACTATCTGTCATTATTTATTTGTCAATTCTGAAATAAAATTTCAGAAAATCTTCAATACACCAGTTGTCACTTGCAACCACTGAAAATCACGTGTCGTAATGGTAACGTTGGCCTGACAGCCGGGAGATGTGACAGTGAGGTCGATAGTTCAAATCCACATGATAGCAATTTTTTTTATTTCAATTTGATACAAATAATACAAAACTACCACTAAGGAAAATCAAACTATCTTTGATTAGAATTAATATAAATAGGAAATGATGAATATTTTTTTATCGTATCGTTAAATAAATAAACATTGAAGTAAGATATCTCTATTTTTGAAAACTACGGTCGACGGAAAAGTTTTGTAACAAACTCCTGAATTAATAATACACTTGTTCGTTTAATAACCATTTTCAATAGTGATAGTTCAGTCGCTGAAGTAAAAAAAAACATTATATCTACCCGATAAATCGGCAGGAAATTTTTTTATCATCAACTGTTAGTAGAGGTCCCATAGTCGTAAAACCAAAATCATTCGTTTCGCATAGACATGCTTCGTCCCTAAAAACACCCCTTTTTGCGTATAACTCGCTTAAGAAAGGTTAAATTTCCCAGAAGGAAGTTATTCACTGATTCTGTATAAGCTATAGTTTACAGAAAAATCGAAGTCGAAATTTTGTCCATATTCCCATCAATATGGATTTGCGCGCTAATTTGTTCATTTAAATTTTTTCATACCTTTTACAAAATGGTTATTCAAATATATAATCTATGAATTTTTCCATTTGTTTTAGAATTGCTTGGACTGTAGTATGTGTTATTGCCTTAGCTACAGCTTTAACCCTACTTCTTGTGGCTTGGTACGATTTTCAAAAGAACCCAACGTTCATAGTCACCGATTCGAATCATCATCCGGTATGGCATTATACATTTCCAGCAGTGACAGTTTGCGATTTTAAGATAATTTCTAAAAGAGCAGCGATACGTCTTGCAAGAAATTTGTGAGTAGATACCTATTTGCTCACATCTAGCATATTGTATGCCTAGGCGGTGAAGTGGCATTTTTCAGGACCAAAGAAGATACGCAGCCGAGCCTGGCCACTTCTTGAGACCTGAAAATGCACTTTACTGTCGTGGTTTACACATAATTTTTTATCCCACACAATAATTGTTGGTAATATTTTTTCTACAAAAATATTTGAAAAACTGACTAGTTATCTTCAAACAAACATCAAATATGACCACTTATGATTTAATTGACAACTGCTAACAATTTTTATACTGACGTTTAATGTCGTCGCCACCTAGCGAAAAAATGTAAAATTTATTTTCTTGGCCAGCCGTAGAAAATGCAACTTTCTCCTCTCCGTAAAGCCGGTAAAATCCAACTTCCTCACAGTGTAGGATAAAAACATTTTTTTATTATTATAACTGATAGTACAGTAACCACAGACAAATATAAGCCACAAATGAAGAATGAAATGAATGTAGCACTTTGAAACTCGGCACATGACTTCTGACATCATGAATTGTTAGAAAAAAAGTTTTGAACAATCAAATATGAAAGTTGATGTCGGCGTTCAATCATGTTTTCTGAGAAAACGAGCGCATTTCTACGGAAGCGTAGAAAGGCCATTATTTTTTTATTTTAGTAATTTTCCAAGTTGCAACTCGGAATTTAGTAATTTTTCGATGTGCAACTCGGAATTTAGTAATTTTCCGAGGTGCAACTCGGAATTTAGTAATTTTTCGAGGTGCAACTCGGAATTTAGTAATTTTCCGAGTTGCAACTCGGGATTTAGTAATTTTCCGAGTTGCAACTTGGAATTTAGTAATTTTTTGATTTGCAACTCGGAATTTAGTAATTTTCCGAGTTGCAACTCGGAATTTCTCAAGAAATTACTAGGAATAATTTTTGTGGAGAATTGAACTGTATTTCACTTTGTTGAGTTGTTTCTTCGATAAATCATATACTTTCCAAGATAGAAAAAAAAATGTTACACCCCTGAAATTTTGCTGAAAAATTTGTTTTCGTATTCATCCTGGTTTTAGCTACTAGCATGCCAAGTTTGGAGGTGCTAAAATCGATCCTCGTCTCAAAACCCAATCGTACTGGATTATGATTATTCTAAGATTTCTATAAGAACTACTGAAGCCCGTTTTTGCTCCGAGGTGGAAAGATTTTTGATTGATATTTATTTTTATTATTCGAATATTTCAATATGTTCTGGTCATATTTCTGAAACGATTATCAGCCAATAATAATAGTCAGTGAAACAATTCTCTAATGTTGGTCGTCATAACAGATATTCATTGAAGAATTGAAGTAGATCTTGTTAAATAATAACATTGTTATTTTCACTCAGGACCAAAGGACAAAAAGTTGACGAACTCGTTCAGCAGTTCAGACTCTTCGCTCAGCTAATCAAAAACGTCAGAGCGGACACCCCCTTCAAAGACTTTTCCAATCTTCAAGATATCTTGAACGAAAATGGGATATCTGCAGGTATTTGTAAAAAATTGTTCTGGACTTTGAGTTTGACAAATAATCTATTTCCCTATATTCTACATTCCCACATACGAATTTTGATCAATTGAATTGAATTATGAGATTCTGGCTTGGGGAGGAGTCGTGAAATCCCACCTCAGAAATCTTGAGGTTCTCCAGAAATGGTTTTTGAAAATCATATATAGGAAGTGTAATTTATATCCAAGTGAAAACAAAGAAAATGGATATAAGACAATTATTAGGATACAACATAATGGTTTATTTTATGTCCATAAACATAAATCGAATATAAACTTCAATAATCATATATATAATAAAAAAAGGAATGAAATTAATATCACAGTAAAAAGTAAAGTTAAAACAACAAGGTCTCAGAAAAATTTCAAATACTTATTGCCATTCTACTATGATTTGATTCCAAAACATATAGAACTAAACAATTCATTAGTATCATTTAAAAATCAAATTAAAACATGGATTCAAGAGTCTCCTCGAAATTTATTTCATGACATCTTTCACTTCAATTGACTAAGTCAATTTGCATTTTATTAAAATTATATAATTATTATCATTTTATTCCATTTCGAAAATTTACAAAACATATGTATATATGTGTATATATGTATGTATATATAATTCTTACATGTTATTTTCTCGCAACAAGTTTTGAACTTCGCGAGTATAATTGAATCGTTTATTCACTTTTTCACAAATTGTTGTACATATTTTTTGGAATTTTGAATAAATTTTATTATTATCATTATTATTATCAGTAGTAATTAACCTCCTAATGGAGTGCGCATCTAGGAAAAAAAGTGTGTGGTGAAGGGGAAATCATTGTTTGTTCTTTGCAGGAACTGCCATGCAACAACTAGCTCCATCTTGTGACGATATGTTAGTTCGATGTTTGTGGAAGGGAGAAGAAAAGAGGTGTGAAAGTATATTTGAACAAATCAAAACCTCTGAAGGATTCTGTTGTGCATTCAACTATTTCGCTTTGAAAAATCATTCATTTGGAGGGTGAGCTTTCAATTTTCTGTCTCTTATAAGAACATGGCCAATACTCAATGAATGAGAAAATCCAATGAAAATTATCAGAAAATTTATGTGAAAAAAAGTGTCATTTACAAAATTCGTTAATTGAATAACATTTTCGTTCTTCGAAAACGGTTTTTGATGTTTCATATCTGCCAGGCATTCCGTGACGGCTCCAACTTTTGTTTCTTACATGGCATGAGAGATATTCCATTTTTACCGTACATACAAAAAAAAAGAACTATAAAAAAACATGAGAAAAATGTTTAAAATATATTCAAATTACAATTACATCAAGTGATTTCTTTCAACAAATAGTATAAATGTACTTATTTAGGACATTGGCAAGGAAGGCCCCGAAAGAACCAAGAAGAGTCTCCGCTTGTGGATTCCAAACAGGCTTAGAAGTAATGGTAAATAATGATCCGGATGATTATTTAGCCTCCTACACCCCTTCGATTGGACAAAAAGTTTGCAAAAATTGCTGTATTAGATATGCTTATTGTGACAACGACTCTTTTTTTTTCAGATTCTTTTGCACAACCCCTATTACTTTCCGGATTGGAATGTCCAAGCAATGATGAATCAAAAAAAAATTGTTAATCTTATCAGCATTACTCCGTCGATAACTTATTCTACGGAGGATATAAAAAGTATGCCGGTGGATATCAGAAAATGTTTATTTTCCAACGAGAAAAATTTAATTTATTCGGATAAATACAACTATCATAATTGCATGATAGAGTGTAGGATGAATTTTACGAGAAAACAATGTCACTGTATTCCATTTTATAATGTTCATGGTGCAGGTAAGCAGATTTCAGAAATTCTTTTTTGCTTTAAATAGTTAGATTACTTATTTTTGCTATTTCAGTTCATGATCCGAAACTAAAAATTTGTTCCTTACGCGATATACCTTGTCTCAAGGAAAATGATGGTGAGTATTATAATAATATATCAACCAACAAGTTTAGAAAAGCAATATACCGGGTGACCACGAAGAAAAATAAGCATATATTGACGTCACTACTTAAAATTCACCACTTCCGTTTTAACCGGAAGTGACCCCAATTTTTTTTCAAATGACAAACTGTAAATTTTTTCTATTAACACACAATTTTTGATAACACTGTTCTTCAAAATTGAAAATCGGTTGAAAATGGCGGA
This sequence comes from Chrysolina haemoptera, assembly GCA_958298965.1. NCBI lineage: Eukaryota > Metazoa > Arthropoda > Insecta > Coleoptera > Chrysomelidae > Chrysolina > Chrysolina haemoptera. Next base: position 32,114,603 of record OY282589.1, on the reverse strand, counting down.
GTTACAGTTGATTGTTCAATCGAATAGAGTTGGTCATGAAATTAATTTAAATCATCACAACTGACAAACGACAGGGAAAGCTTCGAGGCGAGATACAGTTGAAAATTGAGGTTATCGTGCAATAGAGCACTGTCAGCTGACGTCACAACATGGCGTTCATGGGGGGGGGGTTAAACAAAACATTTGACATTTGATGAAATAAAAATTCGTTTTTTGTGGGTGTTAGTGGATAATCTCGATTTTTATAAATCACTTTTCGCAGAAAAACTGCCATTTCTCAAGTGGAAACATGTTATTTTCACATCATTACCAAAATAGTTCAATAAAGTTTTGTTTTTTGCATGAACGTAGAAAAAATATTGTAATACTTTACGCACACAAACCACACAAAAAAACTTTTTCTGACAGTTGTAGAAAAAAGCATTTTCATTAAACTCGTATAACTTTTAAGTTACTCGCTCGTTGTGCTCGCTCGTACTCAAAAGCTATACTCGTTTGCTTCTCTAAGGTTGTTTAATATACTTTTCTGTCAAACTGTGTTTTGTTGACAGTGACATTACTATATAGTAAAGTGACAATTCTATGTCCTAATAAGTGTTACTTTAGTGTTACTTTAATAAACGATATTGAATTTAGTACAATAGCACATTAGCCGTTGTGTTACAGACTCCCTTATTTTTTTTTAACTTCTTACTGGGTGTTTGTTAGTGTTTACAAAAATCGTTAAATGATTAGATTGTATCAAGAGTATTTTGAAGATTCAGGAACCATGCATACCTAAAGGAAGGGATTCAAAAGGTGTAGTTATCAGAAGATATCTCCACTTCGTTCAATTTTAGGTTTGATAATTCTGATAAATTCATGAAAATTGTATGATTTTATTGATAATGATATTAACACTACTGATATTTTCCAGATCTGATTACTAGTTCAATACCAGGATTCGATTTCTCTAGCTTAGATTCTTCACATGAGTTCGGTACTGAGAACTCGAAATGTGATTGTTTACCAGACTGCGAAATGACAGAGTATGTAGCGGAAACTTCCTATGGAGTTTTGAGCAGAAAATTCTCCTTGAACCAGCCAGCTCTATAGTAAATATAATCCTAACGTTCCAATGATTCTACATATACATGTTGTTTTCATAATTGAAGGCTGATATTAAAGGGTGATTATCCTTGGATGATTTTAAGAAAAAGCCTGCATCTGAACATAGGTCCGCAACCACTTAATTTCTGAGATACAGCATATTGAAATTTAACAGAATTAGTTAATAATGATACGATCCTATGTTTTTTTTTAATAAATATTATATTTATATTCGAAAAATAAGTTTATGGTATTGCAGAAGGAAAGATGAAAATCAGAAATGAATTCAAAAAATGTAAATCAACCGGGATTCGACCCGGGATCTCATGGTTTCCGGACATGTGCGCTACGCTATCCATCCTATATTTCAAAAACCGGCGAATCACATTTCGAATTCAGCTCTGTGTTGGTATGCGATTATGATGAAGGTTAGATGAGAAGATGGAAACATTTTCGCATACACACCCAGTGAAATTTTATTGATGCATCAGCTGGTGTTATTCACATATAGGATTATCCACCGACTTCACATCGGAAATTACAAGTCTGTATGACTCAGCCAAGTTAATATAATTAATGAAGTATGAAGATGAAAATCTAATTGAATTTAAAAAATTTGGATCAACCGGGATTTGAACCCGGGATCTCATGGTTTCCTGCCATGAGAAACCACGAGAATCGCCGTCTCTTGAAATAGGACCAGCTGATACATCAGTATAATTTCACTGGGTGTGTATGCAAAAATATTTCCAGTTTTTAATTTAACACTCATCATCGTCTCATATTATATTATTATCATATTATCATCACAGAGCTCAATTTGAAATGTGAATCACCGGTTTTTGAAATAGGATCAATAGCGTAGTAGTCTAACGCACACAGACTCAAAACTTTTTCATTATTATATTTATTTACGACTAATACAAGTATCATACTTGTAGTTTTTGCAGTATAATGCCATATATTAATCCATTAGGGAATAATGACGAGGGATTAATACAAATTAGGAAATTCATTGACAAAGCTTTTGATGAAATATTTCTTTTGCATAAATTTATCTCGTGACAAATGAATTTGTTCATTTAAAATCTGAAATAAATAAATTAGTCTTAAATAGAGTATACTACTCGCAACAATTATTCTATTATTATTGACTCGTGGTATAATCTACTATTATAATTATTGTCCTCTATCTTCCCCGGAGGATAGTTTTCGATTTTAAAAACCGAATTCGTTTCATTGTCACTAACATAAAATCGCACAGGTACAAACATATTTTATTTTTTAAATTGAAAACCGCTGGACGAAAAAAATATAATAGGCAATTTTTTTGAGAAGATATTGGACAATTATTACAAAAATATTATTTATTAGTTACACGCGGGATGCTACTGATGAAAATTAAGAAAACGCCTATCACGGAAAGAAACGTTTTTTATGCGTATTTTGCATATATCAAATTTTTTTCTTACGTTTCCTATGGTCAGAATAATATGGTGAAGAATTTTTCCAGGATTATCGCTCTTCAGGATCAGCATTCAAATATGAAACTCCAGGTACAGTGAATTCTTTTTCAGTGGAGGAATTGATATTAAAAATCAAAGTGTCTTTAGGGTATTCTACAACGATCTTGTTGGATCAAAGAACAGGAGAGACGTTAAATTTGACTGGCACATGCTATTAGGTCAGTTTTATTGCTCACTTCTATATTCTGAGAGAACTTATAGTATCTGATGACGATATTCATTTACAAACTCTCATATTATATCTTTACCATTTCTAACTTTTTCAGCATATTATGGAGGACTGTTGGGTCTTTTCCTTGGATTTAGTTTCGTTTCTGGAGTCGAAATAATTTATTTCTTCACAATTAGGTTGATTGTGGACTCAACTAAGAAAGAGGAAAGGTTCAATAACACCAAACAGATGCAAACAATCTTCAATCCTAAAATACGACCATTCAAATACTTAGATCCAAAAGGATTTGGTCTTCATGAAGATACAGAAATCAAGAAGAGGAGTATCTTCAACACTCCTTACCTGGAATAGGTTCTACAATTAATTTTCATATTTTTGCACCACACTCTGCATGAGATTCGTTATTTTGTATTATATATACTAAATACCATAGTTTCTCTCATAGATAAACATAATCTGCTAGTTGTCATTTAATAACCTTCATGTACTATTACCTATAGGGGAGCTCAGCTCAAGCTCAGTGTTCCCATTTTCTTTTAACTCAAGTTCATCAGCGAAAAACTGGGGTTTAAGCCTCCAAGGTTGAACCTTCCAGTAGGACATAGGTGAACAGAGACAAAACGTCAAAACTGACATGAATATCACTTGGCTCCAGGGTTATGTTCTTGATTTTCCTCACAAAGTCTATCGAATTCTTGACGTAAGAGTTTGGAGCAAGGCTAACTATTGGTCTCAGTAGTACGTCAGTTTTGTGTATTTTTGGACGCCCGGTAGAGCTTTGGTGGAACGGCTTCTGTTCTGATAAAGGTCTTCTGAAGATTTTCCAGTAACGATGATGATTTCATGAGATGGTTCGAATTCCCCAACCTTGATTGAGTTGTCTCTTTCTAGCTTGCCGAGGCTAGACCAGTCAAGTTCTTCAATTTTAATGTTGTCAGCTGGTAGAAACGTGATCCTCTCACCTGGCTTCTAATAGCTACAATCTCTCGTTAAAAAGGGCATTACAACTTGGAGGTCGTGCCTTCCGTGTTGGCTATGACTTCCCTCATTCAGTACCTGGCACGAAATGACCGCAAAGTTACCACCTTTTACTAACAGTGCCATAAGGACTCTGTTTACAACTACTCCGGAAATATTAGGCAAGAGGATTTCAAACTTTGAGTACTGTAAAATGTATCGTACTTCCTTTTTGGTTTTCCTTATAGTTTTATGGTTTCAAGACTCTAGAATTAATGAGCCAGAGCTGAGGCAGCATTAATACAATTTAAGGAGCATAAAACCTCGAGTCATCAGTGAAATATGAAAGATAAACAAACCTCTGAAGAAGTTAACCACTAACGAAACGTTAGGAAACAATTCCAAAGAACGACCGACGTTAAACTCGAATATAAAAAGTGATAGTGAAAATTTCGACCACGAAAGCCTTAGTCATTTATTCAAACGCCTCTATGGGGAGGAAACATTGAAACAAAACAACCAACTCGATAAAGGTAGGAAGAGTAAGGCGCACTTACTTGGAACATTGACGTTCCTATGTACATAGTTTGGGTGCCTTGCTTGCTTGCCCTTGATTAGCAAGGTAAATAATTTTGGAATGAAACATTCACTATGTAATGCTAAAGCAATTATATTTTCAGTCAAACCACTAAACCTGTATATCACACAGCGAATTTGAAAATTACAATAATTTGATTACTCGAATAATATATTAAAAGTAAGGTAACAAATATAATACAATTCCCAGTATATCTAATAGTTCATAATCATAGAATATAAATAAATTATGTAAGAGAATATAAAATTTGAATGAGTTTCAGAGTTTTATTTTTTACTAGCCCAAAAGGGGTCCAGAGAACTCAGAGGATCGGCGTTTTTTTCTATTGTTTCAACAGGCTGTTTAGTTTCTTCTTTTATCTTAGGCACTAATTCATTCATTTTCTTCTTCATTTTATCTGAAATAAAGTATGTTATAATTTCCACTTGGAAGATAACAACCGCTTCACAGTTCCAGTATTTATACAGCGTGTTTCAAAATTCAGTTTCAAGATTTTAGTGGCGTATTATTCATGTGAAAATGAAACTTTTTTTTTCCTATAAACATGTGTCCGCAAACACCGATCTACAGAGCGTTAAAGTTTCAAGATTTTTATATTCTTTTCTTCATAGCTTTTTTGTTTTTGATATATTAAGATCAAATTTGAAACTTAGGTTACGTCTTAGGGTTTACATAATCCAGCATGCCGATTGATTGTAAAAGTCTACAGACGTCAAGCCACATAAACTTTTTTGTGGTGCTCCGGTGGTGAATTGTGAAATAGGAAATGATGTTTTTCTTTTGTTTATAAACAATTTTCTCTCGTAATCTTTATGCATCTGCGACCGTTATCGACAAATTGGGGGCCAATCACTCAGCATACTGGCTGATGTAAGCCCTAAAATGTAACTTATGTTCTTAATATCTCTGTAGATCAGTAACAAAGCGTTTTCCGATACATAAAAATCCTGATACTGAATTCTGAAACACCCTGTATATCAATATGTGTGTATAAATTCAGGAAGATGATTGATTCATTTGCGCCCACCTTGAGAAACGACTTGCTTCATGTACCGTAAAAAGCTCTCGTAAGCAAACTTCAAATGTTCTCTATCCCTCAAGATGTTCTTTCGGCAGCTGTTCAGCTTCAAAGTTAAGGCGGCCAAATCCGGAATGGAATTGGCGTTATTCGTCACATCAAATATCGCAGCAGTGAGTAAACATAATAATCCACTTTTACCAATGCCTGGCAAACAATGCACCACAACAGGGTGAGTATTGCATCTCTGCTGTTGATACGTACTGATTAATTCCAGCGTATAGTCGATGAAAGGATCAGGCGTCGTAGGAAACAAACTGATAAAAAAAAAAGTAATGACAAACCTTTTATTCGTCTCTCCAATCAAAAAATATGAATAATATAATATGTGTGTATATTCTGAGCCACTATGAACATGAGACAGATTTTGAGAAAAGATTTCACTCAGTATGCCTTTTAGAGGAAAATATTGTCCGTATATTCTCATGATAATAATGATCGGATACTGAACTGATTGAAACATTGTGCTCACATTCGACCATGGGAGTCCATAATAAAAAAAATCAAAATTCTACTAGTTGGTTACAAGAAGCCCTTACAGCAAGTATCTGTTTGATTTGATTTTTTAAAAAAATATGTTTGATATAATCCAATACCCGTCGTGATATTATCCAGGTCATTAGTTATTTTCTGATATGTATTTGTCACAATTTATATGAATAAGCGTTTAAAAAAAAAAAGAGGTAACGGTTACATCACATTTATGTTCTACTTGCAACATTATCATCTCACTCCAGATTGTTGAAATGAAATTAGGATTTGCAGGAGCACTATAATCCATACCTTGATTACTAATAATAATGAAAATAATCAGCTATTTAGCTCCTTAATTCTCTTACTACTACTCTTTCCCACAAACTTTCTTTTACACTTTTACTACCACTTGTGATACGTTCCAACTTTCACACTGAAAATCTCTTTTTTCTCAAGTATCTCACCTGCCTGGCCATGAAGTGAACTGCAAATGCATTACAACTCTCGAATCTCGTTTTTCCGGCAAATTCACGGAAATCAACCTTTCCGTCCAATGCGATTTCACGATGACACTTTGCAGGCCTATAACCATGTTCAAGACGTTCAAGCTTTGACCTTTCTCTTTCGGCCAATAGATGTCATCACCAATCTGAATAAAAAAGAAACTCAATCTCGATTGAGGCGACATAAAGAAAAAGTTACCTCATTGTCGCTCGAAATGCAAAATATCAGTTCAACTTGCTGTTCTCTTATCATCGTCCAAAAGTCGCCAATGGTTGAGGAAAATGGAGACTGTGTCACAATAAACGGAGGAGCGTAAGGTGATACATCCTACAACAAGATAAATCATCGATAGGAAAGTTAGCTTCAATTAACCCAAACAAAATTATTATTATGATCCTCAGTTTCAGCTAGCAAAAAATCGAAGCCCTAGACTCTTGTTTAAAAGAAACAGAAATGTTTATTCATCATTCAACTGATAATGTTTTCTGTTATATGTACTTTCAAGTTATTTAATTGTGTAGACCATAAATTGTTTGTGTCTGAGCTTTATAGATTTACATGACTTGGCAAGATCTTATAGTTACGAGGCAAAAAGTTAGAATTGATCATAACATGGGCAATGACTGATATTATGCAAGAAATTTCCTGACTAACACATTTGAACTCTAAAAAGGGTTTATACGTAAACTAGATGAAGAGGTAATTCATGTAAAATAAAGAAGTTACTTTAAATTTATTGTTGGCAACTCTGGTAATTTATGTAGTATCCTCTAATGAATTTATATAGTTGGCGCCCCTATACATTAATTACCTCTCCATCTAGTTTACCTATAAACTCTTTATATGAACCAATTTCAGATTTCAGATGTGTTACTCAGTTATTATTCTTGATATTTGGATAAAATACGAAACCAGTCGTAACAATAAAATACCTAGTGGAAATTAGACATAAGTGTTTTTTTCATTAATTTCATTACAGATATCCTCTTGGGGAGTATTGCACACATATATGTCAGAAGTCCGTCAGGGAAGTGGTTGTTTTCTGAAAGATATTTGCATATATATTTACACTTTGTGAGAATGTGTGGATATAAGACCTGTTCGACGTTCCCGAAATTATTCATTTCATTTGTACAACAAAAATAAAAATTATTTCCCACCTTAACAAACGAAGCATTTATATAATCATCTTTGGTTCCACATAACTCCACTCGAGAATAGTCGTACGGTAAAATATCAGGAAATCGATTTTTCATCGGATAACACCTAGCCACGGAAATCTTCCTCTGTGAGTCAGAGTCCTGCTTATCCTGTATCTCCTTCCACTTGATATCCAAATTCGTCGGACCGCTCAAAGTCTTATTGGTCAACGTTTCGACAAACTTTTCGTACTTCTCCAATTCCTGACCGAACAAACTTTTAACATCGGCGTTGTTCAACGGTTTGCTCGGGAGAATTTTCACATTGAGACGCTTTATTTCCGGTCCCGGCGCGGTTTCTTCCTTGGGTATGCTAGGCGGTTTGACGGTAGTGTCGGCTTTCACTTCGGCCTCCACGGGTTTTGGGGCGATATTTTGTTGAGGCACCAGCGGAGCTTGGCTTATAGTGAAGTCCAGGCCACTCAACAAATCAATATTGGATTTTTTAGCGGGGACAGCAACAGATTGTTCAGCGGGTTGCGGGGTGTAATTAGGCACAGCAGGTTGTGTTGGTGTCCCATAAGCTTCTGCGTAATAATTGTTGTACCCTGCTCCAGAAGAATGTTGATCCTGTTGGGTACCAGACTGGTAGTACTGGTTGGGATACGAGTGATCGCTAGTCTGGGCATATCCGTAACTTTCATTGGGATAAGTTTCAGGCGCGGCTTGAGTGCCGCTTTGATAAGCCTGAGAAGTACCTGAAGAATCGCTCCACTGGTTCTGATAATACGCGGAATTCAAAGAACCAGAAGAAACACTACTTGGGTACTGTGGTACAGCCCCATAGTTAACTGGATAACCTGCGGAATTAGTCTCAGGCTGATAAGCTGGGTAAGTAGAACCAGTCTTTGCCTGAGACTGTTCAACAGCCTGTACAGTACCATTCGTCGACCCGCTCGCAGATGCGGGATAAATGTACCCGGTGTTGCTCGAGAAGTACGCAGTTTCCCCCGTGTTGGTGATAGACAGATTGGCAACGGGCGAGGTATATGTGGAATGATAGCTGTATTTCACCTGGTCGGACGGTACCGACGACGCGTATTCCACCGGGTGGTACTGTACCTTCCCGTCGATGCCGCGAGCGTCGCTGGGAATCATCGCGTACGAACTAGTCGGGCCATAGCCCTGGGGATAGTATGTGTTCACGCCCTGATGGGAATTTTGAGTAACGGGCGGCGTGGGAGTGGGTTGGGAGTATCCGCTAGCGGAGTAGACCGGGTACTGATAATTCCCGGCGTAATAAGCGTCCGAGGTGGGGGTACCGCTCAAGCTGGAATCGGGATACTGCATGTGGGTGCTCGTGTTGTTCGGAGCCGCGATACTCGGCAACGGCCTGTACGAGTTGGTGGTACCGGTATAGGCCTTGGCCGGATTGTACTGGGAACTCTGATCGGCTTGCGTAATCGCGGCGGGTGCCGGTGTAGCGACGGGGTACGTGTTCGGCGTGTAGTTCTGCGGCACGAAACTGCTGTAGTTCGCGTAGTACTGAGCCGAATCCGCTTTGGAATCGGACATCAAACTACCCATTCTCTTCGCTAGTTCCGAATCCACCTCGCCCGTCGACTGTCTGTACGAGTAGCTCGCGACCGTAGGGGGAACTTGCCCATACACATACTGAGGTGTTCCAGTATATGGTTCGTTCGCGCTACTCATCGGTTGGTCGGTGATTTCCGACCCCAGCGGAGTTGGCCGAATGCCTGGTGGAAGGTAGTTTACCGACTGAGTCGCGTACGGAACTTTAGGGTCGGGATAATTGCCGATGACCGGATTCTTCTTCCTAGAATCCAAGTAGTCCTTGAGTTTGGGTGCCGCGGACGTAGAAGTAGCCTCCGCGGGCTTGGAAAGGTCGTTCCTATAAAGCATCTGCTCGCGTTCCTCCTGTTGAACTTTACACGCGCTTTTGATTCGCTGCAGTAATTTGGAGACGTTTGTTTCCAGCTTCGTGTAAAATTCGATTCCTTTATTGGCTTTTGCTACAAGATCATCGTAGGAATCGGAGGAGGCAATCAAAGCCGTTATAGTGGAACTTCGTTTATGAAGAATCTCTTGTATGTATTTTCTGGTGTTCACCGCTTTAGCATACGTGTCCACCAGAGCTTTCTTTATGTTTTCCTGAGCTGCCGCGTTCTGTTCTATGAGTTCGGTCTGAAATAATAAAAAAACAATGCATTAGTAATATACCAAATTATTCATGTCATTACATCAATAAATAAAATTAACTAATCATGAAAATTCTTAAAACTCCCTTAGAAAGTAATGAACAACATTGAATACGAGGAATCAAGGAATTGGAATAATTGTAATTGATCTTTGAGAAGAAACACTAGATTTTTCTCACTTGGTAGATCTTTCTTTATCACTTGTTAGATATTTCTCACTCGCTAGTATTTTTTTCACTCAACCACGAACCAATCAGTCCTGATTGCTGGCTACTTACCATTTGCTTGTGTTTTTGAAGTTCTTGCTGGAACAGCTGTTCATGAGACACGTTGGGCTGTTTTGTTACTAGGGAGTTGGTTATGTCATCTTGATGTACAGACTCTCTGAGCTGAGCCCACAGCATCGCCCTCTGGTTTCTCATTTCCTCAGTTTTGGCAACGAGGGCCTCGAGATCTTTCAGTGCCTTTTCGTCTATGTTTGCTAAACAAAAAATTGGAAAAAAATGCAAACATGAAAACTTATATACCAACAAAGAAAATTAATGGACGTGTGCAAGCATCCAAATATTTCAGTCTTTTCTAGAATTTTTGATATTCTGTAGATTTTATAGCTGGGGAACTACTACAAGTAATAAATGAACTAAAACATGAAAATTTATGGTGAAACTGCCAGGGCCTATTGAAGATGTACCCTGAACATCTCAGAAAACTAATGGATTTTTTAAATAAGATTTTGGTGATGCGCTAAAAGATTGAGGAACCATATTCTCTTTTTCGACTCAAATCAGTTGACCCCAATTTGACATTTCAAACAGTCAAAAGTTTAAAAACCATATAAGAAGACAACATCTTTCCCCTTATCTTCAAGAACCAATACAAAAAACCCAACAATCAAATCCATATTCCTTCAAGACTCACCATTTGGTAGTTCCACAGTCGGTAGATGCTGTTGCAGTTGCTTCAATGGTTGCTGGAGTATTTTCAGGTTGGCAACATGAGCAGTCATGGCCCTGTGCAGGGTCTGGTTGGAATCGTTCGCTTTGGAATGGGCTTCCCGATACTTGGCTGCTTCTCTCGCCAGATCAGTAGCTATTATACTGGGCGGTCTTTTGCCCATAATTTCTTGGTAACTCTTTTCTGCTTCCTCTTCTTCCTAAAAAAAAACCTTATATCACTAAGGCTCACATAGAGTCACAACGAGCTTACTTTCAATAAGGCATCGATTTCATTCAAATTAGATTCTACTTCTTGGTATATGTTCGACAATCTCCCCATGACATTCACCAAATCCTGAGTGGCAGTTGGGCGAGCTGAAAGTGCTGCTGCTCTGTCGATGAGATCTTGTGGAATACCTGTAGCTTGGTGCATCTGAAAGTATTGATTTCATATAGAGGTGTAGTTAATTTGAATCTAGATTACTTAATTTACTAAATAATTTCATTTTTCCTGAATACAAAAAAAGATATGGACATTCCTCCTCAGGGGACAATGTTCATAATCAAACTGACAAAGTTCCATCTAAGTCACTCCACTAGCTTTGAAATAAAGTGAAATTCCGTTTCATTGTAGCTGGGGGTCACACCTAAAGCTTATTTTCCAGTACTCGAACCGAAATATAGCTAAACTAGTCCAACACAGTAGTTTTTTAGCAATTCTACAATATCGAATTGATCGATAGAATTGAGATCAATTATCTGAGTCATCCAAAAGGAAGGTACTGACTGTTCGCTTGTTAGGTGTGTAGGTTCAAATTCCAGCGCGGTCACCGGTACTGTGCATGTCATCACACGTTAAAAGATAAGGGCTACTTCTTTCCTAGTCTTCGAAGACTTCGGAGCATTGCTTGTAATGGTGTCATTCTTCATAAAATGTTCTGCGTATTCTAGAAGTTACTTTTCAATAATCAAATCTTATTACTTGTTAGGTGTACATAAGTAGTTTGAAAAAATATGAATTTGGTTCCATATCATCTTCACTCAAAATAGAAAAAAACTTAGATTTTTTTAACCAAATTCATAATGTTTTACACTTTTCTTATACGACTGACAAAATTTCAGATTTAATACCTCAAAATTAGGTTCTAGAACATGCAGAACTTCTTATGGGAAATTAATTTTTCCTTCCTAAAGAAAAGCATTCCATATTTGTTGCCAACTTAAGTATATACTGACTAGATATTTTAATAACTCAATTCTTGAATTCAAAGATTTATTATTTTTTTGTCAAAAACTTTTTGTTATCAACTTTTTGTGCACCACCATGCATGACAATAATCTTTTTTGGTCACAACCAGTATAAAATGAAAATCCCAAAATTAACTCACCTTTGTCAGTAAATCCAAGTGCATAGATGACATAAATTCTGCAAGGGCTTGGTCCTTGCTCTCGATCAATTCTCCAATCTGCCTCAGCATCTGGGCCTTCTTCTCACTATATAAGGAAGCAGCTTCATGTGCTTCCATTGGGACCAATCGGGCAAATATGTCAGGACCAGACACGTCCTTATCTTTGACGCTGAACGCAATGCCCTTGACCAAAGAGGCACCCTTGACTTCTTGCAAGTGATCTTTGTCAGGCACAGATTCGTGGTAAATGAATTCATTTTCATTTTTGGCAGCTTTTTTCTTGCCTTCAACGACGTCTTGAGTGAAGGCTAATCCTTCGTTAACTTCTTGCTGAAATTAAAATAATGTATGATTAATTTAGAATATCGTGAATGCAAAAAAGTTTTTCCTATTTACTTTCAAGTTTTTTATTGATTTTGCCCACTTTTTGGCCTCTTCTAGCTGTTCGCAAGCAGCTTGGTAGTATGCAACTCTCTCCCCCATTTTCTGCTGTTCCTCAGCTTGCTGGCCTTGGAAAAGTAAAGTTACACACTTGTAGTACGCTATTTTGAATAGCACATATTTTGTCCATTCCTTATATAGTTTATCCCTGAAATCCTCATTTATGGATTCCAAATTGCTCAAAGACTGACGGTAGTAGTTGTACACTTGAACCGCCACCTTTGCTGAATGAAATTCAAATATTAGTTTCAGACCTGCATATTTTTTAAATCCATCCGATGTTATGGAATTAAGAGCTTACCGATTATTGTTGCCTTTCGATTATCAAGCATACTCTTTTCTAAAATACATTCTTGAGCTTGGGACAAGCAAACTTGCTGAAAAAAGTTAATTATCTCCATTTGTGAGATATATGGAACGAACTGGTGATATTTCTCCTTCAAAGTCTGAAAAAAAGTTCTTCTTTAAATAAGTATCTATTTATTTAAAACAGCTCATGATGGATGATTACCGGAGTTCAACAGTTAGTCTATGGAAATTGAACAGATTAGAACATTAACCGCATTTAAAAACACTGAGTTATGCAAAATACAGACATTTGTTGCAGGTAAGGGCAGTCAAATGTAATTCCACTTTCTCAATGGGTGATTGGACTGATACTGAATATTTAGCTACTTCACCGTGTAGCTATGGACCCTTAATTTTTTTTCCAAATTACTTTATTCAAGTAATACTAAAATCATAATTCAATTGTGTTTCACACATACAATTATTTCAACAGTTACACAAAAAATTTTACTAACAGCATACCATAGTCTTATCCATTCTTCCATTACATATGCTATTTTAGTATGGGGTCACTCTACCTCTGCTAACAATGTATTTTTTTTTTTCTTCGCAGAGGAGAGCACTCAGAATCACTTGTTTGAATTTTTTTGAATAATTAAGATTTCAAGAGTCATGAAGTTCCTTCGTTTGCATCGAGGTGTGGAACTTTCTTACACCAGGTGTAATTTACACTAGAATTTCAGTGTTCCTTGCAGATTAATTTGACGCATTCCTTTGTCTGCACTCAGCTACACTTGATTCAAAATGTGGTGAAAATTACACTACACCTCGATGCAATCGAATGAACCTCTTGTGTTTGCTATTATTTATATTAGTTTTCCAAAATACTACCACTCAAAGTATAGGATATACAGCATTATCCAAAAAGTTGCATTATGTGGAACCTTTTTATTTTGACAATGATACTCCTGACACATCTTTGGTGTTTCTGTGGTTGACAAACTCAAAGCTTTGGAACAGGCAAGAAACAACCCCAAAACAACTTTTTTCTTGTTCAAAGCTTTAGTAACTTCATCAACAAACTAAAATGGTTGGATATGAAAATAAAAAGTATCAGATATTTTACCTGAAATGCCCATGCTGCACATTGAAAATGTGTGCAGGCCATTTTCATTCCGTCAGAGCTGGTTCTTGTTTCTACACTGCCTAGGTAAGAATGGAGAGCACCAATATTGAACATTATTATCATCATTTCAAATCTTATATCTGTAGACGAGTTTCCCACATCAAGATTGATATCTTTCCTGAAAAATAAAGACAGCATTTTCCTGCTTCAGTGCAAGTGCAATTGTGTATCGGTTTAGTGTGGGCCATAACATTTGCAGCATATGGGAAAAAATTTTAATATCAGAAATACAAAAAATTCGTTATATGGGATCGTTTCTGCATAATGCTTCAATTGTTAATATCCCTTCCCAAGTGAAGGTACAAATTTAACATGTACTAAAATATCAAAATAAAAATTCAAAAACTTTTTTTCCCACAATACAGTCGAATGTCAGTTAGCATCAATGGGCTTAGCACAGCAGAATTGTTACTTGGTGCTGCATGTCCGGTGCAATCAACCCACCTCTATTACCAATATGTTGTAGCTTGATTGAGTGTACTTTCAGAATTTCAAAAGACAGCTTTCATTTGGCATAAATAATCCATATCAAAATAAATTACAGAATGATACCAACACAGCTAGAACGTCCACTCACCAATAGAACTGAACAGCAACATCTTGGTTTTCCTCCATGGGAAACCTGGATTTCAAAAAATGTAACTGACAATAATATTTTTTTAATAACTGAACTCCATTGTAGTCCATAGATGGCCGAACTGCTGCTGCTCGTAAAGATTCCAAATTGTGAATTTCGGTATTGTATGACTCAGGATCTTCATTGTAGAAGGTTGCAATGTACTGAAATCAAGCATATGGTATATAAGTATATAGGTAAATCCTTTATTTAGCAGAACTGCTAATGGTACATACATGTGTAAAAACAATGTTTCACGGATGAAACATACTTCTTATGATGTTTCATAAATAGAGGAATACCCCAAAAATGGGTGTCAGCTGCAAACAGGTGTATTTACATTGAGTTGACTCCCTGACAATGTGATACACCCTTATTGTTTATTAGTTCAGTGGAAGTGAAATTGTGAGATTACTTCCTTTATTTTTCATTGAAAAAAATATATCACGCAGTACTTTATAATCAATTAATTCAAAATCATTCAAAGAGATATTACCACTGTTTGAAATAATTATGACATTGTTTTAAGGATATAGATGATACTTTCGATGTAATGTTATAATTAGGAGAGCTTGTTTTCTCGTTATAATTATAGGTATGAAAAGAATGAATACTAGAGAATCTGGTACTATTACCTGTTTCAATTGAGGACCAAACTGAATATTTTCGGTACAAGCTTTCAAATCAAGAGACAGCATAGGGAGTCTGGGAGCTGCCTCCATGGTTGAGTAGTTTTTGGGTTTATCCAATTCCCTGAAATTCAGATGAACCCTGTTATCTTGTTCTCTAATAATCAATAACAGAATGTAAGCATCCAACTGATTATTTATTTATAAATGACGTAGTATTTCATTCTATTTTCTTCCGGTACATTCCTTTTCTTTTTAGTATCCTGGACATATAAAGGTGGGTGGGGCAAATTACAACAATAAAATAAAAAAACAAACAAACAATTTATCACTGTTCACCACTTTTCAAAATGTCAGAGTGACAAGTGACTAATACATTATTATAAGAATAAGTTTCGCCAGCTGCATAATAGCATAATTCGAAAATAACTAAACCTCATTCTATTTTCATGTTTTATGAGCATGGGACCATGACCATAGACCATATACTTTTGTTGACGCTAATGTCCCTTCGTAACAGATATTCCAAACGTTTTCTTGATGTTTTCGATCGAATCAGATCAATAATTAAAGTTAAAACAAACTCCATTTGATTGAGAAAACAGGGAAATGTAACCTCAAATCTTCTCTTTATCTCTTCATTTATTGTCCTTTTCTGCTACCTATACGGTGCAATTTCGACATGCTCCATTGCGGAAAATCCGTTCGCCATTCGGGCTTTAACCGGCGTAGACAACGATGCTGTATCGGGGGGATGCAGTTGTATTGATCTATGCAATATTGCATCCCTATTTCAAATTGGTATTGGTACCTCAGAGATGGCGGACGTTCGTCTCATATCTCATTCATACAAGTGCTCTGGCTAGGCTTTGTTACTAACTCCATACGCCACCTTAGGAGCAGCACTGTTATTCATTAACGCAACAGTGAATCGTAGAGGATTATCTCCACCCAGCAACAATATTCACTCAGATTTTTACATCTGAAACTGAAAAAAAATTGAAGAAAACCTTGCCCTACCTGGGGATCGAGCCAGCGACCTTTCGATCACGAAGCCCTGGCGCTAAACACTGCGCCAGTCCACACCCCGAAACCTCAAATCCTTTGTTTGGAATCAGTTTTTGATGAGAAATGAAGCTAATTGTACCTCAAGATCGTTTCCTCAACAAAAAATATATTAGGGCTGCATTAGGGAAAGTTTTTGAATTCATCGAAGCGCATTGCACTCTTATTTAACTAATGGAAAATGACAATGACAGCGACAGCTCAAATGCGCATTAGCGCATTATCCATCGATAAATTTAAAAACTCGCCTTTACTCTCGCTAAAGAACCGTAGCGATATTCGGTATTTTATGCTTCTGTGGTTCTGTGACATTCTGTTGTGTTCTTTGTTCCATGAATCAGCTGATGTGGTTCTGTCATTTAATTTCCATTTATTATTTCTTTTCATTATCATTCATTATTCAATTATCATGTCATTGATGCCACTTCCACCTCTTATCGATTGTTGGTGAAGAAATAAACAGCTATAATGTCGTAACAGGAAATAATGAGTGGTGATTCAATTGAAATTATACACGGACTCGTAGAAAATAATCAGTTACATTTTGACGAATCATTGCTTGTTGATATGGAGACACGCTTTTAGATAAGTATCTTGAATTTCAATTGTTAATATACAAAATACATACCTACTTAAATAGCTATAAGTTCATTTAAAAAACAGTCGAGAACGACAGCCACCTGTAATTACGTTTTGGGATGTTATATTACATTTGTGAGCAGGAAGCATCAAGCATCCACTGATTCTACAATCCTTCCTACACCGACAAATATTCTTGTGATACGTATCCCTTTATTCTGCATCACCCCATTCCATCCACTACTGATTTCGTAATTCGTAAGGACGTTGCGTTGCGCAGCAAGCCGTGCCGCGACGCGCAACCTTCCGCGTTTATGCTTTTAAACAAAAAACTCGCACACGCACTGCCAAGGTAAAATTTGTCATGCGCCAATAAGATGCAAGATTCGGTGTGCCAGTGTACAAAACTACAGAACTAAATTGATTGTTTTACGGCGATAGAAATGCATCGTACACTGGCAGAGTTTTTTTGTTAAAACAAAAAATAGTTTAGTAAATGTTGTGATATTTGTGATAATGTTAGGTTAGATAGTTTTCGCGTTTTACCATTCCTGTTGTACCTGAATTTTGCTGTGTATTTAGATGGAGGTCTAGAAAATCCAGATTTATTCAAGAGTTCTTGCATGTTCTCATCAGGTGAGTGCAACTTTCACTTGTAAAGGTGTATCTATGACAACCGAGCTTGATTTTCTTTTATGTAAAGAAATTCCTAGTTGGCGACTGAGCGAGTGATTATTTTTTGCGTTCAGTTTTTAAACTGCATTGCGGACTTTTTGTGAAGACTTGATATGCATTTAAAAAGCCTCAATACTTCAAAACTCCCCTTTCCAGCAAGTTGCCGAACTGAGAAACCTTAGAATACCTACATATAATCGAATTAGGACATAAGAGAATATTCAATATTGTATAGAGATCATGTCTTTGTTTGTCAGGGAAAGGGAGAAAAGGGGAACGGTGCCCTTTCAAAGAGGCGCATACATGCATGCGTTGGTTGCTTTTGCTATTGATTGACTCATTAACCCTTGCAAGAGAACATATACACCAATCAGCAGCCCCCACCCCTCGTTTCTGTCACTCTCACCTGCACAGGTAAGTATAGTCTGTCCATTATTTTCCTGTCATCAATATTGTATACCAGGGGCTTTCGAAAAGTTTTTTGTTTCGAATAATAAAGAGATATATATGCTGAAAAAGAAGAGGCTAATGAACTCAAAAGATCTCAAAATTTTGCTGAAAATTAGAATTTTTGAATTATGTAGAACCCTCATAAGTAATTGGTAGGCCACTATTATAATGAGATCCAATACCTACCTAAAAGTTATGATTACGCATTGAACTGTCACACATTTGTTTAAAACAAATATTATAATGATCACAAGCAGATACAGATTCCTTCAATCAGTTGGAATTGATTTTTCAAAAAGAAGAACAAAGAAAGTCTACCTATCCATATGTTTTTTTGCATGTAATAAAGTATTCCGATCGATTTTCTTCCTTTTTAATAACTATTATTTTGTTTTGTCTCTCTCATTTCATACGAACATTGAATATTTTGACATTGAAGAATATGCAAATTTTGTTTGAGGTGTACAGTTTTTTGAAACCCAGTTAAAAATTCATTTTAATTGTGTACCTATGTGATTGAATAAGTTTCGAAATGTTTACTTACCATAAAAACGTTGATTTCTGTTTAGTTCCACTTTTCATGGTCGAATAAGCAATGACAATGATTTCAAAGATATAATAATTATATACAGGGTGTTTCTGAAATCACGCGGCGTCAGGTAGGTGCACTTTTGCTTGAAAGTCCACCCTAAAGTTCCTTGTTTGATTCAATATTTCATTCAAACGCCAATAAAATGAAAACAAATACTTTTTTTCTATACCAGATAGGTAGGTATACACCGAAAAAATCATGGAAGAGGTCCTCATATCAGAAATCGTTAATTGATCTGAAATTTTTTTAACGTATCTAAGGAAAGGAAGCTGGATTTATTTTCAATATATTGTACCTTTTTTCAATATATTGGATTATTTTTTCAATATATTGGATTTTTTTTCAATATATTGGATTTTTTTTTCAATATATTGGATTTTTTTCAATATATTGGATTTTTTTTTCAACATATTGGATTTTTTTTCAATATATTTTTTTTTTCAATATATTGGATTTCTGTCAGATATCTGAACACAAAGCTTAGAGTTTCTCTAGAAGATCGTTCAAGAAACGATAGCCATTGCCGACCGATGGAATACGCTTTTTACTCGCATCAACCTGCAAAGCTGTAGGCTATTATGGCAAATACCTTTTAGAAACAACTACTCCCCTGGCTAATACCAACCCTTTACTGATGACGAGGCGACAACCTCGAAACCTGTCTTCTGGTGGTCCCCCTGTCCGAATCAAAACGAAATTCTGCTAGTCGGTTATAGGAGAGCACTTGTAATTGTTTCCTTTGCAATGAGATATATTGCACAAGTGTCTTGTTAGATATAATTCAATACCCGTCGTGGTATTAACCAGGGGAGTAGTTGTTTTCTAACAGGTATTTGCCATAAGAACCGACAGCATTGCAGGTCGATGGGACTAAAAAGGGTAAAACATCGGTCGGCAACGACTATCGTTTCTTAAACGATCTGCCAGTAAAACTCTTAACTTTGTATTCAGATATCTGACAGAAATCCAATGTACTGAAAAAATCCAATATAGTGGAAAAAAACCAATACTTGTATTGAAAATTAATCCAATATAATGAAAAAAAATCCAATCTATTGAAAAAATATCCAATATGTTGAAAAAATATCCAATATGTTGAAAAAATATCCAATATATTCAAAAAATCCAATATATTGGATTATTTTTTGTGAAAATAATTTTATTTTATTTGTGTGACCCCTAGATGCTTTCGTAGAAACCCATCAATTTGTTACATTATAGAATTGTATATGACATGAAAGCTTGTCCCGAGAAGTAAGAAGTATTTCTCATAAATCAAATTTGAAATTATCTTTAAGAAGATTTATTCTCGCGACAAGCCTTTTTATGTCATATGGAATTTTAAAATGTAACAAAATGGGTTTGATTTACTTTTTTCGAGAAGCATGGATTTACGAGAAGCATGGATTTACGAGACCCTCGACCAATATTTTTTTCGTCGTAAATTTTTCATGAAAAAAATTCCGAATTCTTACGGTTCTCCATATACCTACATAAGAAATTTAATACGAATTGGATAGCTACAAATTTATTCTCAAAGTTGCATTTTGTTGAAGAATTGTCTCAAATGTATCGAAAACACCTGCTTCAATTAATTATTTATTGAACTTGTTTTAACTCGTACACTTTGTATTTTAGGCATTCAAATACCTACAACTCGACCCTCCGAAAAGAATGTTTTAATTACTATACGTTAAATATCAGTAATAAGCTCATTAAATATTCGAAACGGAATCTATGCATACGAAATGCGCACTTAATAGTTTGTGGAAAGGAGACAAAGAAAACTAGGAGGCAACACGCGTGAAAGTACTGGAACGGTACTTTCTGTCGAAATAATGCAATTTGTAACGCTAGGAGAGATTATCTTCGATTTTTTTTTCTCGATGCACATTGCAACTGTTCATTGTTTAGTCGTGAGAGTTTCGTTATTGTAATTTTAGTTATTTCGACCATTTCAGAATAATTGTTCAGTGAAAGAGAAGAAAATAACGATTATGTTGTGAGATTCCATCCGAATTCAATTCCATTTCCGTACTATAAATACCTATACAAGCTTTCTGCCCGCATTTGAAAAAGAGATTAAATAGACCATGGTTGATATGGAAGACAGAATACAGAGATTGAGAAAACAAAATGGAAAAACATTCCTTTTTGTCCAACTGTCAAAAAAACTTAACATTTGTTTACAAATGTTTACTTTTTTCACCGTGAAAAAAAATTTTTCACTGCCAGAATGGTTGGGTTTTGTATCAGGATCGATTGTAGCACCACCAAACCTGGTACGCTACTAGTTGGAACCCTGATAAACACGAAAAAAAATTGTTTACCAAAATTCCAGGGGCGTGGAACTTTTTTTTTTTCGTTCCACAAAAATTATTCCTAGAAATTTCTTATGAAATGCGCTCGTATTCTCAGAAAACGTGTTTGAACGCTGAAAAGTTCTGGCGGAGCCGAATATTTGATTGGTCATAACTCTGCTAAAAATGATCGGAGAAGGAAAAGGAAAAGTTCATATCGTTTCTGAAGACTCTTACTTTCTCATGCAAATATAATATGCGAGTATTTGAGTACCTAAAATGTGTTTTGTCGCACTTCACGGAGATGTTTGCGGATGATCCGAAAATCATGAATAATTTAGTAAATATGGAATTATTATTCTGAAACAGCAACCCATACCCTCTTTGGACTATATGCAACAATTTTAAAGTAGTGTGACAGGTCCCACTTATACATGCCAGAAAAATAAACTTTGTTTTACTCGTGCCTCATATTCAACTTACCCATAAAACCGGCATTCCCTTCAGTAAATTTTGAAAATAAGCGCTTATTCATATCCTGCGTATATGTTTAATAACACTGTTGTGAAGTGCAAACTTCAAGTTCGAAATCACATACTTCATTTTTTATGTAGGATGTGTATGAGCGATTATTTTCAACATTTACTGAAGAAACTGCCGGGATTATGGGTGAGTTGGAAACTGAGACAGGAGTAAAACCCAGTGAGACTTGTCTCACTAGTCTAAATTCATTTCATATGGTCCAAAGAGGGTACTGATTCCTGCTTCAATATAATTATTCCGTATCAACTAAAATATCAATGACTTTCGGATCCTCCGTAAATATCGTGGAAAAGTTATGTGAAGTAAAACAAAACACATTTTATATATACATGTTATATTTGCATGAGAAAGTAGAAGTCTTCAGGAACGATATAAGTACACTTTCATTTTCTTCTACTATAATTTTTAGCAAAGTTATGACAAATCTGCCCTGCCTGAAATTGCAGTGGCGGGTTAGCGCGAGCCTGAAATGTGATGTCGGCGTTAAACTACGTTTTCTGAGAAAACGAGCGTATTTCAAAAGGTATTACTGAAAATCATTCTTGTGGAGAATTGAATCATCTCTTACCCTATCGAAATCGGTTTTTGATAAATCTTATATTTTCTGAAATAACACCAAATTTTTTTTTTTTTTATGAAAATTTTTTCTAATAATACATGACGTCGAGATGTCATGTGCCGAGTTTCAGAGTGCTACAATTCATTCTTCACTTTTGGCTCGAGTTTGTCTGTCGTGTGGATTAAAATGGTACAGACCAGTTTCGGAATTTCTCATCCGAACTGTATTCCTAAGTGAAATTTCCTACTGTACGTATTTATGTACTTACTCTGGCACCTGTTCAGTTTCTGGGCCTGAAGCCGTTGAAACATTACGAGAAAACACGAAGTTTATATCTAAATCATTTTCACTCATTAACAAAGGGAGTGTATGCAAATTGTGGCCTGCAGCAACTCGTTGTTTGACACTCGGAAACGAAACAAAATTGAGATGTTTCTGCTAAAAGGGTTTTCGAACGATCTTATCGATTTATAAAACAAGTTGCATGTGAACATTGCTTTAGGAAGGAACTCACGCCTTTTCATCATTCTTATAAATTTCGATAACATCTCATTTTAGGTTCAGTTTCCATTCAGTTTTAGTTTTCTTAATAAATCTATAAATTGATGTTAATACGTGGTAGATCATCATGAAAAATGAGAAATAAAAATTCCTATATTTTTTGACGTGATAACGTCTTTTAAATCGATGAACGCCGCCCGGCTGCACGCTCGAAAAAATATGACTCATTGTCACGTTCCGCCTGAGCCGAGCGTGTAAGCGAGAGCACGGAACAAGCGATAGAGAGGCACGATCGGCTTAAGCGTTCGACTTGTGACGCAACTACCTCTCTTCCACTCCATCGGCCGATGCGTCCGAGTATAGAAGAGAGACAGCGGCAGCACACAACCTACACGTGAACTGTTTTGTCAACTGTTTATAAAGTGAAGTGAAAAGTTAATGTGGTTTCCATTGTTTATGAAAACAAGGAATTTGATTTTGATGAGTTTGATGTAACTATTATCAGACTCTTTCAATAATTCAGCTGTGTTCACAATATTATACACGAGAGGACATCACGAATATAACCAATCAGAATCAGTCGCGCACTGACGTCACATGTCTTCTAATCTTTTGAATTCGGTAGTTCATTATGGCGTTTTCAATAATTTTTATCTCGTTAAATTTATAAGATCAAATCGAAAACTAAACACGAGTGGAAACGCTAATATTTAGAATCCTTAGAAATTCGTAAACCCTAACATTGCGAATGTAGTCTACTTGATGATTACTTGGTACTTGGTACACTTGGTACATTCACCTGTTTTTAACGTATCCCTTCCACATTGTCGATCGTAAACACAATCCAGGATATTATGGTTGAAAAACAAAGGAATTTTTATTTCTCATTTTTCATAATAAATCTATTTTTATTGACATTATCAGACTTATTAAACCATTCAGAATCTTTCAGTTCCTTAGGAGAAATTGTTTGAAAGAGTTTTTGTATACTTTTATTTTTCAACCTCGCTAAAGAGTTTCGGGGGCCAAAGCCGGAAGAAAGTAAGGAAACTGACAAATGAACATTATGTGGACCAAGCGAAAAGAAGAAAATGTTCCTTTATTTTCAGACATGAAAATCTCTTGAAACAGGGGAAGTTATGAAATAATGTGTGTTAATACTTCTCTTAAATGGTTGAAGGTGGTTGCCGTTGAAAAAGGTAATAGATTTAGCTTTGCCGTTCATAAAAGGACAATACCTATGGTAGAGAGACGTGCGGATCCATATTGAGCTTGACGGCAAAATAATATAGGTTGTTCTGTGATTTACAGATTCAAGAGCATGACGCTTAACCCTTTGCGGTCGTTTGTCGGGACAGCCCCGACAGCAAAATTTTACCGTCCCGGTCCAATATTAGGTAAGTATCACGTTCCAGTCCGATGTCGGGTCAGCCCCGACACTGGCTTTGGTCGAAGTCGCTACTTGTTTGTCTCAGGCTTTTCCCTGTTTTTTTCCTCTGCATGATTTGAATGGACTGTTTTTCATTTCTTTGATTATGAAAATATAATTGGACCGCAAAGGGTTAATGTAATGTTTTCATTGCGAGTACGAAAGCAACAAGCTCATGAATTTGTAACTTACAGAAAAACCTACACTATACATCTGAAAAAATTACTTTTTATTTTTTCATACAAACTCGTCCGCGGAGCCGCCATTTCGAATTTATGAGTTATGACAGAAAATTCAAAATCTCCAATTGAATAATCCTCTACGTATACCTACCAATTTTGAGTGGAATCGCACCATATTCACAAATCTCGTCCGGCATCTTGGTGCCGCCATTTTATTTTTTCTCTAACAAAAATCGGAATTCGGAACACCTGCCAAATTTCAAGTTAATATAATATATAAAAATAAACGCTAGTGGGTCAAATTTAACGTGCAGGTGAACTGAATAAAAGATTGTGAAAATGGAATGGATCGGTTTGTCGACTTCATCTTACACAAGTTACTCGAAATAAAATACATTAATAGAATTTTCCGGGAAATCAATCACCATTACGTATTCGTAAAACAAAAACAAACTGCATTCTTCTAAAGAAATGGTCAAAGACGTTAATCAAACTGCTCTTACCTTCAAGATGAAATTATTTTTGCGGATGATGTCCATATTTGACCCAGAAGTGAATAAAGTAGTTGTGAATGTAAACAAAAAATTGCCAAGCACTTAGGAATGAATAAATCATAAACAGGGCCGTATTAAGCCTATTCGGCATCCTGGGTACAATATATTGTTTATTGCCCTACACCCTACACATAACATACATATTCACGAAATGAAAATAAAACAGCTATATTGTCATAATGACGTGTTTCTTTGGAAAAAAAATTATCATTCGACAAAAAAATATAATATATTTCCTACCCCTTGCCCCAGCTTCTCGGCATGTACTTAACCTAAATGGATACATACATACAGGTCAGACTACGAACATTTTTCGACTTCCCGATGTTTCTCACAATTTTTCCGGATTTTTCCAAATTCATTTCCGTGAGTTTTTGCAATTTTTTTCGAATTCCCACGCGTTCTCTATCCAGCCTGAGAGGGGGGGGCAGTAGGATACCTTCGAAAATAGATTATTTGACGATCCCATGTTTTTTACTGTTAACGGACTTTTCCAGTTTCTAACTAGCCTTCAGGTGGGTTCGAGTGAAATCATAGAAATTCAATGCGGTCGTCCGATTTTTTTCACTATTTTGAAATTTTCCGATTTTATTTTCGCGTTAAAGAGGGAAGTTTGAGCCCCATTTTCCCAATCGATATTTTTTTGAGCACCAAATGACTGAGCTACTATGGATATACCAAATGTATGAACTGTAATAACATGAGATATTTTTTCGAATTGTCACTGAAGTTACATGTGTGTACCAAATTCCAACGCAATTGGGTAGGGGGAATGAGATGCATATCTCAGCCAGAAATCGTAAAAAAACAATATCCAACCCCGAAAAAGTATATTAAGCTATCTGTACCCTCTTTCCGCAACGTTTATTGAATCTTCTTGATTTTTCTTCACTTTTAATTCACCCCAAAATTTACCACCATCCACATACTGTTAAGATTTTTTTTTGTCAAGAATTATTGGCAAGATATAAGCCCCTAAAAACTTTCGTACTTATTCGGAAACACCCTGTATATTCATTCAACGTCAATATTTCATCTGAAATCGGAAAACCTTGACAGAACATAACACATTTTCCAAGCGTCCTCCGTTCGTTCTGTTTCGGGCACGAGGCAATTAATAATTAGGGATTCGAGGATCCGAGGGGAGGGTAATAGTCGAATCGAAAGTGACATGGCATCGGGCGTTTAAATAAAATATCAGCCAGAAAACGGTATCGAACGAACGGAAAGGCCTTAATGACATGTGACATTGCTACAGGTTCTCCTCCGGAGCGCCATGACAACCTACGGCCCGATTCACAGCAAGGCAGGCAGAATCGGATTAGGCTGCGTGGAATTTTCGAATGGCAGGAACTTGACAAGTTCCATTTATTATCAATGTGGCGGGGAGTTTTTAGATGATATACGGACATTAATGTAATGTAATGAAGTTTGCAAGTAACTATTATTAATGGAAAGTACTCTAACGCTCTTTTTTCGTTACTGATGGTCACTTTGACGCCAAGTCCAGGTTACAGATTGCCTCGCCGTGGTGTGCTCCACGGCTTCGAGCTAGGGTCACTGGATCCAGAAGGCTTTGCTTCTACGGGTACGGACAATGGGAGGAGTCTAATAGTTCAAATCTCTTGTAGTATAGTTCGAATGTCAAAAATAACCCACAAAACCACCAATAAAAAAGCAACGAAAAAGTTGGGTTATAATATAAAAAAAGAATATTTGACACTCGTTTTGACAGTTTCATTTTTTTGGTTCAGTATAATGATATTTCATATTTTCTAATGGATATACACCAGCTACTAATTCTGTTATTGATTGAAAATGTATGTGTTCAATGTCTGATCGCCGGACGCAACTCGGCTGTAGCCCGAGACGCACCTGGGCAGGCAAACGGTCAATTTTCTGACCGCCGGCGCCGTACGCAACTAGGATGCAGCAGATGTTGAGACCCTGACAGTGTATCCGCTACCGACTACCCGGCAACAGAACCACAACCATCATTCGACACTCGTGTTATGCAATTCATCCATATGAATGTAGCTGTTACCCTATGCCCGTATTCAGTGTATTTCATTATATTGTATGAATGAAGATACCAACGAAATTGCAAAAAGACTTATACCCGCTTCTTATGCGAAAAACACGCCCATTTTGCATCTTGTTATATAAATAGCTATGTTATCCCATCTACTATTTTTTTATTGCATCATCCTGTTCCTAGGAAACCCAAACTAGGCCGCCTTGAAAAAAAAAGTTGTTTTTCTTCGTCGAGCGGATTCCGTTCCGAATCCGGTCCCCGAACCAGGCTGGGGAAGCGAGACGTCGACCAGTTGGCACCGTTGGCGGCATCGACGGCGGCGGCAAAGACCCAAACAGCCTTGGCCCTTGCGGAGAGCGTGGGCAGACGCCGGGGGTGGACGGGACGCGGGCGGCGGCGTCGAGTCGTCGCGCAGACACCTTGCACTCGGCTTTGCAGGCACCGCGTGCACCCCCGCAACCTTCAGTGTCCCTGACGACGGACTGCCGATGCCGCGCCGCCCCCATCCCCGTCCCCTTCGCGCCGCTTCTTCTCAGGGTCGATGCTGCGGCTCTCGCTCTCGCTTCACTTTCACTTTCTGTTTCTACGTATTCAATTAGAAGGGAAAGACTCACTTTCGCTCTCTCGCGACCTGGCGGCGGATATTATTACTACGCAACATGCACAAGTGGCGGCGGGCGAGGGGCGAATCTTGTGTAATACTGTCTAATGTAAGGAAAGGGGGTGTCACGATTTCGACGCGGCGAAGAAAAATTGGGTCAGTATCCCGTTAGTTGTCTTAGTCGGTCAAGCAACAACCCTTATGATTATAAGAAGTGACAGGGGTTACAGACAATCAAGACTTTTTTTTCAATTTCGATAGTGGTATCACAACTTTGGGTTCTTCAATGATACGACGCTTTTCAAACAATAAATATCCTGCTGTGCATCGTCGTACAAATATTGAAAATTTTAATAAAAATCGAACACTTTTTCTTTATTTAGAAAAAAAAATGTGGTTTATGTGGGATTTGAACCCTCACCCCCACTGTCCAATACCCGAACGTTCCCTCACTCTTCACTCGCTGCTAAGAGCTCACACAATAATATGCGGAAATTAACTGCTATAGAAACTGCTATAGAAAAGAATTTTGTGAATACTGACGTGAAATGTCAAATTATTAGAACGTTAACAAACTTGATTCTATCTTATATTATTTATGATCATAAAAATGACAGTCTAGTAGTTCATGAAAGTCGTGAGAAATAAAATATCCTATACTGAAATGATTATTACAGTACAGCTCGCGATGTAGAAATGAAAAAGTGTTTTACAATCGGCCTACTTCCTTGATCGATAAAGCGCATAAAATGGGCATATTTCCATGTGGTCGTAGAAAAAATATTTTGGGCAATGTCGAAAAATAAATCATTTGATTAATTAGGAGTTTTTTTATTTGTTTGAAACCAATGCTTCTATCTATGAAGAACACTATCCTCGTCTTAAATAATTCGATGGTACTCTGTCCAGGCGTGGTCAGCAATTCCCGATTTACAGGTTTCGTCTCCGTTGAATACATTTGTTGTGCTCGGTTATTCTTACTGATAATGGCCTGTTAGTCTCTCCGATGTAGGAATCTTCATATTCACATGGGACCTCGTAAATACAGTTTTTGCTAGATTCTGTTATGTTTTTTGGTTTCGTTTTGGCGAAAAAGCTTCGTAAGGTACTGTCGGAATGAAAGCAATGGAAACATCGCGTTAGCTTCTTAATTCTTCTGGTGCAAAAAGAAAACTTATTCTGCCATTTTATAACCAGCTATTATGACAATTATTATATTTAACATCAGCATGACAGTACTTCATATAATACACATAATTAAGCATTGAGGGAGAGATTTAATTAATTTGTGATAATTTTCGAAATATCGAAATGAATGATTCTTCAACTTTACTAATAATCATTATTGTATTCATTTTTGCATTCGAAATCAAGAAAACATCTCAGTTTATAGTAATACAAACTTATACACATATGTTCTGAAATCCTAAAAATGAACTACCATGCAGTTAGTTCTGTTTTCGTTTGTTATCGTTAAGAAATAAAGGACGTCAACCCTTGATGTATGACATAATGACTGAGCGTCCCCTTTTCACGCTCTAAATATTCCGAATTCCCCAGTGAACCCTTTGCATATATTAAAATCCGCCAGAAAAAAGATTGCGTAATGGTTAATAGGATGGAAGAAAATTGTTGATGTTGTGTTATCGAAACTGGTATGTACCTATTTGAAATAGAAAAAAGTTGAAATGTCGTATGAATCCGAGATTCCATGGCGGTTTTCCACTAAACGGATAGTTGAGTTTGTGTTTTCTAGAACTGGAAAAACAAAAACAAAACTGAAACAAACTCAAAACTCTTGTTTCCATAAAGAGGTGTATATTTTGCTCGAGTTTGTTTTTGTTTTCGGTCCTTTTCTTCTGGTTGTCGCGGAGTAGTAAGAACACATGCATTCTTCAATAACCATCCAACATGTTTAGACAAGATTTTTTTATTCTTAGGTGTGGCTGGTTATATTGAAATATTGAAAATAGTAACTGTATAATAAATGTACGGTGTCTCTAAAACAAATAGTTTTTTTTCAAATATCTTAAAAATCCTTCAACCGATTTTGTTGAATTTTGGCAGTGATATTTGGGGTAGTAAGAGGTTAATTTAACCCTAACTGGATCAAAATTATCATATACCTTGGCGTCCTTAACCAAAAAATTGCGCGCCACTGTTTTTTGTTTGAGTTTTTATATCTGTTTCAAATGGAGCAACTGAAATTGCATTTTTTATATTTGGAATTTTTTTCATATTTTGCCTTGTTTTTGGGAAAACACATAGAAATCACTTTATTGCATCAAAAATTAGTGAGTTTTTTACATATCAAAAGTCTATTCTGGTCTTAACAATTCTTATGAAAATTAATACAAGCAGGTACACCCCAGATTTTGATTTTAGTTTAGTTTTAGTAGTTACATTACTTTATTATGTTTTCCCAGAGACGTGCTACAAAGTGATTTTTATGTCATTTCCCGAATACAAAGCAAAATACGAAAAAAATGTTCGTTTCAGTTGCTCAATGTGAAACAAATAAAAAAATGCAAAAAAAACAGTGGCGCACATTTTTTCTGTCCAAAATATTGGTTAAGGTGCCTTCCGGGACGCCACTGGATATGAGATTTTGATATAGTTAGGGTTAAATTAGCCCCTTACTACCATAAATAATACTCCCAAATTTCATCAAAATCGGTTGAAGGATTTTTAAGATATTTACGAAAAAAACGATTTCTTTTAAAAATGGTGACACCCTGTATCTTGAAAACGAAGCATTATCGGACCTATGTTTATCTTAGAATCACTCAAAGAATCACCCCTTTGAGTTTGGCCACGTACTTAGATAACACCCTGTATACCGGAGCCACTAGGAAGAAGACGTGGTGGTGGAAGTTTCAGAAAATTTTCAGAATATACGAAAGAAAATTCTAGAATGTTTGGAAAATTCAAAAAAAAAGTCTCTGAAAGGTTCTAGATGTTCATCCAAGCTAATATCCAAATGGTTAGTCGTCGAATCAAAAATGAATACATCAGAAGAGAACATAAGTTCATGAATAATTGACGATGTTCCGACATTTTCATTCTGATCAATGTTCGAGCAGAAAAAATTCCTTCGGTCCGCCAATATTCTATAGAGATTGATTTCATTTAAAACAATTCATAAACATACTATACTTTTATAGTTATAACTTTTGTTACAAATGTCAGGCAGAACTTTTGAGCACTGACATACGTAAAACTCTACGATGAAAATGTACGTAAATATTTTCGAAATAGAAAAAAATTATGTCATAACCTTGGATACAAATGTGTTACACGCGTTGCAGATAATGTTATCAGCTTATCAGTGCAAGATTCACAGACGCACAAATACTCATTCCGTTTTTTATATAATTTAATATAAAAGGTTCATTGAAGGACTGATTAATTTCTGCTGTTGGTCCGCATCAGCCAATGAAAGAGAGACTAGCAATCGTTGGATTGTGACAGAACGACTCTAATGTTTTCTGGCACAGGTGGTCATCTTGAAGAATAATTACTGCCGTTTGATCATAATAAGCAGTTGCAGTAGTGCCCTTCTCGAGAAATGTTGCACAAATATCTGTCAATGTGTTTCAATATCCGTCGTGGTATTAGCCAGATGTTTGCGTCATATTTTTACACTACGTAGGTATACCTATGTGGAGAGAAGGGTATTACGACGTTTTCGGAATTATTCTTTTCATTTCCTCACTTCTTTATTATTCAATGTGTTATGAAAATGGTCATATAATGATTTATTCAAATAATTTCCTATTTCGAAACAATTTTTTTAATCATCAAACGCTGTAAGTGATTCAAAGATAAGTATACTTTGCCAGCCTTCAAAATTTGAATACCTAACACATAATGAACAACAGTATATTAAAAAAAACCGTCCAGTTAGATATTTTAAGGTTGACAAACTCGTTTGAAGAAGGGAAAAAATTAATTATCATACAATTTTGTATACGCATAGGCTCTTGACAGATATGCAATTTGTTTTTATTCTCGGTTGGTAGCTATTGCGGATGGTAGAGACATAATCAGGCACTTTTAATAGGACGATAATAATTATTTTAATGAACAAACTTTGTTGACCTTTCGAAACTGACATTGGGGGGTATGAATAAAAGCTAGCAAAAGTTTATACTATAGTCTGTCTCTCTCATAACCAAACAAAATGAATAGGTCTATTTCGAGAAATCCGAGTATTGCTCAAGGTTTATTCATATGTCCCATTGTTCTTCCAGATAACAAATGAACGTTAATTTTTCCAAAACTTTTCGTTTCCCAATTTTTCGACAAAGGAATAACAATTTTTTTTCGTATATAACTGTATGTTAATGATCTACTTCACCATGTACTGGATGATATACATTGTGACCCATTTGAATTCTTCCATGCCTTCTTTGTTCTGAATGGATGGATGAACAGTTTTTCAAAGTATACGTATGTAGGCTTTTATGGTTGGCGTAAATGTTGTGGTTGAGTTTTGCCGTAGGTTTTTTTCGTTAAAATCTTCAAACGTTTCAACTGTGGCAGTCATCTTCAGTGGCGTGGTCGAAGAACTCTTCTTGACATATCAACCCACTGAACAATACCAAATTGCCGCAAATTTTCAGCAAAATTTGTTTTGCGAGTGTAATCTCTACAGTTAACTTCCAGTAGATCCTCAGAGATGGCATTCCTCTGCGTCAACTTACAAAACTTGTATTTTTCGAGTTTACAGACAATTTAATGTCACTATAATTGAAGTTGCCAGGAAGTTTACTAAAAATGATATGAAAACATATATACAATCTATGGAATTTTACAGAAAAAATACTGAAAATATCATGTAAATTCATTGAGAATTGCTTTGAGAACTGAGATTGACCTTACAATATTGATCTATTTTCATTGTAAATCTAAGGAATGTCTACAATAAAAATGTGGTTGAAGGTGGAAACCAGTTATGCAACTTTGTTGGGCTGGTGCAAATTAAACAATTTTTTTTTGTTAAGTTATTTATACAATTTGTTTCTCTGAGCAAGTCAACATGTTTAGTACTTCATTCTGTAGAATCTCTGTGATAATCTAGCAGAATTAATATCGGTACTCGAGTGTGAATATTTCATTTGAAGGCTAATCATTGCATGTGAAAGTTTACCACCAACTCATATATCAAAGTTATAGAGTAAGTTAGTCCATAATACAAATGAAGTATGACAACTTAATCCGAATTAAATGAGCGGGCATACACGAAACTACCCGATTGAATACGGTCTTAACATGTATAAGGCCCTCGCTTGTAAACAAACAAAGTTATGTTGCCTTCAAGACAAGGATGGAAAAGGCCTATCTGTGTCATTACTCTGAGGAAAATACCGATAGGCTAGCAATGTTGCATCATTATCCAACCAGAATTTATTTATATAGAAGCCATAGGAATACACAAGTACCAAAAAAACTTAAACAGAAAGGAAGAGAACACATATCTACCAGAGATTTGATACACAGCATCAAGAAGGGCCAAAGAGAAGTCATGTCACCCAAATCGAGCCGAAACTACGGGCGATCTCAGCATCACAGAAAATGCGCGCCGAAACAGCATCATGAATGACGTGCCAGGAAGGAGAACTTCAGTTTCAGTTGATACGTCAAAAAGAGCACTTTGACGACAATTGGAATTCTGCTTTTTGGACAGGGAGCATTCGAAATTGTATCCTCTGTAGTGAAGAACATTGCTCAAGTATCTGATTGATATAATTCAATACCCGTCGCGGTACTAGCCAGGTGGTAGTTGCTTTCATACAGTTATATTTGCCATAATAACCGACAGCATTGGTCGATGGGCGTAAAATGATAAAACATCCGTCGGCAACGACTATCGTTTCTTAAATAATCTCCCAAAGAACTCGTGAACTCCTATGAAATCATACAAATCTGTAGTGTAACTGGTAATGATAACTTTCAAACTCTTCGAAAATAGAATTTATTGAAATGTTTCTAACGAATATATTTTTCGCAAAGAATTGATTCATTTTCAACAAAAACCTTGATTTACAAGTATGATCTGTTGCGTCGCTACCATTTCTAAAGCAGGGCATTTACTAAATTACAATCCACGCAGGTGTTTCTTTATTCGTTAATTGACACACATAAATAACTGCGACTTTATAGAAATGCAAAATTCGTTACGATTCTACAAATCTTAACAATTTCCTCTATGCGTCTAGAAAGTATTTTTTCCAAATTAATTCATTTAATCATTTCTCATACTAGGTAGATGGGTATCATTGCTTTTTATGGTTCCTCGCATTTTGATATGCTTAATGTTAACAGGTTTATAATATCAATGTTTGGTGACACTACAAACGTTCACCATCTTTCATATCGTAAAAAATGTAGTTTTCCGACGGTCATAAAGGGGAAAATACTTCTTGTTCTTGTTGAGTGACACCACATGCGTCCAATATCCCATTTTTGCTGAAAAGTTATGTGAATTTCCAATAAGTAGCTATGAATATACTTGTTAGATTCAAAACGAAGTGAAATGAGTAACAAAGATAAAAAGGAATCTGCAATGGTTCACAATGAGCGTAATAATGTAAAGAAACAAAATGTGCTACCAGGACTGCTCATTGCAATACTCTATACAATAGAAATATTGGGGTCGAAAATCCATCGGAAAACCAATTTCTTGGCTAATACCACGACGGACGTTGAATTACATCTGATGAATTTCCTTGTAGAGTTTCTACAATACTTTATCTGCAATTGGTTGTTGCATGGTAATGTTCATCGAAACGTTTGGACTACCCATAGATCGATTATGGTAGGTTTGTACAGATAATAATAATATCTTTATTTCAAAGCCTCTGCTGAAAACGCGCCCGCAAAGTAGAGAAATAGAACAAAGTACTCATAAACTAATCATATAATCTAATGGAGAGAAAAAATATAACCAGGTCTCTCATTTGAAATAGAAAATTCGTAGTAATTTCCAGCATACGCGGAAATGAAGATTCAACGAAAATAATTTAAATGAATCTCGAATATCATGAGAACTTCAGATATCAAATTTTATCTCGAAATTTTAGGAATTGACAGAAAAATTGATCGATGAAGCTCATCGTTGACATATATACGTTAGTATATAGAGTTAGTCAAATGTATGGACCCGCACAGTTTCTTCAATTAATATGAGAATTATAGAAAAAAGTTCGTATGACTGTTGTATACCGACATGTGTTTAACGAATGTGTCTCCTTATGGTCGAAAAATACGAAAAATGTAAAAGGTGCGCCACGTTCCGGTATCCTAGCACACACAACCCCCTATAACATCTAAAATTGAACGGATAGACAAGGAAACGATAACATAATTTTGTAGCAAATTTTCTAAGCTTCCTTTCTATACCGACATGTGTTTAACGAATGTGTCTCCTTATGGTCGAAAAATACGAAAAATGTAAAAGGTTCGCAACGTTCCAGTATCCTAGCACACACAACCACCTATAACATCTAAAATTGAACTGATAGGCAAGGAAACAATAACATAATTTTGTAGCAAATTTTCTAAGCTTTCTTTCTATACCGACATGTGTTTAACGAATGTTTCTCCTTATGGTCGAAAAATACGAAAAATATAAAAGGTTCGCAACGTTCCAGTATCCTAGCACACACAACCACCTATATAACATCTAAAATTGAACTGATAGGCAAGGAAACGATAACATAATTTTGTAGCAAATTTTCTAAGCTTTCTTTCTATACCGACATGTGTTTAACGAATGTTTCTCCTTATGGTCGAAAAATACGAAAAATATAAAAGGTGTGCCACGTTCCGGTATCCTAGCACACACAACCCACTATAACATCTAAAATTGAACTGATAGGCAAGGAAACGATAACATCATCTTGTAGGAAATTTTTCAAGCTCTCTTTCTATACCGACATGTCTTTAACGAATGTGTCTCCTTATGGTCGAAAAATACGAAAAATGTAAAAGGTGCGCCACGTTCCGGTATCCTAGCACACACAACCCACTATAACATCTAAAATTGAACTGATAGGCAAGGAAACGATTACATAATTTTGTAGCAAATTTTCTAAGCTTTCTTTCTATACCGACATGTGTTTAACGAATGTTTCTCCTTATGGTCGAAAAATACGAAAAATGTAAAAGGTTCGCAACGTTCCAGTATCCTAGCACACACAACCACCTATAACATCTAAAATTGAACTGATAGGCAAGGAAACGATAACACCATCTTGTAGAACATTTTTCAAGCTTTCTTTCTATACCGACATGTGTTTAACGAATGTGTCTCCTTATGGTCGAAAAATACGAAAAATGTAAAAGGTGCGCCACGTTCCGGTATCCTAGCACACACAACCCCCTTTAACATCTAAAATTGAACTGATAGGCAAGGAAACGATAACATCATCGTGTAGGAAATTTTCCAAGCTTTCTTTCTATACCGACATGTGTTTAACAAATGTGTCATCTTATGGTCCAAAAATACGAAAAATGTATAAGGTTCGCAACGTTCTAGTATCCTAGCACACACAACCCCCTTTAACATCTAAAATTGAACTGATAGGCAAGGAAACGATAACATCATTTTGTAGCAAATTTTCTAAGCTTCCTTTCTATACCGACATGTGTTTAACAAATGTGTCATCTTATGGTCCAAAAATACGAAAAATGTAAAAGGTTCGCAACGTTCTAGTATCCTAGCAAACACAACCCCCTTTAACATCTAAAATTGAACTGATAGGCAAGGAAACGATAACATCATTTTGTAGCAAATTTTCTAAGCTTCCTTTCTATACCGACATGTGTTTAACAAATGTGTCATCTTATGGTCCAAAAATACGAAAAATGTAAAAGGTTCGCAACGTTCTAGTATCCTAGCACACACAACCCCCTTTAACATCTAAAATTGAACTGATAGGCAAGGAAACGATAACATCATTTTGTAGCAAATTTTCTAAGCTTCCTTTCTATACCGACATGTGTTTAACAAATGTGTCATCTTATGGTCCAAAAATACGAAAAATGTAAAAGGTTCGCAACGTTCTAGTATCCTAGCACACACAACCCCCTTTAACATCTAAAATTGAACTGAAAGGCAAGGAAACGATAACATCATTTTGTAGCAAATTTTCTAAGCTTCCTTTCTATACCGACATGTGTTTAACAAATGTGTCATCTTATGGTCCAAAAATACGAAAAATGTAAAAGGTTCGCAACGTTCTAGTATCCTAGCACACATAACCCCCTTCAACATCTAAAATTGAACTGATAGGCAAGGAAACGATAACATCATTTTGTAGCAAATTTTATATACCGACGTGTGTTTAACGAATGTGTCTCCTTATGGTCGAAAAATACGAAAAATATAAAAGGTGTGCCACGTTCCGGTATCCCAGCACACACAATCCTCTTTAACATCTAAAATTGAACTGATAGGCAAGGAAACGATAACATCATCGTGTAGGAAATTTTCCAAGGTTTCTTTCTATAACGACATGTGTTTAACGAATGTGTCTCCTTATGGTCGAAAAATACGAAAAATGTAAAAGGTTCGCCACGTTCCGGTATCCTAGCACACACAACCCCCTATAACATCTAAAATTGAACTGATAGGCAAGGAAACGATAACATCATCGTGTAGGAAATTTTCCTTGCTTTCTTTCTATACCGACATGTATTTAACGAATGTGTCTCCTTATGGTCGAAAAATACGAAAAATGTAAAAGGTGCGCCACGTTCCGGTATCCTAGCACACACAACCCCCTATAACATCTAAAATTGAACTGATAGGCAAGGAAACGATAACATCATTTTGTAGAAAATTTTCTAAGCTTCCTTTCTATACCGACATGTGTTTAACGCATGTGTCTCCTTATGTTCGAAAAATACGAAAAATGTAAAAGATTCGCCACGTTCCGGTATCCTAGCACACACAACCCCCTATAACATCTAAAATTGAACTGATAGGCAAGGAAACGATAACATCATTTTGTAGCAAATTTTCTAAGCTTCCTTTCTATACCGACATGTGTTTAACAAATGTGTCATCTTATGGTCCAAAAATACGAAAAATGTAAAAGGTTCGCAACGTTCTAGTATCCTAGCACACACAACCCCCTTTAACATCTAAAATTGAACTGAAAGGCAAGGAAACGATAACATCATTTTGTAGCAAATTTTCTAAGCTTCCTTTCTATACCGACATGTGTTTAACAAATGTGTCATCTTATGGTCCAAAAATACGAAAAATGTAAAAGGTTCGCAACGTTCTAGTATCCTAGCACACACAACCCCCTTCAACATCTAAAATTGAACTGATAGGCAAGGAAACGATAACATCATTTTGTAGCAAATTTTATATACCGACGTGTGTTTAACGAATGTGTCTCCTTATGGTCGAAAAATACGAAAAATATAAAAGGTGTGCCACGTTCCGGTATCCCAGCACACACAATCCCCTTTAACATCTAAAATTGAACTGATAGGCAAGGAAACGATAACATCATCGTGTAGGAAATTTTCCAAGGTTTCTTTCTATAACGACATGTGTTTAACGAATGTGTCTCCTTATGGTCGAAAAATACGAAAAATGTAAAAGGTTCGCCACGTTCCGGTATCCTAGCACACACAACCCCCTATAACATCTAAAATTGAACTGATAGGCAAGGAAACGATAACATCATTTTGTAGCAAATTTTCTAAGCTTCCTTTCTATACCGCAATGTGTTTAACGAATGTGTCTCCTTATGGTCGAAAAATACGAAAAATGTAAAAGGTTCGCAACGTTCCGGTATCGTAGCACACACAACCCCCTATAACATCTAAAATTGAACTGATAGGCAAGGAAACGATAACATCATTTTGTAGCAAATTTTCTAAGCTTCCTTTCTATACCGACATGTGTTTAACGCATGTGTCTCCTTATGTTCGAAAAATACGAAAAATGTAAAAGATTCGCCACGTTCCGGTATCCTAGCACACACAACCCCCTATAACATCTAAAATTGAACTGATAGGCAAGGAAACGATAACATCATTTTGTAGCAAATTTTCTAAGCTTCCTTTTTATACCGCAATGTGTTTAACGAATGTGTCTCCTTATGGTCGAAAAATACGAAAAATGTAAAAGGTTCGCAACGTTCCGGTATCGTAGCACACACAAACCCCTATAAAATCTAAAATTGAACTGATAGGCAAGGAAACGATAACATCATTTTGTAGCAAATTTTCTAAGCTTCCTTTCTATACCGCAATGTGTTTAACGAATGTGTCTCCTTATGGTCGAAAAATACGAAAAATGTAAAAGGTTCGCAACGTTCCAGTATCCTAGCACACACAACCCCCTTTAACATCTAAAATTGAACTGATAAGCAAGGAAACGATAACAGAATATGAGAAGTGACGTAATTTTTCAAACGCATCCATATGTCATGTTTGGTATCGTTAGAATGCTCCTTTCTTGCTAGATACAGTGTGTTTCGAATTTTTGTGTCCACCTCTGTAATTCACTCGGGTATCTATCGCTAGATTTGCTTAAAGATTCACTCTGGGGGAGAAGGTTGTTCGGTAGATATTCTACCGATATGGCAATTTGAATCCGCAAGTTTCGTAAGTGAGTCTTTATAAAAAAA
This sequence comes from Chrysolina haemoptera, assembly GCA_958298965.1. Classification (NCBI taxonomy): domain Eukaryota; kingdom Metazoa; phylum Arthropoda; class Insecta; order Coleoptera; family Chrysomelidae; genus Chrysolina; species Chrysolina haemoptera. The sequence continues at coordinate 32,075,621 of OY282589.1, read as the reverse complement.
ATTAAATGCTATTTTAACAGTTGATTCATTTCACTTGAAATGTTTGCGATGATTGTAAGTATTAAAAACTGGAATTAATCCATTAATAGTTGAAGAAATATTTGATACAGAGAGAACGGGGTACAATCGAGTGGCCAGCGCGAAGTCCAGACCTTACACTACTTGCCCTTTTTCTATGAAGTCATCTCAAAAGTATGGTCGACAGACCTAATGGACAAGTATTCTACAGTTTGAGCATTCAATTCACTAATTTTGTTTAAAAATTAAATAAAATGGTTTTTCTCTTTGTATTGAATATTTCATCAACTAACATCAGTTTTTATACTTGAACTTCAAAAAGAATTAGTATTACCAATTGCACAAACGGCCAAATACATGCGTGTAAACTTTTATAGGTGTAGATGTTCTGTTTATAATATCTGATTCAAGTGTTTCTATTAGAGAGATCTATATTACTGAGTATCCATCATCTCATGTCAGTGATTTTTTTGCTCGTGAATATTCCACACTCACAAAATAAAATGCCACTTTTAACACTTGTATCATAAATAACTATTTTGTGTAGGTATGTATTTCCTTTGAAACCAATCTCAAAACTAACAAGTTGATTAATATCTTACCGGAGGATGAATAATAATGAAATACAAAATCTTCAACAACAGTTTCAATGATTTCATGTCTCAAAATTTCCCAATAAAAATATCAATTTTCGTCACCACTTCGAATAAATAACTCCCAGTTCTGAACAAGGATTCTATATGCTCTTACTTTATCCCTTATCCTTTGATTCCTTTGTTCTCGGATTGCGTTCCCATCACTCGTGCTACGAATTTGGCAATAGAACGAAAGGATAGAAGAGCGAAACGGGCCATACTGGCGGTGTGGAGTGCCACTTACTCCTCGTAGATAATATCAAACACCCCCCAACTCCCACAGAACGAGTCCCTTTGACACGACCTTGGCCGCGAGCTGACGCCACTGACGTATCGGAGCGGGGGCGGGGCTGCTACATGCCTCTTGGTTTCACTTTCACTCTCACTCTCCCCAGTCCTCATTATCGCAGTGAAGGTTGTCTTTGGGGGTTTCTCGGGATTCTGGAGCTTGTGAGACGAGTGACAGATATGACTTGCTGGGGCGAAATTAACTATGTTTCTTAGTCCTAGTCGAGGATGAGTTCGGGAAACGCTGTGGACTCATAGGCAACAATTTAAGATTAGCGTTGGGCCTGGGTTGTAGATATTCTGGCTCTCTGATCGGTTGTGATCAAACACAGGTGCATTTTGCCCCTCCAGACTGAAACGTGGTGCATTTTGCTCTAGCGTGAATTAGTTTTTTGCTCGCAACTGACACAAACCTAACTTGAGTCAAGCTAGCCTAGCTTGCGAGTCTAAAATGCGTGAAATAGTTTTTCGCTTGCGATTTACACACAAACCTAACCTGAGCAATCTAACCTAGCTTGCCTGTTCACCACACCACAGGGAATTTTTTCGAATAAATTTCCGGGCGACAAAGTGCACCACGTTTTAGTCTGGATGGCAAAGTGCACCTGTATTTGGTCACAACCAATCAGAGAGCTAGAATATCTCCCATTGACTAAAACGTGGTACGTTTTGCTTAAATCCGTCCGGGTATCCTAGATAATTTCACTCTAGTGTATTTCTAGTACGTTCCAGAACCTTTCGGAGTCTTTGGTCTGGTTCATTCCATGAAGATCAAATTTTTTGAACTCTCCAGATGCTTAGAGAACATACAAAAACTCACTTGGGTGTTTTCATTATATTTTAAGGACTTCCGGAGCTTTCCTTATGGTTAATTCTAAGATTTTCCCCAATTTCCCAGAATATAAGTCAAGAACCATTAAAAGACAATTTAGACTTTTTACAAAAGGCTTGCCAATGTTCGGATTTGCACTGTAGTTCCAACCCGCCCTTCGATAGCGTCAGTTAAGTGATCTCAATAGTCTAGTCTACAAGAGCTATTTTGGTAAATAAATTTCTCTTCGATTCGGATTGACCTCTAGAAACTTTTTGAAAAATTTGAAGGTGCGCTGGTAAAAATTGCATAAGTCGTAAACAATTTAGTAACAAAAAAAGGGGGGTTTGGTTTTTTGCAAATATCTCGGAAACTATTAAAGATATCCAAAATTTGAAAACAGATCCTGAAAAAGGAGGAAATTTCAGTCAGTTTTAGAGCAATATTGACCCTGCTCACCTGCTGAAGTAACCAGGATCCCCGTACCCTTGACTCATAGAACCGGAACCCCAGAGACCCCTAAGGTATTGTTTTCTTACTACCCAGAAAAAAACTACCCCCTGGAGGCCAAAACCAGATGGAGAGAGGTGTCGAACGTTATATAGACGGAGCAATCTTCCCCCCATGTACCCAAGTCGTTGTCAACAGTATTTTTCACAGTACTGCATATACTCATGTTAGCTGTCACCATGTTTTTTTTTTTCAATACTGATGTCTTTCAAAACTATCTACAGTGTGTCCCACTTTGAGCAGCCACACCCTCGTATTTTCTTGACAGTAAAGTGATTTCAATATTTTTTTTTTTATTACATATAGTACCCAGAAATATCTACCTTCAGGTTGATGAAATATTCGTATATCCATTTTCCACGGCTACCTACGACCAATAGAAAATTGAAAAATTGGGAAAAACATACTAGGCATTTTTTTATCGCAAAAATAACACCAGGATCTGTTTCAGAACACCCTAAAACCACCAAATCTCAGTAATAATTCATTAAAATATACAGGGTGTCATCTGTAACTAACAACATTTTTTATTTGTTATTCATCCGCAATGTTAAGTAGTTTTCGATTTTTTTCCTTGGTCCCGAAGTACCTGAAAATGTTCAAATAATGCTGTAGGGAATGTTCCAATATTACTTTTTCATGGCTACCTACGACCAAATTGAAAAGTGAAAAATTGGGAAAAATATACCAGGGATTTTTTTATCGCAAAAATAACACCAGAATACTCTGAAACCCCCAAATAGCAGTACTTAATTATTTAAAATATTCAGGGTGTCACCTGTAACTGACATAGTGTTAATTTTTATTCATCCGTAATGTTTAGTTGTTTTCGATTTTTTTCCATAATCACTAATTACTGAAGAATGTTCGAATAATGTTGTAGAAAATATTCAAATATTACTTTTTCGTGGCTAGCTGTGACCAGTCGAAAAGTGAAAAAGTGTGGAACACACATCAAGGACTTTTGTAGCACAAACGTAACAGCGAATTCTGGTTCAGGAGACCCTAAAATTCCAAGACCCCAATTCTTGAATCATAAAAATATACAGGGTGTCATCTATAGCTGGCAGAATTGATAACGCTTCTTTATTCGTAGCGTTAAGTTGATTTACAAAATTTCTTCTCGGGTCATAAAGTACCCAAAAACGTTCAATTGATGCCGTACAAAATACCAAGTATTACTTTTTGATGTCTAGATATGATCAGTTGGAAGTTGAATTATAAAGGAAAACATACTGAAGATTCTTTTGTCTCCGAGCTAACACCAAATTCTGGTTTGGAACACCATAAAGGCCCCGGATCCTGTTGTTCGAATCATGAAATTACATAGGATGTCATCCGTAAATGGAAACATTTCTAACCTCCATTAAATACATTTTGTTGCTAATTTTACAGACGACACCCTGTATGTTTTAATGAGATCTGGGGGTTTAAGCATGTTCTGAACCAGAATCTGATGTTAGTTTCGAAGTAAAAAATCTTTTAGTATATTTTTCCTAGTTTTTCACTTTTCAACTGGTCATAGCAAACCATGAATAAGTAAAATTTGGGTATTTCTTATACTCAGCATCAATTGAACATGTTCAGGCCCTTTGTGACAAAAAAAAAATCGAAAGCAACCGATCATTTCGGATGAATAAAAATTAATAATGTTGCTAATAACAGATGCCACCCTGTATATTTTAATTAATAAAGCACTTAGATCTAGGGGTTTTAGGGTGTTCTGAAACAGAATCTGGTGTTATTTTTGCGATAAAAAAATGCCTAGTATGTTTTTCCCAATTTTTCATTTTTCAGTTGGTCGTAGGTAGCCGTGGAAAATGGATATACGAATATTTCGTCAACCTCACGTTAGATATTTTTGGTTACTATATGTTATGAAAAATAACTTTTGATATCACTGTACTGTCAAGAAAATACGAGGGTGTGGCTGCACAAAGTGGGACACACTGTATATATCCAATTCGCTGACTGGCATTTGTTTTGTTCTTTTGTCGTAATTCATTTTGTAACATCAAGTAGGTATACCTACGCAACAATTCATATTGAGGCACCGTCTATGTTTTATGTTATGAACAATTTTGAAACGTCCCTGTATAACGTCAGCAAAGTTTTTTCCTGATGATGGAGATGATGATGATAATGATGCTCATGGAAACGCATGTGAACTTGTTTATTGTTTTTTTCTATTCTCAGTATGACAATACCTTTCCAACGAGGTGCCATACGCTAGGATGTGTTGGTTTTTGGGTTGTGGGAGGTGAACGAGGATATCTGAACTTTTTACAAATAAAATTCAGCTGTAAAATAATTTCGCTATTAGGTATATGGTATAGCCATAGAAGAAGTATAGTGTGAAAATTGCACGGAATGCTCATTTTCCACACGTATGATTTGCATACTCGTGAAAAATGACAGATTTTGCTGACTTATATTTGCATACTCGTGAAAAATGACAGATTTTGCTGACTTATATTTGCATGCTCGTGAAAAATGACAGATTTTGCTGACTCACATTCTCTTTTCTGGGATTTCAACCACTGAAAATTATGTTAGTGTTGAGTTAAAAAAATTGAAATTTAGCCATCGGACGTGTGCTAGGGATATTGAAAAAAAAATCACAAAATTTTCCGTATGACCGGGAAAATTTTTTTCGGGTTCCTACGATATCAAATTTAATTCTGTCAATTGCCATAAGCGAGAAAATGCATCAGCAACCGAGTACTCTTTTACAAAATCGCGCCCTTATTTCAACCCTTTAAGCGTGTGCAAACCTTATGGCTTTGGCTTTGGTTTTTCACTATTAGATTGTTTCTACGAACGAACTATTGAAAAAAAAACAATTTTTTTCTACCCACAGAAAATGAATTTTCGATCGCTAAATTGTCATTTTTTGAGTTTAATACTGACATAATTTTCAGCGGTTGATTTCCCAGAAAAGAGAATATGGGTCAGCAAAATCTGTTATTATCTGACGGTCCAATATTGCAATTCGTCCGAGTCCGACCGAGTCTGTGCCAGTTACACACAATATACTATTCCCCTTGCCCGCGTTCGGTCGGCGCCCTTGGCAGGCGTTGCGGCGGCGACGTTTAGTACACACACGCACTCATATCAGCGCCGCGACCGTGCACATGCCGCTCCGAGGCGTCCTTAGCAGCGGCTAATGCTCCCGCGGCCCCTCCTCCCCGCCTCACCCCCGCCGGGGCCCGTTCTCACGGCCACTGCGATCGCACCACGACATTCGGATATTTGCAAACCTGCAACGCCACCCGAAATCTAACTCACGCACACATGCGATTATTAGAACTAGGACGACGTTGCCGATTTTTCGCGAATTCGCGAGATCGCCGTCTTGACGGAGATGCGAGTGGGAGAGGCCGCGACGCGCCGTCAAAATCGAAAGGAGCATTGGTACACGTTGATGGATGCTGGTAGTGGTCGGTGAATTGCTGCTGCCTGCTTCTTTTGCTTCTTGAACGGTATTATTTTCAAACCCATCACTTTTGTCACCCATGCTTTATAAAATAAAAACATCACTAAACCGATACAACAGTTGAATGCTAAAAAGTACAAAATAAAATAAACGTTCTATTTATGAAGTATTGAACTGAAAAGTATAAAATACTATGAAATGTCATAAGGTACCTACACTTGAACTGAAACCTCGAGCTTTTAAGGAAATATTTTAATTTTAAGTGTTTTGTTTTCAAACACTAAATATTATTGATTGAGAATGGTGGACAATGCTTCGATTAAGTGAAATTGTCAAGCTGTGTGCACATATCAATATAATTGAATAAAGCAAATTGCGTATTTCGTGCAGAAATATATTTATTAAACCATAGCAGAGCGGTTTCGACTAAAAAGTCATCATCAGTGCTTACTCGTCAGGTATACAAGAGCCAAAACCATGAAAACATCATGCGTCCAGAGGACGATGGAAGTGATTTAAAATTAAGACATTTTATAACATAACAGATTAAGAGGCCATGAACGCGATCACATTTTGGCCGTTTTTTAGGGTAAAAGAGTCGATAACTCAAAAATGGTTCGTCGTATCGATTTCAAACAAAAATAGGCTTCTAGAGGAAGTTTGATCCTTTGTAACTATGTCTGCGGCAGCACCTCAAGATTCTTTTAATGGATAGTCGAAGTAACTGCAGTGGTATTTCTCTTCCATTAAAATTTGTAGCAATCTTTATCCGATCGAATTGAATTTGGTATAAAAAGAAAGGTAAAACGTTGATCTATGTACGTGCTGTAATGTTTTTTTGAAATCATTTGTTCACCTACTCAAAAAATTGCTTCAAAGTAACTGCATTTTTGGGACATTTTTGAGATTTTTTCTGAGAAATTCCCTCTTCATTTATTTAATGAGGAAATGATAAATCACCATTTTGCGGCAGCCGCCAATTACACTGCACTGAAGATGACGCAAGTCGAAAGCGCTTTGCATTTTTAAAGAATTATACACTTTTATACAAAATTCCCTCTTCATTTATTTAATGAGGAAATGATAAATCACCATTTTGCGGCAGCCGCCATATTAAACTGCACTGAAGATGACGAAAGTCGAAAGCGCTCTGCATTTTCAAGGAATTGTACACTTTTATACAAAATTCCCTCTTCATTTATTTAATTAGGAAATAAAAAATCGCCATTTTGCGGCAGCCCCCATGATGAAAATGGCGGCGTTTAGGTAATCGTGCATAGTCTCGAAAACCAAACTAGTATGCCAAATTTCAGCTAAATCGGACACGGAAAAGTAAGTCAAATTCAACTTGCAAGACTCCATTACACACCCGAACAGGTGAAAATAAATAAAAGCTTGTAAAAATAACGAACAAGTAAATTCAAAATCAAACTTTCTACAACCTCCTATGCAATGGAAATTTCATCGGCAGGTGTCTCAAAATACTAAATACGACCATCATATTACATCTGTTGGACTATCTTGAACAGATAGTCAACTGTTATGCATAAATAATTTCAATAATTGTTTATATTCAAAATACACAAACCGATTGTTGGTTTTGGTTCTGTCTACCCGGATGCCATTATTTTTTTAAATGAAGAATTTAAGAAAAGAGCATATATTATACTCGCCATATTATGCATAAGACCACCAATCCACTGAAAAGAGAATAATACCCTTGAAGCCGATAGAACAGTCCTTAGGGGGCATCTATTAATTACGTGAGACAATTTTAGTTATTTTTCGACCCCCACTCCTCCCCCACCCCTAAACCCACGTGAGATTTCTCAAAATGCCTATTTGTAATGTAAATGAGTTAATCTGTGCTCGATTACATTAGATTTATTTAAAAAAATAATGTTCTTATTATTTCGTTTATGTAAGACTAGTTAAGACTAGTATTCATTATTTTTACTTAATTAGTTTTCTCGCAAATTTTACACTATTTCTTGCGGAAAAAAAATTTGAATTAATGAGTTATGTTAAAAAAATCATAATCTCCGGTCCCGAAAACCCTCACATACCAATTTTGAATTGCATCGGATCAAAATCAGAAATCTCGTCTACCATCTTGGAGTCGCCATTTAAATTTTTTCTCTACCAAAATTGTCATGATGGATAGTGTCATCGGAAATATGAACACCTGCTAATTTCAAATCATCCAGACGTCTGGAAGTGGGGGAAAATTACGTTCTAAAATTTCGTTACATAGATAGATAGAGACGAAGCTAATATAAGAGTGTTAAAAAAATAAACGATATCAATTTATTTTTACACTAGAAATTATTTACATACAAGCGTAGAGGTTCAATGAATTTTAAACGAAATAAACATGAACTGCCGTTCATTTTAGTTGCCATTCTTTCATGCATTTTTTCTATAGAATATATATTCTTCAACGAGCGTATAATGCTCATTATACGCGAGTAGAAGACTATACTTGCTCTACGACTACACGAAAATTTTTAAATTTATGACGAAAGCTCAGCTTGTGGTACTCATAGGTATCTATTAAAATTATTGCCTTTATTACCAAAAAGTAGTATATATTACAAATCAATATAATTAAGAATAACAACTATACATGAATCACTAAATGCTTGAGAGAAAAAAAAAAAACTTCCACCCGTAGGATTCGAACTTACGCTCTTATAACAACCTTTAACTTTTCCGCATGTCCATACCACTGGACCACACAGCTACTCACAAAATGTGTGCATGACATATGACTAAACACACTCTGATTGACCAAAAACCGAGATTGTGTAGAATGTTCAGATAAATATTATTCGAAATACCTTTGTTGCAGGAAGATTTCATCAGGAGCTAAAGTTAAAACTAAGGAAGAAAACAGTCAATCTGACATTCGCGGATGCCAAGCCGTGACAAGTCCAATGAAGCAAAGCCTTCTTGAGAAATTTGTTTGGGACATTTGCTGTTTTGTCATTGGTCTAAACCTCTCAGTTACCGTGGATTCTATAAAATTCTGAATCTGTGATTGGCCGAGTGCCGTTGAATAATGAGTTAGGATCCACGATGTCTTGGAATCATCTTCATTCATCAATTAATAATCAATATGTTATGAATGTAGAATACAATAGTCGATAGTCGTAGGGAAAATAAATTCCTTCAACTCTACTGAAATAAATAAAGACAGTCGATATCGTCGTTTTCAGATCTACCGATCCAAGTACTTAATCGAAATTAAAACTCAATTACAAGCGCTTCGTCGTAGTAGGCACCAGAATTATTGATTGTATCGGTAATAATCGTAAGGTCAAACATTCTTGTATAGAATTACATAGGGAAATCCGACAACACCGGTCAAACTGCCAAATTTAGTTGCGTCATCTGTTCAATATTAATATCTGAATAGATATATTTCTTGTGTGTATAATCATGCATGGTTGGATATCTCGGAAGGCCTCGTTAAGGTGATTTAAATGCAGATTCTCGCGTTGTTTTTTAGTCGAAATATTTTTCAATGCTAATTCAGAACTTCTTTTTACTTTGCTGCGACGGAATTAGGACAGGCTTAGAAGGCAGCAAATTGCACATCGAAGCTTTATAGAATCACCCATTGTTTTTATTTTCAGATTAAAATGAAAAAAAAAAAAATAGCGTGCGAAACAAGATGAGGTGGAAAAGAAATGCGATTATTTATTGCTTATGAATTCTAAGATGTAAGCAAAGAGCAAGGCCCAATGTTACTCTGAAGATCACATGGCGGCTTAACAGAAAATGTGGAGCACTGAGCTCTTCTTTAATTGGAGACCCACTTTTCAAGTAGCACGTATGAATTGATCGACATCGTCATACCAAAATAATATGACGGAGAACATTGGGAGGGAGCAGAAGCTATATGCATTCTTCAAGAGTAGAAGTGGGCATAGGTACCTACACTCATTTCTTCCAATCATTTAGGTCTTCCTGAAATCATGATATTTTTTCAGCCTTCTACAGAAAGGACACACTATTGATCAAAATTCTAGAAATACCCACCAGGGCCGTAACTAGGGCGGGGCAACTGATGCTTTGGCCGTTGGCGCTAGCCTGCAGAGGGCGCCAAAATGACTTTTTATCTGAATTATATTAGTTATCTGAGGTTTTATCATTGTTAGGGGGTGCAAACTTACATGTTCGCCCCGGGTGCCATCCACCTGGTTACGGCTGTGATATCCACTGGTGGTGTTGATTGTTCCAATTTCGCATCAAACATTATCCTACTAGTAGATGAAAATAGTTATTTTTGTCAGATATCTGAAACAAAGCTCAGAGTTCTTTTGGGATATCGTTTGATAACGATAGTCGTCGCCGACCGATGTTTTTACCCTTTTTACTCGCATATACACCTACTACGTAGGCTAATTGTAGCAAATACCTATCAGAAAACAACTACTCCCTTGGCTAATACCACGACGGGTATTGAATTATATCCAACAGATACTTGTGCAACCTATATATTAGAATATGAAAATCCCATATAGTTCACATGCGGTATGCGAATAGTATATTAAAGTGGATAAAATGGATAAAGTGGATAAAAAGGTCTTTCAAACACGCGCAAATTTTCCAGATTTCTGGTCAAAAAGTTTTTTTGGCATTTTATATTTTTTTTAGTTTTATAAGTTTTTTGAAATTTCTATTTTTTTTTATGTTTTCCAACCATTTTCCATAACACTCATTTATTATGTGTGTGACAGAAGTAGGTAGGTACCTTTTTTTCATAAACTTTTATAATTCTGAACTTATTCCCGGAGATATAATATTTGACATTTCATGATGGATAGTCATTGAACTATCAGTCATTTTATAAACAAGGTAGGTACATAGTCAATTTGGAATATTTATCGAACATAAAACTTCAAATTTTCATATGAATTTCCAACCCCGTTCGTGATACGGACGTGAGATGCTCAACAATTCCTTATTATTTATTCTTAGAGGTAGAAAGTACGTGTGCAGTATTGGAAGAAAACTCGAAAAAAAACTTAAGAAAGAGAAGAAACAGATTGTTCCCATCTCATTCTCATTTCTATACTTACTGTTTCATTTAATAATGAATGTCCGACATCCATTGGACCATTTTTCTAATTTATTTACAAACCAAACTTATCTAATCGCACGCCAATGATCGCAAATCGCCGTTCTCGCACATGAAACATTTGGGCGTCTTCCCAGTTAGCTGTCCAATAACAAAAAATATGGAGACACCAAAATATGTCATTGTTTGCACGATATTATGCTACATTAAATATTTTTTTAGTGGCCACGTGCCGATAACGGCCGCATTTATAGATGAGACTGCGAATTCTATTTTTTCTCCTCCCACGACCTGTCTGCATGGTTCAAAACTGCCGACGTATAAATTTGAAACATTGGAATGAAACCACTCTCGCCGAATCATCTGTGAAGTCGACACGTTTTTAGATCACTGCTTTTTTTATGTTCTACTAGTGTTGAAAAAGTCCGCTTATATCACTGTATTGTTTTAAGGATTTTTAATAGGACAACTGCTTCTGCTCGCAACTGTGCCATCAAATTAATGGTCTAACTAGTAACATTGACAAAAATATACCTATATTGGAAGGGAATCACTAGACACAAAAAGAAAGCTTGGTCAATTTCCTGAAAGTTTTCTACAATTTTTTTCTATAAGCTATAATTTACCAGAAAATCTATGTCAAAATTTTGTCAAAATTCACAATATGGATTGCGCGCGATTTTTCGTGCAGCCTATCGATAATAGAGAACCCTGGGTCTAAAACCGCGAGCCTAAAACCGCGAGTCTAAAACCGCGATGAGAAGCTATACGTCTTTCGTTTGGTGAGATGAAAGTCCATCCCTCGAAAACTGTCTCCTGTTATGATCATATTGTTTAGAAAGTGACTAGTAAAAAAAATTCACAAAGAAAATTTCACTCCGATCGAAAGTTAACAAGGGGGGTTACTTTATGGACACACTGTATAGTATACCTATGACCATCACTAATGGCAATGACTGCAAGTATTTTTCATCACTTCCAAAAGTATATTCGATTTTTCGAGCAATTAGTTTTATCGATAGGCCGCGCGTAATGAAATTTAAATGAACAAATTTAAATTTATCAAGCTTCCTTTTTGGTAATAATAGTTATTTATGCAACAAGTGCAAAAAGTAGGTGTTTATTGCACTCGACGTGAAATTGTCTAACGAGGCCATCAGGCCGAGTTGGACAACACGTCGAGTGCAATAAACTCTTTTTGCACGAGTTTCATACAATATTTTTTCTACGTTCATGCAAAAACCAGAAAATGTTTCATTTAGGTGGCACTAAACTGTAAGGAAGACATTGTTTGTTTAAATCTATCTGCTAAAAGTAATTCAAAAACATTTTGTGTAATTCAGATGATATTCGAAGGAAATAACTTTATTTTTAACAAATTGCATTTTCTAGTAATTTCATAGTCCATTATATAATGAATATGATGAAACATGCAACTATTTAAAACGTAATACAATCTCACAGAAAATGGGCAAAATTTGGCGTCGATTTGAAAGTTTATGTCTGTCATGATGACAGAACGCTATGGTAGAATGACAGATGAGTGCAATAAAGAGACAGTTTTTCCACTTAATATAGTTCAATAAAGTTTTGTTTTTTTGCATGAACGTAGAAAAATACTTTTTTGATATTTCCAACGGTTAACAAGTTATAGCCGAAAACAGGAATGTTTGAATGTTTTAGGGGTGAAACCATGTCCCTCCAAAACGGGTTATTGTGGTTTTATGATATATTTATGGGACCTTTACTGACAGTTCATGAAAGAACAACATTCCCATGCCGGATAATTGTGTAGAAAATCTCTTCACCGACTGTACTACTCTGTCATTGGAAATGAGCTTATTTATTAGCTTTTTGGAGATGCGATATAGATATGACTTGTTATATTGTATTGTTTTCAATTTCAAGAGCCCACGTGCAATCAATTAATAATCTCGATAAGACGACCTTGTTTATTATGATAATTTACACCATTTCATTTTTTCTCCAGTATTAGTTTGATTTCCAATATTTTACTATACATTTCCAGCGTAAATTATCTGCCTGATTATATTTTCAACTGTAGTAGCGCAGGGGCCGAGAATAAATTGAAATTAATTTCGATAATTTTCGAAAACACAAGTGCTCTATGGGATCAAGTGGCCAAAGCCACTCCATACATCAGCAAAACATCTCTTGGATTCTGCAATATTCTCTGAACAGTACAAGATAAAGATAAAAGAAATACTTCTCTGTAATTTTATTATTCACGACGTTTCGGCTATAAGCACTCAAAGGCGTTATCTAGTGTATGAATGCGACAGCCTTTCAAGGATACTTTTCATAAAGCTAAGTTGTGTCATATAAGCGTAGGGATAAATTGCCTGTAATTGGGTCAATATGCCTTATCTAGGCCCTTTAGGTATACCAGTTTTGATCAATTATTTTACTCAGTTTCGAATGATCTAGGTCACTAATTGGGGATCTTCACACATTAAGAATTTCTATGCTTGCTTGACTGAACACGTTGTTATTCAGAATGTATGCAGACTCTTCAAATTTTCTTCTATACCTACCGGTTTTCTTATTCATGGATAACTTAGGCTTCAGTATTAGCATCTATACTATGTTGAGTCGTCCGAACATGATCTGCTATCCCTGAGTTCGATGTTTCTCCTTGTTTAGTATGTTTCTTGTGTTCAGCGATACTAATATTTAGTGATCTCTTTGTTTCTCCAATGTGAGCGGTAGATGAGTTACTATAAGCGTTAGGTGGTCTCGTTTTTGTGAGTTGGCTGGGGATGTGGTACCCGACCTGAAGCCTATTCGTATATTGAATTTCAACCCAATTTATCTCATTCTTTCCGATAGACCTCTAACATAAGGAAAGCACAGGGTGGCCTGTGCTGGTTCATCTCGTCTTTTGATGTTGCCTTTTCTACGGACCAGGACATCTTCTATATGTGTTAGATCTTCCCTAATATTGTCCAATTCGATAGTCAAGACTATCATCACTGGTGGTGCAGAGGCTGTAGGCACGGTCAACCAGCGAATTCCTCTCTTCGTCGATCCAAGATGATTCGATTCAAAGTTCAAAGTATTGTCCGGTATGGCTTCCACGACAAAATGGTACCTAGAAAAACATACAAGGTGTTTCCGAATGTGTGAAAACTCTCAATTCTCTCCGACCTGGATTATTCGAAAATGCAGTAAACTAATTAATTAAAATTGGTATACCTGATGGGCCAGGATAAGGAAATCGCACCTAATTACAGGCAATTTACCCCTACGCTAATGGCACAAATTAGCTTCATAATAAGTATCCTCGACAAAAAGTGTCTAGCCGTACCATTCTACTTTTGATCCCGCAGTTCCGCATGCGTACTTGTTTACGCTAGAAGCGGGGTGGACCGTCAAATATGGCTGCTCCACACCTGTTCTTTCTGAATTTTGGATAAATAGTCGTTATTTCGTAACAATTTTGTATTGTTATTAGGTCTAGGTAAGGGTAGTCAGGTCAGGTATGGTTCGCTAGTAATTTACGCATTTTCATCTCGATTTGCATGCAAACTATTTCACGTATTTTCGACTGACTCGCAAGCTAGGTTAGCTTGCTCAGGTTAGGTTTGTGTGTCAATTGCGAGCGAAAAAACAAAATCACGCAGTTTCAACTCATCAGTTTGCCTTCTGGTTTTGTTTAAACACCCCGCAACACCGCTATTAAATGACCCACTTGGTCAATTACATTAATTCAATTCGAGTTGTGCGCATGCGAGACTGCGGGATCATGCCTTGGGTATTAGTGGCATTACCTGAAAATTATTGGGCATTACTTGAAAATTATTGGGCATTACTTGAAAATTATTGGGTATTACTGGTGGATTACTCGGGCATTAGAGGAATTAGTTAGGAATTATTGGGCATTACACGGGAAAGGGAGGTATTACTCGAGCATCACATGGGTATTAAATCGTTGAAGGGCAAAAAAAGGTCTTCAAAACTTGGGAATTGGAATTGTCTGAAAAATTAGAGAGCAGTAGCAATGGACAATAAAAAGGTCATCCGACTTGTACTTGACCAACAAACCTAACATTAAGAATGACACGATTTTATATGTTTCTTACTTTTCTGACGGGCATTACTTGGGGGGTATTACTCGGGAATTACTTACGATTCTTGGAAATTAGTGTACACAATTTTCTCAGCGGTTTCCCCCTCACCTAGAAATGTTAATAGCCGAAACACGCCATGAATAATAAAATTGCAGAGAAATCAATTTCTCTGTTTCTATCAGACAATGGAGGTTCAGAAAAACCCTACTTGAAGTGAAAAATTGTCAATCGTTTAGGAAGGACTGATGAATTTAACGTTTACAAACATCAACTGTTTCAGTACTTAATCAATAGCATTGGTGTTCCACAAGGCTCAGTAGGTTTGGTCCGTTACTATTATATATCCTTATATATTTCCAACTTCACAAAAATATTCTTACTATGCAATCATCACTTTTACGCAGATGGTACTCAGTTATATATATGACTAAAAGACAAACTTTAGTCGCTATTTTCCATCGTAAAAAATATCAATCACAGAAATCGTCCATTTCATTGAAGCAAGGTTCGCTTCTCTCGTATTTAATCCCCAATACATTTTGGTCGACGAAAATCTATTTCGCTTTGCCAAGCTCTTCAGGAGGATTGATAAGATTGGAAAAAAAAGGCCCTTCAGAAGCATACACATCAGGGATGGATATGAGGAAAATATTTCTTGTGCGGTAACACATTGAAAATTATTTTTTGACATAGACCTGTCATGGGCATTGCATTTTGATTTTATTTCGAAAATATGAATAGGATATTCATAAAATGTGTTGTGGAATCATCTGCGGCTGCAAGACAAACTTTAGTCGCTATTTTCCATCGTTCAAGATAACCTCTTGGGAGGTATTCATGTTGAAAAGGGGAACATTCTCTATCTAACAGAAACCAACTACTTCACTACTGCAACTGAAAAGAAAAGAAAAAAGGAAAGTGATTTTCATTCAGATAGATTATTTTTTAATTTTCTCTCTAGTTGTGTTGAGGAATTTGTTACTTCATTAATAAAGACCTTCATTATTATTATTCTTATTATTAATACAACCGTTTCAATCCTGGGCTTCGAGTACCTCTACGTCTATGCTTGCTCATCCGAACTCGAACTCGTCAAGAACACGCACGCACTTTTATCTATGACATTAGAACGAGGAATCGGCAACGCCGCCTTTGCATAACCTTGTAGAGTTGATATGCTCGCGGACGTGCACTGCGGACTTACGTAATAATCCCATGCGAATGTCGATTCCCCCGCCGCCCCCCGCGCCGCCCCGCTCGGCCCCCTCTCCGAAATTTCGGCAAGTTGCGCTAAGTTCGGCGAAACGTTTTTTCCTGGTTAACACAAATAGATAGATCGCAAACATAATCTATTGCATTATCGTTCCAAATTGTGCGTATCGTCCGACCGAGCGGTGAAAAAAAAATTGACCGAGAACTTTGGGGGATTGGGGGATGACCTTCCTGCGGATCGGAGGGGTGGCGTGAGGAGCAGCAAGTGCGTGTTTGGGGGCGATTGGCATTCATTCGACAGCGATGGAAATGCCAGGTAGGTGCCAAATATACCGCTGAAGTTGTTTATTGTGCTTTACCTTCTTCGAGGCTAATGATATTGATGGGTATTTTCGTCAATAGTCATAAACACCTATCCTTGGTACTCCTATTCGGAAATACCGATGATGTACCGGGTGTGCGCGCCAAAACGTCGATCTTAATTCTATTGTGAAAACCGGTCAGATTAACCTTTCAGTGCTAACGTATTTTTTATTTTAATATTCAGTGCTAACATATATTTTAGATATATTTTATAAATACTGTAAGACCTATACCTTAAGCAATATACTGCAAAGACAACTTTGAAAATCTATCATTAATTATGTGAAAAACAAATTGAACATAAAGCCTCAACAAAATTAAAGGTCTTAAATAAACGCAACTAAAAAATATTTAAATAAACATCCGAAACAAATGCAAACTCTCAAATACTCTTAAAAAAAAACAATAATTCCCCGCTACTAATGGACAACTGAAAATGTTTTGAATAATAAGAAGTTATTTTGAAATTACACATATTTTATTTACTTTCTCCCCATTCTACACATATACACCCTATATGTACATTTTCTAAACACATAAATTTGTTTCAGCTGTAATAGCTTTTGTATTTTATTCTTCTATTCTTTGCTGCCACAATAAAAGCAACGCCAATGAACATTTTGAATTTTTATTATATACTAGTATCAACATTTCTCTCAGGCGTAAAGTTAACATTGGAATATTCTTGGCATCGATTTATAACTCTTCATGACAGTTCACTCATTTCAGAAGTATTTTTTTGTTCCTGTTCGTAATTGATGTATATGTTGATATCATATGTCGCCATTTCGCTCGCCATTGACACCCAAACCTAACCTGAGCAAGCTAACCTATCTTGCGAGTCGAAACTGCGTTAATTAGTTTTTTGCTCGCGATGGACACACAAACCTGACCAGAGGAAGCTAACCTAGCTTGCGAGTAGAAAATGCGTGATTTAGTTTTTCGCTCGCGATTGACACACAAACCTGACCAGAGCAAGCTAACCTAGCTTGCGAGTCGAAAATGCGTGAATTAGGTTTTAGCTCGCGATTGACACCCAAACCTAACCTGAGCGAGCTAACCTAGCTTGTGAGTCGAAGATGCGTTAATTAGTTTTTCGCTCGCGATTGACACACAAACCTGACCAGAGCAAGCTAACCTAGCTTGCGAGTCGAAAATGCGTGAATTAGGATTTTGGTCGCCATGACACCCAAACCTAACCTGAGCAAGCTAACCTATCTTGCGAGTCGAACATGCGTCATTTTGTTTTTTGTTCGCAATTGACCCACAAACCTAACCTGAGCAGGCTAATCTAGTTTGTGAGTCGAAAATGCGTGAATTAGGTTTTTGCTCGCGATTGACACCCAAACCTAACCTGAGCAAGCTAAACTAGCTTGCGAGTCGAAAGTACGTGTATTAGTTTTTCGCTCGCGATTGACATACTAACCTAACCTGAGCTAGCTAACCTATCTTGCGAGTCGAAAATACGTGAATTAGTTTTTCGTTAGAGGTTGAGACACAAACATAACTTGAGCAAGCTAACCTAGCTTGCGAGTCGAAAATGCTTGAATTAGGTTTTCGCTTGTGATTGACACTCAAACCTAACCTGAGCGAGCTAACCTAGCTTGTGAGTCGAAGATGCGTTAATTAGTTTTTCGCTCGCGATGGACACACAAACCTGACCAGAGGAAGCTAACCTAGCTTGCGAGTAGAAAATGCGTGATTTAGTTTTTCGCTCGCGATTGACACACAAACCTGACCAGAGC
This sequence comes from Chrysolina haemoptera, assembly GCA_958298965.1. Lineage (NCBI taxonomy): Eukaryota > Metazoa > Arthropoda > Insecta > Coleoptera > Chrysomelidae > Chrysolina > Chrysolina haemoptera. The sequence continues at coordinate 32,057,426 of OY282589.1, read as the reverse complement.
AAGCTAACCTAGCTTGCGAGTCGAAAATGCGTGAATTAGGTTTTAGCTCGCGATTGACACCCAAACCTAACCTGAGCGAGCTAACCTAGCTTGTGAGTCGAAGATGCGTTAATTAGTTTTTCGCTCGCGATTGACACACAAACCTGACCAGAGCAAGCTAACCTAGCTTGCGAGTCGAAAATGCGTGAATTAGGATTTTGGTCGCCATGACACCCAAACCTAACCTGAGCAAGCTAACCTATCTTGCGAGTCGAACATGCGTCATTTTGTTTTTTGTTCGCAATTGACCCACAAACCTAACCTGAGCAGGCTAATCTAGTTTGTGAGTCGAAAATGCGTGAATTAGGTTTTTGCTCGCGATTGACACCCAAACCTAACCTGAGCAAGCTAAACTAGCTTGCGAGTCGAAAGTACGTGTATTAGTTTTTCGCTCGCGATTGACATACTAACCTAACCTGAGCTAGCTAACCTATCTTGCGAGTCGAAAATACGTGAATTAGTTTTTCGTTAGAGGTTGAGACACAAACATAACTTGAGCAAGCTAACCTAGCTTGCGAGTCGAAAATGCTTGAATTAGGTTTTCGCTTGTGATTGACACTCAAACCTAACCTGAGCGAGCTAACCTAGCTTGCAAAATGAAAATGCCTGAATTATTTTTTCGGCATTGGAGCAAAATAGTATTTCGACGAATGGCATATGATTCCAACATATAAGTCTGACAATTCACTCAAAATGCATAACTAAAAATTTTGAGCTCTTACAGTTTATTTGATAACGGTGAGGCTATAACGTCCGTCTACTAAACAGTGAATTTTGAAGTTTTTTAAACACAAAACACGAATTCGGTGTTTTATAAAGCTACTGAATGACCAAAGACGAAAATGGTATTCGACCGTTAATTATAGGAAAAAGTGTGACTCGTCGGTCTGTGAGACCGAGCGTTAGTACTGAAAGGGTAAGAACAACCTGTATTACTTATAAATATGTAATGCTTATAATTGTTTTATTCATATTTCCCGTTCTGAAGATCGACAGCTCTCTAATTTCTGTTAATCGTTTATCGAACGATAGAAATCGTAGGTTATCAGTTCAATTTTACTCCATAAGAAGATGGGGAGTTAAATATAGGATCTTAATACTAATAAGCACTGCTTGAAAGTCATTTATTGAATTTTCAAAGATTCCTCTACATAGATACATTCAGGTGAAGCTAATATAAGCGTATTCGATGTATTATTGTCCAGTTTTTGAAGGAACCTCCTGAACTTTCGTCTAATGGATATGTCCAAAAACAAAGTTCAATACCTATTTCAGTATCAAAGTCTTCCTAACCATTCTTAGGTACCAGTCCAGTCTCCTATCAACTCGAGAGGTTTTGATACGAGATTCAATTTTCATTGATGACCATTAATTTTAACTAGATTGAAAGCTTTATAGCTCCAAGGTTATTTTTTGATTCTACATGGCCGAGAGTAAAAAAATCCTTTCGTCGATGAATTGATTGAAGATATTATAATGATAGAGACCCATGGAAAATTCTCGACTTTTTAATATTAAATTTTTACTTTGGGACATAGCTGTTATATTATTATCAAAGGAAATTTATAATTACTATCAATTAAGTAACTAGAAATTCTCGGAATTTTGCAAGAGTTAGAATAGTTTTGTACGCAAGTGCAAAGAAGAAGTGTTTATTGCACGTGACCTATAATATGAAATAATATTAAATATGCAACTGTAAATCTCAAATAAATTTTTTTGCACCAGTGCAAAAAAAAACAAGTTTTTTTTCACTGAATATAGTTCATTAATCTGAACACAAAGCTCGAAATTCAATAAAGTTTTGTTTTTTGCATGAATGAACAAAAAGGTAATTTGCATCTTCTAGTAATGTTCAGAGAACCTCGTGGAAATCTAGGGTGGGAAATGGTGTTTTGTTTCAATTTCCCAATGCCGTATACATCTGGGAGCACCTCCCCATGTAACGTACGAAGTAACGTGTTCCAAATTTTTGATTTGTTGTAAGTACTTACTGTTTTTATTTGAGTTAGTTAAACAGAAAGAAGCGAATAATTGTGGGCTATCTGTTTATTTCAAATATTTTTATAAACAATTTTGCACTTGAATGAAGTTTGAAGTTAATGCTATCGTTTGTTATTCTTTACCGAAAACCATATCTAGAAGGCATTGACACCAATAATAATTTTTTTTGATAAAATATTTACACAATAACTTCATCGTAAATTATTTGCGTAATAGAATATTTGAAAAGATGAATGTTTTATCTTTTATCAGTATATTTACTGGTAATTATGAGTGTGGTCTTACATATACTAATCAGTATACTAAGTCTCTAAGTCAGATTGCGAACTTAAAATCCATTCATTATCGAAACACTGTCGAAATAGCTTTCTATTGCAAGTGCTTCTTGAAACAGAACAGCAATACTTTGTATACGAGTATAGATTTTAAACAAAGAAGACCATAACAAAACTCAAAAATCAACCAGAACATCAAAACTTTGATTTAGATGAAGACCAATATTTTGGTTTTTTTGCCTTTCATCAGTCATTGAAGGTCATTAAAAACAACATTTTAGTATTTGGTTTGGTCGGTTTTCTGCCTCAACACAACACAACACAACCTCGAGGGTGTGTATCTGTCAACAGAACGTATGTCAAGCTGGCACAGCCGTTTCAGCACAATGCAAAAAAACAAGTGCAGTATTTTCTAACTAATTAATAACTATTTTCTAACACAACTTTAAATTTTATAACTCGAGCCGTTCCGGAAAAAAAAGGGTTGTGCTAGCTTAACTCTTAAGCTGGCACAGCCATCCCGTAACTTTTTTCTTCCTAAAAATTTTTGAAGGATTGAAACACTAGAATTTCTAACATTTTAATAACCTTCGAGTAACACAACTCTCAATTTTCTAACTCAAGCCGTTTCGGAGAAAAAGGGGCTGTGCTAGCTTAACGCTTAAGCTGGCACAGCCGTCTCGTAACTTTTTTACTGCTGAAAATTTTCGAAAGATTGAAGTGCTGAAATTTCTAACTTTTTAATAACTTCCCAGTGATATACAAGGAGTTTCGATATTTCGCTTCTTAAGGCGCAAAAATCCCAAAATACTAGAATTAAATTGCTCTTTTTTAACGTTGACTTCTTCATTGTCTAACTTTTGCAAATTTGAAAACTGAGAATATATTACCTGATGTCTCACTCATATGGCCGATTGTGGTGAAGAAAATTTCAGTAGAAAGAATTAAAATCTTCTTAATTCGAAACGCATCGAGACCGAAATCATATCAATGTTCGCAATGTTCATCAAATTTGATCTAAAATGCATGGAAAATCAACTGAGGAAATACTTTTTTCGGCAACCGATTTTTCTTTGAGAAAGTATCATTTCCCGGACTAGTCCGGGAAGTACGTATTTTCCAGACTAGTCCGGGAAATGCTCGAATTCAAAATAAATATTTATATAAATGAGAATTAGAATGTTTCTGTTCGTACCTATCTTCTGTTCGCATTTAGATATTTAATACAAATAAGAATTAAAATGTTCGAAATTTTCTTCTACAAAGAAAAATAAAAAATAAATGTGTCTCAATTTGTTATTCTAAACGGTTGCCGAAAAAATTGTGTACGCAACACGTCCGAAAACAGTTTTTTTGGACTCGCAGTCTTCCAGGACTCGCTACGCTCGTCCTAGAATCTTGTCAACTCGTCCAAAAAAACAGTGTTTTCCGGACTTGTTACGTAAATTACTATAACTGTGTTCAATAATTGATGAAAATAATAAAACTGGTGTGTACTTAAGTACATTCTACCATCAGGATCTGAAAAGAGCTTGAAATTTCTGGGAAAAATATTTTGTTTTACCGTCTGATTTTCTAACTCCATCACAATCTTTGAAAATGATAAAACTGGGGTGTATTGAAGTATATAATATTATCAGAATCTGAAAAAAATCGAAAATTTCCGGGGAATTTTTCAAATGGTCATGGTGATAAGAACGAGAGAATTGATATTTCACATTTGTTTTACACTCCGATGTTCTAACACCAGCACAATCATTAAAAATAATAAAATAGGGGTTTATTGAAGTATATTATACCCCCGTGATCTGAGGAAAATGAAAAATATCTTGTAAAAATATTTTTAACCGCCTTTAAAACGTGACGAGAACAAGAGCCTCTAAATTTCACATTTGTTTTACACTCTGATTTTCTAACTCCAGCACAATCATTGGAAATAATAAAAAAGTGGTATATTAAAGTATATTCTACCCTCAGGATCTGGAAAGAACCGAAAAATTCCTGGGAAAATATTTTTAATCCTCTTCAAATAATTAACGATATTTTGACATTTTTTTTTCTGTTCAATGTTCGGGCAGGACAACGTCTGCCGATCTCTATATCTCTATCATTCTAAGTTCTAGGATATTTGGGAAGTTGTATGAAGCTTTCACGGTCATCCCGCAAGAAAAAAGAAAAGTAATATCTGATTAAAACATCCAATCAGAAATACGAATCTGAATTGCGTTCGCTAATCTCGGAAGTGAATATTCGCGAACAAAACAAAACAATATTGTATCGTACGTTCTGAGCAGGAACAGAAATTTGGCCCCACTCGCTGATAGCTAATAATAGCTATCGAAAACGCAATAACATTATGCAATCAGCTCAGAGGTTAACGTTACTGCTCAATGCCATCCATCTATCCATCCATCCACCTCCTACGAGTTTTGCAAGTTGCAAATTTTAATAGCAAATTAAACCGGAGAGGTTCGTTGAACATTGCACGGTCATTTGGTGCGACACGTGTGTCCTTAAGGCGGAATTTGGTTATGCAAAAAATTCCATAAAAAGTTGAGGATACTCTATTGCGGCAGTGGCGCCGCGAGCTTATGCGGAGAGGGTTCTGCGCGGGCTGGCATTTTAATAAATTTATTTATTCATATCCAAACAGACCTCTAGGGTCTCATTAAATTTTCGGACTCGTATGAAACTAAACAATATTATTAAACGAGATAGACAGGTAGCTTACAGGGTGGGGCACCGCATACGACACGATCCCTGTAAGTCAAACCATTAATTTTTTCGGGAGTTACTTCGCTTCATTCAATATTGATTGAGTCTACAAGAGGAAATTATTTTGGAGTTTACAGGGTGGCTCAAAAACGTGTGACAAATCAAAGGGTGGGCACCGCATACGACACGATCCCTGTAAGTCAAACCATTAATTTTTTCGGGAGTTACTTCGCTTCATTTAATATTGATTGAGTCTACAAGAGGAAATTATTTTGTAGTTTACAGGGTGGCTCAAAAACGTGTGACAAATCAAAGGGTGGGCACCGCATACGACACGATCCCTGCAAGTCAAACCATTAATTTTTTCGGGAGTTACTTCGTTTCATTTAGTATTGATTGAGTCTACAAGAGGAAATTATTTTGGAGTTTACAGGGTGGCTCAAAAACGTGTGACAAATCAAAGGGTGGGCACCGCATACGACACGATCCCTGCAAGTCAAACCAATAATTTTTTCGGGAATTACTTCGCTTCATTTAATATTGATTGAGCCTACAAGAGGAAATTATTTTGGAGTTTACAGGGTGGCTCAAAAACGTGTGACAAATCAAAGGGTGGGCACCGCATACGACACGATCCCTGTAAGTCAAACCATTAATTTTTTCGGGAATTACTTCGCTTCATTTAATATTGATCGAGTCTACAAGAGGAAATTATTTTGGAGTTTACAGGGTTGCTCAAAAACGTGTGACAAATCAAAGGGTGGGCACCGCATACGACACGATCCCTGTAAGTCAAACCATTAATTTTTTCGGGAATTACTTCGCTTCATTTAATATTGATCGAGTCTACAAGAGGAAATTATTTTGGAGTTTACAGGGTTGCTCAAAAACGTGTGACAAATCAAAGGGTGGGCACCGCATACGACACGATCCCTGTAAGTCAAACCATTATTTTTTTCTGGAATTACTTCGCTTCATTTAATATTGATTGAGCCTACAAGAAGAAATTATTTTGGAGTTTACAGGATGGCTCAAAAACGTGTGACAAATCAAAGGGTGGGCACCGCATACGACACGATCCCTGTAAGTCAAACCATTAATTTTTTCGGGAATTACTTCGCTTCATTTAATATTGATCGAGTCTACAAGAGGAAATTATTTTGGAGTTTACAGGGTTGCTCAAAAACGTGTGACAAATCAAAGGGTGGGCACCGCATACGACACGGTCCCTGTAAGTCAAACCATTAATTTTTTCGGGAGTTACTTCGCTTCATTTAATATTAATTGAGCCTACAAGAGGAAATTATTTTGGAGTTTACAGGGTGGCTCAAAAACGTGTGACAAACCAAAGGGTGGGCACCGCATACGACACGATCCCTGTAAGTCAAACCATTATTTTTTTCTGGAATTACTTCGCTTCATTTAATATTGATTGAGCCTACAAGAGGAAATTATTTTGGAGTTTACAGGGTTGCTCAAAAACGTGTGACAAATCAAAGGGTGGGCACCGCATACGACACGATCCCTGTAAGTCAAACCATTATTTTTTTCTGGAATTACTTCGCTTCATTTAATATTGATTGAGCCTACAAGAGGAAATTATTTTGGAGTTTACAGGATGGCTCAAAAACGTGTGACAAATCAAAGGGTGGGCATCGCATACGACACGATCCCTGTAAGTCAAACCATTAATTTTTTCGGGAATTACTTCGCTTCATTTAATATTGATCGAGTCTACAAGAGGAAATTATTTTGGAGTTTACAGGGTTGCTCAAAAACGTGTGACAAATCAAAGGGTGGGCACCGCATACGACACGGTCCCTGTAAGTCAAACCATTAATTTTTTCGGGAATTACTTCGCTTCATTTAATATTGATCGAGTCTACAAGAGGAAATTATTTTGGAGTTTACAGGGTTGCTCAAAAACGTGTGACAAATCAAAGGGTGGGCACCGCATACGACACGATCCCTGTAAGTCAAACCATTAATTTTTTCGGGAATTACTTCGCTTCATTTAATATTGATCGAGTCTACAAGAGGAAATTATTTTGGAGTTTACAGGGTTGCTCAAAAACGTGTGACAAATCAAAGGGTGGGCACCGCATACGACACGGTCCCTGTAAGTCAAACCATTAATTTTTTCGGGAGTTACTTCGCTTCATTTAATATTAATTGAGCCTACAAGAGGAAATTATTTTGGAGTTTACAGGGTGGCTCAAAAACGTGTGACAAACCAAAGGGTGGGCACCGCATACGACACGATCCCTGTAAGTCAAACCATTATTTTTTTCTGGAATTACTTCGCTTCATTTAATATTGATTGAGCCTACAAGAGGAAATTATTTTGGAGTTTACAGGATGGCTCAAAAACGTGTGACAAATCAAAGGGTGGGCACCGCATACGACACGATTCCTGTAAGTCAAACCATTAATTTTTTCGGGAATTACTTCGCTTCATTTAATATTGATCGAGTCTACAAGAGGAAATTATTTTGGAGTTTACAGGGTTGCTCAAAAACGTGTGACAAATCAAAGGGTGGGCACCGCATACGACACGGTCCCTGTAAGTCAAACCATTAATTTTTTCGGGAGTTACTTCGCTTCATTTAATATTGATTGAGCCTACAAGAGGAAATTATTTTGGAGTTTACAGGGTTGCTCAAAAACGTGTGACAAATCAAAGGGTGGGCACCGCATACGACACGGTCCCTGTAAGTCAAACCATTAATTTTTTCGGGAGTTACTTCGCTTCATTTAATATTGATTGAGTCTACAAGAGGAAATTATTTTGGAGTTTACAGGGTGGCTCAAAAACGTGTGACAAATCAAAGGGTGGGCACCGCATACGACACGATCCCTGCAAGTCAAACCATTAATTTTTTCGGGAGTTACTTCGCTTCATTTAATATTGATTGAGTCTACAAGAGGAAATTATTTTGGAGTTTACAGGGTGGCTCAAAAACGTGTGACAACTCGGGCACCGCATACGACACGATCCCTGCAAGTCAAACCATTAATTTTTTCGGGAATTACTTCGCTTCATTTAATATTGATCGAGCCTACAAGAGGAAATTATTTTGGAGTTTACAGGGTGGCTCAAAAACGTGTGACAACTCGGGCACCGCACACGACACAATCCCTGCAAGTCAAACCAATAATTTTTTTGGGAGTTACTTCGTTTCATTTAATATTGATTGAGTCTACAAGAGGAAATTATTTTGGAGTTTACAGGGTGGCTCAAAAACGTGTGACAAATCAAAGGGTGGGCACCGCATACGACACGATCCCTGCAAGTCAAACCAATAATTTTTTCGGGAATTACTTCGCTTCATTTAATATTGATTGAGCCTACAAGAGGAAATTATTTTGGAGTTTACAGGGTGGCTCAAAAACGTGTGACAAATCAAAGGGTGGGCACCGCATACGACACGGTCCCTGTAAGTCAAACCATTATTTTTTTCGGGAATTACTTCGCTTCATTTAATATTGATTGAGCCTACAAGAGGAAATTATTTTGGAGTATACAGGGTGGCTCAAAAACGTGTGACAAATCAAAGGGTGGGCACCGCATACGACACGATCCCTGCAAGTCAAACAATTATTTTTTCGGGAATTACTTTGCTTCATTTAATATTGATCGAGTCTACAAGAGGAAATTATTTTGGAGTTTACAGGGTTGCTCAAAAACGTGTGACAAATCAAAGATGTGTTTTTTCAGACAGATTACCCTGTATTCGTGCTTTAGATTTTGATGCAGCCCGTTTCTCATCATACGGTATATTCAAAAATCATTGTCGCTTTTTTATAATTTCCTACAAAGATAACTTTGTTATTTCAAATTACTTTGTTAGTGCTGCAGTGGTATTTCAGCAATCTTTATCCAATCGAAATGAATTTGGTATCAAAATAAAGGTAAAATGTTGATCTATGTACGTGCTGTAATGTTTTTTCGAAATAATTTTTTCATCTACCCAAGAAATTGCTTCAAAGTAACTGCAGGACATTTTTGAGATTTTTTTTGTGAAAAAGTAGACTGAAAATTCAATTTCCATTACAGCACGTAAGTACGTAGAATCAACGTCCTTTAGAGGCCTGTCCTTGTTTGAAATCGATAAGATGGAATCAATTGACTCTTTTGCCCTAAAAAGCGTCCCAAATGCGATCGCGCTTATGGCCTCTTAACATATTTTTCAAATTTTATTATCTTATTATTTTCCTATTTATGAATAGATTTCGATGAAACTTTGACCAATGATATATCAAGACCTCCTGAATACAGTGGTGTATTCCGTATTTTCAGAAAAGTTTTGAAATCGAATTGGTAGGTTGATTGAACGGCATATTTTTCAAATTTTATTCTCTTATAACTTTTTTATTAATTGACGCATATTAAATCATTTGAAAATGTCGCGAATCCACTGGTGTAGTCAGATTTTTTCTAAAAAAATCGCTAGTAATTTTTTTAGATTTTTTACCTTGAAAAATCGGATTAGTTGGCCCTGGAAATGAAGATTTATTCATGAAATTTGGTGTCCTAGTAGACTTTTTGAATGTCTACCTAATAAAAAAAATAATACCACAAAATTATTCCACAAAATAATTTCACACTGTACGTATATTGAAGCGGACACATTTCCGAAGATTTAAATCGTTTGGCGTGTCGTATGGTGTGTCCCACCCTGTAAAATTATTTTTTATTCTGTTATATTCACACAACATCCTAAGGACCCACATATCTGAGTAATCGACTGCTCTATATGAATTTTTGGCTGAACCAATTATATTCGATATTTCTTCGTCCTCTGTGCAAATACCCCGGTACATTGTATTTGATCTCCAGAAGAAGAACAGAATATATTTAAAAAAATAAAATTTTTGGCGTCTAAATTGACCTGCTGAAGGTATTGGAATATAATATGGACACGGAGTGAAGGTAGAAAAACTTATAACCTGTAGGAATCGATACTAGGAATTCATATAGGTCTAATCGTTTATAAAATATTTCTCTCGAATATGTCAATTGAATATTTGAACCAGAAAGTCCAAAGTTAAACAACGATCCTATATATTTGAACCAGAAAGTCCAAAGTTAAACAACAATCCTATATATTTGAAGCAGAAAGTCCAAAGTTAAACAACAATCCTATATATTTGAACCAGAAAGTCCAAAGTTAAACAACGATCATATATATTTGAACCAGAAAGTCCAAAGTTAAACAACAATCCTATATATTTGAACCAGAAAGTCCAAAGTTAAACAACGATCCTATATATTTGAACCAGAAAGTCCAAAGTTAAACAACAATCCTATATATTTGAACCAGAAAGTCCAAAGTTAAACAACGATCTTATATATTTGAACCAGAAAGTCCAAAGTTAAACAACGATCCTATATATTTGAACCAGAAAGTCCAAAGTTAAACAACGATCCTATTATATTTAAGGAACTTCAAAATGTATTAATTCCACAATTCCTTGAGATGCATCCGGGTTTTTAATGGGTTTAGGAACCCGTTCTACGCTGAGAATACCGTACTCGCAAAAAGCTCGGTTGCAGGTCGTAATTTATTGTTTGCGAGCATCAATCATAATTATAGAGAAAAAGTGATCGCTTTCTCGTAACGATTTTCATAGACAATGGAATAGATACTACTCCGGTGGTATTCATGACATCAGCTAGGTTTCCGTAACCACCAAATGTTCAGATTTGCAGGACAATGCACTAAGAAGATGTTCAAGGTTGAGCAGAGTGCAAATTCGTGCCAAGTTCCTGTACAAGTTTTTATAGTATTTGAATATGCTCGCAGTTTCGAGATTCAATTAATGGTTGTTTATTGTTCTCCAGAGAGGTACCCACGCAAATAAGTTAAAACAGTTGAATGACGTTAATGTTTTGTCGCTCCTTCCTCATAGAACACAAATCGGATACTCCCAAAAGAAGAAGAAGAATATTGAAGGAATTCAATGAATACATTATATTGGAAATTCGACAAATAATGATATTCCACTTGACTACTTGAAGGTAAGGAATTATGCTGTGAAAGGGCTTGTTTTTTTCGGCTTTTGAAATTCCACTTTTCATAATATTACATATTATGTAATAAAATGTATTTATCGGTGTGTCAGGTCGCAGCGGCAAATAATAATAATAGTCTAAAAGATACAAATAAATTCAATTCTCTGTATTTTATTATTCACGACGTTTCGGCCATTGATATCTCTAGCCGTCATCGAGTGTATGAATGCGACAGCCTCTCAAGGATATTTCTTATGAAGCTGTCATAAGCTCAGGGGTAGATTGCCTGTGATTCTTGAACGCACCTTACATGCTTAGTAACAACACAGATAAAGGGCCTATATCATTTGTGACTAATTCATCTTGACAATGGAATGTAAATAGTGTCTTTATATGCCTAGGGTAATAATGACTTTGACTTTTGAATATTATTGTTGTCTGTTTAATCGGTAACTTAGTTACGCGCACAAGCAACTCAGAATGAAATAGCGGAACGAATAATCATGAAGGAAGGTTATGAAAACACTTAAATCCAGGTCTACAATAAGAAGCCCCGAGGCTTGAACACGAAATGTCAATTAACAACGACAGATACTTATTTGTTAATTTTTCATTCTCATATTAGTTTCAATAAAGTTTTCGAAAAAATATTGTTTGCATCTCGAATGCGAAATACTTTTGCGTTATCGAACGGTTACTTTTAGAACGCAAGAGTATCATACAAAAATATCAAATTTGTTTCATTACTTTTAATTCGAGTAAACAAAATTTGTTGAATATAAAAAGTTACTGAAAACTGTCCCTATTTATTTATACCTTATATTTGAATACTATAGATTTTGCATTCTATCAAATTACTTAAAGAAAACAGTTCTTTACTTTTCAGTGTTTAAGTGGTTCCCATCCACTGCATTTCTGAGTTTTGTTGGACTTTGTTATAAAAAATGTGGAAGACAAATATTTATAAAACATGAAGTGGCTATTTTGTAGAGCTTTTGAAATTGTACCACACAGAAGGGATACAGAAAGTTGGATGAAGGTTAAGCAAATCTCCAATAGATTTGTTTTGTGATAAGGGTGAATGTGCTCTCTGTTTATTTCACACATACTTTTATATTTGCTTGTCTACATTTTTTTGAAAATTGATGCGAAGAATTATGTAGAATTTTCGAAAATAAACAGTTTAACAGAATAGATTGAAGTAACAGATTTTGTTATTTGCACACCATAATGCAGAGGAATAGGTTCATCAGATTAAAATGATCCAGTTCGATGAGAATCACTATACAATTTTTCGGCGGAAAATATAAATATTTATTTAAAATTGAGATGATTGAGAAAACGCCGAAATCCAATTCTTATCTATAGATAACTCGCCTTTCTGAATAAAATGTGTTATACATTTCTACAAGAAATATAGATTACATATTTTTCTTATCTGCATGTAAGTACCAGTGACAATACACAATTGAAATGAATAAATCTGAGTTGATTATGGTTATTACTAGTTTTAATAGTTTCCTCGAGAAACAAATGTCGAACATAGTTTTTAAACAAATGTATAGCGTGTACTGTCTAAAATACATTTTCGCCATAATAACTATTGATAACATCCATCTGGTATTAACGGTATGCGTGTTCGTTAAAAAATCGTTCGTAATCATATTCGACTATACCTACTGACGTTGGCTCGAGATCCTCAATCTCAAAAGCCATTGTCGTATGCTTTTTTTTTTCATGGCCAAACTGTTCATGCGTTAGTTGTCGAACCACTTCCTCGAAACCTTGGGAAGCCAATGGCGTAGCAGTATTGCGGAAATCAAGAGAAAATTCTATTCCGGTAAAAAATATTTTTCTTTGACGAACTCACGTTTTCAGTGAATTCAGTGGGGAAGTGAACTACTGAAACTATAGGTATTGGGGAGAAAAAAATCTCAGGTATCCATATTCCATATGGGTCGTGGTAGCCGTGATGGTAGAGCATTAGCTTCTCGGCAAAGTCATCCATGGAGCGTGGGTTCAAGTCCCTCGCGGTCATCAGTCCCGTGCATGGCATCACACGTTAAAAGGTAAAGGCTACGTCTTTCCTAGCTCTCAAAAGTCTTTCGAGACTTTGAGAGTTTTGAGGGTTGCTTGTGAAGGTGCAGCCGTTTGACGGATTTAACAATTTTAACGAATAGTGTGGAAATATTAAACTCCTCTATTTATATAAAACTGTGACTACAAGAAAAATAATGGATAATGGGTCATCTGACATGGGCAAACTTTAGCTCTTCTACAGCAGTATCTGATTCACACGAGAAGGAAAATCCTGTAATGTTCAGGAAACATCATAAGAGCCCATCTAAAGTAGGTTCTTTTTGAATTTCTGCAAACCCCAGGGAATACCTGCCGAGGCAGCGAGTTTCAAAACTTTGGCATTCGTTGGAAGAACGAGTCCTGTGAAAGAGGTGTTCGGGGCATGTCTCCAAAGTGACGGCATATGGATGTGAGGACAAGCTCGACGGGTCAGTCTTGATGGGACCGCTAACGGTGGAACGATTGATGATATTCTGGAAGAGCATCGTCCATGGAAATATTTATAAAACAGAGACTGTTCGCCAACCTTTCCGCGATGCTCCATAGAAGTGAGCGAACTGGTGAGCAAGTATGACCGCCAAGACTATTGTTCTTTTTTTAGACAGAATCTAAAAGTTTTAATGTGTGTTTGGGTGCTGCACTCCATATATGAGAACAGTTTTCCAGGACAGGTTGGATTTGTGCCTTATAAATCATAATTAGTTGATGGAAAGTGAAATACTTCTTGAGACGAAATAGAAAGTTTTTGAGAGGCACTTCTGGCAATGTACATCACATGGTGTTCCCATGGAAGGATACTGCTCATGGAAATAACAAGCATGGAAATGGAAAATTTCATTGATATGGATACTCCTGACTCCTGATATGCTTATAGTTGCGCTGGCCACTGTAAGATTGGCCTTTCTTTCTCCGTTCCCCTTTCTTTCCTGCTTTCATTGGCTGATATCGGAGCTTTAGAAGAGAAAGCTGTATAAAGAGTATGAAGACTATAATCCGCAAAGCTGTACACTGGACATAAGGTAGCTTCTAACATAATAATAACATTAATGTGAAGAAGAAACAGTGTTGTGAAGAACACAACTGGGGAACAAGCCATAAGATGGAAGTTTGGCAAGGAATCCACGGTGTAAAACGCGATCAAATGCCTTGAAGATATCTAAAGGAACGGTCAGAGTTTCACCATATTTTTCTATTGATTGCTGCCAAATATGTGAGATATACGCAAGCAGGTCACCAGTTGATTTGTGATGCCGGAAACGATATTGTCGCTCACTGATAATTCCTGAGCGTTCCAGATATTTCATGAGCTCGTTTTTGATGGCTTTTTCAATGACCTGAGAGTTAACAGGTCTGTAGTTGCTGGGTAGAGTCTTTTTTTCCTTCATTTAGTCTGGTTGTACTTTTGTTTGCAATTTTCATTTAATTGTTATCCTGAGAATTCAATTTCGTTCTTTTTCAGCAACATACTGTATGAATGATGACTGATGAATGAATAAAAACTGTTTTATCCCGACTCATGTAAGAATTTTGAAACGTAATCCCACTATTACAATAATCGTTGCATATTACGATAAGAACGATTGACTGTCATGGATTATAATCAGGTTTGTATATAGTGTAACCGGAAAATCGGTTACGTTTTCCCACAGAAAATATCCTGTTCTAGTTAGATAAAATACAAGTCTTAGACCGTGACCATTAATAGGATTTTTTATGACTCTTTTTAAATTTTAGAAATTTTAAAAATTAGAATCGAAAGTAGTTAGGAAATTATTAGAAAGTGATTGGAAGCATCAGGAAGTTTTCCTTAGACGATGGATTCCAAATCTTTGCCGCTCATCATGGCTGTTTCAAATCAGTTCTAATATTCTTAGTTTTGTCCAGTTTTCGAAAGCAGTATTGGGTTTCTTATCAACATATTTACTGATTAACAGGGAGATTATGAGTAATAAACAGGCTGCTACAGATTCTTGGTCGAATTTTTTGATGGTTTTGATCAGTTTTGATATCGTTTTTATCTTTTTAGAATTCTTCATCATCGGAGTTAAGAATTTTTTTAAATGACTGTTGGTTACAGAAAGATCTTGGTTAAATTATTCAATGATCAAAAATATTCTCTCATTTACATGCCAAGTATTTTCTATCACAATTTCGTATGCTTCTAGCGATTTTTTCAGCGTTGAGTTTGTTCTTTAATGGTATACCTAGTTTTAGTTGTTTATATGCCTTTGGGTACACTCTACGAGTGTTTATGAGGGAGTATTATTATTATTATTATTATTATATTTTTTCTTATGAAAACTAAGTGGGTCTGAACCAATGTCTGAACAAACCTGTGTATAGCTGAGTTGGTATATGAAATCAGTGCATGATTATTTCCCACAAATCATTTATATGAAGTAGATAATTTATTGTCGTTCGAATAGATCCTTGTGAACCACCTATCAGGATTTGAGGTTATATTGGCAAGTGAAACCATAACAACAACCACGTAGTCGGTAATTGATAACTTATACCCATATGTAGTACACAGAACACATTTTTCGATTCATTATTTAGGTCTCAGAATAGGCTGGACATTTTTTTGAAACATGCAGCATCATTGATAGTGAACTTCATCTATTTTAGCCGTCAGACACCATATATCAAAATTCTCAGCTGCAAATTTCTCAAATCTTTAGATAAATGATAAGATAAGGAAGTTCATGTTGATGAAAACATTCTGATACGATCATTACACGTGTAGGATTATTACAGTAAATTAAGAACATTGTAAGATAATTTTTGTCGAACTTTAATCGGGTTATCATTCAAATGAGCGAGTTTGTTAGAGAAGTATTGGTTCTTTGTTCAAATGAATGTATAAGAAAGTTAGCCATTGACTCGGTTGTCAAGATGACAGTGACAAAGGTCCGGTAAAAAATAATTAAGCGAGTTTCATACAGTATTTTTTCTTCAACTGTTAAAAAAAATAACACTATCCCGCAAAATAAAATGTGAAGCGAATATTAAAATTACATATTCAACGAGGTCAATATTATTATTATTAATGTTGACTTGACTTTCGGACAACTAGTCCATCAGTTACTTTCACACTGCTACGTAGGTAATTAGATTATGTCTCTTTGTAACCAGTATAAATGAATAAATAAATAAATAAGTAAATCATGAGTACGCTCAACTATACACACAATCCGTCATTAAGATAGTAGCCATCATAACGTGAAATGCGTAAATGGGTCATTCCGAAATGAAATGCAATCTTAACCCGAATACGCAACATGCAAGCAAAAATGCGCGGCCACCAAAATTGCGAGAGAACAGCTACAGAGGTATTTCGCGGTTCTTTCTTTCATCGTGACGAAGCGAAACTTATTCACCTCGAAGGCGAAAAGAAGGGGCGAATAATTGGAGCATCCTTCAAAAAATCAAGTCTCGAGGCTTGCTTGATCTGCGTGGCGACAGAGTAAGACAAGACGAACGCCAAACAAGAGAAGCGAGTTGAGCGTTTACTTGTACCTATTAATTAACACCAATATAGGAAAAAATATATCATTTAATACTGTATCGTAAAACACACTTTTACATACTTGATTTTAGTTCTGTAAATACCTTTTTGGTCGCCTCTACAAAATTACATTTTACGTACTAATTTCCAGACGAAAAATCGACTTTTTCTGAAGGCAAGTACTTTACGTCCGCAAACACTTTTCGTCCGCAAACACTTTCCGTCCGCAAACACTTTTCGTCCGCTGTGGTCACTATGCCGTATCATAGTGATCACGGCGGACGAAAAGTATCTGCGGACGAAAAATACTTGTCTAAAAAAAATCGTCGGAAATTTGTTGAGTTCGACGAAAAAATGTAATATATGCACCTCAGCAAAACACTGTCTATTGTCTCGCCTGCTGTAATAGACAGTTTTTCGTCCTTGGTACATAAATAACTATTTTCGTCGACCACTACAAAAAATTACATTTTACGTACTAATTTCCGGATGAAAAATCGACTATTTTTGAAGGCAAGTACTTTTCGTCCGCAAACACTTTCCGTCCGCACACACTTTCCGTCCGCAAACGCTTTTTGTCCGCTGTGGTCACTATGCCGTATCATAGCGACCACAGCGGACGAAAAGTGTTGCGAAAATCAGAATTTACTAGGTGATTTGTAAACGTTGACGAAAAAATGTAATATGCACCTGCTTGCTAGCCTCGACTGCGCCTCAGCTATCAATTTGCAGGCTCGACTATAATAGACAGTTTTTCGTCCTTGGTACATAAATAACTATTCACCGTATTGAGTACAGTAATGAAAAATTTTACCGGTCTAACCCAGTTAAATTTTTCTAAACAGTCGATTTTTTGTAGATAAAATGTAATTTTTTGTGTGTGCTAAATTGCAGCTCAATCGGATGCCATCAAGTGCTTGAAAAATGGATTTAGGCCAGTAGATATAGACATAAAAAATCGAAAATTCAAGAATAATTCCATAAGTTTTCAAACTTTGGTCAAGTGAATGGTACATCAAGAAAGTACTAAATCTCAGTTTGCAACCTGTTCCGAAGTCCGCAACATTTTCAAAATTGCAATAAACTTGAATTATGCTGTATACTCGTTGAAAGAATTTCAAAAGTTCAAAAGCAAAATTGGAGTAGTAATTTGCAACCAATTTAAGTGTACGGAATAGTTTTTTATCAAAAAATAATGTTTTTCTTTAATATACCACAAGAAAAAATTCCAAAAGTTCTGTAAACTTGACAGATACATCGGAAAAATATTTCGAACAGTTGTACAGATTGCAACATTTTACGTTAACCGGAACATATATTTTTTTAATTCGTGGTAATTTTTGTGATCAAGGGGGTCTCGAAATAATTACTTAAGTTTTCAAACTTTATTTTGAATTCATTTGGAAAAAATCTAATCAATTTACAAATTTTAAGAATTTGCAAATTGCATGAAGTTCCGGATGTACAAGATTACAAATTTGTGAATGCATCAGAATAAATGTTCTCAAAATTTGCAACAAAGTTTCAAAACTTTTGCAATTATTTCGAGGCCACCTTGATCAAAGAAATGACCCCGAATTAAAATAAAGTTTAAAAACTTCTGGAATTGTTTTGAATTGATTGTCTACTTCTACTGGCCTAATTGCAAATTTTGAACCGGTAAGAGAGACAGACATACGAACAAAACAAATTGAACGAAAGCTTGCAATAATAATAATAATAATAAGGAATCTCATGAAGTCCGCAAGGGTATCTGGACAACACCGCGTAACGCAGCGATCACTCTGTAGCCTGTAGCAAAACTTTCAGTTCTGACAATCAGACAATCGAACGCGAATTTTGCCGATAGCGGGCCACGGTGCGTGCAGTGCGTGTGGTGCGCCTGTTTATTGCATTTCGTTTGGGTTTTGTTTTAGTGTGGTCGTGTCCGCGGCGGAAAATCGTGAAAATTTCGGTTCGCGCGCTCCCGACATGGTTTAGGAGAGCGGACATCGGGCGGGCATTCGGATATTCCTTGTGTGACTCGTGAGTCTCTCAATCTGGTAAGCAGGCGGTCTCTCGATTGGAGTCATTGGCGAGGTTGTATTGTTATAGTTGCACAAAGCACAAAGCATTCAAGCATTGACATGTGTTTGCGCCTTGCGCATGGCTTGGCCTTTACGCCAAGGCCGCTTCGAAGTGCGTAAGGTGGCAGGGGGAACCGCCAGGGTCGGACTTCGATAGGTGCCGAATTTTCAGCAGATTACGAAGTACTATGTGTTTCTTCATAATCGCGTTATAGGCCAATCATTTAAGCAAAAATGGGGAAAACATTACAAAAGAAGGGAAACTTTCACAAAATATTTTAGTGTTCAATAAAACTATACAAATTTGCCGCCTGGTACAAGCCTGACAACACTGTTGGAATAAACAATTCTTATAAACAATTTTGGTCATTTATTTGTAGAGAAAAAATGCAAAAGAGGCGCAAAATGATGGAAACGAAGAAAATGTCATCCTTTATCGTTCCCCAAGTTTGCGACTATTTCCAAGTTTGGCATGGGAGTAAATA
The DNA here is from genome assembly GCA_958298965.1 of Chrysolina haemoptera. NCBI lineage: Eukaryota > Metazoa > Arthropoda > Insecta > Coleoptera > Chrysomelidae > Chrysolina > Chrysolina haemoptera. The sequence goes on along the minus strand of OY282589.1, from coordinate 32,038,239 downwards.
CATTATTTATTCGTAGAGACTTTTGACATAGAGAGAAACGTTTCTTTACGTTCGCTACTCTTTAAGATTTCTTTGGCCAAGTTTTCAACGAAGGTAAGAATAAATAATTGATGCACTCTGATGCCTAGCTTGGAAATGATCGCAAAACTAGGAAATCTTTATTTTCATCATTTTGCGACTCTTTTCGTGCTAGGAATCGCACGTGAAGACCTCGTTAATCCTTGGCTCGCATAAGTTTTGACTTTTGAGGGCTGCCGTTCGTAAGGGGACGACAGCTGGTTAACGGAAAAAACAATTTTAACAATAACATTTTTTTTTGCATTTTCTCTACAAAATAACAGAATTGCTTATGACTGACATTTAACAATGTTGCCGACCTTGTACGATGGAGCGAATTGCTATTAAGTTTCATTGAGAATACAACTTTTGTGAAAGTTTAGATTATTTTGCTATTTTTCCACATTTTTATATCAAATGCTAAAATTAATGTCCTATTGGCAATGTTTTATAGAAATACATTAAAAGACTAAATAATAAAGAAAAATTTAAGCTATCACGAAACGCCTGGCGCATGTGAAATATCGTAAAATATACATGATAGGATGGTTTATTAAAGGAAATGAATATGGAATAATAAAAAAATATGATTATAATAATAAAAAATCACATTTTTCAAAAATATATATGTTAGGAGGCCATGAGCGCGATCATATTTAGGACCCTTTTTTGGGTAAAAGAGTCAACTGATAACTCGTTTGATTCTATGTACGTGCTCGAATGGAAATTGAAATTGCAATCCAATTTTTCACAAAAACAAATCTCAAAATTTTTGGGTAGTTGAGTAAATAATTTAAAAAAAAACATTACAGCATGTACATAGACAACGTTTTACCTTTCTTTCGATACCAAATTCATTTCGATTGGATAAAGATTGCTTCAAATTTTACTGGAAGAAGAAATACCACATCAGGATATACAATTATATTGATCGAATTATTCTCCTACTCAAGAAGTGTACTCATCAGAGGTCCTTACAATTCAGAATTGTCTTGTCCTGACAAAAAACTAGTTGGACCCAAAGAATTCATGAAATCATACGGAGAAAATAACGACTCCCTTTCGGAAAATTGGATTTGTTTAAACAAACGTTCAAGTTCCAAGTATAATGGGGAAGTATTATTATTGTTGGTTAATGAACAGCAACATCAACCAAACCATTCTGCATACGGTAATCTGTCCTTCCTAGTAAAGTGGAATCTTCTAGACTCTAGGGAGATCACTTCAGATTTTGCTTGAAGTGGTTGACTGGAAGAAGTCGTTGTAACACCAGGTTTGACGAATAAATATTTCTGATTCTTGGGTGTTCTGAAAAGAAAAGAGAACCAACAGTCAGAGGCAAACAATGAGAAGAAGGAATAATTTCGAAAACAGAAGCAGCGTTACCATGTTGGATGGCAATGCTTATTCTCTCTATACCTCTACAATGGTATGGAAATAATATTTGTATTGTATCATAAATGATTACTGCATACATCCCTACATAAATAAAGGGCTTTATTATAATAATTTATAAATAATGTGTTCAGTAATAGTTGAATGGTATTAGTTTGATGCACAAAACGTAACAACTAAAAATTTTCATTTGAAAAAAAATAACCTGCATTTCGCTAGTTCTTTATTTTTTACTAAAATGTTGAAAAAAAAACATGAAAATAAGGAAAATTAATACGGTAAGTATTTTGTTCCACGTCATATTTGTATTACCAATCTATTTTATACGTAAAAAATACTGAATTAATTTTCAACATTTTGATAAAAATCATGAATCGACGTTATGTTATGAGGCGCCGTTCGGGTAAAAAGTGTTTTTGTAAATATATTTAATTTTATTTCAATATATTTATTAGTTGTAGCAAATATTTTCATTTTGCTTTCCGATATATTTATTTTCGATAAAGCACAATATTACTTTCCAAGCATTACAAATATATAAAAACGTCAATTCCCATATATCTATGAATATTACCAATCTATTTTATACGTAAAAAATACTGAATTAATTTTCAACATTTTGATAAAAAATAAACAGTCACTGAAAATTTAGCAAATTTCAAGATGCCGGTAATTTTTCAAAAAAAATAAAAAATTATTTCAACCTTTTGTGCAGTATCATTCAACTATGATTGAACACATTCATGAATAATGCCCTTTATTTTCCGTAGGACTGTATTGTTAAATTGTTATTTCTATCAACCGGTATACAGATATGAACACGAAATAATATCAGTGGATAATTATACTTATTATGTTTTATTAAATACATATACATATCTATAACCATCAGAAATGGCAAGAACTGCAAGTATTTTCTATCACTTTCAAAATCTGATTTGATTTTTCATCCTGGCTTGCGTAGTTTTTGAGTTATTATTTTTTTCGATTGGCCGCGCACGAAGAAATTTAAATGAACAAATTCGCACGCATATCGGACAGAAAAATGTGTGGAAAACTTTCTTTCGGTCTGTACTTAGGATGAGAGTTCTTGGGTTGGACTTTTTCGTGTCATTGTTTGTCTTCCTGATAAAAATCAACACCAAAATTGACGAATAAATAATTTTCGTGTGTAAGTACAACCAATGTTGGTCAATCATTTATTCATGAATTTATTGGTCCGTGTGAATTAGCACTTAGTTTCTAGAGGTATCGATGCTAAAAATCGTCCCAGGAATGTTGGTAGCCTCGTTGATCTGCTTTGGAGCAGCTTTCTGGGAGGTAACATTTTTGTGAGCGATCAAACTGTGTTTTTGGGTTTAATGATTCAGATCGTGTTATTTCTATTATCAAAGGGGAAACATCCTTGAGAGTTCGAGCCTATACATAAATATTCATAAGAGACAAAATTCAATATCGAAAATCAGATTCTGATGTTAATTTTTATTTTTATTCGTATTTGATTAATACAGATTATCGGTAACATCGTCCACTTTCAATATACCGTACACTAACCTCCGAATTTCTTTATATGAATGAAGAACTTTGTATTGCAAAAATGCGAAGTCCACGTCGAAACTTTGATTTTTTTTCCTTCTATATTCACCTTCTCGCTCACTTACCTTACTTCAAAATATTCATGAATCGACGTTATGTTATGAGGCGCCGTTCGGGTAAAAAGTGTTTTTGTAAATATATTTAATTTTATTTCAATATATTTATTAGTTGTAGCAAATATTTTCATTTTGCTTTCCGATATATTTATTTTCGATAAAGCACAATATTACTTTCCAAGCATTACAAATATATAAAAACGTCAATTCCCATATATCTATGAATTCGATCTATTTTATGTCGTCAAGAGATGGGCGCAACCGACGCGATTTGTCCATGCTCGAGCATGTGGCAGCATGGCAACTAGGCAGTCATTAGTACATAAAGTGGCTAACAGATAGCAGTAGCACAGGCAGTTTTGTTATTGTTGTTTTGTTATTACCACCCACCTAAATAATATCTCATTCTGTCACCTCTAGTTGCATTCATACAATGAATAGCCATTATCTAGATATATTGTAACATAAATTTATAAACTTTGTTCTCCAAAGCATTGTATAAAATGTCCAAAGTAAACAAATATTTTGAAAAGTATGGTTTCTTTGCTGTGGCATTTTTTCCACTGCATGTTTGCAGTTAGGTTGGTGAGGGGCGTTAGGTTGTTAGGTAGGGTATTGTTTAATGTTTGCAAACGAGAAATATTCTCTTCATTCTCTTCCTTTAAATAATGGTTTGGGTAGGCTCATTGAATCTGAATCTAGAAGACCGTGCCGGTAAGAAGTAAGAACAGAATACAGAACACTAAAAAAGTAAGAACGACACGGCCTTCTAAATTCAGTGACCCTATGTGTGGGTCAAACGAAGGCCCTCTAGGATTAAATGACCCAATCTGAAATATTACACTGCCGCCATATATTCGGCAATTTCTGTACTAATGACTTTGCTTCGTTCCCATGTTGCCATATGTTCGAACGTCTCACAAATCGCGTCTATTGCGCCATCTCTTGACGACATAAAATAGATCAAATTTATAAATATATGAGACTTCACGTTTTTGTATATTAGTAACACTTGAAATGTAAATTTATTGTATGATCGAAAATAAATATATCGGCACGCAAAATAATATATATTGTTACAAATAATAAATATCGGCACGCAAAATAATATATATTGCTACAATTAATAAATATATTGACAAAAATTATTTATAGTTGCAAAAACACTTTTTATCGGAACGGTGCCTCATATTATGATATGACGTTATAAATTTAGACCCCTCACAGCTGACTTTTAATAAAAATATAGAAAATTTAGTAGTAATATTGTTCTTAAAACTTTTTGGGGCATTCTTGTTGTCGGACAGTTCCAGGAGTTTTCGAGTCTTAAACAAAAACACCATGCAACCGAGTTTCGCTAATAGCACGTTGTTTAACTCAATATTTTTTCTCTCAAGGACTACTAATTAGCCCAATAATATCCGATATTATTCATTCTTAAAACTTGTCATATTATAGAGTAATTATCGGAAAGTTTTCATCTGGGGTATGGTGGTTTTATGAGAGGGTGAAAAACAGATTGCTATAATGTTGAGAGAGCATTACAATTATTCCTCTAATCGCTCGAGGAAGGGATATCAACTGAGCTGCTAATTCGTCGGGCGAGGCAACAGGAGAGAGGCGCGCAGTCTCTCTTATTTATGTGGTATTATCATATCATTGCGTTTCTTGTGGCTCGCGTAGATTTCTGTCTATACCCCAGATGAAAAGTTTCCGATACTGTATGTATCATCTGTATCGAACAAATATTAATTGCTTTTTTTGTTTCAGCTCATAGTTTTTTCCATTCCGGTGTTGAGATGGACCCTCAGCAACAGCAATTCTGTCTGAAATGGAACAGTTTCGGATCAAACCTTGCGACATCATTTAGTAATCTATACAAATCGGAAACTTTAGCTGACGTGACACTGTTTTGCGATGGTGAGTACATGGATTTCAATAGCTTTTTGACCGACCCCTTTTATTAACATAGTATTTGACTTTGTAATTAAATATCGAGTTAAATATTGACAGTTTAGTTAATTGTCATGGTAACATACTACTATAATTACTGATGTATGTGAAAAGTAATCAATTCGATGCCGATGACAAATTATATGAATTTCCACTGCACTGTTTGGAACTCTTGGTATAGTAATAAATGTATACTTAAGTGACCATCTTCTAGAGGAAATTTTACCTAAACATAATTACAGAATTTTTATCATCGCCATCATAATGTATCATTAAATTTTAAATTACTTTCATATGCCCTAATTTGACGATGAACCAGCTATCGGAGCATCCCCTTTCAAGGCAGCAGCACAGGCAGCCTATGAACTTTGTCTCGTTTTCAATACTGAACGTGGTGACTTAAACTCTCTCACCGAGTTGGAGCGTGTTCAGCAAAAAACTCACATTGAAGCTGCGAAGACTGAAGTAATCCTGCAGCTACATAAAGATAAGCCAATGCATCTATGGTCTTCTTCAAGAACATTAAAAACTTTGGCTTATCCAAAAATTTGACCTACGCATTCCTCAGGTCAAGTGTGCTTAAGTCGATTCATAATGGCCTGCCAGGATGGTGTCTTCAGCACCGTGGTCTACAGTAGGCGCGTGATGAATAATAGGTCCCACTCACTAGATGTCGTGGGGCGCCTAAGACCATAATGCATTTGCTGTCTGCTTGTCAAGCCTTTGCGGCCTCAGCCGATTAGATCAGTGCCTCAGCCTATATCCACAGGCATAATGCGGCGCTACCAGTCTTGAAACCGGTGTTGCCTTGTGCTCCGGGAGACTTGAGAATGAGAAATGCCGAATCTATTGGAACTACTCATTCCCCACCCTCATGCAAATAGAAGCAAATAAGCCTGATGTAGTCCTCCTCGACCATCAAAGCAAGACGATTTTTCTCATAGAGTTTTCGGCTCCTGGAAACGAACATTGTCGGAAAAGAGGAGGAGGATTTACTCTTCGAACTCCGCAGGCGCTACCCAAATCATTCTGTCAATATGGTGGTTCTGATCATAGGGGTACTCTTATCCAGACGAATGCAGAAGGCTTGATCATCCTTGGTTCATTACTAGATATTTCATTCATTCATTCATTTTAAATTTCATTTTGCTGGAATTATTTGATGGAATGATATTATATTCCACAAGGATGATGACACATATCTCTCAGAGAGTTATGTAAAATAAGCGAGAAGGACATTTTCCGAGAATAATGTGCCTCGTCCAAGTTTCAATATTGCTTTTTTATTTTTTTCCTGCAATAATTTTAAAGTTGCTTTTTTAGCCGTTTCCAATAAATACGGTGGTGTACAGATCTCATTATTCTCACTATCACTGCTTCTCCAATCACAAATATTCATTTTATATCTTGCTCCTGACAGATCATGGTTGAAACTAAGAAAACTGTCAATCTGACTTTCGCGCAAGCCCAGCTGTGACACGTCGACTGAAGTAAAGCCTTCTTGAGAAATTTGTTTGGTACATTTGCTGTTTCGTTTTAGGTCTGAACCTCTCGGTTCCCGTGTAATAATGAGTTAGGATCCACGATGTCTTGGAATCATCTTCATTCTTCAATTAATAGTCAATATAAAATTAATGTAAAATACAATAATAGTCGTAGAGACAAAACTATTATCATTTCTAAATCAATTCTCAACAGAAATGCTCACTTCACAGTGCGCAACCTGGATGGATACCCAAACATTTTCCAGTTCCTCTCTATTCTACAATCTTACTAATGTACGAAAGTATAAAGTAAATATGTTGCACAAGTCGGTTATCTATTTCAGGCGGCATAAACAAACTGCATAACGAGAAAAATCTGTGCCAGTAGGTCAAGTGCATAATAAAAATACAAAACGCTTGTTGCTGGAGTCGAGCCCAACGATATATAATATACCGGGCGGGTCTGGAAAGTGGCACACGCACACTTGAAATTTCCGTTATACAGGGTGTGAATTAAGTGCGTTGACAAACTTCGGGAGGTGATTCTTTGACAGTTTTCAGGGCGAAAAATTCATATAAACATATGTCCCAAACGGTTTGATGTTCGAGATACAGGGTGATAAAAATACCTACATTTTTTGCAAGATTTTCTGGAGTAAACTTCGACATTTTCCACAATAATCAGTTCAAATTAGGCAAGTACAATCCATTCAATAGTACGCACGATACAAAAAAATTCAGTTCTCAAATAATTCACAGGGTCCTCTTTTTTCAGAGTCAAGACTTGTTCAACTCTTCAGATTTTTTTTCTGCCGCCAGTGAGAGATTTTGTTTCTTTTTGTTTTTCATTTACTTTTCCGGTTCAGGAGCTATAATCAAAATATTAATGCAAACATTTTCTGATGTTCCATTAGAAAATTTGAAAATAAAACATTCTCAATTATTGTAAATTGGAGAAAATATTTTTTTCATATTAAGAAAAATCTAGTTAGTTTCACTATGTTAATAAAGTTGTTTGGAAATGCCATTAGAAATTAAATAATGTTATAAATATAAATAAATAAATAAATAATATATGATAAATATACACTTAAACACTTCGTCTAACGTGTCCGCTATTAAATAAAATTTATAATGAAGAGAGATTTTCATTAATTGAATCTTACATAACTAAATCCTAATCTCAAAAATAAACAATAGTCAACAACAAAAACAATAAGCAATGCATAAAATGAATTTTTTTACCTGTCAGGAACAACATTCTATTTTATCCGAAACTATTTGCTACTATTTCAATTCACAAACATACTAGTTATTTACCTAACAAGTGCGGAAAGTAGTACTTTTCCGCACGCGACGGCAGTTGCACGAACGACGCGGAGCGGAGTTAGGGCAAGCCGTTAAGGGCGGAAAAGCCATTTTCCGTAAGAGTTAGGTACAATATTTTTCCTACGAGTGTTTTTGTCAATCTTATTTATGAAAAAACAAGGTTTTTAATAAACAAGTTTTTATAATAATGATACAAAATGACTAATAAGACAGAATAGTTACATAGATCATTTAGTTAGTCGTAAATATACTCATTTTCAACAATACAAAAATCGTGCGGAAAAGTAAAAATCGTAAGGAAAAGTAAAAATCATACGGAAAAGTACAATTTTCAAAACGAAAAATCGTACTCTCGTAGGAAAAATAACTTTCAGTACCGATATTCAAATATTCCTCTGAATAAAATAATGTCCCATATGAATCATACTTTTTGGACTCTTCAAATATTGTTTAGGAATTGTTGTCATTTCTTAAATTTTCGGTTTCAGGTGTTTCGTTCAAGGCCCACAAACTGATCTTAGCAGCCTGCAGCAAACATCTCGCAGATCTTTTCGAAACTGCTCCGCTTCACCAGAACTTGCTGGTCATTTTGGATAACACTTCTGCGTCCAACATGTCCGCCCTCTTGGAGTTCATGTACAGGGGCGAGGTCCACGTGTCTCAAGACTCGCTTTCGAGTTTTCTGAAAGCCGCCGAGTGTCTGCAAGTGAAAGGATTGAGCATCGAGCACGAGAAGTTGGCTGTGGCGCAGAGCCAGAGTGTCGTCTCCATGGATGCCGCTGGGGCTGAATCGCCCACGCGGAAGCATTTGAAGGTGAGGTCCTTATTTTTTTTTAAGGTTTTTATATTTAGTTGTGATCTAACAAAAGGAAAATCCTATTAGTTCAAAAGAAAACATTGCGAAAATCAGCGGAAATAAGCAATCTTCGTGATCTAGAGAAGTAATAATTTTGAGAGCTAGGGAAAATATCGAGTGGGAAACCGCTGAGGAAATTGTGTACACTAATTCCCAAAAATCGTAGGTAAGACCTCTAATACCCAAGTAATATACCGAAGTAATGCCAGGAATGTCCAAGTCGGAAAAGTGAGAAAATTATCGAATCGTGTCTTAATGTTGGGTTTTTGTCAAGTATATGATAATAATTCCCAATTCCCATATTTTGAAGACCTTTCTTGCCTTTCAACGAATATAATCGTACAGTAATGTTCTCTAACTTCCAAATAAATGCTTGATACTCATGTATAGTCTATACAACTCCAGGTCGAGCCGCATCAAAACAAATGCACGCTGTTACTTCGTAATCATCGATGTCGGATTGGTGAAATAGGCAGGGCTTGTTTCCCACTCAAACCTGCGTGAGAAACATAGACCAATAGCGGCCCGCCTTTCCTCGATCACGAGCAAAGCATGCGTTGATCACGTCCTGACCACTATTGTTTACTGGCTTGAGTTTAACTTGAATTTACTGTAATACTCGAGTAATACCCAGTAATTCCCAACTAATTGCTCTATTACCAAAGTAATACACCAGTAATGCCTGCAATACCCAATAATGCCTCTAATTCCCGAATAATACACAAGTAATACCAAAGCATGTACACCAAAATTCCCCAGCGGTTTTCCCCTCGGAAAATATGGAAAGATATACAGAATTGTTTCAGAAATTCCTTTATATCTCTCTGAATTTCTTAGCCCGGAGAATCAGAGTGCTTCTTGATCTGCTCACGAGGTGTAGCGGCTTACACCCTGCAAGATATTTAATAATAATAATAATAATAATAATAATAGATTTTATGGATTTTAATTTCATCATACTTTATAATAATTTTGAATTTCTGTTATTATAATATTCAATTTGTCATCATGATGATTACAAATATTTCTGTCCTTTTCGAATACGTGAATAGGCTTATCCAACCAATAGCTGTACCTAATATTTTTTTTGATCGTTGAGTTTTCAACCATGAATGTTCTACAGTGCTCTTAAAGAGTTGGCATCATATGGAAAAACTTTTAATAATAATGGATTATGAAATTCGATTTGGTGGTTGAGTTGGTGCTTTGAAATAGATGAAAAATGACCGACTCGGACGGGGTCACGTGACTTTCGTTATCTGTCAAAAGTTATTTTTTTTTCAAGATTATCGCTGAAAATAGACTTATTTCTTTGAATTACAATGTAGGAATGTAGGCTTTCATGGCTGAAGTCAATGTTCTGGTTGATTTCCGGGTTTACCGTGGTCTTCTATTGTTAAAATCTCCAAACGTTTCAACTGCAACTGCGGCAGTCTTCTTCAGTGGCGTGGCCAAATTGATATGTCAAGTTTTGAAATTTTAACCAAAGAAGATAACATCAAAACCCTGAAATCAACCAACAAACATTTTCCAGGCCCTCCACAAGAACTCCCCAAAGAACGTTTCCTTCTTCTAGGAAAAAATAAATTCACGCATTTTCAACTCAGTTTGCCTTTTTGTTTTGTCATCTATACACCCCGCTTCCCTGCCGTTAAATGACCCCCGCTTGTTGTACATTATTTTAATTCGAGTTTGGCGCATGCTCACTAGAAAGTTGCATGCGTGGCGATAGTCGCTTGTATAAATCTGTCGGAATGATGACTGGGATGTGGGGGCGCGCAGCGCAGAACTTGGTAATAACTGCGATTTGCTTGACGAACTTTTTGACACGGCACAAATTCAACACCTCGTATCTCCGAAACGAAACATTTACGACCACAAGTTTATATGAACTGTTTATCTTTTATTTGTATTTGGTGAATTTAGTTTTGCTATCATAACGATCTATTGTTTCTAGATACCAAAAGAAGAAATAGACACGCCGGTCTCGACCGCCCACCACCAGTCCAGCCCGTCCCCCAGCTACTCGCCCGCCATGTCGCCGTACATGCACTCGCACCACTACCGGCCGTACGAGTCTTCGCGCATGTCGAACGCCGGCGCGACCTACGAAAACTCGATGAAGAGGCCGCTGCGCAGCCCGAACGAGATCATGCAGGAGTCCGTCCGGGTGTCGGTCCTGCGGGACGGCAGCAAGGCCACCGGCAGGCCCGGCTCCCCCGGTGGTCACATGTCACATCCGTACCGACCGTCGTCGTCGTCGTCGAACTTGCCGAACCAACCGGGAAGTGACGATTCGCCGGAGAACAGGTTCGACCCGGATCCTGCTACCGCCATGATTTGTCCCGAGAGTAGCAATCTGGAGAGGTCCCAGGATCCGGGGTGTGCTGAAGGTAAATGCTTGTTTTTCCTCCATTTGAATCACACTATTTCCTGTCCATTTTCCTAAGGGTCCTTCCAGGATTTTATTTTAGCGCAGTGAGTGACTGAAATATGGACACTTGTTTTTCATTACTTTTATTGCGGGCTTCTATCATCTGGACTGGTTCTCTGAGCGCGACGTTTCAATCGGTTCAGTATCTCGTAGATCGTTATTAAGTATGTACTGACCACCAGAGTAATGAGAGGAACTTGAAAGGATCGTTTTTTTTTTAATTGGTCATACTTAAGTATAGTAATGGGTTAGTTATTAATTAATGTTTTTCACTCATTCATAATTTCTGCGTTCGGCTGACTGAAAGCGTGGATGTTCAGGTAGTCTACATTTTCGTTTAAACCAGTGTTCTTCCTTGTCTAAGACGTTGGCATCGTTCCGTCCAAGCCTATTCTGCGCCTACCGACTTTGATGTCTTTCCCTGTTGAGTCCAGCGTTTGTGTTCCTTTATCCTAATGATCAGCGGTCTTTTGGTCTCACTGATGTAGCAGCGGCTTCCACATTCGCACGGTATTTGGTAAATGGAATTTATCCAATTTTCCCTTGAATTCTCAAGAAGACCATTAAATTCACCATGGAAGAGGAGAACCATGGCGCTCTTCCTACAGGTCAAATTCCATTCAAAGATCGGTCTACACAAAGAAAACTCACACTGGACAATACCTGAGCTCCGATTCAAGCCACGCAAAATTGATCAAAAAAGTCATCTTGAAAACTCTCGTGGAAAGGGAAAGGACCATATACAGCAGTGAAGAGACTCACCAACAATCATAAGGAGAGACATGAAACAGAAAAACTCCTGGAAGACGTTCTTAAACAGGGCAACAGGAAAACCAAGGACCAACAACCAGGTCACATTGTCCTCCTACCGTATAATGAAAGCGTATCCGAGAGACTAAGAAGATTCGGGAATAAGTTCAATGCTCAGAGTAATAAAAGACATAGAGAGGCCTTTTCCATCCGTGTCTTGAAGGCGACATAACTTTGTTTACAAGTAAGTGCCTTAACCATGTTATGTCCGTATTAAATCGTGTAGTTTCGTGTATGCCCGCTCATTTCATTTGAATTAATTTGTCATTCTTTGTTTGTATTATGGTCCTTCTTACTCCAAATGTAAACAAACTATCCATAACATCTCGCCAACCGTCACCCCTCTCGCCAATGAATTGTAGAGAGAAGGATAGTCACTTCAATACAGGTATTTGTGTAGGTATTCAGGTAGATACTTGATAACGATCGGAGATATTGAACCGATGAAACGTCGTGCTCATAGAAACAATCCAGACAAGGTAAGTCCGCAATAAAAGTGATCAATAATTTACATAATTGTAGAATTTTTCAAATCCTTTTTTTAGTTTTTGACCTGTTATTTTTCAATAGGATAACATTTGAATTCCATTTTATTTTCAAATACTCGTTATCATGGCAACTGAAAACAGTTTTTCAGGTTGTAAGCTGGTTTTACTCATGGCGAATAAGTAATTATATGCGATATATGTTGCAAACATTATGGCCCACACCGTATATACTATAATAATTCGGAAAAATAGTCGGGTCGAAATTTTTTATAATTACAATTAGATTGAGTTGTAATTTCAGTACATGTTGTAGATTTACGAATGAAGATGGAGCCTCCAGTACAGCAGGACGAATCGCCCAGTAGTACGGCCGGTAGCGGAAGTGTTAGTAACATGCTCAATAATACCAACGCTTCGAACGGTTCAATCAAGCACCAGACAAATTATAATCATGATAGGGATAAAGATCTTATACCGCCCCACTTGTGGAATCAAGCTGCTATCAAGCTGACGAAGAGCGGGATGGTGAACACACCCGATGGTAAGCTTGAATGTGTTTCTTTACCAGGCTGGGCTGAAAAAATTTGGTTTAAGTCTGAACAGTAAACACTCAGTTTATATTTGATTCAAAGGTTTTTATGAGGCTGCCAGTGTTTATTGTTTCGAGTATCTTGAACTAAATTAGTAATGATTGAAGCTTCAACTAGTAGCTGAGAGAGTTCATGAATCAGTCCATAGAAAACTGCTATAGTGAAAATGGCATTTGTTTTCTGACACATTCTGCTTGAATGGAACAGGTAATGGTTATAAATGTAGGTACTGCTCATTCGAATATTTAGGCTGAACCCAAAACGTCACGTACACGATATCCCAAAAACTATATAAGTTTGAAAAGACGGAGCTTCTGGTCATTATAAGAGTCAGGAATTACCTTGATGGGAAATTTGGGAGCAGATGGATAGGATGACGTGGTACAACCAAGTGGCCAGCACTAAGTCCAGATCTTACACTACTTGACTTTTTACAAGAAGTAATGTCTTTTTGAATGGGAAAGACTCGGCTTAATAATAGTACCATCAACACACCTGATTAATGTGTTATTCTGCACAGGTACATTCCCACAACAACTGAAAACTGGTAAAGTCACTCCCATTATCAAGATAAGGGAAACAACCCTAAAAATATTTGAATACGCGCTTTCAGTTCATCTCCAATCGTTTTTAAATAAGCATTTCATCCTAAGTCATATGCAATATGGATTTCGCAAAAATCTACAAATACAGCTATGGTTTCTGAAGCAGGTGAATGCCCAGCAGTGACTTAAGCAGAGCATTCGACTGTGTCAACCATCAAATACATATATAAAAATTAGAAAAATATGGCATTAGATGTGGTTCTTCAAGTTGGTTAGCAACATTTTTCGAAAACAATTATTTGTACAAGTGAATGAAAAGAACGTACTTTTTGAAAAAACATCTGATACTTCAAGTATAAGTATGGGAGTCCCACTAGGCTCAATATTAGGTCCCATTCATCCTCTATGTTGATGGTGTAAATTTTGTAACTACAGGAAGTCATTATACTGCTTCTGCATATGATTTTTCACTGATAATATTAGCACCAAATACCAAAACCTTAGAAAATAAATGTGCTATCGCAGCAAAATAAATCAGTTTTTTTCAACAAGCACGGCCTATTCTTCCATACTAAGGAAACGGAGGTTATTCCTAACCACATTTTTTTAAATAAAATCGAAGACATTTTTTATCAGCATGACGTTAACTGAATAGTAATGAAAGTGTTAGATTCTTGGGTTTTTTTTTGATGAATTCCTCAATTGGAAAGCTCACTGTCAGCAGTTTCAACTGAATGTCAGTTGATCAAAATAAAGCACTAACATTGATATCTGTTTATATATTTGAACTATGTATATGTATTCAAAAACATCATCCTTTATGATGAATGAGAATTTTCTTCACAGTAATACAAGAATCAAACAGAACTTTCATTTGCCGTTTGCAAGACTGAGAGTAACTTCATGTGCACCAGAGTAATTTGGTCCGGAAATATTCAGTAAACTTCCAAAAAATTCTAGCGATAAAAAAAAACTGTCTGGTTTCAAAGAAAGGTTGAAAGATAATTTATTGGAAAAATGTTATTATACGCCAATAGAATACTGCAACTGATTGAAGTTATGATACCACAGTAGAACATTTCAACTGATATCAAGTTGTCTTGATCTCTATTTTCCTTTTTTTCATTTTATTTTCTTTATTCTGATGTATCGACAATTCCCATTCAATGTATATTTGTCTAAGTGGAAATAAAGTTTCATTATTAATATTATTATTTTTATTAACAAAACATCTCCTCATAAATAGTTTATGAACTTCGCCGAATCATTCTGAGAGATATTCAATTGGCTCGTTTTTTTAATATGCCACTTGATATAACCCCAAGGCTCCTCTTTCAAGATACTTAATTGAATAATTTTCTCCACAGGAAAGAAATTGAAGTGCCCTTTTTGCGAGAGATTGTACGGTTACGAGACCAATCTACGGGCTCACATACGACAGAGACACCAGGGAATTCGAGTGCCCTGTCCGTTTTGCTCACGTACCTTCACGCGCAACAACACGGTTAGGAGACACATAGCTCGCGAACACAAAGCCGAACTCAGCCTGAAAGCCTACCAGCAGAACCAACAGCAGGTGCACAACCACAATCCTTGAATGGTAAATTTCGGAAAAATGACAACTGTCTTAGATCTGATGAAAGTTTAGTGAACGTTCAGGTTGAATTGTTGAAGGAAACAAAGGTTTTTGCCTCCGAACGACCAAGATTCATTTGTTTTTACGTTGATTCAGTAAGTTTCGAATGCTGAAAAATTTCCGACTTGGATGACATAATTGATTCTTGAAGTGCCATTTCACGAAAGAGAAAAAACTAATTTTTTTTGTCGCATTTTTTATTCTGCTTATAAGGCCCAAGTTTTTCAATGTTCAGTCAAATGTCTCTGCTACGGGACATATAGTTGGAATGTGAGTTTATTTCTTTATTTGAGCGAATGTCATATTTATTCTAACCAAATTTTGCTGGCAGTCAAACTATGCTAACAGGATATTGATAAACCGGCCCTAAACTGAGTCTTCATGTCAGTTTCAGTTCATTACGTTGCTGATATGGAAAAAAAATTCTCTGGTTCATCATCAAATAGTTTTTGAATAAGCTGCCTTATGAAAAAGTTGGAAGAACCAAGTATTTTCGAAAATTATTTTTTAGTTTCAATACCGGTTCATCCATTCTGAAGATACGTGTTAGTTTGGGTCTCAAGGGTCAAGATAAGTGAAATATCAACAAATAAAATGGAGTAATGATCCTTGTTTTAGAGTAATGCCTCAACAAAAAACAGTAATGTTTTGATTTTTTGCGAAAGAATCTTTTGATATTAGAAAATAACGTTTATTTGATAGTGGTTAACAATTTTTCACTTTGTGTAAGGTTTTTCTGGACTTCCATTGTCTATAAAAAATAAAGAAATTCAACTGTAATTATTATTCCCGAGGTTTCGGCTAATATCTACAGCCATTATCTAGTGTATGAATGCTCCTCAAAATTGTACCAGACTCGTTTTTTCAACTGAAACTGCCTTTCTAAATATTCTCTCTTCTCTTCTATCAGGGCTTTGGCTTTTTCCAGAACTGACTTATCCACAACACCTCCATTATCTTCTAAACGATCCTTTGAGTAAGGACATTAATACTTTAGATAACGGCTTTAGAGGTAATACCCGAAACGTCGTGAATAATACATTTGCAACTGAATTTCTTTGTTTTTTTTAGATAAGTTCAGAAACTCCTAACACAAATAATCACTAATAAACTTATTAATATAATATTATTGATAAGGAGTCACATCACAACTCTTCAATAAAACTGACTATTAGTATTAGTGCCAATATTTCTCTTAAATTTTTTCACAATTGTCATTCTTGAACTGACAATTTTTACTTTCGAATTAACAATTTCACTTTCAAACTGATAATCGTAACATTCAAACCACGCTTTTTATAAAAAATGGAATTCTCTTTCACAACTGAATAGTGAAAGATAGATAATGTTAATCTTTGAAATCTCCAAAAGGGATGAAAATTCTATAATTCTGTAGTGCTCATATTTTCATCTACCAATCAACAAAAATCTATAGCAATTGTTTGTGATGGCACATATTGTAATGGCTAAAACGGAAACATTGTCCATGATCGTCGTGGTAGTTTCTCCAATAAAATAATTGTTGACACTACTTCAGTCCATAAAGCCAGTATTCTGATACTTTTCGAAAAATATAATTCAGATGTTGAATAAATCAAGTTTTCAGAATGAACTTGGAAAAACTACCACTTTGAATTTTGGGACTTGACAAGTAAGCCAAATAAAGAATAAAAAATATGAATCTTGTCCGCAAACCGTAACTTTCAAGACTTTAATCGATCAACCGGTTTGCAAACTATAAAATTTAACTTTTTCTCCTTTCTTCGTTGATCACTGAACACTTCTCTTCACAGGTGAAATATCTTAAAATAAAAAAGTTACTGGTATTGGTTTCGGAAGGGCCGAAATTTGAAATCACTCTGTTCATATCTAAGACAAAGTTGGAATTCAAGGTGGATAAATCAAACTGGTCTTATCGCCAAGGGTAATAATTGATGTGCATTGGTATAAACGTTCAGGTTGTTATTTTTATAATGTGAATCTGTTGCCTTTCAGGAATATTTTTTTATTTTGTTATTTTATTATAGAAGATATTTTTTGTTGTACTTATATATTTTTTAAAGTTGAACATTTCTGAGTAGCTCGGGTGAACAACGAACGCGTCCGTTTGGAGGATTTCTTTGTTCATTTTGCGGCTTAGTTACGCCCTAGTTTTAGTATTCTATCAACAATCGCCATTGTGGCTCCAAACTACCTCATTTGTAATTACTCTGCCTCAGGTTGTTTTTCATTATCCGCTAGTCATTAGTGCAAGCAAACACGATAAATCTAGGTTTAAGTTTTCGAAACGATTGGGCGAAAGATTTGATCAAAGCCCAACTCTTCAAATATAGTTTTGTTGCGTTGATATTACTCACGTTGAGAATGAAAATTTAATTACCTCGTGGATCAAATCCACCATATTATTCCAAAAGTTTCTTTGAATGTTTTCTCGAAGGAATCCGCACGTTTTCTTTATTGTGAATTGGGCCGAATTTTAGGGTAATGTAGGAGAGTTCCTGAAATATGCGGAATTGTATATATATTTTTCATTCAGCTCCATGCAGTGTATAGCTTCGAAGTCGGAACCGACCAAAAATTGTGGAAAATATTAATTTCCATCAGTTTTTGTCAAAATTCCAAAAAGAATGTTGAACTTTAATGATGTTTTGGATTTTGACAGATCGTCTTCAAACATTTTCGAGGATAATCTTTCTGGTTGTAACATTTCAATAATTAGTAGTGGGCATGCATTGCCATTCATTTACTAGGGGCATTGATCTATTTTAATCAATGTTTTTTGACTGAAATTAAAACAATCTGCTTACTTTTCTTTTCAAGTACGTTATTCAGTCATCTTTGGAATCCTTTCAATAACTGACATAGGCGAGATCACTTATTTCTGAAAAAAATTCCAAGATCTTCAGTACGGTGAATGAAGTCCAAAATTTTTTTTTTATTTTTTTAATAGAAGTAGTTTAAAAAAAAATAGTAAAGAAATGCTTCATTTTAAACACAATAATAAAGCCCGGAAATTTACGTCATATGTACTTGGCCAATCACTGAGAGCCCTAGGAGACTGTGGAGGCCAATATAGAAGTTAGGAACAATCCATGAAATTTTATGGTTTTCAAATGGCGTCGGAATATTACAAGATAACTTGATATAAAAATTATGAATACATGTCATTTAATAGCTATATTTCATTCATATGCACATTTTAATCGGATTTACGCCAAGGGCGTCGCTAATTTTTTTCTTGGGGGGGTAAAGGCTTTAATCTTTATACTTGGGGGGGGGTAAATGCTTTCAGGTATATTGAACTTGAAAATCCTATATTATAATTATTCTTGGGTGGGGGGGGGGTAATCCCCCTTATCGATGCCCTTGATTTACGTACGCGTTTTTGATCTTGCCTATTCCATTTTTCATCATTTGTAGGGAATGTAGTGGCTAAACAGAAAACAAACCGTCAAATAAAAATGTTACAAAAGTTTGTGTAGGAAAAGTCTTAATTTGTTTCAAATACAGAGAGAACGACCACAGTTATTTAATTGTCCCTGTCAGTTATTAAATAATGTTGTATTGTTTCCATGAATATTTTCTGAAAAAATGCAGCATATTTTTGTCACTAGGTTATTGCATTTTATTCCATAGTATAATTATATTTCAGAATTCTGACGTCAAATGATCTGAATTCTATTACCCTACATAAAAATGTCAGCCCATTTCAGGAAAAATAATTTTTGAACAGGAAACGTGTGGAATCCAATTAATGCTAATATAACGTTATATATACAAAATACAGATTAATGGTTTATGTAGAGCGGTGTGAATCTCCCCCGCATTCTCTCCGTGTTACTTTTCCAGGAAAAAATGAAACAATCATAATATTCTACCTTACATTGGTCAAAAAAAGTCAACCTTCGTTTTTGCGGGATTTCTTGATCATATCTGTTATACGTGTACAATTTTTTGAAATGTTACGTATTGTATCTGATAGGTGTTATCAACGATAAAATAAACCTCTCAAAAAGTTCTTTTCAAATTCTATTCATCCAACTCAAAATACTGCTCAATGGAAAAAGAAACTTTCTAGAACTTTCTAGTGCCTCTGTTTTGGTTCATCCATTATTTCCTCAAACTTTTAAGAACCTTCCTGAAGTTTGGAGATTTCCACTTCCAGGTGGCAAAATATTAGAGAACTCTATTTCGAGTGACTTTTTCAATACTCTCCAGAACTTTCCAGAGCCACTCTTCTGGTTCATTCCACAAACTTTCAGCACCTTCTAGGAGCTTTGAAACATTCTACAGTATTCTTTCTTATACTCTTAAAATTTCCAGCAAGTTAAATAACTTTCGAGAATTTCACTCGAGTTCATTTATAGTTCGTTTTAGAACTTTCTAGAACCTTCCTGAGGCTTATAGAACATTATAGAATCTTCTCTAGTAAGTTCCAAATCTCACCTATACACAAACTAGAAATGCAATAAAAAATGAGATCATTAAAAAAAGTGGGGTTTTTACTTTTTTCCATGAGAACCTTACTTGAACTGAAAAAACCTACTGGGTAAGTTGTACTGTAGTCACTGTTCATCAAGTTTTGATGTATACATATATCGCCGACTATATATTTTTTGACGAAGTCGCGGTCAAAAATTGTTAAGCTTGCAATATAAATTTTTTCTTGCAATTTTTCTTTCTCATTTTTTTTGCATTTATATTGGCTTCAGCAACCGACAGTTTTGGATTTATTCTCTGGAAAACTACCCAAATTCGGTTCTCGATGACATGAAACTGATCTTCCACGAAGAAAAAAAAATTACATTGCCCCCCTTCATTCCATTTGAAATAAACTAGTTATTTTAGAAAAATAACTTATTTCAATAAAAAAGAAATAAGATGAACATTTTATGGCAATCACAGCCACCTAGATACCATTAAAAGAATCTAAATGAAAATGTATTCCTTTTTAACTTTCTCATGAAGATTGTACTAATGTATGCTACTACTCAAATTCGGTTCTCCAATTCCTGTGCATACAAAGTGGTGACATTAACCTGATTTTCAACAAATCTAGTGGTGTTATTTCAGGTAATGTTGCAGGCCACCTGACAGGACCGTGCATAGAAATAATAGTGTACTTCAATTTTCGATTGAGCAATGGAAAAATATTCTTTTTTGGACTTAGTCTGTTGATATAGATATACTCAAATTACGTTTAGTTCAAGAACATCTTTGCTGACTATGGGGAGCTTGACTTTTTATGATTGTTTCATTATGAACTGAAAAAGAATCGGTAATGCAATTATTCATTAGAGTCCTCCTATATTTGAATCGATTTCAACCCAGTTTGTGAGATATTGCTGAATGGTAACGCGAACGATCCTCATTTCCGTCAATTCGTTATTTGTACCGTTAGTAATAATTCCGATTTCCTCAAACTTTACTGCCATTCAACATGCATATTCACCAAATACGATATTAATTTTAAGCAAATACTAGTCAACAAAGCAAGAAATAGTATCATTACAGAACTACCTCAGTATACTTCAGTATTTCTACATTTGTACGGGTTCATATTTTTACATATACAGAGTTACATAGACAGTTACCACATCTACCTCATTTGAAACATGACACTATATTTATTTTCCGTAGTTGATAGTTTATACAATATAATAGTTCCATTGTTGTTTATCTTTACATTTATAGAAACATAATTAGTACAAACTCCATTATTTATACAGAGGCGTGAGTGAGCCATATAATGCAATATTTTTGTTGATAACTGCCAAACTTGATGATCATCAGGCAATACTGACATGTTATTATAGAAAGTATATTATTCTACGAATTTAATATTGGAGATCGACCAAGAAGTTCCAAGATTGCTGGAAAGTTACTAATATAAAAAATGCCATTTTGAAATGAGTTGATACCTTCAACTGAGGTATGCAGTTGAAGAAATTTCCTTTTTCAATCGAGCTGGGTGTAAAATAATTGTTATTGAACGGAAAGAAAATATGTCTCCTCTCAATTCAAAATGGTATTTTTTTGAATGGTGTGTTCAAGTTGGAGAGCAGCACACTATAACAGTATTTAAAGAACTGTACATTTTTTGCAAATTTTGTGTTTGAGCTTGTTGTACTTGTGAAGATCTGCAAAAAAATATTGTTTTATCATCCAGTAACCCTAAACAACGAGATAACTAAACTTGGAGAAGCATAAATCGAAATGTGGCTTATAGTCAAACATGATTGGAAAAATTCTACTTTCCGAATGTCCCACCAGTAAGGAACTTATGAAATATTGTGGAAGACAAGTGACACACTCAATTTGTTTTTCCTTTTTCTATAGCATCTGATGGATGTTTACATTATTACTTCAAACAGTTCAAATTTCATTGCTGGAGGACTCTTAAAGGGCTCTTCAAGGCTGTGCATTTTCCTAGAACTCTCAACAGTATACAATATTCCGGAAACAACTACAAATAGCGCTGGTGTTTGGAGAAAGCTTATTCTCAATCGAGGTCAATTTGTGTTCAAATCCAGAAGCATTTTCTTGCTATGAAATTTTTGGTATAAATGATATTTGAGGTATTATTTTCCCTAAATGTAGTATTTGAAACCCAAGTCGATGTAAAAAACCTATAAAATGAAGCAGGTTCCCCATCACAAACATCTAGTTAACGTATGAACACAAAGAAGCGTGTTCGTTTTCAAATACTTGAACTGCATATATTTAAAAAAAAATCATTATTCGAATCTTTCTTGTGAATCTATAAAATAGGTATATTCGTCGGTAAGTCTCCCACATTAAACAACTTCTGTCGCATACGACCATTGAATTATTTCTGTTAGATTCTTGTCAGAGTTTTCTAGAAGAATTTCTTTGCAATGCTTTCTGAATATTGCAGTAAAAATTGTGATTCGATTCAATTGGGGGAACACCACAGTTTCATGTTTAATGCCTATCATCACTGGAAACAACCTAGTTTTTTCAACCTACAGATTGCACTGAATATATACTTCAACTAAACCATTTCAATAACTTCAAATTTTTGAATTTGTTTTTTATTACTCAATCTCCCTCGTTTTTTTTTTCATTGTATGAGTAGGTACATTTGTCATTATAATATCATCCACTCTTATGAAATATTGTCGTCCACTCCTTATGAAATGTGGAATATTTGACTAAAAGCACCATTTCAATAATATTTTGAAGAAAAAAATCTTCTCAACTTGGATATTGGGTTCATTTTCACAAAAAGGTTATGTAATCTTTTCACTTTCCATAGGAGGCGAAGTTTTTTGTTTCGGGTGATCGTATACAACTTTTTCGGATGATTGTATACAACTTTTTCAGATGAACTTGTAAAGAAAAAACCTTGATATATATTTTTTCAATTTTTAGTTAGCCCCAAAAGATTCAGCGTAGATCTTCACAAATTGCTAATAGATCAAATCACATGCTGCTCAAACTTGGACACACCGTATATGTCTAATATTCGACTATTGTGATAAAATGAAAATATTGTTCAAGAGAAATTTTATTTCTCCATCTGGTAGTTATAAACAGAAGAAAACCATAGACCATTTCAATATAAAACAAGTTAGTCGTCTAATTTGAGTGGGCTAGTAGAATTATTTCTAAGAATGAAAAAGAGGTCCTATTCTGTAAATGTGGAGTTTTTGAAATGAAAAACCTCAAAAAAAATCTCTAGAGACCAAATTAAATAAAATTGAAGAATTTTAAAATGTTAAAGTCCTAAGTTGTTTTCCATATGAATAAAAAATATTATCCTGATTTGTTGATGCAACTGACTTAGGTCCACCATCAAATTTTCACAAAAATTCCTCATTTTATTCTTCAGAAATATCTAATAGTTCAACATGGCAAAAGCATTCTTAGTTCCATCCATGTAAAAGGCATGGTCTAGCATAAAATAGTGTTTACTTTTGCGTAACTCAATTGTTTGGTTTTAAGTGTGATTGTGAAAAAATTGATCTTGCGATACATTCGAGATTTTTTGTAATTATATTTATTTCTATGGGTGATATTCTTTTATGTATCGTAAGATCGATGCGAATGATCTGTGTGTTTGACAAGCATTGAAACGGGTAATATTTTGTCAGTTAGATAAGATTATGATTTACGTTATATATACGAATATGTATATTTTTTAGGTTGTAATTATTTTTAAGTTATAACGCTTCTTTTATTATTTTCAGAAATGGTTTAAAACCTATCTGATTTCCCACAACTAAATTCACCAATAAAACTTGTCACTGTTAAAAATCGTAAAGTAAACAATTCGTGATAATTATTCGTATTTGAGCCGACGATGACGCTGGAAAAATCAGAATTAATTGCCACAAAATAGTCGATGCAGTTAAAAATATGCATCATATTTTTTCGTCTGTGCTGTGATGCTTTGTGACAAGTGCATTTGTCTTTTATAAAAAAAGAAAACGTTCCAATGAATCGTACGAAGGCGTATAAGAGCCAACAACAAAATATTTTTCGAAACATTTGGAATTGTTACTATAAACATTATGAGTACAAATGTTTCGAAAAATATTTTGTTGTTGGCCCTTCTACGCCTTCGTAGAATAGTATGATCAGATCCAAAGTTAAATGTATGCTTATATTGATCCAAAAATTGTAAAGTCACACATTTTATGGAAAATTGTTTTGTTTCAAATTCAGTACAGGTTTTGTCGACCAAAAGAAAAGTCTTTCAGTGTTCTACCTCCTGGCGAATTTTCTAAAGTTTTGAGTCAATTCTAGATTGCTTCAACATAACAGATTGACACCACTTGGAGGAAGCCACAAAAGGAAAAATGGATTAGGTAATCCAGTCTTCTGCTTCAACCTATGAAATAGGTTATTCATCGGCAAGTCTCCCACAGAAAACAACTACTGTCTTCTACGACCGTTGAATTATATCTGTTCGATTCTCGGGAATTGCTTCTACAATAAATAATTTGCAATGCTCTCGTATTCTCGAAACTAAAAGTGTGTTCCGATTCAACCAATCAGGACAAACAAAAGCGCAGAGGCCAGCTCGCCCAGTTGAATAGAAAAATATTTTGGCCTTGGTTCAACACTGAAATATATATGCAGCATCACCTGTAGGTTCTACAAAGCACTTGAACCATAGCGTTGACTTCATTACGTCAAATAGAAAAAAAGAACAAAAAAAAAGAAAAATTATTTGGCTACATAATGAAGCTGACGCTACAGTCGGAGCAGCGCTATTTGGAACATGGAGGTGGCGCTATATATATAGTGTGTCCCTAGACTAGTGGGGCAGTTAAATATTTCTTGGACCACTAAGAATTTTTAAGAAATTATTTCATATCATCGGCATTATGACTATTTTTTACATGAAGCAAAAAACGCCTACAAAATTGAACATCGTTTTTTTTTACGGAACACTGTATACACCAAAAGAATTGTGAAATTAAGTGAAATTTGGAAATTAAAAAAACGACTTTTGTATGTGTAGGAAAGCGCCGCCTCTGGATAATACACATTGAGAATCAGTGTTCCTCCGTTCCTTTTCCTTAATCAAATGTGGAAATGAAGTTGATGATTCGAAATTGAGTATAACTCCCATTAGAAAAATGCAAAATTAACGATTTTTTGATTTTTGAAGAAGACACATCACAACCATGAAAGTAGAAGTATTAATGTTGGTGTCGAATGAACTTTCCGTATACGCGATCACAATGTTCTTCTGGGCACAAATTAAATTTTCTCCATAGCCATCCATGCCTTTTCGATCAATTCACGAAAATACGTCGTAATAAATGTCTTAGTATACACGGAATGATAATAAAGTGCGTACACCGTTGGTAAATTACTTGATTTCTCTGAAACTTCACAGTGTTTCCATTAAATCGATTAGTGCCTCATTGTATCCTTGGTAATTACTCACAGTTCAGCCTGTGTTCACCCAGTATTCCTCAAAAGTTCCTAGTTTGCCCAAGATATTTTTTTATTCAAATGGGTGAGCTGGCTATTGGCAGTTGCCTTGAAACTGGTAGAAATGGAGACAATTTGAATTGAAAGGTTATTTTGAGTGAAAAATGAGAAAGCATTCCAAAGTAATTCTTGTAGAAAACTTTTACAAGAATCTAACATATATATTTCATTGGTCGTAAGGAGCAGTAGTTGCTTTTCTGTTGGAGACTTG
The DNA here is from genome assembly GCA_958298965.1 of Chrysolina haemoptera. Lineage (NCBI taxonomy): Eukaryota > Metazoa > Arthropoda > Insecta > Coleoptera > Chrysomelidae > Chrysolina > Chrysolina haemoptera. The sequence continues at coordinate 32,012,827 of OY282589.1, read as the reverse complement.
CCGACTGTATCTATTGTACAGGTAAAAACTAAAGACTGGATTTTTAAGGTATTATTATCAAAATTCAGAGTGAATATATATCAACGTTAAAAAAAATGTTATGTGAAAAAACCTCAAATCATGCTATGACATTGGAAAAAAAAATCACTTTGGTTGCCTCTTTTCTACTTTCACTATTATCAAGTCTAGACACAGACGATTTGGAGATTTGGAACTTTGGTTGAAACAAGCTGATGTAATTTTAGCTCATTATTTTGGTAATATCAGAAATTAAATTGATATTGATATACACTATCTGATCAGTTATTGAGACTTTTGTTTGGGAGATCAATAATTACAACAGACAATTATGCCTGTGGCAATTTTTTAATGATGCCTGTCTGTGCAAAAACCTTCTATTTTTCGAAAAACTTCAGTAAAAGTCGGTTCCCAATAACCCGAGTAATCGAGTTTTGTAACGTCATAATTGAAAGTCTCGAGATGAAAGTTATTAATTTGTAGAGCAAGTTAATAGTCATTGTAAATCAAGATCCCAAAATGTATTCAAATAAATTCAAATATTATTTAACAATTACATTCATAATTCATTCTCTTGGTGTGCGTATGATGTATGAATGTTGATGTGAAAATATCACCAAGTTGGGTTGGCGAAACATAAGTAAACAAATGTTCTGTAGTTATTTTTTATTATGCCGAGCAATTCTTTAACGTTGTCGTTATTTACTTGTGTTTCACCAGCTGGACATCTTGTATATAAGGCACTCGAATAATGTACATCATTGAAATAAATGTTGCCTGTTAACCTATTTGTATGGAGTCATCATTGAGAAAATTCAGTACAAATACAAAATCTACCTCAGGTAAGATGACGTAAGCAATGTGCTTCACATAAAGAATTAGTACAAAAATATATATATAAAATATTTAAAATAATTTTTGTATCCTTTGTACCAGAAGCTTACCTAGATGTTTACTCAAACTCAGGAAACTACAAGTACAAAAATCAAGACGATTCAGACAGAACTTTCAGGGAATCTCAGTTCATAATTGTTATTACATTTTACCTATATAATAGTTGTTATTAGACATTCTGGGTAAGATTTCAATGTATGTAAAATACGAACGCTGTCATTTTTGTAACTTTTTCAGATGTTCTCTATATGACAAAAACACAAATATGAATGTTTCACAAATACCTTCACCAAACCAATAATAAATGATAAATACTAAGAAGGAAACTTGTAAAAGTTTTGCAAAGCTCGTGTTCCAAGATGCATTGTGTTGCAAGTTAAAGATACAATGTTACCAAGTTTATTCCACTCCTTTGTCAGGAGTATAAACATCAACTACTTATTGTACATATAAGTAATTTAAATGCAAGTAATTACTATGTATTCATGTTTCTGTTTTACTTATTAATTTTAATAAACAATTTGTCGTTCTTGTAGTGTTTCTTTTTCAGTCTATTGGGCCCCACTACTCTTTTTAATTTTGAATTTCACTTGTCTACATTCCCCCTAAAAAAAAATCAAAATTTTCTACTTGAATAAACCCAAAACAATAACAACTGCGAATTTTACCTAGTTACCAAGTATTGATAAGTGAATATACCCTTGATGACGTAGTATAATCATTTTGGTGTTTTGCTTTCTCCTTATCGATTATACTGCCCAATCAAGAGACGTATTCCTTAAAACACCACTCGAGCTATCGTTCTCATGGTGTTTCACAGAATATCTGACTCGTTGAGTATAAATGATTATTTTCGATGCCCTCGTGGTGTTACAACTGTTTATATTGAAATATAATGAAAACAATAATCATCAACGAGCAGAAACGGTGAGATATTACTAATGAAATTGTTAATAATTGAAGGATTATGCAAGTCCTTCTGGTCATTCAGAACTAAATTATTATTGTTTCGTAAATATTTCTTGATTTATATTGATCCCAATACTCGATTTCTACAAGTAATTTATTCCGAAACTGATTCACTTTCCTGCTTCACTGCTGTTGAGTTATTGATATCCATAGTCGTAAACTCTCGATAGTTCTGGAATACCGAATGTCTAAAAAGATCACGAATATTTGACTTGTTTACAAACTCAGTGATGCTGACAGGGCTGGTATCCAGATCATTAATTACATCGCCCCTTCTCAAAGTCATTTCGTCCCGAATGTCATCCTTGGAGTTTGTCGACTCTATATCTGCACCGTGAAGTTCGACGGAAGTAAAACTCCACAGTCTTCCTGTCCGGTCATGGAAGATGAATACAGCACCAAAAACATAACTTCACTGTATCTGAATATCGTTTCCATTATGCTTCTAGTGACTCTCCAATCCAGTCCATCAAGCTCTCAGGACAATTTTGGGATTGCCAGATTCATAAGACTGTAACACTCCTCCAACTTATGGGTTCTGTTCCCGGAGTTGACCAAACTTCTTCGAGAAAACCACAGTGATGCTTCTGGACATTCGAAGATCTTCTGCCACACAGTGAGCCAGGCTCCGTAGTCCGTAGGTGTCTTGAAAAGGTCTCGTGTCTCCTCTAGAGGCACCCCATGTATCTCCGATACGCCTCTGATGTATGGTAGGAGACAACACGGCTTGGTTGTTGATCCTCGGTTTTCCTGTTGTCTTGTTTTAAAACGTCTTACAGGAGTATATCTAGGTAAGCGTTCTAGACTACAAGCCAGCATTACAGGGTTCCCACATAGACCTGGAAAAAAGTCGGGAAATTCAGAAATTGTTCAAAAACTCATGAAAAAGTCAGGGAATTTTGCAGTTTTCAGCATAAGTCAGGAATTCAACGACTGTTCTGGAAAATGAAACCGCAATATAAAATCAGTTGATTCCAGTTGAACATGAATCTAGGCCTGTCTATTGTCTTTCTACAGTGACCGCCAAAAACTATGTAACATATAGGAAAAACGTTCATTATTAGAGTTTAGGAAAAAAAATTCTGGGGAAAAGTTTGTGCGATAACCTAAAAATCGATTTTGACACATGTCGAGTGATTGCTGGTATGGCGGCAAATTGAAAAAAAATAATTTCAAAAGGCAAAATGTTGGGTAATATGGCAAGATATCGAAAGAAAAAAAAAGTATAATTATGATATATGTGATAGCTGCAGTGGAGTCTTACAGTAGATAAAACAGGACATTGAATACAAAGTGATGAAAATTATAACATTAGATGTCAACTAATATATTTGTTCCAATTTATAGAAATTTCAATTCATAGTCAAAAATGTACCATTCAAGGTGTTTACGATTCACCAAATTCAAGTTATTCAGTATTCATGGGAATGGGAAAAATAGAAGATATATTAGAATAGTATATTCTGTAATGATGATATTCTAATGAAAAATTCGATGCGAGTGGGAAGTTCCGAGCGCAAGGAATCACGAGCATAACGAATTTTCATTCTAACCGAGTAACAGACTGTACTTTCTCCACAACCACAAATTTTACAAATAATCAAATGGAAAGTCAACGAAAAATTAATTTGAGATTTCATTTCACATTTTGTCAGCATGATGCCAGTCAAGGCTAACGTAATTATTGCTAGAACAATGTCAGAATATTATTCTTATACAAGTGATTGTGTAATACACGCAAAATGCATAAGGCAGCAAGTGTTGTAGAAGTTTTGTTCAATATATCAAGAGCGAGAATGTTACCATTCTGTTATCAAATATGATTTCAGAATTGGCAAATTCTGTAACGGTTGTGGAGAACAGTGCATATTATGTAACAAGTGTCATAAACGTCCTTTTAGTATATAGAGTATTTTGAGCACGAGCGCAGCGTAGCAGAGCGAATGTTCTATAAACAAGTATCTAGAAGAGAAGTTTATCAACGCGTTACATATCGAACACTTTCTACGAAATCATATTGAAAAAACAAAGGGGATTTTTTCAAGTTGGTTTTCATGACAGTTTTGATTTTCAGACCAAGACCAAATACTTAGTTTCGGTTTATTTATCCTGTTCCAACATTGGTATCGCTATTTTCCCCGTTTTATTTGCAACTATTATTATTCCAACTGCAGGATCAACTGGATTATCTGTCATTCATGTAATTTGGGTTGTTTTATTTGTAATTTATTTTAGCAATTACTCCGTCATGCGGGTTTTTAATAACTGAAATGTAACTGAAATTAAACAGTAACCAGAGTGATGTGTTTGAAGAATGGTGTCGCCATGGCAGTGGCCGCGAGAACAACCAGTCTTTGTGAACTAGCCAGCCTCCCTCTGGTTTTCTCTTGTTTGACCTTTGGCCACCACAGCAGGGTCACCACGTCTGTACATCTGTGAGGGCTGATTGCATTAGATTCATCCATACAAACACCCTTACACTTCCCACCAGACCCCTTACACTTCCCAACATTATGGCTATATCGTCAGCACAGCAATGGGCAAACATTAATCTTCGGTTTGGGACTTGTTGCGTTTTAATCACCTACCCAGTGGATGGAAACGATTAAAAAGGAACTGAGATTACTCGGGGAGAAAGAATAAGGCAAATAGGTCCAGTACAAACTTGTATAACAGCATTAAGGTACAAAATAACGGTATATCTAAAATTGTGAATTGGCCTCTGTCAGAATTGAAATTATCCAGCACATCCAGAACAAAACTGAAACAGTAAAATGACATGCATCCATATACAGGATAAATACAATGAAATCTTACAGAGGCTGTCTAACCACGAGATTCCACAACTGTAGGGACAGTGCTCCCCCGTGAGGGTAGCCTCCCGTGGTTTTTGTCCCCGAGACTTTTTTTTTCCTGAGGTCTGATGTGATAGACGTATTTGATGTGTTATCAAACGCTCTTCCTACGTCAGGAAACGCTGTGAGTGCAATGGGCGTTTTCAAACTTCCGATCCGATAACGACACGACACCGACACCGATGCCGGAGGGCGCGAATTTGCATATAACGACACGCTACCGATATTTTTTTTTTTTTGTGGGAGTAAAGGCTCACAGGTATATTGAACTTACAAATGTTAATTATTCTTTGGGGGGATAATTAGGCATGAACGATGAAAGGCAAATTGGTCTGAATGCCTTAGCCTGGGCGTAGGATGGTTTTTCCGGCTTCGGTATGAATACCACTTTGGACCTTCGCCAGGTGTTAGGCTTGCCCTGAACAGCCTGACTAGGTGAGAAATCAGTAGGTCTGCTCCTCGCTGTAGTAGTGCAGGTTGGTAGAGTCTGTAGAAAGGAGAGCGAGTAGAAAAGTTCAGAGCAATACGTAAAAATCATATAAGAGTTATTGAAAACGAAAAACTCACGAAGAAATCAGAAGTGGAACTAAGTGGCATTGAGAAGATTAATCACAAGTATATGCCACAAAAATTATCAAGTGATATGAATCAGGTATAGCTTCTATAGTGTGCGTGTATATAGCCCTTAAGCAGGCAAACTATTAAAAACTGTAATTTTCTAGGAATATGGAAAACCGCGTATCTACTCCCAATATAAAAAAATACAGTTGATAAAAAATCAATCAAACTAGTTCCAAAGGAATGGGTGAATTATGAATATTCAGTAAAATTCTAGAAAGTTTGATTTATGACCAACTATACAGTCAGTATCTATTAAATGAAATTGAGCTCAGTTCAGATATAGTTACAATTTGTTTGGAAGTGATCTCGATAGAGTTGAGAATATCAAGGACTTGCGAGTTATATTTGACCAAATTTTAATCCGCATTGTATGAGTAAGTTGTTGATAAATGTACCAAGATTTCATCAGTAGAATTTGTAGATACTTATCACACGATTCCAAAACTCGATAAAAATTCTATATTTTGCATATATAAAATTTTGCCATAGTGATCTGAAGTATCCTGTATAGGTTTCGTGGGTTCTTCAATTTAAGAATGAATAGTTACAGTGAAGAATCCATCAGTGAATACTGTAATGGGTGACAGATAAATAGATGGGCGTACAGAACAGAACCATAAGCATGTAGGCTTCTCAATTGGGCCCGTTATGCACCACCGCTGCTGGGAATTGGTTCTATTTTGCTTATTTCGCGAGCAAAATAGGCCAGTCTTCCAACCAATACTTTCCTCACATTCTCCTGGTTCAGAAAGATGCTCCGTATTGTTGCGACTACTGGGCATTCCTTGAGGACGAATCAAATTTGGTGGTGCTAGAATCGATCCTCGTCTCAAAACCCAATCGTACTGGAAATAATTATTTAATTTTCAATAGATTGACACTGGTCTAGACTTTTCAATTTTAAATACTTTAACGATTATTGAAATTGAACTTTTTTGAAAATCGCTGTAGGTAGTTCATAACGGAGGAGTATTTTTGTCATTATCTAACGAATTTTATTAGGTGTGAAAAAAAATACAAAATGAAACACGTGCATGGTTGTGAGTGCGCACTCATGTAGCTTGGACGGTACGCGAAAGAGGGGGAAACAAGTGAATGCATTTCGATGCATTACGTTGATTTGTTGTTTTAGTTTTTGTGAAGAAGTGATATATGCGCTGTGATTATAGTAAAATAATATTTTTTTTAAATTCAGCCCAGTATTTATGTAATTTTAAGTAGTGAGGTGTTTGCTTAGTCTAATTTCTCATTTCAATCACCCGTTAGAATGCACTTTCAATTTATGCACAAGGTATACAACTAGTGGCCACAGAAATAATTTCGAGAAATCACGTAATAATGAAAAATATCTTTTTCATTTTCTCTGAAACGAACTAAAAAGAATGAAATGATGTATGCACTAGCGGACGGTAACGTTCACTTTAACGCCCACGGTAAAGTAGTGTACCGTGGGCCGTAAAGTAGACAAAATTCTCAAACTGTCTATATTTACACATCATTTCATGCAAAACCTAACACGAATCAGAATTATTTCAGTTTAATAAGGAAAGGCTCTTCATAATCGACATTTCTTCAACAAGTAACTAAGTCATAAGCCTGAATATTGAAAATGAAGTTGGTTTACTTATTGATGTTGGAGATAAAATATTCTCTTGAACATGTTGTGAATTTTTGATAGCTGATATATTGTATCAAGTTCATATCGTTTCTGAAGACTCCTACTTTCTCATGCAAATATAATATGCGAGTATTTTAGTACCTAAAATGTGTTTTGTCGCACCTCACGGAGATGTTTGCGGATGATCCGAAAATCATGAATAAATTAGTAAATCTGGAATTATTATACTGAAGCAGCAACCCATACCCTCTTTGGACTACATGCAACAATTTTAAAGTAGTGTGACAGGTCCCACTTACACATGCCATGAAAAAAACTTTGTTTTAGTCCTGCCTCATTTTCAACTCACCCATAAAATCGGCATTCTCTTCGGTGAATGTTGAAAATAATCACTTATTCATGTATATATATATATATATATATTATATATGTATATATTGGTATTGGTATTGGTTGGTATGGATGGTGACTGATGCGCTGCGACCTAGTTAGATCTATTGTGCCCCATCTTCTTCTGCTATCTCAAGGTGTTCTCGTTTACAGCATCCCCTCAAGCCTCAGTTCCTTCAGGAATTTTAGGATTTTGAGGGGGTCCATTTGTGGTATTTCTTCCACAGTCAGCTGGTGTGATCCCAGTATATTTAATCTTTTGTGGTGTGAGGCATAACACTCCATCAATATGTGGTGATGTGTTTCAGGATGTTCCCCACAGAATCTGCAGGTGTTGTCCTCCTCTAAGCCTAGCTTCCTTAGGTGTTCTTTGAGTCTGCAATGCCCCGTTAGAAATCCTGTGATTGTCTTTAGACTAGTTTTGCTGAGGTTAATCAGTGTTTTCGATCGTGCTCGGTTGAAATTGCCGAGGAGATCTTTGGCCTGCCTTAGCCCTCGAAGTCTTTGCCAGTATGTTGCTCTCATTGCTTCTTCATATATGTATATATAGAAAAGGGTAGTCTTGTTTGCTGACTAGTTAGGAAATGAGTTTTTAAAATTTGGGATATGCAGCAGGCCAATAAGAGTACTCTAATACACAGATTCCAAGCTTTCAACAGTTTTTTATTGTCATCTTCAGGGAAGCTACAATATGGAAAGACATTTTTGAGATATTGATAAAGAAAAACCAAGAATCAACTTACAGTGTTGTGAGGTTATGTGGCATATATGTTAAAATTATTCATAATATATGGACAGAACTGGGAATAAAACATCATTAGTAACACATAGAGTTAATTTGGGTGCGAACACATTACTGATGATACATTTTAAAATGGATTTAAACTGATAAACTAATACATGATGTCGAGATGTCATGTGCCGAGTTTCAGAGTGCTACAATTCATTCTTCACTTTTCGCTCGAGTTTGTCTGTCGTTACTGGATTACTATTAAACCCTCGATATCTCGTCTTCTTGAAAGAAACGGTTCTATATCAAGGATTGTTTGGTTTGAAACGTGGAAACTATGACATTATTCCTTAGAATGTTCAACGAGGGCGGTTCCCATAACATATTTTTTGAATATCGACAAGTTTGCCTACATAACATTGAGAACATTGAGAACAGTTTCAGATGAAGTTCAAGTTTTTCGTTGTGTGAGGAACCGACTGCCTATTTTATATTCACTAGCAAACGTAATTTTTGACTTTTCATCATTCAACAAAAGTGCAATTTTTTCAGAAAGACCTTTTACATATGGTATTGTAGGTGTGTTGAAAAAATGCGTTTGCTAGTGAAAATACAATTGGAAAACGGTTCTTCACACAAAAAAATCCACATGGAATACTTTTTTTTCAAATGACTATCGAGCGAGAAGATCCCTTTCGTCAGAGAATACCAGAAAAGATATCGATGATCTGAATAGGGTTTTTTTCAATCTGATAAGTTGCATTGTATTGTTCACAGAACATCATGAGAGCTGAGGGCAAGTAGGCAGAATTGCCCAAGTAGCAAAATTTGTAAAGAGTTTTATAAACTGCTATACAACATATCCAATAAAACTACGAATATCCTATGACGCCTTTTAAAGCTCTAATACAGTACGTAAACAACCAAAAAATCCCAAATTATAAAATCTTTTGGTACTTTAACATATAGCTTGTAACTGATTACCTATATCCTCTCAATAAAATGTCCTTATACGATATATTGTTCGTTCAGTGACGCAACTTACAATAAATATATCGAATAACGTTGACATAACGTAGATAAATTAAAAGTTCACCGAATTGGTTGTCATAATTCGAAAAGATGGATGTAAAACGGTCGCCATCATAAAAAAATGTGTATACATCGTTAGGTTTAAAATACTTCTGCAATTTGTTTCGCACGAAGAATATTTAAATATATAGTTATATTTTTTTAGAAAATAGAAGTGCCTTGAACTAGTAATAAATTGGGCAATTTGATGAAAATAATAAATTATGTAATACTTACATTTTCCAAAGGTGTTATTTTTAATCAGAAGTACCTGTATAATGATCGATGAATGCAATAAATAGAATATAATGACCTATATCTTTATAAAACGTACATAATTGTGTGAAATAAATATTTTTATGTTCGAAAATATTTTTCCTGAACAATGGCGGCCACTCGGAAACGCTCAATCCCGCAAATATATATGGCGTTCAGTTATACAATAATTATGTGTCAATAAAAACGTTAAACAAAATTTTTGTTTCATGAGAAACCCTATAGAACCTTATGATTTTATAGAGTTGTTTAGAATGGCATTATAAAACAATTTTGCGGTGGTGGATGCGGTGGCCGCAGGCGATTCCGATCTGGGGCCTCTCCTTGGCTCCCACTAGAGACAAGTTTTCCGTTTCCCTTAGCGAATTCCTTTCATCGCCCCTGGTGGAACCCCTGGTAGGGCTAGTTCTCAGTCAGTTGCTACGGCAACCGCGGGCGATTCTTTCACCGGCTACCAGTCCCGCAGTACCCGATCCAAGGCCCCTCTTCGGCTACTACCAAAGACAGGTTTTCCAGTACGTGCACCTTCAATCTGGTTCCCCAGGCGGGAGGTGCAGCGGCTACTAGAGTCATATCCAAAGCCCTCCTCTGGATCCCACTGGATACACGCATCTCTCGATGTGCTAAGTGTCGGTGGAAACACGTGTGTATGGAGAGTAGGTGTATGGAGAGCTAGGAGCCCACAGGTCGCTACTCCCGTTGGCTGCGGTGCCTCAGCCAACGGGAGTTGGCTGAGTGAATCCCGTCCCACAGACATCCCCTTGAATCCCGTCCCACAGAAAAAGGGAGCAAGAGTATTTTGTGTAATCACCCTGCAATCCCATCAACAAACTGATGACTATGAGGTCTAGGCACACTTTTCAGTGGTGTTCTTCATACTTTATTAAATTCTTTGAAGTAAACATCGTTTCTTAGCTCTCTTTACAATTCACTGCGTGTCAAATTGGTATAAACGCTTTCTTATTCTCGTAGTGTAACAGCTTTCACAGTATATTTGGAAGTGTCTACGAAAAAGCATTACTTTGTTTTATTATAGCTTTGATTTACTGTTTTCTTTTGAAACATTTATGAGTAAACTTTGCTCCTGTTTCTGAACAACGTAACTTTCGTGGCTGGTGTTGGAGAACCAAAAAGCTCTACTTCAGATCTTGATAGTTGTGAGTCTCTCATAAGATCATTTAATTAGGCTTGGTAAATAAAAGGTGGAGTGTTTCCTTGTAGACAGAAACCATCAGAATCACTATACTTACGTATGACCACTGGCACTCTTCATCTTGGTTCTCAAGGGAAAATCGAAAGTACTTTTTAACGAATATACAAACGCAGCAAAAACGTTTCGAACTATGTTTATAATTTTTACTCGACATTTTAAGTCAATTTGAAATATATTTAAGTGATCTGATAATTATTCATCTTTCAACACGATTTAAGAATTGGTGATAGGAGGCATTTCTCTGGGGAAACCCTTTCGTTTTGGGGGGCAATTGATAATTGTTGGAAAATATGAGAGAAGCAGTTTCTTGAGGAACCCAATATTATTCAAATATGTTTTAACTCGATGTTTCTGCTGGTGTCTGCAGACGCACTTTGCCAGATGACTTTTTGTTTGTTTGAATTTCATATTGAACTTTATTCGAATGAACAGTCGACTGTATCTCTGTCATGATTCAACAAATCATGTCAGAAATTCTTCTGTATAATCAAAAAATTTTATAATATGCCATTTGAGAAATGAAAGTTGGGGTTATAGGATCGAAATGAGAGTATCTAAGATTCAAGTATCAAAACGACATCAAAATGATATGAAACGATATGTAGCATCAAAACCTTATAGTTATCCAGTATTTTATTCTCTTTCAGTGTTTATTACTCCCTATTATTACTTCATCAGCACTATTACGACTTAGTGAAATAATGATGGCGTTTCTCTTTGCTTGTTTCTGGATTACAGGAAGTGGATGAACATGATTTTAATACAACTTTTTTTCCAGGTTATATTTCATGAAAGTGGTAATATCCGGATAATTATCATGATCAAAGCTCTATCTAAGAGAATTGCGATAGTAACAGGATCCACCTATGGAATTGGATACTCGATAGCAGAGAAACTGGCGATGAATGGGGCGACTGTGATTGTATGTAGCAGGGAACAAAAACATGTCGATGAAGCGGTGAAGAAGCTTCGGGAGAAAAATTATGCAGTTTCTGGAGTGGTATGTCATATTTCTAACTCTGAACATAGGAAGAATATGTTTGAAGAAGCAGAAAGGTTGGGAGGTTCGTATTTTTTTATATTTATTTTGCGATAAAAACAATGAAAACCCATTTTCCATTCGACACAAGTACGCTGCTGGTCTTGGGCAGTAGCTCAAAGGTGAAAACGTCTATTTTAGCAGGATACACACCTATGATGCCGAATCCTTTCATTACAAAACTGGTCCCTTTCATGAGGGGTGAGTGACTAAAATTATCATCCGTGTAACCATACCAATTGGTACTCTTTCTGGAATTTAAAAAGGGGCAGTAAAGTTCCAATATGGGAATTGATTTGGAGGTTTAATTGAACGTCATATTTTTCAAATTTCATTCCCTTAGAACTTCGCGAATTCTTTGGAGTAGTCAGATTTTTTAGTAATTTTTTCAGATTTTTTACCTTGAAAATAAGATAAGTTGGCCCTTTCTGTTTTAGGTCTGGACATACTGGTTCAAAATGCAGCGGTGAACCCGGCAAATGACAGAGCCATTTTTGATTGCCCGGAAGAAGCATGGGATAAAATATTCGAAGTGAACGTCAAGTCTCCATTTCTTCTTTCGAAGGAGGCCCTACCCTTATTGAAGCGGAGTAAAAATGGCAGAATGATATACATGTCAAGTCAAGCTGCCTTTTTTCCGGTGGTATTCAAATTGGGAGCTTATGCAGTCAGTAAGGTGGCGCTGCTTGGATTGACGAAGTACGGATCGATTCAACTGGCAGAGAACAACATAACTGTGAACTGTGTGGCCCCAGGGATGATTGACACTGAATTTATAAAGCATTTCGAGATGGATCCCTTAGTCCAAACCTTGCTAAATCAGTGCAACATTATTCCTCTTGGGAGTTGAGCTCATTTATACAAGGTGGTCCGATTTTGAGTAAATGAGCTAGATCTGTACTCTTACGAATTTATGAGGGAGTATTACTATTTATTTGTATCAAAATGTTTTAGTCGTGCCTTTTTTCCGAAACTCCGACATTCGGAGGGCGAGCTGGGTCAATCATTACCCCACAAACCAATAACCACTTCCCAAACTATGGGGTGAGCAGCTATTGTGTCCGGGACCCGTGTGCCCTGAGCAGACGCATTGAATCGAGGATGACAGCCATGATTATTATGTTAGAGAGTAGCGAATGCATAACACCGCCAAGGGACCCTATCATCAGAATAGCGATGTTTACATAATGATCTAGGTCAAGCCTACGGAGTTCGAAATGTAAATCTCAAAATTTCGTCCGTTTTTCCTCCTCTTTCCGGACAATGTTCGTTTCGCCAGAAGACGAAAACTCTATAACGAACATCGCCTTACTTTGACGGTCGAGGAAAACGACACCTGGTTTATTGGCGTGTATTTGCCTGAGTTCGGGTCACGCCGTTTAGTGTCGAAAGTAACGCCAAGCATTTTCATTGTCACAGATCATGCAGAGAAGGGGATCCAAACTCCTGATGAATTTACAAGCTCCGGCCAGTACCATTCTGTTGTGAAGATGCTCGAAACTGAAAAGTCCTCGAGAGAGTATACTCTATAAAAAAAAAAATGGTAGTATAGTACTATTTTTTTCTATCCATTACGATTATCCCAGTTGGGCCCTTTATCAGGAACCCCGATACATCCGGAGGGCGGGCTGGTATTATTTATCAAGATAGTCACTCCTCACGTCCATGGACTGAGTGATTACTGGGTCCGAAGGTCATGTGCCCTGAGCAGACGGAGTGAACCAAGGATGACAGCCTTCAAATATTTATTTGAAAAAAAAAAACAGTGTGGTGTATCATCCTATTGATGAAAAATATCGCAGGAAATGTTAACAGGGACGCCACTGATGAAGAAAACCTTTATCATTGTAAAAATGTATTTTGAAGCTTACTTTGCATGTACCAAAATTTAAAGAAAAACCCGAAACGGTTTTAGAGATATTCGGAAAGAAGTTTTTTTTTGTTAAATTTCAACAGCCTGTTTCTCAAAGTGGTTGCGTACCTATGTTCATATGAAGAATTTTTCTTAAAATCATTTAAGGGAAAATCAGCATTCAATTATCAAACACCCTCTATTTAATACACTCACAGAAAATGCCTCTCCTCTTCATTCGTATTGGAGGCATCCATATTCAGAAGAGTCTGGTGGATCACGATGAAGCACTCAATTATATTATTTTTTCAGGCTTGGCCAACCCGAAGATGTTGCTAGTATTGTTGCATTCTTAGCCTCGGACGAGGCGTCATATATCACTGGGGAAACTATTGTTGTTGGTGGTGGAGCTCCCTCAAGATTGTGAATCTACACTTTCAGATGTTTGGAGGAAGTTTTTTCCTGTTACCAATTATTTTATCATATCCAGGAAAGTAGTCAGAACCGAAACAAAATCGCAAATGATTTTTAAACGTAGGATTTTTATTTATTGATAAGTTTTTGACTCCTACAAATTGAGTTATTGTGGCATGTTATGTGACATGTGGTAATAAAAATTTGGATCAAAATTTTTTATTTGAAAATAAATAACAACGATAGATTTTATTCGACTTTTAACGACTTGATATTACTATGATAAGATCAGATTAATATATTACATTCATCCCCTCTCAGTTTCTCACGAAGTCCTCCAAATACTTGGAGGAATTCCTAATTCGAACTGGTCGTCCAACAGCAATATCATCATCTATTCTTTCTGGCATCTCTACTTGACTAAATTCCGCTGTCTCCTGTGGATTTTCGCTTCTCCATCAAAACTAGATCGGTATTGCCATTCGAAATTGTATTTGAGTTTCTTTGATATAGATTTGAAGTTGATTCACTCAACAAGGTCCTCCTTGATGAGCTAAATGACGGGTTGAAACAGTGGTTTCTTTACCATTCAAAAAACGTACATATGAAAAACATGTCGAGGATAAAATATTGACAAAAATAAGATTTCCAACAAAGTTAAAAAGGCCTTGAACGGCCCTTATCATAATTAAAAACTCGGGAGTTATGCTTCAATTTCCAATCCCATCAAGCAACGTTTTATTGTAAATATTCACTTGCAGTATGGTAATGAACTGGCAATCTTTCAACTTTCCTGATTGTTTTCACTTGAATTCAGATTTTTGTTTTTTTGTAGCCACGTCGTCTGGCAGTGTCGAAAGTTGAATGTACTTCCCGACCCGCCTCAACGAAAAACAATTCATTAACTTCAATTTTATTTTAATTTCACTGAGTGCAAGCTGGTAATCTGCTGCAGGTGTTGCTCTGTGAGAGATGGATTTGTTGAATGCAAATGAGTGTATTGCGTGTCACGAGAGCGTGTATGCATAATATTTTTGGTTTTTCTTTTCCTTGTTTGCCATCATCTTAATGAGAAACATTCTGTTCTGTTCTGATATTTCAGTTTACATCTTGGTAAAGATGTGTTACATGGTCTCAACCAAAATTCATGAACATAATGGGCTTCAACTTCGACTTCAACTTATGTATAAACTCGTCCATAAGAAACGTCAGTTTTGGCAGTTTGATATCGGATAAAAAATAGGAACGTAACTTTTGGAAATGGATAAAATTGTATTCATCTTAGATAAAATCTAACTATTTTGGTCTGGTACGCAACAATTTTCGGAACCAAACCAAGCTTGTTATCTAGCCAAGTGTACCGTATCCAAAAAGATGACCACAGTAGAGTATTTGGTCGAACTGAAGCCATTAGTTAACTTACCAAGAGACGGTATAAATACTATAATATTATTGACAAGGGTAAGAGGGTAGGGCAGAAACTTACAATATACACGAAGAATGAAGAAAAATTAAACATTACTTACAATTGTTTCTAGTACAAGAAAAATTGCTTTCGCACGTCAAATCTCTAATTAGTTACATGCACAGTCACGTCAACTAAAACTTATATATTTAGAAGCCAGGATTATGAAAAGTCGAATATAGATCCAACATAAGTACATAATCGCTATATACTCATACTTACAATAAGAGAAGTAAGATATCATCTCACGATGCAATTAGCATATATCACAAAGATTATAATAATATATGATACACTGTTGAACTTTATCCGTGGTACGGTTACGGTTATATCAAGGAACGGCCTAACGACCTTGGAAAAAATGAAAAAAAAAAATCCTTTGTTATCATAATAATGAAAAACCCAGCAGAAAATATCTAAGCCGTATTATTTATATGCTAAATTTCTAGGTACATATTCAGCGAAATCTTTATCAGTATTTATTTTGTTATATTATCAGTACTCTCCAAATAGATAATGTTCATCATAGTAACATCTCACTCAGTAGATATTTTACCTAATCCACAGATTCACTTTCAATAATCCACATTAGTTAATTGGCCCAACTAGTTTTATCAGTTTATCTTCGCTTCATATTATAAATTTTATAATTTTCTCCTGTCACTATTAATATTGACAGTCGGCCACTACTTTATATTTATATTTTTTATACTTCTAGTTTGTAATTGTGTACACACATGAAACATGAAACATGAAACATGAAACATGAAACATGAAACATGAAGCATGAAACATGAAACATGAAACATGAAACAAAACATGAAACAAAACATGAAACATGAAACATGAACCATGAACCATGAACCATGAACCATGAACCATGAAACATGAAACATGAAACATGAAACATGAAACATGAAACATGAAACATGAAACATGAAACATGAAACATGAAACATGAAACATGAAACATGAAACATGAAACATGAAACATGAAACATGAAACATGAAACATGAAACATTAAACATGAAACATGAAACATGAAAACATGAAACATGAAACATGAAACATGAAACATGAAACCTGAAACGGGAAACCTGAAACGGGAAACACGAGAAACATGAAATTGGAAACACGGGAAACATGAAACGGGAAACATGAAACTGGAAACGGAAAACATGAAACGGGAAACATGAAACAAAAATTTTTTGTGCATCCATATCGATATACAGGACAACGTCTGTCTGGACCGCTAGTATTTAAAAAAAAGAATTAAAATGTTCGAAATTTTGTTATACAAAGAAATTTAATAAATTTATCTTATTGATTTGTTATTCTAACGGTTGCCAAAAAAATAGCGTACGTAACACGTCCGAAAACAGTTTTTATGGACTCGCAGACTTCCAGGACTCGCCTACGGCTCGCCCTAGAATTTTGTCTACTCGTCCAAAAAAACATTTTTCCGGACTAAAAGTTTACTATTTCCCGCTGCCGACACTGTAAATAGTCCATACATGCTTAGCAACAAAACAGGTAAATGGCCTATATCAATCGTTTACAACGGAATGTGAATAGTGTCATTGACATGCCTTATGGTAATAATGACTTTGACTTTGGCAAGTAATACCTTCAGCTTCATTTACATCAATTTTAAGGTTAAGTTTTTCAACTTTCAACCGGTAAAAATCAACTTTTTAACAAAAATATTGGTAATTAAAAAATTGGAGTGAATACTTTTTGTTGACAGATTAATGTCCATTCATGTGTTCAGATAGTACCAACATTTTTTTTTCCCAATAAGTATTCTTATTTAATGGGTTAAAATAGTTTTTTCATGGTTCTGATTCGGTGGACGCTTTTTAAGTGGCCTTATCCAAATTTTCAACTCAGAATTAACATTATGAATTTTTTCGGTATAGTTCCGAGATAAATTTCTCGCTCTCAGAAAGTTTCTGAAATATTTGCAAAAAACCGAACCATTATTTTTTCACTGAATTGTTTATAATCGAATGAGACTAAATCCACAATTATTGTTGGTCTAGGTCAGCTTTTCGACAAAATCGCATTTGTGACCCAAACTATCAACATAATCTAACTTATCGGATCATCGACGTATTCGATTGTGGTCTGCCCAGACAATCTCGACCGGTGAATCTAGATCGCGGTGCGAAAGCTTGCGGAGCAGACTGCAGGAAAAGCCACGGCGAACGTCCTGCGAGCACCGACTGAGAACGCAGGAATAGCGGTCGCTTACGGAAGACTTGCAGTCTCGTGCGATACGGTGCAAGAGCAAAAACTAAAAAGTTCGCGACAATTCAGTTGCGTGTGTCGGTCGCCAGTGATCATCGATCTAGCGAGACCGTTTTTTATTTTTGCTCGGAGCGGAGATCGTGCCAATTTCGTACGGTGCGTATAGATCTGATCTGGTCACGATCGATGGTGTCATTCCAGGTATCGTATTACCGATTTAATTTATTAGATTTCTGAAGATAAATCAAATTTTAAAAATATTTTTGAATGATAAAATACCTATAGTACAGTAACCACAGACAAATGTAAGCCACACGTGAAGAATGAATCGTAGCACTTTGAAACTCGGCACATGGCTTCCTGATCATATATTGTTAGAAAAAAAATGTTTATCAAAAAATCAGAGGTGGAGCCCAAAAAAAATGTATTTAAAACAATTATAGTTAAGAGATTTTTTTTATCGGATACATTTTTTTCTTCAATGAAATAATTTTGCCAATCAGTAATTTCACGAGAAATATTAAATGTCAATTTTTCGAGTGAAATTACTGATGGAAAAGAAATTTATTTAATAAAAGAAAAGTTCGAGTGCTTTTTGGCAAAATAAATCAACGACAATATATAAATACACCATAATAATAATCACCTGGATTGAAACAGTTATTTGAAGGGACAGTTATTAAAAACATAATTATAATAATGCTTTTTCTACAACTGTCAAAAAAAGTCCACTTTTTTTGTGTGGTTTGTGTGCTTTGTGTGCGTTAAGTATTACAATATTTCACTATCAACATACGATTTCATTATTAAACGGAAAAGCGTAAAGAAAAGTGCACTTTTTTTAACGGCTGTTGCTAGGCAACCGACAGTTTCATGCAACAATAGTAACAGATCCGAATAATAACGAAATCCTGTCATGAAGCCAGTTCTCATTTTCTTTGGCAACTGATAACCTATAAATATCTGATATACAAATGTTTCACCAATAATATTCTTAGCATTCTTACTATTAAATAAGTATTATCAAAATTCCAAACTATCGCGGCGAATATATTCAAAATAATGGCAAATACCTCTAAGGAACTAGTGGACCTAATCTGCACTAGCTACGGCTGTTTGGCCGTCAGAAACTAGTTGACAACAATAATTAATGAAATTTGTGATGCTTCAGTATAATAATTCCATATTTACTAGATAATTCATGATTTTCGGATCATCCGCAAACATCTCCGTGAAGTGCGACAAAACACATTTCAGGTACAGGAATACTCATACAACAATACTGTAGGATATAGCAGGACACGCGTAGCAAAGATCACATTTTTTTTCAACGGTTTTTTTTATTCGATTTTTAAAATAACGATTTATACAGGTTTTAAAATGTCCGCACATATTACATAAGACTGTTCGGATGCAGCGATAAATGGAGTGGGAAGTAGAAGATGACAAAACAAAACGAAATGATAGAATACATTATTGTCAAAAAAAAAATATATATATATATTTTGGGAGATATTGAATTTTGAAGTTTGAAGAACGATTATTCAACATGTTTTTCACAGGTTTATTTTTGATTTTTTTATGCATGACGAAAAATAAATCACATAATCTTCTCTTATGCAGAAAGAGCTGCAATTATTTCATGAAAATTTCACAAAAATAATTGCATTGAAAGTTACTGAATCTCCGCCACTTCAACCTGAGTTCTCCAGGAATGAGTTATTTTTTAGTTAAACAATTACAAAAAAATGCAAACATTTTCAGTAGATTCACAACAAAATTTCTAAAATAAACAAATCTTCCGAAGTCGAAGATGCTTTTCATTTTGCTATTATTTTAATTTCCTTTTTCTACGTTCATGCAAAAAACAAAACTTTATTGAACTATATTTGGTGGAAAAACTGGTACTTTATTGCACTCATCTGTCATTCTACTATAGCGTTCTGTCATCATGACAGACATAAACTTTCAAATTGACAACCAAATTTAGTTCATTTTCTGTGAGATTGTATTACGTTTTGAATAGTTGCATGTTTCATCATATTCATCACATAATGGACTATGAAATTACTAGAAAATGCAATTTGTTAAAAATAAAATTATTTTCTTCAAATTTCAACTGAATTACACAAAATGTTTTTGAATTACTTTTAGCAGATAGATTTAAACAAACAATGTCTTCTTTACAGTTTAGTGCCACCTAAATGAAACATTTTCTGGTTTTTGCATGAACGTAGAAAAAATATTGTATGAAACTCGTGCAAAAAGAGTTTATTGCAATCCAAGTGTTGTCCAACTCGGCCTGATGGCCTCGTCGGACAATTTCACGTCGAGTGCAGTAAACACCTACTTTTTGCACTTGTTGCATAAATAACTATTAATCGCATAAAATTTCATTTTTATAATGAGAAACTCCTGATTACATTTTCATTGAACAATAGGTTCAGATCTTGAGTTTAATCTCGCGAGTTTCGAATCAGTTCCCTTCAACTTACGCCAATGACATACCAAACCATAAATTTGCTCGAGTGGGCTGTGTTACTGCAAAAGTATCATTCATGTTGACATTAACGACATAAATAATTGTGCAGTATTTCTCATGTATTTATAATATGATTATATATTATGATGAAGCTCGTTTGGGAAGCAATAAAAATAGGACGCCTATCCATTTCTCCCCCAATTCTATATTGATTGAATGTTATTTGAATCAGTCTCATTGGATAATTTTTTTCGTCGATGATGCTTCGCTTACAAGCAAGTTCACTTCTCTGAATCAACACAGGAAGGCTGGAGATCTGTCTGTCTTATTAATATTTTCATAGACGATGCTATTCTTGAATATCATCGATCGTTCCAAAGTTACCGGTCCCATTAATTGCTTTTATATGGATATATGCCGAACATTTCTGTCCCAGGGTTCGTTTCTTCAACGATAATTTCAGAACATTAAGTACAGGATTTTCCCTTTCTTGGGAACCAGAACATAAAAAAAATAATTATTTCATATATCTTAATCTATTCAAGATTCATGAGGAACACCTTCGAACCGTCCTTGAATCCTGAATACACAGGGTGAACTACCGAAAATTAAATGTGCGAAAGCACGTAACTCGTTGTTTTGTTTTGCAGTAAGGTGCACAGTATAGTGATTAAAATATCTGAATACAAAGCTCAGAGTTCTTTTGGGAGATTGTTTGATAAGGAAAGTCGTCGCCGACTGATGTTTTACCCGTTTTACTCTCATATACACCTATAACGTACATTGCACAAGTATCTGTTGGATATAATTCAATACCCGCCGTGGTATCAGCCAGAGAAGTCGTTCTTTTCTGTGTGTATATTGGAGTGAAAAGGATAAAACATCGGTCGGCGACGACTATCGTTATCGAATTATCTCCCAAAAGAACTCTGAGCTTGGTGTTCAGATATAATTATTACTATTATTATTATTACAAAATAGTAATAAAATTCCAAATGGTACATCAAGGAAGTTTCAATACAAAACTTTGAAGTCAAGTAAGAAATTAAAATTACGTCTATCCTCAAGTGACATTAAATGTAATACAGAGAGCCTCATTTGAAAGTTAAAAGTATGGTAGACCAAGTTTCCATATTCGGTATTAATTTGAATGATTCTGAACTTTTTCAATACTATTTTTAGGACAAGCAGAGGAGGGCACCGAATGACACTATTTTACAAAACACTCCAAATCAGTGAAAAGTATAACATCTCTATCGCATCGACCATTCTGAATGCTTTATAACAAATATTATTTTCAACATGATCATTAAAGTCAAGATCTTTATATAAGATAATCTCTAAGTCGCCTAAGCTATTGACAGGCTGAGGAGTGTTTGTTAACGTTAACTTAAAATATTAGTATCACGATAATAGAATTCACTGTTTTGAAAAACTAAAGATCGGCCGCAGAAAGAGAAATATCACAGGATATAGGACCAATTTTCGAATCTTGTGGAACCCCTGAAGAGACTTAAATCGTTTCTGGCACACTGCCAGCTACCTTCACATTCTGCATTCTATCAGAACGGTAAGATTCGATAAACTTCAAGTTCCTGCCCGTTAATCCGAGATTATTGAGTTTTGAAATGAATAGTTCATGACAAACTGAATGGAAAGCTTCACCAAGGTCCGTGTTGATAACATCTACTTAGGACCCTTGCCCAAGCTTATTTATGATAAAATTTTGATGGACAGCCAAAGAGATATCGGCGGTGGACTTTCCTTTGTTAAGCCCATTCTTCATGCAATGAAATGAAAGCTCGAGATTAATTTTTTTTATGTAAATATACATGATATTAATGATATAATTGTCGTAATTTGAATAAATTTTATTCTTGACAAAAAATCTCACCATTCGCAGTCCTCATCATTCCCAGACTGTAATAATTATTATAATGCAAATCAAATCACAAATTAGCTCAATCCAAAAGAGGTCCTTAAATACCCAACAAATTTTAAGAAAAATCATTAAAGACAATAAATACTGAGAAACAGAAAATACTTCATTCCTTCTCTAAGAACCAGACTCATGATACGATAAGTTTCACTAGAGAAGTTACTGCGGTGGTCTTCTGTGATTTATCTAAGGCGTTCGAATGTGTGAATCACAGAATACTAAAGTACCACTATGGCATTAGAGGTGTCTCTCAGGAATGGCTTGAATCATATCTGTCAGGTCGAACCCAAGTTGTTAAAGCGACAACATACTCCAATCAGTTGTGTGTAGAATGTGGTGTGCCTCAGGAGTCAATACTCGGACCAACTCTCTTCCTACTACTCAGGCCAGAACAAAAAATTTCAGGGAAAATAACACTGTTTGCGGATGATAGAAGAATAATCTGGAATGATAAAAATACTAAAAAAAGATGGTGCTTGAATATATATGAACATGACAAAAACTAATATCATGTCATTCAAAGGTGAATTAGATGAGCTAGTCATGGGTGATGATGTTATAGGAAACACTAAACATTTCTAGGTATTAATATAGATTGCAGATTGAAATTCGCATGTTTCAATTTTGATGCATCCACCATGGGTATCTTTCTGGTTGCATCATTCACGATGTGAAGTCATTGCATACCAAACTGCAGAATTATACTGCAAGTTTGCATAAGGATTAAGATTATTATATCACTGGATATATAAAACTAGAAAAGTCCTTGAATAACAATAAGTTATTCATAATGTTCATGTGACTCACCGGATTATTGCAGATATAAGATCAAAATAAGCAAGACAATAATAATTAATAAACATGTTATCTGCTAATGGTGGAATATGGTTCATATCTTGAGAAAAATTTGCGGTATACAGTAAAATTTTATTATGGCTCATATCCTACTTGGAATTGCCGAAACACAAATAGTTTGCAACGAATTTAAACGGAAGTTTTGAGACATTTTTATACCTTGCAAATATTCTGTTATCTTGAAAATGTGCTATTTTTGTCACATCATTTCCCTTCATGAACACACATCCATATTCAATCATTATCCATCTTTATTTACACAAAGTTTTATGTGGATCAACAGGCAATAAGCCGTTTTGAACATCAAAATAAACACTTTGAAGTATTTATTATAAGTGATAAGTATTCAAATTTAGTTAGTTTACGTTATTTCAATGCCTTTATTGTACGTACGATGGAAATGCAATATTCAAAATTCAAAAGTACTTTGTTAGAAAATTCAGATCCAATAAATTTCCGAGAGACTTGGGAGTCGGGAGACAACTAACCTCGAGCTAAAATCTAATACTTTTTTTCTCTTGAATAATAAATAACTATTTTTTTGATTATATTTTATTTTTGAAACCAAAGACATAATTAATTGTAGGTACAAATAAGACAAGTGTGAAACTACTTCTTGTTCCTTCGTCATTTCAGCTCGCAGAATATACTGAAGACTTTTGAGGCTTGCTTGTGGATGACGGGAAAAAAAAATTGCGAAAAAAATTAAAACTATCCCGTGGAAATGTCTCATTTTGGGTAATTTTGCCAGCACATTCCTAGGAGAGAAATAGGTATAATCTATTTTTACCAGAAAGAATTACACTATCGTCTGGTGAAACCGACGATTCGTCTATATGAAATAACTATCATCGGCACCTTTGTATATGTTATTGGCCATCAATCTAGTGCCACAACGTTAATTATCTGGAATCAGCTCAATTGGTTTTTATTTTCGGTAGTGGGCTTGTGTTTTAATGGACCGGTTATCGATTTGAAAATAACTGGGTCCTATTATTATTTGAGACACACTTGATTTGTCCACTTTGTTACAGTCAGCAGAATAAGTGGGACCTATTAAAAAAATTAATTTTAATTGATTTGAAGGCGGTCAAAAATTTATAGTGACTAAAAATTTTAATAATTAATTTAGTTTCAACATACGCACATATATCAGAAACAAATTTTCAACTGAACGCAGATATGGAAAAGTCATCATTTACATTTCGAAGAATACATGGAGTATTATTAGAATCGACTTGATTTATCGAATCTATTCAACCCAATAATTTTCAGATTTCTAATTTGTATACTTGAATACTTGTGACCATTTACGTATACATTTCACTTCACCTTTAAAGGACAATCCACATCGGATAGGTTTGCCATTAACACGATTCATTTCGTTTGCATTGAAGCTGTGCAATACTTTCATTGTTTGTAAGTGTTTCTGAACTTGTAAGGAGTTTGCAGGAGAACCAAAACAGTTTGTACTAAAACGGATAGATAAATAGTACCTATCGACGTTTCAAACTATCATTGTATTTCTTGAAATTGAATAAATGTTTGATTAGTAGTTTCGAATTTATAAAAATATTTTTCTCTGTAAACTAACCATCACCTTATGCAATTTCTATCTCTCATTTATATTTATTTGTTAATTTTTTCATTTATTTATCTCAAAATAATAATGCACGATCAGAAATGGTATTTAGTTTTGTACATATAATATGATGAAGATACTTGAGCAACGCGGAAAAAAATGCATGGTGACATTTACAATAATTTCTGGTACTATCTTTGACAGCAAATCTAACCTAACTATATTTCAATTATTTATTGATATTTTACCACTTACGATCCAAGTTTTTAAGGTAATCTATTGAGTATACCTACATAGTCTCTAGATTTATCTCAGTGGAGCAAAAATAAGTTGGTACGAGTATTTTTGTTCAGGTCAGCAATCCTATTGGAAATAGCGGGTTATTCTAGATAATTGTTTTATACTCCTCATGATTAAGAAGATTGGAAAACACATCCCAGATGTATGAGTATAGTTTCACCTGTGATAAAGTATAATTTATCATTGGCGGCCAAATTGCTGAGATTCAAAACGAACAAAATGAACTGAAATATAAAACGTTTAGTCCTTACCTTTGAACCTTGTTATGAGGTCTTTGGATCCCCAATCCTCAATCCTTCAGAAGTATTTAAATTCGAAAAATGCTGCAATTTTTGCACTCTACAACGAAATAACACCAAGCTGACTTCAGCATCATAGCGTAGTCTATTCTGTGATTCTGTCTATACTGCCTGAATGACGAATACATATTATAATGGACGAAATGTGAATTGCAGAAACGGTTGATTTTGTGTTATTAGTGACATTTCTATATTTACCATGACATAAATGTATGGACTGGGCATGAGAAAGAGACAACTAAGGACAGAGTAAAGAACAAGGATGGAGTAATTATGGGAAAATGTCTATAATCCCGATTCCCGGCTGCGAGAATGTGATTAAGATCCCAAACGCCGTTAGGTAGTCTCCAAAAATAGTTGCAAACCCGACCGAGAACCATACAACAACAATGTCATGAACTCAGTTCTCATTTTCTTTGGTAACTAATAACCTATATATATAAAAATGTATAGCATGTGCCACAATTTTCGACACCGTAAATCGGGTCAAGTCAAATATCAAGTCAAATATCAAATTTTCAAAAGCTTGAGTTTTGAAGTCAAGTCAAGTATTTGAGAAAAAATTCAACCTACTTGGATTGGTGAATCCCTGATTGATAGCTAATAATAATAATAGTAACTTTTTTTGTTTCCTCATTAGAAAGGTTCTGGAGTATGTGATTACTGAAATCCATGTAACTTGTGCATTTATTTTATTAGTTAAGTCATCATCGCCTTGAATAACAGATTGACTTAAAACTGCATCACACTCAAACCGTGGCTAGCCACAAGCACCATAATCGCATAATCTTGTGTACACAATGTAATTATAGAGAAAGTAGATATTATTAAGTGTGACCAGTACCGTTTTATATCTTTTCCAAGAATGAACAGGTGGACATTATGCCAAGAGATATGGGCGGAGAGCCAAAGAGAATACTGAAACTAATTTTTGAAAATTATATGTGAAACATAATAATTGTTTTGTTCTATGAATCGATACTCGTATGTAGCTAATTATGTGAATAGAATACCTAGACATAGCGGATATTACACAGGGTCGGGAAGATTCATAACTAACTTGTTTCAAGAAAAGATTACTTAAGATCTTTCTTAAAATGAAATAATATTTCAGATTAAAATGAGATACAAATACATTGGGAAACCTGTGACCTACATAACTAATAGAACAAGGTACTTAAGCTAATCTAGCTTGCGAGTCGAAAATGCGTGAATCATTTTTTCGCTCGCAATTGACACACAAGCCTTACTTGAGCAAGCTAACCTAGCTTGCGTGTCGAAAATACGTGAATACGTTTTTCGCTCGCAATTGACATACACGCATCTAACCTGAGCAAGATAACCTAGCTGGCGAGTCAAAAAAGCGTGAAATATACATTTTATTTGGTGACAGATCTATCATTTTGAGAACCCAGTTATTATTTTGGGTGCCAAATATTACACATTTGGATACATAATGTCCGGAGAAAAATATATAAATCGAGAAAAAAAATAATTTCTGGGATTAAAACTAATAATCATAGGATTTTTTTTGATGTCACAAATATTTATTTTGGTGATAAATAAATTTATTCTCTTTATTTTTTTATTTTTTCAGCTCGGTCCATTTCAAAAACTGTTGGAATATTTGTAAATATTGACAGAACTTTCATCTAACCAAACGATTATATAATTCTCAGGAATAATAATATTTTGAAAATTTAGACAATTTCAAATGAATTAATAATTATTCATAGAGAAATCGACTTTTTCGAAATTATATTTCAGATCGTTGATGAGATGTTTCAAGGGGTTATACGTTGGAGACTTGACAAAGCTTGGAATATTTCTAAAAGGGCAATTTTTTTTGTAAATTTTAGAAAATGTCATTATTACGTTCAAATATGTCGTCTCCTTTTGTAATTTCTCAATCAGTCTGTTATTGTTGTCATGAGCTTATACTTGAGTGTATGTTTCTACATATGATAACGATACTTTTTTCTTGTATTATACTTATTCGCTCAAAGATGTTTGATCGATTTCAGTTGGTACTGAAGAAGGTCACTGGTCCAAAATCATTTAGAAGGTTAAATACTTCAGGTTGAATTCCGAGTTGACATTCATTTCAATTCTATAAATTTTCAGCTTCAACCTGCCTTGGTAGAATTTGAGGTAAACCTTCAAGACGAGATTAAATTTGAACATGTCATTTGAAAATTCACAATCTAGTACGACAAACATAAATACCACATTTCTTCGATTTCAACTGAAAATAGGCCTGACCGAAGATGCTGTAATATATCTTAGAATAACACAAGAAGAATGTTTTCCATGTAATTACGTTCTCAGGAAAGATTGATGATGTCAATTCTACAAAGGATGTGAACCATTCAAACCACGATATTTCGGTTTTTTATTTCCCGGCGATCTATATTTTCAAATTGATTACTCTTTCGAAAATATCTAACCACATTTCCTGTATAATGTATAGATAGTTTTATAGTCATTCAGTGCACTTCGTTATAATGAGTTATGTTGGGAGGCGTTGCCAGAAACAACAACAATTTTCAGAAAGAATAATCAAAATTATCGACGACAGGAATTCTCTCCACTCTAAAATTATCCACAAAGCGTATTTGAAAAGCCCGAGAGTCTTTCCGTTCCTCAGTTTTCTGGTGGATTACTTGCAAAAAAATCTCTTCGACGCTCCAAATCAATATTTTTTTAGTTTTTTCTTACATACTTACTTATTAAGGTAATTGATAAAAGATAATAACTCTCGAAATTCGGTGATAATTATCGTAAACTAAGTAGGTTGATTGCCTTGAGACATAAGATTTCAGATATCAGCAATTTGTCGACTCTATTGATTTCATTGTAACCAATTCCACGAATCAGGATATCCCATCTTTTTATCTCCGTGAATTCGCTCAAGGAAATGTTCTGGAACTCATCACTTCGGAAGATTTTCCTCAATAAACCAACCGGAATTCAAAAATTATAAATGTTCTCATCCCCTTCTTTTCGTCTCCACAGTGTCACGAATTTTTGTGACCTGAAGAATAGAAATGAAATATCGTGGTTCAGTAGTATAATTGTAGAAATTAACTTCCTTCACTATGTCTTTATTAACATTCATCAATTTCATCCTCCATGTCCATCATAAAGTTTTATTATTTATTTTATCCAACACATGACAGTTATGTCTGTCATTATTAATGACATTTTAGACAAGTAAACTATCAAATAAAACACTAGTGTGTAATAATCCATAACTCACTAGTGAATTATGGATTATAACTCTTTACACATCTGAAGAAATCATTTTTATTTTTTGAATATACGATTGTCTTTAGAAAAAATGTATTATTTATTTTATATCTATTTTTTTCCATTTCTTTTTCTCTCCCTATCTCTCTTTCCGTATCTCACCAAGGAATTACTTTCTTGGCCCACCCAAGTAAAAACGCAATGATGAAACTTACACTGAAAAAATAACCGACCATTAGAGTGAGTCGACACTAGTTGCGAAACATTTTCATGTCTGTTAAATTCATTATTTTCTTTGGAACCGCTCGCGAAACAAGATTCTTTTTCGTTTTCATTTTATGAATCGTTACATACAACCAGGAATATTTTTATGATCCTCGTCTCGTAAAATAGTATGCCTATGTGCTTTGAAGACGGCGACTTTACATTATCAAGCCGTTTTACGACATATGATATTTTATAGCAAAAATATTATATTCTTTCAACATTTGAAGAACTGTTCGGTGGCCTCAATACTGTGATATTCTAAAGAAAAACATCGTCAGAAATTATGCAATAAGGATAGTCTTGGTCAGCTGAAGCAATGTCTCAGTCAATCAATCAATCAAAGTATACTTTATTGTCTGAAGAAAATGATTCTTATTGACAAAGCGTTAAAAAGTACAATATGACCATAATGAGTGGGTAAAGTCTCAAGGTGTATAAATAAGAATAAAAAACACTTAGACAAATAATTAAAAATATTTTAAAACTTATATCCTAATTAGAAATGAGAAGGTGATTATAATTAACTGAATAATTTTGTAAATAAATACACAAGCACATCAAAATTTAGTAAATACTAAGTATAACAGCTATATTCGTATAGAACTAGAAACGAGTAAATAAAACGTTACAGTGTCAAATCACATTGTCAAGTTACATTGTCAAATTAATTTACATAGGAACTATATCATCATAATATTCCTGCAGGTTATAATAAGCTTTCTGCAATAGAGCATTTTTCACCTTCTTCCGAAAAGTCTTCAGAGAAGTGATGTTTCTATAACTAGATGGCAGATGATTGTAGATTTTTTTACTTTCATACATGATAGAGTTCATTGTCAGGCTAAATTTAGGTAAGGGTAAGGGGACACAGTCTTCATTCCTTGTTTTATATATTTTTTTTTAATTCAGTAGGTGTTGACCCATATTTTGTGTGGACAAGGCATACAGTCTCCAAAATAAATAAACAAGAGAGTGATAGGATTTGCTGGCTAATAAAAAGTGGTTTACAGTGACAGCCATACTCAGCTTTACACAGGTAAAGGAATATGAACCAGTATATGTGGAATAAATTCATTTGTATTTATTATTGAAGCAAACGAAACTAATTTAGATTTTTTTGTAACTTGATAGGCTGGTTATAGTAATATATCCATCATGTTAAGTAATAAAACATTTTTTATAAATATGTCTGACGAAAGATGGATAGGATCAAGAACAGATTTATTGGATTATTCAATCAATATCCTAAAACACTTAAGTGGAAAGGAAAATATACACCAGTAGATATGACAAGTAAAATTAATGAACAAAATAAACAAATTCTTACCTAATTCATTCCAGTAATGCATTTCCTGTGATATAAATAAATCTGATTGCAAGATTTTTTCAATCTGACCAACTGAAAAATGTGATAGGGCAGGAATTTTGAAGATAAAAGAGAAAAAATAATATTACAAAAAAAACCGTTTTGAAGACAAGCTTTTATTCAAATGCGCTAAAAAGTAAAAAATAATTTTTTAAATATACGAGTTACAGATTCAAACCGAAAGCTTTTGAATCTGTAACTCACATGTAAAGAAATTATTTTTTACTATAAGCTTGTTTTTAAAAAGTTTTTTTTAATATCATTTTATATGATGCTGTTTAATTTGTTTGCTTTTGTGGCCCTCCTGCGCTTTCGTAGGTTTTAGAATAAGTTGAAGTGAATGTTTTTGTTTTTTCGCGAAAACGAAGCTAGATATGAAGAAAATACAAGAGACCAAAAAGTTATATTTTTAGTTGCTCAATCTAAAAAAATGAAATCTATGGAAAAAAATTAGTGGCGTACTTTTTTTTACAATATTGTTGGCTGTGTTGCCCACTGAGACGCCAGTGGCCCTCATAACTTCAATCTAGTTGGGGCTAAATGAGCGCCTTATTAGTTTAAATGAATATACCAAATTTCAACCAAATCGGTTCAAGGATATTTATGATATTTTATAATTACCATTTATTTTCTTAAACTTCAATGCCCTGTATCTGAGAAACGAAGCAAGACATATGTTCATTGAAACTTTTCTTCCTAAAATTACCTAACGAATCACCCTTGCCGTTAGGAATCGTAGACGGGAAACACCCTGTATATTACACACCTTTCGGGTCACCTGTCAGGTACTTGTGCTCATCGAAAACGCTTGTCAATTTTTTTCTACACTTTACAGTGAAAGAACAAAACTCCAAGCTCTATATTTCATCAAATAGTTAATATATCCTTTTATTTTGGAAATGAATCAACAGTTCAAAACAAATACAACTCCTACCTTTCATTCCAGCAGTAGGTATCACTTCAAATCAAATTAACATATTTACACAATAACTCAACAACAATAATTTTAGAAAATAAATCGAATACTCCCCAAGTATAACACACTATTAAATTATTCACTTGCCGTTTATCAACTCACGTCGATTCATGAAATCATACTATTTCCTTGCCTTCCGTCAGCGAGACGTTTTTTTGGAGATACCTAAAAACCCGATCTATGATAATGCATGACACACGGCTGGCCTATACAGGAGGTTCCGTTTTTGGATTGCGCTCGGCAATAAATATCTCCTAACAAAAATATTTCTCCTCTTAAATATTGCTGAATCATATATGAATATTCTTTTAAGAATATTAATAGTTTTCATACTTTACAAATACGCATTTTGAAAAATCTCACGTGAGATCAGGGGAGGGGGTCGAGCAAAATCTCACGATATCTCACCAAGGGGGAAAGGGGTCCAAAAATCGCCAAAATTGTCTCTCGTAATTGATGGATGCCTCCTAACGACCATTTTATTGACTTCAAAGTGATTGTGACTGTGATTGTATAATTTTTAATAATTTCGTTTATAATTATTTATATCTATTTTCAAACTCTTCGCTTTGTCAACAAGATGAACTTGCATAAGTTCAATGTATTGAATTTTCGAAACTTCCTAGTCAAATATCAAAAACTTATGACTTTCGTCTGAAATTCAATTATGTTATAGTGGGATGGATCGATAGAAAAATGTGTAAGTTTGAATAATTTTTTATGTTTCGTTTCTGAATTATAAGCGGCAAAATTTGGTAAAAACGTCGTAGTTTGGTAGAACTGACAAAAAAACTGTTTTTTTAGTCGAAATAAGACAAATTTTGGCTAAAAATATAGTTATCGGAACTCGTTAACAAATCCGATTACAATCTTATTAATAATAGTACCTAAAGTTCTACTTATATAGCGAAACCGTGAAAACATGATGCGCACTCGTCGCACAACGGACCATAGTACGTAATATATCCAGTAATAATATGAACGTATAAGTGATTGCACATGGTCAGCTAGGTTTGTCGCACTGTACATTAGGCTGTCTACGGGGTATAGTCCAAAAAATCGGTTTTCGTTTTTTTTTCTTTCTAGCACTACTCCAAACTCAAAAATTAATATTTCGGTATGACATCATAGTTTCAGTCCATTCCTGCCGATATAAACATACTTTGTTTCTTGATAAGTACCTTTGTTTGAAATATGAGTGTTTAAATTATTCGGTTTTACCCTTATACTGAAAACAATTGACTGATCTTTTGACAAAAAATTAACAGTTTATGATTCTCATGGCAAGTAATATTCCCTTTTCTAATTTTATTTTCATTCTAGCGGCAATACACAGCAATGTAATCTTGGAATAGTTTATTGTATTTCAAAGAATAACTTTAATTAATAACATTTTGAAAAATTATGATCCAGTTCGACAAAGTTTTAAGAGTGTAGTAGACACTGATTGTTCTAATTTCCATGCCAGTCAGTTAGTTATGTTTACACTGACAAGACCAATAAAAGAAAAGATGATATATTGGTCATAAAGGCTGCGGTCTTATATGAAATTATTGATGAACACATGAATGATAGAATACAAAGTGCAGTCCATCATTTGAAAAAGATAAATAAATAATAATGAATACGTGACCTACTTCATCACTTTGTATTGGTAACTTCAATTGCAGAACTTCATTGGATTAAACGCTCGATGACAGAAATATGGGGGCTTTGAAAAAGAAAGAAAGTCGATATAAATAAAGATGAAAGATGAAAGATATAGGGTATTTTCTTTCGTGTAAAAAATATCATAAGGTCTCTTGAAGAACACAGTGTTTCCATTATGAGCTCCAAGAACTTAATATCTGTATTCAGCCTCTGTATATGATATCTCCTCTTTTCCCAACAATTTCATAATGAGTTCAATATCTGATACAGTAGCGTCATAATGTTCCCCTCTTCAACATGAATACCTCCCAAGAGGTTATCTTGAACGATGGAAAATAGCGACTAAAGTTTGTCTTTCAGCCGGCAGATGATTCCACAACAGATTTCATGAATATCCTATTCGTAATTTCGAACAAAAATCAAAATGCAATGCCCATAACAGGTCTATGTCAAAAGTAATTTTCAAAGTGTCACCGCAGAATTTCCATCATTTCCATCCCTTGATGTGTATAATTGTTTCTGAAGAGCCGGAATTCCAGCAATAGCAATCTCCCTGATGAGCTTGGTTGGTGATTAAATGCGAGAGAAAAGAACCTTGCTTTAATGAAATGAACGATTTCTGCTAGTAATATTTTTTTAATAACGTTCTCCCTATCTAATTTATTCAATGAATTTTCAATGAAAACTAGAGCAAATTAGAAAAAATCAACTATCTGAATGAAAATGCGAATTTTCACTTTCAGATATTTTTTTCAGTTAGTCTTTTACAATATCTATCAGATGTAGTTCAACATCCACCGTTGCTTTAGGCGGGGAAGTAGTTGTTTTCTGTTAGATATTACAAAAAAATCACATTTCTCATTTTTCAATTTTCATGGAGAATGTTACCCTCTTCGTACCAGATTATTCATCGAATGGGTTTTTTCGATTCACAACATGTATGGGTACATTTTAGCTGCGCCATTCTCCAGTAGTGCAATTAGCGCCGTTGTTTAGCATTTGAAGACATCCAAATCTAAGAGGCTGCAGCATTTTGATGTTCCCTAATTCGTTTTCGAAGAGGTGCACGCTGTTTGACGAACTCCTTATGAGTATTAGCTTAGTACTATACTTTGAGGTTTCGTTTGACTTTCAGAACTAGCTGTTCATTTAGCTCTGGTAGATTTGTTCAGATATTAATGCTCATATTTCATCTTTAAATCGTTGATGATTATATTTGGTTTGGTCGAATGTAATGTAAACCCTGTACCCTCTGCCTGTTTTTGTTCACTCCTCTATTCATATTTGTCGCAGTATATCCAATCTCTTGAAGAAATACGTCTTGAGATCATTTTTATTGTGTTTTGTAACATACCAGCAGCTTTAGTTCGATTTTACATTCTAGGTAAACATTATTATCTCTTGGCAATTTATGTTGTACTCCTTGAGCTTATAATCGGAAATGTCCTGGGCATGAAATGTGTATTGCTTGTGACACTAGGCGAATAACTAATGGAATAGTTCAATCTTCTTGGATATAGCCTTTGTCGTTTTATGGTGTTGTGAACCCCTTTGGTACCAAGCCTCCTTCTGGAGGGATAAAAAAGTCTTTGTTTGACAATTCACCCCATGTGTTTTATTGAAGAATTTGAACCGGGCAGCATTTAATACGGATAATTAACAGAACATTAAAAGACCTGGAATAGTTGAATGTGAAAACATACATGAATTATAAAAATTTAATGAAGGAGCCAATAACGTTAGTAGGTCCAGTGTAATGATGGTTGATGGCTGGTGAATAATGGATTTTTTCATACCAGTGTTGAGAAAAGACAAAAATTACATTATCTTTATCTTTTCTGTTCGAATAATGTAGTTGTCGCTGATATAAATTAGGATGAATAATAAAACAACAATTTTTTTTCAAGCTTGTGGCAGTAAGATCTTCTGCTATCTATTGACGGACTATTTACAGATACTCGAATACTGATTTACCAACTTGAATGAATATTAATCTTCTGTGTATGATTTATGTCAATAAACTATATTTCGAAATTACATCACTTAAAATGATCATGGCTTTTGCGCCCTGATTTCTCCAGCAGATGTAAAGCAAGTTATCTGTCGAAGTTGATTTATCATCAAATTAGCTGTTCAATTGAATTAATCCACAGTATCGAAATAACGAGCGTTACAGTAAATTATGGTAAGTTATTGATTATGTCAATTGCGTGGTTCATTAATTTGTTTTGATGTACAACGCTATATTTTTATTTTAAGCGCATTGAACAATATTTCTTTCCAATATTATAATTACTTTCTCCAATGGTTGAAGTAGGATCAAGGGAAGTAGAAAGAAGCCGGGAGAGTGTCCAGAGCTGCAAAGGACGTGTCATCAGTCCAAATCATTGAATCTTGTATAGAGGCAATTTTTCTTTATTACAGTTATGTTATTCTGGGGTTCACTAGAAGAAAGTCATCCTTCATTTGGCTTGAGAAGACCACCGTAGATGCGGTCAGTATTTATAGTATTCATAGTTCAGATTTAGTATATGTTAACACACATTTCAAGTATACCTATCGGCTGAGCCTATTGATTATTTTTTTGGTAGATAAACTATTCATGTACCTGAATACGAGATGATCTTCATAATTTCTTGACAAAATGATGAACATCATTTCAGCATTTGAGGAAATTATATGTTGCATGAGGTTCGTTATGGTTAAGTCAGACTCGTCGACGTAGTGCATTATACAATCTACAACATCTACTGAGAAGAAAAGAACAGTGACTATTCATCATCTCTTCAATAATATATGGTTCGCTTGCACAAGTGTTCGTTACGAGGAATTCTCTTAGAAATATAGAAATTGAAATCGGATATTATATTTCACGCTATATGTGTTATTTCTGAAGCCTGCAGACATTCAATGAATCTGAATCATCTCACCAGAATAAAATGTTTTCTTGTTTGCATGCAAATGCACGCGTAGCACATATATAGTAAACAAACGATTGCACCATATCAATTTTACTTCTGAGATATATCACGTTTTATGAAGATATGTGTTAACACGTTACGTTTATATCTATTTTGATTCACATAGGCATCGTAATCATCCCGTCGTAAATTGGTAGATAATGAGTGAAAAAATGAATGAAAAACCTGGTCCCAATTTCATCCCTATCATACATGATGAAATACGAAATAGTGGTATATTTAATCCAGTAACGACAGACAAACTCGAGCAAAAAGTGAAGAATGAATTGTGGCACTCTGAAACTCGGCACATGACGTCTCGACATCATGTATTATTGGAAAAAAAAATTGTTTAAAAAAAAATCTACCTAAAAAATTTTTCATTGAAAAAAAATATAATTTTTTTTGTTGTTATGGACTCATGGACACTCTGATAATGTAATTGAATTTTATCCTTCATTTGGTTGAAAATGACCACCTGAACACATGCATATTTCAAGGTCCAGTGCTTGGATAGGTCAGGAAACAAAGAGGACTAGTAAAAGATTGCATGGGAAGAATTAGGCTGAATACGAATATGACAGCAAAGTCCGAAGTTCAATGTTGAATAGAAACGTAGCATAATACAAATATTTATATTTATCGATCACAACCAAAACAAACACAGGTTTCATATTCCTTCCGCAGCATTGTAATGGTTATTGACCTGCAGTAAAACTCTTTTGTTTATAATTCATCGAATATTTCACGGAACAATAAATCAGTTCAACACATATCAAAAACTACACCAACAACATTTATACAGTTTCTAATCTATTTTCAGATGTGCCCGATTTAAATTGTGTATTCGAAAATTAATCATCGTCTATGATTTGGAATCGTTGACCGAGGTGACCTGAAACTGAATTAACTGAATGATTTTCAATACCAAAAATCATCCCGGAGGGGAAAATAAAGAAATTTAATTATTTCTATGACTGAAACATTTCCAATAATATTGAAATATCTCCAGATAAACTAGGTTGAGACAGTACGCAGAAACATGGTTAGAAATACTCCCAATACTCCCCAAATGGCTAAAATCTTGATCTATTTATATTGTAAATGTAAAAATAATATTTATCCAATTTGGGTGACTAATGGAAAAACAATCAATAATATTGATGGAATATTGATGGTCCCATATTATTCAGTTGAAAGTTGTATCATCAATATTCAACAAATCATATTAATCTACAAAGGTGGTCACGAGATTTGTTACGTCACGCTGGATATGTTATTTGGGACTCGGAAGGGGGAAATTTAGAAGAATTGCAAAATTCGAAAAAAAATTGTGGAAATTTTAGAATTCGGAAAATCTTGGAAACCGCTGTTCGATACACAGTTTCTTCCATTCGGCAGTTCCAGTATTGTTGCGCGGCTCTGCTCCGGTCAGCTGACATTCGGTGGACGAATTTTCCAACATAATTTGAACTTCCCACAATTTTTTTTTCGAATTTTTCACACCTGCCATTCGTTGTAAAATGGTATTATACACCTGTCCTTATCCACGAGTGTACAAGAGGTTAGATTACAACCTGTATAATAACATGCATTCTATTGATATATTTCAGAAAATATTCCATTAGTAGTTAATTTTGTTTTTCTTACTGAAGAATCAAATTTGCTTGTGGTTTTTTAATTATTGTAGATAATTTTTTGAAGTATCCTGAATTGTCAGGCAAGTTTGTGAAGTAATTACCTTTTATTCATTTATTAGTTTATGAAGATTCGAGTTAATATTCAACTACAAGGAGCTAAAACTAATTCTTACTCATTCATCTACTTGATTAACTTTACATTTCGTATTACTCAACTCTTATTGACCTAATTGTAATAGACTGGAACCATGACCCAAGAATAAAAGTCGTGGAAATAAATCAATTTATAAAAGTTAACTTTGCATACTAACACCAAATAAGGATCTCGTTACTCTCTAAAAATAAACTATTGCCGCGTTCGTTACAAATTGAAAATTATGTAAGTAGCATGGGCTAATATTTCAGATATAATTCCAGATATACCTAATTGGAAAAGCTATAAAGTTTCAGCATATAATGCATACGATTGGTACATTTTAATGCTCATAAATATAACAATTAAAAATTTTCCAACCAATAAAGAATGTATGAAATTATTATGACATACTTGTTAGAACACAGGTTGAATGAATGATCTAAAACAGAAAACAAATTGTTGACAGAATCCTCGGTTTTTCTTCGGTCCTGCTCAGAACATATGATTTTTAGACCCGTCGATCACGTCTCCAATCAATGACCACTTCAAATGAAAAAAAACAATAATTTAAGAAGTTGGCGGAACTATTTATGGAATACCATTTTTTAAATCGTCTACGGAGTGACCCATTTGAAAGCGGGCACCTCTCTAAAACTGTTATTTATTATCCGATTCAGAAGTTTTTTTTTCAATAGATAGAGCATCAATAGTTCTAGTTGAGTGACATAAATTCAAAATGAAAATAAAAATTTCAAGGCCTACTTCGAATTTTTTTCAAGCTCAAAAATCCAAAAAACATACTAACGATTGTTATAGATAGAATTTTGACGGCGCCACTGGATTCACGACATTCTCAAGTGAAAATAACATAGGAATGTGTCCATGGATAAAAAAGTTATTTGGGAATGAAATTTGAAAATTCTGTCTATAAATCAACCCACCTCTTCAATTTCAGAACTTTCATCACAATTCTGACTACACCACTGGATTCAGAATACTTCGAAATACATTTGGTCAGTTCTGTTCTGTTCATAAATAAAACAATTATGATATAATAAAATTTGAAATTAGTGGAATTTTAGGAAAATTTTATTTTATTATTTTATAATTTTTTTATTTATGAACAGATTTCGAAATACTTTGAATCCAGTGGTGTTGTCAGAATTTTGATAAAAGTTCTGAAATTGAAGTGGTGGTCTTATTTATTGACAAAATTTTCAAATTTATACCCATATAACTTTTTTACTGATGGACGCATTCCTACGTTATTTTTACATAAACCACTTGAAAATGTCGTGAATCCAGTGGCTTCGCAAAATTCTATTTAAAAAAATCGCTAGCATGTTTTTTGGATTTTTGACCTTGAAAAAAATTCGAAGTAGGCCTTAAAAATTTTATTTTTATTTCGAATTTATGGCACTCAATTAGAACTATTAAAGCTCTATCAATTAAAAAAAAACTTCTGAATCGGATAATAAAAATAAATAACAGTTTTAGAGAGATGGCCCGCTTTCAAATGGGTCACTCTGTGTGTATTTTTTTCCTACTACCAATAAAAGCATTTATTATTGTTGAAAAATGAACATTCTCCATTAAAATTGAGCGGAATAGAATATCGTCGACAAAAATGTATTGGTGGAGATCTAATGTGAGAGATGCGTGCCTTGCATCAATGAAATGAATGATGAATAAAGAAATCTGTATTGTTCTCAATAAGCTTGTCAATAGAGAAACAAGATGTTCTGCCCTACCAGGACGACGCTTATTGCCATAATCCTATACAATAGGATTAATCCATCAGAAAACAACTACTTTCCTGTTCAATACCACGACGAACGTTGAATTACATTGAATTTCCGTGCAGAGACATACAAGGACGTCTCCGCAATTGCTAGTTGCATGGAAATGTTCATTTAAACATTTGGACCACCTATAGATCGATTTCTGGGTTTTTGTCCTCATCAGTATAGGGTAGGTCCCTGCAGACAATAACAAATGTCCATGTCAAAGCAGAAGCTGAGACACCGCCCGCAGCCTGGCGTTCACTAAACCACGAGTCGAAAATCCATCAGAAAACACCTACTTTCCTGGCTAATACCATTCCTATTGTATAAGATTATGGCAATAAGCGTCGTCCTGGTAGGGTATTTATATGAATTTTAAATGAAAACTAGAGATAATTGAAAAATCAACTTTCTGAATGAAAATGAAAATTTTCAATTTCAGATTTTTTCTTTTCATTTAGTGTATTTTCTATATCTAATATCTATCAGATTTGGTTCAATGTCCAGAGCGTGGCTTCAGCCGGAGAAGTAGTTGTTATCTGTTGGATATTCTAAAAAAATTACAGTTTGAATTTTGATGGAGAGTTTTCTCTTTTGCAACATGAATACTTATCAAGAGGTTAACTTGAACGATGGAAAATAGAGACTAAAGTTTGTCTTCCAGCCGCAGATGATTCCACAATAGATTTTATGAACATACTGTTCATATTTTCAATCAAATATCATTTATTATTATTATTATTGAATTTTTCTGTTTCAGATCTAGAAATGCCATGAAAATCATCCATCACCAACAAAGATATTGAATGGTGGAGTAACTTTACAGTTATCATTGTGGACTTGCTGACATAGACAAGAAATTAATTGACTCGCCAACATGAGACTGCTCGCTCTCGTTGCTCTTTTATCCGGTAAGTAGTGTATTTATTGCGTTTCATGAATTTACTGCGGATGCCATTGTAATAGGAGATATAGGAAATAATGAACAAGAAATTTCTTGCCTTTGGAACAATATACCGGGCAGTCTAAGCATTATTCTACGTCTTTCAAAGATGTTTCTTCAAGAATTCCGTTCTCATTTTTTAATGGTTTGTTTTTTTTACAGATTTCTACAGATTTTATTGTAATTTGTTACAATACCATGATTTTCGAAAGTAGGAACGGATGTTATCGTCCCATTAAGAAAACATGAATATCGAAACCCAAACAAATTCCTAAACCAAATTATGTTTGTTGAATGTTCAAATAACAAGCAAATATACGATCCGAAAATACCACTTTTTAAACTTGTATCATAAATAACTATTGTATGAGTTACGACAATTGATTTTTTTTTTATTTATTTATCTTTCGGTAATCTCAATACTGATTCCATGGTTTCAAAATATCGACATTATTTCAAATTGCTTTCTTTTTAACATTCAGTCCATATATATGACGTCATTGTTTCAACTTTAAAACGAAGCAAATAATACAACAAATCTCTAGAATTACCGTTTTTCAAGGCAGGGCAATTAAAACATATAAATAAATCACGCTCATATCGGAAATAGAAATTAACCACCGAGTGATTTTATGTTGTTTTCAACAAATAAAAGATAAACGGATCGACTTCACAATTGGAGTTCTGGGTCGTTAATTCCAGATGATGTCACAGTGGATATAATAGGCCACACGTTTTTTAACCATGAAAACGGTAACAGTAAAACCACTCCAACTACAAATATGAAAACATGAATTTTTAGTACAGGCGCTGAATTGAAATATTCATTATATCTACCCAAAAAAATCGGCATAGAATTTTTTCTTCATGAACTGTTAGTAGAGGTCCCATACAGTGAGTTTCAAAAAGTTTGCACCACATAGAAACTTTTTTATCATGAATTTGTCAGAAAATTTTATTATCCATAAAAGTTGGTACTTCGAGTAAAACTGGTATTTTAGTTATTGAAATTCTGAATTTCTAAACGGTGTATGTGGGAGAACAAAAAATAGGAATTTTGATTAGGAGTTATCAACCCTTATTTTTAATATTATCGAAAAAGTTTATTTAGAAAACTTGTTTAGAATCGAAAACAATGTTAATATTTGACATCACAGCCACCTACGCAATAATTTTTTTTTTCTAATTTTTTATAGTTCTAGCTTCATAAAGGGTACTAGTGACTTATATGCACTTTAGTCCCTCATATTCCTACAACGATATAAAATTTGTACTAGAATATCGACGTTTTTTGAATTTTTTTAAATTTTTACTATTTTTCTTGTTTAAATTTGATATATCACTCTGTATATATGTCCATAATAACTATAACTATGATTTTATGGAAGGAAATTATTGAATAAATCAATTAATCATTTGTAAATGAATTAACGATTAAATAATACAATTCTGTAACTTTACGGTCACGTTAGTCATAAAAAATTGTAAATTTTCATTTTTCCATGATTAAAGTGATCTTTACCAATAATTAATTGATTTGTTCGATAATTTCCTTCCATAAAATCATACTGATAGTTATTATGGATATACATGTGATATAGCAAATTTGCACCAAAAAACTAGTGAAAATTCAAACAATTTTCAAAAAACGTGTATATTCTAGTACAAATGATGAATTGTACCAAATTTCGCATCGAAATATCGTTGAAGGAATATGAGGGAGGCGACTTCCGTTGACTGTTTAATTTTTACTGAAATGTTGAAAGAACTACGGAAATGGGGAAAGTTATTTTTTTAAAAAAAATTTCTCCGCGTCATACATTATCAATCTATTTTTTACATTGAGAAAGAAACAATCAGCGAATTTTTAGCGAATTTCAAGGCGTTGAGCATCAAACTAATAATCTTCAAATATTCATAAATCATATTTCCTAGGACTGTATCCAAGTATGAACACAAAATATCAGTGGATGATTACACTTATTATTTTGATTTTAGTTCGAAAATATGAATAG
The DNA here is from genome assembly GCA_958298965.1 of Chrysolina haemoptera. Taxonomy (NCBI): domain Eukaryota; kingdom Metazoa; phylum Arthropoda; class Insecta; order Coleoptera; family Chrysomelidae; genus Chrysolina; species Chrysolina haemoptera. Next base: position 31,970,708 of record OY282589.1, on the reverse strand, counting down.
GATATTCATAAAATCTGTTGTGGAATCATCTGCCACTGAAAGACAAACTGCAGTCGCTATTTTCCATCGTTCAAGATTTTTCATTTTTCAATTTTCATGGAGAATGTTCCCCTTTTCTACACTTAATATGTTTCATTATACGTTATACATGCCTATGACCATTGAAAATGACAACGACTGCAGGTATTTTTTCCTCCTTGAAACCCAATTGAGTTTTTATGCTCGCTTTCGTAGTTTTTGTGCAATTCAATTTTATCGATTGGACGAGCGGGAAAAAATTCAAATTAACAAACTCGATTTAACCAAATGAGCGGTTTTTCAAGGGGGGAAGCTATGTCACCCCATGACGGATTTTTGTGGTTTTCTGATGAATGGGACCTCTACTAACAATTTATGAAGGAAAATCTCTATGTGGAATTTTTGGTTAGGAAATGTCTGTACCGACTGTACCATTTAATATATCGTGTACGAAAACAAATGCAACTATAAATTATTTTCGCGTGAGAGGTATTACATGCACACCGTTTCTGCCCACGAAAGTGTGCTTCAACTTGTCGCGTTAACATTTCATTTACGTATGTAATTACTTCGAACGTCTAGTACCTTCATTTAGCGCTAATCAAAGATGATTCATTCATTCATAGGTACGTCTTCGAAAGAGAAATTAGTATACTCCATCCAAATTTGTACAATATTTCCATGATCTGATTTCACCGGGAGAACGATTCATCAAGAATAATAAAAAAACACCGTCTTGCGTAGATTGGAATATCTGTTTTAATCCAGTACGATGGGGTTTTGAGACAACAATCGATTGGAGCACCACCAAACTTGGTATGCTAGTAGTTGGAACCACGATAAACACGAAGAAAAAAATTGTTTACTAAAATTCCAGGGGTGGAACATATTTTATTTTTCGTTTAAAAATATATAAATAGATTTTTGTTGTAATCTTCTTGGAAGCAGTAGGGTGAAGAACAATTCAATTTTCCACAAAAATTATTCCTAGTAATTTCTTATGATATGCGCTCGTTTTCTCGGAAAACGTGATTGAAAGCCGACATCAAATTTCATGTTCACGCTTACCCGCCGCTGAAAGTTCTGGCGGAGCCGAATATTTGATTGGTCATAACTCTGCTAAAAATGATCGGAGAAGGAAAAGTAAAAGTTCATATCGTTTCTGAAGACTCCTACCTTCTCATGCAAATATAATATACCAGTATTTGAGTACCTAAAATGTGTTTGGTCGCACTTCACGGAGATGTTTGCGGATGATCCGAAAATCATGAATAATTTAGTAAATATGGAATTATCATACTGAAGCAGCAACCCATACCCTCTTTGGACTATATGCAACAATTTTAAAGTAATGTGACAGGTCCCACTGATACATGCCAAAAAAAACTTTGTTTTACTTCTGTCTCATTTTCAACTTACCCATAAAATCGGCATTATCTTCACTAAATGTTGAAAATAATCGCTTATTCATATCCTGCATATATATATATATATATGATTGAATAATTTCGTGACTGTGACAATGTTATTTTAAAAATATTTGGGTAGCAGTCAGTTGACCAGTTTAATTATATATTCTTCGTTTTTTTAAATCGAGCTTTCGAAAATCTTTATTTTCTTTGTCAAGATTTTAACTACAATATAAAATGGATGAATAAATGGTGTTTTAACAGTTGATTAATACTTACTAACGTGAAATTAAAAGAAATTTACATCATTAACAAACATGAAGAATTAGTGACACTTGAAAAATACAGACAGGTAGGAACGCACTGACAGAAAGATGAGTGATAAATATACATATATAGGATGATAAAAACATAAAAATTGTGAAGATGAATAAAATCTAAAAAATACAAAATAAATTGTAGTTAAAATCTTGACAAAGAAAATAAAGATTTTCGAAAGCTCGATTTAAAAAAACGAAGAATATATAATTAAACTGGTCAACTGACTGCTACCCAAATATTTTTAAAATATATATATATATATATATATATATATATATATATATATATAAATATATATATATATATTTAATAACACTATCGTGAAGTGCAAACCTTAAGCTTGAAATCACATATTTCATTATTTATGTAGGATGTGTAGGAGCGATTATTATCAACATTTACGGAAGAAATTGTCGGGATTATGGGTGAGTTTAAAACTGAGGCAGGATGTATAAGTGAGACTTGTCTCACTAGTCTAAAATCGTTGCATATGGTCCAAAGAGGGTACTGATTCCTGCTTCAGTATAATTATTTCATATCAACTGAAATATCCATGACTTTCGGATCCTCCGTAAATATCGTAGAAGGGTTATGTGAAGTGGGACAAAACACATTTTAGGTACTCAGATACTCACATGTTATACCGCTATTTTTGTGAGATATAATCCGATTCAAAACACGAAAATTTAGGGGTTTATTGAACAACTAAAATGTGATTAATTGAGAAGAAAATGAATTCTGAAGCACTTCCGATTTTGCTAGAAATTAGCATTTTGATTGCAATACTTTGTAAACAGCCGGGGATTCAATGTGGCAAAATCACTTTTTTTCAGTTATCTCATTTTTTCTCTAATGGGATCTCTATGGCGCACCCTGTATAACAAAAGGAGGAGACGAATCGAATGATACCAAAATTTTAAATATCTTTCAAACATTTCGATAGTTTTCACCATCAGTTACGAAAAAAATATCAAAAAGTAGGGCGGCTGCTGGACCAAAACTTAAATCTCAGGTAACAAATTTGAAAATTCATTTTTTCGGCAACCGTCCGGGAAGTAGGTAGGTTTTCTTTGAGAAAGTATCACTTCCCGGACTAGTCCGGGAAATGCCCGAATTTCAATATAAATATTTATATAAACAAGAATTAGAATGTTTCTGTTAGTACCTATCTTCTGTTCGCATTTCGATATTCAATACAAATAAGAATGATTTTATTGTAGTTTCTTCATAATAAACGCATACTCCGGAAGAATACCATATTTTTTCTCGAGTATTCACAAATTAATATTTTTCATATGATTTTGACAGATAGTGGGTTGATGGCTTGAAGCACGTGTATTATGGCAGAGGTATAATTGTCTCTTTATCCGTAGGCGGGAAAAATCCCACATCTTTCGTCTTTCTCCAAGCCTTAAATAACTTTTTCTCGTAATTTTTACAGCGTGTTGCTTTGCAATATACAAGATGAAGAATATGTATTGAATGTTTACAAACATCAAGTCAATCGAATATTATCAGGTTGGAAAGACATTGATTATGATTTGCGCAAGGTTAATCTTTATTCCTGGGGCTGGTTTCGTGAACTTGATTATTCTCTGTTCCTCAAACATTAAACTGTAATGGTATAATATCAGGGGACGATCCGAAGGCTAAGTGGCATCCAGAGGTAAGCCTGCCTGGCAACCACGGGAACTATGAGAAGAACCCCAACAGCCCCCAGAAGTCTTGCTGACCTACCGCCACTTCATGTCTACAAACAAGGCGAAGCCAGAACAGTCATCAGATTGACCAAAGGGCAATAAGGAGGCTCCATGGTAAGATTTGCTACAAAGAGTTGGAAACCGACCCATAATGGGATGCTTCACAAGTATTATAGCTTCGGAAAAACTTCAAAACAGAGTGGCATGGAAAGGAAGAACTTTAAATCATGCAGCAATGGCCCGCTATACAAACGGCTGAAAACCCGACGAAGGCGTAGGAGCAGGAATATTTATGGCCAAGCTAACGACAAGAGTCTCAATGTGGTGAGGTAAACACGTGGCGATGATCCAGGCAGAAGTTGCAACAATAAATCACTGTGCAAAAGAGTAACTAAGGAAAATTCTCCGACAGCCAAGCGGCTTTGAGAACAACCAGCTCCATGCAGATTGATTCCAAAGTTGTTTGGCATTGCTAGGAAACCCAACAAGAGTTAGGCAGTCAAAATAGACTGTCCTTAGCCTGAGTATAAGGTCACAAGGGCGATGAAGAGGCAGATTCACTAGCACGACGTGCTCCTATTGGTTCAGATCCAGAACCTCTCTGTGGAATACCGAAAGCACTGCTAGAATCAAATAAGAATATTCAGATGAAAAAGCAGTCTTGGGAATGGTGAAACAGGACGCCGGGATTGAAACAGGCCAAAGCGTATCATCGCTAAAATTTACGGAGTACTTATAGGCCAGGCAAAATACTAGCTCAACATACCTACAAGTCACTGAAAAATTCCGTACAGGGTAAATTAGGTTGGGAAGGGTAGATAAGGGCATAACTAATGCAGGGACAAAAATTCAACATCTGAATGCATTCAGTCAAGGAGTTGTGGGGGATGAAAGGGGGTGAAAATTTTTTCACATAACCTCAAAATTGCCGAGTAAAATACAGAAAATTTCGTTTTTATTTTTCTTTTTTTTTTAATTATTTTACGTTAACAGAAATTGGTAGATTGTAGTATTTTTCATGCCAAGCAAGAAGATATTTCATTTGTTAAAAAGTTCAGTGGTTTTTAAGAAATTAATAATTTTCGCGAAAACTCGTTTCTTTCAAGTCCCTGAAAGAGCTTTTTTTTCATTGTAGAGAGTTCTGTGTGGGCGCATTTTTTTCGGAAAGACTTCTGTTTTTGTATGAAAGAAAAAAATATACTACCTCGATGGAAAAAATTTGTGGAAATTGCAAAAAACTGAACAATCGAATGCTGCTAATATCGACTTTCTCACTATAGTTACAAATTTCATTACTTTTTCAGGTACTTGGAGTCAACAACTACCACAATACACTCCAGTCAAAAGAAGTTATGTTTGTCCACCCAATTTCATCAGACAAGGACACAGGTGTTACTTCTTCAGCAAAGAAGCAACCACGTGGCAGGAAGCTCTTCACAACTGCCGAGAGATGCACAGTCACATTGCCGTTATAAAAACTCGAAATCAAGATAAACTCATCAAGAATTTCCTCAGTCAAAAGTCGTTAGGTAAGGAGAAGTTTGGCTAACTTTTGTATTAGGTAGGCATGCAAAACTACATTTGAGTAGGTACACCGGGTATACCGGGTGAGTCTGAGAGATGGCACACCCTATTTTTGAGAGATATAATCCATTCAAAGCACGGAAATTTAGGAGGCTATTGAAGATCTGAAGTGTGATATTTTGAAATTAAAACGAAATCTGTTGCACTTCCGGAAATGGTTTTAGTTTCAGTTTTTTAAATGAAACACCACATTTTTTAAATCTAGAGGACTTTCTGATGATAATAATTTTTCCATATTTTTCTTATATTTAGAAAAAGAAATTATTGATGTTATAATATCACATGTGAAAAGTTCCTTTTCGATACCATGTAGTTTAAGAAAATGAAATTAGCATTTTCAATACAATACTTTGCCACCAGCCGGGTTTTAAAAGTGGCAATAATCACTTTTTTTCAATTATTCAATTTTTTTCAAATGATATCTCTATAGCGCACCCTGTAGAACAGATAGTTTTGATATATGATATATTTGTTAATTATTTTCAGTTATAACTAGTGAAAAATATTTACCAAAACGTAGTACGACTGCTGGACTAACTTATAAAAATCCATTTACCAAATTTGAAATTTTACTTATTTATAACCAATAAGAATGATTTAGCAATTAGTATTCTCCTTTTAACAAAAGCATACTCTAGAAGGATGCGACGAAACATCCGATTTGCTAGCAGGTATTTCAATACGTCTAAAATTCACCTCTTTGCAGTAATTTGTCTTTTTATAGTATATTGTACATGAGCATGAAATGACATACATTTCCCACAAGTATTGTAGTACGAGCGTAGCATATACCTATGAGTGGGAAAAAGGTCATTTCATGCAAATTGTACACTATAATTTTTCTACGACCATCTGAATCATAAACAAAATATGTTTAATGACACTTTTTATCATAAACTTTTCTGCCGTCATGATTCCCATAATACATACAACCTAAAAAAGGAATTGAAGATACAAATATTGAAAATTATAATAAAAATCTAACACTAATCGATTTCATAAAAAAAAAGTGGTTTATGTGGGATTCGAAACCTCACCCCCACTATCTAAATCCTGACTGTTCCTTCACTTACCAATCACGGCTACGAGCCCATATAATAATACGACGAAATTAACTGTTATAGATCGTCCTGCCAACTATTCGAAAATACAGAATTCGATTGTCATCAATCTTTATATTGAAATTAGCGGTGTCAATGACAAATCATCCTCACTATTACTACTCATTTTCGATTACTTATTTTTTTGAACGAATTCTGTAAATACTGATGTGAAATGCCAAATTATTAGAACGTTAACAAACTTGATTCGATCTTATATTATTTATGAACATAAAAATAAAAATGACAGTCTAGTAGTTCATGAATGTCGTGGGAAATGAAATATCCTGTACTGAAATGCTCATTACAGTAAAGCACATAAAATGGGCATATTTCCATGTGGTCGTAGAAAAAATAGTTTTCCTAATGGATGTTTGTGAAGTTAGCTACAGTTTTCTGGCCATAGTTTCTGACTTTGAGTATATATCTTTGGTGGAACTTGATTTTTTTCAGAAATTTTTAACTTTCGGTTTATTTTCCCATGGGTTTATAGTGAATGAATGAATGATAAAATAGTGTTTTCTATGTAGATCCAGTGGAAAGATGGCTGGGAGGAGTATACGATTGGGCCAATATGTCATGGAAGTGGGCTGCTTCTGGAAAACCTGTGAGCTATAGCGGTTTTGTCAATTCTGACAAAGAAATAGACAAAGAAAGTTTGATGTGGCACTGCCTCATAATGGATCCTTCGCTAAACTATGGGTAAGAAATGATGATTTTATTTATTCCACTTTTAGTAATTATACACTGGATTCAATAATTACAAAAGTTCGACATTAGAATACCATTAGCTATTTTTGCAAAAAAGGGTGCTAAAAAATGTTGACCAGAGGACTTCTCCATAATGCGAAAATAGCACCTCTTAAAATGGTACCAGAAGAATCGAAGGTATTCTCAAACACAAGTTTATAGAGGAGCCTTCAAAGGGGTCCCTGTAACCAGCTCCCAAGAGCACGAATTTAAGGGAAACTAAAGCAGGACCTATGGAACCCATGCTGTGATTTTTTCAAAGCAAAATTAAATTTTTCGATTGTTAACGAATTTAAACTGAAAAAAGTACCTTATTATTAAAACATAGTTATTTAACGAAAGAGAGTATTAATGAGGGCAATTAACAATCGAGATAATTCAACGTGCGAACAAGCCTAGCGCGTTAATGTTCCAGATTGTTAATCGCCATTTTAATTCACAAGTTCATTACAGAACTTTTTCGTCGACAGTACTTTTCAAGAATAAAGATATCTCACTTTCAATTTTTATTCACTTAACGATAAAAAACAATCACTATTTCCTATTTATATTAACTCTATTCTCTAACTCTATAATTTTCCGTAGTGGTAGTTTATATTGTAAATATTATTATTCGAAATTGTACAATTACTGAAAGTGAAGGAAGGAATTGATAAATTGATTAATAGGAAACCATTCATTGATAGTCATTAATCAACAATTTTGATAAAATCGTTGATTGATAGAAAATTATTCATCAATAAGGGTCATTATTCAACAATTTTGAGTGCGTAGAAATACATCATAAACGGACGATCGACCGAAAAAGTTGTCTAACAAATTTTCAATTTTTCAACTTTATTGTTGTTCATTTTCATCGTTGAAACTTTGACTTTGAGATGGGATAACAAGAAAATATATTGTTCATTTGAAAAAATATTGTTATGAATACAAAATAACCAAAATACGACTTTTTCATAATCAATGAAAAAATCCAAAATATGAATATCTATATTGGACTTCCTTCCTTAGATGCGACTTGGAAATCTCTACGAATTTATCCTGGTCATCGAAACATCGTATGTAGGACGAAAAGATATATTGCAAACTATATGATACTTGTAACACATAATTCAATTATTCCTTCTAGTTATCGGTATTATGGAGTTCGCAGTATTTCCATCCCATTCACAGGATCCTGATCTGATCTGATCATGATCCTGATCTGATGACTAGGGTAAAGGAAGTCCAAAGAGATCCAAGAAGGACAAGGACCCCACACTAGACACCAATATAACTAAACGCTATTCTGGCTAAATGAAATTTCATAAGAGCAGATTTCAAAATTTTGTCATTGAATATTGTTGTAAATATAATTGAAAACCATCGAAAACTAAGCGGACCTGCAATTTCCCTGGAAGTTTCACCTAACATCTGTTGTAATGCTAACATTGTTGGCAAAACGCTTGTTGAGTGGAATTGACGTAGTGTTGATATTTGGGTAGGTTTTTATTTGAGTCGTACAGAAATTTTCCTTATTTCGGAAGCCATAACCTATATTTTCTGTTTCAGATGGAGCTCTCGTAGCTGTTTCGAGAAAAAACACTACATGTGCCACACCAAACTGAAAATTGTAACGAACAAAGGCAAGAAAAAACTCAGGAAGCACTATAAAGTTGACGAATCCAACAGATTAAACGAAATACCTGTGCCCTCAATACCGGCATACTCCAACGACAGTATTCATCTGAAATCCAACATGCCGTTCCAAATCGAAATCAACCAAAGTTTGAACGACCAAGCCATGTTTGCGTTCGCTCCTAGAGAAGTCAAAAGAACGAAAAAGAACAGAAAACGAAAAGCGAGGAAGATACATGCCATTCGACTGGCGAATGGTACCGTCCTGGAAGTATCAAAGCGTAGGAAGAACTCTAAGCGAAAGAAGCCCAAACCTGACGATTTGGGAAAGCCCACACTGATACGCAACATCAGATGGAAGACTTACCAGAAGAAAAACAGGATGGCAAACCCTTTGTATCCCGTACCTATAGTTGAGGAATTTAACTATATCAAAGGTTGACTAAGGTGAAAAGCACCTGTTGATTGTGTATATACCTACCTCTGAGGGAAATAATTACCCTGTTGCAACGAATATATACCTTGGCACTGTAGATTGCGAATTACAGAGATATTGTGTATTTGATCACCTGACGTTGTATTTTTGTGGGTAATTCTCATGAACAGTTACGTATTTTGGATACAACATTAAGGTACAATTTTATCGAAGTAGTTCTCATACATTTCACATTGCTACGGTCCTTATAATTTATTTCTTTTTTTGTCATCTATATCATGCTCATTAACCCAGAATTTGTGCTTCAGGTATTACCTTCGCTATCATAAAAGACACAGAAGTACTCTCTGAACTGTTCAATTCGAATACGAGATTCGAATTCCAACTTCTAAATTTCAAATGGAACACCCTGTATATTATTTTATTTTCTGAGCAAACTTTCCGTAAGGGAGTTGGAAATACTATATTCAACAGGTCAAATTTCAATTAGGATACAAACAAAAATTATACAACGGAAGATGTTTTTGGTAAAAATGAAAACTATATCAAAACAAATTGTCAACTTGAACCAGGTTGCAAATTTATTCAATATGTTCTATACATGCTACTTTAATCAGGTCCGGTGTAACAAACTGTGCCTGCTGCTTGTCAAATTCTTTTTTTGCAACTCTTCCAGATTATGTGATATTGTAATGAAGACCATTTTTTTGAGCCAAGCGTCTACTTGACTACTAGCACACTGTGTGAATGAACGGTTCGTAGGAATTCAAAGTAATGTTCCCCTCTTACTGTATTTTGAGAGTCCAATAGTCTGCTATTGGAAAGATGACTACCAAAGGATCCAACCCAAATTACTTGTAAATGGGTTTCAGATTTTCTGTGGACTGTTATTGGAGAATATGCCTCTTATTGGTATTGAAAAGGCTCTCGCATTTCCGTAATAACTATTTATGTATCAAGGACGAAATACTGCCTATTATAGTCGAGCCTGCAAATTGATAGCTGAGGCGCAGCCGAGGCTAGCAAGCAGGCCAGACAATAGACAGTTTTTCGCCGAGGTGCATATTACATTTTTTCGTCGACCTCTACATACCCTTATGAAAGTGATCACTCACCTGTTTGCTGGCCTCAGCTGCGTCCCACTTTTCTAACTACAAAATCTATCATAATTTTAATAAATATGAATAAACAAAATGTAAACATTTTCTGAGAGATTCTTGACGTGATGTTCCTGACGCCAGTTCTTGAATGTGTATTGTTTTTCGTATAAAATTCGCTATTTCTGCGGAAGCCAATCTAACGTGGCCGTTGTTGTCAACAGCAAATGACAGTTATTGTCACAGGCGCCTATGTATTAATTGAAATGAGGATTTACGAAAATGACTCAATCGCCGTTCTCGTACTGTTAGTCCAACCAATATAACAAAAATAAAGCCTGTTTTGCACATTAATTCTATTAGTAAGCGACTTGCGCCATGACTTCGGGGATACTTTATAAATAACTAAAATCCAAATTGCAACTCAAATTTTTTTTTGTGCAATTGTTCAAAACAATGATTATTAAAAAAAAGGGCCCTTTTTTTGTTTTTTTGTAAATATCTCAAAAGGTACTGGACGAATGGCTTTAATCATAAAAAAACCGTTTGTAGAGAATGAAAAAACCTACAAAATGGTTTTTGGAAAATCCCGATACGACCATTTTTCGCCGAGAAAAGCCGCAAAAACTCTTGAAAAAAGGCCTTTTTTCAAAAATTCGTACCTCCCTCAATTTTCAATATTAAGAAATAATTTTTCGGAAAAGGACCCTTTTTTTAATAATCATTGTTTACACAATTGCACAAAAAAAATTTTGAGTTGCAATTTGGATTTTAGTTATTTATAAAGTATCCCCGAAGTCATGGCGCAAGTCGCTTACTATTAGAATTAATTTCCACAAAAAATTTATATTGGTTGGTCTATGTGGCGTATTATAGTGACCACAGCGGACGAAAAGTACTTGCCTTCAAAAATAGTCGATTTTTCGTCCGGAAATTAGTACGTAAAATGTCATTTTTTTCAGAGGTCGACGAAAGAATATATTACATTTTTATTATAGCCTTTTACCAGAGAAAGCACAATACGAAGATGTTTACATTGATCAATAATCATGTATTTCCATTCGATTACTTATCGCATTAGTGCGAAAACTAATTTACTTTTCGCATTGGTGTTGAAGTGATGTTTTTCACTTGAAATGGCAATTGAAAAATATGAAATTTCATTTCTCTGTTTCTAACAATGGCTGTTTATATTACTAGAGAGGAAAGTGCCATTTTTCCTCCCGCAGAATGTAGTTTACAGTGAACATCCAAGGGTGGAAAAGGCATTTTACTCCCATGTAATACATATGATTTTTCCTCCTACCCACTTAATGAACCTTTTTTTTTAAATTTAAAATGCATCTCAACTGCTTTTGTCTAAAACGGGCCTATACTTGCATGATGGAAACTATAGACAATATAGTCATGTCCATCTGAAAATCTGCGGTGGTGCAATGGCTAGCGTCTTGGGCTTGTAAATTCGAAGGTCCCGGGTTCAGCTCTTGGCAATTGAAATTTTTTTACTTTTACTTTTTTCTTGTTAGTGATTTGAATTATTGGACATTGAGATAGTTTATACATTTCGGATTGCTATTGAATGATTTTCTGATAAGTAATGTTATGTACCTATTTGAATGAAGTGTCGATAATTTTTTTTCTAAGAACTGCGCTTGTAGAAAAAATAATGTGTGTATTTCGAGCACAAAGTGTCATTGTCGTTCTCCAAAGATTAATTTTTTTGTCGAGCGACAATCAATCACTTTGCGCTCTAAATACACAAATAGCTATTAAAGAACTAAAGTAGAAGTAACATTCATGTTTGATTTTCACCAGAATATAGGATAAATAAGATGTAAAGGGGTAGGAGGAAAAATATTTCTAATATATGTTGCACAACGTATGTTTCTTGAGTAATTTTTTAACTTTCCGAGAAACATCATATATAGGGTGATCCAATGAAAATTTCAAAGTTGGTGTTCATTACTTCTAGTCGGATTTAAATTAAAAATGGTGTATTTTTTCTCTTTATTTAACAAAAATATTTTCATATTTTTTTAAATAGCCATTACACATTTCATATAGTAACAGACAAATGAAACGGATAATTTTGAAATACCCCTTTCTCCAACAATTCCCAAGAAATTTGTGTCGTCTCTATCTGTTTGGGAGAGAAGGTATATAAGAACTTCGATACTGTCAAAACCATTTGTTTCTTTCAGAATATTGCCTAATATTTTACAAAACTCATAACTGTTGTTTGTGAAAGCGCAATAATTATTTATTTTATGAGTGTTTTATATGCTAATGAGACTAAAGTGCAATACAAAATATATCCACAGCTGATATGTCATAAAGACGAATAACTAATTTGAGAGAATCTTTGGCGTTTACTGCAGTTGCCGAGAAGATAATGATGTAGAAAAGGGTGACTTGGATGAAACAAATATATATATCAATTAATCCTTGATGACATGTCAGAATGATATGACCCATAATTGACTTCATATAACGTTTGTAAACAGAATTATTATGTCTTTATAAAATATTCCAGCTGTGGATAAAAACTTTAAGCGTGAATACATGAAAAAAAAAATTAATCTACTACTTATACTATTCCATCAATGAATCCAATGAAACCCCAAACTTTTTCAGTTGAATGACATATTGAAATGTGTGGACCATTTCAACCGGTGAACCTTCCTGGGTAAATTTCAGTCTACTTAATATAATTTAAATTGTCACTGATATACTATTAAAATAAATTTCTGTATACACATGCATATATGTTCCTGAAGTGACTCCGTTTATATCCCTTTTTTTAAGTTTTAGGTCCCTGATCTCCCTTGCTCGCGCAAACTCTACTTTTGAGGGGTTTCCCTAAAAACCTGGGAGATTCGTAATAATAAATATAATTTCCGTTGCAGATCTATTTCTGGCAATTTTCGGTTTATGGATTGATTTTGTATCAGTTTGACATGCTTAACACAGTTTTTGATGAACTAGAAACCCCCAAAAAACATGAACGTATATGAGTGGTCAAGGCTTGACACATCTTTCTCAAACTTGTTCTGGACCGCCGCAGAAAAGGTGGGATCTGTCTTCTTTCTGAAGAAATGTTCATAGAAGATCATCTTCTGAAATATCATCTGTTCTATCCTCAACAGTTTCATCAAATATTGTTTCCACCCCTTTAGCTAAGCACATAATAATAATAATAATATGAAGACCCATAGTTAATTTTGCTAATTTAGTAAAGAAACTAAAAGAAGAATTGGGACCAACTTTCACTTGATATATACCTAACCAGGATGAAAATTAAAACGATCATGGATGGCCTTCTGAAAAAAAAGTATCTTCAAAGAGCATAAAGTGCTTTGCGAAAACTTTTCATCCAAATTGAGAAATATCTTATGATGCTGTTGATTCTTCAAGTATCAACCAAGTTTGTTCAAATTAATAATCCTTTTTTTCGGCATCCGAAATTCGTTGAAAGCACCGCATTGATGTTGATTTCATGTTGAGCATTACAATCTGTGGAAAAAGCACCAGTTGTTTTCAAAAATAATCGAGAAAAATAATCGAGACTGTAATCAAGTAATCATCCATTATAAATAAATCTGCATTGATTTGAAATCTAATCATTTTCCAATAATTTGAAAATACCATTATGTCCAAAACGAAGAAGAATACTGTTCAACTTTCAATCTCAAAACGATAATCACTCTATTATTATTATTTTTTCTCGTTTAGCAGTAAAAATTAATATATTTATAGTTTTCAATGTTTTCAATGGTCTGTCTTAGCCACTTCAGAATATAATTGATGCATGAAGTATTTTGAAATGTATTTCCAAGAATCTTTCACCAATGTATTATTTTTTATTTATATTAGGGGTAGTTGTATATATATGTTATTTATTTTTATTATAACAACCTGCATTCAACCACATTGCTTGACTGCCCAATGTATTTGATAACATCTAATGTAGTATACTCAAATGAACTGAAAATAAATTTGCTTATTTTGTTGAAATTTCATTTGGATTTCCATCCCTAGATCACCAGCAAACGGAAATAAAATCTACAAATACATATTAGTCAAATAAAAGTATTTAATTTTATTTTTATTATAAGCACAATAAAACATAATTTGCTACAAAATATGTATAAAATAAATAACAATTATAACATATATACATTAATTACACATAGTACGAACACAAATAGCTAAAGGACAGAGACAGAACATCGAAGATGCTTCCTGTTAGAAATGGAATTCCGAAAAATGGTTTTAGAATCCTCCTATGAATTTTTAGTTGTTGTTTGTATAGAATGGATACTTCATCAAGAACTGACGAGTGTTTTTTTGGTTTAACGTTTTCGGTCTAAGGTAGTGAAGTTATAGTTTTTCAAAATATTTCCAAATTTTGCTTTGCTGTATTGAACACAAATATTTTTACGAATATCAGCCAAATTCATCTTCAAATTCTTCAAAATTGGATATTATTATTTCTGTATTATCACTCAATCAAAATATGAGATGTTTCAAATTGACAGAGATAAAATGGTCGATTTCTGGTTTCACCAGAAATGCTATCATTTTTCAGGTGAACCTTCTTAAAGTTTGATGTTTTTTAGATTCTTCTACCCAACTCATGCCAAATTCCATTGAAAATTGAAAATTTTCAGATTTATTTTCACCCATGAAAAAGGCCTTGCGGGGTAATAATATACGATGGTGCATGACATGTATCGTCGAATTGATAATTCTAAAATCGTTATGATCTTCAGTAGATACAATCCAAAAAACGAATAATTTTCGTAAAATATCGTTTAGAAAATGTTATTCTCCTAAGATTTTTTATTTCTCTCAACCATCATTCTATGACTATAATCTACTGATGTCAATTGAATAGAATTAGATATGGTCAGTGTCACGTTCAAAAATATAATGTTGTTATTATTAACAATAAAAAAAAACCTGGCAATACAGTCATATTCAGTTTAGACGCCGGTCATTTAAGATACATGTGTCTTCCTAAACATGTACCAAAATGGTTCATAAGTACAAAAAATTTAAGCTAATAATATTGTCACACAGTATATACCTACCACCATTTCTGTTTCTCCAAGAGCTATATCTTCATCAACATCAACAACTTCAAGACATAATAACTATTGTACTGATGTAAAAACTCGAAAATAATTCATGAACTGATATACATACAGATAATCTCACGATGGACGGAACATAGGACACAATATGACCAATTGACTATTATCCAACCCCGTCCCAATGTGAATAACGACAAGTAGATATGAAATAAAGAAGTATTTGGGATTGACGTGGCCGTTACTTGATGGAAATCCATAGTTATTCGTTTTTTACCTTAGTGTTATAATAAAGAAGTAGCTGAATTTTCAATTTCGCTGTTCATGCTGACGATAACTGTCATCGTGACATCCTAACAATTATCTAAGATGCCTATAGGTAGTTCATTTCTGCTTGTAATCCGCAAACTTTCGACACAGCAACTTATTTCGCATACAAATTAGTCAACGCCGTTTGTCACCGTGGTCTCATCGCCGGACAATATCAATTGCTCTAATTCTACCTATGTTCCGTGCGCTGTGAGGAGGATTGTTATACTGTATTTGATGAGTATATGAATTGATAAACTAGTCTATCATAACACTGCATGGCAGTGATAAAGTCTTAGGAAACTGAGGCATGAATTCCCGAAATAATCATTGACTATTGATTGATTAGAAGTACAGATATCGAATGAATTGAAAATAGTCGCCCAATTCTAATCGAAAGGGATCTAATAATTATAATATAATAGGGTATTATACATTCTTTTCCATAAACACTACTGGTTTGAATGAAAGTTTCTCAGATGAAACCAAGTAATTTGTTGTGAGCTCTATTGAGAGGTTTTCATTGTTCGGAAACTCGCTTCTTCTTCTTCGCGTTAACGTTTAAGTATTTGAAGAATCCAAAATTTTTATTACAGCTTGCGCTGGTTTTTTATTGTTGCCCAAATTCTTCACAGCTTTTGCTTTCACTTGGCAGATATATCGCTTTTTTGCTGTCTGCTTTGCTGCATTCCACCTGAAAATCAACAATAAAAATTGCACAAACAAATGAACACTATGACTTACTGGTTGTCAAACTTTGGATCCATGAAAATGCTATTCCACGTCAAATCTTTCTGACTTCTCCTATTCACATCGACATTGAAACCCCTATAAATGATCGGTTGTCCAGTCATAGCCCATCTCCATTTAGTTTTCTTCCAGTCGAAGATTCCTCCAATCCATCTATCATGTTTCTCTATAATGAAATGTCATATTAAAAAACTCAATATCAGTAGCTTCTTAGAATATTCAATTGTCACTTGTCACTTTTGCTGGCCAATTCTTTATACTATTTTTTTTTCAATCTTAAGGGTTATGTATATGAAATTTCTGATTCAAGTCCTAACATTTTCGAAGAATACAGTCGAACTATCGTGAACCCAACCACGATAATATAAATTCACGCCATACTGTTCAAGAGGCTAGCTAAGGCAACTCTTAGAAGTAGCTCCTGAGAGGCCATAACCGCGAGGGGCTGTCCGCAAGGACCCCTTTGCTCTGGTGCCTCGTGGTGGATGACCTCCCAGTAAAAATTAAAGACCTGGGTTACTTCACTCAGGCCTACGCGGATGGCATTGTCATCTTGTTCGATGACCAGGAGTCTGGCCTCGTGAGGGGCACGATACAAAGAGACCTCAACGAGGCACATGAATTGTGCCGATCGATAGGGCTGAGTGTGAACCCTGAAAAAGCGAAGCTAGCCCTTTTCTCCCAAGTATCTAACTCAATGGAAGGTC
Organism: Chrysolina haemoptera; assembly: GCA_958298965.1. Classification (NCBI taxonomy): domain Eukaryota; kingdom Metazoa; phylum Arthropoda; class Insecta; order Coleoptera; family Chrysomelidae; genus Chrysolina; species Chrysolina haemoptera. The sequence goes on along the minus strand of OY282589.1, from coordinate 31,953,817 downwards.
CCTGCAATACAAAAGCGAGCATATTGTACATGAACTTCGTAAAATAATCACAGTTGCTTTCTGGGCATGCAGAAGGGCATTAGGCAGTACGTGGGGGCATAACCCTAAGATTTTTTACTGGACCTACACGACTCTCATACGCCCAATGACGTATGGTGACAAGGTACAACTTTCGGAAAATCAAAAACCCAACTGAATAGGGTATAAAAACTTGCCTGCCTTGCGATAACAAGTGCAATGGAAACGGTACCCACTAGGACGCTGGAGACACTCATACGACTGCCTTTCCTGCAAGTATTTCTTTTTTGAAGATGAGGCAAGCAAAGACATTGCTCGCCTGGGAAGTTTCAACTAATAGTGGAGCGAGGGTTTGTATGGATTATGGAATCAAACAGTAAAGGATTGTTTCCTCCTAGAGATGCCGTGTGACATTCTTCCTGCGCAGCAATCTTAATTCTGCAATTGAGGTAGGAGCTGGATTTCGTACTAGTATATGTCTTTTGAGGATGTCCCAAATATGTTCTAAGGGATTCGCGTCAGGACTGTTTGGTGGCCACTCCACTCCTTCAAGTCCAACAACTTCAAGATACTGGGTGACTGCTCTTGCAGCATGTCCACGAGCATTTTCATTCATTAGCACGAAATTGTCGTAACCAATGAAGCCGCCGAAAAAAAATCTTGAAATAAAATATGCAATGTTTTTGTCCGAGAGTATATATTCTATCTATGTATCTACAGGTGATTGTACTTACCGATGAAATTGTTGAGAAATCTCCTGAGATTGTGATCCTGTGATCTGTTCCTAATAATAGCAAGTTTGCTGTCGTTTTTTCTACATTGAAAGAAGGCGTCTTCCCATGTAGCTTCCGTTTTGCTGAAGAAGTAGCACTTATTTCCCAAACTTATCATGTTCTCCGGACATATCCAACCGTCCACATTTCTCCTCTTCGTGGTTTTTGTCGGCTTCAACGGCTTCTGAACTGAAAATGAAATTTATTATAATTTCCATCCAGAGGATGTTGAAAATATGCTAGAAGTTTCCTACTTCATCCGACTGATTCAGAATTATTCGGATCTTCCAGGACAACTTAGACGGTATATAGTTGTAGATTCCACGACTTGAATTTCTTGAATGAGGATCTGTATGCTCCACGAATATTATTTTTGTCGTAACAGTTTGTTATGACAAATCGTGATTTCAATGATTCAGACAAAATAAGTTCAATATTTGCATGTCCTAGATTCTGATAATGACATTATTTTTGATGTTTAACTTCATAAAAATGTAAATTTAATCTTCTATACTGGTTATAATTGAATCAACAGTATACATGAGCGTGCCCAAAATATGTATTCATCAGTATTAATGTTACTTTGTCTGGATATAATCTGAAAGCATTATTTGTGAACGTTAGGGAGCTGCTTTCCAAATATAGGAATAGTTGCGGGTCTGTGCCTTGTAAGAAAAAATAATAATGTTTTTTATTATTCCACAAGTATCGAAATTATATTTGTAAAAGAATTCTCGAAGCGGAATTCAAACACTTGGTATACCGCAGTGTATGTTTCCTGTTGAAGCCTAATTCAAGAATCAGAAAACAATATGGTCAATAAATTAATGATGCCACTAGTCGAAACACAACAGACTGACACTGACATAGATCTGAATAAATTCAATAAATTTTCCAGAATCTAAAAGTGTGTTGAGGGACTGCACTTTATACAGGGTGTAATATAACCTCTTGCACTCCCGTGAAGGACGGGTGTATAATGCCATTTTATAACGAATGGCAGGTATAAAAAAATTAGAAAAAAAATTGTGGAAAGTTTAAATTGTGTTGGAAAATTCGTCAAAATTTTGGGAACCGCTGTCCGCCGAACGTCAGCTAACCGGAGCAGAGCCGCAATAATACTGGAACTGCCGGATGGAAGGAACTGTATATCAGTGGCGCAGCCAGGATTTCAGTTTGGGGGGGGGGGGCTGAATATACAATTCATCAGTTACCGGACCTTTTTTTCGTCATCCGAGTGTTATGAATAACAGTAGTAATTTAGTGGCTACGCCAATGGTATATATTTCCGAGAAATGTAGTCAAATCATATTTACCCGTAGCCAGAATCCCCATATTTCTTCGCTCAGGATTAATAATAATAGCCTGTCCATCGCTGATGAAATAGTTGACTTAGGTGTAACTATGGATACCAAATTGACCTTTGTCAAGAAGTCTCTGAGAACCCTCGGTTTTATATCGAAAAATACTAGGGGTTTTTATAATTTCTCTTCTTTACACTTTGATAAAGCCTATCCTTAATACTTTAGTGTAGTTTGTAACCCATCATATCAAAGATACATAAAGAGATTGGAGTTTGTGCAGAAGAAAATGATCAATATTATAAATTATAGATTCTTCAGATGTAGGCACTACTTTTCATATGGCAGTAACTTAATTTTCTACGATCTCGTGAGTTTTCACTGAACTGTTCCTCATATAACATCCGTCATAGACAACTATTTCTTACTCCTTATTTTTCCACAAATTACTTTGGTAATTTTCCGATAATTAGATGTACGGTAACACCATGATATCTGATGACTTGGACATTTTTAACCTCATATAATACACGGCAAATTCTGAAAAGGGGTTTCGTTTGAACTTTCTCCAGAAAATGGTGATTTGGTGACTGTAACACGTGTGAAGTATTAAAAATATCGGTTTGGCAGTGTGATGAAACTCCAGGCTATTCATTCAAATCCTTGATCGTGAATATAAACATCGCAGAAAGCAGATTATTTATGTAATATCTTTCGTATGTCATTCAGAAGTTTTGATTGAACTTCGTTAGGATTTTTTATCAGTGGAAAATATATTTAAATATGATTCCACGAAATTTACGATGATATGCCTGTAATTACCGTGGTGTGTTGTGGTTGGATTTTTCTGAGATATTTTTGTCAGCCCAAATCGTAAAAAAGTTAAAAATAAATTATAAATACCTCACTCACAAAAATATAACTACATGGATTTTTAGAGAAGCATTGATATATATGTATACAGTTCCTTTTAAAATAAAAGACACATTTTTTATTATAAGCTCAATCGCATTATTTATAAACAATATCCATCAATGAAAATGACAAGTTTCAATTGTATACCGATCAAGAAAATGACTAATAGAATAGCCAAAAATAAATGAGTAATTTCGAACACAAATGCCTAAGTATCTGTAGAATTTAATTGGACAGATATTTTCCTCATATTCTAGAATGTACAATGATTGAGGGAGAAATATTTCAATACGAAATCATTCCATTGTCCGCATATTCATCAACAATGGTTGGGAGAGGAGTATTGCATTACTGAAATCATTCACTGCTATTTATGTTTCGTGGGATAACAATATGAAAAAGTGATAATATTTCTAGAAGAGAGACACATGGCTATCTAATGTTGGAATTAAGTACACTTGGTTGTTTTACTCTTCAAACGCTTGTAAATTCACTACTTCCTTATTGCTATTTACCTATTGACAAGGTTTTTTTTGATTACATTAAACCTCTCTACCCATTATTAGTTGATAGTGATTACAACATTGTCCAATGTTAAAAATATCCTTCACTCAGTGGCAGTCTACCTAACCAGATCTACTGAAATTCAATAATTTTTTTTTTCAAATGATAAAATGAGATTCTGTTCAAATATCCGTTAATATTTTTGTTAATTGTACATTATTTTATTCAGCTATTTATGAGAAAACAAAATGTTTCTTTCAGAGAATCCATCTTCCAATTCATTTTATTGAATTCGGTAAATGAAACCTCTGACTTATTTATTTTATCTAGATGGAAATTCAATTTTTCTACAACAATATTTACATCATTTACACATCAAGATAAAGCAATTATAAAAAATGTTGGTACTATAACTGACTCAACTAGACCTGAACCAGAAGAAACATTTTAAACATTTTAGAGAAGAATAGGTGAAAGCCATGCATGGCATCACACGTTAAAAGAGAAGGGCCTTTTCGTCCCTAGCTCGCATAAGTCGCATAAGGGTTGCTCTCGTGAGGGTACAGAATGAAAGTATAAAATACTTAGGCATAATCTTCGACAGCAATTTAAAGTGGAAAGAAGAAGAAGAAGAGCAAGAAAAGAACAACGAAACGCGAGTGTATGAAATAAGATATTACCACCGCCACTGGCTTCACTTCACCAATTTACTACCTCAATATCATAGAAAAAAATTCTGAAAAAAACCCGTACATAATCAAATGCATTTCATAAGTTTGGCGCTATAAATAGTTACAAATAGTTCAAGGTGATCATAATTTTTCAAGAGATACGTCTGAAATGTGTTTACGAGTTAAATTATACATAATTAATTTATACATGTTTATCAAGTGTCATCGCTAATTTATTGATTGGTTGACATGACATTTCGTTATGAAATTTTTTTGTATACGTGTTTTTTGATACACCCTATGATTATTGAGTCATTCATATAATTAGATTAGTAATCCAGTACGACTGGGTTTTGAGACGATGAGCGATTGTATCACCACCAAACTTGGTATGCTAGTAGTTGGAACCATGATAAACACGAAAAAAAATTGTTTATCAAAATTCCAGGGGTGGATCATTTTTTTTCTTTCGTTTAAAAATATATAAATAAATTTTTTCTGTAATCGTGGAAAGTATATCATTTATCGGAAAAACAACTCAACAAGGTGAATGATAATTCAATTCTCCACAAAAATGATTCCTAGTAATTTTTTATGAAATTCGCTCGTTTTCACAGAAAACTTGAACGCCGACATCAAATTTCAGGTTCACACTTACCCGCCGCAGGAAATTCTGGCGGAGCCGACTATTTGATTGGTCATAACTTTGCTAAAAATGTTCTGAGAAGGAAAAGGAAAAGTTCATATAGTTTCTGAAGACTTCTACCTTCTCATGCAAATATAATATGCGAGTATTTGAGGTACCTAAAATGTGTTTCGTCACAGATCAAGATGTTTACGGATGATTCGAAGATCATGAATAATTTAGTAAATATAGGATTATTATACTGAAGCAGCAACCCATACCCTCTTTGGATTATAATATGCAACAATTTTAGAGTAGAGTGATAGGTACCACTTATACCAAAAAAATGCTTTGTTTTACTCCTGCCTCATTTTCAATTTACCCATAAAACCGGCATTCTTTTCAGTAAATGTTGAAAATATTCGCTTATTCATATCCTGCATTTATGTTTAATAACACTATTGTGAACTGCAAACCTCAAGCTTGAAATCACATACTTATTTTTTTATGTAGGATGTGTATGAGCGATTATTTTCAACATTTACTGAAGAAATTGCGGTGATTATGGGTAAGTTGAAAACTGAGGCAGGAGTAAAACCCAGTTTTCTTTGGCATGTATGATACTTGTCTCACTAGTCTAAAATCGTTGCATATGGTCCAAAGAGGGTACTGATTCCTGCTTCAGTATGATTATTTCATATCAACTGAAATATCCATGACTTTCGGATCTTCCGTAAATATCGTAGAAGGATTATTTGAAGTGGAACAAAACACATTTTAGGTACTCAGATACTCACATGTTATATTTGCATGAGGAAGTAGAAGTCTTCAGGAACGATATACACTTTTTCTTTTCCTTCTACTTTAATTTTTAGCAAAGTTATGACAAATCTAATTTTCGGACCTGCCCGAAATTGCAGTGGCGGGATAAGGCGAGCATGAAATTTGATATCGAAATTCAATCAGGTTTTCTGAGAAGACTAGCGCATTTTGTGAGAAATTACTAGCTATATTTCTTCCTAACAATACATTGATGTCTTGAAGTCATTTGCCGAATTTCAAAGTGTTACGATTCATTCTTCACTTGTGGCTTCCTTTTTACTGTAGTTACTGTAATATATTGTATATTGTATTGTATTATAACTGTTACCCAACTCTCTATCCTCATTCACGCCTGTCGTTAATGGGATCAAGAAAAAATAATTGGTCACGATGACATCTTAACACATTATAACAGCAACCTTCGCTGGATAATAATTATCAATTGGTCTCATTTTCTTATCCTTCCTATGTTCCGTTCAATTCGAAAACATGTATATTCCCCATTGATTAAACATATCTTCGTTTGTAGCACGCTTTCTCGATAAACAATCGATACCGTCAGTAGAGTATAAAATATCCTTCATATATTTATATATACTTAAATATATATGTATTTTTCACTACTCATCAAGAAGATAGTGTTCGAATAATATAAATATTATAAAATGTGCAACCCAATAATCATCTCAGCTATCTGAACTGATCAACAATTCATTGATTCATCTGTCAATTTTACTCCAAAATATAGTATTCATGCATCAATTACATTATCCCAAGTTTAAATTTTTTGAGTTGACCCGTTAAAAAAATAAAAGGGGGGGATTAAAGAAAAGCAGTTTTACAGTATCAGCACAAGATCAAGAAATGATCCAGAGACAGTATGTCTCTATTAGATAACCATTAACATAGGTAACAACCGCTTAGAATAATTTCCTCTTACCAAAATTTCCGGGAGCGTTTCTTCCAACAGAGCCCAGCATCTTCAAACATTTCTTCCTTTCATAAACCTCCAACTTTTGACCACTGGAACATTTGGAAATATCGAATTTTCGTCTTTTCTTTTTGTGTATATTAAATTGAACCACCACATTGGTATCTGTCTCACAAATGAACCTCTTATTGTCAGTGCATTTTCTTGCCATCCACCTGAAAAACAAATTGAATACCAGGAAATTGAAGATACAACTACTAAAAAATTACTACTTGTTACGTTTGGCACCATTCAGAGATACGCATTTCCACTTGTAATCGTCGCCCAAATGTTTTCTTGAGAAAGCGTTGAAAGTTATGTTTTTTCCACTCGATCCCCATTTCCATGTTTTCTCTTTCCAATCGTATATGCCGTCTATCCAATGATCCGAACTACCTGAAATAAGAAAAAGTTCAAAAACTGAAACCTAGGTACTTGAACCGCTCTGTTTGGAACCTTTGGTATAGTAACGAATATACTGGAGTGTTATCCTAACACCAAACCGCTATTTCAACCACCGTGACACGTGTTTCAATCACTAAGTGATCATCTTCAAGAGAAAGATCAAACTTGATCTTGAAGACGATCACACGGTGATTGAAACGCTTGTCTAGATATTAAAAATAGCGCTTTAGTGTTATAATGAAACTCCATATATATTTGAAACCTAGGAATTATTCAATATTAATTGTTAACAGTCTAACGGTGATGATTCACTTTTTTTAGTATATACAGGGTGACGATTCAAAATAAAAACAACCTTATAAAACTTACATATTTCAACGATTGGAATATTTTTTATTAGGCAGACAGTCAAAAAGCCCAGCAAGACACCAAATTTCATGAACGAGTCGTCATTTTCACGGCCAACTATTTTTATTTTTCGAGGTCAGAAATCGAAAAAAATTATTAGCCATTTTTTAAAATAACGTTATAAAGCGTTCATCAATAAAAATGTTTTATGAGAATAAAATTCGAGAAATGTTTCGTTTAATCAAAACATATCAATTCAATACCATGTATTGAAATTCTGAACACACCTCTGAAATCAGGAATTCTCGAAGTATCACTGATCAGAATTTCATCAAAATCTCTTCAAGAATGATAATGTATATTAGAAAACAAAATTTGATAAATATATTGTGCTGTTTAATAGATTTTTTTTTTAAATTCCAGTGGAACAATTTCTGATGGAACTCTGACCGGTAATATTTCTAAATAGAATTTACAAAAAAAGGTTTTTAATATTTTTCCCTCACAACTTCTTAATAATCAACGTAATTTTGACATCAACCATCTGAAAGGGTCGCCCATTCATGAAAATGGCGAAAATAATATTAATTTTTTATTTATTTCTTCGACAATAATTTTTTTTTATTCATATAATTAATTTTCAAGGCCATAGGCAGGCTATAGGACACAAAGACAGGAATTTCGGCACACTTGATATCGTCTGGGGAAATTTTTACTATAGCGTTGACAATCAGTCATAGAATTAGAAAAATTTCAAAGTACCACATACACATTTTTTTCTGAAAATGAGAATAATTGGCCCATTCATGAAATATGGACTTTCGAATGTCCAATCGGTTGAAAAACATATATTTCATAAGGGTGTTTTAATTTTAAATAAGTCGCTGTATAAAGAACACTATATAAACTGTACTCAAGTGGATAATTTCCGTAATCAGATGAATAGTGTTTTCACTTAACCAATAAATTTTTTTCAATATATTCAATGCATGATTCTATAACACAGCACCAACAGGAGTAATCAGAAATCATTGGTTTTATGTTTATTCATTACCCGTAATGTGTCTCTCCATCTATATTTAATACTTCTGAAAAACTGATTCATTTTCTTTACTGTTTAATTAAATTATCTGATCCTCGCTTCTGATGATACCAACTTTGTTGATGAAACATGCGTTGAGTATTATCATATTATATTAGTATATTGAGTGTTTTGGTGAACTATTCATTCCAGATTTTATGAGTAATCAAAGCGGAACGCACTGTATATGCACAATTCAATAACAAAACATTTTTTATATCATCTAAAAACCCGATTGTAAAATATCCCGAAATACTGCAAATTATCAGGAAAACCCCAACATAACTCCACAGATTAACAGAATTAATGTCTGTGCAAATAAATGAAATTTCCGAAAACTGATAATGCATTTTAAATTAACGTGTAAGCTAACATTGAATTAAGGTTAAAAATATTCACCGAATGTTTTTTTATTGGTTAGACTTTCATGCATTCATGCGATATTTTTTTATCTTTCGACACTGGTTCTGGACCAGAAACTATATGGAGAATATTTCGCCAGAGTTTATGAAAAAGACACCAATGAAGCAAAGAAAGGGCACTGAATGTGCAAATACCATGCAAGAAACTCCGACCATACACTGAAATTTGCTGGTGCTCTCGCGTTTCAACTTCTGCGCCAGTGTATATGGACCATTTCTCAGAAGTAACAACATCAGAAGAATACAAGTCCTTCAGAATTCGTGCCTGAGATTAATATACGGCATCCGAAGAAGGCACCATATATCCCACAAATTAATTGAAACAGAATGGCTCAATATGGCTAACAGACGAAATCTTCTGACTTGCTGTCTTTTCCAAAAAAATTTAAAAAATAAATCTCCTCCCTATCTCTATGAAAAAGTTTGTTTCAGATCTGGAGTCCACAGGTTGAATACTCGTGCTAGTTCTAATAATCTAATATCCTGCCCAGGTCACCTCACAGAATCATTCAAAAAATCGAATCTCTACCAACACAAAAATTTAAAAAAGAATATAAAAAAATATTACTGCAAGCCCAAAACAATCCTCTCTAGAGGTATTAACCTCGTCTGTTTTCATCCAAATGCCGCGCTAGACTAAGTTAAAGAAAAAAAGTCTTCTTTTGTATTGTGTTCGTCTGATAGCAATTTTATCCTGGAATCATCATGGAATTTTTTACTTTTTTTCTTTTTTTTTCTGTTTGTTTTTCGCACAGCTCAAGATGAAAAGCAGCAATTGTGCGTATCTACCTGTAGATACAACCAATACCGCTGATCTTCGGCTTTTTAATCATCGATATGTCTCTGAATACTATTTGTCTTAATTTTTTTTTATTGTAACATATTTGATGATGAAATCATTATTATTATTATTATTATTAGTATGTTTTTCTTCTGGAGATACATCACAATTTACGAGATCATTTAATTGAACTATGTAACTTCAGATTTTGAAAAGAAGTGAGAATACAGTAAAGTTGACTCACCTAGTTGAGTGTTGTTGCTGGAGCTGATGAAATCCTTCATCAAATTTTGTTCCCTGTATGAATTAATTACTGATAAGGTACTATTTAATACTTGGCAGTAGAAGTGGGCATCTGTCCATTTTGCTTCTTGAGTACTGAAGTGGTAGCATTTCTTTCCGATAGAATGAAAGTTTTCTGGACACAGATAGGTGGTTTGGACGGTTTGTGAAAATGCAGAGTTAACTGAAACAAACGGGAATATAAATTGATTTTAAAATTATTACAGTTTGGCCTAAGTACTAATGTTTCTAGGTTTAACCGAAATCAGTTATGGAAAAATTGTGGCCATGGCAACCATTGCTATAATAACGAGAAAACAAAAACGAATTTTCTGCTTTAGTATAGCTGCAGCGATGTATTTTTGTTAGTTGATCGTTCAAAGGACATTAATAGCCTGGATCGAATGTGATCTGTGCTCAAAAGAACATTGTGTTTGCGCGTTTACGAAAAGTTCGTACGACACCAATGTAATTCACTCAAATTTATTTTGTTCTGCGAAAATAAATTATTTTGCAACCTCCTATTGGGATTCATGCCAATAAAACTTTATTTCAAATATCAAGCTTCAGTTTTATAGAGGAAGAGAACAGACAAACCCTGATTCTGTCTTTCCACGCGTGTCCAAGGGGGGTTTTTTCTACACTTACAAAAGGTAATTTTTTTTGTCCAGATTTCCATCTTTCACTTTGTTTCATACCTTTTGTGGTGGGGAGAGCACAATGTATAATTTTCTGTTAATAATCGTAGTTCACCCAGTAGAAATATTTCGCTCTAAAAATAAATTGATTATTTTAGTCCTTTTTAATATTTCTCTAAGAAAAATAATGAAATCTATATTTGTATCTGTAGTCATTCAGTTGTGGACTTATATTTTCATCGATCCACTTCTATCAATTATACAATCACCATAATTGTGAATTATTTATATTAACTTATAATTATAATAATCAATTAATAATTAGCTTTAGCAACCAATTTATTCATTGGGTACCAATTTCAGAGTAATAAAAGACCATAGAGTTGCCTTTTCCATCCTTGTCTTGACGGCAACATAACTTTGTTTGTTCACAAGCGAGAGCCTTATACATGAGTCAATTCATTCGGGTAGTTTCGTGTATGCCCGCTCATTTCATTCGGATCAAGTTGTCATTCTTCGTTGGTATTATGGTCCTTCTTACTCCAAATGTGAACAAACTGTCCATAACGTTTCACCACCTCTCACCAGGAATTCATCAAGCCAAGTAGCTTGAATTTTTTCCTAAGAAGCCAGTTCACGGCGTGTGGTTTGTCGAGCCTGGCATGTGGACTGAGGAGTGCCACGCCGATCGTGTTAGCGATCTCACGGCCTGTTGATTGACAAGTCGGGTGTAGTTCACCCAAGTCTTGCCATTGTACACGGCGTGTTTCCTTTGAACTGTGTAAATTTACCGACAATCGAAGGGACATTACACTCCGCCCGAAACTTGGCAAGCTGCACCATTCTCACGGTGCGTGGAGTGTCAGTTCACACGCCAGGCTCGACAAACCACACGCCGTGTAATGGCTTCTTTAAATTCTTGACTTGACTTCAAAACTCAAGCTTTTAAAAATTTGATATTTGACTTGACTCGATTTACGGTGTGAACTGCTTGGCTTGGTATCAAGTAAAATCAAACTACTTGATATTACTTCATAGCGATCTGTGAAATGCACACCGAAGCGTTAAATTAGGGGATTCACCGAGGTTACAACAAACAGGCCCCCGATTGCTTGATGACGACGTGCTGTTATATTATAGTAGAGCAGTGTTGATCAAGGATAAACAGTGGCGGCTAGAGACTAATTGTTTATATCTGATTTAAGTGATTTGTCCGTAATAGAATCGGAACCTTTTCAAAGCAGCAGCTCAGAAGTACTAGATTGTCTTGATTTCAAGTCAAGTCAGAAAATCAAGTCAAGTAATGAATCTCTGCTTCTCACCCCCCTCACCCGCAAATTTTTTTCATTATTTGAGCTAGTGATGCGATGAAAGCAACAATCAGATCAAAGCCGATTGCTCCTCACCATCTATTGATAATTGACAATCCAATCAAGAGATTCCAGCGAGACTAATGTAAAAGGAGTGCCTCTAATTAGAAACAATGACTAACATGATGCGATTCTACACGCTAAGATGCCTCAAATTGTTTGTAGGAAATGATTAGTTTGATACAATTTTATTGGAACACCTATATCTCACGTCACATGTTTCATTTTTAATCCCCATAATAACTTACTCCTTTCTCGTGTATACTGAATAAGCAATTATATGCTTAATGGGTTGTAAAATAGCAATATCAGACGTCCATTATACAGTATTGAATAATGCAAGGCAAGTGCATACATAGCTATTTATCGATTACTATGAACGTATAAAAAATAATATGCGACTTATTATTCTGTCATGACAAATAAGGATATTGTTTTTCACGTATATAGAACAGTGTGTCATCTTCACGATATGTATCCATATTATTGAAACTAACATGTCAGTAATATCATAAATTTAAATCAGTTTTATTCAGCATAGCTTGTGATTTGGCTTTTCAGAACAGAACACGACACAAACTCATTACGAGTTGAGATTCTACCAGAACAACGGAAAACACTGAAGTTGTACCCTAACAGTTAACTACTCCTTTACACGTCGATGCAAGTGCCATCTTTTGGAGGAAGAGCAATCTATACCCGATGTCCAGGTGAAATCACACTTTTATAATATTGAGCAGCAACCCCAAAAACCTTTTTTGTGAATGGTTATACTTTCCTGTAATCATCAACTGGTTTCAATAAATTCAACTTTTTGAACCGAATGTTGAATTCAAACTATTGAATTAATTTGCTGAACAAATGAAATTTACGGTGGAGATGGAAGATGATGGACAGTTGCCATTTTTGGACACATTGGTAATCAGGAAAATAAATGTATAGAAAGCCAACTAACACTTTGGAGTAGTTTGTCTGATCTGTAATAAAATCAAATTGATTCAATATGTCAAATATCACTCCAATTACTATGTGGAATTGTTATAATATTAGTAGATTAAATAGTATGAATGAATGGTTACTATCATATGTAGGAAATTTTCTTGGTTCATATAAATAACCTTCACACTTTCATTATAGCTATACCGACCTCAAACTTAACCTCTTTAAATGTAACGCATAATTGTTTATTGCACAGATTGAAGTACATATCATCTGCATTACCCAACCAGTAATGGGAGGATTAATGAATTGGTTGTTAGTTTAACGTATGAATTTTATTTTAAAACATATTCGATGATTAGACAATGCTTTCGGAAGTATTACAAGGATAATTTGTATGTAGTTTCAAAATCAGCGATGCAAATATTTCTTCACTTTACTGCTCCTTAAGAGTTTATTTAAGGTAGCGTGTGAATTTCTTTCTGGAAAACTGCCTGTTTTTTCTAAATGGTTTAGTCTTTTTCTTTCTTTTTCAAAATATAACTCAGGTAGGCCATTTTTCACTATTCGTCCTTATCCCGTCTCTGAACTAGATAGAAATAATCCATACGTTTTCGACAAAGACCACTCCATACACTTTTCAACTTTAAATTTGCTACGATATGATATCAGAATGAACTTGGTAGATCTAATAGTTTCCGAGGTACAGCTTTCCAAAATTTGGCAAATTTTCCAAAAGCGAAAATTTCAGGATAATATATATCTTCATTAACCTGTTATAATTGAATATTTTGAAGGGGTAAGCTCTGGTGGAGGGGGGGTCACTGCCCACTACCGGACGACTGAAAGTGAAATACGAAATTGATTCAACAAACACTCACATCTAGTGTATACAAAAAAATAATGAAAGTTGTGTCCTCCTCTTCAAAGAAAGAGGGTTAAGCAAATCCAAGCCGCCTCCTTCAGTGCTATATTTATCATCTGAATCTGGATCTGGATCTCCTGAAATGGCTACAACCAAAAATGACTACATGGCTATATACCAGAGTCATCAGACCCATGATAAAATATGGGTCAGTGGTATGGTGGCCAAAGACCAAACAGGTAGGAGTGGTACGACGGCTGGGAGTACTGCATGTCTGAGTGCTACCAGGGCCATGAGAACCACTCCAACAGCCGCACTAGAAGTCTTGCTCAACCTACCTCCACTACACATATACATTCAAGGCGAAACCAGGTCGGTCACGAGCAGATTACTTAGAGGTCAAGCACCCATAAGCAACATGCACGGGAGTGACTACAACAAGCTATATGAAGAGTTGGAAAACGACCCTGTCAGATGGCATTCTTCCCAGATATAGCTTTGACAAAACTTTTAAGACAAGCATAACAGAAAGGGATGCGTGGAAGGAGGGACCTCCCATCAACGCGGAAATCGCTGTCTACACTGATGGCTCTAAAACCATTGAAGGTTCAGGAGCCGGCATATATGGAGCCAAGCCGAAGATGAGAATCTCACTAAGCTTAGGTAAACGCACGACGATATTCCAGGCGGAAATCGTTGCAATACACCATTGCGTGCAAGAGTTAATAAGGCAGGAGTTCTCAGAAAAAACCATTGTCATCGACAATACTATCTCCAGCGAGTTGGCTGACTGACGGCAGATTTTCGCAAGACTGATGTTTGCAAGTTTCACAGACGAGTGAGCACTGCAAACCTGCTTTCCGGCAGCTGAAAGCATTTCGGCACCCCTTCTTGCAACTGCAGGAAATCATTTTTAGCAGTTTTGAATGGGGTACTTCTCTCGACATCATCTTTGGGAAAGGCCTCGGGCTGTAACAACCCATCCCCATTCGAGCGGATTATATTTGTAACACAGCTTGCTTAACACAGCCTGCCTAACACTGCCGCACCTGGTGGTATGTGCGTAATAGATGTAGCTTCGCAGCATCTTGCGTGTGAGGAAGTCTGGTCAAGTGGAAACTGGCCTTGGTTGCAGCCTCCGTGAAAATAGAGGTTTGACTGGACATTTCCCCACCGTACAGCTAGCTCAATGAGGTTTTCTCCCCGGCTTCACCTAATTGGGCAGGTGTCGCAGCTGGATTGAAGAAAGCTGCAGTTTTCTCTCTGAGGTCTACATATTTCTATAGTATTTGAAGCAGCTTGAGTTTCTCGTGACCGAAAAAGACCAAGGTGTGGAATCACAGTCACTGAAGGCGTGAGTGAAAGGGATGAGTTGACCGTGTGCAGATGTTGAGGTGGTAGAGTAGAAGACATCTGGCGTTTTGTCCATTCCACGCTTTTGAAGATAAATAGTACCTGGTGGGGGACAAGTGAGACCGGGGAGGACGAACAACACGTCCTCTCCTGCAATAACAATGATATGAAAATCAGAGACCTTTCTGATTAGCTGTAGTGATGGTAAGCTGGATAAGCGGCAGTAAAAATTGTGCTTAGAATGTGACTCTGTCTTAACCGCAGCTCCAAATGTTTATAACGGTGTCCAGCCGTTCGAAACTCCAGCATAGCGATAGTCGGTTCGTGCCCGATGAAGGAAGGTATGTAGGTTCATAAACTTGAATAAATATTCAATCTGGAACTGAAACTGAAACTTGGGGTATGTGGTAGGTACAGCACACCAATCAAAAAAGGATTAAGGTATACGGATACCTCCTTGTACTTGAATACAAGGGGTTGAGAAATGATGATTTATATGACTGCTTTCACTATCTGTCATGGCATACCTTGAATCAAAAATGTAGTCGGATGTTATTTTTCGGTTGAATTGGAAGGTCAGTGTTCAGTATTCCGGGTCAGGTCAATTGCAATATCCTTATCATTTGCATGTTATTGAATTCTCGCAGTTGTGCAGTTGAATCTTGAAATTATGTTGTATTTTTCTCATTTAATTAGGGACATTTATACAATTAATAATATTCATTATCTCGTTATCGTAACAGCGATTCATCTCGTTAAAGATTTATTATCCTTTCGATTCGATAAGTTGATTAATATGTAATATATCACGAAGCTGTAGCATTACTATTCACGTTTTATAACATAGAAACAGGTGGTGAGATGAATCTGAAATATTTATGGGCGTTCCTTGGAATACTGATATATTTCAATTGATATAAACAATTGTCATTGATGTTAAACAATATACAGCAATTGAATGTAACAAGAACTCGACAAGTTTATGAGAATTAATATAATTTTTTTTAGGGCGACCACGAGGTGAGGTACGCCCCCCAGTTTTTCTAGAGTTTTGAAGATGTAGAGTTCAAATTTGGTATGTCGCTATAGTACTTGAATACGGATATTTTGAAGCCACTACTGAAAATTCACCACTTCCGGAAGTGACCCCAAACTTATATTTTCAAATGACACCCTGTACATATTTTTTCGTCTTGCGGAAAAACGCGCAATTTGTGATAACGTTGTTCTTCAAAATTGAAAATCGGTTGAAAAATGGCGGAGATGCAGTTCATTGTTCAATCGAACAAAGTTGGCCATGAAATTCAAACTTAAATCCTCACAACTGACAGACGACATCAGAAGTCACCAGGGGAAGCTCCAAAGTGCGATACAGTTAGAAACTGAGGTTCTCAATGGCAGCAAATAAAATTAACGCCTTTTTTATTTTTTCAAAGTTTCGTCACGAAATTTTGTTATCAAATTCGGATTCAGCGACAAAAAAAATCAAAATTACCACAACTTTCCCGGCAAACACAATTTCATTATATTATACCTCACTAACATGGAATTCGTGTTTGAATAAATTTCGACAACGGTTTACTTGAGAATTTGGGATTGTCATGGTCTGTTCTACTTTTTTCTACTTGGCAGTCATGAATGCCTAACATTTCTCTCATGTCTGAACACTCTCCAATACCCGCAAATAATGTTATGCATATCATGTTGCAAAATCCACATATGTGGAACAGCGTATTCGAAATGTTGAACAGATAATAGATTCAATGCACCTCCCAGCAATTAAGAATCAACAACTCGCCCATTTTATCAAGATTTCAGATAACCTTGTGGTGGTTTGATGTTTTAAATTCAGTAACGATGCATGCCTACTCAATATTGATTTCTATTTGATGGGTAACAGACATGAAAATCCGGCTTGGATATTTCGGTTTAAAACCAAAATAAATAATACATTCAAATATTCAATTATAGTTCTGACATCTCACGGCTGAAAAAATATGAAACGCGCGAATGATTGTAAATTGCGTGTATGACACTTCACAGCAACCAATGTTATGCATTCCTCTCTAATTGCCATAGAGGTATGTCATTAAACGTAGAATTATGTTAACTGAATATTTCGAATCGTCCCGCATTATTGTTCTTGAACGAAGTGAAAAGAAGTTCTTGTTATCGTATATACTGAGTGTAACGAGTAAAAATAATCACTCATAAAATATCACGACCGCTTAGTACTGAAAGGAAAGGAAAAACTGATAATTTGGGAAACCCAACAGATCGGATAGGGTATTATCCATTATTATCCAAAACTCCGCAAGGTAGTTCCAAAAAAGTGTCAGAGAGTAAAGGGTTGTTCAGAAATGTTTATGATCCATAGGTACGTTCCGTTCGCTCATTTATAAATTGATTGAAAAACGGAAATATCTTATTGAGACCGACAGATTCCCAACCTCAAAAGAATACTGGAGTTAACCCAATTCGAAAGGATGTTATAAGAGCAGTCCAGTTGGTAAGAATATTATATCTTCATGGTTCAAATCAGCAGCCACTGATATAAAAATTGACATTTAGAAAGTTAAAATCATTCTGCAAGAGCAACAGTTGTTTTGAATTTGTCCAAAGAAAGAGTTGGTGAAGAGCAGCTTATTAAAATTTGGTTCCAGGACCATATACGCGTGTTCCAGTTCCTTCTGTTGTTCTCGATCCATCTATATACTATTTGACAGTTCTTTAGAGTTTTGGGACGCGGTCTTTGCTCCATTTACTTTTGTTACTCGTTTTATTTTGGTTAATTTTTTATCAAAGCTGAAATTTTTTGTTATTTTATATTGATGCATATCCCAACTCCCAGGTTTGATTATTTCTTGGAAGGACTCCAAACTTGCATTTGGTGATGCCTGCTTTGTTGATTCTGTATGTTCATCTTGCCCTCCATTTCTATTTGGAGTGGTGAAAGGTTAAATATTACCTCCACAGCATTCGTTAGAAACTGCAAGGCATATGGCAAACAACCCCATTTTTTTCCATAAAGTTCCTGCACGTCGTTGAGGCTTCACTGATTGCGACTATTCCTTACGATCATTTAATGATATCATCTAGTAGATTTTCGTACACAAACTTACAAAGGCATTCTAAAGAGTAAATGATGAATTCAGTCTAATTCGAAACGTAAAAGCACATGTATGCCAGATTTTTGGTATAATGGTTATCGCCAATCATCAGAAACATCCCAACCATACCCACGCAAAATCCTGTACAAAAGAGGTTTCTAGTAACGTAACGCCCAGACCTGTTACTATACAGGTATTTTGAATAATGGGGTGTCAAAAGTTTAATAAAAAATCGGTTTTTCATGAATTACTTAAAATTCTTTACGCCGATTTTGATTAAACTCCGTTTTGTTAGTAGTAACAAGGGTCTTCTTTTCATGAAATTATATTTTGAATTTTAATTCCATTAGCGACACAGTTGATACCCCATTACACAGAAACGAAGCAAGTTAGGACATACGATTATATGAACTTATTTTCTTAAAATGTGACAAGGAATCACCTCCTGAAATCAATGACATCATTTAAGATATGCCCTGTATAGACACCCGAATGCAGTGCCTACCTTTGAAGATCGTATTTTGGAACTGTAATGGTTTCCTTGACATAAAACAAGAATTCCAAAGTGACACAGAATGTGTTAAAGATTTTAATGTTGAAGTTTCATAAAACACTCAATATAACTTGGAGTTATTCGAATAAGTACGTCTTCAACTCAAATAGTTTCAGTTTAAACTGATTTGACCGACAGACTCTCTCTTTTTCTATCTCTCTCTTTCTCTCTCTCTCTTTCTTTCAGACCCATTCGAAATATCTGGTGAATACATTAATTATGAGATATAATCGCCCTTCAAGTGAATACAATGGTACCAATTCTAAAAAAAATATTAATTTCAATATTTTCTCGTATACAAATATGAGTTTGACGACTTGCAAAAACTTAATCGAGGAATTTATGTCTGTGAAATTCTGAATTGAAAATGTCAAGTTTGTTGGCTGGTGTTCAGTTAATTGCTATCAATCACATTCAAGTGCTGCGTATCTCAGTTATCCCGATCTACTACTAAACTTCATACAGTATCGGAAAGTTTTCATCTTAGGTATGGAGGTTTCATGAGAGCGTGAAGGATAGCTTGCTATATGTTGAGAGAGCATTACAATTTCTCCTCTACTCGACGTGAGCTGTGTGCGGTGTGTCGCATTGCCACGTGGTCTGTTAATGCGTCGGGTGAGGTAACAGGAGAGGCGCACAATAGCGCGTCTCTCTTATTTATGTGGTATCATCATATCATTGCGTTCCTTGTTGCTCGCGTAGATTTCTGTCTATACCCCAGATGAAAAGTTTCCGATACTCTATATCGAAAACTATTAAGGATTTTTTTCGAACACCGGGTATGATATTAACTAATTTTCGGCCATGCCTATTATGATTCCAGGAATGTAGCACATGTATTCGTAGTTATGTCATTATAAGCAATACGGTCAATTTCACTAATTCATATCAGCATTTAATGAATAGATGAATGGGTTATGATAAATAAGTTTGTTCCTCCCGATGTAGCTATTTCTAACCACGAGGTCAACCACACCGTACTTTTGTACTTTGACCTAGTCTAAAAAATATTACGTTAACGCGGAAATTTTAAACTAAAGGCTTACTACTGTGGTGTTTGTCAAGCATTTCAGCATCTGCAGAAGAACCAGCTTCTGCGACCTTGTCCGTGTAAAATTTCCGTTGAAATTGGATGAGGCAGTTATATCATCATCATTATTACCATCACACCCGTGAATAAATAATCAACTCGCATCCTTACGGTTTATATTACATGAAAGCTTTTATAGAGGTATATCAAGAATGATGTACCTATATCCATGCAACTCTGTAATCAATAGAAGTTTCACTATAGAGAATAACTGATAGATATGTAACAGATGTATCGCCTGAAATTACAGAAGAACTATTTTTAAGTTTTATATTACGCCTCACAGAAGTTTTAACCCAACACTGAACCACTATTTTCAACACCTCCAAACGTAAACTGTCATAGGCACCGGTCCACTATCATTATTCATAATTTTATTACGTTCACTCATTTATAGGCTTTCATAGGCATCTAACTGCATGTTTTTGTGAACTTCCTCAAAAATTAATACCAATGCATGAGTTTGTTGCCAAACCTGAAGAGTGACTACTGAGTTTTTCGTTCTTCCTTAAGTGATCATTGTATCTTACTTTCATAGAACTTCTCGTCTGTCCACAATATTTTGGATCGCAATTCTTCAATTCAGTCGACTATTCCGGCTCTGTAGTGTCTCACTTGTTTGTAATACTAACTTCATACCTAATTGTTTGAAAATATTTCCGGAGTTCTGAGTGTATTGGTGATATGGAACCGGTATGTATTTATCTTGGGTTGTTTTCCTTTCTTATACTGTCGAAATTTCTGTTGGCACTGGACCAGTTTCGAGACCTGAGTGCCAGAGATTTTTTATCGAGTATATCGGAATCGATAGGCAACCACATGCCTTGTTGTAAAGCCACAGTGTGATCTGAGTAGCCTAGATGTCAACTCCAAGGTCTAATGCTTGCTTGGAGTGCGCAACGACCAGCCGTGGTGTTGATGTAGGTTTTCCTGGTTTTCCTACAGAAAAAGTGAATACGCCCCCAGAAATCAGTAAGTCACTCCGGGGCGCCACGGCAAATAATAAAAATAGGTGTCCTCTACCCGCACAGGCTTAGTCTTTGGGCACACTCCATACTTCATGAGTGCTTATGACGGAGTGTCCATCATTCCGCCAAGTAGCCTATGATTGTCTGGACCATAGGGCAACACCGGTATCTCATCTATACCGTACGAGTTTCGGAGGTGATTGAAGTACACTCGCACCGCCGCGTTATACATAAGCTGAGTCCACATGAGCTTTTTAAGCAGACAGCAAATGCATTATGGTTTCTGGAGTCCAAGACCTCCATACCCAACACGTGACTATGGTAGACGAGAGTGTTGAGGACACCATCCTGGCAAGCCCCTCGGCACGCCCTTATGAATCCCTCGGTTTCCGGGTTCAGCTCACTGGACTTGGAGAGTGCGACGGTCAAAGTCAAGGTCTTCAATGTTCTTGAAGAATACCCCATGTATTTGCTTATCCTTATTTAGCTGCGGGAAGACTCGCAGCTCCAATGTGACACCAAGTTCATCGGCTTCACGGGCTGCTGCCTTCGAAAAGATCACGGACCATGCAAAGGAGGGAATTTGAACTTCTGATGAATTTACAGGCTCCATCCAGTACCATTTTGTTATTTTGATATTCCAAACTCAAAAGCCCACGGCCTTCCTGTTGTCTGGGAAGTATAACAGAGTAATGGACAATTCAATGGCAAGCTCATATGTAGGTGAATCATTACGAAGAGTTGTTGCAGTTCCTTTTGAGTCCCCTTCTCCACTCCAAAGGAGTAGAGTAGTAGAGGAACAGCAAGCTTATTGGTTACAGCAACGTTGTTCTTCCCCGTCAGTTCAGCTGTAGATACCTCTTGGAAGTCATATTGTTTCAACCCTAGCTAAGTATACGTCTCTCTGGCATCTCCTGAGGTATACAGTTTTGCATCTGGTTGCTGGTGGTTCCTCAGTTGTATCTCCGGGTGTTCCTGAGACCATGCAACCGACGCGACAGTGGCAATGGTGATATGCAGAAAAGAAGAAGGGTAAGGGAGTCTCCCTGACCTAATCTCCCTGACCTAAAGGTCACCTGCTGTTTGGTCTCTGACCAGATCTTATGGTGAAGCGAGTCTTCCAGAGCGTCATCAGTTGTCCAATGCTCTCACTATCTGATAATGTACCGCAAGGCATCTGAGCGAATGCAAGATGAGCTCATGCGAAGTTGTATAAAATGTCTGGCAGTAAGTAATCGAACCAGGTCGTCGAAAGGTTACGATTATGGTGCACGTAGTCCTGTGTGATACATCTATCGATGAGCAAGTTCTGTTTGCAGTCAGCGAGTTGTTTCTTTCTTGTTCTTCGTTTATACACCGGGTCAACTGCGGAGAGTATTGACATGTATACGATAAGCGTAAACATCTGATAATATGCCTGCTCTTTAGTTCAGACAAATCTTCGCTTCTGAAGGTAAGCACGGTTCTTCCCTCGACAAACAAATTCGAAATCTGCTACACTCCATCTAGCCATGAGTTAGAAATTCTAACCAGGTAGTGGACGCTTTGAATTTTTTTTCAGCATCAGTTATTTAATCCATCAGGCCCTGGAGCGGCTAATTTATTCAGCCTTTGAGGGCCTCTTGAACTTCTTCCAGGGTTATCCGGCCACGAAGATCGTTCTGCTGAGGCTAACGAAGCCTCCTGCAGAAAGCCTCGAACTGCGCTAGTGCTGAAGTATCTACGATGAGTAGTTGCGGATACTCATAGATGTGTTTTCAGAAGGTTTTCACCCAGTGTGTCATCCACAACACGTGGAGGTTCTTGGAACAAGTGCGAAGTTTTAATTTTATTATTATCATCAGGTTCATTGTTAACTGTTAGGGATACACCTGTTAACGATGGTTTCTCTCCTGCAGCCTCCGACATTGACTTCCATCAGAACGTCAAGGAATAGCAGGTAAATAAATTTAAAAATAAATATGCTTTTTTCTATTGGTTTTTTCGATGAATTGAGGTCAGCACCCTGTAAATCTACACTGATGAATCTAGAGCGTCAGTACAATGGAGCCGGTTGATCAGTAAGTAATACGAGTTCTACAAGAGCTTTTTAAAAAAATTATAGACGGCCAATTTGAATAATTCTTTAATGTCTTTGAAGAGATATCTGAAACCACCATGATAATCGCTTAGATTTTATTTTTCTAGATCTCATCACACTTTTATTTTATGCAAACGTTATGAAGTTAGGTCAGCAAAATACCAATTCACTAACTGTGTCTATTTACGCTGACTTACATGAATCATACTACGTATTTGATTTAAAAAAACAAACTGGTGTCAAATTTGGAAAACACTGTCATATCATAATTTTTTATGACAAGCTATGCATATAGGAATTTCAGATGATATCATACAGTTTTCATGATAATTTTCAAGTTGACCAAATGTTTGCTTATACGATTAAAACATATTTGATAAAAAATTGTTTCAATTGTTTGCCTTCTCAGTTGTTATAGATGGAAGAATGAGAGGTCTGTATGACATTTAATCTCGTGAGGAACCTCACCAAACAGAATCTTCAATTTTCCATTCGGCTTTGTAAAGTTCTGTTTTCACTACAATGATGAAAAGAGAAGTTTGGATGGCAATTTAAAACTGCATAGTCAATAAGTGGTTCAAAGGCATTCAAAAAATTAATTGTGAAATGTACATTTTCCGTCCTAGTGTAACCTCAGACAAATGTAAGCCACAAGTGAAAAATGAATCGTAGCACTTTGAAACTCGGCACATGACTTGACATCATATATTGTTAGAAAAAAATTATTTATCAAAAAATCAGGGGTAGAACCCAAAAAAAAATTTATTTAAAAAAATTGTATTTTTTTTGCTGTTGTTTCGGAAAGTATAAGATATATCAAGAAACAATTTCAACAAGGCGAAAGATATTCAATTCTCCACAAGAAATATACTTAGCAATTTCTCACAATATGAGTTCGTTTTCTCAGAAAACCTGATTAAATTCCCATATCAAATTTCAGGCTCGCGTTAACCCGCCACTGCCATTTACGACAATGCCGGAAATTAGACTTGTCATAACCTTCAAATTATAGTAGAAGGAAAACCAAAAGTGTTTATTGTTCCTGAAGACTTCTACTTCCTCATGCAAATATAACATGTGAGTATCTGAGTACCTAAAATGTGTTTTGTCCCACTTCACAAAACTCTTCTACGATATTTACGGATGATCCGAAAGTCATGGATATTTTTTAGTTGATATGAAATACTTATACTGAAGCAGGAATCAGTACCCTCTTTGGACCATATGCAACGATTTTAGACTAGTGAGACAAGTCTCACTTATACATGCCAAAGAAAAAACTGGGTTTTACTCCTGCCTCAGTTTTCAATTCACCCTGGAAATTTCTTCAGTAAATGTTGAAAATAATCGCTCATACGCATCTCACATAAAAATTAGATATGTTGTTTCAAGCTTGAGGTTTGCACTTCACAATAGTGTTATTAAACATATATGCAGGATATGAATAAGCGATTATTTTCAACATTTACTGAAGAGAATGCCGGTTTTATGGATAAGTGGAAAATGAGGCACGAATAAAACAAAGTTTTTTTTTGGCATGTATAAATGGGACCTATCGCACTACTCTAAAATTGTTGCATTTAGTCTAAAGAGGGTACTGGTTGCTGCTTCAGTATAATAATTCCATATTTACTAAATTATTCATGATTTTCGGATCATCCGCAAACATCTCCGTGAAGTGCCACAAAACACATTTTAGGTACTCAAATACTCGCATATTTTATTTGCATGAGAAGGTAGAAGTCTTCAGAAACGATATGAACTTGTCCTTTTCCTTCTATCATATTCAGCAGAGTTATGACCAATCAAATATTCGGCTCTGCCAGAACTTTCAGCGGAGGGTAAGCGTGAACCTGAAATTCGATGTAGGCGTTCAGTTACCGCATTTCATAAAAAATAACTAGGAATCATTTTTGTAGAAAATTTAATTGTCTTTCACCTTGTTGTTTTTACGATAAATCATATACTTTCCAAGATTACAGTATAAGTCTATTTATTTATTTTTAAACGAAAAAAAAAATGTTCCACCCCTGGAATTTCGGTAAACGATTTTTTTTCGTGTTTATCATGGTTCCAACAACTAGCATACCAAGTTTGGTGGTGCTACAATGGATCCTCGTCTCAAAAACCAATCGTACTGGATTATTCTATAATAGTAATTGATGAACAAACCCAGTACAAAAAAAAATATTTAAAAGCCAACATTCGAATCAGAAGTCACTAACTACCATCTCTTCATAAGGATATTGAAAGCCAACATTCGAATCAGAAGTCACTAACTACCATCCCTTCATAAGGATATCATGTTATCCCTCATTTCATTTAGAAATTGAATTAGGGAGACAGAGGGTGACGGTGCAATTCATTCGTGTCATTCAATATCAAACAAAATTCGACTTTTTTGAACATTTCTTTTTGCTCATAATATACAAAAAAAATTTATACAAAAAAGTTAAAATAATATTGCGAAATTAGATCAAAAGGTACGTACTTCCAATAAACACGGCTATGACTAAAAGCCAAGGCATTTCGCACCTCGTCTTTTCTCTGTATTAATTTCAGTCTCTTTCCACTTTTCAGCACATATCACCACGCGCGCACATAAAACATATTTATTTTTCGATCAAAGCACTGAATAGTCAAGTCATGTTTCAGTTTATTCAAACCGAACGCGCCAATTCGAATGAAAGCGCCACTACAAACGAACACTTGGTATGAAACACGAGATGAGTTTGAATGTTTCCGTCCAAATAGTATTTGCGGTTATACGTAGACTCGCAGACTACACGCTGGGACGCTGGTTACTCCCGCCTCGAGTAGTGGATTCGCTTATAGTCCAGGAATAGAAGGATTTATTTTTATAACGTGCCTCGCAAATAAAAATTTTATTATTTGTAAAACATATTTACGGTAATAAAACTTTAAATAGTTCCGGTTTGAATGTGCTTCAGAAATTATACGTAGTTGCTCAATACTTGCCAAAGACGTAAAACCTGGTCTTGCGTGGAGTGAGAAATTGCAAATTATATTTGTCAAACTCTGACAAATTCTTGCAAAAAATTCTTTTACAAGACTCATTCACTTCGCTTTTATTGCCATTTTCGATTTCGACTAAAACAAATTCTGTTGGTCGAGTTTTGTTTGTATTTATTCTAGACATTTTGATCTCATGAAATATACTCAAATAGGCTAGCGGCTATTTTATTCGTACGATTCCGGCCAGGTCACTCTGACCACGCTGGAGATCGGTCCTTTTCCTTAGAGCAATGCTTCTGAAACTATTTTTCAGTTTTTCAGATGAACCTGCAGGCCTCTGGAACTGGGGAAGAGTATCTCTTTATCAAAACTGAGGTGTCCAGCTTTTCTTCAAGATGGCATTAGAGTAAATATATCTGGGCCCAGGCTCGATTGAACTGTCTTCAATTTGGCCCCCAAGGCATTGACCAGTATTGTCGTTCAATGGCACATCCACAAACTCTATCTCAAGGGGGTCATTTTCCTTGGAAAAAGAAGACTCACCCGAAATATGACTCACCTGAATTATGACTTATGACAAACATTCTCAACTGAAGACATCTTGTCTCAACAAACATGATGCATCTCGCCTCAACAACAGTAGGCATCTCGCCTATTATGATTCTCTAGCATCTTCTTGAGTTGAAGACATCTCGTCTCAACAAGCATGAGGCATCTCGCCTCAACAATAGTAGGCATCTCGCCTATTATGATTCTCTAGCATCATCTTGAGTTGAATACATCTCGTCTCAACAAGCATGAGGCATTTCGCCCCAGCAATAGTAGGCATCTCGCCTAATATGATGCTCTGGCTCCATCTTAATAACGATGTAGAATTGGATCTGTATATGTTTTACGTTTCATTTCTTCATTCATGCACTTGCAAACTTGTTCGAATTTGATGTTTTTGCATCCACGCAAAACAAAGGAATGAAGTATAACACAGAACGCTTACGCTGCAACAGACACGACGGAGCAGAGATGGGTGCGTTTTGTTGGCCTGAAGCGACAGGGTTGCTTTAAAAAGTTGCGTGTTCACAAGGGAAACAAGGGGTACTACATTCGATCATTGAGAACAAGGCGGGAAATATAATATTCGGTTAGAGTTAGCCATCGAATTTTCTTACTTACTTACTCATTCGGTCTCCTCTACAAAAAATCCAATTGAAATTTTTGGCGGTCACGACTATTTTCGAAGATACAGGCCTATTTTGTTGTGAAATTTCATTATTGAACAGATCCAATTTCTGTTATTGAAAATACAAAAAATGTGTCCTTCTTTCAACCGAAACACTACATACGCCCTTATTTACTTGTTGTCAGTACTTTTTTACAGAAAAAACTACCACTTTTTGAAAAATTCGCCCCTCTTCAAAACGTCAATTAATTTTAATAACTGTTCAATACTGACTATCTGTTATTTTTAATTTATCATGGTTGTCAACATTAGCCGACAAGAACCGAATCATAACTGTGATACCAACATTGATGAACAAAAACTACCAAACATTCAGCGTTGAACACAATTTGTTAACGTTTTGAAGAAGGATGAATTTTTGAAAGTGGAAGTTTTTTTCGCTGAAAAATACTGAAAACAAGTGTGGGGTGTTTTGGTTGAGAGAAGGACAAATTTTGTGTTTCCAGTAGGTAACAGAAATTGGATCTGTGAGAAGGGGATATTTTACAACAATATAGACCTGTATCTTCGAAAATAGTCGTTACCGCCAAAAATTTCATTTGGATTGTTTGTAGAGGAGATCGAAATACTTGAGTTAAAAAATTTTTTTGTTTGAAAGTTTCACACCTCACTTTTTCAGACAATCATAAAATTGGTCTTCGTTTAGTTGCCATAGCAACCCAAAAAATTTCCGGAAATTTTTATCCTCCCTGGGTACCTGGGATCCAATTTTTGAAATCGTAGGAAAAGATTCTCTAGAGAAAATGAAATCGGAAAAATCCGTAAAATTTCTGATATCAGCGGATCAGCGACAAATTTCGAAAAGAGAATATTTCTGATGGTTTCGAACACGTAAAATGACGACAAGCGAAAATTTCCCCCCCTTCCCCTCCTTTTCTGAAAAAGTCACAAAATATTGGTAAAGCAGAATCGGAAAACTTCGAAGGAATTGTGAAAAACATTTGATCGTCGAATAATTTAAATTCTAAAAATGTTACTGCCGTGTCCCTCTGATACAGGAAATATTTCAAACGGTTTCGGACGTAGAAAATTATGACAAAAATATTGTCCCCCTTTGAAAAAAGTTTAAAAAATTTCAAAAAATGTTAGTCTCCCTGATGACTAGAATGGGAACCCGTGAAACTTCGGAACCATGCCCGACCGAAATGAAAGTGGAAAAATTCTTAAGAATCCACGATAATAAAATTGGGAAAATCCTTAAAAATTGTGAAAAATTTCCGTAGTTTGGGCCTCTATGTGTACATTAAGATAAGGTACGTGCCATCTGTCAACAAAGTCAAAGCAATATATTAGTTTGCGAGCAATTTTATCTCTTCAGTCGTTCCTTTCTTTACGCAGCTAATTTCCACAATTTATTTTCTACAAATGCGTTGCGGCCTATAACATTCAGCACGTAATAAATTATGAAAAATCCATAAATACTATAAGTTATACGTGCCTAAACAATAATTTTCATTCAACAGCTTTGATCGTTTAGTTAACAGAAAATATATAACGGAAACCAAATCTATTTCTGTGAATGTGTGAAATGGTCAAGGATAATTGCTTATGAGATAATATGAATTCTGAGCTATTTTAGAACACTATCTAAAAATTAATACCTAGGTCTATGACTGAAATTACGTATATAGCAAATATCCAATAACTGAATATTAAAATAAAATTTCCAATAAATTCGTAGTGATCCTAAATTAATCAATGCAATGTAATGGAAACTACAATTTTTGTATTTCGTTCGACTATCTCGTTTAGCAGATTTTGAAGACAGCTCCATGACAGAAGTCATGCTGATCAGGCCGGTCAGCAATTCATTAGATTAAATTTCAAACGATCAATTTTCTATCATTTTCACAGACCTTTTCATACGTTCTTCTCGTGAGTGTTCGTTTTCAAACCCATTTTTGAGCAATGAGTGTAAATCTTGCCTGAGGTTGATCTGAATAACATACACACATGCAAAAATGATATTAGGAAACAATATAGGCACAAAATTCTAACGGATTCGGAATCGGGTGGTCAATTTTACTACCAGTACAGATTTTCAATTAAATCTCGCCTGAGGTTGATCTGAGTGACATACACTGCTCGCCAGGAGGTATTTCCATGAGGAGTGAGACAGATTAAACTTCTCAGAATTGAATTTTTTTTAACGAAAATGGTATTGTTAGTAAAATTGGTGCCCTGATTCTGAATTCGTTGGAATTTTGAGCCTATATTGACGCCTAATATAATTTTTGGCAAAACTAGGTGATACCATCGCCTCTGGCAAGCAATGTATATCACTCAGATCAACCCCTGGCAAGATTTAGACTCATCGCCAGTATATCTACCGATCCTGAAATTCAGAGTGCTACTTCAATAATTACACCAATGATTTGGTTACCTCATCCCAATCTGCTTCAATTGTTTTCGAGAACAAGTTTTTTTCTCCTCATCTGAAGTCAGTTCTGGAGGCAGTAAGTTTACGTTCTCCTCTTGCTGAGAGGCAAGACAAAGCCTTGTTAAAAAAAATTATCAGACTGACTGGAATGCCTACATTTCATTTTTTAAGTGGCGAAATGTATTTGGAAATACCAACCAACGGCGATCTGCGCCAAAGAATTGTTTCCTTTTCGTTTGGAAACCCTGTATCACGTAATTATCGTACATTATTTGAAACCATTCATAAAATTTATCGTCTGTAAAGTACGGACTATAATTTTCCTTGATAACGTCATAAAAAAACATGGAAAAATTGCATACTTTTATGAATTGATTTGAATTATTATCACTGAATTTTGATTATTTTGTATGACACAAAGAATGAGTTCATTAAAAATTACGATTTTTTCGTTAAATTATGATGAAATTGAAATCATAAATCAAATTCGTTTTGAAAAGCCAGCCAAAACCTATTTGATATAATCCCTTGCACTGTATCAACTTTTTATTAAAACATGAATGTTCTTATTTTCTCGCACGGTGGTTGGCCGGTGCAACTTATCATCATCAAGAGTTTCGTACCTTAGTTAGGAAACACGAGGAAAACACATACAAAAAAAATTATTTTTTTTTTTTTTGAAAAAACATCCCCGAATCAAAACCGTCACAGAGGAAAACGATGACAGACTTTGTCCAGAGAATCCATACAGAAAGTTTGGAGAGAGTATCTATCAGTAAAATGTTTGCCTGCACATCTAACTATACGTAAAACACAACAAAATTGAAGGTAATCTCCATTCCGGAAGTCTTCTGGAAATAATTTTCAGGTTCATTTCATTAGAAAGGAAGAATTCAATTATCAACAAAAAAACCTTAACCCAGTTTGAACTAACACCCAAAATAGCCAAGATTATACTACAAATGGAAATCATCTGATCAAAATAATCGAACAAATTGTTTGTTTTGCATTGAAAGCTATGAAAACTTCAATTTCACTAGACATTTGTTAAATAATGATAAATAACTTCAGTGAATTCAACCTTCGAATTATTCAATATTGTGTTTGCTAATTTCTGTCGAAAATATTCCAATTGACTAATCATAGTTTATTTTTTCTACTCACATAAATAAAATAGCACTTAGCGGGCGGATATGAACAGCGCTAACTGATCGATTTATCACAGATTCACACAATCTGTGTTCCATTAAATTTTTTTTCAATATTAACTACATTCTTCAAATAACTCATCAGTGTGGTTGCTGTTTGATTTCAGTTGGTCTTGGTCTGTTCTGAGGTGTTCGCATTTTATATTTGTAAAGTCATCATTATTGATAAATAGAAAGAAAAGAAAAAGTTCCTAACCACACTGAAGATTATACAGAGTGACCCATCAAAAATGGAAGCACCATTATGAAAAATACATTTTTGAACCGCTTGGAATAATTTTTTTTTTGTATTAGGTAAATATTCAAAAAGTCCACTGGGATACTAAATTTCATGAATGACTCTTCATTTTCAGGACCAACTATTCTTATTATCAAAGGACAAAAACTTACAAAAATTATTAAAGATTATTGTAGAAAACAACAACAACTGCACCACTGGATTCGCGATATTTTCAAATGGTTTATGTAAAAATTACAATGAAAAACTTATATGGGAATAAAATTTTATCAAAATTCTGACTTCGCCACTGGATTCAGGATACACCGGCTGTCAGTATTTCGAGCTCCGCCATGAGGATCTTAGTTATTATAAGAGACACGAGGTCGGTTAAATTAGAGCATCAAAGTTGCGAGTTTTCATGGTGAACAATTATTTGAAATAAAATTTCATGTGTAATTTTTAATTTTTTCAAGCTAAAACCAAAAGTACTAGACGTTTTTAACTAGGACGTACTTAAGGCATTTTTTACAAGGAATCTAAATCTGTCATCGTATTTTCCAAGGCGTTCTTGATGCCAGAGGTACAACACTCAACTTTGTTTTTCTTTATGAGCGTCATATTGGATTTTTGCATTTTAAAAAGTATTTTTTTCTGATTTCAACGATGTATCACACAATATGATCGAATCTTATAAGCTGATAAAAATTAGGAAAAAATCGTTTTTGCGAAGACTGACTTGGAAAGAACGCCAGCAATTTTGTTTAACAAACTAAATGTTGACAGTTCAGTTGAATATTCGAGCAGAACTTTTGAATTCTTTCAAGTTCTAATGCCATTTCCATATGAAGAAAAGCGTGATATGCTTCAGATTTATTACGCCTCGCATTGACATGCGCAAATTACGTCCGAAACGTATCTCCAGCGGCATCCAGAGAGAGAGAGAGCAACCATCTAAGAATTATTTTCTATTGCTCCATAAAAATTTAGTCGATTATGGCTCATTTCTGAAGCCTAGACGAAGGTACAACGATAGAGAGAATATAAATGAGATAGCAGTTTTGCAAGCGGTGAGTAAAATAGAAAAAAAATTACCTCGGATTCGAAATTTTTCCTTCAGGTTCAAGATAATCGATCCGTTTCCACACGGGAAGTTGCAACAAATCTTGGCATATCGCATCAAGTGGTGTGGAGGATACTAAAGAAACACAAATATCGTCCATTCAAAATTCACATCACCCATCCCGGAGATGCTGGTCACTGGGTAGAGTTTTGTAGATTTGTAATGAACCAGTTGGAGCAAAATCGAAATTTTTTGCGTAATGTAATATTCACGGATGAATGCAAATTCACAAACATGGGCATGTTCAATCGACACAATGAACACATTATTTGGTCAACTCGTTCAGTGTCGAACACGAGACCAAATGCTTCTGTCCATGTGTTGGTCCCACCTAGGTAGCCTTGTTTGAATGTTTTTATAAATAACGAAAATCGATTTTTCTAGATGCATTACACATTAAAAGCTAAGGGTATTCCCTAGCTCACGACGTCTCTAGAAAACTTGTTAGAGTTGCTCTTAAGGGTGCTGGTGGTCGACGGAAATAACTAATCAACATTCATTCATGAAATTCATTGCACCATGGTCTATGATGACTCAAGTTCATCAGAAACAGTAAATAATCATTCAATTATGATGATATTGTTTATTAATAACAACGACAATGACAATGTCGTTAAGGATGAAATAATTCGAATTGATTTATGTGCGGGTGTGAACAATTATATTTGCCTCACCCATGACCTTCCACGATAAGATATTCCAAATTATAAGTCTTTTCAATAACATTTCGAGAAAATCATAACAACTCCCTCTAGTGATCAGGAGACAAGTCAAAATATATGGCAGCAGACAGGAAATGTAAGTCAGAAAAAATGAAGCAATAAAATAATTCAAACAAAATAACCCATTGTTTTGATAATGTCGCACCCCTTATGACTGATAGTTTCGAAAGAAACGATTCGAATGATGCCAAAATTTCGATTACCTGTCTGTTAATTACATTTCGAATATCCATCGTCTTAATGGTTGAAAGTTTTTACCTCTTTCAATTTTTCACAACGTTTCAACTGCATCCAGAATAAAAATCGCATTCCTACAACTTTTTAATTAAAATTCATTGCAGTGGGTAATTCGATATTTCAAACATACGACCCGTGTTTTGATTTCTCAATTGAAGTCAATGAAGCACAACTAGAGCTAATTGTACAGATGATAACAAATATCTGAAAATATAAATGTAATAAATTCGTATTTATCTTATGGCCACGAACAGATTTGAAATGGGTCAACTATTTTTATGTTCAAAAGTTTACAGAAATACATTTCAAAGGTTCTCTGTTTTGTTTTATAGCTTCGTAAACGTGGGACTAGATAACAGATTTCAGTTTGCGATTGCTGGAAAAATTCAGGGCTGCCAATAATCTGATTGGGGTCAAAGATAAATAAAAAAATCCAACTAACAACAATGCCAATGAGCCTAAATTATTGGAGTTGATAATGTCGTTCTACAATTGAATCTGAAGGAGATTTCTCTTGAAGTATTGATACTGCTTTTTTCACGAAGGTTCACTTGAAGAAAACTCTTTTAACTCATACTTGTTTAACGGACTATACTGAGCCATTCTGTTGCCGCGTGGAGATTTCATATTCAGAGCTACATTTGCTAAGGTATACCTCTTTTGTGTGCTTGTGTTATGACTGAATGATATGGTTGGTACCAAAAAAGCAACTCGTCGACATAAACATTGTCTTTAATTCCATTGTCGATAAGATAAGTCGACTTTAGGCAAACACCTTCGGCTTTCGGATGAGTAATCTGACAAATAATTCAGTCGACTCTGATGGACCGTGCTTGGATCACACTTTGAAAGATAATACCCCGACGACCCTTATTAGTTAGTTAGTTATTGAAGACTATTCAGTGCACAGTCATTTAACAAGAAAACTTTTTATTATCACAATTTAAAGAATGGTGAATTAAGTGTGATTTATAGAGAAATGTCATTATCTATGTTCAATAATTGAAACATCTCGAATTCTCTTCAATAAAGAACGTCTGGGAAATGGTTCTTGAAGAATATCGTACTTGCATCTCGAGAGGCGTCTCAATTTTCGATTTGGCACCTATATTATCAAACACCCTATACAAAGTATTTTATGGAATGAGGTTTCAGACTTTATTGAAAGACTGAAAGCAGTCTCATGCAGAACTTCATTATGAACAAACAGAACTGCACTATCTATCGCAAAAGTTAATATAATAAATATATTGATTTGTCAGCCATTCTTTTTTTTACGTTTGGAAATTTAAATTGGGTCAACTATTTTCAGGATATTTTTCGAAAGAGAACATCAAAAGCATTTTGCAAGGTTTTACAGTTATAGAAACATATATTTTATAGTCAAATAGAATTGATTCATGATTCAGTGAACTTTCTAGAAAAATATATCAGGATTTCCACGAACAAAAAGGGAAATATCATTCGCAGAACCGAAAGAAATTTTTTTGTTATAGTTTTGTAACAAATGGTGAAATTACACAAAAATTCAATGTGAAAAAAAACTGATTGGTTTTTATATTTTCAATTTTTATATATTTCCAATTCATTCCATTTCAAGTCTTCACCATAAGATATAAAAAGTTTGAAAACGAGGGAAAATTTTGTTGTTCACATAATTTCATCTACGCCATTGCCAACTACAATGATTTTCCGACAAATTGTACGGTTGCCTCCTATTTCAATTCTAAAATATATTCTATTTCGATTGGAAATAGGTGCAGCCATTTTTTTATCCTAGCGTCATTGTTTTGTTTTCCTGCTCAATTATTTTCAAGCCGTCAATTTCATGGTGTATTAAAAGTGTGCCACATCTAGTCGTCTTATTTATTGTCTGCAACAAAACAGAGGCGTCGTCGTTCTCAAAGAAACTTGTTTCATTTGAGAAGAAGGGCAACTGCTAATGTCATTTTGCCCTGCCGCTCCATTCTAGTACTAATTGATCAAAGCACATGGCCGCCCAGGTTAAAAATCTTTGCAAGGAATTCTAATAATATAATCAAGTAAAATTGTCTCCTGGGGTGCCTGTTTCATGAAAAAATCAAGTAGTTGGTTTCTTACTAGTTCTATGTTTTTTGAGGTGCTCAATCCAAATTTTAACTTTACTACTTCCCACGGTGTTGGACTATTTATTATTGGAGAAATAACTCAGACTATCCTATCGAAGAAAACAACATCAACTAACTGACAATAACTTTTTATTGTCCGGGTTTTCAAGATGATGACATGTATATTCACACACTGGCTTCCAAATTATCTGATATAAATTTTAAGAAGTGAAATGTTGAGATGACTGGTCTGGGAGCTGCCACTGGATACTATCTGTTGATATCGAAATATCTCTCAAGAGAGAATTCCTCATCATCTGTGGAACAATGTAAAAGAAAATATCTAATATTTCCACAGTGGTAAATTTTTTGCACTAGTTTGTTGAAGGTGGTTAATTCACAATATGTACGACACTGAAACTATGCACTGATTATATTAATATAAAGCGTGCTATCTTGATTCCTGATCTCATTCACTTCATTAGAATTATTCATTGTCTCGAAAAATTCGAGGCGATCGCTGAAAACAATCTTCTACTAATAAGACATTGATTGCACATTGCGGGTACATGCTTCATGTTTACTCTGCAATTATCCTAGTTAATGAGAAGGCCGTTGGTGAGTAAATATGATTATGTTAATTGTTGGATTTTAGATTAATCAAGAAGTCAAAGGTCCTGCAACACCTGTATTTCTTGAATTCATTCTTCTAAGAACCAATGGTGAATCAACGGAGATAGTTTCAGTTTTCTGGAAGAGATATGTTGTGCTTGATATGCATTGAGTAGCTTAGCGTTCTTGTTGAGAAAAAAACAAAAAAAAATCAGAAATACTACTTTGTATTTTCCTTTATCTTAGAATCAGGCGAGCTCCTAGTAATTATCTCAGAAACACAAAATCTATACAAAGTAATAGTACTTGCACTTCACTGCTCTGCACCTTTTTGGAACCTTTGGCGTAGTAATAATATATAATAATATACTGGAGTTTTATCCCATTACCAAGCCGCTATTTTTAATACCCCGACATGTATTTCAATCACCAAGTGAGTATCTTCAAGTCTACATACAGAGTTGTCATTATTTATAGTATAGTGATCAATCTCATGTATGTAGATTAAGTTTAATCTTTCCTCTTGAAGATGATCACTTGGTGATTGAAACTCCAGTATAATCAAAGTAATAGTGGTTTGTGAAAGAATTGTTTTCGACTGTATTAGTCCGTCAAAATCCAAAATCACTTGCTAGACAATAAGAACAATCAGTTTATGTTTTTAAAGCTTGGGTCGTCTTCGCCTTGCTTCTGTTAATTGCATCTCAATATGGGCCTTTTTTTCAATCAAAATTACAGGATCTTCCTTTCCACGTGAACCAGAACAAAAAAAGACCTTTGCTATCCAAACATATTTCCACAACGCGGAAAGTATGAGGCAAATATGTATAGCAAAAAAAACGTATTCCCTGGCTAATTCATCGAACAAGAAAATATAGAAGGTGAACCAAGTTTACCAAGTTTATTTTTCCACATTGCGAGAACCATAAAGTCACCCTGTTACAAGGGATATTGAAGTATCTCTGACTGTTCAATAACGCCCTCTACAGGATGAAATACAACGATATGAAATATTCCCACCAGGGCCGAACCTAGCAGGTGTGCAGCGCTAGCACCGCAAGCGGGCACGACGAAAATAAATAAGGGGCGGCCACAGGCCGCCTATACTTTACGGTCCGGCACACTGGATTTGCCAGAAATGGGCTGAGTTTCAGTTTTTTAAGTAGAAAATCTTGTACATTTTTACATTTTTGAAATCTAGAGTAAATTCTGAATATTAGCTTAACTTGTCATTTTTGTTTTAGTTTTGATGATTTTTCATGAGGAATGGCTCGGTGGTAAGAGGTTTGGGTAAAAGGCCAGATGGCTAAGTTGTTAAAAGCGCTGATCTTTTCAATCACTCTGGCTGCCTGTCGCATCAGGTTCAAACCGTAGCAAATTTTTCTGAGGGTCCGAGAAAGTGGTACGGTAACATACAATGGGCCAGTGGGCCTCCATGTCATCGAGACAGCCCAATCGGTGGACGAGACCACCACGCGCGAGGTAGAGTGTTTAGTGGGTATACCTGAGGTGCAATTCAATTTCCCATAGCTAAGTTTGAGAATTTTTACTGGAGAGTATCAAATAAATGGAATAGTAAAATCGACAATGACCCATCTCTCCAAATATTTCCACCATCTGGAAAATATGAGGCAAAAATCTGACAGAAAACAACTACTTCCCTGGCTGATATCACGACAGACATTGAATTATATCTGACAGATATTTGTGCAACGTTCTTCCAAGAAGACTCAGTTGCAATTGCTTATTATAATTATACAGCAAAAAATACCCTTCATTTGGCTGGGGAAGACCGCCCGCAGACGCGTTTCGCGGTTCTTGCCGCTCGTCAGTGACTGGGTGGGTCGGAAAACATTAAAGTCGTCCTGCCCAAGCCCAATGAATTATAATCCACTGTATAACTAATAATTCCTCACAAATGAAGCAATTGCAACTGAGTCTTCTTGGAAGAACGTTGCACAAATATCTGACAGATCTAATTAAATGTCCGTCGAGGTATCAGCCAGGGAAGTAGTTATTTTCTCTTATTTTCCACATGGTGGAAATATTTGGAGAGAAGGGTACTTCGACATTGTGGATTTCACTATTTCATTTATTCCCATAACTAGTCTTAAAAAGACTCAGCTGAGGAATAAACTAATTTTCGACAGAGAAGGTGGTCTTTCTTGCCTAGGCTCATTTTTGTTATGTCGGAAAGAAAACAAACTTTCAGTTCGTCCTTCATTAATATAATATGATGGACATTTTCATTAAGTAGGTATTTTTTCAGATATTCAATCTAGGTCAATTCGTCTGAAATCTCAATTATCACTAATTATTTGGAGCCTTGTTAAATGACTAGTGGTATTAAGACAAATAATCATTGGCCATAAATACCAAGAATTGATCAGCGAATTGAACTAAGTTATTTGGGACTATTGTTGATTCTAATGAAGATTGTAAGGCTTTGTCGGTGGAAAGAGCTAATAATAGAAGTGATGAAATCAAAAGTGTTACATAAATAGCGACCACAAAAAAATTTACTTCATCTACATATTTTTCATATGTTCTTTTTTCAACACCAATTTATTTAACAATAAACTTAACTAGAAACATTTGCCAATTATCTAGACACATTTCCTATCGTATAAGAATGAAGGGACTAACTATAAACATAAAATAACAAATATTATAGGTATATTTTTGTGTCGTCTGTGATTTCTCTTTGAATACCTAAACCACAAACCACAGAATTTTTATAAAAAATACGGTCACATTAAACATCGAGAATATGTCATTTCCAAAAAACTCGTTCTATTCAACGGTCATATCATGTACGGTTTTTCCATTTTGCTCAAAATCTCCTAACATGATTAAGGCGAGTTTTGGAATAAACCTCCATAACCTCCATATACAGAGTGACCCATTTGAAAGCGGACCACCTCTCTAAAACTGTTATATATTATCCTTTTCAGAAGTTTTTTTTTTTCAATCGATAGAGCATTAATAGTTCCATTTGAGAGCCATAAATTCGAAACTAGAACTTTTGATGCTCTATCTATTGACGAAAAAAACTTCTGAATCGGATAAAAAAAACAGTTTTAGAGAGGTGGCTGTATACAATCTTTTACTTATATTGTAATTTAGTCAACAGTAAAAAACCAAGAGCTCTTTTTTTATTGGATAAATTTCTTTCCTCAACGAAATAATTTTGCCAATCAGTGATTTCACGAGAAAAAATGACATGAAAAAATTATATATTATTGTCTAATGCCATTTTTTCGTGTAAAATTACTGGTGGAAAAATTTTCAGTTAAAACAAATTTACCCCATAAAAGAAAAGTTCGAGTGTTTTTTGGCAAGATAAATCAACGACAATACATAAATACACCACAAAATATTTACCTTCAGTAAAACAGTTGTTTGACGGGACAGTTGATAACACAGTTTTAATAATCCTTCTTGCGATTTGTTCAGATGAAACTTTCCTAAAACGATTCACATCTTGTCAATAATACTGAACAATAATTGCTGTCATGACAGAAATTGAAGGGACGGGCCGCTTACTAGATGAAGTCTGGTTTTGAGGAAGAGGCATTTTTATCGATGTCAAAATGTCTTACACGTCAAATTTAAATGGGGTTCTTTCTACAGGAGTTGATTCTTCAACAAAAAATTTGTTCTTTGGTTGCAGCGTTATCGTAGGGTTTGTTATTCAACTACCGCAACCATTTTTTAAACAACTACTTTACAGAAAGGTATACATTGCCATCATGCCATCTGTGATTGAATAGCAGAACTAAAGTTGCAACTTTGGCTGTTCACTGTTTGTTCATGAAAGAAAGCATTCCCATTGAACTCTGCACTTTGTCGGAGATGTGAAATAAAATTTGTGATGTAGAAATTAACCAGCAGATGGTGAGCCAATTTGATTCTTGGACAAAAATGTCTAATTTCATTAGAGGAATAATAAATCCACTATTATAAGTTCTGTATTTTGTTCAAGGCAATATTAGTTGAAAATTAAACTCATTTGCTTCGAAGAAATATGCCTGATATAATCAAATTCCAAAATGAAAGAATTTCGACTTCCGTCCGGTTTGGAACAAGAGAAGTGATGTTTGTAAATGGAGAGCTAAAGTTTCTGTCTGTCTGTCAGAATAGTTTTTTTTTCGACTAATAATAATAATATTCATTTCCAGAAGTTACATGTACATTGTTTCAGTTTCATACTACTGAAATGAAAGTTAAAAGTATCGGGAAATCCACAAGAATGATTTTTTTCAGGAATGACTCTTTTGTTCCTGAAAATATCATTATGTGACTGAATGAGAAAACACTAAATATTGAAAAAATCGACTTTCAAGCACGTTATTCTCGAAAAGGGTGCATTTTTGTCTATCATCGTCTACAACAATTTTCCGAGTGTTTTCCCGGCTTATCACCCTCGAAATTTAGATTCAGCGGATCAAAATGCATAAGAAAAACTTGGTTGATCCCGTCGCACTCTTCGGCCACGGAACCGCCCTCCCTGCCACCGCAGACTACTTTGTTTTCCTCCGCGGAGGGAGTTTTTAACAATGGTCTTGGGAGCGTTCTTCCACCTCTAGGTTAGTCTCTCCGGTATCCAGATGATTTTTGTTGTTGTTGAAATTGTTATTTCCGGCTGCCCCTTACGAGCAACTCTCAGAATTCTTCGAGAGACTTGTGCGAGCTAGGGAAGATGCAGCCCTTACCTTTTAACGTGTGATGCCATGCACGTAG
Source organism: Chrysolina haemoptera (assembly GCA_958298965.1). Lineage (NCBI taxonomy): Eukaryota > Metazoa > Arthropoda > Insecta > Coleoptera > Chrysomelidae > Chrysolina > Chrysolina haemoptera. The sequence continues at coordinate 31,913,391 of OY282589.1, read as the reverse complement.
GATGTTCTCGTCTACGAGCTGGAGATATCATGTCGATATACCTCGCATCGTCCTTTTTTTGAGATGAACCGCGTTCCCAAACTCCGTGCGTGTAGTCTTACACCCCCCTTAAGGACTGCTGTATAGATCCTTTTCTCCGGAGGCATATAGTTTAAGGTGATCCATGTAAAATAATTGGGTGACATTGTTTATAGGGTTACCGCCGTTGTAACTATGGTGTTTCTGAGTGCAATGGACGTTGGCAATAGTGGAATGCAGAAATAAAGAAGAGGGCTGAGGGAATTTTCCTGAAATACGCCCCTTCTTCAGAGCCATCGGCGATAGTGATATGCAGAAAAGAAGAGGGTTGAGGAAATCTTGAAATATGACCCTTCTACAGATCACTTTTTCTGTTCGGACTCTGACTTGACCAGATATTTTGATAAAGCGAATTCTCCAGAACGGCATCAGTTGTTCCCATGCACCTCCCTATCCAATCGGGAACCGCGAGCTCTCTGAGCAAGTGCAAGATGAGCTCATGCGAATCTGTAACAAATGCCTTGCGGTAGTCGATCCAGGCCATCGAAAGTTTACGCTTATACTGCATGGAGTCCTGCGTGACACATCTATCGATGAACAGGTTCTTGTTGCAGCCAGTGACCCCCTTCTTTGACACTTTTTAACAAGCTTATATTACTCATATATTCGTTCATACACCGGGTCAACCGCGGAGAGTAAACATTTCATAAGATGCATCCAAGCATGTAAGCGGTCTATAGCTGTTTTTATCATATAAATCTCTGTTTTTGGGAATGAACACGGTTCGCCCGCCCTTCGACAAACCAATCCGGAATCTGCTACTCCCCATTTAGCCATGAGTTGAAAACTCTTTCTAGATGTGGAGGGTGCCTGGAATTTTTTTCCACCAATAGTTATTCAACCCATCAGAGCCTGGACCGGCAAAGTTTTTCGAGCCTTCAAGTGGCTGTCGAACTTCTTTCGTGGTTATCGGGTTGCGCAGATTATTGTTCTCAGGCTGAGGAAGCCTGCTGCAGAAAGCTTCGAACTGCGCTAGGCTGGAGTATCCACTGCAAGTAGATGTTTTTTCAAAGATATTATTATTATTACCCATTATTTTTGAGATTATAAAAACATCAAAAAATGAATTGTCACCCAAGTAGCAAAATTTGTTTAATAAGAGTTTTATAAACTGCTATACAATATATCTAATAAAACTACGAATATCCTATAACGTCTTTTAAAGCTCTAGTACAGTACGTAAACAACCAAAAAAGGCCCAAATTATAAAATATTTTGGTTCTATAACATATTATAGCTTATAACTGATTATATCTTCTCAATAAAATGTCCTTAAGTAATAGTTAAAAAACTATTTTATAAGTATGTCTTTCAGATTATTTATACAGCCTGTCCAAATATGCGGTTTACAATCATAATAAGTATATTTCTTAGGGTAGAGTAGTTTACAGTACAGTAAGAATAGTAAGTTCACCGAATTGGTTGTCATAATTCGAAAAGATGAAAGTAAAACGGCCGCAATTTGTTTCGCACCAAGAATTTTCCTGCGCAGCGAATTTTTCTGGTTTCTATTAAAAAATAGAAGTGCCCTGAATTAGTTATAAATTGGCCAATCTGAAAAAAATATTTATTTTTAATCAGAAGTACCTGTCTAATGATCGATTAATGTAACAAATAGAATATAATAGCCTATATCTCTATAAAACGTACATAATTGTGTGAAATATATATTTTTATGCTCGAAAATATTTTTCGTGAACAATGGCGGCCACTTGGAAATGCTCAATTCCGCAAATAAATATGGCGTTCATAGTTATACAATAATTATGTGTCAATAAAAACGCTAAACAAAATTTTATAAAAACTATAGAACCTTATGATTTTATAGAGTTGTTTCGAATGGCATTAAAAAACAACTTTTCAAAATCAAATTTTCTCATTTCAGAGATCATATTGTTTTTTGAGCCTGCTTTAGGGGTGATCATGATACATGATATATTTCCATAGCCTTCGGCTTTGTTGATTTCTTGTCATATCATAGCTTACATGAACTCCAAATCAAAGTTTAATGTAAAACTTTCATTTTATAAAGCTAGTCTCTTCGTTCTAAAAAATTGTTTTATAAATCAGCTTGTACAGCGTTTATACAGCTTGTATATAACTGTTACAAAACAGTTTTTATGCATAAATTAAAGGTGTTAAACAGAAACAATATAATCATTACAAAGCACTTGAAACACTCTTTTAAAACGGTTTCAAAGCGGTCTTATAATGCGTTTATAAACTATCTGAAGCCAAAACCTAGCTTCAATTTTACAATTCGAGTTGAACAATTATACGACAATATATGAAAACGCTTTTCTACAAACACAAAAATGTCGCAGTCAAACTCACTAAGTGAGTCCCTAATTCGGCATTATGAGATACTCATAAATATTTCAGTTTCAAAAAGCAGTCATTCTGCTACTAGGATAGGAAATAATAACCGAATATCTAATTTGAATTTGAACGTTAAAAATTTTGTAATACGGAAATTTGGTAACAATTCAGTTCTATAATTTTTTTTTATAAGAATGCATCCTTGGGCACTTGAACAGTTATCATAAAAATATTTTACATAGTATTTATGGCGCACACATTGTAACGATTTCGTTTCAAATACTACTAGTTTGTTCTTTAAACTGTTTATAACCGATCGAGCGACATCCTTATAGGTAAATTATAAAACAATGTTATACTTGTTTTATAAAGCAATTGTCTTTGTCCTAAAAAACTGTTTCATTCATCACCTTCTAAAGCTCTTATACAGCTGGTATATAACTATTACAAATCGGTTTTTAACGCAGAATTAAAAGATGTTATACAGAAAAAAGCAGCTAAAACACTCTTTCAAAATAGTTTTAAAGCCAAAACCAAGCTTCAGTTTTATAATGTGAATTGTATAAACGATTATACGACAATGTTATAGAAACGTTTTTCTACAAACACAAAAATGTCACAGTCAAACTCCTTAATTCGGCATTATGATATAGCTATAAAATATTTCAGTTCCATAAAGCAATTATTTTGCTACTTGGTCATTTCATAGTAGGAATAGTATGTACGATAATCACGTGGCATAATAAAAATTAGCAGGCAATATATCATCAAGGGTTATCAAAAGTCGGGACCACGCACCCGGGTCTCGCCGGCAAAGGGACATGAATAAGCAAATAGCACGTGATAATTCAGGCGACTGTAGGTGTGGGGGGTCGGGCCGAGGATGATATTAAAAGTCACGGGTATGAAAGAGCCGTTTTATTGCGTTTTCTCCGGCTCCCTAGCAGCGCATATTACACTGTTTGAACGTTTATTAGTTTGGGGGTGACCACTTGCCTATGATTAAAGCCGAGATCGGAATTTTAATACACGTCATCCGGAATTAATGTCTCGAAGGCCTCTGTGTGCACTTTCACATAATAAAGTTTGATTTTCATCGGGATTCGCCACGCCTGACCGATGATTGTGTCATTAATTCTTGCGATTTCGTCGAGTTTTTTTAACGGTTAATGCGGTTTTATGACGTTACGGCTGCAGATTTTTTTTGGTATTTATTCCCGATGTTGGGTTTCTCATTAGGCACGTAATCTCTCAGGGCAAGATGCAAACAGATATCGCTGACGTCAAGTTTTTATTATACGAATAAAATTGATTTATGTTGCGGCTGCGGCATGAGAGTTATGATAATTGATTCCGAACAATTGATTTTTGTATACCCACCTACTAGTTAGGGAGCCGCCAGTGAAAAAACGCGCCGAGCAGTACTTACCTCGAACATACCAAATCCAAAATATTTTGGATTTTGAGTAGGGCCCAGCCGAGAAACAAGGGAAATATTTTGATAAATTTTAGCCGTCTTCTATATACCTTCTGTTGAGGTATGTTGTTCAGAAAGTGATCAGTTATCATCTGACAAAGCGGAAGGATATTTGATTGGGGCCGGAGCTGGAAAAATTTTTGAAAATTTTCCTTCAAAATATGTCTCAGGTCAAAAATCAGCCGGTCTCCTATATTATCACTTTTTCGTTTATTAGTTTCATTTTGGCCCGTAGATAGCCAAAATCGAGGTGGAAGGAATTTTCAGCAGGGCTGGGTCACAGGTTGGGGGGGGGGGTGGCAAAAGGGGACACTCGAAAAACTCGCGGGTCCGGCTATGTTCAATAATTGGAAAAACATACTTGGAATGATGATTAAGCTCTGAACTTTTAGGTGGCCCTTCTTCAGAAACCAAGAAAAGCTACACCCCAAGGGAAGGAGTTTTCGTCCAGTTTTCACCCCCTACCACCCCTTTCAATTATAGACCTTTTATGACTATTTCCTCAACCGAAGAAAAATATAAAAAATTCTCGGTGTGTAAGTGCATATATGGATACCCAAACAATTACTCAGTAATCAAAGAGTTTGATTTCCACCTCTCACATAAGGCGGTGGGGAGTGGTGCTCTGTTAATGTTAATGTAGAAAAAGGTTTTTTCCGACACAAAAGTCGCGTTTTCGAAAGATGGATATTTGATGAGATTGAATTCAAGTTCATTCAACGTGAGAACACCCCTCCGCCGTGTAGTGGACAAGAAATTCTAAATGAAAATTCGTTTTTTTGTCAAACATGAAATATTATTCAAAATATTCTCAACAGCAGGTACAGAAAAATTGTGGAAAGTGGGATATAATTTTCATGTTTCATTCACCATCCCCTATTTCATCTGCCTCATCATACAAGCTATCATCAAATCCAAATATTTCTTCTCTAGCTACAATTTCGCAGGAATCTTGATCTCCATCAGTAATCCCCCCCCCCACCCACTTATGAGAGGGGTGGAAATCAAACTCTTTGATTACTATTAAGTATTTGTTTGGGTATCCATATGCACTTTTACACAGAGGAATTGGTCATAAAAAGGGCAATAATTGAAAACGGTGGTAGGGGTGAAATCTGTACGAAAACTCCTTCCCTTGGGGGGTTGGTTTTCTTGATCCTTGAAGAAGTGCCACCTAAAGTTTCAGAGATTATTCATCATTCCAAGTCCATTTTACCAATTTTTGATCAGCCGGTCCCGCGAGTTTTTCGAGTGCTCCCTTCCCCTTTGACCCGGCCTTGCTAAAAATTCCTTCCACCTCGATTTTAGCTGTCTAAGGGCCAAAATGAAACTAATGAACTAAATAGTAAGAATATAGGAGACCGGCTTATTTTTGACCTGAGACATTTTCGGGAGGAAAATTTTCAAAAACTTTTTTCCAGCCCCGGCCCCAACCAAATTTCCTTCCTTTTTGTCAGATGATAACTGATCATTTTTTGAACAACATATCTCAGCGGAAGGAATATAGAAGACGGCTAAAATGATTCTGGATGTTTTGCCTTGTTTCTCGGCTGGGCCCTACTCAAAATAAAAAATATTTTTTATTTAATATCTTAGAGGTAAGTACTTCTATTCCAACGGATTCATGAAGAACGCAAATCAGTTCTTGAAGAAACTTTGCGAATAATCTGACAGATTCAATGCTATTATTCGTAGGGAAAAGTATACAATGAGCATGAAATAGCATACATTTCCCACGAGTAGGTATATGGAATTTTGTAGCACGAGCGTAGGTCATTCCATGCAAATTGTACACTATACTTTTTCTACGACCATCTGAATCATTAATTTGGGATTTGAACCCTCACCCCCACTATCCGAAATCCGAATGATCGCTCACTCTGCACTCGCTGCTACGAGCTCACATGATAATATGATGAAATTAACGACTATAGAAACTTCCTGCCAACTATTCGAAAATATAGAATTCGATTTTCATAATTCTTAAAATTAGCGGTGTCAATGTCAAATCATCCTCACTACTACTACTCTTTTTCGAATACTTATTTTTTTTATCGAATTTTGTAAATCTGATGTGAAATGTCAAATTATTAGAACGTTAACAAACTTGATTTGATCTCATAATATTTAAATTCATAAAAATGACAGTCTAGTAAGTACTTCATGAAAGTCGTGGAAAAAGAAATATCGTGTACTGAAATGATCACATTAGAGTACAGCTTGCGATGGAGAAATGAAAAAGTGTTTACCATCGGCCTTCTTCCTTGATCGATAAAGAGCATAAAATGGGCATATTTCCATGTGGTCGTAAAAAAGCACTTTTTTCTAGTATTTTGAATTCTGGATCCGTTACGATACTCAGGTTAAAAAATCCCACGAATAGTCTACTTTTAATTGTAATTTTCAAGTTTCGGTGGATACTATTGCCATTCACAAAAACTGGAAACAACTTATATACCTTGAACGTTAAGACAAGTATGCACGTCAACATGTATGAGAATTCTCCCTATATTTTTTCACTCAATGAAAATTTTATAACCTCATAACATAATTCGAAATTATTTTAAGTTCAGTTCTTGGAGATCCTCAAGAACTCAATTCACATAAAATCGCCAATAAAAATGTATCTGCAAATAAAGAGCGACCACCGAGAGGAGAGAACAAATCACCGGACCATCGAATTTTTTAGATGAGGAACTTATTCTCTAAACGAATTCTGGTCGACAGAGAAGACACACTTAACAAATTTTACAGTACTATAATAATTAGGCAATAAGCACGGATTCGAAAATTCACACAACGACAACGAGTAGAATGTAAGGGATGCGATTCATACTCTACCAAATGGCAATTTCTTGCAAGTTGCATACAATACTTTTGCTACGACAACCTACTATTCACGTGGAATGGTGAATACTTATATTTTTATTTGTTGAAGTAAAGAAGAACATAAAACTATATTGCGGTGTTTTCATTAAAGTAAATAATCATGTAACCAAAATTTACAGCAATAATGCTCAAGGGAACTGGAGCAGTAATAAGACAGGACCTGACGAGTTCAAGAGTCAAACTTTTAGCCAAAGCTACTGAAAAATATATTATAAAAAATGTATGGACAGATTTAGGAAATATTTATATTAATACTGAGGGTAAAATTATTATTATTACATCTGAAGAATATTTCAATAAACTGCTGAAATGACGATTTATTATGTATATGTGTGAGTATATATAGTTTAATTTTTGCTTTGGAAAATTTGGAGTTTGGAGTACATTACGTATGTAAACCTCTTCTTGTACATATATTAACCTATTTGCATATGCTAGAAGTACTAAATGATCTGGATAATTTAACAAATAGCTATCATAATTTGCAAGATTACTTATGTGGAGGCAAAATCGGAAGAGTTGGTGATATAAGAGTTGTTCATTTCAATATTCGTATAGTATAAAAGAAAATATTGAGATGAGTTACATCTATATTTATAAGAAGATCTGGACAAATTGGACATAATCATGCTATCAGAAGCATGGAAAGTAATTCCTACATATACCCACGATATACAGGGTGAGTCTAAGGGTAGCAATGTTTTTAGTGATTTGTAAAAAATTGAGCGGTGGAATTCCATTCATTTCCAGATATTTTGAAGAACACTAAGATCAAATTCAATTGATGATGTTAGCATCTCCTGAATCAGACTGCCATATTTTATAGAAGATGTTTATTTCTCATGAATCCGTCCTGCTTGTTGATATATTCAAATGCCTGGAATTCCGGATAACTTGGTGATAAACTCGATCGTTTATGATAAGAGTTCACTCTGTAGATGCGCAAAATATACAGGGTCTATCAAAAATAATTGCCTTTTCATGAATAACATGAATTTCAAAACCCCAACTACTTAAGAGAAATCATCAGGAAATACCAGTAATTTTGATAGGCCTTGTATATTTAATGCATCTGCAGAGTATAGTATTACCATAAACGATGTAGTTTGTTACTTTGTTACTATGTTATTCGGAATTCCAGGCATTTTAAATATACCAACGAGCAGGACGGGTTCATGAGAAATAAAACATCTTGTATAATATATGGCAGTCTCATTCAGGAGATGCTAACATCATCAAATGAATTTAATCTCAGTATCTTTCAAAATATCTGGAAATGAATGGAATTCCATCACTCAATGTTTTACAAATCACTAAAAAAATTACTAGCCTTGGACTCACCCTGTAAATCATGAGTATGTGCAGGAATTACTATATCCTATAGTGGATTTTTATTGGCCATATAAATAATCGATGTATGATTGATTTGGTTTATATATTCGAAGAAATGGCTGCACAATGGCCATTTGAAATTTTGGAAAAGTCGACTTTAACACCCTGTATGACCTAAACCGTTGAATTTAGAGCGTTTGCGCAATGGAGACATTTGATCAACATCACGAGTTCTACAATATATTAAAATTTCGAGCAAATTTACCGAAAGCCATTTTCTTATTGAAACGGTGCGAGGTCCTTTCCCATCCCATCTTTTTTCCGACGTAGAATTTCTATGAATCATTTTGAATTAGGGAAAAATAACGAAATGAATGACAACTTTCTCTGGAGCCCAAATTAACTAGAAGGCGAATGGTCTGCAAAAAATGAATGTGTTGGAAAGTCATCAGTAAAATTCATATTTAGCCGATATTCATCATTATTTTATGTGTGCATGAAATAAAAAAGGTATGGATTTTGCAAACTGAAAAAAAGGACGTGTTTATTTGGTACCTTTATAGGTCTTCGCTGGCATGTCGAAAAGAAGAACGAGTGCAAGTTCCCCTCCTATTTCGCGTTTTATATGCAAATCGCCGCAGCACTTCGGATGCCTTTTATACACGTTATAACCAAAAGCTAAAAGCGGCGGGAATGCTAGATAATTCTCTACAAAATTAGTGTATTGGACATTTTGGGAATTGTTTCGACAAGCCCACCCAAAGCGTTCGGATCTTCGTTATCTTTATTACTCGTAAGAAACCTTCTGAAACAGATAAATTTAATATACGGGGTACTCTTCCGATTTTAATTTGGTCACCGCTCTCGCCGCCACAGCCGACCTTTTCGGTTTTACGGCCACCAAATATCGATGAGCTTTCGAAGCGCTAACGAGCTTTCTAATGTGATAAGCGATCTTGATGGCGAGTCGCTATCTCACCGGCGAACTACCTGATACTACTTTTCAGTTGTTATTGCTTGTTAAAAACTAGAACAAACAATTTATTGGGGTTAGTGTTGGTGAAGACCCCCCTGACGATGTGGTTGTGGTAGCATGATGGCGAGCGCCCGTAAAGGACGTTTTCCAAATTCTAAAGAATTTTGGCTTCATAATTCTTAGCATAAAGTCGTAGTTATGTAGGTATGCAATGATCGAATAATTAAATTATCAAATATTGTGATCAAATAATGTGCTTTCGATATTAGGTTTGTTCTGGTTTCAAGAAATACAGGCTCTAAGACATCAGGATTATACACAGGTTATAAAAATTTTGCGAAAGCTAACATGAACTACTCTTCACGCCAACTGCGTCTCAAAACGGATATTTCTCAAAAACATAACAAACATAATCAAAAATCAATTTCACTCGAAATTAGACCCCTTTTAGAGAAAAGTTCATTCAAAAGAGAGATGAAATGAAAATATAACTTTGATGAGCAGTAAAATATTTCATAATTGGTAACATCCTGGTGTAAGAAAAATTGAGATATGTCTTACATTTATAGACAATTTGGAAAGAAAAAACAAATATTGGATGGATATTTCCATATAAGAGAATACCAGAGCAATGATACAATATATTACAAATGTGGAGTACATCATGTAGAGGAAGTAAGGACACAGGGAGAGCTCTTCGATAAATAAAAGAGTTGCACCCCACATCAAAAAAATACCAGGAGCAATAAATACTCTCGCATGCTTCCAGCGAGTTGACTGAGAAGGCTTCTGCTCTCCTAGGTTCAGTAGAGAGCATGAAAATTGAAAAGAACGAAACGAAATGTTTTCCCTTCACTTCCTCAATTCATTGTCAGAATTGATTAATCCAGAAGAATACAAGGTCGCTGATAACGGATACTGTTTTTTACATATGATTCTGAAAATACTCAAGACCGAATTTCAAATATTGATGGAATCATTGATATGATTGATGAGACACAATATGCATTTATATTCATTTTGCCAAGTAAATTGGAAAAAATGTATATGAGAATGCTACATATAATAACAAATATGAATATATACCTATATATAATATAAATGAAGACTATCCATAGCAAAGTCAAGGACAAAGTACCTTCAACTTCCCAAATAAATGTAGTTTACAGTCAAATCTGTGATTCAACTAGACTGAAGAATAGATGATGAACTAGGATGCTGGATACTAGATAGAAGGGGAATTTAAGTGCTTTTAATTTATGGATATTCTTGCCAGAAGCGTAGGAACTACATATCATATATGTATTTCGACGAGGTCTTCATATAATCAAGGTTGAACTTCACTCAAGGTAAGTTCGTTAGATCTTATGTTTCTCCTTAACAAAATTAGTCTAGCAAAATTATCTGAAATTTATTAATAAACAGCACTTCGTTTAATCCAATTTCCATCACATACACACCTGCAGAATACTTGTTTGGGGATGAAACGACGCGTTTTATTTGATCACCCACCCGAACTCGACTGATGCAGGGGTTACTGACGAAACTAATAACACATATCTATTTGTCAAATATATTAGTATCGGGGTGATGGGTGCACATTGTAGAGGGCTCGTGTATTATCTGGTGCTTCACCCTAATCTCATATAAATTGCAATGATAGCCCTCGCCGCATCAGATCTCACCCCGAGGCATTGGCGTTCGTGAAACACTATTCATTCTTGTTCAAATAACGAAAACACGGGATAACACCAAGTTCGACAGTTTTCTTAAGGATGCTTAGGATACTTTTCAAATTCCCTTTCTAGAGAGTGAATTTACCTTATTCAAAATCTCTTGAAATACTTCAAAAACTGATCTAAGATTTTCAAAAATCAATTGAAACTCATCCATGGTGAATAATATTAAAACTCGTTGAGGAATAGTTTTCTACTATAGGAATAAATTGATATTCGGAATGTTTAGTGTGAATACACTGATAAAAGAGTCCTCTTAAAATAAGGTCAAACGAAATTAAATCAAGATCGCCATGATCTTGTTGATGTCCAAATGAATGTTGTCTTAAATAGAGTCAGTAATGTCCTCAATTAGAAGAATAATGCTTTATCGCAAGATAATATAATTCATGTATTTATTAAGCATGTTTAATTCAAATTCACAATTATTTCGTATTCTCTTGAGATGAAATGCTTTATTTTTGTGCCAAGGATTTAATAAGCTTCTGTTCAAAGACTTTCAAGTACTTTCAAGAGGTGAATTGTATCTTTATTCTTCGAAAGTTACATGGTCCTTCGAGCCGGATGATACGGACAGTAAAAACTGCTCTCAAGATATCTTTGAAGTCGATGAATCCCAGAGAGGAGATTCTGCATACATTGTTGTTGGAAATCGAATATATTATTAACTCGAGGCCACTCACTAATATTTCTGTTGATCCAATGGAAAGGTAAGCGATCACACCGAATCATTTCTTATTGTTGCGTCCTGGAGGAGTATTATCTTGTGCTATCAACGAAAAAGTTACGAGGAAACAATGGAGAATTGCCCAATCTTTAGCTGATTCTTTTTGGAAACGGTGGATTCGAGAGTACAGACCCACGTTGATCCAGCGATCAAAATGGCATTCTAAAGGTGATGCGGTCAAAATCAATGATGTGGTTTTAATCGTGGATAAGAAATCGCCAAGAAATTTGTGGCAGCTTGGAAGAATAGAGCAAGTGTATCCTGGGAAAGATAATGTAATTCGAGTAGTCGAGATCAGAACAAATCGAGGTTTATATACCAGACCTGTTACGAAGATTTGCGTACTACCTACATCTGGGGAATAATTATTGGGTGAAAGTTGTTTTCTGTTATAATTTTTTTGTAACATTAGTCGGAAACATAAAATTTTCTACAATCACTTTTTTATAATGTATTCAAAGGTGGTTTCTAATTCAAGCATGGGACGTTTCGGTTTTTCGATATCATCATCAATTCAATAATTGTTTCTTAATTCCACACCATCGTCAACTTAAGCTTCAAATGATATAATTGTGACACAATAATTTAGCTGTATCTTTTATAGTTTCCGGCGAGATCCCAAAGGTGCAGAAAACCACAAATATAAAAATTGTTAGTGAAATAGATTGGTCTTTTGCTATTCCTTAGACACAAAGAAAGTCCTGTAAAAAAAGTATTAAGCTGTGAAATTTTTCCGACCATTGTATAATGGGAACAGGTCGGAAACCATTTCACTTTTTATTATTTTTCATCAAAGAAACGAAATCTATTTCATGATCAGTTCTCAGTTCACACACTGAATCACAAATAACATGTAGGTGGTTCATACTGAAACCAATCAATATTCAACTGCCCATGCACTTTCTGAATGATTTGCAGCACCCCCAATATAGGCAATATATGATGAGCACGCTTCTGATTTTATCGAATCTTCCCCTATGAAAAATATCAAAGACAAGCATATTGACTATCAAGTGTGCGTGTAATTTTGATAGCCACTTTGAAATGGATGCTCCCAAGTCCTCTGTTAACTTCTTGAAAGCTAATAAATTGTTTGTTTTCTCATTTTTCATTCATGGTGCTTTTTCATACTTGAACGAATGCGGAAGGCTAATCGTTACTTGTTCGCTCTTTAGATTCCTTTGAAACAATAAGGCATTAGTACTCAATTTAACAACTTGCAATAACATTTTTGTTTGTATTGAAAATATTACTATATATACAGTGTCTGCCAAAGAATTGGCATCATAAGGGATATACTTCTATCTACAATTTATTTTGAATTTCAACTTGGGCGGTGAGTGCTTTAAAAAAAATTGAAAATGACTCACTCCGATGGAGTTAAGTGGCAAAATGCCACTGTCAAAAGTAATTTTTTCGCAAAACAAACGCCTTGAATGGGCTTATTGCTACTTTTAGTTTGTGCCATTTTTTGGATAACTAAAATATTTCTGTAATGTAAAAAAAATTTGAAAAAAAGTGCACTTTTCAACGATTGTTGCTAGGCGACAGATGTGGAATTTCTGCATATTAACAAAATCTCAACAAAGCGATATCGAATAATTACCAGGAACAAACCTGCGCGTACACAATTTGTTTGAAAATAAAAACCCAGGTAGTGCGTGCAAAAACAACTTGAATATGTTAATGTAATAACAATTGACTGTTGCCCGCCTTCAACAACTGGAATTCTCGTTACAATCTAGCATCAGATCGAGCTACCTCTAATCTTGAATCAGTTTTTTCAACAGAGAGATTGAAAGCCTTCATAGAAGTTGAATAATGATTCTTTGTCAGCGGCAGAAGCCGCCAATAAAAATATGGACACGTCCGACGCGCGAACCATTACTTTTATATATTTTAAAGGTTTACCGAAATAATTGACACAAAAGATCGATAGCAATAAATAAAATGTGATTAGTGGACAGGCTGTAAGGCAGGTGAATGTCACATAGTTCTGTTGTCGTCGGCCGTGGGGTCAGTTGAACTCCGAAGCAGGGTTGCCACCTGCCACATAAAACCGCCAGCAAAAATACTTCCGAAAGTTCTAGAATTTTTTCAATATTTTTTCCGTATTCTACGCCATTATTTTAACATGACACTGTATTTGAACAATGAAAAATTAAACATTTCAAAATCGGTTTAAATTGTATTGCACGAATCCGGCAACCTAGTACAAAAAAACACCTATAAGCGAACTGCTAGGCCAGCAAACAATAACATTTTCTTGGAGAAAATTTTCTTAGCTTCCTTTCTATATACCTATGTATTTAACGAATGTGTCTCGTTATGATCGCAAAATGCGAAAAATGTAAAAGGTGCGCTAGGATCCGGCATCCGAGCACATAAAACCGCCAGCTAAAATATTTCCGAAAGTTCTAGAATTTTTTCAATATTTTTCCCGTATTATACGCCGTCATTTTAACATGACACAGTATTCGAAAAATTAAACATAATAAATTTAAAAATCGGTCCAACTCAAAGTGCACACGTTCGTTAAAGCGCCTACCAAATCTATGTTTGACTAGCAATCGATTTCAAATTTGGTCAACGTATAGAAAAAAGATTGAATTTAACGAATTTAACATAGAAAAGAATTAGAAAAATTTTTGGCGGGAAAACGGCAGCTGCAACCCCTAGATAATATTTTCAACCGATGACCGAATCGAGATAAAGCAATTCTGCGAACGCCAATCGATTCAGCATGCCAAAATTAGTATATGCTGTGATTTTCAAGTCGATCGGCACAAAATGAATTTTCAGCTGAAAAAACATGAAAGGGTTACCTTAAAAAACGCCAAAAATCCAAAGTCATCAGATTCACTCAAAATTACCACCGATATACTCAAAATTTTATGCTGATTCCGAAAATGTATTATTTGATTATGTTCGGATACACGGTGTACAATAAAATTCAGATAAATGTGGAACAAAAATTGTATCGCACGAATCTGTCATCCTAGCACAAAAAAACACCTATAGCACCTACAAACGAACTGTTAGGCCAGCAAACAATAACATTCTCTTGTAGGAAATTTTCTTGGCTTTCTTTCTATGTACCTATGTATTTAACGAATGTGTCTCGTTATGGTCGCAAAATGTGAAAAATGTAAAAGGTGCGCTAGGATCCGACATCCTAGCACATAAAACCACCAGCAAAAATACTTCCGAAAGTTCTAGAATTTTTTCAATATTTTTCCCGTATTCTACGCCATTATTTTAAGATGACACTGTATTTGAACAATGAAAAATAAAACATTTCAAAATCGGTCTAAATTGTATTGCACGATTCCGGCATCCTAGCACACAAAAACACCTATAAGCGAACTGTTCGGCCAACAAACTATAACATTTTCTTGGAGGAAATTTTCTTAGCTTTCTTCCTATATACCTATGTATTTATCGAATGTGTCTCGTTATGGTCGCAAAATGCGAAAAATGTAAAAGGTGCGCTAGGATCCGGCATCCGAGCACATAAAACCGCCAGCAAAAATTCTTCCGAAAGTTTTAGAATTTTTTCAATATTTTTTCTGTATTCTACGCCATCATTTCAACATGACAGAGTATTCGAAAAATGAATCATAATAAATTTAAAAATCGGTCCAACTCAATGTGCACACGTTCGTTAAAGCGCCTACCAAATCTATGTTTGACTAGCAATCAATTTCAAATTTGGTCAACGTATAGAAAAAAGATTGAATTTAACGAATGTAACATAGAAAAAAATTAGAAAAATTTTTTGGCGGGAAAACGGCAGCTACAACCTCTAGATAACATTTTCAACCGATGACCGAATCGAGATAGAGCAATTCTGCGAACGCCAATTGATTCAGCATGCCAAAATTAGTATATGCTGTGATTTTCAAGTCGATCGACACAAAATGAATTTTCAGCTGAAAAAACATGAAAGGGTTACCTTAAAAAACGCCAAAAATCCAAATTCATCAGATTTACTCGAAATTACCACCGATATACTCAAAATTTTATGCTGATTCAGAAAATGTATGATTTGATTATGTTCGGATACACGGTGTACAATAAAATTCAGATAAATGTGCAACAAAAATTGTATGGCACGAATCCGTCATCCTAGCACAAAAAATCACCTATAACACCTACAAACGAACTGTTAGGCCAGCAAACAATAACATTCTCTTGTAGGAAATTTTCTTGACTTTCTTTATATGTACCTATGTAGTTAACGAATGTGTCTCGTTATGGTCGCAAAATGCGAAAAATGTAAAAGGTGCGCTAGGATCCGACATCCTAGCATATAAACCGCCAGAAAAAATACTTCCGAAAGTTCTAGAATTTTTTCAATATTTTTCCCGTATTCTACCCCATTATTTCAACTTGACACTGTATTTGAACAATGAAAAATAAAACATTTCAAAATTGGTCTGAATTTTATTGCACGAATCCGGCATCCTAGCACACAAAAACACCTATAACACCTACAAACGAACTGTCAGGCCAGCAAACAATAACATTCTCTTGTAGGAAATTTTCTTAGCTTTCTTTCTATGTACGTATGTATTTAACGAATGCGTTTCGTTATGGTCGCAAAATGCGAAAAATGTAAAAGGTGCGCTAGGATCCGACATCCTAGCACATAAAACCGCCAGCAAAAATACTTCCGAAAGTTCTAGAATTTTTTCAATATTTTTCCCGTATTCTACGCCATTATTTTAACATGACACTGTATTTCAACAATGAAAAATTAAACATTTCAAAATCGGTGAACTTATGACCACTGAAGAGAATGTACAAAATCAAATATTAATGATTTGTCACAAAAAATCAAGTAATGAAAAGGCAGGGTATGCTTTCTTGGGCCCCATGCTCACGGTCTTGAAATTTTGCACACTTATAGATCTATGAAAAAGAAATATTTTTTCAACATGGTAACTTCCAAACCATTCCGGAACATCTTCAAATAAGTTCTTTCTCAGCAGATTTTGTGGCGTCAAAAAATTAGAAAATAGAGATTTTGTCAATAGAGCTGATGCGCATAACCTGGGTTTCGATATATAATACATAGGTACTTGTTTCTGAATGTCTTTCTTGGTTATTGAAATACCTAACTAAAAAGTAATTTTGCCAAAATGATGAAAAAACGTGTAAATTTTGGTCTCATAAGGGGGTGCAATTGCCCCCATTTCCCGAACGAAATTATTTTTGCGGCATTTTGGAAATGAAAACATACTTATAGATTTTCATCTACAAATTTCCAACAGTAGTGGCAACACTGCCGAAGAGAAACAGTTGAAATCGTCGCGGCCGAACCAGTAAACTGCCTCTCTTAATTACCCATTACACAAACAGACCGACGTTCTTTGATATCTACCGATTTCGGGGATACGGGCTTTTCTCTATCACACGCTCCTGCTCCTTGCAGGACGGAGTGGTCCGTACTGTACCGGCAGGAATTCTGCAAGAAACAAATTAATATTCATGAACCCGTTTGGCGCAAGAGCGAGCGATCATTTTGTTTTGGTATTGGAATATTTAGTTCAGTAAGCCACCGAATGCCAATATGTCTCAAAACATACTGGGGAGTTATTTATTCCGAACTTACTCAAAGAAAATATATGTTTTTTATTTGACTAGTCAATGAAACAATGAGATTAGACAGAGTAGGATTGAATCAAATTAGAAACTCTCAAAACGAGCAAAGCAGGAATATTTCCTGATATACTGAAATGTGAAAACGTTCTGCAAATAAAACTTTGCCTAGGTATATGCAACAGAATATTTCAGATAGCATAGGTACTCAAGATTTTTTTTTTAATTCTGGTTCACACGATAAGGAAAATCTCGTAATGTTCAGAGAACAGTGATAGCTTAGCTGAGGAAAAGTATGTAGCAATTAGTGTTTTTACTCAATATGCTTTTTTTCTCAGGAAACTCTTCTCCAAGCGGTTCAAAAGCTTTGCCGTTCGTTGGAAGTCGACCACCAACACCTACAGGCAGAAAAACCTTATGATATGTGTCTGACAAAAACACAAATAAACTCCTTCACCAACAAGGTCCACATACTTTGTCCTGAGTACGAACTCCATTATCGGTTCAGATTCAAAGGTGGTTTTTGTCTTTACTTTAAGAGTACCTATCATGTCAATGCGAATAGAGTTAAGAGTCAAAAGACTTCGACATGATGTGGTTCAAGCTGGCTAATAGCAAACAGACCAAATTCCTCTGCTACCTCTACTAACTTATCTCCTAATGAACTAACCTGTAACGACCTCTTTGAGTTTTTATCAATGAAATTAGACTTTATCCAGCAAAACAATCCAACAACTCAAGTCATCATAATGGGATATGTCAATGTACTCAACTCTACCTGTCTCAAATTTTCCAACAAAACAGACGAGGCAGGTCCTCAAGCTAAGTAGGGTCTAGAGCAACTGGTCGAGCTACCCAGACGCATTCCTGATGTAAATAACCAATATGCCAGTACAGTTGAACTTTTTCTCAACATCAATCTTGACCCATACAATAGAGAAGTTTTTGCTCCACTCGGGACCTCCACCACAACCTCTTCTCCACTCTTGGCTCTTTTTCTACAACATCGAGCAGCATTTCAATGGGAAAGTGTGCGTTTCTCTTTTTGGAGATTCAACACAATGCGCTTAGACAATTTATGATACAATAATGATGGGGATGCAAACGTATATACCTAAAACGTCAAGAAGAACATCAGAAACTGATCCAGACTGCACAACGTTTATGATTGAGAATCGGGCCCCAGATCGGAATATGTTGAAGCAAGAAATATCTGCAAGGAGATAATAAAATCCTCGAAAGGCTTTCAACGCCATGATGCGACGAAAACTCGTTGAGTGTCCCAACGGGTTCCGTTCTTTTTGATAATTTGTCAAACTCGTGGAAAGAAATTTCACTTCCAGCTCATTTCCTTTCATAACCAAGGAAGACGTTTGCTGCAAATTCTATCCTGAATTCAAAGGGAAAACGACCCCAGAACATCATTCCAGTTGACAGCCACCCACCCGAGAACCCACCTAGATTGGGGGGTATTTCCGTCCAACTGGACAATTTCAAGGGTAAAGGCAGTACTCCAAAAAGGGACCCAGTAAGAGTAACTACAGACCTATCATACTGTTATCTGTCAACTCGAAGGTGATGGAAAAAGCAAACCATACCGATCTCATGAAATATCTAGAACGCTCAGGACAGGAATTATCAACTATCGACAATAGGGCATAACAGATTAAAATCGTTAAAAAATAATAGAAGAATATCCACCAACCAATTTTTGAACTGTTGTTCGTAACTAAAGTTGGTAGTTTTGAATATTATTCAAAGCGATAATTTGGGTGTCAATGTAATTTATAGATAATGTCAATTATTTACTAAATACACATTTTAACCATCTATGGTACAATGAAAAGTTCAGATAAGGAGAGTTTATGATAATTTTCACTATTTTTTAATTACTTTCTGTAACTAAAGTTTGTAATTTGCTTTATTTATCGTTCTATTAATTTATCGTAACAAATGTACATATATAGTTATATGATGTAGATACCAAAATTCAAGTACTTACGAAAAAAACATTTGACGTTTTTATTATGGTTTCCAAGGTAACTCAGCAAGAGTTTTGGTTACTTTGCCGCTCGGCGAGCGACACAGTAGTTTTCGCTAGGTTGTAGAAAATGGTCATTTACCTAGAATTTTCGCGAAACATAAAGAAAATATAGACGAATTCTCAACTTGTTGATAACTTTTTCAAATATGGATACGATCATTCATGAAGGAAATAAGTTGTGCGTTGTTACAGCTAAGTAAGATTATTCAACAGAGAAATTAGATCATTTCAATTATCGCAAATTTTCTCACAACATAGCCTTAGCACTCTCTTGTCTCTAGTGGAATATTTATGCAAATCAGGTGGACACGCAAATCAGATGGACAAGAACAAAATCCTGAAAACTACTTCGAATGATGAAACACGATTGAAAACAAAAACGAATTTGTTGAAATTTAAAACTTTGGCATATAACTTCGCATTGATAGCAAAAACATCAAACACATCAAAGTATCTCCAGCGTTATCAATCTTATCTGCCGCCATAATTTCTCTCTTCATTAAACAGGCGCAGAAGTGAGTATAACAACAACTTGATTATGCCTCTGGGTCGTTTATTTGTCCAGAACCAGCCATAACTCAGACTCAGTGGGAGCCTTTGAACATCCAACTGTAAAACAGGATATTAATAAGCATTAATACGTTGCACTTGTATGTGCCTCAGTCTCTTTATTTTACCTTTCGGTACGCGTAAATTACAGATATTTATTGGTCGCGCATACATACAATACGCCGAATAATTTATAAGGTGAGATCTGACAGAGGCAAATTTTAAAATCCCCCGGAATGTTCCTATTTACCTACTTGAATATTTCTGTTGAAACTACTTTAATCATCTTCTTGATAAATCACCCTTTTTGTGCGCGATCTCTTGCGGAATACCTGCGGATGAACACACCATCAGCGACTTCTGTGGTTGCTGTAACTTACTGGGATAGCAGGGTCGGAGCGAAGTATTTGAAAAGTGGCTGAGTTTGTTTTTGGGTAGTGTCAAAAGAATACGTAACTGAATTTTCAAAAAATTGCGTCAGGGTTTTTAAATCACTGAAATCAAAAACTTCATTCAGGGAAATAAATTATAATACTGGGGATGCGAACATAATCATCACTTCATGAAACCTGGTTCAGTAGATACTCACTGGAAGCTTCGAAAGAATTATAACCGCAAGATACAATCTAAACCCGTAGAATGTCCTAGCGGGTTTTGGTCATTTGCCGAAGCTGTTGGAATAATTTTCTCATCGAGCTCATTTCTTTCCCTTGCCAATGAAGATAGTTCCCAACTATTTCCACTACTATATTAACTTATAGCAATTATAAATAGTTTATTCACAAATATGCAATAATGAATTATAATTTTCTAGTTTGCGGCTAAACTATCTGTTAACCGCAATAAGTATACCCAAAAAAAGATTATATTTTGCTGCAAATTTTTTAAGCAAATTATATCCTGGACTAATTTATCACTCCAATTGGCAGGTGCCTCAGAATACTTCCTCTCGAGAAAAATAGTTTCCTGAGATACCTGAATCGGAGAGAAATCAGAGCTGAGCTGACCATATCTACATAATGGATGGAGACAAGTATATGGAGGCCTGTATGCAGCACTTCTGCGATAAGCCTGGATGTGATTTTGAACCTTCCTTCTCTGCATTTACATATTGCAGCGAAGGCGAAAGGCGAAAGGCATAACAACCTGGACCACTCCAATATAATGAAGGTCACTAGGATCGACACATCCATTGCATAAAATTTCTCCATCTAACCTTTGACAGAACATACACCACAATCATGCAAAATGGAAAAGCCACATCGAAGGCCATACAAATTCTCTCAAGAGGGCAAATCTTATAATGGCTCTAAGACAAGCAAGGCTGGAATATATCAGAAGAGACAAAACGACAATACAAAATAGAAAATACAAATGTTCCACTGAAGTCAAACAATTCAAAAATTGTTTGAAAATTAGTAACTATAGGTATAAGAATAAAAGAAACAGATTTTTTTTTTAAATCAGTAAAATGTTCATAAAATCTGATAGTTAGTTGACCCTAACTGAAAAGAAAAAATCTGAAAGTGAAACTTTGCAGGATGAATGTTACACTAGATATAATACGATGATACAGTATTATGGTATAAATACAGCAGAAAAAAGACAATTTAAGGGCAAGAATTATCAAAACAGACATTTTGTGTAGTACCCAAAATGGTAAACGGTAGAAATACCCCCGGAAAAAAAATCCGAAAAAAAACAAAAAAAACACTCTTCGAACAAAAATAAAATTTCCACGCACACAAATATCTACATAAGGTTGATTCGTTCTGGTTGGATCAGACTAAATACTTACTTCAATTTTGCAAGAGCTCGGCAAACTTAACCTTGATTTTGCTAACTGTCGAGGACAAGCTTTTGATGGATCCTCCAATATGAGTGGAATCTATAAAGGTGAAAAAGCCCGCATTTATCAGATCCAGTCTCTTGCAATATACAGCCACTGCGCCAACCGCAGGATGAACTTGCACATTATCAGTAAAGATTGCTCTGTTGCTAGCATCATAAATCTCAAGCAAGGAAAACATAAATTCAACTTAGTGTAGTAGTGTTACCTAGCTCACAAACTTTAAGCAGAATACCCGCATGCCTAGAAAGCAAGGCAGTTTGTAGATACTATAATATAGTAAGTAGCTTCTACTTTATATCATAAAGTATGCAAGAAAAACTCGACTACAGTATCGACACCTTCAAGAAGCTATATAATCAGTCAGCTAAGTTGGCGTAAGCAGTCATTCGTAAGCCTAAGACAACGGCCGACATAAAAACCGATCAAATATACAGAGTCAGCTGAGGAATATTACTGGATAACAGTGTACATTCCTTTTCTGGATTTCATAATCAAAAGGTTTCCAAAAATGGAGCTGGAATGCATACAAATATGATTTGCCATACTTCAAAGGTTAGCTGCAAATTTGGAAATACATGTGGAAGTCAGATCCTGAAAAAAAAGGCCTAAACACCCGTCGGAAGCTTATGAGTTTCCTGATCCGCTTTCAAGTACGGCAGAGCGAACCGTTTCAGCTTTGCGACTCATTTAGACAGTACTATGACTGAAGATAGACCTAAGGCTTGGCTTTTCTTCATGTTCAACAGGATATCTCAAATGAAATAAAGGCTGAAAAATTTCTGGACATGTTTATGAGAAATCACAAAGGAAAAGTAACCCTAAAAATTCTGTAAATATTTCGAATGTTTTCAAAATGTTTCATATATGTAAAATAAGATTGAATAATAATAAAATAAAGAATAATTTTTATATACTTTGGAATTCATTATGCCTTGTCTCTGAATAGCTCTTCAGATTAGGTTAGGTTAGTGTTACGTACATTGAAAACATATTGTCTTGTGCCCCCCATAACAATTTTCTGGATTCCCCATTCTTCTGGAGATAGATTCGCGAAAATACAAAATGTACCGACAAAAGGAAACACATAAAACCCCTTTATACTCTCCTACCCGCTAATGCGTCGATTGTATGTCAATCGACCCACCCCTTAACGAATTCCTGATATCTCGAAGCGAATTTCGGTCCTGGCAAAAATTCGCGAAATTAAAAATCTCTTCATAAAGGTTATTCCGTCTTTGTATCGCAACTCCTGAATGCTAATTGGTCGCGTGTAGGGAATTTCGAGGGAGCCATAAAAAGGGAGAATATTCCCGCAGTATAACGTTAAAATTGTCTATGATCGAAATGAGATTCTTACAGTAGTCAAAAAATGCGCGGATCGCTCGGAATGCCGCTCGTTCCGCGCCATTATCGACCTTATGGCCGTCTCCCCGAAGGCTACAAGGCCGCGGCAGAGACACCGTACCAGGAGCCGACAAAGCCTCTTCTTGTTTTAAAGACACAGATTTAGTATTAAGCGAGAGAGTCAAAATAAAACCAATAAATTTATGGCTTTTAAAAGTGTTTATAAAACATTGGTCGCTCTCGACATGCTGATGACCAGCGACGTATTTAGTAAGGGGATATACAGGTATACTGGCCAATAAAACTTGTTTTTAATTGATGGTCACTTTTCAGTTCTTTCAACTCCCTTGTTGGTATTATTTGTGATTTCGGTGGATATCCGTGCAAAATACTCACATCACGGGACTTTTTCTTACGGTAGAGTATAAAGTAAAAATTTTTAACTATACTTATTTGAACTTTTTCGTTAATAAGATGTTTCAATTTGCAATAATTCACAACCATACCTTCAGATGAGGATACAAAATTAACAGTAATCTTTTTTTTCATACTTATAGAGTGTATCAAGGCCAACTATAATGTGAAAAAATATTTCGATACAAAAATAGCTATTTTGCGTTCAATCAATCAATCAATATAGATCCAGCATCTTCAATTGCATCAATAGTTATTATGTAATAATTCTTCACGGCGACAAGCACCGCTGATACCCAAAATTAGGACAACCTACGAACAAAAAATATTGAAAGTACTACTAATCTTACACAATTATGATTATATCTGTAACTTATAAAGTAAATTTGATTCGTTATCAGCATCTTAATAGTTATTTATGATACAAGTGTTAAAAGTGGCATTTTATTTTGTGAGTGGGGAATATTGCGAAACGAGCGTTAGCGAGTGGAGCAACCCCACGAGCAAAATAAAATCACTTTTAACAAATGTATCATACAAAATTTTTTGTTCAACAGTTACTGCTAGTAAGAAAAAAACAAAAAAAAAATAAGATCCATAAGGATACTACTTCGTTTGTAACTTCAAAAGGAATTAGTATTATCAATTGCGCAAACGACCAAATACATGTGTGAACTTTTATAAACGATTCCTCTTGAGTAGGTGTTCTGATTATAATATCTGATTGAAGTGTTTCTATTAGAGAGATCTATATTACTGAGTATCCATCATCTCATCTGTCATTTTACTTTTAACACTAGTGTTAAAAGTACTTTTAACACTAGTGTTAAAAGTGATTTTGTGAAAACGTCAATTTTTAGTTCATGTGTCAATGAATTAAAAACGTCATTTTTAATGTCAGTTGTACAAAAATACATTTTTCTACATTCATGCAAAAAGCAAAACTTTATTGAACTATATTTAGTAGAAAAAGAAGTTCTTTATTGCACTAGTGCAATAAAGTTTTTATTGCACTCATCTGTCATTCTACTTCAACGTGCTCTCATCATGACAAACATAAACATTCAAACCCACTACATATTTAGAAGATATTCTGTGAGAAGGGCAATACGTTTTAAATAGTTACATATTTTATATTATTGTGTATTAATGTTAGCAGCCAGAGTTAAAAAACAATGGCTTCCCGAGAATACCTCCATAATCAAAACTAATCCACTTTGTTCTAAACCGTCTATCTGCATAGAGCAAACTGTCTGTACTATGACCACACCTCGTGATAACATACGCGCTCACGGCTACTATGATTTTTATTTACATAATGCAACCACAGTTGAAACGTCAGTCAAAAATTATTTCTGATGATTTTTAAAATGAGTATTATTGATGGAAAAACAGATGATAGTGATCTGTTTCAATGTAAATCGATATTAATAATTAATCATTTAAGATGCGCTTTTCATTTTCCTAGACCTAGTGCTGCACCTTAATAAATCATTTTTTGCTTTTTGCATGAACGTAGAAAAAAATGTTGTATGCAACTATTAGTATCATTTATTCTTGAATAATTTTAAAAAATTTTAAAACCTTTCGTTTATGAAATTAAATTATAACTGTTTGGTGATGCATTCTGAGCTCGTAGGTATACAGAAAAAATTACGATTATTTCAAACGATTTTTTTTTCAGCAAAATACACGACTATAATTATCTCAATGCTATAATCGATGCTTTGGTGTGTCTGCATGCGTTCAAGAATTTGTTTATAGCTCTTCGGCTTTGTCAAACTGCTTTTTTGAACCACGTCATGCATTTTCACTCATTATTGAAGTTCGTCCAAGATTGTATCAAACCAAAACATCTCGTACTACCAACCAAACAAGATTATTAATGCATTGTTATGTTTGACGCTGCACCTTTGTCGATATTCGCAGGAATTTGATTGTATCAGTATGACACCATGCCAAAAAACCCTACTGCTAATGGTCAAAGTAGGTATATTGGATCTCTCACCGTTACTTATAGAGTTGTCGATATCGAAGTAAAAGGATCGAAAATATCTACAGTGCATTTCATTTGTAAGGAGCCACCCTGAAAAAGTTTCAAACAATGATTTTCAGAAAAAAATACTACTCATACCTCTATAAATTTGAAAGGTTTGATGTGGGACAATAAAACCAAAAATGTTTTGAAAGGTATAACCGATACTACTTTTTGAGAGAAAAAACATTGCAATTACTCGACAGATGGCGCTGGGGGCACATTAACTCAAAAATTTCGGAAGCATAAAAATCGAAAAAAATTATGAACAAAACTCTATTATCTATAAAGCAATTGAAAATTTGGATTTATCTGAAAGTAAAGTAGTTTTTCGAAAACTGAACTCAAATGTCGACATTTTCGTAAAAATCTCAGTTGACGAAGTGTTTCTTCCTCGTTCTAGAACGTAAAAGACTTTCATGTTCTAGAACGTAAAAGACTCCTGCGTCCTGTTTATTATTTATTACGTTGCTAACTTTATACGATAGTCATACAAATAATATCACCCAGATCGTTCGTTTTGATTAAACAGTAAAGCAACAACATTTGTGTTTGGAGTTGAATGATGCTCTGGAACAAAACACAGGCAATGAGTTTCAGTGTTTTGCCGTGCAATGAATGATCGTATAGGTGTGTAAAAACTGGCGAATTCGCTGGTTCATATACTAACTAATATTTGATAATATTCTCAAATTCACATACAAATACTTTAAACACTTTTCAACTCTTTTGAGTCACATCAACTGAGTAAAATATAGATGAAAATTGATAGCGAGAACACGCATGTATACTGTTTCCGAATTAATCGATTTTTAAGTGAGTTAAATACACATTTGTTTAACACAAATTTGTTTCAAAGTAATCTTGAAAATTATAGGAATCAATCCAAGTTGACTTGAGGATCCGAAAGCTGATTTGAAATAATATATAACTAATTAATTCATTTATGAAAAATAAAACGGTAACCATCCAAAAATGTACACTTTTGGTGTGCTTCTAAATGATAACTGAGTATTCTTCTAATTAATTTTCACGTGATGGCATTTAAATAGAAAACGGTTGCTGAAGTTTCATTGTGCCGGTTGTTGCAGGAAGCCCTGCAAAGTGTGTTTTTGTAAAAACATTTTGCGTGTGTTGAACAGAGGTGATTTCTGACAAAACTCCTATTGTAAAAGAAAGTGAACGACTGAATTATTTTGTTTATCCATTTTTACTTTACATTCAATTATTTTATATGATGACATATCCTTCGGCTATATAGCTATACCTACTTTCTCAGTAGGTGATGGAGTTATTTCCTAGTTGTTACAGGAAGCTTTGCAAAGTGCAAATAGTACTGAGTACTGAGTACCCAAAATGTTGAAAAGGGGAACATTCTCCATTAAAATTGAAAAATGAAAAATGTGATTTATTTGTAATATCTAACAGAATATGTGTTTTATCCGACTTCATGTAACCCTTCTACGATATTTATAAGGAGGATCCGAAAGTCATGGATATTTTAGTTGATGTGAAATAATTATACTGAAGCAGGAATCAGTACCCTCTTTGGACCATATGCAAGATTTTAGACTAGTGCATGAAACAAGTCTCATGTATACATGCCAAAGAAAAAACTGGGTTTTACTCCTGCCTCAGTTTTCAACTCGCCCATAATCGCAGCAAGTTCTACAGTAAATGCTGAAAATAATCGCTCATACACATCCTACATAAAAAATGAAGTATGTGATTTTAAGCTTGAGGTTTGCACTTCACAATAGTGTTATTAAACATATTATATGCAGGTTATGAATAATATCAAAAAGTTTTTTTTTTGGCATGTGTAAGTGGGACCTGGCATACTACTCTAAAATTGTTCCATAATACTATAATAATTCCATATTTATTAAATTATTCATGATTTTCGGATCATACGCAAACATCTACGTGAAGTGCAACAAAACACATTTTAGGTACCTAAATACTCGCATATTATATTTGCATGAGACGGTAGGAGTCTTCAGAAACCAGATGAACTTTTTCTTTTCCTTCCCTGATCATTTTTAGCAGTGTTATGACCAATCAATTATTTTTAAACGAAGAAAAAAATATGTTCCACCACTGGAATTTCGGTAAACAATTTTTGTTTTTTCGTGTTTATTATATGGTTCCAAAAATTAGCATACCAAGTTTGGTGGTGCTACAATCGATCCTCGTCTCAAAACCCAATCATATACTGGATTAAAAGTGTTCTTGTAAAAATAAACTCTCTCACTTGTTGAGCAGAGGTGATTTGGTAGTGGTATGGAGCCGTTGGATTATTTTCTGTTCGATGCTGAAAAAAGTCATACAAGAAATTTTCGAAAGGCAGAATTATCTATAACCTACTATCATATTATGAAAAAAATACTAAAAATTTACTTTCGTTAGTTCTATCTACAACTTGTTAGTATTGAAAAATACCAATATCCACCTCCTTTTCCTTCTTTGAAAAAACAAAATTTTTCATTTCATTTCAAATTGGAGTTAAAAAATACTCCCGTCGTGTATACCTTCCACCACAAGACCACTAATTCAACCGATTACAAACGTAGTGCGTGAAGCCAATCAACCTTTTTCGCCAATTGATATCCGTATTTCCCTATTCAGTTACCTCTGCCATGTCATTATTGCGACGGCTCCCAAAAAACCCGAAGAAAAAAGCGTATAAGAGAATCACATTGTGTATTCCGAAAACGTGATTTGGCGGCATCGTCGCTCTCGGTCCGGGCTTTCCTTGTATCGCTGCTGAAACTGAATTTTAAGTAGTGAATATTTCACAGATGGCTGATAGCCTGTCACCAAACATTGGCTGCAATTTGACAACATGATTGCAAACGCTGAACATTCATAAAAGTTTCGACGACGCCCGAATGCCGTGCGGAATTTCACGCGAATTTTCGCAAAAAAAGGATCCTGTCGCCTCGTAAAAAATGTACGCACGCAACATGTTTACGCAGTACGGATTCTCATGAGACAAGTTCTGGTTGAAGCTTATTCCACAAAATTTTGATGGGGCGACAAGAACTTTGTTCAGTAGTCTGCGTGAAATCTTTTTAGTGTAGTTGATCAAAAAATACACTTTTCTGTTGAACAAAATTGAACGATAGAAATATTTTCACTATTACATGTCATATTGAACGGTTTTTTAAAAGTGGAAGAACAATATAACACATCACAAATATCAAATCCCAAATGCAATTTAACTCAAAGCCACAAAATTATTCTTTATTTCTTTGAAAAAGTTTATAGTGAAAACTCGGGCACAAATGCATCAGCGCGAGAGCATGCGCTGCGCATAAGATTGACAGACGCTAATGGTGAATTTCCATGCGATGCAGCTGAACTGCTATACTTCTATGTGAAATGTGAGTTAATTATATTTCAACAAAAAATTAATAAATCATGTCGAAAATGTAACAAAGAGAACTAATTGGGGACAGTGATTCCGTATATATTCCAATAATTATATTGTTTTATTAATTTCATGTTCGTGAATCGGGGGCAAAACTTCTGTACATGAAAATTAACCCTAACAAAAACCGACGGTGGCGGTACACTCAAGTGTCGCGGGATATTCGAAAAACAGCCAACGGATTCATTTGTTTTCTCGTAATCAAGATGGCGAATGTCTCTCGTTTTATCCCACAGATTTGCAGGTATAAGTCGTTACACCACGGTTTTTAGGCATCTTAGTCCTAACTATGGAAATATATACACAAGGAAGAAGCAAAACACCGATTTGAAAATACCACGGGCTGAAGGCGGTGTCTTCAAAAAGTTTGAAACGAGATTGGTTCATATAATATGAGGGAAAATGTCACAGGAATATCAATTATATAAGAATTTTTGGTGGATACGCTGGCCACTACCCCAAACACCTTCGAAGCATCAGCTTACCTGAACCGTGATACACATTTCATTTATTCGTTTCTTATCTTGGAACAATATACTTCCTGAATTGGAACCAGGTGAAAAGGCCTAAAAGGGGGCCACGTGCACATTCCGATGACGTTAATTTAATGCCTCGTCCAATTTAAAAGTACCGACCACCGTGCGCATATGGCTGCTCCTGGAACTCTAAGATTAGAAGCTATTACCTAAGACAAGACAGTTAACGAGATGAGTCTTGCGCAAGATGAGTTATGTTATGTGCATGTAGCTTCTATTTTTGGTGAGATTTCTTTGATTTCTGAGAGTGATATTAACTTTACGTGAAAGAATGTGTACGTAGCTTTCCACATTATTTATTAACTCACTGTGGATGTTCTCGTTTATGCGATAAAAAATACATCTATATAGATATGACCAACCAAAATCGGTATATTCTGGATAAAGCTTTCAGTCGAAAATATTTCGAAATATGACGACAATAATAATGAAATACTAAAAATACTTATAAATCAACAGTTACATGACGTAATATCTGCCAAAAAAATGGAAATTGTTAATATACCATCACTTTGTGTTTTTTTATTAGTTTTCCTTTCATTGGTTAATTTATTTCAACTCAAAATTTTACTTGAAAAACTGACATTAACTGATAAAATTGCTAGATACAGTCTCGCAATTTTTTCATGTCAGTTTTTCTCGCGAATTACTAATCGGCAAAATTCTTTCGTTGAAGAAAAAAATTTATCCGATGAAAAAAAAAGCTCTTGTGTTTTTACTGTTGAATAAAATTGCTCTGTTTGGCTATTTGACATTCATATAACTTTGCGATGCCCATATTATATTCTAATAAAATATTTGGTATAAAACATTATCAGGAACATTGAACTGAAATAACATCATGATGACGACCATTATGGTAGTTGATGGTAATGATCGTTTCTGATCCGAATTAGATACAAGATTTGCTAGTATCAACTAATATACACTTTTCTAATTCTAAATTCATTGTTTTGGAAACTACATTGTATACATTCGAATCATTCTTTATGAAAAATAGTAACCAAGCTGTACCTTTCGTTATTTCTGACAATGACAATGAAATGGACTACTTTTTAATCATCATTTCAATCTGAATATAGCGTCACTTTAAAGCAACAATGCGAAAAGTAAATTACTAGGTCGAAAAGTAATCGATTATAGCAAACTGATTATTAATCAAACCAATCAGCTTCGAATTATGCTCGTGGTTTTTCTGGTAAAATTTCAGTCCTTCTCCTATAGGATGCCTCAGAATCATTCTATATTATTTGGTTATCATTATTTTGACCATTAGAAGTTTCTATATCTCGTTTCTTCTATTAGATTTGATTTACCATGAAAGATCGGTATTTGTTTGTAAAAAAACCGTAAAAACCGACATCGCCCAAAATATATGATTAGGTTGATCTAAAATTCTAATAATGTTGGTTTTTCCGTCAACTGGCTGCCACCCTACGAGCAATCCTCAGAAGTCCTCGAGAGACTTGTGCGAGTTAGAGAAGACGCAGCCCTTACCTTTTAACGTGTGATGCCATGCAGGAAACCAGCTCGTTCAGTAAATATTCACACATCACATCTATACTTTTCACACTTGTATCATAGCTATTTATATGACAAGTTGCAAAATGTGCGTGTTGTTGCACCAGACGTGGTGTTGGAGCACTAAAATGTGACAAATTGTGGTCTCCCTTAAATAATTTTTTGAAAATGTTACTTTCTATCCCCCACACGCTCACGAGACTTCTGTGGCTTATATAGTCTGATTCTGCCCAAAGTGCTGCATAGCAGTCATCACAAATTTTGGTGAATGAAGGGGGTTCACCCATGTATTGTTAACCTAATGAGGAGGATATATCGCCGAAACTAGACGAAGTCGGTATGAGTATTTAGGAAGGTAAATGGGCGCAGTTGCGATTTACCCCCATTTATTTCAAATATAGCGCGGTAAAAAAATTAAACGTCACCAGAACATAAATATTATATAATCGATACTCAAACTACCAAGATCTATGCGAATCAACAGTCAGGGTGATAGCTCCACCCCCCAACATTTTAATACCGTTATTGCGAGATATGGAAAACTAGAAGAGATCTGGTGAAAATGAGAGGGTTCGTTCATCAAAAATGACCCCCTCTTTAAAATAGTGGTTGGTCTCCCCCATTTATTTCAAATTGATTGAAAGAATGTAGCACATAAACTAGACGAGATCGGTGAAAAAATCAAGCTTCACTATTATATAAATATAAGACTTGATACTAGTTTTCCATATCTCGCAATAACGGTATTAAAATATTTGGTGGTGGAGATACCACCCTGACTGTTGATTCGCATAAAACTTGGTGGTTTTATTGTCAACAGCAGTATTTATATTGTGGTGATGCTTGATTTTTCAACCGATCTCGTCTAGTATCTGCGCTATATTATTTTAATTAATTTGTTATAAATGGGGGTGATGTGAACCACCACTGCGACCGTTAACCTTCCTATATAGCAGCATTTGTGATGGAGAGGGAGGCAGTTTTGATAAACGAACTCTCTCTCTCTCATTTTCACCGGATCTACTCTAGTTTTCCATAATATCTCGCACTAACGGAATTAAAGTATTTGGGGGTGAAGCTACTACCCTGAAAGTTGATTCGCATAAACTTTGGTGGTTTGACTGTCAATTACAATATTTATGTTAAAGTGATGCTCAATTTTTTTACCGATCTCGTCTAGTTTTCCTTATCTCGCAATAACGGATTTAAAATATTTGAAGGTGCGAAGCTACCACCCTGAATGTTGATTCGCATAAACTTTGGCGGTTTTACTGCCAATTACAATATTTATGTTGTATAGTGGCGCTTAATTTTTTGACCGTTCCTAGTTTTCCATATATCTCGCACTAACGGAATTAAAATAATTGAGAGAGATCTCGTCTAGTTTCTGTGCTATATTCTTTTAATCAATTTGATGTAAATAGGGGTGAACCACCACTGTTCCATATTTCGCAATAACAGAATTAAAATATTTAGGGCTAGAGCTACCCACACTGACTATTGATTCGTATAAATCTTGGTAGTTTGAGTATCAATTGCAATATTTTTGTTATAGTGACTCTTAATTTATATCCTCTTCGTTCGAATTGAGATAAATGCGGGTTAACCACAACTACTGCGCATGTTTTTTTTTTTCCTAAATAACAGCATACCATCCCGACATTTGATTCGTTTGGTAACAATTATAATGTTTACTTAATATTGACGTATTTCTTTCCAGAACTCGTCTAAGCCACAGAAGTCTTATGATAGACAGTGACATTTTCAAAACATTATTTGAGGTGGAACACTAGCTCTCTTTCTATATAAAATAGAAACAAGTAATGAACACGAACTGAGCGTTTCGCGCTCTTTGTACACTTTACTTTTTCTTCGGCTTCAAAATTAATGATAGCAAATTACAGACATTGGACCTTCAAAAATGTGATTGTCATCATCTCCATTTACATATACGTCTTTTCAACATTCTGAGATTGCACAAACACAGGCCTTTTTTGATGCTTCAGTAATCTCTGAGTTTTACTTCTCTTTCTCTGCCTATAATTCCAGTTCTATACTCTAACCAGAATCCACCTACCCAGCAGTCAGTATTGCTTGCTTGACAGCACCTTCTAACCTCGTTGTACATGTGCAATTTACCTTTATTCAAAAATAGTTGAGACAAAGCGGCATTTTTTTATCGCCACCGAACAACAATTCTCTCTGAAGACCGCCGGTTCCGCCAAAAAACACACATTGACATGATCCACTGTAAAATTCTACAAATTGGCGGGAGCGCAGATTTAAATCCCAAGCGAATTTCAGCCACATTTGGTATTCTACTACTGTTGACTGTTAGGATTATTAATTCAGTCATACTACTTTTTCTACGTCCAATCAACAATTTCCTTTTATTTGTATCTATCTATAAGTTTATGTAATTTTATGAATACTAAAATGCATTTACTACTTCTATTCCCTTTCACCGTTCATGTAATCTGTTCCAACAATGCCCGACGCCCGGTAAGTTCTTTGAGGAACTCATATTTTCATTCCCGTACCCTAGTGTCAGTAGTGCGCTATGAAATAATGAAACCGCTGATTGGTGGAATTCAGTTACCATGGTAACGCCCCTTTATTCCTCCGACATTATATACTGACTGCGGGCAAACGGCCGCTTGCTACGACCTATTCGAGAGTGTACGCGTACTGTACCGAGCACTGAAAGTTCACTGCCGTCCGTGTACGTCTGTTGTCTGGTGCTTTGTAGTTCGTCTTTATGAAACTCCCGCCGCCGTTTTCTTTTTGGGACTGAAATTGAGGTGTCAAAAATACAAACATCATGTTGAAAAGGGAAACATTGATTTTTGTGTAATATCTAACAGAATACAACTACTTCCCCGCCTAAAGCCACGCTGGGCATTGAACTACATCTGATAGATATTGTGAAAATACTCTTAACTAAAAAGAAAAAATCTGAAAGTGAAAATTCGCATTTTCATTCAAATAGTTGATTTTTTTAATTATCTCTAGTTTTCATTGAAAATTCATTCAATAAATTAAATAGGAAGCATGCAATTAAAAAATATCACTCACAGAAATCGTTCGTTTCATTGAAGAGATTCGCTGCTCTTTTATTTAATCCCCAATACATTTTTGTCGACGAAAATCTATTTCGCTTTGCCAAGCTCATCAGGGAGATTGAAAGTATTGGAAAGCAAGCTCTTCAGAAGCAATTATAAACATCAAGGATGGAAATGACGGAAATATTTCTTCTGCGGTAACACTTCGAAAGTTAATTTTGACATAAATCTGTCATGGACATCGCATTTTGATTTTATGAATATCCTATTCATATTTTCGAACAAAAATCACACACATCATATTTGATCAATAGAACAATAGTTGAAGCATTGTTACCCTATGAAACTATATCTGTTCGATTTTCATGAAAACTCAATATTCACATACAAATCACACAATTCGAAACAATTTTCATAAATGGTTATAATTAAATACACAATTTACTTTTTAGTTTTATCTTGTTCTATTCTGTAGAATCATAGTCTTTCGAATAAAATCCCAATAATAAATGAGACACACATATACCATTATCAAAATGGAATGAGATAGAACTAAAAATTCAGTCGGTGATTAAGTCTCAAACCCGCACGTTAAGACCGATTTTGATTATAGACCAAGGGCCTTTCAAATTGGCTAGACTGGATATAATGTATAGATAGGTGGCCCAAAACAAAGAAAAATATGTTAACACTCAACAAAATTATCAGGGAAAACATCTGCTTTCATAAAAAAACATTTCTACGTAATTTCGATATATTTACTTGAAAATGTGGTCAATCTAGTGGTGTAGTCCGGTTTTTCCTGAAAATTCGCAGATTTTTTTTATTTCGACTTTGAAAAATGAAAATAATTGGAACTGACAATGAAAACTCATTCATGTTTGGTGTCCTAGTGGACCTTTGGAAGGTAAGTACCTAATGGAAAAAAATTATTCCAATCGGTTGAATTTTGCTTGTTTTATAAGGGTGCTTCCATTTTACATGGGTTACACTGTATATTGTGTAAACGGGAAAAGGTTCAACATTGTTCTTCTCGAACTACCCATGCTGGAACTCTGCAGGCGCGTATACAGCTTTGTTCCATGGGAGGGAGAGTAATTCGTGCCGCGGGGGTGACAGAAAATAGAAAAAAAGCGCCACAGGCGAATTTTTTTTATTCAAGGTCAAGTGCCTTTAAATTGATAGTTAGGTTTGACAGTGGGGTATCATAAAGGTGGAAAAAAAAGGTAACTCGTGCCGCGGGGGTGACAGAAAATAGAAAAGCGCCGCCGGCAAAATTGTTTTGTGGTCAAGGTCAAATGCCCGTAAATTGATAGTTAGGTTTGTCAGTGGGGTATCATAAAGGTGGGAAAAAGTTAATTCGTGGCATGGGGGTGACAGAAAAGAGCCGCAGGCGAAATTTTTATTTTTTGTTCAAGGTCAAATGCCTGTAAATTGATAGTTCAGTTTGTCAGTGAGATATCATAAAGATGGGAAAAAAGGACAATTGGACGCGGCGCGTTTGGGCGCGGCGTCAGTTGGACGCGGCGACAATTGGGCGCATGCGAAAATAAAAATAATTTTATAATTCCAATGAAATTTATTGCATAAAATATGCAATACAGTGCTTATATCTATAATGAGGTATAATTATAAATACCCGTAGGTACAAAGGGATAACTTATTTCAGCAATAAATAAAAACCATTTCAAAATCTAAGGGTGGACCATTATGTAATATAGGTAATAAGGACCACCAGGTAATAAAGGGATTAGGTATAATTAGAATTAATACACTTTACAGAATTACTTGGGGCCTATAAATTCAAAGATCTAATACTTCAATTTTTATAAGTGATAAGACTGTTTTAGTGTTAACAAGGTTCTTGACTTTGTGAAAAGTGAAAGGGGTAACCCAATGCTCTTGGTTTCTTACACAAAAAGGAGCGTATTGTCGGAGAAAAAACAGTCTGGAAATGTGCTGATTACAATAAGAATCGCTGCCCAGGAAGAGTGCATTCGGTGCAACAAGAAGTTGTCCATATTACAGCTCTTCTACATGTCGCTGATGCCGCCAAAGTTCAAGCCAAAAAAGTACTTGAAAAAATGAAGAAAAACTCACAACAGATCGAGCAATCCACTCAGACGATAGTAGCTACCATGTCCTCAGGTTTACCATCATCAGTATCAGCTCAGTTGCAGAACCATGCAGCGTGTACGACAGAGGGCAGACCATGTTCCGGCAAATCCTAGAAAACTAGTGGAGCTTGATATTCCTGAAGAGTACACACGAACTGAAGGTGAACAATTTCCTCCAACACTTGTGTTGAAATTGTTAAAATTGTTTTTTCCGTTAACCAGCTGTCGTCCCCTTACGAATGGCAGCCCTCAAAAGTCGAAACTTGTGCCAGTCAAGGATTAACGAGGTCTTACCTTTTAACGATTCCTAGCACTTTCTCGGGCCATCAGATAAAAGTCTGAAGTCGCTGAGGATTCGAACCTAGCCGACCAGCAGTCAATGGTTTTGAACGCTTCAGTCTCAACCACTGAGCTACTTGAAATGATTCATCGTAATTTTAATAATCTATTGTGAATTAATTCTCGACAGATTGAATTGAAGAAAAAAATATTTGAATCTCCCACGTCTCATCAATACCGTTATTCAAATACTGCAACTCGTATACTTCAAGTAGGAATCTTCAGTATTCTAGATTTAATCATAAAATTAACCGGCCCACTAAAAGGGTACCGAACATAAAGTATTGCTCCGCCGTACCGGAGTTCATTAAATCCTAAAAATGTAATATAGGTGTTCTTGCGCTGAAGCACTCATTAACTTTTAATATAGCCCTAAAGATATTAATCTTTCGCTGCAAGCTTTTACGCAAATGAAGTACACGAGTGATGCGAGAAAAAAGACTTCCTACCGTCTCTACCTGAGTCGTTCGAGTCGTTTATTATTATTTATTTGCCTACTTTCCGTTTTAGCCACTCAGATTAGGGTTATTATATTGTAATAACCCCGCTGCAGAGTCGAGTAATTGCATTTTATTAAAAGTCCCCAGTCGAACGATAAATTTAATTACAAGATGGCTTCCGTGGATGCGGTTTCAGGCTTAGTTGAATTTGAAATGTCATCCAAGTGGCTTTTGAACTAGATACGATTGACAATTGGAAAACGTATGAGATGCGCGAATTAGATCTTTCTCTCTCTGTGGTTCGAATACTTTCAAGAGAAAATGCTAACATTGTTAGCGAAACACGCGTCGAGTGAAAGTGACGTAGTTTTGGTGTTTTGGGTAGCTTCTATTTCTTGAATTACTACACTGAAAAAAATGTGGTACGTTATATCAATAAATGACGTTTTTTACCTCTCCGTTCATTGGCAAAATATATTTTTCATCGTGGCAATGAATAAATATTCACTGACTTTTGTAGGTATTTATTGATACAACGAATTCAAGTTTATTGGGATTAAAGATGTTCGTTTCTTACATTTATGAACAGTTTTCGTTGCTCCTGCGGAAAAGTTTATTGAGGTGAGGAAAGGGGTACACTGAGATCAATGATGATTTAATTTCAGACCTATGAACATATTTCGTTACGGCTTCGAGAAAGATTATTGAACTGAAGAAAAAAGTACATTGGAACAATGTATATTATTTCATGAAAAAAATGTGGTACATAATATCAATTAATACCGTTTATTACCTTTCCGTTCATTGGCACAATTAACTTTTCATCGTGATAATGATTAAACATTCACTGATGTACGAAGGTATTTATTGATACAATGAATTCAAGTTCATTGAGATCAAAGTTAATGGTTTTTTATATTTATGAAAAGGTTTCGTTGATGCTATGGAAAGGTTCATTTAGGTGAGGAATGTGGTACACTGAAACAATTTGAAACTGTTCATCACATCAATAAACATAATTTATGGTCCCAGAGTACTGTAGCGGCTTTACCAACAATAAGACTCAAATAATTTTTATTTCCAAAGAAAATAATCTTACTCCACATCTCTACATATTCTTATATTCTTAATTCTTTTTCCTTCTAAAGGGCCTTTGTCCGACTATAAATGTTTATAGAGTGAAATATTAAAAGCCTTCACCATAGTTGCAGAACTAGGGAATTCCATATTTAAATTTCTGGTAATAGGATTATCCTGGGTTTTACGACTAAGCTTTTATGGTGTCTAGGAACATCAAATTTCAAATAGGATTATAATTCCGTAAGCTGGGGAATTTGGACATTTGGGATTTTCCCGTGACGTAGACGGGGGTTTGCCTGCTACCTAGACGGAGATTTGAAGAGGATGGTGGGAAGATGAAGATAGTTAGTTTTTACTTTTCGGTTCGCGAGGTTCTCCGTTTTTCAGTCTCCTGACTCGCTGTTCTCGAGTCGAGATTTTTCTCCAAGTTTATCAAGCTGTACGTTTAACTGTTACGTATTATTGTTAGTGTTGTTAATAAATTGTTATTGTTATTTGTTAACTGCTGTGTCCGTTATTTGATCACAACAAACTCACCCGTAACACCGTCCCGACAGTGGTGACCCCGACGTGATGTAGTTTTTGTGTGACAGTGACGCGAGTGAGTTATACATTGCGGTTTGGGACCTAGATAAACGCACCGGAGAATCAGCACAGATATTACCGCCAAAATGACCCCCCCTATCGACAAACCCGCAGTTTTCACGCACCCCAAACTTCCGGTATTCTCATCAGAGGACCCGGAGCTTTGGTTCCAACAGGTAGATTGGGCACTCAAGAACGCTGGTGTCAGAACAAGCACCGACAAATTTTGGTACGTTGGGACGTCGCTCGAGCCGCAATATGCTAAGGAGGTGCGTGACCTGTTGTTGAACCCACCAGAGGAAGCGGAGGACCCGTTCAAAAAACTAAAAGATGAGCTTCTCCGACGACTTGGCAAATCACAGGCCAAGCGCACGCGGCAATTGTTGGAACGTGAGGACATCGGTGACAGGACTCCGTCGCAATTCTTGCGTCACCTCCAGCAACTTGCCGGTGTAACGGCGGCACAAGACATCGTCAAAGCACTCTGGACGGACCGGCTCAACCCGATCGTGCGTGCCAGCCTCGCAGCCCAGCCAGATACCACGGATCTCGACGACCTGGCGCGGATCGCTGACAACATTAT
This sequence comes from Chrysolina haemoptera, assembly GCA_958298965.1. NCBI lineage: Eukaryota > Metazoa > Arthropoda > Insecta > Coleoptera > Chrysomelidae > Chrysolina > Chrysolina haemoptera. The sequence goes on along the minus strand of OY282589.1, from coordinate 31,874,319 downwards.
GGACTCAATTGGCTCGCTGGCGCCGCGGATCCAGGTCTCCGCGGTATCAACTACTCTAGAGTCGAAGCTGCTGGAACAGCTTACTAAACTTCAACAACAGTTGTCGGAAGTGCAGAGCGACCATCGACGGGAGATCGCCGCCTTGCGTGCAGAGCTCCAGGAGTCGCGCCGCCGCCAACCCAACGCCCGCGACCGATCCTCGTCAAACAGCCGCGGTCGTTCACCGTCGCATCGCGGCCGATCCAACTCGCGCGAACCGGCACAGTACGATGGTATGTGCTGGTACCATTTCAAGTTTGGGGATAGTGCGCGAAAATGTAGGACCCCGTGCAGTTTGAACGCCTCGTTCGTCGCGCGAGCGGGAAACGCGCAGGGCAGTCACTAGCGGCGGCGAGTGACGGTTGCCCCACCCCGCGACGTTTATTCTTGACAGACCGGAACAGTGCGGTAGACTTTTTGATCGACACCGGTGCCGATTTGTGTGTGTTTCCGCGGAAATTAGTGTGTGGCCGACGGGTGAAAACCGGGTACGAGCTTTCCGCAGCTAACGGCACCACAATCGCCACCTACGGTTTGATGCCGCTCACGCTTAACCTGGGTCTCCGTCGCGATTTCACGTGGAACTTTGTGATCGCGGATGTGTCAAAGGCGATCATCGGTGTGGACTTCCTATCCTATTTCAACCTCCTCGTCGACATGCGCAATGAACGCTTACTAGACCGCGCTACGAATGTGAGTGTCACGGGACAGGAATCAAGGTGCGCGACGGTCGCGGGAATCAAGACAATCACTGGTGACTCGCGATATCACACCCTGCTCCAGCAGTTTCCGGCAATCACTCGTCCCGACGGTGCATACAACATGGACAACAGGAAACACAAGACGGTGCATCACATACACACTACGCCAGGACAACCCGTTGCTTCGAAACCACGCCGCCTACCCTTGGACAAACTCAACGCTGCCAAGAGAGAATTTGAGTCCATGCTGCGACTGGGCATCTGCCGCCCTTCAGAGAGCAGCTGGGCCTCCCCTCTACACCTGGTGCCGAAGAAGGATGACGAATGGCGACCTTGTGGCGACTATCGTGCACTCAACGCCCGCACGATACCCGATCGCTACCCAGTCCGCCATATCCAGGACTTCGCCCAGACCCTACGCGGCAAGAAGATTTTCTCCACGATCGACCTGGTACGCGCATACCATCAGATTCCTGTGGCACCGGAAGACGTCCCGAAGACCGCAATTACCACGCCGTTTGGTTTATTCGAGTTCCCTGCGATGAGTTTTGGTCTTCGCAATGCAGCACAGACCTTCCAGCGGTTCATCGACGAGAAGCTACGCGGACTGGACTTCGTATACGCCTACATCGACGACCTCCTTATTGCCTCTGAAGACGAGGACCAACACGCAGAGCATTTCCGGCTGCTGTACGAACGCCTTCGGGACTCTGGTATTGTCATCAATACGGCCAAATGTGTTTTCGGCGAGCCTGAAGTCAAGTTCCTCGGCTATATGGTGTCTGAAAGGGGCACGCAGCCGCTCCCGGAGAAGGTCTCCGCGATCCAGGAGTACCCAAGGCCCCAGACAGCAAAAGAGCTCCGACAGTTCCTAGGTATGCTTAACTTTTATCGACGATTCATACACAGGACTGCTCAGACTCAAGCGCCTCTCAACGACCTCCTCAAGGGCAACATCAAAGGAAAGAAGCCAGTTACGTGGAACGATGCCGCTGAAACCGTGTAATAGGATGGTCCTTTGGTATCCTATTTCCCTTCTAATAATACGCAGGACATTATTTATTACTACATTTATTGTATCGAAAATGCCTTCGGTACAGTACTACTTTCAAGCTCGTTGTCTTGATCTATTCTAACTAAAAACTAGGACAAAACTCACTATGTAATATTTCAAACAATATCATCCTTAACCTACTTAATTGTAAAACATAATATTCAATATGTTATGATAACTATTTCTATTTATCAATACACTACACCTTCCCCGGGCAAAGAAAAAAATATAAACATTGGCTAATTTTATTATTTTTTTTTTTTTTTTTTTTTTTTTCTACTCAAATATTTGGTAACTTATGAATTGCCTAATTAAAATAAGGCTTTACTCTATTTTTATGTACCTTAATTAACTTATCTTCGATTTTTATTACTAAATTCGGACTTATTTCCTCTTGAACCTCGAATGGTCCATTGAATAAGGGCTCTAATTTCTCAGAAGGATTATTATTTTTAATCAATACCTTATCACCTTTTTTATAACTAACTATTCTACTATTTACATCCCATGTTTCTTTTCTCTTAGTTTTTGATTTCAGTAGATTATTTTTAGCATCATCCCATGCTTTTTGTAACCTGTACTTTAACTCTATTGGATAGTTCTCAAAATTATATACGGGGTCAATTACGTTTGTTATATTTGAAGGTAGTTGACAACTCTTTCCAAAAACCAGTTCATACGGTGTGTAATGTGTTTCAGTGTGTACCGTGTTATTGTAAGAAAATGACCAATAGGGCACCCAAGAGCTCCAACTGTCTGGGTGTTTTGCCACTTGAATACGCAAATATGCACCTAAGTTTTTATGGGTATTCTCTAGTGCTCCCAGAGTTTCGTGGTGATATGCAGTAGATTTGAGAGAAGTTATTCCTAACAATTTACAAGATTCCTGAAGGGTGGAAGCCAGGAATTCAGTTCCTTGATCGGTTCCTATTGTTTTAGGTATACCAAATCTCAGAACGTAGTTTTCTACGAAAGCCTTCGCAACTGTGACCGCTTCTTTGTTCGGTATAGGATAACCTTCAACAAATTTGGAAAGTTCACATTGTAAGGTGAGAATATATCGATTATTGCTCTCATCTGGTTTCAGAGGACCTACGAGATCGAGATAAATCTTTTGCAAGGCTGTTTCCGCCGTAGTAGTGACTGTCATCGGTTCTTTATTCGGCCTTGAATGCTTATACCTCTGACAATCATCACAACGCTTCACAAACCTTCCAACATGATTTTTCAACCCAGGCCAGAAATAGTATTTCTTTATATTGTTGTACATTCTATTAATACCTGTATGCCCTCCTGTTGGTAACATGTGAAAATCATTCATTATTAAATTTCTGGTTTCTTTATCATCAATTACTTGTACGTCCTTTATTATAGAGATTTTTATATCTGCATTTTTCAATTCGTCTTTAATTTTTATTATATTTTTTATCAGTTCTTTAGCTTTTTCGTTATTAACAATACATAATTCAGGAATTTTGTGTTTTTCGCAAAGTTTTTTCAGTTCCCTCAGTGACGCACCAAATGCTGACACTGATTGAGATAACTGTTTTATATAGATAGTTCCTGAATTGACATCATATTTTAAATTATCAGTAAAAAATCCTTCGTTTCCCTTTATTTTTGAAATCTTTTCGAAATTATTATTAAGAATTGGTCTGAGTTCAACCGATTCTACAGGGCGTTTCAGTAATTCTACCACTCCAGGGTGATCAATCCTGCGGTATGTAGAAATAATTTCATCCCCTTTTCTAATACTTTCTTCCTTTGCTTGAGCTCGTGTCATAACGAACATATCAGAAACTTTTTCACCTATAGATTTGAGTTCGTCCGACTCAATCTGAATTCTTGAAAGAGCATCAGCAACAACATTTTCGGTACCTTTTAGGTACGTTACTGTGAAGTCATACTCTTCTAATGCTAGTCTGAACTTGGTTAGGCGACTAGATGGATTAGTCATACCGAATAAATATACTAATGGTCTATGATCTGTGAAAATATCAAATTTTCGACAATACAGATAGGGCCTAAAGTGTCGAACAGCAAATACAATGGCCAGAAGCTCTTTTTCTATCGTACAGTAATTTTTCTCTGCCTTATTTAATGAACGGCTTGCATACGCTACTGGTTGGTCATTTGAATTTGACAACACGGCCCCAACAGCACATTTTGATGCATCCGTCCTCAGTATGAATCTGTTATTTTCTGAAAAATTTGGGTATTGTAACAAAGGTGGATTAGAAAGCGACGTTTTCAGATTGTCAAATGAATTTTGACATTCTTCTGTCCAATTAAATTCTGCGCTTTTGTGGGTCAGTTTGTTCAGAGGATAGACAATGTGGGCAAAGTTTTTTATGAATTTCCGGTAATAATTGGCAAATGCTACGAATCGTTTCGTTTCACTGGAATCTTTGGGTACTGGATAGTTTTTTATAGATTCAATCTTTTCAGGATCAGGCGATATACCTTCGGACGAAATTATATGCCCTAAGTATAAAATTTCTTTTTTTAGAAATTCGCATTTAATGGGGTTGAGTTTGAGATTCACAGATCTCAAACGATCCAAAACTTTGATAAGATTGATGTTATGATTCACCAAGTTATTACCAAAACAAATCAAGTCGTCTAAATATATGAAACATGATTCATAATTCAAACCTGACATAGCTATTGTCATCACTCTAGAAAACACACTCGGACTTACTTTGAGACCCATTGGAAGCCTTTTCATTTGATATTGGCCACGATCAGTAGTAAACGCTGTATATGGTCTGCTACTAGGGTGCAACTCTACTTGGTAGTACCCTTGCGACAGATCTAAGTGGGAAAAATAAACAGCACCTGATAACGAATCTAATATTTCTGTTATACAGGGTAATGGAAATTTATCATCTTCTATTCTTTGATTAAGAAGCCTGTAATCAATTACAACCCTCCATTTTTTATTGCCTTCCTTATCTGCCTTTTTTGGCACTATCAACAATGGAGAGGACCATTCTGATTTAGCCTCCTCTATAATTCCATCGTGAAGCATTTTTTCAACTTGTTCATGTATATTTGCCTTTTGAGCATGCGGTAACCTATAGGGCTTCACATATACAGGTTTTGCATTCGGCTGTAACTGTATTTTATGTGTACAAACATTAGTTACCGTAAGGTAGTCATTTTCTAAATAAAAAACATCAGCATATTTAGCACAAATTTTTTCTATAGACACTTTCTCTTCCTTATTTAATGACTCTGTATCAATAAGGTCTAACAGTCTATCCACTCGTGCAACAGACATTTCATCATTTCCAAACTTACAATACTCGAAATCCGAAAGCTTTTCACTCTTTGGCCTAAAATTCCGAAGTTTTATCTCCTTATCTTGGACATTGAGTATCCGTACGGGAATCATATTATTATCTGGTCTAGCGATAACACTTGCTGTGAATACACCCTCAGTCAACTGTTCACCCAAAACAACACAATCCTCATTACTATTCACCCAACAATACTTAACAATTTCACACCTCGGAGGAATGGTAGTATAACAATCATATTTCGATTGCAATGGGACGGTTATTTTTCTGTCATCCTTCACAAAGGAAAAACTAAATTTCTCAAAATCTATGGTAGCTGAATATTTGGTTAGAAAATCAGCACCTAATACTCCATCTATATCATTCGTAAACTCATTCATAACCAAAAATGAATGTGAAACGTTCATACCATCTGTTTTCAATGAAATATTCACCGATCCCAATGAGTACGTGGAACCAGCTATTCCATTTATTCTTATTTTCTTTGAACTGTCAATGTTTTCAAACTGATTCACATACTTTGAGAAAATTACACTAATAGTAGCACCCGTATCAATTAAGAATTTCAAATTATTACCTACATACTGCATACATACAAAATTCATTCCATTCATACTCAAAATCACATTATTTATTGTATTATCATTATTGGGGGGCACGAAAAAATCGCTCATTTACAAATGATGAGTGGTTTATTTCATTTCCAGCGACATTATTAGAATTTGCTTCTTCCGCAAAATAAGCTCTGTGAGTACGATTTCTGTTATTATTGTTGTTGAAAATACCTCGATCTCTCATATTTCCGCGGCCTCGTGACCGATTGCCATTATAATTATTTTGCTGATTATTAAAATTCCGTCCGTGACCTTGTCGAAAGTTTTGGCTCTGGTTACTATATTTATAATTACGATTCATTGTGTTGTTGTTATTGTTTTTAGAATATCCGCGCCATGAATTATTTTTACCACGCATATGAAATATTTGTGAATTGCTACTGGACACTTTCGATTTTTCTTCATCCGTAGCTCCTACAATTGCATCTCGTAGTTTATCATAATTTCTAGCTTTAATTATTGTTCGTAATTCGTGGCTCTTCAACCCATTTGCAAAAGCATTAATCGAAATCTTCTCATTAACTCCTCTAAGAACTCTAGCTGCATTATCGTCTCCGTTTGCTTGAGATATTGTTAAATTAACCATCATCTCTTCTATAGTTCTACCAAACTCATCAATAGATTTTCCATCCTGTTTGCTATTATGCAACTCTACTGACAGAGCAGCGGTAGACCTAATAGAGAGTAAATGCAATTTTATATCTCTTATCAGATTGTCCACGGTGGCATAAGTTCTATCTAATCTCAGTTTAGCATTTTGTGTTAACCTGGTTTTTAGAACATAAGTTATCAATAGTTTTTTTCCCTCAGCATCTAAAAGTTCACTATATAATTCAATTGCGTCAATTAACTGTTTAGTTGTATTTTCAGAACCATCCATAAGAGGCAACAGGGATGAAGCTGTTCGTAAATCAAATTTTTCAGACATATTGACTAGTTTAGATGTTTGTTTTATTTTATGTAATCTATTCAATAATGTTTCACGAGCATCACTAATATTGTTATTTATATCCCTAGCATAAGTTTTGATTAATTTTACTTCATCTTCATTTTTATTCACTAGTTTATTATAAGTATCCTTCAAATGAGTGAATGTAGCTTCAAAGACGTTCAATTCCACAAGTTTTTTGTTGACTTTCTCAAAATTCTCACGCCTTTGCAAACTATCTTTAGATATATTACGTTTAAACAAACAAACCTCTTGTAAAAGCTTTTCAAATTCAATCATTTGTAGGTTCCTAACAACATTACTGCTATTTTAAGTTAATCTAGACTTATCTGATCATTCGTCTGAACTGCTGGCCCTTCCTGGTATTCAATAACCATTTATGCGTAATTGTTCTTATATTTTCTTCACCATTCATCACCTACAGTCTAAACACCAACAATCTGTCTTATTCAATGACTAGTTCTTTGCTTCTAGAAATTTCTCTTCTTATCTTCTTTTCCAACGCCTTTCGTGATTTTTGCCACAAACATAATGCAATTCCTAGCAACACCAAGATGCCCATAACAACTGCAACAACTTCAAGGAGAGAGTACTTATTTCCACTATTTGTTCCAGCAGTAGTTCCACCACTGATTCCTGATTGCGTGATAATCACCTCTTCCTTGGAATTTTCACTACCCATTTTCAGTTATTCGTCGATATTCATAGCATTTTTCATTCTAATGATTCTCAGCTCTAGTATCGGCTGGCAGGATCGCCATGTAATAGGATGGTCCTTTGGTATCCTATTTCCCTTCTAATAATACGCAGGACATTATTTATTACTACATTTATTGTATCGAAAATGCCTTCGGTACAGTACTACTTTCAAGCTCGTTGTCTTGATCTATTCTAACTAAAAACTAGGACAAAACTCACTATGTAATATTTCAAACAATATCATCCTTAACCTACTTAATTGTAAAACATAATATTCAATATGTTATGATAACTATTTCTATTTATCAATACACTACAACCGCCTTCATCGCTTGCAAGGACACCCTCGTCAAAGCGACACTCCTTGCGCACCCGAAACTCGGCGCCAAGATCTCCTTAGTCTGTGACGCGTCAGATCACACCGTTGGAGCCGTCCTGCAGCAGCTGGTGAACGACGAATGGGAACCTCTTGGGTTCTTCTCAAAGAAGCTGAGCGGTGCCGAAACAAAGTACAGCGCGTACGACCGAGAACTCCTAGCAATCTACAAGGCTGTGAAGTACTTCCGACACATGGTGGAAGGGCGTCATTTCACCATCCTGACCGATCACAAGCCGCTCACCTTCGCTTTCCGCCAGAAGTCCGACCAGTGCTCTCCACGTCAGTTTCGTCATCTGGACTTTATCGGGCAGTTTACCACCGATATCCAGCACATCTCTGGCGAGGATAACGTTGTAGCAGACGCTCTCTCCCGAATCGATGCCATCGCTGCGCCACTCGATTTCGAAGCACTATCAGCAGCTCAGCAACAGGACCAAGAGTTGCAGGAACATCGCCAGAGGGATAACTCGGGCCTGACCCTGCGCCAAGTGACCATCCCAGGATCCAACGCTGCTATCTTCTGCGACGTCTCCACTCAGACGGCACGGCCCTTCCTAACAGCCGCCTTCCGCAAACCAGCCTTCGACGCGATCCACGGCCTATCGCACCCAGGCGTCAAGGCGACGACGAAGCTGGTGAAACAACGCTACGTCTGGCCTTCCATCAATGCTGACTGCCGTTCCTGGGCCCGCGCCTGCATTCCCTGCCAGCAGGCCAAGGTCACACGACATGTCTCTACCCCGATTGGCAATTTTACAGCACCATCTAGACGATTCGAGCATGTCCACATCGACCTCATCATCATGCCATACTCCGAGGGATACAGGTATTGCCTCACCTGCGTCGATCGCTTCTCACGATGGCCAGAAGCAATACCCCTCCCGAACCAGGAAGCAGAGACCGTAGCCAGGGCATTCTACAGCAACTGGGTCGCGCGCTACGGCGTCCCTCTCCGCCTGACTACGGACCAAGGTAGACAATTCGAATCGCATTTGTTCCGTTGTTTAAACCGGCTGATGGGCACCGACCACCTCAGGACCACGGCCTACCACCCTGCAGCCAACGGTATGGTCGAACGCCTCCACCGTCAGTTGAAGGCTTCTGTGAAGTGCCTGCAATCCGATCGGTGGACCCATACACTCCCAACAGCTCTCCTGGGGATCCGTGCGGCCTGGAAGGAAGATCTGCAAGCCACCGCTGCTGAGATGATCTACGGCGAACCACTCCGTCTCCCAGGCGAATTTCTGGCATCTACCTCCACCAGACACATCGATGACTCCGCCGACTTTGTTCGTGAGCTGCGCCAGCATTTCCAGACACTCCGTCCAGTCAATGGCACCAGGCACGGCGGACGGAAAATCTTTGTCTTCAAAGATCTGGCTACCACCACCCACGTCTTCGTCAGACACGACGCAACCAGAGGACCGCTGCAGTCACCATACGATGGTCCCTACGAGGTTATTTCTCGAGCCGAGAAACACTTCACGCTCGCGATGCGCGGCAGAAATGTTCCAGTCTCCATCGATCGCCTTAAACCGGCCTACATCGTCGCCGAGAACATCGCCGCACCAGAGGGCACCACGGACGACGACGACGATTTCGTTCCTGTTGCTCCGGGAGAGAATCAAACTCCGGTGCAAGAGGATGCAATTCCACCACCTGCCCCACCAGCTCCACCAGCTCCAACAACGCCACCTGCCTATAAGACGCGCTCAGGTCGTCGCGTCCGATTCACTGAACCCTATCAAGCAGGCTTCAATTAAATGATTTCGCAATATTCATTCATTTTTTTTAGTCTTATATCGTTCATCACTGGCAAGGGGGTACTGTAGCGGCTTTACCAACAATAAGACTCAAATAATTTTTATTTCCAAAGAAAATAATCTTACTCCACATCTCTACATATTCTTATATTCTTAATTCTTTTTCCTTCTAAAGGGCCTTTGTCCGACTATAAATGTTTATAGAGTGAAATATTAAAAGCCTTCACCATAGTTGCAGAACTAGGGAATTCCATATTTAAATTTCTGGTAATAGGATTATCCTGGGTTTTACGACTAAGCTTTTATGGTGTCTAGGAACATCAAATTTCAAATAGGATTATAATTCCGTAAGCTGGGGAATTTGGACATTTGGGATTTTCCCGTGACGTAGACGGGGGTTTGCCTGCTACCTAGACGGAGATTTGAAGAGGATGGTGGGAAGATGAAGATAGTTAGTTTTTACTTTTCGGTTCGCGAGGTTCTCCGTTTTTCAGTCTCCTGACTCGCTGTTCTCGAGTCGAGATTTTTCTCCAAGTTTATCAAGCTGTACGTTTAACTGTTACGTATTATTGTTAGTGTTGTTAATAAATTGTTATTGTTATTTGTTAACTGCTGTGTCCGTTATTTGATCACAACAAACTCACCCGTTACACCGTCACGACAGTACTGATGTATATATTTTTAAAAAATATGGTACATTTTATTGATGAATACCTCTTCGTTTATTGGCACAATATATTTTTCGTCGAGTCAATGAATGACCATTCACTGAAATATGTATGTTTTTATTGTTACAATGAATTCAAGTTTATCGAGTTCAATGATGATCTATTTTCAGACCTATGAACATATTTCGTTGCGCCTATGAAAAAGATTATTGAAATGAAGAAAAAAGTACATTGAAACAATGTATACTATTTTATGAATAAAATGTGGTACATTATATCAATGAATACCGTTTATTGCCTTCCCGTTCATTGGCACAATACATTTTTCATCGTGACAATGATTCAAGTTCATTGAGATCAATGATGATCTTTTTTACATTTATGAACAGGTTTCGTTGCTGCTATGGAAAAGTTCATTGAGGTAATTAAAGGGGTACACTGAATCCATTTGAAATAGTTCATCATATCAATGAACGTAATTAATGGTCCCAGAGATGATTTTATTGTTACAATGAATCCAAGTTCATCGAAATCAATGTTAATCCATTTTCAGATCTACACACAGGTTTTATTGGGGCTATGGAAAGATCATAGAAGGTGTTACGAAGTTACTAAGTCCTGGTTTTGTTAGGCAGATAGAAGCAACATTTTCCTCCCATTCTATAACTCCGTAATTAATATTTTCATGAATATAATAATAATCCTTATGTCGAACCAAGCCATCTCGTGTTTAAATATACTCATAAATTTTGCCGGCATCTGTTCAGCCGAATCCTCATGTAGCACAGACTACAGAGAGCTCCGAAAGGAGCCAGCCGAAATAAAAGATAACTTGGAGATACGCCTTCCAATCAGGATTGCGATGTTCTGATGAATGCATGTTAATTATTTTGCATATCTTTCGGAAACTCACTGTATGCTCAATATCAGTGGGAGGCCTTCATTGCATTAACGAATGATATGCATGATACAGCATTCATTCGAATGGACAATAATAACTAATTTGATGAATACAGTTTCATCAGTTGAACGAATACAATTTATTGCTTGGGTGAACACTCTTCATTCGTTTGATGAATGGAAATCATTACCCCAACGAACCTTGCATTATAGTAACCGATTATCAATAAACACCATTCAATGAATTGATGATAAATATCCATCGTCGAAATAATCGAAATCATTATATCAATCATACAACATTTATTCGAAGAATAATTAATCTGATGAATACACTTTTATCAGTTAAACGAATACAGTCCATTACTTTGGTGAACAATCTTCATTCGTTTGATGAATGGAATTCATTCCCCTAACGAACATATTTAATGTACTTGATCATGACATCAATGAAAGCATTCATTGATATTATTAAGATCCGTATTCATAGTATGGATAACCAGTGGTACATTGACATAACGATTGCGTTCATTGGACCAATATTGATAAAAATATTCATCGAGTCACTGAACTTTTTCATTGTATTCAGGTACCAATTTTTTTCTGTGTAAACTTCGTTAAAAACTTTCGTGGTAAAATAATTTGTGCTCACCTTCGAAACTTCCAAAAAAAAATTTTGATAATACCCAAACTTTCAGTAATTTAGGGAATATCATCAAATTGTTCACGATATTCATAATTCATCAGCAATATATTTATGACTATCAATGACACTACAATTATATCTTTCAATCTATCTTTAATTATGACAGGACCAAGTTATTTAGTGCGGTCGTTGATTAAAGTATGTAGTTTGATGATGGTAAATACTTTACTTACATTGCCAGAGTTCTTTTTTTTTTGCAGCAAATATTCCACTTTTTTCTCTGTATAAAAACTCTGATACCTCAAATGGAGAAAAGAATAAACAAATATCGCAATTTCCATTGAAAACAACTTTCTGTAGCGCCATGTTTATGATATGGCCAGTATAGCCTCATGTCAAATCTTTAAGGTAATCATTATAAAAGGATTTGATTGAAGCAACATGCGAGGCTTACTATGAATTTCTCAGAAAGATTCATCAAGATCATGATGGCACTTAAATGAGTCAATTTAATTAATGTGCCGTTTTAACACGTGTAAAGTTAATAAGGACGTTCAACACTTCCACTTAATTAATACATACTTTTCAGGAAAGTAAAACCGAGCTGAAACGTTTCAGTCGACAGTAAGATGTGAAACGGTTCGTTGATATGCAGAACAGAGTCCCGCTTAAAATTGCTCCGAACTGTTCAGCATCTCGAAGCAAACGAATTCAATTCCTTTTAGAGAAAAGCGATCCTTTTTCCGAAAAGGTCATTCTAATTCATTAACGAGATAAATAAATTTATCGTCATTTTCTCGGTAGTAAAAATAGCGCTTCCAAAGTGCATTCTAGAAGAGCGATAAATTTTCGAAGAGATTTATTAGATCGTTCGGAAAACGTGTTATTTTCGTTGTTACTGCTGCCACTGATGAGTTGATGGACTCTTTGCCAAGTTATTATCTCGCTCGACATGCCAAAACATTTCGCGATTTGTAGCCAGCGCATTCTACACGACGGGAATGGAAAACTTTCGAATTTTTCTGAAGAAAAATATTATGGCCTCTTCAGAAACACGCACTGTTGATTTCAATTTATCTGCTATCAGTTCCGAATTGGATGTGAAAGAGGAGTGGGTTTTTGACATGATTTTTTGGGTTTGTAACCTTCCATAATCTGAAAATGAAAAAAATGTTAATCCAAAGAAATATGTACAAGTATATAGAAGGGCAAATTAACTAATTTGCCCGATAAGTTACTTCGTTCACAAGACTGCTGTCTTGAATGAAATTAATTTTTGCCTATCTGAAAAAATGAGATCAAATTAACCAAAAAATACTTCTCTTTTTAAAAAAAAATTGAAGTTTCGGAGACCGTATCTGCCTCCGTTATCAAAACTTGCTGAAAAGACTGAAAACTTGTATTTGAATTGCGATTTGGAAGTAACAAGCTCAGTTTTCAGCGTCTTTTCAGCAAGTTTTGGTAACGGAGGCAGATACGGTCTCCAAAATGTCAACATTTTTCGAAAAAGAGAAGTATTTTTTGATCTCATATTTTCAGATAGGAAAATTCAGTGTAGGATACGTTACTGACAAATATTAATTTCATTCAAGACAGCAGTCTTGTGAACGCAGTAACTTATCGGGCAAATTAATTCCCTTCTATACTTGTACAGATTTCTTTATATTAACATTTTTTTTTCATTTTCAGATTGTGGAAGGTTACAAACCTAAAAATGATGTCAAGAATCGAATTTCCTCCACAAAATCAAACTTTCAATCAATATTTAAGAGTGGGTTTGTTTTTCCTTTGCAAATATAAGCCTATCGTCCATATTGAAGGAATCAAATGACCCAGCATGAATTATATTCGGAAAGATATATAAAAATATGAGTTTAGGCACTATCCCGTCTATTTTGGACGGTTCAGGTGACTATAATAATGATAGTTCTCCATCTATGAAGATGTGCCTTTCCGACATTCCTCACGTCAGGGGTATTTGACCCAAAAAGTTGTCCAAAACTATTTTCACCCCAATTTTCAGTTCGAGAATTCGAAAATGAAATTTATTATGAAAAACTCATTACTAGTGATTAATAGTATAAAATTACGCACGAAGCCGCGTTATTGCTTTACAACACGGATTACACATACTGCACTTTACCAAAATTTAGACTATTCAATCTTAGCCATTCGATTAGAAGTTACACTGACAGCAGCTGATTTCTTCAATATTATGGAGATAATACAGAAAATTCAGTTGTTTCACTACCCAAACAAACTTTCGGAGGCATTCTAGTTTTCGAACGGTCCCATGCAATAGTTCGCGAAGGCCAAAAAAAACCTCTGCTACCTATAATTTCGGTGATTATCAAAAGAGAAATTCGTTTGATTTTGAGAAACAAATAATGTTGTTTGGTAACCAGACGAGCTCGAAGCGGCCATCAGGGAGAAAACCTACCAGTTTGAGAGGAGACAAAAAAAGCATTTAACGTGCGATTCCTAGCACGATCCGAGGAGATGAAATCTCGAAAGGAGGTCAACCACAACCTCGCCATGCGTTGCTTGGCTTCATATCGAAGACCCGCTCTCTACTGTTCGAGACATCCTCCGCTACACCCCCAGGAACCAGAGGCAAAACGTCACCCATTTGTGGGGTCTTCTTCGAGAAAATATATAGTTTGTGTCTGATGTAGGACACCTGTTTGTATTTTATATATTTAACTATTGCTATATTAAAAAACTAGAATCTTTATTTTATGTCAGTTTTCGAAAACTTTCAACGTCATAGATTCAATGTATCCACGTCGTAGAATTCCAGTGGTATATTTATGGAATACTTTAGCGTTCCATACATATCATCTCATTACCATATTCAAATTTTTCACATGAATTCTATGGATAACGCTTCTTTCACTGAATGGTTATCAATTCCTGTAAAAATTAATAGAATAGTTTGAAATACATACATTAACGAAATTAAAAAAAAAATAGACATGGTTGTATAGGCAATTGAATACCCTTCGAAATAAGGTATCATTTAACCCACTATTTTATTTAAAAAATTGTGAGAGCGGCTTTCACTTTGAGGGGAGCGGAAGAGGGGCATTTTTTTTTGTATCACAAAGTGTCTTTTTGATAACATCAGTTAATGTGTTTCAGGGTTTTCCTTGAAAATGGCTAGTAACGTAAAAAATGAATGTATCCGGTACCCTAGGACCTCACCCTTTATGAGTTTTTCATCAGTAAAGTTCAACTCTTCAGATGATGTGATGTTTTCTTCTTCTTCTCCTTTTTTTCCCTGCACCTGTAAAAGCGAATGCCCCACCGAATCCATTCAAGCCGCCGATTTGTTGTTTTGTTTGTCACTTTGTTATTGTTGTATTCAATATTTAATAAAGTTCACTCAAGATGAAATAAAAATTATAAAAAAAGTTCTCTAAAGTTTGCAAGTGAGGAATCACACTCATCGACCAGGACCGACCGTCCGCGACCGTTCACCTACGACCAAAAGTAGAAGTAGATCAATGAAAACTTTCAAAGTCACACTGATCGACCACTAGAATAATTTTGTAAATCTGACATTAATTTGACATTCGAAAGGTTATGTGAATTGTCTGTTCATTTATTGAAAATAAGTTAAATTCATAATATCAATAGTTTTGCTTTAAATAATGAGCAGTACTGATACTGAAGAAGAACATTTTATTATTCCGGTAGGAAATATACCTATATGTACATGAGTTTTGTTGAAGCCAAAAGTTCATCATAAAAGTGTGTCAAAATGACATTACGTCAGGATAGTGTGACACCGACCAAAATTTCCAGCATACTACAATTTCCAATATGGTCTTTGAAAAACGGTCGAGGACGGTCAATGACGATTATACAGTATGAGTTGTGCGATAAGAATATACGTGTTGGAAATTTTGGTCGTAGGTGGACGGTCGCGGACGGTCGGTCCTAGTCGATCTGTGTGATTCCTGGCTTATTCTCAAAAGGTGTATTTGTAATTCAAAATCTATAGGAGCTATCTACCTTATTGGCGCTCCCAGCTATGTAGTTTTCTTATAGACAGGTGCTCAGTTTCTCCACTATCACTCTTGAAAAATATATCCGCACACATCTAAGAAATAATTTACTGATATCACGCACAAGCTGGCTGATTATATCGCGAGCGTCAGTGATTTTACTGTTTATATAGTGTTAACATTACTGGGTGAGATGTAAGACAATAATTTATGATAAAATCATTAATTTTATTCATCTAGCTCATGTCTATTAAGCATTAGGTTCAGTCTTTCAAACTGCTGCGATTGTTAACAAATTATGAATAATAATTATTTTTTATATCGTCTATGTGAATGAATGAATAAATGAATGTTTATTGAGATCTCAAACACAAATTCAATTAATTATCTCAGATACAAATAGAATTAAATAAACAGATATTACGTACATAGATAATAAACATTGAGGAAATCCACAAGGGTATAACCCGTGCGGGGATATTAACATAAAAGTAGGTGTATAGTACACTAGTTATTAATTAAATGTAGAATTTACAAGGGGACAAAAAGGTGTACAAGAGTGTATGAACATAAAAGATCAAAAGTGTTACATAAGTTAATAAAGAAATGTAAAATCATCCATATAAAACAATGAAACTGCTTAGAAACTTGAACAATCCGTTTTCTTCAGCAAACTGATAACACTTTCAAAATATCGTGGAAAATAAAAAATATATTCATCCACCCTTCTGAATCTACTGTTCAAAAAAATTATTTAATCAAATCTGAGCATTGACAGAAAAGCACGCACTGAATAGGATCGATCTCCTTGTATGCTTCCAAGCATTATAATAGGGCATTTGAGCATTTGTATTTGCAGAGACACCTGCTTTATTTGATATTTAATTATGTGTGGATAATGACCGAGGAAAAGGGAGATTAATAGAATTAATAATAGATGATATCCCCTATCACTTAGACAGCAAGTGTGCAGAATCGGATTTTCATGGACAGGGTAGTTATTCGACCCACACGTATTAATTTCATTACTGTAGGGTTTTATTTCAACACGGCGGTACTACACTAAGAAAACGGTAGGGGTCATTTTTCATAGTATTCAAAAACAAAGACATTGTGGTTTCCTTTTCAGAATGATACAAATTATGAATCTTAATTTGATGATATGAAATAAGAGTAATCATGAATCGTTATCACATGTTAGCAGGTTTTTCGACTTTCCTTTCAACTGGCAAATATTTTGATGTCCAAGGATCTATAGTAAAGTTAACCTCAAATATCACGCCACTGCCTCTTCAACTGCCAATTCATCATGGAATTATTTGGTAGTTCTATTCGTTTCGCTTCAGATTGCATGTCAAAAAATTTTTGAGCTCTGGTTATAAATTTGGTGCAAACAATTTTTTTGGTTTCCTGGCACGGCCCTGTCAAGCATGCAGTCTATTTTAAAAATTATTATTTCTGTGGTAATATCATCTAAATCGTCATCATATTTTTCGGCTATCCTCAGTGCTAAAACACTACCTCATGGGCACCTTTATTCAATAAAGATTCGAGTAGAAAAATTAAATGGGAATTGACTGTGTTTTTTCTGTCAAATCTTCCTTTCAACTGGCAAATATTTTGATGTCCAAGGACCTATAGTAAATATTAACCTCAAATTTCACGCCACTGCCTCTTCAACTGCCAATTCATCATGGATAGAGACCGTTTCGATATAATTTTATGTGGACCCAAGAATATTTCTGGAAATTGGAGGGGTCGATAATTGAAAAAACGAAATGCCCAAGGAAATGGGGATACATGGGAGATGTGAAAACTAGCAGGTAACAAAGAAATAGTGAAAAAATAATTCTCAATGATTATGTGAGCATAACGAACCTAAGATATCTGAGAAGATTATACGGTGTACAGGCAAAGAAGTCAAATTTTATCTAATTTCACTGTGGGACAAAGATCACCAACACTTCTTCATGGGAAACAGAGAAAGAAAGGTTTATTCTAGTGCGAATTGAGATCTTAGAGGCCAAGCTATACATATACTATGAATTCTATCAAGCTATACATATACTATGTATACTACTTATACGTTAAAATTCGTTACAAATTTGCTCCGAATCCGTATAGTGTTGCCACAATGCTCGAAATATTTTCTTCAGCTGTAACTACGAAAGTCATATTATATCTTACACCCTGTATATCGATAACTATTTTTCACTGCGGACCAATATCAACCAAGGTTATCATGCGAGATCTTTGAAACTATCCTTTCGAAGAATGACATATTTGCAATAACTTCGTGCGCATTATATTATTGAAAGGTTATTGGGAGAGATTTCCGGTAGAGGCGTCCAAAATATGCGAATCGTTCGAATCAAATGTTAACTATTGTCTATTTGCGTACGGAATTAAAATATACCCTGACGATGGCATACCGATCTACCTTTGATAGATTTATGTCACATCTAATAGTGATCTGTGTATCCTTGGCCGGTGATTTATTTTTATTTTGTTCCCAGTGGTCCTGTATCGTAATTAATGGAGACTTGAGACAATTAATGCAAAGAAAGGCCAATTTATTAACGGTTATTTATAGGAGAGGTTCCCCGTGGGACGGTGAGGTATGTCAATACTGTCTCCCAAGAAAAATGTGAATGGAATTTTTCGATTTGAAAAATGATCCCAAGAGACTAACAATAATTCATGTGGCATGACGTTTATTCGCAATTAATGAAAATGGTAAAAGTAATAATAATATCATTTTTATTACGTAAAAAAAACTCACCACAAAATTATTAATCCATTTTTGAGTCGTACTTAACCCTTAATCCCTTACCGGAACTCACCACAAAAATAATAATACCTGAACGAGTACCTGAAAACTCCTAAAACGCAAAAGTTTTATTGAGTTTCGCATGCCAATTGTACACTAAATAATTATTCCTCGCGAAATGTATGTATTCAATTTCCACGCACTCCAATGTCTACGTAAGGTTAGTTCGTTCTGGTTTGATCATACTAAATAATTACTCCTCGCAAAAGTATGTATTCGATCAATTTCCGCTCACTCAAAAGTCTTCGTGAAGTTAGTTCGTTCTGGTTTGATTATACTAAATAATTACTCCTCGCAAAATGTATGTATTCAATTTCCATGCATTCAAATGTCTACGTAAGGTTAGTTCGTTCTGGTTTGATCATACTAAATAATTACTCCTTGCAAAAAGTATGTATTCGATCAATTTTCGCTCACTCAAATGTCTTGGGAAGTTAGTTCGTTCTGGTTTGATTAAACTAAATAATTACTCCTCGCAAAATGTATGTATTCAATTTCCATGCACTCAAATGTCTACGTAAGGTTAGTTCGTTCTGGTTCAATTACACTAAATAATAAATCCTCGCAAAATGTATGTATTCAATTTCCACAGGTAATCTAGAAAAGTAAAAGTACTGATTGAATTTTTTGATTGGATTGGATCTGATGATGTTTGTTTCTCTGTTTTATTTGTTTATTGTTTAATTTGTGTTTTTCACTTTTAATATAATTTAAATAAGAGTAAAGTTTATAACAACTATCTAGCAATTTCCTATGCCCTAAAGTGCTATATACTAAAGTATTCAAAGGGCGTCAAAATATTTCCGGCACGCGGGCGGCCATAACCCTTGCGGGGCCCTGGTTATACACTATCACACGTGGTATGAATTAAAAATACAAAAAAAAATTCTATATCATAGTTTAAATTTTATGACGTCGTGAGCAGGTTATTACGACATCTTAAAAGTGTTTCTGAGCAGGCACCCTGATTTGCAGAAAGATCTTTCCATTTTTTTCTTGGCACAATCGAGTGCTAAGGTAAAGGTAGAGATAGATATGAAAAATCGAAAATATAGCAATAATTCCAAAAGCTTTCAATCTTTGGTCATCGAGAATAAAGCAATAAATCTCAGTTTGCAACCTCTTCCGAAGTACGCAACATTGTCAAAATGGCAATTAACTTGAATTTTATGCTGTATACTCGTTGAGAAACTTCCAAAAGTTCTGCAAACTTGGAGTACTATTGAATATATTATTTCATATAACGAATCAAGTTTGCAACCATCTCAAGTGTACGGAACATTTTGTTATCGGCCTATAATGTGCTTCTTTGATATTCCATAAGAGAAAATTCCAAAAGTTCTGCAAACTTGACAGATACATCGGAAAAATATTCCGAACAGTTGCAGATTTGCAACATTTTACGTTGACCGGAACATACATTTTCTTAATTCGTAAGTTTTTTGATAAAGGTGGTTTCCAAATAATTTCAAAAGTTCATGCAATTTTGAAAAATCTACTTAATTTACAAATTTGATTTTTGCAACTTGCTTGAAGTTTCGGATCGTGTACAAGTTTGCAAATTGTGGCTGCATAAAAATAGATGTTTTCAAAATTTGCAACAAAGTTCCAAAACTTTTGTAATTATTTCGAGACCACCTTGATCAAAAAAATGACCACGAATTAGATAAATATATGTTCCGGTTGACGTAAAAGGTTGCAAATCTCCACAACTCTTCGGAATATTTTTCCGATGTATCTGCCAAATTTGCAGAACTTTTGTAATTTGATCTTATGGTATATCAAAGAAAAACACCTGAGTCAGTTGCAAACTTGATTCGTGATACTCCAAATTTGCAGAACTTTTGGAATTTTCTCAACGAGTATACAGCAAAATTCTAGTTAATTGCAATTTTGACTGGAATTTATTGCATTCTCGATGTACCATTCACTTGACCAAAGTTTTAAAAAATTAATGTGAATTGATTATCCATTTCTACTGGCCTGAATACATATTTTGAGATTGTGGAAAATATCTTGATGGTTGACGACGTGATGTTGGAATCAAATCATAAATTGATTATGGACGAGATACGCCATCTTTTGAATAACCGTCCTGGAAAAATATTTACTGAGAAAGAGATCAAAGCTTTAACCACGGTTATATCGACCTAGACTGTTCTAGTGCTGAAGATACATTTTTGCAGTCTGGTTGCATCATACAGGGTGGAAACAAAAAGGCTTAACAAAGTGTGGGGAAAAGCAGCTTCTGCAGGGAATGCTATTGGAGCAATCAGTCCTTTCAATCCAAGACAATTCCGGAATATGCTTTCACTCAAGGAAAAGGAAAGTCACATCAAACCTCCCAAAAAAACTTCTAGCCAAAATCAAATTTCAACAACAGGCTGCCATAGCAGTCTAGCTGTTCATCGTCAACAAATCTGGAACAACTCCAGAAGAGCCTGTGACAATCTTTGAGCAATCATTTTGTGCTGAGTTACAGCGAATCTCAAATCGAAATCTCTGAAATATTTCAGAAGAACACCATTAGCTGTGGTCCCCTCCGTCGACCTTGAGAACTCTACCAAAAAAATGACGTCATGGATTTGACTTCAACGCGAATTTTGATGGATAATCTCCACAAAAAGTTGTCGTTAACGAGTCAGGCAAGGCGGTACACTAATTATTTTTTCGGATTCTTTAGCATTTTTATTTTTTTCGTCAGCCCCTCGACAGACATTATTCATTGCCGTTATTTTCGACGTATGATTCCGTCGGAAATATTTTCGAATTCCTACACGTTCTCTATTCGGCTTTCGGGGGACAGGAGGTAATTTCTTTTTTTATTTCATTATTAAATGATCCCGCATGATTTCCAATATTTTAATGGATTTTTTCAATTTTCGTGAATTTTCGCAATTACTTTCGAACAGGAGTCCAATTCGTCCGATCAACATTTTTTTGTTGTAATTTTCGACGTCCAAAACCATCAGAATTCTTTCGCGTTCTCTATCTGGATCTTAGGGGGACAGCAGAGTAACATTTTTTCCAATTATATCATTTATTATTGTTCCGATTTTCCGATTTAATTTTCGCGAGTTTTCGCAATTTTTTTTCGAGGAGGAGGGGTGTATGGGGCATAATTATTTCAAATCAAATTTTTCGATAGTTCCATGTTTTTCACTATTTTTACGAATTTTTCGGATTTTAGTTTCGCGAGTTTTCGAATTTATTTTCGAGAAATTTCAATTTCCGAAACAGTCAGCTTTTTCGAATTTTTACGCGTTTTTTATCTAGCCTTCTGGGGGGCGAAGTGCACTGTGGAGTTGTGATTTTTTTATTACTGAATGTTCAATTATACTACCCTCTTTATTGTCCGAGTACTTTCTCATTCTAAATTCACGCATATCATTCATTTCTCGACATTCACAACTAGATTTGTCAAGCTGTACAGAATTTTAAATAACAAGCAAATTTCCTTTCAACTAACATTTGATTTAATGAGACTGAAGAAACTGTCAACACCTACCTACTCATATTCAAAAATAGAAACCGATTTACCTGAACCACGAAAATTTTATTGTTGGGCGTTTCAAACGCGTAAATCTTATCGTTTTATTTTACGTCTATATTGGAGAATTACTTCCACCGCACAAAATATCGTCCACATCCCGGAGATTTATTTGGCTATAAAAACGTCAACACTTCGACCAGAATCCGACTTACACACGTTTTAATAAGTCTGGCTAAAGACCTAGGTAATATTTTAATGTTTCAATTGGCTACACAAGCTACGAGTCGGCTTCAAAATCTGTCAGCAAGTCTAGACGTACCGGTGACATATCCCTTCTATCTCGGGGTAAATCTCGATCTAAAAATTGAACCGAGATATCGGCCAGTGACAGTTGTTCTGTCAGAAGAGCTTAACGAGGGTGCACTCCCCGCTGTGCCCCACTCGACCACAAAATCATTATTATTGATTACCGATCGTAAACCCATACGGAACCGAATCAATTTTCCCACGCAAATGAGAAAGAGTTGAAGCATTTCAACGATTCGGTTCTTGGCGGTCACCGTACCAACTACCACATTCTTTTGTGTCTATTTACGACTGCCGCATCCGAAATTATGGGTACACGAGACTTTCGTTTGGAAAACTAATTTTATTATCGTTTCCAGATTAATGGCAGTTTCTTGACGGCTGGTATTGGTGGAGTTCACGTTTTTCTCAATAACGAATACCGAGCTGTACCTGCTTGAGTGGACAACTGATTAATTAACGAAGGTAATGTTGTTTTCCAATGAAGGACACTTTGAATGGTATAAAAGTTGTTTTATACGTTTCGGGTCATCCCGCTCATATTTTGACTGTGCGTCATCAGCGTATATCAGTTAGTAGGTGTCTGGGTTCTGGGGAGTTTGTGAATGAGTTTTTCTATGCCAACGAGGATTTACGTCAGATGGAGCTCCTCCCCATTTTGTTGCACCTGTACATCAATTTTTAGATACAATTTCAGAGGGAGAAGGATTGGAGCGCAGAGACCAATAGAATGATCTGCTAGATTTCTAGTCTGGACGCTAGAGGGGGGTCGAGTATCAAGTTTTATTTCCACGAGGTAACTTGATTTTATAAGACGTATTTAGGGTCACCGATTCGAAGTTTGGAGGTTACCCGGCCCAATTCTGTTCCCATTTTGAAATATGGCCCATTTTAAGCGAAAATACGCTAATTTCGGACTACTCACCTGAAAATTTGATTTTTCTTCTCTGGAACTGACATAATTCTTGTATAAATCAGACATAAAAGATATACTGATTGGTTGTTAATACACATTATTTGTTGATTTGAGTAGGGGGTTTATGCCAATCCTGGACCTCCCCCCACCACTGACCTTGAGAGTGACCTTGGAGAATTGCCTTCAGAGGTTCACTTGCCCAGTGAATGACCTTGAAAGTTGGTGATCTTGAGAGTTGGCGACCTTGACGATTTGTGACCTTGAGGGTTGGTGACCTTGAGGGTTGGTGACCTTGAGGGTTGGTGACCTTGATGGTTGGTGACCTTGAGGGATGGTGACCTTGGTGGTTAGTGACCTTGGTGGTTAGTGACCTTGAGGGTTGGTGACCTTGAGAGTTTCGATGACCCTGGGGAATGGTAACCTTGACATGTAACTAAAGGAAGCCATGAATACAAATGTCCTTGAGGGCAAGTGAACTTATCCCCTCTCTTCCACCTCAACCACTAATATAAAAAGAAACACGAGTTTCAGACCTCATGTTCCTTCTGAATAGCCGATAATCGAGCAAAATGTATACTTGCAATTGTGGAAAAAGTTTTACTCGCAGTGATAATCTACATCGCCATCAAGTGCAATCCTGTACAGCGGTGACAGGTGAGCCACCTAGTAAACGGTCTAAATTGAGCCCCATATCGCAAAACGATATGCAGTTCTGTGATTGTTGTAATAAACCAGTTCCAATGGGTCAGATGGTTTCACATCGCAGAACACTCGAACACAGATCTAATTCTTGCATTCAATTGGGTGAAGACGTGCAAATTATCAAAAGTGCTTTCAAATGTAGAATAGTTAGCTATAGGATTGGGAGCGGTAGTAACTATGTGGATTACAAAACATTTTTTGATGCATACAAACAGAAAATGATTTCATTATTGCAAGGTGTGTTGAAGATACATAGTGCGGTGAAAGTAAATATGGAACTATTCAGCTCACATATTCTGCAGACCCAGGAATTATCCGAGGTAAAGTGTTTCAATTCTCCGAACCAGATAGTTGACCAGTCCATGGATCTTAATGCTGTTTTGGATGAATTCATCGACACAATAACGGCACAAAGTACAGAATTCGAAGATCGTGACTCAGGTATATAAATTGCCCAAAAATCAATATTCATACCTTGAATGTAAAATCATTTCTATTGCAGGATGGAGCCTGAAGAAAATCATGTTCACAGAAATGAATGTGAACAAGTATAGCCCTCTTGGTGCGTGTTCCTATATAAAGCTGACAGATTATATCGAGTCGAAAAAAGGTGTGGTGAATGTGCGAAATGAGGATAACTATTGTTTTGCATGGGCTGTGGTATCAGCACTTTACCCGGCGGATCGTAGGGTTTCCGAAGTGTCTTCTTATCCACCCTTTCAATCAGTGCTGAATGTATCAGGTATGGATTTTCCGATGAAATTAAGTGGAATTTCAAAATTCGAAGTTGCCAATGATTGCTCTATAAATGTATATGGGTTGGAAAAAAAATTTGAGGAATCTAAAATGAAATATGAAGTTGTAGGTCCACTACATTATTCACGACAACGACTCACCAGGCATGTTAATCTTTTACTTATCAGTGATGAAACGGGAAAAAATCATTATTGTTGGATTAAGGATTTGTCAAAATTAGTTTCTAGCCAAATTTCTGCCAATGGTCATAAAAAATATTTTTGTGATGGTTGTTTATTATATTTTGCTAACGGAAAATCATTGACCCAGCATCAATTAAATGACTGCAATCATGTGTGTACAACCACACCTTCTGAAAAATTGAAAATCGACAAGTTCGGTAAATACATTCCTGAAAATATATTGAAATTTGTGAATATCGAAAAGCAGATGAAAGTTCCGTTTGTCGTTTATGCAGATTTTGAGTCAATTCTGAAACCAATTGATTCTTGTCAACCGAATCCAGATTGCTCTTACACCAACCGAACTCACATTCATGAACCATACTCGTTTGCATACTACATAAAATGTTCTTTCAATGAAAAATTCGACAAATTTGTTTCGTATCGAGGGGTCGATACTGCAAAAGTATTCGTCTCAAATATTCAAAACGATTTAAAGAATATATATCATAAACATCTAAAAAATGTTGTTCCAATGGGTCAATTATCTGAGACAGAAGAAAAAAAAATTTTCTGATGCAAAGACTTGTGGCATATGTGATAATATATTCGAAGATGGTGATGTCAAAGTGAGAGATCATTGTCACCTGACCGGAAAAAAGAGATTTGGTGCAGCTCATTCTAAATGTAATTTGAATTTCAAACTTCCAAATTTTATACCAATTATTTGTCATAATATGAGCGGATATGATTGCCACTTATTCATCAAGGAATTATTCGACAAGGGCGATCGAGTTGATGTCATTCCACAAACATCTTTTCACACACAGCTATTTGGGTAAAGATGGAAAATTGAAGAATAATTTCATGAAATTAAGGTTCATTGATAGCTATAAATTTCTTTCGGAGTCACTTCAGAATCTCGGTGCAAATTTAGTAGAAGATCAATTCATAGACACT
This sequence comes from Chrysolina haemoptera, assembly GCA_958298965.1. Classification (NCBI taxonomy): domain Eukaryota; kingdom Metazoa; phylum Arthropoda; class Insecta; order Coleoptera; family Chrysomelidae; genus Chrysolina; species Chrysolina haemoptera. Next base: position 31,848,471 of record OY282589.1, on the reverse strand, counting down.
AAAAAGTTTTTTCCGGATGTCGAAAAGTTTCAGTTGATGAAACAGAAAGGTGTATTTCCATACAGTTTCGTAGATTGTATGGAAAAATTAGATATCACACATCTACCATCGAAAGAAGAATTTTATGATAACTTAAATGACGAACAAATTTCAGATGAATGCTATGATAGGGCACAACGGGTATGGAATTTATTTGAATGTCGAAGTTTGGGAGAATATTCAGATCTGTACTTGAAATCGGATGTTTTACTGTTAACTGATACATTCGAGAATTTTCGGAGAATTTGTTTGAACACTTATAATTGGATACCGCCCCAGGTTTATCTTGGGACGCTATGTTGAGATACACAAAAGTTGAATTGGAGCTTTTGACTGATATTGACATGATACATTTTTTCAAGAAAGGTATACGTGGTGGAATAAGTCAATGTAGTGACCGAATGCATGTCGCAAACAATGAATATCTACCTAACTACGATGCCAAAAAAGACGTATCTTACATATCGTATTTGGATGCAACAAATTTGTATGGTCATAGCATGTCTCAACCTTTGCCCATTGGTGGATTCACCTGGTTGACACCCAGTGAAATACAGGATTTGGATGTGATGAGTATTTCTGCTGATTCTCCTTTTGGTTATGTTTTTGAAGTGGACATTCATTATCCAGAAGAATTACATGATTCTCATTCGGATTTACCTTTCCTAGTCGAAAGTATAATTCCACCAGGTTCAAAATCCAATATTTGCAAGTTGATACCGAACTTATCAGATAAAAAAAACTATATCGTTCATTATAGAACTCTTAAACAAGCTATAGAAAACGGATTGATGGTTATGAAAACACATAGGGTTTTGAAATTTCGGCAATCGTCATGGCTTAAGAAATATATCGATTTGAATACAAAAATGCGTAATAAAGCTTTGAATAAATTCGAAAAACAATTTTTCAAGTTAATGAACAATGCCGTGTATGGAAAAACTCTGGAAAATGTGGAAAATAGAAGGGAAATTAAACTGGTTACTCATTGGGAGAATATAAAAAGGTCATTGGGGGCTAATTGTCTGATTTCCAACCCAAATTTCAAAACATGTTCAACATTTACAGAAAATTTTGTCGCTATTCATATGGGAAAAGTAAGAGTGTGTTACGATAAACCACTTTATTTGGGATTTAGTATATTGGATTTATCAAAAACAGTAATGTACGATTTTTACTACAAATGCATAAAAAGTAATTTTGGAAATGACGCTTCACTACTGTACACAGATACAGATTCTTTTATATTGAAAATAGCAAATAAAAACTTTTACGAATTCATGATCGAAAATATAGAAAGATTCGATACCTCCAATTATAACATCGGAAACGATTTTGGCATTCCTGTTACAAAACCCATTCTGGGGAATATGAAAGATGAATTTCCCAATGACCCCATTATCAGTTTTTATGGTACTGGGGCCAAAGCTTACTTTGTTCAGTCCGTTAAAAATGAATTGAAGAAAGTCAAAGGCGTCAAAAAGTCAGTCATTATCAAACAATTGCACGAAAGTGACTATAAAAATATTGTTGAGAAGGGTGGTTCCATACTTAGAAAAATGAATAGTTTCAAAAGTGATACCCACGACATATTTACTGAAATGAAAAATAAAGTCGCTTTGTCACACCATGACGACAAGCGGTTCATTATACCCAATACCACAAAAACATTGCCGTGGGGCCACAACGATATTGAATTTTATCAAACGGACCCCGAACAAAATCTGTTATGGTGTTCAAACATTGTGGAATCTGCGATTCATAATAATTCACAACCTGTCAACAATTTGGATTTGCTGATTTCATTACTGGAAGCAGAATAAGTCGAAGTAAGGGAACGCAAATCCTTAATTATCATTCAACAAATTTTATATTATTCATCCGATAGCGTGAAAAGGGAATATTCATCTACAATTGGCTATGAAACTGTTTTCACGAATATTTGAACCAATAATTTGATACGTTTCATATCATATATTTGAATTCCTTTTTTTTATGCCAACCTATATTTTGACATAGAAGGTACTGAAAAACGGTTCCACTTATATGTTGGAGAATAATCCAGAAATATCTCATATCGAAAGAAAAAAAAAACACAATTTTCGAAGCATGAATATTCGATATTGAAATTACATTTCCGAATTGTTTCTACTCATATATGTTAATTTCATAGTGTAGCATAAAAATATTCAAAATTTATTGTATAGCATCCACATATTGAATGAATAGATATTTTCAATTTTAACGTGTATGTATAGACTGAATAGACATAATAAATAACATTCTTTCGTCTCGTTGTAGTCAACGTTTTGAAAAAACTGTACCGATGTACATTCCTTAGGTCCTTATCGACCATACTGTGTTTGAGTGGTCTAGTCTTGAAGAATGCGAGTTTATGCCGCATTCCTTATTTTGTCTAGCAGCAGGTAGCGAGGCGTGGGTACCTGTACCGCATTCCTTTGCTTTGAACGATCAGGGTGTATGAAGGTGACCCAAAAGAATTTGGCCTTGTAGTGGTCTCTTTTCAATATCTCTACCTGTGCGCAGGCTCTGTACAATTTCGGAGTAGGGGATGTGCGAGGTTACTCAAACTAGAGGGTGGCATGATGCATCATTGTACCCTGTTCTTCCCACTGGTAAAGTTGTGAGTCGTGCTTTTATTGATATTGTGAAAGAGTGGTGTGATTGGATAACCGAAATGAAAGGTAATAAAAGTCCCAATTCTCAGGATAGTGGAAAGTCGGTTGTTAGTATGCTGGCAACGTTAGCATATCTTAGTACAATTAATATTGACAAAAATAAAGACGCGGTTAACGAAAAGACTAGAGACGCGGTTGATGATAAAAATAAAGATTCGGTTGCTGGTTGTTCGACTCAAAAAATAAATATATTAAGTGATGTTAGGATACAGAAACCCGAACAAACAGCAACCGACCAATCGAAATATTTGGATTTTGAACAAATTCACAGCACAGACATACCGAGTTTCCATTATTCCAGCTTGTCGGTGGCAGATATGCAAGAATTCGGAGATGTAGAAATGGAAAAATATTTCGCGGACATCAAGGGCTTCACTCCACCTCTGTTACCATATGCCCCCTTATGTGAAGACATAAGCAACGATGAAGCGGGTCCTTCATCGTTGAATAAGTCTTCCAAAAGGAAAGAATTGACACCGGTAAACTCCCCCAAAAAACAAAGGATGTCTACCACAAAAAGTGACGAAGTTGAGTCCAACGAATTTCCGTTGCTGAGAGGACTACTCACAAAACCTCTGGCATCGAAACAATCCGTCGGTAGTCCGATTCCAACGGTAGTTCTATCTTCCGAAGATAGTTCACCGTCACCGGTAATTTTGGGAAGAGAGGTAGTGCAATCATCGGCCCCGGCTAACTCTCCCAAAAAACAGGAATCTGCCTCAAAAAATGACGGAGCCGGTTCCAACGAATTTTCGGTGTCCAGTGGGTCACCTGCAAGTCCCGTCTCAGCAAAGCAATCCGTTGGTTTCACTTCTCCGAATCGATCGGTAGATCATTCTGAAGTGTTTTCTGGTAGAAGTTCATCGGTATCACCAATTTTGGGAAGTGGTAGAAGTGATGGCAGTGTTTGGTCACAAAATGCGGAAGAACAACATAAGAAAATTGTAGATGTTTTTTCGGATTTTGTTAACAAAAAAGCCCGAGCATATCTAGAACATCGAGAAGCTGCTGCAAAGGTCTCTGACGCTCAGAAATCGTTGCTGGCGTACGATACGGAGCTCGAAGAAATAAAAAATCGAAAGGAGGAGTTGAAACGACAATTGGAAGAGCTCGACGGACGCCAGCAACGAATTATGGGTGACAGTAATCAGCTTAGGCAAAGTTTGCCAACGCTGAAGGCCAAAGCAATTAAGTCGCAGCTCTCGCTCAATCGAGAGAGCAGACGACTTAAATTGCTTCAGGAGAAGGTTAAAGTTTTTATGGAGAAATGAATATGTGCGTGTGTGTATAGGTGTGTTTGCGTGTGAATATGATCCTTTTTTCCGATCCCAATTCCCTCGATTATTGTATTATATATAATTAAGATATTTGATACGAAATTATTTAATAATATTTGAATGTATATTTTTCATAGGATAGATTAAATTTTGAGTACATGTTAGTTGAGTGTGTTCGTATTTGTATTAGAGTGTAAATAAAGGTTTGTGTTTTTTAAAGTAGAAGGGGGGAGGGGGTATATATTCATATCGTATTTGTATACATAATTGGTTTTTAATTATTGTAATTATTAAAATGAATATTATCATTAAATAATATTTGAATATGTATATTTAATAAGATAGATTAAGTTTAAGTACATGTTAGTATGTTAGTATGTTCGTATTTGTAATAAATCATAAATAAAAAATAAAATGTTGTTTTGGAGGGGGGGGAGGGGGGAGGGGGAGGGGGGGTTAGTTGTTGGGGGGGAAAGACCCTCGTTCCGAGCAATTCGAGAAAAAAAAAACTGGATACGTGGGTGAACTCGGATGGCCTCACACTAGGGCAGGGGTAGGGTAGGGGCTAATTAGGGGGGGGTGTGGGGGGGGAGGGGAAATCAACTGCGCACAAGTCAGGTAACTGGTTTAGGTATGCGACCAAAACGGAACTTTTAGGAAAGTGACAGAGAAAAGTTATGCGCAGTGGGTGGCATTAACCATGCTACCATACATGTCTATGATAGGTATGCGACCAAAACGGAACTTTTAGGAAAGTGACAGAGAAAAGTTATGCGCAGTGGGTGGCATTAACCATGCTACCATACATGTCTATGATTCTCTGTCATATATGCACTGAAAATGTTCCCCAGACTAGAAAACTGGATGCGCATAGGTTTTTTATTGAATATATAGGTGCGCAGTTGGATTCACTACTTCCGTTATGTATTATATTACATGGCTGCTGATAAAAATATCACAATTTTCAAAGAAATATTCCCTCTCCAACCAACTAAAATACTCAAGAAAGATATGAAGTGTATATGAGAGCATTTTTAACAACAGGGGAGTGTTCGAAAAATGAATTTTCATTACTACGCATTTCTGTAAGCTCCCGTTTGCGCATTAAACCAAAATGGAGCTATTTCAAAATGTGGGGTAAAAATGTATGCGCAGTTGAAGGTTTTGGTTATATTTTGATACAATTCATATACATCACAACGAGTTTTGGTTAAATACCAACTATAGCTAGAAATAATGGATGCGCACTAGTTTTTCATTAAACATTTTGATGCACAGATGAGCATGCCACTTTCATTTTAATATATTACATACACTTTTTTATTAGAAAATATATATCTCACTATTTGAAAGTATATTTTGAAGCTGAAATACACCCAGGAAAGCGAATATGTTTTATATGTGTGTCTGAAAATATGTTGCAATAGATATAAGAAATTTCAGAGTATTTAAAAAAATCTCACATGTTTAGTTAGTGACATCAGACATTTCCAAACACAGTTTCTTTGAAATGTACACGCTAGTAGTATTTATACCACTTGAATAATTTTTTTGAGCTATTATTCACTATAGAGCTATCGATCATCAAATGAATGAAACATATTTTCATTTAAAATATATATTTCAGTCTTTTTTCCCTATTATTATGCTATACGTTATACAAATCTAATATAAACACCCCGACTCAAAGTCTAAAAGTCCAATCGCATGCCTCTTCCATTCGGATAACCTCTTCCCCGCCATCTTCTTCAGACAATTGCGCCGGACACCACCAATGGCTTTGATCTGGTAAATTTTCCCAGTCCAATTCAATTGTTGAACAATCGCTTATGTCATCCGGCGGTTCGTATTCCTGAACAGAAACACGAGCAACACTTCCACACCGATGCACATCACTGGAACTGTCTGCAGGGCCATATTCCAGTATTCGGAAATTTGCAGTCGCTCTGTAAAATTATATTTTTTTAAAACTTGTATTGCAAAACAGGCAAGTGTCAATTAGGCGCACTTGACAAACAGTCATTCCACAAGCCACACAGTCGTAATCGGGAATATTATTGAAGTCCGTTTTATAATGCAGATCTACATTGTTATAATGTCCACTATCGACTAATTCACTGTACAGCATGAAGCACTTGTGGCATAGAACCTTACGATCCTCGGTGGTTGTTACAACCATCCAGCATGAAATTATCGAACAATACATATTTCTACCGACATCCCTCACACTGTTTATATTTTTGAACACGCACCTATATTCACCATCTACATCAGGGCCATCTTCGTACATCCCTTCATCCTCGCTAGAACCATCATCATCGTTAGCGGCAACTGCAATAGCTCCTTCTGCCGCAACATCTGCTTCTTCAACAACTTCCACTGCTGCAACTTCTTCAGCTATATCGTCCACTGCTGCAACTTCTTCAGCTATGTCATCGTCCACTTCTGCATCTTCTTCGACATGATTTATATCGATAGCCACTAGGTCTCGTAACACACTCATTCTATCATTTTGTTGAGCTGCCATTTCAATACGAACTACTCTGATATTTCAATGAAACTGATGCAGAGGTGGTATTCGTCCTCTCCTTATATGGTTTTTCCAATACTGTGAGGGGATGAAGGTCATTTCAAATTCGAAGGTCACCCGTTGCTCGAAGGTCGTTTGAGATGCGAAGGTCGTTTGGTGTTCGAAGGTCACTACATATTCGAAGGTCACTACATATTCGAAGGTCACTCCATATTCGAAGGTCACTACATATTCGAAGGTCACTCCATATTCGAAGGTCATTCAGTGCTCGAATGTCATTTGAAAGTCACTCAACATGAAGGTCACTGGACTTCAAGGCCTTCGGAGGATACCTAGGTGGAGGGTATATCGGATTGTATATAATGAGGGTCGCTGAATGAGTTGGATCATTCTATGCGATTCTTTATAGCACACACGTTTCATCATTTCTAGATATGTCGACATCAAGAGAGTGGGATTCTAAGCCAAAAATTGCAGTGTATCCATTAGTGATTGATAAAAATTTGTCATGTCATAACTGTGACATTGCATGGCCACCGAGTTTTATCAATACCTGCACTGGATTGTGTCAAGAGTGTGAAAGAATAAACCCTCCGAAGACTCCAAAAAAAGTGACAAAACGGTTCGGTTTATGGACGGAATGCCGAAAGTGTGGTGAAAGAATGGACACCACAAACTTTGGTATTATTAGAGAAGACTGTAGGGATTGCAGAGCAGAGGAGACCTTGGATTTCCAGCGATGTACGAATTGTGACAGCTACCAAACAGACTGTTGGAAAAACCTATGCGAACAGTGTCGAATGGGGTTGACATTATGTGAATGTGTCGGGTTTTTTTTCAAAGACAGAATAGACCATCTGCTCAAATGCTGGTGTTTGAACGAAGATCAGAGAGCCGAGCGGGAAGAGTTGAGGAAAACCCATGTGGTTCCAATAAGGAGATACATTTATGAAGTGATTGAACATCAATAAACACTTTGTATGACTAACGAAAAATAAAAAATTGCATCAAGTATTGTTCATTTTTTATTCATTTATAGTAATGAGAGAAACATTATATCAACGATTTCACTATAAATATATAACTCATAAAATTCACATATCGAATTAATATCAGTTTATGGCTACTTGATGAAAAAATACAGATATTCAATTATACTATCGAACTTTCATCAATCCATGAGTTTTTGTCGTTGGGAAACCCAAGCCATTTCACCATTACTTTCCCATGATTCCTCCTCAAAATTTTTTCCACCAAGTAAATGTCGGGCTGCTTCGTTTTACTCAACTCCATTTCATAAAAACAGCCCTTTATTGGTTTCTTATCCATGTCTTCAAGCTCATAGGTTACAGGCATTGTACTATTTACCTTAACAATTTTAAAAAGTTCAGTTGTGAAATTTGCTGTATAACCTTTATCGAATATGCTCTTGTACTTGCTTATTCGAACTACGTCTCCTATTTTGAATTTACTTCTTTTATATTTCGCATGTATTTTGGCGTGTTTATATAAATTCAGTTTCGTGGATGATGTCACTTCAACGGGCTTCATTCCAATGCTGCTATGAATTTTATTGTTGTACTGATCCGTTATGTGCGGAAGAATTTTCAACCACTTGTGATGCCCTTGAACTGAAAACTCTTTATACAACCAACTTTTCAATGTCCTAATAACTCGTTCCGCAATTGCCGCTTTTTTAGTACTGAATGTCGAATAATGATTGATCAGATGTTTCGCCATCAACGAGGAAAATTTTGTATTATAAAATTCAGTGCCTTGGTCGGATTGCAAGTTCTTCGGTGTGTACTTTGCGTCTTTCAACACACTCTCCATTGCTGCGGTAACGGATTTTCCCGTTTTATTTTTCAGCGGTCTTGACCATACAAACTTTGAATAACAGTTTATTACGATGAGGATATATCTATAACCTTTATTTTCTTTTGCATACGGCTGCATCTCCATCAGATCCATCTGCCATAAATCTGAAAACCCTTTAATTATGGTCTTCCTTCGTGGAAAATTTCGTCGAGCTGGCTTATGCAGTTCCTCAACAACTTGCCTTTTAGCGGTACTCATTTCAACTCTCTATTACAGAAGTCGGTTCCCAGGAAGGCGGTAAAGCTAATTGCCCAGTCCTCCAGTGTTTAGGTGGAGCCTTGGTTGTTGACTGCTCTACTTTAACGATTCGCTTTTCTAAAGTATGGATTAACTGCTCCAGTTTGGAAATTTGCTCGATTGAGCTATCCGACTTCTTGCCGATGACAAATCTGAGTTCAGTAATTTTGGAATCAAAATATGCTCTCGCTTCACGAATTACTGATGATACTGATTCTTGCACAGCGGACAGGGTCAACTCCTTAGTCTCTTTTATGCGGTCATCAACATAGCCCTTAGTGGTAGCATCTTTCGTGTCGGAGGGTTCACCAATATTCCACAGACGTTTATTCTGAATATTATAATTTCCATCTGCTGTGAGGATGAATCCAACTCCTGATCTTCCAACAATCACCTTCACACCACCCCGTCTACGACCAAATTTGTCGATTGTGTTATTCATCGTTGGAATATCTTCAGAAGAATGAACATAATTCACACACTCAGGAAATAATATACATACACATTCAGTAGATTATACCCTCTTCGCGCAATTCTTCTATTATTGATAATATTTCATTATCATGCCCTGTATGTCCAGCCATTTTTGAACTCCAAAGGAGTCGAAGCCTGTCGATTAATTCATCCAAGCTATTCCAATAAATGTAACTTATGGGTTTGTTTCCACCAAATAGTTTTCGGGATGGTATTTTCATTATTCCAGCACCTCCTATAGAAAGGTTTTCCAATGTGTTGTCTACAGATAATAATGGCTTGATTATTTTTTGATATTTCTTCCATTTATTAGGCAATAAACCCTGTGCTTGGTCGTGATTTTTATACGCTGCTTTTGTTAATCTGAGTATGTCACCATATGTATTCAGTTCAGTAGCAGACATATTTCCCGGAGGTACTTTCATGAATATCAACTTGTATAAGTTGGATGTGCCTTGGTAAGTACCAATGGTCCTACCATCTTTACTGAATACAATTCTTCCTTCAATAAAGTCTACATTGAAATCGCCCATTTTTAGCTTATTCGTAATGGGGTCTAACCGGACACCGAATATCGTATCATATGAAGAATTTCCAGATAACAACTTTTGAATATGGCTGGAGACTTCCCCATTACTGTCCGCTACCTTTGGTGATTCGGGGTCTGTGGTTACCATTGAGGATGATGGTGTATGCATTATCGATGTTTCTTCAGCATTAAATTTCACGTCTTTGTCATCACTTTCCATAAAATTCAATTTTGGGAGCGGGGTACTACTCTCTATGGATTTGGTAAATTTTTTTGAGTGGCTCACCACCGGTAAAGGATTTATTTTGGACGTATTAGATGATATAGTTTTCAGTGGTTCGATTATTGGTTCATATATTTTTGAAATCGCCACTTGGTCGCTTATGCGGTTATTTTTAATGTAATTAAATTTTTTTCGAACTGCCTCTGTTGCCTCAATTAATTTCCGTTTCAAATCTATTTCATCGCTTTTTTGTTCGTCCATAGTATTGACGTTTTGAATGCTAACGTATCACTGACCTGTTCAACTTCAGATTGAGCCAAATATCTAAAAAACATCAGAGATATATGAAATTGTCAAACCCTTTACGGTAACGACCTTCTTGTAGTTCTCTATCTTTGTCGATAACTAGAAATCCATATTTGTCATTCCAACATTTTGCACACATATCTTGAAACTGCTTAAACGTCATATCTGGCGATACATGATCAGAAAAAATGTGGTTGAGATTCATGTCATCCTGTTTGAATGTTACAATGAAATTTGAATTATCTCTGATCAATTGCTTCGGAACACGGGAATATGTTTGGGCTAGATAAAAACAGTCAACATTTTTATGGCGCCCCATACTAAAATATGCTCTAATAACATCTTGCTTTTCACACATAACATCATCAAAGATGAATACCGAATCAGGTTTAGCCTCTGATGGTTCTACTATTCCAGACGTGACATTTCCAAAAGTATAAAATCCCAATCCTTCAATCGGCTTCAACACTCCTCGTAAATACTCATATTTGGGTTGATATAGAGATTTTGAATAAACATACACATTCGCGAATCGCAATCCCAGTGGGTGAGTTAGTAAAGAAATCATCACATTTGTCTTCCCACAATTCGAAGGTCCAATAATGAGACCCCTAATTGATAATGGGAGGAGAGATCCATGGCGTCGTTCACTGTGCCTCCCCAGTCCATCATTTACTTTTTCGTCAAAATTATCGATTTTAAACTCTTGTTTCTGTTTCACAATGCGCATTGTACGACAGCTAGAGACTATATAAGTGCAGTGCTTCGCTGGATCTTTTATTTAAATGACAAAACTCAATCAGAACGGTTGTAAACGTAAACAAGTGGGCGGTAGAGGTTTGGTTAATTCTCTAATCAATAAACTACCCATTGAGTTGCATCTACCTGGTGGTTATCAGTACTGTGGTCCTGGAACAAGATTACATAAGAGGCTGGCAAGAGGAGATCCCGGCATAAATAAACTAGATTTCGCATGCAAGGAGCACGATATTGCTTATTCACTGAATTCGGATCTCAACAGTAGGCACAAGGCAGACCAGAAGCTTGAAGAAGCTGCTTGGAGCAGATTCAAAGACAAAAACGCTTCTCTTGGAGAGAAAGGTTCTGCTTGGTTGGTTACAAATATAATGAAGGGAAAGCGTCGATTTGGTATGGGATGCGAGTCAACTAAACCGTGTAAACAGGGAAATATTCGAGCTATGAGAAAAATTAAGAAGAAAAAAGCAAAAAATATTAGAAAGGTAGTAGCCTTCGGTTCTGGCATTGTAAGAAAGGTGCGAAATGTTTTACGTGAAGCAGGAGGAGGTAAAATTGTTGCAAATAATTTGAGAAAAGCCACCCAAATCGCGCTGAAAGCAGCCCGTAAATACACAAAAGAGGCAGGAGGAAAAAATAAAATTCGTACACCTCGGGTGATACCAATTCCCAAAGTTGGTGGACTTCTACCACTCATACCAATATTTGCTGGGTTATCAGCACTTGGCACTCTTACTGGAGCAGCAGCAGGTATAACTAAAGCAGTACAAGCAGCAAGAGCTAGTAGAGACCAGTTGAATGAGTCAAACCGCCACAATAAGTACATGGAAGCTATTGCTCTCGGTAAAAGTGGCAAAGGAATGTATTTGAAACCGTACCGCAAAGGTCTAGGATTATATTTAAAGCATCAGAATTCAAAAAACCTATGAGTATGCCACCCCGGAGAGCTCTTTCTGACATTGACATCAAATTAATCGCTAAGAAAATGAAAATTACAAATTTTCGCGGTGTATTTATGCGTGGCGATCTTCCACTTTCAGGACCGCATCGATGTGAATCCGCAGTAGTTAATTTAGATAGCCGATACGGCCCAGGAACACACTGGGTGGCATATAAAAAAAATGGAGGATCAGTGCAATACTATGACAGCTTTGGTGATTTACCTCCCCCCAAAGAACTAATTCGTTATTTTCACAGTGGACCAAAACCAGCTAGTGAAATTTGCTATAACTATGAGCGACACCAGCGGTTCAATACAGTGTGGTGTGGTCATTTGTGTCTGCAGTTTCTATACGGTAAGCCACTATGGACAAAACCCCTATCCAGGATAGAGAAAGCATAAAGAGGATGGCGTATTCATTAAATGCATATTCTAGACTACGTAGTTTGAATAAAATGAGTAAACAACAACTTTCTGATATGCCCAAAGAAGTGTTGATTGGATGTGCTGCTGGGGAAATTGCGGCAGTGTGGGATAAACTACCACCACACCTTCAAAATGATATTGATGTCTTGAAGTATCAGTACTGCCAGGAGCATTATAATGATGTTGATACTTGCAGTTCATCTGATGTGAATGATGGACCAATACCCCGAAAAATATTTTGTTGCTACTGTAATGTGAAGGATGTAAATGTAGTAGCAAAAAATGATGTTGACACCCATTTAACATCACCACCAAAAAAGAGACGGATGCTGTATCATTTCTGTTTCCAGCAATAAAATGTCCTGGAATACTAACAATTGAACAGTCATGTCACGAACGTTCTCGCTATCAGGAGACTCAAGCGAGTTGAGCGCTAACTTTTACCCACCAGTCGAATTGGATACGAGTAGCAGTTATGGTTTGGGTTTACATGGTTTCTATTCCTACAATTCAATTTTCAATGTTACTGTGAAGAATAATGTGATCAGCTATTCAAAACGAATCAATTCTCCACCCATAACCATTAAAATTCCACCTGGCGCTTATGAAATTGATGAAATCAATAAAGTTATACAGCGATCCATTAGATCTAAAGAGAAACTGACTGAAAATGTCACCGAAAAGAATATGGATGATGTGTTTCTCCTACATCCAAACAACAATACTCTGAAATGTGAAATGCGATCGAAATATTACATCAACCTCTTACATGAAAACTCTATCGCTGGTCTTTTAGGATTCGAGCCTAAGGTCTTTGGTATCGGTGAAACACATGAATCAACATTACCTGTGAATATCAATAATGTGAGAATAATCCGTGTGGATTGTAACGTCACTTCTGGAGCGTATTTGAATGGTGAGGAATGTCACAGCATTTTCGAATTCGATATTGATGTCGAGCCAGGATACAAACTCACAAAGGAACCACGAAATATAATTTATATGCCAATAAAGCCCGAAGGCCGTCAGTATCTCGACAACATTACTCTGCGCATTTTGGACGATCGTGGGCATCTGATCGAGTTCAATGGTGAAAGAATAATTATAAAATTAGAGTTGAAAAAATTGTAATATTGACCTCTGCCAAGAAAATACAATGGGGTTTTGTTATAATGTCCGGCGATTGAAACCGAAACGGTGTATGTACAATGGGGTTGAGGATCATGCTGATATAAAGAAGAGAAAAATCATAAGCCGATTCATTTCACGTGAGCCCGTTAAACAATCAAGATATACCATCAGCTCTAGTAATCTAAACTTTCTGAAATCAATTGGCTTGAAGATCAGGAATACCAAGAAGAAATAAAATATGGCCGCTTTCACTACAAGCGATATGTTAGAAGTTTTTGAAGAGCCAATTTTCGATCATTCCCTGATTAGTTTGCATGAGCATACATATAAGCCGTATGGATCACCATATTATAAGAATTCGGACGAAATCAGAATTCCCATCAATTTTCAAGATCTAATTCTCGATATAGCAGATAGCTACATTTATATCGAGGGAAAATTCACACCTTCAGAGCCCAACAAACGATGTTATCTTTCCAATAATGCTCTGGCTTTCTTGTTTGATGAAATCCGCTACGAAATGGGTGGTGAACAAGTTGCAGTTGTACGAAAGCCAGGCATAACAACCACATTGAAAACTATGGTATCATTCGGAAAAACACATGAGAATAGTTTACTACCAATAGGTTGGGGTCTCAATCAGAATAAACAAGATATACTGGATCCTGCAAGTAATTTTTTCAGCGGCAAACTGCCCCTAAAATACATTATGGGATTCGCTGAAGATTACACCAAGGGTATTTTGAATGTTGAGCAGGAACTCATTCTGATTATAGCTCGATCCTTCAAAAATTCATTCATAGGCGAGGTCGATGCTGAACTAGAAATCACAAAAATAGAATGGAGAATCAGACATATTGTACCAGAAGATCGCCAGAAATTGAAGCTCTTGAACCGAATTAATAAAAATAGTAGTGCCAAAGTCAAAATGGCCTACCGTATGTGGGATCTTTATGAGTTACCATCACTTCGTGATACAGCTTCAGACATATGGGCTGTGAAAACTACCAATAGCCTCGAAAGGCCTCGATTCATCATTATCGGGTTCCAAGACACAGATCATTCCGAAAATATTTCAAAAGATGCGACGAAGTTTATTAATGCAAATATAAATAATATCCGTTTATATTTGAATTCTGAAGTATTTCCATACGAACGTTGGAATCTGGATTTCGATAAAAAATTGGACTCTTCAGCCTACTATGCTTACGAAAATTTCCAACGCAGTTACTACAACAAGCCTATGAGTGAACCAATGATGGATATTGGAAGCTTCCGGAATAATCCTCTTTTCGTCATCGATTGCTCCCATCAACCTGATGCCATGAAGTCATCCACCGTCGACATCAAAATTGAGTTCGAAACCCGAAAGACAAAATTTTCCGCCAACACGAAAGTATATGCACTTATACTACACGATGCCTATTTGAGCTATAGTGCACTCAATGGTTCAATTCAGATTGGATTATCATAATATTTTATTGATATGTATCTTATTTTTCATATTTTGAATGTATCATAATATAGTAGTAAATAAAAAAAAATACTTTCAATGTTGTTTTTATTTATAAAATGAATATTAATATATGCATACTAAAAATAATTTTCTATGTAGACTGCAAAACTTCACCACTTTCACACACATTCCCTTCTTCTCCATCTGAGCTATACTCGTCTTTTCTCAGTTGATATTTTTCTGTTATATCTCCTGGTAAATATGCAATCAGGTCTGATAAAAATCTTCTCATTTCCGCTTCAATCATCTGCTTGCAATACTCATCCAAACTAATGAGTCCATAGGAATATTTGTTACACAACTTTACACCAAAGTCATATTTATTGCTGAGCTCCAAAACTCGTCGGACCTCCTCAACATCAAAACAAATGTTCATATCATAATTTGCCGAATGTAGTGCATCCCAACTCAAATCATTCAATTCACAACGCAATCTTTCAATTGCAGAATCTATATCTACAGCCTCTGTCCACAACTCGCTGGAATATTGCATCCACATCTTTGTATGGAAGTTCTGAAAAATAAATAGTGACTATCAGTTTCAAATCATTATCACAAGCTATACCATACTCACCTTACGTTTTGAGTAGGTGGATTAACAATATTTTATATTCTACCATGAATTTACATATTATAATTATACTTTTACTCTATCACATCGAACTTTACTAACGATCGGGTTTTCGCACCAGAAAATTCCTGAGAACTCTGCCCTATATATGTTATTACCACTTTGGACTTTGATGAATTTATCATTTGAATAATCTCATCTGTTAATTGCTCGGTGACTCGTTTCGGAAGCCATGATTTGAATTTGACATTATCTTCCAACAGAATTACCTGAATAGATTTACCATATCTTGTAGAATACATTGCCATTTTTTCAACTTTATAAGCTTTACCGATCGTTAGTGATGTTATAGGTCTTTGTTCTAGAGTTTCTATGTGTTGAATAGCAGAATTTATTTTTTCAAAATCAAATTTTAGGGTATCCATTTTCGAATATGTAGAAATTATGGTAGAAAACTATAAAATATTTTCACCTGAATTGCGATGTGTTCCTTTTGGTGCACTATAGTTCGATGCCAACTCGGAAAAACTGATTATGAAGGCTCACTCTGGTACTATGGGCGGTGCAAACTGAATTCGTAAGTATCTACTCTCTAGCTTTTATAGCAATCGTTGAAGGGAAGGGGTATATTTGAGGTTGAAATGAATGAAGATAGAAAAATATTCAAGGTCACTTCAACCGAATATGTCAATGCTAAATTCATTTCAATACACCCTCTTACTCAATAGTCTTCAAAGATATCGGTCTACAGTGAAGGTCAACCAATTGAACAGTCATCCACTCTCAAGCTCAATTGATCTCAAGGTTACACACTTTCAAGGTGGCCCATACTCAAATTCATCCTTCAAAATCCATGGTCACCAACTTTCAAGGTCATCAACCCCCAATGTCGACTACCCTCAAGGTCACCAACCACTAACCAGATCATCCTCTGAAGGTCATTCCCCAAGGTCACTCTCAAGGTCAGTGGTGGGGGGAGGTCCAGGATTGGCATAAACCCCCTACTGATTTGCATGCACAATATCAAATGCACGTTACCAATCTATATACAACTGTATTATTTTGTGGAGCAATATATATTAATTTGCGTGCCAAGGTATTTATTTTCGATCAAACACAATATATTTACATTTCAAGTGTTACTAATATACAAAAACCTGAAGTCTCATATATTTATACATTTGATCCATTTTATGTCGTCAAGAGATGGCGCAATAGACGCGATTTGTGACACGTTCGAGCATATGGCAACATGGGAACGAAGCAAAGTCAGAAATTGCCGAATAGATGGCGGCAGTATAATATTTCAGATTGGGTCATTTAATCCTTCATTTGACCCACACATAGGGTCACAGAATTTAGAAGGCCGTGCCGTCAAATTAAGTGCCCAATTGTAAAGTAGAAAACTACTCAATAACAAAACTGCATGTGCTACTGCTATCTGTTAACCACTTTATGTACTAATGACTGCCTAATTGCCATGTTGCCACATGCTCGAGCTTGGACAAATCGCGTCGGTTGCGCCATCTCTTGACGACATAATATAGATCGAATTTATAAATATATGGGAATTAACGTTTTTATATATTTGTAAAGCTTGGAAAGTAAATATATTGTGTTTTATCGAAAATAAATATATCGGAAAGCAAAATGAAAATATTTGCTACAACTAAAGTATATTGACACAAAATTAAATATATTTGCAAAAATACTTTTTACCCGAACGGCGCCTCTTAAAGAAATTCCCAACGAATTCGATAGGATATCTCATCAAATAATAAGTAATAATAATCCCTAATGCGATTGTAAATGCGAAAACGCCCAACGGCACCGGCACATTATGCAGAAATGCGGAATACGAAATTATACGGGTGCCTCACTAGATGTATGGTGCATTCAGTTCCGCAAATTTTGCATTTCCTATATGCTAATGCGCTAAGCTTGCGACGACTTTTTTCAGAATTTTAATATGAACCCATAACTGACGGTAACTTGAAATATCGCCGATTGTTGTGCTTATCCGTTTCATTCGATTATTTATCGGAGTCGCTGTGCAGGTGCCCAGTCTGTTCGAAACGACTCGACTTTACCGCGTGTTATTACGTTAGTATTGTATGATGCGTGTAGGTACAACAAACACTGTCTATTCTTTTTTACCATGACAAAAAATGGTCCAAAATATATATCACTGAATCCTTAACGGCAGTAAAAAACGATTCCCAAAAACTTGAATGAAAATATACTAGTTTACCTAACAAGTGCGGAAAAGTCACTTTACGCACGTGTTAGGTACACGTGTGTAAAAAACCCAAAAGTCAACATAAAAGAAACATTTATTATTGAATACTTATCAACAAATTAATTATTATATATTAAACATGCAATTTGTAGCATTCTGTAAATTAATTCCAGAGGCTCCAATGGACTAGTTTAGTGTTGTTGAAAATACTATATTTGACGAGATGGTATTAAAATATAGATCAGAACTAGTAAATCACTGTTTTTTTTATTTCAATCCATCAATAAATGACTGAGATATAGATTATTAAAATTTTCGTAACATATACGACTCGTCTGTGACGTCACGCCACATGTCTGAGATCGCTACAACACAAATTACGTGTTAGATCCTCAGCCGCGCCAAGGCTCTCGCGCCGTTTGTAGTTGTAGTGTGGTTTTAACTTGAGTTTTTATGTTACCGTAATGGAAGAAGGACAAAGTGATGATTTGCCTATGATAGATATATTCACAGTGATGGAGTTTTTTTCTGTAGATATATATTTCGGCTACCTCGGAAACGGCTTTAACGAGTTTGATGAAATTTGGTATGTAGATGGAGTTTTGCTTTTTGAATTGATCCATATTTATAGGGGTCTTTCTTTTGTTATTATGTTTTAAACGAATTCAAATCGACGTCTTTTTTTATATGCTTTTTTAGGTTTCACCGCCTTTTGACAGTCAAATTTATGAGGACATATGTTGGCTTTTACCTTCAATGTTCCTCCAACCTAGCTACACATACAATACAGATTAAAAAATTGCCGCCATCTTGAATTTGCGAATTATGACAAAAGAATCATAATTTCTGACCCCGTAAACCCCCACATACCAATTTTGAATTGAATCAAACCATAATTACAAAACTCGTACTCCATATTGGAGCCGCCATCTTGAATTTGCGAATTTTGACGAAAGAATCATAATCTCCGTCCCCGAGAACCCCCACGTACCAATTTTGAATCGAATCGGATGATAATCACAAAACTTGTCTTATTATTATTATTATTATTATTTGCGTAAAATCGCGTTTTTTCAGGAAAGACACTCATATAGATAAACTCAAAAGTTCAACCCCTCATACAAAATTTCATCAAAATCGTTAGAGCCGTTTCCGAGATAGCCGAAATATATATTACTATTATTTTTTTTTGCCTAAAATCTACATACAGTGAATTCATAATCTGCGACCCCAAAAACCCCCAGATATTAATTTTGAATAGGATCGGACAATAATCACAAAACTTATCAGCCATTTCGGAGTCGCCTTCTTAAAAACAAAAAAAAAACCCAATGCATTCTCACCGGAATCATTTATACCTGCCACATTTCAAGTTATTCGGACCACTAAAAGTGGGTCAAAACTCTCTTACAAGTTCGATCTAATGAAACAAATATACAATGCAAGTTTAATAAACGCTTGTGAAAATATAGGTTAGGTTAGTTATTTTTACTCAAAAACTTATTCCAAACCTACTTACAGCTCAGTATTTTTATTAATCAGAATAGGCAGCTAGTACTAATAGGTACTTACATCAAAATGATCTTCACACACATAATATGCAGTACTTTCAAGTTTCAGGTCCAATTAAGTAACGCCTCAATAGTTTCCACTTCTTCCTTTCATTCATGTCATTTGGTACATGAAAAAACAATTTATTGGGGTTTTGATTGTCGTGCTTTTACACAATACAATATTTGTAGGATATTTTTTCAATTTCAGCCATCGTGTAATGAACATTACAGGACACGAACGGCGCAAGTGATTGTATACACCGATACATTTGTAAGCAAAGCACTCTGCGAATACCAGTCGCTTCGTTTATGTGGTGTCACGTCACACACTAGAGCGCTGCCTACTATGAAATTATTCTTCCAAGGGCAACTTCAAAGTCCCATGACTTTTTCATTTCTAGAGATATTTTAATGATTCTTTCACATTTTTTTTTCATTTTACTTAAATTTTTAGAATTAATCCATAATAAAAAAATGAAAACTAGTCCATTGAAATATGAGAATAGTAGTGGTTCTTCCGAGGGGGAATTTTAGTGTACATGCCTTGGGTATCGTGATACTAGTTGGGTATTAGTGGGGAGAATATGCGAATTAACCAGGGCTAGCAAAGCTACTGTTTTCAGAGTAATTCAAATTTTGTTAAACGAAAGAGAGACGGACATACTCTCTAAAAATTTGATTCGGCTTCCAAAGAACACATTTGCAGATGTGTGTATAAGTTTTGTCATGAAAATAAGGTGACCGACAGCAGAAATGATTTATGATAAATTACTTGAATATCCATATTATGTTTTAAATGTTTGAGAAACATTTTCCTTGATTGTTTTGATACATTGTCTGTTAAAAATATTACGCAATCATCTGCTGATTATCATGAGGACATGACCGCCGTATTGTTCGGAAAATGGGCAGCTTAGCTCTTACCGAATATTCCATCATATTCGAGGACTTGAAGGTTGGGTTTCGGTTTTCCAGTGCTTTTTCAAGAACGAATTATTGCAACAGTGGCCATGGGAGTAACTTGGCTAGAAGAGGTCATTTTGGAAGGCTGCAGGTACTGGTGAAAGTTGCTGACTAGTGGAAGGGCCATCGATAATGTCACTGAAGTTTAGTATTTTATTTGATAGGTCCTTTTGATAACTTGGTGATTTTTCCACGTAACTTTCTGCGACGGGATATTTAAATGTCAGTATACTCCCCAACTAAACAAATTCATTTTTCCGTACTAGTGCGGAAAAAATGACTCTTTCAACACGAAATTGAGTGCGGAAAGGTGGACTTTTCCAGAACCAGTGTCCAGTAGCGTTGTGAAGTGAATCCGATCGGTTCGGAGAGGATTCAAAACTATGCTCTGGTCTGGTGACAACCAAAATTTAACATCACGTCATTATACTGTCAATAATAATTTCTTAACATATTTTCTAATAATATAAAAATACTCCCTATGGTGGGCGACTAAGAAGTATTGATTGCTTTGGATTAAGTTTATAATGAAACTAAAGATAATGATAGATCCTACCCTAGCGTCAGATATTACATTCATACCAAGATCGTCATTGAAGCAAAATGCATGTGGAATACCTATTATAGCATTATAGTATGATGTTACTGGAAGGGCATTCTTTTTAAATGTAACTATAGCAGTTCCAAATACATCTATTTTTCAGATAAAAAAAATGTATAACCCTCTGACAATAATGGCTGATTTGCTTACTGATATTTTAATAAAAATATTCTGTCGTAAATTGCGAAGACGGTTAACACATTTTTGCTCAAATTTCGGTGCGTTGTATAATTTCCAAAACAGGACAATATTATGACAGCATACTGGTGGTAAGTCATTGTTTTATGAAACCACCAATGAGGAAGTTGAATTCAAACCCGAAAAACATCGTATAGGTATCCAATCAAGAACCAAAATACAAAGTGGAAAACATGGTGTTTTCTATTACCAACACAAACATTTCTACATATATCTTAGCATGATCGGAATAATTATCATAACTTAATGTTTTATATTTGGCTCAAATTTTTTATCGATACAAACTCCATACCTCAACTCCCTCCAATTGCGTCGAGCAGCTGTAGTTTATCGTTCGTCGTAGACAAAGCAACGTGACTCATATCTTCGAGAACGGAATGATTACAAGAATAATAAATGATGATTAACAAGAAGTAGATAAGAAAGAAGTTCTCTGTGTCCTTGCCGATGGTACCGCTCACGGTACCGAAGAATTCTTGTCTCACGCTACCTCACGCGTCAACCGACGGTACTGTCCTGTCCTTCGGCATCTTCGCCGTGTCCCAACAAATCACCGGACTTCATAGACGGAGAATTTAGATTGGAATGCTGGAAAACTTGGGGGTATGGGAATTGTAATTTTATGTGAGATACTTCTATTTCATTAGTATTCCAGGAATGAATTAATTGGTGAATTTATTCACTTCGGAACTGTCAAATCTGATCATAAATAATAATAATAATATATTAAATGAAGAGGAAATGTTGCATAAAGTGTTAATATTTCCTAATAATTCAAAGCGCTTTCGACTTTCGTCATCTTCAGTGCTTCGAGTCAGTTAACAGGAAGTATAACAATGGGTAAAGATATGCACTTAAGTTTAATTTGTTACCATTTTTGGCTTAAATTCTAACGAAAACATGGTAGAAATTCAAAAGCCGTGTGCCAGGTGTTTTTGTCATTCAAAAACACCAGACTTAAATCCCGTGTGTCATCCGGTAGCAAGTTTTTTATTATGTTCTGTTCCCACAAAAAAAATACTGAATTTCTGCAGGCAGTGTGCCTCAGGGAGGACCTCCCGAGGAGCTCGTTCGTTGGAAGAACGAGTCGTGAGAAAGAGATGTGGAGCCCGAGCTCGGTGGGTCAGACGTGATGGGGCCGCTAACGACAGGATGGTTGATATTCTGGAAGAACATCATCAATGGAAATGTATATAAAACAGAGACAGCTCGCCAGTTTTTCTGCGGTGTTCCAGAGAAGTCACCGAGCTTAAGTTTTAGCGTGTGTTTAGGGTCTGCACCATATATAGGAACAGTATCACAGGACAGGTCTGGGCCACATGAATCATAATCTGACGAGGATTAAAATCGTTCTTGGCACTTTACATCTTGATTTTAGTGATTATGTTCAAAACTGCTCCATCTCCAATACGCAGATGACACACGCAGTTATATACAGAGTGTTTTCGAAATTGAAGTGATTAAGAAAATGGGTTGTTTTATGGAACATAATGTAACAATAATTGAATGAATGCAGGAAGCTGAATACACTTGTTAGTAATGAATGAAGCAAAGAATTTGTATATAAGTGTATACATTTATTATTTATTGCAAAGCGTCATCATTTAAATTTAAAACAGATAATGTTTTTACAAATCACGATACTTCCTGTTGCCTGACTAGTAAGCTCTGAAGAAGACGCAAGTCGAAAGCGCTTTGCAATAAATAATAAATTTATACACTTATATACAAATTCTTCGCTTCATTCGTAACAATAAATGACAAGAATTTTCGTTTTTGAAGCAATCCGTTACCTGTTTGTCACAGGTGTGTTTCAGTGCGGTTTGCGCAGGCTGTAGACCTCTTATCAGTGATTACCAAAAAAAAAATTGAAAATTTTAAAATTCAATATCTCCCAAAATAATTCTTTTACATGCAGTGTGCGAAATAGGTATTTCGCACATTACTTCAAGCACGTTGTCATGGTAACGAAGGAAACTGAAAAAAATTGTCACTTCGCATATTGTTGTCAATGCGCGATCCTTGTCATTTTTTAACGTTTGCAGATAATAGTAGTTTACCTAACAAGTGCGGAAATTGATACTTTTCAGCACGCGATTGCAGAAAAGTGACTCCTTCAAAACTAAGACTAAAACTAAGTGAGTGCAGAAAAGTGGATTTTTTCGCACGCTAGTAGAAAAAATAATTATTAAGTAATGGCATAACTGGTTGATTCTGTTTGCCAGGATTAGCTTCATAATAACTAATTTTTATGATTTATAAAGCCTTTGGAGTTTTGAGGTTACTGGGTGAGGCATGCTGGACTGGACAGACAGGCCAGGCGTAAGTAGACGCGATGAAAAAAAAGTACTCGTAAAAATGTATTCTCATCAGAAGCGCGGATATCGGATACTTGTACCCGATATGTACGGGTACGAGTACCGAGTATTTTATATAAAATGTACTGGGTAACGGATACAGAGTACCAGAAATGTACTCAAGAGTACAGTGTACAAGGTAGTTCAAATTGTCAAATTTTACAAAACTTTAGGGTCGTGGATTGATGAAGATATGAGATACGACAATCATGTCAGTCAGACCCAAGTTATTGTACCTCGTAGCGAAATTGCTTATTTTCATCAAATCAAGTTGATTTCATTAATTTCACGTATTTTTGCCCAAATCAAATATGATGATTTTCTACCGACATTTCAAGAGTAAACAAGAGATATTTGATTTTCAAACACTATAGCAATCTACGCCTATGAGAAACCCATACAGTCATCCACCAACTGATGGTTCAATTAAAGGTTACTTATTGTTTCGTGTTGAACATTTGAAAGCAAATTAATTTCAGTGTGTCTCTGAACTAGTATCTCGATAAAGACGACATGACCTCATTAATATGGAAAAAGGGCCAGATAATATTGGTACCGGCGTATTGATGTATCATGTAGGTACGATAAACATAAATAACATAACCATTTACCTATCAAAGTGGGATATCTGTTAAAATTTTTCATAGTTTGTTTACTTGTAACAGTAAAATAATATTTTCTAAGTAAAAAACCAAACCGTTATTGCACTATATTTAGCATCATCTGGCTACACTCTTACGAGCAACCACCATAAGTATACTAGGATAGACGAGGGTCTTAACTTGTATCGTGCGATCCCAAGCACTTCAAGACTTCTGAAGGTTTTCCGTAAGACAGAAATAACAATTTTAAACAAAACAATATAGTAAGTTCAATTTTTTGTGTAAAAAAATTCGTGTTTGTAATTGCAATTGAGTTTATTAAAGTCTGAACGTGCGATTTTTTACTGGTTATTTTTTTTCACATGTCAAAATGTGACTTTTTTGTATTTTAACCAATAGCAGCCTGTTATTCTAGCCAATCATTTGGTTTTATAATGATAAAACTGCCTGGTCCTTGATAAAACGTTGTTTACCGTTGAACTGTCAAAACTATAAGATTTACCGCGTCTATTCTATTGAACTGGCTTATATACAAGGTTAAAATAAAAACTATCAGGAATGAAAAGTTTCCTTATTATTAATTGTCATTCACTTTTCACTTTTTCAGCATAATAATAACTTAAACGACACCATTTCAATAAACACTCAAATTTCACACACGTAAATAGCTCATGAACATAACCAAGTTTATGGCAGATATCGCAAACGACGACTGACGTCGTGGACAAAATTGTAGCCGATTGTAGACCGATATTCCTGAACTCAAATGAAGATGGCGTACGATCATTTTTTGTTAAATTCAATTTTTTTGTGGTTTGAGACGAAACCGTTGTATCTTCATACAACGACATAACGAATAATTTTATGTTCCTTCTGACGCGAGTTTCAATCCATATAAAGAAATTTTCAATTATCAACATTGTACAATGGAGAGGTGTGGCGCCATCTCTTGGTATCATCAGAAAGCATTACTAAGATTTGCTTCAAACTATCATAATTTCTAAATATCTATGTCATATGCGGAAAAGTTACTTTAGGAAAAAATATTTACGAAATTCAAAAAATTATAGATGGTTGAAAAGAGAATTGAATTCTCTTCTTAATGATGTGACATTTGATTCTATGCATTAAATGAAAATGTATGTTATGACTCTCAACACTTGATTATTAATATATTTGCTTCTATCCACCAGTATCAGTTTAGTTGGATATAAAGATAGAGTATCATCACATTCAAAAAAACTTACGTCCACTAATAAACAACACATATTCATAACCTAATAGTTGGCATTCTTTTGTCGAACTATTCGGCAGATTCCCGCTCTCTTCCACATATATTTTGTTTCAGTGAAAGGTTGAAGGTGAAACATTCAATAGAAACATAGACACTCAATAAATACAGATAAAAGAATTGTTTAGCACCACCGATGAAAAGAATACAAATAAAAACGACATTCGTGAAACTGGAAGCCGACGATATAAATGTTCAACAAACATCTCGAGGCAGGGTATTGTCTTTGCCTGTCCATCCTTATCTCCACCAGGATCTGAAACCCTTTACACCAGCATAAATTGTAACAGATAATCGCTATAACGTTTTGATTGTCCACAAAAAATCTGTATTTCTCCGAAAGTTCTCGATAAGAATGGTCTCGGATCAGAGAAATTCAAAATGATCCGCCGCAAAGGTCACTTCTCAGGCGTATCATAAATTTTCATTAAACAAATCACCAATTTGTGTCCCGACCGACATTTAATTTTTATCTCGTATATTAATAAGGCGTGGAAATTTAGTTTCGTGTACGGTTTTGACGAATGATGTTGGAACGTGTAAAGCACTTATACTGCTGAAGGCGTGAAATGGGTGCTTAAATGAATTTTCTGCTACACGTAACTTGAAATAGAGCCGTTCATTAACCGTTTTGTCTGTATTGAAAGAGCCGTAATTGTATTAGTCTTAGAGATTTGTTGAGAAGAAAGTCGGGGTAAATGAAACTGAATATAACAGAATTTCGCCATTACTTATCTTCAAAGTTATTTCAACAGATCACACGAGATTCTTGCAAAAATATGCGCATAATGATAATGTATTGGTCGGGTTATGAGATTTTCACCAGATTTCCTATACAACGTTTTGTTTCACAAATATCAACGGCTTTCGAGATATTTGAAGTTGAATAAGTGGGTGCGTATGTGATACGGATACTCATTAGTGATTATTTTGTTAGTGTAAGTAATATAAGTTTTGAATATCGGGAAATTTTTGTGAACAAAATTCCTCATAAATGCCAAAAATTTTCGCAATATTTGAATTTATACTCATTGCAAGGAACGAAATATGTTGGTTATAATGTCATAAACAGTTACCTTCACATTCCTCTCAAAAATATTAAAGATTTTGATACGCACGCACTTATTCAATTTCAAATATCTCGAAAACCGTCGATATTTGTGTAACGAAACGTATTCCTTTTTTGTATAGGAAATATTGGGGGTTAAGAAAAAGAAGACGAAATCGATATTAATCCAGTGGCGTGAAAGTTGGGGAGGGGCGAATAGGGGTACCCAACTTCCGTACGCCCCTGTTCAGAGTTACAAACACATGATTTGCCTTGAAATATAAAACTGAATGCTGTTAAGTGACATAACAAATTTCATTAAGAAAAGTTAAGCCGTTATGGAGTTATTCTGAGTGAAGTGAGAATTCTACCCCCGTAGTTTGTCCCCTTTATTCTGGGACACCCTGTATATGCACAGAGCACAGCTCAGAACACACATAGTTGAAAACATGAAAGATAGGGTTCTGAGAGCTTTCAATAGTTTAATTTCTGAACAATCGGTGCAAAGTTGAAATGGTTTATTTATTCGTAAAAGTATCTTCAAAATGGTCATTTTCAATTTTGGAAAAGTTAACTTCAGACCTATATATCATCTATATACTGTCCAATTTGGAGAGTCAGTGCAACAGAAACATTTGATCAGCATCACGAGTTCTCCAATATTATATAATTGATTCTAGCAAATTCACCAAAAGACAATTTTCTATTGATTCGTTGTGGGGTCCTTTTTGACCTTTTCCATTCCATTCAAAACGATGAACGCCTTTCGACACCGAAAAAAATAGTCCACGGTGCCAAGTTTCTGTTTCAATTTGGATTTTAATATTAAAAAAACTAGTACCATATTTAAAAAATATTGAATAAAACAATATAAGTTTTGTGTTCCAACACTTCAGTAGTTGTAAACTTTTGCCGGGCAACATATCTCCTCATAAATCGTAGATAAAAAACAACAGCTTTGAATGCGACGTCATCAGCATATAATCTAGGATGCGCTGGCAAGAAATGAAACATCATTAATCTTTATGTGACAGCTAACGTCAAGAAATCAGTTTGTTAAATGTATTCATGTAGAAGGTAAAAATGCTTGCAACAAAGTGGGTAAAAATTATAAAATATTTCGAGAAGCTATTGAAAAGGCCAATAAACTACACCCAGTTGAAATATTCACAACGCAACATTGGAGAAAGTATTGAATACGTTTAAGACTTGAATATGTAACATATTAACCCAAAAAAAGCCAAAACGCATAAAGTTTGAAGTAATGCTATAGAAATTATGTTCTTGAGTCAAAAGGAGCATTTTTCACAAGTAGGTGTTCTCTAGGGTAAAGAGTTGGAATGTATTGATGCAAACATTCATTTCAAGAGAATTTAGGTAAAGAAGCAAACATTTCAATAAGGTTGGAATAAGAGTATATTCATAAATTAGAAATAATTATTCTTTTCAGAAGATTATTCTGTTCAAGAGGATATATATTTGATTAAAGACATCCTTTTTATCAGTGTACACCAAAGCTTCCAAACAGCGTAGTGTGCGTTTTTTGTGTTTAAGTGTTTATAACAAATTAATAAATAACAGTTACAGAGTCCAAAACATAACATATTTTTGTTAAAAAAATCACTTATTTTATGCTCTATGGACTAGAGTACCTGCATGTGGTAGGGGTTAAAATCAAATAAGTTTTGAAGAATCATACTGCCACGCCCTGTGTGATCGTCAGCCAAGGCTAAGTAATGTTTGTTACAGGCATTCACAGCCCTAATTACTGAAATACGTCTACCGTATCTTTCTGTAAAATATAAATGATGTTTATGGAACAGACTCATGTTATATCAGCCCGGAACTTACAAATTACTCGGAGGAGTTCAAAGTGAACGTACCATTTGGTGCAAGGGTTGGCTGGATGGAAACAATGTATTCTAAATGAATACGATAGTTATAAAATTACGGAATTTCTCTGGAAATTTATTGAAGGCAGAAGAAGTGTTTATGTATTTTCAACGGAATGCTGATAGAATGAATTGTATTTTATGGCATTTTTTATAGATTCGTGTGCGTAGTAAAAGGGCGGTTCTTAGCTTATGAAAAACAGTCGAGGGCGGTAAAAGGGAAATAGTGTGCGCAAAGAAACCATATTTGATGCAGATGCACAGTGTGAATGAATATTCTTAATGAACAGAATTGATTTCGGAACACAGTAAATAAATAGTCCAGAAAACACTCACTTTGATGATAATATTTAGAAAATTATCCATATGTTTTACTTCTTTGATAATGTATGTAAACTCAAAAATAAACTGCAATTTGAAGAAGACATTAAAAACTCAATTTTATTCCCGTCCTCGCAAGGCGGATATCTCTTAAGGGATTGCACAGAATTATTTTTTTGGGGACAGATGATTCACAAATCGCTGTCTGTATTTTTTGACAGGCTTTTAGCAACACCCTTTATAATATGAATTTTAAATCAAATATGAACAAATTCGAACAATATTGATTGTGAATATACATGATTCATTTCAGCAAAACTATTCTCAATTTGCTCTAAACGTTTTATGGATTATTAGCATATTGAAGTGCGTGTAATTGTTTTCATTAAATTCAGGTTCCTTTTGATCCTGGTTGTGTATGTTGTGGCAGTATGTCATTCTTAAAAAAATTAAATTATGTAAATAAAACAGTTTTTTTGAGAGTAATTTTCTTCGCACTTTTTGCTCTGCAAAATCGTTCATAATATCTGATAAATTTATACTATTGCAAACCTTATGTTCAATTGAAATCATAGCCAATCCAGATATTCTTTTTTGTGTCATGTGATTATTTTTAATTTAAAAAAGCTTTCACCACTTGCAACGGTTACTGGTAGAGTTAACAGTGGCACAAAAAATTCTCAACATCCAACCTGCCAATCTGGGTAGGTGGTGGATGGCTAATGGCTAGGTTGGAAGGTATTAATAAGTTAATTTTGCTCCTCCCCATTTTTTCCTGCTCTGGGCAAACGTCAAAATGTATCCTTGTAGTACCCTGTTATTTATGTAACCCCGCAAGAAAGGCACGCTTTACTAATATCTTTGATAAAACCTTTGAAGACTGTTTGAAAGATAACTTGAGAATGATTTGACCGGTATTCCTCTATTACCATAATGGGCAAGTTTAAGCAGCAATATCGAAAGTCTTCTAGAAATTACAGGCCAAGCCTAACTGTTAGAGATAAAGAGTTAATCACATACTTTTGTTGGCATTTAAAATGTCACTTGTGAACAATGTTTTCTATTAATTTTGATAACTGATTGTGCCAAGAAATGAGCCTATAATTTTATATATTTCAATACTACCCGCGAGATGGTACTCAATATGGGAAAAAAATTCTCAAAAATTGCAATCTATAACATTTTACTTTCAATTTTCTGTCTATGACTTCAAAAGACTTCAACAAAATTCTGTCTTTTTCTAGTGGACTGTATTTCTTGCTTTTTGGGAAACTTTTTGTTTTTGAATTGCAATCAATTTGTTGACATTGGAAGGTCAATAAAACTACTTCTGCACTCTTGTTTCTATTACTATTTTGAGCATCAGATATAATTGTTAGCTAATGTTTTTGATGGTGCTTCAGTAACCGACATACACATATTTGCATATTTGATTAAAAAACTCATTTATGTTCGGTTTCTATTACTAATAAGAATGCATCGACCACCATAATGAAAATGCACTTAAATAGGATGAATTATAGGCTGATATATTCATTAGTTTCATTACAAATATTCAAAGTAGCCCCCATACTCTCTAATTCGAACGTATTCGCAAAATATAAAAGAAAATATTTATGCAAATTGGCAAAGAAGGTAACATTATGAATTTCCTATTACAATTCGATTGATTCCATATGAATATGGATTTTCAACGGTGGAACAATTTCTCTGCTCGATATGCTGGTTAGCGGCTGTTGTTACAAAAAAAAATGGGATTTATGATGGTTCAGGCATAACGAACTATTTGACCGGGGTGTGAAAAGAACACGACGAACGGACTAGGTATCGCTTTCTTCTGGATAGAAATAGGAAATTATTCAAGAATTATTATGAATTTGCACAGTGAGCACTGAATTAAGAACCGTTTTTATTACAGTAGTTTCAGTTTTGGCTAAACCAAAACACGTTGAGAGCAAAAATAAAGGTCGCTGAAATTTAATTTAACAGTCGTCCCGCGATGGCTTCAATTTTTTTTTTTTCGAATCGTATTGTATTTGTTTTTCAGATATACATTTTTTGTATGATGTATTTTATTAATTTATATGGCACTGAGTAACGGGCACGTCAATCAAAAAATGTATTTTGCGTTTTGAAATGAAACTATCAATTTTTTTATTACCTCGTTATTAACATTTTTCACTATTGAAAATGTCTACCCAGTAGTAACCAATAATTTGTGTCGATTTTATTTGATTTTTATTAATAAGTATTAATGGAATACTTGACGTGCTAAAACTATATCGGTTTAAACTTAATCCAATTATATTCGATTGTAATTTTGATCCTAAATATTATCCAATTTCAGTTTTGCAAACTATTTACTATCAAACTATCTATATGATATCTATATGATAATTTTCTACGCTAGCTATAGATTCAATTATTGTGATTGAATCTCTGATATTCTGTGAAACGAAATACAGGGTGTTGACATTTTTATGTACGCCACTGTTTGTTTTTGAATAAGTAGTGTTTTTGAATAAGTAGGATTATTTTGAAACTCTGGAAAAACTGATTATTTTGTTAATAAATAACTAAAATGGTTGCGGACCTATGTTCATATGAAGACGTTTTCTTAAAATCATCCGAGGTTTATCGTCCTTTAGGATCAGCATTCAATTATCAAACACCCTGTAGGTATAAGGCAAAATTTTTATTGAAGATCCAATCAATTGGCAATCATTCCTTCCAGTTTTTTGCCCATACCGCTTCTTTTAATTTCATATATCCGCTAAACTCCATTTTAAATTATATGAAACAAATCGAAGCCGTATAATGACTTAACGATTACATGCACTTTTACAAGCGAGAAATTTCTACTTGGTCACATTGCATTAATATGATTTATGGATCTCGACATATCCGCACATCATCCAGCTACACACATTCTTGATTTTTTTGTTCCCATGTGACACCGTATATAAGTGACGATCATCTGTCAAGCTATGAATCAAACCGAGTATGCCTAAAATATGCACTCTCAAATAGTACCCAACGGATAGATATCTGTTTTCGAAGCTATGCGAGATATCTGATACTACAGACTGCCAGAAAGTCGGAAATGTTTTCGAAACTATAGGCATCAGATATCCAGATTCTAAGCTGAAATCCAACCGGATACAAAGGATTGTATTGAAACCATTTTCGTAATCAATGCATAGGAAACTGTTCAACGAAGTTCCGTGAAATATGGAAAATCATTTTACATATAAGTAAAAAAATAAGTTTGTGCGGAAAAAGATATTTTGATTGAAGTAATGTGAACCCAAGCAGCATTTTGGCGACGACAACCACATGATACACCAAAATTAACGTTGTACTTGGTGTAGAAATTAGTCAATTATGAAACGACGCTCTGTAAACCACAGGTCAACGTTATTTTAACGTTGAGCATGACATCAGTTAAGCTATGACGTTATCATAACGTTTACGCCACCGACTACAAGTAGTATACATTCTGGAAATGGAAATAACGTTCTGAAAACTTTTAAGTAAAAACTTTAGTTGTTTTGAACGTTTTCCCGACGGTAAAGCGACCTTGTGAGATTCAACTAACCAGTGGGTAATTCAGTTAAGTTGAAAACGTTTTTGCGGAGCCATCTTTAAAACTAACCTTCCTTCGAATATTTACTGCAGAGGACAAAATGTGGAGCAACATATTCGTTAGTTGGAATTGGTTCAGCTTTTGGTCCGATAAGGAACTCCAGTCGCGCTTCGGGTATAAGTTAGTTGTCTGGCACTATAGGTTAAAAATTAGCATATTTTTAGTTATCTGACAACCAAGGTCATTTTGACGACTTGTATACTCCTACGGAAATTTATTTGGAAACATGGTCGGCCATTAAAACTTGGGACGTAAAACAAACATTTACAAAGGATTCTAAAGCCTCATTTTAGTTTTCTAGAAGTTCACGCTTGAATCGATATCAAACATTAAAAATTGTTCATAAAAATATATATATATTTCTTGACTTTTGAAATCTTCGCAACAGACTGAAAGCCTGGGTTTTTTTTAGCATGAAACAATGGTCTATTTGACAGTAAAATTAAATGCGTTGCCAATTTCTGTTTCGAAATTGTTATTTTTCGGTTATATTGAGCATAAAATATGACGATATAAACTTGCGGTAGGAGTTGTCAGAAAGTTTTTTCTTAGTGTCTATTTTGGTCATCAGTAATCATTTGGTTGATAAATCAACTATTTTCTGAACACCATAGAAAATAAACTGTCATGTGGTTTGAGCATAATTTAAGATTTATTGTAATTATAACCATAGTTTTTTTTTGTTGGCTGAATGCGCCGAAAGGAAACAAAAGCCAAAAAGTGGAAAGAAACTATAGTTTTTGAGTTACAAGCGAAAACCTAACGAGGAAACTGGGTTTTCCACAAGGTAGTTGATTTGAACTTTTTGTCAGACAGCTCTAGCAGCCCAACGTTCAACAAAAAAATACATACGAAAACTCATTTTTGCAGGAAATTTGATGTACCTACTTCATTTGGTATAGAATGGTCTACCTCGAAAAGTGAATAGTTTATTGACTTTTTGGGAAAGAACTGAAGATAATGTTGAAAGTTTTGAGGTTTTTTGCGATTTTTGTTGGGGAGCCATATCCTTGAGAAGTAACAAAGTAGATATTCGGATTCAGTGCCCTAAAAATCATATACAGTGTGACACACTTAAGACCGGAGCTCCCTTATAAAATATACAATTTCCAACCGATTGGTCATTAGGAAGACATTCAAAAAGTCTACTAGAACACCAAATTTCATGAATAAATCTCCATTTCCAGGTACAACTAATCTGATTTTTATGGACAAAAATCTAAAAGAATTATTAGCGATTTTTAAGTAAAATCCTAACGGATTCACGACATTTTCAAATGGTTCATGTGTGAATTACAATTCATCAATCAATAAAAAAGTTAGCAGGGAATAATATTAAAAAAATATGCCGTTCAATCAACTCACCAATTCAATTTCAGAACTTTTATTAAAATTTGGAAAACACCACTGCATTCAGTATAGGTCTCGATATATCTATGGCCAAAATTTCATCGAAATCTGTTCATAAATGAGAAAATCATAAGATAATAAATTTTTAAAAATATGTTTGTTGATGGAATTTCAGGAATATATCATTTTATCTCAATTTTTTTTTATCAACATATTTCGATGAAATTACAGAGACTCCCTGAATCCAGTGGTGTAGTCAAAGTTCTGATAAAAGTTTTGACATTGAATTGATGGGTTGATTATAAACGGCATATTTTTCAAATTCCATTTCCTTATAACTTTTTCATTGATTGACGCATTTCAACGTTATTCACTTATAAACCATTTGAAAATGTCGCGAATTCAGTGATATAGTTAGAATTTTTCTGAAAAAATCGCTAGTAATTTTTTTGAATTTTGACCTTGAAAAATTAGATCAGTTGGCGCTGGAAAGGGCGATTTATTCATGAAATTTGGTGTCCTAGTAGACTTTTTGAATACCTTCCTAAAGAAAATAATCAGTCCAATCGGTTGGAAAATGTAGTTTTTATTAGGGGGCTCCGGTCTTAAGTGTGTCACACTGTATAACCAGTGAGAAAAAAAAATTTCTGGCCCAAACAGCGTATTATTGGACTACATCATGAAGTAAGAAAAACGCGAAATTTTTTGCGGCACGAAATTCTTTCGAGGTTATTAAGGCCAATTCGACTTAGCGGCTCAATTCGGTAAATCCCTGAAAAGGAACCGTTGTACCTTTTTGGATGCCGCTTTTCGAATATGTGACACCGTGACAAGAAGGGCAGGGAATGCAAATATTCCCTCGCGATCCACATGTGCCGTTTTCTGTTCGACACTAAATCATCCAAACGGAAGTATCCCGCCAGTCTGAAAGTCTAGGAGTCTTCCTTCGAGCAGCTGTTGATGTGAAGAAGACGTCTTCTGATGGGGTAGATTTATGTCCGTGGTGCAGAGGTTCACACAATAATTCAGCTCTGCTTGCCTATATATACGCAGTGATATGATACATCGGATATTTCATGAATGTTTTGAGAATTTAAAATATTTTCTTTTTGTATATGGAAAATTTTATAAGCAAATGTATTCTATGAGATTCTACCTTTAACAAGTCCTGAATAAACCCCAATTCATGGCAATATCCTATTGGAAGTATGCTATGAATTCATATCAAATCACCGGGTCAAATTCCACGTTTGCTAAAGGAAGAGACAAAAGGAGAATCTTACTGCCCACGTATAATTATGCTTCATTTTCCTGTCCATACTACATATTCACCGCAAATGCAGTGTGAAGTTCCTTAATTGCCAGGGACGGCGCGTTCCTACACTTATAAAAGGTAATTTTTTGGTACAAATTTCTCGTGGAGCGAGCATACTGTATAATTTTCGGTAATTGGTCTTAGTCCACCCTGTATACATATATAAGACACTAGGATATGGTCTAAGAATTTCTCGCGATACAGTTTATTACTCGCGAAATAACAGAATATTAATTAAAATGATACTCTGTTAGTTTCGAACTGACGATTATTCATCATGCTAGTAACAGGCATTCATAAAAAGTCTGGAAATTAATGTATTCAATTAATGAACTTCACACTACATTTGCGGTGAATGTGTAGTATGCACAGGAAAATGAAGCATACCTAGCATTTCATTTAAAATTGACGGCATTTATTGGAACGGAAAAAATGTTGTGCACGTGGTGATGAAATGTCCGAGTCAAAGTTGCAATGAAATGATTCAATGGTAATTTGAGATATTTTTATTACTCGACTCAGGACAGTATCCAAAAACTAATTGAACAAATGATTTTAAAGGACCAATCAGCTACCACAAGAATGAATGGTCACCGGTTAATTCTCCTGATATTTTGGTAGGTATGTTGTGTTTGACCTCTTCAAGAAAAGTGTCTATGGAACAACCCAATACAATGACTAGTTTTCGAAATATAGCGTGAAAAAGTTGGCAATTGCAAATCCGTTGAGATAGTCCTATTTCTTCAAAAAAAGAAAACTGTATAGGAATTCCTAGTATTATTTTAACTCACTATACGTATTCCCGAACCTTGAACCATAATTTGTGGGATACCGTGTATAATGTTGATTTCGATTTCGTTAATGATGAAGCTTGGCAGCTATCAAGAGTCTTATAAACATTTTGATTTGATTCGATCTCTTATAATTGTTCAAAAACGACCTCGAAATCACAACGTTTTTACACCATTTCCTAACCTCCTAATGAACTCCAATTTGACTCGGCTAATAATTT
The DNA here is from genome assembly GCA_958298965.1 of Chrysolina haemoptera. NCBI lineage: Eukaryota > Metazoa > Arthropoda > Insecta > Coleoptera > Chrysomelidae > Chrysolina > Chrysolina haemoptera. Next base: position 31,812,551 of record OY282589.1, on the reverse strand, counting down.
TCGCCGGCATTTCGGTTATGGCCACGCTTGCTCGGACTGCCAGGAATGTACAAAGCAGCCAGCAACTTATAAAAGAACGTACGTCGGCACTTCGTTCGGCCGGTGCCGATTCGAAACTTATCTCCAGCTCCAATCGGTCTCTCGCTCTTGAAATTTACCGACATCTTGAGGAATGTTTGTAAATTGGTCTTTACATGCCGCACTACAACTCTCACCTCTATTTATTGTCCGCGAGATCGATTTCTATTGTCTTTTAATCGTAATCCCACTCAATTGTTGCTTCGACACAAACGTATGATTATTGTATGGCTTCAGTTGATGTGTTTTTTGTTGATTTGAACTGGTTTCAGAAACTGATTGTATTCAGTCCACTGAGTTGGCCATGGGAATATGCCTGTCGGACGATATGGTACTTAACCGTAATGAAATGCAGCCAGTCCCTTTTTCCAAGTTTGTTTCACTTAATAAAGACACCAAAAATAAAGCACTTGTCAGTCGGGCCCTGTCTCTGGAGGGCGCGCTGGTGCCATTTACCCAGATAGCCACTCCCCACGTCCGTGGGGTGAGCAACTACTGGCTCCGAGAATCAGGTGCCCTGAGCAGACGGAGTGAACCAAGGATAGCCTTCTGCATTGGTCCCGCGCAGATTTCTGCCGCACATCACGGCCGGTATGATTTTTAGATTAGAGAGCAGCGTGTCCATTATTTCACCAAGGACCCCTATAATCAGAACCACCAACTCAACAGAATGGTTTGGGTACAGCCTGCGGAGTTCAAAGACTAACTCTCGATATTTCGTCCGTTTTTCCTCCTCTTTTCGGACGATGTTCGTTTCGCCAGGAGCCGAAAACTCTATGACGAATATCGTCCTACTTTGATGGTCGAGGAGGAGTATATCAGGCTTATTTGCTTGATATTGATCTCTTATAACATCATTCGATTAGTCTTGGTTGATTGAATGTGGTGTGTTTCCTTGAAGACAGAAATGAAGAGAAATGGTTTTAACTTCAGTCTCCAACATTGAATGATAAAAGAGAGAAAACTAATTCTCTACGATTACCAAATCACGACGTTTCGACTGCTAAAATCCGCAGTAGTTTTCAAATGATTTCCACAAAATGAATAACTGAGGCAAATATCTGTCAGTCAATAATTACTTCCCCTTACGAACATTGGATTACAACTGACATCTGTTTGTTGCATCTTGTCGAGTGGAGATATTTGCCTCAGTTTTTCATGTTGTGTGAATCACCTGAAAACGACTACAGGGTCGACCTGTCGTGATTTGGTAATCGTAGAGAACTAGCTTTCTCTCTTTCTTATTTTTTTAGGCATTGAAAAGTCCATATTACCAAATGAATGGTAAGCAGGGGGACTAATTTCCGCAAAGGAAATAATTATCAAAATCCAATAAAATAAACTTTACCATTTGAAACATAGTTTGCTTATTGTCTATGGCAAGTTGATTTATTCACCTCGTTCGCCTTGCTTCTAGATTATTTCAAGTATTAGTAAGTTATTACTCTGGTAAATATTGACGTACTATTCATGGAAATCGCGAAAATACTTAATAATTACATAGGTAATTTTACCAATATCTGTTCGAACTGACAATAATTACTGAATAAATTCATATTGATATCTATGCAAAGTATGTTAACGTATTCATGGAATTTGTTCAACCGTTTTTACAAAGGAACAGACACATTTTATTGCATCTTTTTCGATAAACACATCATTTTTATCAAAGCCTTCATGGTTTCTATCGCTAGCGTACATTTTCTTTTTCCGTATTTTGTACTCAATTTATATTTTGTCAGATAATAAATAAGTTCTGAAGTAAAAGTGAATCAATTAAAGTGTTAAATCACTGTAATTGATGTTATTGCGTTTACTTCAGTTTTTACAAGCATTTCAGATATTTTTAGAAGTCTAGTAGACGTTCCTGAAGAGAATGCGTTTTGTTTGTGTATTTTTATCCCAACAATTCGAAATAAAACAAAGACGCTGAGACTTTACCTTTCAACGCTCAATTTTAGTTGATATACTGCAGCTTACGAAAATAAAGATTTGTTAAAAAATTTCGTACAATTAGTACAATGATTTTCAGGGGTAATATAATAAAGTGGTATGATTATTACCGATAATTATGGAATATTATAATGAATTGCAATCCCAAAGCTGAAAATAGTGCCATATGGGACGGATCAACATTTTGCTGCTCGATGCTGAAGAAAAAGAGCAAAGAGTGGAGATCAGGTTATGGTTCCCAAGTGTCAAGAGGACTACAAACCTCTACAATAATAACCGTCCAATTCTTATCAATCATCTAAATTATCACAAATGTGGACCAGTTGGCAGACCTACTATTTTAACCCAAGAACATAGTCCATATTTTCATGAAGTTGGCAGAATGGAGATTTGGGTTGGATCGGTTTCAACTGATAATCCTCGAAATTATTTAAAACGAATTGATCGGCAAAACCCCTTTAAAGACGGAATCCTTGGCAAGGACTGGATTGTCGGTTTGAAAAAATGTGGAAAGGAAAAAGAAAGGAGAAATAAAGAAAGGCAAAAGATGGAATTTTCAGATCACCCCTTTCTCCCTCCATTAGTAGGAAACATGTCTTGTTTCCAATGTTTATAATACAAAATTTCAAATTTTGATTTGGGGTAATTTATTTTTGATATTACTAAGGCAATGTTACCCTAACTGGTGCAAACATTGCATTTTCATCCATTTCAAAAGGATTTTAATGTGGGTGTCAATGTTTCCTCATGGCAGGGTAACATTGACACGTTGCATAAAAATAAATCTAAAAATTATACTGAAGCAGGAATCAGTACCCTCTTTGGACCATATACAACGATTTTAGACTAGTGAGACAAATCTTACTTATACATGCCAAAGGAACAACTGGGTTTTACTCCTGCCTCAGATTTCAACTAACCCATAATCACGGCAATTTCTTCAGTAAATGTTGAAAATAATCGCTCATACACATTCTACATAAAAAATTAAGTATGTGATTTCAAGCCTGAGGTTTGCACTTCACAATAGTGTTATTAAATATACATATGCAGGATATGAATAAGCGATTATTTTCAACATTTAGTGTAGAGAATGCCGATTTTATGGGTAAGTTGAAAATGAGGCAGGAGTAAAACAAAGTTTTTTTTTGGCATGTATAAGTGGGACCTGTCACACTACTTTAAAATTGTTGCGTATAGTCCAAAGAGGGTATGGGTTGCTGATAGTTTAAAAATTCCATATTTACTAAATTATTCATGATTTTTGGATCACCCGCAAACATTTCCGTGAAGTGCGACAAAACACAAGTTTGGTGGTGCTACAATCGATTCTTGCCTCAAAACCCAATCGTACTGTATTATAATATTTCTTAGCTACAAGGCATTTTTCCAAAGTTGTATAAATGTTACCCGGTTTTACCTCATACTCTTTCGCAACTATATCTACCTTACAGAAAATGATCAACCTTTCAATGTCACAGCTTTTGCGCAGACACCTGGTATTTAGAGAGAACAATATGAAATATTCACGCAATCGAATGGATAAATTTCCACTCCTGGTAAAGTAACAGCAGAACGATAATACTTTTTCGCATAATGTACGTCAGAAGGAGATAAGTCCCGCTGAAATATTGGCTTGATAAGCAACGACTCGCTTTGCTGAATTCCCAGCATCCGGAGTTGGGAAGTTTCAGAGAACAAAGCCAACTGGGATGGGGGGCGTGCGTTCGCTTTGTGCCTTCTCGGTCGGTATTGATTATTATCGCTCCTATAATGCGTCTAAGAAACACTCACTTAATTTAATTAATCCAGAAGATTCTTGATGAAGCAAATATCTTATGTACTGAAACCGAGACACTTCATATCGACTGCTTGGAGTTCGGAACACTAAAATTGAACTCAATTCGGAATTTCGAGTTGGATGGGTTTGGAATAATGATAACAATAATAGATACTTAGTGATCACATAAGTAAACGATATATATTATAAGGTTAAGTCATGCAACGTAAAGTAATAAAAAATATCAAAAGCGTATACCTATATTGCTATGATATTTTGAAGTAATTAAACTTGTTTTTATTTTTGTTCATGAAATTATTAATATAGCCCTATTTTGGTTGATGAAAATTTGAATAACAATATGGATGTAAATGTTCAAAATCTGTCGTATCGAAAACACATAATCTTTGGAGATTGATCAGGTTGAATACTTATCAAAATTCATAAATTCAAAATGGCAGCTCCAAGATGGAGGACGAGATTTGTGATTATGGTCAGATTCGATTCAAAATTGGTATGTGGGGGTTTTTAGGTCGTACATTTCGAATTTTCTGTCAAAATTCATAAATTGAAGATGGCGGCTCCAAGATGGCGGACGATATTTGTCATTATGGTCTAATCCGGTTCAAAATTAGTGTGTGAGGGTTTTTGGGGTGAGAGATTTGGAATTTTTTGGCATCATTTATGAATTCAAGATGGCGGCTCAAGATGGTGGACGATATTTGTGATTATGGTCAGATTCGATTCAAAATTGGTATGGTTTTCGGGGTCGGAGATTTCGATTTTTTAGTAATAAAAAATAAGAGTTTGAAAAACGCTTTTCGGAAGTAAAGCGCGTTCTTTAATTTTTTTTAACTATTATTTTTTACTTCTTTTTCTATCTGTACATGCATTGCTTTATTTTTCCATACATAGCTTTTTGTTCTTCTTTAATTCTTATTTTCGCCTTCTCTTTTATATTATTATTATTACTATTATTATTATAAGGATTCTGTTGAAACCAAACTAGTCTCTTGCGTGGATCAGAGGATGTTATGGACTTAATTTTTCCACTTATTACTTAGTTTTAAGAGGCCATAGGGCGATCATATTTTGGCCGTTTTTTAGGGTAAAAGAGTCGATAACTCAAAAACGGTTCGTCGTATCGATTTCAAACAAGGATAGGCTTCTAGAGGAAGTTTGATTCTATGCAATTATGTTTGCGGCAGCACCTCAAGATCCTTTTCAAGGATAGTCGAAATAGCTGCAGTGGTATTTCTCTTCCATTAAAATTTGAAGCAATCTTTATCCAATCGAAATGAATTTGGTATCAAAAGAAAGGTTAAACGTTGATCCATGATCCATTATTTTTTCATCTACCCAAAAAATTGCCTCAAAGCAACTGCATTTTTGGGACATTTTTGAGATTTTTTTTGTGGAAAAGTGTATTGAAAATTCAATTTCCATTACAGCACGTACGCAGAATCAAACTTCCTCTAGAAGCCTGTCCTTGTTTGAAATCAATAAGACGAACCGTTTTTGAGTTACCAATTGACTCTTTCACCCTTAAAAGCATCCCCAACGTGATCGCGCTCATGGCCTCTTAAGGGAAACGTGTGGTATATTAATTTTCTAAGTAAGAATAAGATAAATAAAAATATAAAACATTCTATTTCGTTTTCAAATTATATTCTTTCATTGCATGTGTAAGGAAGTATACCATGTCAAACTCAAATCAATGAGTAGCCAAATATAAAAGTATCTGCACCTTTGTATTGAAATATATTCAATAAAAGACTATAACGAACGAAAAACAAACTCATCGTCTCCGGTTCCAACAGCGAGAAGTCAATAGTTTCATTAAAAATAGCTTAGACAGCCGACAGTGAGCGTGTAGCATACCTCTTCTTCGATGTTATCGTTTATGACATTAATATTTCACGTTTGAAGAATGAGAAGTTGTAATTACGTCGACACAAACGTATAAATCACGTCTTCTAATCAGCATCGGAAAGACAATTGTGGATTGTGCAGGCCGAAAATAGCACACCCCAAGCGTTAATATTTTTTGTGTCGTCTACGGCCTCTAGGAATAACACAACTGTTACCACTACACGACCATTTCGGGTCGTTTATATTGTTTGTTGATGTTCCTCCGAGTCATCGTCGTGTTTTGTTTTTCGTTCGGAATACCCGGCTTTTACAGAATCGCGCCGTAAAACACCCATTTATTTTCTAAACGTGTAATAATTTTCATTTGATTTCGTGCGATTCGGGGCGCTCGTGAAATGTTTGGGAAGAGGAGTGTTCCCTTGTTTTATGTCACAGCCGACTATTATTCTCATTTGCAGACACCGCTGTGTTCTCAAATGGATTTCCGGAAAATATCGTAAACTACTCCACCAGTAAATACATTGAAAAATCTTTTTTCCAGACCAGATTTTCCAGACTACATATATGACACTTACATACAGTGTGACCCATTTAAGATGGAAGCGCCCATATAAAACTTAAGTTTGTCAACCGATTTGAATGATTTTGTTTTCTTTAGTTAGACATTCAAAAAGTCCATTTCCAGGGCCAACTAATCTTATTTTTCAAGGTCAAAAATCTAAAAAAATCACTAGCGATTTTTTTAGAAAAAATCTGACTACACCACTAGATTCGTGACATTTTCAAATGGTTCATATGTGCATTACGTTGAAATGCGTCAATCAATTAAAAAGTTATGAGGGAATGAAATTTGATAAATATGGCGTTTAATCAACCCACCAATTCAATTTCAGAACTTTTATCAAAATTCGAAATTTACCGCTGTATTCAGGAGATCTCTATATATCACTGGTCAAAATTTCATCGAAATCTGTTCATAAAATAAGAACATCATAAGAAAATAAAATTTGAAAATGGAATTTCAGGAAAATGTCATTTTATCTCAAAATTTCTTATTTTTTTATTTATCAACAGATTTCGATGAAATTATGGTCAGTAATATTTCAAGACACCCTGAATCCAGTGGTGCAGTCAAAGTTGTTACAAAAGTTTTGAAATTGAAGTGGTGGGTTGATTAAAAGGCATATTTCTCAAATTTCATTCCCCTATAACTTTTTTATTATTTCACGCATTCCAACCTTATTTACAGTGAACCATTTGAAAATATCGCGAATCCAGTGGTGTAGTCAGACGTTTTCTTTTTAGATTTATGACCTTTTGAAAAATAAGATTAGTTGGCACTAGTAGACTTTTTGAATGTCTTCCTGACGAAAACAAAATCATTCGAATCGTTTGAAAAATGTAAGTTTTATATGGGTGCTTTCATCTTAAATGGGTCACACTGTATATGACACTTACTTGAACACTATAAGATTTCCACAAATTTTATTGAACTTGCGACATGTTTCGCTACATTGTACTTACATAATTAATAATACTCCCTCATAAATAGTCGTAGAGTGTACCACAAGGCATAGTCTGTGCGGGTAGAGGACGGCTATTATTATTATTTACCGTGGCGCTCCGGGTTGACTTACTGATTTTTGGTGACGTATTCACTTTTCAGCTGCAAGATAACCCGGAAAAGCCGCAGCACTACATCGTGTGCTCGGTGTGCACTCCCAGCTAGCACCAGATGAGGTTGGCATCTAGACAACTCACAATACACTTGCTTGCGATCCGATATCAAGTATTTGAGAAAAAAATCTCGAACCAACTATCGCTATGCTGAAGTTTCGAACGGCCTGCGCCTTAGACCGCCAAGCTACCGACCACACTACATACATTAAATTACATTACATTACATTATACAGTGTCGGAAAGTTTTCATCTTGGGTATGGTGGTTTAATGAGAGCGTGAAGAATAGCTTGCTATATATTGAGAGAGCATTACAATTTTTCCTCTACTCGCTTGTGGAAGGGATATCTACGTATCTAGTAGTAAAAGCATTACATTTCCGGACGACGATGTAAATTGTTGGACGAGGCGTTAAGCCGAGGCATTGAAGTCTGTGATATATGAATCAATTCTATTCAAAATTGGTATATGGGGTTTATTGAAGTCAGAGCTCATGATTTAATTTAAGAATTCAAGATGACGGATGATTTTTTAAGCTGTCACGAATCGAGAATTAATTTAATTAAAAGGTACAATATGTGTATTCTAAGTGAAGTACACTTAATAATGTTATCACTTTAAGTTTTTCGTCACAATCATCAAGTTTTGGTCAAAGTAAAATGTGTTTTGGTAATTTGAAACATTCATTTTAGTTTGTATTGTCTACCATTTTACAAAACTGCACAACTAGATGAGGCTGAAGAGGCAATGTAATTATAACTGATAGATGAATTTTATCAAACTCGTGTTATTGCTTTTTATTTTGACTCATTTATGGCCCTCTTAATGATATGTATTAAAATTACCTTTTTTCATTAGTAGTCAAGGCAAAATTCAAGTGTGCTATATGGCTGAATTCAGAACATGATGCAGAATCCAAAATAGCATTGAAAAATCTGGGATACGATTTTAAAAAATGGCGTCGGTGTCGCGACGCCCTAACGGATGACGCCTATAGTGATGGATCTCTCGTGAATAAAAGGACCCTTTATTACCATCGAGATAATCCTTCACGAAATATGGATATCATATTTCATTTCGGAGTTTTATATCGGACACCCGGTATATTCGAAAAAATGTCTCCACAATGATGGCCATATGAAATTTTGGAAAAATTTACTTAGTACCCTGTATAATCTAAACCGTTGAATTCAGAGCATTGGCGTAATGGAGACATTTGATCAGAATCACGAGTTCTATGATATAAAATATTTGAGCAAAACTGAAAGCCAATTTACCATTGAAACGGTGCGAGGTCCTTTGATATTCCTAGCAAGTTGTCAGTAATTTACGTAATGTTTTGAAGGCGATGATTTTGAAATCCGTTCCCCTGAACAACTCCTTAAACTTTTACGTTAGAAATGAATATTCATATCATCTAGTGAGGAAACCATAACGATTTGTAAGTATTAATAAGAAACGAACAGTATGCACATTAGCGTGGAATAATTGACAGAAAAGATTAAATAAGGCGGCAACTTAAACGGGCTAATAAAGATAAAACAAATACCGACACCAGCTGAATTTTAAGAGTCTTATTAACGGACTACTTTTTCCTGCCGATAATGTCCCCGCGTTGTTACAATTACTAATTGATACCGATTCGATTGATTTTAGATCTCCGAACAGAAAGTGATTACTGAGAAAATAGTCTGATACAGATAACGTGCGTAGGGGAGAAAAAAAGAGGGATCTCAGGTGGTTAATTTTAACGAAGTGTTCAGATTAAGTATCAATACCTGCTGATTGAAAAACATCAGTGAACCATCGAAGAATAACGTATCTCAGATCCAAAATAATATATTGAAGTTAGGTCTTTTTAACTGATCAATCCGTTAAACGCAAAACTGGGGCAAAGTTTATAAAATGAATCAAGTCAAAAATACTGAAATAATAAAAAAAAATTAGTAAGTAAATAGTATATTGTTCAATGAGCATGAAATGGCATACATTTCCCACGAGTAGTTATATGAAATTTTGTAGTACGAGCGAGATAGGCAGAAAAAGATGCGCCGGTAGTGACAGCTACCGACCGTTTCAATAATGCCCAAAGTACTAAACATCTGCTGTGGAAATGCAGAGTACTTCTTCTCCAGAAGGGTGGAAAAATAGACGAGGTGGAATGAAAGTATAAGAAAAACGCAAACCATCATCTTTTCTGCGGCTTTTCAGAGGTAAAGGCAAGTTCGAATATTACACACAAGACGAAACGATACCAGATGTTGGGTCAATCAATTTAACGTTTAAGTTAAGAAATGGGAAAATTATAGCAAAACAATACAAAGTGTCACGAAAGTTCTGTTTAGATGCTCAATGAAACAATAAAAATTTGCTACCTCGTACAAGAACAGCAACATTGTTAAATGTTCTGGTTATTTTGTAAAAAAAAATGTGAAAATGCAAAACAGTCAAAAAAAGGTGGAAACAAAGAAAACATTACCCATTCATCGTTTCCCAGTAAGGCGTCGGACTGAATCAATATTTATTCATACTTTTGTTAAAAACTCTGACGAAAAAATCTATAAGAGTAGTGAACGTAAAGAAACGTTTTTCTCTATGTCAAAAGTCTCGCCAAAAAAATAATTTCTCCTCTATAGAAAGTACACACTTTCCTACCTCAAACTAGGGAGGAAACTCATACTTTTCCTCCCTCTCATTTTAAGTAAGTTGTAAACGATGAAACTTGTGAATCTATCATAATCAAATTGTTTCCGTAATTTCTAGAACATTTTATATATCCTTATAAAAATCCAATATAAATGTTACTTCTAATTTAGTTCTTTGATAGCTATTTGATCGCAAAGTGATTGATTATCGCTCGACAAAAAGATTAATCTTTGGAGAACGACAATGCCACTTTGTGCTCGAAATACACACATTATTTTTTCTACAAGCGCAGCTCTTGGAAAAAAAATGATCGACACTTCATTCAAATAGGCACATAACATTACTTATGAGAAAATCACTCAAAAGCAATCCGAAATGTATAAGCTATCTAAATGTCCAATAATTCAAATCACTAACAAGAAAAAAGTAAAATAATGTTCTAAAAAAAAAAATTGAAATTTCCAGAAGCTGACCCCGGGACCTTCGGATTACAATCCCAAGACGCCAGCCATTGCACCACCGCAGATTCTCAGATGGACATGACTGTATTGTCTATACTTTCCATCATGCAAGTATAGGTCCGTTTTAGGCGAAAGCAGTTGAGATGCGTTTTAAATTTACAAAAAAGTTTCTTTAAATGGGTAGGAGGAAAAATCATATGTATTGTATTACATGGGAGTAAAGTGCCTTTTCCTCCCTTGGATGTTTACTGCCCTTCGCTTAAACTACATCCTGCGGGAGGAAAAGTGGCACTTTTATCCCTAGTAATACAAATAGCTATATTTACTCTTGGAAATTGCCGATTAAGGATGATATTTTTTTTTGAAATCACCATTTTGCATCTTTTTTGCATTTTTCAATAAAAATAAATGACTACAATTGCTTGTAATTGAAATTTTTAACAATATTGCCGGGCTTGTACGAATAGGGTGCAAATTTACATAGTTTTATTGAGCACTTAAATACCGCTTTTGTGAAAGTTTCCTTTGTTCTGTTATTTGTTCACCATTTTTGCCGAAATGCTTCAGTTTGAGTGAAAAATGAAAAATAAAAATTCCCACGTTTTTTACCACTTTATATTTTCAACACTTATGTACTATGTTGCAAATGCTTGTTTAAGTGAAAAATGAGAAATAAAAATTCCAACGTTTTGTAACCACTTTATATTTTCAACACTTTCATTACTGCAGTTTCGTCCTATATGAAATACTATGGCTTTAGTATATGTACCAACCACATACAATTAATGAAGAAGCTCTTTACATGAAACCATGAAACAGAAAGCTTTTGATAGCTTGTTGATACGGCCTCGATCAAAATTCAGTATCAAGAATTAGGGGGCGTATATTTCAGGTCAATATAAGACTTTATTTCCTATAAACATATGTCCGCAACTGCTTAATTTCTAAGATACAGGGTGTTGAAATTTAACAAAAATGATAATGATACGCTACTGTTTTTTTTTAATGAATATTATATTTTTTATGAGTGTCCTCTATCTATTCATAAAAATGGTTCCTTGACTTTTTTCCCTACGAAGAACAGTTTTCGATATAAAAAGCAAAATGAGACATACAAAAAGTCACATAGGTACAAGCGAATGACGACCTTTTATTTTTTAAATCGAAAACCGTCCGTCGGACGGAAAATAGTCAAGAGACCATGTTAGTGGAAAAATAGATGAAAATAACTTTTCATCGTGATAATGATTAAACATTTACTGATGTACGAAGGTATTTATTGATACAATGAATTCAAGTTCATTGAGATCAAAGATGATCTTTTTTTATATGTATGAACAGGTTGCTGCTATGGAAAAGTTCATTGAGGTAATGAAAGGGGTAAACTGAATCCATTTGAAATTGTTCATCATATCAATGAACGTAATTAATAGTCCCAAGTTCCAAGTTTATCGAAATCAATGATAATCTATTTTCAGATCTACACACAGGTTTTATTGGGGCTATGGAAAGATCATAGAAGGTGTAACGAAGTTAATGAGTTCCAGTTTTGTTAGGCAGATAGAAGCAACATTTTCCTCCCATTCTATAACTCCGTAATTAATATGTTCATGAATATAATAATAAGCTTAGAAATCTCCGTGGCTGGCAAGTTAGCTTTAGCTGGTAGTGCACAGCGCCTCCACTAGAGGGACCACTCCGCACGACTTCGTTGTTTGCACAGAGCCGGTTAACTTAAACAGACAGAAGCGATCGTTGAAGCATCTTCTCAGGTAGCACAGACTACAGAGACATCCGAAGAGCTCCGAAAGGAGCCAGCCGAAATAAAAGATAACTTGGAGATACGCCTTCCAATCAGGATTGCGATGTTCTAATGAATGCATGTTAATTATTTTGCATGTCTTTCGGAAATTCACTGTATGCTCAATATCACTGGGAGGCCTTCATTGCATTTACGAATGATATGCAATCATTGAATAAATACCACTTATTCAAATGATAAACAAAATAATTAGTTCAATGTGTAAAAACATCACGAGAATAAACTGAAACATAGATTTAATGTATATCAATTATTGAATCAAAAAATAACCGATACTTAATAATCACCGTTCATTGGATTGATGAAAATTATCCATCGTCGAACTAATCTGAATCATTATATCAATCATACAACATTAATTCGAAGAACGAACAATAATAATTAATCTGATGAATACGCTTTCATCAGTTGAACGAATACAATTCATTGCTTGGGTGATCACTCTTTATTTGTTTGATGAATGGAATTCATTACCATAATGAATACCTCCCAAGAGGTTATCTTGAACGATGGAAAATAGCGACTAAAGTTTTTCTTTCAGTCGCAGATGATTCCACAAAAGATTTTATGAATTTCCTATTCATATTTTCGAACTATTTAATGTACTTGATCATGATATCAATGAAAGCATTCATTGATATTATTAAGATCCGTATTCATAGTATGGATAACCAGTGGTACATTGACATAACGATTGTGTTCATTGGACCAATATTGATAAAAATATTCATTGAGTCTATGAACTTTTTCATTGTATTCAGGTACCAATTTTTTTCTGTGTTGGGAGTGTCAAAATATATCAACTTTCCTGATTCCCTACGGTATTATAATACTTATTTGTAAACTCTGTCTTCTTCAGAAATAGTCATACGTCTAAGATCCTATATAAGTACTTACTCATTGAGAAGTGTGCTTTATTGATACGTTTGCCTCATCTTACTGAAGCGGCCACCGCATCAATCGCTTCCATGAAACACGTTTTAATTCATGATAAAAAACTGCCCTCTTTCTATCGACGAACATTAAAACATTAATTAACTAACGTGATTAATAATGCAAGGAATGCTCCCATTCCGTTATTTCTTCCCAAGAAGTCGCGAACAAGGTAACATCAACAGTAGTCTTCTCAGCGGGTTGTATCGCAGTAAGCATTTTATTGTGTAGATATCTAATTACGCAGAAAAACTGATGCTGATAATTAGAATAGTAATTGAATGAAATTATCCAAACTTTTTAATTTCCACGAAAATTATTATTTTTATCACCCCGACTAACCAAGTTTGTCTATCTCAGACGCTCGAACGAATATACAGCTTAGAATTAAAATTAGAAAGTATTCGGAAGAGGAAGAGGGTAGTATAAATTGTACATTCAGTTTAGAATGTATACTGAGAGATAGGGTTTACCACGTGATAATCTCTTGCGCTGTTTTGTGACTATTCGTTTCATTTAATTTTTTTCATTTTGTCATATACAATATCTGCAGTAATACTGTTCCTCTTGTATCAAACCCGGCTTTTCCAAAAGTTTTTATTTATTTTACCCAAATAATGAAGATAACCAAAACGCAAATATGACAAAAAAAGAATCAAATATACTTCATTGTCTGAAGAAGATAATTAATTCTATTTGACAAAATCTTCACGAATAAAGAAGAAGAAAAGAAAGTTGGAAGTACCAACAAACTGGTACAAAATAAATAGTAAATAGAAACAAAACGCAATCAACAAATAACATTTGGTACATTTCTAACATGTAGTCATTAATTTTAAAAAATAAACCTCTATTTATTTATTTTATTTATTTAAAACCATTGACTGCTGGTCGGCTAGGTTCGAATCCTCAGCGACTTCAGATTTTTATCTGATGGCCCGAGAAAGTGCTAGGAATCGCACGTTAAAAGGTAAGACCTCGTTAATCCTTGGCTCGCACAAGTTTCAACTTTTGAGGGCTGCCGTTCGTAAGGGAACGACAGCTGGTTAACGGAAAAAACAATATTTAACATTTTTTTTTAACAGGTTTAAAAATAAATCATATAATCGGGTCAATTCTGTTTCTCATTAGCAAGATTGTTACCATAGCAAGACAATTTTCAAAGCAAAATATATCTCAATTTTGTTGCTTTATTGGCAGGAGATGATGTGGCAGCAACATTTCCTACCGATATTTTTTCAAGCCTTTTACAAAATTGAGATATATTTTGCTGTCAAAATTGTCTTGCTATGGTAACAATCTTGATATTGAGAAACATAATTGGCCTGAATATAATAATATTACAAAATTATTATTGAAATTATCACAATGGAAAATTGCCTTGTAGCATTACTACTTATTGGCTATAAACAATAAAGCATATTAAAATTGTATCCTGATATATTATTATACAGGGTGTCCCAGAAAAAGGGGGACAAACCCCGGTGGAAGAATTCTCACTTCATTTTAAGTTAACATATGCCCTAAGATGAACAATAACCGTGTTCCAGGGTGTTGAAAGTAACAAAAAATATGTTTTCCAAAATAACTTCATAATGACTCAACTTTTCTTAATGAAATTTGGTTGGTCACTTGACAGCATTCAGTCCAAATATCAATGCAACTATAATGTGTTTGTAACTTCAAACAGGGACGTACGGCAGGTAGGTACCCCTAATCGCCCCTCCCCAACTTTCACGCCATTGGATTGATATCGATTTCGTATTTTTTTTCTTAATCCCCAATATTTCCTTTACACAAAAGGAATAGCTGTCATTATCAAAAATATTACGGTTCTCAAGATATTTAGAGTTCTATAAATGTGTTCGTATGTAATATAGACACTCATAAAGCCGCGCTATAAATAGTTACTTACACATTTCTTTCAAAAATCAGGAGATTTTGATACGCATGCACTTACTCAACTTCAAATATCTTGAAAACCGTTTATATTTATGATAACAAAACTACTTTTTTGTATAGGAAATATTGGGGTTAAGAAAAAGAATTCGAAATCGATACCGTAAAATGAGGTGAATAGGAACTGGAGGATGAATATAGAAACAAAAGCGAAGCATCTGTGATAAAAAATCCAAATTCGCGAATTCATCCAACAGGCTTCAACGTATTGCATATTTCACAATATAAAATCACTGAGTTTCACTGATTTGTTATTAGAAACACTGTGTGTGCGTTATTTCAGTTGAAGACACGGTCGTCTAACGTGTGTATCAAACTTTGCGCCAAGATTAGAAAAAATCAAGTAGCAAGCTAGCAAATTGGTCCTGGTAATTGCATGAAAAGTTGGAAATAATCAAACCCCTTGAATTTTTCGAAAATTGTTTCTTCTCGCCTCCCGCATGGTCTACTACTACTATTGACCCTGCATGGAGGGTGAATGGGAAATCACAACATTTTAATTTTTTTACAAATAACTAGGTTTAAATGTGAGTGAGTCCATATCAGGCTCTCCACTGCGGCCAATGGCCTATTGTGGCCATAACTAAGGAATTTTTTGAATTGCGTTCCTTCAGCACTGATACACACCCTGTATAATTGTTACGAATTCATGGCATCTACTATATTTTATTATACTTCTTTTCCTATTGTGAAAATTAACAGTTTCCATAAACGAAGAAATGTCTTTGAATGTTTCCTTATTACTCCATCTTTGAAAAAAATGTTGAGGAGAAGGCTATTTCAACTTGGTTGAAATCATTCGGAGTATATTGTGCTAAGGAATCGCACGTTAAAAGGTAAGACCTCGTTAATCCTTGGCTCGCACAAGTTTCGACTTTTGAGGGCTGCCGTTCGTAAGGGGACGACAGGTGGTTAACGGAAAAACAATATTAAAAGTTTACCTCACTACAAAACACCATATTAAATTCTTCTCAAAGAAATTCATAAAAATCTCAACAGAGCGATAACTAATTAAATAAACGACTTGATGTCCCATAAACTTCCGAAAACAAACCAAATCCGATTCGGATACTGCAGAAAGTCCCATAATCATATCGTTAGGGAGTTCCCGACAAATCGATCTCGTAAATTGACTCCGTTCCCATAAACTCATTAGTCCACATATGGCTGCCCGTGTTAATTAGGTCCTCAAATCTCCCGATGGTCCATCCTGGCTGTTGATTTACCTTCGGAGCTGCATGTGGCGCACACTTGATCGCTGCGAGGGCGTTCTCTTCGAGCATTAATCAAATCTTTCCTACCTAACTTTCAAAGGGCACTTTCTTCAGCGGGAATGATGAATGGTGGTTATTACGCTAACACGTATACTCTTAGCGGGAACACTGGTAATATTAGATGCGAAATTAACGGAGTTTCAGAAGTTCCGACTGCGTAATTGGAACGAATGCTTTTTATAATTTCTTTGGACAGTTTTATTGGCCGCGGCCAGTTCGAAGATTCCTGGTCCATATGCTTATTTTTTAACTGTTAGTTTGAAAGTGGTTGAAAATGTTTCACTTTGATTTTTCTGTAAGCCTTAGCTACTATTTACAGTCATCTATTATACTCTATATTTGCATAAAAGATACAACTGCCCTAAAACTCCTCTGCGGAGAGAAATGTATGCGGTACTGTTAGCCAAAACAGCAACTTCCCAACAGAATTTGAAAAGTTATTCACCACTTCATCGAAGGACAATCCAAATTGAGCGATTTAGTCAAGGAGTATCAGGATATCTTCGATACCAGACAAGGAAAAGGAGGTAGAACGAAGATGGTCCAGCACAAAATTGATACTGGGGATGCTCGACCAATCCGTCTATCAGCCAGAAGACTCCCTCTTGCCAAGAAGGAAGAGGCCGACAAAATTGTCAACGATATGGAAAAGAAGGAATAATTGAACAGTCCGACAGCCTCTGCTCATCCCCAGTTGTACTGGTGAAGGAGAAAGACGGATCGACACGCTTTTGCGTAGACTATCGTCAACTCAACAACGTGACGAAGAAGGATAGTTACCTTCTCCCAATAATAGACGATAGTCTAGACACTTTGGCTGTCTAAACAGTTTTCTCGACTCTATAGATTTGAAGGGCGGATATTGGCAGGTAGAACTGGTCCCAAAAGATAGGGAGAAAACAGCCTTAACTATCGGTTAAGAATTGTGGCAATTCACAGTCATGCCCTTTGGCCTTTGTAACGCTCCGGCCACTTTTGAGAGATTGATGGAGACTGCCCTATAACCTTTGAAGGATTATCTCCGAAAAAGAAATTGTAGTAGCTTTTCGGTTCGAATTCACAGGACCGAATAAAAGAAGGGCAATCTTGGTAGGCAACAGCTTTACAGATTGAGGTCTCAGCCTCCACTAGGAAGCCATTGACTAACATTTCTAGTCTCCGAACCTCCAAACTACATGATCCCGAATTCTTAAGTGAAAATGCATGCAATACACAACTTGTAACGAAGAGTCAAAGCAAATGCGAAAGAGAGAGGGAGAGAGAGATAGGAGCAGCGAAGGAGGTCTTACGACCACCTAAAAGATACTGTCAAATACAGACGAAATTTTCAAAAAAAATATTTTATTATGGAAACTGCTCTAGGTGGACTTTTTAGATAGATAAGCGAGCTACCTATCTAAGCTTGTCAGCATATGGAACATTCTAAGCAAATTGATATCGATTCTGGAGTGCCTCAAGGATCTGTGTTAGGTCCTCTACTTTTTCTGATATATGTAAATGATCTCACAAATATCGACTTGACTGGTAAATTGACACTCTTCGCAGAGGATACCACAGTAAAACAGTAGAAAACCTTGAGGACAAAATGTCTAATGATGTAAAAAAGATCAGATATTCTTCAACTCAATATCAATAAGACAAACATACTAACTTTCAGATGCACACTTAATAATTTTTCATTGGAATTAATGTGAATTGATTATTTTTTTCTACTGGCCTATGGTTTTATAAATGAAAACTGAAAGTATGGAAAGGTAAATGATAAATAGCAATCGTTCTCCTATTTATTTTTCCGGGGATTTTGCTCTACCAATAATACGCGCTAGGTAGAAGTTATACAGATGTAACGTATCAATTTAATCGTTAACAATGTTCATCTATTACTCATCTTTGCACCGCTAACTCCCAAACCTTACGGCGAATTTGGCGATCTAATCTAATCTACATGGGTTGCTTTCTTTTCACTGCTGCTGTCAGACTTGTTGATCAGTCCGATCAAATAGGCTGTTTTTTTGATTGCACTCGAGCACACAAGCCGTCGTGTTTGGGAGAAATAATATTTTATTGGTTATGAAAATTATAACTTAGACGGGGTTACATACTTCTGGATTGTTCTCGTCTTGTGTTTAGATTTGGTTGTATGATTTAGTGTTTATGTACATGAAGGTCTATTGTGGTTGTTTAGGAACTAGTGTGTTGGGAACACAGTTCGGAATTCCATTTGAGTCAAGGACCTCATGAAACAAAACTTTCGTCTTTCCGGATTTTATTTTCAATATATTTCAACAAGTTCTTCAATTTTTAAAACTATAACTGTGCATTGTGAGTAAGTATTCCCTATTTTAACGTTGATTACTATAATTTAGCACTAATTTTCTAGGACATTGGGCATAGTAAGCAAATAATTTAAATTTTTTCTCTCTCCATGTAGGTAACTCGTTGTTCATAAATGTCGAGTTTGCACAATACACTTTTCTTGATAAAATCTCAAGTCTATGAATTTTCGCTGTAGGTTGACTTCTGGTTTCTTCTTAGTCTATGGTGATTTAGACTAAGTTTACTCGGAATGGTTTGATGATTTTCGTTCAATATGGCCTCTTTATTTATTGTTTTTATCATTTTCGTGAAACATGGTAATTGCAATTTCACTCTCGCTTATTTCGTTTAACTAACTAAAGTAGGAGCGGATAAAAATATATCCTACTTCTGAGATGTTACGACCGGAAAATAAAACACATGCGAGCGCTTCAACGGTTTATTCTATATTGACTTTTACAATTCACCTAGTCAGCCTCAAGAATGATACTTAGTCACTCTTTTATCTAATTACCCAAGAAACCTAGATAGCGTATGTGCACGTTTCCTATCCTATTGAACTAACATGTACAGGATGCTTCCACACATCAGCGCAGTTAGATATTAGGATGATGATAATAATAATGGTAACACTGACATTCATAGAACTAATAATGATAGCCGTAATAATAGCAGTCCAATCAGAAACAGTTGTCACAAATTTGATAATGCACATTTGACGACTCATATAATGCAAGCTTACCTGATTTCTAGTAATTACTTTCAATTACTTTTTTTTCTTCTTTAGCTTTTTCGTAACGCTGCGATATTAATGCTGGTTCAATCGAAAAAAACATTCACGTCATATCATTTCATATCAATATGATAAATGATTTACAGCTGATGTAATATACGGGCAAGTGGCAATAAATAATAATAATAGTCGCTAAAATGTCATTTACCCACCCATGTAAACAGCAAATTATACATTCAGACCTACGCGCAGAAAGTGCATAGAATCACGTACTATATTACAAATAATGTATGATGTGATATGTCGACATCTCGCCACTTTCGAATTAAAAACAAAAATGAAATATTGCAGTTTTTTAATACTTAATATCAGATTCCATTATATTTACACATTCGTCTGATAGTTTGGAACATTCATTTTTGAAATAAACGTTTCAGAAGTCTTCACGGGAACTTATTTTAAATAAGAGTTTGTACTTTTTATATTACACTTAAATCACGTCTCACTTTTTTTAAAGAAACAATACAATGTCCTGTGCTTTCAGAACCAGTAGAGATCCTTGGAGGAGTCTTGGACTTGAGCCTCCAAACCTGGAACAAAGAAAAATAAATTTCATTATGGGATCACTACTGATAAACAACATAATTAATCTATATACAGTGAGGTCCAAAAGTAACGGATAAATTAATCTTCTACGATATTATCCATTTTCAAGAAAAACCTTGAAACACGTCGATTTATGTTCTCAAAAAGACATTCTCTGACAAAAAAATTGCCCCTCCTTCACCCCTCTAAAAGTGACAGCCACCCCACTCAATTTCTTTAATTGGAATAGGGGGTCTATTTTTTTGAATTTCGTTCATGTGTCATTAAAAAAATAATTTTCAAAATTTTAAAAAGTATCACGAATATATCACGAATACTGATAAATTCGCTGTATATTCAATGCACCTTAATTTCACATAAATTTTTTTACTCTACTGAACCAAAGAAAAAAAGGTATACGTGATACTTTTCAACATTTTGAAAATAATTTTTTATGACACATCAACGAAATTCAAAAAAAAATAGAGATGGATATATAGACAATTAAATACCCTTCGAAATGAACTATCACTTTTCATAAAAAAAAATGGAGGCGCTGTGACTTTGGTGGGGTGGAAGAGGTGCAATTTTTTATGTCACATAAAACATAAATCGACGTCTTCCAGAGTTTTTCTTGAAAATCACATCATATTACAAGCTACCAAGTTTGAGTGGAACAATTAAAGTTTATCCAAAGAAAACACTAACTACCTCGAGCGGTATTGAGTGAGATAATTTAACGAATAAAATGAATTGATTATTAAACAAACGTACAGTAAAACCAACCTAGCTGAAAACGTGATGCGCACTCGTAGCACAACGGATTATAGTCCGGAATATGTCCAGTGATAAGGCACTCAACATAAACGTACGCGTATTTCACCTGTTCAGCTAGGTTGGTTTCACTGTACATACATAGAACCTAATTTATCAAATGAAATGAATAATGAAGGTAAATAAAAGTTTATCCACTTGCAAACAGTTACGTTCCTATGTATCCGATATCAAACTGCCGAAACTATAACGTTTCTTATGGACGATTTTACACACGAGTTGAATTATCACTGTCAAACATACAATAAATACTATCAAGTAAAATTGAGTGTAGTGTGAAATCTTTGAAAATGGGTGATTCTGATGATCTTTTAAAAGATGTGAAAGACTTATTCGTCTATGAGAATTTTATATCATACATGATAAAATATAAAATGTACAATCCTATCCGACTAGTCAGCTTATGATAAAAAAAATATATAAATACAAAACAAAAAAAACAAACACGCTATAGAAATATAAAAAAAAACTGGAGGTGGAGGAATTTTTCTACACTGTAAAATATATGGTCAGCCAAAAATGTCTGGACTTTTTGCTTGAAGTTTTTATTTGTCTTTGATTGTACACCCTTCTGAATATCCATTATGTTACTGAACTTATTGAAGCACTTGACTCAAATGTGCCTTGGTGAATGTTGACCTATACCAAGCCTTCAACGGTTGATGAATATTTGTTTTATATCTTGTGTAAAACGAATGCACGTCTTTATTTTTGTTAAAAGCATGCTCATTTTCTTTAATATGCAAGATCATTTGTGAAATAAGAAGACTAGGTAACGTTAGAATCTCGGCTTTTTCATAAAGTGGTTTACATGATGTGATATACATAGCTCTCAAAAAAATTTTCTGAGCTATGAATGCTTTATTAAAATATGGTGATGAACCCCAGAATATAAGACCATATTGCGAAGTTGATTGTACCAAACCACAATAAAGAAGTTTAAGTATATGAAAACAGTTTCTCTTGAATTTTTTATAATATAACACCCAGGTGAGCTTGGAATCTAATGTTATTCCTAAAAATGTTATAGTTTCGAACTTTCGATGGATTTTCCATTTATGTGTAAATATGGTTCTTAATGCCCGAGTAATACACTAATAATACCTGTAATACCCAATCATTTTCAAGTAATGCTTCTAATTTCCGACTAATACCCGAGTATTACCACTAATACCCAAGATATGTATACCAAAATTCCCAGCGGTTTCCCCCTCGATTAGATCTACCGTTAATGGAGTGATGCTGAAGCAACTATATTCTTTACCTACTAATTGTTTGAATCTGTTTCTATTGCATGATTTATCAGCGAAGTAGAATCAATGGCACCAGCTTTAGCCGATATAGAAGAAAAAGTACCAGATATCGTCAAAGTTGCGAATAATTCCCAATGGTTTCATACATGGAAAATTACGACGAAAACTATGTCTGTCGGTGGGCTCGCCACACCGAAATCAAATTCGGAAAAATCTCTAAAGAAGAATTGAGACTCAGTCAAGCAGGTGAGAGTTCGAACGCATTTGCTGCAGTCCACAAATCAGGACGCTCGACAGCCAATAATTATATTAGTACTGTTGTGCTTCTTTTGCCAAAAGAATGGCCATATAAAAGCTAATTGCAGAAAACGACTTTGGAAATATGGAACGAATACTTGTCGACAAAATGCTAAAAGATACTGTCATGAATTTGACAATCAAGTTCTGAGTGCAGAAACGAAGAACATTATTGCCACTGGATGTCAGAATATTCGGCTAGCTCCTAGTGCTACACCCAGACATATAACTTTTTATAAGGAATGATTCACTGATCTGAAACCATGGAAATATGACAACTATTCAGATTGGAGATAACTCTTTGATTCATGCAGAAGGTGTTGATTTGGTGTAATAAAAATTCATTATAATCAAGATCCAGTGTATTTCAATGAGTATTTGAATAAGAGATCCTAGAACATGAATTTATTGAGAGCAGAAAGTAAATGGAGAAAATATCATTCATTAAAGCTAAAATAGCTCGTATTAAAACGTCTCTTAGTGTAAAACCAATCTAGGTTGGGAAAAATTATTTTTTTAAAACTTATTTATTCTCAATTTTATGGTAGAAGAAGGTATATGTCCTATATTGATAGAAAGTTCGATTTTGTGGGGAATATTCGTTTTTTTGAGATTTCGATCATTATTTTTAGACTGTGGAAGGTTAGAATCTGAAAAAACTCTCCATTTATGTACGTTTATTGTAATAACAAGTTTCAATTATCAGCGCTTTAATTATTTATCAAGCAAATTGCTTTTGATATAAAAATTCTCCAAGTTTTATTAGGATCTGAGTTTATTGGATAGGGTCGACTACGTAGGAAAGCATTTCTCGAAATCATACAAAAGCAAAAAAAAATATCTCAGCCCTCTTCTCTCTTCTGTTCAACCGGTCAGACAATGTTTGCGACTAGAATTTTTCGCAGGCATGCCCTCGCCGTCACCTCATTGAGACACTCTGTACAGGGATATATTGTGATGCTGCCATGTTGAGAATGGCAATTAGAAGCGTCGGCGGAATCCGCGCCGCTCGGGCGGGGGAAGGGGGGCGGCCGTGGGGACGAGACGGACGCTGTGGGTTGGTCAAACGGCCGTTCTCCATTGGTCACCTTTGGCCAAACGAGTTATCGATTTCTTACTGCTGCCTGCGGACAGCAGGATTCCGGGCGAGGACGAAGAGGAAGATAATTGCGGCCGGCAGAAGGACTGCCGATTGTCCAGCCTCTGCGGGCAATAATATTCTCGGAAATGTACTCGCGAGCGGTACTAGAATGCCGATGAAGCGATCTGGGTCATTTCGTAGCTAAGATGTTGTTTTGGTTTCGGAGCGACACGGAAATATTTCACACTACCGCCACTATGGTTCCGCTCGGATCGATTTGGTGGAAGTGCGCTTTTTGGCGACTGTAGGGCGGTCAGTTTACATTTTATTCCTTCTAATAGTACAGTCGCTGAAGTAAAATATTTATGATATCCACCAAGTAAATTGGCATGGAAATGTTTCCTATCTAACTGTTGATGACGTCCAATACAGCATAAAATCACATAGATCCATATTGAGGGGACATGCCTTCACCGGGTAAAGAAATAGCTATTTGTAATACTAGGGAGGAAAGTGCACTTTTCCTCCCGCAAGAGAGGAAAAGGCACTTTACTCCCATGTAAAAATATGATTTTTCCTCCTACCCACTTACTGAATTTTTTTTGTAAATTCAAAAGGCATCTCAACTGCTTTTGTCTAAAACGGACCTATACTTGCATAATGGAAAGTATAGACAATACAGTCATGTCCATCTGAGAATCTGCGGTGGTACAATGGCTAGCGTCTTGGGCTTGTAATTTGAAGGTACCGGGTTCAGCTCCTGGCAATTGCAACTTTTTTTTAGAACGTTATTTTACTGAATTATTGGACATTTAGATAGCTTATACATTTCGGATTGCTATTGAGTGATTTTCTCATAAGTAATGTTATGTGCCTATTTGAATGAAGTATCGATCTTTTTTTTTTCTAAGAACTGCGCTTGTAGAAAAAATAATGTGTGTATTTCGAGAACCGTTCTCCAAATATTAATCTTTTTGTCGAGAGACAATCAATCACTTTGCGTTCTAAATACACAAATAGATATTAAAGAACTAAAGTAGAAGTAACATTCATGTTTGATTTTTACCAGAATACAGGATATATAAGATGTTCTAGAAATTACGGAAACAATTTGATTTTGATAGATTCACAAGTTTCAGCGTTTACTTGAAATGAGGGGGAGGAAAAGTATGAGTTTCCTCCCTGGTTTGAGGGAGGAAAGTGTGTACTTTCTATAGAAGTAGCAGGGAAAAACGTTTTCCAGAATAACTCTATTACGGCTCAACTTTTTAACAGTATTGACTTCAAAATTTCACTGCAATTCATGTGTTTGTAACTTCAAACAGTGGCATACGGTGTACCCCTAGACTAATATAGGGTAGATTATATCGTCTCTTTTCTTATTCTCAATATTTTCCACAGAAACAAGGAATATGTTCCATCATTGGAAATGTTGATGTTATTTGTTTAGAATATCAAGGAATTTTTGTAAAAAAAGGCTTTCATAAACGACAGAGATATATTTGAATTTGTATGGTACGAAAACTCTCTGTTGGTTATTTTGTCAAAATAGATTGCTCAAATATCTTGAATCCCGTTGACTTTTTCAATGATGAAATCTACTCATTTTTTGTGTAGAAAATACTGGTACTCTTTATGAGGCTAGAACTACATATACAAAATTGGGAAAAAAATTGTTGCGTAGGTGACTGTGATTCCAAATATTAGTATTGTTTTCGATTCCTAACAACGATATTATCAAAAATAAGGGTAGATTACTCTTGATCAAAATTCCTAATGTTTGTTCTCCCCTGTACACCGTTTGGAAATTCAGAATGTTGATAACTCGAATATAAGTTTTACGCGAAGCACCAACTTTTATGATGGATAAAATTTTCTGACAAATGCATAACAAAAAAGTTTCCCGTACAGTGCAAACTTTTTGAAACTCACTGTATTATACTTATTAGGACTTTATTCCAAATTGGGATTTTTATCTGGTATTTGAACAGTGATTTTTATTATTGTTTTTTTCTCTTGATTTCTTATCTATCTTATTTCTGAGAGTCAGGGAAAACTAAACTTCAAAAATGTGTTTCGTACCAGAAAGCCTATAAAAATATTACCTGCTCCATTACAACTGAAATTCACCGTGATAAGAATGTACTTAGATCGTCTGCGTAGATTAGGCCATTTCTAGGAAATCGCTACGGGGTGTAATTACGTTCGCGTGTCGTTTGTCCTTTCCCCTGAAAACGGGATCTCCCACGAATAATAACGCTGTTTTATTAGTAACATTCGGAGTCCATATTCCTTGCAGATGGACGTTTTCATAGGCCAAGCATTTTAGCAGAAATGGAGGAAAATTTACAAAAGAATGGAAACTTTCACAGCAATAAATCTGTACAAATTTGGCCTCTCGTATGAGCCGGCAACATAGTTATAAACAATTGTGGTTTATTTGCAGAGAAAAAAAAAAGAGTCGCAAAATGGCTGAAACAAAGAAAATATCATCCTTCCAGTCAATTCGGTTGGGAGTGCTTCCTGATTACCGACAAGCGTCTAGCAGTTCCGCATGCGCACAACTCGAATTAAAATAATGTAATTGACCAAGTGGGTCATTTAATGGCGGGGTGTTTAGATAACACAACAAGAAGGCAAACTGAATTGAAACTACGTGAATTTGTTTTTTTGCATGCAATTGACACACAAACCTAACCTGAGCAAGCTAACCTAGTTGCGAGTCAGTCGAAAATGCGAGAATTTGTTTGCATGCAAACCGAGTTGAAAATGCGTAAATTACTAGCCAACCATACCTGATCTGACTACCCTTAGCTAGACCTAACAACAATACAAAATTGTTACGAAATACCGACTATTTATTCAAAATTCAGAAAGAACAGGCGTGGAGCAGCCACATTTGACGGTTCACCCCGCTTCTATCGTAACCAAGTGCGTATGCGGAACTGCGGTATCAAAAGTAGAATGGTAGGGCTAGACGCTTTTCTGATTACTGCTCTCTGTTCATGAATATCTTCATTTTTCCATTCTTCGTGGAATTTGGGTGGTTGGAGTTCAAGGCCATGGTGGCGCGTAGGTAGTGTGCCGGCTTGCTAAGCCAAAGAGCGCAGGTTCGGTTCACCGCGCCGTCACCGGTCTCGTGCATGGCATCATTCGTATAACTACAAGGGCTGCGTCTTTGCTAGCCCGCACCAGTCTCTCGAGGAATTCTGAGGGTTGCTCTTAAGGGTGCAGCCGGTTGACGGAAATAACCCCACTAAGCAAGAAACATCCCCGGGAGATCTGTTAACGTTAAATTCTTGAACCCATGACGACGTAGCTGAGAAAATATACTTTATACGTTGCAAAGACGTAATTTTATGATGTTATAATCTGTGTCGGCACTTAAAGCCTTTTAAATCATCGCAACTTCATTTAATGCTCAACGAGTTTTGAGACATCGTTAGAACGTATCATTTAGCTGTTTGAGAGTCAAAACATCGTTGACTAGTTATTTTCAAAGATTTGAAACGTAATGAAAATGGAATTACTTCGTGAATAATTACAAATTAGTTCCGTGAAAATTACAAGCTTTGAGATCTGGAAAGTCTGATCTGTTATTTCCGTGAATGACGTGTTAATTGTTAATGGCCGTCATGTCAACATTGTCAACAAACTAGTGAACTAGTGTTGTTGTTATTTTTGTAATAAGAAATAATAATGGGTAAGTAAACTGATAGTATTCATATGATTTGTTTTTAGTATATGGCTTTCTACTGGGCCGATATCAGATAGTATATGATGCTGAAACATTCAAATTGAATAACATACAGGTATTTGTTTTTTTTAATGTAGAATATGAACAAGCCACATTGACAGTTTTCAATAAAGCAGCTCAAAGGGATCATGAATATTTTTAGGTACAGCAATATCTGCGATTGCATGTTGCATGGAAAGAATAAGGTTGGGACGGATATTATCCTTGGCCCTGGCCAATTTGTTCCTAGACGGGACAAAAGAATCATTTCAGAATTAATCAAATATATATATTCAAGGTAGGTAGTGATACATATATTTCTGCCAACGTGATCATGAATTTTTGATTTTAGGTGAGCTCCGATAAGGTTTCCCAACATTTCAGATTGTTCGTTTGATAAATTAGCCGTGGTTACATCCCAAGTAAATGTTACCAAGACAATTCCAGCTGTCACTCACAAACTGTAAGTTCATATTTAAATGATTGCTGAACCATGGTTTCCCAAGTTTTCGACCATTTCGAAGTTTGACATGAGAGTAAATGAATTATTTATTCGGCGAGACTTTTGGCATTGAGATAAAAGTTTCTTCATGTTCGCTACTTTTTCCGATTTAATCGGTAAAAGTTTCAGCAGAAGTATGAATAAATTATTGATTCACCATAATCTAACTTGGAAATAATGGCAAAATTGGGGAACGATAAAGGACGATATTTTTTTTGTTTCCACCATTTTGCGACACTTTTGCATCATTTCTACAAAATAACAGAATTGCTTGTGATTCATATTTAACAAATTGCCGGCCTTGCTCGAGGTGGCAAATTTGTACAGTGTTATTGATCATTAAAATACAAGTTTTGTGAAAGTTTCGCGTCTTCTGTAATTTTTTCCCCATTTTTGATTTTTAATACTGAAACGATTGGCCTATGATGGACGTTTCCGTTACGTGTTTTCTGGTCTTTCATTTAGAGGTGGAGCACGACTCGGCCATAATTATTATGTCATAACATGCATCGTTAATATGATAATCAATGCAAATTGAACGGCGGATGGATCAACGAATGTCAGACGACATGATGATATTGCCATACGAGTGATTCCATTAACGAATTTGATTATGGAAGGTATTCCATAATGATTTTGATGGTATTTGATAGGAAAAGGGCGTGTTACGTAATTCAGATTGAATGCAGAGCTCGTTTCATGAAGAAGATTACTTATGCATTTTAAAAATTATTCGAATATATGTTGGCAACTTCAATTATAACTATTATTATTAATATTGCTCAAGGGGGCTGGGTTTGAGCAGAAGAGCAGGTAGTTCTGTGTAAAACCCGCTGTCAGGTCTATATCTCGAGTACTTCGGATCTTCTATTGAACACCTAAATATTTCCGTCTGCGGAGTTTCCAGAACCCAAATGGGACGTTTGGAGGTGATGCAGAACAAAGTACTACTTATTGCCACGGATAGTGATAGATACATTCGGACACAACTGTTCCGAATTTTGAGAATTTCTACTGGTGAAAAGTGAAATTTGGAAATCTGGAAATCTATTGTAAGTGTAGGAAAGCGCCGCACCTAGATGAACGCACGTGGAAATGCAGAATAAATGTTCCTCTGTTCTCTCTCGATTAAACAAAAGAAGCTGATCATTTGAAATGAAGTGTTATTCACATAACAATAAGAGTTTGCAAAGTAAACGATTTCTGTAAAAAACCATGGGTGCAGAACAAACTTTCCGTATAAGCGAACATAGAGCAAATTAGAGCACAAATCACATTACATCCTATCAATCAAGGGCCTTTTGAACAAAAATACGTCAGAATGAATGTCTCAGTAAGTGAACACGGTGAGTAATGAACTGAAACTGGAATCACAGACATCGTAGATCGAGAGTTCGTTCTAGGTGGAGAGGCAAAATACAGTTGCTTCATTCAGTGGCGCGGTTGCGAAGGTTGGCGAATTGATAATTATATAAAAGATCTCAAATTTCTCTGAAATTTCACAGGTATGTTTCTATTAAAAAGTCTCACATTAAAAAAAACGAAAGCAAAAAATGTCACTACCGGACGGTCTTTTATTAGGTTTTGTTCTATGACTTGAGATTGTACTAATGGATAGAGCCGTTTCATCAGTCTGTACCATTTGTGGACTGTTCAGAGCAACTAGAAGGATATTTAATATTAGCTCTTCAAAATTAGTTACACAAGCTTCATAGATTAGGGGCAGAGTAGGGGTAGGGCTAGATGAATAACTAGTGATCATTTAAGAACGTTACTGACCACTCCACAATGAAAAATCAAGGAAAACAAGGCGCAAAACCTCCTGCATAGTGCTGATAAATCTCACATTTCTACGAAAACAACGAAAACCTAACGATTCGCCGTTTTAATTGGTTGAACGGCAACGATTTGCGTTTTGACGTACGTCAATCAAATCCACGTGGACAAGCGGCTTCGTTTGAATTTATAGGTACGGGTTGTTGCAATTGATAATGGATGAACTATACAAAATATTTCTGATCGTTCATAACCTTTCGAGTAATTTCGACTCACCTGACATCGTGGGATAGGAAGAATACGGTGAATCGATAGAGGGGTGTTGCCAGTCCATCGCTTTGCAGGGAGCATGTGATCCCATATGCAACCTAGACCCCGGCAGGAGAAGACCACCGTATTGAGCGGCCATGTTGTGGTGATGGTAGTCATGGACCGCCCTGTGGTGCTGACTGTACTGGTACCAAGCGTCACCGGGGTGGTAATGCTCTGAGTAGAGATCCGCCGCGTGGTGGCCGCTGCCCGCAGCGCCGCTATAGTGCTGACTATTCCAGAAGGAGGGGGGGAAATTTCGGGCTGACATCGGCGAACTTTCTGCAATGTAAAAAAATTACTGATTTATATTTCAACATACTACACATATTAATATTGGAAATTCTGTGTAGATAGGTGAAAACCTGAGAATTCAATGCCAGAGCTAGAATCCCTAAAAAAAACACTATTTTTGCTTAATTTTGTCCCCCACTGTTTTTCTAACGAAAATTTAAAAAAATATAATTGCCGAACTTTATTGCCAAAGTAGAAAAGAACTTTGCTAGGTCATTGACTGAGCGCCAAATAAATTATCAAAATATTAGTAGCATCAAGTCTTCGACCTTGAATCTCAGTCGGAGCAACATTATTCAGTTTTTTTACGAAGCTGATGCTACCTAACAAATCGCAGAGTATATATATATCCGCATGTGGTAAAAATTCATGAAAATATAAAAGATCCCATATCATGTTCATCTTAAGAAATTCGAATCTATTCATTATGGTATATATTTATGTTGTGTCACCGTTTGAGACATTTTAAAACGATCATTAATTAAAAAAGTTCTAAAGGTCCCCAAGAGCAAGCAGCACATGTCCGAACCTCTTTTCAGATAAATCATTTGTTATTTATGTCGTTTCACTACCGTAATTACTTTCATAAATCCATCAGAATGTAAAAATATTTGGTCGCTGCTCCACCGAGATGGCTATCGAATCGAGCAGGCCGCGACCGTACAATGCCGCGGCTACTTCTTCCTCGTCCTTCGGTTGTTTTGGTTTTGGTTTCTTTCGAGGCATTACTTCGTGTAATGTTCGCTGTCCGCGGTATAAACTGGTCAGCAGATAACAAGGATCGAGCAGGGAGAAAAATAACCAATGCCACATTTTCATCGTTTTAACAAATCTGCTTTTGTGGGAAATGTCAAAATAGCGAAAAATTATCATAACAAAAAATTGCACACTTTTGCTTTATCCGATAGAATCTTGACAAGTTAAGTTATCCAGAAGTAAAAGTTGACTTTCCGACGGGACATAATTATTGGATGACTGCTATTTATTCATTTATCAGCTTAAGATTACAAACAGACCGGAGTCCACATCTGTATCCACAAAATGCATGACGGTTTACATTAATATTGAATCAAAAACTCTTATACATATACTATACAATACAAATAAAAATAAAAACAAGTGAATTTTAATTATTAAACATTTAAAGATATACGTTTCTTATTTGTTTCCGAAAATGCGGTTATCTACAAGAAAACAAATCAACATCAGAATTGAGAGAGTCAAGTCAAGTTTATCTCACAACGTTGGATCCGCTCAAAATGGGTTTGACTTGACTGGATCCGATCCATCTAATCGATATATATACAGTTTTCGGATTGGACTGAACCACTCATGTCAGTTCCATGAACCAGAAAAGGAACCAAGATATTATGGAGAATCATTCATACCATTAACTATTTTGAATAAAATAAAAAAATCATTATTCTTTCTTCTGTTTTCAAGAGTTAGAAAATTGTATCTTTCGAATAAGCCATGAGTGTCAGAGTTGATAATTTTCTGTCATTTTGAAATTTAGATATCCAATGAGTCTGTTTTGAATTCTTTCAAGTCTTGTCTCAGGACAATACCGTGGTGACCAATTAACTGACCCAAAATTCAGTCTACTCTAAATTAGGGCATGGTATATTGATTTTGACGATTTCTCAGATCTGCAAATTCGAAAAATATATCCCATTAACTTACCGATGTACAATTCGGATTTCGAAAAGGTCATAGTACGACCTCGCAAGTCGTAAGAATTGTACACGCGGTGAAAGAGGCAGCTCAACGTGGACTCAACACAGTAATGGTCCTGTTGGACATGAAGAAAGCCTTTGACTCAGTATGGGTTGAGGGTCCGATCGCAAAAATGCTGTTGGCAGGCATGCCTTCATACATGGTAATGTTGGTAAATTCTTACCTTGTTGGGAGAACTTTTACGGTGCGAGTAAATAACACTCGCTCCGCAGAATTTCCGATAGAGGCAGGTGTTCCGCAGGGTTCATGTTTATCACCTCACGAGTACTCGCTACATACAGGACATGGATACGGCCATATA
This sequence comes from Chrysolina haemoptera, assembly GCA_958298965.1. Lineage (NCBI taxonomy): Eukaryota > Metazoa > Arthropoda > Insecta > Coleoptera > Chrysomelidae > Chrysolina > Chrysolina haemoptera. The sequence goes on along the minus strand of OY282589.1, from coordinate 31,780,341 downwards.
TGCCCAGTCCTTCTCAAGCGTCGCTGCCGCATCGCGGATCCAGATACATCTGGATAGGGAGGTCATCCCGTATCTGGCCGAGAACAAGATGGAGGTGAATCCGGCCAAGTCAGAGATCATCAATTTCACGAAGAAGTATAAACACTCCAAAGTGTACAGGAAATTGATGATCAATGGCGAGGCCGTAAACAACGTCAACAATGCGAAATATCTGGGAGTACAGCTGGACAAGCGTCTGAACTTCTCACAACATATAACCCAGGTAGCCAGAGGCTCGAAACTCAGTCAGACAAATAAGCTGCTGATACAAGCAAATCATCAGACCAGCCATGACATACGCTTGTCCGGTGTTCTGCAGCCTAAAGTCCACTCCTCTTGAGAGACTGGACAGGATGCAGAACAAAGTACTCCGTATCATCACTAACAGCAGAAGATACACTCGATTGGACACTCTTAGGGAGCTTGCTGGCGTCGACTCAGTTCCGACATATATAAAAAACTCATCTTATAAGTTTTATAAATACTTCATCCATAAAAGTCCTCTCACCAGAGACATTACCAGAGTCAGAGCACACGATGATGATGAGCAGGCCCGTAAACATGGAGAGCTCATCAGTCAGCCGCTTGACATTTTTCAGGAACGTAGGGTATAATCGGTTCCTAAGGGAACCTAGTCGAATGTCCTAAACGCACAGTACCTCGAACCGGTTTTTTGCTGCAGCCTTTTCCGGTATTAACATCGAACTAACTACCCTCACAAACTAATGCGTTCAATATCTACATTGAATACCAAAGACACAACAAGCATTAGCTTTGCAGGAGGCCTGCATTTTATCTGCTAGATAACCATGATGTGTTGAAATGTCCGGCCCAAACAATTTGATTATAATAGGTTCACAAGTTTCATCGTTTACAACTTACTTGAAAAGTACTTTCCTCCCTAGGGAGGAAAAAGTTGTTTTTTGAGGATTGTTTCAGAATTGACGGGTTTTAATAAGAATAAAATTAACCAGGAACTGCGAATGAAACATTTTCCGTTTGTATCAAAAGGCTACCAATAATTAGTTAATTTATTTTGATTAGCATACATCGATATAATTAATTGGCAGACAATTAGTTCATGTCCAATTAGTATCCATGGTTCTATTAATCGTATGTCAAATAATAGTTATCGTCTCTCGGAGATCCAAAGCCCCACGTTTATTCCCATGCCGGCTCGGAACAGAAAAAATAAATTCCACTCAACGCGACAGGATTTTTGCGAAGGACTAAATTCGCCGATAAATAGAAAAACGGGTTGAGCGGGCTGAGCTAGCAATTTAGTGAGGTATACTCGCAGGTATGCGACCAACAAGGATGAGGAGTGAGGACATTTATCACCAGAAGTTGGCCGAGTGTGGGAATCAGGAGCCTCGCCGGCAAACTCAAAGGATAATCGACAATATAAAACTGAAGTTAACATTCAGAAATAAAAAATAATCAGATATCATTTCATATAAATCACCGCATCGTTGAAAAGAGGCGACGTTGCTTCTCTCGTTCTATCCTTGTTGCGCCGGAGACGGTAAACAAGTTTATATCGTTTGCTCACCTATGGCTCGATCAACGAATAATGTCCTGCCATGGCAGATAAGATTCTTTTATCGATGCCTTACCGCTTCTCAGGAATCCACACTCGCTTTAATTGGGCCAAATTTGTTGCTTTTCGGGAATTCAGTCAATGTCATTTGAATTTTCAGAGATCGACATGATGACACTTTCGTCATCGGTTAAATGATAGCACTTGATGTAAAACTATTACAGTCAATAGAATTTATTTATTATTCTCTTCTCTTGGATTCTTTCAGCATTCAGTAGAATCATTACTTATCATTCCTGTTTCGTGTCTACACGTTGGCCATTCTATATTACTTATCGTCATTGGAGCAGTTTCAATCAAAGGACTCATCTGAGGTTATGTCGATGACTGCTAGTGACACTGCGATAAGAAAGGAGTGTTTGAGAGTCTCAAACAACGCCTCTTCATTGCCTCTATTACTTGTGTGTGCTGGTATACCCAAGCTAGCGTCAGTCTGTTCTGACTGCCGAGCTCTTTCAGGGTTTCTATGCAGCCCCAAACAAGTATTAAGGTAACTTGCATTAAGTTGACTGCTTTTATTGAAGCTTGGCTATCTGAGTATATGACAATGTTTTTTTTCTGAACACTCAAGCCCCATTAGCTCTTGTGCACAATGGTGTATTGCGACGATTTCTGTTTGGAATATCGTCGCTTGTTTGCCCAGGCTCAATGAGATTTTCATCTTCCGCTTGGTTCCGCAAATGCCGGCTCTTGATCATTTTTTGGGAGGTGCCTCCTTCCACGCATCCCTTTTCGTTATACTTGTCTTGAAAGTTTTGTCAGAGCTATATCTGGGAAGTATGCCATCTGATGGTATTCTTGTAACCGGGTCCTTTTTCAACTATTCGTACATAGGTTGTTGTAGTCTCTCCCGTGCATATTGCTTTTGGGTGTTTGTCCTGACCTGGCTTAGCCTTGTATGTATGTGTAGGCAATGAAATCCTCCGGGAGATAGCCCAAAGTAGAGGCGATTGCCGCCCTACCTACGGACATCCCCTGTTTGCTCTAAGTGTTAGATTGCTAATTTATGACCCTGTTTTTGAAGTTAGCGTTTATCCACTGGCACAGTATGAGAGGAACCCCTTTTTTAATAGAGTATTTGCTATAGACTCGATGGATGCATTGTTGAAGGTATCCTTAATGTCTATAAATGTTGTCATGGCTATCTCTTTACTGATAGCCCACCTGATACTATTTGGTCTCGATATTTCCGTAGCAAGCCTCCATTCCAAAGTTGTTCACCTGTTTGGATGGAAAGTGTGCTTCTGTGAGCATCCTTATACATTCTTCGAATGTTATAGCCTAGGCATTTTCATTATTTTACAAGAAACCTACTTGGTTTACAATACCTTCTTTGGCTAAAACCTTACTGATTCTTGAGCACTTGATTGTCTTCTGGCCTTACTAATTTCTTCGTTGTACTGCGTGAGTTTAACCTTGTATGTGGTCCAATATTGGTTAAATTTTACTCTGTTGAAAAGCTTCCGCACCCTACCTCCGAGGGTTTCTAGATGCTCATTCCACCAGACCGTTTTGTTATTTTAAAAATTTTTCTCAAGACAGCATTTCTTGTAGGCTTCGACTATTGCCTTGTCCACTTCGTCTACTGCCCTCTCAAGTCACTCCCTGTCTCGTATTTCAGTCACGGGCCTCTACGATTTCGGACTTCATCAAATAACTTGTTTGTAATTTTTGAAAAAGTGACCTGTATACCTTTATTGTATAATCTAAATAAGGTATGCGCAAAGAACTGAGAGGAATCTACTAATTAACTTCAATAATAAATTAGAGTTTTGTAGTGAAAATGTGGGATTTTCCCCAGTCAGCTGAAATATGCCAATTTACAAGTAGTCCTTGAGCCCGAATGGTTCATCGTATAAAAAAACTTGTATAGTAAAATTTGTAGAAAATGGTATGCTCTTTCATTCCTAAAAGGAAGGTTATCAACGAAAAATTTGTAGTTTTCAATTTATAAGCAATAAACCGCAGAAGAAAGAGATTTTTAAGGTTTTTTTGCATTTTTTTCAATGTTCCGTCACGAAAATTTGTTAGCAAACCTCAGATTCGGATTAAGCACCCCAAAAACATAGAGAATGGAAGTAATCGAAACTTTCTTGGTAGAAATACAATTTGATTAACGTAAATGTACCAATGCCTGACACTGTCCCTAAGCCTGACACGTTTCATTATTCATACAAAAATAAGCAATATTCTGTCCATGTTCTGAATATAATCAATTATTTTGGTTGGTACGAGTGTTATCTATCGAGTTTCTATACTCTCAGATAGATAACACTGAATTCATATTTTTGACAGAATATTTCCACGGAAGGGAATGATTAGGCGTGTTTTCTTAATATAATCATTAAGGTAATACTTGAATGAAAATAGAGAATAAAAAAAGTAAGTGACTTATTTTTTGCAATTTAATTGTACTGATTACTATGGGTATCAAGTGTTAATGTTGTTTTAGTAGCGAATTTTTAAATGAAATGTATTTTGTGTTTTCAGAATAGGGTGTCAGGTACTGGCTAGTAAACAAAACTGGTTAAGCCAATGCCTGACACTTGTGTCAGCTATAGGGTTTTCATGAAATCGTTGAAAATTATGCTCTATTCGATGGTATCTCAAAGAAAATTACCACTATTATATATGTAGTGCTTCCAATACCTGACCCACGGTTCAGCTATTGGAATATTTAGGGTCAGCTACTGGCAATTAGTTACTTTGTTGATATGCCAAGTCCTTTCAGGGGTTCATTTGTTTTGCCCCAAGCGTTAAGAAGCGTTTAGTAAAAGAACCCTTGTCATCGGTAGTTTCTGATGAGAAGTGCAAACAATATTTTAAAAAGAAAGAAGAAAAACGTATAAGAAAAGAGCAAGAGAAAGCTGAAAGAAATCGGAAGAGAGAAGAAATTAAATTGAACAGAGAACGACAAAAAAAACGCAAAGAAAACCAAAGCAAATTCTAAGAAAAATATCACAGATGATTCGTCCTATTTACTGTTGAAATAACTCTTGAATCAGAAGAAGCAGGTGAGAACTGGGATGAACAGTCTTTAGATAGTGAGGACTACACTTCTAGTAAAGACAATTCAAAAGAAGAAGATTTTGTTATTGTTATATACGATGGCAAATACTATCCAGGACAGGTAAAACAAATTAGTAATCTTGGTAAAACTGATGGCATTGTATTCATTTCAAATAAAGGCTTTTTGTCATTTTATATCAATTTCCTTTGTATTCTTTTATTATATAAAAAATCAGGCACTGGTGCACATAAAGTCAGGTTTAGGGCTAAGCACAAAACTTGGGTGTCAGCTACTGGATGATAATAAGACAAAATTAAAAAACAATGTAAATTCCAAATTTCTCTGTTTACTACAAATTAAATTCATTATATTAACAAGTCATTCCTGAGACAAGTTGCGTGAAAGTTTTACGTTTCATTTTTATATAGGGGCAAACGAATTTATCTGACGCTTAGATTAGTATTGTAATGATACAATCTAAATTTTCTCGTGTTCGTTATATTGAATGAAAATTAACGCAATATTCATAAACCACTAGGGTGGCAATCTATTTATATACGGAATAAATTTCGTGTTACTGACATCGCGTAAACATACCAATTATACCGTAGATGAAAATGGTAATGATGAAAATGGTAATGATGAAAATGGTAATGATGAAAATGGTAATGATGTGTAATGATTCTTACCCTTCGTGTGCGTCGACGTCTTGTCTAGGGCCCTGGAAAAGTGTTCGTCGACTACGGAGGCCGCGTCACCTTGGTAATGGGTGAAAACCACGCAATTTGCGGAGACGTATTGTGCACGCGAACTTCCTGCTTCTTGGGAGTCGTCGTCGTCAACCCCCTGCTGCGGATCTGAAATAAAAAACAATTTTAAATATAGATTTACACACAAAGAATAATGTTCGTATGCACAAGAATCTGGAATGGGAAAGACACCGTACTATAATGTGACAACTATTTCTCTGGCTAACACCGCGACAGGTATTGCATCATACCGAGGGGGAAACAACTAGTCATTTTTTGTACACCTAATGAAATCAGTGAATGAAAAATAATGAAAAAGTTTTAGGGGGCATTGAAAGATAATTACCATGCAATTACGCGGATACGTTGTAAGGACATAATTTAACTCTTATGTATAAGAATAAGATCCAGAAAGTCATAAAATAATTCCCAAATACATACCCAATACATACTAATTCGAACATTCTGAATCGATTGGCGTTAGCAGAATTGGTCTATCTCTAACTGTTCTCGAGTTGATCAGCTCTGAATCAGTTTTTAGATGTTTTTTTGCCGCCAAAAATTGTTATGATGAGTTTTCGACATTATTGTTAAAAGATTCAAAATAAGCACGTCAAATTACTTTAGAGGACAAAAATTTGAAATTCAAAAATGAAAAATAAAAAATTTCAGAAAATTTCATCTTAAACACCTTTTTCCGCCTAAATCTTATATCTGAGCATATGAAAATCATACATTTTGGGAATGAGCATAAAATTTTACGTATACAGTGCGAATTTCAAGTCGATGTGACAACTTGGTACTTTTAATTATTATTAGGGGTGAACCCCTTGCAACTTTTTCGAGTAATTTTTAATTTCTTTTGATTGACTCGAAAATAACAATACTTACTAATTCGGCCATTTTGAATCGACTGGCGTTCGCAGATTTCGTCTAACTCTAACCGTTCTCGAGTTGGTCAGCTCTGAATTAGTTTTCAAATGGTTTTTTTGGCGCGAAAAATATTTCTGATGAGTTTTCGACATTTTCGTTCAAAGATTCGGAATCAGCACGTCGAAATACGTTCGGGGATAAAAATTTGAAATTTGAAAAATTTAAATTCAAAAAGTTCAAAAAATTATTTATCATGATATACTTGCCTTTTGAGCCCGTCAATTTTTTTCGTTCAAATTTCCAATATATACTAATTCAGCAATTATGAACCGATTGGCGTTAGCAGAATTTGTCTATCTCTAAACGTTCTCGAGTTGGTGAGCTCTGAATCAGTTTTCAAATCGTTTTTTTGGCGCCAAAAATATTTTTGATGAGTTTTCGATATTTTCGTCCGAAGATTCGGAATCAGCACGTCAAAATACGTTCGGGGACAAAAATTTGAAATTCGAAAAGTGAAAAATAAAGAAGTTCAAAAAATAATCTATCACTACTCGACTTTTTTGTCCGTAGATTTTTTTCGTTCAAATTCTCAGTATATACTAATTTAGCCATTCTGAATCGATTGGGGTTCGCAGAATTCGTCTATCTCTAACCGTTCTCAAGTTGGTCAGCTCTGAATCAGATTCCAAATGTTTTTTTTGCACAAAAATAATTTCTGGCAAGTTTTGACATTTCGAATAATGAATATAATTAAAATCAATATTGAATTAATGAAAATGTTATGATGTACACCTAATGAAAGAGTAGTTTCCCCCTGGCGTCATACTAATCAGATACTTGTGCAATATTGCTCTTGGTCGACGACACTGCAATTGCGAAATGAGGCATAAATCCAAATTTGTTGAAATTTGCAGTAAAATTAGAAAAACTTTCTAAATATGCATTTTTTACTGTTGCAATAAGTACTTGAGAAAGGAGAGAAACGGAACACAAAACTGGCAATGGTTCGTCTGGCCCTATCATATTTATAATTTTCCTAAACGATGTATTTTTAAAATAATTACTAATAAAAATCGACAAGTCGTTGTGGGTTGTGCTGATGGCACAAATTTATTAGCTACCAGAAAAAAAAATACTAAACTAACAGAGAACAATCTCATCTTGAACGATACTAAAACAGGCTGTGTTTATTTCAAAAATAGCAATTTGTCAGAATATTATTTTGAATTTTGGGTTTTGTTCGAAATACATCGGAAATATATGAACAGGATGTTCATAAGATCTGTTGTGGAATCATTTCCGGCTGAAAGACAAACTTTAGTCGCTATTTTCCATCGTTCAAGATAACCTCTTAGGAGGTATTCATGTTAAAAACGGGAACATTCTCCATGAAAATTGAAAAATTGAAAATATGTTTTTTTTTTGTAATATCTAACAGAAAACACAGAAGTAATATTTCGACTACATTCATGCCTGATAATTTGTTCAAAATTAACACCATATTATCGTTTACCTGATAAAATTGTGTCAATTCCATGTTATCGGTATACGTTTTGCATCACGTTGTATAAAGGCACCGTGAAACCTTTTTAATTGGGAATTTCTGGTGTCGTTCCTGAATAAACTATTCAGAAATTGTAAATAACATCAAAATTAAATTCACTTCTCTTATTCTAGCAAATTGTCCACCATTTTATCAAGTATCCATTACTATGGTTTCAATTTCATGTAAATCGGCGGTGTAAATTTTGCATGACGGTGTATAAAAGCACCGTAAAACCCTTTTCATTGTGAATTTCTGGTGTTTTTCTTGATTGATATTTCACAAATTCAAAAAAACACCGAAATTACATTAATGTTCACTTATTTTAAAAAAATTACAATATTTTATCAAGTGCCTGATAAAATTGATGAATCCAACAACTGAAAGAAAATGTAATTTTTGAAAGGTTCACTATTATCATGAGAAAAACTGGTATTTTTTCTAGCTATTTTCAATTTTTGATAAGTATCATAAAAATTCAGTACACGAACTAAAAATTGTACAATGGGTAATAATTTACAGTACAGTATATTAAATGAATTTATATAACTGATAATAAAACCTATCACTGCTACCAAAATGTTTTGGATACTTAATCACCTGTGTCTATTATCTATTTTATTTGACATCCGTAAAGTTTCTAATAGAGATACTCTCTTTCAACAGCTATATTATAAATTTTATGGTTGTCACATATAAACCTTCTTTCGACACAAATCGTATATCATCACATTTTATTACCTTTAAAATTAACGTATTCTATCCAAGATCGGTTTTGAATGCAGAACACATCAAACCAGTTATGTATTTGTAAATCATAATTCTCAGCGGAACTATAAATTTTGGAGATATATCATACAAATTAGAGTCAATATTGTCTTCCAGTGTCTAATCAGTTTAATGCAGCTCTTTGTAGCTTCTTTATATTATATATATTATAAAAATAATGGACGGTTATGAATCGTTTATTTGCAGCTAGATACTCAACAATAAATTGTTATAATTCAATCACAAAACTCTGAATATAATATTTCATTAGCATACTGTACAGAAAACAGTGGATAAAATAGAAATAGAATCAATATGGCATATAACTTGAAGAATTTATTTTGGTTGAACAAAAATAGCAATGACTCGGATCTTAGAAAGCATTACAATGATTCGAAAAAACACGCAAAAAAAACTCAAAAAGAAATGAAAATTTTATTAATATTCTCTTTTTAATAACTATCATACATTAAACTATTACATCTAAGGCCAAACAAATCACAAGTCACGAACTTTTGCTGGATGATGAAATTGAATGCAATAACAATATTATTGTTATGTAATGCGTTTTGTCAAAAATTTTCATCGTATTATTGATAAACATATAAGTCATGCAAACATCCTATTTTTGCCTATGGATCCAAGTGAAATTATTTTATCACTTAAAAATATCAAAGCGAACTTTCCTCCATAATTGAGTCGGTTGCAACTGGATTTTTGTTCTGATAATTTGAAAACTGGTATAGTAACATTGGTTCTTGAAACTGATAATAATCTGATAATCGATAATTACAGACCCATAATAACAATACCAATAAAGTATTTATTTCAAAATATTTTCGTTCCTGGGGAAGTTCAGAATAATTTCTAAATTTCAGCATGGTTTTTGACCAGCTCAGTCTGTAGAAAGTGCGTTTTATGTTTTTTTTCAATTAGTTATATTAAAAATCAATTTCATTCATTTGCAAAGGGGATGAGGGCTAAATCTGGTTCCCACGAAAAGGAAAATCCTGTATTGTTTAAAGAACATCGTGAGAGCCAGGGAATAGGCAGGAATTGGTGTTTTTCTTGAATATCTGTATATAGGCGGTATGCCTCAGGGAAGACCTCCCGAGGCAGCGAGTTCCAAAGCTTTGCCGTTCGATGGAAAAACGAGCCTGGAAAGCAGATGTGCGCTATGTTTCCAAAATGACGGCATATGGATGTGAGGACTGAGCTCGACGGGTCAATCTCGATGGGGCCGCGCGCTAACGGTGGAACGATGGATGACATTTTGGAAGAGCATAGTCCATGAAAATATTTCTATAAAACAGAGACAGATCGCTCGCCAACCTTTCTGCGATGTTCTAGAGAAGCAAGCGAGCTTGTGAGCGAATTGTCACCGACAAGGCGAATGGCTCTCTTTTCTACCGAATCTAAAAGTTTCAATGTGTTTTGGTGAATGAAAATGTGTTATATGAATTTCATGCTGGCAGGTTTTTTCTGAAGCCAACTGTTTCAGACGCGGAAAATTAAGACAAATTTCTTCTTTTTAGCGCATTTAAATGAAATGAAAGCTTTTCTGTAAAAAGTTTGTTTACGATTTTTTTCTCACAGATAGTGTTTCATTGTTATATATTCACATTAAAAGTTTCATACATTCCATATTCAATCCGATATTTGTTTATCGAGACTCAAGAATATTATTACAACTAATAGGCTCTCTCAAATTGAAAAAATATGATAATGAATGTATCCGTATTCTGCATTTTCTGAGAAGAAATACTTGACTCCAGTAGATCACTCGAACTGATACATTCAACCTCAAACAGTATCCAAGTAGCAGTTAGACGGAAGTCGTACATTCTTCAAACTCCGCACTGATATCTTCGCAGAAATGGCTCTGCCGACGTTACTAACACGGCCAACGTAGAAAATGAAAGCAAAGAACATTTATAAGGCGTCTCATTTATTTTCCTTGTGCAAATTGCTGAAATATGCGTGATCCGTAACAATGCAAGAGGAAATAATTTATCGTTCTCTATCGCGAATGTAACGTAAAGCGTTTTATTATGATGATTTACAACATTACTGATACTATGGTTTCGAAAGTGAGTTTTTCAGACTTGATTACCTACACTAATGTCCTAGACTATTTGTTACATATTCATGATGCTAACCTTTTCTATTTTGCTATTATTAGTACTTCCTGTAAGTCTGATATAGATCATAAAATTATTCGATGCAGGTATGTGCGGCGTGATCTTTGTAGTTTATTGATGTAATTAATCACAAAAAAACACGAAATTTTGGTTACATCAAAGCAGATGAATTATAATAAAAAATGAGGAATCATTACAAAGGATTTTCCAGTGGTACGATCTTCCACATTAATAGTAATATGTTACATAGAGCTCCTCCTCAAGTTTTTTTCATTCAATAAATAATCTGAATAACCATTTGAATATCAGACCAATTTCTACCACAAAATTATCGTTAATAGGGGTCGGTTGTGGATGGTCGATTTGAAAGTTTTCATTGATCTTTCAATTTTTGGTCGTACCTGGACGGTGGCGGACAGTCGCTCCTGGTCGTTCGGTGTGATTGCTAACTAAGACATTAGTGTTTCATTGACTTCATGAGACGTTTGTAAAAAAAACATTGTGACTTAATAAGATGTCAGCTGTGGATGAAGTAAATTAATTCTCTATCGTTGGTCAGAAAACGAAAGGTAACATTGACTTTGGTTATTGTTGACGATTTTATCAATAACCACACAAAAAAGGTATGTTTGAATCTAGTATTTTGATTTATTTGAAATATGAATACTTGGTTTTAGTAATATTCAATTCACTCAAACATTATTGTTTTCGGTGAAATAAATCGGTTTATTTCAAACAAATAGTAGATTTATTTGAATTTTTTCTTGAAAATTACTCAAAAAAATGCAATTATTTAATGAAGTCAAACATGTATCATTTGTGATGAACAAGAATTTGAATCACTTGATACTGAAATATATTTGGTTGGTTATTTTATTAGATTTGTTTGTAATTTGAATAACTATTTGCTGGCTGATGGTTCCTCCTGGGAAAAATAAAGAAAATATGCATTTTTGATATAACCTAAATCACCCTCACACGTTCCAAATCATGGCATATATTGTCACTAGCGAAAATTCGAGATTCGGACTAATTTCGTACAGATTCGAATCACCGAATTCCTCACTATTAATTAGTTACGGAGAATATGTCCGACAAAAAAGTCGCTCGAAAAATTAAAGCTTGCCGAGCTGAATACGGAACACAATGGCGGTTTTTAAGACTGCCGCTGCACGGGAACCATATTGTGCTTATGCTCTTTCCAACACTATAGGGTGTTTCGAGAAGTAGAGCAGTAATTTATGATCCTGGTTTTCGATAACCTAATGTGTTTGACTCTAATGTGCTTGCAGGCATGGAAACAACAGTTTTTAACGAGATGTTCAATAGAGAAGGTTCGTGGTAGATACTTAAAACATGAAAAAAGACTGAAAAGAATGTGAACGAGCCCAGGATTTGAACCCGGGACCCCTCGATAATAATAATAAACAAAATAATAAAGATAAGATTGCCACGTGTCGGTGCGATTCCTAACACGACCCGAGAGAATAGATCTCGAAAGGAGGTCGTTCGTAAGTCTCCATTCAAACCATAACTTCGCATCACGTTGCTTGGCTTTGATACCGATGACCCACGCGCTCTACCGTTCGAGCTATCCTCTCGGACAGTGTTGCAAATAATTACAAAAAAATTTGAAATTAGGAGTGAAACACTGATGAGATATAAAATCAAACATACTGTGATGTGCACTACTTGTCTCTTTCTCTACAGCACCACTCAGAAGTTTGAACTCACGTGGGCGAAAAAGGGTTCGCTCAAAAATTCTGACAGAAACGCCTGAGAAGGAAGCGTTGGAATGAGAGATAAGAGGGAAGACCATAGACGAACAGAAAAAGCAGAAGGTTGTAAAAAAAGTGTTTGATGCAGTTGAGTCTAAAGAAAGCGACACTCTCTCTAAACAAAAAAAAATACAAAAAAAAATTGTAAATACAGAAGAAACTAGTGAAAGTGGAACATCCTTCATCTGGTGGCTCTTTTTCAGAAGAAGATACAGACAGAGGATTTGATGATAAATTTGAGTATAAAAATTTATGGATAAACTATATACTGGTACAGTTTTGCAATAAAAAGACTGGTGGATTACGTTCGGCAAATAAAAGAAAAAACTAGATATGGTTTATTAAAAGTGCAGTTCTTAAGAAAGAAAGTACTGCAATATCGATAACGACGACGCCAGCACTGTGGAATTTCAGGATATTGGTGAAGCTGCAGTTCTTAAGGAAGAAAGTACTGTAATATCGATAACGACAACGCCAGCACTGTGAAATTTGAAGATATTGTTGAAGGTGCAGTTCTTAAGACAGAAAGTACTGCAATATCGATAACGACGACGCCAGCACTGTGGAATTTCAGGATATTGGTGAAGGTGCAGTTCTTATGAAAAAAAGTACTGCAATATCGATAACGACGCTAGCACTGTGGAATTTCAGGCTATTGGTGAAGGTGCAGTTCTTATCAAAAAAAGTACTGCAATATCGATAACGACGCTAGCACTGTAGAATTTCAGGATATTGGTGAAGGTGCAGTTCTTAAGAAATAAAGTACTGCAATATCGATAACGACGCACTGTGGAATTTCAGGATATTGGTGAAGGTGCAGTTCTTAAGAAATAAAGTAGTGCAATATCGATAACGACGCTAGCACTGTGGAATTTCAGGATATTGGTGAAGGTGCAGTTCTTATGAAAAAAAGTACTGCAATATCGATAACGACGACGCCAGCACTGTGGAATTTGAGAATTTTGTTGAAGGTGCCGTCCTTAAGAAAGAAAGTACTGCAATATCGATAACGACGACGCCAGCACTGTGGAATTTGAGGATATTGTTGAAGGTGCAGTTCTTAAGAAAGAAAGTACTGCAATATCGATAACGACGACGCCAGCACTGTGGAATTTCAGGATATTGTTGGCAAATTAAAACCTCCTGTTAACGCCAACGGTACCAAAAGGACTTCATCGCTACTTTCTTTCAAGATTAACAGTTCGAAATCCAACATAGTCCTCAACACATCTTTTGACTGAATGAAGTACTCTCTGTAATCTTGTTTTTTATTCTCATATGTACCCTTTACCATGTTCATAATATGTGCTCCGTTGAGGGGCACGTTTGAACATTTTGGTAGCTTCTATCAATTTTCCTAATAAAACTGAGATTTTATGGCAAATGTAAAAATCAATTATTCAAAATTTACCACGATATACAGTAGAATCATATAGTACACCAAACGATTGAATTTTTGGAATTCAGTGAGGAAATATAGGCAATCATAATAATTTGTTGAAAAATGCCTCCTTCTCCCCTAATGATAACCCCAAATAAATTTGGAACCCACCTTCCGTGCTACTCCTGCCATGCAAACTGCAGTCCTCCTCCTTGCCGGGCCTGAGGGGGCTGGTAGGCGAAGCGCCTCCCGTCGAACTGACCGACCCTCCCGAACTGTGCGCGGAGCCCTGCAGGTAAAGGGGGTGCGTGTGTCCGGAAGCGGCGACGTGGCTGTCCATGCTGCCCGCGAGACCGCTCCCGACGCCGTTGCTGGAACCGGCCGCCGCCGCCGCCTGCGACAACGAGTGCGCATCCTGCAGTCTCTGGACGTTGAACTGAAAACAGAAAAAATTATCCGTCCGATATCTGAACACAAAGCTAATAGTTCTATTTTGTTGTTACAGGAGAGAAATTGCAATTGTTTTCTCTGTACATTGCAGAGAAACATCTGGTTAGATATAATTCAATACCCGTCGCGGTATAAGCCAAGGGAGTGGGTGTTTTCAAACCGGTATTTGCCACAATAGCATACAGCATAAAGGGTAAAATATCTGTCGGCAACGACTTTCGTTTGTTAAAAAAAAATCGTTTTCAGTTTTTACTTGAACGTTGAGGGGGATTGATCCTCAATTTTATAAGAGAATTTTTCAATTTTTTTATTTGCAACTAGTGGGATAGAAATCGACTTCGAAGCTTCATCAACATATTTTGTAATCATTAGGGCTACAATTATTTTAATTAACACCCAATTATGAACAATCCTAATCCTAAGAATGGTTTAAATTTGTTTGACTTTTATTTATTTTTTTAATGTTACATTTTATCTACATATTGAAAACAACAATAACAAAGTAAAAACAAAAATATAATTATTCGGCGCTTCGGGGCGGCTTGAATGAAATCGGTGGCGCATTCACTTTTACAGCTGCAGGAAAACCAGCAACCCCACATGATCTGAAGAGTTGGAGTTTATTGGCTGAAAACTTCTAAAGAAGTACGTCGAATTGTGAAAATCAGGTCTACGGTAAAATAGGGTCTCCATCGTTTTTCAATAATTTTGCCATAAAGGGCTTGGTTTTGGCATTTTGACGCAATATACAATAATAATAATTCCACCGCTTAATTTACGTCAAACAAACCCTATAATATACTTCAAAAACAGTTCAACAATTTGGCCTTTACTCTATTGTATACTTCAATACAACTAAAATAACAGACAGAAGATAAATGCAAGTTAGGACCTGCAGAAACGTGCGACGACGATTGGGAATTCAACATAAGGGATACTCCCTCTGGTGTCAAGTTTTGACACTATAGATAAGTATAATAACAAACACTAATATTTGCATAATTGAGAAACTGAATGTTGCTACTGACTAATGAAAAAATGAGCGTTGAACAGGAGGAAATATTATGTCGAAGAGCCTGAAAACTTGAATATTTGCTAAAGTTGAAAATGTTGACAGAGCCGATAAAGTTAAATTTTCGTATGCAATACAAGTGTATTGGTGATTATCGAAATAAAAATGCCTTCGACTTTGCCAAGAAACATAATTTGCTTTGAAAAGAGAAGGAATTTATGATAATCCTCCAGTAAACGAGTTGTATTCGTTAAGACTATTCCATGAATGAAATCGATAACATTTTTATTTATTTATTGATAATGTTGATATTGAATGTACACTTAGTGCTGTTGTATAAGTATTTTAACATTATTCATATCGAGTTCGTCCTTTCTTGTACTAGTAGATACATGTTACAGCCTACTACTCAATTCAACAAACATGTATCCTGCATTTAGGTTCTAAAACTATGCAACTAACAAAACCTAAGTGGATGGTGTTATGCAATAACGCGTTATTCTACAATAAGCAAAAATGATTCCATTCAAACCGCAATTATAAAGGAGATCCATCCACGATAGTACTATAAGCCACATTCCATCATTCCATGATCTGCTACATTATTTTGATATTTTTTACGAATCTTGCTGACTGTGGCTTCACCCATTATTGTATAACATCATCCAAATATCCATTCTGTTCGCACCAGAACGCGTCTTTCCTCGGATGTTTACTATTCTGTCTTGTAGATGTATTTTTTTAGCTATATATAAATAAAAATATCACAAGAGTTTCAATTTTCAGGAATATATTTTTTTTTAATATTCCAATGTTTTTCAATCGTAAACAAACATTTCAATGTGCGTAATAATTTTTAAATTTTGAAACCGTCTATATTACATTAATACATTGGTTTCCGTTTGGGTCAGCCAAAACTGTATCTCGATATCACGTCAGAAAAGTCCATTGTGATGTCAAGATATGTGATAGATTATGGCATCTTCAAACAAAGGAAGTACCTACTTGTTAACAAGACTCTCAGGATTACAGAACAAATGAGAAGGTACCAACAAAGTTAATAAAGATGTTGTGAGACGTTCCTCCAAAGGATTTAAGGTGTCCTAGAATAAGGAAACTGAAATTAGGTCAAAATAAAACGCAACCCGGTTCAAGAATTTTTGCCGGAGAGAAATAAATGAAATAGTAAAATCGAGGCAAACATCTGACAGAAAACAACTACTTCACTGGCTAAAACCCAGGCGCGGTTATAGAGAGGGGTAATGGGGGTAAGCAGATGTCAAGTGAATATAGCTTTTTGCGTAAAAGAGATTTGAACAAAATTGTTTCAAAATATTACATATATGTCTGAAAACACAGACATCTAATTAATTCGTCACCTTCCTATTCACCATTAAGAAGAGAGGATGGGTTAGAATTCAAGCAACATTTAAATCTTACTGTTTGTAAATCCTACGTTTTTTGAAATATAAATTGTTTAATGTTTAATGGTTGTAGATCATATGTTTACCTTTTCAACTGTCCAAAAATTTCCACTTAAATATCGTGGCGCCAAGAAAAAATTTACGGAAATTTTTTCAGTTGCCAAGGTAACTAGTCAAAATTAAGGCATCTTATTGGTTAAAAAGTGGAGTTGTGAAATTTTCAGAAAAATTCTGCGTTGTTTTTTGTTTACCAGAAACGTCTAACCTACCATCGACCGTGAGTCACGCTGTATAATAATTTTTTAAAGTTTTTCATATTCTAATGTATTATCATTATCGGATAATTAACTCACACCTACAAATAAAGGCAGCAGCATCTGCTTTGCCACTGAAAAAAAGCAAACAGAAATGCAATCCCCATCGAATTGAGTGGCCATATGAACAACCAAGATTTCTTTGTTTTATTGGTAATGAAGTATTACCTACACAATGCTGCTTCCAGCATACTGAGAATTGAAATCTAGTAACAATTGTTGCTTCTCTTTACCGGCGTTTACGTGATATCTGACTTCTGCTTTCCGCGTTGATTCAGAAGTTTTTTAAGTCTTTTCTTGAAATTTATTCTGAAAAAGGAATTCAATGTTTAGGTTTACAGTATATCTGATTTGTATTCTGACTACAAGAATTTTTTTCCGGTGCTCATTAGAAAAAACACTGTTATTCGGATATTACTAGTTTATGTGAAACACAGCCTATTGAAATTGAAGAAAAGTTCTCAAAAAAACTTCTCTCTCAAGAGTCTTGGTCTGGGTCTCAAAAGAAAAATAACGCGCCGTTCGGCCATGTGCAATCGCGTGCGGAAAAGTACTTGTTAGGAAAACTACTATTTCCGGATAATTTAATACGAACCTTTCTCGAACTTCTAGTATAGTATTAAAAAAAATAGTTAAGTTGGTCCAGCCGTTAGCCGTTAGCTATGATAGTTGGACGAGTTTCATATGACATCTCTAAAGAAATTCAGGAAAAGCCGAGATATGTGTTCTGCATATAAAATTATAAATGGGCAAATAGATTGTTCACCCCTAATGTCTCATATGCTTTTCAGTGTACCGAGTATTTCATCTAGATTTTATTATAACTACTATATCTAGAAGTGTTAAATCAAAATCTTTACTATTTTTGAAAGGAATGTGAAGGTAACTATTTATAACATTATAACCAATATATTTCATACCTTGTAATGAGTATAAATTAAAATATTTCGAAAATTGTTGGCATTTACGAGGGATTTTGTTCACAAAAATTTCCCGATATTTAAAACTTACATAGCCAATAATCACTAATGAGTATCCGTATCACATACGCACCCCACTTATTCAACTTCAAATATCTCGAAAACCGTTATATTTGTGAAACGAAACGTATTCCTCTTTTGTATAGGAAATATTGGGGATTAAGAAAAATAAGACGAAATCGTTATAAATCCAGTGGCGTGAAAGTTGGGGAGTGGCGAATAGGGGTACACACCTGCCGTACGCCCCTGTGTAGAGTTACAAACACATGATTCGCCTTGAAATATGAAACTGAATGCTGTCAAGTGACATACCAAATTTCATTAAAAAAAGTTAAGCCGTTATGGAGTTATTCTGGAAATATATTTTTTTGTGTCACTTTCAACACCCTGTAACTCGGTTAATACTCATTTTAGGGTATTAAAATGAAGTGAGGATTCTACCCTCGGAGTTTATCCCCTTTATTCTGGAACACCCTGTATATTTTAACAATTCAACGTTGAAATCATCGATTTTTTAAGTTTCAGGTCTCTGATTGCTTCTTTAATTTCGGATTCGTCAGTTGGGAAAAGTACAAACGAGTTCAGGACTGTTGTTTTATGGGGTATATGAAATTAGGATTTCTAATTATTTTACTAGCCATTTGTTTTTCCATTCTGGTATATGTGGAATTCAATCCATTCGCAATATCCTGTTTATTCGTTATCAGATTTCCTGTTTCGCCTTTCATTGATGTGATTATTCGCTTGTCACTTTTTGTGTTGCTTACATCTGCTATTACTTTCCATAAATAAGTATATCCTGACTAATTTGACCGATACTTGATGGATATCCATAATTCCTAGTAAATAAGTATAGATTGGGCTTACCCAATCAATATCAATAAAAGCCTAATCTGATATCATTTTCTATTTCAATTAAACCCGACGATAACATAAAGATTTGATTTCATAGGTAATAGTTTTTAGGTGAATTTGAAAACACAGCGTCGTATTGAACTTCGAAGACGATCTCGATAACTTTTTTTCAATAACTCTTCCAACGCGGGTCTCCTCCAAACATCATCTACATATCATTGATTGATATCACAGATCTCGTTTTATTCATCCCAACTATTTTTATGACCCGGTCCTGTATTTGAATTAATGTTGGTACTTTCTTGGTTGCTCTCGCCGCTGAAACTCGTTTGCCTCTTCGATGAACCACAAGTCAAGTACTACACCAATAAACGCCAGTTTAACTGTTACACCTGCTTTAATTTATTTTATACTTGATATAGCTGGGAGCGAGCCGTTGATTCCTAGAACCATGTCCAACCAGAGAACGGGATTGATTATTTATTTTGAGAACGCTCCCATTTTCCATTTTTCTTTCTAACTGATAATTCTTTGAAATCGCCGCTCGCTGCCTTCGGGTTGTGTGGGAAATATTCGATGGGTATCAGTCGGCCAATAAGGTTGATTTGGTATGCTAGCCAATATCAAGCACTTCACTTGTATCTATGTTGAAATAAAGAGATTTAAATTGGTAAAAATAAAAAAAAATCCAAAGCACCCTGCACAAATCGAATGGTAAATGTATCCCTGTCGAATTGGCTGAAATTTGGATATGTTGTAGTTTATACCCTTCTGATCAAAAGTCTCCATTGGCCCAAGATGTAAAAATGGACAGTTTTTTAGGTATCGAAGGTCAAAACTTGCAACTAGTGCATCAGATCTCCCAAGCGATCACATTTGATTTTGACCGAGGGGGAAACTACTCTTTCATTAGGTGTACATCATAACATTTCCATTAATTCAATATTAATTTTAATTAAATTCATTATTCGAAATGTCAAAACTCGCCAGAAATTATTTTTGCGCAAAAAAAACATTTGAAAAGTGATTCAGAGCTGAACAACTTGAGAACAGATAGACGAATTCTGCGAACTTCAATCGATTCAGAATGGCCGAATCAGTATACACTGAGAATTTGAACGAAAAAAATCTACGGACAAAGAAGTCGAGTAATGATAGATAATTTTTTGAAATTCTTTATTTTTCACTTTTCGAATTTAAAATTTTTGTCCCCGAACGTATTTTGACGTGCTGATTCCGAATTTTCGAACGAAAATATCGAAAACTCATCAGAAATATTTTTGGCGCCAAAAAAACGATTTGAAAACTGATTCAGAGCTCACCAACTCGAGAACGTTTAGAGATAGACGAATTCTGCTAACGCCAATCGATTCAGAATTGCTGAATTAGTATATATTGGGAATTTTAACGAAAAAAATCGACGGGCAAAAAAGGCAAGTATATCATGATAAATAATTTTTTGAACTTTTTAAATTTGAATTTTTCAAATTTCAAATTTTTATCCCCAAATGTATTTCGACGTGCTGATTCCGAATCTTTGAACGGAAATGTCGAAAATTCATCAGAAATATTTTTCGCGCCAAAAAAATATTTGAAAACTAATTCAGAGCTCACCAACTCGAGAACGGTTAGAGATAGACAAAATCTGCGAACGCCAGTCGATTCAAAATGGCCGAATTAGTATGTATTGTTATTTTCGAGGCAATCAAAAGAAATTAAAAATTACTCGAAAAAGTTGCAAGGGGTTCACCCCTAAAAATCATCAAAAATAGCAAGTCGTCACATCGACTTGAAATTCGCACTGTATACGTAAAATTTTTTGCTCATTCCAAAAATGTACGATTTTTATATGTTCAGATATAAGATTTAGGCGGAAAAAGGTGTTTAAGATGAAAAATAAAATTTTCTGAGATTTTTTATTTTTCATTTTTGAATTTCAAATTTTTGTCCTCGAAAGTAATTTGACGTGAGGATTCTGAATCTTTTAACAATAATGTCGAAAACTCACCATAAAAATTTTTGGCGGCAAAAAAAACATCTAAAAACTGATTCAGAGCTGACCAACTCGAGAACAGTTAGAGATAGACCAATTCAGCGAACGCCAATCGATTCAGAATGGCTGAATTAGTATGTATTGGGTATGTATTTAGGAATTATTTTAAGACTTTCTGGATCTTATTTTTATACATAAGAGTTAAATTATGTCCATACAACGTATCTGCGCAATTGAATGGTAATTATCTTTCAATGCCCCCTAAAACTTTTTCATTATTTTTCATTAGAGATAATTACTTCACTGATTTCATTAGGTGTACAAAAAATGACTAGTTGTTTCCCCCTCGATTTTGACCCTGTATAATGGCGATGATTTTGTTTAGTTTTGACATAAATAATAACAATTTATGAATTCTTAATAAATGTCAAGTTTCTACAAAAGCTAATTAAACCAGTAACGATAGACAAACTCGAGCAAAAAGTGAAGAATGAATTGTAGCACTCTGAAACTCGGCACATGACATCTCGACACGGTCTAAATATCAACTTACTGAGAAATTAGTATAGCACAAAAATTGTTTTAAATGAGTTTTATTCAAGAATTATATGTCAGTTCCAGAAGAAAAAAATGAAATTTTCAGGTGAGTAGTCCGAAGTTCGCGTATTTTGACTTAAAATGGGCCATAGTTCAAAATGGGACAAGAATTGGGCCGGGTAACCTCCAAATTTCGAATCAGTGACCCAAAATACGTATTATTAAAAAAAAATTTGTTGTTAAAATTACGAAGGGCAGCCCTCATAAGTCGAAACTTGTGCGAGCCAAGGATTAACGAGGTCTTACCTTTTAACGTGCGATTCCTAGCACTTTCTCGGGCCATCAGATAAAAATCTATATTATAACACCCAGTTATAGTTGAAGTAAACAATATAGTGCAACCCATCTCCAAGCAGTTCTCCTTTAAGAAATAGCACAGGAGCTGAGTAATTATAACTTGGGACCTATGCAATATTTAATAGCCCCAGTTTCATATTACAATACTCAAATCGGGCTTACTGCCTGAACTAACGTAAATGTGTCGATAATTATCTTGTTGGTCCCGCCCACAAATACTTCGAATAAAATTTTATGACTTTTCAGCGAATCATAAAACAAAGCTGTTAAAAACTGTCCAAGACAAAACGCACAAAGTCGACAGGTTCTTGTCAAGTCAACGCGGACTGGAAGAAGGTTGATTTTGGTGAAATTTTTTTTGACCTTTGAAAGTGCCGCCAACTTTAACTTGGCACAATATCGTTTACTCGAACTATACCTCGTGAACCTAAAACTCGACCCCCCTCTAGCGACCGGACTATGTACCCGAACCACCGTCCACATGAATACATGATGTAACTGAACCTTCGAATTTGAGACCTATTTCATTATTACCAGCCTTATCAAAAATTATCGAGAAACTTGTCAAAAAAAGACTGGAGTCGTACATTAAAAAAAACAAATTATTAACTTCACAACAGTTTGGCTTTCAACATCAAAAAAACACTATCGACGCGATGTTCCACTTTTTGGAAGTAGTATATGTCAACTTAAATAATGGTGAGGTGGCTGCAACGGTCTTTTGTGATTTGGCAAAGGCTTTTGACTGTGTCAACCATGAAAGGTTGTTGCAAAAGCTTCACGCGTATGGCTGTAGAGGACCTGCTTATAATTGGTTCAAATCCTTCCTGAGTAATCGAAGTCAACTGGTAAAAACAGGGAAGGCATCCTCTGATCTTCAACTAGTGTCCTGCGGAGTGCCACAAGGCTCAGTCCTGGGCCCCTTACTCTTATTGTACATCAATGATATGGTAAACATAGGTATTGAAGGAAGTATCACACTATTTGCAGACGATGCGACTATCACATGGCACAATAAAGATGTGCATGCCCTACAAAAGACAATTGAAGCGGATCTACGAGTCGTCAAATCCTGGTGCGATTTGAACTCTTTATCTATCAACTTCGAAAAAACAAATATGATTTCCTTCAAAAATACCATTGAAAATATCTGTGTAGATGATTTCTGGATTCATAAAATTGATAACAAAAAATTTCTAGGCTTAAATGTTGACCATCATCTGAAATTCGACACACATATTATAACACTAGGAAAAAGAATATCTTCCGGGCGTTTTGCAGTCAGAGTTGTCGCCAGCGAGTTAGGCTTCAAAATCGCTAGAAATGTTTACTTCTCACTGGTGGAGACTCATCTAAGATACGGCATTGCTTTCTGGGGCAACTGTACTCTTCAGCTTTTCCATATGCTGTTCGCGCTACAGAAACGTGCGGTGAGATATATTTTTAAAGTGGACGCAAAAACATCGTGTAAGCCCTTATTCGTGAAGGGCAAGATTCTTACATTACCTTGTCTTTATATATTGGAAACCGTGTGTCTCATTCATAAACATCAGTATCACTTATATAGACAAAAAAATCCAGTCAATACAAGACTTCGTCAAATTCCCTTGCCCCTGCCGAGATCACAACTAGTAAAAAGTTCTTTTATTTACAATGGAGGGAAGATGTTTAATCACCTTCCACTTTCGGTGAAAAATATAGGAGCCTATGTTCGATTCAGGAAAGCTGTTAAAGAATTTTTACTTTGTAGACCATACTATGAGATTCGAGAATATTTTGAGGAAAGAATATGAGATGTTTTCTGATTTTATAAATGTTTATATTCGGTGTATTTTGTATTGTTTGACTTTTATTTCAAGACTTCATTCTGTACTACTTTTGTATTGTTTGTCCTTTTGGCACTTAGTTTTATACTCGGTTTGTCCACAAGATGTATCAATCTTTGACAATAAAGTATATTTGATTGATTGATTGAATATGTATCGTACCGTATCGCGCTCCTTGCTCCGGCTAGATGGCTCATTCCGGCCCTGCTCATATAAAAATCTTTGATTTCAGTCTGACGGTCAGCGAGTAGAATTGGCTGTCGTCAAAGTGGCACGATAGAGTCGGCCTTGTCAAAGCATTCCGCGGCGCCGGACAAACTCTCTTCCCGGACTTCTAATTTCAGCAAGTGACTTGTTTTTGTTCCCAGTCTATTCATCAAGACGCACAGCTGGACCGGCGCGTACTGAAAAACAATCGCCGATCGCGATTATCCTCGCATAAACCATTCGACAGGTCCCGAATGCCCTGCATATTATCACAAGAATTTCTGCGACGGACGGGTCAAGCAAAAGCGCCTACCGCGATTTTCCCACATTTGTCTGGACGAGTGAATCCCTTTGGGAAGGTCACTCGTCTATGTGTCTATGTCTATTGTGGGAAGGTTTCCTTTTTACGGTGTTCTCGTCTCATATTCCTAATGGAGGTCTGGGAGCATTCTTGAAGAAACTTACGAGTCTTTATGCGGACTTGAAAATTCCCGGAAAAGTCTGTTTTGAACAACTGATGAGTATGTCGGACAATGTGCCGATTAACTCAGTTCTCTGACATCGAAATCCCCTGGGGCTCGTTCCAACTAAAGCTCAACAGTCTGAGACCAATTCTGCAGGAAAGCAGGACATTGGGAAAATCTATTAGAAGCTAATCGACATAAAATGCTTCGTTCATTCCCTTAGGACCAAATAATACCTGTAGTACCATTTTATTGAAAAAAATATGTAGAAAACAGCTAGCAGACAATTTTATTTAGGAATATCATCGATTGTTTCCTCTGTTCTTTTGATTGATATTCACAGAAATATTTGAATCAGCATCAGTATATTTTTGAAATTTTGAATGTGGTCATTATTACAGATTGGCCAAAGACAAAACGGACTGGTTTAAGTTTGATGATAATTGTGGCACTGAATGTTCTGACGATGTCTTGAATTTATTGGAGCCTTTGGAGACGCCCTACATTTTATTTTATGAGAGAGAGGACATTGGCATATCGGGATCTTCAGATAAGGTGGTGCTGCAGGTTTTTCCCCAAAAAGAAGAACAACACAAGACACGTAGAAAATTGAATAAAATGAACAAGTAAAGAATCATATATCGTTAAACGATTTCCATATCTTCTTTAATAAACTATTATTAATGCGATGACAACAATGTCTTAAGAATTAAAATGAAGCTTTCTGAAAGCTTCGAAAATAAAAAAAAGAATGGTTCCTCAACAAGGCCTTTTATTCCTATGACTGCATCTCTTCTTAGTTTGAGAGTATCTTAATTAATTTATATATATATATATAATTATATAATATTATATTTTTTACTATTTGGATAAAATTTTGTATTAGGATGAGGTTTTGCTTTTTGCATTCATCTATAGAGGCATATTTCTCGAAAATCTAGATTTCACAGCATTTTTTTAAATTTCCAATCTAGGAACTGAAAATTAGAATTTTGGCGAATGCTCATATGTTCCTTCGCCATATTATACACCGAAGACCACCAATTCACTCAAGAGATGTTGAACAAAAAGCCGTTGAAATAGTCCTTACATGTTTTGGGGAAACATTTGTTGTAATTGAGAACTACTGTCACTTTGATGAAGTAGGTTTTTTTGGTTTTGCTCCTTTTAGGTTCGCTATTTGAATGACTGCAGTTCATATGTAGGTACATAAGATTATTAACGACAAAGAAGTATTGCTTGAGCTATATCTATGAGGTGTTTCTTATTTATGTTGCCGTCGATTGTTTTTAAACGCATTGTTTATTTTCATTTGGTTTTTGGTTCAGTTGTTTTCAGTAGTTCCCACAGTTCGTTAAGATCGTTCAGGTAATTCATTATTCGTTGTTCAGTTGCTCCTTTTTCCACTCATTTTAAGCCTATGCTCCGTTTTAAAATGTTCGAATGTATACAGTGTGGAAAGTCTAACTGGAACAAATTCTGTAAAATGATAAATAAACGTTTATCGCAAAATTCCTGAAACACGTCAATTTTCATTTTCCATGGGGCATATTACAAAGAGATTTGTTTATCTTTTTAATTATCTGGGGGGTTGCAGCCACCTTCAACTTTTATTTTTTAAATGGAAGGCTAGATTGATTAATTTTTTATTTGAAAGATTGTTCAATTGCAAAAACAATTTCATATTTTTTTTGTTGCTGTTTTTTCCGACACATTGCTTATGTGTCGGAAAAAAAATGAAATCAGGACATTAGTTACTGAAATTACTTTAATGCAATAAATGTTCAAACTGCTCTCCACCTTGTTGCTGACAATATCCCAATCGATAATAAGTAGCATTCCGAACATTTTGTTACACTTCCGGCGTTACTTGCCTAATTTCGTCCCTGATTCTTTGTTGGAGCTCGGCGATGTCATTAGGTTTAGTGGTATAAACCTTTTTTATTGGGCTTATCTGGTAAGAAACAGTGTACCTATATACACAGCAAAAAATCTTATACTGTCCACTTTTATTTATCAAGTTACAGAATTTGTTCCAGTCACACTGTATATCTTCTACAATATTCTACGGCGATAACAAATTAGATACTTCATAAAAATTATACTTTCCATTTCAGTTCTCCTCTGTACAATGCGTGGACAATATGCATACGATCTTAGACATCACAAAAAGTTGTTAATAATTAATAGATCACTATATTTTTTGCATCCGTTTCGTAATTTTGTTAGATATTAATAAATCAGTCAATAAAATGAATTATTGAAGGCCAGTTACGACGGAAATTGTAATTGACAACGCTCGACAAGAATTATTGAATTATTTTTGAATTCAGCTGAGAAAACATATTATTAAGAAACAAATGAGGTCGAATCGCCAGTGAAAGTGGGAATATATTAATATTCCTAAAAAATATGTTTTCCGAGTTTCTTTTACAACATCTTCCTCTACATGTTCATTACCCAGCAACATGAATCGGATATTCCACAGAATCTAACGTGAGACAAACCAATAATTTTGAGTTAAATTATTCGCAAAAAAGAATTAAATTCATTGTATAACAATCTAAGCACTTAAATATGCATTAAATCACGTTTTAACGAAACATGATCCATACCTACCAGTACACGTTCCTAATGATACATATGGAAATTTCGGCTGGATTTCCGTTGAAATGTTGATCCGTGGTGATATTTATTTGTGGTGACATCAAACGTAAAAGCCGAGTCGTGTTAGACAAGCTCCAAACCGGCTAGAAATAATTTCAATCGCCTGGTCATTTTTTACTGGTGATAGCTGATCGGGGACTGGAGGTCTGACACTAAAACCAAACCATATCTTCAGATTCTCTGGGCCTTCTAGATACGCTCTTCCCATTTCTGCAAAATGTCCAAGGACAAATGCTTTGTCTCAAGTATATTATTCAGTAGTATTTTAGGATTTATCAGATATAGCGTATTTGTTTTGTATTGTTAGTTGATGGATATGAGGAAAGTAGTTGATTGTTTTCAAAAGTATAATTATTTGGTTTGAGTTTATTCACATCAAAAGAAGCGTGGAAAATATAATAATAATATTTATAAAATAAAACAAACCAAATATATGGTTATCTCAAAGGTGATGTGATAAATGTCCGGATGATTCAATACTGCGATTAACACGAGCACTTTCCCCTCGCAATGGAAACATGCAATAATTACTCCTTTGGCTAAATGTAATTCTCCCAATGAGTATTCTGACTTGAGACCAATAAGTATCCTGCCTTCGCTTTCCAAGGCCCATGAAATTATTATGAAGGATCAAATGGCAGATTACAAATATGCAAATGATATAATTACTTCTGTACAATCTGGCTTTCGGACAGATCATAGCACTACTACCGCTCTTTTGTTAATCACAGATGATATTTTCTAGGCTACAGATAACAACGAACTTTCCTGTTTAGTTTTATTGGACTATAGCAAGGCCTTTGATACTTTGGACCACTCCTTACTTTGTCTCAAACTCAGCTACTTCGGCTTAACTAATGAAGCTGTAGAATTCATACGTATAATTATCTTTCCAATCGCACACAATGCGTTGTCTTGGATAATATTGTGTCCGATTCACTGTTGGTCAGTTACGATGTTCCCCAGGGATCCATCCTGGGACCACTTCTATTTTCTCTATATATATCTGATTTTTTTGAAATACTAGATTTAGAATTCATCGCTACGCCGATGATACTCAGCTCTACACCGCTTTTACCTTCTCACATCTAAAAAATGCATTAGAAAATATGAACAGTGATTTGAACAAACTGTATGAGTTCTCTACTGCACATAATTTACGTTTGAATTCAAAAAAGTCACAGATCATGTTATTCCGGTTCAAAAAAAAAAGTGGAAAGGGTTCGCGAAGATATGAAAATAAAAATCGGAAATGAGGTATTGCCTATAGTCGAAGAAAGCAAAAATCTAGGATTTTGGATTGATTCTGAACTGAGATTTACCAAACACGTGAGCCATCTTTGTCAAGCGTCCTCCAACGGCCTCAGACAACTCTTCCCGAGAAGGCACATGCTGTCTAAGCTTTCTTTATGTGACTCTTTGATAACGTCCAAACTGTCTTATTGTGATGGCGATTATGGGCCTGCTCTTCTGAGGACTGATCAAAATCGCCTACAGAGAATACAAAATTCATGTGTAAGATTTTCCTTTGGAACTCGTAAGTTTGACCACATTAGTGCAGAATTCAACGAATCTGGTTGGCTGAGGTTGAATGATCTCCGGAATCTACACCTACTTTCGATAACACACAAAGTTTTGTTAACTAAAGCACCTGAATATCTTTCTGCAAAATTGAAAACTTTCTCGACTTTGAACGATCTCAGAACACGCATTAGACAAAATTCTTGTTATTCCTCCTCACTCCACTGCAACTCTTACAAAATGTTTTTCATATCAATCTACCAAATTTTACAATCAGTTACCAAATGAATTCAGTTTGTATACACTGAGCAATTTCAAAAAGAGGCTAAAACGAATGATGAAAGATGGCCAGCATGTATTCTCATTTGACAGATCCCGCCACTCACCCAGGATTGTCATAAAGAATTATTTACATGAATATCTATTTAAAAAAATATGAAATTATTTGATTTTTAATTTGACTTAGCGATTTATATTCATTATTTATTTTGTATTATTTTTGTCATAGTCAAGTTGAAAAACAGCTATAGTTGACACTTTGCCTTTTCGTCATTTGTTTTTTGTCTGTATTGCTGTTATCATGTTCTGTATAGATGTTCAAATGATGAATAAAGTCGCATTATTATTATTATTTTATTATTATTATTTAGTGTTCATAGAAGTGTGATCAGATTATTTCGGCTGATCTCGTTCAGCAATTTCACGAGTTATGGTGGATTTATGGTCAGGTTTTAGGTCGTAAGTAATAAGTCGCAAGTTTTAAGTAATAGTCAGAAGTCGTAAGAAAAAAATGAGCATTCATGCCCAAGTCTTAAGACTGTCACATAGGGTGGGAGATGATGACAGTTTTGGATACGAGTCTGCTCGGATGTTACTCAGTATGCCTTTTGGAGGACAGTATTGTCCGTAAATGTTCATGGTAATGAGGCATGAATCAAAGAATCGTCGTAGGTTCTTCGTGTTAAATAATAATAATAATATTTTCAAAAAATTATATGTTTCGGTACGATTCAGTTCAGGCTGCCATGTTTTTTGTAATGATATAATAGAACTAAAATACTAGAAAAACCATTTGCATACTATAAGAATTGACGGAGAATTCCCTTTTTCAAATTCTCGGTTCCGCACCCTAACGGGCTGCCAATGGTTTTTCGAGCATTTTAGTTTTATTATTCCATCAGGAAACACACGGCAGCCTGATTGAAGTCGTACCCGAATAATAATAAAAATAATAATATTTTTTAATATAAAGAACCTGCGACGACTCCTTAATTCATGTATTATTATAATGAGGATATACGGACAATACTGTCCTCCAAATGGCATACTGAGTAAAATGGTATCCAAAATCTGTCATCATCTCCCGGCCTATTTGAAAAATATTGAAATGCATGGATAATGTTCATGTGAAGATTCTATTGACAAAGATCATAATCCTGCAAGAACATACGATTGGAAAAAGTTCATTTACATTAATTCAATACAGGTTGGAATTGGACCCATAACCGTATAATTTGAAACGACACACTTTATACTTTTGTTAATTTCAAAAATTATTGGTCGTTCTGCAAACGTAAATAAAATGAAGTACACACTTTATACTTTTGTTAATTTCAAAAATTATTGGTCGTTCTGCAAACGTAAATAAAATGAAGTATAAATAAGTAAAATAAATATATGACATAACACACTCAAGCTAGAGAAAAGTGTATGCCACTATTATATCATTACCATTGACAATCAACGTGAAAATAAAATTGATGACCAATTAAAATTCCTAAATATTGATAAATGCCGTCATTATCACACTTACAAAGACCTTAAACAATATTCACTATGATTGTTGATTGGTGTTATTGTATAGATATATTTATAATCTAGGCACTTGCTTCCTGAACAGAAACAAATGAGGTGTACATACAGTTCGGCAAACATAGCTGAAACTGTGAAATTCCCACTTCTTGCGCGGACGTTTGATATTAATTGCCTCATCACGGAGCATATACTATATAAACGGACTATAGTTTCATATTCATCTCCAATATTCTGAATGATGCTTGTTAAAAATTCATTTGTCTGAGATTAAAACAGTCCATTGACCCTTTGGGAATAGGTATAGAACTAGCAAATTTCCAAGCTTCGGAAATATACCAGATTTCAAGGTAGTATTGATGACAAAGGTCGGAACCGAGAGCCTTCGATTTTAGTGACTTTCCGCATTGTTATACTAAAAGCAAAAGAGCTAAAACAACTTCCTGAGTTCATATAGATGCGAAGATGTAATCTAGAGACATGTATCATTCACGATACCAAGATAATATAGTCTGTGACCTTCGAAAGTTCAGTTGTTTTTTGTCGATTAGGTACAATATTTTAATAAGCAGGTGGGTATATTATTAGTATCTGCTCAATGAATTAGATGGCGCGGTATCGAATAAGTTTTAGAATATTCACAAATTATCATCCACAACTTCCCGTCCAAAGAGATCCAAAACTAAAATAACAGTGTTGGCAAGTTGCTTGATTTATATGTCTCTGAATTTTCATAACCTCGCTAATGATACAAATAATTTATCACTCCTAAAATAAGAAATAAAAATATTACAAAATAGGACACAAATATTAATTATACTTATAAAAATTTTGAATCGATGTAGCCGATACCTGAAGATAATCTTATTGAAAATCTGTTATACTTTAACATGAAACTTTAATGTATAAAAAATTTGTTTAGGTACAAAATAGGGATTGTTTTAAAGAAGCAAAATCTTGATGTTTTTTTTGAGCCAAATAACACTTGTTCTACATTGGACAAACTGGTGGAACTTAAAAAAAGCGCATAACTGAACATAGGAATTGCTATATATATACGTAAACATCAAACCAAATTCAACTTTTGCTGCCCATATATACTCACAGAAAATCATATTTTCATGATTTTGAAATATTTCATGTTGAAAACAAAGGAAATGAAATTGAATCTGTTAGAAAATATTGATGTTTCTCATTGATGTTCCGGTGGAATAGTGTCAGTAATATTTTTACGCATATGAGTAAAATCCACGTCGATATAGGTAGATCAAGATTACCTACTTATCGATTTAAAAGTGCCTACATAATAATAATTTTTCAATTATTATCATTAGCATTTCCTCATGATACGGAATTGTTTTTGCAAACATTTCATAGCAATTTGTTTCAAAGTCAAAATCCTACGAGTTGTGATGATTTTTATTAATTTATTACACTCAACTACTTCTGTAGTATTCACGTACACTAGTCCTCATTATATTTGTTTCAACTGTAATTCACTTCATAAATAGCAATAAGTAGGTATCAATTAATGAAAGAAAAAAATTCAAGATTTTACAAAAGCTACCGTCGGATCCAAATCATAAGCTGTTGAAATTTGTACCCAACCAAAGTGTTTATAAAGTTCAAATTCTATAAAATCCTTATTAAAAGCAACTCATTCATTCTGGTCGCCGTCCTCTAACATTGGGTTGTTATATTAAATTGTGGAGATGACTTTGAGTTTTTCTGCATCGTAAACAAACATTGGTTGTTAACTAATTTCAGGAAA
Organism: Chrysolina haemoptera; assembly: GCA_958298965.1. Classification (NCBI taxonomy): domain Eukaryota; kingdom Metazoa; phylum Arthropoda; class Insecta; order Coleoptera; family Chrysomelidae; genus Chrysolina; species Chrysolina haemoptera. The sequence goes on along the minus strand of OY282589.1, from coordinate 31,748,269 downwards.
TAATGATGTGGGCATTTACTCATAAATTCCAGTATGGAAAATACGAAATTTAGTTTCAATAATTTGGAAGTGAGTGAGGCTTTCGCCTTCTTCACCTTCTTGAGGTTTTGACCTAAATACCTTTTTTCTACTACTGTTAACAAAGTGCACCTTTTTGTGTAGTTTGTGCGCCAAAAATATATAATTATTTCGATATCAAAATACTGTTTCATTATTTTACGTAACACCGTGAATAAAATGCATTTTATTTAACGGTTGTTTTTAGGCGACGCAGAAATGTTTATGCGATAACTATACGATAACGAATACGATAACTATACTTATAACTATAAGAAGTGAAAAATAAAAAGCGATGAAGACTCGTGGATATTGGGAATCATAAAGTAGCCGCTCAAAATAAATGAGTCAGAAGAACCATAAAATTCTCATCCAAGTGATTCTTAAATCAGCATATTTCGTAATGAATGTTGTAGAAATGTATGCTGGATATAAAAACAGCTTGAAAGTAATTATCAAACATAATGATATAAATATATCAAAATCTTCAGCAGTCTAGGTACTTACCTAATGGATTACCTATTATTGGGAAATGTAACAAATGTTTTGATTCGGTTTGTGGGTGAAAGATTTCGACGCTTAGGTGGGAAGTGTAGGTATAATTGAATGAAACATTAAAAAAAAAGTTATTTTTTCGAAAGAGAGAATAAAACTTTGCTTCTCATGCAAGGGAAAAAATACTCTCCAAATTAGGGAATATGCCCTTTGAAAGAGATGAACAATGAGAAAAGTCATGTATTTTTAGGATCTCAAAAAATAGGTTTTCTAGTCGTTCAGTCATGTTTTGACTAAATCAATGACACCCGATGAAAACCGATGAAATATTAAATTCAGATCTGATAGAGTAGGTATACCCTTATAAGACGCACTTTTTAAATATAATCAAAATAGCTATTAATGTTGCAAGTATGAAAAGTGGATGTTCAAAACACGGCTGTAAAGGTTTGCACACCATTGTTTTAAACACATACTTTTCACAAGGGTTTCATACAATATTTTTTAAGACGGCATCGGCAGTATAATTGCAAAAATTCAGTCGAAATTTCAACATACTTAGTAGGTAGGTATTTATCATATCATATATGCATTTTAGATCAACCTTTTCATAAAGTAAGCATTACTAAGATGACGGTGTTGATATTTCATAAACAAAAAATGTTGCTATTTTGTGGTAATTCAAATCTCATCATGTACGTAACGGAAAATAGACACTTTTGATGATCAAAATAATAATTACCGAAGAAATGATGAATATTCTGAGGCATCCGATATAAAAGGAGAGAAATTGGCAATTTATAAGGAAAATCCCGAGAAGCTGATTGCTTTGATTATTAATAATTTTGTTTCATTCAATTACTTTTCGCAATAGGAAGGTACCATTTTACTTTTCGCACTATTTTACTTTCCGCACTGGTAAAACTGGTAACTTTTCCGTACGATTTTTTGTTTTGAAAGTTGTATACTTTTCCGTCGATTTAAAATCGCACTAGTGCTAAAAAGTTACTTTTCCGCATGATTTTTGTATTGTTAAAAATGAGGATATTTAGGACTGTTTATTAAAAACCTTTTTTTTTTCATAAATAAGATGGACCAAAGCACTCGTAGGAAAGACATGAAAGACAAATGACATTTGGAAACTAGTAGGTATATATAGGTATTTCAGTTGTAAGTGTCAAAAATATTTTTTTCTACAAATGTCAATAAATGAGAAGGTTCGCGCATTGACACCAATATGCGAAGTGACACTTTTTTTCATTTTCTTTCGTTACCATGACACCGTGCGCGAAGTACCTATTTCGCACACTGCGTGTAAACCATACGGGATTTTCATATTCTAACCTATACAGTCCTCAATCAAGCGAAAATCCAAGAAATCATTTATTTCTGAATGTTCAAAATAATTAAATAAGGCTTCTTAACACTTTTCAAATTGTGACAAAATTTTATACTAGGTATCTATATAATTTTTTTGACGTTTGTAGAAAAAATTGTGTTTGCATGTCATGTCGTGCGCGAAATGCTACTTTGGTGATTTTTTTTACGCGGCGCAGCCGAGTGAAAAAAAAATAGTCGATACAAAAATAACTATTCAGAGGCCAAGGTCTTCTATATAAACACGCGTAGAGAATATTTTTTCACGCCCAAAATTTTATTAGGGGTAAATAAACAGTGGATAAATAACGCCGGAGACGACCGGCGACGGGTACTGTTTCGGTGGACCAGATATTATCTTCGGGTGAACTGCTCAAACTCATGTCGGATACGGAGATATTTTTATAATTTTTAACATCCAAATTTTGAATTCTACATTTCTGACAAGAGCAACTAAACTACTTGATTTAACTCTCAAAAAAATTTGCTCGCCGAGTAGGTACGAGTCAGCTCTCTTGAAAAAATGTAGTTAGATGCTCACCCTATCATACTGATGCGCGGCACCAAAGGGGGATGTGAACGGTCCAGTTCTGGGCACTGGGTGAGCTGACACTGGGGGCGCTGCTCCAGCCCTTTGATATAAATACGGATAATACGCTTGGTACATAACTTCAGAACAACTCATTATATACATATACACATCGCTAAACAGTCCACACGCACTACAGACCCGAATCCACTTGACTATCAACTAGATGGAATATTATCCGACGGTAAATACCTAAATATCACAGACACTGTCGAACCGATCTAAAATTATTGTCACAGGGAAAATACAATGCGACAACCGGATGATCGTTCAAGACATGATAGAAGTAGACTGGGAACTGTTTCTAATCGGAACTGTTTGTCGCTACATTACGTCACAATGATAAAATCACAGCCACACTCTACTACTTCCAAACCGGTATCAGACTAACTCACGTTTAGGAGCAAAAATTCCTCACCCCTGCGTTCGCCTGGCTCCTCCTCCTTTCTCCCCACCGAGGCTCTGACTGGCCACGCCCAGTTTGGGTGATTATAACATTCCATGAAAAGGAGCCAATGCGCTTTCAGCTGAAAGCCGTTCAGGCCAATGTTTTAGCAGCATTTAGCTTGGTATGTTGACCGCTTAAGCGGGTTTTATATCAAATAATAGTAACACGGGGGGTATGGAAGCCATACGAATCATTTTCGTTGAGTGATTTCCACTTCGGCTCTTCATTATTTCGAACACACTTTTAGTTAGTATCGTTTGTTTTTGTTCGAAATTACTCGTATAGAGATTTCTAATGGCTTTGGACACCCTAATAAAAAGAGACAAAAGTTCTTAATTTTTCCGTTCTTGTTGACCAGGGCGCGCTCTGTGATTGGTCACTATAATGGCGGGGAATTTGAATGACAAGACAGCTACAGTTGAAAATGACATTTATACTTCCTGCCGTCATAGTGACCAATCACAGAGTACATCCCCTGGCAACAAGGATGGAAAAATCAAGAACTTTCGTCTCTTTTTATTAGGGTGTCCAAAGCCATTAGAAATCTCTATTGTGATGGATCTGAAAAAGTGTCCATTGATATAAAGAAACTTGTAATCAAACTCAGGGAATATTCATACATAACTATGGTCAAGAGATAATCCCGATATGAGTTCAGAATCAATAATATGATACTAACTAATCCCAGCAAGCAGAAATGCATTCCTTCATTTTTGAGAAATTAACAAATACTTATTTTGAGGAAACATTAGTAGGTATAAACATCAGCAGTTCGGAAACTTATGGAGGACTAATAACGAAGGAACTTTGGTTGAAAAAAGGAAGTGAATAATAATAATAATAATAATAATAATAATAATAAATTGGCTTTTATTAATAGAAATAAGTGGAATAATATAAATGACATAAGATGATCCATAATTTAGGCGAAGTCTAGCTTATAGCTATACTCATACTAAACCAAATTAAGATCACAGATTCACAAACAGCCAGCATACTTATAATACGATTGTATTGACTATTTATCATTAATAATATTAAAACATTGTTATAGTCAGGGTTTTCTTTGGAAAAATTCCTCCATTGGCGCGAATGATAATGTAATTTACTCATTGGTCATTAAAAAGAAATTGTTTGTATTTATATTTGAATTTATTGATATTAATAATTTTCAGTTGCTCGGGTAGATTATTGAAAGTGCAATAGAGTTGAAGATGAATGATCTCTTAAACATGTGCGATGGTATGAGGCATTGTAAACTTATTCCCATGCAAATCTGATATTTCTGGAGTGTACATTGCATGCAGAGTGGTATTATAGCTTCTTCCTCAAAGTAGTTGTGTGGGGTGAGTGGGGTGAGTTTATTAGTTTGAAATCCCTACAGCCATGGGCTCCGTTAGTAAAAATTTCAGGGGGGGCAGTTTTTGTTTTACTAGAACACAGCTGTTATTTGAAACATTCGCAATTTACGTTTATCTCGTTTGGACTATATAAAGGCTAAAATCCAGGGGGGGGGCAGTCGCCCCCTTTGCCCTCAAGTAGCGGCGCCATGCCTACAGCTCTTCAACAACTCAAGAACTAAGAAATGCAACAAGTTTTCCAGGGTATTAACGAATGTTCTCTCGATACCTTGTCGCAATATCGCAAAATTCTAGTACCTAAGTACCTAATAATTGTCGAATATTATTTTTTGAAGGCAATTCAGGTTATTTTCCATAGCAATAATGTCATTTATTCATCACTGTGTTATTACAATTGAAACATATATTGTTTTTTATCATCCTGAATATCAATAGGTGGATTTCCCACAAACATAATAACTCACTCTATATTTGCGAAAGCCATTGATTGTTCAGCAAAGTTCAACAAACACTGATAATCATATAAACTTGAACAGTAAACAAAAACTTCAATTAGTCTAATAATCCAGAAAAAGTTCTTGATTTTTTGAAAATCTACCGGGAAGGGAAATAATCACCTGAATATTAATCCAGTACGATTGGGTTTTGAGACGAGGATCGATTGTATAGCACCACCAAACTTGGTATGCTAGTAGGCACCATGATAAACACGAAAACAAAATTGTTTACCAAAATTCCAGGGGTGGAACATTATAATTTTTTTCGTTTAAAAATAAATAAATAGATTTTTGCTATAATCTTGGAAAGCATATGATTTATCGGAAAGACAACTCAACAAGGAGAAAGACAAATAAATTCTCCACAAAAATTATTACAAGTAATTTCCTATAAAATGCGCTCGTTTTCCCAGAAAAAGTGATTGAACGCCGACATCAACTATATATCAGGTTCACGCTTACTCGCCGCTGAAAGTTCTGGCGGAGCCGAATATATTTGATTGGTCATATAGCTCTGCTAAAAATGACCGAAGAAGGAAAAGGAAAAGTTCATATCGTTTCTGAAGACCCCTATCTTATCATGCAAAAATAATATGCGAGTAGTTCTGTACCTAAAATGTGTTTTGTCGCACTTCACGGAGATGTTTGCGGATGATCCGAAAATCATGAATAATTTAGTAAATATGGAATTATTATACTGAAGCAGCAACCCATACCTTCTTTGGACTATGTGCCACAATTTTAAAGTAGTGTGACAGGTCCTACTTATACATGCCAAAATAAAAACTTTGTTTTACTCCTGCCTCTTTTTCAACTTACCCATAAAATCGGCATTCTCTTCACTAAATGTTGAAAATAATCGCTCATTCATATCCTGCATATATGTTTAATAACACTATTGTGAAGTGCAAATCTCCAGCTTGAAATCCCATACTTCATTTTTCATGAAGGATATGTATGAGCGATTATTTTCAACATTTACTGAAGAAATTGCCGGGATTATGGGTGAGTTGAAAACTGAGGTAGGAGTAAGAGCCAGTTTTTTCTCTGGCATGCAGTTTCAAAAAGATATGATCCCATCACTTAATTTTTCACGGAAGAATTAAGAGTCAAGGGGAAATATTGATCAGAATCCAATGTTGATCGAGAAATTCAAATCATGGACATCTTATTGATAAAACAGGAGATATGAGGGTAAATACGGGTTTTTATTGATATGAGGTAAATAGGTACTCTTAAAGTATGACTCGTATTTTGAGTAATTTCTACCAATTCAAAAACGTAAAAATTTTTACATACCATTACTATGATACCTACGATACAAAATAATAGCGAAAAAATAAACACTCGCAAATTGATATGTTAAATCAAAATTGAATGAGCATATTGAGAATGGTTTTTCTCATTTTCCCTCATATTGGTAAAGTAACAAAAAAAAACCGATGCCGCATCCCTTTAACAAAGGAGACTGCTGAAATAAAGTTTGTTTTGACCATTGAAGTGCGAGTCGCGTGCCGATCGTGAACTTATATGCGGCCTGTGGCCGCCCCTTGCTTGGTCGCGCCCGCATGCGGCGCACGCGCTGCACACCTGCTAGGATGGGCCCTGAACCAACAATAAGTTTACTCTCACTTATGAACTAAAATCAACTCTTTACTCAATTACCCAATGATAAAATTATTGTTCAATATTTTTGCACAAGAGATTCAACCCATGTTCACGCCAACTAAATGTGCATCATTTCGCAAATATGAAGATACTGACGTCTATTATAGGTCTTTTATTTTTGAAGATTATATTCTATTTATTGTTTTCCTTACAATAAAAAAATTTGAATGTTCGTTACAATACTAATTTTGATATAATCACCATAAATCGACTATATTAATTTGAATTGTATATATATATATATATATATATATATAAAGCACCATTTATTCATCCATTTTATATTGTAGTTAAAATCTTGACAAAAAAAATAAAGATTGTCACGAAATTATTCAATCATATATATATATATATATATATATCAATTGTAGTCACAAACCTATGTTACCATATTTTTTTGTAAAGAATACATTTTTTTAGTAATATTCACTATACGTTTTTATCCGTGTACCCCTTTATTGGAGAACCGTGTGAGTTCCATTGCCAAAAGTGCCCCTCAAAAGTGGGTTTTCTGATTCTTGCCAAGAGCAATTTCGTATCCCATCATCTGATTATGAGTTAAGGCACATATCTTACGCAACCTAGAATACTGTTTTTGGTGTCTTTATATATGGAGTGCAGCCCCTAAAGACATACCGAAAGTTTTTCAAAAATCAGGTAAAAAATTATATGGTTAAGAAAATGCGAGAAAATAACAATTATTACAATTCTTCTGAATGGTGGATAGAAAACCATATGTGAAATAACTTTTTCGTTTAAAATTTTCTGGAATTGTTGGTTTGTTTGTTTTGTTTGTTGTGACAAATCTTGGTTTCATAGCTATATGATTTATTCGTAAAATTTGACAGGTACATTTATACACTGGACATTTTTACTTTCCGAGGCCCTAGAACAATGATTACTTAGGTGAAAGAATTACCTATTATTGACTTATTGTTTTAGTTTCGACAATGCACCATTACAAATAACTCGACGACAAAAATGAAAAAGTGGACTCAAAATGGTTGACGCTTTCCCCTTTTCAAACACGAATTGTACCGCCATCTGCCGGTTGGTAGCTCAAACTCTGTAAAAGAGTTTGCCATAGTATCCTTTTATTTTATTACATTTGAGACGATTGTGTTTTTGAGGGTGTTCTGCGTTTAGTCTGTCTATCAACCAGGAGATAGACATATTTGATTAGTACTGAAAATTTGTTCAGCAGATGATTCCACAACAGATTTTATGAATATTCTATTCATATTTTCGAACTAAAATCGGAAATTCTCATTCATAAAGTTACACAGTTGAGTTCCATTCACCTATATTTAAACCTATCTTTTAAACCAAATGATTTCTTGAAATGGTTTTCAGGGTGTTTTAACAGTCTGAAAATGTATCAGTCCAGTTCGTAAACAAGCCTTGAATCACCGGCTATCCCACTTCAGGAACCTATTACGTCATCCGTTCAACGCGACAGGAAATATTCCGGGAAAGGTTCCAGAAATATCAAGACGTTTACCACTGTGTATATGAATAACATCAACATGCGAGGAGCGAACCATGAGGGTAGACAACTCACCATCGACATATAAGCAAACCGGGTTGCATAGCAAGAGTATTCGTGTAATATTAATTACGAGAAACATACAGGGTGTTGATGAATGCTATGATTTTAAGGGCGTATTCCTGGAGTCAAAATGAGACTTTTTTTCCATAAATATGTGTCCGCAACAACTTTTTTCTGAGATAGAGGATGTTGAAATTACAAAAAAAAAACAGTTTATTTTTAAAACCGCTTTGGCTTTTTCTTTCAATTTCAGTACATGCAAAGTACACATAAAAATGCATTTTGTTCATGACGAATGTTTTCTTCATTTTCGTCAGTGGAGTCCCTGTAATCATGCCCAGTCATATTTCTAATCAAAATAATGATACGCAACATTTATTTTTTTTTGTCAAATAGGTTTTTTTTTTATAATTGTCTTGTATCTTCCCATTCACTTGCTTTCTTGACTTTTTTACGTCCAACGGACGGTTTTCGATTGAAAAAATAAAACGTTTTCATTTGCTTGTACATATGCGTACAAAAAAGCCAAGGAATTATTTTTACGAGTAGATAGAGGACAATCAGAAATACAATATTCATTGAAAATGAAAACACAGCGGTTGCGGACACATTTCAATGGAAAAAAGTCTTATTTTGACCCCAGAAAAACTTACGCCTTTGAAATATTTGTATTGAATTCAAAAATACCCTGTAAATACCAAATTGATATGAATTAGGAAAATATTGTTAGGAAATAAAATTATACAGTCAGAGTTTAAGTGTAATTTTTATTACAATTTGGACATTTGAAATCTGAAACACGAAGAGTAAAATTTGTTATTTTACACAAAATCATAATAACATACAGGGTGTAATCTAACCTCTTGCACTCCCGTGATGGACGGGTGTATAATGCCATTTTATAGGAAATGGCAGATGTGAAAAATTCGAAAAAAAATTGTGGAAATTTTAGATTTAAAAAATTTGAAAATCTTGGAAACCGCTGTTCTGAATTACACAGTTTCTTCCATCCGACAGTTCCAGTATTATTGCGGCTCTGCTCCGGACAGTTGACGATCGATGGAAAGTGGTTTCCAAAATTTCGAAGAATTTTCCAACACAATTTAAACTTTTCACATTTTTTCACGGGAGTGCAAGAGGTTAGATTACACCCTGTATATGAAAACGCTATTCCGGAGCATTCCATTAGTAAGATACGCAAATAATAACTCTATAGACACGTGAAGTCTGCTTTCATCAACATGAGAAAAGAAACATGCTTGAGTGTGTTATTCTCATTAAACTTCATTAAGTTATTTAAAATCTGTATGGAAAGTAGAATTATACGCAATGCGTTGACTTGCTACAATAGTTTCTTGTTAACCACCAGATATTTCCACTCAGTCCTGCTGTCCCAAATCACTTTGTATATTTCTGTAACTGACCTTTGATGTTTCACATGAATGTCTGAAAATATATCTTATTGGTTGGTCATCTATTACGAGAACTCTTTCAGTTCATTAGATCTCTCAAATAAGATGAAAGACAGGTAAAAATCATAAAGAAGAATTATCTAAAGCTGCCATGGCTCATCAGCCTTTAAAAGTTTGTGCCAACTTTCAATTTTACTCGCGATTCTCCTCTTAAATAAATCGTTCAGACTGCAAAGAACTATTTGAATTTATGAGGTAGTAAACAAACGAAAAAATTAAAAATAAATGTCTACGTTGAAATCACAACATTCCTAACTCCCAGAAAAGAAATGGTTTATTTTTAGAAAAAGAAAAACAAAAAGTTTTTCGTCTCTTAGTCATATAGACTTACTGACTGACATACCGAGCGTCACCTGTAAGTAGGTGTGTAAGAGTCCTAAAATACAGTAAAAACATACCTCAATAATTATGAATGAGACTGAAGTAATTATGAATATTTCCGCTATCTAAAAGTAGAAAACCTGAAATAGATTCAAGTTTTGCGCAATGAACCGGAATGTATTCCGTTTTCGAACATATTTTTCGACCTACTATAGTAGGTCTTTTCATCAATTGAAATTTATTAATTTGTGGAAATTCGTTGAATTAAAAAATAAAGAAAACTCCAACTTTTTCCACTCTGACTGGTTCCTACCGGATGCGGCTTTTACATCATTTTTGAGTAGCTGCAGCTACTCAAAAATAAGAACTGTTGGTAAGTCTAGTACCATGACTTACCAACAGTTCTTATTATATAGGGTGTATCTTAAATTATGTCATTTCAGGAGGTGATACCTCGTCACATTTCAAGAATATAAGTTCATATAAACGTATGTCCTAACATGCGCCGTTTCTGTGTAACAACTGCGATGCCACTGGAATTAAAATTCATAATGTAATTCCATGAAAAGAAGACCCTTGTTACTACTAACAAACACACGAAGTTTAATCAGAATCGGCGTAAAGAATTTTGAGTAATTCATGAAAAATCAATTTTTTTTAAACTTTTGACACCCCGGTACTCGGAAACGAAGTAAGTTAGGACACACGTTTATATGAACTTTTTTCATAAAATATGAAAAGGAATCACATCCTGGAATCAATGACATCATTCAAGATACACCCTGTATATAGGGTGAACTATCACCACTTACCTACCGAAAAAGAAATGGGGAACTAGTCTATTATGTCAAATTTCAGAGCAATCCGAGATCTTTATATAATTATTTTGATCGCCAAACTTTAACGACGCCCTACTGAATGAACCATCATATTTTATCTCTCTCCCTACGTACCAACTCTCGACCTTCAATGTCCTGTCAAATCGTTACAACATAATTTCTATTTGTGATAATAGTGACAATAGGTAGATATAGCACAATAATTTGGCAACTTGCAGGATATAGAACAAAAATTTACATTGAATTGTGAACTATAGAATGAGTGGGATATGGAACAAATTGCTTTCTCGATGTACCATTCACTTGACCAAAGTTTGTAACTTTTGGAATCATTGAATTTTCGATTTTTCAGGTCTATCTCTACTGGACTAATAGGATATTTATCGACGAATTTTCCTTTCGTGAACGCTAAAGACCGGTTGAGTCTGAACATGGTGACACAAATACATCTCAGAGATGTTAAAAGTAAGAGTTTTTGAGACATCAAACCTCCATTGCTATGTTCTGTTCAGACATAAATAGAACATGTATGTATTGCTCAATGTCCGCCGCACGCAGCTATTATCAGAATGTTCCTGGAACATCACAAAAAGTGTTTTTTTCTCGTTCTTTTCAAAGCCTTTTTAAAGACACAACATAACATCTGCGAATCTTTTCGCCTACATCAAATTAATGGTATTCACTCTCAATAATACACTGTACTTGATTAAGTAAATAATTTACACAAATAATGATTATGTAGTAGATAGTAGATTGTCGGTTCATATTTTTGACGTTATACGTTCCAAAATGACGACGATTCAATACTTTGCAGTCCGCGATCAACTTGATTACTAAATATAATATATCGACTTAATCAAACGTTTTACTTCACTCTAAAAACACACTACTGATTACTTTTGCAAGGAGCACAATGGGGTAAATTGTAAAAGCAGAGACCATATTCCTCAACATCCAGACAGATCACACGATTACATTTGCGATTGCGCAACCCATGAACGTCTCAAAGATGAACTATGTTATGCCAAGTGAAAACGTCCGCATCTTAACATTTTGTGCACATCGCCGATACATTCCTATAGGCATTAAAAAAATGCGTCGAAAGGCGAAAGAACACAATGAAAACATTGAATGTCCTTCAGAGACCACTTTGGGAAGTGCATATTACGTTTCAAAGAAACATCGGCGTGCCGACATTTTCGAAACATCTCAACACCTCGCAGGTATGTTTGTGCTCGCTGAGGAGTCATAGGCCATAAGCCGCTGTGGAGGGCTTGATAGACGTAGGGCCACTTTCAAACCCAACCTAACCTGGAAGTTGGAGCGGAAGACTGAATTACCAAATCCATTTTTTCATTATTGGGATGATTTATTAAATTTCGAATAATTGTAAGGGTAGAAGTGGTAATTCGAATTTTAACAAATTATTACGAATTATGCAATTTTTGCCAATAATAGGACTGCTTTTTTATGCGCCATTAAGTAGAACTTGAATGTGAAGATCGTCAATGAGTTAGTTCTTCTGATAATAGAGTGACCCTCAGTTTCCCAAAATAGTTCAACAGACGGCGTATTGCTGAACAAATGTAAGCTATCATGCTTCTGCCACATAGCATATCTATTTGATTACCAAACGTTAAATATTTTGACACGGCTATTCATACTCGACGAAATATAAATTCCACAGCGTGTTTATCTTCAGATGCCGAAGTTAAATGTCAATAACAAAGAAAACTATTTTTGTATCCATTGTGAATACCAATATGTAAACTCAACCCTTCATTTTCGCTAGTGAGCAGCTTCGCATTATTCAAATTGAGTTGAAGAAAAGGCATTAGTTTTATCGTTATCTGTTTAGATCAGCTAGTGGTGATTATTTCGGATGAAGCTTTAGTTCATTGTTCCCTTATTGTGGTTACCAAAATGTTTGCTACCGGCTACTCAGTTTTTAATAGGAGCGTATGGGTCGTTAATTAGGAAATTTTATAAAAGTAGATGTTCAGTCGATCAAATAACAAGCAAAAAGGCGCCATTTAGTTTAAAGAATGAAATCTAAAACATAAACTACTTACAAATAACTCAGTCATACACATATGTAAAGCAATATAAATAATAAATTGTGAAGAAAAAGTTCCTCAATTTCAATATTTACTTCCATGAGTAATTGTTAATTAACAAATGCGTTCCTAAGCAATATGTAGGTACATCTTTTTTAAGAAATATATTTTTTCCTTGAAATTACAATTTTCATTAATGGCTGGGTTTCCAAAAATAATTGGATTGTCTTATAAACAATGCATTTGTTGTGTAACAATTATTATTCGAACAATGGAAGTAAACAATTTCAAAAAATATATAGCTTTCAATAATAAAGAAGTTAATTGGCATATTTAGAAAAACATTTTTTTGATGCTTTAATTTTTTTCCTCATTTTTCAATGTCTTACACTGTTTATAAAAATATTTACAATTTTATAATTTTTCCAACGGTGATCGTTTCTTGAGCCTTCGTAGAATAGCTCCGAAAAATAAAAATAAATGAGATAACCACAGTTCTCTCTCTCTCTCTGTCTCTCTCTCTAACGAATAAAAATGGTAAAATACGATAAAATCGAGAAAATATGTTTATGTGATATCAAAAAAATTATCTATAGAGTATCTCACAACAGTTCGATAAACTAGAAAATAGTTTTCCAGAAATTTTGTCAGAATTGTTGCTATTTTTTGGTAATAGCTATTCGGGCTCCTGGGGCTCTCATGTCCATGATTTTTTAGTTTAGATCTTTCCATTATTCAAGAAAAAACGAAAGGTGCTGTATTTATCAGTTGTTTATCTATATGATTCAAGTACATCATAAATTTTCTTCAATGATTGGGGTCGATTATTTTAAACATTTGGTTCTCATGGCTTGACCATCCATTTTCAAGAAAGTTACAAAGAAAACTAAATTTGTATCATCAATAACACCAAAAATCAGTTATTTATGATAAGATAAAAGTATGGTAGCCTCGACAGATTGTTTTGAAACAACAGATATTTTTGTAGGAATCTGGGTCAGTTTCCTTTACACCGATTTGTTTTAATTTCAGAGTGGATATTTGAAAATAAAGACTAAAATATATTTAAGAAGTGTGCGTGTTTCCTTGATAAATGATAAAGTTAATTTATTAACTTGTTTTTTGTAAAAGTCCGATAAGATTTGTTACTGCAATTTAATTTCCGTTCAGATTTTCTCTACCAAACTTTTCGTCCAAACACATTATACATAACACATTTATAAATGGCTATATGCTCGTTATTAAACTGCTTGTAATTAATAATATTGAACATTATATTCCCATACTTGATTAAGAGGCTTATAATATCTGTATTAAGTTAACTACTAGACTTATGGTTAATCCCACTTCGCAATACTCTTCCTCATGTCAAATTCACAAACCACCTTCAAGCATACTGTTTATTTTGTGATATTGTGATGTTTTAAATTGCTCGTATCGTACAATTACTTTTTATTAATATTATAACTTTCGATGGTTCCAATAAACGAGTACAATATTTTTGAAAGATTTCTTGCAAATTACTAAAAATTTTTCGAAAACTTCATAATTCAAGAAGTCATATCGAACTGATCCTCTCCAGAAATATATTTGATATGTTGAAAGGAAATGGAGTAGAGTGGAATAGTAGTAGTAGAGTGAATTCAGACATCCTTTTTTTATTCATACTTAATGTAAAGAACTTTCACAATTTCAGTACTTCAAATATTTATTTTCAAAACTTAACACAGTAATTTATGTAACAAAATAACTGGGCCATTCTTACAGTAGACTATTTATCTCCACTGTACAAAATACTTGACTTCAGCGACACGCACGGCCTTTTATAGTTGCAGATGAATCTTGATGTCACCGCTTTTACTGCTATTCTCCACTAGATGGCGCCAGCCGTTATGAAGACTGAATATTCGTGACAATAAGTATTAACATCGTTGTTTGATCTTTATTTTTTATCTTTTGTTCTTTATTATCAAACAACGTTAACACCTAATATGCACACGCAATGATTGATTTTGTTTTCATAAGTATGTTTGTGAATCTGTAATCATGTCTCAAATTCACTAGCTGGATATTGCGGATCTTTAGAAAGGTATACCATCATCCGCAAAGCTGTGCATTGATGTGAAGAAAAAACAGTGTTGGTGCTAGAAAAGATCTCTGCGGAACAATGCAGCATTTTTTGTTAAAAAAAAACACAACTGTCATCAAACTTTGAGATGCTAAGTCATAACTGATGAATAGCTTCAGTTAGGAACGGTTAGGAATTTAAATCTGACATGACGTTATATACGACAAATGCAAGGGTCGTCATGGCAACGTATTCAATCCGAATTTTATCCAGTTACATTTATGTTTCTTCATGTTTAGCCGGTCGAAAACTGCGATTCTGATATTCAATAATTCAATATGGCCAAATGCTACGGGAAGCAACGGCCAATGAATCAGAGAGATAAAGAGAAACAAACAAAAAGAGAGGTAATCGGTATCCTGTATCCTAGGTGAAGATCACAAAATGAATATCTTTAGGCTAGGATTTGTACTGAAAATTTGGTACTTTTCCATATAACAACGCGTATTACGCTAGGGTTGCTGATTTTCAGTCTCGAATTCTTGCCATATGGAGAAGATAGCTCTGATTAAAATAAACAGAATAACCTATCCTGTCGTCATCTCTTTCGGATACCTATAGGTATTTAATGATTCATTCCGGTAACTTTCATTTCTGATTCAAATCTTGCCTAATTAGAGGCTTTGGACTCGCTAAAAAATCACTGCGCTATAGTTTCCATTGTTTGTGGCATGACAGAAACTCTACCATCATCCGATTGAAATTCTTCGAGGATAACGTATATCCTGATGGATATCTTTGTGAATTGGTCAATTATCTGAATCATGGTGTGATTACTTATTGATCTCACGTCTCACTATACCTACTCATAAAATTGAATAGTCGCCTGTGCATGAAATGAAAGGTACAGTGATGTCATAGGCTGTATTGTATTGATTTAATTGACCTATCCACCACTATTCCGAGACTATCAAGGTCATGAACTTGTATACGACTCCCACGCAGTTATTACGGCAATTGAATCAATATACAATCAGTGTACTCTAGATAAATTAGGCATTTCTAATGAAATGTTTCATGAAGTTGGTTTTCAGGTTAAGGTGAACAAATTGGATGATTCTTTAGATGTATTTCGCAAATGTTTACCGTCAGGGAAATAAAATCTCACACTGTTTATTCAGACATGACAGCATTTTTGTTGGGTGAGATCATAATCCTTCGATATTCTTGAAAATCTACAGTCCAAATATCAACGAATTATAAACCAATGCCACAACGATTCTGGTCTCACTGGTCCCTTGAACACATTAGCGCACTCTGCAGCAAAGAGTAAAATTTAAATCCAGCCAGTACCCAATAGATACCATGGTCGTGGTCAAAGATGAAAAGCTACCACCACTCCAGTGGCAGCTTCCTGGTCCAGATGGCATCAGCCGTGTGGTTACCATCCAAATGTAGTAACTATATTATAAATATATTTTTTTTATAAATATACAATTCATCTTCTATAATTCTAAATACGTTGTTGTAGAACTCTTAGAGAAGTACTTATTCATTCCTATCACTTTCAGAGGCGGAATACAGGGAGTCATCAAAATAGTGCAAAGCACTTTCCTTACAAGCGCACAACCTCTGAGGAAATATCCGTTATAAGTGAAAACCCATTTTCATTGACATCACCAAGACTAAGTAAAAATCTGAAGTCTGGAACATTTGATGGACAATCGTCGTGGGCTATGTACTGACATCAATTTGAAGCAACTACTATCCCGAAAGCTGTTTAAATTGACATACCATTGCACTGATGAAAAAGGCAACACATCTCGAAACAAGTGAGTAGGTGATCCTCCTGTCCGAACTGGAACAAAATTCTGCTATTTGGCTAAAGGAAGCACTTGCAATGATGAACATTGCAAAAATATGTGTTTGATATAATTCAATATCCGTCGTGGTATTATCCGGGGGAGTACTTGTTTTCTGACATGTGGTCATTTATCTAAGGTCTTTACATAAAGTCTTCTACCAATGGCATGTATTGTTGAAAAGTGTAGGTTGGTGCTTATTGAGAACGTATAGTTTTCATTTTTAATCAAGACTCAGAATAATTTTGTTTTAGAGTAGATTTAGAGAATAAACAAAATACTTAACCTATAAAGCCATTACTAAATAAAGGAGCTATACCACTAGAAATCAATAAAGTGAAACACTTTAATCACTTTTATTGACGAGAGCAAAAGAAATATAAAAAATATGGACAAGAAAACCTAGAAACGGATGTTTCAACGTCGATTTCAGCAACTAACCTTCGAATCAACGGCTCTTTGTGGCCGAATGTTTTTGCTCCTTTCTTTTTCGGTTCCAATATGAAGCTTCTCACACTCAGTTGACCGTATTTTTCCATAATAGCGAATAATTTTAGTGATATCACAGATTACATACATGTAATCTGTGGTGATATGCTAGCATTCACTTGATACTCAGGACCAGTGTTACCAATGTCAAATATAAAAATTATCCCACTAGTATCATGAAATTATCCGCAATTCTCCCCACTAGTAGAATGACATTATCCGCAAATATCCCATAGAAATTATAATATATATACTTACTAGTAAGTATATATATTATAATTTCTATGAAATATCCCCTTCAACTTTTCCCAAATAAAACGCACCAATTTCGAAAATTGTGCCTATCTATAGGTTCTTTTGATTGCTTCAAGGTGTAGTGTGGTCACCTGGGGTGTTCTGTTTCTGTGGTGAGGTGTAGTGTAATTTACACCAGATTTTGAATCAAGTGCAGATACAACAAAGGATAGCTCATGGTATATTGGACAAATTTAGCGATCATTTGACGTCACCACTGTCAACTGTCACCAGGCCTGTCTATACTTTTTAACAGCGGTTTTTCTTCCTGTTTATGAAATTTTTTGTCGTGCTTGTATTTGGTGAATAATTTGACTTTCCGTTCAATGCTTTTCTAGTGCCATCATAGACAAATGGACCATCCTTTCTAGTGCATAATCGTTGAATCCAATCAGCATACGAATACCAAAATCGAATGTAATTTACACCACGTGTAGGAAAGTGCTACACTTAGTACACTTCGATGCAATCGAAAGAACCGTATATTCATGTAAATAAAAGTGTACGAAATACGTAAATAAAACCGCCTTCCCGGTATTTATTTTACAGATCGACAGTTGACAGTTGGACTAGTTGGAGTGAGGTGAGTTAGGTTAGATCACAAAACAGTCAAAACACAGAACATTTAGTAATTTTCGCGGTGCTCCTCACCGCGCTAGACAAATTTTAAAGAGCGCATGCGCGCATGTGAAGTTGCTCTGAATGCGTTCAGGATTAGTTCCGCGACTGCGAAAATGTCCGAAAATTATCCGCAAAATTTCAGGATCCCCAAGTACTCGAAATTATCCGCAAATCGGACAATTATCCCCTCATTGGCAACACTGCTCAGGACCTCCACTTACAATGGCGCCTCTGGCGGGAGATATATGATATATCGTCCATGCCTGCCATTGCTCTAAAATATTGTTGAACAGTTACTTTTTACCACTTTTACATATTTCATTAATTTGATACTGTACAGTAATTTCTGTTTAGTTTGAATGCAGCGATACTAAGCAATGATTGAATATTATTGTTACCTATATGGCTTTCTCGTATTTTGATTTATAATTAAATAAATATGCATTATTTGCTGGTGTGCCATGACTTTTTGTCAAAATGCTCAGTTTTCCTGTAGTATCGATCATTTCAGCATGCATAATTGAGGCTTGATGAGAGACGTGCATATGCGCCGTTGGAATGATTTCAGATGAAAATACAGAAAGGAATTCACTGTTTACACAAATATTCGGCTTCGGAATGCGCTCCAAAACGCATGCGCTGCTTACTATGGCCCGAGTTTAAAACCTCAGGTAAAACGCGGGATTCTATGACTCAGTCGCGTGTTTGGCATTTGGCAGTATTTCAGCAACTCTCGCGACTTTTCAATTTAAAATACTCGTGTTGATCGTATTGATTTTTCATCTCGTGACTGAGGTTGATTATTTAATGCGTTACCATGGAAGTACAATCGATTCTGATTGACGATCAAATGCAGAAACTGAGAGAAAACACAGTGCAGAATATCTTCAGTGAAAGTGTAGATGCGGAAATTAGGAGGTAAGTTTTTTATAAATTTGGCTGAAAAATTGATTAGTTGGACACCTTTGTGTGGAAACTTTTTATGAAAAAAATCATCCTAAAAGTTTTAATGAAAAAATTAAACCTATTTATTTTCAATAGTTACTTATTTTTTTATGTATCAAGAGAGTGATTTATATATTATATGAAAAAAATACTTTACTCGTGAGTTGCATACAGTATTTTTTCTACAAAAAATGTCAAAAAAGATAACCTAATCAAATTTTTCTTTAAAATTTCTCCTACTGTGAAGCTACGAATAGCTTTTTGTTCACGCTATATGTCAAGAAAACATCATACCTTTCGCACTCTGTTCAGTCATCGTTTTAGATTTTTTTATTTATACAGGGTGTTTCCGAAAATAGAAGACAACAAAACAAAAGGAAATGAAAGAATACATTTTTGTCGAAAAAAAAAAATATTTTGGGGAATATGGAATTTTAAAGTTTTTAAATTTTTTTTGGTAATCACTGATGAGTGCCGCTTAAATAAAGGTAACTGAAAGCGATTTCATAAAATTTCATAAAAATTTCGAAAAATTTTTGATTGCTTCAAAGACGAAAATTCTTGCCATTTATTGTTACATTTTGTTTCATTATAACAATCCATTTTCTTAATCCTTCCAATTTCGGAAGCACCCTGTATTTGTTTCATAGTTCTCAAGTATTCGTTATCTCCAGAGATTGCGAGAAATAATTTAACCAGTTCAATTATTTATTAATGTCAAATAGTTTCTGAACGCCAAAAGTCCACCACAGCTGCCTTGGATGGCGTCTGGCCACCATTTTGAAATATAGAATTTTTTTATTATTGTCAAAATGCAGCTTATGAACTGCCATTCAACCAAAAAAAATTCCAAAGAAAAATTCCACTCCGTTCAAAAGTTAACAGGGGGGGTTACTCTATGGACAGACTGTATATAATTTTGTCATTAACTTTTGAGAGCATTAAAATAAAAGATTTTCTTCACAAAGGTTTTTTGTGTGGTTTATTTTTTGAAGAAGCTCTAAAATATTTTAATTTTTTGACCTGACGAAATAAGTCTTCCCACCCCTCTGGCGTCACTTCGAAAACTTGCCAAAAGTCCTTTCCTTGTAGACCTCTTTCCAACGAAGTGTAAAGCTTTGGGTTTCAGGATGTTCTCTAAACAGTATTCGCTTTTCGTGAAAACATTTATTTTTAAGTATACATTTTAAGTTTGGCAATCGCTGTATACATCACTTTGGAATGAGCCTCCTCATAATCACTGAACAGAAACAATATTTGGAAAAGAATTCAAAATATGCTAATAAATCAATTTAATGTACCTACATAAAAATCTTTAATATAACATTCCAATGATCTATAGTAGTTCTTTTCATTACATCTTTTGTATTCTGTTTAACGAAAAATAAACAGAAGCATTCGAAAAATGGTTCACGTAATTATTTTTGGCAAACCAAAAATATAACAAAACCCACCTTATACGATGAATGGTTGCTTATATATAATTACTTTCTCATATTTACATTTCAACTGTCAAAATATTCCCAAACTAACGATGGTATTTTCTATTTTTTGTTTAGAATGAAACAGAAAATATTGTAGTGTTCAGTGAGCATTATGGAAATTAGGGAAGAAAGGTAGTGACAATAATCATAGCCGACAGATGTTTTACTATTTTTTACTGTCATTTGCCTCCAATGTATTTAGGCTACTATGGCATATCTGCCTGGAAATAACTGGAAATAACTACTCCTCTGGCTGATACCACGACCGGTATTGAAGCTGAATATTTCTTAAAATCATTTAAGGATTATCACCCTTTGAGATCAGTATTCAATCATGAAAATTATGAAACACCCTGAATATTCTGACTGACTGACCAGCTCTGTTCTAATAGTGACTGGCAGACATAACTTTTATTGATATGCATTATAGAAGTTGAATAACAATTTTCAGCTTTAATGAATCAATTTTTTTGTTACCCCGGTAAATGCTATATACATCTTTGATGTCGCTCCAGAGTTACCTGTTCTACGATACACTTGACTGACAAGAGTATGTTTTTGTACACCACACACCACCGTAACTCGGTAGATGGCGCACGGTTCGAACATGTAAGTTCGCACCCACTAACATTTATAAAACCTCAAATAGCTAATATCATTCAGATGAAAAGTTATTTTGGTGCCAACTAGTGCCCACTGCGGTCTAGCGCCCGCGGCCTCCCTTGCCCCGCCCTAGTTACGGCTCTGGTGTACACATCGTCTATAACTGTTAACAAAAAACCATATTTGATAAACTCCGGCTCTGCCTCTTGGACTAAATGTAAAGAAAAGTTGATTCGAATGAAAATCTCTATGTACTAAAAAATACAATTTCACTCCAGTTGAACATGTGCACTTTCCAAGCAAATGTGCTCGATCTCAAAATAGCAGCCGTACCTAGTTGATCCTTTCACATTTCATTGAAATAATGAGCTTCTTTAAAAAAAACATGGCATGGTTATTATTCATGCACTGAGATTCATGCAAATAACCTAAAATTATCGCAGCAGTACCTACTTCAAAGGAAAAATGAATGGAATGGAGTGGAATGATCGTTAAATATTAAACTACAGAAATTCCGAAATTCGCGGTTATTTCCGTACGAGAACCAGAACTAAAAATGAAGCAGGAAAAGAGAGTAGTTATACATTCCTGTAAAGGAATGCGTGAAATTTGTCCCAGAAACCTTGCCAACTCGTAAATTGTTCAGCGACTTTGCGTGTTGACAGAAATACGAAGCAAATTATACCATAAATTGTTCTTTGGTAAGACGGTGGTCCACCCTCGGATGTTATTTCGTTGAGAGATCGTTGTCCATCAGTTTTATAAGATATAATTTCTTCCAGTCATGAATGAACGTACTGATCCAGAGCAATTTAGCATACTTTATGGACATTACGTTGTAGGGATTGAACAGCCTTCTGTTTCTATTCACAAGGTGCTGATGTAAGAGTAGGAGATTTGCTCATACTTGTACGTCTTTCGACTAAATAAATAGTAAATAACTGATATCCTGACTTACTCACATCGTGCTTTGGTATATATATATATATATATATATATATATATATATATATATATATATATATATACGTTTATTACCAAATGGAATTTATTAATTTTGTTTGATTCACATGGAACTCCTGTGAAGAGAAGAAAGCTGCCATTACTGATCCTTCATCCAAAGAAATTATTAAAAGTTATGTTTCTTCCTCTGATATGCTCACTGGTGGTAGATGACTGGCTGGTTATACTTTTTCTCTGGGATGTGGATCAGCAAGCATATGCTAACAATCATATCTGAGTAATGAACATGTCCGAAGAGACGATTTCCCACGTCCTTCCGGATATACTGAATGTTATATATAAATGGTGTGACATTCCTCACAATATTCTTCGTGGTTTGCCAGAATCCAGTCTTCCACAGATCTCCGTGCTGTGCGTTTTGTTACTTCTATGGTCTGTTCTAGATCTGGATCGTTTTCTGACATTTTCCTGTCAAGTTCGTCAGCTTTCTCATTTCCTGCATTGCCTTAAGGATTGCATATACCTTTACTTGAAAAACAGAAGTGCCTATTTTCCCAATAAATATAATAATAATAATAATAATACTCCCTCATAAACACTCGTAGAGTGTACCCAAAGGCATGGCCTGTGCGGGTAGAGGACGGCTATTGTTATTATTTGCCGTGGCGCTCCGGGGCGACTTCAAATCGAAATCAAATATCAGGTTCACCCTTATCCGCCGCTGAAAGATCTGGCAGAGCCGAATATTTGATTGCTCATAACACTGCTAAAAATGATCGGAGAAGGAAAAGTTCATATCGTTACTTAAGACTCCTACCTTCTCATGCAAATATAATATGCGAGTATTTGAGTACCTATAATGTGTTTTGTCGCACTTCACGGAGATGTTTGGGGATGATCCGAAAATCATGAATAATTTAGTAAATATGGAATTATTATACTGAAGCAGCAACCCATATCCTCTTTGGAATATATGGAACAATTTTAAAGTAGTGTGACAGGTCCCACTTATACATGCCAAAAAAAAACTTTACTCCTGCCTCATTTTCAACTTACCCATAAAATCGGCATTCTCTTCACTAAATGTTGAAAACATTCGCTTATTCATGTCCTGCATATATATATATATATATATATATATATATATATATGTTGTTTGTGTTTGCCCATCTCTTCATAAGGGTAACGGTTTATATATATATATATATATATTTAAAAACACTATTGTGAAGTGCAAACCTCAAGTTTAAAATCACATACCTGATTTTTTATGTAGGATGTGTATGAGCGATTATTTTCAACATTTACTGAAGAAGTTGCTGGGATTATGGGCGAGTTAAAAGCTGAGGCAGGAGTAAAAGTATAAGTGAGACGTGTCTTCATTCTTGTGGAGACTTGAATTATGTCTCAACCTATCGAAATCGTTTTTTGATAAATCTTATATTTTCTGAAATAACAACAAAAAATATATATATTTTTTAAATGAAAAATTTTTTAGGTTCCACCCCTGATTTTTTGGTACACAATTTTTTTCCAATAATACATGATGTCGACTTTCAGAGTTTCATTCTTCACTCTTTGCTCGAGTTTGTCTGTCGTTACTGGATTAACAACGTTAATTTCGATTTTTAAATCTCAATTTTTTTTTCAGTTCCGAATCACCGGAGCTGATATCAGTCTCAACGGCGCCTCTTGGAAATATTTCAGAACTGACAGACAACCTAATTTTAACGTCTGCATCCAATTTGAATCCGCAAACACTAGAATCGTTCAACGTATCTTGCATCATTTCATGTGCACCCGAACTACCAGAATCTCCATTGCACGATGACGTCATCTACCATAAAATAGAAGTCATTGATTCGGGATGCTCCAGAATACTACAGCATTTCGATCCTGCGGCAGACCTCATTCATCAAGTGAGTTGGTCTATTATTAAAACCATTAAGATAGGATGGTTGTTCAATTTCGTTCCGAACATAATATTGAATTCAGTCGTTCGGTCACAACTTATTCCTTGAATACCTTCTGTTATCCAGTTTACTAATCAAAATGGTAATTTTAATTTCCAGTCTGTAACTGAGAATTTTCCGTACGCGCGTTAGTTAAGACCAAGATTTTTTCTACAAGCGCATTTCATACAAATTGTGTTGTTAATTTCTTAAATATTATGTTACGTTTTCATTTCTATTTTTATTTTTTATTCAATTTTTAATTTTTAATTTTTTTTATTACTGATTTTGAATAATAAATAATTGACATACAATTTACTTGCAGGCTCGTTGCTGATTTATTCTGTTGGAGTTTTTGTAATGAATCAGGAACCTGAAAATTTATTATTTTTTTTATGAAAAAATCAAGCGAAATATTCCGAAATATTCCGATAATTATATGAATGTTAGAATAAACTAAGTGTAAATTTTGTTTCACTAGTTCCGGAAAAACTCATTTTCTGAATCAAAGCGCTTGGTGTTTTCCATAAATTTGTAGAAATGTAGAATATTTTTCATTATTCATTTTTGAAAACAGTACCAAAAAGAAATATTTTAAACATAAACTAATTTAAACTTCAAGAGAGAGACGGAGAAAGAAGGGGTAACTGGACCCATCGGTTTGTTCGAACGTTGATTTTTTTAAAACCAATTATCACATTTAATTAATCATTTAACTATCTAGTATTGAAAAAAGAATTGAAAGCATTCATCTTTACGCAACCACGACAAATTATTGCCAATTTAGTGGAAATGAGTTGTTATTTGTGATACATTGTTTCCAACGACTTCTATATCTCTACTGTTTCATATATAACACTCTGGTTATATTACCAATTGTAAGCCTTAATATTATTTTTATTTGAGTGTTTAATTTTCGATTTCATAATATTTTATTTTATTTTGGTCAATATGTTTTTTCTGTGACGGGAAAAAAGTTTGACATTTTATCTCTGTAGACAGGTACTGAAATATAACTTTTCATGAAATTACTTTTTTCACCGGGAAAAAAGTGAGTACTTTTTTTCTGGATATACAGGGTGTATCTTAAATGATGTCATTAATTCTCAAGTGACCACTTAGGAAACATAACACACGAGTGGCATACAAAGTTTTATCCAACACATGATAGTTATGACTGTCATTATTAATGTTATTTTAAACACACTAGTGTGTTATAATCCACAATGAATAAATAGAATACTACTTTAAATATGAACTTGAGTTATAATCCATAACTCAGCAGTGAGTTATTTGATATATTACTTGTCTAAAATGACATTAATAATGACAGTCATAACTGTCATGTGTTGGAAATCTTTCTCGCGAGACTTAAGTATTTCAACATAACACACTAGTACTATAAATAACTATTATCTGTACAGAGTTATTTATTTAACTCAAAACGATTGTGTAAAGCCTGTACTGCAGAGTCCTTCATTTTCTCAAGAAGTATCAAATTTAAGGGCTGTCATGGTAACAAAATTTGTAGGGATATATAAATTATTTCTACTGGAAATGATGAAAAAATATTACTAGGGATTGAACGATGCCGATATTTATATCGGCCTGTCGGTTATATCTGCATCGGCCGATATCATAATCCGATAGATCAATACAAACCGATATCAAAAATACAAGTTTTTTGTCAATAAGATGTAGGTAACATAATAACATTACTGATTATTTATTATTAGAGCCTCTGGCTGCGCAATGAAAGAAGTGGACTTACTATTTTTAAAAAAATCCCTGTCGATCCCTATTACATACTGGAAGTTTCTTTAAAAATTTCAAGTAATTTGAAATTTGCCGTGTTAATGCCTCTGTATAAAATTCCTTAATGTAACTTCTAGCTTATATTGTCATTTCGACTCATTTTTGAAGTTTCAAAATGATTTTTTTGTGATGCTATTTTTGGAGGCTCTTCTTTCGAAGATTATCCTGCTTTCAGCAATAAGTTGATAATAAAATATTCTTTTGTAAAAGCACTTTGATAGTGAAGTATATTCCAGAAAATTATCCGTTGTTTTTGGTTATGATACTCATCATATATTTATCATATACTTGACAGACCGATCTCGAAAGGATGTTTTCGAGTCCTTGTCAACTAGACCACAGAAATAAAAAGTAAATCATCGATTGGAAGCCGAATTCATGAAAACATCTATGAATCAATCGCAATCAGACGACAACGGGAAGTAGAAACATATTTCTGATGTCTTTATTACTGTTCGACACTGACTGCTGAAGTTGTTGAGATTTATCAAAATAAACCAAAACTCGACGTGTTTATTTTCATTCGGGTTATACGAATTCCTGCAATATTTCAAGTGGAACGTGCAGGATTCCGAAATAGATACTTGGGGGGCACATAGCGTGAAGTCTTCGTAAAATTCCTCTCAATAAATAGCCTGATTTTTACAACAATAATTGGAATAAACGAAAAAGTTAATTTTGTTCTCATGATGCTGAACTAATCGTTTTTTATTTCTTTGGGTGACCTTTACATTCTCGTTATGTATCTCGTTTCGTTTTCCTAATAAATTAAATATCTGGACATTCGAGGTCATTGAAATTATTAGCATTCGATCCGAAACACTTTTCCATCATCTGTCCTGTCGGTTCAAATATCTGAAAATACACTGCTCAGAAACTCTTGTGAACATTCCGTTATTCTCTAAATATTCCATATATTTGAAAAGACAAGAAAAATAACTTAAAAAATAAGTGATTTCTTATTCATATTGAGCAATCACAAAACACAAAGTTGAAATACGAGCTAGAGACCCCAATACCTACCCCTTCAGATTAGGGATCGAAGGCAAGGTGATGGGGTCACAAAAGAGGATTTCCAACAGGTGACGACTTCGAAGAAAAAGGACGTGGTGTGAGAGATACTCAGAGCATGCCACTTTTTCCTCCCAAAACCTTAAGAGCAGGCAATGTTTAGAAGAGGCGTGTTTCAGCCCTCTTCTTCTCTGAGTCCCCCTATTGTCATTGTCTGTTACTCTCGGAAAACCCCCAAGAAGAGCTGGAACAACTTGACGTGAAAAGTAACCCACCATCAGGCCAGAACAAGCCAATGAGAATGTTTATCATATTTCATTGAAAATGATATATTTGTTGTGCATCAGTACTATTTTCTACCTAATAAGTCTACCAAATCTGCCATATACGATTCTCTTAATCGCATTGTAAAGAACTTTGCAATGTTACTTTAAAATTCTTTATACCACACACTAATTTATATACAATCATTGGGCTATATTTATCTCGACACTCAATACTTCCGTATCCAATACTGTCAACCGGCGACCGGCGACTTGCACGGCCTCTTAGAGTAAGAAAAATAGGTTCCAGATCTCTTAAGAACTCTGCCATCCTTCCGGTCACTGTTATCATTTCGCTCTTGTCCACCTAGATGGCGCCAGGTCTGAATATTTCCGTGACAATATAATAGATCAATTGGATAAAACGAAGTAAAGTAAAGCGTTTGACCTCATTAGTCATAAATTACCACTGCAAAAACTGGAGTGCTATGGTGTCAGAGGAAAAGTCAATAATTTAATGAAATCCTACCTCAGTAAACGACAACAAATAGACGGTGTCTCATCTAAAAATAACTGTAAGTCTTCGGTATACTATTCTGAAAAAGTACAAATTGGCGTGGGGGTGCCTCAGGAGTACATACTTGGTCCCATTTTGTTCTTGATATTTATTAATGGCATATGTTTCCATATAGACATTAGTACAGTTTTTCTGGATGACATTTCAGTTGTTATATGAGAAAGGGATATTTACTCAGAATGAAACATGTAATGCAACAGTGTCCCGGGTTCTCGAGTGGTGTAGTAATAGTAATGAATAACAATAAAATAAATCATATATTTTTCAAAAACGATATGATAGACCATCTTCATATCGATGTAGACAATTCTCGACTGGATAAAACAAAATCCTGAAAATTTTTAGGTATAATGATAGATGAAGATCTACGGTGAACTGATCAGGTGAAAGCAAGAATGAGTGAATTATCGTCAGCTAGTTGTTTTATAAGATACCTCAGGGACTATACAGTATGGGAAACTCTTCATCTGGGGTATAGACAAAAATGTACGCGAGCAATGATATTATAATACCACATAAACAAGAGAGGCGCACCACTGTGCTCCCCTCCTGTTACCCCACCCGACGCATTAATGTTCCACTTGGCAATGCGACAGAGCGCACACAGCATATACGTCGATATCCCTTCCTTAAGCGAGTCGAGGAGAAATTGTAATGCTCTCTCAACATTAAGCAAGCTATTCTTTACGCTATCATGAAACCACCATACCCAAGATGAAAACTTTCCGATACTGTATAAGTAATCACAATACTTTTGCCTTTGTACATTCTGTCATTGACTACAGCATAATACTCACCAACATCTAAGATTATACTGATACAACGCGTCGTTTCGAGTGTTTTGTCGTGGCTACTCAGAGCGCTATGTACTCGATATTCGCTATGTTTGCGATCCCTCGCTTTATTGCAGATATATTCGTCCACCACCAGTCATTTAAACAAACCCACAAACTTATTGAGACAATATCCAACAAATGATAAATGTAAATTTTGGAAAATGAATTTCTGGTCAACTCTAATCGATATCCAGTTCGATTGTTGAACAGTGTACATACTACTTATTCCAGGTATACTTAGGATAATTTACACACGTGTTGACTGTTAACTTGTTTTTTTCGAGTCCGAATTAATCACCACAAAATAACTGAGAAAAGTTGGCAATCATACAATTCTCAAATACATAAGTACTTATTCAGATGTACAGATTGTACAGTTATATCATGTATACTTATGTGACTGTTTTATATATTTCAAGTGTGGTCTGATAAATGTCATCATGAATTGATGCATTCATCAGATAATCTATAGTGTGCAGCCGGAGTAAACCTTGATGTTGATGACAGATTTGAGATTAAGAGTTGCTGTCACATAGCATTCAAGGTGTGCAGTTGTAGCTTTTTTATGTTATTTTATATTATTTGAATATTCTGTACTCAAATATTGATTTCAAATGCAAGGTGTAACCTAACCTCTTGAGTTCCAGAACACTGTGGAATCGAAGGGCAATGATGAGCTAGCCAGAGTGGGCTCATCAACTCCATACATTGGCCCAGAACCAGCACTCGAGATTAACAAATCCGACATTCGAGGACTGGGTCAAGCTAAAACAAAGGGAGAGGTGGAATGAAGCCCCTCTCATGCACCACGGGAAAACATTCATTAAAGGACCGTCACAGTACAAAACTGAAGAACTACTCAAACTGAGCAGGAATCAAGTTAGAACAATAACAGGCCTTCTCACTGTTCAAAGCCCAATGAGAAAACACCTGCACAAAATGGGACTGACCACGGAGAACTTTCCTGCAGACAATATGGTAAAGGGACAGAAACAGCCAGACATGTACTTTTAGGTCTGTTAGACTGTGAGGCATTAGACAGCAAGAGACAGGCAATATTCGGTAAACCTAGAGTAACTCCCGAAGAATCAACCGGTGAAGAACCTGTATAGGTTGGTACAGGGGACTAGAGCTACGGAATGGGTGCTGTAAAACTAACACGGAAGGCACAAAAAGCCCAAGAGGCTGAGATGTAGCAGGCGAAGGTACAGCATCCGAGGAAAACAAAAATCCTCTTGCACTCCCGTGAAGGACGGGTGTAAATGCCATTTTATAACGAATGCATTATAACGAATTTAAATTGTATTAGAAAATTCGTCGAAATTTTGGAAAACGCTGTCCGCCGAATATCAGCTGACCGGAGCAGAGCCGCAATAATAGTGGAACTGCCCGATGGAAGAAACTGTGTAATTTCGAAGAGCGGTTTCCATGATTTTACGAATTTTCGAACAAAATTCAAAATTTCCATATTTTTTTTTTCGAATTTTTCACCCTGTATATGTTATGATCAAATCAGAATGCATACGTATTATCTTTCGTCATACTCACAGTATAAGAATAATTGTCAATATCAACAGTGTGGAACAAGTATACAAAAAAGTGAGCTTAGTAAAGTCAGTCAGAATCAATCACTGTAAACGCAGTCAACACTGTTAGTTGAATTACAGTGCAGCTCTACGAAAATTAATGAGAACTAAATTGTTTACATTTATTGTTCATTGTGTAGTCCTTAAGATGTTGATGTTATACCAGTTAATCCAATATTGATATCTTTATCTATAAAAAGTAAACTCGACTTCTACAAGTTTAACTGAGAAGTAGTTAAGCTCGCCCCAAATTATCCTTCTGTCATAACAAACATGACATACTTATCAAGAAGAGCAATTAAGTATATTTCACAAGGAAATTCCCAACACAATGGACTCTCCAATGTCCAATTGTTCTTCTATTCATTATAAACAACAATTTTGGGATTGTCAGCTAACAAAACACAATCCAAAAGTTTCATTGTCTGTTTTGGCAGTAAAAGTATTCTAGAACAGGTCAGATATATGCAAAAGGCACTTACGAGTTATACAGTTGCTCTTGGTATGAAGCAAAACCTCAGTTTTTTAAGAATTACTCCAGTTCAGTTCCAGTTATTTCACTCAGTATCAAAATACAAAATTGTAATGAACCCCACAAGATAAATAGACTTGCTGAATGAATTCCATCACATCCACACATGAAATGAGTATTTAGTATAAACACACATTGGATATTTCAATGAACTAATCCTTCTTCACAAGTTCAAAGAAACAAATTTTATTCGATTGCATACAACAATTTGTTTCATTTCAATATCCGAATCGAATGAACGAAACTATTAACGATTTTTGGCAAGCATTGAGCTATTTATTATTCTACTGTGGGTCCCAACATGAGTTCAATGTCGACTATTATGTATAAACTATCCATTCCAGCGTCTGTTCACAATAGAAACATAGTTTCAGTGTCCGTGTGAAATGTATTAACCACAACATGAAGTTCAAAATTCGATTGAAAGGACATAATATTGAAAAACAAAATAATTATCCTTACAGACAGGATAACGTTAGGTTCCCAAATATAAATTGGTAAGAAAACATACAAATTTTTATTTCAATTTATTGATGTTATTTGTTTAATTACAATATATCTTCTTTCAAACTTGGAAACTCTGGAGACAACATTCGACGGACCTCTTCATAAGTAATCAACCAAAAAATTCCAACTTTTCAGATGTTTATTGATTACAACAATAAAGGTTTCAGTGCAGTTCTGCTATAAATTTCCGACTTTGTATTACACATTTATTCGTTCACTATTTATGATAATGACCTTTTGTCAAGTACTCCATCTTGTATTTCACTTCATACGGTTTTCAAGTACTTGCCGATAGTCCTGTTGACGATTTGCACGTATATTAAGTGATACAATTCAATTTTAATTGAAGATTCAGCCAGTAGATTAGGTACTTTCTGTTAGACATACCTAAATTCCTATCTTATATTTGTTTCATAGCTTCCATTTGTTTCATCTCATCATCCTAAATTACTCTATCGCCTGTTAGTTTTTCCACAACGCTCTCAAAGTCTACATATGTGATTTTGTTTCAGGTTTCCAGCTTGGGCGGAAAGACTTTAGTATACTGCGTAGCGGGTGTCAGTAGATCTGCCAGTATTTGCCTAGCCTACCTCATGAAGTACCAGAAATTATCTCTTCTTGAAGCTTACAATTACGTAAAACTCCGAAGACCCAGAATCAAACCGAACTGTGGATTCTTCAAACAACTCATCGAGTACGAGAAACAGTTGTTTGGTTGCAACACAGTCCAAATGGTGTTCAACGAAATGGTCCAGATGGAAATTCCAGACGTCTATGATTGTGACTATAAGCTGCCAACAAGTTATGCCAAAAAGAGGTGTAAAAATGGAAGGTACTGACCAAAGTTCAGTGAGTACTTGATAAAGCTGAACTCGCTTGAGAAAAGCAGTGAATAGACCCAGTGGTGGGTAGATCTAATTGAAGATATAGGATTCCAAACACCATTTGTGTCAGTATGCTGTCATACATCTAATTTCGAAAAAATTACACAATTGATGATAACACAGCAGATTCAAGACTGCCAGGGTAAATTCCTGATTCAGCAAAGGAGTGCACATCCAAGATAAATCTTCAGAATATTGAGTTTTTAGGAATGTTCAACAAAATTTCTCTCTCCAGTGGCAGTATATAGATCATATTGAAACATTCCAGTATCAACAACTGTATTCTTAAAGTAATGAATGATATTTATTAGATCAATGAATATCTTATGGAATCTTGCTGAAATAAGTTCCACAAAAAATTAAGTGATACAAATATCATATAATTAATTGACATCAGAAATTATCAGTAGTATTTAGTTTCATATTTCATCTAAAAAATATACAAGGGACCAATTAATATGGTAGTTTTATTATGCTACACATCCTCATTGATTTATTTGAGAATAAACTTTCCATTTACTCCATCAGGTGCAGGAATTATTGTTATTGGTAGGTATGAGTTCTTGATAACGCTGAAAATGTTTTGCTCAAGCGGAAATCCAATGAAATTAGTTAAACTGAGTTCATCTGATTGAATACTACCAATCCTAACAACATTGTACTGATAACTACGCATGGATAGTTCTCACGGGTAGTTTTTTTTATGTCATGACATTGCTAAGCAACAAAAAGTTTTTTGACATTTCATTAATTCAATTCATTATTGACTACAGAAGTTATGTCAAAAAGAGGTGAATTCTGAAGTCACTCGAATAAAAAGAGTGAATAGACCCAATGGTGGGTAGATCTGACTAAAAATATAGGATTCCAAAAACCATTTGAGTCAGTATGATGAATATTGAGTTTTTGGAATGTTCAACAAAATTTCTCTCTACAGTGGGAATTGTTATTTGATTCACCTGTCCACAAGAAGCAAAAGATCTCGAGATGATTCCATTCCAACAATCTTTGAGCTTTTTGTTTCGTTCTAACAGTCCGCAGGGCTGCATAGGTGAACTTCCTTTAAGAAACTCACTCCAAACTCCACTCGCCATAGCCAATGCAGCGCTTACTATATACCCAGCCATAATGTTTCACTTGACACTTCGATACTAGTGCGGTAATCAGTTTCAGTTTAATTTTATCATGCCAGCGATAAACCACGAGAAGGGGTGATCTAATAAGCATATTTGAATGGGACATGTCTGACTTGTTTACGACCAATACTTACAGAGTAACCAATCCTTAGAGTATCCAAGTTATCAAGCATGTTGTTATGTGATAATTTACCGGTGTGAAAACAATAAATTTAAAAAAATTGTTTTAAAATTATTTTTTCCGTTAACCAGCTGTCGGCCCCTTACGAACGGCAGCCCTCAAAAGTCGAAACTTGTGTGAACCAAGGATTAACGAAGTCTTACCTTTTAACGTTCTATTCCTAGTACTTTCTCGGGCCATCAGATAAAAATCTGTATTCGCTAAGGATTCGAACCTAGCCGACCAGCAGTCAATGGTTTTTGAACGCTTCAGTCTCAACCACTGAGCTACGTGGCCCTAATCACACCAAATATCCGGAAATACCCGAACGAACAGTAGTAGTATCGATAAAATTTTAAAACATTTTGAAGGGACTGACAGATAGATTGTTTTTTTTGTTGAATTTTATTTTATTTATTTTTTTCGTTAACCAGCTGTCGTCCCCCTACAAGTCTTATCTTTTAACGTGCGATTCCTAGTACTTTCTTGGACCATCAGAAAAAAACATGGTCGCCAGCACGTTTGTATGTATGTAAAAAGTATCCTAGATCTTATATAGTTACTACTACAGAAGGTGGTGTATACAGAAGAAACAACAAACACAACTTTGTTAAAAATAATGGAGTAAAACCAGTTACGGATTCTAAGGTTGTTACTTTTTCAGATACTTTCGATCAGAAAACGTATTTAAGTCCAAATTCATATTATAGAGAAATTGATTCAACAGTTGATGATATACCTTCAACGAGTAAATACACTACTGAAGTTAATTTTGAATTTAGAACCTCTTCTAGAAGTTCTGTACAGGGCGATTAATTTTTTTCGTAAAAGAACTCGGTCAGGTAGATTGGTAACTGCTCCAAAAATGTTCTCATTTTCGGAGTCTAGTTATTTATGATTTTTGTTCACTTAAAAAAATGGAGATGTTATATTATCATAGTTCACTGATATTATATACATTAAACAGTTGCTGTGTAACATTGTCACATAATAAACAAACTTTTACCAAACGTCAATCTTTATTATATTTATCCATAAAACCCTTATCTAACAGTTTTTTCTAACAGTTTTTCTTCCGGGTTACCATGTCCCCGTTCCTCAAGTTTGCCTCTGGATTCACCTGTTGAAGCCCATGGCTGAAGTTCGCAAGAAGCAAAAGATCCATAAATTATTGCCCCAAACAAATATATCGCGGAAGATATGTAGAATATGATTCTCCATTGAGGTAAACTGGTCTGAAAAACATTTTCAACGTAGTACTCTGTTGGTTTAGCCAAATAGTAAGTAAATGTCTCGGGAAGTTTTGGGGTATTTCTGACATTTGCCTCTTTCATGTTTATGATAACAATTCTATCACCTTGAATTCTTTCTGGGTGTGGAAAAAGATACAAAAACGTTAAAATATTGTACTACTCGTTTCAGGAATTCGATCATAGCTCATATAGAACCGCAGAAGCCAAAATTAACCCTTTCTTATCTGCTCTTTTCATTCAGACCCAAAGTCTAATTTGATATTGGGAAAGTAAATAGCCATTGGTTAGTTTCGAAATAACAATTTTAGATTGGTTGAGTTCAAATTAGCGGTATTTTCATGACAACAGACAAATGCACCTACACACATTTATTTGTTTGTACTTTCAGTAATCAATCACTTAATTTCTCGGTACACTTCGCGATGCTAGAAGTCGCCAGTTGTAACTTACACTTGTTCCAGGTGCGTATTCACTAGAGCATTTGTTCCGCATGAGCACCGAATGGGCACCGAACGAACGAATGTTCGGACAGTGTGAACGCTGATTTGAGCACGAACAGAATGCGCGTGAGGTGCTCGGGCCGATCCGTTTTTTGTCGTTTTTTTCGTGCTCAGTGAGGACTGTGAAAGTGTGCTTGACGTTCTGTTTGTGGTAATTACAGAGATTTTGAATTTAATTTGGATATTGATGAGTATGCATATTTGTACGCGACCGACTGCGGATCGGTACTCTTGTGCCAGGAGACGCACACGCAGCCTGAGCTTGAACCGAGCAGCCTCAGCTTGAACTGATGTGCTCATGCGGAACAATTGCTCTAGT
Source organism: Chrysolina haemoptera (assembly GCA_958298965.1). Taxonomy (NCBI): domain Eukaryota; kingdom Metazoa; phylum Arthropoda; class Insecta; order Coleoptera; family Chrysomelidae; genus Chrysolina; species Chrysolina haemoptera. The sequence continues at coordinate 31,712,879 of OY282589.1, read as the reverse complement.
GAATACGCACCTTTAACGGACTATACTGAGCCATTCCGCTACCGCGCATCCATAGGCGTGGCGATTTCACATTTATAGCTACACTTGCCAAGCTATGGTTTTATCTGTACTATATTATATATATTTTCAATTGTTTCATGCTCTAGTGATATCGAGACAACTAGGACATAGATCCTTACCTCATCAGTAACAATATATCCAGTTACAATCGGACTCAGTATACCAGAAATGGTTGAAACTGAATTGGTGATACCCATTAGAATACCGGCATATTGAGGACCAATATCCAAATGATTCACGCTAAACAGAAAGAATAAACTTATTTGAAAAGTGTCTATTTTCTTCTGAAAACTCGAAATGCAGGATCCGTTATAGCAGTTCACATAAAAAATATTATTAGGATTTTTGCATTACGAGGATATATGTTTGAAAAACAAAGGGCGATAGCCCCGAGTTCTTTAAAATTCCAGAGTAAACCTGATTATACGTGCATGTAAATTATCCTACTAATCCTATTAATATTATAAATTTGAAAGTTTATACAGTATCGGAAAGTTTTCATCTGGGGTATGGTGATTTTATGAGAGCGTGAAGAATAGCTTGCTATAATGTTGAGAGAGCATTACAATTTCTTCTCTACTCGCTCGAGGAAGCGATATCAACGTGAGCTGTTAAGTCGGTCGAGGTAACAGGAGAGGTGCGCAGTAATGCGTTTCTCTTATTTATGTGGTATAATCATATCATTGAGTTCCTCGTGCTCGCGTAGATTTCTGTCTATACCCCAGATAAAAAGTTTCCGATACTGTATGTTTGGATGGAATAAAATGAATTTGCAATAGAGAACCTACTTGTATCCTGCGGTCGCAAAGGCTCCGAAACCCTGAGCAATGGTGAGGCACAGTATAGTCCCCGAAGATGACAACAGAAAAGCTGGTAACACCAAAAATACGGCCAGGCCAACGAAACCGCCACAGTTGAATGCTTTCCTGATTTGAGTGGTTTGTGAAGGCCTTTTCACAATGCACCAATCGACCAAATTGCCAGCAATTGGGAGCATAATGGCAATTGCTAAGTATGGCAAGGAAGACATGAAACCTGCAGCGTTGAGATCTAATTTCAGAATACCTGAAAGGTAATAATGTTATTATTGTTACGATAGTGGCTACAGAAAACAGTTATGACTGGTTTTGACGTGAAGAGTCTATAAAGTCTCACCGAAACAGGTGAGAAAATTCGACCGTAACGGAAAGGTCTCCATCGCACGATCTCAATAATTATAAAACTATAGGCTGGTAACGACGACGGTAACGGCACGATTTTTCAAAATTGCTTGGAGTTCCGGATCGTGTACAAGGTTGAAAATTTGTGAATGAATCAAAATAGATGTTTTCAAAATTTGCAAAAAAGTTGCAAAACTTTTGCAATTATTTCGAGACCACCTTGATAAAAAAAACGAGCACAAATTAGGAAAATATATGTTCCGGTCAACGTAGAAGGTTGCAAATCTGTACAGCTGTTTGGAATATTTTTCCGATGTATTTGTCGAAGAAAAACATTATAGTTCGATAAAAAAAATGTTCCGTACACTTGAAGTGGTTGCAAACTTGATCTGTGATATAAAATAATATATTAAATACTACTCCAAATTTGCAAAACTTTTGGAATTTTCTCATCGAGTATACAACAAAATTCAAATGAATCTCCATTTTGACAATGTTGCGTACTTCGGAAGAGGCTGCAAACTGAGATTTATTGCTTTCTAGATGTACCATTCACTTGACCAACATTTAAAAACTTTTGGAATTATTGTTAAATTTTCCATTTTCCATGTCTATCTCTACTGGTCTATTATTGACGCTCATAGAATTTTGCCTGTTCTGAAGCTGTCCAGCTCTCCTTATCTTCCCTGGCATTAAGTTCACAGCATTTGCCATTTTGATGTTTTTGATGTTTTTTCTTGTTGTTTTGTTTGCTTATAAACTAAGTATCGACTTCTTTTATACGAGATGAATATTAGTGTGAGAGTGTTATAAAAAACGTGCGTATCTCGGTTAACAGGTCAAAAATACGATTTCCAATCCCAATCCCACGGACCAGCCCCTGCTCCGGAGCAGATATTGATATTCTGCAGCCACAGATAGTAATGGTGATGAAGTAGAAGTGGAGGAAATTGAAGAAAAAAATTAAAATTATTTTTAGCAATTACTTTATTTCCCAACAAATTACTATTGAAAGCAAACTGACATTGTTTTCAATTTTTCTGTTTGATTTAATTCGCTACCTAGATTTTTTTCAGCATTGATTTTATTATGAATCCATTTTAAAAGACCCGTTTATGGAGTACATACATTTTAAAAATATACTTCAGATGTTTTTGGCAAAAACAGCAAGTAAACAATTTTATTTCTCAAAATTTACAAAGTATCAATTCACAGGTAATTTTGATTACAAATATCTGAAAAAAATTATCAATTTTGGAGTGGTTTTGAAGGGTTCCGTTGGTTCCGAGATAACATTCTATCGCTACTCCACTATATGGCGGAACTCTGAAGCGAGCCTTGCGGCACCCCCAAATGTAATTCTTCGTCAACAACAAATTCACTGGAAGTACATTTTGAACTTCTGTGATATAATTTTTATTTCAAAGTTCATCAAGTTTTCTTTCAATAATATTTACCTACTTTTCATAAACTTTGGCAATTCGGTAATGAGAGTGTAGGATCCCCATGTTTCACACAAACTCGCCAGGGCAATTGCCCAAACAGGTACGGAAGTGGCAAAAGAACTCCATGGTATTTTAATTTTTTTATTTGTTTCAGTACCACTAAGAGATTCTGTGATATACTTCAATTCCTTAGGAGTAATATTTGAATCAACATCCGGTGATTCTGCTACTATCCACATCCATAGCAATGACCATGATAAACCGAATAACCCTGAAAAATACAATAATAATAAACTAGCAGAAGGACATCCAGAATCATGAATTACATTCCATGAGCTGGATATGAATGTTAAATATGAAACATATTTTATTAACAAATTTGCCTCACACACGATCTAGATGTTATATATGCAGATACTCTTCACAAATATTTGAAGTGAAAAGGTTTGAAACAGAGTTGTCCAACTAAAGAGGTTATTCGCGAAATGTGTTCCCGCTAGGTGGCGCTCAGAATTTAGGCGCGAAACAATATTATAATGGTGACCAGCTGTTAAATTCCAGAAGAGACCATTCAAATTTTAATGAGTTACTCAAGATATCGAAAGTTCAAATAGGTTTATCAGACATTTTCATCTACGACGACATTGTCATGTCTTGCATGTCTTTGGTACTATTGATAATACATTTAGAATTGCAGCACTAAGCAAACACGTCTAGTAATGGAACTGCCACCATTTCAAGTCGACTAGACTTGAAAACTAAAGAATTCTTCATCCAAAATTCAATTAATGGGAGTAAACAAATGAAATAGATACACTTTCACTTATGGCAAGAAAGACCTGATCTACTTTGTATCGGTTCAACCAGAAACCAAAAAGTTTTTATTCAAGAATAACTTAAATTCCTATACCAAGAGAGTTTGAGTGGTGATATCTTTGCATGAATTTCGTTTTCAAAATTTAAAATTTTTCACCTAATATGTTAGTCAGTCTTGTCATGTCGTATAGGCATTCTTACCGAAACTATAGAAAATACTTTCCCATCCAAAAGCGGTGCTCAGTAAAGAGGAGACTGGCAATGAAACTGTAATTCCAACATATCCTCCAGACATTGCCACCAAAGCCAGGCGGCTTCTTTCTAACGGTGGAGCCCATTTTGACCACATTTCATGAACACATGGATATGTTACACCCTGAAAAATATACTAATCTGTTAGTGGCTTCTTTCAGGGTCAATACGTTAAAAAATACAGTGGTGGTGAGAACGAAAGGAAGATAGAGATGGATAAGTAGATGGAGAACTGGGAATCTCAATATGAAAAAGTCCAGAGATTTGATTTTCTTTGAATATATTTGTATTACATTAGATTATCTGATGGGATTGTCGATCCTTATTAGGTTCAGCAAACATTGTTAATGTTTTTTATGATGTCATTCTGGTTAGTAAACATATAACTTAGTATGACCGAATGTCTTCCTGTTGAATACCTCTGCTCACAACTTTACTCTTCTGTGCGGTTACAACACGGAAATGTTACATTTTAAAATGTGTTATTCAACTACAATGACATCTATCTTTATATCTATTATATCTTTACTTATAAAATCAAAACTATCGCACTTTCTGCAAGGCAAGATATTTTCTGTGCCCTTGGCTACTGAACAATTTTAATTTCCTGTGGACTGTCAGAAGAAATTGGATTAGTTTGATAGGCTAGTAAGGACGCGTAGGCAAAAAAAACCGCAAATTTTCTTTTAAAAACAATAGTCTAACATGGGAGTAACAATGTTCTTGATTATCTTTCAAATATTCTCTGTTAGGAAAAATAGCTCGTATTTTTACATGGGAACAGTCAGTCGTTCCACGTGTTACGTTATTCAAAAACGTATCAACGTTGGGAATTTCGAACGCCTACCGCTTATATGCTGGTGGTAGGAATACGCTCTAAGGGTCTTTCCCAATTCTCACACAATCCTTACCCGCCAGGGTTCACTTTCAAACCATCAGCCTGTAAACTCTTCTTCAATTCTTGCGAAATAATTTCTGTCTGTCCCCTTATCACTCAATATGGGTGCCCCACGTTGGGCGCCAAGGTGTAAGGTTTTGATGACAATACATAAGATGGCCCATCGTCCTCTCAAAGCGTACGTAGTTGCTTTCATCATCCATTGCTGTCCTCATTACATTGGATTTGATTTGAATTACCATGGAGTCGGTTGTGTGGGTAAGTCTATTCGCCTGAACCGGTGTCATAATTTACTAAGAAGTTAACCTATTAAACTCACAGCCGATATATAAAAATAAACTCAAAATGACACCACTAGAACAACAAAAAAAGTTAGTTGGCGCTCCAGGCGGCTTTTTTTTTGTCGAATCCACGTGACATTAATAGATTGCTACTCTATTCCACGATTCCAATTAATCATACCATAACCGCTCGTGTGTTTTGACGTTTCGGAACCCTTCAGCCATAATCAGTTCAAACTCTGCGATGGGGGCATGAAGGAAGTTCGATACAAGACGGCAACGTTGTTGAGTGTTGTTGAGTTGGATCAACTTATGCCATAAAAGGGACCAAGTGGTTATGATAACCTTCATGGCTCCAGTTGCAGACACCGATGCCACATAAAATGAAGAAATTGGCGCCAAGTATACCAGGCGTAGTATAGTACATGTGCTCCTAAATACAGGGTGTTTCCGAAATTGGAGCGATAAATGAAATGGCAAAACAAAACGAAATAAAAGAATACTTATTTGAAGAAAAAACAATTATTTCAGAAGATATTAAATTTTAAAGTTTTCCAGTGGCCTGGAGAATCAAACAAGTGCCTCCCAAACAAAGGTAACTGAAAGCGATTTCATAAAATTTCACAACATTTTTCGGGAAATTTTGACCATCATGTTCATATAACAACCCATTATGTTCCATGTAACAACCCATTTTATTAATCGCTCCAATTTCGGAAGCACCCTGTTTGTTTCGTATTGGGGGTTTTTGTGTACTGTACTAAAATAGGGGGTTGAATTGAGAGGTGGAAACTGCCCCGTTTTCCTTACCTTTATGTTTATCTCCAGGAAGAACGAGGGATCCCAGTCAGCTATGTCTCCCCAGGTCACAGGTTTTCTATATAGAGTTTATTGGGTCTTGCATTAACACACCTTTTCTAACGAAAAACTGGAGGTCTCGCGTTTTGAGTTTTCTAGGGGGCTTTTTTGAACGAACGACGACGTGTTGATTGAGAGTCGTTGGTCTCTCGCTGCATGGTGGCAAGCGCGCGCACCTCGAGCTCAGAAATACACAGTCGGGTTCGCGAATAGGGGAATAGGGAAAATCTCAGACAAACACAAATAATTATATATATATACAAATTTTACAAAAAGGGAGGTGAAGACGGAACACTGTTTAAACAAGAATTTGATACTAACCTCAAAAATGCCTTCTAGAATCCTTATAGCTATGAATAAATACACATTTTTCTTCGCCACCCACGGGGTGATGAGAGTAAGGAGAGCGGTAACTCCCATTCCCAGTCCAAGAATCAATTTGCCACCAAATTTCGTGGCTGCGTAGCCTCCTATAATTTGCGTTGTTATATATCCATAGAAAAAAGAACTCAAAATGTATCCTTGAGTTTTGGAGTTCCAGTCAAACTCCTTCATCTAAATATAAATATACTTATAGTCAAACATTTCCTAAAATTTAATATGAACGGTTCTGACAAGCATGGAAATTTCACTAGGGTCGAGTTTTAGTAATATTCATCATGAGTAAACCTATCACCACTTAACATTTTCACAAAAGTCTCTTATTATTGAATCGGTTTGAATGTTTTCGAATCAATAAATTTGACTTCATTTTTGTCCTCTGATTATTGAATTCTTTAAGAACATAATTAACCACATGATACGTATTTCCTGAATCATGGAAGAAATCATTCATTACAATATTACATATTGGGATTGATTCGATTCTATATTGAATGTGTAATTCCATATCGCAAAATCTCAAATATTTCATATACTCACTGATACAGTGGATCCATTCTCAAATGTTGAATTTTTAGTTTCTGTCATGGCTAACAGAGCAACGCTCAAGTTGGTTCTAAGGGCCCATGAAGTGAAGATGCCAAAGAAAGCCATTATTGCTACAACATGTCTTCTTGTCTTCCAGAACATCATTACTGATTCGTGATTACTGGAATTATTAAGATGTAGTGTACACTAACAGGTGGATATAAATCCTAGCCTGTTCTGCCCATTTGAAAACGCGAACATTTCCTAATTACCTGTTCAGAAATATTGATATCTATGACTATAGATTAGATTAATTTTCTTGTTTCTTCATGTAAATTGCTTCGGAAATATTAACATTTCACTGTTATCGTTAAATGTATTATTTATAACGAATATGAAATACTTCGTTAATTTCGGAAACCTCTCAAAACCAAAATTAATTTCTCATGGTTATAGATAAACTAGATTCTTATCGAAAAGGGGAACATTCTCCATGAAAATTGAAAAATGAAAAATGTGACTTATTTGTAATATCTAACAGAAAACAACTACTTCCCCGGCACAAGCCACTCTGGACATTGAACTACATCTCATAGATATTGTGAAAAGACTCTAACTGAAAAGGAAAGAAAAAATCTGAAAGTGAAAATTTGCATTTTCATTCAGATAGCTGACTTTTTTAGTTCTTTCTAGTTTTCGTTGAAAAATCATTAAATAGCGACTAAAGTTTGTCTTTCAGTCGCAGATGATTCCACAAAAGATTTTATGAATTTCCTATTCATATTTTCGAACTAGATTCTTATCATTAGAACTTTGTAAACTCTGCATAGAAGTAGCTCTTATTCTATGACATATAAATGATAAAATCTCAAAATTTGTCAGTTGTATGTATAGAAGTGGTAACTGAAAAAAAAAAGACACTGGACCCTAGATACTCTTTATTCAAGTGTCCTCTAAAACAAGATTTTTCTTCAGCAAGACAGTGTAACAACCGTACCTAATTAGTTATACTTTAATTAAATAAAAATGTGAAAGTGGTAATGTTGTTCTAAACCCTATCCTGTCTCTAGCTGGAAACTTTTGTTCTCGTAAATGACTTCTTGTTTTCCTTGTGGGTTACTCTGCCCCTGTTGTTCGTCAAGTTTGTCACTGGATCCAACTGTTGAAGCCCATGGCTGAATTTCACAAGAAGCAAAAAATCCATAAATTACTGCTCCAAACAAATATATTGCAGAAGATATGCAGAATATGATTCTCCATTGAGGTAAGCTAGTCTGAAAAAAAAAATGTACGGTATTCTATTAAATCATTCAAATGGTAAATGGAAAATTTTGGAGTAGTTCTGAAATTTGACCTTTTCATGTTTATGAAGGGCTGATGACAATTTTACCACCTTGAATTCTTCCTGGGTGTGAATCAATAAACAAAAAACATTTTGTACCTATCAGGATTTTTATCATGTCTCCTCTAGAATCTGTAGAGTAAGTGCGATAAGCGTTTTCTCATCTGCTCGTTATTTTCACGACAATATCGAAATTTCATTATTTGCACATCCTCTTATTTAAATACGAGATAAGTGCACCTACCTCCCACCTGTTTGATAATTGTTTTAAAATTTTCAAATCAATGTTCATGGTCCGTTATTGAAATCTGAAATATTTTTAAAATGAATGCATCAAAAGTTGTTGGTGTAGTGTCCATTAGAATAGATCAAGGCCAGCCAAGCCAAACTCCATCCTTCTGTTTTACAACTAAGAGTCCCAAAAGAAAGTTGCAAGAATACTGTTACATTAATTTCTTTTTTGTAGTGACAACCAGCAGATAAAAAAAGGCATATTTCATCGTCCTCACCTACAGTCATTAAAACTACTCCAAACCTTTCCTCATAATGTCCCCATTATTCACTGAATTATAGTATAATAACTGAACATCATACTCAGATTGTATATTGCTTGAACTTTTTATATCCATATATTTTCTGTTTTGTAGAGATTTCCAAGTTGTATATTTCTATCTATAAGATATTGTGTCAAGGGAATATACAGTATGTCCAAGGTGAGAATTCATTACATGGATTCAGTTACAGAAATTTTTCGAAATTCGATTAGACCCCCAATCGAATTTCGAAAAATTTCTTTGAAATGTGGAAAAAATAAAAACCGATTTTTGAAGCTAACTTCACATAGCCATGACGAATTTTCTCTCCGATGTTTCTTATCCCCAAAAATATAAACAACAACATAAGGTTCTGAAAGATTTTTCAATTCTGAATTCACATTCAAATTATACTACATATTTGTGATACATAGTTAACTTCAGAATTCAAAAAGATTACAGAACGGCAAACAATGATAACGATCAGAAAGACTCATTTCATTGTTAGAGCTATGGTTCTATTTGTACTATTATTCAGGTTTCAGTTGTTTCATGCTCGGAGCTCTCACATGGCTTCTTACCTCATCAGTAACAATATATCCAGTTATGATCGGACTCAATATACCGGGAATGGTTCCAAATGTATTGGAGATACCCATCAGAATACTGGCAAACTGAGGGCCTATATCCAAAAGATTTACGCTAAACAGAAAAAACATAATTATTTGAAGACTGTCATATTTACCTTTAAAAAAAAAAACTCGAAATGAATTTCTTTTTCCAAAATCCGTTAAATGCATTCCAATACATAATGAAAACCTGCCTGTATCCTGCCGACGCAAAGGCTCCTAAACCCTGAGCAATAGTGAGGCACAATATAGTCACTGACGATGACAACAGAAAAGTTGGTAATAGCAAAAATACTGCCTGGCCAAGAAAAGCGCTACAGTTGAATGCTTTCCTGACTTGGGTGGTATTTAAAGGCCCTCTCGCAATGCACCAATCGACTATATTGCCAGCAATAGGGAGCATAATGGCATTTGCTAGGTATGGTAAGGAAGACATGAAACCTGTAGCGTTGAGATCTAATTTCAGACTACCTGAAATTGAAAATGTTATTATTGATTTAGTAAATTTAGAAGGTTGGAATTTGTTAATTTTGAGATATTTAGTCGGAATTCTGCCTTGGTAACTCTGAATTAGCTAATTCTAAGATGTAAATTGGGAATTCTGATTCATTAACTCTAAATTACAAAATTCTAAGTGGTTGAGTGGGCAGTAACTCGAAAAAATCTTATTCTGGGTAAAGGTATTCGGACATAGCTAATTATGAGATATAGTTAGATCTAAGATATTGAGTGGGAATTCTGATTCAGTAACTTGGAATTAGCTAATTCTAATGGGAATTCCGATTTAGTAACTTGGAATTAGCTAATTCTGATGGGAATTTTGACTGATAAACTCGGAATTAGCTAGTTGCAAGTTATTGATTGGGAATTCTGGTTAGTAATTCGAAGTGAGGTACGAAGTCAAAATTCTGATTTATTTAGCAACTCGAAATTAAATTATTATGAGATATTAGTCAGAATTTTGACTCAGTAACTCGGAATCAGCTAATTCTTAGGTATTAAGTGGGAATAATGATTTTTTAACTCTAAATCAGCCAATTCTAGTTCTTAAGTGTTAATTCTGACTCAATGACTCGGAATTAGCTAATTTTGAGATACGTAGTTGAAATTCTGACTTAGTAATTTGAAATAAGCTAATTCTGGTGAGAATTATGAATAAATATTTCGGAATTTACTCTATCTGAGTTATTGACTAACTCAAAATTAGCTAGTTTGGAGATACAAAGTCAGAATTATGATTCACTAACTTGGAATTAATAAATTATGAGATATCGAGACTTAGTAACTGGAATTCTAAGATTGAGTGGGAATTCTGCCTTAGCAACTCCAAATCAGCTAATTTTAGTCAGTAAGTGAAAATTCTGTCTCAGTGACTCAAAATTAGATAATTCTGAGAAACTTAGCCGGATTTTCGATTGAATAACTATGGGATATTAGGTCATAATTTTGAATTTAATGAAATCAATAGAAAAAACACTTTTGTCTAATTTCCACTTGGTACTTCATTGTTACAACCGGTTTCGGGTTTCATCCCATTATTATGTATAATAACTGACTAACACACTGAAATCTAAAACGGGTTTATTCAGGGTGTAATCTAACCTCTTGCACTCCCGTTGAGGACGGGTGTATAATGCTATTTTATAACGAATGGCAGGTGTAAAAATTCGAAAAATATCTGTGAAAAGTTTTAATTGTGTTGGAATATTCAGCTGACCGGAGCAGAGCCGCAATAATACTGGAACTGCCGAATGGAAGAAATTGTGTAATTTCGAACAGCGGTTTCGAAGATTTTCCGAATTTTCCAACAAAATTTTAAATTTTATACAATTTTTTTTCGAATTTTTAAACCTGTTATTCGTTATAAAATGGTACCTATTATACACCCGTCCTTCACAGGAGTGCAAGAGGTTAGATTACACCCTGTATAAGGAGTTTATAGGTAAACTTCATGGAGAAGTAATATTAATGTCTGCCAACTATATAAATTCAAGAGTGGGAACACATAAATTACCAGTGCTGCCAACATTTTAAATTTAAAAGTGGAGAGTTACACAGATCCACATGGCTTCCAACAACAACTCTTCTTGTTTAGATAAGATGAGTTAATAGTACTTCAACATTCTACTTACATGTAATCAAGGAAGGAAAATGAATTTGTTGGAAGGCATGTTAATTAATGAATCGATTAAAAACCCGAAATATAGAACCCTTAACGAACAGCTATGTAGGTCACCACTTTTGAATTTATAATGTTGGCAACCCGAGTAATTTATGCAGTCCCCACTCTTCAATTTATATAGTTGACACCCTTGTACATTAATTTACCTCTCCATCTAGTTCACCTATATAAACTATTTATACAAACCAGGTTTAGATTTCAATGTGTTAGTCAGTTGCAACTATAAAATGAAAGTTCGCTCTGAACTTTTAGTTCAGAGTTCAGAGAAGTAAAATCTGTACGTACTTTTCATAAACTTTGGCAACTCAGTAACGAGAGTGTAAGCTCCCCAAAATTCACTCAAACACGCCAAAGCAGTAGCCCAAACAGGGACGGAAGTGGCTAAGGAACTCCAGGGTACTTCCAATTTTCTATTTGTTCCAGTACCACTAAGAGATTCTGTGATATACTTCAATTCCTTAGGAGTAATATTTGAATCAACATCTGGTGATTCTGCTACTATCCACATCCATAGCAATGACCATGATAAACCGAATACTCCTGAAAAATATAATTCAAATCAAATATGCTTTATTGTGCAAAGAAAATAATTATTATTGACAAAGCGTATCTCTATGTTTAAACTTACTGAAGAAAAATATAATGTTTTAGTTATCTCATCATCAAGTAGCAGGAAGTCATCCAGAATCATGCAATGCGGTGGATGTGAATGGTATGGTTCATGGAATATATTTTATTAACAAATTAACCTCACTCACGATCTAGATGTTTCCATCTCCAGATACTCTCCAGAACTATTTGATGTTATTTGTGAAATTATTTGAACAAGAAGAGGCGATGAGAATAATGTTTTAAAATTTACTCAACATTCTTTCTATTCAATGAGAGTCTGAGAATTGATTGCTTTGAATTATAGCTATTAATGAAACGAGATTATTATGCGATTATAGTAATCGAGGATGTTGCCAGTTGACGAGGTGCCCTGCGCCGAGTCGCCTGCGCAACTTCATTTAAATTGCATAATAATCAAGTTTAATATATATTTACCATCTAGATCAGTACAAAGGTTTATAGCAGACCGTAATTCCAAGATTTAATAATTTTTGATTTGACTTCCTGTTGTTCATAAAACAGAACGCACGCTTCTCGGCTGACCAGCGAATCAGAGGATATTGGTGACATCCTTGAGTAATCAAGCTTGTGCCACTTGCCTGCGTATGGGTGCCTAAAATAGGCCATATAGTATCCGGAATATGTCGTGCCACTATGGTTAAAGAGAGTCTATAAGTGGTATTGACACGGACACCCAATGTGTTCTGCATAATTTGCCACGTCCAAGCCTTCCAACAGAAAATTGATGGTCACGTTTAGTTTCTCCGTCGGCGTCGGGAAGAATCGCTTCAAATGAATAACTAATAGTTTTGACTTAATGCACTTCCTCCTTTCCTTACATTTCGAACATGTGGGTTTCTCGTCACCGTTCAAAGTTTACTTGAAAGAGTCTAGACACTGAAAATTCGAGCTGGTCTGTTCTCTGTGGAATCGGCAGTGAGAGATCCCAGAAAGGGTCAACGGTGGCAGAGCAATTCCCACAAAAGGTACATTTTAATGTTGATTTCAATTGGCCAACAAAGATGTCTACAATTTTTGAGTTGTTCATTCTTGGAGATCTCGACCATGACTCTTTGGCTTTCTCATAATCTCTTAGTTTTTTATCGAATTCAGTCAATATTGGATTGGGGTCTACTCTAATCCTGTTGATATCTTCATGAAGGCCTTTGAGGTGTATAACAACAGGAATGGTTCCCAATACAGAAACGGTATTACCCCTCTGAATCGCAATACTAACTCTTTGGAACAAAATCGAAGTTGCTCTTTTATCACTGGTCTGTCTATGTCTTTAATGAACTCCAAAGCATTGGGACCAACCACTCCAAATGTTTCAACGGCAATAGGATAAAGAATATAAATAAATAAATGCGTAAAGCTGAATACACTTGTTTGAATAAATGAAGCGAAGTTTTGTATAAAAGTGTATAAATTCTCTTTATTGCAAAGCGCTTTCGACTTTCGTCATCTTCAGTGCTTCATGTCAGGCAACAGGAAGTTTCGAAATATGTAAAAAACATTGTTTAAAATTACAATATCATGTTATACTGAATAAGAACTAACGAAAAGCATGTTAGAAGTCAGATCATGTGGCTTTTGTAAAAGCGATGTCTTGTCTTGTCTTGTCCTTCCTCATCGCTTTTCCGCCCTTAACGGCCGTCGCGTGAGGAAAAGTACTAACTACTTTCCGCATTTGTTAGGTAAATAACAATTTCCTACGAGCGTGCGGAAAAGTAACTTTTCCACACGATTTTTCGTTTTAAAAGTGAGGATATTTAGGACTAGATAAATAATCTATGTAACTATTCTGTCTTATGTGTCATTTTGTAGCATTTTTATAAAATCTTGTTTATTAAAAACCTTTTTTTTTTCATAAATAATATGGACAAAAACACTCGTAAGAAACTCCGCGTCGTTCGTGCAACTGCCGTCGCGTGCGAAAAAGTACTACTTTTCACACTTGTTAGGTAAATAACTGTCTCGTATCATTGACAATGATGATGTGGGAATAAAATGAACAACTTTGATTACGTCACGTTATTATATTGTAACTAATGTATTATGTTTTTTAGGATATTACGATTTTAATAATTTGTAATGAAGTGAAGGAAACTCAATATTCAATGATACGATAAATTTTGTGTTTTAAATTTCAAATTTGACACATTTGATATCATTTTTGTCATCGTCTAGGATCCTCACCGTAACTATAGAAAATTATTTCCCATCCAAGAAAGGTACTCAGTAAAGAGGACACTGGCAATGATATTACGATTCCAACATAAGCTCCAGAGAATGCCACCAAAGTCAGGCGGCTCCTTTCTAACGGTGGGGCCCATTTTGACAACATTTCATGAAGACATGGATATGTTACGCCCTGAAAAATGTACCATTCTGTTAGTAGCTTCTATTGATTCAAAAATAGAGAGAGCAGAGAGAGCTGTCTATTGCTAGTCTTTGCACTTTCTCCAAGATCTTCTTTGTTGTGGCGAGCTCGGATCTGCCGTGCCACACTACTGCCCCGTAGGTGATCATAGGTCTCACTATCATGGTGACTCAACATGAAATATTTCTATGAATTGTTGGGTTTTTGCGGCGATTTCTATTTTCTGTCACCCCCGCGCCACGAATTACCCTCACCCCATGGAACAAAGCTCTATACGCGCCTGGTCTTCACTGAGCTGTATAGGGCATAGGTGCTTTTTATGAAGATATTATGTCGATGCTCAGAACACGAGAAAATGTTATAGATATCTGTGCTCCTCCATAAAAAAATCAATACTAACCTCAAAAACGCCTTCTAGAATCCTTATAGCTATGAATAAATATACGTTTTTCTTCGCCACCCACGGGGTGATGAAAGTAAGGAAGGCGGCAACTCCCATTCCGAGTCCAAGAATCAATTTGCCTCCAAATTTTGTGGCTGCGTATCCCGCAACAATTTGCGTTGTAATATATCCATAGAAAAAAGAACTCAAAATGTATCCTTGAGTTTTGGAGTCCCAGTCAAATTTTTTCATCTAAAATAAAAAAAAAATGTGTTGTAAATTTCAGTCCACTGGTCCCTTTCGATTCTCGTCTGGTCTAGAATGATCTGACCAATCAATGGCCTGAACTATACGTATTGAGTTTGATTTATAGTTACATTTCGTATCCCTCGTCCAAATATATATTACACCATATCATTCTTTATCGAACATTTTCCAAAAATCTGAATTATGAATCGTTAAAAAATAAGAGCATTGGTTATATCTCGGTTTCCCAACATTGAATGATTTGACACTGACAGTCAATTATTAGATTCTTACATTAGTATTTGAGATAATTTGTAATTATTATTGAATTAGTATTCCATATCACAAAACCTAAAAAACTTTATATATAAGTACTCACTAATACAGTTGAACCATTCTCCAATGTTAAATTTTTTGTTTCTGTCATGTCTACCAGAGCAACGCTCAAATTGATTCTAAGGGCCCAGGAAGTGAAGAGCCCAAAGAAAGCCATTATCGATACAACATATCTTCTTTTCCTCCAGAACATCATTACTGATTCGTGATTACTGAAATTATACAGTTTCAAACGTTAGGGTTGGCTCAGAGCATTAGGGCTGTCTAAATGATAATAACTAATTAATAGTAATAAAGAAATACTTATTATATAATTATGAAAAATGAGAAATAAAAATTCCTGTTTTTTACCACTTTATATTTGTAACACTTTCGTCCTATATGGACATTTTTCAAACTATATTTCAAATTGACTATGCCAATATACTTGCCTTCAGTACCTACCAGGTTTTTCACATTACCAACTAATGACAATTTAACCCATAACAAAAATAAAAATGTTTTATCGAAATACTTAAATCGTTATACATGGATATTTGTTTACGATCAACAATGTGGACGGCTGCATTAAAAACAGGTGAATATACCAAGTCTACCTGTTCATTTGTATTACTCCTATTGTATAGGATTATGGCAATAAGCGTCGTCCTGGTAGTGCAGGACATCTTGTTTCTCTATTTGTATTACATTCGCAATGTTTGTGTTTATGAATTTCTACGGATTCTAAATAACTGAGTTTACAACCTTCCAACCTGGCATAGCGCAAAATTTCCGTATCGTTTTGAATCGGGAATTTCTGCTTGCATTCCAAGGAATGGATTGAAAATGTAGAATAGCTTTTTCCTAGTCTGAAAAACCTTTCATGGTTTCATGTTCGGCATATCTTTCAGAAATTGGTTTTCCACATTGTCCCATATGAACACTGTTATATTCTGGTCACTGTCTATATTTGACATTGAAAAGAAAATTTGAAAACCTGGCAGTTGGCCTGAATGCTACTTCTCCTTTACTCCATTGTTTTTCTGAAAAATTTCGCAATAAGCTCTGTTCTTTTTCGGTAATACGTTGACGTTACAAATTTCTCAGGTTCTGATTAACTTGGGGATAGGTATATTAATTTGTAAGCGAATTTAGGGAATTGTTTTCTCAACTGGGTTGCGCTAAAACCATTATTTTGTTCTATCTCTATGATTGTTTTCAGTTCTCTATCTAAATTATTAGCAGACAAAGGTAACGTGAACCCTCTGTGTAACATTGAATTGTAAGCTGCTAATTTTAGACTATCGGGGTGAAAATAATCACTTGAGATTTGTATAACTCGGTTTTCTGAACACATTAAACTCAAAATCATAATCATGAGTGATGGTCAGATCTAAGAAATTAATCCGTTTTTCTTTATCTGTCTCGAGTGTGGACTGCTTGTTTCTATTGATGTTATTATAAATGTCAAAAACTGGTTTATTAGTTATAGTGTAGCACCTCGGAGGCGAGAATATCGTCAACATATCTATACCAAAAATGAATATGTTTTTTACCCAGGTCAGAATTTACTATGGTGGTCTCCAATTTGTTCATAGTTTTCGTTCTGCATGCTCAATTTTCAACCTAAAATTTGAAATATTTCGAAAACAGACTTGGGTATATAGGACATACAAGAAATACGTTTAGAATTTAGATTAAAAAAATTTGGGTTTCACTTTCGGTAGATACAACCAGAAGTGTCACATTCTTGAAAATATTTTATCCGGATATCCCCCGCAACAATATTAGATTCACTTATAGCTTTCCACATATTGATCAATGCAGTTACCAAAAGGGATACCCGGTAAATTCCGCTAGAACTCACTTGCGTCCCGCAGGCAGAAAGCTGACCGTTTGCGTCCCGGGTTGTAGCCCGTTTGAGTCCCGCGGTCAGAAAGTTGACACTTTAGACAGGTAAGGCCGAGGTGCCACCGTCAATCCGTTTATCTAACGAGGTATAAATATGAACAATTAGACATTCAAATAAAACACTTGTTTTCAATATAAAAGTTATATATTTTATCAAATTTCTACGCTCCTTTTCCAAAACTTCCCTTCTTTTTACTGAATGCAAATTTATTATTCAAATTGACCTTTGTCAGGTATACCAACGGCGGGACCCAAGTGGGCTATGAAATTTTAACTCGGGGACGCAAACGGGCAAATATAAAAACACTCAACAAATTTTCAATAGAATATTTATAACCTAACCTTGTGTGTTCTCGAGATGATTCCATTCCAACAATCTTCGAGCGGCTTGTTTCGTTCCAACAAACCATTTGAGAAACTCACCGACTTCTCATTCCATAACTTCAAACACCAGTCACCATTGCCAATGCAGAGCTCACTAGGATGCCGATAATGTTTCACTACTTTCACCTGCTTTACATGTGCGGTAATTAGGTTCAGTTTTATTTCAATATTCCAGCGATAAACCACGAAAAAGTGATTAAGATGACGACCAATGCTTACAGGGTGACAAATATACAGCAGACTTAACAAATCAAAAATTAAGTGTCTTCTGGCCTAATTTGGCATGCCTGCATACCGTTAATTTATAGTATATGCCTGCATACTGTTAATTTATAGTATAGTATATGTGAAATACACAGAACCATGGTTACAATTATTATTATTTTCAAACGAAAGTGATTATTTATCATTTATCATATCATCAGATACAGAGATGAAGTTTAGTTAGAGTGATAAAGTCCATGGATCCTTTTACCTTTCACTCCTGAAGAAATTTACACCACTCTAGATTTCTTTCCATCAGTTTGGCATCATTTCATAACTGCTGTTCACTCATAATTTCTATATAAACAGCATATGACCACTGACCTATAATAGGTCATTGCATATGACGACCTACAAAAGTTTAGACTGACTACAAATATTTTGAGGTTGGATTCGTCCATAATTGTGAAGCACAAAAATTTAAACATTCCGTTATTTCAGATATCTGAATATAAAGCGCAGATTTCTTTCGGAAAATCGTCTGCAGGTGGTCTTTCCCAGCCAGATGAAGGATGTTCTGCTGTATAATTACAATAAGGATTTGCAACTGAGTCTTCTTGGAAGAACGTTGCACAAATATCTGTCAGATGTAATTCAATGTCCGTCGATGTATTAGCCAGGGAAGTAGATGTTTGCCTCATATTTTCCACATAGTGGAAATATTTGGAGAGAAGGATACTTCGACATTGTCGATTCTACTATTTTATTTATATCAATAGACTGTTAATTGGAAGTATCATTGTGATACTGGAAAGGTAATTTTGTACCGAATCGTAATTTTCAAAAAAAATTGTATTTTCTATTTGAACTAAAAAAATTGGATGCGCTTGCGGTCAACCCGGAAGTGTTATATTTGGTCTGATACTTGCTAAATTGTACATTCATGATATTAAATAGATGTACCAAATTTGAAACATATATATAAAATAACAACGAAGATACAGGAAGGTACATTGGTTCCAGGCCACCCTGTAGAAACTATATTCTTGCAAATATCTTTTCAGCTTTGACTTGAACAAATTTTCATTTTGTATTTCTTTCAGACTGATGGGAAGATGGTTGAAAAATCTAACTTTCGTGTATGACGGGCCATTTTTTTATAAAGTTATACGTTGTGCGGGAGAATTTTGAAAAGATCTCCATTTCTGGTTGAATAATTGGGAAACTGAGAAACTGTGTCATATATGTTTGTGATTCAGACACATCATAATTCATTTCAGAATGTATATAAGTACAAGGAAAAGTTAAAAATGTTATATTTCCTTAAAATCTCTTTACAAGAATCTCTGATTTTCAAGTTAAAAATCAGCCTGACAACTCTTTTTTGCAAAATAAATATCCTGTTGCAATTGCTGGAACAGCCCCAAATGTTTATATTACAAGATATATGAGGATACATTATAGCAAAATAAATATTTGATAGCTGAGTAGTGTGGAAAAGACTTTTCAGCTCAAGAATAGCGTAATAGCCACTATTTAATTTTTTGCAAACAGCATTTATATTTGTTTTCCAACTCATCATATCACTGTCTACAAAAATACCAAAAGGAATTCACTACTTTCAGAGGGACCTATTTTATCATGCTTGATTTTCACTTGGACATTATTTTCCATTCTACTAGATCTACAATGAAATTGTACCATACAAAATATTTTAAACATGTCAGAATGTATAATGATTCGTCAATAACTTTTTCAAAACAACATTTAATTTATTCCCGGATGGTTGAGACAACCTAGCCTGTATTAATTCTCTTCAGTTGAAATTTCTCATCCTTTTTCCAAAATTTCAACATTTCACAATAAAAAAACACCTTATTCACAATTTTTGCTTTATTAGAAATAATGTTTATATAAAAAAATACCTACATGGGTACATAATAATACTATATTACATCTTAGGCACAAAATAACGTAATTTCAGTAAACAAAAAAGGTTTTTTCAATAAAGTAAAAGAAAAAGGCAATTATATATCCTCTAAATATAAAAAAATTAGATTCATTTCAATCAAAATGGGTGAGCACTAATGGTGTGTGCTCTAAGATCCTTTGGCAAATCAAATCCCATGTTACAAATAGAGCAAGAAAACATAGATTTGGGTGCGGGACTGGGTATAACAACCCGTTGCTTCTCGTGAACTTTGAGATGAATAGTCAGCGAGTTTTGCTTGTCGAATATTCTGTCGCACTGAGTACATTTGAACTCTGTCTGAACATACTCCTTATGAAATTGTCGAACATGTGCTCCTAAGGTATCGGACCTGCTGAATCCCGCATTGCAATATTTGCAAGGGAAATTTTTGGCGAACTTGGGACTTCCTGAAATATTTGGTTTTGGTTGAGCTGCTGCTACCTGAGCCCGTTCTTGCTGCTGCAGAAGCATATTATCTTCGTGTTGTTTCTGCCTCTGGAGAAAATCGTGCAAGCGCTTATGGGTCTCATACTCATCTTGAGTACTGAAATCTTTATTGCAAATATTACAACGAGGAATAAGCATGATGGCACTAACGCTTCTATGCTTTTCAAGAATGTGAACCTGCAGTGCCGTGTCATTAGGTAAATCTGCTAAGCATGTAGCACATCGAAACTTTGGTTCTTCTATGGGTTCTTGTTTTATCTGCGCACTGTTTGCCAACTTGGTGATGACTTTGTTTTGTCTCATGAGCTTTGTGTTGAATTCATTCTGACCACGTTTATGCCAGCCAATATGAGTCGTCAAGGCTGCGGCTGTCTGAAAACTCTTTGCACAAATGGTGCATGCGAATTGTTCCACCTTAGCTTTCAGTCTGCCAATTTTGGGTTTGTTACCCTCTTCGTGTTCTTCGTGCATGTGCTTCGTTAAAGAAACAATGGATTCGAATGAGATTTTACAATATTTGCAGAAGACAAGTGCTTGTTTTTGGGTAGAGGGCTTTGCTTCTGCAATGTGCTTCTCTTTGTGTTTTTTCAGGGCAATTTTTGATGTGAAAGTCATCACGCAAACATCACATGTGAAAACAAATGGTGCTGCTGCCTCAGTTTCGTTAGCAAATTCGTTGCCATCGTGGAATTCCTCCTTATGTAAATCCACTTCCTCGGCCGAATCAAACACCTGCTGGCATATATTACAGTTTGGTTTCCGGGTAATTTTCTTAACAGCAGGGCTGGTATTTATGCCGTGGCACTTCATGTGATTTTTCAGATTGTACTTGGATGAGAATACTTTGAAGCATCTTTTACATGTATGATATGATTCTTCCTCGGCTGATGAGTTGTTTTTCTTTCCAGATTTACTTATGCCGCCGTCCTTGTCATGAATGAGTTTATGCCTGTGCATTGCTGCCCCTGTTGTACATACTTTATCACAATAATCGCATTGTTTCGGGAAAGCATTGGACGAAGGCGTTTTCCTTTCAGGGTGGATTCTCTTGTTATGGTCCCATAAGCCTGAATATGTGGCAAATTCCTTATCGCAGAGGTCGCATTTTCTCGTTTTTCTATCAGTACTCGCGGGCAATTCGGCTGAATCTGATGATGAGTTTTCATGAGACAGTCTATGATCTTCGAATTCTTCTTGGGTGGAGAACAATACATCACATATTTCGCAGGACAGTGCCTGTTCCTCATCAGATCCTGGACTGATAACAGTGCTTTTATACGACTGTGTTTTGGAGTCTCTGTATACTTTTAGATTCAAGTGTACGCTTCTGTGCTGCTCCAGTTCAGATTGGAATTGAAATGATTTACCACATTCTCCACAAACGTTCGATTCGTGTTTTTCAACCAGATGTTTTTGCCACTCAGTACTGTTGTACATGCCCCCACAATCTGGGCAAGAATATAATGCTTCCTCTTCTTCATCTCTAGACATTTCTGATTTTTCGGACGAATGTACTTTATAATGGCGCATCATATTTTTATAGGAGGAATATTCTTTGAAGCAAACAGGGCACTTCCTATTATTAGATTTAGGGGATAATATAACTGGATTGATAACCCTGGCAGGACTTTCTTCTACATCGTTTTCAATTATAGGAGCCCTAACGGAAGCTCTCCTCTCCCTTTTTCCAGTTAGAATAACGCTATCTTCCACTTCTTCTTTAGCAGCAACTAATGGTGCAGCAACTGACGGTGTATGCATCAGTGGTTTTCTCATTTTGTAATTATCATCTTGCAGTAAGATGAATCCCTCAGAGTTGTCATGAACGTTACTTGCATGTTTTTGGAAATCATCAAGTGTTTTTGTAGTAATGAAGCATATATCGCAATAATAGTCCACCATACAGCTTACATAAACGTGATCTTTATAGTCTTCAACGTTTTCGAAAACTCTACGACACTGGCAATGGAAAGGCAATGCGAGAGATGAATGTTCCTCATCAACATGTTTGCAAAAATCCTCGTGAAAGCTGAACATGAACTTGCAAATTGTGCACTTGAAATTTTGGTAAAGCCTTGTTTTTACTTCGCTTCGTTTACGCAAGTTGCTCAGTTTTGTTATCGTATCCAATGACTGACAGGGACATCTAACAATATGCCTAGTGAATGTGGACCGGTCAGTGAAAGTTATCATGCAATTATAGCAAGTGAATACTGGAAACCATATCCTCAATGCTCTTAAATGGGACAAAAGGCCCTTCAGGTTCTGATGTGGTACATTGTGACAAGCGCATACCAATGTTTGATGCATATTGACCATTGCTTTACATTTTTCAATGTAACTCAACTCTATTTTGGAAAGAGCTTCACATGAAATGGGAGTGGAATTTGTTTGGAGCAATTTCAGTCCAGCTGCAAATTGAATTTTTTGATGATCAGGGCTCTCAGCAGTTTGTGATCCCAATGCCACCTCTGTGCTCGAGGTATCCTGTTGATCTATAAATCCTGAAAAATTTTCAAAAATAAATTTCCAGTCTTTTTCAAATTGGAGAATAGATTTTTTTAAAATATATGAAAAACTTATAATCTGAAATTGATCTCACAAAAGCAAACCTGAGAAGCATTTCGCAAACACAAACCATAACCATGCAAATATACATTGTGTATATAAGGAATAAATTGGTTATCTAGTTGAGTTCAAGCTTTTCGGCGGTGAATCTTCAGTAACAGTGACCCTCTCGATGAAAAAAAAAAATGAAAAAATTTCGAGTATTGTAGTAGATTAGATTCAATTTTTTTATTAATCGTGTTACCAACCTTGAATAAATGAAAGTCCCATGATCTGTTAACCTCTTTAAGGGTGATTTTTTTCTGAAAACAATAGTTTTTTCTGCTAAAAAGTACTGAAAACAATAAGGGTGTGTGTGGTGTTTTGGTTGAAAGAAAAATACATTTTGTGTTTTCAATGACAGAAATTCGATTTGTCAAAAATTGAAGTTTCACACCAAAATAAACCTGTATCTTCGAAAATTGTCATGACCACGGAAATACATAAGATAATGAATTTATTCCTTACTTTATTGTACACACTGTATATCGTTTTTATTATTCTTGATATAGTTCCAAAAATATTGTGTCTTCAAGATATTCATTTATCTGCTAACGAGTTATTTGTTAAAAAAATAATGCGTGTAAAAAAGGAAACACATTTTCAATCAATATAATATTATATGTTACACTAATAATCAGATTTTATGGACAGCCTGTTCTAGGATTATAACTCAGTTATTATTCTACGAATTCAGTTAAATGAGCAAAATAGTATCATTTTTCATGGCCATCTTGAAACTCAAGACAAAAAAATATGAGTCACATTATCAAAATACTTCATGAAATGATATCTTTTTTAAATAAATTTTCTGGAAAACAAAGTACCTATACAAAATAAAATGTTGACGAATTGAAAAATCATATTAGAACTTGATAGTCGAACTGTATCAAAAATGTTTAGAGAAAGGCGCACATATGTATTTATTCAGAAGGAAGTGTAGTTATTTGCAATTTTACTTAATACATCTTAACGAAGTCCGAATTATTATTGTAATCTTCAAAAAGAAAAAAGTTTCCTAGAAAAAAACTTTCTGATTTTTAACTTTAGAAGAAGAAAAAAATAACAAGAACTTTTTTGTTGAGTATGTGATGATGAATGGAAATACATGATAAAATATAAGGAGTTCTACTTCAAAAAATATCATTTCATGAAATATCTTGTGAACGTGACTGTCAATTTGTTTTTCTTTGCCATTATGCCAATTCAACTGAATTCATAGCATCTACGTTATATTATTTCAGAAACTCCTGCTTATACATTTGAATTCGAAAGGCCCTCAATTATAATGACATACTTCACAAATGGAAATTATTATTCCTCGTGGAATATTATCTTCTAATACACTCTGTTAATAATACCAATGTTATCAGCTGAGTCACAAAGTGTCTCTGTTAAGGAGAACTTAGAATGTGATGAAACATACCATTTACTGATTTTGCAGGAGCAACTTCGCTTTGATAGAGTCCATGCATCTTCTTTTCATGTTTCTTTTTATTCCCTACACTACTGAATAATTTGTTACAAACGCCACACTGTTTATGCGTTTCGGTGCCTAAATAAATGAAAAAAAAAATAAAAAATAAAAACAAACATGCAAATTTAAACTTGAAACAAACAAAAACATGCAAAAAACAAATAGACAAAATCTAGAAAAAATATAATCATAGAGGTATTTAATAATGAAAGGATTCATGGAGATTGTGGATTTCTTTCTTGATCATTCCTCATAGACTATTAGTTTGAACTTTGCTGAAATTTGAATTGTACTTTGTGTTAGGATGAAACAAAATATATTTTTTTTTATCAATTGTTTATAAATGAATGTCTCCATGCTTCATCATCAAAAGTTGAAATAACTAAAATGGATTAATATACTGAGAAATTGATACAGAAAACTGTAATTGGCTGGCATGTGAAGCACATTTCAATAAAACCCTCATGACTTATTCAATAGAAAGCTGAAAAGTTAAAATTTACGGTAATTTGTGGTATTAGAAAACGTTAAAATTCAGGATTCAGTCAAGCAGAGAAATAAGAATAAAAACCAGTTATCATAATTAAAAAGTAAGTGAAAATCAAGCTAAATTAATAAAAACTGACCTACTTCAGAAGAATGAAAAATTCTTTTCCTATTTTTCAGAAATGTATTTCAATTTTGATATTTATTACTGTATAATAGGCACAAACATTAAACAAAGAGCAAAGCACAGCAGAACATCAGCATACATATAATGTCCGGTCTCTGACCAGTTAGAAATCGACAGCAACCAACCAAAAGTGTTTGATTGTCATTTAGCTCTCCCTTTTTATGTGCCAGAGTCCACGTGGACTACCAGTAGAGATGAGACGAGGAGCGGTTAGAAAATAACGTGTTATTCATGCCTATGTAAATTATCAGCGGCAATTTGAATATTGATATAACCTCGTACGATCGCTCGGTTCTGTGTTGTCTCACTTGAGTTCATATAGACTATAACTTGTTTGTTTCACAATATTTACTAAGAAAAGTCTACAATCTACACAAAATCATTAACTATTAAGCAACTTATAAGTAGACTTTCAATCAACTGAAAAACTGCTTACCAGTGACACCATTCTGCAGTTGTTCAGGGTCAAGAGGATGTGGGGTGAGTGCTGGTGGTAACTCATTGTACTCCTCTTCCATCGGTTCTTCAATGGGATCCACCGGTTCATTTTTAACTTGTATCATTTCAATCCGGTTTTCCGGAACTTCGGGTTCTTCTGGTGTGTCATCTGCATCTCCCATAGGTTCTTCTTTTATTTGGAAACTCTGGAAATATGTATAAACGATAGGAAAAATGCGGAAATGACTATTTCCAAATCTTGAGTTTTCTTTTCTTAAGTCTATTAGAGTACAATAGCAATAACTGATGGATCCTCGGGCCTGGCAGAAAAGGTAAAAGCTTCAGTTACTATTTTCATTACTCAAACTATGAAAAAGAACACCAGAATGATCCAATTCATCTCAATAATCCGGAAAATAACAAAATCATATTTCTATGTATTCTCCAATAATTCGCATGTATCTTCCTTTATGCAGTTGGAATTTACAATGGGCATTTCCGGGATTTTAAAATATGCACTTTTTTTCACGTGACGGAATGGAGGGCAGTTCATAAAATAGTCCTAACCATTTGTTCACCCTAAATTTTGAAAACCCGATTTATTAATCATTGTTGAAATAGTTATTTACCTAACAAGTGCGGAGAGTAGTACTTTTTCGCACGCGACGGCAGTTACACGAACGACGCGGATACCTTGTTACTAACTCCATACGCCACCTTAGGAGCAGCACTGTTGAAAATTGACGCAATAGTTAATCGTGAGGGAGTATTCCCTACCGGCAAGGAAAATCAATAATTCAGATTTTTACCCCTTTAAAAAAAACGCGCAGCGGCTGGGAATCGAACGTGGGACCTTACGGTCACCAGGCGGGCAATCAACCACTGCGTCAATCCCCGCTCTATTTTCAGAATAATGCAAAAAGCTGGATTATTTTGAAAAATGTAAAAAAATATTTTTTGAGTTATTAAATTATTTATATAATTATATATTATTATTTCACATCAAAATGTGTTCTATTCATTTTCATCGCGGTACAAAAGCATTTCAGTTCTTGAACATTAATAGAGCAAATGTAAATTGTTAAAATACTAAGTATCTAAAAAAAATTCACCGGAATCAAGAATTAATTAACATTATTTAACAAATAATAAAATATTGAGTAAGTTTTTAAATCATTATGAAAGACATAATATCCTTCCAAATAGCTTTCCTGGACTGAACTCACAGCTGAAACTATCCTATATATTGTGATAAGAAATACTTACGGTATCGGCAATACCATTCATAGGTACAGCCTGAAAACTGCTCATCAGCCATTCTTGCAGCTTGGTTTGGTTTAGGGAACATTGTTCTTTATAAGTATGAAAACCAATAACTTTGGTTACGCATTGTGTGCAGACCACGGTCGAAAGCTTGTCTCCATTACTTATCTGAAACAAAATGGGCTATTAAAAAAGACTTCAAAGTTATCATTATAGCAGACATATTTTCATTCACAAAATAAATACGGCTTTGAGATAGAAATTATCGATGGGTCTTTGGACAAACTGAGGAAAGAATGAAATATTTCCACATAAGTCACTCATTTTCAACATTAGAAAGAAAGGTGATATGAGCTTTGTTGAGAATGTTATTACAAATTGAAATACATGATAAAATATAGGGTGTTCCATTTAAAAAAATGTAATTTTATGAAATATTTCGAAAAAGCTATTGTCAATTTTTTTTTTGTTTTCCGGCATCGAGAAGGACATTAAAAATGCTACTAGTTTGCCCATTTAACCGAATTCGTAGCATCAATAATAACGGAGTTGGCAATGGTGCTTTGAAAAAAAAATAGTAGTAATAATTTTAAAAAAATACACAGCAGATGCATTTTAATGGAAAATCGTTAAGTTGTATTTTCCCCAATACTTTTGGACTAAAATTAATAATTTGAACATAGCCCTCTAGATTAAAAAATTAAATTTCAAAATAAAAAAAGTTCAAAATTAAAAAAAATGTTGGTTACAAAAAGTAACAAGTGATACATGGTTGTATTCAGAATGTCATATGAAAACAAAAAAGGTGAAAATATACCGGATGTCTCATTTAAAAATCGAAAGTTTATATGACTTCCGGTGAGATCGGACGTTGCATGAAGCTGTGTCACTTGTCAAAAAATGCAGTTTAATGTATTATACAAATCCTCGAAATCTCATTTCGATATTTTTATTTTTTAACAAAAAAGTTATAGGGGCGTGGACATTTCCTTGGTTATGACAATATAAATGGACTGCAAAGGGTTAAGAATTTAAAAAAACTTCTATAGGTAATCTGACAGTTCTTGACAGCTGTGACAACTATTTAAAGCAGAACATCAGCCAATTACTTTTTGTCGATATTTGTTGATTCTCCATATAAATGTATGTGGTGTGGGCAAAGTAGTTCGTGAACCTGCGGTCGCGTGCGGAAAAGTACTACTTTCCGCACTTGTTAGGTAAATAACAATATTGAAAACCTTGTTTTTTATAAATACGATGGACAAAAACACTCGTAGTAAAAATAGTTTACCTAACTCTTACGGAAAATGTCTTATCCGCAATTAACGGCTTGCCCGAACTCTGCGTCGTTCGTGCAACTACCGTCACGTGCGGAAAAGTGCTACTTTCCGTAATTGTTAGGTAAATAGTTATTTACCTAACAAGTGCGGAAAGTAGTACTTTTCCGCACGCGACGGCAGTTGCACGAACGACGCGGAGCGGAGTTCGGGCAAGCCGTTAAGGGCGGAAAAGACATTTTCCGTGAGAGTTAGGTACAATATTTTTCCTACGAGTGTTTTTGACCATCTTATTTATGAAAAAACAAGGTTTTTAAAAACAAGTTTCTATAATAATGCTACAAAATGACTAATAAGACAGAATAGTTACATAGATCATTTAGTTAGTCCTAAATATCCTCATTTTCAACAATACAAAAATCGTGCGGAAAAGTAAAAATCGTACGGAAAAGTAAAAATCGTGCGGGAAAGTAACTTTTCCGCATGATTTTAAATCGTACGGAAAAGTACAACTTTCAAAACGAAAAATCGTGCGGAAAAGTTACTTTTCCGCACGCTCGTAGGAAAAAACTATTTCATAGCAGTTGTTGAAAACATACATTATTCATCAGTAGCTTATCAAAACGAAGATTTGAATTTTAAATTCTAGATATTACTTTGTTAATCAGCACGTCGGAAACCTTCAACAAATTTTGTTATCTCTTTCTCTTATTTGCAGATTGATAGTCGTAGAAGCTCACCGGTTATTCCAACTATTCAGTTCACGTGTTCCTATAAAGTAATTGACTTTGCATTTATCTGGATCTCAGGATCAATCACTATAAATCATAAATAGTCAGAAATAAAAACAACCCAAATACCGAAAATACTTACAATTTCTCTTAATGAGTATTCACAGGAGTTGATTTAGCAAGGGTATACACAAAAGGTTTACTTATATTCAATATTCGTATATTCTCAAGTTAACTTTTACCCATTTTTGCAAAATCTCCAGCATCAGAAATTGCGCTGGAATCAAAAATAATAAGTAAGGTGTGAGTCCATATGGGTAGAACTCACAATGACCTTCTGAAATTCAAAGAAATATAAAAAGCGATTGTGATCCACAGGCTTTCTTATGTTTAAAACCGATCGGTCAAGGGAATTCAAAGTGAGCCTTTGTTTTCCTACACAGCAACAACCTTGAGTAGGTTAGTAATTACTCCAATCCCTTTTTTGTGATTTAGCTTCAACGATAGACCACATCGAAAATTTCGTCTCAATTGAAAATATCCCAATCAAAGTTGAATCTGAGTTTCCAAAAAATGTTTAAACACCGACATTCACTTGCCGACGTCGATGAAGAGATTCGGTGTATCCAGGCTCACTCTAAAAAACTTCAAAAACATCGCAGTAATGTCAAAAGTGACAGAAAAAAAAATCACATATACAGGGTGTTCCAAATTAAGTCGGCACCATTGCCAACTCCGTTATTATTGATGCTACGAATTCGGTTAAATGGGCAAACTAGTAGCATTTTTAATGGCCTTCTCGACGCCGAAAACAAAAAAAAATTGACAGTCGCGTTTTCGAAATATTTCATAAAATGATATTTTTTTAAATGGAACACTCTATATTTTATCATGCATTTCGACTCGTAACTACATTCTCAATAACAATAAGCTCCTATGACTTTTTTTCCTAAAGTTGAAAATGAGCGATTTATGTGGAAATATTTATTTTTTTCACTAGTACAAAAAATTTCTTTGTTTTGGCGAATAAAACCTCATGATTGTCCAAACACCCAATTTTGGTATTTATACGAATGACAATATTTTGTTACTAACAGCAAAATAAGACAGTAAAAAGAAAAAATTGCGCTGGGATTTGAACTCGTGAAACCCGTCAATTGACACAACTGAGCTATTTGGTATTAATTTACAAAACGATAATTTCCATCTTAAAACCATTCCACTAGCCGTATTTAGTTTGTGAATCAAAATATTTCTGCCATAATGATAACTTTGAAGGCGTTTTTGCACAGAACAGAAAATGCTGGAGCGTCATATTAATGCGGTTGGAAATAGCTATTTGTGTATTTAGAGAGCGCGGTAATCTTTGGAGAGCGGCAATTACACTTTGTGCTCGAAATACACACAATATTTTTTCGACAAACGCAGATCTCATACAGACAATATACACTCGATACTTTATTGATCATTGATTACCTTATAATAATATTCATTTCTTTTATTATTTACTAGATTAAAATTGAACGTACAATTCTGACAATTTTTAATAAATAAATAAATAAATAAATAAATAAATAGGGGTTTATTTCCAAAGTTATAAATAAAATATTTCACAATATATGACATGCCATCTAACATCAAAATCCATTCTTCTTAACCCAGGGGGGTCAGGGGAGGATGGATAGACGGACGCAGAAGTAGCGATCCTTTCTGCTCTCGGCGAGGAGAGCAGAAGGACGCCCTGCCAGGTCGAGCATATAGAGCCCCCGCGAGAGGACGCCGTTACCCGACCGCGCTGATGGTAACGCAAAGCCGGGCATTTCATGACATTGTGGTACTATTCGGTGAGACACACGCCTCCTGCAAAGCTAATGCGTATGATATATTGCACTCAATGTAGATACTGCTTGCAGTTAGTTTGTGAGGCTGGTTGTTTCGATGATAACCCCGGAAAAGGCTGAGGCAAAAAACCTGGTAACAATTTTTAATAGATATAGCCAAAGTCGGTACCCAAATTACTGGCAATACAATCCATATCTCTAACAGATAAAAAAATTGCTCGACCACGATTTGAACACGGGTTGCCGGCGTGAGGTGAAGGATAAATAAATAAATAAATAGATGTTTATTTTATACAATTAATGACTACATTTCACGTATCGAGGTGAAGGAGCCTTAGCCTCTAGACCAAACAGAACGCGGTGTTTTAAACATTTACTCGATATTTCATAGCGCTTTATCAAATCCGATTTTTATAAATGTTTCCTATTGACAAAACTGACTTATTTTCAACTTTAGGAAAAAAGTCATAGGAGCTTTGTTATTGAGAATGTAGTTACGAGTCGAAATGCATGATAAAATATAGTGTTCCATTTAAAAAAATATCAGGTTATGAAATATTTCGAAAACGCGACTGTCAATTTTTTTTTGTTTTCGGCGTCGAGAAGGCCATTAAACATACTACTAGTTTGCCCATTTAACCGAATTCGTAGCATCAATAATAACGGAGTTGACAATGGTGCCGACTTAATTTGGAACACCCTGTATATCAATAGACATATTTATTTTAAATGTAGAAAGTGTTGTAGGCAGTGTGAGGGTTCACGAACATGCCTTATAGCAACTCCACTTTTGGATGATTTAATTGGATGACAAAAATATATGTTCTTAGACCAAAAACATGTACTTTCCAGTGTATGTTTTCTGATGCAACTACCAAACTTGCTTATATATAAATATCAACTTGGTCTAGACTTGGCCTAGATTGATCTTTTGAAAACCTACTGGATAAAAAAGCCTGACTCTCATCGACATGTATGTACTGCAGAGAGGTGCAGAGAGAATTTTTTCCACTCTGCGGAGACTATCAGAAAAACATGATGAGCCCTTATGCCAACTAATAGAGACATTGATATCCCAACAGAAGATGTAATGAAATGTTTTGCATTGAAAAAAAATACAAGGCATTTGATAACGTGTTATGAGAAATATGTTTCAAACCCAATAACTTGCTTCACCCGAAAATTGTTTTTCTTTCCCTTGAAAAATTGTCTAAACACAATTACCCCTCCTCTTGAAAAAAAATCTGGGTACGTCCAGGGACTATTCCAATCAGTCCAATCCTGTTATTCACTTCGAAGCTTACGAACCGATACGAACCCAGTTCGGAATATTATCCGTTGAATAACCTTGTGAACGATTTCGTTGATAAGATTCGAACCAGTTCAATGGTGTTCCTATGATAGGTACCAAAATAATAGTTGAATAGAATACTCAAAAAAGCGCTATTGATTGTTCTTTCAGTTCTAATCCATTCGGTTAATTTAATATTGAGTCGTTTTTCTACAAGAAAACAGGTAGTTGGGATAATGGTCTATAATTTTCTTACTAGTGAATAACAAGTCCAGATGAAAAAAATTCATTTTGAAGTGTATTGGTGGTTTCATGATATAAATCATACTAATTTTCATGCCTACTGACATACAGAAATATTTATCTTTCTGTGTAGGTCGGATGACAAATGCTACAGTTTTTTTATACCTTGTTGAACAAAGATGGTACTTTTGATAAAACCGAGAAAGTATGTACCTTCGGTTTCTTTCATGTTTATGACGCTAGTGAGTGAAACACTCATCCAGTGATATTTAGGTTGGCGACACCAAAAATTCAAAATAATTTATTTTGCAATTTTTTTATCCACGGTTCACGGATAATATGAATGGACACACGCCCAATGTTTCGGCAAAACGGGGCTCTTTGAAAATGTTCTGTATTATTGCGTCTTTCGAAATGTTGTGTCATACAACACTTTTTGAATAAAAGCGGTCTGGTTGAAATCTGTTTCGATGAGAAATTTTGAAAGAAAGAACTTTTTTTGTAATATACAACCCGTTTTGAATAATAGCGTTCAGGTTAAAATATGTTTTGAAGAGCAAATTTGGAAGAGAAAACTTTGATTATTCAGAGAGATACAAAATGGACGCAGATGCGGAAAAAACAATTAGTTTGGTGGAACAAGGCCTCCGTAATACAATTATACTTAAATAATATGAGCTTTGAGCTTTTTTACCCAGCTAAAAGGCTCATCTTCAATTATTATCGAAGCTTTTCTTGGATACAATTAAAATGAAGACCTGAAAATTGCACCAGAATATCATCGATATTGTTTCAAGTAATCGATGTTAATGAAAATACCAAAAATGGAATTGACGTGACATGTTGAGAAATATGATCTACTCTGATTCTTCGAATAAATTGTAGATATCGGATTCTTCGGTTTCTTTAATAATTGAGAAAAATCCACCAAAGCACTTTTTCATACCAGCCGACCTTCGAGTCTACTAAAATGGTGTAACGATTTTCCTGTACTGATAATAATTTAATAAAATCTAAAACGGTTAAAAATGTAGGTAGTGAAATTTACCGGAATTCCCAGAGGATGGCTTAGTGAAATCATCTCAAATCTTTTGTTCGAAAACAAAACTCTATGAAGATTCATGGAAATTAATGTGTTCAACAAGATAAATACCATAATTAAATCGGATTATTTCCTAGACGATATCAGGTATCACCCCAAAAATTATTAAATTTATCATCATGTAAAATATGACCAAACCCTACATCACATATTTTTGTTATTCATCAACAATTGGGGTTACCTATGTTTGGAAGACATTTGCTATAATACAAAGGGTGAATTTAGTGAATACTTTAGGTAACTCAAATATTTGAATGTTGTGGTAGATGTCTAAAGTACCTACCAAATCACTTACCTACATTTTATTATTCCAGATACATTAACTTATCCAATTTAAGAACAATGAAATGACCAGAATATTAAAGTAAAGCAAACGAAACCAAAACTGAGTTTGGACCTCTTGGATACACTATGATCCTCAGTTAATTATTTACCATCCTTCATAGTGATTTGTCTGTTTCGTTATCTTTTAAACAGACTGCTTTGATATAACCAGTAGACAACACCAAGAACAAAAGGATATAATTGTCATCAACTTACGAGCCAAAAAATGGCATGGTACTTTTTCTAAAAAAAACTTGCGTAGGTATGTTGGTATCTTGAACAAAAAACCTGAATTAATTTTTTCTCTAGCATTTTCGGAGATACGCCGATAACTAGTTTTCCTAGCATACGCCCCTACCGCGAAAATATGCCACAATTAAAAAAAGTGCAAAACGGATGAATGCCATCGTCTAGATTGTGCTGGAGCAAAGAAGGAGGTATTTTTATAAACATTTGGCGGTAGGGACGTGTTCCAGAAAAGCTAGTCATCATTCAAAAATAGGTCCGTACGCCTGACTTGAGATACGCTAATAATTACATCCGGGATTTTTGTTCAGGAGACCAAAACACCTAAGCTCCACAATTTTTTTTATTTGGAAAACCGAAGATTTACTAAAAGAAATAACCATAAGAAGCAATCTCTAGCTGAGACTGACACCCTGTAAAATAAGGCAGCAGTCACAAGAAACAAGTGAAAAGGAACAGAACAACCTTGGATGGTTAGATTCCAAATATATCACAAACTATCAAAAACGTATAAAACACTAGATTGAATTATTAGTGTAGGTTGCTAGTTCCAAATAGATAAGTAATAATTATCACTCGCTGAATGCATTTTATCATCATTCCTATTCCAATAAACACGCAAATCAAACAGCAAGAGACAAGACAAAGATAATTTACATTATAAAATGCGTCATCCGAGCCAAAAACGATTAATGTCAATGAAATAATCAAGAGAACTTGTACAACAAGACGCAGTCGCCCCTATTCGCCTCCTATCTACAAAGAGCAGCCATTTTAACGTTCCACTTCTAACAACTACGCGAGCTTCTACAATCCACAGCTGGCCAGACCAAGTTGGTTGAGACGCACTAAGGTCGATTTTGTTCACGTTCCTTACGCGAATTTGCCCTTAACGCATCAAACAACTGGGATGTGAAATCGTTTCACCTTTGCTGCATTTTCCACGAATTATTTAACAAAGTACAGATAAAACCGAGAAAACAACAGTTAATTTACTCACCTCGATTCCAACAAATTGTAAAATCTTCTGCGGCAACGAGCGATCTTCTACTGTTTCATCGAAAATGGATTTCGAAGTGTCCAACTTCTCTGCGAGACACAATCTACAACAAGACTGGAAATTGCAAAGGCTGGGGTCCGACATCGGGATTGTCTTTCGAAACCAATTTCTAATCACTGTACACTGTTCACGCGAACTGTTTTCGATATTCAACACTATTTTACTGCTTCAAAAGCAACAATTGAACCATGATTTAGTTGGAGACGGCCACCTCGATGCTGCAACGGGCAACGCCATAACACGCTGTCGATTTGTCCGTCCTCCCCACTCAGTCAGGA
Organism: Chrysolina haemoptera; assembly: GCA_958298965.1. Classification (NCBI taxonomy): domain Eukaryota; kingdom Metazoa; phylum Arthropoda; class Insecta; order Coleoptera; family Chrysomelidae; genus Chrysolina; species Chrysolina haemoptera. Next base: position 31,677,807 of record OY282589.1, on the reverse strand, counting down.
TACTCCGATGTTTCAAATGCTGAGCGTTGAAGTTCTGTGTCAGCAAAGGCACAATGAATGTATGGGAAGAAAATATAAAAGCGGAGCTCGTCGAGCCAGTGCACTGCTCTGGGTAAAAGGAATATTGAATGAAGATTTGAAGGAAGCGGGCAGATTCATAAGGGTCGAAAGTCTCGAACTGGTTAATGACATTTTCTACAGATGTGACCTGAAACCAGGTATAGCTCGTTGGCAAGCAATAAGTAGACCATTTTAATCAATCCGAGGGGAGTTTATTGCGTTCAAAATATTTATCCTTGGTGCTATATTTGTTTTATTTCAAGGATAGGTAGATAAGTAGCTAGTTGATGTTGATGAAGTATGATTACATTTCGGAGCCATTTTCTTCACGTATTCTGGTCTATTAAAACGATGGGTCATAATATGATTCACCACATACTTAGAAGAGGAAGGGTATTTTCCTATTTTGACAAATTGATAAGAAAAACGAAGAGAAGATAATTGAAAAAATGATAACCATTATCATTGATTTCGTCTGTAAGTAGGTACCGTAAAATGGGGTGAATAGAAACAAAAGTGAAGCATTTATAAAAAAATCCTAAATTTCGCGAATTCAATTTCTGAGTGATTTACATATTTCACAATGTAAAATCATTGATTTGTCATTAGAAACACTGTGTGGGCGTTATTTCAGTTAAACACACGATCGCAGGTATAATATAACGTTTTAAGTTCATCTATATAATCGTCTTTTTTATAAAAAGGCGATTTTACAAATAAAAATAATGATGTGAATTTTTGGATCTCGAAAAAGGCTTCAACTTTCTGGATCAAATTTATTATTCAGATAAGTATTGCTACTTAATTTCATCTATATAGGCGTCTTTTCTGAAAAAACGTCATTTTACTAATAATACCTAATAATAATAATAATCATCTGTTGTGATAATAATTAACAGTGCTGCTCCTAAGGTGGCGTATGGAGTTAGTAACAAGGCCTATCCAGAACACGTGGCTAATGACCATTGTAGTCGATGACGATACACCAAAGAAAAAAAAAATAATATGAATTTTTAGATCTTGGAAACGGATCTAATGATTTGGATAAAATTTTGTATTTGGATGAAATTATATCCGGTATGATCATCAAAGTTGTGAAACATACATTGTGTTGTTAAAATGTTAAAATTGTGTTTTCCGTTAACCTGCTGTCGTCCCCCTACGAACGGCAGCCCTCAGAAGTCCAAACTTGTGCGAGCTAACGATCAACGAGGTCTTACCTTTTAACGTGCGATTCCTAGCACGACCCGAGAGAATAGATCTCGAAAGGAGGTCGTCCGTAAGTCTCATCCAAACCATAACTTCGCATCACGTTGCTTGGCTTTGATATCGATGACCCACGCGCTTATTGTACCTAACTCTTGCGGAAAATGTCTTTTCCGCCCTTAACGGCTTGCCCGAACTCCGCTCCGCGTCGTTCGTGCAACTGCCGTCGCGTGCGGAAAAGTACTACTTTCCGTACTTGTTAGGTAAATAACTATTCTTCTGTCAGCCGTGACATACATTTTCCAACTTATTCCTTGTTTATAAAGGGAATATCAACTTTGCAACAAAGTCCAAAAAATCGAAAACTGTTTTTTTTCACCCCATTTTACGGTAGGTACAGTTCTTTGAACAACTTATAATTAGGGAGGTGGAGAGCATTTCGGTATATGATTAGCACAAGTTTCACATCGAGGTGAATTGCAGTTTAGATCACTACGAATTGATTTGTTCCAGTCAATTTAGGTCCTATGCCGCTGCGTCCTAAGTCGTTGATACTATACTAAAATTTGATACTGAGGTTTCGTTAGATTCTTGAAGTACTCCTCGCTGTGCCTTCTCATTGTCCTTTAGTTTTCTTTCCCTAAATCTCTAAATTAAACATTACTAGTATTAATGTCTGGCTAAATGCATAATACATGTGAATATTTTAATCGTGTACTGTAAAAAAATTGACCTTTTATTTTACGACGACGAAAAATCACACGGGCGGAGCGCGAAATCAAAACACAGACTTTTCTTCGAAACGCGGTGGCCTACTACTGGTGTGAGCAGTTCAATTAACACAGTGCCAAGGGGCATGGGTTGAGAGAGACAGATCGTTTAGGCGTTGGTCGCATATTTAGTTGCAAAGATATGTGAGTGACTCCCATTACCCGCTGACTCCCATTACCCGTACTTACCCTACAAATCAGCATGTATACGATCACTTTTCTAAAAAAATAAAAAAATAGAAAACAAAGTTTTGTTGCGTAGGTGGCTGTGACTTCAAATGTAGATATTATTTTCAATTCAAAACAAATTTTCCAATTACTCACTTTTTTGATATTGTCGAAAATAAAGGTACCTGGTTTACTCTGGTTCAAAATTTGGAAATTTGTAATTTTAACAACTCAATTGCAAGTTTTCCGTAATGACTGAATTTTTATTATGAATAGAAATTTCTGGCGCACAAGTTTCCCACGTGGTGGAAACTTTTTGAGACTCGCTGTATTTATAAAAATTGCAATTTTCGATTATTTCAGATATATATTTAACTTCTCAAAAGTTCTATATGAACTGCAGTTAAATTGTTTTTTTGTTTTGTTGTTCATATTTCAAATGACTTTTTTTTACTAGGTAACTTCAAAATACAACACTTTTTGCCCATTCAACATGAATTCTTCAATTGCCACCATATTGGTTGTCACGTGACATATGTTAAAATTTATTTCCAGATTTTTTGATATGTAGAAACAATCCCCTATAAAGTGTTTTTTTCTCCCATATGTTGCAAACATTTTGGCCCAACCTGTATAATAATGATGTGTACAGTTTTATCTTGACGACGTTACTAATAGTGCTGATGGATAGTTATTATTTAATAAGCTGATACTAAGAGATTTCTGCTAATTATCAAGTTATATCTACTTGATTGTGAAACTAACCAAGTTGAATTACTTGGCATTATATTACCTAGATAATAGATGAATTCAGACCACATGTTTATGCTAACACCCATTTCGCTTCTTAATCTTATTAAACAATTCTTGTGTCTGAGTATTGTTGTTTTCTTGTTCGTTTTTTACTTTTTTTATATTTTTATGTGTCTTTTTCGACGTAAACCAAACATGACTTACTACAAACATATTGTATAGTAATGACATTTTCCCTCATATTATATGAACCAATCAAATGCCATTAAAATTCTGCATTTTGTCGAAATATTACTTCTGAAAATGCTCTTTGAAATTTTACTCTTTTATTCCCATATACACCTCTACAACGTAGGCTATTTGTGGCAAAAACGAGTCAGAAAACAACTGAGAACAGTTTGACCACACCCAACTTAAGATTAAGTCGGCTGTGGTTTGACCAAATAGACGGAATGATCGGATGATTCGGACGGGAAACAGATGGCTTCAAAGCTGTCGGTAGTGACCTACCCTGTACTGATGACGAGGCAAGCACCTCGAAACTAGTCTGCAAGTGGTGCCCCTGTCCGAATCAAAACAAAACTCTGCTATATGGTTATAGGGAGCAATTGCAATTGTTTCCTTTGCAATGAGGTACATTGCACAAGTATCTGTTGGATATAATTCAATGCCCGTCGTGGTATAAGCCAGGGGAGTGGTTGTTTTCTGACAGACATTTGCCACAATTAGCCTACGTCTTAGGTGTATATGGGAGTAAAAGGGTAAAACATCTGTCGGCGGCGACTAGCGTTATTCTTATAATTTTTTTTTCACAAAAATATACTATATAATACAGAAAATTTGCACAAACCTAGTTTTTTGTCAGCTTGTTGCTTCGATGTAACAAGTAAACAAAATGAGAGTCTACCACCCCAATGACCTTGCGTTCATATACAGTGAGTTTCAAAAGTTTGCACTATTCGGGAAAATACTTGATCAAAATTCCTATGTTTTGTTCTCCCATGTACACTGTTTGTGAATTTGAAATTGCTCGTTATGAAGAACACAATTTTCTGACAAATCGTTAATATTAAATGCAGTTTTCGAAAAAATATTGTTTGCATCTCGAATGCGAAATCTTTTTGCATTTTCGAACTTCCATTCTCGAACGCAAAATTATGCATCATTAGGCATTCTAGATAGAAAAATATCTATTTCGGTTATAGCAAAAGTCAAATGGGCAAGGTATTACAGTACAATATTTGAGGAAACCACAGCCATATAACATATCTCCCAAATTATTTTGGTAATCAGATATCAGATATGAAAGGGCAGTGCGAAAAAATTTAATAGAATTTGTGGACTACCATGCTGCAAAATTTTAGCTAATATAGAAAAAGGTTTCAACAGGAAAACCCCAATAGAAATAGTAGTGAATTTTGTTGAAAAACTCATTTTTTTGATTTATAGACTGTATAAGAATTCGTACAAATGGATGCAGACTCAAGCAGATGCTCAAATTGCATTAATTATTTCCGTAATCCCTGCCACAATCGTGCGATTTTATTTGAGTTCTAGTTTCCAGGAAAGGGAAAATCCTGTATTGTTCAAAGAACTTGGTGAGAGCCGAGGGAAAATAGGTGGGAATTGGTGTTCTTCTAGAATATCTGAAGGGAACACCTTCCGAGGCAGCGAGTTCCAAAGCTATAGATGTGAGGACTGAGCTCGACGGGTCAGTCTCAATGGGACCGCTAAGGGAAGAACGATTGATGATATTTATTATTAAGAGCATCGTCCATGAAAATATCTATAAAACAGAGACAGATCGCCAACCTTTCTGCGATATTTCATAGAAGTGAGCGAGCTTGTGAGCGAAGTATCACAGACAAGACGAATGGCTCTCTTTAAAAGTTTCAATGGGTGTTTGGGGACTCCATTTCATATATGGGAACAGTATTCCAGAACGGATTTGTAACTTATTAATCATAATCAGTTGACGGAAAGTGAAATAATTCTTGGCACGAAAGAGAAAACCAAGTTTTTGAGAGGCACTCTTGGCAATGGACCTTATATGGTTCTCCCTTGAAAGGGTACTGCCGATGGGTAATCCCATTGAAATGGAATATTTCATTGATTGGATACTCCTGTCATAGTTACGCTGGCCACTGTGAGATCGGCCTTTCTAGAGGAAAGACATGCTTGAGTTTTATTCGCATTGAATTCTACCAAGTTGTTGGATCCCCATTCTAGAATTTGTGCTTTGTCCGTATTTGTTTCATTCACGATTCTTCTCCGTTCATTTCTGCATTCACTGGCTGATATCGGAACTTTGGAAGATAAATCGGAAATGATGAGTACTATCATGCGCAAAGCTGTGCACTGTGAATGAGGTACCTCCCACCAAATCATTGATGTGAAGAAGGAACAGTATTGGTGCTAGAATGGATCTCTGCGGAACACCATCGACCACCACCACCGGGGAGGGAAACCATAAGATGGAAGTTTGGATAGGAGTCCTTGGTGCCAAACGCGATCAAACGCTTTGGTTATATCTAGTGGAACGGCCAGAGATTCACCAAATTTTTTGATCGATTGCTGCCAAATATGTGAGATATATATAAGCAAGCAGGTGTTCGGTGTCTTGTACATAGGTATAATTTATTTATTTATTTAAATGGCAAGCCAATTTACAATTACATAGAAAGATACAAAGTAAAAATACATGTGTACACACTAATGTAATCATGGTATGAATACAAAAAAAAAATTACTGAGAAAAACAAAAATAATAATTACAACTTTCTAACAACTTTTCTAAAGGAAGCTAAGGATGAATCAAACAGTTCAAGTTTGTTGCTGTGAGTGTTTGCTGATCTCATTGTTTTACTGAGAGACTCGTTTTGACCATAATTTGTTCTGCAGAAGGGAATCTTGAAGATGTCACTATTTCTATTTCTTCTAACATTTACTGAGAGCGGGATAAGTTCAACAATTTGAGGACAATCGATACTGCCATTGATAATTTTATGGAGGAATATCAGACTGATTTCTAATCTTCTATGTGTTAAAGTGTTCAAGTTCAGAGTTTTTAATATTTGTTTGGAGAGAAAGGGAGTTTTCTTGCAAAAAGCACAGAGCGGCCTATTCTTTCAGCTCTCATCACAAATTGATGTTGGCGAAAAATATTTCGACTCTACTTCATCCAATAGCATAATTATGTTAGATGAGCCAGGTGCCATTTTGAGCAAACCAACAATCTCTGGAACGGACGGGCGTATTCTCCTCACCAAAAACCCTTTGTAAAAGCAAGAATGTACTATAATCCTATAAGTAATCTCCTCGCCAAACATATTTGCTAAATTACCTTCACCCTGAAATATTCTAACAACCAATAAAAATGTATGTATTCAATTTCCACGCACTCAAATGTCTACGTAAGGTTAGTTAGTTCTAGTTAAATCAGACAAAATAATTACTTTTCGCAAAATGTATGTATTAAATTTCGGATTCCTTGTCTTTCTATATTTATTTTTGGTTGTGAGGTCAAAATATAAATTGGTGAGGAAAACTATGAAACATCGACCCAATCCAAAGTTGCGAGTCAATCGAAGAGGTCTACAGACGAAGTGTACCTTTCCTTGACATCATCACAGCAATCCGGTTCAGTTCTGAAACAACTAGTTCATTTAATCTCTATATATGACGACACCGATCATAATAAGAAAAGCCGACAAATCAATAATCGAATAAACAGCGCATGCCTTGGTGTAAAAATACTACAGACTTTTTCATCAGGATGAGCGAACTATTGATCTCAATTCCAAAACGAATATATGTAATGGAAGGTGGCGCGGTGTAGAGCCTTCAGTCAGGAACTCTTAAAAAAAGCTTTGGTAGCTTAGTCTCATTGTGATGAAGTGGTGTTTCATACCATGAAAACATTCAATTCAATTTCAGAAACGCTTGATTTTGTTTTATGAACATTCAGGCGTTTTTTGAAAAGAATAATATGTTTCCGCTTTGCCACACACTTTTTTATACATATTCCTAAATGCATATTTCGGTAACAGAGTTATATTCAAAAAAATTGTGTTCTAAAATTTGTTCTAACCGTCAACCGGATGCAGCCCTACGAAGTCTTCAGAAGATTTGTGCTAGCTCGAAATGATGACCTTTGACCTTTTAACGCGTGATCCCCAGCACTACTTCATCAGTAGTTAGTAGAATTTCCATACTGTACTTTACAATAATGGGTGTCAACGATTCTATATATTGTACCCAAGAATTTTTTTTTTCAATATTTCACATTTCTCCATTACCTCCGGTTTTATCGTAAACGATACTTGAAGCAAGAAAGATCTGCAAAGGCACAATCGAATCTTCGAAAGTGGTTTACAACGCCAAAATACGATCAAAGCTCGTTAAGTGTTCTAACAGGTCTCGCTCTTTTGCCAAAGCTGTTGGAAAAAAATTTACTTCCAGCTCATTTCCTCTCATAACCAAGGAAGATGGAACACAAGCAACGAACGCTCAGGAGAAAGCCAATATCTTTGCAAACATGTTTGCTGCAAATTCTACGCTGAATCATCAGGAAAACAACCCATTGAAAGTCATATGCCTGAAATTATCTTCTGCCAGCGAACCATCAGACGCAAAAAATGTGCTCCCGAACTAACCCCAGTTCTATGCAAGTTATTAAACCTCTTTTATGATTTGGGGGTATTTCCGTCCAACTGGAAAATTGCAAGGATACAACCAGTCCCCAAAAAAGGGAACCCTCCCATCAACTACAGACCTATCGCTCTGCTACCAACCGGTGACCTGCTTGCTTATGTCTCACGCATTTGGCAGCAATCTATCGAAAAATATAGTGAAACTTCCATCTTATGGCTTGCCTCCCCAGTTGTGTTCCTTACTATCTAGCTTTCTCTCAGACCGATCTCTCCACGTGGAAGTCGATGGAGTATCATCTGATACTCTACCAATAAATACTAGTGTTCCGCAGGGATCCATTATAGCTCCAACACTGTTCCTTCTTCACATCAATGATTTGTTGGGAGCTACCTCAAGTCCAGTGAACAGCTTATCAGATGATAGTACCCTTCATACCGCTTTCTCGTCCAAAACTCCGATAAGAGCCAGTGAATGCAGAAATTAACGGGGAAGAATCGTGAAAAAATAAATACGGATTTAGCAAAAATTCTAGCATGGAAATCCAACAATTTGGTAAAATTCAATGCGAGTAATACCCCAGCATGTCTTTTCTCTAAAAAGGCAGATCTCACTGTGACCAGCGTAGCTATGCCAGGAGTATCCTTACCAATAAAATCTTCCATTTCAATGCTTAGTAATACCATCAGCAGTATCCTTTCTTAGGAAAACCATGTGAGGTTTAGTGGTCCCACTGAAATTGACCCGTCGAGCTCAGTCCTCACATCCATACGTCATCACTTTGGAGACATGCCGCACATCTGCTTCCCAGGGTTCGTTTTTTCCACCGAACATCAAAGCTTTGGAACTCGCTACCTCGGGAGGCGTTCCCTGAAGCATACAGCCTTCAGAAGAAGAACACTAATTCCTACCTACTTTCCCTCAGCTCTCACGATGTTCTTTGAACTGAAAAAAAAGGTCACATATTTCATGTGCATTGTTGTGAAAAAGTAGGTAAATCGAAGAATAGATAATAGGGCCTAAGGTCGCTCGCCCTTGCATAAATCTGTTGGTTTTGCAAGAACTTCTCGTATATGCTTGACAGAGCGTCCTCAGACACTTATCGATAGTTGATAGTCTTGCGAGTTTTTACAAAAATTATTTGTTTCTAGAAAATGAGTTTTTTTGCTACTGTAAAAATGTATGAGTACCAGAGCATGATACCTATCGATAGTTAGTCTTACGAGTTTTCACAAAAATGATTTTTTTCAGAAAAATACTTAGTTTTTTGCTCCTGCAACAACGCTGCCAATAATCATAACAGTTTGGTAAAATATACCCTCGACGCTACTGGACGTTCGGGTATCTCCGGATTTGTTGCTGCTGTCTTCACACCGCTTCGTGATGAAAAAAGTGATTAATCTGGCAACACTGTTCTGGTTAACAAATTTTTGCTTGACAAATGACACTGAAGTCAACGGTGAAATTAGTCATCCGTCACCCGTCATCCGGCAATGCCAACGGATTAAATCGACTTCAAAAATTCAAATAAAAACAAAATCACTTGAATGAATAAATATAAATAATAATATCAATTGAAATGGAAACTGATGTGGCGAAATTGACACTGCAAGGGCGGAGTCAGAAAACTAATAAGCTAACAAAAGAAGAAAAAGAAAATATTCTGGATAATAGTGAACCACAAAAATCTACTGATAATGTTGAAAAACCGGATTTTGCCAATATATTCAACAGTATGAAGCAATTAGATAGTGAGTTTTTGTATAAAAGTATATGAACTTTGTGTAAAAATATACATGAAGAATCACAGTATATTATTCAGACAGGAAATATCACAAGGTACCTTTATATGATCTATTAAAATCATTCCTATTCTTCACCTCGAATTTTTGAAGGGTCCCAAGTATCTGTGGTTTATAACTACATAGGGAATGATTTTTTTGATTTGAAAGAAGGAATACTCTACAGCCTGACAAAATATTCCTGACTGAAAATTCTGATATTCTACTATGATGATGAACTGATATTGTATTGATTTATTATTTTTGAAGAAACTACAGGAATTTTATCAAATAATTCGCTGACTAGAAATTCTGATTCTGTTAATTAGATATAATTGAAATGTTTATATCATCATTGGACTTTCTTTATAAGTATTGATATGTGATTAATCCTTTTCAAATTAGTAAGTCAAACGGCAGCGCTAAGGCAAATAATAATGACTGTTCTCTACCTGCACATGATATGTTAGTATCTACGAGAATATTTATTATCATTCTTATATTTACCAAACTCAATCTTTGAATAATAAAAGTATAGTGGTTTTGAAAATGTCATTGCTGTCACAGCTGTTTTCGTGATATGATAATCATTCAAGGACAGTTGCAGTAACACAATAAAACAAAAATGAACAGGAAGCTAACAGTACTTACACTATTTTAATTTTTTAGCAAAAATTACGAATACTCTGAGGACGGTTGACACAGCCAGTTCAAATATACTTGATGAGATAGAATTCATAGCTCATGGACAAAAATCTGAGAAGAGTTTACCCATTGAAAGAAAGTCTGCCCACCACATAATAAATCTCAAAGAAGAATCTGTTCAGATGTTGAATCGTTTTGCAGATCGCTACACTCCACAGTTAGGAGAGGTTTGTATTATTATTGAATATTCAGAATAATTTCGAGGACTTCTTCATAAGGTGCCATACAAAGTTTGTTATTTTTTATAGAAATGTGACACTTCTTAGTTGTTCTTCACTCATTTACAATTAAATTTAAAAAAAAAACTTCATTAGCTGTTGGTATGTGATTTTCAGGAAGTATCAACTAGTAGTGTATTTTTTTTCATTTTCATGCACCTTAAAAACCGACATGCTTGATACGATGTAATGTTTGGCAATAAGTAATTTTTTGTTGCATTCATCACCCATCATCAATCTTTACAGGCAGTGAATTTTGGATCAATCTATAAGCACATGGAAGATTTGGAAAGATTCAGTGATGAAAATAATGGGTTCAACAGGTATCTGAAAATGATATCTCAGGGCATCAAGAAAATGGCCTCAAACAGTAGTCCCAATTATGGTGAGTCCAATTTATCTTTTCTTAAGAAAACTCATGTATGAAATTTTTCAGATGATTCTGAAATAGTGGTTACTATTTTATGATGTACTTAGTGAGTACTTTGCAATTTTTTTTTTGTTTGTTTCAGATTCCAGTCATGTAGGTTCTCTTAGCAGTACATTCTTATCTGCCGACTTTAGTCTTGGTAATCCAGTAGCTAGTTCTCCATTCTCATCTTCAGTATATAAACATCTGAGCCAGTAGTTTATTTTTAATGTTTGTTTCGTCAACTTGTCTGTACTTTTTTATAAAAATGTTCATTCAATGTTATTTCCAGTTATTTATTAAATGATAGAAGTCAAAAAGAGTATCCTAGATTCTTCCATTTTCTAGAAGCTCTAGATGGGAGATTTTCTGTAGGCCAGCTGAGTCCATTATTTGAGTAGAATTTCAAGAAGTGCTTTTGACTACTTCATAAGATGAATGGACCAACAGCAGTCTTCCATTTGAAACATTCTGAACTTGAATATTGTGGATTTTTTGTATTTCAGTACTTATTCTATTATTTCTTGTAACTGCTACCCCCTCCCCCACTCCAAATTATAAGAGAGGTTAGATAACTTGTAAAGAACTGTGTTAGTTCGGGAGCACATTCCTAGAGAGCGATCGGTGGAATTCCGTCAGATTTAATAATGCATGAATCAAACAGAAGTCCTGGGACAAACTCCGAGGGTAGGATCCCCACTTCATTTTAAGGCTGAAAGTTTCAATAAACATATTGGGTATTAACCGAATTACAGGGTGTTGAAAGTGACACAAAAAAATATATTTTCCATAATAACTTCATAACTGCTTAACTTTTTGTAATGAAATTTGGTATGTCACTTAACAGCATTCAGTTTCATATTTCAAGGCAAAGCATGTGCTTGTAACTCTAAACAGGGGCGTACGGCAGGTAGGTAACCCTATTCACCACACCCCAACTTTCACGCCACTGGATTAATATCGATTTCGTCTTCTTTTTCTTCAGTTAAATGCAATGAATGATCGGTTTATAGGGCGGGGATTGGCGCAGTGGTTAACGCCGGGGCTCAGTTTCAGATGTAAAAATCTGGGTGATAGAATCTTGTTGCTGGCTGGGAATAATCCTCCACGATTCATTGTTGCGTTAATAATTAACAGTGCTGCTTCTAAGGTGGCGTATGGAGTTAGTAACAAAGCCTAGCCAGAACACTTGTATCAATATGAGATATATGTTGTGACGAATGGCCGCCGTCTCTGACGTGCCAATACCAATTTAAATAGGGATGCAGTATTGCCTAGAGCAATATAACTGCATGCCCTCCGATACCGCTACGTTGTCTACGCTGGTTAAAGCCCGGATGGCGAACGGATTTCCCGCAACGGAGAGTGTCCATATTACACCGTATAGGTAGCAGAAAAGAACAATAAATGAAGAGAGAGATATCGGTTTAGAGCACTCGTTGTCGACCGAACGTACGAGCGAAGATTTAAAATGATTAGTTCATAATTCGTTACCTGAGAATTTCCCTTTCCAGAATTCTACGCTCATGACATCACGAACGTTCAGCAAACGAAAGCACCCGAGAATTGACCCCCTCTGTAGAATCCGCACTGAAAAAAATTAAATATCCATAATAGAATTTGCTACGGCACCTTCTCCAACGAATGTCAATACGCTTTTTGTGTAAGAGGTGTATTTATTTTCACCTCTAGGCCCTTTCCCAAAATAATTTCTTGTTGCATTGTATGTGGATTCCACAATGAAAAAAAAAAATTCTGAAATAATGTTTTAATACACTTTTTCCAAGGACTGTCAAGACGCTTTGTGTCATGTGAATTCTTTACCTCGAAAACCTCCCTATACCAAAATAATGTCTTGTTGAATTGTTCTGTGAAAAAAAAACTGAAAATTCATCGTCGGGGGGATAATAGTCTCATAGCCCTTTCTAAATCCGGCTTCAATTATGTTGTTTTATTTCATGAAATTCTGAATAAAATTCAATAACAATACCCGAATAGGGACACACACGCCACTGATCAATCGGGAATGTTCGGAAAATTTGGCAGACAACTTCACATTGGTGCTGTCGTTTTAAACAAAACGTCAAACGTCAGTCGTCATTCGTCAATACGTCGATAGCGCTCAACCCTCCAAGGCTAAATTGAACCTGCCGCTTAGCGCTTACGAGTTTTGTGGGGTTTTAAAATGTTGTAATCAAAAATTCATAATTTAATTTCGGCTATGCCGTCTTGATACGTTAAATATCTGATTATTTAGGTATTGAAGGACAAATGTTATATCTTCAAAAAATTAACTGTAGATACGCTAATGTATTATTTAGTGAGTTAAACATAAACTTGTATTTGTTTTTTCTGATAACTTTTTTATGTTAAATCAACTATAGCTTGAAATAAATTAGAAGATCTGCCCAGCGCTTAGCAACAATGTCTAAGAGACAAGCAGAGGAAGGCTCCAGTGGCCAACCTCCAATAAAGAAAATTCATTTTGAACCACATTTGATTGGACCAGTGTCTACTTTGGAAGAAATGGATATTAAAGTTTTGCAATTCCAGAATAAAAAACTAGCGCAAGTATGAAAATTGTACAATCTCTTAACTGTTAGTAATTTTTGTTTGTTTCAAATTGCTTTAGAAATTTGAGCAAAGATGCAGAACAGAGCAGGAGCTGCGTCAAAGGATTGAGCAATTGGAGAAACGACAAACACAGGACGATGCAATGCTCAATGTTGTCAATCGGTACTGGAACCAACTGAATGAAGACATTCGAGTACTTTTACAACGCTTTGATGCTGAAACTGCAGATGAGTCTGAAACCAAAAGTATAAGTTTTATAATTTCCTAAAACATTTATTTTAATTCATTTTCTTGTAGATGAAAGCGAAGCCACCACTTCATTTTTGATGCAGCTGTCTACATGGGATAAGGACGAACTGAATGATAAACTGGCTAACAGAGTACAAGTATCGAGAAGAGCTGTTGCCAAAGTAATTCAAGCTTTCGATAGGCTGATGCAGAGAAATGAGAAAATCACACTAGCTCTCAAAGGAGAGCTTGAAGGCCGTAGGTTTTTCAGTGCCATTTTCATTACATTAATGAATTCCTGTATGTACCATATAATTGTTTTTGTGTGTATTACGAGGTTCTAAGTTAGACTTGCCAAACACCACTTTCACAGGACTTTTCATTAAATAAACCTAGACTTTTTGAGCTCTTTCCTCTGAGTTGGTTACAACCTCCAGAAATTCAAAAATAACTCCAATTAGAAGGTCTTTTTGCTTACAGGGTTTAGCTTTTGGTATGAACCTAAGGATTAAAAAAAACATTAGTGTTGGTTCTGAACACATCTGGTGTTTTCCTCAGTTTTATTTTTTTCAAAGGTAGAAGGTAGCCATCTGCATTTTCGGAACTTCTAATATTTTGAGAGACTCATCTGCTGACATAATTGTCTTTTTATTCATCTAGAAGATGCACCTCCAATCGACGAAGCTATCCGGGATACTAATATACAACTCCAAGCTGAAAATAGAAATCTTCAAGCCCTCCACACCTCTCTGCATGAAAAGTATCACACGAATAGCTTGAAAGTTTCTGAATTACAGGATTCTTTGACTGCAAAGGAAACTGAAAATGCTGAACTGAAAAATCAAATTGACGATTTGCAGTATGAACTTGAGAAAGTTCGTAACAGAAATGATAAGCTGGAGACTCATCTCGCTGAAGCTGTGGAAAAGCTGAGAGCCTATCATCAGCTTCATGGAGACCCGGATAATAAAGGAAAAGAACAGAAACCTCAAGCTCCACAAACAAGTGTATCGCAAGCTAAACTGGAGGATCTTGTGAAAGAAGTTGAAGAGTGGAAAGAGTTGGCCAACAATAGGCTCCAAGAGTTGGATAAGTTACATCAGACTCATAGGGAAACTTTGAAAGAAGTGGAGAAACTAAAAATGGATGTGAGTTCAAAATCCTTGATTTGTTATAAGGTTTTTATGATCGATTTTACAGATCAGACAACTGCCAGAGAGCGTAATTGTAGAGACTACCGAATACAAATGTCTTCAATCCCAGTTTTCAGTATTGTACAATGAATCGATGCAACTTAAAACCCAGTTAGATGAAGCACGCCAACAGTTGCAGTCCAGCAAAAATTCTCATTTGAGGAACATTGAAATGATGGAGGTTGGTCACATATTTCAAAATAATCTTTCATAATATATATTTTACTCAAAGCATCAATTGTTTACAATAACAATTTCATTGGCAATTTTCTCTCGGAAAATAACCATTAAAACACTAAAAATAGGGGTTTTCTTGGAATTGATACACTTCTACATAACAAATACATTTCACTATCTAACAGAAAGAGATGAAAAAAGAAAACTGTTTAAATCTGACTAGGAAAAAATTAAAATAGGCATTCCACAAAGCTCTATACTTGGGCCAATATTATTCATTTCGTTCATTAGCTTGCCTCATAGATTTGACTAAAAAATTTGCCAATTTGAGGGTGACACAATATTCAGTGACATCAGTGACAAAATGTTATGTACCAGCGGTATAAAACACCTTTTTAATGTGTAATAATAATAATAATAATAATACTACGTCATAAATACTCTTGGAGTGTACCTAAGGCATAGCCTGTGCGGGTAGAGGACGGCTATTATTATTATTTGCCGTGGCGCTCCGGAGCGACTAACTGATTTTTGGTGGCGTTTTCACTTTTCAGATGTAGAAAAATTTGAAAAACCTACAGCACCACCTCGGGTGGTCGATGTGCACTCCAAGCTAGCACTAGATGAGTTTGGCATCTAGACAACAAATAAGTTTTTACACTTATTTTGAAGTTTTTTTCGTCTATCTAACATGTTCTATGCCAGTTGGTGGAGGTATAATGTATTGTAAGTGTCTTCTTCATAGTGTTAAGACAGTAAACAATTTTTTCTGGGATACTTGCCTATGAAATTGGTTTTAATTGCCTTCTGTTGAATATTGTTAGTAGTCTAATCTGGAGTAGGATTCTGTGTACCATAGAATTGTATTCTCGATTGAAAAAGTGAGATGACATGGTTCAATTCATGGGAGAGAAAGAGACAAAACTGTCGACAATAGAATTCTATGGTACACAGAATCCCACCCTTGTACTTGTATGTAGTTTTAATTTCATCCATATTTAAGGGTGAGGAACTGATTGCGCAGAAGAAATTGAGACAGGAGGTAATGCAACTAGAAGATTTTTTGGCTCAGCTAAGGAAAGAATATGAAATGTTACGAATAGAATTCGAACAAAATTTAGCGGCAAATGAGCAGACTGGCCCAATAAACAGGGAAATGAGGCATTTGATCACTTCGTTGCAGAACAACACTCAGCAGCTTAAAGGAGAAGTTCACAGGTATTAATAATTTACCCGAGCCTGTAGAGGTTATTACCCATACTTTATTTGCAGATATAAGAGGAAATACAAAGAAGCAAATACTGAGATTCCAAAGTTAAGAAAAGAAATAGAAGAACTTCAGGTGAAACTCACTCAAGCTCAGGATGCAAATCAAGATCAGAAAGAAAACATCAAGAAAGAGGAAATCAAAGAGGAAGATACATCCACCAGTGATGGTACACAAATCAAAGAGGAACCAACACTTGCAGTGAAGAAAGAAGAAGATGATGCAGAGGTATGAATGTTTTTCAGGATTTTTTTTCTTATTGATATTTTGGATATTTTGGGTGTAGTGTTCTCTAGTAGTCTGGTAGAAAAATTGACAAGAACATTCACATTTATTGCTTTTCAAATAGGTGAGGCTGAGATCAGTGTGGATTAATTTTTAAATTCCATCTGTATATAAGGATATCATGAATATCATGATGATATATCGTCATGGTATCTCATGAAATCATTTAATATGGTTGGATCTGCAAAAGTTGTAATTTGAGAGGTTCATGTTCAAGAGGCTTAGAAATTTTTATCCACGATAATGATGGTTTTGTTAATAATGCATTGATTGTTGTCTGCCAAAAGTGTGTACTCTTCTTTTCAGTCATGGTTATAGAGAAATTAGTCATTCTCTGAGGTCATACCATTTCGATCAACACACAGTATGAAAAAAACTAATATAATTGGGTTTATCAAAAAGAAAAGCATGAGAATAAGCAAACAAAATTTTCTAAAGGAATATATTCCTTGTTGATGAACTTTCGTGAACAAAGCCTTACTATTTTATGACTGTCTCTACATTATTGCATTTTCAACCCCATGGAAAATATGATATTGAACTAGTTCCTTTTCAATATTAAATACCTACAAAAATAATCAAACTTTGATATTTTTTCACCAGCGTTTTTTTGTGAGATTTGTCAATGTTTCAGTTTATATTGGTGTACATGTTTTTTATTCAAAAAAGTCCATTCCATCAAGTGATTGTCTTCAGAAGTGACAATATATTCGGATATCTTTGAACCAGTCATTTTTGAATTTCCTTGAATTAACATTTTTTCATTTTCAGATTGTGCAAGGTATAACCACCCAAAAACGTATGTCAACTATCGTTATTATTTCTTGACTTTTTTATCTTTAGCAAACTGAAGACATGGAAGGCAAAGATCAGGCTTCGGGAGCCAGTGGTTCTCCTACTATCAAGAAAGAAGGAGGTGTCAAACAAGAAAAAAATGTTGTCAAAAAGGAAGCTGTACCTAAGACTGAGAAGGATCACAGGGAAGCTATGAGAGCTAAAGAAGCTAAAATCGTTGAAAGTGAAATGGTTCGAGATTTGAAGAATCAGTTGAAGTGAGAAGTTTGTATTCTTCAACTTTGAAAATGTTCTAAATCTTTTTGTTTCAGAAAAGCACTTAACGAGCAGAAGGAAATGAAATTGCTTCTTGATATGTACAAAGGTGTTAGCAAGGAGCAAAGAGATAAGGTACAACTAATGGCTGCAGAGAAAAAGCTTCGAACTGATCTGGAGGAACTCAGACAAACCATCAAAAAGTTGCAGGTTGTTGAAATTTCCGTCATTAAAATCCCTATCCAGAAACCAAATTGCCAATTTTTTTAATAATTTCATTTTATATTCCACTTTATATATGGTAATTTTAACCTAAATAAATCTAACATGAGAAATAAAAAAAATACTTGATGCAGTTGAACAGTGATTGGCATTTTGATTTCATGTGAATTCGAGAGTATTTCCTAGGTGAAGTCAAATTAACTTTTTTTATATGTATATTTATTTTTTTGACAAATGAATAGTACTAAAATCTGAAAAACTGAATGAATTACATAATTTGAAGAACTGAACACCTGAACCTGAACACTCATACTAGGTCTTTTATTCAGACATGTACATTCAAACTTATTCCTTATATTCTAAGGGATTTAAGTGAATCTTGATTACTGTACGTTAAAAACTTTCTGGCTGATTCACAAAATGTCTGCTCTCCTCCAAACATATTCGAATTATAACTCCATTCAGGAAATACTCTGCTTAGCTAGATGAATATAATTTTCTACAACGTTGAGGAAAACAAGAGGGACGACAAGAGGAAACTGGCCGAAGACGAAGCAATGAAGAAAATCAAGCAGTTGGAGGAGCAAAAGTACGAATTGCAGAAACAGGTTGCCAATCATAAACCATCAGATGGAAACTGGGGTGGACACAATGTTCTTCATCAGATGAGGCCGTTTGTTGGATCGCACGAAGAGGAAGCTCTGTTGAATGAAATGGAAGTCACTGGACAAGCTTTCGAAGATATGCAGGTGAGTTCAGTTGCTGATCAACAAACGTCTTTTTTGTGCTACATATGATACCTCATAAAAGTGTTTACGCTATGAAAAGATGTGTTTATCAATAATATGAAACAGCTCATGGCTTTGTTATAGAATACCTCAATGACAGAGAAGGACATCCTGATCTATTATAATTAGTATTAAAGAACTACCTGAAACAAATATGAATATGAATAAATGAATATGATTTGTTTAGGTAGGAATATCCTAATAAACAAAATAATTGCACATTGTATCTATTGATTTTCAGGTTGCTCCATATGCACAACTGATTTTTTTTTTCATTACTCAAACTTCTTTCCCATATGTTTCATACTTTATGGCGGGTTCTGTATATAAGAGAAAAACATTAAGCTAATACTTATCGAAAAATTACCTTTTTACCTAATTGTAGGAACGCGCCGCCGATGGATGTAAACATGCCGACTTAGAACCGTGCAGTCACCCCCTTCCCCCGAAATCTTTGAAGATTTCAGCGATTTGGCAATTCAAATTGCTTTATTCACAGATTTTGTATTGGGCTTCTTATACTAGGGCCCTCCTTATAGAAAAACTTTGGGCTACGCCACTGGTACGGTTCTAGGCGATGAATAAGATTTTCGTGTACTCAATCACATGTGTCCCTTTGAGAATAAATATTCGCGTGAGGTAAAAGCAGGCGCATGGAGCAGTGTCGATTCACGAAATAAGTCGAAATATCGAATCACTCCGTACCATAGTGGTAAACAAACTGAAGATGTGCATGACGATTGACAGATTGACATACAAAAGTGCTAGCTTGCTGGTGAGTACCAAATTTCCGTATCTAGGACTGTTAGGATTCGCAACTCAATTAATTATCTGGAGGAAGCAGGTTATGTATATGATGATTTTGTTTTTATCCACACACGCTTTGGTTGTCCATTTCGCAATATGTGTAAAACCAAGACAAATCAAGGAAAATTCATAAAAGCTACCATCGATTCTCTCCAATTGTGCATTCGGAGTACGTAACGTGTGGCAACACTGCAGGAATGCGTGAGATCTCATGAATACCTATCGCGGGATAATGGTTGCGTTTACACAACTCCTACGATACAGTGGCGTATCTTTGACGGTTGTAGTACACAAATATGTCAAATCATCACGGATAGCTCTCAGATATTCGCACACGCTAGACTAGTAGACCTTTTTTTTTTCGTAAGAGATGGTGTTTCAACCTGTATATTATAACAATATCTATTGTCAAATTTGACACTCGTAAATTGATATCCAATATGTTTTATTATTCCTTGACGATTATCAATTTTTGGTTTGTATTAGGATATTTTTTCTCCTGGCATGTTTTATATTCACTGAATTTTATTCATACACAATATTATTCAGTATTTCAACTTCATCTGTTTAACTATTATCACTCGAAGGTTTCATTCATATTCAAGATACAAAATTTGATAACACTTGTAGAGTCAACCTATATTTCTTCTGTAATATATTTCTTATAAATATTTTTTTACTGTTTTAATATTCACACTTAGTCACAAAAAGGATGTGTTCAAAGTTTTTGCAACTTCGAGTTATTATATGCTAGCGCTTTTGACAGCAGTCAGCAGCATTGACTGCTGTCAAAAGCGATCACACATAATAACTCGAAGTTGTAAAAACTCTGCGCACATCCTTTTTGTGACTTGGTAAGAATTATTAAAACATTAAAACAAAAGGAAAATCAGTTGCATCATTCAGAAAAAATCATGAATAATGTAAGTTTTTATTTATTGATTGGACTTGTAGGAGCAAAATTCGCGACTGATACAACAACTCAGAGAGAAAGATGACGCAAATTTCAAACTCATGTCAGAGAGGATAAAATCGAATCAGTTACACAAACTGGCAAGAGAAGAAAAAGATGTTTTGAAAGAACAAGTTGGTACTCTCACTACCCAGGTAGATTCTGCGAACCTCGTCGTCAGAAAACTAGAAGAGAAGGAGAGGATTCTACAGAACACTCTGGCTACAGTGGAAAAGGAACTGACTCTAAGACAGCAGGCTATGGAAATGCACAAGAGGAAAGCTATTGAATCTGCACAGTCTGCAGCTGATTTGAAACTCCATTTAGGTGAGTGAAACTGGGGTTGATATAGCAGATTTAAGTTTGCTCTCTTCATCCAAATTTTATAGTTTAATTTACTTAAAGAAAGAAGCATGACATAACCTTACGTTTTTCGTTGACATTTTTTCCTGCAGCAAAAATTTCATAATACATTGTCGCCAGAATTATTAACACCTGCCAAGTTCATCAACTATCAAGCTCATCAGGTGTTAGTTTGAAATCACTTGCAAAATTAGTACCTAACAAGGTCTAACTAAGGACGAAAATCTATTCTTCAAAGGTATTGAGTATTTAAATATGGATGTGAAGTACTACATATTTCACAAAGTAACTCAATTCCTTATCACTCAAAAAACTGTGCAGATTTTCTGCTTGCGTGATTTGATCAATAAGATTTTTTTCACCCTATTTAAGAAACGCCACTGTTGACAGAGAGGGAAATATATATCCAACTGTTAATACTATCGTTTGACCATTGTCACATCAATGGTATAGATATATCTTCTATTCTTGTTTGACTGATAGAATTTGCCATTTAAAAAATATTTGGTTTTGCCGTAATTTATGAGATTTAACCTCAAACGCGTTTTTTCGACGTCCTGTCAAAGAGTGTCCTGACTCTAATATACGATCAAATGTCAAATTGCATACAGGGACTCTAGTATTACCTATAACTTATTGAGTGACACCAAAGGCGTCCATTATTCCATTATCGGTTCAACAGACATTCTCATAGGAAGTTAATGTTATTTTTCTTTTAGAAAAATATCATTCCCAAATGAAAGAAGCCCAGCAAGTCGTAGCAGAGAAAACAAGCTCCCTTGAAGCAGAAGCTTACAAAACAAAAAGACTTCAAGAAGAAATTGCTCAGCTCAAACGAAAGGGCGAGAGAATGAAGAAGATGGAAATGGCAGGCACCACCCTGGATGAGGTTATGATGGAAGAAATCAGGGAGTACAAGGAGACTCTAACTTGTCCATCGTGTAAGGTCAAAAGAAAAGATGCAGTACTATCGAAGTGCTTCCACGTATTCTGCTATGATTGTCTTAAAACAAGGTATGAAACTAGACAGAGGAAGTGTCCCAAATGTAATTGTGCATTTGGCGCAAACGATTATCATCGTCTATATTTATCCAATTAAGTTTTTCTGTGAACTAAAAGTAAGTATATGTGATTGGTTGATGTGCTTTTTTTTTATTTGTAAACTTTTTTATATCAATATTAAAAGTTGTCAACTATCTATTTACTTGATTTTTCCTGGTATCCTCAAAATTTATATTAGAAAACAGATATTTTTAGTAGAATGGGATAAGAACAATTGTTATAAAGTATAAACAAGGCAACTAATTAATAAATAAATTTATTTACAGTAATGGCAATAAAATACATTCAGAAAAATACGAATTTTGTCAAAACATCCTCTCATTTACACTTATATTAAAATTTTCCTTCAGTGGAATTCAAATGTGCAAAAATGATCAGATTCTTGTTTAATATCCAAAAAAAATGGAATAGTTTATAAATAGATGTTACAAATAATACATACTGTAAAAAATGTTGAATATAAATATCACCCAATATTTAATAATATATATTAAAACAAAAGATTTATAGTACATATTTTGTTCGTTTGGACGCGTAGGATCAATAAATGGCATTATTCAGCCTTTTGTGATTCTCAGGAAGTTCAATTTAGATAAAGCTAAATAATACGTACTATAAATTGAATGGCAATTTTCACAACCCTAATTTACACACTACGAGATGATGTGAAAACAAAACAACAGCCTAACAAATAACAATAACAAACAAATTTTGCGAAATTTTGATTCCTCTGCCTAAAATACGATTAAAATCAACAACATTAATTTAGTAGAAAAAGTATTCACTGGTTTATGGAAACTCATAAATCTTGAATGTATTTCTATCGGGATGGAGTATGTTGATAATAGTTAGCTCACCCTGTAATATTTTACACAAACCTTTTAACCGACAACTTTGTCACGTTACAAACATTAACTTATTGAGAATAACTATTTCATTTATCGAGTTTAGGCAGTTGAATTGATTGCAGGAGTTATTTCTAAGCTAGCTACAGCCTGCAACAAGGCAGCATTCGCATTACAATCTGAGGGTACCAAAGGCATCGAAGAGGCGCTCTGGAAGCTGATTTCTTCCAAGTCCCTCTGCAACTTTCCCAGTGACGGACACTGTTGGACAACCGGCTGAATGCTATGCAATACCTGAAAGTTTCATTTTGTCAGTAAAATCCTATAATAGTCTAATCTTTTTTTTCTGCTACTTATATAACAAATTGCAAAATGAGCGTGTTTTTTTCACCAGATGTGGATATGATAGGTAATAAAAATGTTCCTTATTACAGTCAGTTTTCAAAAGTTTGCACCATATTTTATCATCAAGTATAAGCTCCAATTATTTCACACTTGATCCCTGTTCAATTATCATTCTATCTACTTTAAAAATAAATGGATCAATCGTCTTTTTCTTTTGTTTCATAATCATAAAGTTAGTTTTTGAAACATTTAATTTCAAGTGATTATGTAATAGCCACTTCCAGTACCTATTTAGATTGCTATTAACGTTAAATTGTTGTTAAAGTGTTGATACCATGTCCGCTATACACTAGAACTGTGTTGTCTGCAAATGTATTAGCTCGGTTGACTGAAGGCACCATTGGCTTCGACCTAGGCGGTTTCTTTAAATTTGCGTTTGAACTAATGTTCTTCTCAACACTAGCCTCGGGTCTCAAATAATTCGATGGTGCTGTTCAGACGTGATCAGCAATGTCCGATTTAGATTTAGCCTATATCGAAGCCAATGGTGACTTCAGTCAACCGAGCGTAGAAATTAAAAACATGGAGACCGCTCATGGACCATTTTGGAAGAAGAAAAAGCGCGAAACTACGCGCGCTACAAGACCGCGCGTAATTATAACGTAATTTGTCAGTATTCACCTGAAGACGATTTCGGATTCAAGCAATTGAAACGTGAAAAATTTAAAGAAGTATAAATCTTTCAACCATTAAGAGGCACCATCAGCGCGTCATCACGCAAGTGAAATTTTATCATTGTGCCGAGCTTGTTTGTGTGAGCATATCTTTTTCAAGAGCGATGGAACAGATAAAAAAGTACCTGTCCGTAACTAAACTATGTGGCAGGGAGTGCCAATAAGGTAGATAGTTCCTAGTCCTATTTTTGATTTTGAATGAAAACTAATGATTTTATAAAGAAGTTTTTTCTTATGGATTTATAATTCCCGTAAAGATTCGAACTTACCTATTTTTTTTTTCATTCGTAACCCTAAATTATTTTTTTTCTTCAAAATTATCAAAACAAAAAATTAGTCAAGTTTCCGAATTCTCACATACGAATTAAATCATTTTTTACAAAAAAAAACGCTTGAAACTGATCTCTGTTTCATAAAGGGTATTGTTTGCTCTCCAAAGGAGGGACATCCGAAATGTAAGTAATCATCAACACTCATATTCACACTTGTGCAAATTTGATGTTCAAAACGAAAACAAAAAGTCGCCATACTGAAACGAAATTACAAAAAATAATTTGTTACCTCTAATGCAGAATCGATTGCATCATACTGTTTCTTCGATTCATTGAGGGCATCCTTCAAACTTTCCGAGAGAACCTGCCTGCTGGTCAAAAATTCTTGGGTCAATTCCTGCAGATGTTTCTCCTTTTCCGCCAACTTCTCCTTTAGAATCGGTATCTATAAATGGATATTCCACATACATTTGTTGCCTAATGTAAATAATTATTTGAAATATAAATAAATCATGACTCCATTACATAAATGTTTTAAGGAAATTATGAAACTTTCTCTGTCAAGAGATAGCAAAAGAATTAATGAGCAATGCATTTGTTATGCTGCATATAATTGAAACTGGGGATAATTGGTGTACAGGTGTTCAAACTTTTGATCCTGTTAGAAAATCACCTGAAGACGTTTTTACAAGTGGGATTATCTTAAAAATATAATAATTTAATAAAACTTTTCAATTTCTCCATTAAGGCAGGGAAAGTCATTTAAAACACTCTAATAGAAGATTGTACTAGCCCAAAAATTTCAATATTGTTCAATGGGCTTCATCCTAACCAATGAAAAGAAAAAAAATAGAAGATATCCAGAATTGTTTCTAATCTTCAATGACTAAATGATGAATCTCCTTACAATCATCATAATGATTATAGTGGCAGTGTATATGAATGAGGATGAACTTGTATTATCTAGAGTTAAAACCAAGAAAAGCAAGCCCCTAAATTAACTGTCACCAAATGTTTGGCATTTTTAAAACTGATGTATTTCCTGGTCCCCCCCAATTATTGATATACAGTCAATTGTAATATTGAGTTCATTTGGTTTAATTTGATTGGAAATAATAATGCTTACTTCTTGCATTTGATTGAGGATTGAGGACTGAGAATATGGAATAAACTTAGTGAAAACAAAAACACTTATCATATACACTATTAATATATAATAATGATAATAATAATAACCACTTTTATGAAATGAATAGAAAAACACTTATGTCGTCATTTCCACTAGGTATTATTAATTATTATGGCTGGTTTCAAGTTTTATCCCATTATCAAGTATAATAACTGAATAACACATTTGAAATCTAAGACGAGAACTTATTAGTATCCTAGATGAAGATGTAATTAATGTAGAGGGGTGCCAACATTATAAATTCATAAGTGGAGACTATATAAAGTTACCTAAAATTAGTTAAATAGGTCTTTACCATTTTTATATGTGGCTGATACTTCAGCAATTTTCATTTTTTTTGCTACTATAATAAACCAACTTGAAAGAGTTTGAAAATATATATGTTTAAAATTGGTGTAATTTCAAATTTGACAAATCAATCTCATTAAAGCCCTAAGCTTTCCTAAGGTTCAGTTCTTCAAATATATTCAAAATTTGTTATTCACAGGGTTTCCAATATACACATATTTTTTTTGGAAAGGTCGATAGGTCTCTTAAATTCAATTTTAAAATATATTTTCCGGGAAAAGTTTGCTTTTATCCACCCCCTCTCATATGATAACCAAATCAACACTGATCTCATCTGTGATTCATAATCATTGTTATAAAAAAAAATAACAAGCCATTTTGTTCAATATTCAGTACCCACTGAATTTACAAATACACCTTTCAGCTATATTTTTGTCAAGCCATTTCGATGCTAATTAATTAATTATGTGCATAAACACAGAGAAACATCAGCATGCACCAAGAACAATACATCTTCATGGTGAAATTAGGTGTACTTAATTTGCTGGCAAGCCACTCTATTGTTAAGTGTTCGAAATGAACAATAGATATCAATAAACATCAATGTGATGTGACTGTGAAACACCTTGAAACTTACTGAAAAGGTCATTCTGATAATTACCTCATTATTGGCTGATACAAGTCTACCTAAAATATCGGGTGCTGGAAGTTCTCCAGTTTTTTCCCACCGTTTCATTTCTTCAACAACATCTTCCTCTTTCATTTTATTATCTAACTCAGCCTTGGACAATGCAGTGGACAATTCACAAACATCTTGATTCAGTTTCTGAAATAAATGCAGACGAATAAAGAACTAATCAGTATTAGTAGATAGCAAAAATCATTTCTACAATGCATTAAAAGATCCGTTAGACAAAATGAAGACTGCACAGAAATCAATTCAGTGAAGGGATGTCATTCAGTTCAGCCATCCCTTTTTTGGGAAGACTAGAAAAGTCCATTGCAAGAATTGCATTTCAAAACTTGGTTTTCTGTTTCAAGCTCAGAGCTACGT
The DNA here is from genome assembly GCA_958298965.1 of Chrysolina haemoptera. Taxonomy (NCBI): domain Eukaryota; kingdom Metazoa; phylum Arthropoda; class Insecta; order Coleoptera; family Chrysomelidae; genus Chrysolina; species Chrysolina haemoptera. Next base: position 31,651,392 of record OY282589.1, on the reverse strand, counting down.
CCCCTTTGCTTCTGAAAGTATGAAAGGCACAGATGCGACCTGTTTTGGAATACTGTCCTCCTTTCTGGAATGCAACTGCTAAACATTAACCGAAGCTTTCAGATTAGGTTTACAAAAAGAGAGTTGGTGATGCCTTGCTCACAAACTCCCTCGCTTTTCTGAACCACCGAAAAGTTGGCAACCTGACTATTCAATAAATATTTTCATGGCAGATACTCTTTTGAGAAATTGTTATGATTCAAGTCCGTGAAGTAACTGGGAATTTGGGTAAGCATAAGTTCAAAAATCAAGTCCGTGAAGTAACTGGGAATTTGGGTAAGCATAAGTTCAAAAAGAGTGGGGAATATACCAAATAAAAAACTGTACATTAAAAATCATTAAAAAAAATGTAGATGGTGTAGTATTCATCATATAAAACAAAATATATTATATCACCTCTACTTCTTCCCTTTGCTTGTTCAACTCTGTTTTGAGACTGTCCATCTCCGCATTCTTCCTGCTCACTTGTGCCATGAGATCCTTAACTTCAGTTTTTAGCCTCGCCCCTAGCGCCTCCCAATCTTTCAATTGCGTGACCACGACCTTGTTGGTTTCCTTTTGCTTTTCGACTTGTTCGGATAAGTTATCCTTGTGTTCCTGTAACTCGTTCATGCAGTCTTCGTTTTCGAGCTGGATTATTCTTATAACTTTCAACAACCTCGTTATCAGGTTGTCGACGTCTATGACTTGATCTACCAGCGAAACGGATGGAAACAGTTCGCTTAATGACGACAAATCACCTGTGAAGGAAGCGTTCAAACTGCCGTACAAACTCACGCTGGTGGGTTCCGATATCTGTCTATTATAAATGGCGTGCGAAATGTCGGTGAGACTCTCGCTGTGTGTCAAGCGAGAACTCAACATGCTTCCATGACCAGAAGATACAAGATTTTGGGAATGTCCGTCGGGTATTATAACATCTTCTAGTACATGTTCCATCATGAGACATGGTTCAGTTTCTGAATCGAGCATTTCGTTCGAACTGAAAATGAAAAACACACGATAAATATTAAGTACAATTATTTTAACATACATTACTGCGCTGTATACTGTTTTCACGGCTCCAGATTAATGTTGTTCAACGGTCACGAGAAAGAGGACAATTGTAAACGCATTCCTCAGAAGTTTACAATTCAAGACAAAATATTTGGAATCTCTCACCTCGAGTGATCTGTAGACAAAGTATCTTTGCTGACATCTCTCATTGCGAATGGTGATTGCGCCGCACTTTTTATGGCATTTATTACAGCGGACACGAAAGAGGAACCTTTTGGTGGTGTTGGCGACTTATCTACAAATAACTTTCTGGACTTTTCAGGTGTTGATTCCGGGCTACTGCTACTGTTCTTGTAAGCTTCGTTGTGGAAGATAACGTCCTGAAATAATGTAGGAGAAAATTAACGGAATGGTGATGATTTCAGTCAACCCAATATACAGTATCGGATACTTTTCATCTGGGGTATAGACAGAAATCTTCGCGAGCAACAAGGAACGCCATGATATGATAATACCACATAAATAAGAGAGACGCCCTACTGTGCGCCTATCCTGTTACCCCACCCAGTCCTAGAAACCAACCCATAATCATTTTCTCCGACAGTCAGGCGGCAATAAAAGGCATGCGATCATGAAGGTCTTCATCCAAACTAGTTTGGGAGACTCACTTGTCTGCGTATCAGTTCACAAGGGCATCCAGAGGAATGAGAGCGAAGATGTCTTAGCTACAGCAGGGACAGGAGCAACTCTCATCGGACTGGAACCAACCTGTGGAATGCCATTTAGGGACATTAGAAAGACAGGCAGAAATTAGTTAATAATCATAATCAATCTTCCTAGGAGAATGCCTTGGGCAATACTCAAAGAAGATGGTGATGGTAGGGTTAACCGACCGACTATCAAGTCAACTGAACTAAGCCGGAACTCTCTTAGGAGGGTGGTAGGACTTCTAACAGGGAACTGCCACCTGAGAAAACACCTGCATCTGCTGGGAATACACCAAAAGACTCCACACTACGCAGGTTATGTGATGAGAGGGGAGAAACAGCCTCCCCAATTGTGTTTGAATGCGAAGCCTTGGCTCCCATGAGGATATATATCTTCGGAAACTTTAGTGCAGAAGAATCCTACAGGGAAAACCAGAGAGAAATCTCCTGGAGTTCCTCAGAAGATCCGGAGTACTCACGAGATAGTTCTGACAGGGCAGAGCAGAAAGGTTCTACATTTCGGCTGAAAGCCAGCCCCGCCAAGCAACAATAATAATAATTTGGCCGAGGGCTTCGCAATGTTTATTCCATATTAGATTTTCAGTAAACCAAAGTTCAGCAGTAACGTTACCTGAACACCCAAAGCATGTCACAAATTTAGCATCATCAGGAGTTAACAAGCATTTTACAGTTTCAATTCTAAGTCATCCAAATGAATAAAATTACCTGAAAGAAAAAATTCAACTTTAATTACACTGAATGGAATATAAATCAATCGCGTGTCACCGTATAAAATTCAAGTTCAGCTATAAATAGAAAGATTTCTTTTGCTCTAATATGGAATATTAGCATTGAGAATCCCATTCTATCCAATTCAAAATCGATTAATGCACCAATAAATCTTAGAATTGTTCAAGCGGTTGATTTATCACTCTTTAATTTGACATAGTTATGATTTATTGTACTCATTTGCGTATATATAATTTTATTTCAATATTGAGAACCAATATGGAACATTAATGCAGTTTTACTTTTACAAAGTTAATGAGTTTTAGTCTCTGTAAGTCAGCATGAAGAAATATTTTGGTGGCACTGCAGTCGTGAAAATTTGACTAAAAAAATATGTTTTTAAACTTTAAAGCGTCTAGCGGAAGTTATGGCCGGCGGAAAGTGTCTGACAGTGTTCAATTGTATTTTGTAATAGTATTTAAAAATCAGCTATCAGAATTTAAGATAGGTTAGTCCTATTTTCAGTTACTTTTCTCACCTATATCTATAAATCTATAGGTATCAAAGGTATCTATAAATTGGCCATCTAACCAACTTAGCGGGTATGCAGACGTTCAATGTACATATGAACACTACTTGAAGCCCCACATTTTGTCTTTCACAAAATAAAGTATATCTGGTGGCCCTGGGCTCTTACTTGTTAGGATAACAATATACTAACAAGTCAATTCCACAGAAGACTGTTTTCCTTAACATAAATATAAATGAATTATATATATTTCACTCACCTCTAATTCTTGTTCTGAAATACTGTAAGCTGCAACCAGTTCTTCTACGAGTCCATCTAGCCTTCCAATGAGAGACGATAGAGCTACTGCTGCGCCGGAAACAGCGCTACCTTGATGGACAAGAAGATCTCGACTTTTCGATTCTAAGAGCGCTAGGTGCGCTTTCAAATTCAAGTTTTCTTGTCTCCTCTGTTCATTCGTTCTTACCTGCAAACATTCGCTTTAGAAAAAAAAGTTACGTTCGTTGCATTCCAGCATTTACCAAATGTCTGTATTCGTCTTGTTTCTCAGCTATATCTTTATCTTTCTGCTGAATCATCAGCTTTTGTCTTTGCAGTTCGGCTTCAGACTCCTTCAGAGCATCGTGAAGGGTCATTTTTTCCGCCTGCATGAATTCTTGTAATTCCAAGCTTTCCGCTTCCAAATCTTTGTGTTGTTGCAGCAGTATCCTTTGCGAGGCTAAGCTCCTCTCCAATTCCATTTGAAGGGCTCTACAGAGCGTGTTCAGTTTCGAGATTTCATCCTCTTGCTTTATTACGACTTGACCAACATTTAAAAATCGAGTTTCTAACACTAAAAGACTATCGCTGGATGTGTTATCTGCACCTGAAATGATTTTGTATTCTTGATACATTGTCTATGAAGATATACGAAGCAAAGAAATAGTGTGAAAGGTGTTAAGCTTTTTGATACGGAGCATCCGTGACGGGTGTGAAGTTATCCACATCCACAAATGTACACCGAAAAAAATAAAAATAAATCATAGAAGGCTTTGTACACGTTTCTGCTCGGGATATGTTATGGAAAATGCTCTTTCCTTCATCCCTCATACCACGTAAGAGTTTTCCAGGAGGACAAGGGGGTGGAATGGGGGTAAATTTCAGAAAAAAATCATAGAAGGCACAAATGGCTTTGTACACGTTTCTGCTCGGGATATGTTATAGAAAATGCTCTTTCCTTCATCCCTCATACCACTTAGGAGTTTTCCAGGCCATCCAAGGAGGTAGAATGGGGGTGAATTTCCGAAAAACAAAAATCATAGAAGGCTAAAATGGCTTTGTACACGTTTCTGCTCGGGATGTTATAGAAAATGCTCTTTCCTTCATCTCTCATACCACGTATGAGTTTTCCAGGGCGTCCAAGGGGGTGGAATAGGAGTGATTTTCCGATAAAAATTATAGAAGGAACAAATGGCTTTGTACACGTTTCTGCTCGAGATATGTTATAGAAAATGCATTTTCCTTCATCCCTCATACCACGTAGGAGTTTTCCAGGCCGTCCAAGGGGGTGGAATGGGGGTGAATTTTCGAAAAAAGTCATAGAAGGCACAAATACAATCTAGTAAGACTTTGTGATTCCCGAGGTGATACATAAGGAGTCTGTTCTAATAAATCGGAAGTACTATTTGACAATAGCAAAGTGAGTACCTATTTTTATAGCAGTAATCTTATAGTGCTTTACAGCCTCAAAACCAACGAATTTTAAACAAAATAGTACAAAACACAATAAACGTCATATGATAAGCACAGGCTGTCAAAAACGAATTACTCCAACTACATCAGCGCCGCTATATCCGGGAGCAATTTCGCTCATTTTGGCAAATACAGGTACATTTATTATTGATTGAACTGTCAAACTTTGTTTTGCCATGGTTGCGTCGTTGAAAATACCAAAGCTGATACTCCAATCAGAATTGAAAGACAGCTGCTTTTTTCGCAATAATACAAAATGTCATAGTCATTAAAAATCTACAATTGGACCTACCGACCTACAACAGCAATAACTTAAAATAATAAAATCAAGGTAGGTATATATAAATCATTATTCTCACCTGAATTGAGTTCTCCATCTCCTCCCAGTATGGCCAATACCCTTTGCGAGTTAATTTGGAGTTCCTCCTGTAAGCCTTCCTTCTGGATAGTTTCTTCCCTTAATTTAATTTCAGTCTCTTTGAGTTTCTCAGTCTGTAGTTTATGTTCGTTTTGTAAAGATTCGTACTTTTCATTCAGCTGTCTCAGGTTTTCTTGAAGTTTTTCCATTTCCCTCGTCGTCAAATCGGCCTGAACATCTCTATCACATTTTTCAGAATCTTTAGGACTTTTGGGATTGATCATTACTCCCAATAAAGCATTTTCTACATCTGCCATCGTAAGAGCTGTTTGAATGCAACATTCGTGGTATATTTTAGTTTTTTGTTTAATCTTAGGTAGAAACAAGGAACTGGTCATTTTGGATGGAGTATTGTCTTTTGAGCTTTTTTTATTTAAGGCCATACGGTGCAAGGTGTTCTCTCTGCTAGTGCTTTTTTTCGCTTCTTTAACATTTTCAGAACTCTTGGCTTTCTTTTGCCTGGGAAGTGTTGCGTATTTTTCAATAGTTTTAGCATCCGTTTGCGATATTTTTTGTTTTGGAGATTCGATCTGGCCCTTCAAAGACCTCGACATGAGAGGAGCTGGTTTGCTGTTTACAGAAGGCCATCTACCATCGTCTGTAGGGGTAGTTGAGGGGGTCCGGGAATTGGAAGGGGTACGCGTGCTAGCCGAGGAAGGCCTTTTCGTTTCTTTTTTGGTACAACTGAGCAAATCCAAGTTTGTAGGGGTTGTCTTAGTTCTTAGGCAGTTGGATTTTGTAGCCTGAGTTGGCTTGGACTGCAACCTGTCTATCGATTTCAACCTAACCGAGCCATTCGTGATTTTTGGATTCACGGGAGGCTTAGACCGAGATCTATCTTTCGTGGAGGGCTTCGTTTTTGTATCAGGGATCGAAACTTTTTTCTTGGCATTATTCACAGATGTTCGCCTATTGGTTCTCAAATTAGACCCGCTGATGGAAGAACTTTCACTGCCGTTTTCGCTCGTCACATCTTCATGCCTTCTATAATCTTCGAGCAGATTGGAGTTTTTTCGTACCAGCAAATTGTAAGCTTCGTCGTAGTTCGAACAACAACTTATTATCGAGGAATCACAGGATTGTACACAATTTAGATTGTCAAAATCTTGAGAAGTGCCACTATTGGAACTAAGATTACGTTGAAACAAACAAGGTTCTAAATGTTCTACTACTTCTACACCACTATCACTACCTTCACATTGTGGAACTTTCTTGGCGGTTTCGGGATCAATTTCTGTCGTTTTTTCGATTACGGTTATGTTAGATATGTTAAAACCGTGTATGGTACTATCAGCTTCGTTTTCTTCCGAACTTTCTTCTAAGCACTTGGCTGCAGCATTATTTTCATTGTTGGTAATAACTTCATCTGTCACCACAATAGACAAATCTGGTTCTACGGGTGGAGAATCGGCCTCCATGTTTATCTTATCATTCCTGCCCAATCTGTAACAAAACAAAATATTGCGTCAATCAAAGCAAAAGAGCATTCATACATACATAAAAGAATAAATATAGCTGGTTTAATGAATATTTGATGTTGCTTGTTAACAAACGACTACCACAGTTGGTAAGGCAGATACCATAGTACTTTATTTTTCTACAGATATGTCGGTAATTTAATTTTTTAGTTATTATTGGGGTTTCTTTTTCATTTTACAAAATCGAAAATACATCCTGCAAGTATCCAATAGCCAATCAAGAGCCGAACAAAATCGAAAACATGATGTTTTCGATTATCAACACAAACGTTTCAATTAATCAAAAATCGTGTATCTTATTAGCATGAGTGAAATAATCAGAATCATAGCTATATATGCATTAAGAATTTTCTTTTCTTTATAATCATCGTTGTAATAGAACTGAGTCAGGTATCTTAATTACTGATTACTATCAAATAGAATATTTTTGAGTTCACTTCGAACCATCCGCATTTCTAAAAAGGTAAGGGAAATTAATTTTTCCTTAAGTATTATCTACTATAATCATTATAAATTATATTTCAATAATTGAGTTTCCTTCATATTCGTTTGTCAAAACATCCAGACATGTTAAAATATGGTTTCGTAAAAGCAAGGAATGTGTTAATTCGTTGTGTTTCGCAGTGAAAGGCTCTCTGCATATTCATTACGGTTATGGTCTAAGGCTGTTAAAGGTGTCATAATACAGAATACAAAAACAGCAGAAATCTTAATCAGTAATAACGAATGACTGGTAGTTTTCGATTTGAAAAAAAACGACCTTCATAATAGTTTAGAAAAAAAAAAATCGCAAACCATTTGAAGTTGAATAACAAAATTTATTGACCATTTGCTGAAAATCCATGCAAATTTTTGATGTACAGTGGTGGTCCCAGTCCATACCATATGGACACAGGCGATTTTCAAATAAGTATTGTAATCTGAAATTGTCGAAAAGGCAAATAATCACATACCTCAATCACTGATTTTATTCTCAAAGGTCCAGAACAATAAAAAAAAAGTAGCCTGCAGAAGTTTGAGTTATAAAAAACGAGACTTTTATTGAAAAAAAAATTAAGAATAGTCGAAGGAGTTCGTTTCACAAACTTTCATTAAGCTGATATTGACTAAGTACTCATTAAGAACCGATGACAATAAAATAATTTCATAAAAATTTAGTCTTCTGCCCCCTAAAAGCAAGACAGAGAACGAGTTAAATGAATAATAAAGAAAAATCCGTGAAAATTATGTAAAACATCGGACCGTCAAATAAGTCAATTTAAAAAACTGCCACAGCTTTCCCCTTCTAAGGTTAGAAAAAAATGTCGGTTGCAGAAGATTGAAAAAAAATCCGTGAGAATAGTGAAAAACATCAAGTCGTCGAATAATTTTCTTAGCTTGACCTGTATGTATATATGTATGTATGTATGTATGTATGGCGCTCCTATTCGGACACACAAATAAACAAATTATAATGATGAAAATCACCAAATAAAATATAGATACGTAAACAATATTTTCCAAAACTAGCTCTTATTTAAAAAATATCGAACTAAAAAGTAAAAAATATTATTTATTGCATGAAAAGTCAAGAACTTTTACAAACTCTTGAAATAAAGCCTCAAGCTTTTGAGAAATATCTGAATTTTTAAAAGTTCATTGGTTACACTCAATATAATTTTGTATTTTTTAGTTCAATAGCCTATGATTAAAAACAAATTTTTGACGTTTATTTTTTAAATTCCAGTTTCATAAAAATTCGTTTCTAGGTAATATCACATAGAAAAACATTTTTAGAGGATAAAAGAAGAACTATTTTGAATTTTTCATACAATAATTCTGATAGTTCTTATAATTCCAAGTCAATAATTCAAGTAAGTAAAAAAAATAGAAACAATTTTCATTAGGAACAGTGGCGATTAGTATTAATTTAGCTCTCGTTATGGTTTATAGATAATGAAGTACCTATCTACCGATATGTTATCAACTTGACTATCCAGACGTCATTTATATTTTTATATATTTTCTTTAACAATCATTTAAATTTTACATTATCAACTATATACTTGTCATAACACCAATTTTGGAATGACATGAACACTATTCAGAATACCACACTTTCGTGAAGAAAAAATCGTTGAACACAACAACTATAAACAACATTACAACTGACTGGCCAAGTGTGTCGTATCTATCGAGATCCTGTAATTTTATCTCGTTCTGTGTAATTTCATCTTTTGTTATTTTTACAATACTTGATAATAACATATTTCAATGGAGAATTATTTATGACGACTATAATCCAAGGTATTTATTGATTACAAACATAGAAAGGATCACCAAACTTGATAATCCCAGCAAATATTTCATTATAAACTTGTTTGAGCTCTATACTTCGAAAAAATACACATGACCTTGGTAAAATTTTTCATCGGCATCAGTAATAATTACCTAACAAAAAATATTAAATCAAGGTCACATATTGGTCATTGATTTCTGAAGGTGCCAAAGTTGAGTTTTAATATATCGAATATGAAGAAACCATTCTAAATCAGGACCGGTGTTTCGGAATTCAAGTGTGCAAGTGATAGCAGGAAATCTTTCAAAATACGTGTTACTAACCTAACCTAACACATTTCCTTTTATGAATGTGAATGACAACACGGTGATGACTTTTGGTGAAGTGCGTCCAACTTATCTCGAAACACTGAGGATGGCACAACTAATAACTTTTGACTAACGTCGACTTCGAGGGGACCTTATCATGTCATTCCGTATAGCTAAGTATAATTATCATGATAATCAGAAAAAAAGAAAGCAACCTGAATACAGTAAATCTACTTACTGAAACATTGACAGATATGTAAAGGGCACAACTTCCTCATATCATTAATTTATTGTAGGCTATCTAATAAGTACAAAAAGTTACTCCCAGTAAAGTAACTGGTACACCATAGAACCGAAAAGTCATCACTCTATGTTATGAGAATCACACAGTACATTATAAAATTACAAGTCATTACATAATATTGAATAGCTTCAAAAAATTTAGAAGTGAAAAAAAAAACAAGTTTGTCATAAAACAGCTATAGGTATTCTTTTTGTTTTAGTACTTTATCCCCAACAAATTTGATTACACTGTAAAGTGTCCGTGGGAAATATCTCAAAATTTCACAATTTTTTTGCTAACCGAGTTATTTGTATATGCTATCTCCAATATGAACTTTTAGCAATGTGATAAATCAACGCCTGTAGAAAGAAACCCATTTAAAAATTACGTCCGAGTCATTTTGACAACATAAAAAAGGATGCCCTTTTTTTATCAACAGTAGAAGCACAAGAGCTTTTTTATTGGATAAATTTCTTTCTTCAACGAAAAAATTTTGCCCAATCAGTAATTTTACGAGAAAAACTGACGTGAAGAAATTGCGAGACCGTAGGTCGGAAAAATTAACTGCACTCGACTCGAAGATTATTCAGAAATATTCAAATACAATTCGCACCAAGAATATGAACTACATACTTTTCGTTTCGCCACACCTCTCACAGACAAGCTGAACTTTATAACTTTTAGTCGACACAATATTAGTATTTTCGTTGAGAATTGGAAAACTTGAATTCATTCAAAATTATTATTCATTGTTTGAAGCGCGCATGTGGCTAAATACGACCCACATTCTGGAATGATTGAATTACCACCGGATGCTGCCTATCTGTAAATAAAATATATGCAACAGACCTTTCATAGTCTTATCTGCAAGAGCCATACGAGTTCATATCTCGAATAGCATTGTAATTCAAATCAAACAAGTAATATAATGACATTGTTCGAACTGTCTGTAATTTTAGACGTTTCAGTGGACGAGATTCTTCAATCGCCATCAGGTGACAATTAACGAATTTTCTGGTCGATTTATTTGGAAGGATGCCACTTGATTGGCCGAAACTTTTTTTTAAAGTGAGTTTAATCAATGCGGTTGGTTATAGCCGCCTACATTTTGATGTCATATGTTATCGGCTATTCATCATCCAAGATGTATGTGTCTCTCGATTCCGATGAACGATAATTCTGGCGCTAAAATTAGTAATTAGGAATCTCAAAATATCTCTTAAAAAATTCACTCGAAATTTGAACAGTTTCATGTATCTTACAAGATTTTTCAGCAAGTGATTCGCCACTTCTTACTTTGGTCGCTTCAAGTATAGTAATATAGTGTTTTTAGAGAGGTATGATTAAACAGCTGCTTACGATATATGAGGCACAGATCCGACCAATTCTACAATACTCTTCCAGCTCCTGAACATACAATAATGCCTTTGGAGTACATCATAAAAGGGCAATCGTTTCTCCGATACGAGTTTTATCGAGATTGACTTGACTAGTTCGGACATCACACCACTTCCTCGACATTCTATAACAATTCGCCGAACGTTTTTTCTCTCCCAGAATTAGTTATTTCAACGAACAGTGATATAGATTTTTAATGATGTAGTTTTCTTATTCCAATTCCACCAAAGTTGAACGTTTGGTGTGGTATTTTAGGTGCTTACCTGTTGAACCGTTCTTTCTCGATGGAAATTCAAGAGAAGAATATTATTTAGAGTAATTAAGCGGAAGCAGTTGACCCAGAAAAAACTAAAATCTATGCAACTCGGCCAGAATTTATAGAAGTTACGACTACAAAAATCTATGCAACTCCGCCAGAATCTATAGAAGATTTACGACTAGATACGATTCAAGAGTTTAAGAAGTTCAGAAAATTAGGTCATATTCGAGAGAGCCCTTCATAGCTAGACTGTATCATTGTCTGGAGGTAGACGGTCGTCAGTTTGAATTCCCTATAAAATGATTTTTTAATATTAATATGTTAACCCTTCGTTTCGTTTTGATAAAAAGCAACAAAGCGGTATTCTTCTGTAAGTTTAAACATATGTTTTCTACTCATAAAACAACAACATAAAAATTTTTTTTTGGTTGATATTTCAGAAAGATTACTTCGACCACGGGACTGAAGATGACTGCCGCAGTTGCAGTTGAAACGTTTGGAGATTTTAACCAAAGAAGATCACGGCAAAACCCGGAAAACAACCAAAACTTGCATTAATTATAGCATGCTTTTTGTTTTTTTTTAATAAACTCATCAAAAGTTATTAAAAGTGGAAAATTTTCATTGGAATTCATAGTGAGATCTTTACTTGATAATGGTATAAAAATTAAAACCGGTCGTAAGAATAAAATGAAATTCAGTAAACAGACAAAAGTTATAATTTTTTTCAATCAATAAATATTGTTAGCATTCGATGTACTTTTAAAGTTCAGTAGACATTGAAACAGTTAACAAGTTCAGCATGGACAAAAAGCAAAACAAAAAGGGACGAATTACCTCGTACACAGTGAGTTTCAAAAAGTTTGCACGATATAGAAAACTTGTTTATTATCCATTTGTCAGAAAATGTTATTCTTGTTGAGATGTGAACATTTTGTATTTCCAGACAGTGTAAAGGGGAGAAAAAAAAAATTTTATCAAGTGTCAACTACCCTTATTTTTGACATAAAAAAAGTTTACTTAAAGAAGTTGTTTAGAATTGACAACAATATTTGAATTTGGAATTACAGCCACCTAGGGTACAAAATAGTTTTTCCAATTTTCTTATGATTAAAGTGGTCGTAAACTTGTAAATTTCTATTATTTAATCGTTTAACATCAAATTTGCACACAAAAAAATTTAAAACATTTTCAACAAAGGTCGATTTTCTAGTACAAATAATAAATTGAATTGCATTGAAAAACTATTATAGGAATATGAGGGAGGCGCCTAAAATGCATATGAGATACTACTACTCTTCATGAGGCTATAAAACATGAAAAATTTAAAAAAATGTTATTTTTGAGTACTTAGTTGGTCGTAATTTCAAATCTGATTATTATTCTTAATTCAAAACAAATTTTCTAAATAAAGTGTTTTGATAAGGTAAAAAATAAGGGTGTACATATTTTTGTTACAGCAAAGCATATATTTTAATCTCCCTCGTATAAGGCAATGAAAATTATTTTTTTTTTGTTTGGAAATCAATACTAAAGAAGTTTTCCATATGCTGCGAGTTTTATGCCGGACACTGTATATATGGTGCAAACTTTCTGAAACTCACTGTATAATATAAATTTAAATACTATTATTAACACAGAGATAAACCTCGTTCAATATGTTTTTAAGTCTACAGAAATGGCTTGTATCTCATGGTGACTAACCTTGTGAACAGATTCAATAAGACCTATACGAAGAAATAAACCGAACAAACATCTGTGGGATAATATTCGTACAGAATCCACAGCTGTTTCTAATAAGTACCATACGGGTCATCTGAATCGATAAAACGAACCCTCGACCCTCCTACATTACGTGTATGTGATATAATAATGGCGTAATATTTCCCCTCGGACTCGGTGAGGTATGTTTATGATATAACCTGGGTTTACACTCTGAATATTCACGCTATTGCTAACTTTTCAACTGAGTTTTGTTCAGTTTTCTCATATTTTATTCGAGAATTATGTATCTCCACGATCATCACAGAATTTTCTGAAATCTCTGAAGAAAGAAAAATATTTTTACACTGGTATAGCAATAATAACTTGACTGTCATCGAAAATCGTAGATAAAGGTGTAACTATTCATAATAATGTATCGAGAGATTCAGACCATTTGGAAGGTAACGCATGATCCACAATTTACATTTGAGTTTTCATTCTCTCGAATTATGATGCAGAGTGGTTCGTGAGGAAGAGCGAGCCTTCATAATACCACTTGTCATTCATTTACAAGACGAGACGATAGCGACACGCTAGAGAGCGTCTGATTGGTGATCGCAAGGTCGCGATTTCAAACGCGAGAGAAGAATTGTATACTTTTTTTTATTTAAATTTTTAGGGAAAACTTTGGGTATTTTATGTATTATTATTATTTATACATATCTTTTTATAGTAAATACATAGATTGGGTTACCGAAAGTTATTAATTCCTTATGAATTTTGGGTTGCTTTTCATTCCTTTTAATTAAAATTTTTGATCGTGGAGAAAGTTAAGTCTGTTACTCAGACTCTGATGGAATGCTCGTAGTACCTCGCATCATTTTAACATTGTTACAGAAAATACTATTCTGTAAATTCCTCAGTGTTTTTTCCTATGCCATTTTACATTATCGGTGAAATAACTGACGTGAGTGCTATTTTATTTCACTAAAAAATCTATTATTCTCTCATTTAGTATCCAGTGTAGTAACTACAATATCCACAAAGATTTTATCAAAAAGAATATCTACATTCTACTTTAACAGAAAAACAAGTGGTGAAGAAAACACGAGAGTCCCAAAGAAAGAGTAGTTTCTGAGTAGTAGTAGCTTCTATTTCTTGGATTGTATTCACACCAAAGGTTCCAAACATTCATTCATTCGATCATCCAATGTAAACAAGAAAAAGGCGAAAGTGTTCGAGAATATTATCAGCACCACAGAACTGTGCGACTACTCGCAAATTGGGAGACTAATTGAAGGAAACTCTTAGTCAGTGGACGATCTATCAAGAAGCAAAAATAACCAACTGTTAGGGGCTCGGGCGCTTGAGGGGTCCCACTATTTAAAGTATTTATTTTTCAATAAACAATTATAATATATTAATTTTCTATGGAGGGCCATTTTCTATTTTAGCTTATGAGCCCAAGTGCTCTTGCTCCGCCACTGCTTTTCATAATCATTTTGTTTTTCGTCTGAGATCTGAGAAAATCAAGTCTAGATTATTGGAACTAACGATCGACAGAGAAGTAGCTACCGCCGTCAGCCAAGAGAGCAGCGAACTTCATAAAGTACAGATAACTACCGAAAGTGTTGAACTACAAAATCACAAGAGCATATTAATATATGTTCTAAAAGTCTAAAAATAATTTTAATAGTCAGAGGATTTATTCTTACAGATGTGGGTCGAATGATCATTAAGCAAATAAATGTCAGATGACACAAACATGTGATTTCTGCAGAGAAAAGGTCATACTGGAGAAGTCTCCATGGAGAAGGTGAGTATGTGGTTCGACATGTAGTGGAAATTTGATCGGTAGATGCAGAACATACGCAATTTCGTGAGCATTTTTATTTCTCCTAATGTCCAGCATACTTCAATACAATTTCGTTAGCTATTGCAAAAAAGTACTAAATCTCGTTGGTTACAGAATAGGCTGCTCTAGTTGTTGTACCCATATATAGTATAAGCTAATGGTCGTATTCGAATTTGACAATGACTTCAATATTTCTCTGAACCTTATCTTGATCGTCGATCACCCTTATATTGATGATTTATTTACAGATGGAAGTTTGTCAATTTTCAACACGAAACAAGGGTTTATTTCAATGTACACGTCTTATGTAACGGATCTGCCATATATGGCAGACAGAAAAGCTACTGATATATATTATATACATAGTGACCGCTAAAAAGTATCATAGTAATTTTATTCAATTTGCTGCCATACTCGCGACCACGTGACATGTGTCAAAATCGATTTTTAGGTTATCAGACATGCACAAACTTTTCCCAAGAATCTTTTTTCTAATAATCTAATAATAAACTTTTTTCCCATATGGTACATACTTTTTGGCGGTCACTGTATATACCATGACTATCCGTTTTTCTCGAAGATAAAAATAACTGGACCAACTACAGAGATTCGAAGAGGTAATTTCTCAGTTGGTAAAATTCGTAATCAAAATAACCTGTCCACTACTTAATCCCTTTGTTCTTGAAAAAAAAAAGTATTTCTGAACAATCCAAATTTGTCTTACTTCTCAATAATTTGTAAAATTGATAGATGTACCAAAAATGTACAATTTTGAAAAAAGGTAAGTTACGGGGGTGTTTCCATGAGAAGTGAGACAAATATGGATTTTTCCGAAATGATTTTTTTTTTAATGAACAAAGTGAATTAGTAGTAAGAAGTTCTGATAATGAATCCGAAGACATTTTCAAAATATTATACCTCTAATAATTTTTTTTTGAAATTTAGGAATTTCGACGGTGCTGGGCGTGCAGTGTATACTTGTCACTTGATCCTTTTGGGTCATTTTGTTAATATTTTGTATGTTTATCGATTCTGTAAATTTCACAATTTTACATAAAAATTTACAGAAGTTACAGTGGTTATTTCCATGAGAAGTGAGACATACTAAGGATTGAATTTTTTCTAACTTGATATATGCTTTTTTTCAGAATTTTCTTGAAATTCTCAAAAACTATCGTTTAAGCTTTTCCACTCGGTATATTTATCTAGGTCAAGTGTTTTTTCATAATTTTTGCATCGATTTCAATATCCTACTATTCGGAATGCTTGTAGTTGTGAATTACTCCGATATACAGTTTCAAATCGCACACGTGCATTACCATTCGATATGCAATCAGCACGTTTTACTTGTTTTCCCTTATAAATTTACTTCTGAATACTTAACTAGAAATCGAAATTTATCTAAATATTAAATGTAATATAATTCCACTCTTTATTTATATTGACACCATGTCATTTGTCTGGATGAAATAATATAAAATAAGTTATTCATATCATTACCAATTCAATTACACATTCTCATCCATAAATATTTAGCTGTAATGTTATAATAATTATGAGGTAATATTTATATAACTTGTATATTAGGATATATTAATGAAGATTCTTTCCTTAATTATGAAACATATTACTCAGTAGGTATTACAACAAAAATACGTGTCCATCAGTTCACTGTGTCCAAACTTTGAAGCTGGAGATAGACTTGGTGCACAATTTTAAATTGTATGAAAATATAAAATGATTACCATGAAATGAACTGTACTCCATAATTACAATAAATCAATATTCCACATGAAAATTGCGTGTTTGATTTAGTGGCAGTTCTTCTACGTTCGCAATGAAGTTACTTGATATAAATCAATGGAAAAATAGCAATTTTCTCATTAGTTAAAGTCAAATTAGTAATAATTACTTTCTCAACTTTCAAGTCGTTGTGAATCATACCATAAAACGATTATTGTAAATGGCGATTATTCTAATAAATTATAAATTTATCCGAATGGGAAATCGCCATTATGCCACATGTCCTACGTAATTCATTATCAGAACTCTATCTTGGTTGCTTTTTCATTCCGCTAGCTTCCAAACTCAATCAATGAAAAAAAGAGGAGCCCTGAAAATTTCCTGCAAAAAACATCAGGTCAGGTCACTCCCATACCAAGAGGAGTGGCAGGGGTTGGACTGAATGGAAACGGAACGCGAAGCGGACAAATAAATGTAATGTCCCATATTGTATTTCCATGCTGAGAGAAAACGAGCTCGTCAAATTCAGTCGCTCAACCTTGGTAGCGACAAGGATAAGAC
The DNA here is from genome assembly GCA_958298965.1 of Chrysolina haemoptera. Classification (NCBI taxonomy): domain Eukaryota; kingdom Metazoa; phylum Arthropoda; class Insecta; order Coleoptera; family Chrysomelidae; genus Chrysolina; species Chrysolina haemoptera. The sequence continues at coordinate 31,634,376 of OY282589.1, read as the reverse complement.
GGGGAGAGGAATATTATGTTACACAGCTGGTGGTTCCAGGATTACACTCGAACTCGTCAAAGGACTCCGCAACGCATCAATGGGAAATTGGCTTTCGGTGAATTTGTTCGAATTTTTCATATACAAAGTGAACTATGACCAAAAATAATAAAATAAAATCTTAGTTTGCTACCTCTTCCGAAGTACGCAACATTGTCAGAATGACAGAATGTCAGAGAAAATTCCAAAAGTTGGAGTAGTATTAAATATATTATATCATATCACGAATCAAGTTTGCAACCAATTCATGTAACTTGACATCAACTCCATACATTGGCCCAGAACCAGCACTCGAGATTAATAAATCCGACATTCGAGGATGCATTCGGGACTTGGTCAAGCGAAAACAAAAGAGAGGTGGAACGAAGCCCCTTTCATGCACCACGGGAAAACATTCAATACAGGACCGTCAAAACACAGAACTGAAGAACTACTCAAGTTGAGCAGGAATCAAGTTGAAACAATAACAGGCCTTCTCACTGGTCACAACCCAATGAGAAAACACCTGCTCAAAATGGGGCTGTACAACGGGGAACTTTCCTGCAGACAATGTGGTAAAGGGACCGAAAAAGCCAGACATGTACTGTCAGAATGCGAGGCATTAGACCGCAAGACAGGCAATATTCGGGAAACCTAGAGTAACTCCTGAAGAATACAGCAGTCAACAAGTGAAGAACCTGTACTGGTACAGGGTACTAGAGTTACGGAGTAGGTGCTGTAAAACTAACCCGGAAAAATCAAAAAGTCCAAGAGGCTGAGGTGTAGCTGGCGAAGGGACAGCATCCGAGGAAAAAAAAACTTGACAGATACATCGGAAAAATATTCCTAACAAGTTGTGTAGATTTGCAACCTTTTACGTTGACCGGAACATATATTTCCTTAATTCGTGGTAATTTTTTTGATAAAGGTGGTCTCGAAATAATTGCAAAAGTTTTGCAATCTTGTACACGATTCAGAACTTCATGTAATTTGCAAAAATCTAAGTTGTAAATTAATTAGATTTTTCAAGTTTCAAGTTTATGTTCAGTCCCACGTTTGATGAAGGAGGACAAACACTGTTTCTGGCTATTCACGTTTTTGAATCCAGGAACGGCGCTTTCCTTTATATTCAAAAGGTAGTTTTTTTGCCCAAATTTCCAAATTTCACTTAGTTTTCCACTTATTCTGGTTGGGAGAACACATTATATAATTTTCGGTAAGTTGTCGTAGTTCACCCTGTATTGTAGATGATGAACAAATGTATGTAGTAAACTAACTAACAAACGTACGAATACATAAACCAAATCAACTATGCATCTATTTTTCATAAGGCCAATGCAAATCCACTTAAGAATTTAATAATTTCTGCACCTATACATGGTGAGTAAAAAGATAATTTTTTACTGATTTGCGAAAAATTGGACGCTGGAATTTCATTCCTTTTCAGAGTTCGAGTCACGCCGTTTGGTGTCCAAAATGAGACCAAGTTCATCAGTCGTACGAGCTACTGTCTTGAAGAGGAACGCTCCAATCCCTACTTCTTCATGGTCACGGACCATGCAGAGAAGTGGATTCAATCTCCTGATAAATTTACAGGCTCCATTCAGTACCATTCTGTTCTAAAAACACTCTAAACTCAAACATTCTCGGCCTTCTTGTTCTTTGGGGACATAAAACTGAGAAACGAACGATTTAAGGTGCATATATAGGTGCGTCATCTTGCGCGTCTTTCCCCTACAGCTCTAAAGACCAGATCCCTCGGAGTTTATGCTGATACATTCCGCAGAAAGAGATTTTGACAGGAATAACTTCTTTGGCGCGGCGTCATTCCACACCGAAATATGTATACGTCTCTCCGATATCCATATGACGTAGGATTCTTCCGCCTACTATAGCTGGATGTCCTCTCAGCAATCATCGCATCGTGCTCTTTTTAGTTCAACCGAGGCACATTCATCGGTCCCAAACTCCATGGCGAAAGCCCGCAGATACTCTTCCACCACCCCCAGAGACTGATGTAGGTCTTCTTCAACTGAGTCATAAAGTTCGAGGTCATTCATGTAAAATAAATGGGTGACCTTATGCCTCAGTTTGATGGGGATGCCGCAGTATTCGCGTGTTTTCCTGAGCGCAAGGGACAATGGCAATAGTGAGATGCAAAAGAGAAGAGGACTGAGAGATTATCCCTGTAACACCTATCCTCTAAAAACAACCTGATCTGTTTGGACTCTAGCTTGACCTAATGTCACAGTAAAGCGAGTCCTCCAGAGCGGCGTCAGTTCAATGCATCCCAGTATTTGATTGGGCACCGCAAGGCATCTGAGCAAATGCATGATGAGCCCATGCGATGTTGTTGTCCTGCGTAATACATGAGCAGATTCTTCTTGCAGCAGGCAACTCCCTTATTTTATCCTTTTTGCTCACATATCCGTTCATATACGTGGTCAACTGCGATGAGTATTCGCATGTACAAGATGCAAGTGAACATCTCGTAACACGCGTTCGGGCATATTATGGCCTGTAGTTTTTTTGGTTTCGACAAATATCCGGTTTTTGGGATCACCACGGTTTGTCCCTCGACAAACCAACCTGGTATCTACTGCTCCTCATTCAGCCACCAGGTGAAAATTCAGGCCAATTGGTGTTGGTTGCTGGGAAATTGTTTCTACCAGTAGTTAACCACGCCATCCCTCAAGGGCTAGTCTAACTTCTTCCGGGGTTATCGGGTTGCGCAGTTCTTTGAGCTCTAGCTGCCGAAGCCCCCACAAAAAGCTTCAAATTGCGCTAGGGCTGAATGAGTGTCTATATTCAGTCCTTGCGGATGTTCCTAAATGTCCTTCGAGAAGGATTCCATCCGATCAGCGGACGGCAGATTTTCTACAACACGTGGAGACTGGATTAAGTGAAAAGGGTTTTCGCGGTACTTTAGATCCTCCACGATGCTTCTCACTAGCTTCACCATCAGTGACTTTTTTGTAGGCAATAGCATTCGTATCACCAGATGTATTATTATTTTTATTAGAGATTTTCATCAAGTAACGCCCGAGACCATTCAACAAAGAAAAACTACGACACATTCATCAGATTCTACTTCACAAAAAAAACAAAGATGTGGTTTGCGGAAAATAACTTCCTCGAACGCTCATTTTAGGACGAAAGTACGTCTGCGTATGCCAGAAATAACGGATTTTCGAATGAGAGCCATCGCATTCCTTCCCATGCTACGAACGATATTTCTCGGTGGGAATGAAAATAAGATTATAATGGTTGGTCTCGGCGAGTTGCATATTTCTGGACGCATACCGAAGAGAACTTGTACGTCTTGTATTTATTTTCATCGATAAAAAGTGGAGTTCATCGACGTCACAGACGATTTAAAATACGTCGGCATATTGAAGTGCAGACGGAGTTGACAAACTTATTGCCGAACGAGTAATGATTTTATTATGACTGCAGATGGGGTGTTATTTTGTTTTTTGTTTGTGCTCACTTTGAGATGCGCTCCGAGATTATTGATCTAGACTAGAATTTCTCCTTTTGATTGATTTTGAGGACATTATTTGCTTCAAATAAGCGGATCACGTACACTTTGTATTGCCATGATTATGCAACTCATCATGAAATTAGTCAATAGTAACAACGAATTTTACTTAGTTATATTGTATTGACGAGCGAATATACCCTTGACGACGTGGTAAAATCGATTTGGTATTTCGCACTGCTAACAAAGTGAATGTCGCCATTAGAAACGTATTGGTGGCGTTTATTAATGAACGCCAAAATGAGATAGTTCTATCATTGTAAAAATTATTTGACGTTTGTCAATGAGGGCTAAAGAAAGAATCATCAAGTTTATTCGATATACAGTGCCCGTCTAAAGTCCGTTCCCCCCCTACTAATTTTTGAACCACCTGGTATATCGCAACGAAATTTGAAAGGCTTATATAGGAGATAAAAACCTAATTTTTCATAAAAAAATTCCAGCTGAAAGTTTCAAAATGGCAGCTGAGCGCCATCTTCAATAATTTTTCCATAAGCCGAATGAGTGGGAGAGAGAAACTTTTTCTGGCGGGTCAATTAATTCTCAGCAGGGGAAAAAATCTTGGTATCCCGTATGGTGGCAGTAAAGATAACAGTCGTTGAACTCCCTTCGCTATACCAAATTGAAGACAAGTACCACCAAGCTCAATCTGGCAAAACTACCTCCGACCACAGACGCAGCACATTTCCACTTCCTTAGAACATACCACCAGGTCATCGTAAAAAATGGCAATGAGAGACTCACTGCCAATAATATATTCAGGAATGGGAATAATAAGAATTGATGGGTTGAAGAATGGAGTCATGCAAGGCACAATCAGTAAGTAGTAAGTACTGTTTCTCACTTTCGTGTATATCATAAATAAAAGCATTACAAAGAGAGGAATAATCGTTAAAATTGTCATTCAAATGATGGAATACGCAGACGAAGAGTTCAGTGCAAAACTGATAGGGGAAGGGATGAGCAAAGAAATAAATAGATAGACACAGCAGTAGAACAACTGTTAGCCTGCTAAATATGGTGAAATTCTGACCATGGCATTATAGTATATTGTACAATGATCATTAAATGGCATACATTTCCCACGAGTTGGTATATGAAATACAACAATAGTTCATATCGTATACCTAAGAGTGGAAAATGGGTCATTTCATGCAAATTGTATACTATACTTTTTACTTTTTATCATAAACTTTTCTGCCGTCATGATTCCCATAAGATATACAACCTAAAGATACAAAGATAAAAATATTGAAAATTATAATAAAAATCGAACACTAATCGATTTCAAAAAAGAAAAAAATGTGAGTTATGTGGGATTTGAACCCTCACCCCCACTATCCAAAACCTGAAGGTTCCCTTACTCTTCACTCGCTGCTACGAGCTCACATAATAATATGAGAAATTACCTGCTATAGAAACTGCCTGCCAATTAATCGAAAATATAGAATTCGATTGTCATCAATCTTTATATTGAAATTAGCGTTGTGTCAATGTCAAATCATCCTTGCTATTACTACTCATTTTCGATTACTTATTTTTTAAACGAATTTTGTAAATACTGATGTGAAATGTCAAATAATTAGAACGTTAACAAACTTAATTCGATCTTATATTATTTATGATCATAAAAATGACAGTCTAGTACTTAATGAAAGTCGAAGGAAATGAAATATCCTATACTGAAATGATCATTATAGTACAGTTCGCGATGTAGAAATGAAAAAGTGTTTTACAATCGGCCTACTTCCTTGATCGATAGAGCGCATAAAATGGGCATATTTCCATGTGGTCGTAGAAAAAATATCTTAAGGCATCGATCGCGTTAGTATTTTTTCCGGCGACTATTCATTTATCATGTATTTTAACGAACTAAAAATCGTTGATTAATGACCCCTGTTAATGAATGATTTTCTATTAATCAACGATTTGCTTATATGCAACCCAACTTACATTGCTCTAATACATTTTATATTGGTTAGTACTATCTGTCATTATTTATTTGTCAATTCTGAAATAAAATTTCAGAAACTCTTCAATACACCAGTACTTGTCACATAAAAGGCTCGTGGCGAAACGGTAAATTCAATCAGACAGCGGAAAGGAGATAATGAGGTCGATAGTTCAAACCCACACGAGAGCAAATTTTTTTAAATTTTTTTTTATTTCAATTTGAAAAAATAAGATAAAACTACCCCGAAGGAAAATCAAACTATCTTTGAGTTGATATAAATAGGAAATAGTGATTGTTTTTTATCGTAACGTTAAATAAATAAACATTGAAAGTGAGATATCTCTATTTTCGAAAACTACGGTCGACGGAAAAGTTTTGTAACAAACTCGTGAATTAAAATGGCGATTAACAATCTCAAACATTAACGCGCTCGCTCCGCTCACGCGATTGTTTATCGCCCTTATTAATACACTTGTTTGTTAAATAACTATTAATTCCAGCTCGACTAAAATGAAAGAATGAGTTCAATCCTTTTTATTTTCGACCTGAAAATTTGTTACATAATTTATGTCACAAAAAACTCGTTTCTGGAAAACGATCGTTAAATTCCGAATGAAGACGCAGAAACAAAAACATTGTACTTGAGATCACATAATAATTCGCTTATTAGGTAAGTACGTACAATGCCCCATTACCGAATACGAGAAATACCGGTCTGGTGAACTTGAAATATCTCGTTACATTATTCGGTCAGCAGTGGTGAATTATGCATTCAATTACCAAAACAACTGCTAGCAACTATTATGAAATTTTTTGGAACAGCATAACATTTTCACTCGTTAATATCCAGACGTCCATGACTCATCGGAGTTAACAATCGAGAGACGGCATTGACCATTGAACGCCATAAGAAATCCTTACTTGAACAACTTTCCTTAAAAAGGTACGCTCCGTTTAAGTCTTAAAGTTGGGTGATTAAAAATCGAAATGAGTTGAGCGCCAACATCAGTGTCCAGTGGCGTTCTTGAAGAGGTCATTCGAGGGGAATGTATAGGTACAGGAAGTTCGACGAAACGAGTCAGTCAGGAAGATCTGTGTACTGATTTAACCGTCAACTAGCTAGATGCGTCTATTTTTCAATGAAACTTTCATTGCTTCAAGGCCCATAGGATTGTTTGAGAAGTCGAACATGGTAATAAATTTAATTGAGTTTACATTCTTATGGAGACGAATCTGACAGAGTCAAGTATTTATTAGCTATTATTCAATGACTAGTTCGAACGTTTTATTTCGTGTTCTTCCATCACAGTCCTTTTAAAAGTTTTTGACTGGACCATCCTCTAATTTACAACGGTCTTATTCTGCTAATAAAACTATGATTCAAGCTATTATAATGTTGATATTTGTAACGATATGAATAGGGATATATTGTTGAGAACACAGTAGTGCAATCATGCTAGAAATTACTCCTCAATTTTCAAAACTAAAAATAAAGTTACTGAACACCTTACTACAGCGGAGCAGCCAGGATTTCAGTCCCAAAGTCCCTAGTGGCTGCACCACTGAATTGAACTTTTATAAAAATTAAAAATACTAATCTCCGAACCTGAAAACAGTAACTCACCAATTTTGAATAGAATCGGACCATGAGAATGGCATCACACTTTAAAAGGTAAGCGCTGCATCTTCCTAAGCTAGCAGCTAGCAGGGGGCATCTGGTTGATGGAAATAACAATTTTCACAAAAAAAACAACAAAAATAATCGACAAATTGGTCAGCTAACTTGGAGCCACTATTTTGAATTCACAAATTTTGACAAAAAAATGATAACCTCCGATCACGAAAACCACCATAATATAATTTTGAATATAACCATAATCACAAAACTTGTATGCCGTCTTGGAGATACCATCTTGAATTCATGAGCTTTAATATTGGTCCCCAAAAGCTCTCACATACCAATTTTGAATAATTATATTACGGGAAAATAAACTGAAATCCATAAAACATGTCAACTAGATGGGGTAATACTTAATGTTTGATAACAATCAGCACTTGCAAATGTGTCCTCTAGGAGGAACATTGCATAAATAAATGTCAGATGTAATGCAATGCTAGTGGGGGACACTAGTTAATTTATTTGAAACTCCAGCACACTCTTCGAACTTTGTTCGAACACGTCACTATAGAATTCAAATCTTCTAGAGCCATCCAATTTTGATTATAATTTTCATGTAATTGTATGTGAAGATGTATGTATTCGGTAGTTTGACTATAACAGGAAGAACTCGTAATGTATTTGGATGAAGTTATAACGTTATTAATAATCCACTCAACTAAATGATATACATTGGGTATTTCCTGTTTGAATCAATATTCTTTTATTCATTTTTTTCAAGCCAATCATTCTTCATAGCGACTTTTATTCCAATAAACGGATACAGGCTCAATAATACTCCTGTTTATTATTGGAGTTGTTTTCGACAACTTCAGATTCCAGAGCTATACTTAATTTCTCCTCATTCCTTCGATGAACTATCATTTTATTTTGAATTAAATTCCAGTAACGATTATGAATCTCGACAGTATATGTCATTAATGAAGTAACTTACGTAAAAAACTGTAACAACTTTCAGACCTCACTGCTGAAATAGTAGAATGAGGAACTCAAATATTAGGCCTTAGATTAGATAAGCGGCATAACTTTCTTTAGATTTTATTTGCCTACAAAGGTTCTTACACTGTGTCAAAATTCCTGAGTATTATAAATCATCTTTTCTTTCGACGTATCATAAAGCAGTCACCCTTTCCAAAGATGTTTTCGCTCGCTTGTATGCTTGATTTTCATCAAACACTTGGTTAGTTGATAAATGCACCTACCATATGTAAAACGTGTAACAACTAAGTGTGATTATTTGAACTATAGAGGCCATCCCGATTTGGAAAATGTATCAGATACTACTTTCAAAGTGTTGGCGTCGAGACATTGTAATTTTTTATGACAACCCACCATTTATGACACATGGTAATGTTTCCAAAAAGCTCACCTATTTCTATTTTAATAATATCTACTCCTTCAGATCTATTTTCATTCTGATATATGACCTGAATTGCAGTGAAAATGTTTTGAAACTCTTAATGAACCACCTTAGAATTGGAAAACTAAAACTATTGTTGTAGAAATAACATATACAAAAATCTCATCCCATTTTCGATTCATCAGTTACAACACAGGCATGGCAAATCACCCAGCATATTCACCAAGCATCATAATAACGACACATTAATTTTTTGAAAGAACACAACGATTTGCATTTATATATGGTTCGTCAGTTCCATTTGTACCTACTCGTTTATAAGGATCTAACGTTCTCCACTTTCATTCGACCAAAATGTTTCAAGTGAAAAAAAACTATTTGGAGCTGTTCAAAATGTGATAAATTTTTTCTTCCGAGGTAAATACATAAGAGATTATATTTTTATCAATAAATGCATCTTTAATTGCATGAAAATTTTGTCATGACAAAATACCGAGAATCAAGGGAATTAAAAAATCGCGAGAGCTTGCTCGAGCGACTTTTTCTACTTCTCTTGATTCTAGATGTTTTGTCGAAAAACAATAATATTTGAATGGAATTTGAAATGTATTTATCTAATGTTATTTGGTCGAGTCATATTACAAGCTACCAAGTTTGAGTGGAACAAAATTAAAGTTTATACGATGAAAACAGAACCTCGAGTGGTATTTAGTGAGTTAATTCAACGAATAAAATAAATGAATTATTAAACAAAAGTACACAGAACATAATTTATTACCAAATCTACCGTTATCGCTCGTTTCGAATCAAAAACAACACTTTGTAACAAAAAGTAGGGAAAATTTGTTGACATCTGGCTTTGTTGATAGCAACGCGTCCTAGGGTACAGCGTACAGCGTGCGGCTCCAAAGTCGTACGACAATTAAGAATTGTTGCCGTGGTGAAGGTAAATAAAAGTTTATCCACTTGCAAACAGTTACGTTTCTAATTATCAGATATCAAACTGCCAAAACTGACGTTTCTTAAGGACGATTTCATACATGAGTTAAATTATTGGAGGTAAATACATAAGAGGTCATATTTTTGTCGATAAATACATCTTTATTTGCATAAAAATACTGCCAGGCAAGGGCTTCGTGATCGAAAGGTCGCTGGCTCGATCTTCAGGCAAGGCAAGACTTTTTCAGTTTCAGATGTAAATCTGAGTGATTGAATCTTGTTGCTGGCTGGGGATAATCCTCCACGATTCTCTGTTGCGTTAATAATAATTAACAGTGCTGCAGGTGGCGTATGGAGTTAGTAATAAGGCCTATCCAGAACACACGTGGCTAATGACCATAGCAGTCGATGCCAACACACCAAGGAAAAGAAATAAAAATTTTTATTGTCACGACAAAATAAAGGGAATCAAGGCAGTGAAAAAATCGCGAGAGCTTGCTCGAGTGATTTTTTCTGTCGAACGCAGGAGGACGACAGCTGGTAAACGGAAAAAACAATTAAAACAACACTATAAAAGTGACGTTCTCGAAAGTTCGGCCACAAGATAGATGTCGCGTCGGGTAGAATTTTCTGTAAATATGAGAGAGAAAACTAGAATTTTCTTGAAGCATTGAAAAGTGATGTGAAATTCGAGAAAACTATAAAATTAACCAGAACAGAGACTCCGGAAGGTTCTAGAACGTACTGAGAAAACAATTAAAGCTCTCGAAAATTCTGCAGTGTCGGTTTTCAACAATGTTGAACTTTCTAGAAAATTCTGTTGTCAAGAATTTTTTTTCGAAAGTTCCTAAACAAAACTGTAATATTCTTAGTGAAAATTCCGTAATATCACGCACTTTCACCACCCACCTACTCCATATAATCATATATCATATATACAAGGGTTCATGTATGTTTAATTCGTAGCCATATCACGTTTTTTTTAAACGATGGGTTGAACACTGGTAGTATGTATACAGGAAAAAATGTATGATTTCTCGCCTTTTTTGAATTACGTACCTATCATGTATGGCAAAATTATAAAATTATGATGAAATGAACATCAGCAATTCAGGCATACGATGAATAAATAAAAACAAGTGTTATTGTTGATCGTTCATGTGTTATGGGAATCACGAACAATAATGTCAAGATGTTGAATCTGTCCTAATGATGAGACGAAAACGTTTTGAAACAATGCTGTTACTTTCATTTTCGAATACAGGAACGCAGTTAATGAATTAGATGTTTACATGCTCTTACAACACGGTTGTAATGTGCAATAAGCGTGAGTTCAACGCTTTTATTTTCTATATTTTCCCCACTTCCCAAATAATAATACAGACCAACTAGAAGTGCGTTCGAAATTTTTATATCCAATTACCAACAGGTTCACACATCTGCAAGTGATCATATGAATATGAAGAAACAGTTATGTGAAAAATTACAAAAAATACACAATAATGATCTATAAGAGATAATATTATCTAGAAGTGAAGAAAACGATCATTCACATGGTACGTTTCGGATATCATATCATCTATTATGCCATGTGGAAGAACATGGTCATAATGCAATCGTCGCCTGTTGGATTATGACACTTAATAAGGTCTCTTTCAGTAAGTTCGTATGTTAATGAATGAATAATATGGTGTTGGATAATGTAATAATTACTTACTTATTGCATAAATTCATTAACATTATTATCATTATTATGAACTCTGAATGTTAGTGACAATCAACCGTTTCCTGTGTGAAAAACATAATTTTAGTGCGATCTTTTATTTTTCTTTCCTAAAACGTGTCAAGATATTCATGCTCTAATTTATTTCCTACAGCGACAGCAAAATTACTCTAAAGAAAAAAAATATCAAACGATGTGTGAAATTAAAAATAATTAATTGAGATTGGGTCAAATAATTGTTCTGGTAATTCGTCATCGTATAATTGAATATTTTGTCAAAGCAATATTTTTTTTCAATTTCACGCCCTCGAATATAAAAATTTTAAAACCATTCGCTAGTCTGAGACTGGGTAAAAATAGAGCACGGGTTAAGTCGAAACATCAAAACAAGAATGTTTCGGTATGTCACCGAACAAGATGATTTAGCACTTTTGGAGGAAATTACGATGAATATTTTCAATGTAGTCTGGTTCAAAAATGTTTTTTGGACGGCTATTTTTCTGCAGAGGCCATATGAGCGAGGTTCTCATTCGATGAAAATGGCATACCTATATAAAAACTATAAATAATATAAAAAAAAAATTATAAAAGGACCCCGCACGAAAGTGTTTACGCACTGTTACGCAGTGCCCAAAGTGATACTTTTTCGAACAAGTGCGTGAAAAAATTAACATTGCATAAGAACACACATAGAGTAATTTTTTACAAACTTTACATACATGCATTCTTGAAAAATACAGTAATTGCGTATCAGTCATCATCAAATCAATTTAATGATACAATTTTGCAATATAATAGCTTTCGTAGAAAAAACTTTGTATGATCGTTGAACTTGGCTGCGCCGCCTCATTCAACAAGCTTCCAGACTGATACAAAAAAGTTCTACTTTACGTACTTGTGTCATAAATAACTACTTTTCACATGGTGTTTTAAAATGACATTTTCTAAATTGACGTTACAACTGAAGAATGTGATATTTTGATTTCAGTTCTCAGTGTCAAAAATAAATTCAAAGAAAACGTTGCACGTTGGTACTAGAACACTCTAGAAGAACTACCGACTTTGAGCAAATTGAGAGAAAAAACGCCTGGAAATATTTTTTTTTTTCTGTATTTTTTTTTATATCATCGTATCGTAATGTGTGAGAACTGGTCATGTCGTCCAAATACTTATATTTATATCGCACTCCAGTCCGATTAATAACACTTGTTTATCGATGCATCTCAACATGTGGCTAATAGAAATAACAGGTGCTACAGAACTGTCATTCGAAGATTTAACAGGTTATTCAACTGATTCACTGATTCTATTTCCGCATCCAAGCTTTGTTTATATGCAGTTTTGTTGGCGTGAGTGAAATGTGGACGCATTGTGAATAGTAAAAGGGCCGCTTGTAAAAGTTCCGGTGTACGCCAACCATGTAGTACAGTTTGTACTAATTTTAATTCAAAAGGTTATTGTTGTGTACAATCATTTACACTAATAACGGTTACTTTTCCATCATCTCCGATTCAGATGAATGAAATGATTTTTATGCATGATTGGATTGAGTTCCAACCAATTAAACAAGTTTCACGAATGTTTGTATTATTTTTTTTGGAGAAATTGAAAAAATAGGACGATAGGCTTGTAAACCTGCCCATACACAGCACAGTTACGTTTCTGAAATATTGCAGAAACATGCTTCGGACATATTTGAAATATTGTTGCTATATTGCAAAAGATATATGGAATATTTCAGAAATGTTACAGAAATATCCAAAAGTACGAGATACATTTTCGGCAAATAATTCGAACAATTCCAACAATTCATAAGAAATAACTAACCATGGGTTCACCTGAACTATGTAGCTAACATTGAATAATATTTTCAAGACAACAGTCGTTTAAAAAGCGATAACTTATAATTCCCGAACGGTAAGCAGAAGCGAGCAAGAGATGAATCGCAATCATGTTCAATCTGTGATTGTTTCAAAAACTATGCTTACTTCTTAAACAGTGCTGTAACTCTCACAACCAAGAAAACAAGCAGCAATCAATTGGTTATTCAAGGCCGAAGAAGTTATTTTTTCGGTCTTTTGGGTTACTGCAGAATAATCATGATTAACTTTTGGATAAATGTAAAATAATAACAGATATTACAAATAAATCACATTTTTTAATGTTCCCCTTTTCAATAACAGGTGATTATCACTCGACAATCTTGACCGCTTCAGGGAAAAAAATAAGGAAAAAACACAAAGAAGAAACAACTGAATAGTATATTAAAGTATGAGTGGATAAAAAAGTCTTTCAAACACGCGCGATTTTTCAACTAGAGCAAGAGTTTACGTTATTTTTTTCACACTTTGAAATCATAAAAATACTGGTAGATATCATCATTACAAATAATGAAAATGAGAAGTCATAATGTTAAATACTTAAATGAATTCGTGATGTGACATCAGTGTACCTTTTGTTAATGTTTGAATAAATGTTTTGCATTTGTTTGTAATATTTCATTTGACGTTTGACGTCAGAGCAATCATCATAAAATTGTCATTTAGACTTTTCTTGAGTTGTTTATGTAGCCATGGTAACTTAAGAAAACGCGCGTTTTTTTAAATTTCGATTTGAACACGCTGATGCGTGCTTTAAATAGGTAAAAAGAGGCACCAATAAAAAAACAGTATTTGTCTCAAAGTTTGTTCCAGATTTCTTGAATCTTCCTGATGACAGTTGATTTTTCATTTCCTTCATTTCAGAACTTGGCCGCGTTAATTTCACCCATTTGAACTGTCCTTTTCAATACTGTATTATAGTTTGAAACTCATATTGGATATTAACAGCAATTATATACTCTTCAGTTTATGGGAAATTTACTTAACTAATGTTTTAAACACTGTGACATCTTTATGAACCCCTCTTGTCTATGTTTCTACTGAGGCTTATATTTAAATGATAAGTGGGTAAACAAGTACAAAAAATGGTGTCACAACCTGCACGTGTATAACATGCGAGCTTCTGAATGTATTAAAAAAATCCCCCTATATGAATAAAACTGTGAGTTTATTTTTTAAAGGTTACTTTTGCGTAATTTGGAGAGTTGCAACTGTTCTGCATAGTTTAAGAAAAAGTTGTTCTATAATATGATTCATATAGTGGTAATTATAATATCGAAAGAAAAAGAAAGGGTAATTAGTTCAATTGAATTGATTTCAACGTGACAACCCAAGCGAGAATATTTTCCCGTTAGAACATACCGTTTACTTTCATTAACAAAGATTTTTAAATCCTGAAATATTCTCTGATCATGCATGCTCATAAATTCAAAATATCAAAATGAAACTATTGTTGGAATATCTAACTATCACATTCCATTTCAAGCATTTGTTATGTAGTTTTTTTTCGGATAGATCGTTAAAAGTTGTGGGAGATGTTCCCCACGGTTCTACCCGGAGCCCGGACACATTTTATCTTTGCTATTATTGCACCACCGAGACGAGATGATTTTTTACAAATTTCATAGACTCACCCCGAATTAATTTTTTTTTTATAAACATGCAATCTGAAAAAGTTGTTTCATTATTATATCCAATAAAATTGCTTTTCAATATAACCTCGAAAAAAAAAATAATATTATGCATCCATGAGTAATTATTCTACAACAAAATATCAAATAAACAAACCGAAAAATGACTAGTTTCTCAATGAAAAAGAGAGATAACTCATAATTTGCAGAACTTTTGGAAATTTCTCAACGAGTATACAGCTAAATTCAAGTTAATTGCCATTTTGATAATGTTGCGTACTTCGGAAGAGGTTGCAAACCGAGATTTATTGCTTTCTCGATGTACCTTTCAGTTTGAAAACTTTTGGGATTAATGTGAATTGATTGTCTATTTCTACTGGCCTAAAAGATTGATTATGGCGTCGATGGGTTTATATTGCAGTGGTTAAAGAGCTATCTAACCGAAAGAATACAAATTATCAGGGTTAATCATTACTACTCTCATGCCATCTGGTGTTCCACAAGGGTCCCATTTAGAACCACTGTTATTTAACCTTTTTATTAATGATTTAACTCACTGTTTCCAAGATAGCAAAGCTTTGCTTTTTGCAGACGATTTAAAATGTTTTAAAATAATTAAAAATGAGGCTGATACCTTGAGTCTACAAAAAGATATAGATAGCCTATCTAACTGGTGTACGGAAAATGTAATGTGTTTGAATGCATCTAAATGCCATATTCTTCGTTTTCATAGAATACATCACCCCATCACTTATGGAATATACTATAAATAATCTGACCTTAGACTCACTTTTTGAAACAAAGGATCTAGGCGTAATCCTAGACTCTACTTTCAGCTATAAATCTCACATTGCCACAGTAATTCAGAAGTCTATGAAGATGCTAGGCTGTGTAAAGAGAATCACCTGTGAGTTTACTAACATCGCTGCTATTAAATCCCTATATTATTCTCTGGTAAGATCTCACCAAGATTATTGTTTCTCAGTTTGGTCCCCCCAAAATGAAACTTGAAGCTGTACAGCACAATTTCCTGAGATATACTGCCTTCAAGATGCGTGTATTCTATGATTAT
The DNA here is from genome assembly GCA_958298965.1 of Chrysolina haemoptera. NCBI lineage: Eukaryota > Metazoa > Arthropoda > Insecta > Coleoptera > Chrysomelidae > Chrysolina > Chrysolina haemoptera. Next base: position 31,618,580 of record OY282589.1, on the reverse strand, counting down.
GCTTCAATAGAACACATATTAAACATACCTTCTCTTGAGGTGCGCAGAAAACAAAGAGATTTAAAATTATCAATGGACTGTGTAACAGTCCTGAGCTTCTCTCCAAAATTTCTCTACTGGTCCCCAGTCGCTCAACTTGGCAAGTGCAAACATTTTATGTTTCTTTCCATAGATACAATTACTCATACAACAGCTTCATCCCTAGAACTCTTCAATTAGCTAACTCCCTGAATAACCTTTCAATCTTTCATACATCAGCTTTCCACTTCAAAAATCACGTGTTTAACCTTGCTCTTTAATACCTACTTATGTATTTTGTACTAGTGTTATTTGCTCTGCAAGAAGTTGATTAGTTTATATTGTTACATTTTGTTGATTTATCGAATATTTGAACTAATTGTCACCTTACCATTATTTTTATGCTATATTTTCAATCCACTTTATTGTCTGTTATTATAGCACTGTGATATTTTTACTGAATTGGGCTTGCCCGTCAATAAATAAATAAATAATTTTTGATTTATCAAATTCTTCAGGAACTCAACAAACCCGGGAGAGTAAGAAACGCCTTAATACCATTTATTATCACTTTCACTAGAATTATACTGCTAGGATATTCTTTATTTCAACAATAGTACAAATAGACAACAATAAATCAACGAAATCAGGACTTATGCAATAATAGGACATTCCTAACACCTACCAACATGATTGGTAAATCAAACTTTCCCTTTCAACCAGTGAACTTTAAGATCTTCGTAATGTCAAATTATTTCTGCTGTACGAAATCCGCACTCACATCAGATAAATCTGTATAGCAGGAGATTATCGGCATCTCTCTATTTAGTGCATGTTTAATTTGAATCCCGTTTATCTCAATTTTTATTGAAGAAATAGTATCATTGATTTTTGTCAACACAAGAAAAATGATTCTCCAAATACCCTACGAGGTAGGATTTAGAATGTCAGAGTGATAACACTACTTTCCTGTCTATAACCGCGACGGACATTGATTAATATCTGACTTGTGCAATGTTCCTGATTGCTGACTGCAAGTGCTTCTTGTAATCAAACAACAGAGCTTCATAATATCTGAAGAGCGGATTTTTTAAATTATTTCAGTTTTTTTTAACATTTTTGGCAGTGCAGTCCTGTACAAAAATAGCTATTTATTTATTTATATAAAGTTGGTAAGCCAAGTTCAAGAAACACGCGATTATAAAAAAGTCCTTAACGAAACTGTGTTTTATGTTATGAATTATCGTCGCATTATCAAATAATGACTTCCGAGTTTTATTTAACGCAAAATACTGTATTATTCAAATATGCATAAATTATGAACAGTATGTAAAAATTTAAAAATTAACTTACACACAGTTGATGATTTTATGCACAGGTGGTTTTTTTACGCACTTGTGCGAAAAAGTATCACTTTACGAACTGTCAACAGTGCGTAAAACCTTAGTTTACGCACTTCATTTTTTTTTTAATTTTGCGAGTTGCTCAGAAAATGGCGCCGAATTTCACCTTCTTAAAAACTTGAAAACATAGGCACCTCCCCATTTTGTTTATTTTCAGTTGGCTCTTCCAATACTACTCCTTCAGCGACACGCCTCTTATAGCTGCAAATAAGCTTCTGGTCGACTCCAGAATTCTCTCCTTTTTTTCTAGGTGAACAGACTTAAGCCACTGGTCCTCGTTCATATAGGTCACTCGCGCCGCCGCTATTATTTCACTATTCTTCCCCTAGTTGGCGCCAGCCGTTATTCGAATAAGTTGGTCTGAAGTCTGAATATTTGTGTTGAACCCCAAGTCTGCGCCGAAAACAAGTTTTAATTGTTATTTTTTTCAAGTCTATTATTTGTTTCAAAAAAGCAAGGAATTATGCTGAAGCTGAGCTTGATATAATTTGTAGAGGAAAGTTCACACAAAATAAATCATTAACTATCTACGTTATTTATAAACAGAAATGTCTAAATTTTTTCTCAAAAATAACAACACGAACCTTTGATTAACAATATCCAAAACATCATATTGAGCCCTATTATTATTAGTATAACAAAAGAACTGTTGTTCATTGTTTCAAGTTAAAATGTTTTGGTTCCATATTTTCATTGCTATCTTCAGGAACTTTGGATGAACTAATTAGTTGTATGACTTCGGCTTGGTTGATGGTGGGTGTTTTCTTATTGAGAACGACTTTACTTGATGGAATCCAAACACTGAGAAGATAAACGATTAAAATTATTGCCGTTGTTTCAAAACGACGCCTGACTAGTTTTTGTAACATAAATGTATCGGCTGCAAATAGAGAATAATTGTATCAACAAAATTGCATGCCAAACCGTTGATGTAAACTAAGCAGAGCACATGCAAAAATCAAAATTGTATGGAAACAAAATCTAACTCGGTAAGTAGGGGGTTTATGCCAATCCTGGACCTCCCCCCACCACTGACCTTGAGAGTGACCTTGGGGAATGACCTTCAGAGGATGATCTGGTTAGTGGTTGGTGACCTTGAGGGTAGTCGACTTTGGGGGTTGATGACCTTGAAAGTTGGTGACCATGGATTTTGAAGGGTGAATTTGAGTGTGGGCCACCTTGAAAGTGCGTAACCTTGAGATCAATTGAGCTTGAGAGTGGATGACTGTTCAATTGGTTGACCTTCACTGTAGACCGATATCTTTGAAGACTATTGAGTAAGAGGGTGTATTGAAATGAATTTAGCATTGACATATTCGGTTGAAGTGACCTTGAATATTTTTCTATCTTCATTCATTTCAACCTCAAATATACCCCTTCCCTTCAACGATTGCTATAAAAGCTAGAGAGTAGATACTTACGAATTCAGTTTGCACCGCCCATAGTACCAGAGTGAGCCTTCATAATCAGTTTTTCCGAGTTGGCATCGAACTATAGTGCACCAAAAGGAACACATCGCAATTCAGGTGAAAATATTTTATAGTTTCCTACCATAATTTCTACATATTCGAAAATGGATACCCTAAAATTTGATTTTGAAAAAATAAATTCTGCTATTCAACACATAGAAACTCTAGAACAAAGACCTATAACATCACTAACGATCGGTAAAGCTTATAAAGTTGAAAAAATGGCAATGTATTCTACAAGATATGGTAAATCTATTCAGGTAATTCTGTTGGAAGATAATGTCAAATTCAAATCATGGCTTCCGAAACGAGTCACCGAGCAATTAACAGATGAGATTATTCAAATGATAAATTCATCAAAGTCCAAAGTGGTAATAACATATATAGGGCAGAGTTCTCAGGAATTTTCTGGTGCGAAAATCCGATCGTTAGTAAAGTTCGATGTGATAGAGTAGAAGTATAATTATAATATGTAAATTCATGGTAGAATATAAAATATTGTTAATCCACCTACTCAAAACATAAGGTGAGTATGGTATAGCTTGTGATAATGATTTGAAACTGATAGTCACTATTTATTTTTCAGAACTTTCATACAAAGATGTGGATGCAATATTCCAGCGAGTTGTGGACAGAGGCTGTAGATATAGATTCTGCAATTGAAAGATTGCGTTGTGAATTGAATGATTTGAGTTGGGATGCACTACATTCGGCAAATTATGATATGAACATTTGTTTTGATGTTGAGGAGGTCCGACGAGTTTTGGAGCTCAGCAATAAATATGACTTTGGTGTAAAGTTGTGTAACAAATATTCCTATGGACTCATTAGTTTGGATGAGTATTGCAAGCAGATGATTGAAGCGGAAATGAGAAGATTTTTATCAGACCTGATTGCATATTTACCAGGAGATATAACAGAAAAATATCAACTGAGAAAAGACGAGTATAGCTCAGATGGAGAAGAAGGGAATGTGTGTGAAAGTGGTGAAGTTTTGCAGTCTACATAGAAAATTATTTTTAGTACGCATATATTATTATTCATTTTATAAATAAAAACAACATTGAAAGTATTTTTTTTTTATTTACTACTATATTATGATACATTCAAAATATGAAAAATAAGATACATATCAATAAAATATTATGATAATCCAATCTGAATTGAACCATTGAGTGCACTATAGCTCAAATAGGCATCGTGTAGTATAAGTGCATATACTTTCGTGTTGGCGGGAAATTTTGTCTTTCGGGTTTCGAACTCAATTTTGATGTCGACGGTGGATGACTTCATGGCATCAGGTTGATGGGAGCAATCGATGACGAAAAGAGGATTATTCCGGAAGCTTCCAATATCCATCATTGGTTCACTCATAGGCTTGTTGTAGTAACTGCGTTGGAAATTTTCGTAAGCATAGTAGGCTGAAGAGTCCAATTTTTTATCGAAATCCAGATTCCAACGTTCGTATGGAAATACTTCAGAATTCAAATATAAACGGATATTATTTATATTTGCATTAATAAACTTCGTCGCATCTTTTGAAATATTTTCGGAATGATCTGTGTCTTGGAACCCGATAATGATGAATCGAGGCCTTTCGAGGCTATTGGTAGTTTTCACAGCCCATATGTCTGAAGCTGTATCACGAAGTGATGGTAACTCATAAAGATCCCACATACGGTAGGCCATTTTGACTTTGGCACTACTATTTTTATTAATTCGGTTCAAGAGCTTCAATTTCTGGCGATCTTCTGGTACAATATGTCTGATTCTCCATTCTATTTTTGTGATTTCTAGTTCAGCATCAATCTCGCCTATGAATGAATTTTTGAAGGATCGAGCTATAATCAGAATGAGTTCCTGCTTAACATTCAAAATACCCTTGGTGTAATCTTCAGCGAATCCCATAATGTATTTTAGGGGCAGTTTGCCGCTGAAAAAATTACTTGCAGGATCCAGTATATCTTGTTTATTCTGATTGAGACCCCAACCTATTGGTAGTAAACTATTCTCATGTGTTTTTCCGAATGATACCATAGTTTTCAATGTGGTTGTTATGCCTGGCTTTCGTACAACTGCAACTTGTTCACCACCCATTTCGTAGCGGATTTCATCAAACAAGAAAGCCAGAGCATTATTGGAAAGATAACATCGTTTGTTGGGCTCTGAAGGTGTGAATTTTCCCTCGATATAAATGTAGCTATCTGCTATATCGAGAATTAGATCTTGAAAATTGATGGGAATTCTGATTTCGTCCGAATTCTTATAATATGGTGATCCATACGGCTTATATGTATGCTCATGCAAACTAATCAGGGAATGATCGAAAATTGGCTCTTCAAAAACTTCTAACATATCGCTTGTAGTGAAAGCGGCCATGTTTTATTTCTTCTTGGTATACCTGATCTTCAAGCCAATTGATTTCAGAAAGTTTAGATTACTAGAGCTGATGGTATATCTTGATTGTTTAACGGGCTCACGTGAAATGAATCGGTTTATGATTTTTCTCTTCTTTATATCAGCATGATCCTCAACCCCATTGTACATACACCGTTTCGGTTTCAATCGCCGGACATTATAACAAAACCCCATTGTATTTTCTTGGCAGAGGTCAATATTACAATTTTTTCAACTCCAATTTTATAATTATTCTTTCACCATTGAACTCGATCAGATGCCCACGATCGTCCAAAATGCGCAGAGTAATGTTGTCGAGATACTGACGGCCTTCGGGCTTGATTGGCATATAAATTATATTTCGTGGCTCCTTTGTGAGTTTGTATCCTGGCTCGACATCAATATCGAATTCGAAAATGCTGTGACATTCCTCACCATTCAAATACGCTCCAGAAGTGACGTTACAATCCACACGGATTATTCTCACATTATTGATATTCACAGGTAATGTTGATTCATGTGTTTCACCGATACCAAAGACCTTAGGCTCGAATCCTAAAAGACCAGCGATAGAGTTTTCATGTAAGAGGTTGATGTAATATTTCGATCGCATTTCACATTTCAGAGTATTGTTGTTTGGATGTAGGAGAAACACATCATCCATATTCTTTTCGGTGACATTTTCAGCCAGTTTCTCTTTAGATCTAATGGATCGCTGTATAACTTTATTGATTTCATCAATTTCATAAGCGCCAGGTGGAATTTTAATGGTTATGGGTGGAGAATTGATTCGTTTTGAATAGCTGATCACATTATTCTTCACAGTAACATTGAAAATTGAATTGTAGGAATAGAAACCATGTAAACCCAAACCATAACTGCTACTCGTATCCAATTCGACTGGTGGGTAAAAGTTAGCGCTCAACTCGCTTGAGTCTCCTGATAGCGAGAACGTTCGTGACATGACTGTTCAATTGTTAGTATTCCAGGACATTTTATTGCTGGAAACAGAAATGATACAGCATCCGTCTCTTTTTTGGTGGTGATGTTAAATGGGTGTCAACATCATTTTTTGCTACTACATTTACATCCTTCACATTACAGTAGCAACAAAATATTTTTCGGGGTATTGGTCCATCATTCACATCAGATGAACTGCAAGTATCAACATCATTATAATGCTCCTGGCAGTACTGATACTTCAAGACATCAATATCATTTTGAAGGTGTGGTGGTAGTTTATCCCACACTGCCGCAATTTCCCCAGCAGCACATCCAATCAACACTTCTTTGGGCATATCAGAAAGTTGTTGTTTACTCATTTTATTCAAACTACGTAGTCTAGAATATGCATTTAATGAATGCGCCATCCTCTTTATGCTTTCTCTATCCTGGATAGGGGTTTTGTCCATAGTGGCTTACCGTATAGAAACTGCAGACACAAATGACCACACCACACTGTATTGAACCGCTGGTGTCGCTCATAGTTATAGCAAATTTCACTAGCTGGTTTTGGTCCACTGTGAAAATAACGAATTAGTTCTTTGGGGGGAGGTAAATCACCAAAGCTGTCATAGTATTGCACTGATCCTCCATTTTTTTTATATGCCACCCAGTGTGTTCCTGGGCCGTATCGGCTATCTAAATTAACTACTGCGGATTCACATCGATGCGGTCCTGAAAGTGGAAGATCGTCACGCATAAATACACCGCGAAATTTTGTAATTTTCATTTTCTTAGCGATTAATTTGATGTCAATGTCAGAAAGAGCTCTCCGGGGTGGCATATTCAGAGGTTTTTTGAATTCTGATGCTTCAAATATAATCCTAGACCTTTGCGGTACGGTTTCAAATACATTCCTTTGCCACTTTTACCGAGAGCAATAGCTTCCATGTACTTATTGTGGCGGTTTGACTCATTCAACTGGTCTCTACTAGCTCTTGCTGCTTGTACTGCTTTAGTTATACCTGCTGCTGCTCCAGTAAGAGTGCCAAGTGCTGATAACCCAGCAAATATTGGTATGAGTGGTAGAAGTCCACCAACTTTGGGAATTGGTATCACCCGAGGTGTACGAATTTTATTTTTTCCTCCTGCCTCTTTTGTGTATTTACGGGCTGCTTTCAGCGCAATTTGGGTGGCTTTTCTCAAATTATTTGCAACAATTTTACTTCCTCCTGCTTCACGTAAAACATTTCGCACCTTTCTTACAATGCCAGAACCGAAGGCTACTACCTTTCTAATATTTTTTGCTTTTTTTTTCTTAATTTTTCTCATAGCTCGAATATTTCCCTGTTTACACGGTTTAGTTGACTCGCATCCCATACCAAATCGACGCTTTCCCTTCATTATATTTGTAACCAACCAAGCAGAACCTTTCTCTCCAAGAGAAGCGTTTTTGTCTTTGAATCTGCTCCAAGCAGCTTCTTCAAGCTTCTGGTCTGCCTTGTGCCTACTGTTGAGATCCGAATTCAGTGAATAAGCAATATCGTGCTCCTTGCATGCGAAATCTAGTTTATTTATGCCGGGATCTCCTCTTGCCAACCTCTTATGTAATCTTGTTCCAGGACCACAGTACTGATAACCACCAGGTAGATGCAACTCAATGGGTAGTTTATTGATTAGAGAATTAACCAAACCTCTACCGCCCACTTGTTTACGTTTACAACCGTTCTGATTGAGTTTTGTCATTTAAATAAAAGATTCAGCGAAGCACTGCACTTATATAGTCTCTAGCTGTCGTACAATGCGCATTGTGAAACAGAAACAAGAGTTTAAAATCGATAATTTTGACGAAAAAGTAAATGATGGACTGGGGAGGCACAGTGAACGACGCCATGGATCTCTCCTCCCATTATCAATTAGGGGTCTCATTATTGGACCTTCGAATTGTGGGAAGACAAATGTGATGATTTCTTTACTAACTCACCCACTGGGATTGCGATTCGCGAATGTGTATGTTTATTCAAAATCTCTATATCAACCCAAATATGAGTATTTACGAGGAGTGTTGAAGCCGATTGAAGGATTGGGATTTTATACTTTTGGAAATGTCACGTCTGGAATAGTAGAACCATCAGAGGCTAAACCTGATTCGGTATTCATCTTTGATGATGTTATGTGTGAAAAGCAAGATGTTATTAGAGCATATTTTAGTATGGGGCGCCATAAAAATGTTGACTGTTTTTATCTAGCCCAAACATATTCCCGTGTTCCGAAGCAATTGATCAGAGATAATTCAAATTTCATTGTAACATTCAAACAGGATGACATGAATCTCAACCACATTTTTTCTGATCATGTATCGCCAGATATGACGTTTAAGCAGTTTCAAGATATGTGTGCAAAATGTTGGAATGACAAATATGGATTTCTAGTTATCGACAAAGATAGAGAACTACAAGAAGGTCGTTACCGTAAAGGGTTTGACAATTTCATATATCTCTGATGTTTTTTAGATATTTGGCTCAATCTGAAGTTGAACAGGTCAGTGATACGTTAGCATTCAGAACGTCAATACTATGGACGAACAAAAAAGCGATGAAATAGATTTGAAACGGAAATTAATTGAGGCAACAGAGGCAGTTCGAAAAAAATTTAATTACATTAAAAATAACCGCATAAGCGACCAAGTGGCGCTTTCAAAAATATATGAACCAATAATCGAACCACTGAAAACTATATCATCTAATACGTCCAAAATAAATCCTTTACCGGTGGTGAGCCACTCAAAAAAATTTACCAAATCCATAGAGAGTAGTACCCCGCTCCCAAAATTGAATTTTATGGAAAGTGATGACAAAGATGTGAAATTTAATGCTGAAGAAACATCGATAATGCATACACCATCATCCTCAATGGTAACCACAGACCCCGAATCACCAAAGGTAGCGGACAGCAATGGGGAAGTCTCCAGCCATATTCAAAAGTTGTTATCTGGAAATTCTTCATATGATACGATATTCGGTGTCCGGTTAGACCCCATTACGAATAAGCTAAAAATGGGCGATTCCAATGTAGACTTTATTGAAGGAAGAATTGTATTCAGTAAAGATGGTAGGACCATTGGTACTTACCAAGGCACATCCAACTTATACAAGTTGATATTCATGAAAGTACCTCCGGGAAATATGTCTGCTACTGAACTGAATACATATGGTGACATACTCAGATTAACAAAAGCAGCGTATAAAAATCACGACCAAGCACAGGGTTTATTGCCTAATAAATGGAAGAAATATCAAAAAATAATCAAGCCATTATTATCTGTAGACAACACATTGGAAAACCTTTCTATAGGAGGTGCTGGAATAATGAAAATACCATCCAGAAAACTATTTGGTGGAAACAAACCCATAAGTTACATTTATTGGAATAGCTTGGATGAATTAATCGACAGGCTTCGACTCCTTTGGAGTTCAAAAATGGCTGGACATACAGGGCATGATAATGAAATATTATCAATAATAGAAGAATTACGCGAAGAGGGTATAATCTACTGAATGTGTATGTATATTATTTCCTGAGTATGTGAATTATGTTCATTCTTCTGAAGATATTCCAACGATGAATAACACAATCGACAAATTTGGTCGTAGACGGGGTGGTGTGAAGGTGATTGTTGGAAGATCAGGAGTTGGATTCATCCTCACAGCAGATGGAAATTATAATATTCAGAATAAACGTCTGTGGAATATTGGTGAACCCTCCGACACGAAAGATGCTACCACTAAGGGCTATGTTGATGACCGCATAAAAGAGACTAAGGAGTTGACCCTGTCCGCTGTGCAAGAATCAGTATCATCAGTAATTCGTGAAGCGAGAGCATATTTTGATTCCAAAATTACTGAACTCAGATTTGTCATCGGCAAGAAGTCGGATAGCTCAATCGAGCAAATTTCCAAACTGGAGCAGTTAATCCATACTTTAGAAAAGCGAATCGTTAAAGTAGAACAGTCAACAACCAAGGCTCCACCTAAACACTGGAGGACTGGGCAATTAGCTTTACCGCCTTCCTGGGAACCGACTTCTGTAATAGAGTTGAAATGAGTACCGCTAAAAGGCAAGTTGTTGAGGAACTGCATAAGCCAGCTCGACGAAATTTTCCACGAAGGAAGACCATAATTAAAGGGTTTTCAGATTTATGGCAGATGGATCTGATGGAGATGCAGCCGTATGCAAAAGAAAATAAAGGTTATAGATATATCCTCATCGTAATAAACTGTTATTCAAAGTTTGTATGGTCAAGACCGCTGAAAAATAAAACGGGAAAATCCGTTACCGCAGCAATGGAGAGTGTGTTGAAAGACGCAAAGTACACACCGAAGAACTTGCAATCCGACCAAGGCACTGAATTTTATAATACAAAATTTTCCTCGTTGATGGCGAAACATCTGATCAATCATTATTCGACATTCAGTACTAAAAAAGCGGCAATTGCGGAACGAGTTATTAGGACATTGAAAAGTTGGTTGTATAAAGAGTTTTCAGTTCAAGGGCATCACAAGTGGTTGAAAATTCTTCCGCACATAACGGATCAGTACAACAATAAAATTCATAGCAGCATTGGAATGAAGCCCGTTGAAGTGACATCATCCACGAAACTGAATTTGTATAAACACGCCAAAATACATGCGAAATATAAAAGAAGTAAATTCAAAATAGGAGACGTAGTTCGAATAAGCAAGTACAAGAGCATATTCGATAAAGGTTATACAGCAAATTTCACAACTGAACTTTTTAAAATTGTTAAGGTAAATAGTACAATGCCTGTAACCTATGAGCTTGAAGACATGGATAAGAAACCAATAAAGGGCTGTTTTTATGAAATGGAGTTGAGTAAAACGAAGCAGCCCGACATTTACTTGGTGGAAAAATTTTTGAGGAGGAATCATGGGAAAGTAATGGTGAAATGGCTTGGGTTTCCCAACGACAAAAACTCATGGATTGATGAAAGTTCGATCGTATAATTGAATATCTGTATTTTTTCATCAAGTAGCCATAAACTGATATTAATTCGATATGTGAATTTTATGAGTTATATATTTATAGTGAAATCGTTGATATAATGTTTTTCTCATTACTATAAATGAATAAAAAATGAACAATACTTGGTGCAATTTTTTATTTTTCGTTAGTCATACAAAGTGTTTATTGATGTTCAATCACTTCATAAATGTATCTCCTTATTGGAACCACATGGGTTTTCCTCAACTCTTCCCGCTCGGCTCTCTGATCTTCGTTCAAACACCAGCATTTGAGCAGATGGTCTATTCTGTCTTTGAAAAAAAAACCCGACACATTCACATAATGTCAACCCCATTCGACACTGTTCGCATAGGTTTTTCCAACAGTCTGTTTGGTAGCTGTCACAATTCGTACATCGCTGGAAATCCAAGGTCTCCTCTGCTCTGCAATCCCTACAGTCTTCTCTAATAATACCAAAGTTTGTGGTGTCCATTCTTTCACCACACTTTCGGCATTCCGTCCATAAACCGAACCGTTTTGTCACTTTTTTTGGAGTCTTCGGAGGGTTTATTCTTTCACACTCTTGACACAATCCAGTGCAGGTATTGATAAAACTCGGTGGCCATGCAATGTCACAGTTATGACATGACAAATTTTTATCAATCACTAATGGATACACTGCAATTTTTGGCTTAGAATCCCACTCTCTTGATGTCGACATATCTAGAAATGATGAAACTTGTGTGCTATAAAGAATCGCATAGAATGATCCACCTCATTCAGCGACCCTCATTATATACAATCCGATATACCCTCCACCTAGGTATCCTCCGAAGGCCTTGAAGTCCAGTGACCTTCATGTTGAGTGACTTTCAAATGACATTCGAGCACTGAATGACCTTCGAATATGGAGTGACCTTCGAATATGTAGTGACCTTCGAATATGGAGTGACCTTCGAATATGGAGTGACCTTCGAATATGTAGTGACCTTCGAATATGTAGTGACCTTCGAACACCAAACGACCTTCGCATCTCAAACGACCTTCGAGCAACGGGTGACCTTCGAATTTGAAATGACCTTCATCCCCTCACAGTATTGGAAAAACCATATAAGGAGAGGACGAATACCACCTCTGCATCAGTTTCATTGAAATATCAGAGTAGTTCGTATTGAAATGGCAGCTCAACAAAATGATAGAATGAGTGTGTTACGAGACCTAGTGGCTATCGATATAAATCATGTCGAAGAAGATGCAGAAGTGGACGATGACATAGCTGAAGAAGTTGCAGCAGTGGACGATATAGCTGAAGAAGTTGCAGCAGTGGAAGTTGTTGAAGAAGCAGATGTTGCGGCAGAAGGAGCTATTGCAGTTGCCGCTAACGATGATGATGGTTCTAGCGAGGATGAAGGGATGTACGAAGATGGCCCTGATGTAGATGGTGAATATAGGTGCGTGTTCAAAAATATAAACAGTGTGAGGGATGTCGGTAGAAATATGTATTGTTCGATAATTTCATGCTGGATGGTAGTAACAACCACCGAGGATCGTAAGGTTCTATGCCACAAGTGCTTCATGCTGTACAGTGAATTAGTCGATAGTGGACATTATAACAATGTAGATCTGCATTATAAAACGGACTTCAATAATATTCCCGATTACGACTGTGTGGCTTGTGGAATGACTGTTTGTCAAGTGCGCCTAATTGACACTTGCCTGTTTTGCAATACAAGTTTTAAAAAAATATAATTTTACAGAGCGACTGCAAATTTCCGAATACTGGAATATGGCCCTGCAGACAGTTCCAGTGATGTGCATCGGTGTGGAAGTGTTGCTCGTGTTTCTGTTCAGGAATACGAACCGCCGGATGACATAAGCGATTGTTCAACAATTGAATTGGACTAGGAAAATTTACCAGATCAAAGCCATTGGTGGTGTCCGGCGCAATTGTCTGAAGAAGATGGCGGGGAAGAGGTTATCCGAATGGAAGAGGCATGCGATTGGACTTTTAGACTTTGAGTCGGGGTGTTTATATTAGATTTGTATAACGTATAGCATAATAATAGGGAAAAAAAGACTGAAATATATATTTTAAATGAAAATATGTTTCATTCATTTGATGATCGATAGCTCTATAGTGAATAATAGCTCAAAAAAATTATTCAAGTGGTATAAATACTACTAGCGTGTACATTTCAAAGAAACTGTGTTTGGAAATGTCTGATGTCACTAACTAAACATGTGAGATTTTTTTAAATACTCTGAAATTTCTTATATCTATTGCAACATATTTTCAGACACACATATAAAACATATTCGCTTTCCTGGGTGTATTTCAGCTTCAAAATATACTTTCAAATAGTGAGATATATATTTTCTAATAAAAAAGTGTATGTAATATATTAAAATGAAAGTGGCATGCTCATCTGTGCATCAAAATGTTTAATGAAAAACTAGTGCGCATCCATTATTTCTAGCTATAGTTGGTATTTAACCAAAACTCGTTGTGATGTATATGAATTGTATCAAAATATAACCAAAACCTTCAACTGCGCATACATTTTTACCCCACATTTTGAAATAGCTCCATTTTGGTTTAATGCGCAAACGGGAGCTTACAGAAATGCGTAGTAATGAAAATTCATTTTTCGAACACTCCCCTGTTGTTAAAAATGCTCTCATATACACTTCATATCTTTCTTGAGTATTTTAGTTGGTTGGAGAGGGAATATTTCTTTGAAAATTGTGATATTTTTATCAGCAGCCATGTAATATAATACATAACGGAAGTAGTGAATCCAACTGCGCACCTATATATTCAATAAAAAACCTATGCGCATCCAGTTTTCTAGTCTGGAGAACATTTTCAGTGCATATATGACAGAGAATCATAGACATGTATGGTAGCATGGTTAATGCCACCCACTGCGCATAACTTTTCTCTGTCACTTTCCTAAAAGTTCCGTTTTGGTCGCATACCTAAACCAGTTACCTGACTTGTGCGCAGTTGATTTCCCCTCCCCCCCCCCCACACCCCCCCCTAATTAGCCCCTACCCCCCCTAATTAGCCCCTACCCCAACCCTGCCCTAGTGTGAGGCCATCCGAGTTCACCCACGTATCCAGTTTTTTTTTTTCTCGAATTGCTCGGAACGAGGGTCTTTCCCCCCCCAACAACTAACCCCCCTCCCCCTCCCCCTCCCCCCGCCCCCCTCCCCCCTCCCCCCTCCCCCCTCCAAAACAACATTTTATTTTTTTATTTATGATTTATTACAAATACGAACATACTAACATACTAACATGTACTTAAACTTAATCTATCTTATTAAATATACATATTCAAATATTATTAAATGATAATATTCATTTTAATAATTACAATAATTAAAAACCAATTATGTATACAAATACGATATGAATATATACCCCCTCCCCCTTCTACTTTAAAAAAACACAAACCTTTATTTACACTCTAATACAAATACGAACACACTCAACTAACATGTACTTAAAATTTAATCTATCCTATGAAAAATATACATTCAAATATTATTAAATAATTTCGTATCAAATATCTTAATTATAATTGGGATCGGAAAAAAGGATCATATTCACACGCAAACACACCTATACACACACGCACATATTCATTTCTCCATAAAAACTTTAACCTTCTCCTGCAGCAATTTAAGTCGTCTGCTCTCTCGATTGAGCAAGAGCTGCGACTTAATTGCTTTGGCCTTCAGCGTTGGCAAACTTTGCCTAAGCTGATTACTGTCACCCATAATTCGTTGCTGGCGTCCGTCGAGCTCTTCCAATTGTCGTTTCAACTCCTCCTTTCGATTTTTTATTTCTTCGAGCTCCGTATCGTACGCCAGCAACGATTTCTGAGCGTCAGAGACCTTTGCAGCAGCTTCTCGATGTTCTAGATATGCTCGGGCTTTTTTGTTAACAAAATCCGAAAAAACATCTACAATTTTCTTATGTTGTTCTTCCGCATTTTGTGACCAAACACTGCCATCACTTCTACCACTTCCCAAAATTGGTGATACCGATGAACTTCTACCAGAAAACACTTCAGAATGATCTACCGATCGATTCGGAGAAGTGAAACCAACGGATTGCTTTGCTGAGACGGGACTTGCAGGTGACCCACTGGACACCGAAAATTCGTTGGAACCGGCTCCGTCATTTTTTGAGGCAGATTCCTGTTTTTTGGGAGAGTTAGCCGGGGCCGATGATTGCACTACCTCTCTTCCCAAAATTACCGGTGACGGTGAACTATCTTCGGAAGATAGAACTATCGTTGGAATCGGACTACCGACGGATTGTTTCGATGCCAGAGGTCTTGTGAGTAGTCCTCTCAGCAACGGAAATTCGTTGGACTCAACTTCGTCACTTTTTGTGGTAGACATCCTTTGTTTTTTGGGGGAGTTTACCGGTGTCAATTCTTTCCTTTTGGAAGACTTATTCAACGATGAAGGACCCGCTTCATCGTTGCTTATGTCTTCACATAAGGGGGCATATGGTAACAGAGGTGGAGTGAAGCCCTTGATGTCCGCGAAATATTTTTCCATTTCTACATCTCCGAATTCTTGCATATCTGCCACCGATAAGCTGGAATAATGGAAACTCGGTATGTCTGTGCTGTGAATTTGTTCAAAATCCAAATATTTCGATTGGTCGGTTGCTGTTTGTTCGGGTTTCTGTATCCTAACATCACTTAATATATTTATTTTTTGAGTCGAACAACCAGCAACCGAATCTTTATTTTTATCATCAACCGCGTCTCTAGTCTTTTCGTTAACCGCGTCTTTATTTTTTTCAATATTAATTGTACTAAGATATGCTAACGTTGCCAGCATACTAACAACCGACTTTCCACTATCCTGAGAATTGGGACTTTTATTACCTTTCATTTCGGTTATCCAATCACACCACTCTTTCACAATATCAATAAAAGCACGACTCACAACTTTACCAGTGGGAAGAACAGGGTACAATGATGCATCATGCCACCCTCTAGTTTGAGTAACCTCGCACATCCCCTACTCCGAAATTGTACAGAGCCTGCGCACAGGTAGAGATATTGAAAAGAGACCACTACAAGGCCAAATTCTTTTGGGTCACCTTCATACACCCTGATCGTTCAAAGCAAAGGAATGCGGTACAGGTACCCACGCCTCGCTACCTGCTGCTAGACAAAATAAGGAATGCGGCATAAACTCGCATTCTTCAAGACTAGACCACTCAAACACAGTATGGTCGATAAGGACCTAAGGAATGTACATCGGTACAGTTTTTTCAAAACGTTGACTACAACGAGACGAAAGAATGTTATTTATTATGTCTATTCAGTCTATACATACACGTTAAAATTGAAAATATCTATTCATTCAATATGTGGATGCTATACAATAAATTTTGAATATTTTTATGCTACACTATGAAATTAACATATATGAGTAGAAACAATTCGGAAATGTAATTTCAATATCGAATATTCATGCTTCGAAAATTGTGTTTTTTTTTTCTTTCGATATGAGATATTTCTGGATTATTCTCCAACATATAAGTGGAACCGTTTTTCAGTACCTTCTATGTCAAAATATAGGTTGGCATAAAAAAAAGGAATTCAAATATATGATATGAAACGTATCAAATTATTGGTTCAAATATTCGTGAAAACAGTTTCATAGCCAATTGTAGATGAATATTCCCTTTTCACGCTATCGGATGAATAATATAAAATTTGTTGAATGATAATTAAGGATTTGCGTTCCCTTACTTCGACTTATTCTGCTTCCAGTAATGAAATCAGCAAATCCAAATTGTTGACAGGTTGTGAATTATTATGAATCGCAGATTCCACAATGTTTGAACACCATAACAGATTTTGTTCGGGGTCCGTTTGATAAAATTCAATATCGTTGTGGCCCCACGGCAATGTTTTTGTGGTATTGGGTATAATGAACCGCTTGTCGTCATGGTGTGACAAAGCGACTTTATTTTTCATTTCAGTAAATATGTCGTGGGTATCACTTTTGAAACTATTCATTTTTCTAAGTATGGAACCACCCTTCTCAACAATATTTTTATAGTCACTTTCGTGCAATTGTTTGATAATGACTGACTTTTTGACGCCTTTGGCTTTCTTCAATTCATTTTTAACGGACTGAACAAAGTAAGCTTTGGCCCCAGTACCATAAAAACTGATAATGGGGTCATTGGGAAATTCATCTTTCATATTCCCCAGAATGGGTTTTGTAACAGGAATGCCAAAATCGTTTCCGATGTTATAATTGGAGGTATCGAATCTTTCTATATTTTCGATCATGAATTCGTAAAAGTTTTTATTTGCTATTTTCAATATAAAAGAATCTGTATCTGTGTACAGTAGTGAAGCGTCATTTCCAAAATTACTTTTTATGCATTTGTAGTAAAAATCGTACATTACTGTTTTTGATAAATCCAATATACTAAATCCCAAATAAAGTGGTTTATCGTAACACACTCTTACTTTTCCCATATGAATAGCGACAAAATTTTCTGTAAATATTGAACATGTTTTGAAATTTGGGTTGGAAATCAGACAATTAGCCCCCAATGACCTTTTTATATTCTCCCAATGAGTAACCAGTTTAATTTCCCTTCTATTTTCCACATTTTCCAGAGTTTTTCCATACACGGCATTGTTCATTAACTTGAAAAATTGTTTTTCGAATTTATTCAAAGCTTTATTACGCATTTTTGTATTCAAATCGATATATTTCTTAAGCCATGATGATTGCCGAAATTTCAAAACCCTATGTGTTTTCATAACCATCAATCCGTTTTCTATAGCTTGTTTAAGAGTTCTATAATGAACGATATAGTTTTTTTTATCTGATAAGTTCGGTATCAACTTGCAAATATTGGATTTTGAACCTGGTGGAATTATACTTTCGACTAGGAAAGGTAAATCCGAATGAGAATCATGTAATTCTTCTGGATAATGAATGTCCACTTCAAAAACATAACCAAAAGGAGAATCAGCAGAAATACTCATCACATCCAAATCCTGTATTTCACTGGGTGTCAACCAGGTGAATCCACCAATGGGCAAAGGTTGAGACATGCTATGACCATACAAATTTGTTGCATCCAAATACGATATGTAAGATACGTCTTTTTTGGCATCGTAGTTAGGTAGATATTCATTGTTTGCGATATGCATTCGGTCACTACATTGACTTATTCCACCACGTATACCTTTCTTGAAAAAATGTATCATGTCAATATCAGTCAAAAGCTCCAATTCAACTTTTGTGTATCTCAACATAGCGTCCCAAGGTAAACCTGGGGCGGTATAATATTGGGCAGGATCCAATTTATAAGTGTTCAAACAAATTCTCCGAAAATTCTCGAATGTATCAGTTAACAGTAAAACATCCGATTTCAAGTACAGATCTGAATATTCTCCCAAACTTCGACATTCAAATAAATTCCATACCCGTTGTGCCCTATCATAGCATTCATCTGAAATTTGTTCGTCATTTAAGTTATCATAAAATTCTTCTTTCGATGGTAGATGTGTGATATCTAATTTTTCCATACAATCTACGAAACTGTATGGAAATACACCTTTCTGTTTCATCAACTGAAACTTTTCGACATCCGGAAAAAACTTTTCAGTGTCTATGAATTGATCTTCTACTAAATTTGCACCGAGATTCTGAAGTGACTCCGAAAGAAATTTATAGCTATCAATGAACCTTAATTTCATGAAATTATTCTTCAATTTTCCATCTTTACCCAAATAGCTGTGTGTGAAAAGATGTTTGGTGAATGAAATGTATTTTTCTTTGGTTTGTGGAATGACATCAACTCGATCGCCCTTGTCGAATAATTCCTTGATGAATAAGTGGCAATCATATCCGCTCATATTATGACAAATAATTGGTATAAAATTTGGAAGTTTGAAATTCAAATTACATTTAGAATGAGCTGCACCAAATCTCTTTTTTCCGGTCAGGTGACAATGATCTCTCACTTTGACATCACCATCTTCGAATATATTATCACATATGCCACAAGTCTTTGCATCAGAAAATTCTTTTTCTTCTGTCTCAGATAATTGACCCATTGGAACAACATTTTTTAGATGTTTATGATATATATTCTTTAAATCGTTTTGAATATTTGAGACGAATACTTTTGCAGTATCGACCCCTCGATACGAAACAAATTTGTCGAATTTTTCATTGAAAGAACATTTTATGTAGTATGCAAACGAGTATGGTTCATGAATGTGAGTTCGGTTGGTGTAAGAGCAATCTGGATTCGGTTGACAAGAATCAATTGGTTTCAGAATTGACTCAAAATCTGCATAAACGACAAACGGAACTTTCATCTGCTTTTCGATATTCACAAATTTCAATATATTTTCAGGAATGTATTTACCGAACTTGTCTATTTTCAATTTTTCAGAAGGTGTGGTTGTACACACATGATTGCAGTCATTTAATTGATGCTGGGTCAATGATTTTCCGTTAGCAAAATATAATAAACAACCATCACAAAAATATTTTTTATGACCATTGGCAGAAATTTGGCTAGAAACTAATTTTGACAAATCCTTAATCCAACAATAATGATTTTTTCCCGTTTCATCACTGATAAGTAAAAGATTAACATGCCTGGTAAGTCGTTGTCGTGAATAATGTAGTGGACCTACAACATCATATTTCATTTTAGATTCCTCAAATTTTTTTTCCAACCCATATACATTTATAGAGCAATCATTGGCAACTTCAAATTTTGAAATTCCACTTAATTTCATCGGAAAATCCATACCTGATACATTCAGCACTGATTGAAAAGGTGGATAAGAAGACACTTCGGAAACCCTACGATCCGCCGGGTAAAGTGCTGATACCACAGCCCATGCAAAACAATAGTTATCCTCATTTCGCACATTCACCACACCTTTTTTCGACTCGATATAATCTGGCAGCTTTATATAGGAACACGCACCAAGAGGGCTATACTTGTTCACATTCATTTCTGTGAACATGATTTTCTTCAGGCTCCATCCTGCAATAGAAATGATTTTACATTCAAGGTATGAATATTGATTTTTGGGCAATTTATATACCTGAGTCACGATCTTCGAATTCTGTACTTTGTGCCGTTATTGTGTCGATGAATGCATCCAAAACAGCATTAAGATCCATGGACTGGTCAACTATCTGGTTCGGAGAATTGAAACACTTTACCTCGGATAATTCCTGGGTCTGCAGAATATGTGAGCTGAATAGTTCCATATTTACTTTCACCGCACTATGTATCTTCAACACACCTTGCAATAATGAAATCATTTTCTGTTTGTATGCATCAAAAAATGTTTTGTAATCCATATAGTTACTACCGCTCCCAATCCTATAGCTAACTATTCTACATTTGAAAGCACTTTTGATAATTTGCACGTCTTCACCCAATTGAATGCAAGAATTAGATCTGTGTTCGAGTGTTCTTCGATGTGAAACCATCTGACCCATTGGAACTGGTTTATTACAACAATCACAGAACTGCATATCGTTTTGCGATATGGGGCTCAATTTAGACCGTTTACTAGGTGGCTCACCTGTCACCGCTGTACAGGATTGCACTTGATGGCGATGTAGATTATCACTGCGAGTAAAACTTTTTCCACAATTGCAAGTATACATTTTGCTCGATTATCGGCTATTCAGAAGGAACATGAGGTCTGAAACTCGTGTTTCTTTTTATATTAGTGGTTGAGGTGGAAGAGAGGGGATAAGTTCACTTGCCCTCAAGGACATTTGTATTCATGGCTTCCTTTAGTTACATGTCAAGGTTACCATTCCCCAGGGTCATCGAAACTCTCAAGGTCACCAACCCTCAAGGTCACTAACCACCAAGGTCACTAACCACCAAGGTCACTAACCACCAAGGTCACCATCCCTCAAGGTCACCAACCCTCAAGGTCACCAACCCTCAAGGTCACCAACCCTCAAGGTCACAAATCGTCAAGGTCGCCAACTCTCAAGATCACCAACTTTCAAGGTCATTCACTGGGCAAGTGAACCTCTGAAGGCTATTCTCCAAGGTCACTCTCAAGGTCAGTGGTGGGGGGAGGTCCAGGATTGGCATAAACCCCCTACTTCGGTATAATTTTTAAAGTCTTGATGGAAGCTGAGAATATTTTCTGAAACAAGAATAGATATTATAAGAATTTTACAGTGAACTCGTGAACTGTAAGAGTTTTTATATTTTTTATGGAAAATATTGATGATTTCTAACTTGGAAGAACTTGGTAGAACTAATACTGCTTTATTAACAAAAT
This sequence comes from Chrysolina haemoptera, assembly GCA_958298965.1. Lineage (NCBI taxonomy): Eukaryota > Metazoa > Arthropoda > Insecta > Coleoptera > Chrysomelidae > Chrysolina > Chrysolina haemoptera. The sequence goes on along the minus strand of OY282589.1, from coordinate 31,596,983 downwards.
CTCTTTAGACAGCCCTCGCAAGGATTAGTGGAATTTCCAATATCTAACGGCCATATGCATAGTCATTCGCCAGCGACTCTCCAGAGGCTCCCGTTCGCTACACAAATTATAAAGCACGATGCTGTTTAATACGGAAAGTATTTGTTTTCCGATAGACGAGTGTGTCGTAGTTTACAGACTGTTTTTTTTTATTATTTCATATGCAATATTTGTCAATTAAGAACGTTCATCAGTTACGGTAAAAAGAAAATTCATTTTACTTGGTTTTCGAATACCCAATTTAAGAGTTCAAATAATTGATGATTTCACAATAATGCCTTTTAACATATCAACGTGATCAATTACCAAGGACGTGCAGATTAAAAACGACAAACATAAGCAGTGTAGTGCTTCAAGTATATCATCTTGAAGCATTAATTTTTTTTAAAATGAAATTTACTTTAGTAAAAATATTTGTGAATTTACGAATAACTGTTTGAATTTTTTGATTGCCCATATTCTTGCCCGGATATGCGTGGTTTCATACATTTTTTCCATTCTAACCGCTAATGGTGATACCCAATTTGGGGTCCTTTGTGACACCCCGTATATGATATCCCCTTGCAGAAAAAAGGAAACTAAGTCATCGTGCCTACCATGTTTTCTCGTATATCCAAAATCTGTAATAAATAAGTCTCTTGTTTTTGTTTTGTACATCAATTATTAATACATTAAAATGTCTTTGGAAAAACCCGCAACAAATTCATAAGTATTTCTGTCAGTTGCACGGTGTCATTTACATTGCATCTGCATATAATTTGTTTATGATTTATTTTTACACTGCATCGCATTCCATTCGAATAACTTTACTATCTAAAATAAACACACAGTGTGAATCGGTCCTCTAAATTCTAAATTCTAGATTATGAATAATCAGAAAACAAAAACGAATATCATTTTGATCACAAAAAGTGCCCCATTGTCTGGTGGCCGGTTTCGGAAATTTTCTATACCGCACGTTTTAAATTCGATCATCACCATTGGGATATATAACTAGACGAGATAGAAAAATAGTAGAATTGATGCAAAGTTGCGTCTTTGTATATGACTTACAATATAAAGTTGAGAAAGTTAAAAAATTCAGGGTACCTATATCCGGAAATTTTTCCAAATCCTATTTTTACCGATTTAATTCAAGGTTTTGAAAAGGAATTGCAGATTTACGTTGCTACTTTTTCCGGTTACGTGACGGCATTTTCAAATTTTCCATCCGACGTTTCGTGTTTCGGCCACCATCATTAACTTTACTTTTTCTTTTGATCACCATATTGAATTATCCAATTATCCCAGACATAAAAAAAATGTGAAGGACAGTGTCTAGACTATGTTATGACAAACTATTCACAGTGAGTGAAGTGATACGTTTTAACGAAAGTGCATAAAAAAGTGATACGTTTTAACACAAGTGCATACAAAAACATCAGCTGTGCGTGAGAACATCAGCTGAGCGTAAGAACATCAACTGTGCGTAAAGTAATTTTTTACACGATCATCAATTTGGTAATACAACAAAAATTCAATACTTCATAAGATCAAACATTCAGAATACTGATACAATTGATATCATTTTTCAATATAATAACGGTCGTAGAAAAAACTTTTAATGATATACATTTGTACTCGCGTGTTTTACGCTCATACAGAAAAGTCCTAATTTACGAACTTATCAACATATATAACAATTTCACTTATAACATATATAACTGTTTCACCAACTATTTGATATTTTGTGATAATCTTGATGATGGCAAAAATAGTTCTTGAGAAAGAAATAAAAAGAGATAGGAAGAGAAGGCCAGTTCCGTTATCTCCGGATACAGGCGACTGAATTCTGCCGTCATACTGTCGGCATTTATTCTTTGATTTCATTTTCTTTGATGAGGTGCAAGAAAAAATTCCAGTATGAATAAAGCTTTTTTTTTCGTTAGGAATATCCCACTCGGGACCTGTCTCCAAAATCCGATAATTCCGAAAGCCGCGCTGGATGATTTACCCTAAAACCACTCCCCACGTCCGTGAGGTGAGTAATTACTGGGTCCGAGAATAATGTGCCCTGAGCAGACACAATGAACCAAGAATAACAGCCATTTCCATTCGCCCAGCTAAGATTTCTGCTGGATCACGGCAAGCCGATATAATTTTCAGATTAGAGAGAAGTGTGTCCATCATTCCACCAAGTACCGCCTATCAGAGCCACCGTTTCAACATAATGTTTGGGTAAAGCTAGCAGAATTCAAAGAGTAAATCTCCAAAAATACACAATGCTTGACCAGTCATCTGAATATATTTTTGCTGTTATGTTTATAATGCCATGTTTATAAAGCCATTAATAAAACACTTTTTGGTTTCTACCACACATTCAATAAACACTGATGGGTAAAAACGTATTGATGAAAAAAAGATTTCTGTTGTAAGTTAATTTGAAATTTTGTCTGTGGTTATTCGTTCACACCAACGGGGATAAAGGACAATGCTGTTTATTTATGTGCATGTACAGAAAAATAAGGATCAAATGAATAATAATGCCAATAAAATTAGTAACAATGTCTTTAAACCTACTGTGCCGAGACATATTGGATTACCCACATTTTCTCATCTTCCTTTTTGCGCCGTTTGTGCCATTTTTCATGTCTGTAAGTTGCCAACAATTCCCACACTGATTGAGAGTAGACTATACATACCTCAAAGCAAGCCACTGTGGACATCTGCTTGCAGTAGGTATAACGTGCATTAAAGTTTAATATAATATACATTCTATTTCCTGCACAGTGCCATTTGCTCTGCATCCTGGATAGTTTGTTTACCTTTTATTTTTACCATCGCAATGCGTTAGCCCCATTTGAATGCCATTATGATCAGAAATAAACTTGCGAGGTACATGCCACGGCTAGAAGCCAATTTTGAATTAGGCATTGAATACTTGTCGGAGAACCTTTTGTTTTTGGCGTGACGAACGTTGTCATGCGAGAAATCGTTGGGCAGATTTATCGATAATAACGTAAGGCCGCGGAAGGTTATTTTCGTAACATGAAATCAATCAGGAATATTAAATTATCCTGTTTGAGGTTGACAGATCAGTGTTGGTGTTATAGTTGAAAAAGTATTTGAGATATCGGATATGGGATACTGAAAGGAGCACATTTTGTGGGTAAAATGGCTTTAGAGTCGTTTTCCTGAAATATTGATATGTTGTAGATCCTGGTTTCCCGTTATATACTTAATACAACTAGCGGATGAACGTTGAACAGAATGAAAATGTCAAAACAGCGTCAATTATTCATCAACATAGATTTTTTTGTCTCATGTGTTCATTTTTGATTCGTCGACTAACTCCGATATACAGCCTGTTCCAAATTGAGTCAACACCACTGCCAACTTCGTTATTAACGCTACGAATTCGGTTAAATGGGCAAACTAGTACTTACCACTTTTTATGGATATATCGATTCTGAAGACGAAAGAAAAATTGACAGTCGCGTTCTCAAGATATTTCAAGAAATTATATTTTTTTAAATGGTATGTCCTACATTTCATCATGTATTTCGAATCATGCATGATCACTTTCTCAACAAAAAAGCTCATAAGATATGTTTTGCTATCAAATAAATATTATTATTATTATTATTATTATTTATCCGGTTGGATTATACCAGTCGGGCCCTGTCTCCGGAGCTTCGACACATCCGGAGGGCACGCTGGTGACATTTACCCAGATAGCCACTCCCCACGTCCGTGGGGTGAGCATCTACTGGGTCCGAGAATCATGTGCCCTGAGCAGACGGAGTGAACCAAGGATGACAACCTTCTGCATCATTCAGCTAGGATTTCTGCCACATCACGGCAAGCCGGTATGATTCTTAGATTAGAGAGCAGCGTGTCCATCATTCCACCAAGGACCCCTATAATCAGAACCATCAATGATTTGGGTACAGCCTGCGGAGTTCAAAGAGTAACTCTCGATATTTTGTCCGTTTTTCCTCCTCTTTTCGGACGATGTTCGTTTCACCAGGAGCAGAATAAAACTATATGACGAATATCGTCCTACTTTGATGATCGAGGAGGACTACATCAGACTTATTTGCTTGTATTTGCCTGAGGGTGGGGAATGAGTAGTTCCAATAGATTCGGCACCTCTCATTCTCCACAACGGACTCAATATCCCCCGGAGCATAAGGCAACACTGGTGTCTCGTCTATACCGTATGAGTGTCGTAGATGATAGTACAACACTCGTAGAGCCGCGTTATGCCTGTGGATATAGGCTGAGACCGCAAAAGCTTGACACGCGGACAGCAAATGTATTATAGTCTCAGGAGCCCCACGACACGCTCTGCATCTAGTGTCCGGGACCTCTATACCCATCACGCGACTACGGTATACCAGGGTGTTAAAGACACGATCCTGGCAGGCCATTATGAATCCCTCGGTCTCCGACTTCAGCTCACTTGACCTGAGTATTGCATAGTATGCGATTTATTATTATTAACAAATGGTGGGAGTTCGGACATAATCGGACAAGTTCGCCCCAGAGTGGACTAAACAAAAATAATTTCGACAAGATCGAAATATCCATATTTTCATAAATCCTGTTAGTTAGGTATAGATTTTTTTCGACCAGAACGAGTTGAAGCTCAGTATAGATCATAGAAGCACTCTCAACCGGGTCCTCCATCATATTACAATTCATGCCTGGTAATTGTGGAAAATAATACTTTGAATGAAGTTTCTTCATTCATTCTTATGCTTACACTATTTTTGATGAAATAGAATATTGTGCGACTAGTGCGAAATATCCAGTTTCCGCACGAGTTGTACACTATACTTTTCCGATGACATACATGAAAAACAGGTATGTCGGAACGTTCACAATTATTATTAATGCAGATGTTAACAACATTTGTAAAATGTAAAATGTAAATGTAATGTAAAATTTTGTGTACTAACTAGTTTACAGTGCGAAATGATATGTATTTCAAGTAGATCTTCGGAAAAAGGGATTATCTCCTTAGTTGTTAAACCTTTAATTTTTTATGTACAGTTAAACCAGCCTAACGTTAGACGTGAAAACCTGCTGCGCACTTGTCGGACTACGGATTATATATAGTCCATAATATATTTAGTGATAAGACACTCCACATGAACGCACGGGAAATTTAAAATATATCGGTAGATTGGTTTTACTGTAATATGATACTTTGTTGATCTGCTTGAGTTGAGTGTTGAATGTCTTTGCTGTATAAATGATGATAATTGTTTGAATAAAGAAACGTCTAACGATAGTTTGTCTTCATCAGACTCACTGGGTTCATTAAATGATGTTTTCGTCGTTTAATTTTGTAAGATGAATGATAATACAATTAGGTACTGTGCTCACTTGATTAATGAATTGAATTGTTATAGAGTATGTACCTACGTAACGGTCGTAACGTACCTAGGTACTTTATTTTCAATTCCATGGAATCGAACTCAGAATCAAATTCATCTGTATTGATATACCTACCTACTGGTAAGAATCCGCTTTCAAATCTGTTTTCATTTGGAAGTGAATACTTACCAGCATATCAAAACAAATGATAGGTAGGGTGACTGATGAATTGATGAATCAAATCATTGTGAGACGTGACCATAGACATGATAGTGGAAGATGAAAGCTCCCCTAGCCTGATAGCAGTTATAGCACTGCCAAACGAAATAGAATAATGATACATGCTCGACTGAAGCCTATAATTGAATAATTTCAATCAAAATAATTCCTTATAATTCACACAATGCTGTCCTTCCGAACAAGGAGAATGAGATACCCAATCGTGAATGAACTGAAAGAGTATTTGTACTTACCATAAATCGAATACAAAAATTGAAATAACTTCTTTTTCAATGTTTAGTTCGGATAGTATTCAATGAAAATGTTTGTAACACTACACAGTTTAACGATCACATGAAATATTTTTCCGAAAAAGTACGCATTTTCAATTTTAAATAAGGGAACAATTGGGCACAAGCGGTTCAAACTGACGTACCTACTAACGATAAATCTAAATCTACTGCACTAACAATACGCTGTACACGCTTCCTACTACTTTGTTATTGAATGTCGGCGTTCGGTCAGTTCGGTGTTGTGCATTGGGCGAATGTTTTTCTGTCGGTTCGGTTTGGTTCGAGTTGGGTGGGAAAAAGCATGGCGCTCGATGGTATTCTGTCAAATGTGCAATGTTTACATGCGCATTGAGAGCTTTGATCATGTCTGTTTGAAAGTTGTTATTTTTCTATCATTCGAAATAAGATTGAAACAAGTATTTTCTACTCAAATTGAAAGTTTGAACAAATAAGTAGGTAGTTGTTTTGTTAATATTCAATCCTTGCAAATTCTCCTGAAGTATACTGAAGAGAAATTCTGGACATTTATTTTCATATTTCCCTTTTCCATTCTCACTACCTTTAACTTTTAACATTTTTATAAAAAATTAAACACTGAGCATTGGTAACAGAATGCAGAATGCAAAATGCTAAACTTAGTAATGCAGAAATTTATTCAAGTTTTGAGTTTTACTAGCGCCACCTATTTTGCAGTAGATGAAGTTTCGATAATGAATGAAATCCTTGTTTGTAGAGAAAGATTACTTTTGAAACAATGATGAAATCAATAAAAATATGACGTATACCATTCTCATTAAGAGTAATCTCCGCTATCCTTGTGTAGATGGCGATTACATACTAAAGACTCTCCAAACAACGTTGAGAGTTTTCTTTCTCTATAAACTATATTTCAAGGTAGAAAACAGTTAGGAGTTAGGGTCAATGTAAAAAAAATTACCACGTAGTGCGAGTTGTACAAGACAAGTTCCCCAACAGTTCCAGCAGTGAACCGAGTTCAGTTGCTAGGGATTATCGGGATTATCTCAAGCATTATCCAATGAGATTTCTAGTTTCTTAGCAACTGAACTCGGTTCACTTGAACCTTGAACAACTCGCCTTCAAGATTTAAGAATGTATGAATGTTGAAAAGGAGAACATTCTTCATGAAAATTGAAAAATGTGATTTATTTGTAATATCTAACATAAAACAACTACTTCCCCGTCACAAGCCACGCTAGACATTGAACTACATCTGATAGATATTGTGAAAAGACTCTAACTGAAAAGGAAAGAAAAAAGCTGAAAGTGAAAATTCGCATTTTCATTCAGATAGCTGATTTTTTTTAATTCTCTCTAGTTTTCATTGATTTACCGTGTAAGAACGTGTTTTTCTATCGCGAGTAGCGGGCAGTGTACATCACTTAGACCAACACAGTCAAAGCGTAAGGTGCATTTTGAGCATTTTCATCATTTCATCTCAATTATTTCGGAAACTACTTAACTGTGGTCCAAATATTGCCTTTAACAATTCCATGAATTCCGAAAATAAATAAATAAATAAAAAATACACAGAAAGAAACAAGTAGATCTCAATATTTTCGAATGGTACTTCGACTATGTTCCAAATGTATTTGCAAAATTTGATCTCTACAAGTTCTTCAATACGCCCCCCAAAAATCGGTAAGTCACTCCGGAGCTCCACAGCAAATAATAATGAAAGTCGTCCTCTACCAGCACAGGCTATGCCTTTGATTACACTCTACGAGTGCTTATGAGGGAATATTATTATTATTATTATTATCATAAAATAAATACTGTGGTTTCTAAGTCGATTCCGAGAAACAGACTTACACTGGAAGAAGATAATAAAAGTCGGTTTTATTGTAATTGTTCGTTTTATTTATCAAATTAGAATTATATTTCTGAACACATTCATGTAATATTCATGACATGGCTTCCTAAAAAATTCCCAAGCATTTCAAAAATGATGATAATGACGTTGGCAAAAAATTATACAACAGATTCCTGTAAGCAAGAGATTCCATTTGAATATACACAAATTCATTATCAAAACTACATTCATGTACACAATCGGTCAAATTCCATGAAAAATAGTAAAATAGATATAGCATACGGAAGACCTTCACTGTATCTACTGCAAGACTCTTTTGACAAAACCTTTAAGGTTTCAGGTATCAGATCTCTCTCAGACATATTTTGTATGAACAAACTGATGCATAACTTCTTTGGGGTTTGAATAAATATATAATAATTTAAAACATGAGGTTGATTCATTCAAAATCCTGGAAATATTTGAAAGTTATGCAGAGCATTTGAAAATTGGGTAGGATTGATGAAGAAAAAAATATGTAAATGAGAAACCGTAAGAAGGTCTCAATGAAAATAACTTGGGATGAACATTTACAAAATGTTCATAAACATTTTTCTCTAGAATTCTAAAATATATTGCACAATAGGCTTGATTTTAGGCTCAATTTCATTGACATTGACAAGAGGCAATGGAAAATACATATGCACATCATTATTGTGGAGTATTAAAAACAATATATATATTGACACTTCTTTGAGGAAAACCATAAAACTAATAATGAAAAAATGATTACGTTATACCAGCCTTTTACTTCAACCTATATAATAGGTATATTCGACACCAATTCGAAAACAGCTACTGTCCCCTACGACCGTTGATTTATATCTTTTAAAATCCAATTCTATGCTTACAGTAATTTTTTTCGCCTTATAAATGTTATTCATTATTATTCAGATATGGACCATTATTACTGGAATCCGGATATCTAACTGCCGATGACCTACTTGGGTATAAAACGAAGTAGTTTTGATTTTAGTTCGAAAATATGAATACAACATTCATAAAATCTGTTGTGGAATCATCTGCGACTGGTCCGACAAATCCGTTGTCATCTGGCCTGGTTAGCAGAGTAGAGATCAAGGAGGCTGACAATTACAGTCAAATGTTTAACTACACAAACAGACATATATTTCACATTAAATTCTTTGCAATGAACATAAAGGCAGGCTATCACATAACATGACTTCCGACCTACACCACACTCACAAGGTGAATCCAGAATATCTTTTTATATCGTATAGGTAGGTTAAAGCGGGAGACTGGATAATATATTCCATTTTTTCAATTTTATTCATCAAGAATATTCATAGCCTGTTATGAATCCTTTTGTTGTTTTTACGAACAAGAATATAATTTTTGAACATTTTTCACCGTTGACGAATTCTAGAGAAAAAAAACTATTAGAATGGGTGATAACCGTATTTAAGTTTCATAAGGAAAACCAATGATTATTGTGAAAAAAGCAACACACTTCCATTCATTATATTTTCAATATCAAAGTAAAAAACTCTTATTTTTTTTATTTTTATTTTCGAGAACTGCTGAAGTGCTCAATTTTTCCCAAAAATATGTCGAATCTGAATCATTATGACTATTTCACCCAAAAAAAACTGAAAGTACTGATTATGCAATAACCCTGTATATTAATAAAATATACTACACTGGCCCAAAGTTGAATCAGAATTTTGAATAATCGAACCTATATCAAATAGAAAACACCTACAACTAATTGAACTCCGTAAATTTTTTAACAAGTATAAAATAAGTTGTCTTTTAAGTAAAAATGAAGTAACCGACTATTAGGCCAATCAATAGATGATATTTTTCTATTAGGAAATCGACTATTCCATCACATTGAAGAAAGTTCGTAGTTATATTTTATGTTTTGGACTCGTAACTATCATTTATTAATTTGTTATACACATTTAAATACAAAAAAACATATATTTCTACGACAGTGCGTAAAGTGACACTTTTGCGCACAAGTGCGTAAAAAAATCACCTGTGCATAAAATCATCAACAGTGCGTTAAGTAAATTTTTACTCACTGTTTTTTTTACTATTTTGCCTATACAATGAAAACTGATACAGCAACCTGGTTGCTTCAATGGGAAGAATTGTAAATAATTGAAATACGAACAAAATGAGATTTTGTACGACCCGATCGGATCATTAGTAACGGAGAAAAACTGGAAAACCCGGAAAATGTTACGATTCAGAAAAAAAAATCACAATGCTGCATTTTTCAACTTATAGTGTTGGACTTTATTGAGAAAGTAGCGAATCATCTCTATTTCATTTATGCGCAAAACAGGCGCTGTCGAACTATCAGTTTTGACACAACTGCAATTTGAATTTGTTTTTGTACTATCTTGCAGCTTGCCTGGATGCTCTACTGATAGTCCAATTTCAATTCCTCAAACAGATTTAAAAAGTAAAACTATAAGTACTACAAAATGTATATTCTCATTTTTCGCTACAATGCCGCGAAATGGGTGAAAAAAGCTTGCCAACATGACTGAAAACGGCCGAGCGCCTAAGCGGTTGAGTAGAAGGAGAAACCGTGAGGTGGGGGAAGGCGTATTGTGACAGGATTATCACCTCCCCTGACCTAACGATTTCTCCGTTTACGCGACCGCTTAGGCAGGCTGGGCGTTTTCAGTTATGTTTGCAAGTTTTTTCACCCATTTCGCGGCATTGTAGCGAGTAATTCTCATTTTGTTCGTATTTCAATTATCAACAATTCTTTTGATTGAAGTAAACAGATTGCTGTACCAGTTTTCATTTTATAAGCAAAACACTAAAAAAAAAAGTTTTTTTGTATTCAAATGTTTATAACAATATAATAAATGACAGTTACGTGTCCAAAATATAACATCGAGCTATCTTCCATGTGATGGCACAGTCGGATTCATAATCGTATTTTTGTTAAAAAATCGATCATTTTATGCTCTATTGATTGGTGTATATCGTGATCACACCAGTCTAACAACTTTCAAATCAGATTCAAAATTAGTATCATCAAAATAGTCCACACACAAGAATCAATCTCGAACACCCCACGGTATAGCGGTTTTATCACGTAACGTTATTGGGATTATCACTGGGTTCTTTATCTAGGGCAGTATCCCCATCGGCATTTTCCCATCCGAGACTGAACATTTCTTTGGCTTTTCTGTCCCAAACGTTTCTATTCCTTTGGATTTCCTTCGTTTTGGATGCTACTTCTGCGTCCGGTCGTCCGTAATTCGGAGGATTGGAGTAAGGATCGTAGCCTAGAACCGATAACATCGGCGCGATATCGGCCATGTCTCGTATGACGTCATCCGGTATGTTCCCCACCCATTTCGATAAAGCCTCCAAGTTTACCGGTTTTATGACTTGGTCACTGGACCGTTCGACTCTGGAACAAGAAATAGAATATATTTTTTTATATGTATTTATCGGCTGGCATGGCATAATGGCATCGTTATGTCAATGTATTTTAGTGACATCCTTAGGTTATTTTGTGATATTTTTGTTTGTAATATATACCACCTGATACAACGTTAGAAGTCTTGGAATTATTTTTAGATACTATTAATTTCGTCGGAATCTTCATTCATATAATAAAATGGATTATACTGAATATGGACATGGGGCAATAGCTACATTTATATTAATTGCATTACAGGAGACTCGAATGATGGTTTTGATTATGTTGCCAGCCGAGTAGTCGGTAGTGGAGACACTGACAGGATCTAACCGTCAGTTGACAAGTTGTCAGACTGTCTTTCGATCAAATTTATTAGTTTTTGATCATTTATTTGTCCAAAATTTGCAGCAAAAACAAAAGGAGTGACTCTGATAGGTACCGAAAATGTTCCTAATAATTATGTTGAAGCTGCCTCAGAGAAGGTAATTTTGAAGGTATCACCGAATAAATCTGAACCGACGACTTCTATATTCACACCAGTATCGACTGAACTCTCATATTCACACTTTGATTCAAATGATTCAAAATGTAAACAAAAAGTCGCCATATTGAAACGAAATTACAAAAAATTATTATATATACCTTATTTATTAATGCCAGCAGATAAAGTTTTATATATAGGTATATGTAATTCGGTGCGTAAACGATCATTATGGTGCAAGAAGTGTTATCGGGCTCGGCTTTTACCTCGCCCGATAATATTCGCGGCTACTACCATAATGACCGTCATTATGATCCTTATACCATGAATATTTATTGTCAATCCCAGTACTTCCATCAGAAGAATATGCAGGGTAAGTTGTAAAAAGATCAAGAAACTAAACGACAAAATTTCACGTTATTTTAAGATAAACAGATTTTAGAAACACTGACCTTAAAATGCTTTCCAGCTGAGACATGCAGGGCGCTTAAATATACACAAACATTGTTTCAAAGGATGTGCACTTTTTATATGTAAAATTGCGATCGGTAAAATTTTCTGAAAGGAGGGTACGCATAATGCATAGTACAAATTTCTTACACAGCGTATTTCAGCAGAAAATAACTTGTTATAAACATTAATTCAAAGCCCTGTGAGAACGTATTTATTTTCGAGATAGGTATGTGATGTCTGTCAGTTTTTCTTTAAATTGAAAAGCTGGAATGACTTTACGTTGCAATCAAACTACCAATCGGATATGAAATCATATAGATTGTAGCGTGCAATATTCTAAAAACTGAGGAGAAAAAAATTAGAATTTCTGCGACGACCATGTATAACTTTCTAACAAGATGAATATTTCCTATGATAGAATATGCTATAGACTATATCAATACATTACTCTTGAATCGTTCTATAAATTCTCGTACATAAATTTCAAAAGTACTATGACCAGGTTTTAAAATGATATTATTGAAGTAGTTTGTATTCTACAACGTCTAAATTGAAAATTCAGTTTCAAATATGCAAAAATATAACGAAAAATGAGAAATATTCATTTCATCTTGAATTCGAAAAGTGATGAATCCGAAAAGTAATCTAGTTGAAATCCACTGAATTTCATTTCTGCATCTTTTAAAACTAAACCGCGGTATGAAAATGGGCGGTTTATTATAATATCTTTCGAAATTATTCTGCAAGAAACATCAATTTTGTTTTTATCCATTCACGCAGATTCTCTTAATGGTCCATGTAACTAAGGAGTTTGTAAACGTCAGAATATATCTCACCAATAACGCGCGTGAACTTGGCTGGTAGAACGATCAACTAGGGACAACTTCATTATGCAAACCTATTCATGAAATCGTAAATCATAAAACTCCCGCGTATTTATACAAGAAAATAACTTTTCGTTCAGACGTAGGTACACAATTTGAATGTGAGATGCAAAAGATTGTCATTTTCATTCAGATCAAAAACGCTGTAACGCCCAATTTCATACCAAGTCATCAAACATAGCGAAATCCCTAAAATAATAAAAGTGGAAACCAACTCACGTCTCAAATCGTTATATTTCATTTCTGATTAGACTACAGGGATCTGGTGAGTTGGGTGGAGAAATGAGTTTTGTGGTGATATTAGAAATATATTGGAATAGTAACTGGCATTTCTGTGATTAAAAACAGAGATTTTGTCTATGCGTCCCTTGTTTACACGTGATTAACATAACCTGAATCAAATCTGTCTCTTGGATTTTTGTTATAATTTATTTCAAAATTAGAGAAAATGATTCTGATGATAGAATTGTTGATGATAGGTTGTATGCCCCAGAGAGCACCTGAGGCAGTAACTTCCAAAGCTTTCCCGCTTGATAGAAAAACGAGCCCTGGAAAAGAGACATTCGGCATGTCTCCAGAGTGACGAGAAATGGATGTGAGGACTGAGCTCGATGTGTCAGTCTCGACGAGACCGCTAACGGTGGAACGATTGAAGATATTTCAGAATAGTATCGCCCTTAAAAACATCTATAAAACAGACAGATCGCCAACCTTTCCGCGGTGTTTCTGAGAAATGAGCGAGCTTGTAAGCGAAACATCAGCGACGAGAAGTATTGCTCTTTTCTGGACATAATCTAAAAGTTTCATTAGGTGTTTAGGAGCTGCACTCCATATATAAGAGCAGTATTCCAAGATAGGTCGGATTTATGCCTTATAAATCATAATCAGTTACCAGGAAGCGAAATAGCTATTGGCACGAACAAAAAAACAAATTTTCATGAGTCACTTTTGGTAATAGACCTCACATGATTTTCCCATGAAAGGGTACTGCTGATGGTAATACCGAGCATTGAAATGAAAGATTTCATTGGTATGGATACCTCTGACATAGTTACGCTGGCCACTGTGAGATCGGCTTTTCAAGTGGAATGACATACTTGAATTTTGTTTGGATTTAATACTACCAAGATGTTGCATCCCTATTCTAGAACGTTTACGTCGATATTTGAATCGTTCAAGTTCATTCCCGTTGTTTTTTTTTTTTTGTTTCACAGGCTATTATCGGACCTTTTGAAGAGAAAGCGGTATAAATGGTTCTATCATATGCAAAAATGAGCAATGGACTGCGGTGAAGAAGAAACAGTGTTAGTACTAGAATGGATCCCTGCGGAACACCGGTATTTATAAGAGCTTGGCAAAGAAAACTGAAATATATCTCTATTACTTTCTAGACAAAAATGTAACTCCACTACTAACTAATATGCAACGTGTTCATTCAAAAACAATCCGCACTAAATATCTAATGAAGAAATATAACCCAAAATCGCAGACACGTCGATTTTCATTCCGAGGGATTCAGGGAGACACTTTGTGATCCACATATCATGAATTTTATTTTCATCCTCCACCTCAACAGAACGTCACCATCTACTACCATTTTTTTTGTAGATAATCCAAACTCGAAAGTTCACGGACTCCCGCATCCCTGTTGTTTGGGGAAGTACAATTATTATGGAACGGACGATTTAGGATGCAAGTCCTATAAGATGCATATTCTTGCGAGTTTTTACGATGAGTTGTACCTCAGTTGCACTTTACCACTGTGATTCCGGTCCTTACTTTGGAAACCGGCGACTCACACCTTGGTTCAGCTTTTAATGTTAGTAAATGAGGAGATGATGGTTCGAAAAATTCACGCAAGCATACCGAAAAAGACTCTATTAGTCTTTCAGACGGTCCTAATCCTTATTAGGACCTTCAATAGAGGTCCTAATCCTTATTAGGATCTTCAATAGACGTCAAACTTCGAATCTCAAGCATGTATGACTCAGCAGAATAAATATAAAGTAGTTTTGGTGTATGTAAATCAATAAAAATGTGTTAGCGGCAATGTAGACATTAAAATAGAAATTGAAAAACTGAAACAGAAATCAGACCAGTCTGGATTCGAACCCAGCCTCAAATATCTCTAGTCAGTTAAATACTGTGTTACTGGTCCTTGATTCATGAACCAGCGCCGGCGGCTCACACTCTCAGCTAAGCCGTTTATGCTAGTAAATGAGGAGCCCCATAAAATGCGGTGTGAATTGAGGACCGGTAGCAGAGTGGTTGAGTGGACCTAACCAAATATTGGGGAGTCTGAGTTCGAATCTCGGCTGGTGCGCTTTCATATTTTAGTTTTTCAGTTTTCATTATCATGTATGCATTGCCGCTAACAAATTTCTGTATTTTGATTTATAGACTACATTATCATTATTATTAGTCAGAATAACCCTATGTCATTCATGACGATTATGTCGTCAGTTACCACCTGAAAACGTTTCAGGCTCACCAATACATTTTTGGAACTATAAAAATATCAATAGTAACTTTCAATCACACATGGAAGCAATTCACTTACTTGCTGAGCTCGATCCCGTTATTGATGAAGTCCTCGTGATGGAGCACCGAGTCGTTCCATGGAATATCCAAGAACGTGAGTACTTTCTCCATCCACTCCCTGGGATGCAGCACCAGCTGCTCGTAGGGCACCCTCAGACACCTATCGGACCCCAGTTCCCTGCACTGGCTGTTCATCGCCTCCACGGCGCTGTTCCACTTCTTCAGACACTGCCTGTAGCTGGTCAGATCGAAGCCGGTGATGGTGACCTTGCGCGAGATGATCGAATGAGCAGTGGCGCGACCGTCGCGCACCATGAAAATAAATTTGGCGTTGGGGAAGAGCTCGACGACGTAGGTGCCCATTTTTATCGTCAGAGGGTCTTTGTTGCAGAGCCTCGGGGCCGGCTCGCCGTGCTTCGCTATGATTTCTAGCGTGAACGCAGCTATGGCGGAATCGAGGACCGTTTTGGTGATGCCGGCCTGTTCTAGTCGCATCGACTCCTTTTCTGATTTTAACCAGTGGAATCGCATTTGGAGAAGGCGGGGAATTACGCGCGTTTCTTGGCCGCACCTGTAACAGAATGTTTGCTTCAATGTTCGTTAAAAGCTTCATTTGGAACCTTCGGTGAATACAATTCAAGAAAGCACCAAAACTACGTCAATTTCACTTGACGGCGCGTTTCGCTGAGACAAATTTACCTACCTAGCAACGCCACTGATTTTGTGTGCAAAGTTAGAATATCTCTAGGGCTGAAAAAAGCAATATTCTTTGAACTACAACTTTCTAACAGGCAAGCTGTTCAGCCCAGGCCAGAAATTTGTTTAAAAGAGTATATTGCGAGTTTCCTTGTAAAGCAAAATAATTAAGGTCTAATTTACTGTCAGGCACATTTACTGGAGTGGTCCTTTCTTCTAGGTTCTGAAATGACAATAAGACCAGAGATTTCGAACCATCTGTCTTGAACCTGCTTAGACCGATCGAACCAAATCGAAAAAACAATTTGAGTAACGCCGGTTTCGCAGAATCCCCAAACGGAGAGAAAACTGTCTGACGGAATGTGAAAGTGATCCTGAGTGGTGTGCCGAACCGACCAATTTAATGATTGTAGAACGCTGCAGCTACAATAGATGCTTCTTGGTCGCGTAGAGGTATGGCTATGGCATCGTTACGTCACTGCTGTAAGGTGGTACCGACCGAAAAATCCGAAGCGTTGCTGAAGATGGCGAGGTTGAAGTCCAACTTCGTATGATCCAACAAAGTCGGCTGTGCTAGGGGCTCCTTGCAGGCCTCGAAAGCTGTATCCTGTCGGTGTCCAATTCAATGATGTTTTCCTCGTTCACATTGTTTTCACAGGTTCAGCGGGGCTTGCGTGGCTATAGCTCTTGATACAAATCGACAATAAAAGTTCATCAAACATAGAAATTGTCTGTGTGAATTGCGTTGACTTTATCGGGCAGAGAGCGTGAACCCGTTATTAATAACGACACCGTATTTTGCTAGTCGCTGGAACAGAATCCTCATGTGGACTAGATAATCTTCGAATAATCTTCTTGAGGCGACTAGGATGTCGTCTAGCAGAAGTCTACTCCGCGTTTTCGAAAAGTCCGAATGGGGTTGTACTGGGGTGGTCCCAATATGGTATTTGGTGGAATGGTGGATTGTCTTCGGAAATCGTTCTGGGCGAGTTATGTCCAAAAACTCGCTAAACAAGCTGGGGTATGGTGTGGAACCGGAGACAGATTTTATTGAGGGTGTTTCACCCTGCGTCATCTCTCCTGAGGAGGTGAGCGTAGTGCAAGAATCGACTAGTATGGATGCACGTAGAGATGTATATATGAACTAAGATAACATCAGGATACGCGCAAAGAAGAATTCATAAAGTAAACTGATATTGGGGTAGAGATGTATCTAACTTTAAACTAACCTGATATCGGGATGGGCGTCCAACATAGCTCTCATTAACGTAGTTCCAGACCTCGGAACACCGCCGATGAAAATAAGCGGCATCTGTCTGTTGTATTCGTAATGTTTCTTATCGTTTCCGACGATATACTTCTGGTCGGCGACCATACTGGGAAAATCGGAATTGATCAGTCCAACCGAGTGTACCAGAAGGTACAGAATTAAGAGGGTACATAGCAGTCCAAAGGCCTTTTTGAGACCTCCTCGGAACGGCCGCGTCAGTTGCATCACGGAGCCTTCTTCACCTCATGGTTGCGTCAATGGATTTGGGACTCTGGAAGAGATAATAATGTCAGTTACAGTCATAGTTCTTAACAGAAGAATTGTAGCAGTCATTATTAGATGGAAACCATTGGACAAAAAACAGGAGAATTTGGTTTGGTAAATAAACTTTTTTGAAAACTATTTTTTATTTATGAATGATTGAACTGAAGAGTAAAAAATAATATTTCATGCAAAAAAAAAATTACCTAAGTACATTCCAATAACATATTTTTTTCATCAGTCAGATTTCAAATGAAAAATCTGAAAAAAATCAGGGATCATCTTTGTGGTTTCTGCACTTATCAGAAAAAATATTTTAAAAAAATCTCTCGAAATGTGAATTTTAATTTTAGTGCATGTAATAACCAAACTTGACAGATTTCCCATATCTAAGAAATTGAATATATTGCGATTCCAGTTTGTGATGAAAAAAATTAAACAACCACATTAATCGTCGTTTTTTCTCTAAAATTTAATTTTTTTATGTTTTTATGTTAGTAAGTAGACTTTGGCAAACATAGCTGAAAGTGTGACATTCTAACTTAATGCGTGAACATATCTTATGATATGTGTCTAATAATCAGAGAAAGGTTGCATTTGTTATTTTTTTAATAAAAAGTACTTTGACCACGTCACTGAAGATGAATGCCGAAGTTGCAGTTGAAACGTTTGGAGATTTTAACCAAAGAAGACCACGACGAAACCCGGAAAGTAACCAAAACATTGACGTCAGCAGTGAAAGACTACATTCTTACAAGATAAATATTTCCCATAATATACAGTTCGACCCATTTAAGATGGATAAAAAACTGGTATGTATAACATGGCAACGCCTTGTCGGATATCGAACAAAGAAAAACCAATAATTAGGCTTAATGAATGAGAATTCATACATATTGAAATATATAGTATATTTCAAAAAAACTGATGTTCTATGTCATGAGCTGTTTTTGCGCCCCTCGCTTAAAAAATGGTCATTCCTGAATATGGCTTCCATAGTACCTTATGATATAAATTCATAATATTTAAAAAATTCCTTTTGGTTTAACTGCCCCACTGGTGCACACTGTAAATAGGAAGCTAAACTAGACTGTTGCGGGTATTTAAATATTTTTTTTCAACCAACGTTCAGTTTTTTTTGGTTAAAACATAAGAATTTCATCAATACCAACTTGAAACAAACACTGGATTTATGTTAAGAAATTTCATTATTCTTGGGCAAAAAATAGTCGGTAGAGTACTTAAAATTCAAATAACTTTTTCAAACTCACAACACTATAATGGCATTTATACATAGCACTTTCCCCTACGCTCGTTTCATATTACAAAACTGAAGTTTCTTGCCTTAAATTAATATAACTTTGAGCTAAAGAAAATTATGCGTTTGCCTCAAAGTTATTAAAATATTTGGAATAAATATCCATAAATGTCTCCCATTTAAAATGCTTGAGAAAGTCAAATGCTATTAAATCAATAAGGAATCCCCTTTATCTGCGTTCGAAGAAATATTCCAAATGATAGGAAATTTCAGTTGAATGTGTCAACTAAATCCATCAGTTTAGTGCCATATGCATGTTACTGCTATCAGAAATTATCCAATCAATTAATTATTCTATTCAGATCACCGTTACGCACAAACATAGCCACAACGATTAATTATTCGCCTCTGTGGACAATAATAGGACCGATGCTTCTATGAAACTCTAGAATAATCAGAGAAACAGCCCCAAAGTGTTATATTCGCGAAAGCATGAAATTATCGATTTCATACTCCAATTCATTTAAATCAATTCGTGTGATATTTTCAATCGATCTGAGACATCGATAAAACAACAATGTGGAATACAGGGGCTACTTTTAGTATGGCGGAAATAATCGTCCTTATGATAGTGACGGAGATTCATCGAATCTCTCTTCAAAAACGCGCATTTCTTATAGAGATATGTTTGGGCGCAGACTCTTTTCTAAATGAATGATTCGTTGAAATCAATTTTCTCCACAACCGTTACAAAATTTGTCAATTCTGAAACCAAATTTGATAAGAGAATGGTAACATTCTCGCTCTTGATTTGAACAAATATTCTACAACCCCTCTGCTGTCTTATGCATTTTGCGTATATTTCATTCCATCACATTCTAACACTGTTGTAGCAATAATGTTAGTCTTGCTTGGCATCATAATAACATATGAATTGAAAGGTCAAAATAATTTTTTCTACAAACATCAAAAAATTACAAGGATCGCGCATTGACAACAATATGCGAAGTGACACTCTTTTTCATTTTCCTCGTTACCAAGACACCGTTAGCGAAGTAATGTGCAAAATACCTATTTCGCACACTGCATGAAAACAATATGGGATTTTCATATTCATATTCTAACCTATATGGTCCTCAATCAAGCAAATATCCAAGAAATTATTTTTTTCTAGCTTTATGGTCCTCAATCAAGCAAACATACAAGAAATCATTCATTTCTGAATGTTTAACAATAATTAAGTAAGGCTTTTTAACACTTTTCAAATTGTGACAAAATTTTACACAAATAATTTTATTTTTTTATATCAAGCTAAGTTTCTTCATTATTTTAAAACAATATTTTTTGACGTTTGTAGAAAAATTTTTGTTAGCATCTCGTTAGTGATCTTGACTATAAAATAGCATTTCGCGCACTAGATACAAAAATAACTGTTTCGTTGGCTTTCCATTTGATTATACGTAAAATTATATTACGTTTATTTTATTTTAGTACTTTGCTCAGGACTCCACTCATTTCCCTAGAACACAGATTGCTTGTTGGAAATATTTCTACCGTACTTAAGCCATATTTTCTCGATACATCGTTTTAAAATATTTCAAAAGTTTACAGTTGCACATTACAATACATTCACGAACATAATTTGGCTGGCTCACTGTAAATTTTTGAAATTATTTCAAAACTATGTATCGAGAAAATACGGCTTTAGTTGTCTGATATATCGTGTATGCAACCGTTGCCACCACTGTAGCGTCTCTTGGATATTCTAATGTGTTCCAACGCTGTGCATTTCAATTCAAATTCAAATTAGGAGGTATATCAAACATGCCCATGAAATAATGTATGCTGATTATATGAAAATTGAAATTTCATGAAACGGGGCAGAAGAGCTCGAATATAAATATAAAATGTGCAGACTATAGAGGAATTCGGCTACATCAACACAATCGATTGATTTTAAATGTTTGCAGAACGTCATCCTGCTCTCAGGATTCCGCGGAAGAACTGATGTTTTTAGGTTGAATTTGGATAAAAAAAACCCACCTGGGACTTCTGAGAGGCGGAAGACAGCTTGAAATTCAACTTGGCGATATCGACACCAAACAAATATAAAGCCTACTGAATACTTCAGGGCTACTGAATATTTATTGGGCATTGGTAGAGCAAGAACCAATTGCAAAATGTTCGTATCGCAATAGCTAATTATTGAAATGATTGATGTGGAAAGTAATATTGAAGAAAGTATTCATCCTATTCTAATTCCGATACATAAACCTTTCACAATGAATATTCATCTAGATATCGCGCTATTACTACTATACAGGTTGAAATACCACTCAGACTGACGACGTGTACTCGTTGATCACGGAAAACAATAGTGAGATCAAGTGCAATAATCAAGCTAAACGTCAACTAAGATGCACGTTAACATACAAATTGACAGCTAAGCATGTGTAGTTTTGTATTCCTTGTGTTAGCGTTATGGTTTTCACGTACATCCGTGAACCAGCTACGGACGCTAACGCAAAGAACACAAGACTGCGTATGCTAACACACGACTGCGCATGCTAACACACGACTGCGCATGCTAACACACGACTGCGCATGCTAACACACGACTGCGCATGCTAACACACGACTGCGCATGCTAACACACGACTGCGCATGCTAACACACGACTGCGCAAGCTCCACTGTCAACAATTTGAACATTGACGTTCATTTTGGTTAACGTTTACGATCATGATTGAACTTCAACTCCCTATGGATATGCAACTTTCAAGGAATCAAATAAGGTAAGTTTTAGTTTCTGGGGACTCGGACTAGAAACAATAGATCACAGGTAGGGTTTGCCTGTCGTAAGAGACGTCTAAACGACCACACCCACAAGTGGAACCAAAGCAGCGTTCTCTAGAACCCATTCGAGTGGAGCCAATTGAACCGTATCGAGGGCGCAGACCAAAGGAACCCGAAGTGTACTTCTGAGATGGCAAACCTAGGAGCGGAGATGGGTACTTCGGAAAAGGAAACCAGATGAACCAAAGATACCCCCAAACACAAGTTCACAAGAGAACCTTCAAAGCTACCCCTGTAACCACCTCCCAAGAGCATGCCTTCAAGAGGAACAAAAGCAGAGAGCTGTGGTACTCATTCAAGGAGGGCCAAACCAACCGTCTAGAGAGCGCCAAATGGTGCTTCTGAGATGGAAAACCTAGGTACGGAGGTAGGCTCCTCGGTAAAGGGAACCAGAGGAACCGAAGGTACCCCTAAACACAAGTTCACAGGGGACCCCTGTAACTTCCTTCCACGAGCACGCCTTTGAGGCTAACCGAAGCAGGGATCTATGAAACCCATTCGAGTGAAGCCAAGCAAATCGTTTAGAGGGCGCCAATCAGAGAAACCGGCAAGAGTGCCTCTGAGATGGCAAACCTAGGTGAGGAGGCGAGCAGCCAGGAAATGGGTACAAGAGGAACCGAAGGTACCCCCAATACACAACTCAACAGGGAAACCTCCAAAGGAACCCCGGAAACTACGACTGGAGGAACCTACACAGGTGCCTTCCATAAAATGTGGGTGCACAACGGGTCCAAATAGAGAGGCCTACGTGCAGGGGCTTCAAAACCTGCCCATACGTGCAAGAAGAAGAAGTAGGTACTTTTATTTATACTGAATAATTCAATATTTTCAATTCCTAATTATTTATTATAGACTGTTCCAAGATTGGATTATTCGACAATCTCTTGAAACCGGCTGTACCCTTACGAATAACCCTCAGAAGTCTTCGATAGTCTTGTGCGAGCAAGGGAAGACGTAGCCCTTAACCTTTGTGTGTTTCCAGGCATGTATTTTAATGAACTGAGTAGTCGAAATATTTCTTTTATTTCCTGAAACACTAGCATTACATCTTTTATAACAGGCGAGAAAACTTAAGAGGAAATTTTAGTTGAAATGTAAATTATCCAAATATCCATCATTAAAATGAAATACATGCATAGTTTTTGAAGAAGGTAGACCTTCTATACAACAACGATTTCCTTTTGAAAACCTCTCTTGTAACATTCAAATAAAGCCAACTTTAATAACAAGAACAGACGTCATCATGTTCTCGCATTGAACTTATTTCAATATGTCTGAAATTTAATTTTAAAAGTAGGTAATTCGTCCTTTGAATGAATTCATGTATTCGTTCCAAAAGTTGTAATACATTTTGAAATATCTCAACAAGTCGTCAGGATATCAGTAGCGCATCCGGAATTTTTTTTGGGGGGCTCCTAGGATCCAATGAATATGTATGTACTGTTACCAATCTTGAAGGCATATTATTTGAGAAAAATATTTCTCTGGCACTTTGTCTTGGAAGAGGGGGCTTGAGCCCCAAACCCCCCTTTAGAATGGCGGCTCTAAGATGGCTGACGAGATTTCTATTCAAAATTGATATGTGGGGGTTTTCGAGGTGAAATATCATGAATTATTTGTTGAAATTCGTGCAATTAGTGCAAAGACATGACGTCAAATTTGTGGGTGTAGATGAGTCGCATGCAAACAAAGCGTAGCGGCCATTCGCTTAAGTCGGTTTGTTTGCATCCAAAGATTGACGTACACCAACAAAAATTGACGGCGTGACGGCTTCACTAAACGCGCGTATTCATAAATCCGAAATGGCGAACGGGTTTTGTAATTATGGTCTGATTCTCTTCAAAATTGGTAAATTGAAGATGGAGGCTGCAGGATGGCGGACAAGTAAATATTCATATGGCCCCCTCATTGAAGAGCGAGCTATTTAGCTCAAAACTCACAGGAAACAGGCCTTGTTATATGTTTTATCAGAAATCCATAGATTACTGCGTACCATTCAAAAAGAACTATATGAAATTACATAAAACTTTTTGAAGCTTTTTTCAAATACCTACGCTAAAAAGTAAAAAATAATTTCTTCAGATGTGTGATGTAGGTTATTCTTAAAAACCTTGCCGCTTTCATATTCGAACTGAAAACTGCGCGCAAGCTTTTGAATCTGTAACTCACAGAATAACCTACATTACACGTCTAACGAAATTTAAATGATTTCTTAGTAAATAGTCATTGCTTGGATTTGAAATAACAATTTGAGATTGGCTTAGTTTGAAATTAGCGGTATTTGGTATTTTCACTCTGTCAAGTTCATTTCAACAGACAAGTACAACTGCACACATTGGCGTTCGTAACTGCATACAATAAGTGCTTCGTAGTTTTTTTTTTAATTTCGTGCGTTATATACCATTTTTGTGACAATATATTTCCTTGCTTAACAACCAATCAGTGGATTTCAAATTTTGAAATTCAGCCAATAGAATCGGAACTACAGTGAAAATATAGCTTGTCGCTGTATTTTCACGGTGATAAACCTGCTTAGTTTTTGTTTTTCTATCTGTCAAGTGAAAATAATGATTTAAATTATAAACGTCAAATTTATGTGTTTTGACTAGTTATCTTAATTTATCAATATGAGCGATCGTTGGGGACAAATGTCCATTGGTATCATAGATGAGGTTGTGGAAAAGAGTATTCCGTTGAATACGGCTAGAAGTAAAGCATCACTTACCAGGTGACACGATTTTTCTTTATTTCAAGTCGATATATTGTCGTCCTAAATATAATTCGTGGTATGATTAAAAACCTATAATTTTTTGGAATATCAATTCATTGGCAATCCCAATGCTTTGGGATTGCAATTCATTAATATTCCAAAAAATTATCGGTGATAATCATACCACTTATTATATTACCCCTGATAATTATGCATCGAATAAGGTATGTACAGAAATATTTGCTAATAGTGAGTTTTCTTCTCCATGAAAATTTAAGTCAACTATCCATGGGAAAACTCTGAAAGATTATTTCATTTCCTTTAAAACGTAAAAGTATTCGCCGTCACTGCCGTTGACCTGACACAGGTAAACAAAGATACAGTTATCTAAATGATGAGGCCTATTAACAAACATTCACAAAAATTCCAACAGTAGAATGTCCGAGGAGTTATATAACTACTAGAGGAACCTCGAATGTATAAACACTTGCTGTTTTGACAGACACTTTGACTAATAGTTACGGTTGACTGTCAGTCACGAAGCAGAAACATCCGACTGACCATTAATAAACCGGCCCTAAATCCACTATATCCACCATGAAGGCGAGTTTCTGTTTGGGGATCCGCCGCGACTGTCCATTAAACAAAATCACACCCTTGGAATCAGTCAGAAACTAATGGAGTTCATTCATGTCTACCGAACGAGTTATGTCACGGATTATTTCCACAGATTCAACAAAACCTCTCACCGGAAAAAGGATGCGTATACCGCCCTTTCCAATAATTAATATTCAACGAGCTTACTGGAACTAGATAAATCTCTAGATAGTGCAATCGTGCATTCAGACCATTGCATTCCCTAAACTATGATAATCTTATTCGAACTGAATCAGGCGAGAATATTCAGTCATCCAGAATGTTCGAGTGTTAACCGTCCGTCCAGTTCTGTCGCAGTGTCCTAGATTTATTGCTCGTGGGAAAGAGTGAAGTGGAATAATGAGAGCATTTTCATTTCTTATGAGATTTTTGGACAATGAATATTGTGCATTCAATTTAAATGTCACTTCATACTGGGAACATTGTTGTAATTAATATAAAAAGACTTTCCGGAGCAATTAATTCCAAAATTTTACCGTTTCATGAGAAAATAACTAGATCTGTTTCTAGTAACAATTTTGTTATGAATCTGGAACTAAAAACGATACAGCCCTACTAGTTTGAATCACACTTCTCAACGGTTACCACAAAGCTGGTGTTAATATGAGAACTGTGCACATTTTCTTTATAAAATGGCTTTCTGCTAATTTTTCTGAAATTTTGGGTCTAAGACCAGTTTTGGAGCTGGTGGGTGTCAAAAATGAGGGTTGCGTTCTAATTCGAAATTAATCTTTCTTAAGGTGGCCTTCCATAACAGCTTTCAGCTTCAACTTCTTTCGGAAGAAGTGCTGCTATTTCTATATGACCATTTCCACAAGGCCAGAAAAACGCTACGCTTTACGTCAACTGTCAAATAATTTTTCTCCATTGTTAATTAATTTAATTGTCAGTTTTTGGCAAAAACACCGAAGAATAGTTTGATAACACTTCCTAATTTATTTGGTTTGGGTTTTATGCCTTATATCATTTTATTCGTTTCATTTATATGACTTACATGTCTATAAAAAGAGATGGCAACAAAATGGCATTATACACCCGTCCTTCACGGGATTGCAAGAGGTTAGATTACCCCCTGTATGCGAACAGTACATTTATTTTATTTTGAACAGGTTGTTCAAACCAAAACACATTTCGTACATCAAAAACCAATAAAAGCTCGTTTTATCTGAATGACTCGTTATATTTGAATTCAGAAGGCACTTGAACTGGAGCCAGTTGGCAACATTTGGAAAATCAAATTCAAATTTATATAAGCTGTATGAAGATCTGTTCATATACAAATGCTAGATCAACATTTCAAAAAGAATTGGATAAAAATGAGTATCAATAATAAAAGCGTAACTCTTCCATCATCCAACCAATCCCATTTCACCCATTTCAACACTCCACACGCACGGCCTAACAAAATGTTCTTATCGAAGTCTAACCTAAAATAAAAAAAACGTCCAACGTGAAATTCAAATAAAGCTATGGGAGAAGTAATAAAAATGAAAATGAAATGAAGTAAAAAATGAAACGAACTCTTCTCGCCAATTCCAAAGATCTTCATTCGGATTCGCGTTACAATTAACAATTGCCAAGATCATCCGTAGAATGTAAATAGAATAACGGTATGTACTTCTATTTCCAACGATGTTCCTACCGAATAATCGTGAACTGTATACAGGGTGTGTCAATAGTGTATTCGTTGTAAGGTAAAAAAGATAGCTGCCATATTCACCTTTACGGAAGTGACGATTACACAGCAATTTTAACGAACAAAATGCGAGTAATTGGTCCTATGGATAACCTGCACGAACCTCTAAACCAAAATCTATCTCACGGAATCGCTCCGAGCTCCGAAATCTAAAAGGTCTTTGGGATGGAGCGGCCCTATGAGTAGGTGCGGCCTCAGTTCCTTCGAATATGTCAGAAGTCATAACTTGGATACCTCACATGAGAAAGTTGACGTATGTCAAGCTGGCACAGCCGTTTCAGCACAATCCAAAAAAACAAGTGCAGTATTTTCTAACTAATTAATAACTATTTTCTAACTCGAGCCGTTCCGGAAAAAAAGGGGTTGTGCTAGCTTAACGCTTAAGCTGGCACAGCCATCCCGTAACTTTTTTCCTGCTGAAAATTTTTGAAGGATTGAATCGCTAGAATTTCTAGAAATTCAACTCTCAATTTTCTAACTCAAGTCGTTTCGGAGAAAAAGGGGTTGTGCTAGCCTAACGCTTAAGCCGTCTCGTAATTTTTTTACTGCTGAAAATTTTCGAATGATTGAACTGCCGAAATTTCTAACTTTTTAATAACTTCCTAGTGATATACAAGGAGTTTCGATATTTCGCTTCCTGAGGCGCAAAAATCCCAAAATACTCGAATTAAATTGCATTTTTTTTAACGTTGACTTCTTCAATTGTCTAACTTTTACAAATTAGAAAACTGAGAATATATTACCTGATATCTCACTCATATGGCAGATTGTTGTGAAGAAAATTTCAGTAGAAATATTTAAAATCTTCTTCGAAACGCAACGAGACCGAAATCCAAAACATATCACCTTCTTTCTCCTCTTTAATTTTTTACCTTCAATACAAACATTAGAAAGAAGCCTACAGGAGAATAGGACATCATATAACACCTATGCGAACTGGTTGGGATTGAACATTTCTATATTAAATGCAGAAATTATATTTCTAACCGTCTTCAAAATTTGATGAGACCGGGGCCAATATAGGTACGCAATTCCTTATTTTTCTGCCTTCTGATTTTCTGACAATAACACAAACAGCGGATATAATAATACAGGGATGATTAACATTACCTTCGACCTATGTGAATTGATTGTGATGTGAAATATTATCTGATATATATTTATATTATTTCGCAATGTTCATCAATCTTGATCTAAAATGCATCGAAAATCAACTGAGAAAATATTTTAACTGTGTTTAATTGATGAGACCGATAAACCCTAGGGATTCGAAAATAATGGAAAAAATCTCGTAAAAATATTTTTAACCGCCTTGAAAACGTGACGAAAACAAGCGCATTTAAATTTCACATTTGTTTTACCCTCTGATTTTTTAACTCCAGCACAATCACTGGAAATAATAAAAAAGGGGTATATTGAAGTATATTCTACCCTCAGGATCTGAAAGGAACCGAAAAATTCCTGGAGAAATATTTTTAATTCTCTTCAAATCGTGATGAGAACGAGTGAATTGAAATTTCACATTTGTTTTACCCTCTGATTTTCTAACTCCAGCACAATCACTGAAAATAATAAAAAAGGGGTGTATTGAAGTATATTCTACCATCAGGATCTGAAAAAAACCGAAAGTTTCCTACGAAGATATATTTAATCCTCTTCAAATCGTAATGAGAACGAGTGAATTGAAATTTCACATTTGTTTTACCCTCTGATTTTCTAACTCCAGCACAATCACTGGAAATAACAAAAAAGGGGTATATTGAAGTATATTCTACCCTCAGGATCTGAAAGGAACCGAAAAATTCCTGGAGAAATATTTTTAATTCTCTTCAAATCGTGATGAGAACGAGTGAATTGAAATTTCACATTTGTTTTACCCTCTGATTTTCTAACTCCAGCACAATCACTGAAAATAATAAAAAAGGGGTGTATTGAAGTATATTCTACCATCAGGATCTGAAAAAAACCGAAAGTTTCCTACGAAGATATATTTAATCCTCTTCAAATCGTAATGAGAACGAGTGAATTGAAATTTCACATTTGTTTTACCCTCTGATTTTCTAACTCCAGCACAATCACTGGAAATAACAAAAAAGGGGTATATTGAAGTATATTCTACCCTCAGGATCTGAAAGGAACCGAAAAATTCCTGGAGAAATATTTTTAATTTTCTTCAAATCGTGATGAGAACGAGTGAATTGAAATTTCACATTTGTTTTACCCTCTGATTTTCTAACTCCACACGCAGAAAAAAACTTGGTTAAATCAACAAAATATCATTCAACTCGAATAAATAAAAGTGTCAGTATCCCACAATTAAATATCAATTCAAATGAAACAAATATTGTCATTGATTTGTCTCTCTGAAATCCTTTTAGATTTAATGCAATTTGCTTTCAATTGATTATATGTTTTGTTCATAGAAAATCTTGTTTTTTCTTTTCGAAAACATCAGATGTTTCAGTCGATCATATGATTTGATATTTCAACATTACCTTTTAGAATTTTGATTTGAATTTGATTCCAACCAACAAAATATTTTGTTAACTCATTCAGTTCATCGTTTGATTGAACAAAATATTTCTTGAAGTGGAAACTACACAAATCAAAATGAACGAAATCTTTTTTTGAATTAATACCTTCAATCTCTTCGATTTGCTAAAGGGATTTTTGAATTTACAAATTATCTTATAGAATGAAAATATTTTGGTAATTCATAGAACAAAATATCCGTTTGAGTGAATGTTATTCTATTACCCTTCTGACAAAATATATTAATTCGATTTACGAATGTTTGTTTAAACTCATTAATTATGTTAGTAGATCGAAAAAAAAGTTTTATAAAAGAAAACATAGTTTGAATTGATTTGAAAGAATATTTTGTCAACTGAAATATTCAGAAATGATTTCAAATATAAAATTTATTCCAATTAATCATACAGGTCCATTCAAATCCCGATCCATCTTTCATGAATATCTCGAAAACCGTGAGAGGGTCGTTTGAATTTCCGCAAATTTTGTATTTTGAAGCTCTTCAACAAGACGTCCACCAATCAAACACAGACATTTACTTTAAGGAGATTCAAGAGAGTGAAGATTATGGATATTTTTCACGAATACAGAGTATATCTTGAATGATAGAATTAATTTCAGGAGGTAATTTCCTGTCATATTTTATGGAAAAAACCTAACTTGCTTCGTTTCCGAGTAAAGGGGTGTCAACTGCGACGCCACTGGAATTAAAATAAAGAATCTGATTTCACGAAAAGAAACCCCTTGGTACTACTAACAAACACACGAGATTTAATCGAAATCGACAAAAAAAAAATTTTAGTCGATCATGAAAATCCGATTTTTTATTTTTGACACTCCGTTACTCGGAAACGAAGCAAGTTAGGACACACGTTTATATAAACTTTCGTTCATAAAATATGACAAGGAATCACTACCTGAAATTAATAACATCATTTAAGATACACCCTGTATATCTGCTGAACCAAAAAAGCTTGACATGAATTTGGAGATTTTTAACAGAGCTTCAAAACACAATTTTGTGGTAACTTTGTCCCTGTGTCTTAACAGTTTTCGAGATGCAAAAGACTCGATTTTGAATAGACCCTCCACTAGACGATCCTGAAAAATAAAAATCACGAATATATCATAACCATATTCCTCAAACGAGCTATATGGTTGATTAGTTGTTAAAAAATAAATTAAAAGATTTCTTTTCGTCCAGATACATCCATGACTACGAATGAAAATTATTCAAATTAAATAGTAAGGTATAAAGATTTTGTAGATCTCTTGGAAAAACCTTCCTAGGTAATCAAGACAGGATATGAATGAAATGTAAAATACATTTGAACAAATAATTTATTCATCTCAATTTGAACAGTAACAAAAAATTAAATATATAATTCTTTTGTATATTATATAATAAAATACATTATAAAACTACCATCATATCATAATCAATTCATTTAATTCTTTGCATAATAAATTATCCTTTGCCTTTATATTTGTCTCATCACCACAAAAGCTTGGTCTTCCTTCCTCAGAGCTTCAGTAGATGTTTTCCTTTGTCCAAGAGATGGTATGAGTTCTTTCAACTTATTATCGTCCAGCTTTTTGGCAATTTTCAATGTTATGTCATTTTCTGAAAAATTCATTATGACTGTGAAAAATCGAAAATTGACCTGAATGGTAAAGAAATTCAGACTGAAATAAATTGAAAAAAATATATTTATTAAAATAGAACCATATTTAAAAAAAATTGATGATGAAGTTGATGTTGGTTGATCGACAAATGTCGGATAATAAAACTGAAATTGTCACGAGAACGCTTATGAAAAGTGACTGTGAAGAAGTGGTTCAGTTCTGGCGATACCACCAAAAGAAAAAAAAAATAGAATGGAATACTTGAGAATTATAATACTTAAGGCACTAAAAAAAGGTAATCAAAAGATTCAAAAGACAAACTAAAATAACAGATAAAAGCTGACCTAGACCACTAAAAATTATGAATTTGGTCTCAATCTATTCGAAAGGCATCTAGAAAAAATGTTAAACTTGAAAATTAGGGCCGGAAAAAACTGAGAAAGTTATAAACAATTAAGTCAAGAAGAATATGTTTGTTTTTTGCAAAATATTTTAAAAACTATTTGAGATATCCAAAATTCAGACTTTTCTTGAAAGAATTTAAAAAAGATCCTCGTTAAAAGAAGTAAGAATTTTTGAAATTATTTTCATCGGGGATTACGTTTCCAAAGAACGTTTAAAAAAGTCTTATTAGCAATAAGGATAATAAAGAAAATTGAAAAAAAATCTGCTAAATTTACGTTTTTCATTTCTCAATACCTTGGATTGTTAAAACAAAAATAAAAAAAATCTAGATTTTTTGTTTAGAAATAATCAGGGATTTATGTTAACTTTCAATAGGTAAAAATTAACCAATTAATCTATTTTCAATAATTTCCGTTGCAGAATGAGAAACATGATTTCAATTACTTTGGTACTGGTATTTAAGCTCATTAGTTATATTATGTGAGATGGAAACAAAAATAAGTACCTAATTCGAATTCTGAAATAACTTCACTAACCTGTTGCCCTATAACCGCCATGATGTTTTGAAATGAATCTCATTGATAGTTTTATAGAAACCTTATTATCTTAATACGTTACTTACCAGCTTTCAAATTCTTCAAGGAGCCAAACAATATTATTTTGGTCACTATTATTATAATTAATAGTCACAAACACTAAAAACACAATTGAAAAGAAACCTTGAACTCCGATACAACGCTACTGACGTTACTCATCAACCATCATCCTTCTACATTTTCGACGCGGACGCGGGTTGCTAACTGTGCCAATACCATGTGATTGTTGCGCTTGCGTGTGGTGTCGCAATGGTAAATTTGACAAAATACTTCGAAAGGACAATTCGATGTATGTTGAATTAATTTCGTATTACTTGCGTGAACAAATTTGTGTTTTCAATGAAATCTTTCTGGTATTCACCAGGAAAACATATTTTGTTCCGTCAAATCAATTTTTGCTGAAGTATTTCTCTAATTATTTGTTCAGACAGAATATGGTTTTGAAAGAAATTATTATTTTCTGTCTTATCAATCAATCAATAATGTTCATAGGACCTTCTATGGTTGTTTACATGAAACCATATTATAAATTTAAATTGAACAAACTTCGGATTGAATTCACAAAGTACTGAATCAATTCTTTTTGTTCAACCAAATCATTAAATTTTGAGGTAATTCACTAGTTAGTTGGTTGAACATAATATCTTTTGAGCGAAATATTTGTGATAGTCATAACGATTCACATATAATGTCGTACCAATTCTGATACACATGTCCAATACACAAAAAAGTATTCGACCGAAGTATATATTTTCTCATAATAACAAAATATTTGAGTAAAATATTTTGTTCGTTCAGTAAATGCTGCTAGTCTATTCAAGCTTGTTTTTGCTGCAGATGCAAGTAATTTTTTTCATTCAACAATAAACTCTTAACAAAAAGAAAGTGATTGTAGCAACAAAATTGTTTTTACCGTGCAGCACAATCATTGGAAATAATAAAAAAGGACGTAGAAAGTTGATGCCAGGACCACTTAAAATTCAGATTAATCGAAAGATGCAAAGGGCATATTGGTGCCTAGGGTGAGTGACTTTAAGGTGGTACAATCCAAAAAGTATAGTGTTGAGCGTTGCCCAGATAAACCTCCACCATAAAGGCCGATTCAGATACATGGGTGCCCACCCAGGGTGTTTGACCCTCATGATAAATTTCTCCAGTATTAACAAAGTTGATACTTAGACAATATGAATTCAAACCTTGGTGTATCGATGGGACAACAAAATGTGGATGTAATGAAATTAAGGCACAACGAATGCGGGCGTAATAAAATTTGGACACAACGCAATGTGGGTGTTACGAAATGTGGGCACAATGCAATTTCACGGAGTATGGTTATGAGGCAATGTGGCGATAGACCTGCAATAATTACTGTTTTAGAGAATTCGGAAACGCAGGTCAGCATTTGGCAACAGCGCTTCATTTGGGTTATGTTCGGAGGCTGTGGGTACAACGAAATGTGGTCGTAACGAATATTAGACACTACGCAATGTCGGTCTAATGGAATGTGGACATAACGCAACGCACAATCCTGTAGGAGAAGGAGTTGGAGAAATAATTTAAAGCATTATTATGAAAATCCCCAATGCGTGCATCTATATAAAACTTTTCTTATCCTACCACTCGTTAAATTCTGCGGTAGTGAAAATACGAATATCCTGCAGGTAAAAGGATTTTGTTCTGACTTCAGTATATTTTTCTAATGGTAATCCCAAACCGATACTAACGTAGCCTGGGAAAGTACCGACACCTCAATGAAAAAATTGTTTCTTCCAAGGAAATCAATACAAAGTTTCGATAACGGAGGCAGATATTATAGTGTCTGGAGCGACAACGTTTCTTGGAAATTTTTTATTTTTTTTTTGTTAAATTGAACTTTTTTCGGATATAGGCAAATTTCAAATTACGATACGTTACTGACATAATTTCATAAATTCATTCAAGATAACAGTCTTCTAAACTAATAGGGGCAAACTGATTAATTTGTTTTCCTACACTTAGATAGATTTTCATGAATTCATTTTTTTTCAATTTTCAGTCAGAACCATATTTTCAATCAATACCTACTGTAAATTATCTCCTGCCACACCTGACCCCGACGATGCAATAAATGAATGCATTGAAATTCTCACACGTACTATTTATTGTACTAATACTGTGAATTAAGAGGGTCAATCGAAACAATGCCCATGAAAATAGCACCATGGATTACAAATGCTGTGGTTAAAACAATTAATATAAAAAATAGCCTTATTCATAGTGTTACGCGAATAGATCCTAATAATTTTCAACTAAAAATATATGATAGCAATAAATCAACAAGTTTGATGAAAAAAATCTGAGTTTGGATATTACCAATGACAATAAATATTAATATCACTAATAAAAAATTAGTGAAATTACAATTTCAATAAAAAGAGAATCAGAGGAAATAATGAAGGACAAGAAACAAATTACTAATAATTTCAACAGCGTCTACACTATAACAAAGCCGCGTACTCACTAGAGCATTTGTTCCACATGAGCACCGAACGAGCGATCGCTCGGACAGTAGGCCAGTAGAGGTAGACATTAAAAATCGAATTCCAAAAGTTTTCAAACTTTGGTCAAGTGAATGGTACCTACATCGAGAAACCCAGAAAAAGTCTTCTCAAACTGTAACATTGTCAACTACTTTCAAACAAACATATCTGACGAAAGAAACTCCTGATCCTGATTGAACGAACTTACAGGTCATGTTTTGTTGAAACCGAATATTTTATCATATTCATCATATTCGAGACAAGAGTGCATGATATATAAAAAACTTAAACGTGTTTCACGATATAAAATGTACGATACACGCAAAGCAATTCAGTTTAAGATTCCTATTCGAGCTTCAACCCTCATAAAATATTCAACCAAAAATGATGGGATTGAGACGTATAATAAATTGCCCGCAGCCATCAAAAATATCGAACAATTTGCTTTACGTATCTCTCTCTAAGAGAGCTCTTAGAATGTAAACTGGATTTTATGACGTAATCATATCCGAAAGTCCACATGTATTTAAAAAAATAAATAGCATTGATTCTTTCAGTGAAATGAACGCTGGTATTTGTATTCTTTGTGGTCTTGTATACAATCTCAGTTAAGACATATTATAGTCGGCGGATCATTGATGAAATCCACAGCGGCAAAAGTCAAAGACCGTTCGGTCTCTCAACTCTCCGACCAATCAGCAATCGACAGCGGCCAACCGGGCCAACCAAAAGCGTTCGATTGTCATTACGCCCTCCCTTTTTATATGACACAGTCCACATGAACTGCGACGTGGATATGACACGAGGAGCGGTTGAGAATAACGTGTTATTTATGCCTATGCAAAAGTTCGTATAGACTATAACATCATATATGCCCTGTCCATGTGATAAAGAAAAAAAGACATTAGTAAGAGATTCCACCAGAAAAATACCACTAAAAAAGTTATGAACACAGTCATACATCATTATTCAACGGTTTTTACGGGTAATGAACTTACCAAGCGATAAGATTTCAAAAATAGAAATTTGAATACCTGCTCTTACAGATACTTTGTAGTTGTTGGGAATAACCACCACTGACCTCCGTTTCTACCGGAAATGTCAACAACTTTCAAATATCCAAAGGAACACAGTGTATTTTTTTATTACCAAAATATAAACTTTTATATCACAAAAATGGTATTGAATTTTGAAATAAATATAATCGTGTTTTAATTCAAACATATTTTTCATTTATTTGTTATTCTGAGCAATATAACATAATATGAAAATAAGAATTCCTTAATACAAAACCTTTGTTTGTTTAGTTTGAATGGAAATGCTTCACCTTTTCCAGTAGTATTTCAGAAAGCCTCAATTGGATTTAAGATTGGTGAGTTGATTTTCGGAAAGTGTCAATTGCATTTCAGAATACTAAATTGAATTTCAGATAGCATGAGTATTGGTAAAGGTAAATAATTCAACAGTTTTGGAAGCAGCGTGAAGGTCTAGTGCCAAAACTGAACTGAAAATAACTGATAACTGATAACTGTTAAGAGTGGACTTCACACCGAACAAAATATGTATTTTTTTGTAGTCCTGGACTGAATCGCACACAATACAACTATATTAGTTAGAGTGCCCATCAGCAAAAATTTAACTGATAGATACTCTCTCCAAACTTTCTGTATGGCTTCATTGGATCTAGTCTACCAGCCACCGT
This sequence comes from Chrysolina haemoptera, assembly GCA_958298965.1. Taxonomy (NCBI): domain Eukaryota; kingdom Metazoa; phylum Arthropoda; class Insecta; order Coleoptera; family Chrysomelidae; genus Chrysolina; species Chrysolina haemoptera. The sequence goes on along the minus strand of OY282589.1, from coordinate 31,560,641 downwards.
TTTCCTCTGGGACTTTTCTTGTTTCAGGGGCGTTTTTCCAAAAAAAATTCCGAAATACATCTTTTTGACGACTACAAAAAATTTATAGATACTGTTTTATTTTCAAGTTGAATAGCTTAAACATTTGAACTGAATCCCGAAAATAAAATTCTCTGACAATGAACATAGGTCATTGGGGGTGTCTGCCCCCTCGAACATGTAGGAAAAACGACCATAGAAAAATTTATTAATAACCAGCTGATTTTCTCAGGATCCATTCATTGAGAGCAATAAAACCAACTTCCCATATTGTCTGACACAGATCATGGGGCGTTTTTCCAGTCTGACGCGTCAAAGTGGTCGGTTTCACGACCACAACAAATTTAAAATTAAAATACTACTTTTTGAGAGGATATACATTGCAATTACTCGACAGATGGCGCTGGGGACCACATCAACTTGAAATTTTTGAAATGCATAGATATCGAAATTGTGAAAAAAGGTATTCACGAAATTCAAAAATATTTATTTGGTTGTAAAGGTAATTGAATTCTCTTTTCAACGATGTTACACTTTACCCCCATGTGATTTGACATTTTTAAGTTGATGTGCTTTTGTCCTTTGTCGAGCAATCACCATGTCTTTGATTTCAAAAAGTTTACAGGGGGGAACTATAAGAAGCCGGACTGTATTATTTTGAATGCGTCTTTTTTATAGTATAAATGGTTCAGGTTAACTCATGGTAAGGTATTTCTTATGAATTGTTGGATGCTTTTCATTTCATTCAAATACAATTTTTGAGCGTGGAGAAAGTATATTCTGTAGATAGTATAGAATTTACTATCCTGAAATTCAACTCGCACTATTCTGAAAATTAATTAACGCTGTATGAAATTCAACTTTCTATTCTCAAAATATAACCGACTATTGGGGAATTCAATTGACGCTTTTTCTATATACCTATCATGTTCCTAATACCCGAGTGAACAAAGCCAAAAGTGCTGAACATTCTTTCCGCTGAGGAATCCTTTTGTGATAACCACCACTGTATTTCATTCACGTTTTCTATTATTTTGTCCCAAAACACAATATGTTTGAATGGACTACTTAACTGCGAACATTAAACTTTATTACTAAAGGTAACAGTTCCAGTCTTTCCATATGCTTCCAAATCCGAATTCTTTTCTTCGGATGATATTTTTTGGTTTTGTGGGTTCAACATATAGGGTATACAATAATACGGATTGAGTGCTTGCTCATATAGTCATATAGACATTAAAATAATTTGGTTTTTTGTGAAGAGCATTCTGACATATAATTATATACAAATACATTTTTAGTAATTTTGAAAAGCGAGATAATTACTTTTTTATTAAGGGCCAGGTAGCTCAGTGGTTGAGACTGTCGCGTTCAAAACCATTGACTGCTGGTCGGGTAGGTTCAAATCCTAGCGATTACAGATTTTTATCTGAGGGCCCGAGAAAGTGCTAGGAATCGCACGTTAAAAGGTAAGACCTCGTTAATCCTTGGCTCGCACAAGCTTGGACTTTTGAGGGCTGCCGTTCGTAAGGGGACGACAGCTGGTTAACGGAAAAAACAATTTAAAAAAAATTAAAATGATGGAAATCAAAAAAATCATGGTATGGAGTTAGTATAAAATCGAATATAGTTTGAACTAAATTTTAATATTTTCGGAAGTCAACCTACATCCATAAGCCTAGCTGTAAGGATAGTAAGTGGAAATATATTCGGCTTGACAGTTGTATTTTTTGTTCAATTGAGGCCAGAGTTTTTCACCAAATACGTTGAATATTTTTTGACATATTTATGATAAACTTGAATATGCTCAGATTATGTACAAAAAGAACAAAGATTGTAAATATTGCGAAATTATCAATAAATATTTAATTAGCTCTGCTTTTTATGATACTCAAACAAGTCGATTAACTGCAAGGAACTTTTCACTCTACAGCCAACTAAAATTATCTTTTTGTTTGTATGCATTATAATTTAATTCTTTTAATACTACTTGTTTCTAGTAGTATAAAATTATGGAACGTATGAAGAATAATATTTATTTTAGATTATTATTCAAATATTGCTTTCACAGAGAAAGTAAAAAAATTATTGAAACTGCTTCTGATTTACTAAAATATAGTGTCCACTATCATTTACAACATAGGCTTGTATTTTTTTTTCTTTTCTCTAATACTATAAGGTTAGTGTCATAGGTAGAATGTTTGTTATTTTTATTATCTAAAACTTATTCTACTAGATAGAACATAGGGAAATCAAAACATTCCTATGCAACACCAAAAACAGCCTACTCTGATACCCTTACATGGGTATGTATGTTAATTCTATATCTTCAAATAGATTTGGCATACAATTTTCTTAGGTACCGATTCCCACGCGTGGTTCAAAAATGAAACTAACATATTTCAACAACTAAGTTACTTTTCGAAATGAATGGATTCACAGTATTTTTGGCCGCAACTCTTTCTCAACTCACAACGAAACGACAGAACAACATTAACCGATGCCGTTCACGGCCTTATTATCCTGTCGTGATGTATGAAAGCACTTGTTCATTTCTTTGTTTCGCGATAATCACGACAAAATGTTGAACACGTCAATGATAAAAATCGTGTAGTAGCCATGAAAGAGCTTTTAGGGACATTTTTATCGGTTAGTTACATGCCAACTCTGTATTACCAGAATACGTATAGTTATAGTCTAAAGGCCAGAATCCATTTCTTGCGAATTCGCGTTTCGTATCGTAAAGAACCGCAACGGGACGTAAGCGCCCAGTTGTCGCTTTTTTGCCGATACATGAAAGAAATGATACGATACGAAGACGGTTGCATATGGACGGGATGCTTATAAAGCCGTTGCATATTCGCGTCTTGTACGGTAGTGGTCGCGATCATACCGTAGTTTGTTGAACAATCATTGGCTCAGTTGATGACATCAAACATTCAACAAAAAAATTCCTTTGACTATACACAGTGATAGTGAGGCCCTCGATAACGTATGGAGCCCTGCTGTGGTGGCGAGCGAAAGGTTGAACAAGTGGCAACCAGAGAGGGAGCCTGGCTAGTTTACAAAGACTGGCCATACTCGAGGTCACTGGTGATATGTCCAGCACATCTACGATTGGCCTGGAGATAAGTTTGAACAGTCTCCCTCTGCATTTGCATACTGCAGTGGAGGCAAGGGTAGAAGCTTCCAGACTAAAGTGCTTGGACCAATGGAGGGGCAATAATTAAGGCCCCTCCAACATTATGGAGTTCATAAGAACAGACACATCTGAAATGCCGCAGGACAAAATGATTCCAACGTACGCCTTTGATAGATCATATACCACCATCATACATTATGGGCAAGTCATATTAAAGGCCATATCAATTCTGTCAAGAGGGCATACACGGATGGCTCTGGGTCAAGCAATGTGGTAGGGGCTGAAATATACGGGGAGAGATCGAAGCAAGACATTAGTCTAAGCCTCGGTACCCAAGCCTCTATATCACAAGCAGAGGTAATGGCTATTTTGGTTTTCACTAGAGAGAGGAAGGGTCTTAGAAACCAACCCATAGTCATTCTTTCCGACAGTCAGGCAGCAATAAAGGGATCATACAGATTTTCTTCCAAACTAGTATGGGAGACTCACGAAAACCTCAGCGTATCTAGGAGCACAAAACAGGGTGAAACTTGTCTGGATACCAGGTCACAGGGGCAAGAGAGGGGAGAGCAACAACTCTCATCGGGCCGAACAGAACCCATTTTTTTTAAAGTTCTGGTTCCCACGAAGAGAAAAATCCTGTAGAGAACATCGTGGGAGCCGAGGGAAGTAGATAAAAATTAGGGCTTCGCAAGACCAAGACGGATCAGTCTTGGTCTTGGTCTCGAAAAATAAATGTAGTCTTGGACTTGGTCTTGATGTTTCAAGACGAGACTGGCTCAGTCTTGGTCTTGATAGTCTTGGGCTTGATGATCCATGAGTTCCTAGCTTCAGTTAATCAGCATTTGATTTAATTAATATTGATACCGAGATATCATAAAGTATGCCAGATGCCAGAGTCGAGAACTTTTTGAATAATTTTCCCGAATATTTAAAAAAAACTACATTTAACTTGCCGACGAATTACCGTATAGTACAAGATGTTTTGCCGGAAGAATGGATTATATAATCCATTTCCTCACATGCATATGCCATCATTTTGGAAACATGCCGAACATCTCTTTCCCAGGGTTCGTTCCTTTATCTAGCAGCATCATTCTAAATATAATTCATGCTTATCCGTGGACCACCTCCAAATATACGGTGCATGGGTTTGTAGTCTGATATTTCAGACGGATCTAACAGATTCACCTGGGCGAAAAACTAATTTCATTGCTCGTCCAGAAACGGCTAATGTACCATCCATCGTATAAATTATCCTGTTCACCCATAAACATATAATGCGACGATTTATCACTCTCGTCTCTGGGCAATATTTCAATTGGACTGTAGATAGAAACAGCCCGAAAGTGTAATGGCATAACAGCATAAAATAATTGATTTCATACGTCAGTTCACTCCACGCGCCTTCCAGCGATGCCCCGATGCGGTCCAAAACCGATAGAACCGAAGATATTTCAAAAGAGAATCACATCGTTATAAATTCAATCAATTTGTATGCCTTCTTTCTGCGCTAAATCCTGAGGATTCAGTGATAAATCTGCCAAGATAAATGGAGTGAAACAATTTTGTTTTCTACGAGACAACTTGCAAGCATTGAAGCAGCAAAAACACGCAGAAAAATATTTCCGAAATAGATCTGTTACCATGCTAGAGTATTTTTATGTTTTTCTATGGGAAGAGTGATTTTTGTGTGAATCCCTAAAAAAACAGCAATGACTTGAATGGTTTACGATTATGGCGTTCAATGGCCCATCTTTAATAATGGCGAAGGCGCCGAAATATTACATATTTCGCAAAGCAGCGAATGTCATGGTTTTTCTTATATAGTGTGGGGCAATACTGTGTCAGATGATATACAGGGTCGAGTACTTCAATATTACAGCATTTTTTTTTCAAGCAATATGGTGATCTTCATCCACCCCTCTAATATTATTAATCTAAGAGCCGAAGAAAGGTCGACCTTCACCCATTTGGTAACTGGATGAAACATATTTCATAAACTTTCATAAATATGCGAATACGCCTAAAATGGCTTGCCTATCAAAATGTGGTCCAGACTATACAGGCTGTAGTCTAAACTCTTGCACTCCAGTGAAGGACGGGTGTATAATGTTATTTAATAACGAATGGCAGGTGTGAAAAATTCGAAAAAAAATTGTGGAAAGTTTAAATTGTGTTGAACAATTGGTCGAAATTTTGGGAACCGCTGGCGCTGTCCGCCGAGCGTCAGCTCACCGGAACTTCCGGATGGAAGAAACTGGCTAATTTCTAACAGCGGTTTTCGAAGATTTTCATTTAAAATTTCCACAACTTTTTTTCGAATTTATCACACGACATTCGCTATTAAATGGCATTATACACCCGTCTCGTTACTCGTTACTTTTTACAGAATATACTGTTCTTAGTTTATACAGATATCGACATTTCCACTGCTCAAAAAAACTTAACGAAAAATTGCTCTCATTATCCAAAGCGACTCTCCTGAAAACACTACCGATGACACTTGTATACTTCACTTTTTCTTGAAATTTGATCAGGTACCTACATCTTTTTCATTTTCTGAAAACTTCACTGTACGATATGTTTTAACTTGAAATAAGTATAACTAGAAACTATGATCAACCTGGTATAAATAAATATTCTCCATTATTCTGGTGGTTCCACACTACTGACGAATAGATTATCGTAGTCAACATCTGTTGTGAATTTCAGGAACATGTGGTTAGGTCACAGTTATACTATTAACATTCCACGTCGTTGTTTCAAAACACAAATATAGGTCTGGTTGGTGATATTATTCTCCTACCTTTTTTCTCCACGAAAATTTCCACAACTGGAGCTTTCCTTTTCTATTTTTCCGAAAAACGTTCATTTATTTTTCAAAATGGTCCTAGAAAAATATTGCAGCAATAAGGATGTTTACCACTGTAGAAAATAGACAAAAACACAAGACTCACAGCCTCAGTAAATAGCTCAGTTTTCGTAAACAAAACGCACAGTTTGATATATCTCGGAAACGGCTCAATCGAATTGGGAGAAATTTTGTATGTAGATAGGGTTTTGCTTTTTGAGTTTATCTATTTAGGCGTCTTTCTTGGAAAAACACGATTTTACTGATAATAATAATAATAATAATTTTTGGATCTCAAAAACGGTTTCAACGATTTGGATCAAATTTTGTATTTAGATAAGGTATTGCTACTTAGGTTCATCTAGATATAGGCACTTTTCATGAAAAAATGTGATTTTACTCATAATATTATTAGTAATACCTAATATGAATTTTTGAATTTCTGAAACGGCTCTAATGATTTAGATCAAATTCTGTATTTAGATAAAGTTTTGCGTTTCAAGTTCATCTATATAGGCGTCTTTTTTAGAAAAAGGCGATTTTACAAATAATAATAATAATAATAGAGGTATTGCTACAAGCGTACTCGCTCACCTCGAATGTTAACACGTCTTTACATTCCTTGTTACTCAAATAACTATTTAACACAGAGCCAGTTAAATGCACAGAACTCAAGTTTTTTGACTCTCCGGAGGTGCGCCGTTCGCTGGCATTTGTAGCGATCGGCGCACCTCTGGGGAGTCGCTCGAAAATGACTATGCATGCGGCCGTAAGAGTCAAGACCATGCATGCGTTACCCTCTGAAATGTTTCCAGTATACGTCCCTGGCAGCCGAGTTTAATACCAATTTTCGAATATATACAATACAAAAATATACAACCTAACCTAACCTAACCTTGGTGTTTCCGAGAGCAGCGGTCCGGATAATAATCCGGCTTTGTTTATGATCATGCAAGCAGGCTCTTTTGATACCTTCGCACATCGTTCAACAAATCAATACTTTCTACAAGGCGGCATACGTGAATCCGATACCTAATGGCGACAAAAGTTCTGATGTGAGCAGTTACCATCTCATTAATTCGAATTGTTGGCATACTTTTGGAATCAACCGTCTTAGAATGACTGTGCAGTGATCATTAAAATGGCTTTCGGGGTGGAAAGTCGATAACAACTCGAACTTACAAATTGCTCAAATGTTTTTGCACGATTGGCAATTTGACTTGTTTACTGATACAAGTCTGTCGAAGAGAGTTGCTCGTTTGGGTACAGCCGGCACCTGAAAGTTATGTCTAACGCTGCCTAAACACTTACAGGTGGTAAGTGGATTGAGATTTAACATTTCGATTATTAAAGAGGGGCGAGAAATCAAAAAGTTGAAGGTTATTGGGGATTTTGAGGGACTTCTCTGACAAAACATTTTTACATTTGGCACCTAATGCCGATCGTATGAAGTGCTTGGAATACTAATCCATTGATATTAGTATAATTAGGAAAAAATATATATTGATAGGAATTTTTAGTAACAAATAATTTATTTGCAATACACACTCTCCGATAACAAGCCAAAAACAAAATACAAGAACAATAATTAAACCAGTAAACACGAGCATGCGTTTATCATTCAGCCATCGAGTTAAAACTGGAAACTCTGACAAGTGAAGGATCCAGTATCTCATGACTGACAGCGGCTCGTTGTCATAATTCCCATATTCGAACTGTTGCCAGTTCGATTGCTAACAATATATTAAGTTTTGATATATTGAGATTATTCCTCAACTTAACCAGCCTCCATTTGATCAATGATTAGAAACAGAGGAACACTGATTCGGTATTTCCACGTGTATTACTTACAAACGGTAATATTTTTTGTCCAGATTTCCGAATTTCACTTTGTTTTCTACTTCTTTTGGTGGGGAGAGCACACTGTATAATTTTCGGTAAGTGGTCATAGTTCACACTGTATATTTTCTGAACAATTTTCAATAGCAGATGTTTTGTTTTCATTATCGATAATGTCAGAGCTTCTTGGAATATTGTTTTTGGCATTAGGAGTTTTTATTATAAGAAAAGACCCATTGTCTTTAATATTGTAACACGCTTGAGCCGCACCTGTCCACTACATCTTTTCAGTACGTCTGACTGAGGCGCTAACTCGTTAAAGGAATGCATTACGTCCGCACTTTGAAGAGACGAGAAGAGAATCAAGGAATAATCGCGGCTGTTCTAAAGACCCCCGAAAAATCGAGATACCTTTATTGTAGATATAAATACCAAGCGAGTAGCTAACAGGGCAGATAGTAAACAATTCACTGTAGACATTGACGAAAGTGTTGCATACCTATAGCGAAAGTCTGTGAAATTAAATCAGAATCAGGTTGTTATATTGTTGTAACAAGTTGGGGCCGACCCTACTACACCGGTTTGCTCGTCTTAAGTTAGTGGACAATGCAAAGGTTATATATCTCGGCGCTTCGAGAACGGACGGGAAACCAAGCAAAGCCAAGACGACGAACAAGGTACCGAACAAGGTACCTTTGAGACGTTCTGAAGTAATTATAGTGACACATCGAGAGCAGTTTACTGTGGATAAAAATACATGCGAGCAGCAAGAGAGTAGACAACTTACCGCTAACCACGAAAATAGTGTTGAATATAAATTAATGATTTTATTTTGCGCAAAATAGACTAGTGACCTGTGAAACAAATAAGTATACGGGCAGTTTTGCCTTCTACGGGCAAACAGACTAGTGAAACATAGTCTGATATCTCGTTCAACGACAAAAAAGACAATATGTTTTCGAGGAAAGTGCTCCTTGTGGACATGAAAGTCGCTGAGATGAAGCAGGAATTGGAGATGTCTGGTAAGAAGGTGGTACTCCAGAAAAGACTCTCTCAGAAGGACTGATACAAGAAGATCCTGAAACATTTTTGATGGAGATTTCTGGAATTAACTTGACTTCGATAATGAATAAAATGAATAAACTCTACGTAAATGCCAAATCGTTGTGATATAAGCAACAAAATTTCGAAGACTGAAAAAAAACTTGAAAAGAGTTCCAGACAACTTACCACGAAATGATTATTGCATAGTCAGTTGTGAATATTAATTAATGATTCTACTAGTATAAATAAATTAAGTTAAAGCTTTTCATTACATTATTATCCAGTGTAAATAAATTAGTAAACTGTCAAGAGTATTTTCATTCCAAAATAAATCTGCAATTTTTATTTATACAATGGTAAATGGAAAACTTTCTGAAAACAGTTCTGTAAGAGTCAATGAGTCAAAAGAAAGAAACCCTAGATTTATGTACGCGCTGAAACGTTTTTTTGAAATGATTTCTTCATCTACCTAAAAAATTGCTTCAAAATAACTGCATTTTTGGGACATTTTTAAGATTTTTTTTGTGAAAAAGTGGATTGAAATTTCAATGTCCATCACAACACGTATGGACACTTAATATCAAAACTGAGAGAGCTTCAATAAAAAAATTGAAATATCTCATATTGTACGGGGAGGAGCATTAATATTATTTCCGCCTTGGGGAAAGGTACCTTCAGTTTGTAAAATATAGTCAGAGGAAAAGTGGTTCAGAATTAAATTTGATACACAAAGTTGAAGTGACAGGTTCTATAATTTAGAACCCCTTCTACAAATGTCATATTCCTTTTCAATCCAATAGGTACCATCTCAACCTTTATGAACTGTGTAAACTAATCTCCAGACGACTAGTCTTTCTCTCTTCTTTCTTCATCATCAAAATAAGCAAGTGAACTAAACATTTATGTAAAGCAGCAAATTTACTTTTTTCAGGCTCTTCCTCCAAACTCCGATACAACCAATCCCCATAAACATGGGATGAGTGGTTATTGTATCCAAAAATTAAATTTCTCTCAATATTTTTTTTAGACTTTTCATGGACTCTAAATCTACATGCAGGCAATAGAAATCAACTAAAGCTCTGTACAACCAAAGATGAAAATTCGAACCTTCCGTATTCATCAACATCTATAATGTGAGTAATACGGAGAGACAGGAATGTTGGCCAATGTTCTGAAAAATTCTCATATATTTCGGTTCAGTATCCAGATTTCAACACTGGGAAGTTAAACTGTTCCAAGTTTTAACAACGTTATTATTTTCGGATGGAGCACGCGATAAATTGTCTGTCAATTTCAGCCCCTAATCACCAGCTTTGGCAAGCGTTAACAAGCTTTAAAAACGTGAACAGAGCTATTCGGATTCGAAATGAGCTGGAAATGTCCACTAGCGAACCTGTAATACTCGAACCCTTTCTGAACATGAATGATAAAAGAACGGATATAGCTGGAATGGCGAATAGAAGGCTCATTAGTTAGGTGATTGACTCTCGAACAGCAGGTACTTCAGTTTTTCCGGTCTTTTCCAATATCGAGTATTTCAGTTTAGTTTGCCCAGTAATTTTCCAGTAATAGACCGGCCGGTAATGACGGGTGTGAAGTTATCCACATCCACAAATGTACACTGAGAAAAAGTTAACTTTGTTGGTAACATTTTTTTTCTTACTTGAATGACGAATTAGACATTTCTCAATGGCTCCATCATATTTAAAAGGTTGATTACCATGGGATATGAGTATTAGGGTAATTTTTTATGATATGAGAGAGGGCGAAATGAGAGTGATATTAATTAAATGAATAAATTTTGTATTAAGAGGGCCTTGTAGAATATTTTTTATAGCAGTTTTGTTTTTAGGAGGCTAGACTACATATTTGTAGGTATATCAATTCATTTGTAGCCCCGTCGGAGGGGGTGTGATTGGGGAGAGTTTTTCGAAAAAAATCAATTTTCTAGGAAAACGACATTGTAGAGTTTTTTAGATGAGATATTCTTTTTCAGGAGGTTGAAATACATAGCTGTGGGTATATCAATTCATTTGTAGCCCCGTAGGAGGGGGTGTGATTGGGGAGAGTTTGTAGAAAAAAATCAATTTTCTAGGAAAACGACATTGTAGAGTTTTTTAAATGAGATATTCTTTTTCAGGAAGTTGAAATACATACCTGTGGGTATATCAATTCATTTGTAGCCCCGTCGGAGGGGGTGTGATGGGGGAGAGTTTGTCGAAAAAAATAAATTTCCTAGGAAAACCATTGTAGAGTTTTTTAAATTGGATATTCTTTTTCAGGAGGTTGAAATACATACCTGAGGGTATATGAATTCATTTGTAGCTCCGTCGAAGGGGGTGTGATCGGGGAGAGTTTGTCGAAAAAAATCAATTTTCTAGGAAAACGACATTGTAGAGTTTTTTAGATGAGATATTCTTTTTCAGGAGGTTAGAATACATAGCTGTGGGTATATGACTTCATTTGTAGCCCCGTCGGAGGGGGTGTTATGGGGGAGAGTTTGTCGAAAAAAATCAATTTTCTAGGAAAACGACGTTGTAGAGTTTTTTAGATGAGATATTCTTTTTCAGGAGGTTGAAATACATAGCTGTGGGTATATCAATTCATTTGTAGCCCCGTCGGAGGGGGTGTGATGGGGGAGAGTTTGTCGAAAAAAATCAATTTTCTAGGAAAACGACATTGTAGAACTTTTTAGATGAGATATTCTTTTTCAGGAGGTTGGAATACATAGCTGTGGGTATATGAATTCATTTGTAGCCCCGTCGGAGGGGGTGTGATGGGGGAGAGTTTGTCGAAAATAATCAATTTTCTAGGAAAACGACATTGTACAGTTTTTTAAATTGGATATTCTTTTTCAGGAGGTTGAAATACATACCTGAGGGTATATCAATTCATTTGTAGCCCCGTCGGAGGGGGTGTGATGGGGGAGAGTTTGTCGAAAAAAATCAATTTTCTAGGAAAACGACATTGTAGAGTTTTTTAGATGAGATATTCTTTTTCAGGAGGTTGAAATACATAGCTGTGGGTATATCAATTCATTTGTAGCCCCGTCGGAGGGGGTGTGATGGGGGAGAGTTTGTCGAAAAAAATCAATTTTCTAGGAAAACGACATTGTAGAGTTTTTTAGATGAGATATTCTTTTTCAGGAGGTTGAAATACATAGCTGTGGGTATATCAATTCATTTGTAGCCCCGTCGGAGGGGGTGTGATGGGGGAGAGTTTGTCGAAAAAAATCAATTTTCTAGGAAAACGACATTGTAGAGTTTTTTAGATGAGATATTCTTTTTCAGGAGGTTGAAATACATAGCTGTGGGTATATCAATTCATTTGTAGCCCCGTCGGAGGGAGTGTGATGGGGGAGAGTTTGTCGAAAATAATCAATTTTCTAGGAAAACGACATTGTACAGTTTTTTAAATTAGATATTCTTTTTCAGGAGGTTGAAATACATAGCTGTGGGTATATCAATTCATTTGTAGCCCCGTCGGAGGGGGTGTGATGGGGGAGAGTTTGTCGAAAATAATCAATTTTCTAGGAAAACGACATTGTACAGTTTTTTAAATTAGATATTCTTTTTCAGGAGGTTGAAATACATACCTGAGGGTATATCAATTCATTTGTAGCCCCGTCGGAGGGGGTGTGATTGGGGAGAGTTTGTAGAAAAAAATCAATTTTCTAGGAAAACGACATTGTAGAGTTTTTTAGATGAGATATTCTTTTTCAGGAAGTTGAAATACATACCTGTGGGTATATCAATTCATTTGTAGCCCAGTCGGAGGGGTTCTGATGGGAGAGAGTTTGTCGAAAAAAATAAATTTCCTAGGAAAACGACATTGTTCAGTTTTTTAAATTAGATATTCTTTTTCAGGAGGTTGGAATATATAGCTGTGGGTATATCAATTCATTTGTAGCCCCGTCGGAGGGGTCGTGGTGGGGAAGAGTGTTTCAAAAACAATCAATTTTCTGGTGAAACAAAACTGAAGAGTTATTTAGATCGGATAGTCTCTTTCAGGAGGTTGTAATACATACATACAAACTTTGTAGATTGGCCTATTGTCCCTCATCAGATACATCCAGTAGTAAGGTTTTTATAGATGTCCCCAACCGACTGACATAAACGGGTTCCAATAAAGATCTATTCTTGATATTTTTTTCCAACAAAATAAATGATCAAAACCCCACAACTGAATGTATCTATCCACTTGTTTGATGTGAGTTTTCAATTCCACCTCCCAAGAGTTTTGATCTATGTAAATGGTATCCGATAAATAATGGTACCTTTCTAAAAAACTACAAAATACATTCTTCAGTCGTGTGCTTGCTTGCAAGACTCAGTTTCTCTGGGATCGATATAAATAATCACACCCCCTCCGGCGGGGCTACAAATGAATTGATATACCCATAGCTATGTATTTCAATCTTTCAATCTCCTGAAAAAGCATATCCAATTTAAAAAACTCTACAATGTCGTTTTCCTAGAAAATTGATTTTTTTCGAAAAACTCTCCCCAATCACACCCCCTCCGACGGGGCTACAAATGAATTGATATACCCTCAGGTATGTATTTCAACCTCCTGAAAAAGAATATCCAATTTAAAAAACTCTACAATGTCGTTTTCCTAGGAAATTTATTTTTTTCGACAAACTCTCCCCCATCACACCCCCTCCGACGGGGCTACAAATGAATTGATATACCCACAGGTCTGTATTTCAACTTCCTGAAAAAGAATATCTCATCTAAAAAACTCTACAATGTCGTTTTCCTAGAAAATTGATTTTTTTCGACAAACTCTCCCCAATCACACCCCCTCCGACGGGGCTACAAAGGAATTGATATACCCTCAGGTATGTATTTCAACCTCCTGAAAAAGAATATCCAATTTAAAAAACTCTACAATGTCGTTTTCCTAGGAAATTGATTTTTTTCGACAAACTCTCCCCCATCACACCCCCTCCGACAGGGCTACAAATGAATTGATATACCCTCAGGTATGTATTTCAACCTCCTGAAAAAGAATATCCAATTTAAAAAACTCTACAATGTCGTTTTCCTAGGAAATTGATTTTTTTCGACAAACTCTCTCCCATCACACCCCCTCCGACGGGGCTACAAATGAATTGATATACCCTCAGGTATGTATTTCAACCTCCTGAAAAAGAATATCCAATTTAAAAAACTCTACAATGTCGTTTTCCTAGGAAATTTATTTTTTTCGACAAACTCTCCCCCATCACACCCCCTCCGACGGGGCTACAAATGAATTGATATACCCACAGGTCTGTATTTCAACTTCCTGAAAAAGAATATCTCATCTAAAAAACTCTACGATGTCGTTTTCCTAGGAAATTTATTTTTTTCAACAAACTCTCCCCCATCACACCCCCTCCGACGGGGCTACAAATGAATTGATATACCCACAGGTATGTATTTCAACTTCCTGAAAAAGAATATCTCATCTAAAAAACTCTACAATGTCGTTTTCCTAGAAAATTGATTTTTTTCGACAAACTCTCCCCCATCACACCCCCTCCGACGGGGCTACAAATGAATTGATATACCCACAGCTATATATTCCAACCTCCTGAAAAAGAATATCTCATCTAAAAAACTCTACAATGTCGTTTTCCTAGAAAATTGATTTTTTTCGACAAACTCTCCCCCATCACACCCCCTCCGACGGGGCTACAAATGAATTGATATACCCACAGGTATGTATTTCAACTTCCTGAAAAAGAATATCTCATCTAAAAAACTCTACGATGTCGTTTTCCTAGGAAATTTATTTTTTTCAACAAACTCTCCCCCATCACACCCCCTCCGACGGGGCTACAAATGAATTGATATACCCACAGGTATATATTTCAACTTCCTGAAAAAGAATATCTCATCTAAAAAACTCTACAATGTCGTTTTCCTAGAAAATTGATTTTTTTCGACAAACTCTCCCCCATCACACCCCCTTCGACGGGGCTACAAATGAATTCATATACCCACAGCTATGTATTCTAACCTCCTGAAAAAGAATATCTCATCTAAAAAACTCTACAATGTTGTTTTCCTAGAAAATTGATTTTTTTCGACAAACTCTCCCCCATCACACCCCCTCCGACGGGGCTACAAATGAATTGATATACCCTCAGGTATGTATTTCAACCTCCTGAAAAAGAATATCCAATTTAAAAAACTCTACAATGTCGTTTTCCTAGGAAATTGATTTTTTTCGACAAACTCTCCCCCATCACACCCCCTCCGACGGGGCTACAAATGAATTGATATACCCTCAGGTATGTATTTCAACCTCCTGAAAAAGAATATCCAATTTAAAAAACTCGACAATGTCGTTTTCCTAGGAAATTTATTTTTTTCGACAAACTCTCCCCCATCACACCCCCTCCGACGGGGCTACAAATGAATTGATATACCCACAGGTATGTATTTCAACTTCCTGAAAAAGAATATCTCATCTAAAAAACTCTACAATGTCGTTTTCCTAGAAAATTGATTTTTTTCGACAAACTCTCCCCCATCACACCCCCTTCGACGGGGCTACAAATGAATTCATATACCCTCAGGTATGTATTTCAACCTCCTGAAAAAGAATATCCAATTTAAAAAACTCTACAATGTCGTTTTTTTTCGACAAACTCTCCCCCATCACACCCCCTCCGACGGGGCTACAAATGAATTGATATACCCACAGGTATGTATTTCAACTTCCTGAAAAAGAATATCTCATCTAAAAAACTCTACAATGTCGTTTTCCTAGAAAATTGATTTTTTTCGACAAACTCTCCCCAATCACACCCCCTCCGACGGGGCTACAAATGAATTGATATACCCACAGCTATGTATTTCAACCTCCTGAAAAAGAATATCTCATCTAAAAAACTCTACAATGTCGTTTTCCTAGAAAATTGATTTTTTTCGAAAAACTCTCCCCAATCACACCCCCTCCGACGGGGCTACAAATGAATTGATATACCTACAAATATGTAGTCTAGCCTCCTAAAAACAAATCTGCCATAAAAAATATTCTACAAGGCCCTCTTAATACAAAATTTATTCATTTAATTAATATCACTCCCATTTCGCCCTCTCTCATATCATAAAAAATTACCCTGATACTCATATCCCATGGTAATCAACCTTTTAAATATGATGGAGCCATTGAGAAATGTATAATTGGTCATTCAAGTAAGAAAAAAAAATGTTACCAACAAAGTTAACTTTTTCTCAGTGTACATTTGTGGATGTGGATAACTTCACACCCGTCCGGTAATGACACATTTTTTACGTTTTTTATTGTATTCTTCTTTCAAGTTTCAGATTACTGTCCATCAATATCAATATAAGTATTTCATCTATACAATATTACTAAATTTCATCTGTAAGAAACACAAAACAGCTCATAATAACTTAGACATTGATTTTGTATTTAAAACGTGCGGATATGTACCACACTAATTGATCGATTAATTACAAATTCACAACCTTTGTTTTCTTTAATACTCCCATGAAAATAATGTAATATTCTGTAATATTCAAAAAACATAATTTGTAAGTGTAAATGTTAGAAAGTATAGTAAAATAATCAATATTAAAAGGATCTTCAGAAAGAAATCTGAAACGGGGCCATAACTTCGCTAAATAGGTACTAAAATTGAGCTATACAAAGGATCAAAATGAATTCCACCAACGTTAATTTCTGAAAAGAATTTAAAACATATAATAATAAACTAAACTAACTGAATAGAAAAAAAATATAACAAAAGTCTTGTAAAAGCAGAGATATATTTAGCAGAGTATTGAAGAAAAGTACAGAATTGCTTGCTGATCCGATTGTATTGAGGATGTATTGAAAATTAGTTCTTAGCCTACTATGAGCAAACAATTTTTTTTGTTTTCTCAGGTAGCACCTCATATTGGCTGAATCTTGTTTTCATTTTGGGCCAATATGGATATATTTATTGTAAATGTAAAAATAATATTGAACAATATGGGTGCATATTGGAAAAACAATATTTCATCAAAAATATTGGTGGAATATTGGCTCAACCTGTTCTGAATGTATATTATTTCATGTAATATTGGGTCAATATTGGTTCAATAATTTTCACCAATATCGATATGCGATATTGCCTACATATTGTTTCCAGCATCTAGCTTCAATATTGCGATTTCAATATTCCTCTCATATCGATTTTAGAGATAAAAACAATATTGTATACCCAAGTTTGATATCACATTGATGGAATATTATTTCATCTATATTCGAAATATACAGTGTGGCCCATTTAAGATGGAACCACCCTTATAAAACTTACATTTTTCTGATTGGAATGATTTTTTTAGTTCGGTCGACATTCAAAATGTCCACTATAGGACACCAAATTTCATGGCTAAATCTCCATTCCAGTGCCAACTAATGTTATTTTTCAAGGTAAAAATCTGACTACACCACGGGATTCGCGACATTTTCAAATGGTCCATATGTGAATTGCGTTCAAACGTGTCAATCAATAAAAAAGATATAGGGGAATGAAATATGAGAAATATGCCGTTTAATCAATCCACCACTTCAATTTCAAAACTTTTATCAGAACTTTGATTACAGAACTGGATTCAGGGAGTTTCAAAATATCACTGGCCATAATTTCATCAAAATCTGTGGATAAATAAAAAAATTTAAAATTATGAGATAAAATGACATTTTCCCGAAATTCCATTGACACATATTATTCAAATTTTATATCCTATGATTTTCTTATTTATGAACAGATTTTCTGAATACAGTGGTGTATTCCGAATTTTAATAAAAGTTCTGGAATTGAAAGTTCTCCGGTTGTCTCTCTCTCTATCTTTCTCTCTCTCTCTCTCTATTTATCTCTCTCTATTTATCTCTCTCTCATTCTCTCTCTCATTCTCTCTCTCATTCTCTCGCTCTCTCTCTCTCTCTCTCATTCTCTCTCTCATTCTCTCTCTCTCTCGCTCTTTCTATCTTTCTCTCTCTCTATATATTTTTCTCTCTCTCTTTCTATCTTTCTCTCGCTCACTATCTTTCTCTCACTATCTTTCTCTATCTTTCATCTATCATTCTGTCATATAAATAACACGTATTTCGGTTTGACACAATATGAAATGCCTGCTCTCTATCTTTCTATCTCTCTGTCTCTCTCTCTCTCTCTCTTAAACCCACTCCCACTGTGCGTTGGTAAATACACATTGTCTTCTCAAGTCTCTACGCGCGTTCATACAGTCCACAAACTGAATCGCGATCTTTTATAACTATCACAACAGTCACAACTCATTACAGATCATGGTTCAAAATACACTGTTTGATTCCTTTCGTTTCAGTTACAGAAATATTCCGAAATATAGCGAGGATTAGGAACCTACTCGACGTGACAAATTGTATAATTTAGAAAGATGAATTTAGAATACGGCTGCTATGCTATAATAAACTCCCGAGTGGAGAGAGAATTACCGACCAGAACGGTTGAGAGAATTACGTTCGAGATTTCACGACTTGCGCTAAATTTTAGCACAAGTTGGTAAATTACGTTAGCATAAAACTGCCTTATTTTCCAGATTTACGGAGTAGATAAAATTGATGCGGTGAACGCGAGATGAATATATTGAATCCATCAGGGAAGATATGTAAAGTTTTGAATAATTGGAAAAGAAATTGATGTTCCATAAAGCCGTTACATAAAAGAAAACAAAATACAAAAATTCACCTTATCCTTGGAGCTGCTTTCATTCACCTGAAAAATTGTTCGAGTTAAACTAATCCCTAAAAAGAAAAACACCCCACCTCACCTGGCAACTACAGACCTATCGCATTGCCATATGTTATGTGAAGGTCATAGAAAAAGAAATCATCAAGCATATGAAATATTTGGAACGTTCAAAAATTGTGAACGACATAATATGGTATTAGTCAAAGATCAACTGGTGATGTGCTTACTTACTTCCCGCATACATAGCTACATCTATCGAGAAATATGGTGAAACTGGCCGTGGGATAAAATGTTTCCAAAACATTTGGAACCTGATGGAACTAGCGAAGCTTCTACAGTATCGGAAACTTTTCGTCTGGGGTATAGACAGAAATCTACGCGAGATATGATAATAACGCATAAACAAGAGAGACGCACTACTGTGCGCCTCTCCTGTTTCCCCACCCGACGTATTAACAGACCACGTGGCAATGCGACACACCACACGCAGCTCACGTCGATATCCCTTCATCGAGTGAGTCGAGGGGAAATTGTTGTGCTCTCTCAACATATAGCACGCTATTCTTTACGCTCTCATGAAATCACCAAACCTAAGATGAAAACTTTCCGATACTGTATATTATGGCTTTCCCCCTCCGTTAAATGCTTTTTTATCTAGTTTTCTCGCGAAACGAAAAATTTCGACAAAGTCGAATTCCCCATCCCTCCACACTATTCCATCAAGTACTTTCCCCAATTTTTTTTTCTTGGTGTGTTGGCATCGACTGCTATGGACATTAGCCATGTGTTCTGGATAGGCCTTGTTACTAACTCCATACGCCACCTTAGGAGCAGCACTGTTAATTATTACCGCAACAGTGAATCGTGGAGGATTATCTTCAGCAAGCAACAAGATTCAATCACTCAGATTTATATCTGAAACTGAAAAAATCTTGTCCTGACTGGGTATCGAGCCAGCGACCTTCCGATCACGAAGCCCTGGCGCTACCACTGCGCCAATTCCCGCCCCTCCAATTTTATTTCACGCATCTTCAATTTGAATCATTGCCGGCTGGGAATAATCATCCAGGATTCACTGTTGCTTTAATTATTAACAATGTTTATTAACAAGGCCTATTCAAAACACGTGGATAATGGATTTTTAAGTGTATGTCACTAAATGTGAATTTTAGTTTACGTTAAAAATGTACAGTGTGACCCATTTAAAATGGAAGCACCCTTATAAAACTTACATTTTTCAACTGATTAGAATGATTTTTTTTATTAAGTAGACATTCAAAAAGTCTATTGGGTTACCAAATTTCAGGAATAAATCTTCATTTACAAAAATCTAAAAAATTTACTAGCGATTTTTTTAGAAAAAATCTAACTACACCATCAAAATTCAAAATACACCACTGAATTTCATCGAAATACTTATGTTTATAAATAAGAAAATTATAATTAATCAAAATTAAATTTGAAAAACATGTTTTTGGAATTTCAGGAAAATGTCAATAAGTATATCTAATAATTTTTAATTTTTTAATTTTTCAGCAGACTTCGATGAAATTCTGATATTTTGAGACTGAATCCAGTGGTGTAGTCAGAGTTCTTATAAGAGTTCTGAAATTGGTGGGTTGATTAAATAGCATATTTTTCAAATTTCATTGATTGACTCATTTCAAAGTAATTTTAACATGAACTATTTGAAAATATCGCGAATCCAGTCACATAAAAAAAATGAAATATTTTTTTTAGATTTTTGACCTTGAAAAATAAGAACAGTTGACGCTGAAAATTAAGATTCATTCATGGAATTTAGTGTTCTAGTAGACTTTTGTCTACCTAATAAAAAAAACAATTCACTCGGTTCAAAAATGTTTGTTCTATAAAAAAATTCCATTACAAATGGGCCACTGTAGAAGAAAATAAAAAAATTGTAGTCAAACAATAGAGAGGCATCGTTGTAAATTCAGATTTTCTGAACATAAAACTTTCTGATTCAAATACAACATACTTAATATTATAATATTTCACAAACATACCTATGTGCATTATTTACTCCATAAAAAAGCTATATCAGAATGCAAATCGAGTGAATTCAGAACCCTTCCTTTCTCTTCAAAATTTGTAAACCCCTTGAAAAAAATTTGGTCCCCTCCAAAAATATCGAGTTTTTTTAAATGAAAATGCTGAGATCAATCAGTAATCAATGGATACTAAAGATATTGAAGAATAATGACGTTTTCAAAGTTGGTACTGATTAAAAAATGTGAAGGTATAGAAACATATAAAGCACTAATAAAAGAAAGTTTATAAATAATAAATAACTAATGGACCAGAAAGTCGTTCAGCAGAGCACTGTATGGTTAACTGATCAAGAATAAACGGTAAAAAATGTTTTTAATATGTAGAAACCCCCATAATAATGCATGGTTATTAGAAAGAATGGAGTACATATCACATAAATTACAGTAATCGACGATACTGCTACTACTGGTACTTGACACTGCGATTATTAACAAAATACCGCTAAATAGAAAAGTCAACAAGTCAGCATTGATTAGTGGGGAAATATAAACAATAAAAGAGAATTCCATATCATAACATACCTATTTGAAGATTGTCGAAGTCATTGGCACAGCAGGCTAATCAGTGGTAACAGGATCAACAGAATTTAAAATTTCCCGATTCTTCTCGAGATATTTAATGCACTTGCACCACCAGTTTTGTCGAATTAGAAATTCAAGAATTAAAATCGTCCCTCCGTGCTCTTCTACTCACAACTTTGACACTTGTCGAGCGACGAACGAGTAACGACTTGACAACTAAATGACAACTGAAATCAAACTTGAAAATTGATAGTATGCAACAATACGCAAACTCCCATGGTCTATGGCGATTGAGTAAAGGTTTCGTGCACAATTGACAGACCCTGGGGTGCGTTCACAAATATAAATCCGAAATTTTCTACCCATATCAGTTTAATGTGACGGTTGACGCACGGTAAATGATCCTCGTCTCAGAGCAATAAAAGACATAGAGATGCCCTGCCTATACCTACACAAATAGCTGTTTTGAAGTAAACATGAATTATCATTTTCTATAAAATTTGTTGGCTAGAGGGGAGGCGGGTGGTGAAACGGTATGGACAGTTTGTTTACACTTAGACTGGTTTCGGACTAGGCGGAACGCAACGGAACTAGTTGGGAGGTTTAGGGTCGGTCTTTTCACCTCACAAAGAAGTTTCTTATAACTATCTATCGGATAAACTTCACAGGTTTACATATTCTTATCTGATAGATAGAGTTATCTAGGACTTATCTATAGGTGAAAAGACCGACCCTTAGGATGAAATTATGAACACTCTATACAAGAGCTGTCACGATACGACGACTATGACGTGAAAATCACTGTGGTTTCCTTATGACTCGACGTTCAATTCGGTACGAGTCAAGTCATATTTGATCAGATTTGAGTGTTCATGATTCCACAACAGAACTTGATTGTAGAATCTATAGTAAGACACTTAGTACGAAAGCGTAGAAGGGCCACATAATATTTTATTTTCATTTCAAAGACTTTTCCGACTTAGATCTCGGAATTCCGACTTAGAACTCGGAATTCCGAGATGTAAGTCACATGACGTCATGATTACACATTTTTAACGTGGTTCCTGGGAAACAATGAAAGCTCCTCTGTATGAGCGTTCAAAGTTGTCGGTAGTAGTTCGGAAGATGGGAAAGGGGGTTCGACTGACTTCGACAAATATCGTTGTCTGAGCGGTGCGAAGGGATGGAGCCCGTAGGGAGCAGAGCAGCATTGTGCTATAAGCTGTATATAATATTCAGTGATTATTAACAGTTGAATCTATCACCAATCGACCTCAAAGTTTCTTCTTTGGCGAAGAACCACAATGTTACCAGTAAATATTTCTCAGCAGTTATGGGAATAAATCCACTTTGATGATCATTGGTTTTTTCATCTTTCTTGGATACTAATATTCTTAGCAAATGGAAAAATGTTGCTTTAGTTATTCTAAACATTCTGAAAAGTATCCATGCTTTAAGACAGAGGTTATGAACTATAAAGTTTCGAATTCTTCAAGTCGTCAGTCTACACTCAACATGGAAAACTTCATTTTGGCGAGAAATTCACTTTCATAGACAGTATGACGTCAAACCAGTAACCTGAGTCCAATACGCTCTGAACTTCAGTTCGTCGCCAAAATATCACTATTCCTATATCTCAACCTGCACTGAAATTGAACTCGATTCAAAATGTAATGTGGTGTAATATAAATATACACCATACTACACTGCACTTCCAGTTTCCACCTCGTAGTAAACGAAAGGACTTGGACGTGTCAATTGTCTATACAATTTTATAATTTATTAATTTTGCACAATAATTAATATTTAGAAAAAAAGGTCATGTCTCTAGTTCCAGATTATGAAAATTCTTCAAATTCTGATAGTTCATCGTCGGATTCGGATATAGATTCAGAAAATGCTAGGTACGTACAATTCTCATAATAATAACTTCCGTACGATTTTTTATACCGAATTCCTATGAATATCTGTTATAATTTTTATGTAGTCGTCAACCTGAGACCTGAGTTTATAATTTAATTCAAGTACTCTGCTGAAAACAGAGAATTTATGTTATTTTTGTAATAGCAAAATTTTCAATCATTGTACTGATAAGAGCCATAAGCTCGAAACACGTTTCTAAGGTTTGAACTTCTCCTGGAGGGCTTCGTCTAATAATTTTTTTTAAGATGTGTCTCATAGTTTTTCTCGATATTCAATCCTTTTTTTAATGAAAAATGTATAAAATATATTTTTACCTGTCTAATGTTACTGTAGCTTTATTTTATTTTATTCAATTTGGTAAAAAATGGGTCAGCTGTCATATGTTTTAGTGATAAAAAGGATGATACAAGATTTAATTCGAAGTGCAAATTACCTGCTCCCAACTTCGGAGAAGTAAAGGATTCGACTAGAGATACAAAGTCATCTGTATTCAAGAATCCATTTATTGAAGCTGAGGATGCAAAAGCAGCTATATTACAAAAACATGTAAAAATGGTGGAAACTAAAGATAATATAGTTGTTATCAATGGAAAAAAAATATGTTGGAATTATCGAAAGGGTAGATGTCGATTTGGACATAACTGCAAATTTGCTCATGATTCAGATATTCAAAAATCCAAGGATCAAATTGAGACTGAAAAGCTAGCTGCTTTGCAGAAATCTATTGTTTGTGAGAATGGTCAAACTGGTTTTAGAGCACCAATTATTCAAAGTACTGGGACAGATTCAGAACATGTTGATGAAGATTGTCAAACACAGGATAGTAAGAAACGAAAGCGGCCAGGTTTAAGTCAAGGATTGATACCTGGAAAAAAAGTGATGAAGCAGTATATGAAAAACCAGAAGACATGAAGGTACACAGCAAACTTTAGCAATTGTGATTGATATGCAATTGTCTGAATTGTTGAATGTTTCATGTTCTGAAATCGTATTTGGGTATAATAATTAATATTATTTTATTAACTAGAGAAGTCATGCATTTGTTATCTATGTGTTTTCATAATTCTTTATCTTCTGCCTCTGAATACCCATTCAGTGACAAAATATAGGTAAAACACCAGATATGTTCAATTAAATGATTTATTATGAATAAATTTTAACATCTGATGATTTTTTTTTGTAAAGTGACATCAAATCTTATATCTTGATGTTATAATGAAAAATGCCTTCAGATGAATCCCATATCATTTATCTTGGCTTGACAATGGCAAACTTCAGGCATTATTCTCCTAGATTTAGTAAGAGTTATATTACATTTACTATCTTCTTTGTTGAACTTCAGTTTAACATTGGGAACACTGCTCCAGTAGCCTCCACAAGCTATTCGCTCTTTCATAGAGTTTTTGTTTTTGAAATCTCCGTCATTCCATTGAGTTACTAAATTTGTAACAACTACTACAATATTGAATTTCACAGCCAGGTATCTTAGAGTATTAACCATGTAGTTGAGGAAGCTATTACTCTCAGTGTGATCAGATGACTGAAAATATAGAGGCGGTAATGAATCAATAATGATAATCTTGATATTGGAGCTAGTTTCAACAACTTCTTTTAATTCTGATAAATAGTTCAAAAGTTCCTCTTTTGTTTTCAGTCGCAGCACAAAGATATTGTTCATTATTTCAAGTACCCTTTCCTGTAACAAAATACGTGCCAAAATTTTGAACTTTGTAATGATGATCACTTGTTACCTTACCAAGATGATTGAGCATCCGTTTGAATTTCACAGCCCAAAATTCATGTTTTGTATCCAGATAATAAATGTTAGCATCTTTCATACTCAAGGCAATATTTCTCATGAGGGTCAAACAAAATAATGTCTTTCCTGTTGAAGGTTGGCCACAAATTTCGTAAATGTTGCCAGTAAATAAACCTCCTCCCAACAAATGATCCAAACTGAAATAAATAAGTTTTGGGTACACTTTAAATTTACGGATCAAAAAATTTTGTTCGCTCTTCAATCACGAAGAGTTGAAGCAGATTCATAAACTTGGCTAAAATCATTCATAAACCCGTTGACCCTTCTGCATTTCGTCAATACCAAAGTCAAGTTTACGAGTCAGCCTTTAAAATCTTCAGCGTATTATCAAGACTCGTAATCACTAGGCAATTCAGGAAATCAGAATGTACACTGACGAATCATGTAATTGGTACAATCTTTATTGAATTATGTCATACAATGCCTCAGCTAAGAAGTTTTATAAAAAAAAAATCACAAATTTTAATTCTTATTTTTTTCAAATCAATAATATCACTCTCCTTAACTAAGTATATTTAAAATTGTTTAAATTATTCCTTCACTGGTGCATTTGCCCTTTGAGTCTGGTTCAATTTTCCTGGGGTTTCCCTACTACATACTCACTTACTTATTCCAGTCTGAATAATTGCACAGTGGGACAAAATATACTGATAGTAATCAAAAGCATTCTCTGGACGAGCAGAATATTTTTTCAAGAGTTCTTTTCTAATATCCAATATTTCCTGCAAAAATACTTTTTTTAGTGTCCATTCTAAGGAATACTATAAGATCTAACAGATAAATAATGAAAAACTGATTGAAAATCCAAACTTGCAGAACATCCTAAAAATAAGAATTATTGTCAAGCACATAACAGAAATAACTACTCTCCCTTACGACCATTAAAATATATACAACCCTTTTGTAGATTCTACAAGAATATGCTTGAAGTGACGGTTACATTAAATTAGTCTTAATTCAAAAGGAAGGCCACTTATATACCTGTTTCATGGTCAACACCAATCATCAGGACAAGACAAGTAATAGCAAACAATAGCAAATACCACTTGTATTTCAAGTGAATGATCTTTACGACCTGAAATGAATCTGGCCATCCCCCACTTTGATTGAAGGGAGCAGACAAGTGGTATTCTGTTTCTTAGGAAACTGACGAAATTGATATATTAGGTACTTTGCATTACTCTGTCCTATTTACCCTAAACGTCAAATTCGAAGCCTTTTCAATCAACTTAGCATCGCAATTAAGAAAGTCCAATGCCGTGAAAATATGTTTCCTGTTCAATGAGTCTATAACTGTGGCACTGCAAAATATTTGTAGCTGCTCTGATAAAAGATCCATTATTCTTCTAAGGTCAATAGCATAGAGTTTTTACAGATTTGATGAAGTCACAATAATGACACACTTCTGCTAATGTTATGGGGCCCTTCTTACACTATCATTCATCAATAATAATATTATTGAAGGATTTGAAGGACCATTATTGAGTATTGCTTGAGTATTGACAAAGAGTAGAAATTAATCTTTGGTATTGACCACAGACCAGGGTATGTGGTCTGTGGTATTGACAATAACAAAGAGTACGGGTATATAGACCCCTACTGACAATAGTTTGAAGCTCAGAGTAATAAAAGACCATAGAGATGCCTTCTCCATCCTTGTCTTGAAGTCAACATAACTTTGTATACAATCTAGGGCCTTATACATGTTAAGTACATATTCATCGGGTAGTTTCGTGTATGTCCGCTCATTTCATTCGGATCAAGTTGCCATTCTTCTTTTGTAATTTGGTCTTTCATAGTCCAAATGTAAATAAACTGTCCATAACATTTCACCACCCGTCACCCCCATCGCCCACAAATTGTATAGAAAAGGATAGTTCATGTTCACTTCAAAACAGCTATTTGTGTAGGTATAGGCAGGGCAAACTTATTTTCCGAAACAATAGAATTCTATGGTGCACCGAATCCCACCCCAGGGACCCCATTCTCGAATGTCGATTACCCTATGTCGCATGCGACAAAATATTTCTATCACTTTTCTGACCAAGCATTAAAAAGAGATGGAGATATTTTGTCGCATGTGACATAGGGTAGCAGACATTTGAGAATCAGGCCCCGTGTTTCTTGCCATAAGCGGTCATGTAACTATTTCAACTGTTTTATCAATAATAATTGATTTTTGGACAATACATTGAGTTTAGTGATATTCTTTAGTGTTGATAGTTTTAGAATAAGTCAACTTGAAATGACTGCAGAAGTCAAAAGTTTCATTACTAAGAGTATTTGCTCAGTGCTGCAATGCTAAATGCACGTTAAATGTACTATCAATATAGTACCAAAGATAGAGTTTCTTCACATTATTTTCCATTAAAAAACAAATATGTAAGACATGGTAATGTCGTCGTGAATAAAAATGTCTGATAAACTCATTTCAACTTTCGACATCTCGAGTACTTCATTCAAATTTGAATGAGACTGACACGATGGTGGGATTTTAAAAGTGAGAATTTTATGTTGGGATTTTAAAAGTGAGAATTTTATGTTGGCAACATTTTAGCGGAAATGCTGTCTGCTGTCGTGGTTCAAATTTAAATCAGAAACTCGTATTTTTTTAGCCATTGTGAATTGTGACTTGTGACCACAGGGTGGTATGTAATCGCGATCCTATATTGCGGTGTGTTGAAGATGATTGAGTTTTC
Source organism: Chrysolina haemoptera (assembly GCA_958298965.1). Classification (NCBI taxonomy): domain Eukaryota; kingdom Metazoa; phylum Arthropoda; class Insecta; order Coleoptera; family Chrysomelidae; genus Chrysolina; species Chrysolina haemoptera. The sequence continues at coordinate 31,532,970 of OY282589.1, read as the reverse complement.
TGTTGAAAACAAGTTTTTGTACCACAACTGGAAACGTCTGAGATATAATGTTGTATATGAGTACATTGAAATTGAAATCAATGCTAAAAATATCTATAATGACCTCAACATAATAGAGCAGTAGGTTTTTACATTTAGTTTTCTTAAGTTTAAATAATATTGATATTATTGAAATTGAATTCCAGAATCGACATAATCTCAAACATGTAAAACCGCCCGATATATACCATATATGGTAACCATGGTAGGTATGTAAAACAAAAATAAGGACTTTACATGGCAATTTGTGTATGTCCACGATATGTCGGTATTCAAATATAAAGGACGATAGTAACATTTTGTGAATTATCGAGTTTGCATGGGGTCCTGACAGCGTTCGCCTTTTTCTTACTTTATTCTTCGATAAATTAATCAAAATCGCATTTTATTGTTTCCTTCATACAACTTGCACACAGCCGCAGATAATTCTACAACAGATTTTATGAATATTCTATTCATATTTTCGAACAAAAATCAAAATTACTTGAACGTTCCACTTTTCCAGGCTTTATATTTTCAATGAAGTAGTTACATTATAACTTTTAACATTTGAATGTAGGGTGGCGAGGCCATGTGTTTATATTTGTTATTTGATTTTTGATTTGCTCGGTATTTCATTTCCTGTTCTTTGAATTTCCTGCGCAGCAGCTAGTGCGCCTTCCGGTTTAGCACATGCGCGTTATTCCCATCTTCATCTAGGCGAAGGGCGAAGCCTGGCCGGTGGCTGGCTGCGGCTCAAATTGCTGAGTCGCCATGTTGAAAAGGCAATGCGTTTGAGGTGAACGCGTAAAATGTTCAAAATAATAAGTATATTTTACAATTTTCAAGTTACGTGGAGTACCCAATTGTACTTTAATTTATAATTAACCCGATAATTGTATTTTTAACTTTGGATGACCGATTCTTTCGTGAATAATTTGTGATTACATGATGGTAAGTTCTGGGCCAAATGCTGAAAGAATATGGCGGCCGAAAAAAAAATTCTTTGTTGAAATATGTTGTAATACTGAAATTATTTATTATGATTTTGGGATTAATAAAAATAGTTTCCGAATCAATATCTAATATTTTTTGTACCTTGAAATTTTTACCTGTTCTGTTTTGTATTTTCCAAAAAAAAAAAAAAAACAGGTAATTTGAATTACTTATAAAGTATTTTGAATTCATTTGATTCATTCATGAAAAATATTCGCTGACTAATAATGTGATTTAGGAGGTAAAAAAAATCTGATCGCACTACAAATATTTGTATCTGGGAATATCTTCAATTAAACGTTTTTCTCTTTTAACTTTACCGCCAATTTGACTTAACTTTTGTCTGGGGTTTTTGAATTTTATATGTCAGAAAAGTCCGAAGTTTGTCGGACACTGAATTCGAGAATTCTAATTATTCTATATGCTGACAATTTAATTTGGAATGAATCATCAGATTGCAAGTATAGGATATTACATTGTACAAACATTGAATAAAATTATGGAGTAGGTGGGTAGAATTAAGAGTACAAAATGAATTTGATATTGAAATACCTACCTACAAATGATGAAACATAATAATATGGGAATAAAAATATTGATTGTTCTGTTCTAACTTGGAAATTTTGTAAATAATAACTAGTCTTGGTTACTGTTGTGTGGATTTTGTTGATGCAATGCTTGCTGTAGTTTGAAGAAGTAGTGACTACAAAATAAAATCTATATGATAATTTTTTTCCAGAATTTCCAGCGATGAGTGACGAAACTCCGGGGGCAGGGCAGGGTGCTCTGCCTCCGAGAGAAGGCCAAGGCCTTCGAACCTTGGTAGAGCGCCCTGCTACAACTGGTCCTACTATGAGATTGGCACAAGTTGTAGGTGGACAGTACGTCTTGACCACCCAACCTCACGGACTACCATCTCTAACTCAGGTAAAATATTGTAAAAAACATAAGTTACTTCTATTGAAGTTTTACTTGTGGAATGTTTATTTGTGAAAATTTGGTATCCATACCAGGGTTGCGTTCAGAAAAGACGTCCGACGACGCCCACGCTATATATATTATATATAATAATATTTATTTATTATAGATGTACAATACACGATGAGTTGTACCACAGAACACAAAGGTTTTACATCGGACGTCTTTTCTGAACGCAACCCAGGTGGTACCTTATAGTTTGGTTTTGATGTGTTTTAAACAGGGTTTTCTTTATTTTTTTCCAAAATAGGTTTGATCAATTTCCAGAAATATTTACTGACGGCATCAAACTGCAAATATTTGTTCCGATGTACTTATTTCATTCAAAACTTCAATTGTCCTTGACTGAGAGCAAAGTCAAAGGAGCACAATAAAATTGGTAGATGCAGTCATGGTTTTTTGTTTCAAGGTTAAATTGGGTTATTTGTTGTAGAAAAAAATATTTTTGTTTTCAGGAATTTGTATCTGGCATGGGATACATTAGAAATAGGTATTTAAGATCTCATGTCTTAAAATTTGGTGCCATATCTACTAATGCATTGAAAATATTTTTTTTCAATTGGTGCCCCCTTTTACCTATTTAAAGCACGGAAACAATTTATCTAGAGATAGACATAAATCTATGCGAGCAACAAGGAACGCAATGATATGATAATACCACACAAACCCAACATATTAACTGACCACGTGGAAATGCGACACAACCCACACAGCGCACGTCGTTATCCCTATATTCAGAAATTATAATGCTCTCTCAACATATAGCAAGCTATTCTTTACACTCTCATGAAAGCACTATACCCAAGATGAAAACTTTCCGATACTGTATAGTTTTATTGATATGATATGAGTTCCAATAGATATACATGTTAATTTGTTATTGGTAACCGTAAAACTATAATTTTTGTCTTATTGTCCCTTTTACCCTTTTGAAATCCATTGCTGACTTGTCCATTTTATTATTTTTTGTTGATGTAATTTTTTCCGTGATTGTCTATCCAGTTCTATAATTCCCTAGGTATTTGCACAGACTATACTTCTGAGTCACTTGAGTGTGTTAAATTGTTGCAATCATTGAAGTCATGGGGGTAATTATTGCTTTGTTCCATTGATCTTTTACTGTTTGTGCTGTCCGTACCTACTAAATATTTAACATTTCATGTAGGATATTATCCCTTCCTTTCCCAGATATTTAATTGTCTTTGGCCTTAGATTGTGTATTCCTGGTACTTATTTCTGCTCTTGTTAATTCTTCTTTGTTCTGATTTTTTTTCTATATGTTCTTGCGTTTTGTGTAATTTTTTAATGTCAATAAATTTGGTATTCCTTCCATCATTTGCTTATTTTGTTTTCTTTTATATTGATTCCTTCTTTTATTCTTAATTTTTAATTAATGCTTTTTTCTTAATCATCTTTAACTTTGATAGAACATTATTACATTTCCTAAAGTTTTCCTCCATATTCTTAGTTTTGTTAGAATCATCTGTGGCGTTTGTTTTTTTTATATTTTTTCCATATTTTCCTTTTAATACTTTTTTTATTTCATAAATCCACCAGTACGTTAGCTTCTTTTTTATAGTTGTAGTTACTCTACCACATTCTGTTGCTCTTTTAGAATATTTTTGTTCAACTTTATTTCCTCTCCTCTCCTGGTAATTTATCTTAATTTTTTTTCTCAGTTTTAAGTTTCTTAGTCCTTTGCCTCGACTTTTCTGGTATTTTACTCCTCATGGTTGCTTTCATTAGGAAATGATCATTTCCAAATGATAAGTCTTCATTATTTTTATTTTAATAGTAAAGCCATTATAGAATTTTATTTTATGTTTTTGTGTTCATATAAAGTTCATTGCCGGATTATTCATTACACAAAAGTCTTATATTCTTTTGAATAAAATAGAATACTGAACTGAACTGAAAATATGTTACACTATAGGTACATATGCATTTCTACCACCAATTCTTGTGAAATATTATAATTGATGAAATTAAAAAAGTTTTTACCATGGAGCACTTTTTTTTAACCATATTATCCAAGGGTCAGATAATTTTTACCATTTTTACAGATTTTTCCGATTTCTATTTCGCGAGTTTTCCCAATTTTTTTTGTAACAGGGGAAGGGGGGCGAACCGCCGATAATTTTTTTTCATTATTTTCCATGTTGGAAACTGGAAACATTTTCCGAATTCGGCTCGCCCTAGCATTTTGTCCACTTGTACAAAAAAACAGTATTTTCCGGGCTTGTTACGTAAATTACTATTCATCATCTTCCTGATACACTATAATTGATGAAAATTAAATTAACACTCCTAAAGTAGTATTACTTTAATAATCAAAATTTCAATAACAGGGCTCCAAACAAATGGATTAAAAAAAAAATTCCCATCACTATTCTCTAAAACAAAAAAATCAATGATTGTGGAAAAATGGTGTATTACAAAAATAGAGGAATGATGGAGTTGAAAACTAACAAATCCTTAAATTTGTATGAGCTCAATCTTGTGATTACTTTGTGATGAGTTAGGAATGAATAAATATGATGAATTACCTATCTGAAGAATTGAGATCCATTCAACTTAATTCTGTCCATGAGGACCATCGAGGCATTTGTCTGATGAATAATTCTGATGCTTATACACTCAAATGGTACCTTTCATAGTATTCATGTACTTTTTTTTTCAGATCACACCTGGATCCCTACCTGGAAATGCCAATTTAACACAAGGTGGTGTAACACGGATTATAAGTATTAGTCCTTCCAGGGTAGGCCAGTCTTCTCCGTTACGACCAAGTTTAGCAAATCAGTCCATAGTTAATGTTCTCACTAAGTCAAGATCGAACTCAAATGTCAGATTGCAACTGTTTCCATCTGGAGAAAGCTCAGGGTCTAGTGTACAGCAACCTGTACACTCTCGGCCTCTCAAGAGACAGCTATCGTTATCAGTTGAAAAAAGAGATGGTTTTTCTTCTAAACTGCAACATGTTATGAATCATAGAATTGTTCGTTCCAAGCTGGTTAAAGAAAAATATAATGAACATCTCTTAGAGGCTTTCTATCTGGAGACCGGTAATAACATTTTAGACTTGTACCAGTTTGCCAAGAGACCTAAAACTCAAGCATATCTTGCCTACCTGAAAGAACATGCTATCGATCCTCGAGACTATCAAGAAGTAAACAGCATTATGATTCCTCAAACTACTCCAAGTACTCCGTCTGCCACTTCTGCTAGCTCTCTACCAGGCATTTCTCATACACATACTGTTCAAACTAGTACTCCTACTGTTACCACTTCAGAACATAATAGTAATAGTTCTACTCCAAAATCAGTTTCAGTAAAAAACAAATCTTCAGTTCTTCCATCCCTCACCAGTCAAGAGCTTATTGTTGAGAAAGCTAAACAGGAAGCTTATGTTGTTCAACGAATATCTGACTTGCAAAAGGAAGGTCTGTGGTCTGAGAAACGACTTCCCAAGGTACAGGATATGCATCGGACCAAAGCCCATTGGGATTTTTTATTAGAGGAAATGGTTTGGCTGGCGGCTGATTTTGCCCAAGAACGTAAATGGAAGAAAGCTGCTGCTAAAAAGTGTGCGAGAATGGTACAGAAATATTTCCAAGATAAAGCACTTGCCGCCCAAAGAGCAGAAAAGGCCCACGAGCAAAATCTCCGAAGGATAGCATCCTTCTGTGCAAAGGAAGTAAAAATTTTTTGGGGCAACGTAGAGAAACTTGTGGAGTATAAGCAAAATGCGATTTTAGAAGAAAAACGAAAGAAAGCTCTTGACCAACAATTGAGTTTCATAGTTGATCAAACTGAGAAGTATTCACAGTTATTAGCTGAAGGAATGAATAAGGCCACTGAACCACCAGCTAGCGCAATCTCGTCACGTTCTGCATCTAGAGCTCAATCTGATACAGAATTTGATCCAGACCTCCAAAGTGAAGAGGATGAGGATGATGAAGAAACGATAGAACAGGAAGAGGCTGCATTGGACAATGAAGGGCATAAGGAAGAAATTGAGGCGCTACAGAAGGAATCTCAGATGGAACTAGATGATTTACTTGAAGATGATTTGCTGAGGAACTATTTGTTGAATAGGGATAGTATCCGATTGAGTGAATCTGATGATTCGGATGATGACCAAGGCCCTGCAGACACATCAACAAAGTTGGATTTGGCAAAAGAAAGTAGAGAAGGTGGCAAAACCAAAGTCAAAGAGATTGTGGAGGAGAAAGCACCATCAGAAGATTCTGATTCTTCTAAGGAAGACGAAGATGAGGAATCTGAAGAGGAAAGTGAGGACGAAACAAAAATCTCTGATTCGACTAACCAGGGTGAACATGATGAGCTTAAAATACTAGTGGAAGATTCTCATAAAGAGGGAGAAGTAACAAAGACTGATGATAAAAATGATGACCTTATTAATGATGCTGCAGCCATAGCTGAGAGTATCCAACCTAAAGGCAATACTCTGTCATCCACTAATGTAAGTGTTTTTTTTTATTCCCAATTTCTAATTTAATTGTAGTTGTTTATCATACATTAAGATTGATTTTTTTTAAATTGAAAATACTGAATTTAGGAATCTCATTTCTGCCATTTCCTGTAGTTCTACAATAAATTTAATTTCTCAGTATTATTAATGTATGTAGTTTTCTGCAGTTCCTATAATTGATTAAAAGATTAACTTTTACTGTCATTTAAAAACATTGGCCTAATTAGTGATAACCATTTATTACATGAAATAATGTACAAGCCATTGATACAAATAAAACTGAGAGATTTCAAATAATTTTTCTTAATTGTACAATACAAATTCGAGACTAAAAGCATTTTGTTAGTGAATTTTTTATTATTTTTTTGGGTCTCATAAAATTATTTATATGCCAGTATTTCCTGTAGTTCTACAATAAATTTGATTTCCAAATGTTATTGTTGGTATTTTTCTGAAGCTCCTATAATATTGATATTAAGGTTACACATGTTTTTTACTCCATTATTTGAAAACAATTTGCTTAATTAGTGATGACCATGACCATGATGACCCTTCAAGCCTTATAAAATTATATGCCTGTATACCTTTTCTATTGCATTTTGAAACATTTGAATTTGCGACCTAACTAACGTATTATTTTTTCAAAATTCAATAAATTTGTATTCATATAAAATCAAAATCAGAAGATACAGTTTTTTTGAAATGGCCCCTGCTTGAATCTCAGAACCCAAGGAAAAGATTGTGATTCAAAAATGTTTTTGTCTGGTGTAAACTTCAGATGTACATTTTGAACAAAAATTACTTTAAAATTATTTTCGTGATGATTCAAATGTCTGAAGAATTGAGATCCATTCAACTCATATTCTATTTCTGAAGACTATCGAGGCATTTGTCTGAAACTTGAAAATAAAAAAATTTCATCAATATTTCCTTTTATTTCAGTTAGTGACCAATTTTTTTTATTTTTAGGTTTCGACTAACATACCATTTTTACTAAAATACTCTTTAAGAGAGTATCAACATATAGGGTTAGACTGGTTAGTAACTATGTATGAGAGAAAACTGAATGGTATATTAGCAGATGAAATGGGTCTGGGAAAAACCATACAGACCATAGCCCTTCTAGCTCATCTAGCTTGCGAGAAAGAAAATTGGGGTCCGCATTTGATAGTTGTGCCAACATCAGTTATGTTGAATTGGGAAATGGAGTGCAAAAAATGGTGTCCTGCTTTCAAAATCCTAACTTATTATGGAAGTCAAAAAGAACGCAAAATGAAGCGTACCGGATGGACGAAACCCAATGCATTTCACATTTGTATTACGTCTTATAAACTAGTCATTCAGGATCATCAGAGTTTCAGAAGAAAAAAATGGAAGTATCTCATCCTCGACGAGGCACAAAATATTAAAAATTTCAAGTCTCAAAGGTGGCAGCTGCTCCTGAATTTTCAGACACAACAGTAATTGCATCTGAGCTTTAAGCTGAATTGTTTGTAACTTGAAAATTTTTTCTAGGAGATTATTACTAACTGGTACACCATTGCAAAATAACTTGATGGAATTATGGTCACTCATGCACTTCTTGATGCCGAATGTTTTTCAGTCCCATCGAGAATTCAAAGAGTGGTTTTCAAATCCTGTAACGGGAATGATAGAGGGAAATTCAGAATACAATGAGAGTATTATTAAAAGGTTACATAAGGTGGGTGATAGAGCAATTGTTATTTTGTAGTGTTAGAATGAAAATTGTAGTATATTTAACAATTAAAATGATGAAAACAATACCACTTTTGAGGGTGTAGGATCCATTCAACCGACACCCGTTAATGATATTATCGAGGCATTTGTCTGACTCTTCCTTGAATCTTCATTTATTTATAACATCATTGACAGATGCTATAATTTTAACTCTTTGAAGGTACTGAGGCCATTTTTATTGAGGAGGTTAAAATCTGAAGTGGAAAAACAAATGCCAAAAAAATATGAACACGTCGTAGTGTGTAGATTATCAAAAAGACAAAGGTTTTTATATGATGATTACATGTCGAGAGCAAAGTAAGTCATTATTTTTAATTTTAGAGGCACTATTCCATTCATGTTTTTTTTTTAGTACACGAGAGACGCTGGCAAGTGGAAATTTGCTCAGTGTAATCAATGTGTTGATGCAGTTACGAAAAGTGTGCAATCATCCTAATCTATTCGAAGTAAGACCAACGATTTCTCCATTTCAGTGTGATAACATTAGGCTGCATATTCCTTCTATTGTGTTTTCCGCTTTAGACTACAATCCTTCTAAGGTAACTAGAAATCATCTTATATGTATTTACCTATTCGTTTAACCCGTTGTGATTTTAGCATGTTGATTTAAACGCACTAAATTTATTACTGATAATGCAAGAAATCCATTTCGGCTCTTATCAGTGCTATCGAATGAGACAGTCTAGAAATTCCAGAAAAATTATTGAGCTGGACCAGTGCTCAAGGTTACCACCACCATGTCCACCCTGTAAATTAGCTATGCGCCTTTTACCCGAGAAACCTGCAGAAGTCAAAGTTGAGAAAAGAGAACTTGTGACCTACAGTCAACCTCCTCCTTTACAGTTGAAATCTCTAACACACCAAAACGTGATGCAACTAGTAAATCAACAAGGCATCCTGAAAAGTAAGTGCATATAAATCAAGATTATTCAATGTTATAATTGTGATTTATAGAAATTTTGATATGAAAATTCTCTAAATTCTATCTAGTGAAGCTTGAATTGAAAAACATTGTAAATTATAGACTAAATACAGGGTGTAAGGAGTGGGGCTGTTATCTCAATACAAGATTCCTTTAATCCAAATAAAAAATGTATAGTATAGAATTGGAATGAAAATGTAATCTTACCGATTTTACGTAAAGGTGTCCAATTGCCTAACCAAGAACAAATTATTTTAAAATATTGCAAAATAATGTAGATGGTATGAACAGAGATAAAGAATATTTTATTTATTATTTTATTCTTTTATTTACTGAATAAAAATTGTAAAAAAAATAATATGGTTGCCCTTAAAGGACCAATTCAAAAAGAAATATTTGAATATTACCTTAAAGACTCCTGACCCAATTTTTGTTTTGGGTTTGCTGACACTCCACGGTTAGTGGACTGTATAATTATTAATTCAAATAGTACTTAACACTTTCTTCTGTAAAACCTTGATGATTTTACAGTTTTGGCAAGTTTAGCAAGGTTAACAAACTTTATCTTTGGGACACTGATTTTTTTATTATAAAACAGACATTTTTTGACCGAATTATCCCTGTTGATAAAACTTTTGTGAATTCAGTATATTCGTTATTATTGCAGTGTTCGTCTTTCAACACTCTCTCAACATAGCTCAAAGAAATATATATCCACATAATTAGCCACATACCATTTGGATACAGAACAATATGCTGTGTTGTATGTATGTGATATTTCAACAAAAGGGTATGACGTCCCTTGGTGTTCTCCAGGGATTATTTTAATGAAACGACGATCATGAGTTTACATCATTGAATTTAGAATAGAAAATACTTAGAAAATGTAATTTTTGAAAAAAGGCTGTATTTAAAAAAAATTTGTTGATGGTTCTTCAATAACAATGTTTGATGGTTAAACTGATATCCTTGCAAGCTTTAACAAAGTTTCTGTGAAGGAGCACATTTACCTTGTTTTAGCTCTGATGATAACACCAGAAAAAAATTAAATAAAAAATCAAATAATTCAGTTTTAGGAATATTATTTGAAAATCAAAAATCTTTTTGGATTCCATACTTCCGTGTAGATGGACCGTCTTTATTTAACAAAACTGTATCTATTATCTAACCTTATCTTGGACTTACCTCATATAGTTGTTTATTTACATGATGATTCAAAAGTCTGAAGAATTGAGATCCATTCAACTCATATTCTATTTCTGAAGACCATCGAGGCATTTGTCTGAAATTCAATGTTTGATCAGATCCTGTACAATTGTAACCACCTGCAGGAATTAATAACAAATCGTGTTTTAGCTATACCTGTTGTGAATATTTCTCAAGCAACCACAGGACAAATGGGAACGGCTGTTAACGTTACGTCACTTCTTAAACCTACTGACAAAATATCTGCTGGATTCGCTCAGCTGGTACAAACGTCTACAGGAAAACATTTACTGTTGAGAGCAAACCCGAGTATAACTGCCAATATCCCAGTAACAACTTCAGGTGAAATTATTTTATTCCAATATTTTTTCAGAAAGTTGAGTTTATGGCTATTATTAAGGTGGCAAAAAAATTTTTTTTGATCTTTCCACATGTTTTAAATTCTGAAATGGCTTCCTACTCAACTCTCAAGTTGAAACTGAAATGAAATATAGCATCAAAGAATTAATTAGAAACTTAGTTTATTATAATACCAAAGAAAAAATCTGCAGAAAAGTTTTGAAAATTATTTGGGCTTCCCAGTGACAAACGAATGAAAGAAGAGCATTTAAAAAATATATTTTGACTTTTCAACTCACAAATATTGATATGCACAGTCGATCAGTTGACATTTCTGTAAGTGTGAAACTTTTGCAACTGTGCTAGATAAACGCAGTGGCCAGCATGTTTTCAAATTTTACTGTTGAAAACTATCTAGAACCTTGCAACATTTCTAATAATAAATTAAATGAATTGTTCCCAAGAATAAATCCTTTCTTTACCTATAATTAAATTAACAATTTTTTACATTAATCGGGCATAAAAGAAAAAATAATTGTTGAAACTGGTAAAAAGTTATTGTAATGGGTACTGATGAATGTTTGGGATTAAAATATTTCAAACTGATTTTAATTTTATTCTTCTCAGGTGGGCAGAAATTGACGTTTTTATCACAACCTGTTTCTACCATAGGAAATGCAGGTCATGGTGTAACGCAAGCTTTCGTTAAATTCCAACTGACATCAGTTACAACCGTTGCTACAACATCAGCTGTGACAACGACAGTATGTATTACTCTTACACTCATTATGTTTGGCAAAATATATGGATTAGAGCTCCTTCACATACAATTTATTGGTTTTTATTATAAATATAGAATAGTTGAGAGAAATTATGCATTTTTCTGAATTCAGGAACTATCAAGTTACTAAGACCTCCCCTTCCTAAAATATCCCATAAAAATATTTTTTTGGTCATAATACCTACTCTAGGATTATTACCTAATGAAACTGTACAGTATCTTAATTATGGATTTTCATCAAGTAACGGCCACGTCAATAAAAAAAAAAATAGGACATAACTGAAAGTAAGTAAAACAAACGAGGTACAGGCTAGCTTTTGAAATTGAGAAGGTTCACATTACTACAATCTGGAAGGGAAGCTTTGATAGATAGAACTGGTCTATGGTTACCCTTGAAACTGATAATTTTCCAGCTGTTTTCGGATTCCAGAAGAAACTCATTATGTGCATATTTTTGCACTTTTCAAAAGTTAACTATAATATTTCCTTAATAGATATTGTTTCTCTCCTCTTTCGTAAGGGTAATAATATCTAGTAAGTTTGGTTCCCATTAATAAAATGTGAGAGTTAAATCATATGAACAGTATTTATGTCTGCTATAACTTTATTAATATTGTTTACGACCACCATATACACTAAGCTTCTGATCCAGTTTTGTGTTTGTGCGATAAGTAATTTAAACGACCGTCAGTAATATAAACGACCCCCATTTCGAAACGTCAATATTTCCAAAGAACCGTAATAGTTCTATGTTCTGTCCAGGTATAAAATCTATGTTCAAACAAAATTTCGACTCAATCTGCAAAGAAATTCTTGTAGAAAACTTTGCCAGGAATCTTCTTGATAGCCCTTGTGAAAGAGTATTTTCATGTAAATATTTTGAGATATAGCTTTGAGAACTGAAACTAGTTTCAATGTTGAATTGAATTGTTGGTGATGGTGTGATTCTCCTTGATAATGTCTTAACTTATTTAGTTATTTTCAGAACTCAATTTCTATGGTGAAAAGTGAGGATAATAAAGTTAAGGGGGCTAGAACCCAAATTGGTAATGATTACATAGGTAGACTTTATTCCAAACAAAATAGTCTGGATGTTCGGTGGGCCAATGAAGAGAAAGTTATTGGACTTCTGGTTAGTATCTCGTCCGTTATTCTTTATTCAGTTTACTAAATGGTAATTGTTGCAGGGCGAAGAAGATCCAAAAGGAGAGCGCAGAAGAAGATTATTATTGATGAGTGGCATAAATAAACGTAGATGTTCTGCATTGCCATTGTATGGAAGAGATTTTCAGGATGCAGTGAAAATATTTTCTCCTAACAAAATCAATAGTTGGCATGGGGGAACAGTCCACTGTCTAAATACGTTATATGATAATAAAGTTGAAGACGCTACAAGGTGCCTCAAAACCCTTCTGTGTAATCCGGAAAACAGAATTGAACAACTCAAAGATATGTGTGATAGGTAGGAAGTGTGGAAGTACTGTGATGAGCTTTACCGATAATTGTCGTTCTGGTTTTCAGATTTATATTTTATGTACCTGCTGTGAAGTGTCAGGAGCCAGAACTCCAAGTATGGCATCCACCTCCTAGTAAATATTGGAAGCAAAGAGAGGATAAACTCCTCATTCAGAAACTCTTCTCGAAACCAGCCACTCCTCTTCATCATATAGCTTCAGCAATGGTTACTCAGTTTCCTGATCCTAGATTAATTCAATATGACTGTGGAAAACTTCAAACTTTAGATAAACTTCTTAGGAGGTTGAAAGTGGAGGGTCACAGGGCGTTGATATTTACGCAAATGACGAAAATGTTGGACGTCCTCGAAGCCTTTCTCAATTTCCATGGCCACATCTATCTCAGGCTGGATGGTACCACCAAAGTGGATCAGCGGCAGGTAAGAAACAACAAAATACTGGGTGGCTTTGGTATTTTCTTATAATCTGCACAGTCGATCAGTTCTCATTTCTGTAAGTGTGAAACTTTTGCAACTGTGCTAGATAAACGCAGTGGCCAGCATGTTTTCAAATTTTACTGTTGAAAACTATCTAGAACCTTGCAACACATTTTATATGCTCAAAAACTTGTAAAATACATTAAAACACAGTTGATAAGATTTCACGCTAGACAAAAAGAAGTTGTTATTTTCAACTTTAAAATAGTAGATTATAAAATCCCTCTACGGTGAAGTTTTTAGGTGTACACATGGACGTGTTTCTCAGCTGGAAAATGCATTGTGGACCAATTGTATCAAAAGTGTACTCTATGAATTATCTTCTCAGGAACCTTGGTCATATTCTAGACCAGAAATCACTAATTATGCTGTATCATGCTAAAGTCGAATCCCACTTTCGATATGGTATTAGTTTATTGTAAACATCTTCTTGCAAATATGTTTTTGTCACCCAGAAATAGATTATTAGTAGTAGTAGTAGTAGTAGTAGTATATATTTGGTGCTAATACAAAAGTTTACACAAGTCAAATACAAGTTAAGTAGGACATAACTTATTTAGCTAAAACTAAACATACAGTCATGTATAAATAAAATTTTGACATAAAATAATTTCCTCAGAACACAGTACAGGTCATAGGAGTTATTTAGCAATAGTATACAGGTTCGGTGATGCTACATGTCTTGGAAATTGTTATTAAAATATTCTTCTATACAATAAAATGCTTTTTTTATATATATTCGAATTGTATGTTTTTATATATGAAAACCGTCATTGTTTCATAAAAAATAAGAGGTGTGCATTCTGTTAATATTGATTTGAGACAAACTCAAAGGTGTCATTGTTTCATAAAAAATAAGAGGTGTGCATTCTGTTAATATTGATTTGAGACAAACTCAAAGGTGTCATTTTTAGTAATTCACTGACTTATAAATTTTCCCAATGTCATATGGCTCAGATTATTTAGTTTGCTCCTTGAACTGAAAAACAGTACTTCACAGATTTGAAATTGCTAAAGTTTTTCCTTCTGGTAAATAATCCGTTCAAAAGTTTAATTTTTTTATGACTAATCCGACACAATGTTCTTTTTGATTTTCTTACAGGATAATAAAATTATTTTATTATCATTTTCAGGTTTTGATGGAACGGTTCAATGGTGATAAACGGATTTTTGCTTTTATTTTGTCCACACGTTCTGGTGGTGTAGGTGTTAACCTTACTGGAGCGGATACTGTGATATTTTATGATTCCGATTGGAATCCAACTATGGACGCTCAAGCACAAGATCGTTGTCACCGTATCGGCCAAACGAGAGACGTTCACATCTATCGATTAGTGAGTGAGAGAACTATAGAAGAAAACATCCTAAAGAAAGCCAATCAAAAACGATTACTTGGAGATTTGGCAATTGAAGGTGGCAATTTTACAACTGCATACTTCAAGAGTGTAAGTTCAATTAGCTTTCCTTCTATTTATACACAAAATTATTTTCTTTGTATTAGGGATGATAATTATTGATAGCCTTCTTTTTGCAGTCGACAATTCAAGATCTGTTTAATATTGATCAAAACGAGGAAAGTGCTGCTAATAGGATGTCAGAAGTGATTGAAATCAAGAGAGATAGAGAGAAGGCACAATCTGGGGATACGTCATTAGCATCGGGAGATGATAAAGCAGCAATGGGTGCTCTTGAGAACGCCTTGGCTGCCTGTGAAGATGATCAAGATGTCCAGGCAGCCAAAACAGCCAAAGCAGAGGCTGTTGCAGATTTGGCTGAATTTGACGAAAACATACCTTTAGAAGAACAAGAAAAAGAAAAGGAAAAAGAACCTGAGATAAGCAAAGCTGAACAGGAGATAAATAGCGTTATTGAAAAGGTAGGTCATGCCCATAGTCCAGGAAATAAAACTTTTGCTCGCAATTTTTTCGTTCTACATTTAGTTACTTGAAGTTCTGAAGTAGATAGGGCCCAAGGATCAAAATCTATATCATGCCGCCCCATGTTTTCTTTTACTTCAATGTACATTCTTAAATTAAAACACTGAGAAATAATGATATTTTATTGAAGGTTACTCTTTTTTTATGAAATATTCTGAAATCGTGTTCCGAGGCATAAAATAATCATTATTCAACTGACCCAAAGTAAATTTAACCCATCTTAAGCTCTAAAATGTTATTTTATAAGTTTTGAAAATTAGGAGTAGTTTTCACCCCTAATAAATAAACAGCCCATTGGCATGATATAGAATTTTAGATGGTAGAGGGTAAGATGAGCCTAATTCCAAATTTTTATGCAAGTCGATGCAGGACGTAAAAATTGCCAGGTTTTTTGCCATTTTTTGAGCTTTATTTAATAGACTATCAAGAGTTTTCATCGAAGTTATAATGTGTTTTTCTTATAGCTCTCAGCCATAGAAAGATATGCCATGAAGTTTATCGAAACCACTGAATCTGCTTGGTCCGCCGAACAGCTAGCAGCAGCAGCTAGGGAGATTGAAGAACAGAAGAGGGAATGGGAACGAAATCGGTTGGCAGCCATGCGAGAAGAAGAGGAGCGTCGAGCACGCGAGTTAGAAGAGGATGGAGATATCATCACCTTCTCCAGAGAGGATGCTACTAATCAGGTTAGCTCTAAAAGTAAAGTGATCAATAGACGTAGGAAATTTTTAAAAGCGACCAACAGAAAAGCTATCAGAATAGTGAGGAGACCTAGGTCTACGAGCGAGGGTAAACGAAAAGTGAAGAAGAAGGTTAGGATACTTGAGAAGGATAATCTTGATTCAAATGAGTCGCAGTTCCAGTCTGACATGGATAATTCACAAGGTTGTCCAGATTTGGTGGAATCTCAAGTCAATGGAGATACTGATAACAGCATGCACAGTACAGAATCCGAAGATTTTACTAATAACACCTTCAAAAACATCTCTAATCACGTGGATCACAATTCACCTAGAACACGTTCGAGAGGAACTGTAGCTATCAATTTATGGACTTTGGATATTAGTCCTATTTTACCCGGTGAAAAACCAGCAAGGAAACATCGAAAGAGTAGCAGCATAGATAGTGATGCAGACGATTCGGTTGATGAAAAAAGTAAAAGTAAAGGTAGATCTGTATCCGAAAGTGAAGGTCTTTCAGATAGCGACCTTAATAAGCATTCAAAGAAAAAACGTAAAATTACCAAGAAAAAGAAAGATGGAAGCATTGAAGGGTCGGGGAACGAAGGCCGAAGAAAAGCGAAAGATTTGTTAATAAGCAGTGAGGAACGGTTGAATGTATTCGGGAAGGGCAAAATTTGTAAGGTAGTATTGAATGACATTGTGGCTGAGGGACAATATAGAATACCCAAAGAGATGAGAGAAGAAATGGAAATATCAGTTCAGCTTTTATCTGACAATCCTGTGGATAAAACAGATGATGAAGAAACTAGTATGAACTTAGTTGAAAAGGAAGTTTTTGGAAAAGATAGTGAGACTATACCTTTGGATTCAATAAGTACTAACAATATAGAGGTTGAAATTGAAATGGTGGTTGATGAAAACAATACTGCAGACAGTACTGACAAGACAGTGAATAATGCATCAACTTCTGAACCTATTGATGATGAAATAGTTGATAAAAACAATTGTTCAGATGATGAGGAACAGGAAGTGAAAGAAAGTGAACCTTTACCATCCAAATCAGACTGTACCAACTTGGAGGATGAAATATATGACCCTGCTGATGAGATAGATGAAAACAGTTGTCCTTCTGATATTGAACAGTTAATGAAAGATCTTGAAACAGTTGCATCCGAATCAGATAGTAGTGACTTGGATAATGATATATATGATCCTGCTGATGAAATTGTTGATGATGTAAGTGGTTCTGAAGTGGAGAAAATTGAAACACTAGCTTCTGAATCAAGAAGTGATATCAAAGAAATGAAAACTTCAGAGAAACCTATAGATGAAATCGAAGAAAATAATCCTGGAAGTACAGCCGATGTGAAGTTGAAAAATTGTGAAACAGTTATCGATACTTTGCTGGAAGTTGGAATTTCCCTAGCTAACAGTACTGGCCTATTAGAATCAACCGATACTCATAAGCTAGCCAAAGAAACTCCTAAAGAAAATATAGAAAAGAATTCAAAAATCGAAAACAAATCTAGTCACTTGGATAACGGCCTCAATGAGTTCAGAAAAAAGTCTTTGGTAAGAAAGAGAAATGACAATTTCAGGTTTCAAGAGTCTAGGAGAAACAATAGAAGATATCACAGATATACGAATAATACTTTGGATGGTTGGGTAAAACGTTCTCCAGTGTTGCCAAGGACTAATTTAAATAACAGAAGCGCAAACGAGAGTCGCGCTGGGTTCAGTAATAGCAGTTCAGAATCTTTCAAAGATCCGAAATGATTTATTCTACCTTTTGTACCAAATTAATGTTTAGGTGAATAATTTCATGACTTTTAAAGAAAGATTATTTAAATATCGGTGTTAGATGAAAAGTTTGGACTTAAAACATTTTAATTCTGATATGTGAATATGTGATCTAATAGTTGTTATCTTGTACAGATTCCTAGGATTAATAGTTTTTTTTACGAACAGCTTTTAATGCGCATATTTGTAAATTATAGTGTGAATGTGTATGTGTGTTGCCTTCCAAATTTCAAAACTGTTAAAAATTGATTTACTTATGTTGGAAATTTGTTTTTACGAAAATGAATTTTTTTCTTATTCTTATCTTCTCTTGGTGGCAGAACATTCATAAATTATAATATAATAATTATTGAAATT
Source organism: Chrysolina haemoptera (assembly GCA_958298965.1). Classification (NCBI taxonomy): domain Eukaryota; kingdom Metazoa; phylum Arthropoda; class Insecta; order Coleoptera; family Chrysomelidae; genus Chrysolina; species Chrysolina haemoptera. The sequence goes on along the minus strand of OY282589.1, from coordinate 31,514,749 downwards.
TCTTTGAATCTGTACTTGAAGTAAGTGGACAGACAAGATTTTTATTTTTATCATTATTATTAATATTATTATATCTTCAATTTTTGTTGAATTTGTAGCATCTGAAAACCTCAACCATTCAAATTGTTGAAATAGCCAAAGATAACATACCTCCATCCATAATCATTATTAACAGTCTATCATATTTCAAATGAAAATTCTATTTTGGTATACTTCATTTTTATGGCTTTTTTATAATTCTAGTGATAGTTTCTTTATGCAGTAAAGATTTAATTCCATTTCAAGTCACTTGGGGGATTAGCTTCAGTAAATTTTTCTTGATAAAATTTGTATTTCATAGTGAAATGAGAATGTTCCAAAAAATATTCTATTATTTGATTCAGCCAACTCCCCTATAATTTTTTCAGAATTGAGTATTTTACGAAGAGCAACTAGAGACAGTTTTTATAAATCTGCAACATAAAAAGTTGTTGATTGCAGTCAAGTAAATATTTTAATTACATCGTTGACGATATTTCTGGAAAGTGATCTTTGGTTTTATGTTCATCAGAATTTGTTTGTTTGTATATTAGGATTACCTTCCTATTCAATAAACATATTCATTCATTCATTCATTCATGAAAAATAAAAAAAACGTCCCAATTTTTTTTTATAAATATATTTTCAATTACTTTTTTATTGTCAGATTCTCATATGTGAATTTTTTCCCAGAATTTTCGAGATATTCTCTTAGACAGCTTATATTTGTAAAATTATCTTTACATTTTAATTATTTTAAACTTTATGACATCGAATAACAATTTTTTTTGTTATGTCCAACTTCTAGTACTTTAGGTTTGTCAGTTTATGTACTTTTTTTCAGTTGGTTGAGAGATGCATTTATTTGTGAAGTTGATTTGCCAAGAGAAGATAAGATTAACATTATTCATTTATAATCAGGGTGTTCCTAAGTGGATCCATTGCTGCAAGAATGGATTGAATACATGGTTTATTTTTCAGTAAAAAATTTACAATATGTTTGTAATTGGTTAGAACAAACAGTTCTGTTCCTAATTCAGAGCTAGTCCTGGAAATTTTTATTTTGTATCACCAATAATTGCTTACATGAATTCTTCATGATTTCGAGATATCCATTTAGTTTATTCTCTGATGGGTTGCCCTGTATGTTTTCGAAAAGGGTAATGAGAAAGATGAAATATGAATAAATATTCCCAATGACTGTGGGTTCAGAAGCACATGCAATTTTTTCTGGTTCATTTAGGGACACAATGCACAGTGATTTTTTTTATATTTTTTTTCTGGTTATTTATAATTTTGAAAATTTTGGAATGGAATAGAGAAGTTTTCATGTTTCTGTCAAAATATCGGCAATGTACATAGTTATATATATATAAATATATACAAAAAAAAAATAAAGAAGTTCTCTTGCAAATGTTGTTTGTTTTGCGGGGTGGGCGTAGGTTTTGGTGCCTTTTTTGCTCTCTCGTCCTTAGCGGGCACCAAAACACTGCCCCGCTGGACATGAGCAAGGGGGTTTCTTTTAAACCTACGAACCACCCCAAAGTTACCCTTCCATGTTTATTTTGAAAAAAGAACAAATTCCTGGTATACGAAATTCATTACTATGTATGTAAAAGGGTTGTTGAAAAAATATTACTAAATATTTGTGAAAGTTTGGTTTTTTGAATTCTGAATAAAAATTTAATTTGGTAGCCTCAAAATACTGATAATAATAATTTGATATGCCTTCATTCATCATTATAAGTGTGATTCAATTATGTTTCTCAATTGCAAAGTATTGATTCATTGAGTTATACTATACGTGAAATTCTTTGGTTCCTTCAGTTAGTCAACTTTTTTTTCGAAATAAATGGAGTATTAAATAAACTTAAAAATTTAAAAACATTTTTGAGGTATATTTTATTCAGAAAATAGGTTTATTAGTTTCACTTGTTCTTGTGTGAACAAATTTTAAGATTTTGTAAACTGGTGTTGTTTGTTACTTTTCAATAGAATGGAAACTAATACAACATGAAGAAGGTGACTCTGGGGGTTTGTACAATTATTTCCTTACATCTTTATGTATCCATGTTTTAATAAAAATTGATTGTTACAGATTTGGGTTTCGGATAACACTATGGAGCAAATGCCTGTGAGTAAAATTAAATTTGAATTTTTGTAATTTTTTTATTTGGAATTTCTTAAAAAATAACTTTGATCATGAGGTATGGTAAAATATTTCAAAATGTTATATGGGCTTGTAGTCTAATCACAGTCTAGTGGTAAATTTTCGCCGACCTCTTTCCATGAAACTTTTTTTACTTATTAATTTCTTGTATGTGCTTAGAGACCTACTATAGTTTTTACATTCACCTGAATCGTTTAATCGAATAAATAAGGGTCAAACTTCCAAGACACTTTTGAGTTGTTTTCAAACTTTTTACCATTCTTTGTATGAGTTAGAAGTCCATAAGGAAATAACATTGTATGATAAAAAATGTTTTTTTCGTTTTAGTGACATGACCAATTAGAATTCTCTTGAAAACCAATTATTTTGCTATGAATTAAAATTTCTTCTATTTAGATGTGGTGTCCTCCTACCCCACCCCAACAAGAAAATGACGTTTATATAGATCAAACCATGACCTTCTTGTATGATGCAAATATAATGATGGAATCTCAGCTTCCGCCAACATATGTCAAGAGAGAGGCCAAAAGAAACAGACTGGAAGCAGGGTTAGTAGAAAGTAGACGAGCTCTGAAATTGCCGAGAAAAGAGGAATCTACACACGCGCCCAAGTCTTTGTTTCATTCAGCAAGTATCTTGAAAATGAGGCGAGATTTAAAACTTCAAAAATATCGAGGAATAGCGCGTTCAACTATTCCGTTGCCCGGTAAATCAAGTTCGCAGAGGCCAACTGTTGAACAACCACTCTTTCACGATTGGACAATACATGAGGATATGGCCATTCTTAAAGTAATCCAAGGATTTCAAGGTCTACCTCTGAATTTGATCGTAACGAATCCTGGTCACACTTCTAATTGGGATTTTGTATCTGATTATGTAAATACCGTTTCTATCACGTACAGGTCTCCGAAACAGTGCCGACAAAGGTATGAAACACATCTCATGCAAAGAGAAGAAGGGAAACAAGGCAGCTTGGAAAGTTATCTGAGAAAGAAAAAGAACAAAGCTAATGCCATCCAGAAATATCCCGTAACACAAAAATCTAATCGTTCAATGCGTACTTCACAGTTGTATACACAAGATAACAATTCATCATTTTCTCGGATAATGTCTGATCGATTCGAATCTCTGAAGAGTATCGCTAATAAAAGAATGCCAACTATCAGAACTGTTCTGAACAATCCACTCATGAACAAAACTAAGCATGCTCAGGTATTTTACGAGAAAGGAATTGATCTAGAACACCCAGTATTGCCAGTGGAAGTGGCGGTACGTAGGGCTGAACGTATAGCTAAGGATAACAAGATGACTCCCGAACAGATTGCTGCTCGATTACAGCTGTTGAAGGATAAAACCGCTAATCAAAAGGCGTTGGCAGCTGCTACAAGTCTAGCATCTTCGATTCCCAGTGTTGCATCATCATCTCAGATTGTCGTTACCCAAACGGCTACGGCTACCAGCACTAATGCCCCAGCCAGTGCTCCAGGAACTCCACCAAGTGAGTAGTAAAAGTCACAATATTCTTTATTGTCAATAGTATAAAAACTTGAAGATGTAGTTTTATTAATTTGATGATAATGATGAAATTAATTGAGTACAAAAATGTTTGTATGGGAATGTATGTATTATTAGTATTATTATTATTAAATGCAAATGCTGCAGATTTACTACTGTAGCATTGGCATAGACAGGTGTTCTAAATTTTCCAAAATTCTATACAGAGTGGTCAAAATTTGTATCTAAAAATAAGACAGGAAACTGGTAATACGTATTTTTTAGGATTATCATTAAGTATTAGTAATCCCAAGTTTGGTAGGGTACTATTGTATAATGTAAACAGCATATATTTCGTTTTTCAAAGTTTATTGATAGTAGGTTAAAATCAAAAACAATTTTTAATCTTTTTAAAATTTAATGTGGTCTTAGTCTATCATCTTCAAAACTGATTTTTCACTATAGTATCAACATAAAAAAAATCGTTGAGATAGAAGTGGCCCCAAAACGGAGCCTCGTGGCTACCAAATTGAAAGATTTTTTAGTTCACTTCTGGCTTCATCAACGTGTTGAAAAAAACATTTTTCAAAATTGGAAAATCTCAAAAGTTATATACATTTGTATATTTAATGATAGTAATTCAGTGAATCACTACTGTCCGTTATATGTTTTTGGTAATTCTGTCTTTTGCTTATCTAATAATGCAGGTTAGTCGGTTTTTATAAGAAAATATAAACGTACTTACATGTCCATAATCAATTTCAGGTATTCATCTGACGACTATGTCGAATTAATTTTTTGTACTATTGATTGATTATTCAGATTTGGTTGACAATAACTGAGCATACCGTCATTAATTTCATATTTTCGACAAGTTTCATCATTTTTAGCACACTTTAAAATTCTGACTGCAAATTTCTGCATCACAAGTACTTTTTTAATGTGAATTTTGTTTTTGGTTTATTGCTCTAAATTTTTGTTACCTAACCAAGAAAAGGTTTGAAGGCAAATATTGACCTACAGTATTCATAAAATACTTAACTTTTCAGATTCGTTAATACATCTCTATATTTCAGACACTATGCGCACCCAGAGAATAATAGCATCACCCCTTCAAACACCGACCGTAGTGTCAGTTTCAGGACTGAGCCCTGCACAGCTACAGGCTGCAACTCAGCGGCTCATAGTATCCACCGGTTCAAATGTACAGGGTAAAGGAATCGTGGCTACTGCAGGCATGCAAGGAAAGACAATTGGCCAAGCACAGCTAGCGATGATCAGACAAGCTAATTTAAAACAGCAGTTGAGGCTGCATACGAATAGTATTTCCCAAGGAATCAAAACATCCACCGTTACCATAGGTGGACAACCGGCGGTGGTACAATTCACGCAAGCACAACCCAGGGCTCAGTTCGTGAGACAAGGGACTGTTACGGTCGGAGGAAAAACCGGTATTACCAGAACGGTCACGGACGGTGAAGTTGCGCAACTGTTGAAAAAGCAACATCAACTGCAGAAACTGAGTACAGCTGGAGGAACTGGCACCATTCAAAGTCTTTCTCCCCAGGTGTTTGCACAGGCCATACAGGCTGGGACTTCTGGGGCTCCAGTTGCAACATTGGTCAAAACTAGCGTTGCTCCAGGAGGTGAGTTTCTAGCATATACATTCACACAACTATTATATACTGAAGGTAGATTATTTGTTCATTGAAATTCTTCTGAAGGTATTATAGTATTATAGACTCTTCACAATAACTATCAGATGTAGTTTAATGTCCAGCGTGGCTTTAGCCGAGGAAGTAGTTGTTTTCTGTTAGATATTACAAAAAAAATCACAATTTTCATAGAGAATGTTCTCCTTTTCAACATGAATACCTACCAAGAGGTTATCTTGAACAATGGAAAACAGCGACTAAAGTTTGATTTTCAGCTGCAGATGATTCCACAACAGATTTTTTGAATATTCTATTCATATTTACTGAGAAATTCCGTTTCATACAAACTTCCTTCTGAACCTTTTTACACGAATGAAATGTTGAAAATAAAATGAACATTATTTCATTGAGTATATCATTTACATTAAATTGTATATTGAAATGTTTGCACTGTATTTTCAAAGAACATTTTGAAACACTTTTATTCAATTTTTTCAGTGTCTCAAACTGTTACAATTCCAGTCACAGGAGTCGCTCTCACTCCACAAGGAAAAGCTATGACGTCTACTCTAAAAACTACAAACGCAAACCAGCTTCGACACCTACAAATACAGCAGCAGCTGCTTGCTCAGAAAAAGCTGAGCGGGCAAAAACTCAACATTGCCCAAGTGGGTAACAAAAACAATATGCAGACCCAACTCATTGTCGGTTCAAAACCCATATCTACGGCGATGACGGTTCAACAGTTCCAGCAGGTTATCAGATCACCGTTAAATGTTTCTCAGGGTCCTGTTGTTTTGGCTAAAGGACCCTCACGAGTTATTCCTGTGAATACTGTACAAGGAACCAAGCAGACCATACAGGTTAGTATGGGATATATTTCCATCACAGTGTTTATCAGTATTATAATTATTATAGGCCAGTAGAAATAGACAATCAATTCATAATTCCAAGGGCTTTCAAACTTTAACACAAGGTCAGGGAAGTTTAAAAAATAAACTGTAAAATTTTGTAACCTGTTCCAAACTCCGCAACATTGTCAAAATTGCTATTAACTTAAAGTTTGCTGTAGACTCGTTGTTATAACACGATTCAAGTTTGCAACCAATTTAAGTGGACGGAACATTTTTTTATCAATAACTAATGTTTTTCTTTGATATACCATAAAATATTCTGTGCACTTGAATTGGTTGCAAATTTGATGCGTGATATAAAATAGTATATTCAATTCTACTCCAAGTTTGCAGAACTTTGGATTTTTTTGTGGTATATCAAAGAAAAACATTTTTTTTCGTGCACTTGATTTGTGATATTGAAAACTTTCGGAATTATTGTTGAATTTTTTGATTTTTAATGTTCATCTCTACTGGCCTATCAGGAGAAACAAGTGATACCCATTATCGCTAGTCATGACAACCTGTACTCATGATTGGCAATAACCTTAAAACTGTTGTGCAATTGTACTGATTTCATGTTGTTTGAAGAGAGCATTTGTACAGTATTACTTTCAAAAGCTTTACGAAGAATATGATAGGATATAATTTAGCGTTAGGGGCAGTAGCTGTTTTCTGTTGGATTTTTTTCTGACAAAATTTCTAGTGTATAAGATATAGCAAAGGTTGAATTTTAAATTTTTTGACATCATTTTTCAATATTTATATAACATAATTTACATTTTCTGAAGGTTGTAACTGCAACATCCCAAAATCTGAATACTGCTCTACGCCCTCAAGTTACATCCACTTTGGCAGGTGCTCTGGCTGGCATAAAAGTTCAAGGTGCTTCAAGTTCTGCCCAACAAGCTTTACTGTCTCAGGTATCGGCAGCACTGAATCAAAATGTTGGTATGAGACAAGGCAGTCCGGTGAGAATTCAAACATCAACTGGATCACCGTTTGTGGCAGTTAGTGTTCAAAATGTTCAACAGCAGCAAGGTTCTGCTTCGCAAACGACAAATGCAGATCAAGTAAGTAGGGGTTTGAAAAAGTGACAATTTGTGTTGTCCTGTTGTTAATTTAGCTTTTACTTTAATGACTATTCACACTGCTACATCTCGAGAATGAGATCTCCGTTTGAGAAAATCGTTCATGAGAAATAATTTTTTTTCAGTATTTGCTTTTAACATTCATTATTTTGTTTCAATTTTTTATATAATCGAATGGAATAATTTCCTGCTATATTCTTGACATGATTTTTTGGGTAAATAATGTTCCACGGTCTGAAAATGAAAAAATGTAAATCAATGGAAATCTGTTCGAGTGCAGAAGGGCAAATTAATGATAACTTACTATGTTTTCAACTCTTGAATGAAATTATTAATTTTTGTTAGTAACTATCTTACACTAAAAATAATACAAATAAGTTCAAATTAACTAAAAAAATACTTTTTTTTTCAAAAAACGTTGACGTTTTGCAGTATGTATCAGAAACATCAACATTTTTGTAAAAGATGAATATTTTAGTTTACCCAAATAATCATGCCATAATCGAAATTCCTCCACAAAATCAAACTTTCAATGAACATTTGTGCTATATATCCATGTGCTTCATTAAAAATATATATATATATAAAAATGCCTCTGTATTTATATGTGAGTTATCATTAATTTAGTTTTCACAATACCTTACCCACAAAAATGTCACTTTTCTAGATAATGAACAAAAATATTAATATATTACGGCGAACTCGAACTGTGATACTAAAAAATGTTCATGTAGGTTTTCACAGGAAGTGGATTATTTTAATGGTCATCAGTTGATTTTTATTTGTTGAATATGTTATTTGTTTTTCAACCATGTAGAAAAACATATTGTACATAGGCCTAAACAAACTGTAACCACAGTTACTTAACCAATAATAAATTATTATTTTGATAAATTTGTGTTTTATTTTGCATGGTTTTTCACTTTAATTCATGTGTTTGAGCCAATAGCCAAAAATGTTTGAGTCAATTTTATTGTTGTAATTCATTGATTGTATATATGAAGGCTGAAATTAAACTTTAGAAATTGACATAAACATTTTTATATCAGGTTACCTATTGCAGTTGATTAATAATCCATGAATATTTTTCAGGATTGAATTGTCTTCTGAGAAGATTACTAACATTGGATAAAACATGTATTTGTAAATAAATATGAAATATGTCCAGTTTTTATTTATTCAATATTACCTAATTGATAATTGATGCAGGGTTATGCAAGGGTACATAGTGAATTATTGCGTTAACACCTGATCCCAAAATCGTTAAAAGTAAATAAATAAATTCCGAAACTCATATCATTTATAAATAATAAGATTTCTTTTCATGGTAGAGCGGTTTAAGATATTGTTTTGTCACTAGCTGCCGCCGGCTCTGGATCTTTCTTGCTCGTTCAAGCTAGAAACTTCAAAAAAAAATCTCATTTATTGGTAGAAATTTCAAAATAATACAAAATAAGTTTTAAAATGTTGGCTTTATTAAAATATTTCCTCCATTTATTAGGAAAGATGCATTGAGAACACAATTGGTGGTTCAATATATTTATTTAGGTATATTCACAATCACAGAAAGATAAGTACCTATATTTAGCTCAATTTGTAGACATGCCACTAATATAATCCATGAGAATTTTTCTCAACAAATAAAAAAAATATGCAGATGGTTTTTCTTTGTCAAAGGAAATTTTTTATGGTGTACGAAAATACTTCAATTCTTGGGCCAGGAGTTCATTCAAAATCATACAATGTGATTACTAAATGAAAAGTTGATGTTAAGTACTTCACATTATGAATATACTAAGAAATTAAACCTAAATAACTCGATAGGAACTCTCTGTCAAGTTAATAATATAAGTACAGGTTTGATGAATAATACATTGATGACTTTTCTATTCAAGTGAGATTATATGGCTGAATACACATCATCTTTGGGCAGGTACGTAATGTTCGTTTGAATCAAATTACATAATTTAAAATACTGTTTCCTCGGTTTATCTATAAGTGAATAAATAAAATTATGCAGATAACAAAATAATTATCTTCCAAGTACTCTAAAATGAAACGAGGAATACTAATGGCAATCATCACACTCAAGCTTTTCCGTTCATTGCCTTTCCGTTCAAGTCGCTGTTATTATGAATGAAACACTGTTTATAGTCTGTCCCGCTTGAATTGTGTCCATCCTTCAGGAGCTGACGAGTCGAATCATCTGGTTCTAAACAAAAAATTCACAAACATTTCAGGCACAGAACATATTGACAATTGGTTATTTGAAAACACTTTTCACAAATTATTATTTGAATAAACAAATTCTGTGCTCTGTCTTAATTTTTGAGGTTTCAGGAAGATGTGTCCTTGAATTATCAGTGATATTTCCAATCTACCATAGGACACACTACTATAAAAAATTAAAAATGTATGGATTCACACATGAAAGTCAGAAGATACAGTTGAACATTGATGTCTGATATAATAATATAGTATGTGATGAAAGAAATTAATTTTTCATTAAAAAAAATTGAGGAATTCAATACAAATAATTGATGAATCCAAGAGGTTAGCCAGATATCCACTTTTCTTGTTGGTATAACCTATCTTTGAAAAAACATCAAGAGAGAGAGAATCAAGATCGTCCTTTTACCAGTCTATTTTACAAAGTTGACATATTTTTTAACGTTTTCTTTCATTTTGATTGTATTTTCTCTTGATATTGCTAGTATAACGAGTTACTGTTTCTTTGTTTCTAAAATTGTATTAGTTTTATGAATAAATAAACAAATTATTATTATTATTACTTACCTATAACAGAGCCGCAAAATTTCTTTGAAGTCGTCCAGTCCTCTCTTAATGAAAGGTTAAACATGGAGTAGTCGGGGTTTCCAGTTACTTCCTTCTTTATGTTCAAAAATGAAGGAAGAGTTTTCAAAAGTTGTTCTTTTTCTAGAGCAGAGTATGTCTCCAAAAGAATTAAGCCCTTGCATCTGAAAGTAGGAATAACACTTTGCTATTTTCTTCAGGTTAACTCAATTAGAAATGCTAGGTGCTACCCTGGTATTACAGTATGCTAATCAAATAAAAAATCCACATGGGAAAAAAATATCTTGGAAAATATTTTGGGAAAAAATATCAGAGGAGCATAGAATAACTTTTCTCCACAACCCTTTGCCAATTCCGAAATCAAATTTGATAACAGAATGGTAACATTCTCGTTCTTGATACTGAACAATAGTATAATGTGTATTTAAAAAAAATAAAAAATTGTTAAAATTGTTATTTCCGTTAACCAGCTGCCGTCCCTTTACGAACGGCAGCCCTCAAAAGTCGAAAATTGTGCGAGTCAAGGATTAACGAGGTCTAAATTTTTAACGTGCGATTCCTAGCACTTTCTCGGGCCATCAGATAAAAATCTGAAGTCGCTAAGGATTCGAACCTAGCCGACCAGCAGTCAATGGTTTTGAACTCGACAGTCTCAACCACTGAGCTGCCTGGCCCTCGGATAGGGACGTGAAAAATTCAATTCTGATGTTTGCAATTTAGGTTTCGGATGAAGCAGAGGTTTTTATCAAGAATGATTTTTTTTGACAAATAAATAATAAAAAAGTTTTCCATATGCTGCGAACTTTATGCCGAACACTTTATAATACATTAATCATTGATAAAATGGAAAAACCTCAAACAAGTACATTTTTCACTGGGCTATGAAAGTTCAAATTTATCAAGTAGCCTTTGCTGTTGTATTGTAACATTCTCTTGTTTATTTTGACATATTGCACAAACAGGACAACTTAATTTTATGCATTCTACAACATGTTTTTTCTAAAGACAGTTGTTGATAAAATCTATTATTTTTTCATGTCCAGTATGTTAGACTGGTGTAGTTCTTATCAATATATGATTATAACAATGTGGATAGCTATAAGTCTGATAATTTACATAATAGTGTTAATTTTGTTGAAATTTATTTTCAGTGGTTTCAAAAACCAAAGTGATGTGGTGCAGAAAATGTGTAGTACTATTGAAGAAAACGACATTGTTGGTTTTGTGAGGTTATTACAAGAACATTCTCAATGCATAAACAAATTCAATGCTTTTGGCTATACCCCATTCTTGATAGCATGTGCCAATGGAAATACTCAATTAGTTAAACTTATGTTGAAAAAAGGTAAGTTCATTCTAGGCTAGACTGACTGTTCAATTTCAACAGTACATGATTTAATATTTATGAATTTAAAATTATATTTGTAATAGTAATGTTTTGACATCATTTTTACGTTGTAACTTTAGAACTGGCTCGCTATCATTAACTACTTATGTTTAATGTATTGGGTAGCAGTAGTAGTCATGGTATTTATCGATATGTATCTACTTTTTGTTGCAGGCATTAAATATAATTGTAATTAATATTTAATTATTAAAACAGATTTTGTCCAAAGAAAATCATTGATCTGACAGTTGAAATAGAAAATGGGGTACCATTCGAATCCGAAAATCCGAAAATTATATACATTTTGAAAATGTAATAATGTACAAAGCATTCCGTTTAAAAACCGAGAGTTAATGTTATTTCCGGTAATAGAGAAATTTGAAAAAAAAGTCGTCAATATGAGTTTGTATTACCCATCTAAAATTGATATTCATTATCTAATTCAGAAGTTTTTTTTTAAAGGATAGTGCCATAAATTGAATAAATTCAAAACGAAATTTTAAATATCAAGCTGCTTTCATTGCCAAAAATCCAAAGAATTATTTTTTAAAGAAATCTGACTATGCTACTACATGCAACTCTTTTAAAGAGTTTTACCGAAATTTGGGATAATCGTCCTGTATATCACATGTGTGAAATATTGGAATTTACAAGGCTCCATTAGACCACTATCAGTTTGAATTATAAAAATTTCAAATGTCAATCTTTGTGTCCTCTAAACACGCCTCAGATACAGGTCCATATTTAAAAAAATAATTTTTATACCCATTTGAAAGTACCACAAATCTGTTAGTGAAATTTTATTTGAAGAAGTTGCAAAATTTTTTTGGATTTTTGACTTTGAACAAAATTTGAAGAAAGCCTCAACATTTCTAATTTCATTTCATATTTCAAAGTTAGTATGTTCAATTTGTTCCATACCTACTTTGTATTGAATTGTGATTTACTTATATACCTAGTATTTTCTTTTAGGTGCTGATGTCAAATTGAATTCTTTGAAGAATGAATCTCCCTTTTATTTAGCTGCATTTTACTACATCAAGCATCCTCAGTATAAAAACGCTACTTGCATCAGAGAACTTTATTATGCGGGTGCTAATATTGATGAGCCTAATAACAAAGGATTGACACCCCTGCAAATGGCTGCCACCTTTGGACACACAGCACTTGCCAAGTGGTTACTGCTAAAGAGTGCATCTACAAAAATAGTTCCTGATCCCTATTTACTAGCTAGCTCACAGGGTCATCAAGATACCGCATACGTTATTTGGAACCTATGCAAACATATTTCAATTGATTATAAATGAATCTGCAATCCCACACTATACTATGAAATATTGTTAGTTTCAATCACTAATTTACTCCGTGTACCTATAGAAAAATTTCAAATCACATAAGAAAACTCTTTCTCGGGACTTACTAGATTTTGTGCCAATTTATTTTCATGAGTAGTTGTTAATAAATATTTTAATAAAAAATAAAGTATTTCAGAAATTGTTTTTTTTACGAATCTTAGGCAAATACTCGAACAGACTTTGGAAAAATATTTCTGCACATACCTAGGATGACTTGGTTGCTCGTAGAGGTCAAGTTGAAAGTATTGGTTGTTGTGAATGAAGCACCTGCGTCTCTTGAAGATCGTGAAATGTAAATTGTCTTTTTGTGTTAGGAGATTAATATAATCTCGATGGGTTAACTGAGTTTTAACTTCAATCACTTGTCCTCCTGGTTGATTTTGCCTCCTTACAGTGTGAATGTAACTATAGTGACCTGTAACATTCAAATAATCAAATGGTTTAGTAGATGAGTTTGTTAAGCCATTATAAAAAAAAAATTTGGAAACAATTATGCACATTATATTTACCTGATTGATATTACATCATACATTTCTTGTTCATGAAAAAAACAGTTGTAAACTCAATAAGCATTATAAATTTGATCTTTTTTAGTAAGCAAGGATTAAAGTTAGCCTTGAAAGTAGTTTTCCATTGAATCATAAATGGTTTTTTACGTGCTATACCATGCAAATTTTATAGATGAATATTTTGTGCATAATTGTTTAGTAGCGTAATAGTCCTCACAACATACTATAGAGATTTCAATGATACCTATATATAAAATTTTTGGAAATAGAAAGCCTGAAAACTATTTACATTTACATTTTTGACATGAGAGTGAATCAAATGATGATGAATTCTTTGATTATTGGTTCATTTATTCATTACTACTAAATTATCCAGTTTTTTATTCTTCCGTCAGTGATGTTCAAATGCATGTGTGTGAATCTGAGTACTACGAAAGTTACAATCAACGGTACATCAAAAGAAATGTGTATGAAAATAAACTTCAGTGTTACTTCCTTCATTAAAGTTATCATTTAGTTATGTCAGTTAAATTGCTGACTATTGATCAAATCAAACCAAACTGGTTCACCAACTAGAAAAGTCTAATAAATGATGAATTGAATTTGGACAAATCACTGGGAGATAAAATATTTCATTACAAGTACAGAGTAGAAATCATTGGTTAAAAAATTTATTCTTTAACTGTTGCTAGTTGAATATATCAAGCTGAATGATTTCTATTGAGTATTGAAAAGGGAGATAGATTTGAATTTTTTATTCTTCTGAATTTCTAATATGAATGCGTAGAAATAAAAACATGGAGGAGTTATTTAGTGAGAATTTTAGTTGGTAAGTATGAATTCATAAAGATGACCTTAGTTCACAATTCAAATGAGAATAAAACTTTTAATATTTTTGTTATCTGGAACATATTAATTCATTCAAAGACAGTAAGTCTTCGATATAAATATTCTGATCAAAACCATGCAAATTCAAACTTTCTAGAAAGGGTGATCTGAGCCGTTTTTGGGTCTCCCACACCACTATGATGTAACCCACGACCTTCCAATAACATAAATGGGGTTGTTTCTTGCATTATGTGACTGATATGATTTTGGGATGATTTTATTTCTGTTGTTTGACCTTAATAGATATTGGTTGGACAAACTCGCTATGATGATATTTGTGAAACAATGAAAACTACTGAATGATGTGTAACCTTCAAGTAGTGTCTTCGTGTCTTTGGAGTTCGAAAAATATTACAATTCGATCTACATATGAATAACGAATTCTCGAATTCACTAGCACTAGAATATTAAGCTTCTTTAAGTTAAATCTTCATTACAAATTATTAACATCATTACAACATATAATACATTAGTTACAATATAATATGTTAGTTACTTCATAATAGATACCAAATGGCAAGCTCAAATGACAATAGCGAGACATAACTAAAGTTGTTGATTTCATTTTCACATCATCGTTGTCAAAATCGACGATACAATAAAACTTTGAATGTAACTTGATTATTATGCAATTAAAATAAATCTCGGAGGTTGCACAGGCGACAAAACTGAAGGTCGCTCATGCATGTATGCGCAGTTTGCACTAACGTAACGTGGTATTAGAAGAGTTTATCGAAATATAAAAGTCCGAACGTTGGCTTTGGCGTGTAATGAGCAACGAGTATCACGACAGAAATAGAGAGCAGTGGCATACTAAAAATTGGTAAAAAAACTGGAGGAATTTTCTATTCCTTAAAGCGCACATTAGGCCAATTAAAGCTACATCATCGTCGTCCATTGTTGGTGACACGGACATAACAACTGCCTCTGATGATAGATGTCGTTAGAATGTGTAGGTACAATGTAGCGTGTATGTGCTATTGGAAACGTCGTTATGCTTGTCGGTTATACTTGTAAGGTTAAAACCATCATGCAAACCCTAGCGTGAATGACGACCTTTATAAACTGTCCAAAATTCCAATATCTGAAGTTCAAAGACAAACCAATCTTCATCAAGGTCAAACAACAACAAAATTTACCCAAGTTTGTTTCAAGGTCGTACCCACCCAGAATCGACTCAAATCTCCTACTTAGAGAAAATAAAAATATATAACCTCATTTCTCAATATATTCATGAAAGTATGTGAATACAAACAAATCCAAGAAGAGTGTAAAGCGACAACAGCTTAAATTTTCACTCCCTAATCGAAACAATTTTTGAACAACCTATAGGAAACATCAAAATATTTAATCAAAAATCATTGACCACTATAGATAACGCACTTCGAGCCCAATTTTTTTCCTCACCTTTTTGGCCTCGCTTGCGCAATCTAACTTGATTAGGAGAGTTAGATTGTAAATAGTTGTGAACAACTTCGAAATCCTGAAAAGGTGGAAAAATCGAATCGAATGGTAAAGGACCTTCCACGAGAAATTTGTGTTTTCGGGAATTCTTCAGCAATCTATCACCGGTATCGATTCCTATTTTATGACAAACAGATCCAATCATTCTCCTCATCTTTCCTTCGAAATCTGTTGAATTATCAATCACATCAAAATATGGATGTCCCACCCAAGATGCAGCTGCTTTTGTATCCAAATCTCTTGCCAATTCAACATCTTCAGAGCGACAGTTATGATCCTAGAAGAATATTTTATTAAACGTTGAATAAAACAGAAAATTCAAATGAGACAAAAATAATGTATTATACTGCCTAGTAGTTTTTATATTCAATTTTTAGTATGATACTTGTTGAGCACCCTTGTTTGTTTTTTTTTTAATCATTCTATGGCCCTTTATCAAAGAATGACAGAATGTGTGTTTTCAAGACCTCTACTCATTTGAGACAACAGTTCCAAAGCTATCAATTATTCACCTCTATAGAGTAGAATTCCTCAGCACCTTTGGCAGCTGTTACCATGTGGATGATTTGATTATATCGGTTATCTCTCAATTCCACGCTGTTCCATGTATTGGTACTCATTATTTTCTCCCATTTGTCTTTGGCTATAACTGCAAACAGATGAGGAATATTGCATTGATTGTTCTCCATTAACTTTAATGGGGAATTGTCAGTTTTGAAATTTATCCAAGGATCGCTTTTCTTGAGTAAAAGATATATTGTCGAGCAATCACCCTTTCTTTGATTTCAAAAAAAAGTAATATCGGTGATGCTCCCCCAAACGGTTTTTTTACCATGTTTGTACATCGAATCGTTCGAAAGTTAACAGGAGGAGGGACTACTTAAAGCCGCACTGTATAAAATAAATCAGTGATCAAATCTATTGGAATGAGTGAAATAAAAAAATAGAAATTTCCTGCACTGAAAATAAATGACCTTAACAAGAGCATAGTTTTTGTTCTAGAAAGGAGAATTCGAAATTCCATGGCAGCAAATTATATTTTAATAAACGTTCAATTTTAAGCTAACCGAATTCTTAACTTTTCTTTTTTTTAATTAAATATTAATAGAACAATTTTGGATTTTTTGTTACCGCCAAAAACATGGAAATTTGAATTTCAGCCACGACTGTTCAAATCATTTCAATTTCAATTGTGTCAGTTTAACAAAATAATCCTACCACTTTACAGTCGGATTATTATAACTGTCAAACACAATGAAATTATTTAAAAATGTATCAAAGGTGAATACAGCTTGTGGCTAATCTAGCAAGGAATGTGAAATCGGCACGACTATCGATGCGCAGTAAAAAACTGCCAGAAAAAATTACTCGTCCTGCGGACTCGTTATTTTTTCAGGGGTAGTTTTTTTCGTTGAATTGTCAGTCAACAAAATTCTCATTACTTCATGTCAAGTTTACTTCGACAAAAAAAAGCTCTCGTGTAATTATAAGTGAAAAAATTATGGCATGGATTGGTTTATATAATATGAAGGAAATTGTCAGTATTTCACAGAATCATGCATTGCTGTTGGCTGGAATAACTAAAAAGTAAAATTTTGACAGGTGAAAAAAATAATCGATATACCCTATAATTTTTCAATTACCCATGCTATAACTACTGATAGTTTTTTCTGCATAACTCAATCAGAATAATAATGCATAGCATTTCTCAGCATTCAAATGAGTATTATTGTAATCAACTTTAGCTGCCCAGTGGTTTTTGACTGATCAGAGAACGAGAATATGAACGACATAATAATACCACTTCATCAAGATTAAAATATATCAGAAAATAGCATGGACCCTGTCCAATATTCATAGCCGGCTGGTATTCAGCGGTTACATCAGATTTAAAGTTCCTGCGTGATAAATATTGTTTCTGCAAGTTGTTGAGGCCTCTAATTCTATATTTACTCCCCCAAGTTCCCCGGAATATACAAATCACAAAACCTGTCGTGTCTATGATTTACGTTTATCTCCTGTCCTCAAATTGTAGTAAAATCTAATAATAAACACCATTGTAAAAATTACCAGTAGCCCCGTTTCGAGTTGGAAATTGGTATTTGAGAACTAGACTCTGTCTCAGTATTTCCTCCTTTTTTTTAGCAAATGAAATGTTTCAACTTACATGCTGAAGCGTCCATAGCTCCTCTATCACAAATGATCAAACAGTTGCGTTTGCATGTTTTTCCCAATTCAAAAAATGTATCTTCTATCTGTAACATTGTTTTCAACAGATTTTCTTGAAACTTGATGGCTGAAACAGAATTTTTAAAATGAGTAAGAGGCATTGAATCACGAGAAAAGTGCACCGCATCAATTTAACAAAAAATTATCAAGTGTCAGATAAGCAGATTCAGGGTTCTAGAATGCTGCAGAACAGAACATATGGGGAGTCTAGATTCTCGATGAAACTTTCCCAAGTTAGTAAAACTGGCATTACATAATATAATAATTTCAAACATATTACAAAACTGTCATTATTTGAGCTGCTAGAGATGTAGATAAGAGGCTCTGATCTATCAAGAGAACCTTCTATATTTTTCATTATTATAAAAATGTAGGTGTGCCTGTATCTCTGTCAGCCTTTTATTAAAAAAGTACTTGATAGTACTCAAATTTTTCATGGACGCAGTTTATAATCCTCGAATAAACACAGGACTACTGCCGAATCAATAATTGGTTTCAGATTATGTCGCCTGCCAATTTTCATTTTCATTAGGAGACCACTTGCCGTTTTCCGACTTTTTTTAATGTCCTCAAGGTTCTAATAGCTTCCGGTGACAACAGGATGATATAATTTTTTTTTAATCACAGAAGACCAGACTTAGGAAGATCCTAAGCTAGGTTGCCGTCAGGATGAGCTGCACTAAACAAGTTAACAACTCTCTTTAGGTGAGTAAGTTGTCTCTTGTCTCCAAATCAGATCAGCAAAAGTCCGTAAGACGGGTAACTTTTTGTGTCAGTTTTTTGAGTTTAAAGGCCGATTTATAAACTTCACGTTCCACTCGCCGTTCGACTTTGGGCTTGACGTTGGCACCGACAGAATGCAGAATGGTCAACGGCGTTCATGAATGATCTTATGCATTTCAGGGTATTGAAGTGGAAACTAAACAGCAACGGCGAACGGAACGTCAAGTTTATGAATCGATCTTAATTGCCGCGGAAGGCGCGGAAATTCGAATTATATTAATTTTACTTCGACAATTCAATTCATACACCAAAAAATCCCATAAGCAGCGGTGTTTTTTCATTATGATAGCGAAAAAAGTTTGCCCTAACTTTTCCAGCGAGAAAACGGAACCTAACGTTTGAAAGCGTCTGATTCTAGTAGGTCTGCATCATCGGTCTCTAGCAACCCTGACATGACGTAAAATACTGTATTTTTAAAAAATGCATTAATGTATGAACAGTGTGTAAAAATTTACTTTACGCACTGTTGATGATTTTACGCACAGGTGATTTTTTTACGCACTTGTGCGCAAAAGTGTCACTTTAAGCACTATCGTAGCGGACATGTCGAAATTGAGGATTTAGTGACCATGGAACCCTAAAAATAGATTTCATAAAAAAATTAAATCATATTCTTGAGGAAGTATCGATTCTGGTAATAACTTCTTGAATCGATTTTCGTATCCTTGTCAGTTGAACTCGTAGAGGCTATAACTTAAATTTCAATTCGTCACGCACAACATGACAGCAATCATCAAAACCGAATTGTATAATGACATCCTCGCATGTAAAGTCTACCATTAAAATGTCTACATTTTGTTTAATTGCTACCGAAAATGAGTAACTACTTGCCTATATTTAATTCAGTTCACAGACAGCCTGAATAAATCAAAAATGTTCAATGGATTAGGTAATCCAGTTTTCCGCTTGAACATATAAAATAGGTATTTACATAAAACAACTACTGCCCCCTAGCACTATTAAATAGTATCTGTTAGATTCTAGATAAAATGCTATACAAGAATTACTAGCAAAACCATTTCTTAAACCAATGAATCAATCAAATTTGAAAAAAAGTTATGGTACAGTGTGACCCACTTAAGACCGGAGCACCCTTATAAAATCTACATTTTCCAACCGATTGGAATGATTTTTTTTCATTAGGTAGACATTCAAAAAGTCTACTAGGACACCCAAATTTTATGAATAAATGCACATTTCCAGGGCCTACTAATCTGATTTTTCAAGGTCAAAAATATAAAAAATTATTATTATTATTTATTTTTTTGAAAAATTCTACTACATCACTGGATTCGTGGCATTTTCAAATGGTTCATATGTGAATTACGCTGAAATGCGTCAATCAATAAAAAAGTTATAGGGGAATGAAATTTGAAAAAAATGCGTTTCAATCAACCCACCAATTCAATTTCAAAACTTTATCAGAACTTTGACTACGCCACTGGATTCAGGGAGTCTCGAAATATCACTGACTGTAATTTCATAGAAATCTGTTGATAAATCAAAAAAATAAAAAATGATGTAAAATGACATTTTTCCTGAAATTCCTTTAACATATTTTTCAAATTTTATTTTCTTATTTATGAGTAGATTTCGATGAAACTTTGACCAACAATATATCAAGATCTCCTGAATACAGTGGTGTATTCCGAATTTTGATAAAAATTATAAAATTGAATTGATGAGTTGATTAAACGGCATATTTTTCAACTGTCATTCTTTTATAACTTTTGCAAATGTCGCAAATCCAGTGGTGTAGTCAGATTTTTTCTAAAAAAATCGCTAGTCATTTTTTTAGATTTTTAACCTTGAAAAATCGGATTAGTTCCTAGTAGACTTTTTTAATGTCTACCTGATGAAAAAAAAATCATTCCAATCGGTTGGAAAATGAAGATTTTATAAGGGTGTTCCTGTCTTAAGTGGGTCACACTGTATATAATTAAAAAGTACTTTTGTGATTTAAGAAAGAAACTAACCAAGAAAAATTGAACCGTATTAGAAAATTGAGAGTGTTGACAAATCTTCTGAAAGCTGTTGGTGCTAATCCTGAAAAAAGTATAATTTTATAATGTTCATAAATTATTATTCGCATTTACCCAAATTTCATTTGTGTCAGCAGTATTTTTTGTTGATTTCCGCAGATATCAGGAACTAGACTATAGTATTTACATTTTAGGAATTCTGAAACGAACACTTATTACATACCATTATATTTGTAGGCTATGATTGCATTTCATATATCTCAATGTTATTCAAAACCAACACATTCATTTCAACTGATAATTATTCTTTTTAATATTCTCAATTCCACTGTATAAAATATCTGGTTTTCAGTTTTAACTGGATAAACCTGACTTCTAATTCACAAATAATATCAGCTGTGCATTACACCAATAAAAACAATCAATTCAATTTAAACATGAAAACGGATGATTAAGGAGTAAGTAAAGGACAAATTGTTCAAAGTTAAGTTTTTGAAACGCAATAATACTTGGCCTCGTTACATAAAATCTGCAATTGCCAGAGATAAGAAACGTTGTAATTCGAGAAACATAACATTTTTCTCGCTGACCATAAGGAACTTTAAAGGTTTGCTAATGATGAAAAATGAATTATATAATCCAATCTTCCGTAAAAAATAGTTAATTCATCGGCAAGTATCCAACAGAAAACAACTACTGCCCCTTACGAAAGTTGGATTATATATGTTTGATACCTGGCAAAGTTTATTACAAGAACAACTTTGCAACGTATTTCAAATACATAACAGAATTTATTTTTCGATTCAAATGGGAAACATCTATACTTAACGGTTTTATAATACTTGCCAATTAATCATCAGCGAAAGCTAGATTCCAATTAAATTGAAAAACACTTTGAGCTTTTGTTGGGAATTCCTGAGGTTAATAATACCGAATATATCCAGCGCCATCTCTAGGTTCGAAGGAAAGAACTCCGATTATTATGTCGACTTCAATATGAAGCCAAATCAATTCACGAAGAATGAACGACACTAGTTGACGGAAGACCATTAAATAATGATGAAAAATGGATCACATAATCCAATGTTCAGCAAAAAACCCTATACAGTAGATAATTCGTCCCTTATGTCCCCTATTACCCTTAAATTATATCTATTTGTGGCAAAGTTTTCTACAAGAACAACTTTGCAATACTTTTTGAAACAGAATTTATTTTAAATAGGGAACACCTATTATTACCTTGAGGATAGCGAAAATAACAATTGCTCGTGAGCTCACTAATTATAAACAAAAGGTGAAAAAAATGCTGGCATATAATAGGAAAGTATGTATAATCCTCTCGGGGCAAAACTTGGGTTATGTTGAATCGAAAAGAGGGCGTCAATAAGAATAATCGAAAAATCATAACAGAAGTCAGAAAGGAATGTGAGACAAAAATATTAAAAATAATGGAAATTCGGGATTTTTGCCAGAGAGTACCAAATAAATGAAATAGTAAAATCGACAATGTTGAAGTAACCTTCTCTCCATATATTTCCACGATTCATTTCATTTATTTGATACTCTCCGGCAAAAATCTCGAAGTCTGTTCACCTTTCCTGGTGTCTTTACTACCGAGGATTGCTTGTTGGTTTCCCTGCGGGTGGCGCTGCGACTGCTTTTACTGTAAGTCGCTGCTTCATTTGTGGGGAAATATTAGTTATACACTGGATTATAGTTCATATTGAGCTGGGGCAGGACGATTCTAATGTTGTCCGACCTACCCTATCGCTGATGAGCAGCAAGAACCTCGAAACGCGTTTGCATCAGCACAAAAGTCAAAATTTTCTCAATATTAAAACCTTTCGAATCATATGATTGAAGCCTTAGCATTCACCCTGTATAACAAAAAGTTCTAAATTGGTTTGCATTATAATAGAGAAACCTCGGGATCTCCGTCACGTGTGTTCACTGGCAAGGCGTCAAAATAATTTTATTTTTAGATTAGACGTTAAAAGTTCACCGTTATAATAGTCAAAAGAATTTTATTTAATATAAGTATAAAGGTAGAAAGTGACTGTAAATTTGAACATATACGTTGAAATATATTTCAGGTAAAATGATAGTTTGATTACCACTATTAAGTAATATCGATCAATTACTTTTGTCAATGAGAAAACGTATTTGCATACATCAAATATGTAATGGGGTATTTTTGTTATACAATTATCAACAAACACTAGGTACCCTGTTATTCATCTTCCACTGTCTTTATGATTTTTATCTTATTCATGACTTTTGTTCCTCTCCCGATTAAAAATGTACTATTCAGAAAGTGGCTTGAAACAACTCATGAGTGTGATTTATGCCGAACAGTCTGTTGATAAGATGTTATCCGGGCATGCGTATAGTAGGGCCGTTAGAAAAAATATTGACCATAGATCATGATAATTAAAAAATGCCCATATCGAGGTATGTAAGGGCGCACTTCAAAAAATCATATCTTCTATTATATAAGATCAAATGTATTGAATCGGGCATCTGCTTACTTGAAAAACCTCACTCTTATAGCACAAAAATATTACAGAATTGCTAGGTACCCATCTTTGTCTTAATCCGCGATGAACTTCGGATTTTGTTTAAAATATAGCAAATCAACCCCCAACTTTGGCGCGCCATAGAACGAAAACTATTGGTCGGAGCCAAAAAATTCAAATACCAAAGTTGTGTACAATTTTGTTCTCTACATATTGTTACAGACCTGAAATTTGATAAAGACTTCTCGAATTGTTCGAGATCGTTCGATGAATTAGAGCGAAAAATCTGGAAGCACTAACTTTTGTTCTGGATCAATCGTCGAACATTCTTATTGTGTTCTATTGATTTCTTCATTTTTCTAGAACTTTATTTTTATATATAAGCAATACATTTGTGAGATGGAGCGAGTTAGTTAGTTAGAAAGTTACCTTGAGTTTCCTTGGATACAAGTATTTTGATATCAGATTTTCAGTTTTGACAGTGACTTGTATTACAGTGTTGTCAAGTGAAGTTTGAATAATAAAGACAAGTCCATACCAGTGTACACTTATTTTTGAACCCGAAGACGCAACAATATTTAAATTGAACTTTTTTTTAATATCACCTACCCCAAGCGCCGAAAGTCAGAGTTTTCATCCTCTTACCCCTCGAGGTCGCAAACTCCCACAAACCATCCCACAAAATTTCATTTCTTTCCGACCTTTTGCAAATAGAAACCCCCCATCCCTTGGCCTATGACTGCTTCAGTTTACATTTTTGTATCTCCTTAACATCCTGCGAAGCTAGTTGGTTGACTTTAATTTGACATTGTTGAAACACGTCCAGTCATCAGCACGTTTACGTTATAGTTATTTTCGATGACTAAGAATTTCGAATGAACATAATCCGTTAAAACAATGTGCGATTACTGCAATTGCATGTTTCGTAAGTGAAGTTGTTGTATCAAGGATAATTTTAACTACCACGTGCGCAAATTCCTAACAGAAAACGGCATAATATAATGTACTTAGTAAATGAACATAACATTCTGCGAATAGTTAAAATACGCTCAGATGATGCTGCACGTTTGAATTTGGGTTTTCTCTGTTACCAATGATCCGATCGGGTCGTATCAACTATACTTTTGTTTGAATTTTAATTCTTTACAATAATTCTTCTATTAGAGAAAAAAACCTAATTGAACATAAAGTGAATCTAAAATAACAACACAATGTTTGTAACGTTTTTTTAATATATGCGTTTTTTAAATCATGATTATTATAGGTTTTTAAATGTGCTCGATCAAAGCAGAAATTTATGCCAAAGTCAAATTTCGAATAAAGCCATTGATAAAAAACTATACTGTGTAATATTAGTAGGATAACTGAACGCACAACTGAATTCTGCTCTGACTGATATTATGGGGTTTCTGAAATCTAACTCAAAACGTTTTCTAGTTATTATGGACTATGGTTGCTTTATGAAAGCGTCATGAAAATAATTTCAATTGCAAGAGTGATAGCAATGTATTATAGCACAAGATCCAGGGGATGATCCAATAGGAATGATTTTTGGCACACGGGCAGTTCTTGAGGAGTACTTTAAGAAAAAAAATGTTCTGTACCTATGGAAAGAGGAGATAATTCCCGAGAATGCTCGGATAATCAGTAACTTGGAAGGTGATAGAAATTTCCGAGGGGGAAACAACTAGTAATTTTTTGTACACCTAATTACTAATTACTTTCAATGAAAAATAATAAGAAAAGTTTTAGGGGCCAGGTTATTCTCTACACAACAATTGAAGGGACATGATATGCGATTTGACTATTTTGATAGCGTAAATTTTTCATGTAAACGTTTCAATCGTGAATCTGTAATGGCTAAGCGGTCTAATGCTCGGGACATAATGAGTAATGAAGTAATGAAAATATTATGTTGTACACCTAATGAACGAGTTACTTCCCCCTGGAAAATTTCGATATAATGTTTAAAAACAAACTTCTAGAACGTAAAAATCTTCATAATTATAAGGTAATCGCATGTTTTGTTCGGAAATTGCTTCCTTTGAGAGATAATGATATGTGATATTTTTAGATTTCAGCGCGAACAACTCGGGATATCATTAAGATTTACCCCGACCGACGCTCGACTAAAATCTCTATATCTCCTTTGTTTTTGATCGAAAATTCATAAACTAAACGATATTTTGATGAAAAATCCTTTAGTAATTATCATATATAGCTGGCGGGTGTCGGTAGAAGTGGTTGTATTTGATATTCGAAGGTGAAATAATTATCTTTGATAAATAATCAATATGTAATATTTCGTAATTTTTTACGTTTTCCTACCGAATTAGCTCGACAAGCTGAGTTTGCTCGAAGATTCAGTAAGTCACATTTGAACAAATCAGATATAACATTCATTCCCAATTCACCTTGGGCTTAACTCAATCAAGTTTTTCTATACCCTTTGTTTTTAAGTTTGGTCATTTTTCATTTTACAATCAACGAAAAGTGGAGATTTCTGAAAAAACGTGCTGATCATTTTATTGCCAAGGCCCTGTACATTCAGAATATGTATCTAAAAACCTCTGATAACAAAGTTTTCATTCATCATTTTATATCTTTCCAGAGAATTTCACGAACCAAAAAACAGTGCTTACAGAAAAACTTGATTTATTTAGGCCCAATGTGAATTGAGAATAAACGTAATATCTGATTTACTTAAATTTGACCTACTGAATCTTTGTGCAAACTCAGCTTGTCGATCTAATTCGATAGGAAAACGTAGGAAATTATATTTTTTTCCCGCTGCCGACACTGTAAATAGTCCATTAAAGGGCCAAGTAGCTCAGTGATTGAGACTGTCGCGTTCAAAACCATTGACTGCTGGTCAGCTAGGTTCGAATCCTAGCGACTACATACAGATTTTTATCTGATGGCCCGAGAAAGTGCTAGGAATCGCAGGGTAAAAGGTAAGACCTCGTTAATCCTTGGCTCGCACATGTTTCGACTTTTGAGGGCTGCCGTTCGTAAGGGGGCGACAGCTGGTCTACGGCGTCGTGAGGCAACATTTCCTACTCGTGAAAAAGTATCACTTGACCTACTTGATACATAAATAAAAATGTTATCATCAAAATAATAGTTCGGTTGACTTACCAAATCATTGCCTGATAGAAGTACTCATAGATTTCGTTGCGAGATTTTATCAACTACTGAAAATCACGAGTTTTATCGAAAAAAAAAAATATATATATATAATCAATACAGTCGGCCGTTATCAGAATATTTATGTAAACATACACGAAATATCAATTAGATTATTGATCGGATATACCGACGCTGCCCCCGCCCCGCACATTTTTGCTAAAGCGATTATCGTCTTAGTATGCAATCCTATTATTCTTAGCTTTGTTATGATGCAAGCACTACTTCGTCGTAGATAATAAATATAAAATCGATGAAATTATATTCAATCACGGCATTTTTATCTTGCTGGAAGGAAATTCCCAGATTGCGGTTATACCAGAATGTACATAAAAACTTGATTTGATCACACGACTGAGCAGTGAACACATTTTACACAGATAATAGATATACCGATAATGCTTTTATTTATTAAGTGACTAGTAATCATTTGACAAAGCGGAAGACGTTTTGGTTGAGGCGCACTTCTGGAAACCTATTTTGGAAAATTTTGGACCGCAAAATCGATCATCGCAAAAATTTGAGTCCAAAATTTTCAAAAACAGGAGTGCGCCTCAACCAAGAAGAAGACGATTTCGTCTTCCGCTATGATTACTATAATCACTTTCTGAACAAGATTAGCATAACGGAAGACATATAGAAATCGTCGAAAAAGTCGATGGACATTTTTCCTTCGTACTGGAGTGGGCCCTACCCGATTTCAAAAATATTTGGAATTCATGGTTTTTGATGGATGGACTTTCATCTCACCAAACGGGAAGCCGTATAGCTTCTCATCGCGGTTTCAGACCCGCGGCTATCTAACTATATCTCGAAAAGTCAAAAACACTCGTCAGTGTAAGGATAGGTCAGACAACATTGTTATCCTGGTCCACCCAATGAATGATAACACTCAAAACTCAACAGCAACAAGCCCCCCTCTAGCACAGACTTCAGTAAGAGTTAATGCATAATTCGAACAAATTTCTAAAAGTATGCCGGAGAGTTTCAAATTAATGAAACAAATAATTTAGATCTGTTTGATATAATTCAATACCCGTCGCGATATCACCCAGGGGAGTAGTTGTTTTCAGAAGGCCTACAGCATTGAAGGTGGATGGGAGTAAGACGGGTAAACATAGGTCGGCAACGACTATCTTTTCATATACTGAATATCTTGAAATTTCGCTAGAATTTTAATTATACTTCCGTCTCAAAAAATATTTTAAGAAAAAAAACAATAGGTGCATCACGCACCCAGAGGTTGGTATGTACCCCTTGTCATTCAGCTTCTCGGCACGTACCCTACCTTAATGGATTTTGGGGTTTCGCATCTGTTTTCGATGGGGGAGGGGGGTCAGAACCCCCCGACCAACATGTTGTTTCTTTTTCCACCGTAATTTTACATCGGAAACTGTCAGATATTTTTTCAAATTTCTACAGGAGGTTGGAGAGGGGCGAAGGTTTGAAATTTTAGGATGATAATTGTGAATAAAATATAATTCTTCATATATGTGAAAGAGTATATTTTGTTCGAAACTTTTATTTCCTCTCTTATACGATATTTCGTTTTTCTACAAATTCTTGAAAAATTATAATTTTTGATAAAATTAATAGGCTAGACATGATATAATAACAGATAACATCTAATAAAATAAATCCTGACTGAGAGTGATGATTTAATTGAGGTTAGTCATCTAAATGCTTTTATCAGAGCATGTAAATATCTCACCAACATGATCAAAATAATACGTCATACAATACATCTCAAAAAAATTAACAAAGGGGAATTACTTTGTTTCTAAGAAGGTAAACTGGGTGAGAAGATTAGAATCGAGCTTTTATCTCAATTGTTTATGATTAGGCATAATTAAATTCAGTGGGTTTTAATTTAAGTAGATCCTTTTTTAGATTTAAATGTTCCTGCTGAATTCTTTCATTTTTAAGTGTCAATTACAGAAATGAAAGCTTGAAAATTTCCTAAAAGAAAGTTCTGTACTAATTTTCTGTATGAGCTATTATAGAAAATCGATGTCGAAATGACAAGATTCACAATAAAAATTTGTTCATTTCAGTTAATTCGCGCGCGGCCTATCGATAAAAACGATTTGCTTGAAAGCTATGCGACATAGGATGAAAAATCAAATTGGGTTTTGAATGTGATCAAAATTACTTGTAGTAATTGCAATTTTTTAATGGTCATGGGTATGTATAACCATATAATAAAACATAGTAAGTGTGACTATTCACAAAAACTAAAGGGATCTAGTATAAATTATAAATGTGTTCAGTCATAATTGAATGGTATAAGATGCACAAAAGGTAAAAAATAAAAATATTCCTTCTGTAAAAATTACCAGCATCTTGAAATCTGCCAAATTTTCACTGATTGCTTATTATTTAATGAAATATTGAAAAAAAAAAACACGAAAATAGGTAAAATGTATAAAAATAAAAATGTATAAAATAGATTGGTACTATGTAACTGACTTACTTTTCCCTATGTTTGTGTTTCTTTCAACATTTCATTAAAAAATAAACACTCGAAAATTTGGCAAATTTCAAGATGCTGGTAATTTTATTAATCCCCAATATTTCCTATACAAAAAAAAGATAAATTTAGTTATCAGAAACATCAACGGTTTTCAAGATATTTGAAGTTGAATAAGTGAGTGCCTATCAAAATCTCATGATTATTGAAAGGATCATGATTATTGAAAGGAACATGTAGGCTATTTTTTATAACAATATAACCAACAGATATACCTTGCAATGAATATAAATTCAAATATTTC
Organism: Chrysolina haemoptera; assembly: GCA_958298965.1. NCBI lineage: Eukaryota > Metazoa > Arthropoda > Insecta > Coleoptera > Chrysomelidae > Chrysolina > Chrysolina haemoptera. The sequence continues at coordinate 31,485,541 of OY282589.1, read as the reverse complement.
GAAAATTGTTGGCATTTACGTGGTATTTTGTTTACAAACATTTCCCGATATTCAAAACTTACATAGCAACTAACAAAATAATCAATAATAAGTATCCATACAACATACGCACGCACTTACTTATTCAACTTCAAATATCTTGAAAACCGTTGATATTTTTGATAACAAAACCCAGCCATTTTTTGTATAGGAAGATTAGTTCCTACCTTTCAGACTGAAAACGGTTGGTGTCAATGGTAAGTGTTCTGATGTAAAAAGTGTATCAGTGGCAGTACCACAAGGCTCAGTCTTGGGACCACTTCTCTTCATAATGTTCATCAAAGATATTTCTAAATACTGTACAGAAGCTTCAGTTACTGTCATTTTTGCTGATGGAACAAACATTTTAGTTTGAAAAAAACTTCCTTATTAATTCAAAAAGCTCAAGATGTGTTGTGTCAATGGCTTGCTGTTGAATATTGCAAAAATTCAAATGCTCTGTTTTGTTACAAAAAAATGTCTCAACAGATAGGAGCTACTTGGTGATATTGAATAATGAATCGATACATCAAGTCAATTATACTGAATTTTTGGGAGTTGTTATTGACTTGGAATCACCATATATATAGATATAGTTACACTCAAACTCAGTGATAATATACAGGGTGACCCAGGGTTAAACCGCCAAACGTTCAGTATAGGTTTATTGAGTGAAAATAAGATGTTTTCTTCATATAAGCATGTGTTCAAATTTTCTTTGTTTTCAATATACAGGGTGTCAAAGTTTAAAAAAAATATATGTTTTTTTTTAAATTCTAAGTACAATAAAATAAGCCTTTTATCGCCGCAAATAAGCATGCCAAGTTTTATCAAAATCAGCAGAAAGATTTTTGAGTTATGAATAAAAACCGATTTTTTCTGAAAACTTTGACACCCTGTATCTCGAAAACGAAGCAAGTTGGGACACATGCTTATATGAAGAAAACATCTTATTTTTACCTAAAAAACCGATACTGAACGTTTGGCGGTTTACCTGGGTCACCCTGTATATTTACTAATTCATCTGAAGCATACAGTTTCAACAGTTCTCAAAACTGCTTTATCATACAGTGTGTTATGGCATATGATCTTGAATAATGGGGATTATAGAGTAATACTTGTAGTTCAGAAAAAATATATAAGAATTATGGGAGGTGCTTGCCATGCAGAACAATGCAGGGCCATTATTCATATATTTCAATATAATTTTGTAAGGATTAACTCAATCTTATTGGAAAAAAAACGAAACAAATATTCTCACCCTCATTCTCTCCCAAATCAGCAAACTTGACTCCTCCACTGAAAAAAAAAAATATAATTAGTTTGATAATTTATTAATCTTCAAAGTAAAATTTGAATTATGAATTCAAGAGAATAGCATTTAAATTTTGCCTTAAATTAATTTTTTGTAATTTCAATAGATGATTCCAATTGCCAATAAATACCAAAAAACAAAAATGGTGAAAAAAGTGATAAATAATCGGTACCTGGAACATAAAGGGGAGAAATTTTATATTCATATAATAGACATAAACACATCATAGAAATTTTATATTCATATAATAGACATAAACACATCATCAATAAACACTGTTTCAACATTGGCCAAATTTTTTTCTCTATTTTGGATGGCATTTGAATTTATATCTAGAAATCACCTATGAAACTAAAGTGTTATAATTATAATAACCTGGATTTATAAAACATGCAATAAATATTTGAATTTTTACTAAATTGATAAGAGAAAAAGACAACATACTTCAAAATATTCGATACCTTTCGGGAAATATTTCTTGTAAATGAACAAAAATGTGTGTATAAGCAATACATAAATAAAAATTCGCGTCATCTAATGATCAATTATTTAAAAAAAATGTACTTCAACACCAAGGCATACCTGAGAAGAACTGAAGCTGTTTCAGGAACTCGGAAAACCTGCAACAAAATGTAATGATATACTTTTATTCTTAATAGTAAACGATTTTTGGGAGATAATCAAAGGACTTACCTTCCAGCCCAAATTTTCAAAGAATGTGCACAGTCTTGCTTGGCCAGTAGTTTTGCCACCACATGGACCTGAAAAGAAGTGATTGTAAGATTGATTGACTTTAGAGAAAATGCAATTAAACCACTCACCTCCAGTAAGTACCAGTTTGTATAGTATTTGGGTATCGTTATTTTTCTCCATTGCAATTTATTGTCGAATTTTTTTAATGTTAACAATGTCGATGAATAATTTAAACATATACAAACTTGATAGTTGGGAAATAAAATCAAAACTGAATGTACAGATAGAAAGTACAATGGTACATAATCTCAGAGTTTATTATCAGAAGATTCCATTTCGAAAGTATCGCGAATATTTTGCGACATCAACCACACACGCCGCGAAAAATAAATAATACTTTGACAGTACGAAAATGAAGTATGACACTGACGGACTACCGGAACTACCGGCACACAGCACAAACTCATCTACACTACGGAATACGGATAGAAATTAAAATATCAAAAATGGGACAAACCCAGTTGCACCTCTGTGAAGGAATACCAACTATTTATGCAAGAATTCAAATCTACCAGACTTCCATGCGTTAACCAATCGAATACCATGTTTGGAGGAGGTGTGGCTAATTTGAGAAATACGTTGACGACATCGGTTTGTTGGCATTCACTGACTGACTCACACCACGGATAATAGAGACACGGTCGTCGCTTGTGACGTCATTAAATTATATTTCCGCAGAAAATTTAAACAAACTACCAAATATTTTACTGAACTACTACTAATGCGGTGTTGAAATCAGATAAGAAATGAAACTTCACATCAATTTGCAAACGAACGCTAAAATCGAGTGCTACACCTTGATGCAAACGAATAAACTAAGTTATGTTGCGTTCAAGACAAGGATGGAAAAGGCATCTCTATGGTTTTCATTACCCTGAGGAACTTGGTATAACATATATGACAATTGACATTTGACAGAAATCCTATGTTGACCTATTTATATTATACCGAAAGTACCATTGATTGTTTTTGAATTGTACATTGTACTGTATGCAAAATGTTGAGAATTCTCCGTTTGGGAGTGGTATATAAACTGAAAAATATCAAACCCATGGTTAACCTTAATTTGATACGAAATAAAATAACCAACAAACACGGAGTGGTACTGAATGAACCTCATCAAACATCCTTTGGAATTCTCAAGTTGATTTTTACTGTGATTCCTGGATTACTCATTGGGGCTGCAATTAGTAAAAATATTGCCAATTTCTTAGAAGAAAACGACCTATTTGTACCTTCAGATGATGACGACGATGATGATTAAGATGAGAAATACCTGATCTTCCTCAATAATTTTGCTTTATATGTACATATTTTCTATTTATTTTATTTGTAGTGGCTCTCATTAAATAAAATCTCGCAATTAATTTTTGACTTGATATTCCAATAACCATCAACTGAAACTAATATACAAGAGTATATGACATCACATGTTAAAAGGAGGACTACATCTTCCCTAGCTCACACAAGTCTCTCGAAGACTTCTCAAGATTGCTCGTAAGGGGGCAGCAGGTTGATGGAAATAACAACATTAAAACTCTTGAATACAGTGGGCTAGATTTGAAATCTCGCCCTGGCCGGGAACCGAATCTGAGACCTCTTGGTCACCATGTGTGTAATTTTATTTATTTATTGATAATACACCTTCCCCTATTATTGTAATTATTGTATGAATTATCGTTCAAAACATGAGTGTATGAATGAAGTTTACAAAAAAGAATATGAAATTAATAGATCCAAATTATAAAAATGTTACTTTTATTGTCTATAAATCAAACTAAGTTGAAAATAAGACTTTTTAAAAAAAATCATTAGGAACTTATTTCAAATAACAAGTTAAAAACACGCTAAATTTTAATGGGCTAGTAGTTGGTACCAATGATGATCCAGGAATTGATAACCAATAATTATAATTTTGCACATGGTCCTTTGAATTTATCTCGAATTAAACCTTTTTAAAAATATAAGAGCAGAGCAGAATCAACAAAACGGATTTTTTTTGAGCCAAAAAAAATATATATATACGTAAAGCTAGAACTCTTGTAAAAGTAGCGTTATTTTCAATCATAGGCATAGGATTATTTTATTCTATTGAGAAAATACCATAAAGTTTGGGGCTGATAATAAAATAACAGTCAAATTCCGGAACACAGTAATGGTTTTCATTGAAAAATATGTTTGCCTAGAAGAGAATAAAATATAGAATTAGAATAATAATCCTTATTTGAGTAACGTGAGAAATAAATAATTAAGTGAAATTTTAAAGCCATTTTTATTGTAAAGCTAAGTATGAAAAGAAAATAAACTGGTCAGAGACATAAGACGTATAAAATTTGTTGAGCATAGCGTTATTTTGACATCATCTGACACAGTCAGTTAATTTTCCTCATCTTTCAATAAATAAATTGAATAATGATAAAATTACATTTTAACTCATTCAGGCGGTTTTTTGTGTGCCCCCCAGCCATGAAAACATTTTGTGAATCTTCTCGACTCCTTATTCTTTAAAGTTAAAAACAGTTTTCTTGGCCTGTCTGGTTGTTTAGCTCTCATATGTTGGATATACACCTTAAAAAAGAAAAATGGATATTATTTGATTTTTTTGGTAACTAATAATTTACCTGAGCCGACTTGTAAGCCAATTTGATTTCAACTTCACTACATTTGGCTCCAAGCCACAAAAATACCTGTTCCCCGTTATCCAAGATCATAATGTCATCGTCAGCTAAATCATCCTGCAAGTAAAAAAATCACAGTAAAGAGCACAAGTCCGGAATCAAAATCAATATTCATCACCTGACAGAAATCTGAACACTTCTCTGAAACAATAAAATATCCCTTTTCATTTGAACATCTGAAAAGTCTGGTATACTCCATGTAGGTAGCATCAGTGTCGTAAGGCTTTTTGCCTCCTAGTCCAAGCCAGAAGAAATTATCGGGTTCCTCCCCTTCTGATAAAACTTGCAGTGTCACCCACGGACTGTTGAACAGTTCTTCTGCTATTTCTTGAACAATTCTTGCTTCTTCTGGATCAGCCTTCGAGCCAATCCAGACATAAACAATTCCAGAATCGTCTTCTTGTTCAAAGGGAACATTGAGAATATAACTGAAAGTACAAATCATTAAAATCATTTTTCTGAATGGAAACGTCTAAGTGTACCAGAAAGTAGAATTCAATAACGTTGCATCTGGTTTTATCTGAACAAGCCTTGTATGTAATGCACTTCCGTTGGACCTCAAGTGGTAGAATTCCACCGCATTCTTATCTGCTTTTACATTTCGTTTTCCCTGCTTTATGATGAACTTCCTCTTAAAATGTGCCATGAATTTCATATTTTCTTGTTGCTGATAAGTTCTCACAACCTCCAGTTTGTCTTGGAAGAGCGCCTTGAATTTCTTTTGTAATGTGAATGTGAAAGTCAGCCAACCCATGTTAGATGCATCTCGGCCTTGCCAGAAATAGCATACCCATTGAAGATCCTCCATTTCGGCTTCAGGAGTATCGCTGGCATCATCTGGTGGCACCCAATATCGACACAAAAAGACGTAACAATCCATTGAATGAAAAATACCTAAAATCGTGACATGATGTGAGATTTTACTTTTTTGAAAACTAGAACAAGGTGTTTATAAAATCAAAGAGAAATTGTCTGCGGCTGAAAGAGAAATTTAGTTGCTATTTTCCAACGTACAAGCTGACCTCTTTTGGAAGGTTTTCATGTTGAAAAGGTAAAAGTAAATGCAGTTTGAATAAACTGCCTTGAAGTGATGTCATTTTCTTTCATAGTTCGAAAACACTGAAAATCTAGTTTACTATGAATGTTTGCAGAATATTGGTGAATATTTTTGAATTCCAAATCAGTAAAAATATATGTAAGTGTGTGAACTTGGCGAGTTACTATTTTATGCATGGTTCTGCTTGTTAGCCCAAGTAAAGTATATATTTATAAGTTGTACGTGCCTAATTCTTCTTCAGGTAATCTAACGAATTTTTTTCCCTCCAACACCAGAGCTTCCATGGCTTCCAAATCTTCGTTCCACTCTTCCATGAGCTGCTGAGCTTCGCTAAGCGACATTGATGGTTGCCTTGGTGTGAACAATGCTGTCAAATCTGTTTTAGTTTCTTGTTCTTTTGCCCATTTCGTTAAATCTGCTCCTGTTTTCTGTACTGATTCTGCAGTTCTGGTAAAATCAACCGCTATCACTTCATCCCAACCAATAAATTTAGATTTAAAAATCTGAAAAGATGAATATATAAAGACGGGAAAATAGCTGATGAAGAAAACATTTACCTGGGACTCTGTTCCTTCTCGAACACGTGACACTCTTGCACAGTCGGGCCGGTCGATCATATTGAACAATTCCTCAGATAATTTTACAGCGGCTGCATTGACTAACCTTGTTGACTTTTTACCAATCCTATTAACGAATTCCTGAATAGCATAACAACTTAAAAACTGAAGAACCTTACCATACAAAAACATCCAAATAACAATCTAGTATATAAACATTTTTACTAATCAATAAAGTATTCACAAGTTTTCCTTGAGGCACTTCAACCTGGGGAAGTTCCAAATACCCCATTCCCAATTGTATTTGATAAAGTCTAGGAGAAACAGGTACAAAATCAGGGTCCACATGTTCCTAAAAAAATAACTGACCGGCAATTCTTTGAGGAGGCAAAAAATGTCTCTTACCTGTGGTGGTTCTTCAGGAGGTATCCCATCCGGTTCACCCAAGAGAAGCCAAAATTCCTTACTCTCATTTCCCGCACTTTCTGATAATATTTCAGCTTTGTTCTTTCTTTCAATTTTGTTCATTTTTTCACACATCAACCTAGATTTCGACTTGAGGGTATTTTTTGCCTTTTTGCCATTCCACAAGAAAATTTTCATGCCGGCATCCAGGAGAAACACATATCGCGGATCCAAAGATTCTGAAGAAACAGTTACTGGTTCTAAGTGAATTGAAGGCCCAGATGGGTGTATCCTGTAGAGTCTTGTTTCGAAGTTCTAAAATAAATTGATTTAAAATCATACAGAATATTTTTAAAACAAAAAAACTCTCATGCATAAATGTTTGAAAATAAAATAGCAATTCTTGAGTATACTGTAAATAGTATCACAGTTTTGTAAAGACATCAGTAAAAGCGACACTGAATGAGAATATAGATATAAAGGGTGAGACAGAATAATACCGACAAACTCCGAATACAGATTCCTCATCTCATTTCTTGGTGAAAAGTTCCAATCAAGGTATGTCCTGAACTCATTTAATTTTTTTTCTCCGAAACTCCCAATGGAAAAAATATCAAACTTGACACACTAATCAAGGTTTATATTAAAATTAAATCAATTTTTTTTCGTACTTTCGATACTCTGTATCTCAGAGGGGGTGCATAGGAACTTCTCACCTCGAAATAATGTGAGGAGTTTGTCGTTCTTATTATGACTCACCCTGTATATTAAAATTCCTCAACTTTTGCTTATTAATTTGCAAATTTTTTAAATAAACGTTAACTTTTCGGTAACATACCAAATCTTCAACAGTGAAGAATCCGCTACATGTCCTGCCACCCTCTATATATGTAATTTGTGAATCGAAGAGTACTAGGAATTCATCGGATTCCTCTCCTTGCTCTTCTCTTACAGTGCGGCACTGCGCCCCTAAATAGTTTCTCAAGTTCACTGCATGAATTGCAGAGCAAGCTCTCTTATCTAACTGAAAGTATACAAATTATTATACGTATAATAATTAAAACCGCAATACAGAACCTACTGGGGCTTTTTCACCAATCCAAAAAAATATTTCCCAAGAGAAGGATTGATTTTCATCCAAAGAAGTTTTAAGTATTATGTAGCAATCACCCTCGTAGAATTTTCCATGAGCTACTTCTTCAATGCGGTTTGGTAAGAAGTTTTCGATTTCCCAAATGGTAAGACCTGGCACTTGTCCTGCATCCTCTTCAAAAAATTCAGAATAATCTAGAGGCGGTTTTTCCAGAGATTCATTCCATTTTTTAGGTCTAGAAAGATGTACTTTCTTTTTCAAAAGAATCAACAAATATATTTTAAATTCATGAGTTGAAAGTTAAATTGCGAATTATAGAATACAATAAATTTAGAAATACTGCAATAAAACAGGCAATGCCCTATTACATGTTCACAGTAAAATATATACAGTGTCAGTCCAATATTTAAGTATATCTAGGATCCTAGTGTTAAAAATAAAATTCAGTCATTCCATATTTAAAATATCACATATCCTAGCGTTAAAAATATCTATGTTACCATTCTGAATAATAAAGACTTACTTTATTAAATTTGAAATTATATTTTAAAATTTATTTTTTATGTTAGAGATTATTTAATTTGTGTGGTTTGCCCTGTGTAACGATGAACTTCCAAATTGCTAGACCCTTCTTTTAAGTGGTAACTAGGTATGAAATGCAACTCATTATATTTGCTTCCAATATAATCTTTTATTTTTACATATGTATTGAGGTGTATTTTCCCCCTAATGATGTTTATTTAGCTTTACAAGGTATCTTTATACCCTGTGTGACAAGTACACAAATATATAATATCATGCCATTGAGTAACTCCAAATTTCTGTTTACATTACACAATTTGAACAAGAGAAAAAAATTATAAAGTATTTTTTTAAAATACCAAATTTAAACTCACTTGAGTGATTCCACCTTTGCATCTTCCTGAATACTTCTGTTTTTTTCTTTAGCTATATCTTTCATACCCTAAAAAATTTTAAATATACCAAATTAATAAAAAAAAAATTATGGTTTAAGAAAAACTCACCTTCAAAATTTTTGCTTGATCCTGATCAGCTTCCTCATGATCTCTTCTACCTTTCCTCAGCCTCAGTTTTCTTGCAATTGGATCTTTACTGGGATCTATAATAAAAAAACATGGTACTGATTTCAGCTTATAGATACTAATATAGTTATTATTGTATTACAACTCGAATTTACAAATTATCCATGTTTGACATAAGAAATGAAACTGAAAAATTATAAAATACTCAAGTTACTCAGCCATTCACCATCAGCTTACCCTCACAATCTTATAAATTCATTTCAGTATTGGCCTATCTCATTTTTTTTTTCAAATAAATGACCAGAAAAAATAACAAACAAAATATATCCGGTTTTTTATCTGGGATTATAAGCTCGCAGTCTTTAGAAAAATTCTAAGAGTAAGGGTTCACAAAATAGCATTTACTTATCAAACTTAATAGATGGATCCATGATAGAATAGCTGTAATTTGTTGAAAAGGGGAACATTCTCCATGAAAATTGAAAAATGAGATTTGCTTTATAAAACACATAAATGGGCTAAACAAAAAACTATAATTTATAATATAATGTGATATGGTTGAATTGAAGTTTAAAAAGTTTACTGTTTGAATATATTTACTGGTAGTTTCTTCATCAGTTAGAATGTTGAACAGCTCATCAGATGTGAAGATTTTTTCTTTCATGTTGAAGGATAGTTAGGACATTTGAGTTTGAAATTTTAGTTGTTTTTCCTCAGTTCTTTAATTTCTCAGAATAGGTATGTAAATTGGGAAAATTTTATTCACTAAAGATTATTATCAGAAAATACTCACTTTGTACAGGAGCAGGTGCAGGTGCACTAGCACCGGCCAGTCTAAGTTGATTTTGCAAAGAAAAGTCAATATTGTAGAATTCTATCCCAGCACCTCTGGTAGTTTCAACAGGTTTAGGCGGCATGACAAGTTCAGGATTATTTCTCAAATCTAGTGTCACCAAGTCAGTCAAAAGATGTATTGCATCAGGTAATGTTATCAGACGATTTGAACTTAGGTTTAGTTTTTTCAAAGATCCGCATCTACAAAATAAAACACAATGTAATGAAACTGCAAGTATGAAATTTATGAATATAGGTACTAGAGTTTTATCCCAACACCAAATCTCTATTTTCAACCCCTTGACAAGTGTTTCAATCACCAAGTGATTGTCTTCAAGAGGGATGAATAATCTTCCCTTGAGATAAAACTGTAATATATTGATCACTACACCAAAGGTAACAAATGGTGCAGTTCAAGTATAAAGTCTATATTGAATACCTGCAAAGACCTTCAGGGATCATCTCAAGATGATTGTTTGCTGCAGAAAACACTTCCAAATTTCCCAATTTTCCTATTCCAGACGGAATACCTTCAAAATCCAGCTGGTTGTCATTAACATAAAATCGTCTCAACGAAACTAATTTGCATAGGGCTGGTGGAAGACTTGTTATGTTGTTATGAGATAAATTCAGAGTTTCCAGTTTTTGCCATATTTCCATAGCTGAAAATGTCCATTAAATGAAATACATTCTGAATTAATTAATCACTAATTATAAAAACAATTTGAAATAATATCTGATTTATGCACCTTACCTAAGAACTACTGAGAGTTCATCAATAAGGAAACAATGCTAACGTTTACGAAACTTTAACTAGTACTAAAAACATTTACATTATCTCACTTTTAGTTCTAGTTCTTAGTCTTAGGTTTAGTTCTTAGATAGAGGTTGCTAACGTTTACGAAACTTTAACTAGTACTAAAAACATTTACATTATCTCACTTTTAGTTCTAGTTCTTAGTCTTAGGTTTAGTTCTTAGATAGAGGTTGTACATGAGTGGGCCCATATCAGGCCTTCCACAGAGGCCAATGGAATAAATAGACATGCATAAATCGACTATAAAGCTTCTGTGGAATTCAATAAAAAAGAAAGCATGATTTTGATTTTGAAAATGCTGTAGTAGTTATCTTACCTGACGATAGTTCAGTGATTTCATTTTCACTCAAATTCAACCTTTTCAAATTGATTAAACAATATAAAGCCTCTGGGACTTTGGGAAGGGCATTTTGTGCCAAATCAACGTCACAAAGGTTGATTAGACTTTCTAAGTTTGTCGGAAAATTATTAAAGTTTCTATGAGTGTTCCTCATCTGGAGACTTTCAATATTCAAAAGTGAAGGCAGCTGTCTTAGCTGAAAGTGCCCCAATGGATTATCATTCAAAATCAAGGTCTGCAAATTCGCTAGTCGTCTAGTTTGGGGAGGAAGTGTTTCCAGCTTATTATTGCTCAAGTCCAAGAATAGGAGGTCAGTTAAATTAATGAACAGAGAATTTGGAATGGCTTCGATGCTGAAAATAAAGGTGAGGTAATGCAGTAGTTTTAATTTAGCAAAATATTGAAGCAGTATTATTTGAATCAAACAAATTACATTGAAATCAATTAAATATATAAGTTTTCATTCTCTTGTTGAGTAGAACTGATTGAAGGATATTTTCTGTAGTTGATTGATATACTATAGAAATCACTTTCTGATATTTAAGGTGAAGATTTGATTCTTTCATAAAATCAGAATTTGACAGTGGTTTATTTTCCACACATGGTAATAAATCGCAAAAATTTCTAGAGTCATGAGAATTGAGAATCTCAATTACTAACATATTGAATGAGGATTTGCCTCTATCAATAATTTACTTTTTTTTTATAAACTTATAAAAAAGTGTGTTCTATCGGTTGATTATTGAATTGTGTGATTCCTTACTGATTATGGCTCAAATTCAACACTAATAGCGCTTTTGCTTTATCTAAATCTTCTGGGACATCTTTCAGATTATTATGACTCAAGTCCAGAGTTGTCAATTCCTCTAAGTGAAACAGTTGTGGAGGTATTCCTGAACTTTTGACTCTGTTATGTTTTAAATTTAAAGTCCTTAAACAATTTAATTCCGTTAGTTCCCCAAATAGTTTTTCAAGATTATTTCTCGTCAACGACAGATGCTCAAGCTTCAGTAAATTTCCCATTTCTTTAGGTATTTCTTCTAAATTCGTTCGATCTAGTTTTAGCCATTGAACACCTGTCATAGAACCTACTGCATCAGGAAATTTGCCTCCCTGAAAAGACATACCAAGATTAGTGAAAACAATTTCAGATTCAATTTTACTTACACTAAAATCATTCCTGGTAAAATCTACCCCCCTTACGAAGGGTAAGACCCCAGTATTTGCCATTATTTGCTTATCCTTTTGACTATTTTCTTTAACCACAAAAACTAAAACAAATAAACATGAAAATTGATGTGAACGTCATATGTCATTAACGTCATACGTCATTAACGTCATACGTCATTTACGTCATACGTCACAAGTCATAAATGACGTTTTTTGTTCCGCCCTGAGGTTCCGCATCATAGAAATTCCGCGTACCGATTTATTAGCTGATAAGGTAAAGGTATGTTTATTGACCTTAAAATTAAAAAAAAGGACTTAAGTAGTTTGATCTACTGGACACGAATCTGTATTGCTCTCAAAAACTTTTCGAGTTATTCCCTTATGAATTTTGAAAATCAACTATTTTCAAATACAATTTCTCCAGTCAAGAATTGCACAAGATATTTCCTTCTTTTTTATATATTTTTTTCAACTGGTATTTCACATTAACCTACATATGTTAGTTATTTTTATCTTTTTGATGAATTGGTCACCTGCATATAATTGACTTATTCTCTTTCATGTGCTCATATTTCAATTTTAGTAGTCGGTGGTGCATATTGCAGGGAAGTCAGGGAACTAACTTATCAAAAGAACAAAAGTTACCAACATTCTACAGGTTTTATCTTTATTAATTATTGTTTTCAAGAAAAGTGTTGTTTTTGGTGCTTGTATTTGTGAAATGTCAGTTGATCATTTTTTTTTCATTCCAAGGTGGGGCCCGAAATTAACTTTATGCACTACACATATGTTCTGCTATACTCGAGTTTTTAAGTATGCGAATTCGATCTACTATTTCATACCGATACACATGAAACTTGTATGTTTTTCTCTTTTTTTTGTATACGATTTGAAACCGAATGGTTCAAGAATAGACCCCCTGTGCATATTATGTTCTGTGCGGATATGTTTTTTTTTCATTGTTTTGATTTTCAATTATTTTTGGATCTTGAAAATAACATGAAATAGGGAAGAGAAACATTTCAGAAAAATTTCTGGTTTCTGTTATACAGACGTAATCCCATTCACCAAAAATTTTGTAAGTATTATAAAAATTTTACAATTTTTTTACGACTACATTAGAAGTGAGCGTGAACTACGGAATACGGAATACTATCACAGATTCCAGTTTCCGTTTTGATTCCGGATTGCGGAATCAGTGTCCTCGTTCCTCGTTCATCGTTCATCGTTCAATGGAGTTCATTTTTTGAGTGTTTGTGGGAAGTGGGGCAAGAATTACAAAATCATTTTGTAAAAATTTTAAACGTGTTTGGTGAAAAGTTAAAACTATTTTAAAAATTTCAAATAATCTTATGGCACCAGGTGAAGATAACGACAGCGGAATGGAATCTCAAGAAGGGTCGCAGTCTCTGGATCAAGAAGACACAACTGAGAAAGAATATTCACCAAAACCAAAAAAGCAGCCCGAAATTGAAAACGGCGAAGATGATGAGGTAAGCAAAAACAGTCTAAAACAAGTTTAATCCCCCCTAAATTTCAATCACATTTCACATTGAAATTTAACCTCAAATGTTCAGAAGATCTGTAGCTTGATCTTACAATTTATATTTAGTTAGTATGTGATATTTGTTGTTCAGTTTGTAGAGGCGATTACATGATGATTGAAAAACCTTGTAAAATTTTCCACCTATTTTTCTGTATCAGTTTTTCCTGATTATATACCTATCTGTTATGAAAGCTGTTAGTGATATATTGCAGCTTCGTGGGTATGCTAATAAATAGACTCTTTTGTGAAGGTGAATATCATGAACAGTTGAAGTGCTCAAGGGTTGTTCCACTATGAACGTAAGGGTTAGAGAAAAATCCAAAAACTATAGAGCAGTAGCGATTCAGAGCCATATTGGTAAAATATATGAACAAACACTCTTATAATATGAGACTTAGCAGTTATCTTGAGAAAGCAGCAGGTTGAGGTCAACAATGTTAACATGTCAACATGTTAGATCCGAACCTACCAAAATCCGAACAGGCACACCACAAGGATCATGCATGTCACCTACATTATTTGATCTTTATCACTGATCAACCCAAAAAAATGAGTAAAACAGGATATCAATACTTTATGTAGATGATACTAATTTAATTGTCGCAGGACAATCTAAGAGAGGACAAAATGAATCCAATGAATTTTTAGAAGTGAAAATAAAATCTATTATCAGGAACTTACTGAATACGGTATTGATCGACGTTCTCAAATTACTATACTTTGGCTTCATTCAGTCATGCCTTTCATATGGTCTATAAACTATATACTATAAACTGGAACATACTGAAAATTGAACCGATTCACAAACATTAAACCACATTCAAAGTTCCTTAGCTATGTTGTGTTTGCATGTTCACAATTAAAATTCAGTGTTCATCTAATTCAAATTTTTAACTTTTTCAGCCTGATGAAACATTGGCTGAGAGACTTTGGGGCTTGACAGAAATGTTTCCAGAACCAGTTCGAAATGCAACATATGCAACATTAGTAAGCACACATTCAGGAATAAAATACGCATACAGTTTTTCTCGAAGTGCCATGTGGATAGTCTTCAGCACATCCATTATTTTATTCGCGCCTGTTATATTTGAAGTTGAGAGGGCTCAAATGGAAGAGATGCAAAAAAATCAGCAAAAGCAGCTTCTCTTAGGACCAAACTCAGCAATATCAGGTGGAGTTCCACCCCCTATAATGCCTCCCATGCCACAACAAAGAAGTTGAGTGTTATAAATAGTCCTGATATGTTGATGCATCCTCATTGAAAATCAGCCCGGAGTTATGACGGTTTCTGCTAATAAGTCAGTTCTTCATTCCGCATTTTTCAATGCTGTATTGTATTGAATGTTTCTATTAAATAGAATATTGTAGTATTGTTGTATTGTCTGTGTATTTACATAATTTTTGCAAATTGTTATTGAGTTTAGGAATGTTATTTTATTTCAGTTCCAATAACTTATAATTCATACCTATTTGATGTCCCTATATTACAGAAGTAATCTTTCCTGAGGATTGTTTTCTGGCAGCCAAATAATCCACCAAAAAATTAGAAACTTTTTTTTTAATAATAATAAGTTCTTTTCATGTCTGCCAGCAGGGTTGGCGCGATTAAATCATAAGATTAGGGTTTTTTACATATGAGAAATCAATATCATTATTCCAAAAATAGCAACCATGTTGGAAAAGTGGCGCGCGATTTGAATGTCTCATTTTATAAAAATAGATTATTTTTCATGATTTTACTTATTTATTTTTGTTGGTACATACATTAAATAGCCGCGGTTAATTAACCTTTTACATTACTACGTTTTATGCAAAATGGTTATTTAACGAACAAGTGTATTAATAAGGGCGATTAACAATCGAGATATTTTACGCTTGAGCGGAGCAAGCGCGTTAATGTTCGATATTGTTAATCGCCATTTTAATTCACGAGTTTGTTACAAAACTTTTCCATCGGCCGTAGTTTTCAAAAATAGAGATATCTTCCTTTCAATGTTATATATTTATTTAACTATACGATAAAAAACAATCACCATTTCCTATTTATTTATATTAACTCTAATCAAAGATGGTTTAATTTTCCTAAGTGGTAAGTGGTAGTTGTATTCTTTTTATAAATTGAAATTAAAAAAATTGCTCTCATGTGGGGTTTGAACTGTCGACCTCACTGTCACATCTTTCGACTGTCAGGCCAACGTTACCATTACGCCATGTGACTTTCTATGATTGCAAGTAAACTGGAGAATTGAAGATTTATCAACGTTATTTCCGGAGATATATCGATATTACTTGAAAAAGCTTGAGTTATTCAACACCCTGTAACTCCTCGTAGAAAAATAATTCTAAAAATTTATGAGGAACAGAATGACTCCAATGTCGTCTAGTTTCTGTACCATGACAAACAGTTGAAATTTCATTTCTTTTTGTGTACTGAATGGAACGAAACGCAAATTGAAAAATATCTTCCTTTTTTAAAAATGGACACCCACACTTTCAATTTCAGTAATGGAAAGGTAATAAAATTTCCTTTCCAATGATGTATCACAATTCGTATTTACTTTATTACCATGTAAGCATATGGATGAAATGCAATATGAATGTGATACACTTTAAGGTTAACATAAATTTTATTAGGTGAAAGATGAACTAGAGATTTACACAGGAAATGCAATAAAGATGTCCGATAAAAATGATATTTTTGACAGAAATTGCTTGAATCAAAACTATATAGAAGGTGGGGAAATTGTTCCAGTAATTACTCCCGAATTTATTTATACATCATTGAAAAGGAAACATTGTGGTCTTTCCATTACTGAAATTGAATTCGTAGGTTTCTATTTAAAAACCGAAAAGATATTTCTCAATTTGCGTTTCGATCCGTCCGGTAGACAAAGAGTAATGAAATTTCATGAAAATACAAGATCCTATATATTTTGAATAATCAAAGTGATCTCTATCCAACCATGTGATGAAATATAACTTTGGTTTGTTGCAATTTTCTGGGAAATCTTGTATACTTGGGAATATTTTCTAAAGAAACACTCCCAAGCATTAGAAAGAAACTTTTGAGTCGCGTTGTTTAGAAGTTATGGGCCACCGGAGCGCAGTTGCAGGACCCTGTATATTTGTTAAGCCTGCAATGCCCTGTAAGGAGTCCATCATTATAGTTCTGTTTTACTCCTTAATAGATATTCTATATTCAACGAATATTGGCAAAGGTTATATAAACTCGTCCTGTCTTATTTCTGGCAAATTGTTCCATCATTTTAAAGATTTCTGTTCTATACCGAGAGCACACTGATTTTTACCCAAATAGCCACTCGTAATGGGCAAATGATATTATAATATGTCCTAGTAGTAATAGAAATTGGCAGGTATTTTTGGTATGGTATTAGAAATTGTTTCCCACCTTCATCCTGAAACACTTACTTTTAGATATCCGATGAATTTGAAGATATTTCATCTGGAATTTTTGTATCATTATACGTAACAACTCTCAACTGTTTATTCATTCGATTTAATTGTGCCTAATTAGATATTTTGTAGAATAATGATAATAAATGCGTTATATTGATTCAAATATAATAATTTGATCTGATATAGTCGTTCAACTGAAGTTATTATTCTACCTGCTGGATCCATATTGAACGTTTTTAAAGAATGGGTTATTTTCACATAATGGACGTATATTCTGTATCTTGAAAAAGTACCTACACAAGAGATGAAGTCAGCCTTGAGAAAATAAACAAACCACTGTATAACTTCTATTTATTTCACATAAAGATCTTACACAATTTCTTTCCAATTGAATAAAAAATAGGTATCACTGTTCTTATCATGAGATTTCTTCCTTGTGACCTGGTCTAACACCATTGTCAAACGTGACTGATTTTAATATCTGGCCAAAAGTGAAGTGCCTGATAGGTATTGTTTTATTGTGGGTTCTGTAAGAAAATAAATGAAATAACTAAATAGCAAGCAATTTAATCTACTCGGACTGCACGTCTTTGGTTTGTATTTAAATCTTTCATTCAACTTCTGTGTTCTCCCAAATGATTTTTCCAAGTAAAACATCGGAAAACGTACCTTTCAGACTCTTCCTGTTGCTAAAGTGTGGCGACATATTGAGAGAAATTGAGATAACTATGATCAAAACTGTCTGGCAAGATCAATGGACAAACCATGGGTGTGGTAAAAATTTAATTTTATGATAAAATCAGGTTTTGAACTCCTCATACTAAAATTTTGGCTACGCCCATGGGCCGAACTAAAATGATGACTGACATAGTTTCTCCATAGAGTGAAGTTATCTAAAAATACACACAAAATATTATATACCTTACATGTCAATATGAAAATTGAGATCACTTAATTTTATGGATCTGTATTAAGTTCTAAGTACACGAAATAATTGATAACAAAACAAAACGAGGCCAATACATTTTGGGGAAGCTCACATGCACCACATTAACAAATTTTGAGCATTGATATGACATTTCAACAATAAAATATATATGTACCTATATACAAAAAATAATTATATTTCATTATATGAATATACTCAAATCACAAAATAAAAACATAAAAACAGTTTGTAACATTCTGAAAGAAAATGCATGTTTTCTGAAATCGGAAAATAAATTTTTCCTTAATTCCAACATTTTAAATGCATTGTTTTCATTTGATAACTTGATAATTGAAAAAATAACAAATTTGTTATTGTTGTATAACCGTTTCGATGTTTCACTTCGTCCAACAATGTGAGTTTTGTCATAGTGACATATTGATGAAGTTTGCTAATAAACGTCAAAAAATATAGGTATTGTGTTTCTTAATTGTTTGTACAATCATAACGAATATCACTCGAGCAAACCAAAATAATCGATTAATACTTAGCTCTTAACTCGACATATATCTTTTGAGACGTTGTATAAATGTTATCGTAATTCACTGCTTTCAATGTGAATTTTGTCATGGTAACATATTGTTGAAATTTTTAATAAAGGTAAAAGAAAAAATCATCAAGTTTCATGTTGTATAATCGTAGAGAATACCATTCGAGCAAACAAAAATTATCAATTATACTTACTTCCTAACTCAATGTTTTCCTGCAAATAGTTTAAAAGTGTATTTGATTGTTGAAAAGGGGAACATTCTCCATGAAAATTGAAAAATGAAAAATGTGACTTATTTGTAATATCTAACAGAAAACAACTACTGGAAAATAGCGACTAAAGTTTGTCTTTCAGTCGCAGATGATTCCACAAAACATTTTATGAATTTTCTATTCATATTTTCGAACTAAAATCAAAATGTATTTGATTGATTTTCAAATACCAATAGGAAGGATTATTTGTCAGTAAGAAATACTTTGGTTAAAAAATTGTTCTGGAATAACGAATACTTAGTTTTTGAAATGAAGATGTCCAAATTGTGTTTTTATGTGAAATTAAGAAACATTTCACTAATATATTGTTTGACCATCCTTTATTCAATCATTTCAACCAGAATTTACTGAGAGTGAACAAAGAGACTTTGTGTAACAATATAATGTATCCTTCGAATCCATTGACTAAATGAGCGACATAAAAATCAAGTCCCCCCATTTTCAAATTTATTTTGTGATCTGCTTCTAAGATTAAAATGTACACAAGACAAAATAACATGTATATAGGTCAAAATTCATATTCAAAAAGGCAGTCTGATATGATTCCTATAATTTGAATAACACGAGGACTAGCTGTATTGTTTATTATAAATAACCTTAAACTACTACTGATGCTAAAAGTATAAAAAATTAGAAAACATATTGACGATATGCCGTTGGTGGCAAAACTGCTGCAATGATGCTATACTTCTACATTCATTCTTTCACTATAACGATCTATAACGATAATAAAATATGCTGAACGTTTCGGCAAATCCAGGATGGAATACAGGTGGTATCCAACGATGAACATCGATATAGAGATAAATAATCACTAAATCTTGTGCAAATTAGGCTCCGTTGTGGGTGCCAAAGTCTTCTGTCACACCTTTTTGGCACTTCACTGGATTTAAAGAGTCTTTGCCTTATCTAATAAGTCAGTGATGAATTTCTGAAACAAAAAAAATTGCTAAGAAATTGAATCTGTCATAAGAATTATATATCCCTACTAGAAAAACTGTTTTTAATTTTTTTTAAAGAAATGGCCGTAATAAATCTCATAAGTGGTTTACTATTTGGGCGGAGTTACTGAGTAGTCTGCCCTAGTGATTTTTTTTATGCTGCTACATGGTCGAAAGGTCTATTTATGTTATATATCATTGTACCTATGCCTAAAATGGAAAATGGAGAAAACAGGCTCCAATACAGTAATATTCAGTAAGTCATAGCTAGTAAGACGGGATGGATTATTATGAACCAACTAATATATGAAGAGGTTCCAAAATATCTGGTGTATCCGCATTTATAGGTGCGTCATAAATTCCAAAATATTTTACCTCTACAAATTTGAAAAACAAGAAATCACTGAAATACTGTAGTGTTTATTTATTAACTTACTTTTATATCACTTTGGGATCCTTTGGCGTTGATTAGTAGATTCTGAAATCAAAGATACAATTATCAATTATACCAATATTATTCACTATTATATTGCTGTTTAGTGAAAAATTATTGCCCAAATTTCCTTTCTACTACAATGGTCGGAAATGGACAAACCGAAAGATACATGGGTCATATGTAAATTCCAATCTTTCATTGAGATACGTTATCTGTTCGTAGGAGGAATATAGCTATAATTTTTAGTAAAAGGAAAAGTAACTGATATTAGATGAGGAGTGCAGCAGTGGTATCCCATCATCCCTACCGCTGTCACCATATTATATACGATTGATATTTCATTGAAATCAGTAAAACTTATAATGATGAAAGAAAAATGAGCGAAATCTGACAAATAAATAACAATTCTTTGTTTCAGTACAGAAACTAGTTTCCTAAAATGAAAATAATTTAAAAATAATCCAGCTTTTCCCAAATTTACCAGAAAATGGTAAAAAACTGGTGACTTTCTGCATACTGGTTTCATGATTCTGCCGATCCTCAGTGCAGACCCGGTCAGGACCGAGAGCTAATGCTCGTATTTGCCTGTCATCCTGCAATTGATTTCCATTTGCTTTTGCCAAATGGTCCTACTATAACAAAGATTATACAACTCACCATTGAAGTGGCCAATAGCGACTGCAAATTTTACTTAGTTATAGTCTATACCACGTATTGATAACTGAATATACCCTTGACGACGTGATATAATCGATTTGGTGTTTCGAACTATCAACAAAGTGAATATTGCCATTAGCAACGTAAGTTTGGGCCCCAGTCGGAATGCTTCCTGTGGTTCCTATTTTCTTAGTTATCGTAGGGCCACCTAACAAATAGCAAATGGTATATTCATTTGCGGGTTGTCGAATAAGAACATTATCTCTCCGTCATGAGCGGGTTTGGACTGAAGATCGGCAGAACCGCGAAACTAGTTTGCAGATAGTTACCTGTTTTGATAATCGAAACTCACATTTTTTGCTAGTTGTTACAGATATTACGGGAAGCATTGCAAAATGTGTTCTTGTAGAAAAACTTTGCCAGGTGTTGGGCAGAGGTGATTCGGCAGTCGTATGGGGACTGTTGAATTATTTTCTGTTATTTCACATGATGAAAAAAAAAACAGAAACTTATTCCCAATAAATGTATCACGAACTGGTTTTCCTCTACCAATCCATTTTCACGGCATTCGTTATTGGCGTATTCCTGCACATTAGTCTTGCAATGAGCAGGCGCGTTATTTAAAAAAAACGGAAATTTCGGAGGTAGAAATAGAGATTTCTCGCACTCATATTATTTCTGCAATATCAATGATATCTAGATATCTGTCAACTCCGATATTTATAATTGTTACTAAATTCTGCCGAGTAAATTCACCAAGTAAAACTACGTTTATAGGTTTTAATTCCTCTTATAAAAAGATCAATCATTATAATATTAGTATTACTGTTTCACGACTATCGACCACCATGTGTAATTTTGTATTTACTGTACCCTTATGTTCATGCATACATAATTACGTATAAAACAATTGAGCCAATTTATTTTTTTATTAGTAGCAAACGAGATAGAAGTTGGTTTCTTTTGACTACATCTTGGTTGGTTTTTATTTATGTCAATTTACTTCCTCGTTTTTAGTGCATATTGTACTAATTATAGCAATGAAGAAAAGGGGAATATTCTCTATGAAAATTGAAAAATGTGATTCATTTTTTATATCTAAAAGAAAATAACTACTTTCCCGGCTAAAGTCACGCTGGACCTTAAACTACATCTGATAGATACTGTGAAAAGACTAACTGAAAAGAAAATATCTGAAAGTGAAAATTCGCATTTTCATTCAGATAGTTGATTTTTTAAATTTTCTCTAGTTTTTATTGAAAATTCATTAAATAAATCAGATAGGGAGAATTTTATTAAAAAATATCTCTTACAGAAATCGTTCATTTCATTGAAGCAAGGTTCGCTTTTCTCGCATTTTGACGAAAATCTATTTCGCTTTGCCAATAAGCTCATCAGAGAGATTTATTGAATTGGAGAGCAGGCTCTTCAAAAGCAATTATATAAGGATGGAAATGATGGAAATATTTATTCTGCTGGAACACTTTGAAAGTTATTTTTTGACATAGACCTGTCATGGGCATTGCATTTAGATTTTTGTTCAAAAATATGAATTACGCACTTTGGTGAAATAGTCAACGTAAAAATAATCAGCGACTTGAAATTATTCACATGCAGAACTACTACTATCATTTTCAATTATTTGCCTCAATTAATAACAGTGTTAATTATCAAAAATTCGCAAAAATGTTCGTTTGTTCAATTCGACAAACATAGCTAAAACTGTGAAATTCCCACTTCGGACAGACGTTTGATTTTAAGTGACTCATTACGGGATATATTACGGACTATAGTACGTTTAAGCTATGTTTATCGCACTGCACCTACTATCGAATTTAGTCTGGGAAATCATGAAGCGAAATATTTTCGAAGGAAGTTTTTTGGACTGAACACAATTTTCTATTATTTTGTTTTTTTTTTGTGTGTGCGTTGGCATAATTTTCTATTATTATAACTAATGTTGGCAGTTATCCTACTAATTCCCAAACATTATCATTTAGGATTGTATACAGGACAGGGAATATCTCGGAACTCGAGACTAGTAGAGAATTGTAATTTTGGGGTTGTAAATTGTAGCAATTATTACAGCTTTTTTGATATTATGTTACCCAATAAAGTTTTTTGTTTTCAGTCACGTGACGTCAGTTTCAAAATTATTAATGGGACAACCTGTATATTTTGTCATTTCTATGTTCCTCCTGATAAAACAATTCCAACAAAGTAACAAACTTTTGGTCTAAAATGATTAATTTAAGAACTACAGGCCCCAAGACGTTTTTTAATGAAATATGAATGATCATTATAATTTTGCCTTGTTTTGATCATCGCAAAAAATATAGGACTGCAGAGGATGACCCTAAACTTGAATAATTTAGCAATTGCTCGTTTCAGATGTCGTGCGACAAAGGATATTGAGGTACATGTACAGGTAAAACTAATCGTTTTAGACCACAAGTGTGAGAGTTTGTTGGAATCGTTTTATCAGAAGGAACATAGAAATACCAAAATATACAGGCTGTCCCATTAACAATTTTGAATCTGATATAACGTGACCGAAAACAAAAAGCTCATTGGGTAACATAGTATCAAAAAAAGTTGCACCAATTGCTTTAATTTACAACCTCAAAATTACAAATCTCTACTACTCTCGAGTTCCGAGATATTCCCTGTTCAAAACCTCGTGGGCCACCCTGTATATTGCCCAATTATACTTTTTTTTAGATATACAGGAATCCACAATTATTATTCACAATGTCTGTAATAATGTAAGGAAACAAAATGTACGTCCTGCCAGGACTGCTCATTGCAACAATAATCATATACGATAGGAATATTTGGATCGAAAACCCATCAGCTGAGGCTTTGAAATCGAAACATTTGTTGCAGACATTAGTTGTCTGTATGAAGCAATTGCAGAGAAAGCCTTGCAGGAACTTTGCGCGAAATTTCAGCAGATGTAATTCAACCTTCGTCGTGGTATCAGCCAGGAAAGTACTTGTTTTCTGATGGATTCTCAACCCAATTATTCCTATTGTATCGGAATATTGCAATAAATTTTTTATATATTAAAGAAATACTTCGCAGTGTGGTCTCTAAAACTTATAGGCAAAATCATGTTTCGATTCAAATGGTAGTTGTTTTTTTTAATAACTCCATAAAAATCCATGTTTCAGAAGAAGTGTCGTTCACTCCTTAGTTTTGGCTCATATTGAATTCGACAGTTACCGCTTCATATTTATTTCAGTCAGAAGTTGAGTATTACCTGCAAATGCCTCCGCCGCTCTTCGTCATTGTCCATGTCTAGAAGTTCATCTATATCCACTTCGACCTCATCATTGTTGACGTCGCTTACTGGCTTCTGAAACAAAAAAAGGGAAATTTCACTAACACTGACTGATATATTCAGTCGATCCTATTGATAATTATATGCGAGCGCTTTCGACAGCAATCAGTGCTGTCATCTTCACGCCTCTAATTGAACTGTTTTTCCCCTCTTACTATTTTCCTTTTTTATTCTGTCAGAACGTCTTAATGATTCCATGCTTGTTATCTGTGTTTCATGAATTATGGTTTGGGTAGGTAGTTGTAGTTGTGTCCTATTGTTCCATCAGAACGCTCCAATTCATTCGCCGGTATTCGGGTCACATCAATCCAGCGAATTCTACTTGATGTGACCCAAATACAGGTAAATGTACGTAAACCCCATTTTTCAAACAAGCAGCGACCCAGTCATTGGCTACACCCCTAATTCCCATACGGTAACGTTTTTCTAGAAGTAGTGCATGGTTAACAGAAAAACCAGAACTAGACCGAAAACAGAAAAATCGCAGGAAACTCCATAACAACAGAAGGATGAAGAACACGAAGAAAACATTTCAAGAACAGGAAACAAGAGGAGCAGCGGCTACTGGATACTCCCAGAAGAAAAGAAGATGGAAAAATATTTTAGAAGATCAGAAAGTCTAGAGAGAAGCTGCTGCAATATTTCCATGGTTATTTATACTCGCAAAATATCCAAAATACATTGGAAAGTCGAAGGCACTAGACTAGACTAGACTAGACTAGGGTTGGATGGAAGAGTAGTTGCCATTATCTCCGGATAGGGGCAACTGAATTCCGCCCTTCATCAAATATTCTTAATTTAAATTTTAATTTCTCTATGTAATGAATGCATGTTTTAATCGGCAATATGAATAAAGACAAATTATTATTATTATAAATGGAGATGGATGCAGTATATATACGGGAGAAATCCAGAGAGCCGAGAAGACCGAATCAAAATGTAAAGTGAAAAATAGGGGAAAAACCACCTTTTTGTTGAATATTGTTAATCTAAAAAATCAAAGGAAGGGATTTTACACGCATCAAGACTGACTCATAATAGTTATTTATTATACAAGGGAAAAAAGTATTGGATTTTAGCTCGACGCGAAGCTCCTGTATAGGCCAGCCGTGTGTCATGCATTAACATAGATCGGGTTTTTATAAGTATCTCCAAAAAAACGTCTCGCTGGCGAAAGGCAAGAAAATCGTATGATTTCATGAATCGACGTGAGTTGATAAACGGCAAGTGAATAATCTAATAGTGTGTTCTACTTGGGGAGTATTCGATGTATTTTCTAAAATTATTGTTGTTGAGTTATTGTTTAAATATGTTAATTTGATTTGAAGTGATACCTACTGCTGGAATGAAAGGTAGGAGTTGTATTTAGTTTAATATGTGTTTCAGGGCACTAGTTATGTCCCCGTTCTAAAGAAGTTTAAAAATAATCCACTCATCTATTTCTGATATATTTGTTTCTTAAAAAGTAAACGAACAGGAGTAATTTGAACGATAAAAATTACCAAAGAAGATAACACAGCACTGAATGTCTGAACGGCTAACCACACGATGGTTAACCTTATAACTAATCGATTATGTTTATTTATGAAATGCATGTAGGAACTTTTTTAATGAAATGCGATTTCGGAGAAGATTAACGGTGGTTTTGCAACTAAACAAGCTTGAACGTAGTTGTTTTCTAAAGTTAAATATAAATTGGATTTTCAAGAAATATTTCCGCATTTGAGAATCATTTCACAATCAGATTCGTCATTGGGTACTTTCCAGAACGTTAATTAATATTTCAGATGTATATACAGGCGCTACTATATGAAGTGAAAAAATTGAATCTCAGATCCGTCAGATCAATAAAAAATCAATTGAATACAACGACAAATTTTGCATCATAATCAGTAAGTTAGCCAAAAAGACGTTGTTTCTGAATAAAGTGACATATATTGTAATAGATATAATGATATAAGTGTCCTAAAGACATATTAATTACGATATCGACTATGATACGGGCACAGTTAGTACGAGAACGGCGATTGAGTCATGTTCGTAAATCCACGTTTTCATTTATACATAGGCGCCTGTGACAATAACTGTCATTTGCTGTTGTCAAATTAATTATTCACGAAATCCGCTAGATTTTACGTGTGAATAAGACCGTGGTGTGAAGAAGTGTTCATAATAATCAAGAATGGATAGTGATAACACTCCTCCGGAGTGTTATCCGGCCACGTGTTGGATTTGCTCCCCCAGAAATCACAAATTTCATACGAAAAAAAATACAACACATTCAAGAACCTAACGTCAGGATTTATTAAAATTGTGATAGAGTTTGTAGTTAGAAGAGTGGGACGCAGCTGAGGCCAGCAAACAGGTGCTCACTTTCATTTATAGGTATGTAGACGAAAAAATATGTAATATGCACCTCGGCAAAAAACTGTCTATTGTCCGGCATGCTTGCTAGCCTCGGCTGCGTCTCAGCTATCAATTTGCAGGCTCGACTTTAATGAACAGTTTTTCGTCCTTGGTACATAAATAACCTATTATATTAATTTTCGGCGGAAATGTATTAATCTACCTGTGCTTCATGATCTGCTAATGTTAATCAAATAGTGGATTTCAACTACGAAGACTAAATAAATTGGAATTTTCGTTCATAAACATCACCCGAGTTTTTTCAAGAAAGAAGTGGTTGATTTTGGATTTATTTCTTTTGGTAATTTGTTAAATACCTATTTCCAAGAGCTGTAAACTGGGTAGTTCATTTCACCGATCTGAATTTGAAAGGACGGGGTTTGTGTGAAGATGAGAGGTTATCTAATCTAGAGAAATACAGGGCATCCATTGATCAAGCCAAGTACATAAATAAATGCTTTTGATAAAGTATGTCAGAAGGGTCATATTCTGTGGTTGATGTATACCAACGCAACGGAAGCATAATCACGTATTGTTTTTTGTTTTTAACGAAAAAGAAGTCGAAGAGATCATTTTGGGTGGTATCAAAGGCAAACACTCAATACGAGTAGGTATCAAATTTTTTTTTGCCGTGCAATCTAATATTTACATTCTTTTACTAACATTCGGGAAACAACAGAAGTCATTCAATAAAATGAAAGGTCAACAGGTCAACAACTCCTGTGTATATACGTTTGTGTCCCCCAACAACTTTGAACATTATTTGTCAAGTATGGCCCTTTCCCTATGTTCCAATGTAGTCTCTCAATAGACCGTCAACTGACGTCACCGCGATTCCTTCCGCATGCTTTTGTATATCTATATATTTATATACAGTGTGAGCCATAACGTTTGCAGCATATGGAAACATTTTTTATTATCAGAGTTACAAAAAATATGTTATAGGCGGCAATTTGGAAAAATTTATTACGAATTGGCAAAATTTGGGTTATTTGTAAAGATTGCAAAAAAGTTAGACGAGATAGTTGTTTATAATTTAATTTAAGAACCACATGCGGAATATGAAATATCTATTAACAAAAATTGAAAATCGCACTTTTTTTCTAAAATTTTTAAGGATCATTATAAACTTTAGTAATTATTCAAATGGAACTTTTTCGGTTTGTTCCCAAATTGTAGGTATTGCAAAATTTCAAAAGCTAGTTTTCACCATGACTCTTGCCGTTACAATGGTTCTTAACTTCCAAATTCGTCAGATGTTTTCATACTTTTTTGAATTTGAAGAGTCCAAATAGAACACTTTTTTAGACCGCAATCAAGTTTTGTAGAAAAACAAGGAAAACGATATGTATTTTTTGAGAAAATATTAAAAATGAATTAGCTAAAGTTGAAAATCTCAAATGTTCCACGTTGTACTGTGGAATACATATCGTTTTCCTTCTTTTTCCACAAAACTTGATTGTGGTCGAAAAAAAGTGTTCTATGTGGACTCTTCAAATTTATAAAGGTAAGGAAAAATCACACGACTTTTGAAGATATGAACCGTTGTAATAGTAAGAGCCATAGTAAATAGTTATTTACCTAACAAGTGCGGAAAGTAGCACGCGACGGCAGTTGCACGAACGACGCGGAGCGGAGTTCGGGCAAGCCGTTAAGGGCGGAAAAGACATTTTCCGTAAGAGTTAGGTACAATATTTTTCCTACGAGTGTTTTTGTCCATCTTATTTATGAAAAAACAAGGTTTTTAATAAACAAATTTTTATAATAATGCTACAAAATGACTAATAAGACAGAATAGTTACATAGATCATTCAGTTAGTCCTAAATATCAACATTTTCAAAAATACAAAAATCGTGCGGAAAAGTAAAAATCGTACGGAAAAGTAAAAATCGTGCGGAAATGTAACTTTTCCGAACGATTTCAAATCGTACGGAAAAGTACAACTTTCAAAACGAAAAATCGTGCGGAAAAGTTACTTTTCCGCATGCTAGTAGGAAAAAATAGTTTTTGAAACTTTGCACTACCATTTGGGAAAAAACTTAAAAGTTCCATTTCATTAATCAAGAAAAGCAACCCTCCAAGGGAGTTTTCGTCCAGTTTTCACCCCCTACCACCCCTTTCAATTTTGGCCCTTTTTATGACTATTTCCTCGACTTTGTAGGATATGAAAAAAAAATCCTCTGTATTAAAGTGCATATGGACCTAAAAAGCTCCTTTCCTTGGAGGGTGGCTTTTCTTCTTCTTTCTATATATTAATGACATGAGTGATTGTATAAGACTGCAGGAACAACTCGAACTAGTTCAATCCTTTTTTCATTTTCCGTCGTTACCATGACACCGTGCGCGAAGTATTTCGCACACTGCACGTAAACTATGTGGGATTTTCATATTCTAACCTATATGGTCCTCGATCAAGCAGAAATTCAAGAAATCATTTATTACTTACTTTATGGTCCTCAATTAAGCAAAAATCCAAGAAATCATTAATTTCTGAATATTGAACAATAATTAAGTAATGCTTTTTAACACTTTTTAAATTGTGACAAAATTTTATATTACCTATTTTTTTTGACGTTTGTAGAAACAAATTTGTTTGCATCTCGTGCGCGAAATACTTTGGTGATCTTGACTATTTTTTTTTAACTCGGCTGCGCTTCGTTAAAAAAATGAATACTTTTTACTGATATTGATTGATAAGCATTATTTTCTGACGCTGAATGTGCTGCTTTTATTGAGAGCGCGAGCTAAGTCTGTGACAATATTTCACTTGTATCGTCTGCATAGATGATCGTTTTGAGTTCTTTGTCACTCATAAATATTATTAAAGAAAGTGGAGCCAAAGCTGAACCTTGTGGAAGCTCACTGAAACAGAAGTAGGTTGCGATTTGTTGGAATCAATAACTACTGCTTTTTTTAGATATGAGTGCACCCAATCGTTGTGTGTTTCGTTATGTGTTAACAAACAATCCGTATAGATCCGGCCCTGGCTTTGTCTGCACTTTTTCCCATGCTTTGATAATTATCTGTCTGTGTCATCTAAAACTGTTCGGCCCATTTATTCCATTTCACATGCGCTGAATAATCATTTGAATGAATAATCAGTTTTTCCTGATACCAATAATTATGATTATCTACTCCGAACAAGTTTCACACGAAGTTCATATTCCCAGCTTTCAACGAGAGGCGGATGATGTCATACTTAGTCATAGGTATATCAAAGGCATACTATCCGACATCTTAGCACCTCGATGTGTAGATATCTCTTTGTTAGTAAAATGAAAACAAAGACTTTTGTTTTGTGTCACTGAGCAGCACTTTCGTTCCGGGTTTATTACGGCACGAGTTTTTGGGTTGTAAAAATAAAATTATGTTTCAGACAGCAGACTGTAGATAAGCAGAAAATCAGGTGCCGACTCACAGGTCAAAATACTGGGAAGAATTCCTTGCCATCAGATCCAGTTTATGGTTTCTGTATGTAGTAGGTGTTCGAGACAACATTAAAAATTAATGATTCATATTCAACTGCGCTCTATTTTCTTTGTTTTATCTACGTCTTCGAAGTTTGCATTTATAATTCATATAAGTAGGTAGACATAGAAGTTGGGTTCAGAAAGTTCAGAATTTTTATAAATTTTCTTCTCTGTGGAGAAAAGTCTGGTTATAAGCTGTTACTTTGCTGTCCGGCAAACGAAAGTCTTAATTTTTTAATAATTAATTATTTTCGAATTTGTTTCTCTCATAAATTATTGTTATTTAAGCGATAAATAATGAATGAAGACATATTATTAACATGAAATATAATTTAGGAACAATGTAAACTTGGTGGCTCATCTTCCTTGGCTACTTATCTAGGCCAAAATGGTACCTATTGCTTTGTTTTTTCTAAAACACCAAAAAAAAGAACAGAAATTTATTTCGGCGCTAATGAGTTAAATGGGGCCATCAAGTCGAAAATATAACAGCCATTTTCTTGAATTGAGATCACCCCGTATACATTTTTATTTTGAGCTAGATCGTGCTTCAGCGGCATGAAAGCGAGCTTAACTTCCTGTTCAAAAACTAAAATATTTTTTTGTATTATGACTGACACCTTTGGCAGACTGCCTGAAATATATTTATTTTTAGTCATTACGTTTGTTTGTAGTTTTAGGCGCGACACAGATGCAACTAACCGGCTTTACCACAACGGTTTACAGAAATACACCCGACTTAATGCCTTATTATATTTTACTTACCGAGGTATAACACGGTTAATCTCTACCTTTAACGAAAAATCATTAATTTCGTTTAAAGAAACGGATATTTAACCAGCAAAAAGTTATATATTTACGTTGTGCAAAATATAAATACGAATGTTTAAAGGAAACGCTCCAATCAAATATAAAACAGATGAAGCATTCGCTTGTAGGTATTTTGTTTTTATTTTGTAAAATTCATTAGCAATTTCCCAACGAATACCAATCAGAACGATTTACGTGTAAACTGTGAAATCTGAAATAGCTTTATAACTTAATTTTAGTAGTCGATCAATAGGAAGTTATTTCAAAATATTTGATGCATTTGTAGGATGCGAGAAATATCCAATTATACTGCAATTTACGTCGACAGCGCTAGGAATACATTCATACTTACTGATTATCTGAGGGAATAGCCTTTTCAAAAAGTTTGCCAAACTTTCTTCATTTGTAATACGAGGATATACTGAAACATACCTGGTCTACTTTTAGAATTTTTTTTTGTAAAATTTGTTTTCACGAATCTACCAGGTTTTCGGAGAAAATTACTCGAAAGCAGAGCTTGTATAGAGCAGTTTACGTAAAAGTGGATTCCGAACCACTTTAGCTCCGTGATGGCGGTGGTTATCGCACCCGAACCGCCCGGTGGAAGCAAACGCTTTTAGCACCTCGACCACTGAATAAAAGTTTAAACTCAAGATATGTTAAAACAATTCATTGCAGACAGCATAATGTTTAGATGAACAATTCAGTTTATATGCTAAAAGTACTATTTTCAAAATTATTTTCTATTTTGTGCCAAAAGCTACTACACATTCCTTCAGTTTCTTATGACTTATTAGCCAGAGATTCGGCCAAGTAGCTCAGTCATTGAGACTGTCGCGTTCAAAACCACTGACTGCTGGTCGGCTAGGTTCGAATTCTAGCGACTACAGATTTTTTTAAATCTGATTGCCCAAGAAAGTGCTAGAAATCGCACGTTAAAAGGTAAGACCTCGTTAATCCTTAGCTCGCACAAGTTTCGACTTTTGAAGGCTGTTTCCATATATGAAGTTTAGCACCTGAACATACTATGAAAAGGGCAGAAAAGGGATACATGTATTCCTGGGACTCGACAGATTTTCTTTATTTTTGGATATATCATTATCGAGGATTTTTCTTGTTTTTTGGGTATAAATGCTGTGAAAAATATCGATTGGCTTTGAATATATCAATAATGATGTACAAACTTACAGGATGAGACAGAAGACGTGTTTTTTCTGAAACCTGTTTAACGACTTTTTGCCAAAGTATGGAATTTTCGTTGATTTTCTAGAAGCATATTCTGTAGATGAAGCAAACGAAATGTTTTGAATACATTTTACTGAGTCTGAATTCCAACTTAATGTCTCACGATTAGCTAATTCCTAGTTTACTAAATGTCAGAATTCCGACTGAGTGTCTCATAATTAGCTTATCCCGAGTTATTAAGTCGGAATTCAGAATTTTATTATTTCAGAATTAGCTAATCCCAAGTCACGAAGTCAGAATTCCGACTTAGTGTCTCAAAATAAGCTAATTCCGACATGCAAAGTCAGAATAGTTTCTTCTAGTATTTTACATTCAGCTAATACCGAGTTACTAAGTCAGAACTCCGACTTAGTGTCTCAAAATAAGCTAATTCCGAGTTTACAATATAAATTAGATTTCCGACCGAGTGTCTCGAAATTAGTGAATTCCTAGCTACTAAGTCATTGGGACTTAGTGTATCAGAATAAGATAATTCCAAGTTATAACACAGAATTCTGACTTTTTGTATTTAAAAACAGAAAATTCCGAGTTACTCAAGTCAGAAGTCAGAAGTTGATTTTCATTCCGTAAGTGAAATAATAAACAAAAATAACTCACCGTGGTTTTATTATCGTACAACTTCTTGAGCTCTTCGTAGAGCCACATCTCCACGGCCAGCCTCTTCCTGATGAGACTCATCTGATGGTGTCCGTACTTGGCAGTCAAAAACTTTTCCCGCTTCTCCTTGATTTCGCCTTTGTCCTTGAAATTGACGTGCAGCCCCGTTTTGGCGGGTGACCTCTCTGACCTCACGTCGGCCAGGATGCCGGTCGGCGTCGCGGTGCCATTAGTGTATCCCCCCGTCACGCCGCATTCCATCTTCAGAGGGTGTTTCTGTAATGGAAATGGGAAATTTGTATTCCGAAGCACTATTCAGACTCGGCGGGTGATTGAAACAATGAGGAATTTGCAGACAGGAATGATGATGATAATAATGAAAGTGAAATTAACAAAAGAACAGAAGCCATATTTTTTGAACCAGACGAAACTTTGCCGTGAAATGTGCTAGGATATTCCATGGATTTTTTTTAGGATACTTGTGATGCCTCATGGAATAGTTTGTAAAAAATGCTCTTCGGTTATATAATGATTTTTTTTTTCAATTTGACGGACCAACAAAGAAATTCTTCATCAAATCATTCTGGTTGGGGTGAATGTGCAGGATCGACGGGAGGAAGAAATTCATCATTTGCTAGAAACACCACTGTTGAAGAGTTTTTCATTTCCTTCAACAGTAATGCGTTTACTCATCGAGGAACCTGTATAGATATGTGTTAGAGAGGTACCTTCTAGTATAGTTAGCTATTTTTTAGAGATGTCGCTACTCGATCGATACTTTTTCCATAGATATTTCTGGGGCTTATATTGAATACATATTCGGACCAGTTCCTCAGTAACTTGAAATTAAAGTAAATTGAAAAAATACAATTTTATTGTTTAAATATGAGTTCGTAGAGAAAGTATAGTATGTAACACGGTTAAAGGCCACGTTCGAGCTCAAAATACTCATTACTGAAACGACTTTTATAACACTTGGTATATTATACCGGGTGACTACTAAGTGGGGTACGCCCTCCAATTCTTCTATAGTTTTGAAAAAACAGACTTCAAATTTGGTATGTCGCTATAGTACTTGAATACGCATGATTTGACGTCACTACCTAAAGTTCACCACTTCCGTTTTAACTGGAAGTGCCCCAATATATATTTTTTAACTGACACTCTGTATTTTTTTTTCATTATCCCCTTTTGAGGTAATTTTTGATAATTGTTGGAATATGTATGTATGTAGCTTCCGCTACA
This sequence comes from Chrysolina haemoptera, assembly GCA_958298965.1. Lineage (NCBI taxonomy): Eukaryota > Metazoa > Arthropoda > Insecta > Coleoptera > Chrysomelidae > Chrysolina > Chrysolina haemoptera. The sequence goes on along the minus strand of OY282589.1, from coordinate 31,451,597 downwards.
ATTACATGAGAAGATCAATTTTCAACTGTATCTCACCTCGAAGCTTCTTCTGGTAACTTCTGATATCGTTGGTCAGTTGTGATGATTTAAGTTTGAATTTCATAGCCAACTATATTCTATTGAACAATCAACTGTATTTCCGCCATTTTTCAACCGATTTTCAATTTTGAAGAACAGTGTTATCACAAATTGTGTGTTCTTCCGGATAATACAAAAAAAAATAGAATGTCACTTAAAAAAAAGTATGGGGTACTTTCCGGTTAAACTGGAAGTGGTGAATTTTAAGTAGTTGTGTAAAAATATGCGTAGTCAAGTATACTATAGCAAAATACCAAATTTGAAACCGGTATCTTCAAAACTATGAAAAAATTGTGGGGCGTACCTCACCTTGGGGTCAACCGGTATAATATTCTTTATTATCAAACTATAAAACAAAATCGATGTTCAATAGTTTGCATTATGACGCCCTTGAACGAATCGTGCAACAAAATAAGTTCATGTACACTTCTCGTATATTCTGCCATTCACGAATTGTAAACACATTAATTTATTGTGATCACGTTCTCACAGAAAACGCATGCCTAAGGGATATTGACACTATCAGTTCTGCAGCAGACGCGCATATTTACAATAAAAAGCATCATATAATCAGTACTAATAAACACAGCAGTATAATGACCGATCTGTCCCTGATGGGAGCCAGACTGCTCCTTCAAACACACCTATCCCGAGCATCCTTGTTTAGCAAAATCGATAGAGCAATAAACTTCGTGATATCCTCCTTGTATAATCAGCATGCTGTTGTCATTTGGATTATTTACTTTGAACGGATATTGTGATTTATGACTAGAGTTAGTGTGGCCCAAGGAAATCGCTTGTTTATCGTAGGACCTCTTTTGATTCAAGGACACTCGAGAGTGCTTCCATACCTGCCACTTATCTTCGTGAGAGGCGTGCAATTTAAATATCAATCAAAAATATTAAAAATATCATATGTTGATAATAATTTACTGAACCGTTGTTCAGTTGGAAAGATGTTAAAAATAAAATACTTACTAGATTATGGAAAACTAGAGCTAATTCCAACAACGGTATTGCAGAAATGACTGAAACACCCTCGCAAATCTTGAACTCTACCAAAATCAGGGCAAGAAGATGGAAAGTGCAGGTAATGCTGAACTTAGTAAAATCCCAACATTGGAAAGTACGGTGAATCTCGGACTTCGAAAACATTTCTTCGATAAAATGGAAAATATAGAGAGAGGAGCTACCTGTCTGGTGGTCTGACTTTTTAATATCGGCTAAGTGTACTCGGGTCTGAACTGTTAGGGAATTCTTCTTATTAATCTCCTTTGAACTTATAGATCTGCTGTCACTTTCTTCACTTTGGAAAATGTGGTGGACACCTTCCATTTCGTTAGAGGAAATTCGGCTATGTCCAGATTTCCCACATGTCCCAATTGTGTGGCGAAATTGTTCTCAAGCCCAGCGTTACCCACACTTTCGCTTATTCTGTCGAAATTATGGCTATGTCCAGTGTTCTCTACACTTTCCATTTTATAGAAGAGATTTTTTCGAAGTCCGAGATTCACCGTACTTTCGAATGTTGGGATTTTACTAAGTTCAGTATTACCTGCACTTCCCATCTTCTGGCCCTGATTTTGGTAAAGCTCAAGGAGGCTAAGTGTACTTTGACCGTTAAACTTTGCCCACATTTTGATCTATCATAATGTTAGAACCCCTGATGCCAAACGGAGGTGACTGAGCAACTCCTGCAGATAGTACAGTTCGTAGATTAATCCCAGTCAGTTAAAATTGCTAATCATATTTGATACTGCAATGGAAAGGTCAGGTCCAATAAATGTGTGTCCAGAATCCTTCTGAGACGATAAGTCAGCAATGTGATCGCCTACAGGTATATAAAGTTCTTGCTTCATATAAAAATGAAGGGGTTACTCATAGTAGTTACAAACAGGTTCTGACGGTATTATTCTGCGATACGTAACGGAAATCGTGGCCTATTCGATGCTAATAATATTGCAACAGACTAATTTTTCATTTGAAAGTTTTTACTGTATTTATTATATTTTAGTATGATCATCCTTGGCATTTTCTAAAATGTTTGAAACGCATAGCTTCGTAAACATAAAATGAGTGAAGCCAATCAAACGTTGAAGGGCATATGAAATGAGCAAATCACGCAGTGGGATAGGTCAATCCAATTGATAACAACTTACTAAATAAAATACGACAAGCCCTAAATCTTTAGGGATCCTTGAAAACTGATGAGGAGCACTCTCTTATAAAGATTATATAATAACAATACAGCTGTTTCATTTCATAAATACATACGCGCACTTAGTTCGATCGATTATTGATTTCCACACAACATCTAGTCACGCAATTGTTTCCAGGTGTACTTCGAAGAAACTCAGTTTGAATTGTTGATATTTCAACAACCCAGAGGAAAAAACTACTATTGACCTCTGAAACTGTCTTTTAACTAAAGTGAGGTGAACGCTGTATACATGAACCTAGATTAAATTCCAGAATAGAGATATACGTTTTTATGTGACCGTGATAAAAAATATTCTAAGCATAAGATGTATTGTGGAATCATCATGAAATGCTCAAACTCATCATAAAGTATCAGGGAGGATGCTGTCCAACACAACATGGGACACAACAACACTCATTCGATTCTACAGATCCTTGATCAGGGTTAGAATGGACTATGGATCAATAAACAGCATATGCTTCTGCAAGTTAATCTTCAATCCAAAATTGGATATTATCCAAAATAGGGCACTCCGAATAGCATTGGGAGATCACCAAATAATATCAAAAAGAAATTTATACGTCCTCTGAGATAACATAGACAACTCCTGGGTATATAAAAAAAAATTATTTCCAGTGATAAGGCACTCAAGATGAGCGTTAGCGCAATAAATGAGAATTTCACATGTTCAGCTACGTTGGTAGAACTGTACGTTTTGTTATATTCCGCCTTCAGGAACTGAAAGCACTTCGTCTATCGCCCAGTCTCAACCACTTTTTTTGGAAAAGATCCTATTGTGTATAATGTAGCAGATGGTTTGATGTTACATCCACTTTTTGAAATCTATTTTTCATTATTTGTTGAAAATTCGACAAATATGTGAGTGACTTGATCGTTTCAACGAAGAACATGTTCATGTTCATAGTTTTTATTTAGTTATCTGCGTTCTTATCTACGTTATCATTGACAAAAATGTATTGTTTTTTTTTAGAATTAGTTAAGATGATATTTATTATGATGTTTATTTTATGAAAACATGGTAAACTGATACGTCCCAATACAGATACGAACTAAAAAACTTATAAAACAATTATTCTACAATATCGAATTTGTTCAATTGATGATTCATCCACGATGAAAAAAAATAACCACATCTTCTGTTTAATTTAGACCATTACCAAGTAATTACAATGAGCTCTTAACACATACATATATTGCAAGAAAGTAACAAATTTATTTGTAGATTTAATTAAGTTTCAAACTTTGGATTTTTATTCTGTTTGTTTATTTACAAAGCTACCAACTAGTTCATTTCTCTTCATTTATTACACGCATGAAGGATATTTATGTTGAATTTATTTACTGTGTGATTCGTTTCTTGTGAAATGTACAGGTACGGTTAGTTCGTTCTGGTTAGATCAGACTAAATGATTACTCCTCGCAAAAATGTATTTATTCAGTTTCCACGCACTGAAATGTCTACGTAAGGTTAGTTAGTTCTGGTTAGATCAGACTAAATAATTATTCCTCCTAAAATGTATGTATTCAATTTCCACGCACTAGTGTCTGATTGTTTTTTTATCCCTTTATATCCCGTTTTCAATTGCACACCCTCTATATTGTTATGTGTGATTTTAGATAACGAACGGTGTTTGTATATTTATTTTGTATTTGTTCTTCGTGTGATTATAGATTGACTCATCACGACGAACCTAACATTGTTAGTTCACGAGGTAATAAACTGGTAAATTATTAATGACAAAACTCCAATATGTTTGTTTACTCTTGGAGAAGTCAATTATTAGTAAAAGGTGACAGATCGTAGATAGCTATGGTAATTGGAGATCGGACGAAATATCTGAAAAACTAAAAGCTCATACTCTGATAAACTATGCAAATATTGAATATGTATGATGTTTATGTGTTCAACTAATTTCACAGATGTTCAATTTTGAAATTATTATGTTGATTACATGATTGATGATTGTCACATTTCGATTGGAAAAGGAAAATATTCCACACTATCGGTTCGGTTGGAGATAACATCTGTAAGAATAAATAAAATGAACGTAAAGAGTATTTATAAAAACAAATTATTTATAAAAACTTGTGCTGAGGCTGTAGACCTCAGTGATACCAAAAAATTATGAAAACTTTAAAATTCAATATTCAAATTTTTTTCGACAATTTATTTTTTCATTTGGTTTTGTTATGTCATCTTCAACTTCCCGCTTCATTCATCGCTCCATTTTCGGAAACACCCTGTATACTGATGCGAATCTACCAGGTTTTTTGTAATGTGACCATTTTTACTGGTTAATTAGCCGGCTGATTAACAATCTACATATAAAACAAAATGACGTCCTTCCAAAAATAGCAACCATGTTGGAAACGTGGCGCGCGTTTGAATGTCATATTTGATAGAAATAGGTTATTTTTTCATGATTTTACTTCATTTATTTTTGTTGGCAACATATATTAAGCCGTGGTTAATCAATCTTTTACATTACTACGTTTTACGCAAAATGTGGTTAAACTGTATGATAGAATGAAAAAATAAAAAAATATCATGAATGATTAGTATTTTGCGCGCCTCAAGCTTTTGAGAAAATATTTGAATCACTAAAAAGTTTTTTAATAATGACCAAACCGACGTTATTTTTTGGCCTTATTTTCAACTTAAATTCCTTTTTACGATGATCCCATCTCATTCACAATTTTTACGGATTTTTTCGATTTTATTGTCGCGAGTTTTCGCAATTTTTTTTCGAGAAGAAGGGAATTAGGGAGGTTTAATTGTTTTAAATTACATTATTTAATAAAAAAAGACAGAATTTTCAAAATAGTTTTTTTCGTTAACCAGCTGAATGATATACCAACAGAGTGAGTCAAATACAAGTTTATAAAAATTACATCAGTAATATACATCGAAAGTTTGTGACGATTAATTTTTTAAACACTTTTCAATAATTAACTCTTCAGAGTTTCGAATCTTTCAACTCATGATAATAAAACAGCTATAAAATTGGTAGACAAAAACGTAATGTGACGCTTCTCTGTTTCCTGGAAGCTATATACAATAAGGTATTAATAGTTCAGTCTCGGTTCGGTGAATCTGCTTTTCAAAGTAACCTTTCAGAAAACGCCAACATCTTCCCTATTTACCCCTTTACGTAACTCTATACAAATCCGTCCAGATGTACAGTATATTCATCTGTCTACGAGGAATACAAATCCACCAAAGAGAGACGTGAAAAAATGTTAAATGGGTACATGATGCCAAGTGATATAATGGGTTTAGTGAATGACGGATAAGTTTGAACAATCTTACAACAGACTGATCGGTATTGTTGAGTCTTGAAAGAAACGAATAATTATAACATTCATTAACAATCAAATTATAATTGAAGTTTTATCCACACTTATGAACTTCGAACTTCACGGTGCAGAGATGGAGAGTCGTGCAGGAATCGACACACTCCATGGATGACTTTGAGAAGGGGGCAATGTAACAACACTGATGCCGACTCTGGACTTCGTTCACACAGCGGTAAATTACATTTCATTCCGTATGAATCGTCACTGGCTAGCAAGTGGAAAAAAAAATACGTCATTCGTTTGACTCAACGTGATATATTCCTGACCCCTCTACGATTTCCAGAACTAGAGTTTACGACTGGATATAAATAACAAGCGAGGAGTGAACTGGATATAGTGAAATAACATATACATTAGTTTACAAATAAATTACTAGGAGAAATTATAGTAAATAAATTTGATAGACAGGGTCAAGTGCATTTTCATTAATATATTTTTATTTTTTGATATACATTAAAATAACGCCAGACATACTTAAATAAAAACCAATATCAAAAACATTTCTTGAAAAAAAAAACTTTTTCGAATAAAGATAGCTTACTTCAGCAAACTTCATTTAACAAGTATTTGAATTGCGCCACTTTTCCATTAAATTCTAACCGTTTCGTAGATCGATATATCTCAAAAAAAAAAACTTTTGAATCATGTATCAGTTGGCCTCCCAATGGGCACACGTACGTTTTTCAAACGTGTTATAAACGTGGCATTGGTTGAATAAACGACAATAATTTAGTGTAATCTTCAACGTGGAAAGAATACGTTATAAAGATTTCTTTTCAACGTTACTTCCTCAACAACTCGTTATATACGTTTAACAAACGTTATGTTAATTCAAAAAGAATTTTTAATGAAACTCGCTTTATGCGATTCATTTATCAATGTTTATGATACGTTCTTAATCCTTTTATTTGGTCAAAACAAAATGTTGTTTTATTGAGTATCTTCGACGTTCAAAAAACCTGATTGAAAACGTCAAAAAGGCGATAATTAGTAAGCAATCGGTTAATATACCGTTGTTACTCGCGATATTTTTTCGTTGAAAAAACGTTCCGTTTTCAGCCATTTGACAACGTTATTTCAACGTCCTTGTGCCCATTGGGCTATGATCACATTTGAACTGTTAGGAATTGTAAACAAAGCGGAAAGGGATGAAATACTGACCAGATTAATTTTATTGCAAACGAAGTTCTCCAAAATAAAGTTGACCTACATGAGCGTATCTTTTTCAACAGACCCTCATTAACTACCCATTGTTATTTTATATAATATTCATTAATAGTAAGTAATTCGGACATTATAGTTTTTTATGTCATGTTTAAGAATTGAAAGGAAGTGCCCGATTACTGGATATCAATTTGCGTAAACTGGTTGTGGGTGGGTGGTATGTGGTATGTCGCAAGGATATTGGGTATTTGCCCAAACCAGTTCGTGTTTTGATCACGCAATCTACGATAAGTTCGTAAAAACCCACAAATGATGTAGGCGACCGCGGAACTATAAATCTCAGTAGGCGAGTAAAACAAACAAGGATTTTAGTATCAAAGCAAAATATCTGTTAACATAAAAAACTGTGTTTCCATCAACAATTGACAGACAATTAATAGCTAGCGAAGAAAATATTATATTTTCCTTACGCTACCGAACCTACGGTGAAATTACCATTAAATTATCTACAAGAGCTGCCCACGCGTTACTCAATGACGTTCATTCAACTCTTTGACTAGCTGACTGGCAGAACCGGACGTATTAACATTTGAAAACATTGCTGGAGAATTCACCAAGACACCCGTGATGAAATCAACTTTTAACTCTTCATTTGCGCTCCGATCTTAATGGAGAGTTCACATGCTGGCTTTTTGCTTCTTGGCTATAGGGTATTATGTTTTCATTGACCGAATGGTATCCAAAATGTCAAAAAGCGCTTATAAAGTTCATACGCCAAAAAGTCAATTACAGTCCGACTTTTCGCGGAAAAAACTGAGATGGTTAGGTTAGGAGGAAATGGATGACATAAAATTGAAAGTGTACAATGACGGCATTTCGTGATATGGAAAACAATAAAAAATGCTGGGTTAATTCCTTGTTATAGTAAATGATATAGCTGTTGAATTTACGCTAACATATAAAGACTTTCATATCATATCATACCTGGTAGGTATTGCATTTGTAGTTGAGTATTTTTTTCTTTTATAATTGATGGAATATAAATTTTATTATTGATGACAAAGAATTGTTTACTTACTTACTTTAGTACGTATTTTATAATAATGATACAATGCTTGAATCATTTTTTATTTTTTTTTTGAGTAGACATACTTTATAACGATATCTACTTCCATATTTTTAATATTCGAATTCAAATCTTGTGGAACATTCTGACTCTTCATCTCATCTCCACCAACAGTCACTCTCACTTACTTTGGCCTATAGCTTTTTTCACATTGCTCATGTGAACTGAGCGGTCGTTTTTTTCAAGCTTTCCGCGATAGCCGAAAGCTGTCATGTCAACGCAGCTTAATAGGCCAGTCGGGTGGTGGTTCGGTTTGGTACAGTAGTTCTCCAATAAAATTTCCCTGTAGAATTTTCCTATTAACTTTTTTTCTTACATCCTACGACTTAAGGCCTTGGCACATAGGACGTGATCCGGCGATATAGTTGTATGACACAACATTGCATCATCCCTGTCACACACGAGGCGGTCTATCGCAGCGTCACAGTCTTGACCGCGCAGCAGCCGGCTAATCTTCCCTTGTTTCAATGGGTCTTGTCCAGTTCGTAGGGGCCTTGAAACTTTGTCCTGACAGTCCTGACATACCGAAATATACAAAAAAAACTACAGTTCTCTACAGAGACGGTGAAATTCACCAAGTTGTCCTCTTCGTTCATTAATTGGGTGCACCCAATATTGTCTGTTTTTTTCTGGTGCACTTAAGTGCTAGAAGAAGCAAGAGTTGCTCCTCATCAGAACTACTAATTTTTCAAGAAAATCCTGCAAAACACTGTAACCTGCGCAAAACCCTACCGCGAACCTGCTCTAACAAAAACTACCACAATACTGTATCGCTCACACAGATATTGCTCTTTGTGTGACCTAGCAGTATCGCCAGCCGCCGACAAAATCGCGCGATCGCTGCCCGCGACAGACCGTGTCCTGTGAGCCAGGGCCTTTAGAACACTATTATTCACTTTTGTTGAGTGTTGAGAGGGCATGAGCGCGATCACATTTGGGACGCGTTTTAGGGTAAAAAAGTCAATTGATAACTCAAAAACGGTTCGTCTTATCGATTTCAAACAAGGACAGGCTTCTAGAGGACGTTTGATTCTACGTACGTGCTGTAATGGAAATTGAATTTTCAATCCGCTTTTTCACAAAAAAATCTCAAAAATGCACTTACTTTGAAGCAAAAAAAAACGGCGGGTTTAGGGGAAAACGGAGTGCATGCGAGCTTTAAATAATGTGGTACATTTGGCAGGAAACGAGGAAACTATACAGTTAAATCATTGAGGACAAGGCGTGAATATAATTTCAAAAAAACATTACAGCGCTTACATAGATCAACGTTTTACCTTTCATTTGATACCGAATTCCGAGGGGAAAAAACTATAGTAATTTTATATACACCTAATGAAAGCAGTGTAGTAATTACTTACCTCTAATGAAAAATAATGAAAAAGTTTTAGGAAGCAATGAAAGATAATTACCATTCATTTAGGCGGATGCGTTGTATGCACATAATTTAACTCTTACGTATCAAAATAGGATTCAGAAAGTTCGAAACTCATGGCTACGTATGATTTTTGGTGTTAGAAGACGACAATAAATATCACATAAATGAAAGGAGATTGGATGGTTACTTATGGAGAATAAGAGAAATTTTCATTTTAGTACCTTATGTCATAAAATAATTCTTGATAAGAAGCCTTTCTATATGCATTACAAAATTACGTATCGTTAATATGTGCATTATGTGAATATAATAATTAGAAGTGCTAAGTGTTATTTTCAAATAAATTATTTAAAGGGGCATTATAGACCGTCACATAATGCCAGATTTTGCTGACTCATTTTCTCTTTTCTGGGATTTTAACCACTGAAAATTATGTCAGTGTTGAGCTCAAAAAACGAAAATTTAGCGATCGGGCGTGTGTTAGGGATTTTTAATTTTTTTTTTGGGCAAACATATTTTTTTTCAATATCTCGCTCATGGGAATACTAGGTTGCTGATGCGTTTTCTCGTTTATGGCAATCGACAGAATGAAATTTCATATTGTTAGGAACCGAAAAAAAAATCCCATAAGCCGGCCAGTAGTTGATAGTTATTTACCTAACAAGTGCGGAAAGTAGTACTTTTCCGCACGCGACGGCAGTTGCACGAACGACGCGGAGCGGAGTTCGGACAAGCCGTTAAGGGCGGAAAAGACATTTTCCGTAAGAGTTAGGTACAATATTTTTCCTACGAGTGTTTTTGTCCATCTTATTTATGAAAAAACAAGGTTTTTAATAAACAAGTTTTTATAAAAATGCTACAAAATGACTAATAAGACAGAATAGTTACATAGATCATTTAGTTAGTCGTAAATATCATCATTTTCAACAATACAAAAATCGTGCGGAAAAGTAAAAATCGTACGGAAAAGTAAAAATCGTGCGGGAAAGTAACTTTTCCGCACGATTTTAAATCGTACGGAAAAGTACAACTTTCAAAACGAAAAATCGTGCGGAAAAGTTACTTTTCCGCACGCTCGTAGGAAAAGTAAATTTTCGGACCGGAAAATATTGTGAATATTTTTTTCATATGCCTAGCACACGTCCGGTCGCTATATTTTCATTTCTTGAGCTCAACACTGACCTAATATTCAGTGGTTAAAATCCCAGAAGAGAGAAAATGAGTCGGCAAAATATGTCATTATTTGACGGTATATTATATAAGATTTTAATATTTTGAGTAGCGTAAATTATTCATGTAAACATTTCAATTGTAAATCTATAATGGCCTAGCGGTCTAATTCTGGAGACAAAAGCTCTATTCTGTATGCGAGACGAGGGGAACTGAGTTCGAATTTGCAAAAATTTTTTATCTACGTAAATATTTTTTACCGTATTTAGAGTAGACTTAAGAACTGCAGTATTATGCAAGGCATGTGACTCTCTTTATTCGGAGGCAAACGTATTAGATATTAGACAACTGTATTCCATTCAACTGATAGTAAACAGCATTCAGAAAGAGTTGAACTGCGTATGTTAACGCGCATGAATAAAATAATCGGGCAGAGAAATTATAAATATTTGGGTCCAAAAATGTATAATCTCTTACCAATCGACATAAAAACGGAGTATACACCCGGAGTATTCAAAAGAAGTTTGAAGAAATTTATATCTGATACAAAACGAGAAAAAATACATGAAATTATTGAAGTATATTTTTTTACTTTTACTATGATGTCTTTTTAATTTAATTTGAAAGGATGGTATCGGTCTGAGAGTGGTGTGTCACCCAGACAAATGAAAAATGAATCAAGTTACTTTTGGATTCCAAAATCTGTAGAATATGACCACCATACTGAGCAATATTTGTAAGAAAACCAGTGAAGGATGGGTTGAAGGGGAGGCACGAGGTTGCTGCATGTGAGATATCAAATGCAGTTACCATAAAAAAAAGCATTTTCCCAATTTGGCAAATTTTGCACTTTTTGAGTAAGCCATCACAATAATACCTTCCGTGATTTTATGATCAATATTTCATACGATTCAGACCAAATAACGTTTCTTCCGATGTGTTTGAATGATTTACTCAACGAAGGGCGGTAGGTCTCAGAATTTATAGCAGGTAACTGCGGTGCGCAACAACAAAGAAAAAGGGGCCATTTACTTACAGGTAAACTGAGAATAACAATCGCGTTTGAACACCAAACCACCATCACCATCCATTTCAAGGTTTTAAATATTTTTCAAAAGCTACAGGTAGAAACTTTATATTTCAGGGACAAAATAATTATAGTAAAAAAAGATTGGACTCAATTTTACCCGATGATTACTAGGTAGGTGGTTTAAACATTAATTAAACATGAATAACATTGTGTTTGGAAACCAACGGTTTCAAGTGTGTTATTATTCTTGTTCAACATATCTTTGAGAACCGGAAGTATTTCCCCTTTACCGCACAAGTAATTGGAATCATAGATGAGCGTTTCGATTACCAAGTTACCCTCATCAGTAGGCATTACTAAACTAAAGTACAGACCAGTCCATAGGTAGCATAGCAGTTATTAGGTAATCTGAAAGACAAAATCCCGACTTTAGATATATCAGGAATTTATGAAATTAGCTGCCAAAATTGTGATAATTTGTTTTATGGCCAAACGATATTTTTGGAAAATAATCACGATCAAGGCATTCAAGGCAACATATGACATCTATACCTAAACATTGTTACCAGCTGGTTTATATGACAATAGATAAGACACCTATTCATCAGCTATGAGATTATTTCCCACTACAAATATTATTAGTCTCAATAATATGTGTGGTATTTCTTTATTATTCAGAAGTCTTCACGAGGTAGTCAAAACGTACCATAACCTTTTAACGTGTGAGTCCATGCACCCAACTTTGATTTTTTTTTTAATTTTCATAACATTGGTTTTGTTGTTGATTGTCACAACATATATATTATTTTTCTGGGTCGAGTATAATTTTTGAAAGAATACCATGGTCTCAATTTCTAACAATTATTCAGCGATACCATTTCAAACAGGTGATTTCTCAATAAAACAAAATCAGCCGACTGTTTAAATAATTTTAAATGGCATTGTTTCACAGAATGCTTATCTTCCGATCCATCTAATGATCATGCTTATATTTTGAAGGTTGTAAATTAATTCTTTTCTCTTTCTTTGTCGTCATCATGTGTTTCAACTATTAAGTAGGTATGTGCTCATCCTGATGATATATTATGCTAAAATTATAATAAAATTATTCGGCCACATCTAGTGACCTTCGTGTTTAAAGAATCAAGAACTATAATACCAAAAATGTCCTAGATTTTCTACGCTTGACGAGATTTTATGTTTTTTGGGTCGCTAAATCCAAATATGTTATTTGTTTTGATTCAATTGCTATTAACAATTTTACGTTACCAATTGGCCTGGTTTTAGCCCGGGTCATGGATAATGGCAAATTCGTGATCCTCGACCCCAAAAACCTAGGGATAATGTACCCTCCTGACTTTTAACGCCAATTTTGCTTCAAACAATATTTTGTTTATTGTTTTTCTCGGTAACAATTGATATTGGCGGTTTGAATCTTTTGAATTAAGGTTCGGGCTATTGTAAAGTACTCTTTACTCTTATTTCATGCAATAAACCAAAAAATAATCTTAACAAAGATGAAAATAATCTCTGAAATATCATCTTTATTATATCAAAATATGAATTGTTTTAGGTATATTTTCTACATAGGTATAGCTCTCGAGTAGATGCAGAATTGAATTATTCAGCAATAAATCTAGATCTGATATAAGTATTATGTGATAATTGTAATAAAACAATGCTATTCCACGCTTGGATACTGTTCATCATAATAATAAACAATGCAGATAAACTCACATAGGCCTCATAACCAAAGAAAATCGCCGCTGTTAGCAGTTATTTATGTACCCATAAAACCGAATGAATGATGATGACTTACATTTCACCTGATATTTGTAATCCTGCTCGGGAGAAATAAGCCACCGCCCGAAAATAGCACTTTAGGGCCAAATCACTTGCACCGAACCGACTAAAAAGTTCAATAGACCAAAAAGACGCACCGATCTCCGCAAACGCCTGCGTTAAAATGCGTTCAACCAGCCGGCCGGATACTCGAAACATCATCGGATACATTCGGCTCGCGTCGAATGAAGACATTTTTATTCCTGCAATGGATTATGCCAGCAGGAATTTTTTCCCGCGCTCGTTTCTCGGTAATGAAAAAGTCTTTGTCCGAAGAGAACGGTGAAATGATTCACCTTTCTTGCAGTGACATCATAGTCTATTCATTCATCTCAACTTGTCAATAATAATAATGAAAATAACAAAGAACACGCCGCAGTTACATTGAATTGGTTTGTGTCGAACCCTTTGGTTTGGTTATCTACTTATCTTGATCTGAACTATACGCAACCCCTAGTTTGTCACGGCGGGTGCCTTTTCGACACCAAATCTATAAAGGAATATCCTCGGAAATATCGATAAACGTACGAGCTGTGCGAATTAGACAGAGAAAGGATTCGGACGATAAAGAGGGTAGTATAAATTTTTGTTCAATGTATACTGAGCTCTTCTTCAAATATCTGTCAGAAAACAAGTATCCCTCTCCTACGAACATTGAATTACATCTATTACATCAAAAGTCATATAGTCAACATAAACAGATTTCTCCTGACAGGGGCGGATTCAGGGAAGGGCTCGCCCCCCCCCTAATCCATGAAGTAAAAAAAAATCATGATTTCATCCCGGATTCCGGACCAAAAATACTGAGACTGAAAGCAGCAAGAGGACGTTTGAAATGCATGATGCATTGTATACTGTAGTAAATAATCCATATATTCTCGTCATATGAACGGAAGATTCTCAGTGATTTGAAGTTAACTTCCGTCGTTCTAGAATAGATTCCTGTGTGAATTAAGATAAGATTAGAAATGTAAGTTCTATTAGGGTGGTTCCATCTTGAATGGGTCACACAGTATGTTCAGATTCGTTTATTAAAAATGATCAACCGTTTATTATCGTTTTTAAGGCAAATTATCATCGGACTCTGTGGTCACTATGTATGTGCGCAAGTTGTTAAATAAAATCCGCTTCAACTAAAGTGGCTTGCTGGTTTATGAACACTGCCCCCAGTGGTGCGGCTAGAGGGAGGCCTTTGAGTTTGCAGCTCCCCCTAAGCCACCATTATCGTTAATAATTCATTGACCTGTTGCTGATACCGTGTGTGTTCGTTTATATAGACAGACAAGATGAAATGAACATTTTAACTTTTAAAATTACGATTTTTACGAGTTTTTCAGTTTATTTTTTTTTATTGACAACTTATTTTTTCTGTCTCTGACAACTTCTCTAAAATCAGATTCCTCATATACAGGGTAATAATTATATTTCATATGGGTACATGGTAATTAAAACATAACAGAGCTAAAACATTAAATTCAACACATATATCTTTAGGTGATTGTTGAATTCAATTGAGAAAATCAATTTCATTATTTCACTCAAAGTTACACAGACATTATGTGCGTGTATAGGATTAATTTGAGTAATATATTCTGAAAGATTAGATTATTGATGAAAGGACAAAAAATGCTGCTATTGGATTTCATACAATTTTCAATAAAGTGACGTTTAGCATGCCCTACGAGCACCCTTATGGAATAAATAGAGTGAAAATACAACTCAAGTTAGTACATACTCATACACTGTCACAACGCATGAACACCTCTGCCCAAACAGAATGCAATGTTATGCACGAAATTTCGAGATACAAAGTCGAAATTCCGAGGGACGGAGTCGGAATTCGGAAATACTGATTCGGAATTCAGAAATACTAATTCGGAATTATTAAATTCCGAAATACAAAGTCGAAATTCCGAGATACTAATTTGAAATCATAAAATTCGGAGATACGAAGTCGGAATTCCGATATACCAACTCGGAATTATCAAATTCCGAGATACGAATTCTGAACTTCGAGATACTAATTCAGAACTTTTATATTCGGAGATATAAAGTCAGAATTATTAAATTCTGAGATATAAAGTCGAAATTCCGAGATATAAAGTCAAAATTCCGAGATAACACTATTTCGGTATTATTGAATTCTAAAGAACGGGTCGAAATCATAAAATTCTGAATAAGTAAGACGGAATTCCGATTTAGTAGGTCGTAATTCCGAGATACTGATTCTGAATCATAAAATTCCGAGATACGGAGTCTGAATTCCGATATATCAATTCGGAATTATCAAACTCCGAGATACGAATTCTGAACTCCGAAATCTACAACTACTATTGAATTCGGAGATATGTAGTCAGAATTATTAAATTCCGAGGTACAAAGTCGAAATTCCGAGATACGAAGTCGGAGTCCAAGATACTGATTCGGAATCATAAAATTCTATGATACTAATTCAGAATTATTAAATTCCGAGATACAAAGTCAAAATGCCGAGATACAAAGTAGAAATTCCGAGATGCGAAGTGAACTCCGAAATACTAATTCAGAATTATTAAATTCCGAGATACGAGTCAGAATCATAAAATTCTGAATGAGTAAGTTTGAATTCCGAGTTAGTAAGTCGGAATTCCGAGATACTGATTCGGAATCATAAAATTCCGATATACGAAGTCGGGCGAATTCTGAACTCCGAGATACTAATTCACAACTTTAAATTCCGAGATAGAAAATCAGAATTAATAAAATCTGAGTTTCAAAGTCGAAATTCCGAGATACAAAGTCGAAATTCCGAGATCCAAAGTCGAAATTCCGAGATCCAAAGTCGAAATTCCAAGATACGAAGCAGGAATTCCGAAATACTAATTGAGAATTATTAAATTCCGAGATACGAAGTCGGAATAATAAAATTTCGAGTTGGTAAGTCGGAATTCCAAGATATTCATTTGGAATCATAAAATTCCGAGATACGAAGTCGGAATTCCGATATACCAATTCGGAATTATCTCGGAGATATGAATTCAGAACTCTTAGATAGTAATTCAGAACTATCCAGTTCGGAGATACAAAGTCAGAATTATTAAATTTCGAGATACAGAGTCGAAATTCCGAGATACGAAGTCGAAATTCCGAAATACTAATTCGGAATTATCAAATTCCGAGATACAAAGTCAGATTTCCGAGATACGAAGACGGAATCGTAAAATTCCGAGTTAGTAAGTCGAAATTCCGAGATACTCATTCGGAATAATAAAATTCCGAGATACGCAGTCGGAATTCCGATTATTAAGTCCGAATTTTGAAAATAAAATTGGCGTGACCCTTCTGCGCCTTCGAAATGATTGAACATAACTTCAAAAATAAAACCAGAAGAAACATAATAGAAACAACAATATCTCTAGAAAATATTTTTGAAATCTCGCTATCCGGATCTATAGTGTCTAGCGGGAAATAGGAGAATAATATCAGCGGCCGCGCAATCGCAAACCACAGATTATTGATCTGGCAATCGCAGCTGATAAGTTCAGCCATTTTCTTACAGAAATTTTGTACATTTTATACCAAAATATAATCGACATGTTATTCATAGTGATAAATTATTCAGTTTTTTTTATACTGATTTCTATTGCTAGCAGTGAAAGTTTTTTGGAAAAAGTGAGAGTGAAACGAGCTGAAATAGATTTGCAAACTTGCATTGATAACTTTAACGTGCATAGAGATAAAATTATCAGGACGCAAGATTCTCAAAACATGGGAGCAAAATACCTGAACGAAATAGATTTGGGATCTAGGGAAGAATGTTTGCGGTTATGTTGCGAGACAGATAATTGCGACGTTTTTGTTTTTGAAGAGAAGGTGAGTTATTATCACTCCTGTATGAATTTTATTAATAATTAAAATTTGATAATTAACACAAAACTAAATGGCTCACTGAAAATGAAAATTTCTCGAGATCCATCGATTTTGATATTAAGGGGGCCTTCATCTGGGGTCTTCCAGATCAATCCCCTCACGCTCACGGTACACCCTCTTCACCTTCTGAAATCTAAATGGGATGTGAGTTGAGTAGCACCTACTTTAGAAACTAATTGCATTACGTTTACAGTGATGCCCTAAATTGTTGTTTTTTGACGAGTAGTTTTTAAGAAATTGCGTTCCAAAAGTCAAATAGTTGAATGTACCTATATACTCTATACTACGGTTTGATTTTATCATTTTCAGTTTGAGAGTTACAAAAAAATACTTGACGTTCTAAGAATCTTATCTTCTGAATGTTATAATAAAATAGGGAAATGAAATAATTTTTATTCGAGCGATAAGGATATCCTTTCGCAACACTTGAATAAAATAAAGTTCTTTGGAGTTCCATTCCTTGCTCAGTTTTGCGAATAGATTATTTTGAAAAACTCTGCTTCATATCACTTATACTCAATTCTTCTTGTTGAGCAATGAGATAATTAGTGAAATGGCAATTATTGTGGAAATGCATGATATACTCTATTGATGAAAGAATCTATAATATTTCTGACCTCTCTGAATGCTTTCCAAAGTGAATAGTTATTTTGTTGATTAAAAATCATTTCTGAATAGTAAGCAATTATTTTAATTGAAATGACTGAACCCCGCCTGAATAAAGTCATTATTATTATTATTTTTTATCCGTTAGGATTATACCAGTCAGACCCTGTCTCCAGAGCCCCCTACATCTGGAGGATGCACTGGTGTCATTTACCCACTCACCACGTCTGTGGGGTGAGTGATTACTGGGTCCGAGAGTCATGTGCCCTGAGCAGACGGAGTGAACCAAGGATGCCGGCCTTCTGTATTCCTTCGTTCTTTCGGCTTATTATTATTAGTACAAAGGGCGGTGGCAGGTTTCAATGAAAGAAATCCGAACCGAAAGTCATCGGTACGTTTTGTATTTAGTTACGAAGTTTTCGAAACTCGTTCGGTGGGAAATAAAAAAAGAACGAGAACGAGCACTAGAAGGAGGTCATATTGAGATTTTAGGCAGGGCCGGATCTAAGTGGGTCCAGCCGGACATTTGCTCAGAACGGCAAAAATGAGGGGCAGCAAAATCGATTTATTCCTATCTTCCAACCTAGCCACCGCAGTGGTAGGTGGACGAAACGAGAGAATTTCAGGTAACTTTGCTAGGGTGTACGAAAAGCGAAACGAGAATAAACCAGCAGAATATGTTCAGGGGGGCGTTTGTGGACTGTTTCCCTCTTAGATAATCGTGATTTTTTGAAAAGTAATTTTCCTGAGGTAGTCTTCATTTAGAAATCTCCCGACGAAATATTTTCAGTACATACCTAATAATAATGCGTCTTTATTCAAACTGCCACATCCAACAAACAAAAAAAAACATGATAATTAATAAAATAAATGTGAGATGACAAAGTGTCGCTGCGAAAAACATAATTGAAAGGTCTAGATAATGATGTTAATTAGTATAGGTGGCCCGATTAGAAATCAAAGTATTTTAAACTATGCAATATTGAGTAGCTGGAAAAAGAATATCTTAGTTCGGTGTCGGAATGTTGTGGGGTGACGGGTGAGTTGGTTGTCGTTGAATAAACCATCACAGAAGTATTAACAAACATAAAAACACTTTATTTACAACTTATTTACAACACTGTTACAATAGTGAACACTAACTTATATCTGGTCACTGATACTGATTCAGCAGACGATCGGATGGATGAAAAATGATTACTGATTGTATATGTTTGGAACTGATGACTGAACACTGATTGATGGTAACGGATAACTGATCGCAGAACAGTGATACCGGATCACAAAGTAAGCTTATATCTTTTGAGGATGCTAACTTTGTTGAGGAAACGCGCGTCGAGTGAAACTGGCGTAGTTTTGGTATTTTGAACAAAAAAATCGATTTCATGACACAGAGAGATATTTTTATCAACTTGCTCACATATTTAGCAAATATTATTTACTGTCCATCCACGAGCCTGAATTTTCGATACATTTTTACCGAATCTTTTTTTTTTTCAAGCATTCTGGTAGCTGTTATCTGTTCCACTGCGGTCCGCCAGAAGATTTTAAATGTAAATTCACTCATCATGTGAACTATTCGAGCGCCGTACTATCCATTAATAGACATCTGCCGGATTTAGAAAGTCAAATTAAGCTCACCAAACACGAACAGGATTTAACAAAGCTCAGGTAATATTTGCTAATTATAATCTATTCTCCATTGTTAAGACTATTGTTGAAGTTATACTTGAAGCAAATTTGCTTGTAGGAACGAGAATATACCTGATACAACCAGGGAAATGCATATTATATGGGATATCTTGATTGATATTTTTTGTTAAGAACTAGTTTTAAAATATTTTACACTACAAGCTCTTATAACATTTTGGGGGATCATTTGACCCAGCATGAAACATATTCAGAAAGATTTTTTTTTATCTTGAAAATTAAAAAAAATCATGGCTTCCGGTTCCCATTATTTTTGTACGGCAGTAGGTTCTAGCAGATTATTATTTCATAATCTACCTACGTGAGGAATGCTGTCCGAAAAGCACATCTTCAGATGAAAAATTATTATTATTATTATTATTGTCAAATGCACCACTCAGAATTGATGGCATAGTGCCTAAAGTAATTTTTTCATATAGCAGTATCGTTCCAAAATGTAATAAGTACGAGTTTGTAGGCCATATTAAACTAATAAAATGCAGGTGTTTTCGGGGGGGTGTAGTTGAGGTGTGGCAGTAATAATCCAGGCCCAAATTTTATTAAAAATAAATCTAGCAGTAGCAGTTATTTTGTAAAAATTGGAAAGGTTCAGTTGTGATCTAATTTTAGTCGAATTGCGAATGAGGTTTGCTAATTTTTGAAGCGAAAAGGGACTCACACTCAAAAAAAACCAAGTGTAAATACATCTTATCTTGAAACTGGAAAAAATTGTACACCAGAATAGATAAATTTCAAAATTCGAAAGAGCAAGATATTGTAATAGTTCAAATTGTTTTTTATAATATGGTGAAAGAACCAATGTGAGGTAATAATGCTAATAGGCGATATTTTAACAGAACTTGATAATCTTGAAGACAATGAATGGTCCATCCATGACACAGTATTGAAATGCTTCTGAAATAAGCCATGTCATGTTAATATAAGTAGAGTTACTTTTGAAGTTATAGCTCAATTTTAGTGCCCAAAGAGATATTTTCCTCACATATTTTCCAATTATTGGGTCAAGCTAAAAATAGGCTCATGAAAAATCCAATAATTTTCAGTATCGTAAAACAAACATAGCTTAAAATTTGAGAATATTCACGCACAAGAGGCGCATTTATCGTTCAACGGACTATAGTCCGTAATATATCCAGTAACATGAGCGTTCGCGCAATAAATGCGAATTTCACAGGTTCAGCTACGTTGGTAGAAATACCCACTGAAATAATAATAATCTCTCTCATAAAAACTCTCACGAAGGAATACCATGTTCGGGTGGAGAATGGTTATTATTATTATTACCCGTAGCGTTCCGAGTTACTTACTCATTTTTAGTAGTGCATTCAAAGGGAGAAAAAGTTAAATTATTGTTCAAAAATTTACATAACTTCACAATATGCAAAACAGTGCTTTTCTCTAGACAATGAATAATTTTTATTTCCAGATTTTCCGAAAATTATCTTGGTAGTGAATTTTTCAACTGGAACACCCTATATACTTTTACATATTCAAAATCTGTTCTGTTCCGAGCATAATACGTCAGTTTTATTGAATTGTACGAGATGGTTCAAAAAATAATTGTTTCCCAAGTTTTCGATCTACACGGCGATGAACGCTTATAAAAAAGAAAATATGTGTCACCGAAAAAATCGGAAGTGATTCTTCATATTACCCAAGCCAATAATACTACTTGAGATTACTTGAACAACAATTTTCAGAATCAGTCGAAACTACTTTCTAGCTGAGTTGACAAAGAAATAATGCAATAAAAATATTCTCGAAATGTCAAATTTGTCTATTTCAGGAAACCGGAAATAGAACCTGAGGTTCTGAGACCGATTTCTCCTGAAATAAGAACAACGTCTTCACCAACAACGACAACGGTGGTTTTGTCAAAAGAATTGATGCCGGTAATGAAACCCAACGAGGCTCCTGAACAAGGTAAGTCGAATAACTTGTGCACTGTATTGAATATTTTCGTGATGAATTCTGGCTTTTCAATCGTTCGGTATCTTTTTTAATTATGCGCCATCTTTCACTTTTTCAATAGTGAATGTCGATTTTCCTTAAATTATCCACCAAAAAATAAATAAATGAATAAATAAATAAATAATGGTGGACACATATATCGTGGGGGGGTTTAGATCGTGTTGGCAACATATTAATCGACGTAGAAAGAGCATTTGACATGGAAAAAGTGCTTGTACTCAACCATAAGAGGGCCAGGTAGCTCAGTGGCTAAGACCGCAGCGTTTAAAGCCATTGTTGCTGCTGGGTAGGTTCAAATCCTATCGACTACAGATTTTTATTCTGCTGACCCGAGAAAGTGCTATGAATCGCATGTCAAAAGGTAAGACCTCGTTAATCCTTGGCTCGCATAAGTTTCGACTTTTGAGGGCTGCCGTTTGTATAAGGGGCTGATTAACAGAAAACACAATCTTAACAACAATAATAACATGGATACACACCCAGACTAGCTAGAACAACTCTAAGAAGTAGCTCCAGCGAGGCCATACCACGAAGGGATGTACGCAAGGAGGAGTCTTGTCCCTTTGTTTTCGTGTCTCATGGTGGATGTCCTCCTAGTAAAAATAAAAGACCTGGGTTACTTCACTCAGACTCACGCGGACGAAATTGTCATATCGGTCGATCATCAGGGTTCCGGTCTCGTGAGGGACACGGTACAAAGAGCCATCTACGGAGTTGATGAATGGTGCCGTTGGGCATATAGGGCTGAGCGTGAACACTGGAAAGGTAGAGCTGGTTCTCTTCACCAGGAAACGTAAATGTCCAACTCAGTGGAAGGTCCATAAAGTATAAAAGCTCAGTGAAGTACTTTGAAGTCATCCTTGACTCCAATATGGAACGAGCAAATCGAAAATAGAGTTCGGAAAGCCACAGCTGCTTTCTGTGCATGCAGAAAAACATTTATCAGTACGTGGGAGCTAAATTCCAATATTCTATACTGCATCTACACGACTCTCATATGCCCTATGATTTCGTACGGAGCCATCGTATGGTGGCAAGGTACAGCATTCGGCAAATCAAAATCCCAATTAGATGGGGTCAAAGACTTGCCTGTCTTGCGACAACAAGTGCAATGAGAACGGCACCCACTAGGGCGATGGAGATACTCATAGGACTGCTTCCTCTGCACCTCTGCTTCGGGCACGCAAAGCCATTGCTCACCTGAGCTCTAACCAATAGCGGAGCGAGATAATGTATGGTTATTCCCGATTATGGAATCGAACAATAAATGATTTTCCCTTCCTTGAGATGCCAGGGTGTACGGGAAATCGCCGAGAGCGGAACTCTGTTACGCCCAGAGAAATTAAGCCACTATACTTCCGGCAGAAGTTGATGCCATACTCGCCTGTTCTAGAGAAAATATCAACGGAGGCTACCACCACCAGCAAATCACGATAGTATGCACTAAAAGTCAAGCGGAGATCAACGCCCTCACATCATACAGAGTCAGTTCTCTACTGGTGTCTGAGTGCATTCACCATCTGCAAAGGCTATTCACTGCCAAAAAAGTAAAGTTGCTTTGTGTCCCTGGTCATACCGGAGTGCCCGCAAACGAACAGGCCGATTATTTGGCCAGACGTGGTGCGAAAAGCTCAACGATTGGACCATGAACCAATCCTAGGAGTTTCTAGATCACGGAGCGTCTCGATGAAGGAAGTCCTGAAAGTAAACTTCCAGGATCCGATTTGTTTCCAATTATTTCCATAATGATCAGTGTTCTCAAGACTGTATCACGACTATATGTTTCGAAAGTTTTTCATAATATTTTTTCTTATATTTATGCAATATGAAGAATTGAACTGACAGAATACGTGTAAACATTCAAATAAATCAAAAATAATCTTATTAAACCGGCGTGCTTGCACTCGGAATACAAGTTTTCACACACATGATCCTGAATATTCTTATGATTATGATTTATCAGAAGAACCGACTTCGCTTACTTATAGGTACAGGGTGATCTTGGCAGGAAAACCCGAGTCTATGTAGTTCTTTAACATGAAAGTGGTGGAATTTTAACGGCTTTATTCAAGCAGTCTGAATTGTTTAGGTGAAATCAGATCCTCTGTTATCTAACCGGAAAAGAAGAAAGACACCTTATTCCAAACAAAGGAATGAATGGTCAGATATAGGTAATGATTTTTGCGGAGAGCATCACGCCATGACCGATGTTTTGGACTACTAATTTTTGTGCTTCAGAATTTCACGCTTCCAATGGTTTCAACTTCCGTGAAAATTTAAATGTTTTGCATTTTTAGATATGCACCGTCAAATGTCGGTTTTGCTATATATCGAAACTAATTATTCGTAGCCGTTGGAAAAAATAAATATTTGTAGTATCTAGGTATAATAAGTAGAAAATAATTCACATTTCGTGATGGCTTCTTCATAAGAGGACAGGAGGAATCAAATTCCATCGATGGAATAAAATTCTGATTATCTGAGAATAGTGAGTGGAAAAAATAATTAGGTTAGTCGCCCGAAGCCTTCAATGTTCTGACCTGGAAAATGAGTTACTCAATCGATTACATGACACCTGATTTGATATACAATAGATTTGAAAGATTCATCTGCTGATTGCCGATGACACTCAAGTAGGTACATACGTAGGTTTACTAGGATTAACGGAGATACTTATCTTGAGAATTAGTAAACATTTACAAGTAATCTCGTCGGCAAGTCTAGGAATTCACTAATATAAAGAGGAGCGCCATCTCTAGGCATTTCAAGGAATATTTGTCCACAAGACTGCAACAAAAACCAATTGATTATTTACGTATTGTATTATAAGGTAAAGCGAAAGAATTTTTCATTTTTGGTTCAGTGGTCTTCCGCCCAGTATCAACAATTTTCTATCTTGATAATTTAGATGCCATAGCCGAAGTCTCTTGAACGTACAGATGGCGCTGAATACATACTTCAGTGTTTATCTTGAGGATTCCCAACAAAAGCTAAAATTATTTTTCGATTTAGTTGGGTGAACTAGCCTTCGCTGAAATGGCAAGAACCATGAGACCGGTACAGGTGTTTCCCCATTCAAATCAAAACATAACTACGTTATGTGTTTAAACTCGCCGGGCTTCCAAGGAATATGTGAGTGGACTAGGAAGGACTAAGAAGTGAGTTGATCTATGATCGCAAACCTGATAGGGTACGCACATGCGTGAGAGACACTATCAGACACTTACCTCTTTTTGACTTCTGATGCAGATACTTGGTGGCAGTAAAGGTGAAGCTCTCACTGGATGAGAAGGACGTGGAAGCCATTTCCAGTTCCGCCTATCTCCCCTATGGGCGCACCTAGCCCCTAAGAGCTGGAAAAGTTCATGACCTACTGCAGGGATACACGAGCCCCTCTGGTTGTGGGAAGTGATGCTAACACCCACAACACAGCATGGGCATCAGTGACACAAACAAACGAGGTGTGTACATTTTGAGTGAAGACCTTGTCGTTATGAATAGGGGAATACGAGAAATAAGGAAAGTGCCAACCGCGTTAGATCTGAGGTCATAGACATCACCTGGGCAACCTCTTGCGTCATCCTCGAGGCTGTGAAATTCTAGAAAGGAATGGCTGAGGGAATTGAGGGGACGGCAATCTGTCTTCAGGATGCGATAGTCTCCCCATTCTAAAGAAGCGGCCCTCTAATCAAAAGGCTGCAGAACAGCACGGTCCAGTTCTGGACCAAAGAGCTGGAA
This sequence comes from Chrysolina haemoptera, assembly GCA_958298965.1. NCBI lineage: Eukaryota > Metazoa > Arthropoda > Insecta > Coleoptera > Chrysomelidae > Chrysolina > Chrysolina haemoptera. The sequence continues at coordinate 31,426,297 of OY282589.1, read as the reverse complement.
ACCCTGAAGTGAAGCCTCTGGGGCAAAGCAGTGGGGAAATACAATGAAGCCCTTTTTCTGTACAAAAGAGCCATGTTGAGAGAGAAAGAAAATGCGTAGAAGAATGTTTGCGACGAAGTCGAGAGCAGAGCTGAATGCTCACGGCTGAACAAGATCTCGTCAAAAGATACGGCAAACCCTATCGCTTCACTAAAGCGAGCTGGCGGATCAATCAGGGAGAGAATCTCTAGAGCTACTCCCGACTCTAGGCGAACGAACACCCATGAAGGAAACCTGGGATATAGCGAACAAGGTCATCCCTACAGGAAGTTAGAATTAACCTTTAATCCATTCAAATCAGCAGGTCCAGACGGAATACAACCTATACTATTAAAGCGAGGAGCGGACCTACTGAATCCACGAGAGGCTGCCCTCAGGAAGGAGTACACTATTTCCACTATTGTGAAACGTCGTGGTAGATTATCTACCACGAGGTTTTCATATCATAGTCTTCTTACATACCTGAACCGTAGAAGAATGTATGCCCAGGGCTATGCTGACGATATCATCATAATGGTTAATGGGAAGTATGTGGGGGTTGTATGGATCTGATGCAATCAGCCCTCACAGACGTACAAAGGTAGAGCATGAGGGAGAACATCAAGGTCAACTCACAAAAAAACACTATTATTCCGTTCATCATGAAGAGAAACCTAAAGACCAAAAGAGCTCTTCTTGTCTTCGGTGGAAGCCTACAAATGTATGAGAGACAAAATACCTGGGGTTAAAACTCGAACTTCACCTGGAACATCACTGATGGTGCCCAGGTGTTACTTTGGTAAAATATGGGGACTTGGACTCAAACTATCCCTTTGGTTATACACGGCGATAGTGAGGCCATCGAAAACGTATAGAGCACTGCTGAGGTCGGTTGAGCAAGTGACAACTAGAGGGATGCTGGCTAGTTTACAAAGTCTGGCATGCTGGGGGGTCACTGGTGCTATGTCCAGCACATTTACGATTAGCCTTGAGGTAATTTCGAACGTCCCTCCTCTGCATTTGCATATTGTAGCGAAGGCGATGATAGAGGACTCCAAACTAAAGTTCCTGGACAAATGGAGGGGCAACAACCTAGGCCACTCCAACATAATGGAGGTCATAAGAACCGTCGCATCTGAGATGCCGTCGGACAATATGACTCTATGATGGAACACACACCACCATACAAGATGGGAAAGTCACATCCAAGGCCAAAACAATGCTGTCAAGAGGGCAAATCTGGTACATGGGTGGCTCTAAGATAAGCAATGGAGTAGGAGCTGGAATATACGGGAAGAGACCGATGCACTACATTACTCAAACATCTATATTCCAAGTCAAGGTAATGGCTATTACCTTTTGCATGAGAGATATTCTAAGGAGGGGTTCTAGAAACAAACCCATAGTCATTCATTCCGACAGTTAGGCGGCAATACAGGCCCTACGATCATGCATGTTTCTTCCTAAACTAGTTTGGGAAACTAACAAAAGCCTCAGTAAACTAGGAGCACAGAACAAGGTAAAACTTGTCTGATGGGAAACAAGTCACAGGGGGTCTTCGTCTGAAAGCCAACCACGTCGAAAAATAATAATAATATTATGTAGAGAGAATTGCGAAGTGGTTCTTTTAGAAAACTTTGCCGATAATCCAGCAGATATAATATAATAATAAATAGGGGGACAGTGTTTATAGCTTGAATCGGAGGACTGGATTATATAAATCATTTTTCATAATTGATTAATGGTCATTCGCCAAGTATCTCCAGTTTTTTCTCTTTCAGTCACACCAACAACTAGTTGTTTCTATACCAACCATCTTTTTCCCTTGTTCAATAATTAAGTTTTCATCACGATATCCTGAGAAACAAATATTTTTGAAGCATGCGATTCTTGTGATCTAGAATTCAGAAAATTGGATCACAGTAATAAATTCTTACAAAACCGAAAACAATGTGACATCCGACGCCATGTTACTTATGTGGTCGTTAATCATTTCACATTCGTAAAATTGTTTAATTAATCCTAGAATCGCCACTTTCATTTGTTGAGAAATAAATTAAATGAACTGATTTACTGAATTATATAACTATAACTATAAATACAATAGATGTTGCGTGTCTTAATATTCTGGTAACATGTCGAAATCACCCTCGACAGAATGGTAATTATCAAGTGACTAATGAAATGCAGTTATGAAATAACTGAGATACTTCCCAAGATCATCAGGCGGTTATGGCATTGTTGAAATGCTGATGTGCATCGCAATCTGAACGTAACGTAACGTGAGGACTGAAAATTATGTTTATTTGAAAATATGAACGGGATGTTCATAAAAATTTATTGTGAAATCATCTGAGACTGAAAGACAAACTTTAGTCGATATTATATTTTGCTATACTCGTCCAATTAGATTACACACGTAATAGACACCCCTGTGGCTATGTCGAGCACTTTTTCAAAGATGAATCACCTGACAAAAATTCCTCCTATCGTTCCCGTCTCAACTGTCCTCACTCACCCCGTCGTTGTATTAGACAGGGAAGTAGTTGTTTGCTGACAGGTATTTCATACAATAAGCCTACGTTGTAGGTGTATATAGAAGTAAAAAAGGCAAAACATTGGTCGGCAACGGCTGTCGTTATCAAACGATCTCCCATACGAACTCTGAACTTCATGTTCAGATATCTGACGAAATATCTCTGTTAGGTTATACTCAAAACGGAGAATGAGGAATGTGCTTAACAATTTCCTGTTTCAAAAAATATTGCATTTCTAAAAGCACCAAAATTGAACCCCGAATTGGAAGCATCGCTTAGCGAGCATATCTTGTTTGATTATCTTTATTAGTAAGATTAGATAAGATTGGGGCTTGCGAGCCTTTTTTTCAAGTTCTGGTTCCCACGAGGCAAAAGGAATTTCTCGTTTAGGACAGGGGTCCTTAGTGCTTTCAGTACTTTTTTTTGTGCGAGTGTAACTTTTGTGGTTTTATGGAGGTTCACTGTCAGCTCCTCCTCTTTACATCACCTCTCGATTATATCTAGGGCTATTTGGTAAGCTTCTCTAGACTTTCTTTGCAAATTTACCTCTTTTGCAATAATCACAAGGCGTATATCCACCTCGGCATATCCTAACCAATAAACTCATCTGGATGCTATCCTTTCTATTAATTCGTCTAGGCAGAGCAGTTAGGAAGACAACTGTAGTGGATCACTAGTTCAGCTCTCTGTTATCATTTCATATAGTAAGTATGCGAGAATGATGTCTTTGGTTAGTATAATGATGGTAGAAATGGTTGGTGGTGGTGATGGTGTAGTTTTCGCATGGGTTGCCTACTTAACGAACACGCTGGCCTCCCTTACCACTCACATGTAAGTTTCAGAAAAAAATATTGACGATTGGTCATCAGAGGGTAGCATTTTGACGAAAAAAACGAAAACATACTGAAACTTCATTACTCTTCATAGTTGTGACTGGAGATCATTATTAAGAAATGTGATGCTCCAAGGCATCCAAAAGCAATTTCAAACATTTTCAGTTCTATTGCAGGAAAATTTGACAAAAGCAAAACTTCTTTCGTATTTTAATGAGCGAAAATATTCCCGAACTAATAACTTCCGTTCCGAACAATGAGCGAAGGACAATACATTTCATCAAATTTCTAGTTTCGGTGTTGGCTCTAGCAATAGGTAATTTACCAGTTGATAGCCATTTGCTGAAATTGTTTGTATTGAAACAGCACATACATATTATTTATATATTTTTTTTGTGGTGACTCGTGAATATTATTTTAAGAACGTATGTTTGTCAAAAACTAATCACAAAAATGAGTAGTAATACTAGTTTATGTAGCAGTAGTACTGTTAGTACTTAGTTCAGGTTTCAGCTTGATTTGCTAAATAATAAGATTTTTTATTCAATCTGCAAAGAAAATATCTTAGTGTCTATTGGCGATGCGTACAAGAAGTAGATAGTAATTTGTCAACTAAGAAAGGGTCAAAATGAGCCCTTTCATTACGTTGACCTATTGAATTTCCCAAATAAATTGACTGTTGTTAAAATTGCAGTAAACAACGGCTGTAACACTGAATTAATGGATGAAGTACTGTCCAAACAACTCTACTCAAAAACGAATCGCAATGTTTTTCATATCACAATAACAGATAATCAAAATTATAGATATCTGACATACTTCGGACAAAAGGTAGATTCATTTTTAAAGAGACAAGATATAAGAATCGCATATGGAACAAATAATACGTTGGGAAAAATTATCAAAAACAATTATTATTTTAACTCGTCCTAAGGTATACAGGGTGTTTTCGAAATTGGAGCAATAAAAAAATTGTTGTATGGAACATAACGTATCAATAAATGGCAAGAATTTTCGTTATTCAAGTGTCAAAAATTTTCGATTATTTTTTTGAAATATTATGAAATTGCTTTTAGTTGCTTTCGTTTTGGAGACACTGGTTTGATTCTCCACAGCGTGTCTGCCCGCTAGCAATGTTTCAGCGCAGTTTGCGCAGGCTGGTAGACCTCTTATCAGTGATTACCGAAAAATGTCTTAAAAACTCTAAAATTCAATATTTTCCAAAATATTTTTTTTTCAACAAAAAAGTATTCTTTTATTTCGTTTTGTTTTGTCATCTTCTACTTTCCATTTCATTTATTACTCCAATTTCGTAAACACCCTTTATGGTGGTCAAACTCGAAGAATAAGAAAACTGATTCAACATACTCAAATCATATTTTAGAAGAAAATCATACTTTTGATGTAGAATTTAAAATTGTATAAACTGAGACTGAAGGATTGAAGTTGAATTATTTGGAATCATTAGAAATTAATAAGCTTAAAAATTCATACAAAAGTACTACTTAACGACCAACATGATTTCAATAACTCACCATTAATGAAGTTATTTTTTTAATAGGCTTATTTTTTCGAATTTCAAGAAATTTTAAAGAAAAAGTTGTTCCTATTTGAATTGGTGGTAAACTTGAATATATATATATATCATTGAGGCATGGTATTCGCAGAATAAATAGGCGTTTTGGCAATTCTTGGAATTGTTAAACTTTTCAACAGTGCATAAAAGCTTGGTTTACGCACTGTCGTAGAAAAAAAGCTATTTTAGTTTCCGATTTAGTTCTGTACATGATGGATCATACATAACGCTTCTCATTTTGCAAAGAACCTTGTCTCACAACTTCTTACTACACACAATAATTTCCAAAAATATTTCTGTCGGTTCTATCACAAACAGGAATATGAAGGTTATATCTTAATAAACGTCAAGTAGGTACTCACAGAAATTTCAGTCACAACCCCTCGCGGGCTGAAAAAGTCGCTATCCTGGGAATAAATAGAAGTCCTCCGCAATTTCGATGACATATTCCCAGTTCCTTATCGGGAAATGTAAGCGAGTATACTCGTAAGAAATGACACCGCATGAAAATTTAAACACTTGTTTTGAACTCACACGCGCCCAACACCGCAGAGATGAAAGTAAATGTAAACACCGACGAGAACTGCTGCAGCGTTTCAGTCGCGGAAACCGTATGTTAAGTGACACGAAAACAGAAGAGGTTCTTCTTTCTCCTTCTTCGAAACGATGCGGTGGTAGAGTGAAATTCGAGGGAAAATCGGTCTTTTAGGAATTGGTCCTGTTTTGAAATAATCGCCACTTGATCAATAATATAGTACGATTAGGTTTTGAGGCGAGGATCGATTGTAGCACCACAAAACTTGGAATGCTAGTAGTTGAAACCATGATAAACACGAAAAAAAATTGTTTACCAAAATTCCAGAGGTGGCACTTTTTTTCTTTTCGTTTAAAAATAAATAAATAGATTTTTGCTGTAATCTTGGAAAGTATATGATTTATCGGAAAAACAACTCGAAAAAGTGAAAGACAATTCAATTCTCCTCAAAAATGATTCCTAGTAACTTCTTATGAAATGCGCTCGTTTTCTCAGAAAACGTGATTGAACGCCGACATCAAATTTCAGGTTCACCCGTTCCCGCCGCTGAAAGTTCTGGCGGAGCCGACTATTTGATTGGTCATAACTCTGCTAAAAATTATAAGAGAAGGAGTAGAAAAAGTTCATATCGTTTCTGAAGACTCCTACCTTTTCATGCAAATATAATATGCGAGTATTTGAGTACCTAAAATGTGTTTTGTCACACTTCACTGAGATGTTTACGGATGATCCGAAAATCATGAATAATTTAGTAAATATGGAATTATTATACTGAAGCAGCAACCCATACCCTCTTTGGACTATATGCAACAATGTTAGAGTAGCGTGACAGGTCCCACTTATACATGCCAAAAAAAAAAACTTTGTTTTACTCCTGCCTCATATTCAACTTACGCATAAAACCTCTTCAGTAAATGTTGAAAGTAATTTCGGCCCTGCTGGAAATTGCAGTAGTGGGTTAAGGCGAGTCTGAAATTTGATATCGGAATTCAATCAGGTTTTCTGAGAAAACGAGCGCATTTCGTGAGAAATTTCTAGGTATATTTCTTGTGGAGAATTGAATCATCTTTCGCCTTGATGAAATTGTTCCTTGACAAATATTATACTTTCCGAAACAACAGCAAAAAAAATTTTCCACCCCTGATTTTTTGGTAAAAATTTTTTTTTCTAATAATACATGATGTCAAGAAGTCACGTGCCGAATTTCACAGTGCTACGATTCATTCTTTACTTGTGGCTTACATTTGTCTGTGGTTACTGTACTACAACTCCGCAGGAGTTACTAAAATTGCAGAGAAGTTATTATGGATAACAGTGTCAAAATTGACTGTCGCGATTAGGATTTTTCTATGATTATTCTAATAAATAAAATTTGATATCACGAATTATTTTTTCACAAAAGTTATTAATTAGTGCGCTTTATGAAAATATTACTGAGAAGTATTTGCTAACACCAAAAGCCATTAAAAATAAAAAAAAAGTAAAATTTGTTATTACAAATATTTTTATTTCACAGGGATATTTTTACACAGTGTGTCTCACTTCTCATTCTCCATAATTTTTTATTTACAAAAACGATACATACTGTACGCCAGCATTAGTGAGGAACCACAATTTCCAAAAAATTATAGTTCTGTTCTGTTCTGAAAAATCCATATTATTTGTCATAATAACTCCTGTTTTCTTTGAAAAAAGTTATAGAGCGAGCCGCTTTCCGCGTACACCCGCTACATTCTCACGCAAAATTTCTTCCAAACCTTCCATGTAAAAAAATTAAATCAATTAAGATTGTTTATTTTTTGATTTCAGATCGAAAATGCAGTCGTTTCCAATTCGAATGTCGGTCAACGAGGGAATGTATTGCGATCTACAATGCATGCGATGGTATCCCGCAGTGTGCTGATTCTAGCGACGAGGCCCCGGAATTAGGCTGTCCATATTCAATCACCACTTCTCTGCCTCTTCCGGTACATGCAAATAATCCACCTGTTGCGGTTAGGTACGACGCTAATGTAAGTACAAACAAGTTTTATATACCGAATAATTTAAATATACAGTGTCACACATAAAGTTCGCCGTATATGGAAGTTTTTTTATTCACAAATATAATGAAAATTTGACTCCGCAGTTAGTTTGTGCTTGAAAAATGAGTAAAAAAACAGCCCCTTTTGCTTTGTCACGTGCTACTCTAAACCTGTCAAATTTGACATTTTTAAAAAAATCCTCAAAACATCTTTTTTTTTTGGAAATTTCGAAAAATGGTAAATAAAAAAGTTGCTCAGTTTCCAATTTTATACCTTTGCTCCAAATTTGGACTCTCTACTGTCACTTCGATTTTTTTCCAATTTTTCGGAAATCGGTCTGTTACCAGAAAAATGAATATTATGCACCTCCAGAAATTCGTCTTTGTTGTTGCAAAGTTCATCTGATTTTTTCATTTCCTGGTTAAACTGATTTGGATTTTCAATATATGTCAGTGATCGAATAAAAGAATTTGTTTTCATTCTTATTACACTCGTATATCTTTTTTTAATAGATTTTTATCCAGTTTGACCAATAATTCAGTTACAAACAAACCCGAAATATCATAATTTTCTGCAAACTAAACAAAACCTACCCTGTCACTGACGAGCGGCAAGAACCGCGAAACGCGTCTGCAGGTGGTCTTCCCCAGCCTAATGAAGGATAATTTGCTGTATAATTACAATAAGCAATTGCAATTGGGTCTCCTTGGAAGAAGGTTGCACAAATATCTGTCAGATATAATTCAATGTCCGTCGTGGTATTAGCCAGGGAAGTAGTTGCTTTCTGTCAGATGTTTGCCTCATAATTTCCACCTGAAATATTTGGAGAGAAAGGTACCTTGACATTGTCGGTTTTACTATTTCATTTACATAATATTCAAATTCAATATTTTCGAGGTTCCATGAAATATGATCCCAAAATCTTCGTCCGTTTCAGATACAATCGAATTATATCTTCTAAATGCGTAAATTGCTGAATCAAAACAGAATATAGGTGTTCATAACTTAAAAAAAATATGCAGGAAAGTTAATCTTGGGAGTGTCATCGTATTGGTGCTAATTTCAAATCTTAACTCTCTCAATAACCATCTATATATTTTTTATTATGACAACGATTCACTCATAATTAGTGAATTCGATAAAACAATTGTAGGCAACATATGTGTGATGTGCAATGCCCATTTCAGACCGATTTACTTTATCCCAGTTTAGAAATAATCCTTTCGTATCTCCTTGTGTGGTGCAGGCGGTAATAAATCAAATCGAATTAAAATAGTTCACATTCACGTATACATTAACTGACTTATCTGATTAAAAGAGAATAGAATTTCTCCTGAATTCTTATAGTGAAACCACCTGTGAATCTTTAATATATTAATAGATGTATTAAAATAATTAGATATAATTAGGTACAAAAAATTGAGAGTTTTAATGTCTGAACATGAACATTATAGCTGGTGTTTCTTGTACTTCGCTCTCAGTTTCATGGTCCCCATCAACCGCTACTAAAATAATTTCGTAATTAACGCATGCATTGAAGTTTTCGAGGATCGTATAGTCCTCTTCTAGTTCGGGAGCCGTTTTCAAAAATTCCGGCTCGCCTTTTATCCTATATTTGACGTAAAAGTGTTCCCCGGGGTTGTTATCCACATCTGGAATCCATTTGACGAGGGTGTTCACCAGACAGTTGGTATGAACGTGGACCCATTCCTTTGGGAGAGGACTGGGAGTGACAAGTTTGCCCCTTTCCTGTTCGTTCAGAATATAGAAATCATCCGGAATACCGTCTGCCTTGGGATACTGCCCTGTTTCGGAACACTTCTGCTTCGTCAGGTCGTTTTTGTCAGTTATGTTGAAGTCGATTTGGTACTTGAACGTCGGCATCGAGGGTAGCTGTGGGGTGTGTGTATCCAACTCGACCTCCATGACCTTGCTGTAAATAAGAAAAGCATGTGCAAGGATTTTGTGAATTGTAATTTTTTTGATCAAGTTAATTGACGAGAATCGAGTAGATATTTGAATTTATATCATTTTCATCGTTGAAAGCGAGTGACATAAATTGTATTTATCCATTTATTAGAAAAAGTCACAATTTTAAACAGCAATTTTTCGTTGTTTCTGGGAAAGGAGTAGCAGTGGATGAACAAAATCAAAGCTGTAAGTTCCAAAAGACACACACCAGCTCCGGTGCTTTCTACTATCGCCAACATCGCTAAATCACATGCATTTTCGGTTTTATCAAAGCATCCCCGTTGACCAAAAAAAACTGAGAAATTGTATTATTCTTTCTGTATTTTTTTTGGTGTTATTTACCGTTAAGGAAATAAAAGTGAAACAATACAAACTATTTTAAATGATACTTAGTTCACAAACAAAACAACGAAGTACAGAAAAAAACAAAGCCAAAAAGAACCACAGTTGCAGGAAATTTTGTAAGAACAGCAAATCCACAGAACTGAATAGAGGTACAGGCCCGGCCTTTGTTCGAGAAGAATGGATGGATGAAAAATGTGAAGAAACACAACAAAAAAATGTCTGGGTTCAGGACACTTCAGAGTAGGAGAAAGCCAAGAGCGAAGCCCAGTTCCGAAGGTTCTTGCATTAACAGGCGAAATTCTCAGGAGAATTATTTCCAAGAGGTGCACAACACCTTGGAAAGTAGGGGGCATATAAAATCGTAACTGTATTCAAAGTAACTCTCCAAAGAGATCTCGAATATAGTGAAATAATTCCAATATTTTTTATTTTTTTTCACTTATTCAACAGTACTTATAGTTGAAATTTCTTTCCTTGAAATTGGTCTGCTTCATTACATTTTATTGATTTTGTTATTACTCCCTACATATCTTTCAGTGGTAAAATTTCAATCTCCAGGTTGTTTTTTTTCTCTCAAATAGTTCATACCGGTCAGAAAAGCAAAAAAGTTGTTCGGACTAAAAATACTTACTGGTCGCTCTCTCCAGCACAATTCACAGCTCCGATCTGAACGAAGTATTTGGTTCCTTCCTTTAGGCCGGTTAGTTTGGCTTGCAAATTGTCGGGTCCGGATACGAAGTATCTAACGGTGGATTTTTCATCAACTGTGTCACCCTTCATTTCGCTACAATACACGTTGTACCCCAATAAAACACCGTTCGGCTGCGTTGGTTTGTTCCACTGCAAGAGTACCGAACTGGATCCAAGTGGATAGTGTTCGAATAGAAATGGCATATTGGGCTCTGAAAAACACAATGAGGACGATTCAGAAAATTATAAAATCTCAATCTCAATCGTAATAGCAATAATTAAAAATGGCACTTTTGCTGAAAAAATAGTTATTTTTGTATTTAGTGCATAAAATTGTTTTGTAAAGGCATAGGTATGAGAGTGTTAATGCTCTCGAATATTGTGGAAAGAAACCATTATGAAATATGGAGATTTCAGATAGACATCACTTTAAACAGTGGTGGAATTCATGAAGTTGCCCTGGGAAAGTTCATTAAACCAGATCATACAGGACTCACTTTCACCAGAAAATCATCGTAACGAGCGTGTCCGAACCAATCCTGTCCTTGATCAACTATTGCAGCTCATCAGCTGAGATATTTTCTAAGCTCCAGATTCTGTTTGCTCAAAAAACTAATATATGTATAATACAGTAGAAATTCTACTCGAATCAGATCGAATATTACTGTTGCAGTAGCTTGTTCATGATCTCAAATCTCTGGGATTATAACAAAGGGTTTGATGATGCTACCAAGTATATATTTTTTTTTTTCAAAGTGCATGGGATTCTTTTAGTGAAGATCCCAAAACTTTGAACAAAATTACCACGCGATTGTTGCTGGAGGAAGAAAGACTCAAGAATGGAGAAGAAACTTGTTCTGTTAATGCAACATTAGTCTTGGCTACCACTTCTAATATGAAGAAAAATTATTTTTATGAAAGTCATCATACACATCAATCTACAGAAGGATTCAAGATTAAGAATTATGTGTTTGTCATTTTTGCAAAAAAAATGTCATATTATAAAGAATTGTTGGTTTAGAAAGAAAAAGGAAAATATAAACCAAAATGCCTTCATTAGGAGGTATTGGTTCAATCAACAGTGTCCAAGAAACGAAAAACCGTTAGTACTTAGATTCTGGAGACAGTAATCATATGTTCAACGAGTGTAAATATTTCCAAAATTTCTCTAATCTATCTTAATCCAGGAAGGTAAAAATTGGAGATGGTTCATATATTACAGCTGAAGGCCAAGGACATATCAATATTAAAGCATTCAATTGAAGTGAATGGATTCCTTCAATCATATTGTTTTCGGCTGGTACAATTTTTTTTCGGAAGAAACAGTGTAAAATTTGCGAGATATATAAGTAATAATAATAAGTAATTGAGTAAATAATATTTCTTCACTAAAATCTACTAGTCTTGAAACTTTAAACAAATCTAATGCAGTCGAGCACATATTAACTCATGTACATTACAAATATACATTTTGAAAAATCTCACGTGAGATTAGGGGAGGGGGGTAGGAGTCAAGCAAAATCTCACGACATCTCACCAAAGAGGGAGGGAGGGTCGAAAAATCGCCAAAATTGTCTCACGTAATAAATGGATGCCCCCTTATTGAAAATTTACCTGTTTGAGGAGCATCAAAACTGATAGCGTTACTTCTTGGTCCAACGTATTTGTCGTTTCTGACCGCGACAGTCATGAAATTCTTGGAATACGGAAAGAACTGTATTGCCGTCTGCGTAATTTCTGGAGGAATTGCGTAAACTTGACTGAGAGCATGATTCCAAATTCTCACCAAGTACCCTTTGAAAGTACCTCTAACAGATTCCGGGTCAACCGAGTCCCATTGTATTAGCACGTCTTTGTCCTCGAAGTTGAGTAAAGTCAAATTTCCAGGCGGTTCCATGGGAATCAGTTCTCCTGAAAAAAATAATGGTTTGAATATTTGTTGGTATAACATAATAAAATAATTAATGAAAATACTTAACTGACAGAATAACCTACATTACCCATATAAATAATGTATTTCTTACTTCCAGCGCATTCGAAAAAGAAAAAAAAAAATTGTAAACTGTTGTACTTTTTAACTAGTTCGTATTAATCAATGGATTTTTAATAAAGTATGGTTATATCAAGGCCTATTTTGTGTAAGTTTGAGCTATCTAGCTGATGATGAATGAAAAAATTACGACGAGTTTTCTCAAAAATAGATGAAATCACACAAAAATTGACCCCCCTCCTAAACGAAATTGTCCCTCCCTAAAAAAATCCTGTATCCGCGTCTGTGGAGCCGCACCATCTTGAATTTATGAACTCCAACAAAACATTCACAATCAGCATTCACAGACTTATAGACGTGGTGCATGAAGGAAAACCCACAAAAAACACGATTGTTCCTTTCACCAGGAAGAGAAACCTAAAGATCATTAGAGAATCTTCGAATCTTTGTTGAAAGCTTACAGATATCCGGAGAGACAAAATATCTAGGGTTAATGCTAGACTAGAGTCGAAGCTCACCTGGAACAAACATCTGGAAAAAATACCGACCAGGCGTTCTTTTCGCAAAACGTAAGGACTTGGACCAAAAAAATTAGTTTGGCTATACCCAGAGAGAGAGTGAGTTCCTCGATAACGTATGGAGCCCTGCTGTGGTGGTCAAAGGTTGAACAAGGGACAACCAATTCACCGACCGGATGATTCCCCGCGAAGATAATTCCCCGACGGTGAAAATTCGAGTTGGTCCGTTCTGTTCAGATCAGACTAAAAAATTACTCCTCGCAAAATGTATGAGTACAATTTTCACGTAATCAAATGACTACGTAAGGTTAGTTCGTTCTGGTTTTATCAAACTAAACAATTACTCCTCAGCGACTTCAGATTTTTATCTGATGGCCCGAGAAAGTGCTAGGAATCGCACGTTAAAAGGTAAGACCTCGTTAATCCTTGGCTCGCACAAGTTTCGACTTCTGAGGGCTGCCGTTCGTAAGGGGAGGACAGCTGGTTAACGGAAAAAACAATTTTTTTTTTTAACAATTATGGCATCCAGGGGGTTTAAGAGCGCAGATGCCCTAGCAAGAGCAGGGGCAGCAACTATCCTCATCGAACCGGTACTGGAAATGGTTTAAGAACAATCATCAATGTTCCTGGGAGTATGCCTCAGGCAATACTCAAGGAAATGCATGTGCTGGGGATACACCAAGACCCCACACTATGCAGATTCTGTGATGAGGAAGAAACAGCCTTCCACATGGCGTTTGAACGCGAAGCCTTGGCTCGCATGAGGATGGATATCTTTGGACACTATCTAGAAGATATCATCCCACAGGGAAACCTACTAAAAATCTCCAGGAGCTCATCAGAAGATCCGAAGTACTTTCGAGATGGATCTCTCAGCAGGAAGCAAAAAGACTCTATACAAAGTCAGCCCAGCCGAGCAACAATAATAATAATACTAATAATAATATGACCCACATATAACAACCAACATCCCAAGTCAAAAAAAAGCTGGTAAAATAATATATATTCTAATAAATGAATTCTGGTCAAGATGATGACGATATGAGACAAATGTATTGGCTTGAACGATAGCTAATAATCCCAACAAATGGTAAAAATAAAATGAACTCACTGTCTGCAAAACATTCCGCCAAAAACAAAAACGAACACAGCACGGTACAACTCCACATTCTCACAGATCAGAGTGGCAGCAATCCAGAAATTTACTAATACCATCCAATCTTGCGTAGACATCACTATAATTCATAATTTACAATTTCCTCAGTTTTTATTATTTAATTTGGAAATCATTACCAACGCGTGTGGTTACTTGATGCAGTCATGTCATACATTTAGTGAATTATTGTACAACTCTATAGTTACGTAGGTAGTTAGTATAGGTCACTCTTCCATTGTAAAATATTTCAAATATTTGCGGTCGGAGACGCATAAGCTGATGCTTTTGATTCATTCATCAAGAATGTTAATTATAATGTCTTGATTTGTACAATTGACTTTTGAATATTTGATTGATTCGATAAAAAAAATAAAGATACGTCGAAATCAGTCCAAACGGGAATAAGTTCATGAAAAATTATTTCCAGACACTAAGTACCTACCACACGAAAATTTCAACAGGCAAACAATGGTAGTAGAAAAGTATGAGGAACCGAGCCTCTGATAGATATTTTTTTTGTCATAATTTTCTACGACCGAAAGCGTAGAAAAATTTTCAGAATTCTTATGCTTTTCATTTTTTTTTTATTATTAGATGGTCTAATGATTTTTACTGTTTTTACGAACTTTTTGGATTCAATCCTCACAAATTTTTAACTTTTATCGAGAAGGAGCCTCCAATGATGTTTTATCGAAATTTTCCAGGTTAGAAACCTTCAGTTTTTCTGAACTGCTACGTTTTCTCTATTTAGCCTTCAGTGGGGCAATGGGGTATTTTTTTTAATTGGATCATTGGACGATCTGATGTGTTCACAGATTTTGCCGAAGTTTACGACAGTTTTTTCGAGAAGGAAGGTGGCTGATCCACCCAACCGACAATTTTTTTGCCGTGATTTTACACGTTTGAATTAGTCTTCAACCTTCTCTATCAAACCTTTTTGAATTATTGTATTTACTGCCATTGGTTCTCAATAAATTTGCATAATTTCAGCTAAATCGGATACCCTTGAAATATTCGTATCGAATTTTGGCACACCCTGTATAGTATTGGCCATTATAAACGGATCCATTACTGATGGTTCCATTACGACCTCTCACTACGTCCCAGATATTAGGAACGAGTTTGTATAATATCTCATATCCTAGGAATTGAAACTAAAGTAACTAAAGAAAAACGAAATAAAAAAATAAATATACTGCCAACTATTTTGACATGTTGCCTTCTCACTAACTCTGATTTCATATTCAATCCAGATTCAACCTCCTTTCAACCCACCAAATACGAATCCGCAAAGCGCTTATCTCCGACCGCAAGTACCCCACGAATCAGCACAACTACCACAGATCGCTTCTCGTCCTGATGCTGACTTTCTGCGACCAGGAAACGATCCGAGAAACGTCAATTCTAGGATCCAATACGAACCGGTACTTCAGCCTTTCGTGCCGCAGTTACCGGTACAAGCAGGACCAAGCAATTGGATTTCTCCCCAGTCCAACCAAATGCTTCCACAGGTTCCTCAGTATGTAGGTGAGTGAAATGATCCCCTGGTGAACGGACTGTTTCGATTTAGTTTAGTTTTTGTGATGACGAAACTACGAAAGCGTAGAAGTGACGCAACAATTTTTATT
The DNA here is from genome assembly GCA_958298965.1 of Chrysolina haemoptera. Lineage (NCBI taxonomy): Eukaryota > Metazoa > Arthropoda > Insecta > Coleoptera > Chrysomelidae > Chrysolina > Chrysolina haemoptera. Next base: position 31,410,476 of record OY282589.1, on the reverse strand, counting down.
TCTATTTCAATACTTTTTCTGACTCAGATGTCAGAATTCCAACTTAGATATTGGAATTCTGACTTAGATATCGTAATCTCGACTTGGACCCTTTATGGCGAAATTTCAACTAAGATCTCGGAATTCCCACTTGGATCTCGGAATTTAGACTTAGATGTAGGACTTATATCTCAGAATTCCGACTTAGATCTGGAAGTTCCAACTTGGATCTCAAAACTCCGATTTAGGTATCAAAATTGCAACTTAGTTGTAGGAAATCCGACATAGGTGTAGGACTTGTATCTCAGAATTCCGACTTAGATCTCGGAGTTCCTACTCAGATCTCAAAATTCCTACTTAGATGAAGGAATTTCGACTTCTTCTTCTTCTGTTACAGATATGGGAGTTTTGAAGCCTCTTTACGTAGGCTTCTCTATTTGGATCCACCAGACGTAGTTTCGGTTGCCCTTTGGGAGGTTCCCCTGTTGAATTGTGTTTTGGGGGCACCTTCAGTTCATCGGATTCTCTTTTTGGGGTGCACATGTCCGCACCCGGTTTTGGCATCTCAGAGGAACCTTTGAGAAATGACCCAAAGTGCCACCCTCCGTATTTTAACTTGACTTGACTTATCTCTTGTATAACGTAGAAATCCGACTCAGATGTCAGAATTCCGACTTAGATGTAGGAACTTTGACTTATATTTTGGAGTTCCGACTTAGATTTCGGAACTCCGACTTAGATCTCGAAGTTCCAACTAAGATTTCGGAACTCCGACTTGATCTCGGAATTCCGAGTTACATATCAAAACTCCGACTTAGATGTAGGAATTCTGACTTGCATCTCGGAATTCCGACTTAGATGTAGGAATTCCAACTCAGATGTAGGAATTTCGATTCATAATTCTCAGAATAATTTTGGGATATTTTTTTTATAGACTTTAAAGTGTGCAAGATCTTATTGCAGCTTGTAAAATTTGGAGTTACGATTGAAACTTGTATATTTTATTACAGACAAAAACACCCGCATATTCAACCACAAGGAAAATGGTTACCAAGTGCCTGATGGACAAGAAATCAGGTATAATAAATATAAGGGAGCCATGCAGTATTTGCATCGCGCCCTAGGATATCCGGGTGGTGGAGGGTGAGACAGCTATCCAAACAGTAGAAATAGATAGAAACTACCAAGAGCTTTCGATTCAGTCGCAATAAGATGACTTAATATTTCATCATCGAATGAATGATTGAATTTTCCTTACTATTGGGAGTTGTACAAAGTGTTCATTAGTGCAGGTACGATTTTTCCACTCCACTGTTTCGAGATTTTATGACCAGGGGCCCTATTCTCAAATGTCGACTACCCTATATCGCATGCGACAAAATATTTCTATAACTTTTCTGGACCAAGCATTAAAAAGAGATAGAGATATTTTGTCGCATGCGATACAGGGTAGTAGACATTTGAGAATCAGGCCCCAGGTACGATTCGAGTCAGCGAGCACCGGTAAAAAAAAAACATTTTTAGGTTCATATGAAATGAAGACACCCAAAAACGAGTGGTGCTCGATTTTGAGTATGCAATATTTTTTGTTCGAAAATGCTGGACCAGGTCAATGTTATTTGAAGGTGATACTTGTTTTGCATTGATTCAATAATTTTGTCTTAATTCCAAATTCAAATGGCAATAATTGTTAGATGACTTGCATTGCATTCTATTTTCGGTTATATACATTTGGACCAAGTACATTTCACTACATACTGTCAAAGTATAGTTAATGTGCAGTGATGACCATCAACCGACAATGGAAAAGTTTGTGCTCAACAAAATCTCTATTTCATAAAGTTCTGTATCGTCTTTCACACAAATAACGGATCAATTCTACATGATTTCGGATACATTTTCTTTTGAGAATATCCATAAAATGAAACCTTTCGCCGTTTACAGATTCAAAGAATCAAAAATATTCTCTACAGATTTTTTATGAAGAAAACTCAATGGTCTATTCCAAAACTGGTTAATTTCGTTTTTGTTGGGCCATTGTGTTTTTTTTGGTCCAAACTGTATTTTTGTTGGGCCACACTGTATAGATAGATACATCTGCAAATCATATCAACCAATATCTGTTATTTAGTAATGCCTGTTAATCAGTTGATACGTCAAGATGAGTACTTTGACCACGCCAGTTGCAGTTGCAGTTGAAACGTTTGGAGATTTCTCTGGAAACCTGGGTTCTCCGTAAATAAAGAAGGAAATATTATTTCCTACTTATAACCAGATTTGATATAAAGCTATTAGTATTTGCACGAATTTCGAAAGTGATCTTATTCGACTGAACCTAAATCTGAGCACAAAGCATGGTCCTAGCACCATAGAAGTAGCTGTAAATTATTACAAAAACTGCGAATACACGCTTTTTCATTGCCATTTCCGCATACAAATTTCTCCTCATGAGGGTAGTTGATACAACGAAAAATTCATTTTGGAATACCATTTCTTGATTTCATGGTATTCTTTGTAAAAAATAAATAATTCAGAATATCTCTTTTAGTAATATGTGTTTTCAAGTAAAAGGATAGGATGATTTTTGAAATCCCATTCTCAGTAGAGAGACTCTGGTTCGTAAATTGTAGATAGTGACTCATCTCCAGATTTTTAAGGAATTTGAAATTGCCGAGGATGTAAGAAAGTGGCCAAGTGAAATGTGTGGCTTATGGTAATATTTAGTGAGCACTGACTCAGCGCGGAAGGCAGTTAATTTATGGCTTGAAGATTGATTGAATTTTTATCAGTATGGGGGGGGGGGGTAGTAAAATAGTTAACGGTGATACTATAACTGAGTCAATATGACTTACTTATACGTACTTACTGGGCATATCTCATAGAAGAAAATTTGGTAATTGTAACATTAATTAATTAATTAATTAATTAAGGTTTATGATTTTGATCACGAATGTATAAAAAGAAATATTTTAAAAATAAATGAAATCGGTTCAAATGGTTCTCAGCCAGACTGTACAATATTTATCACTCCAATGAAAAATGCCACTTTCCGGACTCGTAATGTACCCAATACACTATATCAGCACGGCGTGCGAAAAGTTTAACTTTGCGCACGCAAATACATACGGAAAAGTACTACTTTGAGAATGCACTTAGGAAAGTTTGAGATGTCAGTAGTCTTCGAGATCTTTGAAAAAAATTTCTTTCGCACAGAACTAAACAGTTTGTGAAATCTTGTTCATAAAATTTTCTTCAAAAAATATGAGGGAGTACCCCCTTATAGTAATCAAAGTAATTATCAGATACCTCATTGTATTTGTCGTTAAAATTGATTATCAAATCAGATTCATTGTTCGAAATTGTGAATGAACGAAATGGTTGACTTTCTTTAACAATAATTGGTGAAACTTCGAATGGACTTTAGGACAATACACATCAGAGAATGGGTTTCAATTTCAACTCTCCGATTACTACATTTGTTACAAAATGATAGAAAGGTGTAACAATGCATAAACAAATCACTCAAAAATTAACAACTTCACTTATCAAACAATGAATAGCCATATATATATTTTTCGCTGTTCTACAATCTAATTTTTGTCTTAATTAAAGTCAAGAATACCCCGCAAAATACTTGGATAGCTTTCTTTCTTTCTGACAATCAAACTATACATCATACATATAGAATACGTTCCGTTAGTGTTAACTAGTTTCCCATAATAAATCAGTTCTCACCTCAAGATTAAATCTTTGTTCTAGTCAGGTGCAGTACACGGCAGAAAATGTGAATGGACGGGATTATCCCAAAATGGGAAATTACTATGGAGACAATAGTTACAGGCAGCCGATTCAACAAGAAAACTGGCCTTCAGGTAATCAGTAAACAAACAATAACAGTGTAAAAATGCAGTTAGTCGCAATGTACAGTATGAAGAAGAATCCTAAAACATGCCGACTTCTCATATTGCATGGGAGGAAATTCTGAAAAATATTTGGGTACCGGTACCAAACCATTAAAAACCAATAAACTGGTGGACGGTTCAGTTTGATCGATATTTAGGCAAAGAAAATATGAATAATAATATAATGGGTATAAAATGTTGGTTCGTTTGTTTCATAATCATCTTGAATTGATTAAAATTTTAAAGAATGCTAAGATAAATCGGTTTTGGACTTTTGACATTTAGGTAACTTCATTTGCAAATTGTTATCCATGTAGGTATTCCATTTAGTACAGTAACCACAGACAAATGTACATGACTTCTTGACATCATGTATCGTTAGAAAAAAAATTGTTTACCAAAAAATCAAGGGTGGAACAAAAAAAAATTTATATAAAAAAATTATAATTTTTTTTGCTGTTGTTTCGGAAAGTATGAGATTTATCAAGAAACAATTTCAACAAGGCGAAAGATAATTCAATTCTCCACAAGAAATATAGCTTAATCCGCCACTGCCATTTCCGGCAGGGCGAAAATTAAATTTGTCATAACTTTGCTAAAAATTATAGTAGAAGGAAAAGAAAAAGTGTATATCCTTCTACTTTCTCATGCAAATATATGTGAGTATTTGAGTACCCAATATGAAATAATTATACTGAAGCAGGAATCAGTACCCTCTTTGGACCATATGCAACGATTTTAGACTAGTGAGACAAGTCTCACTTATACATGCCAAAGAAAAAACAGGGTTTTACTCCTGCCTCAGTTTTAAACTCACCCATAATCCCGGCAAATTTCTCCAGTAATTTGGTTTTTGTGGTGCTACAATTGATCCTCGTCTCACAACCCAATCGTACTGGATTAATTTAAAATCTCGGTAAATTACCAATCTTTGAACTTGAGAAAATTACTTCATAGTAGGTTTTTTCTGGACTTCATGCCAGAAGACCAATTCGCCTGTTTTTACGTGGAAAGTCTTTACACCAATAATCCCACGGTGGAAGAGACCTTAAAGGTTATCCGGAAAAAAACTGCAGGAGGACGCAGAACTGGGGAACAGGACGAATATACCGGTGTTGGTTATTTTGGAACTACTAGAATGTTAAGGAAATAGTAAAATCGACAATCGACTTTTTCTAGATGTGAAAGTTCAAAAAACAGATGGTAGGTGCCGGACATCAGTTTATCCCGACAATAAGAGTCTTACCGTCAAATTGGACAATATTAGGAAAGATTGGATTGGTTGGATGGAAGAGCAATTCCTGCTATGAACAATCATGTGCAGGAATATTATCCTGCCTTTTATTAGGTTATAAGCTAACCCTTGTACCTGCAATAAAAGCATTTATTATTATTTTTATTATTATCTACGACAGAATGAGAACCCGAAAAAACATATAGGACAGGTCCTGACCTGACCCGTAGAAGAGACAACATAAAAAACCAGATGAACTAGCACAGGCTATCCTGTGCCTTCTTTATGTTAGGGGTATATTGGAAAGAATAAGGTGAATTGTGGTGTGGGTTATGTTGAAAAAACCAAGATACCACTAAATATAAGAATCACTGAACACAAAAAAAATACCCAATAACGAGAGAAATTAAAATCAGGGATATCGGATCATATCTGGACGACTCAGCAGAATATTAAAAGGACTGAAGCCAAAGTTATCTACAGTGTGACCCATTTAAGATGGAAGCACCCATATAAAACTTACATTTTTCAACCGATTAAAATGATTTTGTTTTCGTCAGTTAGACATTCAAAAAGTCTACTAGGACACCAAATTTCATGGATAAATCTCCATTTCCAAGACCAACTAATATAATTTTTCAAGGTCAAAAATCTAAAAAAATTACTAGCGATTTTTTAAAAAAAAATCTGACTACACCACTGGATTCGCGATATTTTCAAATGGTTCACATGTAAATAACCTTGGAATGCGTAAAATAATAAAAAAGTTATAGGGGAATGAAATTTGAGAAATATGCCTTTTGATCAACCCACCACTTCAATTTCAAAACTTTTGTAACAACTTTGACTACACCACGGGATTCAGGGTGTCTTGAAATATTACTGACCATAATTTCATCGAAATCTGTTGATAAATAAAAAAATAAGAAATTTTGAGATAAAATGACATTTTCCTAAAATTCCATTTTCAATTTTATTTTCTTATGATGTTCTTATCGATGAACAGATTATGATGAAATTTTAACCAGTGATATATCGAGATCTCCTGAATACAGTGGTGTATTTTGAATTTTGATAAACGTCCTGAAATTGAATTGGTGGGTTGATTAAACGGCATATTTATCAAATTTCATTCTCTCATAACTTTTTTATTTATTGACTCATTTCAACGTAATTTACATTTATACCACTTGAAAATGTCGCGAATCTAGTGGTGTAGTCAGATTTTTTCTAAAAAAATCGCTAGTAATTTTTTTAGATTTTTGACCTTGAAAAATTAGGTTAGTTGGCCCTGGAAATGGAGATTTATCCATGAAATTTGGTGTCCTAGTAGACTTTTTGAATGTCTACCTGACGAAAACAAAATCATTTTAATCGGTTGAAAAATGTAAGTTTTATATGGGTGCTTCCATCTTAAATGGGTCACACTGTATAAGGAAGAGCACTGGCATAATAGAAAATTTTAAGAATCTGCATACATTCTGAATAACAACGTGTTCAACCACTAATAGAGACTCGTAATGTGTGGAAACCCTTGATTAGAGACCTAGATCAGTTGAAATTTCGATGAACTAATTAAAGGGTGAGATGCCTGAGTGGCCTAGGTAAGGTATATAGCATATTTACTTAGTAACAAGCAACTTACTCCCACGCTAATGAAACGAATTAGCTTTTCAGGAAATATTTTCGGGAGGCTGTCGCATTCATATACACTCGATAACGGCAATATATGTTAATATGGCCGAAACGTCGTGACTAATTACATTTCAAAGAATTAAATTTCTTTGTTTCTTCAGACAATGGAAGTCCAAAAAAACATTACTCAAGGAAAAACATTGTCAACCACTTTCAAACAAACGGTAAAAATTAATTCTGTTCCAAATCCATACAAATTTTGTTCCACTTATGCTGCTGTCAGTTTGAAACAATTTTTTGCATCATGTTTCAAAACAGATTTTCTTTGGCGTTACAGACAAAGAACATACAATATCTTAAAACGCGAGAATTGTTTGGAACCTTTTTTGAAATACAGTTTTAAACTTGTTACATGTAAAAATTGTTTAATGATTATTCAGATTATTGAGTACTTTCTGTGAAATAGTGGCTAAATGGAATAAACAATTCGTATAATTTTGAAATAAAAAAGAAAATGAGATTTTATATTTTTGAGGTGGTGCTGTAGTTTTGCCAGATTTTTCTAAAGCAGAAACCTAAATGCGTCACCAAAATTCAGTGAACGCTTCCAAACACCACTTCAAATAATAATAATGGCCATCCTTTACCCGCATACGCCCTCTACGAGAGTTTATGAGGGAGTATTACTATTATATTATTATATAGTTCAGAAGAAGGGAATCAATGAAAATTGGAGAACCTCGTATGTCAACAGCAGGTATTCGAACATTTAACAAACTTTTTAGTTTGATTGGAAGTCTGTCAGAAATGATAAATTAAGAGTAGAATAGCATTTTCATTTTACGAACAACACATTAATGATATTATTTTTGTAGAATGTTATTGCCTTACTCATCCCTTCAATTTTTTATAGATGGGGGTGTATATGAACAAAGGAACGCGCAAGAAGACAGTCGAGGCCAAGGACCGCCAGGTAATAATAGATTAATAAACCAAGTAAATATTAAATTAGGTCGGGTTTATTTGAAAAGGGTCACACATGGTCGGTTTTATTATTAGGTGCCATAAATGATATAGGTTATTGACTTAAAGATGAGCATGACGTCGTGTTTGGTAATTTTGTATATTCGACATAACTACCTTAAAATTCCCATTGAAATGCGTTCAATAGCGATGAAACTAGTCAAATTTCATTTCATCGCTGTTGAACGCATTTCATTGAAAAATTTATGGTTGTTATGTAGAATATACAAAATTACCAAACATATTATTACTAGGTTCATTAATACATAATAAATCAAAATATATATATATATATATATATATATATAATCTGAAATTATTTTTAAAACATGTTTCCCAAATGTTTATGGGATAGGTAATTTCTGCAATATTAAGATTGAGTTTGGGACATCTTCTCAGGGTTCCAATTAAGGGAGACATTTTTTTCATAAGCACTTCAATATGTTTTTCCCAGTTCAATTTTTCATCAATCCTTATTCATAGATACTTTATATGTGGAGTTTGTTTTAAAACATCATTTTTTATTTTCAAGTTGAGAATTCAGATTTATTTACATATGACGTCATGCTCATCTTGACGTAATAAGCTATAGTATATTTAGTATCAAGAACGGTAAGAATACTTTACCGATCGAAGACAATAATTGTTTGGACGAGGAGCATGGGACCTCACAGATGCAATTCTTGGAGAAGGCGGTGGGATTTATCGATTTGGTTTTTTCCTGAGAAAACCTCTCAACGTATTTGAATGAGGTATTTTTGTCCCAAAAAACCATTAATTTTCATTATTTACAGGGCAGAATATGAAAAATCCACCGAGTTACAAATCCACTTCTGTGCAGGTGCCCAATGTTCGAAATGAAAATGGTGAGTTTCTCGGCAGAGGGAAATGGTTTTGAAGTACCATTTTTAATTTCCCCCTACATTTCGAAAAAAGTTGCGAAAACTCGTAAAATTAAAATCGGAAAATCCGTAAATATACAGAGTGATTTACGTAAGCCGTGCATTAGAAGTTTTTCAACTTACAGTTGGACTAGAAACTTGAAATTTGGTATGTTAGATAATTGATCATGTACGTTCTACCTCAAATATTTACAGTCCTACAACTATTCAGGGTATGCCAAAAGTCGGTACAAACTTTTTTATTTCAAATGGAAACATAGTTTTTTTTGTCATAGTTCGATTGGCCTTCTGAATATGAATTCAGACAACCTAAGTTATGTTAACTTTTCTATTGAAGTTTTTGATATACCTCAATTTTTTTGAAAAAAATTACCGCTCTAATAGTTTAGGAAAACACGTGTAGCCCGCAAACCGTACAAAATTAGGATACCAAATTTAAAAAGCAGTTAGCTGGTAGTCCAGGCTAATACCTGATGTCCCATCGACGGTCCCATTTTGTACCATATAGGCACAGACGATTTTCGAATGTCGCATTATAAAATTGTCAAAAACTCAAATTTTTCAAATGGCACTTACCATTTTTTTTAACCATTCAGAAGAATATTTGAATTTTAGGATGATTTATTTCAGCTTTCCCTCCAAGTTCAATCCATATCGATTTATTCAATAAAAATCAAGAAATGCCTTATCTTGCCGAATGATTGTGTTTATTCAATTATGCCAAGGAAACAAAAAACAACTGTAAACAAGAAAGTGATATTATGTCAAAGTAAAAACAAGTCGTGCTAATTCTTAAATAAAATTGATTTGAATATGGAAAATTATCCAAACGAAGTTGTTTGACTTGTTTGTTATCCACGGCCTGTGTCAAAAAATTGTGCAGCGAACTAAGTCGCTGCGCTTTTTTGAGAGACTTTTTATAATTGAAACTTAATTCATAAAAGAGGTCGAATCAAACCCTATAACTTTTACATCTAACATTTTTTTGATAACTCCCATATTAACAGAGAAAAATGGTCGGATCCATACATTTGACTAACTCTGTATGTACAAAAATTTTTTTTTTCTTAGATACATAATTTTCTGACAAGGCTTTTCAGCCATACAATCTCACACCTTCCGATATTCTATGTTTTGCTTTTGATTTTAGCAAATCCAAAACACGTTCAAGAATCCCTCGCTCAGGATCTGAAACACTCGAAAGATAGTATGGAACATGGAAGCAATGCAGCTGAAAAGATAAAGATAACTAAACATGTTCACCACGAACAGTACCCCGATGTGATAGCATACAAAATCAGCGACGCAAACGACCTAGAGGATGGGATCGCTCAAACACAAAAAGGAGCAGTTTTGTCTGTTTCCTTAGGTACGTATTTTTTGGTAGTACTGATTCTATACACGTCACGTCTTCATGGGTGGCTGGTACTCGATATAGGAATCGATAGGCGACCACATGCCTTGTTGAAAAGCAAGTGTATTGTGAGTTGTCTAGATGCCAATCCCGTCTAGTGCTATCTGCGAGTACACACCGACCACCCGAGATATATGGTGTTATTGGTTTTCCTACAGCTGAAAAATAAAGTGAATACGCGACTGAAAATCAGTAAGTCACCCCAGAGCGCCACGACAAATAATAATAATAGCCTTCCTCTACCCGCACAGGAAGAGGAAGTATTATTATTATTATATGTAGTGTGACCCACTGAAAACCGGAGCAAAATCTACATTTTCCAACCGATTGGAATGATTTCTCTTTCATTAGGTAGACATTCAAAAAGTCTACTAGGACACCAAATTTCATGAATAAATCTCCACTTCCAGGACCAACTAATCTGAAAAAATACTACCGATTTTTTTAGAAAAATTCTAACTACACCACTGGATTTGTGACATTTTCAAATGGTTCATATGTGAATATGAAATTTGAAAAATATGCCGTTTAATCAAACCACCAATTCAATTTCAAAACTTTTATCAGACTACACACAAAAATAAAAATTTAGTAGATAAAATGAGATTTTGGACAAGTGATATATAGCGACCTCCTGAATACAGTGGTGCATTCCAAATTTTGATAAAAGTTCTGAAATTGAATTGGTAAGTTGATTAAGCGGCATATTTTTCACATTTCATTCCCTTCTAACTTTTTTATCAATTGATGCATTCATTCCAACGTAATTTACATATGAACCATTTGAAAATGTCGCGAATCCAGTGGTGTAGTTAGAATTTTTCTAAAAAATTAATTTTTTCAGATTTTTTACCTTGAAAAATCAGATTAGTTGGCCCTGGAAATAGAGATTTATTAACACTTTGATAACACTTACTTTATTGTGATGAATATCATCAGAAACTTTTTTATTAGAAATGTATAGACTATTAGGTCTCACAGAAAATTAGAAGTGGTTATTTGACAGGATTTCCTTGCTATATTGATCTGTACGTCATTGTTGTCGGATACTATTTTCTGCACCAACCGTAAAAAAGTGTACTTTTTTTCATGCTTTTTCGTTTAATAATGAAATCGTATGTTGATACTTCACGCCCATAAACCACACAAAAAAGTGGACTTTTTTGACACTTGTAGAAAAAAATATATTTATATTAAAATATTGATATGTTGATAGGAAATAACATTTTACTAATCAATTGGGAGTGTTATGAAAATTGTATTCATTGTAGAATATCAGTGGCAAGTATTCTACTTTATAGAATATTCAATCACATTTTTTTTAGGCCTCATCATAACATTCATCATGGCAGTTATGATCGGGTGCAGGTTGAAGATGGTTCGAAGAAGAATTAGAAAAGGAGGAAAGTCGTATGCTCATGATGCAGATTACTTGGTAAATGGAATGTATTTGTAATTTTTTTAGAGGCGAATTGAAAACACATTCTCGTCTGTTGAGCATATTGTTCAAGATATGTAAATAATAAATATATTGTAGTCGAATAAAACAGATTTTTAGAATAACATCTTTACCGAAGTTTGAAGACTTTCATTTCTTCTTAGTATTAATTTTTCAATTTCATATTAGGCTAGACCATCTGGACTAATGTATGAGGGAGATTATCACCATTATAATTGAAAATAATTATTATGAATACTTATGTTGTTGATGCAATGTCATCAGGTGGTTAAACTGACAATAATACATATTAGGACTTTGATCAACAAGATTCTTTTGATACTGTAGGTTTGTCAAAGTTTTATATATTTGAGAAAAACAGGGGACAAGCAAATCAATGTTATTAAACCCAAACGTGTTATGAATGACTTCACAAAAATGATTTGCGAAATGCCATTTCCATTACATGTGTTTTGTTCTGATTTTTATTTCTCACAAGAATTTGACATAAGAAAATCATTTCATAATTTTGAAGAAGTATATTACTTAAAACTCATTTACATCATTATTATATTACTAATATGACACTTCTGTTTAGTAAATATATAACAAGTATTTTACATAACATATATTAACATATTAATCAATAATGTCTTTGGATGTACCTTAAAAACTGATATGTAATAAACCTTTAAAAAAGTTAACATTCAACGCTCATTTCACCATTCAAACAATCCCATTATTTGGTTAAATAAGTTAATAAACTCGAAAGCAAGAAAAATAAAATATACACTAAAGTAGAAAAAACTATATAAGAAACAAAAAAATTCAGATTCGTGTAGAGTATATTATATGACTGATCATGCCAAACTCCCGTTTTTAATCAAATTATCAAACCAGGTGGCCCAGAACCTATTAGCATTTCTATAACTTTTGAATGAATAAGCAGATTCTTTTTAAATTTGATGTACTATTACCATAGAAATAATATATTCTTATGACTATTAGAGAAGGGTGTTTTCGATTGGATGATGTAACAATCCTAAATGACCAACTTCCGGTTTTGACGATTTGGACTGAAAATTCGAATTTTTGAATTGGACAACATATACAATGTGACCCTTTTGAAATGGAAGCACCCTTATAAAACATACATTTTCAACCGAACAGAGTAGTTTTTCTTTTATGATATGTTATTAAATTTCATGAATGAATGCTCAATCTTCATTTTCAGGGCAAACTATTCTTTCTTTTAAATAAAAAATTATTGGCGATTTTTTTACAAAAAAATCTGACATCAATGGATTTACGACTTCTTCAAATGGTTCATGTTATAATTACGTTGAAATGCGTGAATCAATGAACTTACCATTTCAATTTTAAGTCTCAAAATACCAGAATTTTATCTAAATATGTTCATAAATAAAAAAATATAGGATAATAAAACTTGAAAAATATTTTATTCAATAGTATTTCCGGAATATTTAATTTTGTATCATATATTTTTTTTGACAGATTTTGATGAAATTCTGATCAGTGATATTTCGAGACTCTCCGAAAACAGTGGTGTAGTCAGAGTTTTGATAAAAGTTTTAAAACTGAAGTGGACGGTTGACTAAAAGGCATGTTTTTCGAATTTTATTCCCATATAACTTTCTTATTAAATGTAAAATATCGTGAAACCACTAGTGCAAATTTTTTACATTTCGGACCTTGAAAACAAAGAACAGTGGACCCTGAAAATAAAGGTTTATTCATGGAATTTGGTATCTACCTAATGAAAAAAAAAATAAAAAATTCCAATCAGTTGAAAAATGTTTGTTTCATAATAGTGCTTTCTTCCATTTTAAATGGGTAACACTGTATATTTTTCAAAAATAGCATATGCCTAGTTCTCATATATATTTTCACACATATTCTGCAGGTCAAAATATATAAGACTCGGTGCTCAAAATCAAAAATTAATAAGATTTTTGTTTGTAGAAGCCGATTGTTTTCTGTAAATACGAGCTAATTGTAAGCAAGTCTACAGTAATTAGTTTTTCATAGAAAAACTTATTTTTTCTAATGGTACCTCTATTTTGACAACCATAATATTGAAAAAGATCACTCAATTTTGACCAAAATGATCATACAAGGCCGATTTTTACCCATTTTGACCTAAATCAAAGTTTCTAAACAAATGACTGTCATGTATGTATTTTGGCCAGTTCAATTAAAAAACCTGAAAATAAATAGATTGTGCCAGTTAAAATATAATTTTCAGTCCAAATTTTCGATATCGCAAGTCAACCAATTTGGATGTGTACATCACTCAATTGGAAACTTCATCTAGTCTTAGTATATCAAATTTGAAAAGAATCTGCTCATTTGTTCAAAAGTTATAGAAGTGTTAGTAGATGTCCTGGGCCACTCCAGTATACATAACATAGGTAGAAAATTCAATGAATCATTTGTACTAAATTACATTTGGCATAACAATGAAAAATTTTAAAAGAAAAGAATGAACAATTCTAATTAGTGAAGAAAATACAGTAAGACAATTATTGTCGTGATTTTATTTTTTTTATTTGAGAAGAGATTCAAATTGTGGTACCATACATTATTCTGGCTACCTAGAAACCAAGGAAAACAAAAACATTTGAGATGTATATGTTGTTTTGTGATATAGTATTTCAGCAGTTTAGTCCAAATTTAGGGAATCAAATGCTTTATTTATTAGATTTTATATACAATTTCAAGAAAAAAACAGTGTTTTCTAGGGTAGATACTGTGAGTTTAATTTGCCCAAGTTAAAGCTTCACTTGAAACAGGTGAATAGTAGTAGTATCAATTGTCATTATCAACATGTCACCATGTCAAAACGCCATCAACTATCAATTGTCGAATCTGAAAAATGGACGGTTCTATTTCATAATATTCTTGAATTTTATTCACAATAAAGGTTCCAGATATTAATTTTCCAGTGATATTATTGCATAATTTTAAAGTTGTCAGATAAGACCAATAAAGGTAAGTGATGTAAGGTAGTGACGTTACTAAAAAAATCTCACCCCTCTCAACTTTTTCAAAAACGACTGCGGAAAAATCTTTGATATTTTGTTGTCACTAGGAATATATTATTTTTCGTTATTCAGGCTGAATGCTCAATTGAAAAAAAACATATGTTATACAAAACAGATTGTGTCAATATGATATTACAATAAAATTGAGAAAATTTCATGAAACACATTTGAAATTAAATAAAAGATACAAAGCAAATCTGAAAATCTGAAATGATCCGAGATTACCATTTGTTGATGAACAAATATTTATTTAAAAATACATTCAATTAAAGTCCAAATTTACCTGAACACTTTGAAAAGTATAACATGCTCCATATTATTTTAGAAAGTTGGGAGAACTTCAATCTGAATGAATATCTTGAATGTCTTAAAAACTATTTTGGTTGAGAAATTATTCTTCTAAAATTATTCCTACTAGTTATAAAAAAATCTAGCAGTGTCTGTCGAGTCTACCTGTTACTTTCACTCAAAAGCTTTTTAGCAGTGAGTTGAAATTTAGCATGGAGATAGTTTTTATAAGTGGAAAGAATATTTCGAAATATTTCATTTTCGAGAAGGTTACCATTTTAATAACTTCCAGTAACAACCAGATTGTTTCTTGTTAATATTCATCTAAATAGGAATATTCGTCTATTTGCTCATCGCCAAAGATATGTTTTCAACTTTGTCCATAAAATGAATGATCATCACCATCATCATTATTCTAAATCGTCCCCCAGTCATCTTTACCAAAGTTGAGAAGTGTGAGACATCTGGAATATACCTGTATATAGTTTTCATAGACATATCCACTGTATGGAACATGAAATTGTCTTAAAAGTCAAATTACAATGTAGTCAAGTTGAATCTCAAGATTTTTTTTTTCTGAGGCCACCTACGTACCAGTCGTGACTTCTTGTACACAGGCCTTCAAACATGCTCATATCCATGACAAAGAGAGAAGATGTATATTCCTCAAGCCACTAGAAACCCTCTGAAATCAATGTGAGCAAACAGGATCTCGGTTATCCTAAAATTTGATAATATACTCTCGAAACCTGATTTGGGGTTTTCCACCCCGATCATTTGTTCGAAAATGGTTGAAATTACATATTTACACGGAACTAGAGTGACACTGAGTCAACATGTGACACTGTTGTTCTAGTCTTTGAACATTTGCAATAAGGTACGAATTTTCAACATAGAGATCCTTGACGAGCAGATCAGTCTTTTCCAACTTGTCTAGCTGGTCTCTACTAATCCTCACTTGTTGCTCCAACTTGTCTTGGAAATATTTCAGCTTAGAATGCAGATCAGACCTTTCACCTTTGAACTGAATCCAATAATCTGCGAATGAAAACATTTGAACAACACACATAGAAGACACAAATATTTTGGTTCAAGGCCAAACACTAATCTGATCAACTGATGAAAAAACATAATAGATATGCCAATCACCCAATTTTATTTTCATTATAATCATTATTTCAAGTAACTTTTTAAAGAAAAGCAAATTCTATAAACATATCAAAAAATTATTTAATCATCAGTCATAAGAAAATTGACAAAAAAAATGTGTTGTATATACTTAAGTAGTCAATGTTCATCTGTGAGGATTCTGTTGCGAATGTTTCTTATAAACAAACAGGCAAATTTTGTTTAATTTGAACAGGTTGGTCATTTGTATACCTGTTTTGAAGTTCACACCTTATCTCAGTACAGGAAAGGTCTTCATAAATAAAGCCATATCACACTGAAAGACTTTCAAATGTGTCAAATGAACCCAAACAAAACTGGCCCATTTACAATGATTTGAGAGGTGAAACAAACAAATTGACATGAACCCAAATAGTCTAAATGCATATTTTTGTACATAGCAAAACAACTTACATCTAACTCAACCATACAAAATAGCCCTTTAGACTACCTTAGTGAAGTAAGAAATTAAAAAAAATAACTTGCTGAATTGATGAAATATCGGTAAATTAATTAGAAAAACTGCCACCCGCTTTTGCCATGGGCAAATTCATTATTGCATCATTTTCAATTATTGTTATATTTTCAGATATTCTGAAAACTGTTGTAGTGATTCCAATTCATAAGGGGGGTGAACTAAGAAAACCATCCAATTTTCGACCTCAGAATGCTCAGAAATGAGTAATGTAGTAGTTTATTTTTTTAATTAATTTTTTTCAATATAGAATAAGTTATTTTCTGTAATATGTTCTTATCAATTATTTTCAAAAAATGCAAAGTGACTAATTATCAGAATTGACATTTTCCATTTATTGTACATTGAATGAAACCCAGGATAAACATATGCTTTGTTGCCAAAATGAATATTTCATCAGTTTTTGCCTTCACAAGTCTGCAGTTGAAGCACTTATTTGAAGATGTTCCGGAATGGTTTGGAAGTTGAAATTTTGGGAAAATGTTTCTTTTTTATAGACCTAAATTCAATCACAGTTAGGTTTTCAAAGAAGAGTATCCAAGAGTTCAAATGACATTGACGGGATTAGATGTGGGGCAAAATAGAGGTTGGAGCAGTATTCTATGATTTTACTAATTGCGTTGATCAGAGACTGCTGTTGAAAAAAGTATTCTGGGTATTGGGGTAGATGGCATTCACTAAAATACTTGAAAAAATATGCTATCATCCCATTTTCAAAATGCACTGGGCCTTGCAGATTTTCCTCAGTTTGACCTGAATAATGAGCAATAATTTCAAAGAACATGAACAATCGGATTTGGACACTCTATTGCAATGAGATATAAAAAGGTTGTGAATCATGAATTTGTGAAGTGTACAACAGAAAGTCACCATAACAGTTGGTCAAAAAAGATTCACTCATGCCACTCTAGCTGGAGTTTCTTTAAATTCAAAATTTTTTATGGAATAGATAAAATTGATATCCATTGTTCACTAAACATTATCATTATTGTATGTTTATATTATTCATCAGTGATTTATGATATATTTGTTTCAATAGAGATAGTTAATATTAAAATGAATGAAGAAAAAACTACTTACGATGCAAAGTTTGTTCATTACAGTAATGTTGTTGTTTCAGGCACATTTGAAGATGTCTCACCCTCTGTTCTAAATAATTTCGCCTGGCATTCAAATTATGAAACGACCTCAGAGGCAAAAATATTGATTGTTGGGGATTACAATTAGAATTTTGGAACTTTTTAGAATCCATTTGTGGTCCTTTGTCCATTTCAGTCTTTTTTATATCTTTCTCTTGATTATTTTTCTTATATAAATTCTTATCATACTTTCGTGTCCTCTTAGGTCTACACGGTGCACAGGGGGTTGAGTTATCATCCAAGCAGATTGAACTTGATGAGGTAGAAGCGTTCGATTGTATCTTTGTATCGTTCGTAAAGTTCCAACTCACAGGTAAAGACTTGGATTCCTCAGTATTTTCTGGAGAATTGATTTGCTGATTCCAAATTAGAGACTGATTAACATACTCTAAATTATTAGGCATTGGTGATTCCGCAGTTGGTTCTATACTCGAAGGTACCATTTCTTCAGAAAAAAAATTTGTATTTTCTACAACATAGCTTGAAAAATTCTTCATTTTGTTCAACAACCTTGATTCTTCAGTCTCTACAGTGACTTGCGTAGCAGCATTAAGTTCTTGCTGCCTTAAAGCCAACTGTGTCAATTTCTCTTTGAGAATTGCTATTTGTTCATCTTTTTGAAGTAACTGTGACTCACTGTGCTCCTTGTAGGCTTCGAACTCCTGCTCTAAGTCTGTGAATTGCTTTTCTAAGTTATAAGTTTCTTCGATTGTTGGTAAGCGATTATCCACAAGGTCTTGATTTGCATACTGTTCCTCGTAGTCCTTCATCTTTAGAAATAACTCTGATAATTTATCACTGTTAATTTTTTGTTCGGCTTCGAACATTTGGCGTTCGTCATCCACTTTACTTTGCCAATAATCCTCGCACTTTTCATATTCATTTCTTAATAGGTCAACACAGTTCTCCAATTCACTACACTTTATACAAAGTTCTTTGTTTTCAGTTTCTAGTTTGGAAACTTTTTCCTCAAATGAATTGAGAAAATCCGTTTGTGAACTGACATCAACAAATTTCACTTCTAATTCTTCCAAGTCAAAATTGCTGTCATTCACTTTTTTTGAAAAGAATGTTTCATCCAATTTATCACTAACTTTTCTTAAATTATCACTGTTCATGGTGCCTTTCTCGATCATCATTCTCATAGCTGCTTTGACTTCCCCAATGATTTTTTCCAATTGCTTCACTCTGACAGCTAAATGATAGGAATCTGTGTTCGACAATGTTTCTGTGTCCTATTAAAAAAAAACAAATCATTCACATAACTAGTTCAGGTTCACTCAAAGTTTTCAGTTTCCAAGCAAACATACTGAGGTACTTTTAACAGTCTGAATGATACCACTCAATAAAATTCATTAACAGACTCAATAAATCACATCAGGCTGTTATAGAAATTTTACTTACTTGAAGAGGAAATAACTATACCAGAAGAAAATTCCAGCTCCATGCTATGAAGTCTGTACTTTACGTTTACTATCTAAATTTTAGTGAGATCACGTTTTTTTATTGAAAGATCACACAAACTTTCTGAATTTTAAGTATTTCGTAGTTAATGCTATTCTGATCAAAAGTTCCTATGGGCACATACTCCTATGTAGTTATTTTTTTTGTATGTTTGTATCATTTATTTATATGTTTGTATGGTTACATATATTTATGTAACAAGCTGTTATATACTTATATCATTTGAATTGAACTGAATAAGATGATTCCACATTTCATGAAATTCAAACTTCCACATAAAACTGTACATAGAGGAAGTTTGCGCCTATGGGAACTTTTGTTTAGAAAAACATAAACTACGAAATACCCAAAATTCACCCAATTTGACCAAATGCAATTTCTCATAAGATCTGCGCAGGATCCTTTACTGAGCAATGGTTTGATCTAGAACATTCCGTCTTTCAAATTATGGACAATCTTAATTCAACCAATGTTTTTTCTGAAAGATTCAGGGAAAACAGTGCCAAATTCAGGCTGCTTTTTCATATTTGTTCTTTTAGAAGGCAAATAATATGAAAAAGATTTTCTGTGAATCCTTGGAAGAATTTCAGTACAAAATATTATATTTAGAAACTATGCTTGAACTGCAAGTATTTCAACTATGTACTCCAAAGGTTTGATTTAAAATGTCACCATTCCAAGGAACTACTTAGTGTAATTCAAATACATTTTGAATATTTTTGAGTTACACATCAATTATGAAGCTTCTCCATAAATGAAACACAAATAAAGTTGAAACCTTTAATATCAAAATCTAAAAACAACAAGCTCAAATATAATTATTATTATGGAGAAGCTTCAGAATGATAGCACCAGAGCAAATTTTGCATGTATTGAAATAATCTAGGTACTAACATAATAATACTGTCTTCATCACAAAATAATAAATTAATGGAACTGTAATTCATTCAATGCTAAATTCTTTAGCTTCTCCCAAAAGCAAATCAAAATCGAGATAACAAAGCTCTCAGTGCAACCATTCCTCTTAAAATAAAAAATTAACAAAATAAAGGTGAAATACAAAATCTAATATCAAATCTAACAAAAAAGGTCTAAAGATATGCACTCTTGATTAATACAGGGTGAGCATCAAAATCTACAGATATTATTTCAACACAGATCCAGCTGATATCAAAAATATATTATTTCGATTCATACATATACATAAACTATTGAGGTTAAATACTATTATATGGTTCTAAACTGCTAGCGACAATGTTATAAGTAGATAGTAATTTTCAATAATGAAAACAAACTTTTCATGACTCATGCATTCTCACCCTGTTTGAAACTACTATCACATACATTCTAAGGGTTGCTGAAACTTACCTCAGCCTCAATGTGCGGGAGAGGAATTTTATTCTGTATCAAAATCTGTTCCAAAAAAGCTATTTTGGCTTGCAAGCGTGTTATTTCTTTATCGTCTGTCGAAAGAGAAGAAGAAGAATCTAAGCCATCAACTTCTGTGTCGAATCCACTTTCACTCGATGTGAAAGGAACTTCTAGGTTATCCTGTTTAATGTTGTAGAATTTTCTTATCTTGCCCAGTCTTGGACTACCATCAGCTGAAATGGGTTATAGGTAATTATCGATTGAAAAATTAAAGAGTTATAGAAATCACTGATGGAGACCACTTGGTTATCAAAATGTGCATCTGGGTGTATAATTTAAACAAGTGGTTGATCAAGGAGGAACGTATATAATAATAATAATAAACGCCTTATTTATTTCCATGATATACAACAAAAAATACCAATAAACATAATATTTTAAATCTGAGGAAAATAATGGGAGAAGAACTGAATGTAATTACAAAAATTTTACTAGATTTGCGGTATATATAGTGAACGAGGGCCCCAGAGTAGATCATTGAGGTACTCCTGATTTTAGCATAAAGTAATTGGATTCATCATTATCTATAAATACTACCTTCTGTTATCTATCGGAAAGAAGTGATTTCATCAAACTTATTGAATCACGTGAAAGTCCCAAATAGTGAAAAATTGCTAGCAATAATTCAAAGCTGATTGTAACAAACGCGACTGAAATCAAGAAAAACTAACGCAGTTGATAATCGTTTCTACTTCGATGTTTCAAAGATCTTTTTTTTATATTTTCAAAAATTTCAACAACTTTACAGGTTCTCTCAGAACGATTTCACTGATTCAGTTGAAGAATAAATTATGGAAACTTTCAACGACTAAACATTTTTGAATTTAACTGATCTCATGCTTACCAATAAATAAATACCAATTGGAATCACAGTCATCTTTACTGTTCCACCCACACAAAATTCACGAACTTTTTTTTATATTACGAGTAAAATTACAGAGCCATATGAACGTGTTTCCTTGTTTTTCCTGACCTTATGTTTACTTAATTTGCCCCAATGAATTGAATAATATCAATGTTTATTTTCCTCTTTTTCATTTGGTTTGTATTTTGAAAATAATTCGGAACGGGTCGATTGAAAAACTTCGAAAAGCTTTTCTTGAAAGGATTAAACGAAATTTCTTTATTTCTCCACATCATTATAACTGAATGTAGTTGAGTTATTTCGCGTTATGTGGGGCACCCTGTCCTGTATATACGTGAAAATAGTCAATTGAAAACCAGTATTGCACTTTATAATCAATAAAAGTCTATTATACCATATCAAAAAACGTACGAGATATGAAAATCGCCTGATAAGAGAAAATGTCAGATGGGTTCAAATATAATGATGATGTAACCATCACTTCACATGCACACATTTATTACTGACACCTCAATGAGAATGCTACCTACAGGCAGATATCACAGCAATCACAAATAACAATACTTTCTCCTCATGAAGTCATTTACTGATTTAATATTCTGCAATCAAGTTGGGAAAACATAATATCTAGCACACATACACTTTTGTTAACTGTTGGTACACAAAAAATCAAATGAACTCTTTCAACGCAAGAATACTCCTGATGTTTGTCCTTGATTCAACAAGTTTCTCATTCTGCACGAGTATGCTAATTCACCTATATCATCTGATATGTTCTCAAATCGATCTTGAGTGGGCGAGAGAGATACAGGATGTTGAATGTACCGGAGAACAAAGTGATTAATTTATCATTATTTTTTTTTATTTAGGACTTTAGAAATCTTGCCTTCATATTACATTCCAGATGAGACTAACAGTGAAGTAATTTCCAAATATAGTTGGCAAAAGTTACATCATAAAGTGAAATTTATTGGGTACATGATAAATTCAACGTAGCTCAAAAAAATTGTATCAATTAAAAAATCTGAAATATCTTCAATAGAAAGTTGCAGAAAAAATGTGGTTATCTTCATCCTATTTTTTAAGTAATAAATATTGTACACTTCTACTAATACCTATAAAGTATTTTCTAAAAAAAACTTAACACAGTATAACATTTAATTTCATGAAGAAAAGAAAATAAAAACTTAAATGAGGAAACATTATTTGTTGATGAACCTAATAAATCAGTTTCTATAAAAATATGTCAATTAGATAAAACTGATTCATATTCAAATTGGCCCTCTAAGTAAAACTGCATAAGACGACGTTTTGATTCTTTTAACCTATCAAGACGATACAAATCACAAACGAGATTAATCAACTAAGAAGGTAAACTTTCACGACTGGTAATCGCCGTGTCAGTTCTTGTGGCTTCAGGAGCTCGGTATTAGTTATTAAGCGCCATACGGATTCTAATGCCCTGTATTGCTATGATGCGAGCCTCCTCTACAGTCAGACCGACATGTGACATATCTGTCACTTCTGCCACTTCGCCAACCGGACGAGAAGAAGCTTTGACACAGACTCGATCCCGAAGATGCTATAAATAATCCCTAAGTTTTTGTAAGGTAAAGGTGGCTCCTGAGACCATAATGCATGTGCTGTCTGCTTGTCAAGCTTAGGCGGTCTTTGTCTATATCTACAGACACCTACGACACTCTTATGGTGTAAAAGAGACACTGGTGTTGCCCTATGCTCCGGGAGATATCGAGTCTGTTGTGGAGAATGAGAAGTGCCGAATCTATTGGAACTACTCAAGCACCACCCTCAGGTAAATACAAGCCCAATAAGTCTTATGTAGTCCTCCTTGACTATCAAAGATGATTCTCGTCATTGAGGTTTCGTGCCCTGGCGAAACGAACATGGTCCGAAAAGAGGAGGAAAAAACGGACTAAATATCGGACTCTTTGAACTCCACAGGCTTTACCCAAACCATTCTGTTTCATAATTATTGTTCTGATCATGGTACATGAATGAATGATGGTAAATGATCCAGCGCACCATCCGGAAGTATCGGACTTCGGAGACAGGGCCCAGCTGGCCAACCAACACCTGAGGCTTTGGTGGAGAGCGAGTGGGTATACTAGGCTAACCCCCTGGTATACCCCGCCACCCGGTTCCAAATACAGAGAAGAGGCCCACACAACCGATTCCCTAGGATAAGGGGTCAAATGCAAGGTGGTGGGGCCATAAACGAAGATTTGCCAATGGATAACGACTGAGACAAAGAAGTACGCTTTAAGTGGGCTGATGAATTGAGGGAAGATCTTCTGCATTGCTATGGGAGTAGTAAGCCGGGCCAAAGAGAATACGTGGCATGCTCTATGGTGTGTGAGACATCCATAGCATGCCGCCTTCTCCGCCCAAAAGCATAGAGATTATAATTCGCATCTTCGGGGTCGAGGTTATGTCAGATCTCCTCCTCAACTGGTCGGTCGGTCTGTCTGTAGAGGAGACTCAATCATCCAGCCATGCGCAACTGGCACGGGCTGATGCGGGGAATGTCGATTTTCTTTCTGAAGAGGCTGACATCTAGCAAATTATCTCTGCCATGTATGACGCCCCTCAGACTTTGCCCCAAGTGGAGAGGACGGATGAACCTCTTTTATTGGGACGCATGAGCCACACACACAAAGTGGAAGCTAAGATCAAATCGGTGAGACAACACGCGTCTCATATCCAGTGGACTACATAACGGCCAATATGCCCTTTAGGCCCGCAGTGCGGCGAATTGCCCAGAAATTAAGATGAGTTCACCACACACTAATCAAGGTGCGCTGTTCATCTTCAAACAGCACTGTCTTGATAGGATACGAATGGTGACTGCAAATACATTTTTAATACATTTACAGATTAATATACACTGGTAAGGGGTAAATTTAGGTTAGAGGAAGGAGAGTTTTCTTTGAGGATTGACCTAGCAAGGTTAGACTAAAGAATGTGTTCGCTCTTAGCGGATTTTCCGAAGTCACTAGTGAAGCAGGCGGGAAGTATCAAAAACCTCATTTATTCCAGGAGCCTCAACGTGATGTGGATAACTCGCCAGACGCTAATTTGATGTATCCAATGATTCAACAAAATTCCATGAAAAGTAAATGATAAACCTACTTATTTGTGTGTAATATTTGAATATTGTACTGATTGTTTGTCCACAACCATCATTGCTTTGTATTTTTTGTGTTTCGTTACATGTTTACACATTTTTTGTATTCAAATAAATCAGTGAATCTTTCCATCTGATATTATTTATAAAGCTTTGTCAATAAAACTGACAATTCTTGGACAACTTTGACTAACTGATTCAAGTATTCCATTTGTCAAAATTTACTAACCTTTCCATATTCCAATTTAATCACAATCCTTCAAATCCTAATCGAGCTTCAGTGTTTATACCAAAAACAAAATGAAATTCTGCTAATCTAACAAGCTAACAAAAATAGGTCTAACAGGTCGGTACTGGTGTGATATCTATTTCTGATATAAACAACTATTAATATCACATAACCACTTGTCCCTTACACTTACAGTTTGAAGTGGATTTATCAAACTGATAAAAGGTGCAACTAAATGTCATCCAACTAGAATTCCTAAATTCAGTTATTTCTCCAGAAATACTGCTGACTTATAGATACAAAATCAAAACAATTGATTCAACAATCCAATTTTCCCCATAAACTGTCCCCTACGACTGCCGAATTGAATTATATCTGTTAGATACTGGGTAGAGTTTTCTACAAGAACTACTTTGCAATGCTCTCTCTGAATATCATAGCTAATATTGAGCTAGCCTTAGCTGATGAGTGGCAAAAACCATGAACCCAATAGGAAGGTTTTCCCAAATTTGAACCGAAACATAATTTTATGGCACAGGCTGTGCTGTTTTTTTTAAGAAATCAAGATTATGGTCATATGTATGTGTTTTGCCCAGAATTATGCCTAATGACGTCAAAGAGTTACACAAAAAATATGTCTGTTTATTTATACTGATCATCTTTGGGATTTCTATGCCCTGATTTGCTTTGAACAATATTACTCTGATTTTTTTTGCTATTTCTGAACCAGCACACCGATGAGCCCCTTATGGAATTTCCCAATTTGTACATTTGGTATCTGCATCTGATAGAACTGAGATATCTGTATAATTAATAATTTTAGTGTGAAAGACTGATAAGCTAGGAAGATCATTGAAAATAATAAATAATAAGAGGGAACCCCCTGTCCCGTGTCCAGTATCTGATTGGCTAGTTGTCAACCTGTCAACCTGTCAAGGTCACGACAGCTATAGTATTCAAATCTGATGAATAACATTGTCACAGTAAAAATCTCTAAACATGTACAAAAAAAAAAATGCTGGCAATATTCTTGCTCAAAAGCATTGTAGATTTGCCATGAGTTCGAAGAGTGCTGCATTGTAACCAAACATTCATTGAGCATAAGAATACCAAAAATATGAATTAAAATTTGCCACACACATAATCTCCATATCCCCTAAATCACAATCTCACTCTAATCTACTTTTTGCAAACTAGCTGAGAATCAGTGGGAAATGTATAATTTCCAGGCGACAATATTTAAGATAATAAATTTAACAACACTTTTAAATAGCTGTATCGATTTTATGTAAATATTTTTGTTAGAATAGAAAGATTGAACTATAAAATTGTATTTAATTTCAAGCAAATGAGTTAGTCTTTAGTTTCCACTCGTATTATCATTAAGTATCCTGTTCAATTTGTGATGTATTGTTCGTGTCAGGCGCGTGCCTGAGGGGGGGTAATTACCCCCCCCCCCCATGACGACCTTAAAGAGATCAAAATTTAACTTTTTCAAACGTAAATGATACCTTTATAGTAAATAATATGCCCGAAAACAGTGATTACCCCCACCCCCATGGAGAAGATTACCCCTCCCATGAAATGACCCTAGGCACGCGCCTGGTTCGTGTAAATTCTTTTCAGTTTCATTAGTTTATTTTTATTATCATTATCAAGTTTCAGAACGATCTTTCTCTCCCCTTTAGGAAGTTAGGAAATAAACATGATTATTTATTTGACCTACAGCCTTGGACAAAGCTCCAAAAATTAATGCATTCAGAATAATAAAAATAACTTACTGATACTGAAGAGATTGGTATCCTTACTGGGCGAGTAGTCACTCCTACGTTTGGCTCCAACTCCAAGGCCTTCACAAATAACTGAAATATTTTCCTCCATTGACTGGTCTAACGGGTTCATGCTTGCTGTAGGCGTACTAGACACTTTCATTCTCATATTTGTCACCTGATTGGACAAACTTTCAATTTCAGATACCATTTCGTCATTTTTATCTTTCAACTGAGAATTCTCCAACTGTAACACCGACAATTTTGCCAATAACAATTTGCTTTCCTCCTGTTCTAACTCGCTATATTTCTGTTTGTCGCCCTCCAAGGCATCGATTTGACTATTCAGGGTGGATTTATCCTTTTCTAACTCGCCAATTTTACATGACAGGAGCTGGTTTTCTTTTTCCACGTTCAATGAGTATTTCTGGGCATTGAGAAGATCGCTCTTTATCTTTGCTACTTCTTGTTCCAGGCTGAAAATTTTATTTTCCAAACTCTGATTTATATTGGAAAGCTGCTCTTTGTCTTTGGAAAACTGTGTAGTCACTTCTCTCAATATATCAGAGTGCCGTTGTTCCAATAACTTCACATGATTGAGAGTGTTTTGTTCCATTCTCAAGTGGTTGTCGTCGACTTCCTGGGCTAAAAGAGTTGCCCTGTTATTTGCTTCTGTCACATCACATTTCAGTTTCTCTCGTTCAGCATGCATTTGCTCTAGAATACTTTTCATAGTTTTTATTTCCGACTGGTACAATGTCAAGTTGGCTTGTAATAAAGTAATATGTGGACTTTGAAATTCAGTTCTGGTTGCTTCATTAACACTTTTCATCTGCTTATCCAAAACTTCAGCTAATTCTACAATTTTTATCTGTCTACAATTGAAACCTAACTCGTGTAGTAATTCTTTTGGAGAATGCATCCCAATGCTTTCCCACATTTCAATCAGAATATCTGCTTTGACAACCCCATTCCCATCTGGGCCTAGCGTGATGAAGTGGAATGTGCGGGAATCAGGAAAAGAAGTGTTGTTTGATTGATGTATAACTGGATCATTGTTATTAGGGGTGCTTGGATTCAGGACCTCAAACCAAGTCTCGTCTTGCTGTAACGTAGCCAGGAGCTCTTGAAAACTTATTTTGTGATTACAGTTGATGCTCAATTTATCTGATAGCTGCCTTATAACACCTTCTGCTAGTTTCCGAAGCCCTATAGCGTCACATACTAAAATAAGCTCAGTTCGATTTAAATATCCATCTTCACCTACACCAAGCTTTTTCCAAGCCTCTCGGAGCATTTCTTCAGTGCAAATAAGTTCTGGTTCACTAGAAAGCATATGACAATTAACAATTTCTTCTGTGGTGTTGCTGATGAGCAAATCATTTTGGCCTGGTAGAGAAGTGCATCTTTTCAACTTATAATTTGTTTTTCTCTTTTTAGAGGATACTTCTGACTGAGAGTTGGATCTCTGTACAGATACATTGTTCGGGCTTTTATTCAGGGTAATGTCATTTTGCTCATTGTAAATTGTTGTTACTTCATCGCCTCTAGGGCGAGACCTGCGCCCATACTTCTTCGAACCATACACAAACTTGGGGGAAACCTCCCTTTCAGGAGAAGTTTTCGTAGAATCATCAACAAATTCATCTTTTTTTGTATTTTTACTGCTTTGCATATTGCCTAATAATGCCAGCAATGCATCTTTAAACTCTGTGAATGTAGCCCTTGAGTTTTTATTTTGCAAAAGACATTTCACCAATTCTGTACCTTGTTCTTCGAGTTGCAGTGTTTGGCATAACTGAATTAGGCCTTCTCTATCCAGGCTACCACAATTATCTCGGTCATGACTGTCAAATACTTTCAGGAGCTGTTGTTCATATGGATCTAATGCAAACTGATCCATTGTCATTCAACCTGAAATGAAAGAGGAGAAAGCTTAAGAACGATCTCCTGTGCTATATAGAAATTATGAAAATACATAATCAATTGGGATACCACAATTAAAAATACATTATATTTAAAACTTTTCGAGTGTATATATTTCTGGTTAACAAGCTAAATATGTCATAACTATACTTTTGTATAAAATATATTATTATTAAAGTGCATAATTTTTTTTTTTTCAAAACCTGTAAAGACCATATCATTGAACCTAATTCAATAACTAAATGATGAAAGGTTTTGAAAAACCCAAAACTTTTTGTCTCTGCTGGCCACATTTCATTTTATTCATTTTCAGTCAGAAAGAATTATAATACAGTAACATAACTATATATACCTTATATAAAAATGCTAACAGGCATGGGAAAAGCAGACAGACACAGTCTTCTGCAATGAAATAATAAAAACTGTTCCATCTTCCTCTTGAACATATGAATATTTCTTGAGTTCTGTATAGCTTTAGGAAAAATATTAAGTGGTTTTCAATCATTATAAAAGATACCCTTTCATATAGACTGGAGGAATGTTTCAATGGAACAATCTGTTTTTCATGCAAATTTCATATGTATGCATCCTATTTCAGATACAAAATTTAGTTTTTTTTTAAGCAAAGCAAACAACACAACACAATAAATGACTATTATTTACCCAATGACAATTCCTCACACCATCGAAATTTCTGAAAAATATATTTTTTTATATGCTCAATTGTCTTAGAAATTGAAAATAAATAATTCAAAACATGCACAAATATATTGTGAAATATACCTTTCTAGAAGACAGTTAAAATGTTAAAAATAATTCAAATAGAGAATTTTTGAAAAGTAAAACCATGGACCTCAAAGAGCTGAAGCTGATGCTGTCCAAAACCTAGAGATGTAGGATATTGTGCCACCATTAATATTCTGATTTCCCTCTCTGTTATGCTCAGTATTTAGCACAATAACATTGTTTGCATATGTTTTGATGAAGTGTGTTTATAATTAACTTCTAGTCCCAGCATTCCTTCTGTAAATCCTATCCGATGCTCCTTGGGTTACTTATAAATATAAATAGTTTCCACTCCACGGAAATATTAATTTTATTGCGTATTTTCTGTTCAACCGCGCCTTCTAGTCTAGGTCGATTTCAATTGTAGGTTAATGAATTCTACTTACGTTAATTACTACGGAGCTACACGAAATCTGAAGGTTTCATTTAATATTTGGGTGGCCGAAAGTTTATCATAACGGGAAAAACTTGGTCAAACGTCACTGAACACTGATTTTCATTAAAACATCCAAAATCATAACAAAAAAACTGGGTTAGTTAGAAAAGTCATAAATCATCTTGTCAAGTTGTCACTTGTCTATAATATGTCTATGTCATAAATAAATAAGGATACGCCACTGTTGCCCTGCTGTTACCAAGTGCAGCAGTGTGAAGTTGGCTGCCAAATTTTCCTAACATTGTCGATCGATCAGTGACGTAGATAGAAAATATTGTTTCTTTGGATATGAAGTTGGTAGATTCTAGAAGACTACAAACCTTTTTCTATACTATTATTATTCCTATTTGAAAACTTGAAGTAATAATTTCAGAGCCATATGGAGTAGAAAGGAAACATTTTTTTACTCATTTCTTGTTGTTAAAATTGTTATTTCCATCAACCGGTTTTGCGCTCTTTTAGGACGAGCAACCCTCAGAAGTTCTCCAGAGACTTGTGCGAGCTAAGGAAGACGCTGGGCCTTTAACTTTTAACGAGTGATATGCCATACACGGTTGATGATCGAATCCGCGTACCTTGGCTCAGCAAACAGGCACAATATCTACGCGCCACCAAGGCCCATCAAGCAAGCAAAACTATATTAAGTTACGATATTATAGACTGTAGCTATATAGAGTATGTAATACTTGGTATTGCCTTTTTTGAGAAATCCATTAAAATTATTGTAGTGTAAACGAATTCCATAAACTCATTAATAAAATTAATTTTTTGTCAAGCTGACTACGATTTGCACATAATACTTCAAAGGAAAAAACTGTTTCATCAGCACCATAATTCTCACTCTCATTCGCCTTGATAAAATTGAAAATAGTGCAAGGAATGAGACAAAATAGTATAGGAGACATTTTCAAGAACAATATCATAGAACAATTGTTTTGAAATCTCAGTCAGGAATGATCACTTCACAGTGCTTTTTCAATATGATCAGAATACGACCACCAATACTGCAGTTTATTAACTATGACAGTAAAAAATTAACTATTAGATAGAATTCGAAAAAAAAAGTTTAAGTTCTGTTATAAAACCAGAATATACCAGAATAAAAAAATTGCCTTGAAAATCCGCAGATATAAGGAACAAATCAAAATTAAAAATGATGAAGCTCTTCCACAAAAATATACAGTGTCATGCTAAATTATGGAATAAATTCATTATTTCTGAATATAAAGATATTTCGGAAAAATCCTAGGACAGGTTGATTTTCTTTTCCGATGGGCCAATTTTTGAACCCCACCCAAAATATATAGGGTTATCCATATTTGAGTAAATATGACTTTGGTAATATTTTTAAGTGGGACACCCAGTATATTTTTTCAGGGATCATCATTACGAATCCAGTGTCTAGATGTTGCGGTGAACAAAATAATCGCTCCCAAACGGGTTAAAGGTGTTCCACACGCAAAAAGTGAATTTTGGCAGCTAGGTGTGTACGGAAATGGTATACTCACCCAAGGATAATAAATACTATTTGTCAATGATGGTCCAATTCCTTTGTTGCAATAATGTAATCTTTCAATGGACGTCACCGTGATACCTTCCGTATCCTCTTGTATATCTATTATACAGGGTGTCTCTTAAATGATTATTTCAGGAGGTGATTCCTTGTCACAATTT
Source organism: Chrysolina haemoptera (assembly GCA_958298965.1). Classification (NCBI taxonomy): domain Eukaryota; kingdom Metazoa; phylum Arthropoda; class Insecta; order Coleoptera; family Chrysomelidae; genus Chrysolina; species Chrysolina haemoptera. Next base: position 31,379,090 of record OY282589.1, on the reverse strand, counting down.
AAGAAAAAAAGGTCATATAAACGTGTGTCCTAACTTGCTTCTTTTCCGAGTAACAGGGAATCAACTGCGACGCCACTAAAATTAAAAATTCAAAATCTAATTTTGTGAAAAGAAGCTCCTTAATTGTTACTATTAACAAACATACGAAGTTTAATCAGAATCAGCTTGAAGAATTTTGAGTAATTCATGAAAAACCTATTTTTTATTAAACTTTTGACACCCCCCGTTACTCGGAAACAAAGCAAGTTAGGACACTCGTTTATATGAACTTTTCATAAAATATGTCAAGGAATTACCACCTGAAATTAATGACATCATTTAAGATACACCCTGTATATACAGGGTATTACACATTCGATGGCATATTAGCCGTTTTTGGAGAACGGACCGACAGATCATTTCGAAAATTTATGGGAATAGATAATCTCCATAATGACAGGTCCCCTTTTTGCGTTTTTCCTTCAGGAGTTCCGCAAGCTCCACTAATAAATCAACGGGCCCCGTCGCTCGTGGTGGACAGACTGGTCTGGGCATCTCACGGGATAAATCCCTAGGCCCACTAACAAATTTCCTAAGCAAAGGGCGGCTCTCCACCCTTGTCATTTCACGGGCACTGTTACTCTAAACGTTTCTGACTTGATGACCATTATCATTAAAATCAATTTTTCTGTTCTGCGGACAGAAAACATTACCTGAAGGGTCTCATATATATCATTATTCAATGTCGGACCCCTAGTCCAATGAGTTTCTGGCGACCATCTGTCGTCAGCATGCCAACCACGTTGGGGGCCATGTCTTGTAAAGGTTTTATTTTCTAATTCCGACTTGTATATCCGACTTCTATGTTGGAATTTCGATTTGTAACTCGGAATTCTGACTTGTATGTCGGAATTCCGACTTGTAAGTCGGAAAAAATACGAATGTATGTGGCACTTCTACGCCTTCGTACATCATCGACTTCTAAATTTGAAGTGTTCGAGACATATAGGAGAATCAGAAAGAAAAGTGCATTTTTAAGTAAGTATAGTCGTTTATGCGATGATAATGGAAGTCACATTGCGATTCACTGGTGTGATCTGAAACATAAATGTGAAGCCCACTACCATATCTGAGACCATTCTGTGTTGACCGCCGAATTGGAACAGATGCGAATTATGCTTGTTAACCCAGTAAAATGAATTTGAAAATGTATACATATTTCATAAACTTAAAATGTGAACTGAACAAGATCAGGACAACTATTTGAAATAATTTAACTGAAAACACAGAAACAAATCACCGCGGAAATTTTAAACAAAACGCAACTTCAATAACACTTACGCAACCAAGCTGAATACGACTCTTCGAGAACATTTGCGTTTTGTGTCGGGTCAGTTGATGAACTGACGACCAATAGCGTTGCGACACTCTGGTTTTAAATCATCCATATGAAAATTGTCTTCAAACCAGCGTTTTACAGCCAAAATCTATATAATAAAAATTGATCGCTGAATTATTCCTTGCTATTATATGTATAGATATCAAATACTTATTGTTTTCCATAGATTCCTGTTATTAAAAATGGGAATTTTGATTTTTTTTATTAAAAAATAAAAATTTGGCAAAACTGTTGTGTATTTTGAGTCGAATAATCCAAAAACGTCAAATACTAATGGAACCATGTAGAAAACATTAATTCAACAAGCTTTTCCTTTTACTCAGTTCCAATTTTGGCAGATCAGTTTACTATACCATCAGAAATACAATACTTTATCTTTTTATCCCCAAAAGTTATATAAATGATAAATAAACCTGAAAGACGAACACTGAAAACATCTTTTTTTTTTAATGGAGATATAATATCAGGTTTATTTACATATTTCAGATCGAATATTTCCCACAGTATGTTTGAAATTCCTGGAGATCAATGTCGGGTTGCTTCATTAGGAATATAACTGCGGCTGAAAAAAATACAAATACCAACATTATCAAATAGTAAGTTGGTCAACTACAACAAACTACACTGAAATAAATTAAATCTTTAATGAAAATAGATATCTTGATAATCTTAAAACATCGACTGAAAAAAAAGTCTAGATAACGGCTTTTTTCTCGAAATTATATATGAATTAAATGAGGGCAATATATATATATATATATGCAACAAAAATTAATGAAGAAATCAATCAATAGAAAGAGAGTGATAAGAACAATCTGTGAAATATAAGTTGATTATTCAAATCAAAGCAAAAGTAGTCATCTGAAATATTATAGGAACCGAAAAATTATCTGTTTAGTATATATCTTTCAAATTCAAGTTATTTGCTAACTAGGAATAGAGTCTTTACCTTTCAATTGTTGGTCTGTCCTCAAGAACCCTTGTCCAATATAGGAAGCAATGATATCAGTTCGCGACAGTAAACCAATTCTGTATTTACAAACAAATGTTGCAATCAACTTCATATCGTTTGATGATAATTTTCTGTGCATGATCTCTGCCTCGGTATATGCTTTACGATATATTTCCCTAAAGGCTTGTTTGATCTGTTCTTTTATTTCTTCCTCGAAGTTTACTGTTTCTTCTCCCTGAAAAAATAATTGAGATTTGTTTTATAAAATAAGCATACAGAATATATTATTTAATACTTACACGTAAAAATCTAAAATGGCCATTCTCTATCCTCTCTAGTAATTTTAATAACCCACAAATTTTGATTTCATCATTTATTTCGTGGTTATGCTCGACAGCCTGAACAAACATTGAAAAATATTTGTGTGCACCACTAGCCAAGCTCTGCAGTTTTTCTTGGTAATCAGCATCAACCGGTGTGAGCTGAAAGTACTCAAATATTTAGAACCAGACGTAACCAGAAGTTGGAAACAGAATTAGATATCGATGGCTAAGAGGACAATAATATTGTATGTCCATTGTCGAAAATGGTATATTATGACTATTAATTCAATCGAGAGGAAATATTCATGATGACCTCATATTGTACATCGACTTGAAACTGTTCTACTGAAGTTTCTGATATGACAATAAAGACTTTTCCAGTAGAAAAAGCATAAATTGATAGATCTATAAATTGATGTTGAAAAGGGGAACATTTTTATTCATTCATTTTCATTCTTATAGTTGATTTTTTTAAATTATCACTAATTTTCATTGAAAATTCAAATAACTAATTCAGATAGGGAGAACGTTATTTCAAAAAAATCACTCACAGAAATCGTTCAATTTATTGAAGCAAGTATCGCTTCACTCTCATGTAATTTCCAATACATTTTTGTCAACGAAAATCTATTTCGCTTTCCCAAGCTCATCAGGGAGATCGGTAGAATTGGAAAGCAGGCTCTTCAGAAGCAATTTCTCACAGCAGTTATTTTTTGAAATAAACCTGTCATGGGTTTTGCAATTTGATACAAGCGGCTAGGTAACCATGTAACTATTGGAATCAGTTGTGGAATTAACTGCGGCTGAAAGACAAACTTTAGTCGCTATTTCGCATTGTTCAAAACAACTTCTTGGGAAGTATTTATGTTGAAAAGGTGAGCAGCTACATTTTTGGACATACAATATTATTTGTCTTCTTAGTCATCGATGTCCTCTTAGCCATCGATATTTCATTGGTTGATGAAGTTTTATCCCAACACAAAACCTACATTTTGAACATGTGCTTCATATAGCCACCATCAAGTGACCGTTTTCTGGAAGATTGAACAGTTCAATCTTCTTTCTTCCAGAAGATGATTACCTGGTGATTGAAACACGTGTCGAGATGTTGGAAATAGAGGTTTGGTGTTGGGATTACTATACCGAAAGTTCCAAACAGTGCAGTTCCAGTATATTTTATTGGTCTACAAAAAAATGCAAAGAATACGAGTGACAAGCAAAGTAATCTATTAGACTTGTTTTTCAAATATACTGGAAATACAGATTCGAAGTTTGCTTATAATTAGCGAAATATTCACTTACCAGATTTTCAACTCTCTCAATTTTATCGTAGAAAACATTTTCAATTTCTTTTCTATTTTTCGAACCGAAAAATTTCCTAATAAAAATTTTGATTCTGTTTTTCATTGTTGACTTTTTCTTTCTTGCTGTATGACTTTCATTGTTTTCACTGATAGAAAGCAGCTCATTTTCTAGGAAATCATCATCTTGCAAGAGTGCAGAACTAACAGCAATCTCTTTTTCGTAAACTTCCAGAAGATTTTCAAAAAATTTCTTAGAAATTATGCTCTTGAATTTCCGGGAGTTCCCATAGTCTAGCAGATCACAGTTTGATGAGTGTTTTTCTCTCCTGTTCCACTCCTCACATAGTTTGAAAGTATCTTCAGCATCTTCGTTCGTTGACAAAGTGTTTTTGCAATTATATTTTTCACCCAAGTTCTGCGATTCAACTATAGTTATGCAATATGTATTCAAATTGGTAGAACTCAAGACGATCTGAGAGTCTAATATTTTTTGAAACAGTTTCATGTCTGTTTTAGACTCAGCAATTACCCCCACATTTTCGATAGACTCACTCTGCATAACTTGGTTTTCAGGAATAGTGTCCTTTTCAGTATCGTCGCTTTTGACGTGACGCGTATAGGGACCTGCCATATTTTCATAAATTACAGAAACATGACTCTTATTTTGAGTATGATCGCCAGAGGGAAGAATGAGTTCGTACTGGCCAAAATCTGCACTATGGTCAAAATTTTCATGAATGTACCTTTGTTTTCCACTGTGTGTCGAATTCATAGGATCACTCTGTGCAGATTCCTTCCTTTCAGCTTCAATTTTTTTGTCAAGAATACTGCTGTCACTCCTAAATTTAATTAAATCTGGACGGTTTCTTTTCTTCAGCAGTTTCTCTAACGGTATTTCTTCGTAATCTTCATTTGTGCTGATCTTCGTTTTACTGTATTGTGTTACTTTCTGAGCGTATTCCTGGCATTGCTTTGTCATTTTATCGAAGTCAGTGAATCGGGCTGTATATGAATTAGACTTTTTCAAATGAATGTTTTTGTCTGAACAAAACCAATTATCATTCTGTGGTTCCATTAATGCTGCAATCTTCGGCTTTTTGAAGAAGTTAGTAAAAGATAAATGGTTCTTAGATTTTGTACTTGAATAACCACTTTCTACAGAACAAGGCGCTTCCAAATCTAATTCAACTAAGGAATTTTTTGTGACAGGTTTTAGAGGTTTATGTGATGTATTATTGTTCAATGCAAATCCTAAAATGGTATTTACTGGTTTTCTGGGACTCACAAAGGTACCTGCATTACTCAGTTTATCACTTGAACCCATTTGATACAAATAGTCGAACGAAGAATCTGGAGCCCTCAGTATAGGACAACTCAAGTTGCCAGTAACTACTAGTTTTCTGTCCAGGAGATACTCTGTGTCATCCATAAATTCTTCATTATCTTGATCTATATTATATACTGGATCTTTATCTGACATTTTATAGGTGATATCTTCGTCAAAGACATTCGCAGAGTCCTCGGTTTTTTCGTCATTAGGAGTAGTTTTTGAATGGCGATCGTTCCCTTTCAAATTTATTTTATCGCACACAGACCAGAATTTCTTGAATGATTCATCAACTTCGGGAAAACTGTCGGCTAATTTCTTAGATATCAAATGCTTGCAAAGACAATCGAGGAAGTTACCAACATCATTCTGTCCAGGTAGGCAGTGTTCATAATTTCCCTGGAAATTTAATGACTTGCTTTCATTGATAAAGATATTACTTCTTTCATATGATAGACATGAACCTTGATGATCGACGACTTGTTGATAAAATTCACACAATTTTGACTTTGTCCTATTGGTTTTGGTAAAATTGGTTTTATTGAATCTCCCTTCAAAAAAACACTTTGGTATATTTGGCTTATAAGCGTATTCAGAGAGCGAACTCGCCAATGTATTCCCATAACTGGTTTTAAACAGATCATTATTTTCAGTGGTGCTTTTATTTTTTACCAAAGAACTATGCAAATTATCGACTGTTAAAAATCTTACCTCATACACTTGCGGGGCCAAATTACTTTTGCTCTGGCTACCAGCCTTTCTTCTCTTTTTTCTTCGCATGCACTTATCATAATCTTTTCTTTTTTTGTATGCACTAATAACATCCGGAGTTCTATAATCTTTTGTCAAAAATAATCGACTTCTGTCCGGTTGTTCGCTGTTTGGATAGCGGTCCAAAGAAGGAGTATTTGATTTTGAACTTGTTTCATGTTTCATTACATTTAAATAATTGTGCAAACAAACCAAGCTCGTTATTTTGCTTTCTTCGGCATGAACACGTATATTACGAAAACTTATTTCAGATTGGGATTTCTTCAATATCGAGGTTTCATCATACTCATCACATATTTGGGTAGGCAGCTTTTCTTTAGTTTTGGATTTCTTCTCCACTAATGCATTCGATACAAAAAGTTTTTTACTAGTCGGTATTTTCGATTTGACTGTAGATTTCGAGTCGCAAGAGTTACTACGAATTCCATGAAATTCCTCTTTATTTTCCAGTGGATGAGTTTTAGCCGAACTAGGTTTTTCATGAGTGTGCTCGCTTCTGGCATCTTTGCACACTGTCGAGCGTTCCCTTTTTATTTGAGGTCTATCCCTTCTTTTATGGTGTAAGACTGATTTCGGTCTGTATTCTTCACTTGGTTTGGAGAACTGTTTAATTGGAATCTTTTCTTGAGGAGCTTTAAGTCGTTTAATATTAGTCTCAACATCTGCGTCTTTATTTTTATGTTGATGTTCTTCTAGCATTTCCCTAGTGCGTTTTTCTGTAATATCTACTCCTACTGCAATGTCTGTCTTACGTATTTGTGTTGTAGATACACATTTGGAGTGCTTTTCAGTATCGCTTTCATGTACTTCTATACCAATATCATTGGAAATGATGTTTTGAGTCATGGCATCTTTTATGCTACGAGATACACTGGCCTTGCTGTTTCTGAAACTATTTTTATCTATCTCTGTACCAACATCACGACCAGACATTTTCTGAGTGATGACGTCAAACTTGTTTTTGTTCGTTTCTTCATTTTGCTCAGTTGAATATTGGTTCTCGCAATTATTACGAGCAGAAGTTTTCTGAGTGATGGCATCTTTCATAAAAAACTTGTTTTTGCTTATTCCTTCATTTCGATCAGTTAAATATTGGTTCTCGAAATGATCACAAGCAGAAGTTTTTTGAGTGATGACATTTTTAATAAACTTGTTTTTTCTCAATCCTTCATTTTTTTCAGCTAAATAATGATTCTCGAAATTATCAGGCTGTGATTGCAAATCTTTCATACTATATTCCTCGTCTTGCTTATGACAAACAGCCTGAACCTCGTTTTCTTCTCTAAAATTGCTTTTCATATCTTTTGCTGTATCAGATCTTTCCCGATTTAGATTTTCTATTAAATTGTATACTTTACGTAGTAAACTACTGCTTTGTTCATTTCTGTTGGCACTGATGCTACGTTTTCCAACAACCTCGCCGAATGCGGTATCCAATCCAATTTCATTGAGAGCTTCCTTAAAAGAATAATTTTGAGGGAGACAACTTCCAATTCCAAAATGAATCTGTAGAAAATTTTGTAAATACTCTTTCATTTCATCTTTCAATTTATCCGTTTTCCAACAATTCAGGGACGTTTGAGATTCATTATAGACTTTTACATTAGCTATATTGACAGAACAATCACGACTCTTAGGACCATCAACCGTGTTTGCTGTTCTTGAACATTCTCGAGATGTATATTTTTGTAAAGCACTTCTCTTAATTGATGATGACTTTATTTCAATGAGAGAATTATACGATATATCTACGTCAGATTTCGAAATCAATTTCACTTTTTGTTCTTTACATTTCGGTTTAGTGTTGTGCATTTTTCTTGTGAAGTCACTTGCAGGGCCTCTCCTTCGTTTGGGTTTGGTAGAATCGTTGTCAACCTCGCCGTATTTTATGGGTACTACTTGTTCTTTTCTCTCGTTAACAATCTCATTTTGGAAAAGTAAATTACAGTTATTTTTCGATCTCACACCATAATCAGAACTACTACTGTGTAGAGGTTTGAAATATTTACAATCAATTTCTAAATTGAACTTCTTGTGCTCTCCTGATGACGACACACTAGTTTTTTCTTCAATAATGTTATTGAGTTTTGAATCAACTGAAGCCTTATGACGATACTTTCCTGATTCTCGATTGATGATGTTTCCTTCTGTTGAATGTTTTGAGTAGATACAACTTTGATCTGAAGGCTTTTGGGTTGCTTTTGAAGAAGCATGTTTGGTAGGACCACTCTGCTTTTTGATTTCCTTCTTCATCTTGCGCAGCTCAAGATGGCATTCAGATTCATCTGAAATAACTCTCAAACTATCACTTATAACACTCTTACCTTCGGATGAATTACCACTGTCAGGGTAAAAATAGTCATTGTCTCTCGAATACTGATAATACAGCTTGAATCGCTTCGATTTCTTTTTTCTTTCAACAGAATCTTCCGTGAGAACCTTTCTAAATTTTTTTTTTATCTGGGAGGGAATTCCAATTATCGACACGGTTTTGCATTCCAAGTTGCGGCTTACTCTTTTTTTTTGTGTTTTATTCCCAGATTCCAGTAATTTTGCTGGTTCTATTCCTTCCACTCGAAAATAGCTATCTTTTTTTGGTTTAATTTTCTCAACACTATTTTCAACATGTTCCGTTGGTAATATGGAGCTACTCGCCTTCAATTCTTCATGATCTATACACCTATTGACAACATTGCTGTTCTTTTTATCACGCACAATAGACGCTGATGAATAGTTTGATATTTTCTTTGACCTTGCCAGCTTTTTATCTTTCACGTCTTTGATTGGGTTGTGACAGTGGGATACTCCTACAATTCCATCAAATATTGAATTATGCTGACGAGAACTTTCGCTATTCTTACCTGGAACTCGGTTATGATGTGATGTCAATCGTGGTGTTTTGCAACCTCTATTTGGTGAATAATGATGCTGTGGTATTTTGTGATTTCTTCCTGATGATGAACTTCGATATCGGTGTGATTCATACCTTTTATCAACTGGAGAATTGTGGGGGCTCCCACTATGTCTTCGATCCGATGATTTATGGCATTGACGTCTTCCTTCGTTCCTACCAGCTGATGAACACTGTCGATGAATTTCATTACTTTTAATTAATGGTGAGCTGCGTTGGGGAGTTTCTAGATTTCTTGGTGGTGGGGAAGGACAACGTTGCATCTCGTCATGGTGTCTCGAAAAAGGGGAACAGAAGCGAGGGGAAACAACTGCATATTTTCTTTTAAGTGGGGAGCAATGTCGAGTCGGTGTTTCAACGAAATCATAATTTCTTTCTGCTGGGCTATTAAATCTCTTTTCCATTCGATCCACACTGTTCATTTCAACTTCGTGTCTTTCTTTTTCTGAGCGTTTATGAGATGCTTTTTTTCTTGACTTACTACGATGACGATGATGCCTGTTCATGTCTTTGTCCACTCTTGCAGAAGGTTCAGCAACTTCTTCTTTACTAGCCTCTTTCAATTTTATTTTACCCTTATAGTTCTGAAGGAGGGCGTCAATTTTTTTATCTATCAAACTTTGTATCCTGGTAAAATAACTTTTCAGGTCGTCCTCTATTTTATCCTGAAATTGTGGTTGTGTTATGGAAATGTTTTTAGAGTTACCATCAGCAGGAGACTGTTTTTTGTTTGTCTTCATGTGAGAGTCCTTCTGACTGTTAATCTCTTTCCTGGGATGTTTTCTTTTTCTTTTATTGTCGGAGCTAGAACTTGGTTCAAGTAATGAATATTTGTATGGCTTTCTGCCAACAACCAATTTTAGTCTATTCTTCTTATGGTGAACATGAGCATTGGACATTTCAGCTGAGAAAATATCGTTTTTGGTTTCATTTTTTTTTGAATCATTTTCACCAGTTATATTTGCATTTTTCACTTCTTTGTGAACTTTTTCCTTATGCCTCTTCAGAGGAGAATAGCTCGGCAATAATGTATCATTTGCTGCTACTTTGCGAAAGGGACTATTTCTTTCAACTTGACAGTATAATAATTGCTTGCTATTGTCTCCAAATTCAGTTCGATTTGACTTCTTTTCACCACTTGACTTGTGTCTGTGTGTTTTAATTTCTTTCTCATCGTGTTCTTTCTCCTTTATCAATTTCATATTTCGAGAGTCTAGCTTATTTTGGGAAACTTTTCTTATTTTCTCTACATGAATGGTTTTTTCTCTGCGCAAATGCTCTGGTTTCACCTTAGGACTTTGATTGAAATTTTCTGAAGAACGCGAACAACGCTTTTTTGTTTTGTGTACGTTTTCCAAATTATCAACACGCTTTTTTCTTGGGTTATTTATGGTAATTTCTTCAACAAATACCTCTGCCTTATTTTTTGACCTACTACTTTTTTTTCTAGAATGATTAGATACATTTTCGCGCATTTCTTTGGACAAATGTTGACTTTTTTGCACCATATCATGATTTCTGTTTCGGTGATGACTATCTCCTCTCGTTCGTTCTCTACTCTTTATTTCAGCTTCTTTACTGGATTTTTGAGTTAGCTTATCCTTAACAGAGCACTTAGCATTTTGGTTTTTAGATTTTTTCTTTCTGTCTGAATGTGCAGTCTTCTTATGCATGTCGTCATTGTTCTTGCCAGAACAAAAATATTTTTTATGCATTACATAATAACGCTTATGATCCTCCAAAACAAAAACTCATTCTCATCTGACAAAGAATTTCTGAACAAATTTGCTTTGCTGGCGAAGTGACAGCAATGACTAAAACTGTCTTGGAAACTTCAACATATTTCAAATGAATATCATACCTTTATAGGCCAGGAACATTGCAAATACTTACTAAAATTTTGTTTTTCGTATTATTCCAAAATGTTGCAATATTGCATTTGGTCAATATCTAAGAAATGGAGAACCAATGTCAATATAACAATCTTGTTTTTGGCAAATATTACCAAAGAAATTACAAATTAGTATCAAACTGATATCTTTGCATGAAAATGCATGTTCAAAATAAATCATTTTCGGAAATCGATGCATCTTCACGCAATTATTGTAGTCAATTGCATTGTCCTTCTGCGCCCTTCAATATCGGGGGTTTAAACAATTTTTTTGAATTCTTGTAAAATAGTTTAATGTTTCAATAATACAACCAAAACGTAGTGACTCAAAAAATAGTAGAGAATTATTTTCTTTGTTCTTTAGACAATAGGTCCAGAACAATTTTTCTCAACAATTTTATTACCAAATCACTTTGTTTCTGAACAAAATTCAGTTTTGAAAAATCCAAATTTGTCTCACTTCTCATGAAAACACCCCCGTAACTTCCGTAATTTTTGACGTAGAATTGTACATTTTTAATGTATCTATCGATTTTGAAAATTAAACAACTGCTATTTGTACTTTGTAACATTTTTTAAATTCATTAGTAATGTAGTGATGAATACCACTAGGACAAAATACATTGTCTGTCCGAACAACATTATTATTTTATCAAATGTCTATATCCCAAAACAACACATTGAGTTTTAACGCATGCTCAAAGTAATTTTATTTACTAACAACCCACCTTTTGCACATTCACTTTCCTAATGATCTGCTATTTGCTCACCTGTACATCTCTGATCAACGGTTGTTTTCTCAAAGCGAATTCAGAAAAACGGCTGAGAATCCAATACATTTTATTTTTCACGGCACTTTGTACACTTTTTACATTTTTATGAAGAAGTGAGGATTTGAAAATGTTGCTACGTATATCAACAGATCTATAATAACAAAAAATAATGTTGGGCATTACAATTTTTTTGGAGATTTGTTCTCAGAATTATCAGTAGAGGATAATACAAAAACGTTATACTTGTAGACTAGTAGAAGGTGAAATTAGTAAAACAACAACAGAGCATAATTTTTAGCACAAAACATGCACTTTTAAATGACTAAATTTCAATATGAATGGGCAATATCAATATAACTATCAAACACAATAAAATATGTTTATGACTTGGTTGTCTTCAAAAATATATTTTCATAAAGCAGACAACATAACAAACTATCACTTTTTGATACAATAACAAAACAAATATATCATCAATAAAGCATTTCGAAGATGTAAAAATGAGACTTTTTCAGCTCACCATCTATCACTCCATCTGAAGTAGATGTATAAATGACAAAATTATTTTTTGTTGTGAAAGCAACAGCTAAAATGCTACACCATTTTCGAATGTTTTTGATTAATTTTATCTATTGAATCATTTGAATGCTCTGATCCAGAACTCATCTTTGAACCTGAAAAAAGTTACAAATAATGTCAGCATTGATTGAAAGTTAAGTAATGGAGATCAATAAAAAAAAAAACTAGATAGGCCCAATGCTATGTAAACATCGAATTCAGTGAAGCAAACACAACAATGTTTATTTACATTCACCTTTTACCTCTGTTGTTTTGAAACATCGACGAGAGTTATCTTCGGTTCAAAACAATTCTTGTATAGTCGACATCAGGCCTATCTACAGTTTTTTAATGATCTGAGGATCATGCCAAGAATTTGATAATAAATGAAAAAAAATTAATTAAAATAAAAACTATTCACCTCTAAGATTTCTCCCGTTAGATATAACATGTGGTCTTTTATAATCTCTCCTATCTTCTCTGTCGTAAGGGCTGTATCTCCTCATAGGTGGCGGTGATGCTCCGTATTCAGAATCGTACGGAGGTGAAGGGCTATTCCTATCGTACGGTGAGAATGCTGAGGTATCAGGGGAGTACCTCGAGTTCAGTGGTGGAGGGGAAGACATTCTACCTAATGGAGGAGGTCTGTGATCGCCTGGGAACATAGTTGGTGGGGGTGGCATAAACGGCATACCTGGCAAAGGAGGTGGCATGAATGGGACACCGGGAGGAGGGGGTAGGAAGTGTGGAGGCAGTGTTGGTAGTGGCGGTGACTTTGTGATGTGGTCCCTTCCACCGTACAATAATGGGGGTGAAACCGCCGACTCGATGGGATGTGGAGATAAGGCAAGGTCTCCGTTCGGTTCAAGTGGGGATTGCAATCCTGAAAAACAAATGGAGATTCAAAATCTAGAGCTGCCTAGCTTGCAGAAAATAATCAGAATTGATGAGAAGCAGATACAGAAATAAAATCAAACACGAAAGAATATTTGTGTAATGATATTTATTGTAGGTAGTGCAAATGTCAGTTAAATTACTCATCCATGTATGAATGTGTCAGAACAATCTGCAAACGAATAATAAAAATCGATTGTAAATTACACCAGGTGTAGGAAAGTGTTACACCTCGATGCAAACGAATGAACCTTGAGATAACAGAAAAATCTGACATCACTGTGGACCAATTTAATAAATTTTATACCAGTGTGATCTTTAGCAAAATTGATCAAATTCCAAATACAAATGAGAGATAATGATAGTTTCTGGAACACCTTAGGGTTTTGGTGACATTCAATATTGAAACTGACGTATTCAATAATTCATTATTAACAATGAACAATTTATTAAACAAATAGTAAATCATCAATATGACAATGAGGTAAACAGAATTACATTTCCAAAGATTTCATTATATTCGCGACATGTTTTGATACATTGTAACTTTCTCAAGCAATCAGTAATCTATAGTCTAAGACCCGGAAAGAGGTCGACCTTCACTCATATGTTAACTGGATGAAACATATTTTTTATGAAGTTTCAAGTTGGAAATAAACCAATAGACCAATAGGCTTAGTAGTAGTAGTAAAAAAAGTAAATTAAGTTTAGGACCAGTAACTGTAATCTTGGTACCGTCAAAAAAAACTGTTATATTATTCAGCCCGCCTTTGGCAAATAAAACATATAGTAATGACATTTGTCAAGAAAAAAATCCTTCTAAACTAGAAACTGAAATACTTACTGTTTTGTACCCTTTCTTCATTCATAGCCCTTTCTCTCATGGTTAATCGATTTCTCAACTGTGCAGCTTCCTGCCTGGCATCTTCGAGTTTTCTTTCATTTTGCCTGGCAGTTACCCAGTTTTCGTGAACCTTCTTTTCCAATATCGATATTTGACTTTTCAATTCGATCTCTTGCGAGATTATTTCTTGTTTTAATGTTTCGTTTTGAGACCTGAAATTGATTTTGTGATACCAACACCTTTCATTGTTTTCAGAATATAATAATAATAATAATTTGCAGTAACTTTTTTTTTTGGTAACAGATACTCACTTATAATTTTCGATTTCTTCTTGCATAAGCCTGATTCGTTCGGAAGTGGATGTGGCCTCACCTTCTTTGGCATCCCAAATTGATTTGTATTTCAAAATTTCACTGCAAAATATTCATTAAGTTATTATTGGTAATGCCAACTTCCACAAAAATAATTCACAAAAACAAACAACTAACTGTGCTATAATTGACAGTAGAAGATTCAACTGCAATCTTCCAATTCAGACAAAACATAGTCAGCCTTAGGGATATGTTAAGATCTCTCAAAAACCTATGATTTCTAGATAGAAATCTTTTGATGCCAAAATTTAAAAAAATATGAAATTGGAGGAAATGCTAATGAAATATATAATGGGTCGCTTTCAAAAAGTTAGTATCAAAAAAGATGTTTAACTTTTTTAATGTACTTAAGAATCTTATTATGAAACCATTATACAATTCAAACTCACCTTTGCAATTCTTCTTCCTTCTTTTTGAAATAGTTCGTCAAAACTTCCAGTTTCATATTAACTTCAACTTTCTCTTTATCAACTTCCTGATATTTCCTCAGAAGTGAATTGTTCTCTTCCACAATAGTTTGGCATTTATTTTCATACGCAATTTTTGCTGTTTGCTCCTGTTTTAACTGAGCAACATATCTTTCATTTTCCATTTTTAGCTGTTCATATTCTGCTTTTTTTGGTGTAGATTCCAGTAATAATTCTAATGCTCCTCTGTCATTCTTCATGGATTTCAAACTATTCAGACTTTCTTTCAGTAAATTGTACTCTTTCACTCTTAATTCTGCTTGCCTCTGAGCATCAGAAAGCTGACTTCTCAAAGCCTAGGGAAAAAAATGAATTCAAAAATGTGTGGGATATATACAGGATGACTCCATGTAGAGTATTCATTGGGAGTTTTTCAAGTTGGATTACAAAGTTGAATTAGAAAGTTGAAATTTGATAATCTCAAGACATGAATGCTGTTTGTCTCATTTATCGAAGGTATGAACACAGAAAAACAGAGTGTAAAAAATACCTTGGCCTATATACTGATGTGGGGTCCACACATCTCGCACATATAAAACAAAATAAAAAATTGCAGCTGCTGTTGGGATTTTTTTTAAACAGCATTTCGACAACATTCACAAGAAAATTGAATTTTATGGTATTTCCTATCAGCATTTCCTATACCGAATCTCATCCTCTATCTAGTTGATTAAAAACTTAAATTACCCTATCTTGCAGAGGAATTCCTTGATTCTTCAAGTATGACTTGGACACAAGGGCAACGATAATTAAGGTGATGAAAAACAAAAGAATTCCTAGCAAGATTGGGATTATCTCCAAAATCAAACAGTTATTTTTTTATTTTGAATTTTGTCATGAGATTTAGAGCAAGACTAAAATATACTGGTTTCTATTCCAGATGGTGCAGAATTGATAGTGGACCCTATAAACAATATTTTTATAGTTTTTTCATTGGTTCTGAATATGTTTCCGCACAACCAGTCATTATATTGCGTATGCACTCATAACAATCATTAACAATAAAGAAACAAAATAAGTCATTAAAATAATGAGCAACAGTTAAATGAAAAATGAAATAGCAATCAATATTGATGTTATTTCTTGTCACAATGAAAATAAACAAAACTTCAACTCACCTGTATTTCATTATTTGAAATTTCACTTTTGACAACGTTCTCATTGTACTTTTGCTGGTAAGCAACCAGCTCATCTTGCAAAGACTTCTGCTGTTGGTCTTTTTCTTTTTCAATTTTCAGAATTTGTTCAACCCTTTCGTCCAACTGTTTCTGCAATTCATGTACTGTCTTTTTAACGATCTCTAATTCTGAAATTAACTGAATATTTTCAGATTCCTTGATTGTCAAAGCTTTATTAACACTAGCAATGGTACTTTTTTGTTCCATTAGTTGCCTCTGGAATTGCTCAACATTCTCCTTCATTATGTCACTTCCATTTGTAGTATCCAACATTTCAGCTATGATCCGATTGAGTTCCATTCCAACTTCCGTTGAAGTTTCCAACTCCTTTTCCAAACTATCAATCTGCTCTTCCAGCAGTTCTTTATTTTCTAATTCTTTCTCAAGATCCTTAATCCTCATAAGGAGAGCTTGAGTGGATTGTTCCAACTCTGCCATTTGTTCAGTCTGAAGATTATATTTATCAGTTCCATTATCATCATCAACTGTATCAGACGATTCCTTTTCCTTTAGCAAGTCATTCTCTTTCAAAAGAACAAGCAGTTCTTTTTCCAATTTATTGATTTTCGAAATCAAAGGATTCATTCTCTTACTGTTGTCCATTGCCAAATACATGAATAAGAATATTATGCAAGATATTGCAGTGGTGACAAGATACAAAAATATGTCATAGTTGAAGCCCAGTTTCATCTTATCCACTAGACTATTGTCATCAACTCTATTGCAATTTTCTATGCCAGCATCACAATAATCTGAAACAATAGGCTTAGAATCTTCACCAAGATATGAATTCCAAGAATCTGACAAAAGCTGCTCGCCAAAGCTTGCAGGAGAAGAAGCATGTTCTGATTTTGTTTCAACTTCATTGTTGTTTCTGAATAATGACAGGATACTAGAAAATAGACCACCCATTTCCTCAGTTATCACCTGGTCTACATGAATCTGCTCACCTTTTTGTTCCTCACCCAAAAAGGTTTCAGAAAATGTTTCCGTACTCTCTTCAATAACAATTTCACCTTTGAACTGCTCTGCGGACATTATTCCTTCATTAATATTGTCAATACTGAATGCTGCTGTTGTATCTGCACTCTCAGCTGTGAACTTTTCTTTGTTAACATTGTCCATGGAAGGTTCTTCAGATGCTGTTGTTGTATCAGAATAATCTGTTTCAATATCCTCTTTCAACTGACTAAAATTTTCATCAGTAACTTGCCCAATATTATCATCCTGCATTTTTTGAGAAGAATATTCTTCTGATATATAATTTCCAACTACATTTTCGAAATTTTCAGATGAATTTTTTTCATGAATATCAAGCTTAGCACTCACTTCATTTTGTTCTGCAGCTTCTTCTGATGCTGGATATTGCAATTTTGTTGAATGGGAATCAACATCAGGAGTTTGTATGTCTGTTGAAGTTGAAACACTCCTATTATCTGTTTCTGCTTGGGAATGATCAGCTGTCTTTTCTTCTGAGTTGTGACTAGAATTCTCCAAATTTACATTGTTTTCAACAGTTTGTCTCAATGTTGAACTTTGAATGCTATCCGAAAAGGTGTCTTTGTTAGATGAATTTTTTTCATTAGTTATTTCCAAGTCAGAACTGTGATTCTTATTTGATTCTACTGAATTATCAACCTGTTTTTTTTCTATTGAATCGTTAGTACTCACATCTTGAGTCATAATGTTTTCTTGATCATATTGAAGACCTGAGCTCATATGGCCAGTTTCAATATTAACTACATTACTGGAGTTTATTCCTGATATCGTTTCAGTATTGTCTGTAGCACTTACATTATCATGACTTCCATTTCTTTTAATTTCTAAATGCGACTTGGAATTTTCTATTGTCACATCTTCCTTAACATCAGTGTCTTGTGGGTTCGCTTTTTGAGTATTAGTGTTATCAGATGAAGTTTGACTACCGCCTGCAGATAGAGAGATTATTGGTGGTATATCCAATGGGATTTCTGAGTTGTTAGTGTCCTGAGATTTAACATTGTCTGACAATATTGCCACAACAGGATTTTCAGTCATTTCAATATCTTGAACTGGCTTGGGTTCTTCAAAGTCAACATACATCTCTGTGGTGGTTTCAAAATTTTGTTTCTGTTGTGTTGGTATCTCATATTCAGTATTTTTATGGGAGGTATTTTCCATCTTTATTTCTGCATTATGGTTGGTTCCTTCAACTGTTTGGGTTTTCTTGGATTCACCATCTGAAGAAACATTTCTGGATAATTCCCCATCAAGGCTTTTATGTATAGCTGGCTGAACAGTATCTAAATTCAACTGATTATCTGGATCTGATTTTGGGTTGGATGGGGGAGCTTTTTCCAGTTCTTCTGATTCTTCATCAACATTTTCTTCGTCAGAATTATCCTCCTCCTCATCCTCATCATCTTCATCATCTTGCTCTTCATCATCTGATTCATCCTCATCAATACCACTGGCCCACTTAGAAAATGATGAAAATATATTGTTGTGCGACGCTTCAACATCACCTGAAAATGCATAATGTATTGTAATAATAATCTTGATTAACCTCAGTCAAACAGAAGAAAATAGTATATTTTTCAAAAATTGATGAAAAAACTTATTTCATCTCGAGTAGGAAATACTATTTT
Source organism: Chrysolina haemoptera (assembly GCA_958298965.1). Lineage (NCBI taxonomy): Eukaryota > Metazoa > Arthropoda > Insecta > Coleoptera > Chrysomelidae > Chrysolina > Chrysolina haemoptera. The sequence goes on along the minus strand of OY282589.1, from coordinate 31,360,521 downwards.
TTCTACGATAGGTGCTGTTTATAAAATACTGGATTACAATTTTTAGAACTTAAATGTTTATAAACTGTCAAAAATCCATCAATTTATTTTTAGTATATTCCCATCGGGTCGCATGATAATATTCATTTGTTTCATTTTCATCTCTAGAGTGAAAAACTATCACTTTCATGTATGGTATCCGGTTGAAAAATGATCATTATCATATACATAAGTAGAAAAAAGTTGTAAACTATAAAGTAAATGTTTCATGGAAAGAATTTATTTCACAAAATTTCAAACTACAGTGATATAACTTAAATTAGTCAGAATCTCTGCTGCTCATTTTTATTAGAAAGCTGAAACTACTGCCGAAAAAACTTGATTTCTAATTTTTTTACTTTAAACTACGCCACATTTTAAAAGTCAAAATTAACTAGTGTTCTATAAATTAAACTGCCTGACACTCAAAATATAAATTGAAGAAAATAAAGTGTGAGTAGTCTAGACAGAACAAGCTGAAGAATTTAAAAGATTCAACAATAACTGAAGAGCATGTGAACGTTAAGAGTTAGATAATCATTATTATATACACAAACCAATTAAAATCTTTTACTGCTGGTCACAATATTTAAAGACTTCAGATTTATAAAAAAAAAAACATCTGTATTGAATTCTCTTGGCAGCTCACGAAGTTTCTAGCTGTGCTCATTTCTCAGCAGAAAAATTTGATTGTTATCAAATAGCTTGTCAAATAGGTAATCAAATCAGAAAACAAATCATGTGCTTACCAGAAGTTTCTGTGTTTTCTTTGGTCCCAGTTGGAGTTGTAGTTGCAAGAACTGGACTCTCAGTAGAACTAGGGTTAATTGAATTTGGAGAATCAATGAATAGGGTCGTCCCATCAATAATTTCAAATGAATCTTTCAATTTATCGGGAGCAACTTCTTTCCCTTCATCAGACGTAACTTCTTTTTCTACATCAGAAGTAAAGTCTTCCACTTTATTATGAATGACTTCTTTCACTTCATTGGGAGTGATTTCTTTCACTTCTTTGGGAGTAATTTCAGTCACTTCTTCAGGAGTTTCTTTCACTACATCAGGAGCAACTTCTTTCACTACATCAGGAGCAACTTCTCTCACTTCGTCTGGAGTGACTTCTTTTATCTTTTTAGAAGCAACTTCTTTTACGGATTGTTTGAGTTCTGTATCCACAATTAATGTTGGTTTTCCAAGAACTCTCAATTCTCGTACATATTTACTGGGTATATAGCCTCTTTTGCCATGTATTACCGCTCCCCACAATGTTGTTAAAGAGCCAGCCTCTTTACTTAGTATCTTAATTTCTTCATTCGGTTTGAAAGAAAGTATCCTGGGGTCAGGACTACTGTACCTCAGCAGAGTCTTCGCTAGAGATATAGGTACTGAAATAAAGATCAAAACAATATTGTGATGGAAATAGGTTATAAAACTATATTAAATTCTTACCACTACAGTCCTTATCGATACATAATCTTTTGTCCGATATTTCACTTCTTGTTCTGTATAGATTCAACAAAAATATAACAAAATATACTAACTTAAAACTATACATTTTTGTCAAACTGACAATCAAACCTTGGGCCACATCACTGTTTTCGAAAATGTGTCGCCATCTGCTAGAGTAGAAACTGACTAGCGTCTAGCGACAGCCCGGTTATTTTGGCTGGCGAGCATATTGACAGTATCATAACTTCCAAATTGGCAGCTTCCTTGGTCTGATTTCTCAAAAACACATAAAAGAGTAATTTTTCAGAGTTTTCAACAATTCTGCCTTCCTCAAAACCCGTAAATCACAATTTTCCACATTTTTAAAAGAGGGCTGAATGGTTGAAAAAAATGTGAAAAATTGCGATTTGCGGGTTTTGAGGAATGCAGAATTGTTGAAAACTATGAAAAATTACTTTTTTATGTGTTTTTGAGAAATCAGACCAAGAAAGTTGCCAGTTTGGACGTTATGATACTGTCAATATGCTCGCCAGCAAAATATCCAGGCTGTCGCTAGAAGCTTGTTAGAAACTGAAGCGCTATTTAGGCCTTTTCGTCTGTTACTAGATGTGATCGGTGTAGTGTATTGTACACTACATTTTAATCCAGTTCATTTCAGTGCAGTTAGGCCAGATTTTCATGCATACGATATCCGACGATAATCGTCGAAAAATCGAAAAATCGTTGAAAAAAGTTCAAGGAAATATGGAACTACTCATTCTGAAAATATATGCATTTTTTCTCGAAACTGACAAGATTTTAGCGCTAGAAATGGGGGAATGCATTCGTATGAAATAAGAATAAATATGAGTTACAAAATAAATATAATTATTTTTATACAGGGTGTCCACCACAAAAAAAAAATTGAAAATAGAAAACCCAACTTGAAAACCTGTGCTTCTCTCCGGATGATTGAATAATTCTTCAACTCAAACTATTTAGGGCATAGACTCTGTTGCCTATTTGCAGAATCAAATATGGAATGCAATGAATAAGTTGGTGGACAATTTATAGGTGCGCTCTTTATACCTACAATATACCACATACCATAAAGCAATTGCTGCATGAGTTATATATGTATTCACCGTTCTAGCACCAAATTGGCATGAGCAGTAATATCTACTTTCATAATAATTGAATTCAATTAGATGGTAATTTTGATTTTTGTTCGAAAATATGGATATGATATCCATAAAATCTGTTGTGGAATCATCTGCGGCTGAAAGACAAACTTTAGTTGCTAATTTCCATCGTTCAAGATTAGGATAAGATAAGAGGTATTCATGTTGAAAAGGGGAACATTCTCGATGAAAATTGAAAAATGATTTTTTTTTGTTATTTACAACAGAAAACAACTACTTCTCCGGCTAAAGCCACGCTGGACATTAAACTACATCTGATAGATATTGTGAGAATACTCTAACTGAAAAAAAAAAAAATCTGAAAGTGAAAAAAAACCCTTTTCAACATCTAGATGGTAATATTTCACTGTTAATGCGGTAGTTGCAATCGAAACGTTTGGAGATTTAAATCAAAGAAGACCATGAATGGTAAAACCTGGAAAACAATCAGAGCATGAGAGTAAATATTATCAGGCTACGATATATTTCCCGATTCCGAAATGCATTGAAACAAATACCTTCCCATTTAATTCAATAACGAGAATGAATATGAGAGTGAATATTACTGCTCATGTCAATTTGGTGATAGGACAGTGATTACATAGCTCATACTCCAATTGCTTCATGGTATGCGGTATATATGTAGTTTTTGTGTTGGACACACTGTATAATAATGAATATATATATTTTCTCAACTCGTATTCATTCATATTTCATACGAATACGTCCCTCCATTTCTCACTTTCAAATCTTGTCAATTTCGAGAACAAATGCATATATTTTCAGAATGAGCAGTTTCACTTTCTTGAACTTTTTAAAACGACTTTTCGATTTTCCGACGATTTTCTAATTATCAGCGATATTATGTTTTCAAAACTCTTTGAACGAGTTACCATCAGTCTGTAATATTTTGATTTGTATTTTCAATTAACCAATTGTTTTTGATTCCAGTGTTTTGATTCCCAATTTTTTATTATTATTTCATTCCCTGTACTACTTGTAATTACTCAATCTATTGAGTTTTAGTAACCCATGTACACTTACTTATGAATATTACTGACTCTTGATTTGATGATATTTTTCTATTAAATCGTATCACAAACAAATAAATCATGATTTTTCTCGAAAAATAACGAGGCATATTGAATTATTCAAATTTGGTGCCCTCTAGCGGCTCTCCTAATCATACGATCTTCTTGTAACTTGTCAAAATTGTTTAGGGTCTTGAACCAAACAAAATATAAAAAAAAAATCAAATTTTGCTGAAGACCATTTTTATAGGGTTTTTGTGCCCTGTCCTTTGAAACATCCATACAAACTAACAAAGAAGAAACAGATGGGTAAATTATTTCTTGGTCACCCAGTATATCGAACTTTATTCTAAATCATCTATATAGATGGTTTGGATAATTCAAATCAGCGTTTTGCGTGTGATAATATAACAGGATACTAGGAAAATCCACAGAAAAAAAATACGAGTGATATAAACATATAATATTCAGAATATAATATTCTTTTTGATAAGTTTTAACATTTTTGTTCAATAATATATTTACATATATCATAAATTGTTCACTCAATATGAGAAACCAAATGATGAGAAAATACCCTAAAGATTATTCTGATACAATTATTGATCATCAAAATTTCCTCGTTGATGACTCAAAAAAAAAGGAATGAAAGTTGGTTTTGAACGCATGAAAAACAATAATTTGTAGATATCAATTTGGAAATAACGTTAAATATGATAATATCACGCATAGTCACTTTTAATAATACTCTTAAGTTAATAGTATAAGTAACAGACATATATATGAGATCCATATATCTTATAGAATGTCCAGGAGATCATTATGTGTCACTCAATTCAGCTCAGTTCTCTTACTTATACAATGATATTCCAAGGTTTGAAGCTTCCAGGTTCCGGATCAGTCAACTGAAATGTCAAAAATATATTAATGAAAAAAAATAATAATAGTAATAATAATAAACGCAAATGAAGTGAAATCCTACTACCACAGAGGAAAATAATGTATGTCGCACTATACTATAATTATTTTGAAATATAAAATGACCTTCAAGATTACTACTACATCTTTATTTTCTTTATTACATTCTCCCTTATGCATTTTATTCACACCTGAAGTAATACCAATTGTGATACATCATTGGAAAGGAAATGTTGTTGCCTCTCCAACACTGAAATTGAATGCGTCGGTTTACATAAAAAAAAACGAAGATATTTTTCAATTTGCGTTTGGCCCCCCATTAATTTTTAGAATAATTTTACAGGTTTTTGCCTAAATCATGTTTTTTTTAAGTAATACTAGCTGATATATGTCCGGAAATAACCTTGATAAACATACGCAAAGCCCTATATTTTTTGAATGGTAGAAGTAATCTCTATTCAATCATTTGATGAAATAAAGGGGTGTTCCATTACAAAAAACATAACTTTGGTTTGGTGCACTATTCTGGGTCATCTTGTATACATTCTAATATTTTCTAAAGATACTCTCCCAAGACGGAAAAATGCTTGCATTCGAAAAAAATAAATAAATAAAGTCGCGTCGCTTAGAAGCTATGGACCACCGGAGCGCAGTTGCAGGACCCTGTATAGAATTCCAATCAGTTTGTAGTGTGCGACGCACCTCGGCTGTATCAGAGAGGTCGTGCGTTCAATTCCACAGAGCGCTTTTTTTATTTGTGAAATTGAAAAAATTAACACTGTTCAAAAGGTACATTGTTTTATTAAGTAAAATGTAAATATTAAATAGTTGAATTCAAATGGAAATTATCAATTTGGTATCTTGACAGCTGAAAAGTTCTTTCGCACACGTGTTAAAACGTCATAATTGAAAAGATGAAAACCTACCCTTGAGATGATTCCGTCTTGACAAGACATTTTGATTTTTGCCGCAGTGGCAGGTGAATCCAATGTGAAGTGAACATCTACATTATTTTCTTTACGGGCTGCTTTGATGGCGTCTTTGATAGCAAAAAATGCCGAACTCGCCAGGAAGAGGGGTGGTTCGCCAATTGCCTGAAAAAAGTGATTTACTTCACACAAAATAAACAGATACGCGAACAGAAACGTATAGTTTAAAATAACCATGGATGAAATCTACGTATAGATCTAGGTAGGCAGTTTATTATGATCTGTCTGGAAGTTCTGACATTGAAATGTAAATGATGAACATTATGCCTCTTAGATTAATGGACAAAGCTTTCTAAAAGAAATAAAGCTACTTTTTGGTTTTAATTCAAAACCGGGAACATGCACCATACACCAACATATTGCCATGTGCCATGAAAAAATAAATTTTATAGACGAAATCAGTCAGTCAGGTTTGCATTATTCTAAAAAATGTTATGAGATAATATGATAATACCCACCTTCGATGAGTAAACAGCACGTGGATTGGAGGCACCTCTCAGTAGTGAAACACTGAATTCGGCAGGTATATCAGAAAATCCAGGAATTTTGTATGTTCCTGGTCCTCTGGTAAAAGTATCCCCTTTCGGTGAGTAGACCATTTCTTCAAGAACGAACAGACCATAACCTTGCATAAAACCTCCTTCGATTTGGCCGATATCAATAGCCGGATTTAGACTTTCTCCTGTTAAAAATTATGATAGGTAAATACAGGGAGTAAATTTGAACCGTAACTTGGAATTTTGAGAGTGAAATTGCGAGTTGCGAATAACTAGGAATTTTGAAAATATTCCCACACTTTCTATTCCTGATATTTCTCAACACTTTGTTTCCACGAAAGTTTCACCGCACTTTCCATATTTTGAGGAGTATGGTGAATTTCTTTTTTCAGACTATCCATTCATGATGTTTTCTAACACTTTTTTTCGGCTAAGATTTCTGACGCGTCACGGCAAACCAGTATGATTTTTAGATTAGAGAGCAGCGCGTCCATCACACCAAGGACCCCTATGATCACAACCATAATTTTAACAGAATGGTTTTCGTAGAGCCTGCGGAGTTCAAAGAGTAACTCTCGATTTTTACTCCGTTTTTCCTCCTCCTTTCGGACGATGTCGTTTCGCCAGGAGACGAAAACTCTATGACGAAAATCGTCCTACTATGATGGTCGAGGAGGACTACATCAGGCTTATTTGCTTGTATTTGCCTGAGGGAGTAGTTTAAAACTGTTTTTTCCGTTAACCAGCTGTCGTCCCTCTACGAACGGCCGCCCTGAGAAGCCGAAACTTGTGAGAGCCAAGGATTTACGAGGTATTACCTTTTAACGTGAGATTCCTAGCACTTTCTCGGGCCATCAGAAAACAGATTCTGCAGTCGCGAGGCTTTGAACCACACAACCGGTAGCCAGAATGATTTAAAAGCGGCGATTCTAACCACTCGGCTACCTGACCCTCAATTATTATTATTATTTTTTCCAATAGGAATATACAAGTCAGCTCCTGTCGTCGGAACCCCGATATACCTGGAGGATATACGCTGGTATCATTTACCCAGATAGTCATGTGAGCTATCACTGGGTCCGAGAATCATATGCCCTGAGTAGAAGTATTGAACCAAGGATGACGGCCTTCTGTATTCGTACGGCTAAGATCTCTGCCACATCACGGCAAGCCGGTATGATTTTAAGTTTAGAGAGCAGTGTGTTCATCATTCCACCAAGTACTCTCTATGATCAGAATCGCCATTTCAACAGAGCGGCTTGGGTAGAGCCTGCGGAGTTCAAAGAGTAACTCTTGATGTTTAGTCCGGTTTTCCTCTTTTTTTCGGATGATGTTCGTTTCGCCAGGAGCCGAAAACAAACTTAATGATGAAAATCGATTTACTTTGTTCGTTTAGTAGGAATAGATCTAGCTTTTTGGCTTGTATTGGACTGAGAGTGGGGAATAAGTAGTTCCAATAGAGCATGAGGCAACACTGGTGCCTTGTCTATACCGTACGATTTTAGATTATTGTTGTTGAATGATTGGAATACTTTGGCTTGTCCTATCTGAGATGGTGATAAATCCAAGAGATTTACTGAAATATCCAAGATGCTACGCACTTTCACTCAACGATGCTAGTGAATGATGACTAATGGTTAATGGAGTTAATGACAGTTGTTCAGTAATAGTTAGTAGCGTCAGTAGCGACAACGTAAGAAATGGGAAATTTGAAAGGGCTGCATAAAGTACAATTATAAATACCTAGATCCATAACGATATTCGTTCGAAGAACTTGATGGTCTCCTGTAAGCGTGTCGATTTCAACTTCTGTGCTCGCCACTCCGTATGTGAAGTAATTGAACATATTTCCATTCGATGTTTCCCAGTTATAACCCAAATCTGGCGTTTTGTGGAAACCACTGGCTGCTAAAGAAACTCTATCTAAGTAAGCAGATTTCACCCACTGCTCCCAAGTGCCATCTGGATTGGCTTCTTTGTAAGGTTTCAGTCGTTCTTTGAGAATTGTACAAGCCTCCTGAAAATTATTCAAATGAAAAAATATGCATTATCGATGAAGGGATTAACAAAACTTAATGCACTAACACGAATTTCTAAAAAAAAATCAGTTTGCTTCTGAATAATAATAATATGTATTGTAACGAGTTGGGGCCGGCCCTGCCTACTTGTATCCCGCTCGTAACGAATGCAAAATGTCATCGCTCCACGCATTTCGAGAACTGACGGGAAACCATCTAGATTCGAGGCGCAATATAATAAAGACGAAAATGGAAACTCGAGAAACATCTGAAAGAACTCCAACTATATGAGATTACGCAGGCGGTAGCAAGATTGACAGATAGTAGACAATTTATTATAGATCAAACATTATCCATGTGATATAAATTCATATGGTGAATGTAAATTAGCGGAATATCAATTGTGAATCTAAATTGGATTAGCAGAGTTAATTTTTAAAATAATAGGAGTTGAGATTGAGATTTTTAAAATGAATAAAGTGTTAGCGTAGTGGACAGGTCCGTGTTGCAAAAAAAAATCTGAAAGACGTTTTTCTCGCAAAATAGACTAGTGACCCGTTAAACAAATGAGTGTTCGTGAAGTGGACAGTGTTGCGTATTACAGGAAAGATACCTCAAGATTTTTTGTGAAAAATAGACTGTTGTCTCTTCAAAGACAATAAAAGACAAAATGTTTTCGAGGAAAGTGCGCCTTGTGGACTTGAAAGTAGCCGAGTTGGAACAGGAACTGGAGGAAAAGGAACACGAAACAACTGGTAAGAAACCCACACTCCGGGAAAAATTCTTCTTGGAAAATATACTGCAACAGAATTCCAGGAGTCTGGAAGATAAACTTCTGGAAAATTCGGTGAGATTGAAAGTAAAACAACGATTTTGAAAAAAATTCAATAAAATTAGAAAAATCTGGGAATAATGCTTCAAGAAACTTCTAAGAGAGTGGAGAAACATCTGAAAAAATAGAAGAGTTTGAGAGAAGAGCTTCTAGAAAATTCGGATAGCTTGAAAAAATATCTTAAAGAAAATGCAAGTCTGGAAGAGAAGCTCCTGGAGAACAAAGAAAACTTAAAAGAAGAACACTGCCACTTCAGATTGAAACTGAGCTCCAAGAAATGCCATCTGTTCCAGAAAACCTATGATATCTTGGCCACGTTATTTCTGTGGAAGGGGTAGCAGCAGTGTATGAACACGAGATAAAAGCAGTAGAGGCGGGGTCCATTACAAAAGGTATACACCAGTTTTGGAATTTTCTTGCTTTATGTACCGGCTATCGCCGATATCGCTAAATCAGCGAACAGGCTCATGACAGGGCAAATATAGTTCGAGTGCCCCAGGAATGTCAAAATTTATTGAAGAAGCTGAAAGGAACTTTGATCAACGCACCAATTTTGAGCTACCCCCTACCGAACGGAAAATCCATTTTGGACATGGATGCGTGGGACTTGAAGCAGTCCCGTCTCAGTTTCAGGAGGGACAGGAGAAGGTCACTAGATACTTCAGCGAGACCATTAGTAAACCGGAGCGCAATGTCTGAGTCACCAGGTGGAAAACTGTTGGCTGTTGTCAAAAGAGTAAAGCACTTTTACAAATACGTTTATGGAAGGAGATTCCTGTGCAGATGCTCGGTCTCGGATACCTTGCCCAGATGTGATGACTCACATTGTCGACGAGCAGAAAAGAATGAAGTAACCATTTGTAGATGATGACTGGAATAACAACAAAATCCAGAAAGACTGAGAAAGAGATCCAGATCTTGGTTTAGTTATGGGAAGCTGATTAATCGAAGACGGTTGAGTCCTACTGGGAGCAATGGAAAATGGAGTTCTCGGAAAGAGACAGACAGAAACTTGAATTGAAACACGGTCAGTTTTGACACCTTGAATGTTCTACATGAACGGTACGACCGGCAAATACATTTGGAATACTGGTAAACTGGTAACTGGTGAAAATATATGTTTAGATACTTGGGCCAGAATTGGCCGTAGTGCAGTTCATGTACCTGCTTGAAGGGACAGGTTCTCACCCTTTAATTTTAATTGAGTGGTAGATTTTGTGCAGTTCGTGTGCGCCGATAAATTTTGTTTTTATGATTAACTACAAGTGGATATAATAAATGAGCAAAGGGTAGGTACCAACCAGTATTGCCATTCCATTTAGATCCGACGCACTACTAGCAGCCGTTGGAGACGTATTGGGAACTTTGTCGGTTGCAGTTTCGCTGATATGAATTTTATGAACGGATATTTCTAGAGCTCTACTCGCAACCTGAATCATTTTTGTATGTAAACCTTGGCCCATCTCCACACCTCCATGGGATATTAGTACGGACCCATCCGTATAAATGAGCACTAATGCACCGCTCTGATTTAGGAAAGTTGCACTAAAAGCTATTCCAAATTTGGTGGGGATAATACTGATTCCTCTTTTTTTGTACCGGTTTTCCCTGAAAAAATGCATCGAATGATTATTTAATATAAGATAATGTTAAGTTCTTCTATTCAACTGTAACATGAGAAGATAGCTGGATGGGTAGAGCTGGACCTGTTTGATGCTCGCTCCCAGACTGGATTACTTCCTAGGGAGTCTTCTAAAGTCATTAGTTTAGACTTCTCCAATGGATAATAAGGAAGACTTGCCAAATGGGTTAACTGCTGGGTGTAACTCAATTAGAAACGACCCTGGTGTTTTTTAAAGAGTTCGGCAGACACTGGAGATAGGGATGCAACAATCAACAATCAAGTTTTTGTAGACTACGAACCTTTACAAGTAATGTAATGGTATTTGGTAATTGTCGAAAATTTTGTTCGCCCTGTATCTTCGAAAAAAAGCGGGTTGTCAAAAATAATCTAGGAACAAAATAGTCTTAGAATAGTCCAGGGACTAACCGCTTGACGTCTTGCCGTAAGTTTACTAAACACCCTGTATAATTATTGTTCGCAGGTATATTATTTTATGGATATGGTTGAATCCGGCTCAGTGTACAAAAATAACATTTACGCCACACTACACAGTTGAGTGAATAAAGTTTCAGAATTGAATTGAAATTTCTTTTCAAATAGCTTAGAAATAAGTAAACATAATAAAGTTATGAATAACGATGGTGGACTAATATCTAATAGTTTAATGTATAGCTTGATAAAATAATTACCTATTGTTTATAATCACATTATGTTAATAATTAGCATATCCATTCAATTCAACATGTACCTAATTAGTAGCTAAGGCAATATTGTGAAATTTATTATAAGACAAACAAGACGCAAAAATCTAGCGGGAATATCTAATGGGTATAAATAAGGACAATTCTGTATGTAAATTTAGTTCAATCTCCATCTTGAAGATGATCACTTGGTGATTGAAACACGTGTGGAAAATAGCGGTTTGGTGTTGGATAAAACTCCAAGGTTGCAAAAAGTGCCGTGCAAGATTAAATAGGGCAGTTTAGTTGGTAGGTAGTAGTTACATTCGTTGAGAATTATGTACGTACCTATTGAACTCTTTTACTTTTTTCCTTCTACCATAGTAATCGAATGATTTCATACATTCCCGCCAACACTGATCGAGGGTACAATTTATCAATTTTTGATTGAAGGGGGTTGCATCACCCTCCTTATACAAATTGATTTCGCTTATGACTGCTGGGTCCTTTTCAAGGTAATCTGCAATTTGTTGATTTATGCATTCAGCCATATACATTCCTTGTGGTCCTCCGAATCCTCTGAAGGCAGTATTGGACGGCAGGTTAGTTTTACATAGGAATCCTTTAACTCTACACACTGGCACTCTGTAAGAATTTTCGAAATGTGCTAGTGCTCTATCCATTACCTAAAAAGATTCGTTTTTAGATGTTTGTTACGTATTTACTAATTTTGTCAGAGTTGAGAAACTTTCTACGACGGCTTGGAAGTGCCATTCTAGAAGGTATCTTTTTTTTCATATAATTTACAGTTGCAACTGTATCTTACCGACGAAGATAGATCAACAGCGTATCCACAATTACTATATAGTTCAGCGTCGCATCCTAGAATGTGTCCATCGTCGTCAAATGCAACTTTATACTTGCAATAAAATGGGTGTCGGGCTCCTGTCATCAGAATATCCTCATCTCTATCTAGCATACATCTGAGGGGCCTGTTGAGCTTCCTCGCAGCAATAGCTATCGGTATAGCAAGCATACATCCCTTCGTTTCTTTACCACCAAAACCTCCACCCAATCTCTTGGCTTTTGTAATCACCTTATTTTGTTGAATTCCGAGCACTTCAGCTACCAGTTTCTGTGAAAGTATATTCATTCAACGATGATTTGATTCAGAAATTGCTCTTTTTCGAAATTGAAATCAAGAAAACATTTTGGAGTCTTGTCAGATATGTTATTTGGAAATTTCCATGTAGAGTGTCGCTGTAGCTAACGAAAAATGTTATGATACAAAAGTTAAAGGATTTTTTGAAATCTATCACGAGGAAGAAAAATAAGGTATATAGAATCAGTCAAAAAGTGACGACGAAACAAAACGTTCACTGCTCATGGCGTTTTTTACCGTCATTTCCACACTTTCAATATTGCGCACGACGGTTATTACCGTCATGAGTAGTCGAGCATGCCAAACTTTAGTATTCGTTCAGCATTCACCCATAGTGTTTGTTAATTTGTGAACAAAGTTGAAAGGTATGAGCGTGTCAGTAAATTGTGATAGCCGAGTTTGAACCGCTGAAAGAATGTCTCAGTATAGTAGACAAGTAGGTACCATCATTTTTAGTCACAGTGAACGTGCTTTAAATAAAACAGAATGTAACCGCTTTCGAAATATCGAATTTTGAAAATAATTCTCTTATATATTATACAAAAATATTTAAGTACATACATTAAGTTTACAGCCCATCAAGTTACTTTTGAAAGTTTCTAGCTCCATAACAACGTCGTGTCGTTCTTTTGTCTAACAGCGTTGATCTTGGCAAAAGTCAAATATTTCATTTAGTGTGAATAATTTTCGCACAAAAATGGCAAGAATTTATCTTATTCTCAAATATCAAATACATCAAAAACTGCAGGATCTATAAAGAAAAAACAAAAAAAATCTTGAAATTTCAACACAAAAAAAATTGTTTTACTCCATTGATAGGTATCCCTTGTGGGATTTTCTTTTCTATTTAGAGATAATTTTTTAATTTTTCTAGTATAATTTTATATTTTATATAGTTAATGTACCTAAAATATTTTCAGATACCCACGCTCAAGGTCTTCCTTTTGTGGGTCTATGTCTATACTTTATATGTTGTTATACACTGAATAAACATTATTATTATAAGAACTGAAAACCCTATCAACCCTGAACAATTATGTTTCATTATTTTCTGTAAAAAGTTATCAATTAAAATTAAATCATATCTTTATACTCCACCTTGTGTAATTTTCGTAATAAATATCCATGATTTCGGGCTTTTCCTTTAATAAATTTGCAAGTAAAAAGTTATTTTCAAAAATATATTCCGAAAACGGTTAAATTTACGATAGGATTTGGTAGCAGAACCGAAATATGGAATATTATAAATTAAAGAAAAAGCAACTGTTTTCGTCATGACTTTTCGACTGATCCTGTATAATGTTTTTTCATTAGCTATCTTTAGGAGACAATCGACCGTTTCCATATATCAGCGACCCTGTATAAATTAGGAGCAATTTTTATTTGAAAAAAGTGAAATATTATAAATACCGAACCTACCGATATTTCAGTTGGATTTTGGGTAGACGAAATAATTTCCATCTCATCATCTTCAGGTTTGGGTATGACAATACATGCTTGAGTTTCCAAGTAGAACTGTTCTTGACCTCCAATTCTGCATTCGCCTTCAATTACATGAGGAGCTTCTTTCAATACTTTTTCTATATCACCTTTCACCAATGCGTGAGAAAACTCAAAGAAAGACTTATGTTCTATGGCATCATGAATACTTAATACCACAGGTTCTAATTCCTCGTAGGTAACTTTAACTTTTTTAGCAGCTCTTTGTGCAATTGCTTGGTCTTCGGCGATGATCAAACCCACGATTTGCCCTTGAGCCGTAACTTGGTCCGAATAAAACACCTTCTCGTCGTATACAATCGGTCCCCACGTACATCCCTTTTTGACGTCTCCGCCAGAAAAAAATGCGTAGACACCCTCCGTGGATAACGCTTCTGATTCGTCTATTTTAACAACGTTGGCGTGTGCCTTGGTGCTTAAAACAAAAGCACAATAGAGTTCGCCTTCTTGATGAGGTAAATCATCGCAGTAAACCGCTTCTCCTGTAGCCTGTTTGTAAGCTGACATGTGCACTATTGGCCTTTGTGGCGAATCCACTTTATTTTGTAAGTTGGGAGACACGCTGAAGTATTGTGAACTTCGCATTTCGTGACTGGTGTATCCTTGTATACCACTTAGTTCTTTCTTGTCTAATTGGATACCGGGTAAGTATTTTTGTATTTTTTGTGAAACAGCGAGGTAGGCTCTGAAAAACAAGCTAAGCGTAAGAGATCTCCTGTATTGGATCATGCCACCAGGGGCACCGGGATCGAGAGGTAAATCTTCCAATAAACTGGTGAAAGCCAATTCCAGGGTTTCCCTGTTCCAAGGCAACCCTTTCAATTTATCTTGTGTTTTTGGAGCTGAAACAGTCTTGAAAGACATACCACCGAATCCGAAGCTTATATCGAAGATAATGTTGGATTTTGGCTCGAAAGTTACGCTAACTGCCTCAGTTACAATCGCAATATCATCTTCTCGTCTCCGAGCTTGTTTGTAAGCGTGGAAATACTGATCTTCTCCAGTGAACGGAATAAGAATCGAGAAAAGTATTTCATCTGGGTTCACAATACTTTTTCTATAACCTACAAAAAAATTGTTGTCCAACACAACTCTTCTTAAACCTCGTTCTTCACTCCTCAGTTCCAGCTCTGCTTTGGCCGCCATTAGAATCGGAATCATATCTGAGATTGGACTTCCTGTCATGATATTACTACCAAGTGCACCTACACTTCGTATCTGCTTACCAGCAAACCAATTCAGCATTTCCACAACAGCTCGGAAAATCCTTGTTTTAAACTCTGGATGCAGCTTGATTGTATGTGCTAGGAATGATTGTATATCCTCAAGAGTGGCTGCTGCTCCAATTTTTATGCCTTTTGCAACTTCCTGAATTTGGGTCAGTTCTTCTATGTGTACTGGGTGAATCATTATAGGATAGACCATCATTTTGAACTTCACCTCTACCCCGATTTCAGTATTTCCAACAACAATTTTTGCGCCAGGATATTTGTGTTTGAGTTTTAGTAGCTCATTCAAAGTGATTGGTCGGTACCAAGTGACTCTTTTTCCTTTGATAACCAGGTACTGTTTGTCGTATTTATTAGACAGTTTTAGCTCTGGTGGAAACAGTGGTTCTTGCGATGGGTGGTAAGGGGTGAACTGGTTCGACTGAAATAATACGTCCTCCTCGCCGGCTTCGCCATTTGTAGTGCAATCCAAATTTCCAGTTCCCGTCTGAAGCCTGCAACATTTTTCACCCATGCCACAAACACCGTTACTTTGCGAATACTTATTTCCGTTCTGTATGTTTTCCCACTCTTCTGTGAAAGTTCTGTAACCTTCGATTATTGGCCTGTACCCGGTGCACCTACAAAGATTTCCTTGGAAGGCCACTTCCATGTCTTTCATTTTGGGTCTTGGCGAGTTCCTCAAAAGCGTGTACATCGACATAACGATACCTGGAGTGCAGAACCCACATTGAGAACCATGAGCCTTGGCGATTCGTTCTTGAACTGGGTGAAGTCTAGTTTTGGTCGATCCTATTCCCTCTACAGTGGTAACTGCCAGCCCGTGTAGTGAACATATTGGAGCTAGACAAGCGTTAACTGGTAGATGACTGCGTTATGTAACGTTAAAGAAAAAACAATTTCCAATTTCTCACTCCCACACACAAGTAAGCAGGCACACTTTTTTGGCAACTTTGGTGTTGATGATACTTTTTTTTATTTATACTCGAGAAATATGTCCAGATATAGCAATAGGGTAGTTATAACAATGAACTAGTTCAAAGAGTCCCGCTCTTTTTGGCCATTTGTCGTGGGAAAGAGATTCACTTCCAGTGCATTTCCTCCCTTAACCAAGGAGGATGGAACACTAGCAACGAACACTCAGGGAAAAGCCAATACCTTTGCCGATATGTTTGCTGCAAATTCTATGCTGGATTAATTGGAAAAACAACCCTAGAACATCAGACGCATTTTGCTGAGTCTTAACACCAGCAAAGTGTGGATCTGTAGTGGATCTGACGGAATTTTGCCAAGAATATGCTACCGAACTAACACCAGTTCTTTGCAAGTTATTCTACCTTTCTTATAATTTGGTGGTATTTCCGTCCAACTGGAAAATTGCAAGAGTTCAAGCAATCCCCAAAAAAAGGCGAGAAGACCCTACACAGCAACTACAGACCTATCGCTCTACTATGTGTTAGAATTAGGTAATCGAAAAAGCCATTAATATCGAGCTCATGAAATACCTAAAGAATTATCAATGATCGACAATATGGTTTCTGGCATCACAGATCAACTGGTGACCTAATTGCTTATGTCTCACATATTTGGCCGCAATCTATACAAAAATATGGTGAAACCCTGTCATTATGACGTTTGGCACCAGGGAGTCCTTGCCAAACTTATGGCTTGCCTCCCCAGTTGTGTTCCTTGCAATCTAGCTTTCTCTCAGATCGAACGCTCCACGTGGTGGTCGATGGAGTATCATCTGATACTCTACCAATAAATGCTGGTGTTCCACAGGGATCCAGCACCAACACTGTTCCTTCATCACATCAATGATTCGTTGGGTGCTACGACCTCATGTCAAGTTGCGGATGATAGCACCCTTTATACCGCTTTCTCAAAGCTCTGATACTAGCCATCAAAAGATGAAATGAAACGAGAAGAATAATTGATACCTAATGAAATAAATACGGACGAAAACTCTAGTGTTGAACTCCAGAATAGGTTGGATTCGTGTCTTATGAATTATAATCAATTGGCGGGAAGTGAAATACTTCTTGGCACAAAACAGAAAATCAAGTTTTTGAGAGGCACTTTTGGTAATATACCTCACATGGTTTTTCGCTGACGGTAATACCGAGAATTTTAATGGTTACGCTGGCCACTGTGAGATCGGAATTTCTACTTGAGTTTCATTCGCATTGAATATTACTAAGTTGTTGGATCCCCATTCTGGAATTTCTAGAAGTCCGTATGTATTTCATTCACGATTCTTTCTGGTTTTACCGGCTAATGTCAGAGCTTTCTGAGAAAAAGCAGTACTATCTTCCGCAAAGCTAGGCACCGAACATGAGGTAGCTCTCAACAAATCACTGATGTGAAGAAGAAAGAGAATGGCAGGAGACCTGGAAAACTTGCGTCTACGGACAGGAAAGTTGCAATTATTGTTACCTGAAAATGTGTTGGGTATCAGCCTAACCTAACCTGACCTGGCCAACGTACGTAGACGATATAACCATCCAAAATTGTTTCGACAATAATTAACGGTATTATGTTAAGTCTGGTAGTACAAAAAAACGTCATTCACCAAAATTTGCTTATAGTATTTTTATATCATAAACGGTTGGATATTATGTTGAGTGTGGTTGGATAATACACTATGCACTTTCAACTGAGTGTACGTAGTTTTTCAGGCAGCTTGCCATTTTCCTGCCATTCTTTCAATTTAGACACACCAAACAACTATTCTGATTGGTCCAAACGGATCCCCTGTAAGGAAGTCTGATCGATTTGAACTGCTTCATACTAGCTCCTCCCCCAATAGAAATTCTGGCTACGCCACTTATTGAAGACAACTAATATTCAAATCCTACAATTAATAAAAGGATTTAAAATAAAGGAGATGGATAAATCACACATTCATTAATTTTGTTAATGATTAATTTTATTTTCAAAAGGATACACCACTTGCTTTGAATTTCTGTCACATTTTGATACCATCACAGTGCATGCTCCACAACCTCCCTCTCCACATCCAAGCTTGGTACCGCATAGACGTACTGTAATTAATTATTAAGGAAAAACAGGCAAGGATATAAATTAATAATTTTTCAAATACAATAATTACCCAAACGAAAATGAACAGTCAAAGAGTCTTTCACTCACATTATGTTTTTAAATATTTCTTACTGCCTACTCCTCGAATATTTGTGCAGCAGAAGTGCAGCAGAAATTGTTCGTCAACAACTAATTTTCAATGTCCGTCGAGATATTACCCAGGCAATTAGTTGTTTTCTGTCAGATATTTCCCTCATTTTGTCTACTTTGTGAGAATGTGTGTAGAGAAGGGTATTTCAACGTCGTGTTGTCGAAATAATTTGTTTCATTTTACAACTGTAAGTGTAATTTTATTACAGAATGATAAAAAAATTGCCAACATGTTTCATAATCGTATTCTGAAAACTATGTCAACATTAATATTTTCTTTCGTGATTGAAGGCATCTATCTAATTATAAAATAACGCGGTGAAGGATTTTGTTATCGATGACGTCTGTAAAACACTACAAAACAGTTTGTTGTGTATGTTTCAATGCAAACGCAGAAATGCGTAATTTTCATAGCTTACGCAAATGAGATTCGTCTTATAAATTAGTTCTATGTGAAGGATACATTTTTCTCTTAAATAATGCAGTAATGTCCATTCTGGATCGACATGATTATCTTCTATCTGAAACGAAAATGAACCCCTACTTACATTTTGTGAGGATTCTTTTTTTAGTCTGTTCTGACCCGAACGAATTAACTTTATGTAGATATTTGGGAACAAGAAAATTGAACAGAACCATTTTTGAAGAATAATTTTTCAGTTTGTTCTGACCAGAATGTAGAGATTAGAGAGCGAAGAAATTGAACACGTAAATTTTGTGTGGATTCAATCAAGCATTTAGGAAAGATTTTGAATTACTATTTGCTTTCGATGCGATAACGATACCCAACATCCCCATACCCAAATCTATGAAAAAATCTCGAATATTGAAGTGTTTTTGGATATTCACGAAATCGTAGTTTAACACATTTATCCATCTCAAATATTTACACATACTTATGTCGCTGATTGTTCTTTTCAAAACCTTAAAAAACGTCGTAATTTTTATTGTGGTATCAGCATAAATATTTACAGATGGATTAAGAGCAACAAAGTGTCGTCAACTACTTAACTTAATGGCGTCAAACCGTATAATCCTCAGAGTAATAAAAGAACATAAAAAAGACCATAGATATGCCTTCTCCGTCCTTGTGTTGAAGTCAACATAACTTTGTTTGTTTACAAGCGAGGGCCTTATATATGCTAAGTCCGTATTCATTCGGGTAGTTTCGGGAATACGCTCATTTCATTCGGTTCAAGTTGTCGTTCTTCGTTTGTATTCTTACTCTAAATGTAAACAAACTGTCCACAACAATTCACCACCCGTCACCCCCCTCGCCAACAAATTATATAGAAAAGGATAGTTCATGTTCACTTCAAAACAGGTATTTATGTAGGTGAGGCAGGGAGGGTTTTCGTGGCCGATGAAGTGCGACGGGATGACCTAAGTTATTCTTATGTATTTTGACCCGCTGAATCCGAATTTCGAGGGTGATGAGCCGTGAAAGCATCCGGAAAATTTTTATGGACGATTTTCCGAGGGAAATCAAAAAATCCATTTTTTCCAAGAGCGGAAAATCGAATAATTACAAGTAAATCAATTTTCCGAGGAAAATCGAAAAATTAATTTTTTCCAAAAACAATTGACGTTATAATATATGCCATAAAATTCTCTACCAAAAAGGACTCTATAAAGTTTTAAAATGCTCCGTTTTCGAGTAAAATATGCTCGAAATTCGAAAAAGTGCAATTTTTAGTGCTCTCATTCAGTCACATAATGATATTTTGAGGATCATCTTGTGCCGAATTATTTATATTTGTCTCCACTATGAATAGCAAAAGAGAAATTCCTGAAAAAATCAATAGTGTGGATTTCCCGGCACTGAATTTCCCGACAAAAACCCAGAAAACGATCTATAGGTGATCCAAATGTTTCACCGAACATTTACCTGCAACTAGCAAATGCAGAGAAAGCCTTGTAATAACTCTGCACGTAAAATTATATGCAATTCAACGTTCGTCGTGGTATTAACCAGGAAAGTAGTTGTTTTCTGATTGATTCAATTATTCAATTATTCCTATTGAATAGATTACGGCAATGAGCATTCCTTCTGTTTCTATCATGTCAAGCTCATTGTGAATAATTGCAGATTCCTATACGAGAAACTATAATTAATAAGTCAGATTACCTGTTGCAGCATGGATACAGCTCGCGAAATAGAAAACAGACCTCTGAAGAAGTTATACACTCACGAAACGTTAGGTAACAATTCCAAAAGACGAACTCGAATAAAATTGTGATTGTGAAAATTTCGACCGCGAAAGACTTAACTATTTTATCAAATCAAAAGTCGTTTGCCATTATTTATTATCACTAGGTGTTCATTAATCCATTGGATAATAAGATGATTATTTCTATTACTCAGTGATATTTTGATTGTTGAATAACTTGATGATAAGAGATTAATATTATCAAGAATAACATCAAAGGTACCTAACAATAATAACTTTGTTGATTATTACACTCACGCTTTTCAAGATGCCACGTGCCGCAATGAATAGGGTGTCGCTGTTTGTTAAGAAATGATCTCGTATATTTTCTATATATATTTTTTTTCATTTAAAATGAAGACACCAGAATATTTTTGTAATTTTTTCAAATCCAGATTTGAGCTTTGGCAGATTTGTAGTCCTCTATAAGACGTACATTTCGAGGCAAACAACTCCTGGTTGGCCTAATGTCACTTGATGTCTAGAAAACAATATAATCTTTTTTTTTGGTGGTGGAAACGAGATTAATATTACGCCTTCTTTGAATACCACTTTATTTTTCAGCCTAGCCGTTCGAGAGTTACATTTAGGCTATTATTATATGGGTATATTTTAAATGTGCACCAAAATAACTATTGTGCTACAACATATCACGAGCCAAGTTTCATACTCTGTCTCCAAAATAATATTTCACCGCCAAAAGTAAAAAACGAGCACCAAAAAACCTCACCCAGAAATAGAATTTATGAGCACCTGAAGTGTCAAAAAGTTGGCATAAATATTGAAGTCGTAAGTACCTAATGTAATACATAAACACCAAAAACATTAAATAATCTCTCGCTCATTTTCAACATGCAAGCTAGGTTAGCTTACTCAGGTTAGGTTTGTGCGTTAAGCGAGAGCGAAAAACTATTTCATGCATTTTCAACTTGCAAGCTAGGTTTATTTTGGTGCTCAAATATTTAGTGTTCAAGTAAGATTTGTGGTATCAACAATGATTAGTTGCTGCTGAAATATATAAATAAACTTCAAAACTCAATACTTTGGAGATGAAAAATAAATAATTTGGTAATCAAATTTTGGTGCTCAACTATGATTTTTGGTGACACTAGATAAATATTTGGAAATCATATCAATATTTCTTTGGTGCTCGTTGAATACAACCCTTATTATACTAAGAAATGTTAAGAAATAGTTTCACTGAATAAGTTTTTTTTTGGGCTTCTCTTTGTTTTCAGAAAGGTTCGATTCCCACCATTACGAGAGAAAAACAAGCTGAAGCTGATGGGTGTAATTACCATGAAGCGGAAAGAATATCTTCCTGACAATATATTTCCTTGCGTAACAACCAATCAGTGGATTTCAAATTTTGAAATTCAGCCAATAGAATCGGAACTACAGTGAAAATATAGCTTGTCGCGTTGCTGTATTTTCACGGTGATAAACCTGCTTAATTTTTGTTTTACTATCTGTCAAGTGAAAATAATGATTTAAATTATAAACGTCAAAATGTGTTTTGACTAGTTATCTTTATTTATCAATATGAGCGATTGTTGGGGACAAATGTCCATTGGTATCATAGATGAGGCCATGGAAAAGAGTATTCCGTTGAATACGGCTAGAAGTAAAGCATCAATTACCAGGTGACACGATTTTTCGTTATTTCAAATCGATATATTGTCGTCCTAAATATAATTCGTGGTATGATTAAAAACCCATAATTTTTTGGAATATATTTTCCTGCATTGGGATTGCAATTCATTAATATTTCAAAAAATTATCGGGGGTAATACCACAAGAGCTCAGATTTAGCCGGATATTTTTTGTGGTTGTTTTCGAATACTCACTTTCATTGGCAATTTAACGAGAGCTAAATTACCCCGTAAAAAATATCCCGCTAGATCTGAGCTCCGCGTGGTATTTGTTAAGACAATCCCATGAATAGAACATTCAATTCAATTAAACTTCATTTAACAAACTAAAAGAACAATAAGTAGAAGAATAATGGTTAGAAAGAACCAAATCCAAATCTCGACAAATTTACTGGAATATTATTTTTCGGCAACCGTCCGGGAAATACCTACTTCTCGGACGATTTTTTATTGAGAAAGTATCATTTCCCGGACTAGTCCGGGAAGTACGTACTTTCCGGATTAGTCCGCGAAATGCTCGAATTTCAATATAAATATTTATATAAATAAGAATTAGAATGTTTCTGTTAGTACCTATCTTCTGTTCGCATTTAGATATTTAATACAAATAAGAATTAAAATGTTCGAAATTTTCTTCTAAAAAGAAGTATAAAAAATAAATGTGTCTCAATTTGTTATTCTAAACGGTTGCCGAAAAAATTGTGTACGCAACACGTCCAAAAAAACAGTGTTTTCCGGACTTGTTACGTAAATTACTATTGCTGTTTAATTCTGTTTTTGACAATTACAATTGTCAAACTGATGTTATGCGCAATGCTTGATGAACGAACAGTAAATGCTAACCTTTCTATGGTAACGTAATTTATCCGATATTTTTATCCACTTGCATTTCTGTTCCTTCCTATTTAGCCGAATTTTTTTTAAAAGGAAAACGTTTCACAAACAAAAATTCTCGATATGTCTGGTTCTCCGATAAAGTTTAGAAATTCAAAATCGCAGCTTTGTTGTTTTTCTAATGAATGTTCTGCGAAACCTGCTACTTACTTTTTTTCCATTAACAAAAAACACAAGAGTGCTCGACTCCTTACTGTTCTCCGAAAATACCACCATATCTTTCTTGTAGATTCTTATACGTCGCACACTGTACGCTTGCTCAAAGCTGCGTTTCTTATAAACTGTTGCAGTCAAACAAACACACTCAAAGTGATTTTATCTAATCTTCAGGACAAATAAAGAGACGTGTGACCTCCCAACACTTGTGTTGAAAGAGATTACGAACTTATTGTTTTGATCCGAACTATATCACAACAGCACAAAACAAACAGTACTTCAAAGAATGGAAAAGTTAAATATCCCCGTTTGCGGGGGACCAACGATAAGGTATCTACATGGATACATAGAAATGTAGGTATGGGTATTCGAAGTAATTAGGAACAAATGTTGATGAAGTATCGGCTGGTTACATTTTATATATCACCATATCGACTGTGTGTGTTGATAAATGTTTCCCTACTTGGTCGTTGCCTCCCCTTAGTCACAGGTTTAATTTGAAGAATTCTGGTAACAAAATACCCCTGCATTCGGATATCCAGGTGAAAGATACTTGGAGTAACATACCACCGAAAATGTTGATGCTCCGTTGACTCAATAAAAACAACAGAAGAAAAAGTGTTATATATGTTTTTGGTTTATTTGAGGTAGGGATTTCATAGCGATGATGCACGTATAAAAATAAATTTCTTTATTTCTAAAATAATTTTGAATACAAATTTATATATACCAACATGAACATAAATATACACGTATACCTACCAATGATATTGAATAATCTTCAGGTTCAATCACATGCGAATAATACCAAAAGAAGCTCCCAAGTTTAGATAGTAATATCAAATGAAATTGTTGGAAACGCACCTGAAGGATTGCGTTGTCATGAGCCCAGGCACAACGAATGCTTTTCTACAATGATAAAAATGAACTGAAGAGTAAATCCTTTGACATGCAACTTCTCACACAGGCACGTTGCATGACACTGTACTCTCGCCTCAGTATTGCACAAATAATAACAAGTAACTTCTCACATAGACACGTTACTCGTTATTATCCTCAATACAGCTCACTGACATGGAACTTCTCACACAGGTACGTTACAGTCCTCCGAAAATCCTTCGAAAATCCTAAAAGCAGGCAACTTCTCACATAAGCCGTTTTCGATTGGCGTTTGGTTCTGGTAGCGGTTGACATAAAAATGACTGCGGTTTACTTTCTGGTACTGTTGATGACGTCATAGTGAAAATGAAACGAATGTATTTGTTAGTGGTTGCGGTAATCAATCAAGTTCTGGCGGAGCCGAATATTTGATTGGTCATAACTTTGCTAAAAATGATCGGAGAAGGAAAAGGAAAAGTTCATATCGTTTCTGAAGACTCCTATCTTCTCATGCAAATATAATATGCGAGTATTTGAGTACATAAAATGTGTTTTGTCGCACTTCACGAAGATGTTTGCGGATGATCCGAAAATCATTAATAATGTAGTAAATATGGAATTATTATACTGACGCAGCAACCCATACCCTCTTTGGACTATATGCAACAATTCTAAAGTAGTGTGACAGGTTTCACTTACACGCCAAAAAAAGCTTTGTTTTACTCCTGCCTCATATTCAACTTACCCATAAAACCGGCATTCTCTTCAGTAAATGTTGAAAATAATTGCTTATTCATATCCTGCGTATACGTTTAATAACACTGTTGTGAAGTGCAAACCTCAAGCTTGAAATCACATACCTACTTCATTTTTTATATAGGACGTGTATGAACGATTATTTTCAACATTTACTGAAGAAACTGCCGGGTTTATAGGTTAATTGAAAACTGAGGCAGGAGTTAAAACCAGTTTTTTCTTTGGCATGTATAAGTGAGACTTTTCTCACTAGTCTTAAATCGTTGCATATGGTCCAAATACAGTTTTCAGCGTCTTTTCAGCAAGTTTTGATAACGGAGGCAAATACAGTCTCCAAAACGTCAACATTTTCCCTTAAACCAACATTGTAACAAACCGTTTCCAATGTTCTGATGGTGCATAATGCTGCATAATTTTATCGAATCTATTTTTATAAACAAATCATTTACGTTTATAAACAGAAATAAATAACTGAATTATATTTTAATGACTCCCGACCTACTGATAAGTATTTTTACTTACTTACATGTTTGTATTTACAATCGAAGTGAAAAGTTTCCGCAATCTTCGAATGTGAGTTTCTTGTCACGGAAGCGATAAGATTGTTCATTAATTTTTTACTTTGTTTTCAGAATATATAATTGTTAATTAGTTTTATCGAACTCATTATTACCAGAAATGTGTGTTTTCGTTATTTTAACGATGCAAAAACAGTTTGTTGAGATTATTTGGTTGTGAAAACTGAGCTCAATAGGCCAATTTCGATGGGACAGAAGAGCACTTTCCACGCAATTATCTTTGGAACAGAGACAGATAGCGGCAAGCGAGCTTGTAAGCGAAGCAGCAGCAACGAGACTAATAGATCTTTTTTGGCCAGAACCTAAGAGTTACTGTTTTTTTTTGTTCTGGTTCCCACGAAAAGGAAAATCTTGTATTGTTCAGAGAACACCGTGAGAGCCGAGAGAAAGTAGGTAGAATGGGTGTTCTACTGGAATTTCTGAAGGCTCTATATATTGATATGAGGCTGTATGTCACAGAGAACACCTCCCGAGGCAGCGAGTTCCAAAGCTTTACCGTTCGTTGGAAGAACGAGCCCTGAGCTCGACGGGTCAATCGCAATGCTACCGCTAACGATGGAACGATTGATGATATTTCGAAAGAGCATCTTCCATGAAAATATCTATAAAACAGAGACAGATCGCCAACCTTTCTGCGATGTTCTAGAGAAGTAAGCGAGCTTATGATCGAAGTATCACCGACGACACTAATGGTTCGAATCTAAAAGTTTCAAGTGTGTTTGGGTCAAATTTGTGCCCCATAAATCATAATCAGTTGAGGGGAACGTCATTAGAATCATATGTTTCGATCATCAGGAACAGTTCAAAATTAATGTTTGATGAATTATTAAAGTTCAGTTACTGCTTTATTAACATTGCAATATTACAAATTTCAAAATCAATATTGATTTATCATGTCTCGTCGAGGTGACAGGTAACAATCTTTCATTATAAAAACAAATAGGTACATTTCCTTATAGGCATGAAACTTCAATAAAACCAGAAATATAATTCGAAATTATTTTATTTTAAGGTCGATCAAATGGCCACGGATGGAATGTAACTAAACTAGGTTCTCTGAAATAAATAATCTTATTCTATTGTTTTCCAGGTACAGGTGGACTAGTCTTCCGTAGACTCTGATGATGAAGAAGAATTGTCAGAAGGAATTTGTCTGAATCTTGATGCTAGATCACTAGCCAGTCGACTGAATCCGTATCTGTAAAAGACAATAAATGTTACTTTCAGTTCCAAAAATCATCTTGCCAAAAAAATTTATTTTTTGTGAAATATTCATGTCGCATTCAAATATGCATGCATATCGCTAGATGAAAAATGAAACCCAAACCAACCAAATGTTACCAATTATGTAAGAATATTTAATTACATACATTGAACAGTTTAAATGAAATCTGTATGGGGTCGGACTAAGAATAGCCCTTGTCAGTAGCCAGTAGCAAGAGGCGACTAAAAGGATAACCATAGGAGCTAGATGATATTTCTTCGCATGTTCGTTTCCACGTGTGACTCTTTTGGAGATGATAATGCTGGGGATTCACACATATATACTCATCTGATAATTTCTGGTTTACTACCGTCGATGGTTGAAAAATCAGGACCCCGAGACAAGATCGGAATCTGTTGACGAAAGAAACATCTGCAAGGGGACAATTGAATCCTCGAAAGAGGTTCACAACGCTAAGATACGATCAAAGCTCGTTGAGTGTTCTAACGGGTCCCGCTCTTTTCACTATACACTACCAACACCAACAATATTTCTTCTCCACATCAATGATTTGTTGAAAGAACAAATTGAAGTTTGAAAAAAAGCATAATATTCAATCGAAAAAGTTCACGATTTTTTTTTTCGATTTTTCAAATTTATCAGTATTCATTTTCTTCTTCGATACCTCGACTTTGATATGTATGTAGAAAATATATTGTACGTATGAAAAAATATTGTTGAAATGCAAAAAACGACTTTTTCATAATCGATTTTTCAGTAAGCTTGAAAAGAACCTGCCTGCCTGGCAATGTTTGCGCCTGGCTTCATCTTTAAAGAAATAAATCAGTTACTTCACCAATTCATCCATTCGCACACAATTGATCCATGTTGATGATATTATCAACTAAAAATAGCCAGAGAAGTAAATGAATACAAAAGGTCCATTTTGATTTTTCTGTAACACGAAAGGATTTTTCTTTATAAAAAGTGTAGCACTAATTTTGTTTGAAGTATTGTGGTAAACAAAGGTAAAAGATACATTTTTCAGCATTTAAAAGAGACATCTATTCTGCCCACACCGTGCTAAACACAGAAATATCAACGTCAAAGCAGGCCACTCAAACCATTGCGAATCTTACTTAAATTGTGTGTAACTCTGCATTCCGCTTACCTATCTGAGAGTACCCTGAAAGTTTGAGCTCTTTTTTGCATGGAAAGTGTGGTACCAAGCTACAAAGGCGCAAGAATTACTTTCCATATCACTTCCCAATAGGCAATCAGCATGGACAAATCAAAACTATTTCAGTTGCTCCTGCGTGATGTGCAATGTAATTTTAGGTTGGAAATATCGCAAATGAATTTTCCTTCTTCACATACACTATTTGTTTTCAACAAACATAATATTGGAAACACGCAGGCGCAACTAAAATAATAGTTTTGATTGGTCCATACGGATTGAGTGATGTGGAAAGGAATCTACAAAGGCAGTAACTACAGTCTAAGAGACGAAGAGAGGTCGACCTTCACCCATCTGTTGACCGGATGACAAATTCTTTTTATGAAGTTTCATGAATAGAAGAATACAGTGGCTTGCCTATCACAATGTGGTCCAGACTATATACAGTGAGTTTCCAAAATTTGCACCATATGGAAAGCTTTTTTATTATCGATTTGTCAGAAAATTTTATTCCTCATAAAAATTGGTGCATTGCGAAATACTTATATTCGAGTTATCAAAATTTTAAATTTCCAAACGGTGTACAGGGTGAAAAAAAATACAATTTGGATCAAGAGTAAACTACCCTGGCTGTGATTCCAAATTTGAAAATTGTTTTCAATTCTAAACCTATTTGAATGAACTTTTTGATAATGTCAAATTGAATATTTGGAAAAATGTGCAATTCAAAAGAAAAAATTCAAAATTCAGTTTTTTTTTCAAGAATGACTAGTAACTAACAAAATGAATTCATCCTTTATATTTTGACCACACTTTTCAAAAACTTGGACCTGTTTCATTGGTCCACGTTGTACAGTTAACGCCAAAAAGTATGTACCAAAAAAAGTTTATTATTAGAGTATTGGAGAAAAGATTCTTGGGAAAAGTTTGTGCATGTCCGATAACCTAAAAATCGATTTTGACACATGTCACGTGATCGATGGTATGGCGGCAAATTGAAAAAAATTACTATGAATAGGCAAAAAGTCGGGCAAAATGGATATTGAAAAAAGTTATTTAGAAAAATTGTTTAGAATTCAATTTTATACACATATACAAAGTTTCAGAAAAAAGTATGAGAATATTGAAAATATTTTTTTTTAATATTTTTCTATCTGTAGAAAAATGTCAAATTATTTTCTAATAAATTGCTTGACCATACTGAAATAATTTTTGATGATAATCGTGCACAAACGTTTCACTTCGCACATAATCTTAAGAATGTGCGTCAAATTAAAGAGGCTAGAGTTTTCAACGTTGCATGCGAAATGAAACGCTCTGGCACGATTATCATCGAAACTTGATTATAATCTGGAAAACACCATGTTTCTGGAGTATCATGTCATCACAATGGTCGTGGAATTCTGATATAACTGTTATATAAGAACCAATGTAACAGCCAGGGTTTTAATTAATCCAATTTTTTTAATTTAGTGCTCACTGGTGTAGAGAAAATTAGAAAGTTTTGTCATTATCATTGAAATACAAATGTTTCGGTATGGTCAAGCTATTCATAGGATAATAATATGATATTTTTATACAGTTAGGAAAATATTTTAAAAAAATTGATTTTTTCAATTTTCTTTCATTATCTTTTCAAACTTTGTATATGTTAATAAAATTTAATTCTAAGCAACTTTTTCAAATAATCTTGTTTTGATATCTTGCCATTTTATCCCACTTTTTGCCTTTTCATAGTAATTTTTTTCAATTTGCCGCCATACCAGAGATCACATGACATGTGTCAAAATCGATTTTTAGGTTATCGGACATGCACAAACTTTTCCCAAGAATCTTTCTTCTAATACTCTAATAATAAACTTTTTTCCCATTAGGTACATACTTTTTGGCGGACACTGTATATAGGTACTTACTGTAATTGTGGGGAAGCAGGCCTCCGAACCCTCCTGCATCGTCCCCTCTTATCCCTGGAAAATCCTGAAGCACACCGTTTCAGTTGCAGCTCACCTTGGGGCAAATTTCCGTTTGCATCATGGACATCCTCCCCAGGAACTATACTAACGCTCGGAGGCGTTTCGAGGATTTGTACTTTTATTTGACCAGGCGCACCGGTTTCCTCTTTTCTTGGAGTTTTCGCGGTCGACGTAGCTGTTTCTTTCGAAGGTTCGGCACTTTGCTTGGGGGTGGATTCCTTAGTGACGGCGCCTTCGGTTGAAACTGAAATCTCTTCGTTCTTCGTGGGTTCTTTTTCTTTGGGACTTTCTGTGCTTGGTAAGAGAATCGGGTAGGGGTGATTTGATGGTTTGAGGGTCGAAGCGGGTTTTTCTGGAACGGCTGTACTTGATGGGACCACCGATAGTGGGGTTGAAGCCGGAGAAGCTATTTCTGTGGGTTTTTGTGTAACTGGTTTCACCGTAAAATCGGAATAGTCGTAGTCGTAATCGTAGTCCTGAAAATGACAGAATTATTTCAGAAAAATCATGGTGTCACCATAAAGGTTCACACGCACTTAGCCGAAGCGTCACGAACAGAAGCGGCGCTAGACGAAGCGCCATTTACCTGATGTCCGCACACTGGGACGAAGCGTAGCGTCACGTCTTGAAAGCGCGGCGAAATTTTATTTATTTCATCATTTGAATGAATGTACTACGTTGTCTAGGTAAAATTATTTTATTTATGTACTAATTTTTTCTGTTTAAACATAATCAAAACTAAAGCACATGCATGAATTGATTGTGAAAATAAGTTTACAATCAAAAATAGTTTGTAATAATGTCTCAGTATCACGGCTATATACTGGAAAGGAATGAAATTTGCCACCAACTTTAGCATCACTTCCTACCAAATACTGCTAAAAACTGAAATATGAGACAAGACACAACAAACAATTGAATATTCTCGCCGCCTGTCACCGTGCATTGAGGCGAAGCGTCAAGAGAAACGACTCCTAGTTGGTCCGCGCGTCAATCGACGCGCCTCTTCTCTTCGCGTCGCTGTAGTGCGCGGGCTGTCATATTACTTAATGTAAATTTCTAGGGCGAAAAATCCAGAATTTTTTCGCACCGCTTCCGTTCGCGACTCTTCGGCTAAGTGCGCGTGAACCTTAATTGTTAATAATGATTTGGGTAATTCAGCTTTTTATTGGATTATACCGTTGAAACAGAAGTAATAAGTACAGAATTATTCTACAAGTGTTGGAAGTGCAAATGAGTGTTAGCAAGTTTAGTTTAGTTTATCGAGCCCAAGAAACATTTCTGTTTATAGAGGGACTGAAAAATACATACGCTGAATAAAAACAGTACATATGAAAGAGAAATCAAGAAAGAAATCAAACAATTGATGGATATTAACGAGATGTATCCCAAAGCTATAAAACTGAAAATGGTGGAAACAAAATATTTGTTATTTGTTTTCAACCCAATTGATCAAGAGTGTCTTCAAATTAATTTTGTATCATATTTAATCATATTTTGGGACAATTTTAAAGAATGTATATGTGGAGAAGGAGTATACGATATACAAATTTCAAATGATGAAGATTATTACAATTAAGTATTTATCGAAATAACGAATCTATGGAAAATGGAAAAAGCTGCTTTTTACATATTTTTCCTAATAGGAATAAAAATAGTCATACATGGAAATACTATATCTAATTTTCAATTAATATTGAAACTCCAGAGATATAGTTGACTCTGGACATTTCGATATAATTCAATGTTATAACGAAAATTACAAGGAAGAAAATATTGAAGATCTCAAAAATTCAGCACTTGATACAAAAAAACATTTTAATGCAGTTAAAAAAATTCAATAACACAAGGAATAGATGAGAAGAAATATATGCGTCAGTCAAAAAATAAAAGCGTTAGAAGTGCAACTTTTTATGTTATTCGAAAACTGTCAATGAGTGTGCAAAAAAATAAATTGGATTAAAGAAACATTGACTTGAAACTATAATAGAAATGATTTATTTTATACATCAATAAAAATGTACAGATTATCCCCAATTAATTACCTAGTACGGAAATTTCACTTGCATGTACTGATTATGTGCATACAATACATTTTTTGTACAACTGTCATTAAAAATTACGTTTTTAATTCATTGACACATGAACTAAAAACTGACGTTTTTACAAAATCACTTTTAACACTAGTGTTAAAAGTAAAATGGCAGATGAGATGATGGATACTCAGTAATATGGATCTCTCTAATAGAAACACTTCAATAAGATTTTATAAACAGAACACCTACTCAAAAGGAATCATTTATAAAAGTTCACACATGTATTTGGCCGTTTGCGCAATTACTAATTCCTTTTGAAATTACAAACGAAGTAGTATTCAGTCCAACTGTAGAAGGTCCTTCATCACTGACAAATAATGACATTCATTAATAAAGTGCATTGGGGTTTATTATAGTTTGAGCTTCTGCCTTGTAATCCAAAGATCGTGTGTTCGAATCCTTATGGATCTTATTTTTTTTTGTTTTTTCCTCACCAGCAGTAACTGTTGAACAAAAAAAATTGTATGATACATATTCCACTTTTAACAATTGTATCATAAATAACTATAACAATGTACATATTCGATGAAGAATGATTTATATTATAAATCAATAAAAATGTACAGATTATTCCGAATTGATTACCTATAATGAAAGTTTCACTTGTAGTAAATAATTCGGGATAATCTATAATTTTTTTTCAATTTATAATATAAATCATTTGTATTATAGTTTCAAGTCAGTTTTTCCTTACTGCAATGCATTTTTTTTAATTCTTATTGACAGTTTCGAATAAAATAAAAAAATTCACTTCTGCATGACACTGTTAGTTTTTGACTGACGCATATATTTTTAACAGGGCGCTTTGATGTTCTGCTTTTTAGGTTTTAAGTTTAGGTTAAGTTTTAAATGTTTGACTATTCCTATACAGATATACACTGTCATTGAAGGAAAATAAACAAAAAATAAATAAATAAAAAAAACTCACCCCTGAGCTGTCATCGTCAGACAACACAGCAATTATTTGAAAATCTTTCAAATGCAATTGGATATTGTAGTCCCCCGTTTGCTTCTGATCGTACAACGTGTGGGGTGAGTGGTCACTTTTCTTCGACTTGGGGGCACAATTGGCAGACAGTACAATCAGCAATGAAACTAAACATAAAAAATATCGTTTGATCGCCATCTCGGGGCAAACGTTCGTCGACTTTTCTGGTTTCTTCTTCGGTGAATTGATATGAACTGAAGAAGTATTTCGCCAAGACTACTGCCCATATCGTGGTCAAGGACAGTGGCGGCTCTATATATTTCTATATATATTATCTATATATTTTGAGGTGAAATAGTAGAGAGGCACTATGAATAAACATGAATGTAACAGATATGGATTCCTTTTCAATTAACACGCTTATAATATTAGCTTCACTTGTATGTATTTGTAACGGAAACTTTTAACGTAATTTTCACCCACTTCTAGATCTCCGAATGATTTAAAATTTGGCATGTGTTCATAATTCCGGTGACAATCCAATATAACATTTTTATTATAGTAAAAAACAAAATGGCAGCTGCAAGATGGCGGACGTGACAATGGTTCGATTCGGTTCAAAATTGGTATATAAGGGTTTTCGG
Organism: Chrysolina haemoptera; assembly: GCA_958298965.1. Classification (NCBI taxonomy): domain Eukaryota; kingdom Metazoa; phylum Arthropoda; class Insecta; order Coleoptera; family Chrysomelidae; genus Chrysolina; species Chrysolina haemoptera. Next base: position 31,327,078 of record OY282589.1, on the reverse strand, counting down.
GGTCAAAGATTATGAGTCATAAAAAAATATTAAATATAAGTTATATTGGTTTCGCTATTAGTTATAATAGGTAATAATGTTTCACCTTAGAAGGAAGAAAAACATCAGAAACGTATGAGTTATGATGCAATGCAACTCAGGAATACGTTCATTCAATCTTTTTGTGAAGTTGGTGACAGCTATTATCATATCGTATTTGTGTAAAGTACCACCAGAAATCCAAGAAGGTCGTAAATCAATATTAGCCGATGACCCTTATTATTACCTATATTGCTAGAAAAATAGATGAGCAATAAATAACACACTTTAAATGCTTATCTAGAGTGAGGACCAAAAATCCGTCGCCCTTCCCGTAACTTCTTCATTTTACATATTACAAAAAAATGTTAAATACATAAGTTGTAGGGTTTCATTCGATCTCTCTCAGGGTTTAACTTTTATTTGTACAGAGTATCTCAAAAAACGCAGCGACTCATAAGTTTATTTTTTAAATAGGACACCCTGTATATCATTGCAAGATCGGTTAGGGATGACCATAAGGAATCCAACAATACCAAGTTTGATGCTGTTATCTCCGAAGACTACGAAGATATCGCCAATTATATCACCCATAAGCTCAACGAGTGTGAGAGAGAATTTATTGACCCGCCAGAAATATTGATTTACGAACTTCTTAGATTTCTGGTAGTACTTTACGTACTGCAGGAGAAATTAGTCTCCACTCGTTTGCTCGTTTCGCAAACTTTTTCACTCACGAAATAAAACATTACTTTCAACACTTATATCATAAATAGCTATTTAGTAAATCAATAAGTACACATTTACTAAATTGTATTCTGTGTCCCGTAATTGGGTCTGTTAGTGACTGGCACAATAAATGTGTTTTTCTACGACAGTTCGTAAACTAAGTATTTACGCATTGATATTTAATATCACAGTGCTTAAAAACCCAACCCAATCTTTAACTGTGCGAAAAGTAAGTTTTTACACACCGTTTATACATTTTAAAAAAATAGTATTTTGCGTCAAATTTTACTTGGTAGTCATCATTTGATAATATGACGTCACTTCATAATATAAAACATTCAAATGAATGATGCAATTGCTACAATTTGGCAATATAATAACTATCGTAGAAATATCATATGAAAAAGTCCTACTTTTACGAACTTGTATCATAAATAGCTATTTTCTTCGACAGTGCGTAAAGAGATACTCTTTCGCACATGTGCGTAAAAAATGCCCAGTGCGTGAAATCACCAACTGTGCGTAAAGTAAATTTTTTCAAACACGGTTCATACATTTATGCATTTTTGAAAAGTACAGTCAGTATTTCGCGTCAAATATAACTCGGAAGTCATCATTTGATAATTCGACGACAATATATACCATAAAACATTTTGGCAATATAATAACTGTCGAAGAAAAAACTTTGGAGTTTGGAGTTTGTTGAACTCGGTTGCGCCTCATTCAACAAACTTCATGCTTATACAAAAAAGTCCTACTTTAGGATAGCTATTTTCTACGACAGTACGTAAACTAACATTTACACACTATCCATAGTCCATGCTTTTTAGTACAAGTGCTAAAAAAATCAACTATGCGTAAAAATCTCAATTGTACGCGAATTTATTCACACCCGCCATTTTTAAAAGATAGTATTTTGGGGCACACTTTTCTGATCATTTTTAGTTTCTACCAACACGTAACGTGTGACATATTAATCTTTTTTTGTTTTTTATGAATATTGACTGAATAAACTTGAAAACAAATCATTTTGGAAGATGCAAAACCCAAACTTATGTGTTTATGAAATCTGGTTATCAAAAAAAATATATGTATTGGGTTGAATATACGGTTTCATTCACAGTTATGGTGAACACTCTGTAAATCATCACCATCTTTCAGAACCGCTATCAATTGTGGTCAATGACTTTCGGCAGAGATGCAAGAATAAACCACATAAGGTCAAAAAGTTCTGGTGGGAGTTCTGATTTGGTGCAAATTGGATTCATACGATTACCGCTAGGTTCTTCGAACCTAAAGATTTAATGGGTTCCAAGAGGTGAAAAAGATCTCACAGGCCGTTCTTGTTTTATTCATGTTGTAGTGGTAATTTATGATGCTGGCATAATAGCTATGTATTCATGAGAGCTATATAGTGAGTATAACGGAAACTATCTTGAAGTAAGTATTGAAGTGGATATTCGAAAGGTGTATATAGGTGCTTTTTTTATAAGCAACTAAATTAAGTTGTTCCTGTTGACAGCAGTGGCGTACTGTAAAAGATGGAATATTATTTCCTTGAACCGTTGCAATGATCCCATTTTTTCATTAAATCTTCTATTTCGTCCATCCATAACATAGCCAGTATTACTTAATTTCTTCTGTTTCTTGGACTGATAATCATAATAATATCAATAACAATCATGCTTTTGTTGTCTCAGTCTATATCCACGGACATAACGCGGTGCTACGAGTGTTGTTCTACGACACTCGTACGGTATAGACGAGACACCGATGTAGCCTTATGCTCCGGGAGATTTTAAGTCCTTGTGGAGAATGATAAGTGCCGAATCTATTGAAACTACTCATTCCCTACCTCAGGCTAATACAAGCGTAGTCTTCCTCGACCATCAAGATAGGTAGATTTTCGTCATAGAGTTTTCGGCTACTGGCGAAATAAACATCGTCCGAAAAGAGGAGGAAAAACGGACTATATATCTAGAGTTACTCTACCCAACCATTCTGTTAAAATGGTGGTTCTGATCATATAGGTGTCCATAGGGGACCATAATCATTGGTTCACTGCGTCTACTCAGTGCACATGATTCTCGGACCCAGTAATCGCTCACCCCATGTTTTGGGAGTAACTATTTGGGTAAATGATACCAGCGCGCCCTCCGGTAATATCGAAGCTCCATAGGCAGGACGATTGGGATATTCCTAATAAAAAAAAAACAAGCACCGCTTCCAAGAGGTTACCACAGTTAAAAACTCTTTCCGAGGCAAATATCAGCATAAACTCCGACAGATCTGGTCATCAGAACAAAGTTGCTGCAACTAATATGCTTGTAACAGAAGGAATCTATTATTTAACAGTGAGCTCGTAAAGTTAGAAACTAGATGTCCTGCCATACCAGGATGCTCACTGCGATTTTCCTATACATTATAGAATATATTTGGGTAAAAAATCCATCAGAAACAACTACTTCCCTGACTAATACCACGACGAACGTTGAATTACATCCAATGAATTTCCGTGCAGTTCCTACAAGGCTAGCTCCGCAATTGCTAGTTGCATGAAAATAGTTATTCATGTACCAAGGACGAAAAACTGTCTATTACAGTCGAGCCTGCAAATTGGTAGCTGAGGCGCAGCCGAGGCTAGCAAGCAGGCGAGACAATATATAGTGTTTCGCCGAGGTGCATATAACATTTTTTCGTCGACCTCAACAAAAACCTAATTTCCGATTTTCGATTCAATAATGGACTATTTTTTTAGTTAAGTATTTTTCGTCCGCAGACACTTTTCGTCCGGAGACACTTTTCGTCCGCAAACACTTTTAGTCCGAAAACACTTTTTTTCCACTGTGGTCGCTATTATACGGCATAGTGACCACAGCGGACGAAAAGCGTTTGCAGACGATAAGTGTTTGCGGACAAAAAGTACTTGCCTTGTTAATTGAAACATTTGGACCACCTATAGATCGATTTCTGGGTTCTTGTCCGCATCAGTATAGGGTAGGTCTCTGCAGACAATAACTAATGTCTGCAACAAATGGTAAAATTATCAATCCATTTAAAGGCAAAAGCTGAGACACCACCCGCAGATCGGTGTTAACCAAACTACCCATGAAAATATCTATGAGACAGATCATCAACCTTTCTACGATGTTCCAGAGAGGTGAGTGAAGCCTTCCTGACGAAAATCGATCGATCGATTCCATCTCATTCCATTTCAGCATTCATAATTTTCTTCTGATAGTTTTTCTTGGGTCTTTGAGTAGTTTAACGTGATTATTTTTTCTTTATAGTGGACATCGGAATATTAACTTTTTCTCAACTTTAATAGTTGTTTTTGAAAGGCCCCGGGTTCTTTTATTCTTGTATTTATCCACCCTTTGCCGTTTAGTTTATAATAATATTTTTGGTTTGGCCAAAATCAAAATTAGAAGGTAAGGTATGTAGAATATGTTAAACGCTTGTTCAAAATAATTAACCAGACAAAAACAAGTGTGTTATATTTAAGAATTCAGATATATCATAGTAGCTTTTCAAAGAACGAGCCTCAATTTTTTTTACATCATAATCGAGAAGAAATAATTTAATTAAAATATACAAAATAAGACATAAGCCAGCACTTATTTTCTTCATCAAATTGGAAGCTTATACTGATCTCCTCTCAATGCAGAAAAGCGCAGATAAAATAAAGGTCGCGAATACGTTCCCGTTAGGGGCCGACAGTTTATCTTACGGTAAAACGAGTCTTGACCAAAACATAGAATTTAACACGGCAGTCGATAGTTACTTATCGATCGGTGTGCAGCAAACATGCTGATTAAAACGATAATATTGATCATTTTCAGTCTGTCATGCGCCATCGCATCGCCTGTGCCATACAAAAAGGGTAAAGATGTTTCTGATCCTTCCGTACACTACAACCAACAACAAGAAGGTGAATATTCATTCTTTCTCAGCATGAGCAGTTTTTATTTATGGCGTTCCACTTTAATTAATCGCATATTATGTAAAATTGAGAAGTGGCCAAAACTCAAATTAAAAAAATATTTCAAACCAAACTAGGATTTTCACATTTGTATTCATCATTCGATCAATAATTTTGAATGAATAACTATACAGGGTGTCCCACGACGATTAAGACAGGGAATATCTCGGAACTCGAGAGTAGTAGATTTATTGTAATTTTGGGGTTGTAAATTAAAGCAATTGGTGCAGCTTTTTTTTGATACTATGTAATCAAATAAGCTTTTCGTTTTCGGTCACGGTACATAAGATTCAAAATTATGAATGGGACAACCTGTATATTTTGGCATTTCTATGTTCCAAGGCGACAAGACTAAAAAGTAGAAAATAAAAAATAATAACAAAATAAAATTTTAAAACCACGCTCATATTTAAATGCACTAAAAAAGGGAAAATATTTTTTTTCATGATTATCTAAATATGAAGGGTGTGAGTAAAATCATCATCATTGTGAAATGAATTTTCCTGGCGCTCCACGCATTTACTCATACCCTTCATTTGTGGATAATCATGAAATAAATTATTTTTCCCTTTTTCGCATTTAAATATAAGCGTGTTTTTCAAATTAATTTTTTATTATTATTTTAGTTCAATAGTTATTAACAGAAAGATTGTTTTCTACGCGTTCTCTACCTGGCTATCAAAGGGACAATAGAATATTTTTTTTATTGAATGGTGGTATCAAGTTTTTCACTATTTTTATGGATTTTTCATATTCTAATTTAGCGAGATTCAACATTTTTTTTTAAATTTAACTCTTTTTTTAAATTGAACTATTGTGTAGTTATTTTTTGGAAAAACGCTACCGAAAAGAGGAAAACTGTGGCAGACTAGGTCCAAAGAAAATTTTTGTCGATGATGAGGATAAGATGAATAAATTGTAGTTTGTAATCTACTTTCAGAATCTGTTTGTAAATTTAAATCTGGCTACTTTTCCGCAATTTACAAAATAAAATGGTCTGAAATATTTAAACCGCAATTATGCAAACATTTCTAATGCTACAAAACAAAATTATCAGAACCATTGCAAACGCATCACATGCCTAAACTAGGTTATCCCTTCGACACAACTCGTCCGAATTTTTGGGGTCGACATACAAACATGGAAAAATTTTGAGGGGAATCACCGATATTATTTTCTGAAATCAAAGACATGATGATTTCTCGACAAAGGGCGCGGGGGGCACATTAACTTAAAAATTTCAAATGGCATGTGGGGTCAAGTGTCACATTGTTGAAAAAATAATTCAATTCTCTTTACAATCGTCTAAATATTTTCGAATTTCGTGAATACCTATTTTCTCAGTTTTGATCATTATGCCATTCGAAATTTTCAAGTTCATGTGCCCCCACCGCCATTTGTTGAGTAATTGCAATATGAATCTGCTCTCAAAAAGTATTATCAGTTTTACGCTTCAAAATCTTTTCGGTTGCATTTTTCCACATCAAAGCGCGTCCAAATTTGTCGAGGTATGAGAGTAACATTCAGATCCGAACTTAAACTTGATATTTCGAATGCGATTTGCAAAAAAATATTGACAAAATTCATAAAAATGTAGATGGTTGAAAAGATAATTGAACTTTCTTTTCGACGATGTGACACTTGACCCCCATGATATTTGAAATTTTCAAGATGATGTGCTCCCACTCGCGCACTCTCAGGGGGGGGGGGCTATAAAAAGCCGCATTTCAAGAAAATCTCAAAAATATAACAAGAATTCAGAAATAAACTGAAACGGCTTCTTTTTGAAATTAACTACTATGCAATTGATAATTTTTTTCATATTTACATCAAAAAACTGTCCATATTTTTTGTCAATGCTGCCGTGTGCTTATTCACTCGATTGTTTTATTTTTCTAACGCTCTTTTATTGTTATTTCTGAATGCATTTCTTATCATGCTTACTGTATTGGCTTGTCAAACTCTTTTTTATGGATCATTAAAGACTGACTATCACTATATGTCAAAAAATGGTGCAGCTGCAACTTCCCCATTTTCCATGGTATATTGCTTATTCCTGTGATAAGGTTATTGAGGGCAAGTTGTGTTGATTTTTAAGGGGATATTTTATTATTAAAGCACACCTCATATGACCATATATGTTTTCTAACATATAGAACTCTATAAAAGAGTTTATTATTTTGTTATTCTCGGTACCGTAAATGAAATATTTCAAAAATGAAAAAGAAAAAAAAACATCATTAAAATATATCCAGTAATCAAATGTTGACAGATATTATTTATTCCTTTGTTTTCAGGCCAATGGAATGTCCGTGCGAACCTTGATAACTTCCTAATAATGATCATTCCGACTCAATCATTAGCTACCCCAAGCTCTTCGTCACTTCCAAGTTTCCTAGATTTATTCAAAAAGTCGCTACCAAGGCGAACCCATCTGAAACGGGGGAAACATACAAAGAAACATAAGAGGCCTGATGCTGCAGAAGAAACTATGCATTTCATTGAATCCAAAACAGCTCCTTACCACGTAGATATAACCAAGTCTACATCGGATTCGAAGACCAGTACTGAAGATGGGTTAGTTGCAACCGCTCCTGAGATAGCCGTGATATCATCCGATGTTCCAGTTGTGAACGCCAACCTCAAAAGAATTTCCAGACATTTCATATTGACAGTTCCTGCTGATGAGGAGTACATACTCACAAACACATCTGAGAATAAATCGGCCACGAAAAAGGTTAAGAAAACGATAAAAGAAGTTACTAAGAAGGAACTGAAACTATTGGGTGCCGAAAATGAAGAATGTGGCCCAGGATTAGCCAGAGATTCTTATGGAATATGCAGGACTTCAGTAAAAGTTTAGGTACATACACTGAAATGTTTTTATTTATTTATTTATTTTCAATAAAAATTTTTCCAAAAAACCCCGTGATATATATTTATGAACTATGGTTTATTCTTTCATAGTTTTTCTGAAAGTAGACTGCCATATAAAAAGTAGGTACATCACAAAAACAGCATTTAGTTTCTAATGACCAAATATCTTATAATTCTGCAGTTTTGGCAAAAAAGATCAGCACATCAGAATGTTACCAGATTTTATTGAAAATTTCACACCAACAATTTTCGACCAGTTGAATGCTCTTGTTTTGACATAATACCATGCATGAGTAGTGTAGCTATATGGGAGTTGGACCACTGTGAGTTAGAGTTAGAGAGAGGTGTGAGTTGTAAGAGATAAAGAGCGTGCCGTTCGTTTTTCGTGCCATTATTCATATTTTTTATGGCAAAACTTAACGCCCAATTCGAATTTCAAAATATGTCATTATTAAAAATTTTAATCTTTGGAGGATACTGTGACATGTAAAAAAAACTTGCGGTGGAATCACGAGGAGGCCTTAGACGCCGATTCCTGGAATACGTTCTTATTATGTTATGTTCAAAAACCCGTAAAAACGCAAGTTTTTAACAGGTTTAAAGAAGGCAGAAATGGTGTATAACGTTCAGAAAATGTATATTACAACTTTTTATGTAGGATCAACAGTTTTCTCATAAAAAGTACTTTTTCAAAAATAAAAATGAATGTTTCAATATGAGGTAAAACTTTTTTTATGTCAGCAGCATTCAAACAAACCATTTTCAATAGTGCTACCATCGAAATTATGTTTATCCTAGGTCAAACAAATTGAGGTTAGTTCCACACTTTTATTTGGCAGGGGACTATATGAATTGAATTTATAATTCTTATGGGTATGAGCAAAGAGCATAATTGGCAACGTTGCAAATTAGTTAACGCATGCGTATTCTAGGGATCGGAGTCTTACATTTATTGCCTCTTGGTTCAACAACCTTATTTCAATAACGCAGACGAGTCAAATGTCATGTTTCACACTTTTCCAGTTATATACATGTCAAGATAGGTCAAACACAGATAAGATGGGTTCAATGGCCTATTTAAAGATTAAAAGTGCACGTGTCAGATATCATTGGTGAAAGTCGTGATTAATTTAATTTTTGTTTGAAAATATGAACATAGGATGTTCATAAAATCAGTTGTACAATCATCTGCGGCTGAAAGACAAACTTTAGTCGATATTTTCCTTGGTTCAAGATAACCTCTTGGGAAGTATTCATGTGCATTTTCATCCTTGCTGTGTGAAATTGCTTCTGAAGAGCCTGTTTACCAATTCTTCCGATCTCCCTGATGAGCTTGGGAAAACGAAATAGATTTTCGTCGACAAAAATGTATTGGAGATCACACGAGAGTCGAGCGATCCTTGCTTCAATGAAATGAACTATTTCTGTGAGTGATATTTTTGAATAACATTCTCCCTATCTCAATTATTTATTTGATTTTCAATGAAAACTAGAGATAAATGAAATAAAAAAAAAACTATCTGAATGAAAATGCTTTAGCCGGGGAAGTAGTTGTTTTCTGTTAGATATTTCAAAAAAAATTACATTTTTCAATTTTAATGGAGAATGTTTGTAATTATTAATGTTATTGCAATTACAGAGTTTGAGAAAGGGGTTGGGTGTGAATGAAAAAACCTCACATTATAAGTTATAAAAACAAGTAGTTTTATTATACAATTTAATAAATGTAAACGATCAATTAACAGTAAATCATTAATAAAATGAGTTTCAATTAATTGTATTCTATTTTAACAAATTAAAAAGGAAACACAATTCCAGATCATATATTATTTCGAGTAAATTCGAGATTTGGCAATCAAGCATTCGTGCATATTAAGTTCAAAGTTAATTTCAGTTTAAAAAGTCTTATAGTTATGACTATTAATGGCTTAAATACTAAAAACTACCTAGTTAGATCCATAAATATTCTAGAAGTATATTAACAAAAAATATATATAAAAAATTATTTCCCGTCACCTTTTTCATAGTCTGAATTAAAAGATTATATCGATAGATACAGGAAAATAAATAGTTTGCTTGCAATGACATGAAAAAGGCAGCATATCTACAATAATTAGTCTTCATCAAGACACTTCATTCAAAAGGGTAGGCACTTTCTGACTCTTATAGTGATTGTTATTTAGACAAATTCCAATGGTTGTCCTAATATGATGTACGATAATGCAGATTGATCAATATAACTACTACAATTAAAACTTAAAATATATATTGCTTTGCTTATCCAATTTCAAAAGATAAACATATATATAAAAATTTGGCATTAAATTGACACGTACAAAATTTGAAATACGTATCTTGAACACTGAAGTAGTCTTACAAAAAAAGAGAGTTAATTTAATTTGACACTTTTTCACTGCAGTCACATATTATTAAAAAGGAAAAATTGAAAGAATAAAGTAAAGTTTTTTTTTCTTGATTTGGGAACATATCAGAATAGTCAAAGAAATAATATTGGTGATTAGCGATTTTGGGTTTTTGCCAATATAGTCTGGGATGAAATTCCGTGAATCATAGAATTCTAATTTTCATCGAATAAGTGAGATTACATTTTGGTTGTATTCATGTAAGAGACAGACATATCTGTCAATAATAAAATTCTATGGTACACGGAAGTCCACCCCTGGGCTTATGATTAAAAAATCATTGTCTTATGATGAAATATGATCTGTAGACAATGGAAAACTTTGGTGTTGAACAACAAAATGGAGTCGTTTCGTTCAGATTTTGGTTTCTCTATCTCAAAAAGAAAGTACTTTTAAAAAATATGCTCATTCATATGATTCTAACCTCAATGCTGAGATGTCATATTCACGGTTAATATATAAAGTTCATAACTACAAAGAACTACACCTTAAATTCCCAATAGTAGATTGAGTGATTATGAAAGTATGAGAATAATCAAAAAAATATTTGCACTAAAAATTATAATGAAACTTCAACATATTTCTTCCGATAATAAAAAACTATCTAGCATCAGTGCACTAACTTGAACTTACTACTACAAATATCCACAAAAGTTAATGTTCTACTTAGTATGTCATCTCTCTTGAACTGAAAAACTCTTAAATGGATAATTTTAAAATTAGCACTTATTGACAGTTTCAAGTCTTTAGGTAAGGAAATCTGAATAACAGACGACAAAAACCGATGTTGTTGAAAAATCATCCGAAGGAAACAACTCCATTATGTATTAATAAATGCTCAATTCATAAAAGTTACAACTGTTAAAATTAAGCCAACGATATCCTCACTGAAAACACTGGTTATGGCACAAGAACGTTTATAATGAAACAAATACTCAGCTACCCGCCAGTATAGTATAGATTCAAAGGCAGATCTAGATGACTGATACAACACGTCAACTTCTCGAAGTCAGTTTTTTTTGTTCAGTGTGGTATCAATCAAACAAGATCACAAATGACTGAATTCATTCATATTAGCATTATGGCAGTTTGATAATTGAAAGTCGTAAATGATCTCAGCAACATGTTTAGCCTTTGCCTGCATAAGTTGGATTTTTGAATGTTGATGTAGCTTGTTTGTAAATAGGATTTTCGCCCTGCGAAAAATAGAAAAAGCATAAATAAAATCTGCTGAAAATACAAATAGACTCCAACCAAATACAGAAAATCCAGACCAATACACATTTGATTTTCATAAGGGCGGATTTTGAGAGGGTGGAAAAAATTAATACTTACAGTGTCCCATTTAGCCATCATTTTCTCTTTCTCGAACCTAGCAAATTCTCTTCGATCATGAATAGTTGTGAGCAACTTCCAAAGCAATAAGATAGCCATACCAATGAGAACAATAGCAGCTATTACACCCAGTACAATTCCAGGAACATATACCTATAAACATTGCATTTTTCATTATAAAATAAAATGAAAATAATTTACTGACTACAAGCTCAATGATCCACATATTATTTTTCCTTTGGATGGCAATACCCTAAATCAAATTTGTCAAATTTCCATAACCTCAAATTTTTCCCTTTTTTGTTGGTACAACTAATTTTAAATTGAATTTTTTCATATCTTCTTTACTCGACATAGAGTTGGAAAAAATCTAGAACTATACAGTTAGTTGTGTGACTCAAAAAAACAAAAAAGTTATTTAAAACATGGTTCCTGAACCCAATAGTTTTCGAAATATAGCCAACCAAATGGTGAAATTTTGGCCAATCAAATTGAAACATAAAGACACAAAAACTCAAAAAATTCCTGTCTAAATTGGATTCAAACACCCATTATTCTATCATAACTAGTAGTTACTTCAACCAGCCCAATAAAATAATCTACTTTGAAAGCTTGTCTTAATTCTCATATGTACTCCAACAGATTTTGGGCAATCCCAAAGTTAACAATGAAGAGTGGGAAAAGTGGATTGGAACAAGGTGTACGTGGGTCAAGCTAGGAAGGCCATGACAATAAGGTTCAAAGAGCATATTGATCATTTTAGACTTTTGATGCCTGAAAAAAGATTTTTATTTACCTTATCTGGACATTCTCGTTCTTGCTGTGCTCTAACCTGAATTTTGTTCTCATTATCAAAATAATAAACATATGTGAATCTACATTCATCCTCATCATAGTAGGCACACAAAATTTCATTATTCTCTTCAATGGCTGAAAGAAATGGTAATTGATATTAACCTATTATCACATCGATTACAAGAGCATAAAAAACCAATACAAAAATAGAAAATGAATGCAGTGTAAATATCAACTAAAATTTTACCTATCACTTCCACCACTGGTATAGGAACAAATTTAGTACAATTTGCAGCACAATCTGCCTTGTCCTTCAAATCTCCAGTCTTATACTGTTGACACTGAACACAGTTTTTGAATTCGATACATCTATCTGAACAAGTCTGCAAATACAGATTAGTAACACAACAATAATGATATACAGTGTCCGGCATTTTCTTAATCACTCCAATTTCGGAAACATCTTGTATAAAATGAAGAAATACTTACAGGGCATTTCTCGCAGAACTTTCCAGAATAACGGCCATCTTCCGTGGTTTCACACTTGCATACGCCGCATTCGCATTTTCCATGACCCGAACATATTTCTCCGTTATCAACTCCAGGGGCGTAACAAGTCGCATTGGATTTTTTACAGGCACAATTTGAACCGGTCCAGTCGTCTTTACAATCGCAAACGCCACAGTCACATACTCCATGTTCGGATCCGCTGCAGAGTTTTCCGTCATGACGTTCACAAGAGAAGTTGTCACATTCACAATACCTACCGTAGATTCTCTGGAAATCGACAAACAAAAGATTAACACGATTTTGGTCAAAAACATTGAATGGGAGAAAGTAACCAAATTATTAATTTTGATCAATCAACTTTTTATAGTTACGATAACAAAAACCTTCTTGAGAAAAAAAACAGAGACAAAGCTACCTACACTGCTGTCACTTGATCTTTAGTTTTGTACTTTCAACCTGTACCATATTATATCTTCCTTACATTTTGTTTTTTTTATTATTATTACTATTATTAAATATAGATATGATTCAATATTTGTACCTATTGCGATGTCTAGTTAGCAAATTCATAATTTTGTTGGACCTTCTTTCCTTATCCACAAAACAATACTGAATACTACTAAAATATCATGCAAGCAGTAGACATACAATGAAATTAATCTTTCCAGCAATATAGCAACTTATTTTTAGGCAATCACACTGTAGATTGCTATATCGCTAAAATATCCGCCTGGCTATATTCCCCAACTAAGTAAATTTTTGAACAAATCAAGCAATCGGTAAGTGCATTAAAGAGATGGACAAAAAATTATGAAACACACTCTATCTATCGAATATTAGTAATACTGAAAATGAGAAAAATGGGCGGGTCCATACATTTGGATAACTCAATATATATTTTCGAGTTGACGAAATTCCAAAAATATTTGTGGCAATAAGCATACATTGGTTTAAAATATTAATACTAAAGGGAATATCAGATCAGAGTTATGCTAAATATGAAAATTAAAGTAAATAACGTCTTAAAATACATAATGAATCATGGCGTTCAGACGAATTAAATTCCATAAAAAGATTCGCCACGAGCAGGGATCGAACCAGCGACCTCTAGATTACTAGTCAGTGCTCTAATCAACTGATCTACCACGACCCAAGTTTGCATCTGCAAATTGGAATAGGTACCGCTTTTCCTGGAATTTAATGTTAGTATTGACACCTGTGAACTTCAGCGTTTGCAAGGTGTTGGTGAGTTAGAATGTTGGAAATGTTAGAGGGAACTGATTCATAATCAATGATCGTAAATCCAGTTATACTTTCATCAAGTGTCATCAACATATGCGTGATTTTAGCAGGAATCAGATTTGTGGATATCCGATCATTGAACAAAGTTAGTTCAAATATGAAAATCAAAGTAAAGTAAACTGCGTCTGAAATTTAATTTTGTTGTAATTTGTTATTATGAATCTCCCAGGTCTTCGTAGAAAACCCCTCAAAAGCAGAGCTTGTTCGAGCAATATAATAATAAAATAATAATAAGAAGAAATCATGGCGTTCAGACAAATATTCTACTAGAGCAGAGATCGAACCTGAGACCTATTGATTACTAGTCACTGGTCTAATTTGCAAGATTTCACCCGAACATACAGATAAATATACAAAAAAAAAACCAAGCCAACGCGAATAAAAATTTGTAAAATGAGAAGTATTGCTCAAAATTTTGTTTACCTCATTATCGTTTATTCTTGATTCACAGTCGCAGCGACCACAAACACACTGCCCTTTTCCTGAACATTCCGGACCAGCAGTACCAGGAAGAATACAGTCTGTAGTGGTTATGTTTTTAGATATTTCGTCCAAAGTGCATTCACAATGTCTACCAAATGCTCCTGGGTAACATTCACATACACCACATTTGTAGGTTCCATGATGGGAGCATGCCGGAGAGTTTTCCATGTAAAACTATAATAATAATAATAATAATAATTAACGTCTTTATTACTCACAAGATAGAACATTTACATCGGTTTATGAAGATACAATTGAAATGAGTAAAAGGCGAAGTTCAATTTAGGTGGAGATGATGAATCACCACTAAATTGTTCTTCCACTTAACCTTGTTAGTCTCTTTTTCCGCATTATTTCAAATATGGATGTCTGTATGATCGAGTTTGCTACCTGAGATTAAATTTAAAAATTCAATATGAAATTGAGAAGAGGGGGAAATACATGATACGTAATATGGAGCCGATATTCAAGATTTTCATGGTATCAGTTTGTTACACTGCAGCTGAAATAAATATTTTTTGTACGAGCTTTTAAATTTGTGAAGGCCTTTATTTTTTATTGATTGAGGTATAGAGTTGTAAACTTTACAGATTTGGTAAGAGAATGACCGCTTGAAGAATTCTGTTCTGAAGTGGGGGGGTGATAACGTACCTTTGAATCGTATATTCAAATTGTGGATGTCGGACCGGAATCTCAACCTTCTGTGAAGGTAAGGAGGTGTTTTGCTAATAATGATTTGGTGGAAAAGGCAAGCACTGTGTAGAATTCGTCTATGTTCCATATTTAACCAACCAGATTCACGAAGTTTATAAGTGATTCTTTGACATCTGCGTATACCATATATTAGTCTCAAACAAGAGTTTTGAACTTTTTGAATTTTCTTTTTAAACTGATTGGTTAAATTGGGACCATATAGAGTGTCAGCATAGTTGAATACTGATAATACCAGGGTTTCACATAGGGTAGATTTGATAGTTGATGAAAGGAGATGCCTACTGCCATAAATTAATTTGATTGCAGAATAAGCCCTTTGTATTGATTTGTTCACGTGTTTTTCGAACCTCAAATCAGTGTCAATCAGAACACCTAAATTTCTAGCTAAATTTACCTGTACAAGAGCCTCATCATTGATTAGGATATCAATATCAATGTTAATGTCCCTATTCATTCTCGGACCAAAGATCATCAAATTAGATTTTGAAGTATTTATTAGGAGACAGTGATCAGATGCGAGCTTGACGAATGCATTCAGGTCTTCATTGATCAGAGTGGATGCATCTTCAGATTTATCCAGTGGAAATTTGAAATAAATTTGCGTGTCATCCGCATATAGATGAACAGAACAATTATGAAGAGATTGAACTAGACCTGAGGTGTATATGGTGAAGAGTAATGGGCCCAAAATGGATCCTTGAGGTACACCTGAAAATAATTCAAGATATTGTGACTCATCATCTTCTATGCGTACTTTTTGATGTCTGTTTTTCAAATATTCTCCCATTAATGCAGTAGCTTTATCAGAGAGTCCGATGTAATGTAGAATTGCCAGAAGCAAATTGAAATTGATGGTGTCAAAAGCTCGACTGAAGTCTAGGAGAACTAAAGCAGTACATAGACCTTCTTCTTTAGCTCTAAATATTTCATCAGTTATGTGTAAAAGTGCAGTTGTGCAGCTGTACCCTTTTCTAAATCCTGACTGAACTTCTGGTAGAAGTGAGTGATTTGTAATATGATCCCTCAGTTGTGACTCGATAGCTCTTTCTAAGACTTTGGACAGGGTCGGAAGAATACTCAAAGCACGTAGATCTTTATATTCTGTGGGATCAGTTTTCTTGGGCAAAACCGTGACAACTGCTCTTTTCCACGAATCTGGTACCACATTATTGCATAAACAAAAGTTGACTATGTGCGTTATGTATGTGATTATAAATGGACAGCACATCTTGATGAGTCTTAAATTCAGTCCATCACAGCCCTGTGCATTGGTCTTAATGCTACATATAGCCTCATATATAAAAAAATCATTTACTTCCTGAAATTCAAAGGATGAGTCACAAAGGGTATTGGTGTTGTAGAAATGCAGAAGATCTGGTGGGGGTTCTTTGAGAGGAATTGAGCTTGTAAAATAATGATTCAGATCGTTCGAGTTCTTTAAATGTTCAGGTAGCTCATGCGACTTTTCAGATATAACTTTGTTTGATTTCAAGGTTCTCCATAAGTCTTTTTTGTTTTTCGTATTGAGTTGATTATTGAAATATGCCTTTTTTTCATTTTTTATAGCCCGATTTGTGTAGTTTCTCATATCTTTATAAAATATAATGACAACTTTCTAATAGTAATTCACTATTATGTGGTTGATTACTTACCTTATCACCAGGTTTTTCACAGTTGCATTCACAGAGCATTTCCAAGTCAATGGTCAAACTTTCATTAATACCAACAGGATAAATTTGAATGGTCTGGGAATAATCTGCTCGTTTTTCAGGGCACTTCAGAACCTCGATATCGATTTTGAAATTGATTATATCTCCTACCTAAAATACAACATGAAAAGTCTTCAATTTTAAATTTAAAAAATGTGTCAACTGACATATGAATTTACTTTCAAACCGCCAGCTTTCTTTGAATCTCATAAATTGTAAAATTTGTATGTGTTTACCATTTGATCTTTGCGGTGACTATATGACCCTTATTCCTGGAGAATATATCCTTCCAATTTTTACATGTGAATCAATTGGCCCCAATCATTTTTCAATTGGGGTCATTATGGCCTACGTTAATTTTGCTATACCGGGAAATAAATCTGATTTATTGAAGAGATCTTCTGGAAATGAGTACACAGTGAAGAACGTTTCAGTACAAAAAGAGCTAACCACCGACTTGAAAAATGCAAAGATTTTATTACGAGAAGAAGGGGCCGAATTCATTTTGGAAACATTCGATGTCTACTATTCAGTCCTTCATCATGGCAAAACAGTTTCCATGGATGTTTCTACAAGGCTTACGAAGACCTCCACAAAGGCGCTATCGAACTCAAGAAAGCCATTGGCTTTCTGCTGGAAGATAAAGCCTGAACGAAGAAGTCAAAATGAAATATGTGAACATACTCAAAATGCATTTGTATATCTATTCACAGATAGTGTTATTTTTAGAGCAGCGTAACACTGCGAAAAACGGTCAGCTTATCAAAAGCAGAAAGAAAAGCCCCAAAAGCCTTGACGATGACTTTGTTGTAAATAAAAAAAGTGCTTTGAGTTCCTTTAAAATCCATCGATAAAGAGGGAAAAGGATGAGTTTACTGAAATATTCAATGTGCTGGGGTATCTTTTGAAGGTGTATAACCATGGCACTACATTTGTGGTCCACATTACCCAACTTGTGAAATTGCATGAATATTTGGTGCAGTGTTTGCCTAAAGGTATACAGCAACTTGTTCAGGGATTCAATTATAAAAGTCTTCTGCACGAGTTGGTTGAAGAATTGACAAAGTAGCAGACCGATGATAGGCATCAGGATAACCAGGGAGCTCGACACTGTGGCACAGTACTATCTTCTTTAGCTGCTTTAATGTCAGATTTGATGATGCCCTAGGTTGTATCCCTGAACAGCTATTTGTTTCACAACCCTCCAAGTTTACGAAGTCATCATGGTGATGGTTGAAGTGATTTTAATCTTTCCAGCCATTTACTAAACGATGAGCAGAGACAATTCAGAGATGAGCTTTTCACTATTCTGATCGAGCACACGAAGATAATGCTGCTTTAGTTCGTGCGAAGGTCTTCCAGCAGTGTGCTAGGATCCAGAACGAATCTGCGATACCTTTGAAGTTTCAGCAAGAAATTTTGGAAAAAGTTGTGGAACACCTTTATGATAAAAGTGCCATAGCAAGAAAATTTGCAGCCAACTGCCTGACAACATTTTTATCATTCAATGCCTTCAGTGCAAATCTACATTTATCGGAAATAAAAAAATAATTAGAAAGCAATAAGGCATTGTTGAAGAATGTCAAGGAACAATTCAAAGACCCAAAAGTGGACCAAATATTAACCAGAAAGGTGAACCTTTGATTTTCATAAAGTAATTATGGAAAACGAATATATAAAAAAACTACTACATGAAGCAGAAATAAGGTACCAATTGCTACTACATAATGTAAAACTACTTGAAGAAAACAAAACGCTGCTAGCGGAGAAAATACTAACACAGCAACAAAGAAACAACCAGATAGCACCCCAACAAAAACTAGGACACTCGACAAACAAAAAAGATACAGGCACAAAAAAGATACAGGCACAAAAAAGGAAGCCAATAGTTCCACTAATGATGGACAAATAAACAAGTAGAATGGAACAAAAAACAGACACCTTGTCATCGAAGAAAGGAGATTACCGAAACAACGGTAAACAATTACAAATAGACCAGGAAAACTTGGCAAATAAAATAATAAATCTAACGAAACCAGCCGACGATGAATTTCATACAGTTGTAAATAGAAGACAAAGGAACAGACAAGGAAATAAAAAAAAAATGTACAATCAGAAGAAACAGAGGAGAAGTTCAAAGGGGCAAACCGGAGAGTATGGATGTACCTGTATAAAATATCACAAGACGTAAAGGAGGAAGATATAGTAGCATTTTTGAAAAGGAAGACAGGTGAAAGCAAGGAGTTCATTGTTAAAGATTTGAAGGAAAACGGGAGACTGAAAACTTTTATGGTTGGTTATATTGAATGTTTTAGAAAATGATACAGTAACTGGTTCTGGTTTTCTGGTTAAGCTTGCACCGTTAATAGTACATATTTGTGAACGACCAGACCTTTTTAAAACTCAGGAAATACAGTTTGCTGCCACAACTGCACTCATGAGATTAATGTTGTTTCGAGTAGGTTTTGTGAAAAACACATAAGGCTAGTTTTCACCATATTTGAAAAACTACCTACTCTGATATCAAATCGAATATACTTATCCATGTTTCGGACTTGCTGAGCGGATTTCCGAATGTTATCGAACCCTGGACACCGAGGATTTTCCAGAGTTTGAAGGATCCGGTGTCACAAACGCGCTAAGGCTTAAGACCTATCAGATATTTTCCAGTAATTTTACGGATTTTTTCGATTTCATTTTCGCGATTTTTTTTTGAAAAGTAGGGGCCCACGACCATAATTTTTTTTCCCGTAATTTTCCATGTACGAAACTATTAGAAATTCCAACGCGATCTCCATCTAACCTTCGAGGGGAGCAGAGGGTAAACATTTTTTAAAACTGAATTATCCAGCAGTCAGATATTTTTGGAATTTTTCCGAGTTTTTGCAACTTTTTTCGAGGAGGGGGTGCCGAGAAACCGGATGAACACTTATTTTCGTCGTGATTTTCCATGTCCGAAACCTTTAGAAATATTTTCGAATTTCGACATTCTCTGTCTGTAGCCTTAAGGGGGGTAGGAAGTCAACATTTTTTGAAAAACAATATTGAACGGTCAGATATGTTTCACTATTATAAGTAATTTTTTTCGAATTTCTACTCGTTCTATAATATAATAATAATATGTAAATATAAAGTAAGTAAATGTGTACGTGAATAAACGTATCAAGTCACGAAAGCATCGCTTGTGTGTGACAAACATAGTTTTAAAGTACAATACAATATTAATAATTATAGCAATGAGTGATAAAACTAAAACTAACAGTAAATAGATATAAGATTATATAATAACTAATAAATAAATAATAAGTGGTAAGTAATAATTGATAAGTTATGTAATAAACAATAAGTAAAGAGTAATGAGTAATGAAGCAGGCAAGATTATGGTGATAAGTGAATGCGCATAAAGTATGTGCTCTTATGTATAATTTAGAGAGAGATTTTTATAATTTTTTCACATATTCATATATAGACATGCATGTATATATAACAGGCAAAAGTGCAAGTGTTCTATGAGTAAATTAGATTTTGTATCTGAGTACGAGGTTTAGATAAAATGTACTTTTTTAGTTGCGTTTTGAATGAATTTATGTTTTTAGCGTTTTTCAAGTTTTCTGGTAGGTTATTGTACAGTTTCAAGCTCTGGTATCTGTGGCTTTTTTGTCCGATGGCTTTATTCATAAATGGTATTTTATATTTATGTCCTCTATTTCTTGTGTCATATTTATGGTCTATTCTACGTAAGGCATACTTATTTTTATGTAGTTTTATATTGCTATAGTGGAAGAAAAGTTGTATTGGGTCCAATATTTCTGTTTGTTGGTAAAGATCATCCGACGGGTGGGTTTTTTTTTGTTATAAATGATTTTTAAGAAGCGCTTTTGAGTTATTAATATTTTATTCATGCTTGTTTTTCCAGCCGACCCCCAAGCTAGAATCCCATAGGAAATATGTAGCTGTGGAGAGGGAGGGAGAGGCAGGGAGATACAATTTTTGAAACTATATTATTCAGCAGTCAGATTTTTTCTTCAGCATTTTTACGGATTTTCACGATTTCGATTTGGCTAGTTTTTGTAACTTTTTTAAGAAGGGGGAAAGGGGCAAAAAATGTATTCGGCAATATTAAACTTACCTTTATATTACCACATTTGTTGGTATTCACCAGAGCTCCTGTCGAATTCAGACACCTTGAAAAAAATTTAATGCCGACAGCACTGGAAGCATTGTGCTTCATTTCAACTGTCGAAGAAATTTGTTCGTACTGTTCTTTTATCAGAGTTACAATATTAGAACTGTCTCCCTCTAGCTGACCCACCGATGCACCTTCAATGGTTTTAGCGAGATGTTCATAAATTTCAAGGGTCGATTTTGTGACAGCAAATATTACGTTAATGGAGTTTTTCTTGACATTCAAGTGGATTTGCTCGATTGATGGATAATCTTGGTGAGATGACTCTGTGTAAATACCTTCCTTTGATAAATGACACTGCCCATCATTTGGTTTGACAATACCACCCAACTAAAAATTAGGAATTTGATGATTCTACATAAATCCAGGTAGTCTCCTGGGTAATTACCTTTCCATCACCAGCATAGTGAAAACTAGCATCAGTTGAAAATACAAGTAGTCTTCTAGCTTGTTCTCTCCAACCAATTTGATCTCTACATACCACTGCTTGCATGATAGCATCGAATCCACCTTCCGGAGCATCTAAATTTCCCGATACATTTGCTGCTTTCACCATTTGCTAGAGTAATGAATTATATTCAATATGTAGCACAATACATATCCTAATGCAAATGTCTTATATATTTAAATTTTAAAGAATAGTATCAGAGCTAAATCAGAGCACTGTAAATGGAAAAAAATCAAATGTTACTCGTCTCAACATTTTTATATAAACACTAAAATTGTTCACAAGCAATCATTCAACTTTGGAAATTGGTGTTGACTCTTGTTCCGATACTATGCAATTTATAAATATCTCAAAATTCTAATGAATATAAGACATTTTGATACTATATTTAAGAAAAAATTAGTAGAAATTTGGGAGAGATGTTATAGTTTAAGTGAAGGAATTTTTCAAAAGAAAGCTGTGGATATGAGTGAATTAGTTGAATGCATGTTAGTACAACATATCCATTAAAAAAAATATATTATAAACATAGTAATGTATTAGTATTATAAACTACCTAAGTTATCTAACACCAACTCTATATTAGCTTTCAATCCAGTATTAAGAAGGCGACCAAGAGTGATAACCTAAAATGTTAAAAAATAAATAAAATAAAGTAATTAATTTCTTCCACCATAAAGCATAAAGATTAGACCGCAACACAAAAAAGCAGTAAAAAAGATCATAATTCATGTTTTTTTCAATGAATAGTTTTGAAAGTTCTATGAAAACTGTGGAAATATATTACCTAAAAAATTTGGCGCATTGGCAAAGCAAAAATGACTATCGATTATAAACAAAATGTTTGCTTCCAAGAATCAATTGTTTGTTACAAATAGAAAATGAGGACAAGGACCCAAATTTTGAGTAAATAGCAATACTAATGATCTTGTTCCATGACATGATAACCTATTATCTTCAAAAACTCAGCTAGTTAATATTTTCATGCATGAGCATTTGTAAAAAAAAAGTTTTGATGTTACCAGGAAACTGCTTTGTTAAGTTTGACAGAAGCTTTTTAAAAAACTGTAACCAACACCCATATGAAGCATTATTACCAAAACAAACGAATTGGAGAAATTCTCGGTAAGTTAATAAATGTTAATAGTAATAATAGTTACTGTTTTGGCAAGGGTTATTTGTTTTCTCTCGCCAACTTACTGAAAATCGTTGGGTATTAGTCGATAGCCTCATGGCATGTTTGTAACCATAAGGTGCATCACAATCTTCGCATGGATGTTTTAAACTATAACCAAATAACAAAGTTCACCTGTAGCAACATGTTCATGCAGTTCTCAGTAACTCAAAATTCAAGTTGACAATTGCAAGAGAACAGACATTTTAAAGATAACATAAAATTGTCCCCATGGTGTTAATGATATTTACCACCCTTTCACCTGTTGATGAAATGTTATTTAATTTGATAACCTATAAAATAGGCTTTTATTGACTTTCCAAAGGAATTTTTTATTGTTAGGCCAATAAAAAATAGGAGTTTTCCAAGAAAAGAGATAAAACTCCGAATTTTTTTGTATATTTTCGTGTCAATTGTATTCATAACTATTTATATACTGTACTATTTCTGGAAATGAAAATTATTATAATTATTATTATTAAAAAATAATTATTATTTAACTTTTGTCTAGGTGGATTAGATTATTTTTTGGCACATTCAATGATCATTTTAGTTGAGTTCAAACAGGAGAAAAAATAAAACAAACGCCTTCAACTCAACCTCACTGATGATTAAAAAAACTGAAATATAATCAATGTTAAATTGTAATTCCTGTCAGTTTGTAATTTGGCCCCAAAATAAATTATCAATAGATAAAAGTATTCACCAAGAATAAACACTTAACAAATTTCTATAAGAAAAAAATATCAACCAAGGATTTATCTTCCACTGCTCAGATCAATAAAAAAACCTAGATAAGCACAATGCTAGGTAAACATATTCAGCAAAGCAAATACAACAGAGTTTACTTACATTCACCTCTTGCCTCTGTTGTTTTGAAACATTGACTCTGTTGTCAAGTTAGTCAAAAAATTAAAATAGGTACTAATCCTCAAATGAATTAGTGATTTTGAATATTCTTCAGTCATTTTGAAATTTTAGAAAAAACCGTCAAACCACTTGTTGCAGCTCATATACTGCTTTTGTATAAGTACAATTTTCACATTTCTCCCAAGATCAGACTTAAACAAGATAGTTTCCGTATTTCTCCACAAAAATAAGTATAAAAAGCACGGCACTGTGCAAGAGGTGTTTTGTTTTGGTGTGACCGTCAGAAACACAACACATAACAGTCTCCACGAGAGTTATCATCGGATCAAAATATTGGTCTATCTAGGATTTTTTATCGATCCTAGTTCCATGGACAGATGGATATTATTTATATACAGGATGTCCCAGAATGAATAATAAAGGGCCTATAGTCTGCACTCTTTCTGAATGATGACACAACAATTCCAAATTTTAAAGGAAACTTCAATTTTATGGGATGGAAAGATGTTCTAGCATGTGTACAGCTATTTCTGAAAGCCTAGTAACTATTTGAAATGCCTGGATTTGACTGATATTCTCTGCGTTCTTCGATACTTTTAGCTTGGCTTGTTGTAAACAAATATCATTACAGTAAACATTTTCCACATGCTTTTACGCTACCCTAACCCTGCAAAATTATTCACAGAACTGAAAAACAAAACCCAATAATCAACATGCCTCTATAGTACCTACAAATGCTTCGTTCACGGAAAACAGCACATTTCACTACAACATAACATCATAGACACAATTATCGATACATTGACAATACATAACTTGAATTTTTCAAAGCGAAATTTCACAGCATAGAAATGAAATGAGGTAACGGTCATTTATAGCTTTTTGGAATAATGCAAGCCCAGATATTTGACAAAAATAATGAAAAAAGTTATGCACAAATAAAAACATGCATGATTTTATTTTTCGACCTTTGTACCTTTTTCTTGAATCCACAGAAAGTTCAATTCAATAAAAAATAATCAATCAATATTAGGTTTGCTATCATTCCAAAGGCTCATCAGAAAATGACCGAGTTGAGAAAGTTTATATCACAAAGATGATTGAATAGGATATAAGGAAAAGGATGTGTTATAATGAAATGATTCAGAAGGAAACTTACTGAAAACTTATGCGTATTTTTGTCAAGAGTCATATGATGACGAAATCCATATGGGGCTACGCAAATATCACATGGCCGTTCCAACCTAAAGTGGCCAACAAAATACTCTTAAAAATTAAGTCGACTCCACGAAAAGCACATTGACAGTTCAGCAAATATTCGAACAAAACATCTACGAAAGGAGAACTTCTAAAAAATAGCAGTTGAAGTTGCTCAAACCATATAAGTAAATTCAGAAGAATTTCTTTCACTTTCAATTTCTCCACCAAGTCCAACAAAAACAGGTGCAGAATATCTGAGGTTTTTAGTAAAAGTCAAGTATAAAAGTGATAGGAACACAATTTCATAATTCAATCAATTGCATGAAATTAGTAACAATACATTTATTTATAAACAGAAAAGTTTTTAAATAATCGCCTTGGGTATAGTGGATAAAGTTTGAAAATCAGAAATTATCATGTTCTGAATTCTCACAATCATGCAAGAAACATACAATAACGTTAAAATATTGTAGTCTAGTCAACTTAGATGAAATAGAACATATTGCCATACAAAAGTATTTTGTATTAAAATTTGACATCTCTTTTTCCAAACTCTCCCATCTCTTACTCAATATGAGATGAGGGTTAGAAAATGTTTTGTGTCATGAACAGACTCTACCTGTGAGTACGGATCACAAAGAGTTTTTCAAATATATGGACCCATCCATTTTCGTTGGTAATTATTTATGTATTAGATTGAAGAACATTTTAAGGTCCTATACATTTACAATCTTAGTCGTCAATTGCAATCGCACAACCAAAATGTGGAGTCAAGATTGAAGTATGAGGCCCCCTATACAGTTTTTCAATGGTTCAATGAAAGTAACAGATTATACACATTTTGTCATATGTCAATTTTTTTTTAAAATGATTGTCCTATTTTTTATTGTAAATCATGATAGAAGTTGTCTTTCTGTTAGATATTACAAATAAATCACATTTTTTATTTTTCAATTTTCATGGAGAATGTTCCCTTTGTCTTTTTGAGTTCAACCATATAAAACATTATACATTTCCTTCATAATTACGTAGATAAAAATAAACCAATCTGAAATTCAACTAAATAATTTTGTTTTGGGTGTTAGGAAAATGTACTGTCATAAAAAAACATTTTTCATCTATTTTCTATAAAAATCGAACACCAATAAGGAAACACAAATTGTAATAAATAGATAAAAAAGCAATCAAAGACGGGTATAAGACCATCAGATGTTCGAATTGATGGCCAGTATTATCAAAACACAAGTGTCTTCTGTTCATAACAACCTGAATGCTTATTCTCTTCGAAAACTGACTCTTTACATAATCTGAAACTCAATGCTTATACTGTTATTGAGGTCATCGATATTTGCAAGGGTTCTAACTCAAGCACATTTTTTGGAAGAATCCTTCTCCTTTAGGATCCTCAATCATCTCTATGAGGCTGAGGTACTTTACAATATGAATCCATCAGAACTTATTTGATGAAGGATTGTCTCCAGCCTCTACAAATCTCTATATTCGGTTCCAGACCTATTATTGATCTAATCTCCCAAATCCTGGGCAAATAGCCAACGCTCTAGTTCCCTGGCAGGAGTATCCAAGAAACCTTAATCGTCGACCTCTATTGGGTCCACACATCTGAATAACTCTGTATATCATTAAAAAGTCTTGTAAATAAAAATTTAAAACAAATAGAAATACTTCAGTTATCTGGAAAATGTGATGGACAATTCTTTATGCTGCTGATGAGGATAGTGCAACAGGAAAATCACATGAATACCTTTTTGGCCAATGATGTTTGTAAATGTAGTGCAAATGAAAATTAAATCAAAATAAATTCCTCAAAAAACCATTAGGGCTGCAGTCTCATGAAAAAACATAAAAATTAAATCAGCCGTTGACGAAATGAAAGAAAAAATATTTACTCACTTTTCAGGAAGTGTACTGACATAAGGCATAACTACTTTATCAACAAAACTCCCAAATCCAAGCCGGAAATTGGATGTAAGTTTTTTCATGGTGAATGCTAATTTGTCGCCAAGCAAAGATAATTTTTCTTTGTCGTCGTTCATCGATTTGCTGAGGTCCATGAGATAGTAGAGGTCGACTGGGTAATCTTCTGCCTGAGTATAGTTCATGTATATGCTGTAAGATTGCCCTGGAAAAATTAAATATAGGATCAAGTGAGGCAACCTAAAAAAACTGCAATATATTCAAAAAAGTTTTATGGTTTTTCCAATTTCATATTTTTTTACCAAAAATAAATTCACTTACTTGCTCTCAATTTCAAATTCAGTCTTTGAGGCGACACCTGGACTATTTGCCCAGCTGCCCCACCCTGTGCGCTCCCGCCATACTGCCCGCTACTAGAACCACTAGCAGACCAACTTTCCGAGTGATTATAGCTGCCTTCGTAACCACTAGCCCATTGTCCTCCCCCTCCACCACTACCTTTATGTGCCCTTGTCAATTCATAGGCCTGTAGTGTGCTCAAGATATTGTCAGGATTCAAAACGTATTCTTCAGGACACCGTGATTCTTTTTGGTATGCTTGTGATGGCTGAAAGCAACGAGCACTATCGCCGAAATTCTGAAAATGAAACAGGATTCAAAGCATCAAAAGAACAAAAGAAGAGGTGAGAGTAATTTGGTATATGACGGGCTTTCATTTATCGATTCCATGCAGTGTCAGTCTATTTAATGAATGGTTATAATGAACAGAATATACACAATAATAATAATAATATAGTAGTCCTCCTCGACCATCAAAGTAGGACGATATTCGAGGAGGAAAAATGGACAAAATATCGAGAGTTACTCTTTGAACTCTGCAGGCTGTACCCAAACCATTCGGTTAAATTGGTGGTTCTGATTATAGGAGTCCTTGGTGGAATGATGGACACACTGCTCTCTAATCTAAAAAACATTGACTTGCCGTGATGTGGCAGAAATCTTAGCAGGACGAATGCAGAAGGCTGTCATACTTGGTTCACTCCGTCTGCTCAGGGCAGAGTGTCCTGATCATTTGATAGATAGATGGATATTTATTAATTTACAAGATTTGTAAATACTAATTGATAAAAATAAAAAAATTAAAAGATTAATAGTAATATATAGATATCATTAAATATAAAATAAAATTAATAAAATATAAAATATGATTATGGTTGACACTGATAAAATCACATGAACAACAAAAGATTGAAAAAATAACATGAAATTAAATGTTGCTACTCACTGGATCATAGCACCAAGCACACGATGGTGTTAGGATACATTCATGGCACTTCCCTTTCGACGTGCATGGATTGAGTGAAGTAAATCTTTGGGGTATTTGTGCCAACACTAGGGTGCTTATCACAGTAATTATAAGGCAGTTTCTTAATGAATCTTTCATCAACAGTGTCTCCATCATCTGAAATAAAAAAAAAAATAGGAAAACCAATAGTAAAAATATTAATCAGCCAACAGTTTCATCATCAGAAAGTGTTTTGAGTTTTTTTATCTACTGGAAAGAATACCATCAATCATCATTTTTTACTGAATTATACAGTGAAAAATAATCAACATATGAATACTTAATCAAAATAAAATAAAACAAAAACATAATAGTCACAACTTCCTTCAAAATGTTTGTCTATAAAAGTAAAACATTAACGAATACCCCATTAACATAATAAAAAATAAACCTTGTTGGTTGCAGTGACTTTGATTCAGGGACACTGGTTCAAATCATTTGAAACAGATTTAATTTTTATTTTCCTACTAGTTCTTCAAAACTAAAGACACATTTTTCTTAGGAAATGATTAATTTTTTTGTTACTTTATATCATACCTTCAAGCTAGATGTCTGTAAGTAGTGGATTTTTCATTTGTGAATACACTTTTTGATGGTAGTCTACATGATTTGAAATTGATAAATAATTATTATCATTGTTATCCAACTGGAGAAGAATCAACAGTGTTGTTTCATGAATCTACATTGTGTTGAGTTAATTAACTCTTTAACCTCACAATGAACATAAACTTGTCCCATCAACTATTGGAATACCAGTTTTTTAAATGCATACAAGTAATTGAATACAGTGTACATTTACCTTCCTTATAAGGTAAGTTCTTTAGCGACAAGATCATTGACAGTTTATTGAAGAACCTGCAATGTACCAAGTGTGTTAGCTTATATACAATCTGCAGTCAATGACTCAAAAACAGAGTTCAACAATTGTTATGTATACAGGGCGTCCCAAAAATCAATGTCATCCATTGGAGGGATGATAGGCCAGCTCATGACTGACCAGGATATCAAATTATGACCTTTGTAAAATATTGACAGTGTTTTAGATATTGGCATTGAATCTAAGAATATGGAGTTTGTTATCTTTGGAACTAGAAAAACTGATCAAACATGTTGATTTTCATGGAATTCATAAAAGTGACAATATCTCAAAAACTATCAATGTTTTACTAAGGTCATATTTTGATATTTGGGTCAGTCATGACTGAATATATTGAAAAACACATACAAAGACATGTTTAGGATTCAAATTCAAAAAGGGGTGTCATGGTTGTTAGTGTGAATCATGAAATGTTTGTAACTGCTGTTTAAGAGTATTACTCATATTCCTATTATTCCCAATGGATAAAGAAGTGCATGACAATTTTTTCATTTTTCTGAACACCTGTTCACAGTGAGTTTTGTTTGATATTCATATTTTAATCTAATAGATAAGATTACACTAAACATTTAGTGTAATCTTATTGTCTCACTGCACTGCCAAGGTAACTGAAACTAAACAGGTTTCAAAAACATTCAAATATAGAATTATGAGAAAACTGTTTGTTAGATAGCCCAAAACTCTATTATTTTCCATTCACAGAAACTCACTTGTTTCTTGGAATTGAGAATAACTATAGAGGTGGCATCACCACATCCACACAGAGAGTGTAATTCAATAAAATAAACTACCCAAATCACCAAAATTAGTGTAATTATTTGAGCTCCTGAAGATGATAACTTTGTTGACGAAACGTGTGCCGAGTGAAATTGTCTTAGATTTGGTGTTTTGGTTAGTTTCTATTTCTTGTTTTAAATATTCATTTATTCGACATAGAGTGTAATAATTGTGATTTTCTATGTACCTCATCAAGGAATTTTGTAAATATACATGAGGTACAGAAGATGACCCAGTACTACGGACCCCTGGGATTTCCTTATAGTGATATCTGAGTTATCATATGGCATTTATATAGGGTTTATCGAAGTGAGGTTCTGTTTGAATAACAATATAAATAATTATAGAAATTAATGCAATCAAACACTTAGATAAAAAAAAATATAAGGGAGAATTCACTTGCTTCAGTTTGAGAAGTGAAAACGTTGTGCGCTTTTGTTGGACAATGGAAAATGTCAGGCAAGATTGATTTCACTGTAAGTATTTTCATCTAATAACAATGAGAAAAATTAAAAAAATTGTGAATCTAAATATTATACAAAACCCAACAGAAAAATTGAATCCCAACCGTCAAATTTTCCTTTCCAATCCCGGAATCCTGATATTCAAAACATACTATTGCTAGATAGTACTTGTACTTACTTGTATAGAGTAGTAATTTGGATTTGAAAAATTCAATTCTCATTTCGTTTAGAAAATAATTCATCTCTTAATCCCAACAATATCAAAATTATTGTATTTTTAGTTTTGGATAATCTTTCATCATGGTTTGAACCAATCATAAAGAGCAAATAGTGAGTGATAAAAATATTTTTAGAATCTGAGTCATTTATAGCTTACCAGTTCACACAAAATCAGATTTAAACCAACAGTTCCTATATTTCAATGAATTATTATAAGGTCAGGTCTCACAAACTGGATATATTATGAATTAAACACAAATTTCGTGGCCTAAAAATCATTAATACTTAAACTTTTCCTTTTCTGCTACCTACACCCACACATGTTTGGAAGTATGAAACTTTAACCATTAATTACTATGGTCTAATCACAGGTTCTCAAGAAATGTTATTAGGATTAGATCATACTTTACTGAAAATTATTCATTTCCTGTTTATTTTATCCAATTTAATTACAATGGGGAGCTATCAAGAATGTTTAAAAAGGGAGTGCAGCTGAAGAACAATACAAATAAGTTTATATTTGATATTTGCATTAGGTATCGATAAGAAAGATAAGATAAATACTTACGTACTTTATCTTCTTCAATTCAGGTACTTCGATATATATTTTAACTTCGACGAGTCGCTGTTCCGATCAATCCGACTCAAAAGTCAAGTCGATGTTGTAACTTGTACACTATACTGCGTTCACTGTGAAATACACCTGCAAGCGAATGATTAATACAACATAAGATTCGTTGTTGAATTGTTAATCATTCGAATAAGATTCACCGCACTAATGCAGACATTTTTGGGATAGGAGTTAGCACCTCGGAATTCGCAACTCACAATAAAAATTAAAAATATTAAAATATTAAATTCTGGATTGTCAAAAATGTCAAATTATTATAACCTGTGACAGACTGACGGATGACATTGCAGGCGGGTCTATGTGGCACAGACCTAATCTAAATGTCTATGGGGAGACGCCCTCACTGGAAGGAACAAAAAGGTTTATTCGATTACATCGAGGTGTAGCACTCTCCTACACCTGGTGTAATTTACACTCGATTTTCAGTGTTCGTTTTCAGATTAATTTGACACATTCCTCTGTTTGAACTGCACTCAGCTCAAGGATTATAGACAAGAGAGATAGTAGTTGCACTCAGTTACACTCGATTCGATTCAAAATGTGGTGTAAATTACGCTACACTACACCACACCTTACGTTCATTCGTTTGCCTCGAGGTGTAGCACTTTCCTACACCTAGTGTGAATTACACTCGATTTTTAGGATTCGTTTGCAGATTATTTGACACATTATTTTGTTAGAACTGCGGTCAGCTACACTCGATTCAAAATGTGGTGTGAATTACACTACACTAAACCTCGATGCAAATGAATAAACCTAAAGAGTTCATTGCAGAGTATAATATACATACAGTGCTAGTCTAAAGTTCGTTCCCCCCTTACTAATATTTGAACCACCTGGTATATCGCAACGAAATTTGGAAGGCTCAAATAGGAGATAAAAATCTACTTTTTCATGAAAAAATTCCAGGTAATCATTTTTTTAAATAGAACACCCGGTATATCATTGCATAATCGGTTAGGGACGATCATAAGGAATCCAACAATACTAAGTTTGATGCCATTATCTCCAAAGAACTATGGAGATATCACCTATTACTTTCTCCATAAGCCGAATGAGTGGGAGAGAGAAACTTTTTCTGGCGGGTCAGTAAATAAGAGTATAGGGGCCTGTTATAGTTAGAATTCAGACACATGTGACGAACTTCGATTTACCAAGGGTAGCTCGCGCCACCCTCGATTGTAAGAGGCTGACGGAATGTTTAGGTATCATCCATAATTTAAGCTCAATACTAAGGAACGCAGTTTTTGTTTTTTTCAATTCCAATAAAAATAATAATATTAGTCTGAATATTAATTTGGAGTATTTGTCTGTTTCCAAGCCAGGGTAGTTTGGATAGGAGTATGGGCTTTAGGCTTTATCTAAATCCAAAAATAATAATAGTAAATATAGTTTAAACATAAATTTGGGGGAGGTTTAAATTGTTATTTCCAAAATGACTATAAGACCCCTAATAAGATTAATGGCGAATTTTTTTAAAATGTGATTTAATAATAATGTTAATTTAGATATGAACTTGGGAATCTTTTTTATTTTAATATTAATAAAACTAGTGGTTTGTGTTTAAATTGGGGCTGTTGAGACTATAATAGGAGTGTGTTTTAAAGTGGATCTAGGACTACTAGGAACGAAATTACGAATCAAAATACCAGTTTGGAAAGAGATCTGGCAGACAGAGTTATTTGAATTTTATGTTGGGGAGTAGACACGTTCAAAAAATAGTCGAGCAAGCTTTATTTTCTTTCATTTTATTTGACCATTTCTTTTAATATAATTCAGTAACAAATTGGCTTATTCGCCTATACAGAGTCTATGACGTCTTTTGACGAAATTTATATTATGGGTAATTTTCTTTTCGAATTGAGTTATTTATATGTTGTAAGTACATATTTTACATTTTTATAATATTAATCGTTTAAATATTTTTCACCATTTTTGCTTTGGTAAATAAAGCTGGTTCGTGAAACTTTGCTGACTATCATTTACCCCTTCAACCCCCTCATACAAAGTCCAGCACGCATTTGTGAAGCCGTAATCGACCGAACCTGCAAATCTACAACAAGCCCTTCGAAATGACGATGAATTAGGAAAACCAGTTGTGAAAGTCTATCCCCTGAGCTTAAATCCGGTGTGCGATTCAGAGAGGATTCAAAGCTATGCTCTACTCTGGTGACAGCCACAGCTGCTAATGCTAAATTTTTCACTCATTTTCTAATAGTACAAAAAATAACTTCTAGGGTGGGCAACTTACAAGTGGTTGTTTGCCTTGGAGTGAGTTTGGAGTAGAACCATAATTTCTTGTGCTTTGGGTCGTTTATATTTCTTGAATTGTATTCATACCAAAGGTTCCAAATTGTCATTTATTGGAATAACGAAATACTCAAAGACTTTAACAGAAATATGGCAACACTGACAAGCTGTGAGTTTGAAAACTGCCGGGAGAACTAACTCATAGGTCGTTTAGACTTCCACTATAATAAATTCATATCCAATTTTGATCCATATCCTCTCAACAGTCCATCTTTCTAAAATTGTATTCTGCTTTTTCATGATTAATAATATATTTATTTTTCATTTTATCAGATTGAAACTTTAAATATTTTTAATATCCCAGACTTATCAGCTTTTGATAAGACATATTCACCGATATGAAACGTTTTCCATGCAGAATCAATTTTTATCATGTTTTACGACAAGCAACACCTTTCTCAGAGATATAATTATGTCAACATACAACAAATCCATTATTGATATAGGAGGCGACGACATAAATTAATCTTTAACATGTAGTAAATTCATCTAGGTAAAATAATTTGACTAAAATAAACGTGTCACTGAAATTTTTGTAGCTTTGGCACACGATCATGTACGTTAAACGGTAGTCTATAAACAACTCGTGAGACTAAAATGTGGATTTGTTGATATTGATTTCGATATCATGTGCTTTTGAATTCTGATAGTTCTAAAAATAATTTTTACTAATGGCTAATTTTCAGTTTCACAAAAGAAGGGTTAGTAAGTGAATGTTCGTGTGTATAGTACGTTTCTCATTGGAATCTATATATTTCAGAGTTCTTCAATCAAAAAAGAATTCACTGAAAAGGAACTTGAAGGTAACAGGATTTTTATTTTTGTCAGATTTACAGTGTTGCCAAAACCAAAAAGGTTTTTTGTAAGTTGTTTCATCGTTTTTCACAGAGCCTTATCAAGTCCCTTCTGCGCCCTTGGCGAATTTGAAAAATCTGCATCCTCCAATACCGGGGGATGCACATATCTCGCCACCTCCTAGTTACGGCGCTGGTTTTACATCGTGTCCCAGTTAAATAGCTACATGTTTGTATGTGTTGGACAATATACATCACTCATTCATTACTCTGTCTGGTTACAATTTAGGACACATAATTCAAAAACAGGCCTCATTCAATGTGCCCGGTGCCATCTTAACAGCAACAACTCGAAGGTTGTCCATCAGTTCAAGGATAAACTGAAGTCACGATGACTTTGAGTCAGATGTTTCGACAAAAGTCACCACAGGCTAGGATTACATCTCCTACTCTGATTTGTCTACGTTGATTACCAAATCATTTAGTTTTTTTGTGAGTGCAGCTAAATTATCCTTAAATAAAAAAGAAATGATCCAAGACATTTTTACACACTTTATAAGGCATTCCCATCTTCCACTCATACGCGGTGCTAAAGGGCTAATAAAGTTCCACTTGATGCTCCTTTCAGATTAGTTCCATTATCCGAGACTTCTTTGGGTGTCCTATTCGACCAATGAATCTTCTTATTGTCATCATTATCTTCTCACTAAATGAGTAAATGTGCAACTCTAAATGAACGGCCTGTGTGCTAATGCAGGTGAAGATAACTACTTCGACCAATCGTCAATTTTCGCAAGTCTGTTTTCGCACCATTGGAATTCAGCCCAAGAGTTTATTAATGCAGATCTAATATTAAAAATCCAATAACATTGGATCAGTTTCTTCACGACATAAGGATTGACCATTGTGTTTATGAGGGAGTATTATTATGAGTCGTGTGATCCCGAATAGAAATTTCTTCGTCTCTGGTCGCAACATCAGCAGCATTCGGTTTTGTTGGTACCCATCAATTCTACCACTCTAAGTCAGAGTTATCAGAGTTATCAGAAATTAACTCTGTTAGCGATTCCATGATTGGCACTGTCTTCCAAGGACTCGCCCAGGATTCAGCCCCCCTAACAAAACTTGTGCTTACGGTGTCATCGATTTTGATTCGAAAGTATGATATAGCAAAGTAGGTTTTACCACTTGCAAAGTAGGTTTTAGCACTTGCAAAGTAGGTTTTAGCACTTGCAAAGTAGGTTTTAGCACTTGCAAAGTAGGTTTTAGCACTTGCAAAATACGTACAGTTATTTAGTTGTGGAAATATCTCGAACATGACAACGAGGAAACGTAAGAGACGTGATGTTTTGGATTATTTTCACCATGTCCATAAATTGTAGAGTTTTTATCACCAACACCATTTTTATGACCACCCGTTTTGTTGCGTCCTTTCTTTCCGTCAAGTTCAACTTCGTTGCATTGATAGAAAAACAAAAATTGTCTTCATTTGGATTCCAAATCAAACCAAGTATTCTTTCAACAGCAGTCTTTGAAGATACCGCATCTTGATTCGTTTTTCTTTAATGCTCTCTGTTCCTGTTAATTTTTGTAAGTTTGAAGTCATTAAATAGGACCTGTGTCGATTTTTTTCTTCATAACTTTAGGGTGGCCATATTCATATCTACTCGACTCTCTAATAGTGATTCTGCATTATGAGCTTTGCCGTAACGTTGAATTTAATGGAGTTGGAATATTTGAGACAACTATCAACTCTTTACCGAAGACCGATGTTAGTTCATGAATATCTTGATTCTCGTATACGCATGAATTCGAACCAATTACGAATTATTTATTTGACAGATAAAATGTTGATGTTTTTCCGATGTATAAACAAGTAGGTATATATATATATATACTTATAATTAGTTTACACCTTGAATATTCTCTGGAGGTTAATCAGGATGATCATTTCATTGCCTATGAATACTTCATTAAATGTTCAAAACATCTGGATGCGCGCCAAGAATATTTTTAAGAGCTCGTTATAAAATTATTCCTGAAAATGTCACAACAAACTAGGAAACATCGTAGGTCGTGTTCGGAAACTCAGTATATTTCAATTTTTTTTTCTATCACCTCTTCTTTCTTTTCATTTAACGGAGTTAATGGTATATGGCTATCTTAATTTCAACAAATGATATATGTGACCATTCTGGCCACTCTAATATAATATTTTTTATCGAGACAGTACAGAGAAATGGATCCAAACTACTGATCATTTTTAAAGGTTCGATTCAGTACGATTATATAATGGAGTGAAATTCACTATTTAGTTTGCAAGCTCCTATGGAGAAGTACCGTTAGAAATTTTAGAGTTGAACTGTCACAGCTCTTCCCAAGTCCATTTTAGTACTTCAACTGAAGTTGTATGGGGTCGCTCATTCCTCCCAATCAGAGATGTCGTATCCATCATCTTCGACAGCAGAGTTTATCTGCCAAATGTCAGCCTCTTCTGAAAGAACATCGTGAATCCCCTCATGCGCACGTGCCAGTTGGTGTGGCTTCAGGCGCTTGGTGTTATGAAGCGCCTCACGGTCGGTTCTCTTTGGCAAATTCCCGTGTGTCGCCCCTTTGACCCCTTATCCGAGAGGCCTCTTCCTCATGTATTTGGCATCGAGTATGTCATCTGTACCTAAGCCTAGTATACTCACTCCCGACGTCAGAGGAAATGCCGGTCCGGTTTTGAACCTGTTCCCGGACTAGTCCGGGAAGTACGTATTTCCCGGACTAGTCCGGGAAATGCTCGAATTTTAATATAAATATCAATATAAATAAGAATTAGAATTTTTCTGTTTGTACTTATTTTCTCTTCGAATTTCAATATTTAATACAAATAAGAATTAAAATGTGCGAAATTTTCTTCTACAAAGGAATACAATAAATAAATGTGTCTCGATTTGTTTATTCTACACGCTTGCCGAAAAAATTGTGTACGCAACACGTCCGAAAACAGTTTTTTTTGGACTCGCAGATTTCCAGGACTCGCTATGCTCGTCCTAGAGAATCTTGTCCACTCGTCCAAAAAAACAGTGTTTTCCGGACTTGTTACGTAAATTACTATTTCAGGACTGAAGACCGCCTTTGAGTTACTAGACAGAAATCAAGATGGAAGAGTTAATCCTGGTGAATTCAAAATAATGCTGAATAATTTAGGTATAGAAATAAAATACCAAAAGGCTGAAGAAATAATCAGAAGTGCAAGCCATACAGGTATGTGAAATTTCGGCTTACCGAAAATAGTTCATTAAGGTTTAGAGTGTTTTTGATATTGTCACAAATGAAAGTATACTTCACTCTTTCTAACAAATTCGTCATATTTTTCTACTCTTATACATTTGACAAATTTCAAAAATTGATTATTCAATCATCTGATTTTCTTAATTCACGTTATTATTTTTAATTTTGTAATCATTCTTTCGCAGAACTCCCTAAAAATAAATATCAAGGGGTGTCATATCAGTTGAACGAGGGGTTCACTCTTGCTGAATTATTTTTTTTTTCCATATAACATTCTCATTTTCAACTTTAGCAAAAAAAGTCATGTGCTTTATTGTAGGTAATATGATCATGATCCGAAAAACATGATAAAATATAGAGCATGTGGAAAACCCAGAAAACTCATGCATCACCATGGGTGGTCGGTACGCATTTCAAGCAAGCATGATTTCTTGATTTGATCGCTATGATTTTCAAACCGATATTTGTTAAATTTGTCAAATAAAACATTATTCCAAGATATTTTCTGTTGAATACTGCCAAGGTTAAGTGTACGAAGCTCTGGGAGTGATTGTCAACGTACAATAATTACTGAAAATGCATATATGATACTATTACGTTTTCGATTGTATCTTTTTGTCACAGGTGCAGATATAATCGACCAAAATGATTTT
Organism: Chrysolina haemoptera; assembly: GCA_958298965.1. Classification (NCBI taxonomy): domain Eukaryota; kingdom Metazoa; phylum Arthropoda; class Insecta; order Coleoptera; family Chrysomelidae; genus Chrysolina; species Chrysolina haemoptera. Next base: position 31,289,039 of record OY282589.1, on the reverse strand, counting down.
TTGAGCTTTGTCAAACAAATTCAACAAGCCTCTCCAGGACCCGAAGATGAAGACCTCATGCGAGATTTAACGGCAGCTTTCAAAGTATTCGATCTAGATGGTGATGGATTCATTACCAGAGAAGAACTCAAAGTTGCAATGGAGATGATTGGTGAAACAATTTCTGACGAACAAATCGATCAAGTGATAATATTGGCCGATACTGATAAAGATGGCAAAATTAATTATGAAGGTACATACTACATCCTCAATTCTAGTTACTCATTATACAAGGGAAAGGAACATTAGATTTTAGCTCGAGGTTGTGTTGTCAAAAAACCGAGAGCAAAATTCTATCATTTTTCCTGTGTATAATACACTATTTTAACTTTTTTCCCGTCACAAAAAAAATTAATATAATTCTTCTGTGCGTGTGTATGTCAAATTACATGAACTCCCCCTAAACGGCTGTGTGTTCAAGTGGATTCGAGAATGTTTAGGTTCACAATTCGGTCCAGTACACAATGTGTTTTTATTTATAATATAAATGTAGCAGTTGCTCCCCGCGCCTTCGCCATAAAATGAGCTTGACAATTTAGTAAACATATATATTGGAAGGGTTAGTCGGCGAAACAAAAATATACATATCAACATCCTTTCAGTAACGGGCATTTCAATAACGGAAAAAGCGAAGCGTAGCGAGTGTTTAACAAACGAGTGTCTAGAAGAGTTTATTATAAACACTTTACTAACCGTATTTTTTCTACGAACTCATTAAAGCACATGGCTCACGGTCAAACAGTCTGATCGAACCGCGTTGAAGTGATGATTTTTATACAATATCGGAAAGTTGTCATCGGGGGTATAGACGAATCTATGCGAGCAACAAGGAACGCAATGATATGATAATACCACATAAATAAGAGAGACGCACTACTGTACGCCTCCCCTACTACCTCGTCCGACGAAGTAACAGCCACGTCGATATCCCTTCCTCGAGCGAGTCGAGGAGAAATTGTAATACTCTCTCAACCTAATAGCAAGCTATTCTTTACGCTCGTATAAAACCAGCATTTCCCTGATGAAAACTTTCCCCTGATGAAAACTTTCCCATACTGTATATATTCTATAAACAAACGACTACAGATGACGTCACGTCAAAGCAGTTTGAGAAATTGAGCGTGAGCTACAAGCTTCAAAAATAAAATTGAATTTTTTGAAGTAAGTAGATTTCTTTTCTGTCATCAGTTCGAAACATAGTCCTACATATCACATGTACGACTAACATATAGTCCAATGGATGTAGAGCATGGATCTCATCCAGTTATGTCAATATATAAATGTCCGTTAAATGTACACCAAATTCTTAAAATTGTTATTTCTATCCATCTTTCATTACCTGAGATAACGCAACAAATATAAATTTCCAGTCCTCTTCTAATTAAGAAGATTAAATGAATCGAATTTATATAAGAAATTGTATACCTGCAATTAATGCAATTAAATGAATATTGTTGAGGGACATATTCTGAATTATTTTTCCAACAAAAAGACTGGTATAAAATTAACAAAAATAATACATGACAGATAACAGGCGTTAAGTATGTTACATAAAATTTATATCACTGTTATTTGAAGATGTCTGCCACAAATGCCAATATATATTATTATAATAATATATTTTTTTGCAGAATTCTTCAAATTACTAACGTCCTGAAGGAAGAAAATGAAATACAAGTATTAAAATAATGTGTATATAATAATTTAAGTACGATACATGTTAGGATATAATGCGATTGTTCTATTATAAATTAACATGGCTGTGATCTGTTTCCATCATGAGATCATTGTATTATTGACTGAGAATAAATAACATTTAACAAAACGTGTATTCTATATAGTATAAACGAGAATTCAAATTCCTATCATTCTGCAGTTTGAATCAGAGCCCATACATACCTACATCACTATTATACATAATTGCTGCTAAACATTTCTAAAAAACTTAGAATTGTTTTGTTTAATCTCATAGTAAATATCAATTACTACCTTATCACAGACGTTATTGAAATAAACTTGCCAGACAGCAGGTAAAATCAGTACATTGGTGTTGACAGCTCACTCTGTATTTCCAATTGATACACTGGAGTTTTATCCAAATATCAAACCACTATTTTCAAAATCTCAATATACATTGCAGTCTCCAATGAACTATCTTCAGGACGAAGATCAAACATCATTCAGAAGATGGTCATTGTAGACTGCATAAGTGTTGAAAATAGGGGTTTAGTACTTAAGTGTATTCATTATTACACCAAAGGTACCAAAGAGTACAGGCAAGTACATAATTTCAATAAAAATGGATCGCTACTAATAACACTACCAAAAACAATAGACTTAACACTTGTTAGCTATCTAATCTATCGGGCATATAGACTGACCTAAATCAAAAAATCAGTATACTGTTTACTATTATATCTCAAAGACTTTGATGTATTAATTTCTTTCACATTCAAGAGGAATATAGCAACTACAGTGACAAAGAATCCACATATTGCTCCAACAATGTTTTCGTCAGTCATATTTTTCCATTCTTCGAACAAAATCGCAGATGCAATAATCACTAATGTTGTAAACAGTACATAATATATAGGAGTGACCACGCTTGTAGTGAAGAGGTCTAGGGCTTTGTTTAGATAATTCATCTGAACACATATAAAGAAAACTAACGTAAGTAATAAACCTACTGGGATCCACATACTTGGAAGACCATTTAGATCACCACCTGAAAACAGATAAAACACAAATTGTTTGTTAATTTTTCTTGTTATAAGTGGGCAATGTTTTCATATCTACTAATATTTTTCAGCGTTTCTTTGATTGTATGTGACTTTCCTCAATATCCCTATACAGGCTGTCCCACAATAAAGAGGTAGAATCCTCAGTTAATTTGAATGATAAAAGTTCCAATAAGCAAATCCTCTAAGATAAGTATTAACTGAGTTGAACGTGTACATTTTTTTTCCAGAATAACTCTGTGACGGTTCATTATGTCTCCCTCTTTTGGTACGTCATTTGATAGATATTCTCATTTCCAAATATAATTGCTATTCAGATTGAAGAAGAACTGTATTTCAAATAGGCAAGACTAATATAAACAAAATTAATATACACTACAGATAATACAAAAAAAAAAAATCTTAGGGTCGAAAAATGGAAAAATAAGTTTACTGTTTTGGACATTTGAAGATGAAAATTTTATCAAATTTACATAATTTGATTGCCGAGTATTATAGTTATGTATATCAGTACGATAATCCAAGGTTGAATTAAAATGGCGTGTTTTACAGATAACCTGGTCTATGAAATTCACAGATATTTTGTAGTGGCCCAAAGTTGAAATTTTTATAAAACATGTCTGTGTTATATCTGATGGGGAGATTATAAATATTTTTGATCACATTATTTTGCAGTACTCTCAGTGCGTTCACGAGATTTTGTGGAGTAGGGTACCAAAGTATTGTTAGCTACTGCAAATGGCAATGTATTAGAGAAAAATACAATGACCTGACTTTATATCTGGGTACAAAATAGTTTAGACGTTTTGGGACTCCTATGAGAGCAAATAACTTTTTTCTCAAGATTTCTTTATGTGGTATGTGCTTGCCACGAAAATGTTTCATCTAGATCTAAAACCAGGTATTTTATAGTACTTGAGTATTCCCATTCATTGGTTCCAAAGTACATCGAACTTTGATCTTCATTTTTGAGTTTTTGTATAAATATATATGATGATTTTTTAATATTCAATGTTAATTTATGTGTAACACGCCATTGTTCCGTTTTAGTTGAATCATATATGGTATATCTGATTTCCAATATAAAGAACATCGAACAAAATTATCCACAATAGGTCTCGATATTACTTATACATGCACTTATTCAACTTTAAATATCTTGAAAACCACTGACATTTTCAGTAAAGATAATTATAATAATGCATTGACATTTTGAACTGAATGCTGTCAAATTACATCTACTACCTGTAATTCAGTTGATAGAGGATATCTTTATAGAAAGTTTACCCTTTGATGAAGTGAGGATTTTACCATCAGAATTTGGCCCCTTTATTCTCGAACACCCTGTATAACAAGTTGAAGTAAACTACTCTACTCTAGTTATATTATTTCTTGAAATACGATCTGTACATTTCAAATAGACAATTATTTCTTTACCTGCAGCAATATGTTTGATAACAAGCCCAAATCCTTTACAGACCATCACAGATATACTTCCAATTGCTGAACAAAGCACTAAATATACTGTCGCATATTTAGTAGCGTACCGAGGGCCAATATAGAAAAATATGGCAAAACAAACTACAAGAACCAGAATTAAATAGTCAATGAAAAGTGGGCTCTGTACTCTACTGACTAGTTCATTTAGTGTTTGCATTTGTACTTCTTTTGGGGAATGGATGACTAACATTGTTGATCCCAAGATACACAACAAACATCCCAACTGAAAAATAATAGAAAACTGAGTATATGTTACAAGGTAGTTAGTCTCCACTAGACCAAATCACTTTATTACATACATAATTTTAAGATTAGATTATTCAAAGGAAAAAAAAATTCCATATGTTGCCAACTTAGGTAGACACACTGTATATGTTGTTGAGCAGCTACTTTGTTACCCTCGTTTTAATATCATTTCTAGGTTTTTATAGGGATTTTTTTACTTCAAGATAACAAATTGACTCCATGGAAAAATTGTTTGAAAAAGGGACAGTGTTTACACGAATTCAATAAATCAGAAAACTAACATGAATATTCCAAATATTATGATATGATATGATAATATTATGCAAAATAAACACAAAAAAGCAAACAGATGCTTAAAGTTAAAATGGCATATACAGTGTAATTTGTTCCAGTTTTAACAAACATTATATAGGTCAGACAAAGGAGAAAGTAACCAAAAGTATGAAGAACACCCACATCTACAACTAAGGATGGAAACATTAATAAATATGAATAAAAAAACAAAACAAAAATAATGGAACAAGAAAAGATGCAAAAGACAAAACAAAACCTAACAATTAATACCATCAACTTACAAAACATAGAAACAAATAAAGATTTAGTTAAACAGAAGTAATAGACTATGATAATGACAGTACTGCAAACTACAGAAAGGTGAGATTCTATCTTGAACCTTCCTACCTATGAAAAACCCTAAAGTGATTAATAATTTTGTTTAGATTTCATGAAATATAATAATGAAACTAATATGGCCAATAATACCAACTTCTTCCTTAGCTAAAACCTCGACAGATATTGAACTGAATATCTGGAATTCACTTTATATGTAACACAGTTAAATAGTCCCATACAGCCTACTCTACAAATTTCATTGGAACTGTAAGAGTTTTCTCAATAAAAATTATATATTCTTTTTAAGGGCTTAGACATGGTGTTTTCATTACATTCTCATGTAAAAAAAAATCATAGAAATTTTTTGTTACCTATTACCTATTTGTATGAACACAGAACAAATTGGTTTGGATTAACTGAAGTTTTATCCCAACACCACACCACTATTTTTAACACCTCGATGGGTGTTTCAATCACCAAGTAATCATGTTCAAGAGGGAAGATTAAACTATTTCTGCATAAAGAGTATCCTTATTTATACCCATCAGATACCTCTGCCAGATACCTGAGTCTTAATTTTGTTAAATTAATTTTTCAATATTGCCTCATCTACTAATTAGGTAAATGTTAAATGGAATGGATATGCTAATTTCTATTAGAATATCATGACTTACCTTTCCTATTTTACTGAGATTCTCGTTCAGAAATTTTGATGCTAAAATGGCTGAGACTAAAACACTTAGAGCCCCCAGGGGTGTCACTAGAGAAGCAGGAGCGAAGGCATATGCTGCAAAATTGAATAATTCTCCTATTCCCACTAAAACAATAAAGAATGGTATTTAAAACTGACAATTAGTAAGAAATAGTGTTGGTAAAAATTATAACTAGTCAACAATAACAGTAACCAGATCATAAAAGATAATCTTTAGCTTCATCAGCTATTTGTTGACTAATAGGCACTAACTATGCAAATTTTTCACATTTTGAGCTGAATACTCTTGCAGTTTCCTGAAAGAATTATACAATGAATGTACATAATTATTCTGCAGAAGATAAAGATAGCTTTTCTAAATACTCCACCAGAAGCTTGTCACATTGGTCCAATTTTAACTTAATATAAAAAAGTGAGTATAAATAAATACTAATCATAAAAGGGGAATAAAGGACACTGATCCTAAGATCCAGAAACACCTTCATGTTATGAATATTAAAATTTTATATCCTTGAAGAAACCATAGTTTCTGTACATTATGTTGCCTGGGGAACAAGAGTCAACCTCTGTGCTGTTTCCTAGAAAAGAGTCATAACTTTTGAAGGGGAAAGTCTCCTTAGTACATAAGTTATGAATATTCCTTGATACTAACTTGTAATGAGACCCAGCCACCACATCCAATCCTTGAGGTATCCATATCCACCAGACCCAGCCCTTTGGAGTCCCCTCCGACTGATTCGTATTAAGGATATTTTTTTCATAATAAAACTCGATCCGATGAATAAGGACGAGCTCAACGACAAGATTAATCCTATGTATAAGTCAGAATCACTGGTGAATTTCACGTCTATAATTTTAGGTGTAGAATCCATTGGTTACTACAAAATGCAAGTACCTGTACTGAAACTTCAAATGAAAACATCCAAATCCAACAAGGAGTTATAATGTGGAATACTTTTATAAAATTGTACTCCAGGTTTGTTTTTTGATTTTGGGATTGTTAAAGTTCTCATTGATAAGCTGATGACAAATGGATAAGAGATTATATTGTTTTGGAAATTTGAAAACTTAAAATTAAATTGAGTTTGCACTTGAAGATAACGTAAATTCTAAATAAACATAAGAATTAAATATGAAATGACAGTGACACTGAGAGCAACATCATAACGTCGAACGTTAGTAACATTTGTCAAAAAAAAAACAATAGAGCCAGTTTTTAAATTCATCGATGGATAATGCGCATTCGTGCTATCATTGTCATTTTCCATTAGTTGAATAAGGATGCAATGCTCATCGATGGATCCATCGATGAATTTTAAAACTTGCCCATAGCTTCATTCGATTGCATCGAGGTGTAGTGTAGTGTAATTTACATCACATTTTGAATCGAGTGTAGCTGAGTGCAGTTCAAACAGAGGAATTTTTCAAATTAATCTGCAAACAGGTGTAAGAAAATATAATAAATACGAAAATTCCAGGAACTTTTCAAACCAAACCACACACTATCCAATCTGCATTGCACTTCCCACACTCTCTCTCGAGATCAAGTGTAAAGTGTAACACCGATTTCGTGGTAGATTATCTCAAATTATTTTGCTACAACATTTCAGCAACGAACATAAGGTTTATTCGTTTGCGTCGATCGAGGTGTAGCACTTTCTACACCTGGTGTAATTTACACTCGATTTTAGCATTCGTTTGCAAATTAATTTGACACATTCCTTTTTTTGAACTGAACTCAGCTACACTCGATTCAAAATGTGGTGTAAATTACACAACACTACACTACACCTTGACACAAACGAATAAACCTATTGGGCAAGTTTTTAAAATCATCGATGGATCCATTGATGAGAATTGCATCCTTATTTAACTAATGGAAAATGACAATGAAAGCACGAATGCGCATTATCCATCGATGAATTTAAAAACTCGCCCATAGTGTACGGGTAAACAAGAAATCACCGAACAGTTTTAGTTTCACACTACCTACTCTAGTGTACAATATTGTAGTAATTAATAATTTGGAACTATGAAATGAACACTCAATCCAATCGAGTTTGACGTGACTTGTACTGAAATGAACGTCGAGTCATAAGTAAACCACTCTTTAACTTATTTCGCATAACGAAGCGAAGCGAAACGAACATAGAAATTATAATATATAAACTTACTAAGTATATATATTATAATTTCTATGGAAACGAAGTTAAACGAAGCATACTCTATCACTCTCTGGTGTACCGGAAAGAGATAGCGCCTATTTCGCTTCGCTATCGCTATGCGAAATAAGTTGCAGAGTCCCAGCCCACAGCGATTTTCACGTCGTATCGTGACAACTCTCGTATCGAGTGTTCATAATTTCACCCCAGTTCATACAAAGGAATAAGAATGACGAATACTAAAAATCGAGTGTAAATTACGCCGGGTGTAGGAAAGTGCTACACCTCGATGTAAACGAATGAACCTATTGCGTTTTGTGATATTTCATATTGTTTTATTGACGGAGTAAGGCCGAATTTTTATTCATACGATATCCGACGATCCGATGGTATGAAAATGTTCTGATTGGTTGAATTGGTAGGCGTGACAAAAATTCAACCAATCAGAAAAATGTTTCAAATAATCAGAACATTTTCGTACCATCGAATCATCGGATATCGTGTGCATGATAATCGGGCCTAAGGGATACTGTTCAATTATTCACAGTCCCGATATCTGATGTACGATTACCCGAAAATGTTATTTTGGTTGATTTCAAATAATCAACCAATAGCTACACTTTCAGATTATCGTATCTTCGGATATCGGGACTGTGAACAGTCGACCTAAGGCGTATTATGTTTTTAGCATTAAATTTTACCCTTTTAGATTTTTTTTCAACACGGAACTGTCATTGTCAGTATTATTCTGGTCACGCTTCACAAATTTCAAGCTTTATTTTTCACATGTTACAAGCAAAGACGCCATACACGTCATAAAGCCATTTGGAATCATCCTTCAGAAGTAGAGGTCTTCGCCAAAATATCACTCTGAACTCCTATGAAAATTTCACAAATGTCAAATATGGGAGTATACACTGTTTATGATTTTCCCGCGGCAAGTTCATTTCAGAATTCGACAATTCAATTTCATAATAGTCAGTTATATTTCGGAAAGTCTCATTTGTATTTCAGAATAGTGAGTTGAATTTCAACAAACGTCATTTGATTTTCAGAATAGTTAAAAGATTGCCCATGGCAAACATTTTATAGATCCAAACTTTCTGTAGTGCTTCTTTGGACCTAGTCTGTCACTGTGTGACTTTTTCGTTTCGGGGTTTAAAAAAAAATCCGATATTTACAGAACTACAGAGTGTGATTCGTTAGGTCGTTTTAAGAAAAACAGTTCCTATATGAACATACAGTATCAGAAAGTTTTCATCTTGGGTATGGTGGTTTCATGACAGCGAAAGAATAGCTTGCTATAGGCGAGTTTTTAAATTCATCGATGGATAATGCGCATTCATGCTGTTATTGTCATTTTTCATTAGTTAAATAAGGATGCAGTGCTCATCGATGAATCCATCGATGAATTTAAAAACTTGCCCTATATGTTGAGACTGTTATGAGACTGTTGAGAGAGCATTACAATTTCTCCTCTACTCGCTCGAGGATGGGACATCGACGTGAGCTGCGTGTGGTGTGTCGCATTGCCACGTGGTCCGTTAATGCATCGGGTTTTTTAAACGACAGGATCGGTGCATTTTCCACTGAGAAAATCCGGGAAAACCTCGAAAAATTTTAATTTTGGAATTCTTTCCTACCAATCCATCTATTTCGGAAATGAACATTTAAATATTCACGAACCTGACGATGGAAATGTGCGGGAGCTCCATTCATTTGAAGCCACATCGTTCTTCTTAAATCTAAGGAGATGTCTTGTAATAGGGCCGGAAAATAATTTGTTAAAAATTCTAATAAATACCATTCCATTTAAATGTTCTTCAAAAAAATAAGGACCAATTAAATATTGATCCATTATTCCACCCAATACATTCATGACCATCTGTGTTGATTATTGTTAATTCTAAATTGATATGGATTGGAATCAGAATAATAGTGCAAGTTAAGTATGTCTGTTAATAGTCCTATTGTTATGAAAGGTGCACTCATCACTAAACAGAACTGAATTGAAAAAGTTTTCATCATCTGCAACTTCATTTAATACCCACATACAAATTTCAACACGTTTCCCATAATCGTTTTCGGAAAGCTCTTGGTGAAACTGGATTTTATATGGATGGTAACTATATTTTTTAAGAAGTCTTGATACTCTTGCTTGACTAATGCCGATATTTTCCGCCATTAGGTTTTGACTTGTATATGGGCAATTTCACAAAATAAGAGATGTTTAAAAAATTTAGGTGAATTAAACCTTATTGAAACTTACTTTAATTTTGATCGTAAAATCCGAAAATGAAATAATGTACAGGGTATTCCATTTAAAACATAACAACTTTGATACGTTTCGTGTTTTTGGCACACCCTGTACAACATGGAAATATTTTTAAAATTTTGTGCCAATAGGTCCCTATCCATCCTGAAGAAAAAATTTTAAAAAATCAAATGCTGAGAAAGTACCGTTTCCACTCGGGAGACAAGAAGTAACAAATAAATGTCAGTTGTAATTCAATGTTCGTAAGGGGGAGTAGTTGTTGACTGGCAGATATTTGTCTTAGTTCTTAATTTGGTAGGAATCACTTAAAAATGACTTCAGCAGATTTAAGAAGTCGAAACGTCGTAAATTTGGAAATCGTAGAGAACTAGTTTTCACTCTTTTATTATTTTATTTTTCGTTTTGAAAGTTACTTTCCCGCACGATTTTTACTTTTCCGTACGATTTTTACTTTTCCGCACGATTTTTGTATTGTTGAAAATGAGGATATTTAGGACTAACTAAATGATCTATGTAATTATTCTGTCTTATTAGTCATTTTGTAGCATTATTATAAAAACTTGTTTATTAAAATTAAAAATATAAACATTAAAACTATTGTACCTAACTCTTGCCTGAACTCCGCTCCGCGTCGTTCGGGCCGTTAAGGGCGGAAAAGACATTTTCCGTAAGAGTTAGGTACAATATTTTTCCTACGAGTTTTTTTGTCCATCTTATTTATGAAAAAACAAGTTTTATAATAATGCTACAAAATGACTAATTAGACAGAATAGTTACATAGATCATTTAGTTAGTCCTAAATATCATCATTTTCAAAAATTCAAAAATCGTGCAGAAAAGTAAAAATCGTGTGAAAAAGTAAAAATCGTGCGGAAAAGTACAACTTTCAAAACGAAAAATCGTTCCTACGAGCGTGCGGAAAAGTTACTTTTCCGAAAATAACTATTTCAGGCAATTAAAAGTCCATAACAACCTTTAGTCAGCAACAATTAATTTGAGAAATGAAGAAACTACACAAAATTATGGATTGTCATAATTTTTTATAGCTAAAATATGTGCAGTTATGCATTACTCTTCGAAACAATTTTTCGGAACATATTCCTGCTAAAAAATTCCGAAATACCAAATACATACATAAGTTTTTTAACCAATTGGAACATCCTATTGCTACCTTTTATTCTACGGCAAACATCAAATCAAATCGCAGCAGAGAGAGTGGTGGATGCTGGAGGATGGACCATCAAGAAAATCAGGAGGCACGCATGCGATGTTATTTCTTCGTGGCGACCTTTCTTCGACGATGACATTCGCTCGTCGATTGTGATCAGCAACACGGCGAAGAGCAAAAATCACGCATGGGCCAGTGCGACTCCAGTTTCACTCTCATCTACACCCTTTGGCGTTAGCCAGAGATGCTCAAGGTACTCAGTGAATATCGGTGAGTCTATATTTTTATTATACAGTGACTATCATATTTTTGGATACCAATGAATATAATTTTATCTACAATCGCCTTATAATTTATTATTATAAGTTTAATCCGCACTTATGAACCGTATGAAGTATCACTTTATCCACTAGTGGAATAATGAAAAACAATCTTGAATCAATCACATTTTAATTATTTATTATCAATATTAACATTAACATTTATATTAAATCGAAAATAAATACCAGCCATTCAACACCGATATAATTGTACGCAATTTCAATGATTTTTGAGAAGGTGACAGCCGCTGTCATAGCAAAATGTAATTTATTTATTTAGTTATTTTCCTAACAAGTGCGCAAAGTATTATTTTTTCGCACGCAAATACAGTTAGGCGAACGACGTGAAGCGGACTTCATATAAGTTTTTGCGCGCGGAAAAGTCACTTTGCGAACGTGTTAGGAACAACATTTTTCCTACAAGCTTCATATCATATTACAACAAAAATAAAAACTTTTAGTTAAACTTGATAGAAAGAACTGAACAACCAACAATTACATAACAATAAAAAATACTTAAAAGAGAAAATTAAATTATTTGTTCCTAATATTTATGACGAAATTTACATTTTGCAAATTGATTGCAGCGGTATTCGTGGATTCTTGCGGACAGAAACTGATTGTAGCTTGACAATATTATACCTATATAATAATAATATTAATTTGCCATAACAGTGAAATTTTTGAGTAGTTTTACTTTTCCACACTCAGTGCGGAAATAGTAGTTTACCAAGCAAGTGCGGAAAGTGATACTTTTCCGCACGTAATTGCAGATGGCCGAACGACGTGTTAGCGGAGTTCGGCCACAAATCGCGTGCGGAAAAGACACTTTACGCTCGTGTTAGGTACACGATTTTTTCTACTAGCGGAAAAAACATCCAAAAGTTAACATAAAGAACATTTATTATTAAATATATATTAAACTATACAACCATACTTGGTAAGCTTTCTATTTTAACCTTCTGCGACGCACTATTTAAATGTCATTATAATCCGCAAAATCTAAACAAATCTACTTTTCCGCACTAAAATGTTTTTTCCGCACTAAAAAGGGTGCGGAAAAACTTTTCCACACTAGTGCGAAAAAGCAACTATTTCAAAACTAAAATGAGTGCGGAAAAGTGGATTTTCCGCACGCTAATAAACAAAATTATCCGCACGGCGTTCGAAAAATTGTAACTTTGCGCACGCAAATGTATGCAGAAAAGTACTTCTTTGCGCACGCTTGTAGGAAAAATAATTTTTTTATGAACAATTTCGACGATTCTGTGGTATAGTCGAAGTTCTGCTGAAAGCTTTGAAATTGAATTGCTGAGTTGATTAAAATGCATTTTTTTCAAATTTCATTCCCTTATAACTTTTTATTGATTGACATTTCAACGTGATTGACATATGACCCATTTGAAAATGTCGCGAATCCAGTGGTGTAGTTAGAATTTTTCTGAAAAAATCGCTGGTAATTTTTTTATATTTTTGACCTTGAAATATCAGCTTAGTAAGCCCTTGAAATTGGGGTCATTCATGAAATTTGGTGTCCTAGTAGACTTTTTGAATCTATATCTAATAAAAAAAATTTCCAATCGGTTCGAAAATGTAGATTTTATAATATACTTACTAGCAGGTTAATGCGTTTTTTTAATAAAAAAATCTATAATTTTGACCAGCGAGTCGGATTTCTATAATCCTGATGAAAACTGCTCATTCAATATACATTTTGTTGGAGACTGTCATTCTACCTACTTCATTATTTTCTTGACTTTCAGAACTAAAACTGAAATTCCAGGTGAATTTTATTATTGAAAACTACAAGTTCCTAAATAGTAACAGAGGAACCAGTTTTCAATTACTCGTTTATGTCTGTTCGTTTACTGTTTGTTAACATCTTTCACTAAAATATCACGTTTGAAAAGGTGGAGAAAATTTTCAGCCTACCAAACAGATTGTCGCTTATGAGACCCGACGTCAGTTGTATTTCCAAGGAATGTTATAATTCCTTTAAGTAGGGTAATTTACTTTTCCACACCTCCGCATCCGGCACACTTTTGAATTAATTGTAGGATGATTGGGCTATAAAAACGGATAAAAACCGAATGATTGGAGTGCTGTTTTACGAGAGGATCTAGTATTGTGTATACAAATATATAATGATAAAATTGACTAATTATTTGGATGAGTTGTCGAATTATACAAAGTTGAAATCTCCTTTTCTCCACACTACGAAGTGGAAAATTTGAGGCAAATATCTGTCAGAAAATAAATACTTTCCCCTACGAACATTGAATTATATCTGACAACAATGTGTACAATGTTCCTCCAGTAGGACAAATATTTATTGAGGCAATGAATATAACGAGACTGTCATAAAAAGCAGGTGAATGAATGCATGAACTCTGAATAATTGATGAATATAATAAATATTCATAGAGAAAAATATGTGTTGATTGTAATAAGATTGAACTCTGAATTGATCTTGAATTCTGTGGAAATCCCATTAAAATTAGAACACATGTAATCAATCGGAGATCTCAACATTACATTTGAATTATATGATTTAGGCAATTTTTTGGACTTTACTCCGCATAAGGTGGATTTTAGCCTCATAATATTATGACAGATTCGTATTTGTCACCGGGAGAGGATTTATTGAAGAATATTCCAACAGGGTTGATATCACGCAATGTTAATGGAAGAACAATAACCAATCCTCCATCATTATATTGTGTGTTTATAGTAGCCCTCATACTTTTTTACCAATCCTTATTGTATCGATTATAAAAAGAAGAGCTTGCAGCCCTTTTGTAACCCTCTCATACAAATAATAATATCCACCTGAAACTTCAAACGTACAGACTGACAGTGAAATTAGTTCCATACTCTCTTTGTTGACAAAGGTATTTGCAAGAGAGTGCATGTCTTTTTAGTTTCTGTACAAAACGTATCTAGAAAATAATAGCTTTTTTTTAGGGGAGAGAGAAGGCACACCGAACCCAGTCTTTTACGTAGACCAATTGGATCAGTATTTAACAAATGATAACGGCAGCTTGTTTGAAGATTTCATATCGGGATTTGACTCGTTATTTTTTTTGTTTTTACATTGGAATATATTATAAATTCTGGATGAACTTGCATTACGCCGACACTGCTTTATGTCCGCTACTGTTTCATATATTCTCACATACCTACGCAATGCATTAGTAACATATCTGTGTGGAGTGCATTATGGCGAATGATATGCACAGTTATTTCCGAATCATCCTATTGGAGGACCCTAGATCCAGTGAAGTACCATTTATGTGAGTGAAAGGGTAAAGTTTCAAAAATACTGCTTTTTGGAAGTCTATGGATTAATACAATTGAAGAAACATTCATCACGGTAAAAGAATTATCACTTTGAAAATAACGCAACCACACACATAAACATATAAACTTACATTAAAAAATAGAAAATACTCATCTCGGATCACAGTGCTGAAATACTAACAATGTACCAATCAGAAAACTCATCTAATGCTTAAAGAATGTTCAGACGAAAACATTCGGAATTTTTCAGACGATATAAACATCTATAATTATTTCCAAATGGAATGCCTTTTTTCAAATTTTCAAATATCATTTTGATGTCTATTTTCCCATCAAAAGATTCAGGAAGTTTAGAACTGTTTGAAAGAAAGCAGCAGACCATGCAGCCGATGAACTTGGTCTTGTTTTCGACTTTGAACGGGTTAACCCCAACTCTGACACCAAGTTGGAGCCCGTTCAGCAAAACGCCCACATTAAAGCTGGGGAGACTGAAGTCCTACTGCAACTTCACAAGGATAATCCAATGCATGGGGTCTTCTTCAAGCACATCGAAGACCTTGGCTTATCCAAAAATCTGACCTTCACTTTTCTCAGGTCAAGTGAGCTAAAGTTGGTGACCGAGGGATTCGTAATGGCCTGCCAGGATGGTGTCTTCAACACCCTGGTCTACAGAAGTTGCGTGATGGGTATAGAGGTCCCGTACACTAGATGCAGAGTGTGTCGTGGGGCTCCTGAGACGATAATGCATTTGCTGTCCGCGTGTCAAGCTTATGTGGTCTCAGTCTATATCCACATGCATAATGCGGCTCTACGAGAGTTTTACTACCATCTACGACACTCATAAGGAATAGAAGAGACACCGGTGTCGCCTTATGCTCCTGAGGATATTGAGTCCGTTGTGGAAAATGAGGAGTGCCGAATCATTGGAACTACTAATTCCCCACCCTCAGGCAAATACAAGCAAATAAGCCTGATGTAGTCCTTCTCGACCATCAAAGTAGGTCGATATTCGTCATAGAGTTTTCGGCTGGAGAAACGAATAAGAGGAGGAAAAACGGACCAAATATCGAGGGTTGCTCTTCGAACTCCGCAGGCTCTACCCAAACCATTCTGTTAAAATGGTGGTTCTTATCATAAGAGTAGTTGGTGGAATGATGGACACGCTGCTCTCCGCAATTTGAAAATTATACCGGCTTGCCGTGATGCGGCAGAAATCTTAGCCGGAAGAATGCAGAAGGCCGTCATCCTTGGTTCACTCCGTCTGCTCAGGGCACATGACTCTCGGACTCAGTAATCAGTCACCCAACGGACGTGGTGAGTGATGTATCGGGGCTCCGGAGACAGGGCCTGACTGAAACAATCCTTGCAAAAAAAAAAATGAAAAAAATAAAAATGTGAATTTTAAAATTCTTGTATTGTCGTCGGTCTTTGCTATGTGTGCCAAATTTCAGATTATTCGGATAAACTGGAAATGGGTGAAAATAGAATTTTAAAATTCACATCATTATTATTATGATTATTAGTGAAATCGCGTTTTTCCAGGAAAGACGCCCATATGAATATGCGCTCGTATATTGTAAATTTATTTTCAAAATGTAAGTAACTGTTGAATTGGTGAATATATAATTATGATAATTTTTAATTTTTTAACACAACTTTTTCGCCCGAAACTTGATAATAGCTATTTATGTAATGAGGATCATAATGACGATCATTATGGTAGTAGCCGTGAATATTATCAAGCTCGGCTATCGCCTCACCTGACAATACGATGATGATGATCGAATGGACAATGCCACAGTCAACATTTTATAAAAAAATTCTAAATCACATCTTGATCTTATAACTCAGAATCTTGACATATCCTAGTAAATCTACTAGGTACCTCTACCTCTACAGTTCTGAAAATTAATATTATTGTTCTGATTATTATTATTGTTTTTGTTTCTTTTTATTAACATGTTAGTATAAATATGTTTTTTTCAGCTGAGGAATCCATGTAACTAAGCTTAAGCTTGTATGTATTTAATAAATAAATAAATACGGCGTACACCATAATGATCGTTTGTGATCCGAATTACATACAAGACATTATCTGCTGGCCTTTATAAATATACTTATTTTCATACATAGTTTTCAAATCCTAAATTTAGTACTAAACTGTATTCCTACATTCGAGTCAAAAATTGTGTGCAAGCTGTGCTTCACAATTTCGTTGATAATGTAACACCAAATTATTCATTCGATGTCTAACTCGTTGGGCATGGTACTTGTATCATAACGTACCATTTACCATTTTAAATTGTATTTTTTAGGGGTAGCACTATTGATGAAAAAAATATGAAACCAAGACCATATACCTCCTGCAAGGATAAAATTGATTTAACCGTTTCTAGAGTGTCCATAAAAATTATCGATGAAAGAAATATCTTACGAGCTTTCTTTATAACTCTGGTCGTTGTAATAATGGACATTTTCGATTTCCTGTTGTAGAGTTCGAACGTCTAGAGTATTCAATCGTGATATAGTTTCATATGATTAAAACTCAAATATTTTCGTTAAATGTTCTTCTATAATGGTAATCTGAAATTATTATAGATGTTCATACATTGAATGTTTTTTCTTTGAACTTTGAGGTGCGACAAAGAACATGGATTAGGTCTATGGGTTTTTGAGGAGTCATTTGAATACAAATAATCTTCCATATCAAACTCTTGTACGACGACATTGTATCACATCAGTAAAAAGGGGAACATTCTCCATGAAAAATAATGAAAAATGTGATTTATTTTTAATATCTAACAGAAAACAATTACTTTCTGGCTAAAGCCACGCTGGACATTGAACTACATCTGATAGATATTGTGAAAACTACGTTCCCAAAAACCTAGGGCTACGAGATTTTCTACCGAGCTTACAATAGACATACCTACATTCAGTAAATCTCATACACAAAGAACCATATTTTATTTAGGCCCCAAGATATATAATTCCCTGCCAATAGAAATAAAAGAATGTAAGAGTCTCAACAAATTCAAGCTTGCAAGTAAATTATATCTCTCAAAATCAGCATATTCTAAATATATTCGAATGAAAAAAAAAGATTTGATAAAATATGACAATCAACATTGAAATCTGTGGAAATATTGTATAACGTTTGTTTTGTATGATACCATCGGTAAAATCCCCTTCTCCGTCCAACAATTGAAATTTAAAAACTAAACAAATCAATATGAAAATACTATCTAAATTGAGAGAGGTTGGCTAAAATGGTTGAAATGCAACACAAGCCTTCCAGGCTTAGGCATTTACACCAAATTAGCCAATCCTGTATTTTAATTTTAGATTATTAATATGATCGCAACATGTACTGTACCTCATTACTGAATAATCAACTGAAACTGAAACTGAAAAAAAAATAAAAACAAAGACTTGAGTGTATCAAAAATTCTCTTCTACTCTGCATTCAACAAACGAATCAGTTAGTTGATTGTGGTATTTATAAATTGATGGCTCGCTATAAGTTGAAAAGTATAATTGATCAGGAAATAAATCCCGCACTTCAATTCCAATCGAAATTTCAATAATCATGATCTATGACACATGTCCAGTGCAGCCGCGTTGGCCTTTGTTAACAACAAGAACCCTTGAAAATATCAAATTCTGACGGTTACTCACTGGGTTCATTAGTACGGCCTCAAATTCGCGAACAAGCGTTATCGCACTCGACCCAACAGTAATTGAGATTGTTTGTCCTTCCCACATCTGCGGAATTGCCTATTGATGGTTGAAAGTGTAATTTTGTTGTTATTCCATATCACATATTAGAGTAGAGGAGTTTATTTGACCGTGTTATATTTACGTAAAATATTTACGGCAAATCACAAAACAATATTGCTCCAAGATCAATCAATGACAAACGATAGTATTATATAATATTGAAGTCGAAATATAAGTCGTTAGGGAAATCGACAAAAGATTTACTACTAGGAAGTTATGACAGGCGATTCCTACGAGTACAAAAATACTCAACAGACTATTTACATACAGTATTTTTTCTACAACTGTTAAAAAACACAACCAATTCAGATGCTTTTTTCAAATATGAAATGAATGTCGCATACTTGTTGATGTCCATATAATTATTATTTACGTTGACTTAACTCTTAAATAACTAGTCCATTGGTAAGAAACTTTTCATTTTCTGAGATTTTTCTTCAAAATTAGCCAAAAATAATCTTTACACTATTTCAAGAAAAACTCATATTCGTATTATATCCGATTTTCCTTTTTCGGTCTTATATATTATTATTTTACTAGGTACTTATATTAGTTGCATGGATAGATGCACAATTTTACTAATTTTATTATTTATTAATGCCATCTTGTTTCTGAAGGTCAAACAGCCACAGTTACTTTAGATTACCTAGTATTTTGATTTTTGATAACACTTATTTCATAGTCAAAGCGCTTTCTCTGGTGGAGATGTATGTGTAGAACTCCGTTTGACTTTTTTTCGTACCTGTGTGTATGAATTAGTGTACTCTTTTGACTGTAATTTACCAAGAAGTTATTTTCCTCAAGTTTTTGAGCAATTGTTGGTTGTTCATTGATCTTTTGTTTATTGAAATTGGTGAAGGTGAATCTTTTATGGGTACGTTCTTGAGTTCCCCATATTTTTCGTACCTATGTGTATGAATTAGTGTACTATTTTGACTGTAATTTACCAAGAAGTTTTTTTCCTCAAGTTTTTGAGTGATTGTTGATTGTTCATTGATCTTTTGTTTATTGAAATTGGTGAAGGTGAATATTTTATGAGTACGTTTTTGAGTTCCCCATATTTTTCGTACCTGTGTGTATGAATTAGTGTACTATTTTGACTGTAATTTACCAAGAAGTTTTTTTTCCTCCAGTTTTTGAGCAATTGTTGATTGTTCATTGATCTTTTGTTTATTGAAATTGGTGAAGGTGAATATTTTATGAGTACGTTTTTGAGTTCCCCATATTTTTCGTACCTGGGTGTATGAATTAGTGTACTATTTTGACTGTAATTTACCAAGAAGTTTTTTTTCCTCAAGTTTTTGAGTGAATGTTGGTTGTTCATTGATCTTTTGTTTATTGAAATTGGTGAAGGTGAATCTTTTATGGGTACGTTCTTGAGTTCCCCATATTTTTCGTACCTGTGTGTATGAATTAGTGTACTATTTTGACTGTAATTTACCAAGAAGTTTTTTTTCCTCAAGTTTTTGAGTGATTGTTGATTGTTCATTGATCTTTTGTTTATTGAAATTGGTGAAAGTGAATATTTTATGAGTACGTTTTTGAGTTCCCCATATTTTTCGTACCTGTGTGTATGAATTAGTGTACTATTTTGACTGTAATTTACCAAGAAGTTTTTTTTCCTCAAGTTTTTGAGCAATTGTAGGTTGTTCATTGATCTTTTGTTTATTGAAATTGGTGAAGGTGAATCTTTCCTTTTGCTCTTCCTTTTTATGGACTGTTTGGTTCTTGTGGATTTGAAGTGGTCATTTGTCTCCATCTCATCAGTTGTATCATCCTTGTCTGTTGGGTTCTGTTGGGTTTGTCCACTAGTATTAACACTTTTATGTATTTTCCATGTTTTTTTTGTTTTTTTTCTCTATTTTTTATTTTTTAATTTTTTGCTGGATTCGAAAGTAATAATAGGCTTCACAATCTTGTATCACAGGATTTATTATTTTCAATGTATCCAAGTATTATTTTCTGTCAATACATGTATATTGTTATTATGTTCAACAAACTTATATACTCCTCTAACGACAAATACTCTCATTTCCAGTGTTCACGGCACACTCTGTCACCAGCACCACCATCATCTTCCGTTAAACAACGATGTCCTTTAAGAAGGGCTTGAATAGTCCTCGAGAACCACCGGAAGTTCTGCTCACCACGACAGACGAGCGGGAGACATGGGGCAAGAAAGTAGACTTCTTACTGTCGGTCATCGGGTTTGCCGTGGATCTGGCCAATGTGTGGAGGTTTCCTTATTTGTGCTACAAAAATGGTGGAGGTGAGTAGATGTGTATGAGTGAGAAAGTAAGATAATCTAGCTCATGTTACTACTTACCTTTAGAAATTGAGCCGTCAATAATTTTTTTCTTTGTATTGTACTGTTGTTCGAGAATGTTTGCCGGAGAGTATCAAATAAATGAAATAGTAAAATCAACAATGTCGAAGTAATCTTCTCTCCAAATATATCCACCATGTGGAAAATATGAAACAAACATCTGACAGAAAACAACTACTTCCCTGGCTAATACCACGACGGACATTGAATTACATCTGACAAATTTTTGTGCAACGTTCTCCGAAGAAGACCCGGTTGCATCTGCTTATTGTACTTATACAGCAAATTATCGTTCAATTGGCTGGGGAAGATCTCCTGCAGACGCGTTTCGCGATTCTTGCCCATCGTCAGTGACAAGGTAGGTCGGACAACTTTAGAGTCATCCTGCCCCAGCCCAATGAATTATAATCCACTGTATAACTAAAATTTCCTCACAAATGAAGCAGTGACTTAGTAAAAGTAGTCGCAGCGCCACCCGCGGGGAAACCAACAAGCAATCCTCGGTAGCAAAGACACCAGGAAGTGAACAGAGTTCGAGAATATTTGCGGAGAGTATTGAATAAGTAGTACCCTTCTCCCAAATATTTCCACCATGTCGATTTTACTATTTCATTCATTTGATACTCTCCAGTTCATAGGAGGTTTCATTCCACTGAAAATAAGTTGCTGTTAGTGAATGTCGATATGTGGAAAATCTCCTCCATGTAGCTTCATGTAACTCCATTAGAGCATACGAAAAACGACCAAAGCACTGGTTGAGGTATATGTAGATGACACGTCCGTTGTTTGGAGTCACCGAAGAACTTCAGAACTTCCTAAGCCATCTGAACAGTTTTTCTCCAAAAATCCAGATTACCATGGAATTGGAAAAAAAAACCACCAAATCCCATATCTTGATGTATTAGTCACCAAATAAGGTAATCAACTACCCCATAAGGTGTACAGGAAGAAAACACACACAGATTGATATCTACATAAATGAATCCAACTATCATCCAATACAGAAACGAACCGTCATCAACACCCTGTAGTGAACAGAGCTTTGAGAATACGTCAATCAAGGCACATCGACGTCCAAGGAAGGAGAAGAGGAACACTAGTAAAAAGCAACCTCAAGATACTGTCTATCTGCCATACATAGAAGGTCACCAACATAATTGGGAAAATCCTAAAGAAAGAGAAAATATCAGAATAGCTGAGATCATCAAAAGACAACAGAGATCCACTGTGGCAAGGTTTACATCGGTCAAACGAAAAGAAGCATTGGTATCCGCCTGGTCGAGCACAAGCGGAGTTGTAGATTCGGACACACCGAGAAGGTTGAAATCGCCGAACATGCATTGTTCAACGGAGAACACATGATCTTTTTCGAAAATACCGAGAAGCTAGCAACGTCGAATAATTATTCAACAAGAATGTATTTAGAAGCCATAGAAATATACGAACATCAAGGGAACTTCAACAGATAGGAAGAGAAAACATATCCAACAAAGATCTGCACACAGAATTGAAAGGTGTCAAAACGAAGCTATGTCACCCGAATCGCGCGGAAAGTACGCGCGAAACAACCATCACAGAAAGTGCGCGCAAAATCAGCACTATAAATGACGTGCCAGAAACGAAAGCTTCAGTTTTAATTGATACGTCAAGAAGAGTATTTTGACCACACCACTGTAGATGATTGTCGCAGATGCAGTTGAAACGTTTGGAGATTTTAACCAAAGCAGACCAAAACCCAGAACCCAACGAAAACAAATTTTAATATTAGCAGGAACAATGAATGATTTATCTTGGAAGAAAATCCTACACACGGATAGATTAAAATTCCACAATTATTGTCAAACTCAGATTTAGTTCATCAAATATTATTTTATACTATTCACATCAGCAGACAATATTAAACTAGTGAATGTTCGTACATAAAAAGGTCTATCATACTTCTCAGTTTCAATCCAAGTTAAATCTGAAATATAATATCCCGGAAAGCTCCGAATCAGAAGTAGTGCTATATATCAGGAAATTAGATAAATCAGCTCAAGGCACTCAGAGGCAGTTGACAACCGGACATTGTAAGAGCCTCTCTCAAAGGTTGGTTCACTCAAAGCTAGGAATCCGTTCCATATTTTATTCGGGGTTATGTTCATCTGGCTTACGTCTCACACTTTGAAATAAAGGAAAATGTGAAAAGAATGTTAAGGGAGTTGGAATATATTATAATATGATGGATGCTCAATTTTATTTTTGGTAATCTGTGATTATTCACTAAAGGTCAGGAGGAGTTTAAAAATACAAATGATGATATTGAGAATTTTCCCTTTTTCTACGACCACATAGAAATATCCTCATTTTATGCGCTTTATCTATCAAGGAAGTAGGTAGGCCGATTGTATACACTTTTTCATTTCTACATCGCCAGCTGTACTGTAATGATCATTTCAGTTCAGGATATTTCATTTTCCACGACTTTCATGAACTACTAGATTGCCATTATAGGTATTAACGAATTAAATAAAATAAGATCGAATCAAATCCGTTAACGTCTATATAATAATTTGACATTTCACATCAATATTTACAAAATTCGTTAAAAAAAAAAATAAATAATCGAAAGAGAGTAGTAATAGGGAGCATGATTTGACACTGACAGCGCTAATTTCAATATCGAGATTGATGACAATCGAATTCTATATTTTCGAATAGATACCAGGACTTTCTATAGCAGTTAATTTCTGAGTTAAGTGCTGAGTAAGCGAACATTCGGGTTTTGGATAGTGTGGGTGAGGGTTCAAATCCCAAATAAACAACCTTTTTTTTTCTTCGATGTTTGATGAAATCGATTAGTGTTCGATTTTTTACTATAATTTTCAATATTTGTATCTTCAATTTCTTTTTAGGTTGTATGTATTATGGGAATGATGGCGGCAGGAAAGTTTATGATAAAAAGTGTTTTTAAAAATATTACAGATTTGTTTATGATTCAGATGGTCGTAGAAAAAGTTTAGTGTATAATTTTCATAAAATTACTCATTTCCCACGAGTAAGTATATGAAATTTTGTTGTTCGAGCGTAGCGAGTATGTACAATATACTATTCTTATCTTACTTATGTGGCAAGAGGCAAGATCCGGCATAAAATAAAAATAATAGTTTATTATTATTATCTGCACAAAAGAAATAATTATCAATTGATGAAGAAGTCCATATCTTGAAGTGGAGTGGATAGTTATGTCAAGTAGCTCAGTGGTTGAGACTGAAGCGTTCAAAACCATTGACTGCTGGTCGGCTAGGTTCGAATCCTCAGCGACTTCAGATTTTTATCTGATGGCCCGAGAAAGTGCTAGGAATCGCACGTTAAAAGGTAAGACCTCGTTAATCCTTGGCTCGCACAAGTTTCGACTTTTGAGGGCTGCCGTTCGTAAGGGGACGACAACTGGTTAACGGAAAAAACAATTTTAACAAAAAAAAAAATGTGGGAATAAGCCTCAGTCATCTCCACAAATATATTGAGTGAAGTTAAGTTTCCAAACATATCCGACACTCGTACGGTGTAGACGATTTTCCGCTAATAGCTATATTGAGTCTGCTTTAAAGAATAAGAAGTGCCGAACATATTAGAACTTCTCATAACCCACTTCCCCATGCAAATACAAGCCAATAAGTCTGATGTAATCCTCCTCGACCACCAAAGTACGACGATTTGTGTTTTGGAGTTTCACACTCCATGTGGACCAAAGGTCGCCCGAAAATAGAAGAAAAAACAGAAAAAAATATCGAGATTTAGTTTTTGAACTTCGTAGGCTTTACCCAAGCGATTCTGTTGAATGGTATTCTGATCATAGGTGTGTCGGAGCTTCATAAAAAGGGAGAGTGGAATATTCCTGAAAAAAAAAATTATAATAATAATTATACCAACAATTGGGTTGAAGAAGGGGGTTGTTGGATGCTTCAAGGAGAAACTGCTCATCAACAGATGTATCGCGAAGAGACTCCGTGCAATATAAGTGTAACCTTTCAATTGCCTTGTTACAACGTCGCAAAAGCTTAGCATGCATTTACTCAAATGACTTGCAGGACCCGATCAAAAAGTGACTAGCTCCACTGTAAGACTTGGTCAAGTGAAATCTATAGAAGGGGCGTATTCCAGGAAAACTTCCTCATTCCTCTTCTTTCACGCAGTGGCCTAATTGCCATTGTCCGTTGTCCTCAGGAACATCGAGGATACATCTGCGGCACCCCCAGCAACTGGAGTCAGAAGGTCATCTTTTCATTTCACATGGATAACCTCCAACTTCATGCCACGGAAAAAGAATGTCTATATTAGTCATTAGGGGTACTGGATGAGTACACGTATGATATCGGAATGGATTCCAGTTAATCACAAAAGAGGACGATGTGAGGGATACACATAAAATGTTCAGCTCGCAGAAGGAAGCATTCTACATCATCTTGATGCCGGAGACAGACATACTTGGAACAACGTCGGTTCCAGGAGGTGACCACTCTCAAAAACTACCACGCAAAAGAAAATCATATTTTGTTAAGAAAACATCATGAAAGCCGAGGAAAATTCGGTAGAAAATGGTTTTCTTCTAGAATTTCTGCAGGCTGTGTGCGTCAGGGAACACCTCCCGAGGCAGCGAATTCCAAAGCTTTGCCGTTCTTTGCGATAACGAGCTCTGGAAAAAAGATGTTCTGCATGTATCCTATTAACCTAACCTAACCTAACCTAATCTAACTAACGACAAATCGATGTGGAGACTGAGATCGACGGATCAGTAACAATGGGACCACTTCATGATATTACAGAAGAGCATCGTCCATGAATAACAGAAACAGATTGCCAACCTTTCTACAGTGTTCGAGAGAAGTGAGCGAGATTGTAAGCGAAGAATCAATAATAAGACGAATGGCTTTTTTTTTGGACATAATCTAAAAGTTTCAGTTTGTTTTTACGGGCTGCACTGTATATATGGAAACAGTATTCTAGGACAGGTCGGATCTGTGTCTTATAAGTCATAATTAGTTGAAAAAACTCTTGGCATGAAACAGAAAAGAAAGTTTTTGAGTGGCAATTTTGGCACCGGTGCTCACGAGCATTGAAATGGAGGATTTCATTGACGTGAATATTCCTGACATCATTACGCTGACAAACTGTGAGATCGGCTTTTCTGGAGAAAAGTTGTTGGATCCCCATTCTGGAATTGTTGAAAGTCCATAATTGAATCGTCCACGTTCCTTCCAGGAGGAACATTTCACAAATAAATCTCAGATGTAATTCCATGTTCGTAGGCGAAAGTAGTTGTTTTCTGACAGATGTTTGCCTCAATGTTTCTACTTTGTGGAATAGTGTGTAGAGAAGGGATTTCGACCTCGTCGAAATTGTTCGGTTCATTTATTTGAAACTCTCCGGCACACTTTCTGAACTTTTTCCGAACATTCTAGTTAGGATAATTATTTTCTATTTGCCCCAAGTTTTTTGAGATTGTATTTGACTTTTACGGATATCACTCGTATTTTTTAAAATATTAATTTATTTAATAAGTTTTAATATTACTTTATGTTCTCGTTATTGAAGGCAAAAAATATGCTCTTCTACATGCTGGACTATTTTCGGACAATTTTTAGTTGCTTGTGAATGGAATATTAAAAATTACGTATCTTCCCAAAACGCATTACTGATAATTCGGTAATGAAATAAATCGATTATTGAGTTAATGCGATTGAAGTGAACTGATATTTTAGTCTTCTATGTCGGCAAAGATGTTCGGATTGATATTACTCTGAAAGATAGAATGAAAAAATTAAATCAGTGCTCGAGCCAATTGCATTATAGGTAATACAATTGGAGAAGGATTTTATTGTCTCTTGGGGGTGCTAGACTGCGTATCAAGAAGTAAGACATCAATTTTATAGCTAAAACAATATTTCATTCGGTAGCTCCATAATTGATATCGGCAATTTACTGTGAGAATTTACTGTTTAATACCAATTCTACGTATTCATTGATGATCAGGGTTCGAGCTCTATGATAATAATAATAATACTAATAATAATTCATTTTTACATGATCTAATTACATTTACAAAGGTAGTAGATATTATAAAACAGGTGTATGAATAAACGCACACCTACAAGCTATCTGTGTGTAGGTTTCGGCAAATTGTAAAGATAAAATACAAAAGTGTATGGTTAAATATAAATACATTCATAAAATCATATCAACTACATCTTAGGTAGAAAACTGTGCACGGTTATATAAATATATTGGTATTGAATAATCTAAAGTTGTAAATATATAAAATTAATAGTTATTTATGGTACTAGTGTGTTATGTTGAAAATAAGTCACGCGAGAAAGTGACTTAGGAAACATAACACATAAGTGGGATACAATCTTTTATCCAACACATGACAGTTATGACTGTCATTATTAATGTCATTTTAGAGAAGTAAGTCACTAGTGAGTTATGGATTATAACTCACTAGTGTGTTATTTGATAGTTTACTTGTCTAAAATGACATTAATAATGGGTCATAACTGTCATGTGTTGGATAAAGATAAAAAGCAGTGTAGGGTATCATATTATAAAATCACAAAAAAAATCCGGTTTAAGACTAATGTGAAATCACAATAATTAAATTTTGAATGAAAAAAATTGTATTGGACGTCATTGATATTATTGTTGAGTCCGTGGTTGTTATAGAAGTGCATCTTCAGATTGTTCGATAGTATATCTCTTGTCCGGAAATCCAAAATGAGAAGTATTTTGCTTCTGGAGAATTTTACTCATTCCAAATTCCTGAAAATAAAAGGCGATGAGAAAAAAATCGGAAGTTATCGACCAAATACTGAAACATGGAATAATCTATTTCACAGTACATGCAGGTAGTCGATATGGTGGTATTTTACCGGACGATGAAGGACAATAGCTACCAGCTATGGTTGTGCTTTTGGTCGCCTCTTAGGAGAGACAAGATTTACTCTGAGACTATTCTCAGTCACTTAGTCACTTAGTCACATCAAGACTGGTATGGGAATGCCGGGAAGAACTCAGAACACAACAAATTGGGGTTCCAGGATACTGTAGAATCGAGGGCAAAGAAAAAGATGATGAGCTGACCAGAGTGCGTCCATCAACTCCATACGTTTGTCCAGAACCAGAACCAGTGACATTCGGAACTGGGTCAAGCGAAAACAAAAGAAGAGGTGGAACGAAGCCCCTTTCATGCACCACGGGAAAACATTCATTAAAGGACCGACAAAGCACAAAACTGAAGAACTACTCAAGCTGAGCAGGAACCAAGTCAGAACAATAACAGGCCTTCTCACTGGTCACAGCCCAATGAGAAAACACTTGCACAAAATGGGGCTGTACAACGGAGAACTTTCCTGCAGACAATCTAGTGAAGGAACAGAAACAGCCAGACATATACTGTCGGAATGCGAGGTATTAGACCGAAAGAGACAAGCAATATTCGGGAAACCTAGAGTAACTCCCGGAGAATACAGCAATTAACCGGTGAAGAACCTGTATAGACTGGTACAGGGGATTAGAGTTACGGAGTGGGTGCTGTAAAACTAACCCGGAAAACACAAAAAGCCCAAGAGGCCGAGGTGTAGCTGGCGAAGGTACAGCATCCGAGGACAAAAAATTGTTAGTCTTCTCTCATATAGATTATTGTTGGTCCACCCAGGGATTTCAAAGTAACATCGCCATGTAGGCAGCCATAGCATTTCAATTCAACTCATAAGAAACAAATACAACAACACAAAATTACGTGTCTTTTGGCGTATTATCATCTGTAGCGAACTTCGATTGAAATTTGTATCATCGTATCTCAAAAATGCATAAAGTGATCCTGAGTTTCAAGGGCAGGTAAATCGAATTTGGACATAAACTTTCAAGAAGATATTCTAAACTATCAGGAGCGGGAAATACCCCGTAAGGCAACTAGTATCGTTATAATAATACAAGCGTATAAGAAGAGGCGAGAGGCAACACTAATGGCCTCGAAATCGAATTACTCGATCATAGAGATAGAAAGAAGCCGCCGCGCGATTGGCACTTTACAAGATGACTAGATGTTCCATGCTCCTCACTAATTATACCCCGACTAGCATACTTTCAGGACGGGGCACATTTCTCGAGCAAGTCCCAATTACTCCACCCTAAACTAGCCAGCGTTCTTCGTCGTGTACCCCCAGTTTTCATGATTTCATCGAGGGCAGTATGTTAACCGGCCTTTCATGTTTGAGTGCATGTTGATTGGGAGAATTTTGGTAGCTTTTATAACGCTGGAAATCAGACTTAATTGATGTTGGGCAATTATTTAAAAAGGGTTGATTAACAGGGGCTTTAGAACGCGAATAATCATATAATTCGCTTGCAACTGGTTTGCAGTTATGTTTAACTAAATCATAAAAGATATGTACATTTGAAAATTTATTTTGCTGTGCTAGATATTCATAAGTTGCGAAAAATGCTTTCGAAGATGGTGTTTTTTGAATTTATTCAAAAATAAAAACTGCAAAATTGTTGGAACATTTCCTAAAACGAGTGGTTTTACCGTTCTTAAAAATATTCCAAATCACGAGAGATTCATAGTTAGAGAGCCGCGGATTCTGAGACGTGATGAATTGGGCAGGACCACTCCAATACGACGGGAAAATGTCTATTGACTTTTTAGACAATTTCTATATGTCCAAAAGTTAGCCAAAAAGTCTCTTCTTCAGAAACTGGTTTTCTGGCTCCTGAAGAAGCTCCATGCAAAATGCTTGAGATTGAACCCAAGAGCAGTTTTAGATTTTTCAACTCAGCCACGAGTTTTTCTATTTGTTTATTAGGTCAACCCTAAGGCTGAGCCCTTCTCATCGCGGTTTTATAGCCGTGGCTCTCTGACTATCATATCTTGACATATGAAATAAGCGATTTTAAAAAAAGGAAGTCTAAAAAATAAAATTAGAAATTAAAAAAATCATTGTTTATCCAGTACGATTGGTTTTCGAGGCGAGGATCGATTGTAGCACCAAACTTGGTATGCTAGTAGTTGAAATCATGATAAAGACGAAAAAAGATTGTTTACCAAAATTCCAGTGGTGGGACATTTTTTTTTCGTTTAAAAATAAATAGATAAAGTTTTTCTGTAATCTTGGAAAGTATACGATTTATCGAAAAAACAACTCTACAAGGTGAAAGACAATTCAATTCTCCACAAAAATGATTACTAGTGATTTCTTACGAAATGCGCTCCTTTTCTCAGAAAACGTGATTGAACGCCGACATAAAATTTCAGGTTCACACTTACCCTCAGCTGAAAGTTCTGGCGGAGCCGAATTTGTTTACTGCATATACGTTCGCATTATCCCTAGGTACTACGTCGTACGACTACTGCGCATCGTGGGCGTGAATATTTTCGAATTTGCAGCTATGTGTGCACCGCTGTACTCAAGATACTTTCGATTCGTTTCAGGTGCATTCTTGGTTCCTTACTGTATTATGCTGGTCATCGGAGGGATTCCTTTATTCTATATGGAGTTAGCTTTAGGACAGTTCAACAGAAAAGGTGCTATAACATGTTGGGGAAGATTATGTCCATTGCTTAAGGGTGAGTTATTTATCTATGTACGTTAAGATGAGCCCTTAGATGAAATATTATTGTAAAGAACTTTCTCGATTTCACGTTAAAATTATTTATTCAACACTTAAATCAGAATAAATACACTACAAAACCTAATTTATGTAATATTAAAAATAATTTTATTGGTTACCAGCACAAGTATAAACAGACAAATAAATATATCTGTACTACGGTTCACCGGGCTATTTCTATTTATCTTCAAAGTACAAACAGTCGACTTCCAGATTTCCCAACAGCGATACGCACGGCCTCTTATAGTTAGAAACATAGGTTTCAGATCTTTCGAGAACTCTGCCATCCTTCCGGGCGTTTCTAGGCTTAAGCCACCGTTCTTCGTCTATAGGTGGCGTGATCACTCACGCCGCTGTTATCATTTCGCTCTCCTCCACCTAGATGGCGCCAGGTCTGAATATTTCCGTGACATTATGATCATTTGTAGGAAATTTTTTAAAAAAATTCAAATATTATTTGGGTGGTGTTTCGTTTCTTTTTTTGCCCATTTACGAATTTTGATATTTTCAGGTTTTTATTGTTTCATATTTTTTGACACTGATAACTAAAATTATAAAATATTTCAATTGTCATTTCAATGTGAAAACTGTTAAAACAACAATGCGAAAAGTGTGAAATCTGATGACAACAAACACATATGATATAAACTGTCATTTTATATAAAAATAGTGTGGTTGTATGTTTTGGTGGAGGTTCGGAGTATAACCAAACTTGTCGCACACACCTGTAAATTTATTACCTTGTGTTTCCCATAGGAAATCCAACACAATTTTCCAAGATAGTTTCGGAGATGATCTTGCTGCAGATGGAGATGTACGTATCCAACAAAATAAAAAAAAATCGAACTGTCGCATACTGGCAAAGGCACAGATTTGACCTGTCATAGCGTAATATTCCCTCATATGGAGAGAACTCCTAAATATATACTACAGCTTCGGGATTCCATTTAGAAAGAGTCATCTAGTCAATAATACTTAAACACCAAAGAAAAGTTGTCGGTCTATTTCGCTTTTATGTTAATTATTTCACCATTGATAGTTTTATCTAGATTTACTCAAAATTAGTCCTGCCAGATAACATTCTCCTAGTAGGAGTAGGCTTCTGTATTTATTGCCCATAGGGATATTTTACAAAGGTAGCGACCGCCAAATATTCAAAAATAATATCTTTGATCTCGTGCTCTGTAACTGCATCAAAACTCTAAGAACATCTGGAACATTTTGTAGAATTTTCGGGGGTAATACCACGAGTAGTCGCAATACTATCGATAATTCTGTCAGAAATTAACGAGATCAAATTGCTTGATAACACCACTCGTCCCTACGGGACTCGTGGACTCGTGTTACCTCAAAGCAATTTGATCGAGTTGAAGATTTCGTATCGTATCGATAATTCTGTCAGAAATCAACGAGATCAAATTGCTTGTACCTTAAAGCAATTTGATCGAGTTAAAGATTTCTGACAGAATTATCGATTGTATTGTGAGCACGAGTCGTATTTATTGAGATAATTTCACGAACCAACCAAGTTATTATTTGAAATTTGATCGAGTAAACAAAGTGAATTCTTCAATAGTTGCAACTAATGAATAATAAACATGAAGTCTGTCAACCTGACGTTTATGTCATATTAGATTACAAGATGTATCATTGCTGTTTATATTTGTGGTTGACTTGACGACGTGGTCTTTCCGGATCGGAAAGAAAGGAAGCGAAAGGAAGCGTGTACTTTCGCGAAATCCCATTCTGATTGGTCCTCATATCGCAGGAGACGCGACTTTCATATAGTGAGTGAAATTATCACTTTCCGATTTTTTTCTTTTCAGAGTCTTTTCACAATATCTATCAGATGTAGTTCAATATCCAGCCTGGATTTAGCCGGGGAAGTAGTTATTTTCTGTTAGATATTACAAATAAATCACATTTTTCAATTTTTATGGAGAATGTTCCCCTTTTCATCTTGGAAAAGTTTTGCCAAAAATCTAACAGACACATTTTGACGTTAGTAAAAGGACAGTAGCTGCTTTTTTATTAGAGACATGCCAACCACTTCACCTGGAGATGAGTCGAATTTTTCACTACTATAACTTTTCCGAACAACGACGAAACACTTTCAACGTCTAAATTCTATGAATTTCGACTATATAAAGTGCTCTTATTTGCAAATCCGTCGAGTGAGAGGAAAGGAGGAAAAAAGCAATTTGAAACCTCTTAACTCTCGACCTAAAGAGTCATGAAATAGAAGCCGGAATCTGTTAGAGCAGAATGACCATTTTTCGAACACTTAAGCTTCCGGCTTCGAGTGTGGCCCTGAGAAAGCTTTAGAATATTGATTGTCCATTTATGATCTTCGCTTGATGTACTGGATGAATGCAAATTGGGGGTACAAATATTTTGTTGATTCTCCCAGAAATTTAACACATGTGAGTGGTGGACAACATGGAGGCCAATGGCAAAATTCAGACTAGCTTACCATACAGTAAATCAAGGAGAAGCATCGCGGAAAACATGAAGTTCTGCGATAAACCTTCTCGCTTATTCTAAAAGCCTTCACCATTACATGGAATCTTCTTAAAAAACATTAAAGACTTTAGCTCATCCATGAATTTGACTTTTTTATTCCTGGACTCAAGTAGGAGACGGAGGGATCCATAATGACCAGCCAGGATGGTGTTTTCAACACACTGGTCTACGGTACTTAGTCGCGTGATGGACACCACATGCAGAGCGTGTCGTGGGGCTCCGGAGACCATAATGAATTCCCGACACTCGTACGGTATAGACGAGACACCGGTGTTGCCTTATGCTCCGAGGGATATTTTGAGTCCGTTGTGGACAAGATAAGTTCCTAATCTATTGGAACTACTCATTCCCCACCCTTAAGTAAATAGAACCCAATAATTAAGCCTGATATAGTTCTCCTCGACTATCAAACTAAGACGATTTTTGTCGAAGAGTTTTCGGCTCCTGGCGAAACAAACATTGCCCACGGACTAAATATCGAGATTTCTAGATTCACTTTGTCTGCTCAGAGCACATAATTCTCGAACCCAATAGTCACTTTCTACACGTACGTGGGAGTGGTATATAAGTAAATGACATCAGTGCACCCTCCGAATATATCGGAGCTTCGGAGACAGTACCAGATTGGGATATTCCTTACGAAAAAAAAAAAAAAACTGATATGTTACTTAAGCACATATCATAGATTGTACCCAAAGGCATACCCTGTGCGGTAGAGGATGGATGTTATTATTGTTATTTTCCGTGGCGCTCCGGAGCGTCTTGCTGATTTTTTTAGTAGTGGTTTTAGGAGTCGATGAATCGACAGGTGAATAAATTATTGTTATTAGCTTTCTGAAAATGTGTAAGTATAAGGAGTTTTTTGAAAAGTTTGTTTCTGCTGAAATATTTTCAGTTTTCTGTAAGTTTCGGTTATTATACCGGTAATTTACCACCCCAACTTCTTCATATTCAATGGAATGAGTGTAATGTCACATTTTTAATTGAATTTTCGGGATCGATGCAAATATGTAATATTCACTGCCATTTTAAATAATTTCATTATTTCCGAAATTTTTGGGAAATGCAGCCCTCAAAAATATTGAATTAGTGTAGACCTTCTACTTTAGATTCAATTTATAGTGATGGGACTACATTACTAAACTCATCAGATCCTCTTAGAACAGACAAAGAATGCCGAATTTGTCTAATCATTGCAAGATATTTTGTACGAAACGGAATATGTCCCATTACTTTCCCATTCTTGATTCTTATGTCTCAAGATATAGATTCAGATTATAAACTTTCAGTTTTCAACCAGAGCAAGGTCTCGACGGTGATAGTTCGCTCACAAACTGCTTGATTTCTTGGAACAGTGCAGACAAGTTTTCTCAACTAACAGCAAAAATTATTGTCAAGTTCTTCTTCGAGTTTCGGTACAATACAATTATGTAGAGATTGATTGTGTGCATCTATTTCACAATAGAGGGAAGCTTAAAATCACATTTTTTTTAGTGTGATGCCAACACTCACCCCTCAGGCGAGGAAATTGATTGCTTTTTCTCATTACCTCTCAGTACGTCAACCAGATGATTGATGATTGTTTCGTTTCTAATGGAAAAACAAGGTTAAAATAAGGACTAGAAATAATATAATAAAAGTAATATTCTTTTTCGCAAATGTGTAGGTATACATATACGGATGAATTAGTGGAAAGTCTCGTTGTATTTTTTGATTTGCGACATAATTAAACTGAAAATAAACAATATTCGAATGTGAAAATCTGCACAACACGCCAGTGGACGAAAAGATTGATATTTTGTTTTTCTGCAACCATCAACAGTGTTTTTTAATTCAAGTACGATTTGCTTCTGAGACAACGGTTACTCTAATGAAATCAAATAACTTATAACACCCTAATGAATCATCACAGATCGTAAGTATTATTATACATTTTTGACATGTACTTGTCGAATAAAATTGTATAATTGAAAAATATACTGGGTATTTACGAGGTATGATGCACTTCTTTTTGTTTGAGAGAAAGAAACCGATTCAAAGCAGGAAAATTCAGGGGGCTATTGAAGAATTGAAATGTGATTCTTTGGGAAAAATAAACGAATTCTGTAGCACTGGAAATGGCTTTCAGTTTTTCAAAAGAAACACCTCATTGTGAAACGTTTTTTCGATGCCATGTTGTCTATGAAAATGGAAATAGCATTTTGATTACAATATTTTTCCACCAGCCGAGCTTCAATCTTGCTCGCACAAGCTGTGCTTTCAAGAGGTTTTCTCTGAAAACCTAGGAGATTCGTAAAAAACAAATAAAAAAAATAAGCCAAATCAGTTTTTGAGTGTTATCTCATATTTGCAGACAGATAATTTTGATCGAATCGAATAATACCAAAAATTCCAATTATTTTCAGAGTACAATAAAAGTATATAAAGTAATAAGAAAAGAAAGGAATCGAAATTGCTAAAATGGATCAATCCTTTTTTTTGTAAGGATTCAAATTGATAAACTTATGATTTATTTTTTATTCACGAGGTTACCATTTCGTTGACGTGGTTGGTTGAAAATGTAGGAATTCAATTATTTTTTTTTGTTTTTTCAATCAATGTTTTACTTCAACCAAAAGTGCAATGCATCATCAGAAAAAAAACATTTGCCCTTGCTTTCGCTTAAATATACATTTTCGAGAATTCTCTTTTTGTGCTCACCCGGTATCGTTACACAAAAGAGTGGGCCAATAGACGAAATTTGATCTTCATTCTCTGTGAAATATCCATGCATCCACTTGTATCACGTTATAAAATGTATTCGGAACAATTCATCTACAGAATATATTTCGAGAAAGTCAATGAGAAGTCAATAAACAGGGTTTAGAAATTAACCGTTTTTCTCCCTCATCCTGTAAGTATGAATACCATAATTGATATATTTAGTCAGTCGATATTGTTCACAGCATATTATACCCAAAACTCTGAAGAATCCTCTCGTAGACAGTATTTTCCATTGGCGTTAGACATTCGACCCAATTTTGTAGCTCAACCTGTAGGGCCAGAAAAAAATAAGAGTTGCTTCTTTTGATATATCCAAAAATCAAAATAATCTGATAAGCCCCATGAATACATGTTACCAGTGCCATGCTCTTCATTACCTGGGAAACAGTGGCGTAGCCGAAGGGGGCCCAAGGGGTCTGTCCCAATGAAATGTTTAAAAGTTTCACGATTTGCTGCTTCATTCCCAGATTATGTATTATTCTGTTGGGGACGTATTCCCTAAGCTTACAACCTCCAATAATTATAACTAACAAGAATTCTTACATTCTCTTCATTAGTTATCACCATTATTTCTAAATTCTCCTTCACTGTATGCAATAACTTTTCACTTTCGACTTTGTCATAAAAATCTTCCCTAATGTCATACGTCGTCATTCTCTCGATTCCCCGAATGTCCTGCGAGCGTTAATGATCCTTGTTCGCGCTTTAGCCGCTTTCGGAGGCAGCCAGCACTAGAAATGTCTTTTGTGGCGTAAAGAAGAACTCACAATGCATTCCGCCATCTCTTTCCGACCCCGGTTTCCGCAGATTAGCGGGAGTGGATAATTGACAGAACAGCGAGCTCGAGATTTTTACAAGTGCAAGTAGCATCACTAATGATTTTATAGACCAGAGGATTCAGGATAATTCTGCTTTCATTGAAACGTTTTCATTGTATTGGGGAATTGATTCCATCCAGATATTTACGAATTGTTGTATGTCCTTGTCATGTTTGGATGTAAATATGTATACATATATATCGAAATAGAGCGGACATGTGATATTTTTTTTCCTAATTTCGAATTGTAACTCGAAGTTAATTACAACTCATGTGGAAAATATGAGGCAAGCATCTGATAGAAAACAACTACATTGCATAGACTTCGTCATACTCACTTCTTACTCGATATTTCTGTTAATCAATCCTCAGAGGTTTCCTCAGCTTGATTCATAATTTCTGGTGGAAGATCCAAATCACTTTCTGAATCAGAGATCATAATGAAGTTACGAACTCCACAAATTTGCATGATTTGATGATGAAGAAAATAGTTATTTATGATACAAGTTCGTGAAATGGAACTTTTAGATTTGAGCATGAGGTTTGTGGAATGAGAACAAAAAAGCTGTTTACGAAAATGTTCATACACAGTTTTTTCCTACGACAGTTATTATACTGAAAAATTCTGAAAAATTGTATCATTGATTAGAATGTTTTATTTTATGGAGTTTTGAATTTTCATCGTAGTATATACGACCCCGAGTAAAATACTGTCTTTTCAAGAATGAATAAATGTATGAATACTGTGTAAAAAAATTGCTTTGTATTAAATATTTATAATGCATGTGTTTTCTCAAGGATTATGATATCCATTCATCACTAGTAAATAATGTGATCATTATTCAACGATCTGTCAAATTTCAATGTGACAATCGTGATGGAAATTCTTCCGACGTGATGTGAAACGTCAAGTCAGAACGAAAATGGACTTCGAAAGCATGACGTCACAAATGTCGAAATAGTAGTTGACTGGTTTTTTGCTTGTTTATACATAGGTTTGGGTTGTAGAGTGAAATCTTGGGATATTTATGGTCCTAATTCATCAACTATGTGAAGTTTCTACAATTAACTTTCACGTCTTGGTATAAACAACCTACGAAAAATTGTTGTTGGAACCAGTTAACTACTATTTTGACATTTGTGACGTCTGAAGTCCATTTGAGTTGATACGTCAACAATTTGTTCGTTTGACTCTTGACTCCTTTCAGCATCAGAATATAAGTATCAAAGTATTTGAATAGATGCTGATAGTGAAAATTAGATGAACACTATGTAAATACAAATGTTCGTGATACTTATAGCGTTCCTTGCGGTCCAAGAATATTTCCCCTGATTGAAACACATTAATTTTCAGCTAATAACTGAAAAATCAAAAGTGACATTTATATAAAACTTACCGTTTAGATAACAGATACCGTAATCAATCAAGAAAACTGGATGGTTCAAAAACCCCAATAACGTTACATATTTGCAAACTTCTATTTCAGTATATCTACCTAGACACAAAGAAATTTATTGTTTTCAATATTGATTCAGCTTCAATATTGCTGAATTTCTATAATTACATGTATTTTCAGGTATAGGATACGCTGTAGTTTTGATAGCCTTTTACGTGGACTTTTACTACAATGTGATAATAGCCTGGGCTTTGCGTTTCTTTTTCGCTTCTTTCACCGATTTGTTACCATGGACTACTTGCGACAACCCTTGGAATACTCCTAACTGTCGACC
Source organism: Chrysolina haemoptera (assembly GCA_958298965.1). NCBI lineage: Eukaryota > Metazoa > Arthropoda > Insecta > Coleoptera > Chrysomelidae > Chrysolina > Chrysolina haemoptera. The sequence continues at coordinate 31,250,379 of OY282589.1, read as the reverse complement.
GGTGAGTACATTCCGACGTGTATCCGGGAGAAAACAACTACTCACCATTACAAACGTTGAATTATATGTGACATATATTGCAAGTTTTCTGTTAAAAAAAATTAATAGAGTAACAAAATAATACATTTTGTATCTAGTAGAGAAAGCAATACATTGTATTTTGGGGTCTGAAGTTGCTCCGAGAAAATAGGCATTCTTGCGTTATTTCAGAAAAAAATATGTTATCCATTGTGCATGTCCAATGGCAAAAAGCGATAATGACATATCATCACTGATACGAAGGAAATAAAAGCAATAAAAAATTAACTTTCAGTTCATTGTAAAGATTTATGAAAATGGCATTTGAAAAAGCTGATCAGAATACAATTATATGCCTTTCAACATTAAATTATTTATTCGATAACATTTTAGATGATTTTTAGAAAATATCTCAAATAGCTAGAGTCATTCTGGATTTCAACTGTACATTACAATAATTTCCAAATTATGCAACTTTGCCTCTAAATAATTATCTCGTTTTTTTAACATTATCAATATACACATATACCGAGTTTAATTGGTATATAGCGATAATTATTTTGTTTCAGTTTGATTTTCCATCAAGAAACTACTCAGAATTGAATAGATCAGAAATCACGTTTCCTATAGCGTCAGATGCCAGGTTTGCTTCGGCAGCCTCAGAATACTTCAAGTAAGTAAAATGTATTGTCGCGAATATCGCATATAGCCTCCACCATATATCGCATGTTGGGTTGTTCCCTGTAATTGTAGCTACATACAGATGATAGCACTACTCAGACTGCTATTTTTTAAATTCCATTGTGATAAATCACCTAATAATACATATTGAGTAGAAAACGAATAACTACAGTTCCAAAACCGAACCTACTGAATATTTCAACGAATATTTCTTTATTTCAGCCGTGCCATACTAGAACTTCATCGAAGCTCTGGTTTGCATGATTTGGGTGACATCAAATGGGACATAGCCTTGTGCCTTCTAGCTGTTTACATTATTTGCTACTTCTCGTTATGGAAAGGTATATCCACGTCTGGAAAAGTTGTGTGGTTCACGGCCCTTTTCCCTTATGCCGTTTTGCTGATACTGCTGGTCAGAGGTATCACTCTACCCGGTTCGGCAGAGGGAATCCAGTATTATCTGAGTCCAAATTTCAGTGCAATCGGATCAGCAGAGGTAGGATTTCAGTTACTTAGTTGATGCAATCTTCAATTCAATTTCAATTCAAATTTATTCTTCTGAAGACCACAAGTAGTATAAGACATGTGAAGAATTTGGAGTATAGAGACAATACAAAATTACAGAGTAAAGAGGAGTTAAATGTTAAAATAATAAGTACAAGTACACACAGAGTACAACAGAATACACTATCAGTGATTTATATATTAAAAAAATCTTCCAAAGTATACAATGAACCTTAAATTAGTACTTTTGTTACTGTCATTATTAATGTCATTTTAGACAAGTAAACTATTAAATAACACTAACTAACTAGTGAGTTATAGATTATAACTCACTAGTGTATTTGATAGTTTACTTGTTTAAAATGACATTAATGACAGTCATAACTGTCATGTGTTGGATAAAACATTGTATGCCACTTGTGTGTTATGTCTGACGGCTTGGTGGTATAAATCTTTCTCGCATGACTTATTTTGAACATAACACACTAGTACCATAAATAAAATAAGTATTTTCGGTGACTTCTTGAATCTGAAATTGCTAGGTTCATGTCAAATGTTTTTGAAAATTCTTGCTTAGAAGTCTGCTTTGCGCTAGGTTCAATTTGTTTAGAGTTGTATTCAGCAAATGCAGATATCTGGTGGAATTACCGTAGATGTCATTATGACAGAATAAAGTATTTTTATCTACTAGTGTATATGTAATGTCAGTCATTACGATACTGATATGAGTTTCGTAATGAGATGAGAAAATTCATTTGAGTAAATAATTAACATTATTGATAGTAGGTAAAATATTGTACAATATTTGTATCGTAAATTCATATTACGATAATCGATGGGTTATTTAATGTTATTAAATGTTCCATCTCATATCGTAATATGAATCTTTACGACATTTATATCGTAAACATCTATTACGTTTGTAAATTTAACAGGCAGTTTCCAATATGTAAAGAGAAATTAGGGGTAATACTGTAATTCTGTTTGAGATTTGCGAAACATGACTCGAATGCACTTTTTCTGTGTAATGAAGAGACGTTAGGCAGCAGGTGATTGTCCCCAGACTATGATTCCATATGCCAGTCTCGACTGAATTTTTGGAAAATAGAAGTTTTTATTACTGGTTCTCATATATACAGCGTATTTGAAATATTTTGGTGTTAATATTTTTTAGATATGTGGGTTTCCCAGTCTAGTTTATCATCAGTGTTGTTAAGGTCAGGTTGATATTTTCAATTTGTCTTTTCTAGTAGGTACTTCGAACCGAAAGCCAAAATAAAAGAACATTACAGTATTGAAGCATTGTTAAAGAAAATATATACACTTCATACAAAATTCCCTCTTCATATATTATTTATCCAACACAGTAATTATTCAACTTGTAAACAAAAGAAGATTATCAAAGTTTCGATGGTTCAATTTGAATTTGCAGAATAAATATATATTTTTCTTGAATGAAAATGTTGACATCTATATCTACATCTACATCCAAATCAATTGTATTTATTATTAGGTTTGGGTAGATGCTGCCACGCAAGTCTTCTTTTCATTGGGACCCGGTTTTGGCGTGCTATTAGCCTACGCTTCCTACAATAAGTATCACAACAACGTTTATAAGTAAGTATTTCATTATTTCATCTTTCATTACCATTTGAATCCGAAGGATTTCGACCTAATCTCAGTTATAAAACTATAAACTTTGTGGTGAACGGAATTACGATTTTTGCGAGTCTGTCTGTCTTTCCGGCTGGCATCCGATTGAGCTGACATTTTGCACGCACACTGAAAACCGATATTAATGTCGATATCTTCGGAATTTAAAAAAGTTTTTTATGCCTAAAAGTCCTCTCACGAACGAGTGATATAACCAGTGTCTGGTAATATAGTCATATAGAGCTCCCCGAATACCGGCTCCTTCGCCAGAACTTAAAACTTAAAAACAAATTTTAAAAAAACGATTTAGATTCTTTGTATATCGAGGACTCCGGATTTAAATCAAGGCTAGTCCACATTTTCATTCTTAAATTTTGCATTGCCTTTTCGCAATGTCACTTTCGTTATATTGATTTAAGATACGAAACCCATTCGGAAACCCCTCTGAGGCTGACAACACACCGAAAAATCAAAAACGCCTGAAAGCAAAACGGTTTCATGCAAAACGTTTTGCTGTACAGCAAAACAGTGCAAATAGAGTCGGCGCTGTTGTCTACAACGAGGTTTCCCAAACGCTTTCATTCAAAACGTTTTGTAGCGAGACAAAACATTTTGAAATACACGAATCGCACAAAACAGATTCATTCAAAAACAGTTTGTTTCTAGCAGTTTTAAAGAGCTTGAAAGTGTTTTCTGGTTTTGCCGTACCAGTGTGTGGAGGAAAAACAACTTCTAACTTAATTAGCCACAAACGTTTTGCGTTAAAACTTTTTTGATTTCTTGGTGTGTCGCCAGCCTAACACTACAATCGAGAATATTCCAAAGACACATTTGCTTTACCTATCACACAAATCAATGCTTTGGTAACCAACAATCTACAATGTGTTACTAAAGGTTTGAATCACCATAAGATGCCTAAAAACCCTGGTGTACCGACCAAGATGGATAGAAACCCTGGTGGATTGACTGATTCGCTTTTGTTTCACGCAAAGTTGTTAATGCTGTAATAAGATGGGATTAGCTTTCCCGTTGTCAGTAGATGGCGCATTATCAAAAAATAGCCGAGTTTACATTCCGAAGTACGGAGTCATATTTTTTTTGGAATATTTGAAATTTGACTGTTTATTACTATGTTTATAATTTTTGATTAACTGTGATTTACATTTCATCGGGATATTTATCGTTTTTTTCTGTTCTTTTACTACTTTTCGTTCAGTTCGCAATTATTAGTTATTTGTTTATTGTTGAGTTTTCTGTAATTCTTGTATTTGTAGTGCATAATGTTTTTTCAAGTTTGTACTTGGACATGGCTGCGTTTGTATGAAAGATCTAAGGTTAGTATCATTGTTTAAATATCCCGTACATATCACATAACTATCCAACTAGTTAATTTAAAATTACTGTTCTGATTTTTGATGAAATCAGCACGTTAAACATGTTATGTCGTATTTTTAACAAAATTGAATAAATACGAAATGTAAACAAGTCATGACAATGACAATTGTCCAACGTCATCATGACAAGTATTCATTTATCAATCTGTAAAGACTTTACCGCCATCTACGAATGATCGTGAAGCTAATCCGATCTAAATAAAATATGAAGAATCACGTAGGCCGTACCTTAACAGTTTTGGTAGGCCGATTTCACAGATATAAATGAACGCACCAGGGTTTCTATCCATCTTGGTATCGACTTATACCTGCAAATCTGTGGGATAAAACGAGAGACATTCGCCAATTTGATTACGAGAAAACAAATGAATCCGTGGGCTGTTTTTCGAATATCCCGCGACACTTGAGTGCACCGCCACCGTCGGTTTTCTTGTTAGGGTTAATTTTCATGAACAGAAGTTTGAAGTTTTGCCCACGATTCACGAACATGAAATTAATAAAACAATATAATTACTGGAATATACGGAATCACTGTCCCCAATCAGTTCTAATTTGTTACATTTTCGAAATGATTTATTAATTTTTTTGCTGAAATATAATTCTCACATTTCACATAGAAGTATTGCAGTTCAGCTGCATCGCATGGAAATTCACCATTAGCACCTGTCAATCTTATGCGCAGCGCATGCTCTCGCGCTGATATCTGTGCATTTGTGCCCGAGTTTTCACTATAAACTTTTTTAAAGAAATAAAGAATAATTTTGTGGCCTTGAGTTTAATTGCATTTGGGATTTGATATTTGTGATGAGTTAATGTGTTATATCGTTCTTCCACTTTTAAAAAACCGTTCAATATGACATGTAATAGTGAAAATATTTCTATTGTGCAATTTTGTTCGACAGAAAAGTGTATCAACTACACTAAAAAGATTTCACCATTTCAAAATAAAAGGAATGCATGGAAAATAACCAAAACCTTAACAAGCTTACTGAAGACAAAACATTGATAGATTTCAGTGGGAATGGAGAAAAATTTATATTTTTTACTTTATCGCGTACTTTCGCTACTTATTGAAGATTTCAAGAAACGGTAAGATATAAAAACGCATCCAGAGTTGATTGAGTGGATTAGAAAACATTTTTGCCATAAATTATTGTCAACATGCATGGCATTTTGAAATAAAATGTCTGTTTCAAAGTATGTTCAGATTCTAAGTGGTGAGTACTCAATTTCTGTACTGAATATAAATTAGTTACCTACTTTGTTCATATTTCTGGATTGTCGGCACAAAAACGGAACATTATCAAATTATTGAAATATAAGGAAAATGAAGAAACACATCAATAATATAAGAAAATTGCACAAATTTTTTTTTTATTACACAACTATTGACTTTCAAATGGTTTTTAGATTTTTTTTGGCAAAAATTACACAATTTTAGTAGTGTTATTTTTTCAAGAAAACTTGATATTCCACTTCTAGTATGGACTAATTACTTTCGTATGGCATATAAAAGTTTAATAAAATTCCTTAAAATTCAATTATCAATCACAATCACCGTGTCCTTGGAATTTTGACAGTGTTGACACGAGAAAGAGGACACCATCTCTGGAGTCGATTACAAAAGTAGACCACTAATTAATTTGTTTTGTCTTCAAAAAATTCTAAACAAAATATAATCAGTCGGTACACCAGGGTTTTTAGACATCTTAAATCACCCTATAAATTTTTCTTTTTCTTTTAGGGATGCTATCTTGACAAGTGTTATAAACTCAGCAACGAGTTTCGTAGCAGGATTCGTCATATTCTCGGTGTTGGGCTACATGGCGCACGCTGCAGGCCGACCGATTCAGGAGGTAGCCACGGAAGGACCCGGTTTGGTTTTCATAGTGTATCCTGCTGCGATTGCCACGATGCCAGGAAGTATATTTTGGGCGCTGATCTTCTTTATGATGTTACTCACCTTGGGATTGGATAGCTCGGTAAGGAACCCTTAGTCATTATAACATCTGGAAGATTAATGTTGAAATGATGCGTGATGTTTCAGCTTTGAATTTGATCATAAATAAATTTTACTTCTGCTCAAAATGCATTTTCTAACATGACTTCAGATCTCGACAGTATAGTTATTTTTTGTAGTATGATATACACAAAGAGCGGAATGTTACTGAAAGCCTCCTGTAAAGTGTTCGATTGCAACCTTGAGAACACGCTATATAATCCAAAATTTAATTTAACAAATAATTTCACGACGCCGAAAGAGTATCCTTCTTTCCAGAAATTCCAACAAAGTGATGAATATGAGGCAAACAACTGAAAGAAAACAATACTTCCCTGCCTAATACCACGACGGCCATTTAACTGACTGCACCTGACAGATACTTGTGCAACATTCCTCAAGGAGACCACTCTGTAACTTATTGAATTATAATAATGAATATGAAATACTATAGTGCTAGTCCCCCCCCCCCATCTACACATCAGCCCATATAAGAGAGAACCTTACCACTATATGCCCTCCGGGATGACACAACGAAATGAGTGTCATATTTACTATTCCAACTGGAGAAAAAAAACGGAAAACCCCACAGTACTGCCAAAGAGTCATTGATAGAAGAATGAAGTCATTTAACAGAAAAATCATAAAGCACAAATATAAAGCTCCATCATCACGCCACTCTATTTGCCACTTCAGGCTGAATACTTCGAAGAATTTTGTTTTTTTCATCAGATATATTAATATTTCTTAAAATAACATTAAACATTAATGCGAGTCTAAGATAAAGTATTCCACTTAAGGGCTATCTGAAATGGGAATGGATCCAGTTTTAGTTAGTTAGAAAAGTTGCGTAACGACCATGCATATGGAGATGAAAATTTAACCAAAACTGTATCTGTTGGCGGTTCGTGGTGGACAACTTTTCACTTTCAATCTCTCAATCTCTCAATCCCGTTACGGATATCCCCGTGGTGGCCAACTTTAATTGGACTCACTGTTAACACAATAAGAGGCGCATTCGCCATTTCAATCTCTCAATACGCTACGATATCCCCGTGGTGGCCAACCTTTACTTGAACTCACTGTCTACACAATAAGAGGCGCATTCGCCATTTCAATCTCTCAATACGCTACGATATCCCCGTGGTGGCCAACCTTTACTTGAACTCACTGTCTACACAATACGAGGCGCATTCGCCATTTCAATCTCTCAATACCGTTACGGATATCCCCATGGTAGCCAACTTTAATTGGACTCACTGTTAACACAATAAGAGGCGCATTCGCCATTTCAATCTCTCAATATGCTACAGATATCCCCGTGGTGGCCAACCTTTACTTGAGCTCACTGTCTACACAATAAGAAGCGCATTCGCCATTTCAATCTCTCAATACCGTAACGGATATCCCCGTGGTGGACAACTTCATCTTGGACACACCGTATTCAAATAAGTGACGCATTCGCCATTTCAATCTCTCAATACCGTTACGGATATCCCCGTGGTAGCCAACTTCAATTGGACTCACTGTTAACACAATGAGAGGCGCATTCGCCATTTCAATCTCTCAATACGCTACAGATATCCCCGTGGTGGCCAACCTTTACTTGAGCTCACTGTCTACACAATAAGAAGTCACGTTTGGTGTGCCACAAGGTTTAAATCTAAGAATATAGGATGCTTGGTTCAATTTACAGAAACAGTGAAAACTTCAGATATATTGCCACATCCAAATTATGGAACCCAATTTAAGATAACCAAAAAAAGTTATTGAAAGTGTGATATAGAGTAAGGTCTCAAATGATTTAACTATGCCCAAAAATCGATAGAAGATATCATCTAAAAGGTATCGATCAGAACACTTTATTTTCACGATTTATAACGCTATCTGTGGAAAAACAAAAAGTGATTATTGCTACCAAATTCTTGTTAAAATTAATCAATAACAATATTGATATTGGTGTTCTTTTAAACGATATTATTTTTAATTAGAATTGGAATGATTTATTGTAAAGCATCACCAATAACCCTTATGCTACGATCTCCTATGAATTTTATATACAGAAGCTTCACCAGAATTTGAAAATTTTGTTGTGACAAGGATTTGTATCAAGTAACGGACAAGTCAATCCAAAATTCAATCGAAGTGGAAATATGAAAACAAAATATTGATTTGTTGTTGAAATAAATCGTTATTTTATGACATGTAGAACCAAATATATATATTTTTTTCAGTTTGGTGGTTCGGAAGCAATAATAACGGCGTTGAGTGACGAATTTCCAAAAATTGGAAGGAACAGAGAAATCTTCGTTGCTTGTCTGTTCACGCTATACTTCGTGGTTGGGTTAGCTTCTTGTTCTCAAGGAGGATTTTATTTCTTCCATCTATTGGATCGGTATGCAGCTGGATATTCGATGCTGTTTGCTGTGTTTTTTGAAGCCATCACAGTGTCTTGGATATACGGTATTGTTATATAAGTTTCAAGAAATATATTGAATAACCTACCTATCAGAATTCCTGAAAAAAGATTACCCTATTCAAGTTTATATAAAAAATATTTACCTTATGTTAAACATGTGTAAAAACTACATACGCAGGAATGTTTGATTGTGTGAAACAAAAAACTGATCATAATCCTGTTATTTTTGAGAAATATAGAAAAAAAGATGAAAATTATCATTTTGCTAGGTGAATTTACGTAGAATCATAATTATTATAAGAGAAATCAAAAAGGTCAATGAGGTTTTGACAGAAATTTTATGTGGAGAGGGCGTCAAAATTACTCAATTAGCTGGAAATATAAATTATGCGCAAAAGTGGACCGAGGTGTTATCCTTGCGGAACACCTGATATTACTTCAGGAGTTTTTGTTCTGATATTATTAACTCCAATAAATTTTTCTTGTTGAAATAAATGTAAATATAGGTAAAATTATAATATAATACAGTCCATTCTATAGGATCATGCCGAAAGAATATCCATTTTTTTACATCATTCATTGATAAAATATTTCTGTTTGTGATAACTATACATTAATATGAAACAAAAATTAATGAACACTTCCAAAAAAAAAAAGAACTGAAAACGAGTGATGAGAATCATCTGTGAAATATACATCAAAGCAAATCATTCAAATCTGATTGAAGCAGTTGAGAAATTATAAATTTCTTGAGTTTCCTTTGAACTCAGTTTTGGTCTTATTATATCCATGATTCAATTCGTTTCTCAACAAGGAAAAAAATGTTTATTTGTACAATCAAGAAAACTAGTTACATAAATAATATGGTACAGCAAAATATCGCCCCTTTTCACGTGCCATCCAACTTTCAGGTACCCAACGTTTTTGCGACGACATCCAAGATATGATAGGGTTTGCACCAGGGTACTACTGGAGATTTTGTTGGAAATTTGCTGCTCCTGTTTTTCTCCTCTTCATCATCGTTTATGGTCTCCTTGGATACGAGCCGCTCAGCTACGAAAACTACATCTATCCTGCTTGGGCGAATGTTCTTGGCTGGATGATCGCTGGATCTTCAGTTATGATGATTCCTACTATTGCTGTATATAAATTCATCACCACCCCAGGGTCATGTTACAAGGTAATAATTATTTCATGCGCTTCAAATAAGTCCAATTATTACTTGGGAAGTATTCTTGTATGTTCAACATATTTATAGCTCAAAAAATGTGTGGTGATATATGGGTAACATCGAAAGCTTTTCAAACTTAAATCATAGTATGATAATACTTAAAGAATATGTCCAACAAGACAAGTGCTAAGTATTACAGTTGTACCATTTACGTTACAATCGGCATGACGTGTTACGGTGTTATTGCAAAACTGCATATCCTTAAATATGCCTAATGTGTTACATTTTCTTTCTTGCAAGTGGGAGAGGCAATGTCTAATCATCTCAAGCACTGTATGGAAAAATCTAATAAATCTCCGCGTTTTCCTCCAACCGCTGGAATGATGAATTGTTATACGACAAACTTCACGCTCATACAAAACAGCCCTACTTTATGAACTCGTATCATAAATAACTATTTTCACTTAACCAAAGTGGCATTCAGCGTACCATTTGTACCGCGCATTTTTCTCTCTCACCTTCTTAATTATGATACATTATATTCAAAACGAAACATATTTTTTGTAGTAGAAAGCCGATTTCCAATAAGAATCAAAAGTTTTTCCATTAAATAACGCAAATTGATTCACCAAGTGCGCATACAAATTCCAAAATAATTGTTTCCTTATTTTTACACAGAGGATGAAAATTCTAACGACTCCATGGCGTGACACTCAAAGGGGAGCCCAAGTAAATGGAGTTGTGCAGTCAGAGAGTACTCAAGTGCGTTTAGCGACGCCCGAAACTCCAGATCAGGCTCCAGCCGAAGTGTGAAATAAAAAATTGTCAAAATTTAAGGAGTATTATGTATAACTGTTTGTGAAATTTTATACCCGTTTAAAATCAATAACTTGCTATGAAATATTTTGTAGTCGATGTGCTATAATGGTTTGTGGAATTTTATACTTACATGTTTAAAAATCCATACATACCCATGCTTTGAAATGTTTTGTTGTCGATGTGTTATAATACTTTGGGGTGTATTATAATGATGAGTCATGAAATTTAACGATTTGAAAATGTATCATCTCCTGACAGTTCAAGCTCTACAATGGAAGGTATCATACTAATTACTGTATGTTCACCGCTGGTCCCGCGAGGTTTTCGAGTGCCCCCTTTCCCACCCCCCCTGTCACCCGGCTCTGCTAAAAATTCCCTCCACCTCGATTTCAGCTATCTAAGGGCTGAATTGAAACTAATTAACTAAAAAGTGAGAATATAGGAGATCGGTTAATTTTTGACCTAAGACATTTTAGGGAGTAAAATGTTCAAACATTTTTTTCAGCCTCTGCGCCAACCAAATTTTTTTTCCGCTTTGTCAGATGATAACTGATCACTTTCTGAACAACATAACTCAACGGAACGAATATAGCAGACGGCTAAAATTTATCAAAATATTTTCCCTTATTTTCTCGGCTGGGCTCTACTCAAAATCAAAAATATTTTGGATTTGGTATCTCCGATGTACTCCCATTCCTGAGCTCGGAATGAGAATAGCTATTCGGCGCATCTTTTCACTGGCGGCTTCCTAACTAATATCTTTCATCATTATTTATATATTATGAAAAACAAACTGGAGTAAATCTGAATTTGAATTATTGGGAGACTTTGTTTTCAGTTTTACCTGTAATAAACAACATTATCAATAAATTAAACAAGGCATCAAAGCATCGACTACGAACGGTTTTGTGAATTAATTTATGCGAGTATTCAACTCGAGCAATGCCAAATATGAATTAACTGAACTTTACTCCTTATAAATGTTTGGTGTTCAAGTGCATATTTTTTTATCATTTTCACTTTGACAAGCTAGTCTACACTGAAACACGTGGTTGAATCAACAATCCGTAACAACAAAGTTCCCTCAAACAATATACCCCGTTAAATAAAAAAATGTGTAATACAGCCAGCGTCTGATGATATATATATTTTATCATCTGATGATTACACAATACTTTTTGAGACTAGGCAATATATTTTCCGAAACACGATATACAATTTTTTTTTCAGCGATTATTTCCGATCTATCAAGAAATGTCAAAATCATCAATCCAGAACTGCAGTATATATTTCAGTGTTGTTCTGAAATATACGTAGTGCGAGCTTTGAAGCTGACGATGGGGCCTGTACAGGTTTTTGCTCGCACAATGTTTTGTATATTTTTGTTTATAGCACACAGATCTAAGCAGACGTCTAACTGTTTTATGACGGTAAGTATCACTTTTCATGAAAAAATAATGGTGTAGAACTTCTTCGGCTCTTACTTTTCCATTTAAATATGTGAGGACTCAAACTTAAAAAAGGAAATGAAAATCCACATGACTGCTAATGAACGTAGATCATGTATAGACAATTTTTCAAATAGAAATAAAAAAATTGTATATCGTGAAATATAATAATAAAGTGATTTGTAGATAATAAATTAGACAATGTATTAGTTAGCAATATTATCATTTAAGATATTTTGGATGAGATTGTTGTACAGTTACAATAAGTAATTTAAGCTCAAGAAGCAGTAACATAGATGAATAATATTGAGTATAATTGTACAGTAGATAATGTATGTCGCATTCATGCCCTACCTCTCTAATTTTTAAGAATTTTATACTTTTGTGAAAATAACCTTTATAATAAAGACAGAAGACAAGTAAACAGCCATTTACTTGTCTTCAAGAAGATGAGATTCGTGAGATACATCTTGTGACAGTTATTAATTTAAAATATTTGAATTGATGATTTTTCAAGTTAAGTATTTTTTCAAGTCCTGTATTATTTTTGAGTTTCATCTAAACATTTTGGAACAGCATTTTTTTCGATTACGCTTATTTCAGAAAAGCAGTTGGTAACAGCCATTACATACAGCTTTTCAATTATTGATATGTGGTCTTATTAAAATTATTTTGATTAGTATTGCTCAATTTTATTATCCCCCGTCTTTTCTTTTCCATTTTTCTTTTTTGGGTAGAATAGATTTCTTTACATACAGGATCATACAAAAAAAATCCTTAGAAAATATTGTGAGAACCAAAGGAAAGAAGATGAAAGTAAGGCTTTGAAAGCTTCGTAAAATAATTTCCCAGGCAATGAGTTCTATGAGTTATAATGCCGTGCCGTTCTATTGAAAGAACGTACTTTTAGAAAAAGTCGTTTGGACAATCTCAAGACTACTAAAATATTTGGGTAGACCTTAATAATCATGGAACAACGGTTTAACAACATATCTTCGTTCGAATTCACCGCTGCTTCAGGCGTTTCACAAGGATCGATTTTGGGACCTCTCCTATTCGTGTTATTTGTTAATGGCGTCTCTCAATAGCCGACCACACACATAAAGGTTGATACGCTAGTTTGAACCCCAACAGATAAGTCTGATGGTTTTATACGCATCGGTTAAGACAGCTGTCAACCACTTACGCAAAAGAAAACCCCGTGGATCAATCTTAAACCGATGACCCGTCACACACAAAACTGCGTGTTAGAGTGTAAAACCCTCAATCAATAAAGGATTTTTTATTGATAAATTTTTTTATTGATCTTAGATGTGTGGCCACCTATTATATGAAGCATTTTCAATGTATCCTATATGGAGATAATCTCAACATATTCAGAAGAATTGAAAGCTGAAAAGACTCTAGTACGCTTCAAGATAATCTCAACTTTTCAGTATCCTTCCTATCTCTCACCGAAGCTAAATGCATAATGATGAGTTTTATTCATATTGAATTTCACCAAGATGTTGCAAGTCGGATGATACTCTATCGACCACCATGTGGAGAGATCGGTCTGAGAGAAAGCTCGATAGCAAGGAACACAACTGAGGGGGGCAAGCCATTGGCTAGGAGTCCTTTTGGTGTCAAACGCGATCAAACTACCAAGCACATTGAGAAATATTAAATGTTCTTCAAAATTAAAACAATATTATAAGAAATTAATCTGATTTGACAATTTATTATATGTATTTATATACATATTTTTTTGTTTTGTTCAAGAAATTTAATTTTGATGTTTCCCTAATATAAGCAGCATATGTTTCTTGGGAATAATAAAGTTATTATTATTATTATATCTCTAGTGGAACGGCCAGAGATTCACCATATTTTTTGATAGATTGCTGCCAGATATGTGAGACATAAGCAAGCAGGTCACCAGTTGATCTCTGATGCCAGAAACCATAATATTATAGATCATTGGTAATTCCTGGGTGTTCTGGATATTTCATGATCTCGATATTGATGTTTTTTTCCATGACCTTCGAGTTAACAGATATAGCAGGCAATAGGTCTGTAGTTGCTGGGTAGGGTCTTTTTCCCCTTATTAGGGACTGGTTGTACTCTTGCAATTTTCCAGTTAGAAATGTTAGTTCGGGAGCACATTTCTTTGAGAAAGATCGGCGGAATTCTGCCAGATCCACTAGCTGTGTTGGTTTTAGGACCCAGCAAAATTCTTCTGATGGTTCGTTGGTGGAAGATCATCTCCGGCATATGACTGTCAATGGGAATGGGAGTTTGCAGCTAATATGTTGGCAAAGATATTGAATTTTTTCTGAGCGTTCGATGCTAGTGTTCCATCTTCCTTGGTTAGGAGAGGAAATGATCTTGAGCTTGACCCGTTAGGACAATCAACAAGCTTTGGTCATATCTCGGAGTTGTAATTCTCTTTCGAGGATTCGATTGTATCCTTGCAGATGTTTTTTGCTTCAACATAGTCCGAGTTGATCTCAGAGCACTGATTTTTCAACCGTCGACGGTATGCTGCCTGCTTGAATGCGACAGCTCTAGAGCAGTTTTTGCTAACCAGGGTTTATCAGATGTTGTTTTTTCTTGACGTGTTAGGTATACACACGATAGGAATATGTTTGCATTGCATCCCCAGCATTATGATCCCAGAAATTGCTTCCAAAAGAAAAACACACCCTTTCCAATAAGAAGAATATGCGAAGATCATCTCAGTCGGCTGAACTGTAGTGCCATATGAGACGGGGCAGCCTTGCGCTGCTCGATGGTGTAGAAAAAGAACAAAGAGTGGAGATGAGGTTCAGATCGAAGTTCCCAAACTTCTATACTATATAGAACAAGATTGGTGGTGAGAAAGAGATCGAGTGTTGACATCAGATATGCGTGTGGGTCTATACCATACGTCATAGCGAAGGCCTCAGCTTGAAATCTTGCCTCGTCTGTTTTGTCGGAAAATTGGAGCCAGCTATTGGATGTTTTCTCTTCAATCCTTATTCCTAACTGATGTCTTATAATCTGAAAAGCACGATTTATGGCAAAATGATTTTTACGAATAACCATCAAACAGCGGCAAGTGATCAATAACTGTATAACAGCTATTGACAAGAAAGTTGCTCAACATCCGCCCCTGGCGTCGGTACCTTGCCAAATAACGACTTTTCGGAACTCATTAAATAATTTAGATTTTTGACATTCTTGGATTATTACTAATGACAATGTCTTCAGGATCGATATACATATATTATTTACAGTAATTTAATAATATTCTGGATAAGTACATTAGTGAAGACAAAATACTTTCGCTTGAGAAGTTGTCAAAGTACCATTAGTCAGATATTGTTCATACTTTGATGAGACTTTTGAATATATTAGGGGAAATGAAACTAGAAAGAATGTTCAAGGTATTGTACAGCATTTGCAATATTTTTGGAATAAGTCCGTTTTATGACTTCAGAAGAAAAAAACTGAAGAAGCAAAAGTGGAATAGGCTATGGCTAGTCTTCATAATTTGTCACCAAATTTTGGATTTTTATGTATCTGCAAATTTCACGTTTGGTAAAATTGACAATAACTATTTAAGAGCAACAATAAAGTCCCTGAAAATCATTTCTGAGTGCAGTTATACTTTAACATCTATCATACTACCAACAATTTTGCTATTCACTAGTAAAAAATGGGAACCCTTCCTACAGAGACTCCAAACTATGGACAATCTGGTACCAACAAATAATAATAACAAACAGTTTTTGATCAACGTCTTGGTGTTGCACCTGATTTCTTGTGTGAACATGATTTTCGATTCATGGGAATATATCAATTCATGGTGTATCGTGTATTTCACGTTAACGAGAGACATATATTTCCATTATTTACAAGTATCATTGAAATTTATCATAGATTTCATCCAAGTGAAGTTTCATACCTTGAATGAAATGCTCAAGAAAGAAATATTAGCTGCAGCTGAAAATAGACTTATGCGTCTTGAACAAGATACTATCACCATTAGAAATATAAAGAAAATAAAAAAACTACACAAGGATTTGACAGATTTAATGAAAGATGTTGATGATATATTTGGATGGCCTATATTCCTAGTCACCCTTCAAATCATCTTTTCATCTCTCAATATTTTGAATTTTTTTATAATTCACGGTGGCGCAATTTGGATGGAACTGGTTAACATAATAACTATTATGGTGAGTGCTTAGTCTATAAAATTTGGCGTTTGATGTATTGTTATAAATCTTCTGTGTATCTATGTGGATCCTTCAAACGTTATGAAGAGGATTATGTATTGACAACCAAAGTGACGCTTATGCATATCTACAGGGTGTTTCCGAAATTGGAGCAATAAAAAAATATGGTGTTGTATGGAACAAACATAATGTATCAAAAAATGGAAAGAATTTTCGTTTTTGAGGCAGTCAAAGATTGTCATAAATGTTTATTGAATTTTATGAAATCGCTTTCAGTTGCCTTTGTTTGGGATGCACTAGTTTGATTCTCTAGGCCACAGCGTGTCTGCGCGCTGGCAGTGTTTCAGCGTGGTTTGCACAGGCTGTAGACCTCTTATCAGTGATTACCAAAAAAAGTCTTGAAAACTTTAAAATTCAATATCTCCCAAAAATTTTTTTTTTTCGACAAAAAAGTATTCTTTCTTCTAGTTTTGTTTTGTCATCTTCGAATTCTTTGATTTATTGACATAATTTTCAAATATGATTCCCATACTTATAACTTTTTTATTGATGGATGCATTCCTACGTAATACATAAACTATTTAAAAATGTCGTGAATCCAATGGTGTCGTCGAATTCTATTTCAAAAAATCGCTAGTATGTTTTTTGAATTTTTGACTTTGAAAAAAATTCGAAGTAGGCTTTGATATTTTTATTTTTATTTCGAATTTATGGCTCTCAACTAGAACTATTGATGCTCTATCTATTGAAGAAAAAAAACTTCTGAATCGGATAACAAATAACAGTTTTAGAGAGGTGGCCCGCTTTCAAATGGGTCACTCTGTATATACATCTCAAGGTAGAATGCTATTTTTTACTGGGTACTTTATAGTTTTTGGGCTCCGCCCTCGAGCTACAAATCGTACCTTAGGAAAAACTAAAATGATTTTTTCCAAATATGTCAAAAAATGCAGTCTAGTGAGCATATTCAATGTTCCAAATTTCAGAAATATAGCTAGAGAAACCAGGGAGAAAACTGGGCCGTACCTCACCTCACGGGTACCCGGTATATGTTTTTACAATTCAATTTCTTTTTTTACAGATATACATGCTTTGTTTCATATTCTCATGTGATTTCGCATCAGCTGAGGGAAAGAAGATCATCAACTTATCCCACAAACTGGAAGGGAAATTTGGTATCGAATCCCCCGTAAGATTGGAGTTGCTGAAACTAGCTGAATATGTACGACATCAGAACCCAGTTTTCACCCTTCTAGGAGTGATTGAATTGAACAGAAGCGCATTACTCGCCATGCTTTCTTGTATAACCAAGTACTTGATCGTTATCATTCAGTTCAATTTGAGTTTACGACAGCATTGTACGGATGATGTATCCTAGTTCTGAAATGGTCCTTTTCCATAACTATTATACTTTTTTCACTCAAATTTTTCATATATACCTACATGTGGGAAATGTATGCCATTTCATGCTCATTATACAGTACACTATTAGGTATACAACTTTTTGACATTTGGGGAAGGGAACAGTGTTATTTATTGTTTTGTTAAAAATGTTTCAATTCCATATTGTCTTATCCCACTAAAGGCATAACCGTCAAGGATTTTAAATTACTTGTTCGTCTGTCTGTCTATCTTTTTGGTTCAAAATTTACAATAAAATTTTCAAGCTTTTACTGGAACGTATTTAAGTAGGACGAAAAAAAAGAATTCGGTCAGGGGACGAAATTTCGAAAACTGGTGACAATAAAATCGAAAATACTTTTTAAAATATTGGAAAACATCAGACCCACGAATTATTGAATTAGAAAAAAAAGTGTCCCTGCCGCCCGAAAGCTAAATAAGTAACTCGCAGGAATTTAGAAAAACTTCCGATGGTGAAACGTAATTACACTTGAAATAAAGTCTTGAGGATAAAAAAATAATTGTTTAAAAAAACTAAAGAACACGCTTTTTACTTCCAAGATGGACTGAAAAGAAAACAATAATTGACAATTTAATGACAATGTAAAAAAGCATGGGTGTTTTGGATCTATAATATTCTCATATTTTTCATTTTAATTTAACAATTCTAAGCATTCAAGAGCTCAAGAGAACTTCGTCAAGCACCCCACTCTCTTTTACATTTGAGTAATTACGTTGTCATTATTTTTTACTTTTTAGTCCATGTTAGAAGTAAAGTGTGTTCTTTAGTTTTTTTCAAACTACTATTTTTTTATGACTAAAAAATAGAAATCTTCGACTCTGAAAACCCCCATATGAATATGACCATAATCACAAAACTCGTCCACCATCTTGGACCGCCATCTTGAAATCATAAATTTTGAAAAAAATTCCTAATCTCTGAACCCGAAAACCCTCACATACCAATTCTGAATCGAATCGGACAATAATGACAAATTCGTCCGCCATCTTCACTTTATAAATTTTAACGAAAAATTAGAAATCTACGACCTAAAAACCCCCACATACCAATTTTGAATCGAATCTAACCATAATCACAAGTCTCATCCGCCATCTTGAAGCCGCCATTTTAAATTTATGACTTTGATAAAAGACTTCATGATCTCTGTCCCGTAAAAACCCTCACATACCAATTTTGAATCGAATCGGACCATTATCTCAAATCTCGTCCGCCATCTTGGAGCTGCCATTTTGTTTTTTCTATAAAAAAAATGTCATATTGCATCGTCACTAGAATTATGAACACAAGCCAAATTATTCGGACTTCTGGAGGTCAAAACAAATAAATAATATCTACATCTCATGGACCTTTACACGTTTTTAGAGTTCTAAAATATTTTTCATTTATTTTATTTATTGAGTGAGCCTAAATTTTTATACCATTTGGAACTATGGAAAATACAACCTTACTGTATTCTAACTGTCCTTGTTTTTTGGGGGAGTTTGTTGACACTAACTGCTATCAAGGAAAAATAATACCTCAATAATGTTATTAAGAAAAACTTTACTATTACATTTCCAAGAAAGCTTACATTGAATTGAATTACGACTTCATCATCAAATATAAGGAAAGACTCATTTTAAAACACATTCAACCTTAATAACTCAATTTTTCACTAAAAGGTTCTGTATTTCTGCTGATAACTCATTTGCATCTGGTTTTATTTGTACCTCAGTTTCGACGATTCCTTGACTCAACCTACTACATGCCTTTTTGTGCCAGTGCCAGTGTAACCTTTGGCAGTTCCTATCACAGTACTGCACAGCTTTACATTTTGAACATTTTTTGGTTGGTTTCTCTTCTCCACATGTGTTACAAATTGATATATTGTCCATAAACCCTCTTTGTCCATTTATGGCTGAGTTTACAACACTGAATGCAGGTGGTGGATCACTATTCGCTAAACTGGCTACCATTTGCCGAAATAAGGTGCACTCTCTGAATGGAAATTCTCTGATACATTCTTTGAGAAATCCATCCATGAATTCCAGCTGGCCGTCCTTTCCAGGTTTTAATAACTTTCTAGTGAATAGCTCAGTTATATCTAGTTTCTTTTCATCCTCTGTTTCATCCTTTTTAGAACTAGCTTGTCTCTGTCTTATCTTGATTATTTCTCCAGTGATATAAGAAAGATAGTGAAACTTAAAGGACATAACTTCATTTGTTTCCACACCTCGTTTCATTTCTTTTTCGCTCATAAGTTCTAGAACCTTTTTAACTTCCGTTAGGTGGTCAGACAGCCCTACGAAATTATGTACGTTGAAAACAACTTTTACGGGATGAATGTTGATTTGCATGATGAATTTGTGAAAGCTCTCTACTAAGAATGTTGGGAGATGGGGTGTGGTCTGGATTCCTTGGGCTGTTGTATAATGTTCTATTTCAGACTTTGGAATGAAGTTATTTATGATTGCAACACAGTCGTGGTGGCCTACAAAGGCAGCCATTTGGGAAGCAGTGCGACCAACAGTGTTGGTTACTTGCGTTTTAGCACCAGCAAGAAGAAGTGCAAAACATACGTCTGAGTTCCCAGATAGTCCAGCAAAATGTAAAGCAGTGTAACTATGCTGATGTTCACTATAATTCACATCAGCTCCCTGAAATGTTTGTTTAAATTAAAATGCAATCAGACAAAAATGAATATAATAAGAAACTGAATTTTTCTTATAATAAGAAACTGAATTTTTCCTCCAATAAGCGAGAATTTATCACAAAAGACAACATAGCACTAGTATTTGGACAAGCATATAGGTAATCAAAGGTATAAAGTTATTTCCATTTCATTCATCAAACTTCATGAAAAGATGGATTAAACCAGGTTGTTTTAATTTTGTAGAGATTACCTGATCTAGGAGAATTTGTACAATTTCTTTATTTCCCTTATAAGCAGCATGTTGTAAAGGTGTCATAGAGTTTTCATCAACAATATTCACACTTTGATTTTCGCATAATGCAGTCTTTAAAAGAGTAACGTCATTTTGTGTGATGGCTTTGAAAATTTGGCTTTCACTCTCAGATAATACTTTGGAATCATTTTCGCACATGTTGTACAGAAAATCGAAGTTACCCAAAAAAAGTGAAAAACAATTATAATTATATCCTTAGTAAAAAAATTGGAGTGCGTCTAAATGACATTGACAAAATGACTTATGACAAAATAAGTTCCTTCGTTTGCTACGTGGTGCGGTGTCACAGAATACCTTACCTACGCAGAAGTGACACTCTAAGGCTGTCCTTTGATCTTTTGGGTCATTTCTGGGCGGTAAATACAAACTGTCGGTTGAACAAAATTGCAAGTGATCCGCATTTGGAAATATTCGATAAGCGGACTTGCGTAATTTTACAGTTCTCATTTAGTAGAAGTTACTTACCCTATAAACGCATTGGGACCTTCTAAATACAAATTCGAATGAAAAATGCAGCGTATTAATTTGAATTTACCGCGCAAAAATGACATTGATCAAGCCAAGCATTGCGTCAGTGAAAAGATAATTTGTTTTGACGGAAAGCTTGAATGACACTTTTGTGTAGGTGAGATATTCTGTGGTGGTGTGGTGTATTTCTGACAGTATGGGTGTCCCTGTAGTGTAGTGCAGTGTAATATAATTACACCACGTTTTCACACTCAGAGTAATAAAAGACATAGAGATGCCATGCCTATACCTACACAAATACCTGATTTGAAGTGAACATGGCGAGGAGGTGACGGGTGGTGAAACAGTAGTCGAGTTCGGTAATTATGATCGCAGATTAGAGTAGATTTTAGTCACGTGGCCACAGATCATTCGGATCAATCGGTAATAAACGAACGAAACGGACGAGACAGAATGTTGTTAACCTATAACATTTAAATTTGAATTGTATTTTTTTGTAAAACAATCTTCAACTTCGAAATTTGAACTGTGGCTATTTCAAGATCATTTTTTCATTTCGATTTGAACTTTCAACATCAAACCAATGGTAACAATCATCAATCTAACATAAATATAACCTCACACTTTCAAATTAATCGCATTGATCTGCCGAAATTCTCCGAGCAAAAAGATCAATCTCTGACAGAACGGATTTGAAAAACCGAACGATCAAGATTTACCTCCCCTACAATCGCTTGCAATAAACGAACTATACAGATTAATCCGATCAGTCCGACGTAAATACCGAACGCGGTTAGTATGGACAGTTTGTTTACATTTAGAGTAAGTAGCATCATAATACAAACGAAGAATGATACCTTGATCCGAATGAAATGAGCGGGCTTACACGAAACTACCCGATTGAATACGGACTAACAGTTATAAGGCTAGTTTCAGACTAGGCGGAACAAGGAAATTTCAAATTTTAATTTTAGGCCAATCGAAACGTTAGAATTTAATCTCAAGCCCGGCCTGGATTGGCCTAAAT
The DNA here is from genome assembly GCA_958298965.1 of Chrysolina haemoptera. Lineage (NCBI taxonomy): Eukaryota > Metazoa > Arthropoda > Insecta > Coleoptera > Chrysomelidae > Chrysolina > Chrysolina haemoptera. Next base: position 31,228,208 of record OY282589.1, on the reverse strand, counting down.
TCCCGCAATTAAAGGGTTAAATGACTCAAATCTGACCTAAATTATATTGGTCCTGATATATTCATCATTTATCTGATAACATACAATTTTCCGTTTTACTGAAAAATTGTTTTAAAATATTTGTGAGGGTTTCCCGTAACACTACAACCAGATGACAGAAAGAGCAAGTTTTGAACAAGAACTGTTTTGAAAAATGTATGGTCAAACTTCGACATATATCCTACCACCCATTGTCATAATTCATATTATTCTCATTTTGTGATTCACGGTTTGTATCTATAGGTATGAACCCAGCTTCATAAAAAGTCTGAATGATCTTAAAATAATTTCCTTCTCACTTTATTTGCAAGGCACAATAAACTCTCCACATTCACATCTTTCTCAATAAAGACTTCTGACTTAAAGTAACCAATACATACTTTTTAAATAAAATATCATAGGATAAGTTTCATTGCATGGTATAAAAATGTTCATAAATATTATTTCTTTCAATAAAAAAGAAATGAATTCTAAATAAGGTCATTCCATTAGGAATGAAATAAACACAACCCAGACAATTAATTTCACATAATATAAGTTCATGCATGACTAGGAATACTGTTGTTATTGTGTCTGTTAGAGCAAATAATAGCCCTCCAGTTTCTGAGGAATCCACGATTATTTTGTCTAGTGGCAGTCAACCCAAGGCACAATTTCATGGTGAAATGCAAGCGTGTCCATTCCCTCAATGTCATTCCTAATGACACCAACAGCAGCTGTTGCAACAGAAGCACCAATAACAAACTGGCTAAAATAAGGCTGTACACGGCAGCCACGAAAGAAAGGCCTAATCTGAAAATGATAATTATTTTTAGTTAATTCTGAAAATGCAAGAGACCAAACCTTAGTTTAATTCAAGAAATAGAAACACAAAACACTAGAGTGAAAGTGATGTAGTTTTGGTAGCTTCTATTTCTTGAATTTTATTCGCACCAAAGGTTCCAAATATTCATTTTCGAACTAAGTTTAAAATAACGCAAGATAAGCAGATGAGAGGTAAAAAAATTACACTTGCATTTTAAATAAAATGTAAGATAAGGTAACTTTTTCAGAGGAAGTAACAGGTAAGGTAACTTTGTTAAGGTAAAGTAATGTGAGGTGTGATGTTAGCTATTTTCAACTTTCTGCATTGCATTTCTATCAGAAAATACTAAAACACAACCATCGCCAGGTATATCCAAATTATCTGCCCCAGAACTAGTAACAAGTAATGTTGGGTGCTACACTGTACTCATTACATCAAACGAATTAGATACTGCCAATGCAAGAAAGATTTCTTTTTCACTGGTGGAGTCTCGTCTCCGTTATGTTATTTGCTTCTGGGGTGTGTGTCCGCAATATCTTCTATTCTACAGAAAAGAGCCATCAGATACTCATGCAAAGTCAATCATTGGGATACCTGTCGACCACTGTTCATGGAGCAAAAAATATTATCATTTGCATGCCTTTTCATTTTAGGAAACTGTGTCTAATCCATAAGAAATTTAATAATGAAATAAATACGCCATCAACACACAATACACGCCTATCACACCAAGCTCCACTCCCTACCCCAACTTCAACTCTAACTCAAAATTCACTTATTTATAAGAGCCAAAAACTGTACAATTGCAATTGAAAAAGCTTTTAGTTGCAATAGTCAATACTGAGGAATTCTATGAAGATTCATTCAACTGAAGTTTTATAATTTAATCATGAGTGCCATAATTTTATCAACTGGGGTGACCTCACTTCTTATTTAAATTATTTTTATTTTTTATCTCACCTACTTACTTTAACTTTTATTTCATCTACTCACATCAATTATGATCATCATTTATAGACGTTTATGTTATGTTTATATCATACTTTTACACTTTTAACGGCCAATCGTATATAGTGCAGTCCTTTATTGAATTAGGTATATTGGTTTCTTTATTACCAGAAATGTATTGTTCAGATACTGGACTGTATGCTATCTATTCGACTTGTTATATGTTTTATTGCTTTCCTGGGCTTTGTCTACAAGAATTTAATTCTTCTGACAATAAAGTGTACTTTGATTGATTAATAGAAAACAAAATATTGAATTCCCCCAATACATCACCCATTTAAAAAAAAATCACATCGTTTAAAAAGACCTGAAGGATAGCATATTGAAAGTTTCCTCAACTCCTATTCTCTGCTCTTATTGTAAATGGATATTGCTCTACAAGCCATATACTTTGTATATTCTAATATTTGTTATTTTGTTGATAGATTAGGTAATTATAATGACCGAAACCCAACCGAAGTCCTACCAAAATAAATATTTCAAGTATTATTTCACTTCTTACTCTGTTTTACTTATTCATAAACTCTAAATATCCTTAATCTACCTTAATTCTCTTAGTTACCATACCTTCCACTGAGAGAATGTACTTATAATATGGCTTGTTGAAATATATGTTTCTCATCAGGTATTTATAATAAAATTTTTGCTAATATGAAATTAGTAAATATATAACTTACTCAAATAATTTATACACCTCAGAACAATCATCTGGCAATAATATCGTTTTGTACAAATTGAAAGGATGGCAAACAGAAGTAAGAGTCAAGTTGGAACTGTACAGTAACGCCACCACAGCAAAGAATAATGCCAATATGAAAAGACATTGATTATGTGTACCTACACAGCAGTCAAACCTGAAATTAGTATATTCAACTCTCTAGCAAGTGAATAAAGTTGTAAAACTTACCACACACAGTGATGATCCTTATCAGGAATTTTCTTTTGGCAAATTGAACAATTAACTAATCTACTATACATTTTTCCAACGAACCCACTTTCAGCCTCGTTGTCGCCCGTTTGACATAAATTTTTGGTTCGAGATTTCATCAGATACACACATAAAATGAACCCAAAGATAAAAATACTCAAAGCAATGTTCTCTTCTAGTAGAATCTCTAGGAATGGTATCACAATAAACTCGAATATTATATACAGTATAACTATTGAAGTGAGAGTCCACACAAAAAAGAATTTCGTTTGTGGAATTGCTCTAATCAAAAAATTCGAAATGAACACCAAGAATATTGAAACTGTAGTGAATGAAAAGATAGTCCACCATAGGCTCATTGATGCTATCAGTAACATTATTGGTAGTATGAATATAGGCATTAATGCATCAAATGCTACTTGCTTAGCACCACCTTTCCAAGGGATTCTCAATCTATCTTGCATAGTGAGTATAATATTATGCTTGGTTTCGTGCGAGATTACATGAGAGGTTATCAAACTGAAAAGAAAAAAAAAATAAAGTATGAACTGAACTGATGGGACATCTTACTTATCAAATGCCTCATCCAAATCCTCACAATTACAACAGCAAGCTAAAATATGATTTCGGTCCTGATTCACATCGTAATATTCACAACAACACAAAACCCCAGTTTTGTCACTCATTTGTTACAAATTAACTGGTGAATTGGTGATTGCTTTCATGTCAAGTTCTTCCTGAGTATGGGATTGTTCAATGATAAAAAATGAAATAAAGTCTATATTTTTTATCAGGTACCAAAGACTTTATTAAATTAAAATTAACCACTTTTTCTACTTCAAATCAAACAAATTTAATGTCAAAATTGTCAAACTTCATGATTTGAAAATGTTGGTCACGCCCAACCCAAACCACAGACCTCATAAAAATGTCTGTCTGTGCGCCCGTGCGCCCAACCAACGCGACCCTTCAGTGACCTCTTCGTATTTTATTGGCTTTGATGATTGTGATCATTAGCCACTATAGTGTAGTGAAGTGTATTTGCACCAAATTTTTAGAGGTATTCAAATGAGACAGGGGTATGGTCCGTACTCAGAGTAAAAAACGACCTTTATCTCTTTTATTACTTTGAGGGTCCATATATCGCCGAACATTTCAGATTGGTAAGTAGCGGTTTCTGAATTCTGAGTTTTCAAGCAACCGGCTTCACATATACGGACCCCTTGTCTCTTGTCAACAATTTGAAATAAATTTGTTGAAAGTATAATTTTTTCTTCAAAAAATAATTAAATGTATTGCTTTCAGACCCAAAGACCTTTTCTGGGATAAATATTAGATTTTTTATCCATAATTTCAATAAAATTATTCCAATTGACAAATGACGAGCGGTTCCCGAGTAACCGAAAAAAAAGTACGGTTGCTGTAGTGACACTGGTGACAAATAAATCACGGAAGTTTCAGAAAATAGTCATCGAATTTTCTGGAATTTGTTATATATCGCCCGTCAAATTACTAACCAGAGTAACTAAGGATATATACGGACCATAGCCTAGGTTTCTTCGTTTGCATCCAAGTGTAGCACTTTTCCTCACCTGGTGTAATTTACACTCGATTTTAACATTCATTTGAAAATTAATTTGACACATTACTTTGTTCGAACTGTACACAGCTACACTCGATTCAAAATGTGGTGTAAATTAGACTACCCTACACCTTGATGCAAACGAATAAACCTACTGGCAGCTGTGACAAGCGTCTAGCGACAGCCCGGATATTTTGCTGGTGAGCATATTGACAGTATCATAACCTCCAAGTTGTCAGCTTCCTTGGTCTGATTTCTCAAAAACACATATGTAATTTTTCATAGTTTTTAACAATTCAGCCTTCTTTAAAAATGTGAAAAATTGTGATTAACGGGTTTTGAGGAAGGCAGAATTGTGAAAAATTACTTTTTTATGTGTTTTTGAGAAATCAGACCAAGGAAGCTGCCAATTTGGAAGTTATGATACTGTCAATATGCTCGCCAGCCAAAATATCTAGACGCTAGTGCAGCTGTGAAGAGTGAAGTGAGAACTGAGAAGTGAATGTGGTCTGTGAGTGAAGTGTCAAGTCAGCAATGTCATCATCACCGATCGCGATCACGATCTTTTTTCGTTTTACTTAAACGAAATTGAAAATTAGTATTTTAAGAACGATTTTTCGAACACTATTTTCTGTTAGACTTTCTATTTCATACAAGTGAAAAAACAACCATGCAGTGTTCAGTGAGAAAAGTATTATCAAATTCTCTGAAGGTAAGATGACATTTTTTTTGGTTTACGTAACCTAACCTGACTCCTCTTTCTCCTTCAGTAGTTTTTCAGAATAATTTTTGGGAAAAACGTGTTTATTATTATTAAATTTGATTTTTTTTCAATTTGTTTGGCTTAAAGGATTTTGGGGGCACTTGGAATTTTCACTAAAATTCCGAAACTGCTAATATGTATAAAGTATATTTAAAAACAAATTCTAATTATTTATGATTCTGAAAATGTAGTTGTGACATTTTCAATGAAAACTGACTATACAAGAGGTATCGAAAAAGTTGTGTATAAAAAAGTATTTGTTACAGCCAAGCCTTCGACAGAAAAACATAATATTAGGAAGCCTACAGAATCGGTTGTATTCAACAACAGAAGATGCTGATATTGTTGTTATTGGTTCAGGACCAGGAGGTTACGTAGCTGCAATTAAAGCAGCACAGCTTGGAATGAAGGTAATTGTTTAGAATTGATAATGAGTAGCTTAACATAAGTTTATATTTGATATATATATACCGGGTGTCCCAGAGATTTTTGGCCAGCAGATACCTCAGTTATGTGCAGAAAAAACTTTTAAAAAATACGTGTCGTAGGAGACCATTAGCTTTTTTATACAGCATAGCAAAATTCACCCCTTGGTAAACAACCCCCGAGAAACCACCCCTAACTTTTGTTTTTCAATTTGCAACCCCATCTACATTTTGAATAATACATCACACCACAGAAATTGTTCAAAATTTTGACAAGCACTTGCCAAACATGCTTCAATCATTTCCGTATTAATGGTATAACAAGCCTCTGAGATTTTCTGGGTTAAATCTTCAATATGTATTGATTGATTTTCGAAGACAACTTGTTTCACATATCCCAATAGGAAAAAGTCTAGTGGAGTGGGATCTGGAGAAAGTGCAGGCCATGAACACAACTACATATTATGATATATGGTTGATTGAGAAATAAAAAGGCTGTAAATTGAACAATAAAAAACATAGGGGTGTAATTCGAAAAACAAAAGTTAGGGTGGTTTCTCAGGGGTTGTTCGCCAGGGGTGGATTTTGCTATGCTGCATGAAAGTTCTATGGTCTCCTGCGAGACCAAAATTCATATTTTTTGTTCTCCCCTGTACACCGTTTGGAAATTCAGAATTTTGATAACTCAGATAAAAGTTTGTCACAAAGTACCAACTTTTATGAGGAATAATATTTTCTGTCATTCACCTATACATATTTAACCAAAATTATTTCTAGACAGTTTGTGTTGAGAAAAATCCTACATTGGGAGGTACTTGCCTCAATGTTGGCTGCATTCCTTCCAAAGCATTGCTGAATAATTCACATTTCTATCACATGGCCCATACAGGGGATCTTTCAAATAGGGGAATTGAAAGTAAGTACATTTATATTGGAGGACATGGAATTTATCAAACATTTTGTCTGATAACACTAAATCACAATTCTATTGTATTATTAGTGTAATCTTTGGGAAGTCTTCAGCAACTACTGCACTAAACGTAATATACCAATTAATGCTATATATATTATATTATTATTATTATTATTATTATGATATGAAGTACACACATATCCCTTAACCATACTGCCGTCCTAAACAGAACCTCCGTAACTAATAAATTCACCGAAATTGATATTTTTGTGCATTAGCTGCTAGATCAGTGAGAAGAATCTAGAGATTACAGGTATAACCCTGTCTAAATTCAAGTGTCTTCTGGAAGGAACATAGATATTATCATACATGTACAAAATATTAATTTTTTTGTTTTTAACTTAATCACCTATAGGTATAATTTTTATATTCTACTTGACATTTTTATTTTTATCTGTATTTTAAATTGTTATAGTCTGTAGTTTAGTTTAGTAATCATACTCATTTCACATTCAATTTTAATCTAGTTTTATTTTTATTTGTATATAATTACTAGCATTTGATTCATATACATAATTTGTTAAACTTAATTAAAAGGGGTGATCTCTTATATTGAATAAATGAATAAATAGGATAAAATATAATATAAAATCAATCCAAAACTTAAGGGATGGTTAAAATATAAATATGTAATGTTACTACAAAATAAAATAAGTAAAATAATCATTGTATTATGAATCACTAATATCATTGAATCTTTTTTGTTTTTTTGTAGCTGAAGGTGTCCGATTGAATTTGGATAAGTTAATGGAACAAAAGACGAAAGCTGTAAGTGCATTAACAGGTGGAATCGCTCAGCTTTTCAAAAAGAATAAAATCACGCTAATTAAAGGTCATGGCAAAATTACTGGAGTCAATCAGGTCACAGCTACGAAGGAAGATGGATCCACAGAAACAGTCAATACCAAGAACATTTTAATTGCTACAGGCTCCGAAGTAACACCTTTTGCTGGTATTGAAGTAATAAATTTCCAATATACAAATATTGAACAAGCTCTATCAATTAATGTTTCAGGTTGATGAAGAAACAGTTGTATCTTCAACAGGGGCTCTGAAACTTGGTTCTGTCCCCAAACGACTCATTGTTATTGGTGCTGGTGTAATTGGTGTTGAGTTGGTGAGTTGGTGAAGAACACTATAATAATGAGATATATTTATTTTGTAATGCAGCGTACACAATACAAATATCAATGCTTTGTAAAATTGAAAAATGTTTTGCAATATTGGCGTACAATTAGTTGTAATAACTTTTGAAATATAAGTTTTTTAGCTAAAAGCAATATGAGATAAGTAAATTCACAAACCTCAACACTTCAAATATCCATGAACAAAAGTACATTGAATTAGTGTAACTATTTACAGAAAACCCATAATTATTAGGAGATTGTAAAAAATAATAACATCAGAGTTAATTCGTCCTAAATATGACAAACTTGTTCATAGCCCTAAATAAAAATGACCCCTAATATACATACACAAAAACAAATAAAAAAACTGGATTTTTGATTGGACATGTCGATGTTTGTGATATTATTCAACTAATTTAACTACCCTTGTAATTGATCATTTTGGCCTGTGATGAGCCATGAATAGTTCTGGAATTCTTGTTCTTCTGAAATTGACATTTAGATAAATAGTTCAATTAAATTTGGACAACTTATAGCTTGTGCAGAAATCTCAAATCTATCTTTAATGTTCCAAACTTGATAGATTTAAAATGTTCAAAATGCCAGAATATTTATATCCTCTCCTCTGATATCCTTGTTTGAATGCAGATGACCTTAACAATTTATTTTGAACTATCTCAGTTTTATTGATATCTGCTGATAATGATTTAGAAACAATATTATCAGTGTGTGTCAGTCACTTACAAAAGGCATGGAATGTTAATGAATAAGCAAATTTACTGGGAATGAGCGGTAAATGTTGAGATCTTCTGGAAACTACTAATTATTATTACTAACTATTCTTGTTTATGAAGGAATTAACCTAACCATATAACCCAATGAGAACATCTGGTGAACTTATCAGACTATAAATCATAATAACTTCTATTAATCAAATGCAAGAACAAATATAGCACTCCTCTATACAAATGTCTGGGAACCCCCCCCATTCCTACCTCTCAATCATCTTATGGTATTGAAAAATGATGCAATACAAAATTGGTTCATAGTCAAATATATCAGCTATTACCTCCACAAAAAAAAATATCCAGCTATTTAGAACTGAAGAATGATAAAAATATTATTCTTAGGTATATATTGACTGTTTATACAGTAGGAAACATAGATTAACTAAAAATTCATTTCAAATATATAGCTACATGTATAACTGCATACCTACTTATATGCTTTTTATCAATTTAAATCTTGAGTTTTTTTTTATTTGATAGGGTTCAGTTTGGTCCCGCCTGGGATCAGAAGTTACAGCGGTAGAATTTCTGCCCTCAATTGGTGGAGTTGGAATTGATGGTGAAGTAGCGAAAACTTTCCAAAAAATACTCACCAAGCAAGGCCTCAATTTCAAATTGGGGACCAAAGTAACAGGCGCATCAAAAGAAGGAGATGTTATTAAAGTTAGCATTGAAGATGTCACAGATTCTAACAAGCGAGAAGTGGTAAGTTCTATTTCTGCATTCTGCTTGCATTGCAGTTCCTGACAAATAAAAGAAGGACAACTCTTGTACATCAAAATCTCTACATTTTAAAACATGTTGGGTTGCCAATTTTCGAAAAATATCAGAAAATGAAACAGTAGACTGATCACATCAGGAGCCCTAACATATTAGTGCCATCAGCATAATTTATTAACTCACAACTTTCATTCAGCTTCATAATGTTGTTCATATCATTTACATAAATTATGAAGAGCAAAGGTCCTGTTATACTGCCTTGTGGAATACCTATGTTAGTTATATTTTCTTCGACGATTTTCCCTCAAATCCATCTTTTGTGATCTTAACAGATAGTTTCCAATCCTTCTCTTGAAATGTACAGCAATTTTTGATACGTATTCAATCACAAATTCATCTATTTTCTGCAGATGGAATGCGATGTATTGCTAGTTTGTGTGGGAAGGAGGCCATACACTGTGGGCCTAGGTCTAGAAGAAATCGGTATTGAAAAAGACCAGAAAGGAAGGATACCTGTGAATTCTGTATTTCAAACTGTAGTCCCCAACATTTATGCTATCGGAGACTGCATTCATGGACCAATGTTGGCACATAAGGCCGAAGATGAAGGTTAGTAGCTTTCCATAGCATTCTCGAATTTTTCAAAATAAAATCAGCCAATAGAAACATTAATAACATGAAATAAAACGGTGGCAGTAGTGATGGGAATTTATTGTTAGATTTATTCAGTATGATTGGCTGAACCAAAAAAATATGTATTTTTTTCTAATATACAGAGGGGACTAAAAGTATAATTGTCTCCCTTATATTTGCTTCGGATTAAGTGATTTGAACAATTCAGGGCACTGATTATTTGCGCCATGTGGCCACTTGAAGTAATGTAAATCATGAGTATCATACAGTATGAGTATAGGTATTTTAGAAAAAAAATATATTTTTGGTTTTAGCTCACAAAAACAATTTCAATATAATTTGACTCATAAAGTTGATGCTTCATTCTGAAATTATTTCAATTTTGTGTAACTCAAAAATGTATTGATTTACCCTGTATATTGTTTTAAAAAATGTTCAAAAAACATTCTGATTAGTTTGATACTATGGTGTAGACAAAAAACCTACTGATAATAATTGAGTAATATTACCTGTAATAAAGTTCAGTCAGTACTAGTATGAAAGTGACATTTTACAACTTCAACACTTATAAACTATTTATAGAATTTTTGTGTACCCATAGTTTCAGCTGATTTCAAGATATTTGAAGCTGTGAAGAGGTGATTAGAGGCGCCCATCAGCCATATGCCCCTTTCTGAACTTACAAACACTTTATTTGAATTGAAGTTTTAAAGTTAATTCTGGCAAATGACATACGAAATTTCAATGAGAAAAGTTGAGCCGTTATGGAGTTTTTCTGGGAAATATATATATTTTTTAACTAAATTTCAACACCCTGTAACTCAGCTGGGACTCACCTTAGATGATATGTATATAGAAACTTACAGCCTTAAAATGAAGTGAAAATTCTAACATCTGAGTTTGTTCCATTTATTCTGGGACATCCTGTATATAATTTAATTTATAGTATTAAGATCCATACCGGGTGACCTGGAACCAATTTGATGTCATAAATGTACAATTTAGCAAGTATCAGACCAAATATGACATTTCCAGTCTGACCAGACACCATCCAATTTTTTTTGTTCCAATGGAAAGTACCATTTTTTTTCTTTTGAAAATAACATTTCCGTACCAAATTACCTTTCCACTGATATATTACAGTCATACTTTCTATTCACAAACTGCTGATATATTTGATATTTTATAAAAAATTACTTTTTGTATTCCCAAGAAATGAGTTTATTTTTGTTGAAAAATAAAGAAAAACAAAAATTGGGAAAATAGTTAGTCTACATAAAAATCATAGTGTGGAAACTTTAACATCGAATTATTGTTACTCACATGCTTTTGTTTCATATTCCATAGCACACTTTCATGAAATGATCCCTTACAAGTAGGATTGTGATATATTGGTGGATAGGTAATTTTCTCAGAGTAATTAAAGATATAGAGATGCCCTGCCTTGCCTATACCTACACAAATAGCTGTTTTGAAGTGAACATGAACTATCCTTTTCTATACAATTTGTGGGCGAGGGGGGTGACGGGTGGTGAGGTGTTATGGACAGTTTGTTTACATTTGAAGTAAGAAGGTCCATAATACAAACGAAGAATAACACTTGATCCGAATGAAATGAGCGGGCGTACACGAAATTACCCAATTGAATACGGACTTAACATGTATAAGGCCAAGGCCCTCACTTGCCTTCAAGACAAGGATGGAAAAGGCATCTCTATAGTCTTTTATTACTCTGAGATTTTGTAGGGAATCGTAATTTTCGAATAAAAAAAATTAAACTAAAAAAAATTGTATGCGCTTCCGGCCAAACCGGAAGTGTTATATTTGGTCTGATACTTGCTGAATTGTAGTATTCATGACATCAAATAGATGTACCAAATTTGAAACATCTATACAAATCGTCCCTAACCCATAATATACACTATTTTTAAGTTTTATTGTACATGTCAATTACCATGTTATGACTGAATAACCATTCAAATTTCAGGCATTGTCTGTGTAGAAGGAATAATGGGTGGCCCAGTACACATTGATTACAACTGTGTGCCATCAGTAATATACACTCACCCTGAGGTTGGCTGGGTAGGCAAGAGTGAAGAAGACCTCAAGAGCGAAGGAATAGATTATAAAGTAGGCAAGTTCCCCTTCGCTGCAAATTCAAGAGCAAAAACCAACAACGATACTGACGGATTCGTAAAAGTGCTTGCAGACAAAGCCACAGATCGAATATTAGGAACTCATATTATTGGACCCGGTGCTGGCGAACTCATTAATGAAGCGGTATTAGCCCAAGAGTATGGTGCTTCGAGTGAGGATGTTGCTAGGGTTTGTCACGCTCATCCTACTTGTTCTGAAGCGCTGAGAGAAGCCAATTTGGCAGCGTATTTTGGCAAACCTATCAATTTCTAAGTAATCACAATAATTTTTTATGCTTTCTTGTACATACCACTTTAAGTTAATATATTTCTCTCAATCAATACTTTTGTTCATATGAATAAATGTGTAATATAGGTTATTTATTTGTATTAGTTGACTTTCTATTTCCAACCTAACCTGAACTTCCTTCTGTGGTCTTTGTTATTTGCAAATAAAAAATATGAAATATTTCTTCTGCGGTAACACTTTGAAAGTTGTTTTTTTGACATAGAGACCTGTCATGGGCATGGCATTTTGATTTTAGTTGGAATATATGAATAGCATATTCATAAAATCTGTTGTGGAATTATCTGCGGCTGAAAGATAAACTCTAGTCGCTATTTGAGCGAAGGAAAACGATAGAAAATAGCGACTAAAGTTTGTCTTTCAGCCGCAGATGATTCCACAACAGATTTTAGGAATATGTTATTCATATTTTCCAACTAAGGTTTCATATGGGTTTACATTGAATCTACTCTGTAACTGCACTGTCTTTCTCATTTGTTGAAGGTACTTAGCTTGAAGAGACACCATGACAAGAATTATTTTAATGATTTTAATTATTATTTTACCACTACAGTGTGGTTATTTTTATATATACTTTTTTAATAACTGTGCATAGTTGAATGTCTGTATTGGATAGTGTGTAGTGGTGCCGTTTGGCATATTTTTGTTTTGTATTATACAATGTATTAGTTTTTTATGACTAAATAAACGGATATATATATATAACTAAGAACTAAAAGTTCATTAATAGGAAAACAACACGAACTTTATGGAACTTCAACTAGTACTAAGCACATTTGCAATGATTCACTCTAGATTGTATACAAAATTGAAATATCTTTAATAGTACAAATTATATTTTAAACATGTTATGTTATCTGGGAAACAGTGAGCAATATCTTTTACAACCAACTTATTCCTCCGTATTCGAATGATTGGGATAATACAAAAAAAAAAAGGAAAAAACAAACAGAGCCTTGGTAGTTTATTTAAATTTCCCTCGTAAATATAATTCAATGATTTGTGTGATTGATGACTTGTTTATTTTGTGGAAATTCATGATCACTTTGATGAAACGAAAGAACACTCTTGTCTTATTTCGACTAGATTTTTATTGTTACGAAGAACTAACTAATACAATTGAACTCTAAGCCTACTTATATAGGGAGTTTGCAGGTAGGCTGGATGGAGAGGTAATTATATTGTTTCACCCTTGTTCTCTTAATTACCTCTCCATCCAGCCTACCTGCAAACTAGGCTTAGAGTTAATTGTATTAGTTTTTAAACTTGATAATGGGATAAAACCCGAAACCGGTCGTAACAATAGGTGAGTTCGGATTGGTTATAAGGAGTTGGAGCGGAGTGAGAGTGGAGCTAAAGTGGATAAAGACAGGTGGCATATTTTGAAGCACCGCGGTTTTCTGTGTCCGAAGTTCCCGAACGACTTTTTTGATAATAAAGAGAACCTGTATATCAAAGTGTATATCTACTAACACAATTGATCACCTATTTTCAAATAATGATTTATCGGTGCTTCGACTTGACCTTGCTCGAACTTCTCGAAGTTCGAACTGCATAACATTTTTAGGTTAAAACCAGAGACCCAGAGAGAAAAAGAGCTGCTCTAGCTTGTGCCCTCATAGGTCGAGGTGGTACTTTTGGAGTCACTTCTATCCACTCCCGTCACAAAACCCGAACGCTGAAATTCGCACTCTTTGGACGCTTCTCATTATACCCAAACGAAACGCATATGGTGCTTACCGAGTGAATAGAGTCAAAAGAGTGAGCAAGCCGAACTCAGCTAATAAAAATCTAGTGGAAATAAGACAAAAGAGTGTTCTTTCGTTTCATCAAAATAATTCAATGACGTCATACTAGCGACGTCTCTATTATTAGTGATCTGCATTGAACTCTCAGAGTGATGAAAAACCATAGAGTTGCCTTCTCCATCCATGTCTTGAAGTCAACATAACTTTGTTTGTTTACGAGCGAGGGCCTTATACATGTTAAGTCCGTATTCGTTCGGGTAGTTTCGTGTATCCGTTCATTTCATTCGGATCAAGTTGTCATTCTTTGTTTGTATTATGGTCCTTCTTACTCTAAATGTTAACAAACTGTCCATAACATTTCACCCCCCTCTCCACCAAATTGTATAGAAAAGGATAGTTCATGTTCACTTCAAAACAGGTATTTGTGTAGGTATAGGCAGGACATCTCATCTCTGTCTTTTATTACTTTGAGATTGAACTAAACTCGATTCAAAAAAGCGGTGTAAATTATACTCCATCTCGTAGCAGACGAAAGGACCCAAAGTGAGTAGTGCAACTTTTATGGTTTTTCGCGCCACTTTGGTAACTTTGGAATTGGATAAGTGTAAGTGTCATGTTCAACGATTTATTCACTCTGGGATTTCAACTGAAAAATACCACATACATACAAATAACAAATAAAAAATATTTTATCCTGTAAACTGTGAACATTAAAAACATTATAAAGATGAATGAATATGGAGCCAAAAGGTTATCAATGAATACTAATATTAAAAATGCACGCATTTTTGATGAGGTAAGTTGAACTTGAAATACGATCTCCATGTTTGTTGTTTTTTCTTATCACAAAGCAAATACAAGATTCAAGAAAGATCCGTTGAATGTAAGAAATGTTTACCTCAAAATAAGTTTCGAGTTAAAAAACTAAACTGAATTTTAAACTTATAGCCCACCCACTTAGACCTTTTAACTGTTATGAAAACGCAAGAATGTGCATTGTGCAACCCCTTTTGTTGATAGGTATACTTAAAACGGCTCTTCTTGAAACATTGATAAAAATAAATTTCACATTTGAATTTATAAGTGTCCTTGCTTTCGAAATAGTAGTAATATTAATATGCTGGTTAATTTAGGATTCCTGGGATGCAGAGTCTGCTGCGTTTATTGTAAAAAAAGAACCAGATAGTTGTATTCAAACTGAAGAAAACACAGAACAATTGGAGAATAAGGATCACAAACACATAAACCAAGAACCAGCCGAACAAGTTCCTTTATCTGCAATCAAAAAAGAATTCTCTAGTGATGGAGATATCAGTGTATTTCCTTCAGAACCCATAACAGAACTGAATCAATCTTGTTACCTTTGTACGGAAATCAAGAAGGAACCAGTGGATAAAGTACAGCAGCTTGAAGGTGGTGAATTAGATTATCTCAATACTCCAATAAAGAGTGAATTTATAAGAGATGACTCAAATCCCTCCCCATTTAATAAGGAACTCTTCAAAGCCTTTAGTCTCGAGAGTCCACAAACAAAAGCTGATATATCCATGTGTCCTAAAGAAGAATCCAAAGTAACAGTTGCAAGAACTGTCTTCAAAGAGGAATTTTCAGAAATGAGTTCTGACAGCTCCAGTGAGGATACTAATGACAGTGAGCAATTAAGGAAAATTCCTGCAAGAGATAGGCTAGGACCAAGATTTCAAGAGAATGACAGCCATGGAAATAGAATGCCAGTCAAGAGAAGACTTGGACCTAAGATTGTGGAAGATGATTATGTGCCACAGTATGTATGATAAAATTATTATAATAATTTTAATATTTTCATTCATTGCTAAAGAAACTAAAATTTATATTGGACAATATAACCAATGAATGAAATATAGTGTTTTGGGTATTTCTATTTCTTGAACAAAGTTGAATGTTTGTTGTTAAATACTAGTTTACAAGCCATATGACGTCACAGCACAGCATAGTCTACAGAATAACATGGCTGACAGCTATTGTGAAAAGTCAACTTTTAAAATAATGTTTGAAATGAAAGCCAGTGCTATGCAGATGATTTTTGAATTAATTACAGTTATGAAATCGAGAACATTATATAGCCAACGTTTATGTTATTATCTGTTATAATTCTCTTCCTTGAAAATACTTTTATTTTACCTTCCTACTCCTGTGTTATTGAATAAATACGTCTTTTAAAAAAAAAAAATTCTGTAACAGTTATCAAACAACAGCAGACGGGGGAATATGCACCAATTATTATTCAAATGGAAAATTCAATCTCTGTTTTTTTTTCTTTTCAGTAAGAAAATTCGAAAATTTGCACAAGAGCACGAATCAGATCCAGAAGTATTAAGGAGAAGACAAAAACAAATTGATTATGGCAAAAATACTCTGGGATACGATCAGTATAGGGAAAAAGTGCCTTTGTGAGTATCATTGTATGTTTTCTATGTTTTTGACGATAATTCACATTTCTCTGAGAACAACTTTGAATTTGAATATAATCATGAGTATCATATTCATATGAGGGTATCCTAGTTCAAACAGCCTATTTTTGTAACTATAGGTCTGTTTGAAAAAAAAAACGTGCCCAATTAGAACCAAAAATATATAAAAAGTTTGGCATAGCCATATGTGATTGTAAAAATGTATATGGGCATTTTTTCAACAAAATTGTTTTTATTTTCCTTGATGATCAGGTTTCATAAAAACCATTTTTACCAAATGCATTGTGGTACTTAAACATAGCATCTTTCACTTGAATTCAGTTGGATGCACAATATCACAAAAGTTAAATGATAATGGTAATATGTTCTATTGAATAAAAACTACTAGTGAAGGCAACTAGTGTAGCCCAAAACTATACTAGCCTTTCCTTGAGTCTTTTATAATAATTATGGATTGATTAAACAATGGATATAAAACCCAACTTTACAAAATTCTATATAATGAGAAGTTTGTGTATTTAACGCTCTTTGAGAAGCCATTTGACAAAAGACTATTGTCTGTTTTAGAGATCAGAGGACCCGAGAAGATCCACAGACTCCAAATAAATACCTGAAATATTCAAGGAGAGCGTGGGATGGACTGATCAAACACTGGAAAATAAAATTACATAAGTATGATCCAAAGGATGGTTAGGTTTACATAAGTATAATCCAAAGGATTGTTAAGTTTTATTTTTCTTGTGTACATACATTTTGTATCAAAACCTGTGAAATAGTTTTAACCACTGTAAAGGTTATGAAAGTTATTTCATGCCTTTGAAAATATTCTGTGAAAATCTCATTACACTTTCATTAGCGACTTTGAATTGAAATGGGATTTGGGAGGAATTGAGTTTTATTTTTGCGAGTTCGAAATAATTTTGAGCATTGTTTGTAGTTAAGAATAAATTTTTTTTAAGATTTAGATATACATTTCTCATTTCATTTGGTCTACCTTGAGTGCGAGTTGATTATATGGTCAATTTTTAATGCTTGTTCCAAAAACTTGGTAATTGATAATGGGAGGGGGGGGAGAAGGAAACGGGAGTAGGAAGGAGGGAGAGATAATTAGACTACCATAACGATAAAACTCTTCTGTTTCTATTGAAGCACTCAAATGCTTCAACAGATAGAAAATTGCCTCATTGGTTCTTTTACCTGATTGAAATTCAAACTCTTTAGAAGACCATTTTGTTATGTTCATTATTGAAAAATTCAAAGGTTCATTAAGTCTGAGTAATCTCTTTCCCATTAAACATTAACCTTTGTCAATTATTTTCTGCTTTCGAATTCGATTTTGTACACTTTTCTGCCAAGTGCCCCGATATACATATCCAAAATACCATGCCTTATGAATTTAAAAGCTATTAGTGATGATTTATAATATTTTTGTGTACAACCTCCCAAAGAGTGTTCATGGTTTTTGGACTTTTCTTAAAATAGAATACCTTTTGATAAATAACACACCTTGTATATCTTGAAGCTTAGAGACACCCATATATTAGCGGAATAACTTTTTCACAAATCAATCCAGGAGTACAGGGTTTTGAATTAATCCTTGAAAATTATTTGGTTTTCAAGTCGAATCAAAATATACTTTATCCAACACATGACAGTTATGACTGTCATTATTAATGCCATTTTAGACAAGTAAACTGTCAAATAACACACTAGTGTATTATAATCTATAACTCACTAGTGAGTTATGGATTATAACTCACGTTCATATTCAAAACTTATTAATTATTATCTCATAAAAAAACGATTTCTTCCACTTGTTGGATAAAATATTGTATGCCATTCGTGTGTTATGTTTCCTAAGTCACTTGAGAATTTATACCACTCGGCCTGACGGCCTCGTGATATAAATCTTTCTCGCGTGACTTATTTTCAACATAACACACTAGTACCATAAATAACTATCATTGTCTAAGATAATAAATCTTGTCACTAGGGAGGTATGGATTATAAGACACTAGTGTGTTAGTTGATAGTTTACTTGTCTAAAATGACATTAATAATGGCAGTCATAACTGTCATGTGTCGGATAAATATACTAATCTATAATATATTTCTATGCATGTCTTGTTTATGACCATAGTTGGCTATGGAAACTGAAACGGGTAATATTCCAGTATGCTTTCTAGTCTTGCCATTATTTGTAAAAGCTTATTAATTAACTTCACTATATTTCTGAAAACAATCAACGAATTTTAAAGATATAATTTTGGTAATATGGCTTCTACTTCGAATCATAGTAACAGTACGTTGCTTTTTAAACTCAGTAGGAAGCCAATAACTGAAAATTCTGTTGAAAATATCGAATTTGACCAAGAAAACGATGTTGAGTGTGGTGAAACAGTAAAACTTTTGAGCATTATATGCAAAAATGGTAAAATTGGTGCTGCCTATTATGATTTTCAAGAACAACAGGTAATATATAGTTTTTGTTAAAAATATATTTTAAATACATATGCCTCTCCGTAATTCCAGCTATATGTTTATGAAGAAATGATGGACAATTGTCCTCAGTATCTAGTTACTGTGAACTTATTTCGAGAAATTGAACCCAATTTTGTATTGAGTATAGGAAGTATTGCAGACGAATTCATTAAAGTTCTCATAGACCAAACGGCAAATAAATCAAATACAATAGAAAAATCAGACGGTAGTAGAACTATACCATCAAACTTTTTCTTAGTGCCCGCTAAGGAATACTGTAAGTATTTGCTATCAATCTTCAAAACTATTTTAATGACATTTTTTATATCTTTTAGCTTATGACATATGCAAAATCATAATTTCTCAAATGAAATTGCCCTCTATCGAAGATGAACCATCAGAAATGAAAAGAGAAATATACATCCGTTCTCTCATCGATTTCGACAGTCGTTTATCAATACAAGCAATAGGAACACTTGTAAAATATCTCGAAAAAAATTGGACTTTTTTTGGAATCGACAAGAATGATTTACAGTATCTTCACATATCTCAGATATCAAGGTAGATGTATATGGCATAAGTCAAGCCACTGAAAAAAATAGAATTGATCTACCGGATCTACCCCAGCTATGAAGTGTCAAATTTCACATTCACCACTTTATAGTTATTTACCTAACAAGTGCCGAAAGTAGTACTTTTCCGCAGGCGACGGCAGTTGCACGAACGACGCGGAGCGGAGTTCGGGCAAGCCGTTAAGGGCGGAAAAGACATTTTCCGTAAGAGTTAGGTACAATATTTTTCCTACGAGTGTTTTTGTCCATCTTATTTATGAAAAAACAAGGTTTATAATAAACAAATTTTTATGACAATGCTACAAAATTTAGTTAGTCCTAAATATCCTCATTTCCAACAATACAAAAATCGTGCGGAAAAGTAAAAATCGTACGGAAAAGTAAAAATCGTGCGGAAAAGTAACTTTTCCGCACCATTTTAAATCGTACGGAAAAGTAACTTTTCCGCACCATTTTAAATCGTACGGAAAAGTAGAACTTTCAAAACGAAAAATCGTGCGGAAAAGTAACTTTTCTCGTAGGAAAAGATATTATTTCCATGGCAATGCATAAGTGAAGCGATGAAGTTGAATTTTCTCATTGGGATTTTAACCACCGAAAATTATGTCAGTGCTGAGCTCAAAAATTTAAATTTAGCGATCGGAGGTGTGCTAGGTATATGAAAAAAAAAAGTCCGCCTGGAAAATTTACCTTAACATCTAACTGGCTTATGGGATTTTTTTTCGAGTTCCTAGCAAATTTTATTTCTTTAAGATCGCGACTTTATTTCAACCCTTTGAGTACGTGCAAACCTTATGGCTTTGGTTTTCCACTATGAGATTGTTACCTGTTAAATGTGTTAAAATGCCATAAACGAAAGATTGAAAAAACTGTTTTTTGTGCATGAGGAAAATTAATTTTTCATTTGCCTCTAGCACACGTCCGATCGCTAAATTTTCATTTTTTGAGCTCAACAATGACATAATTTTCAGTGGTTCAAATTCCAGAAAAGAGAAACTGAGTCAGCAAAATCTATCATTAACTGACGGTCCATTATAAGTTTTGCTTATTCTTTTTTATTTTAATGCTGGGTTCGATAAAATGTTGTACTCAACACGTCATGAAAAGACTAATTTTATCGGACTTGTGTACTTTGCAAAATTGATTCATTTTATTCCTCTCGTTTTGGAAAATATTACGTTCGCCTGAAAAATTAATTTAGTTTTTCTTAAACTTATGTAAAAAACTATTATTTAATATAATCTATAATTCTACTCTCTCAGGAAAGACCATGTTTTAATGGATAACCCAACATTTCATGCACTTCAGATATTTGCTAAAAGAGGTCATGATGCCAGTTTCAAACGTGGATTGCCCTCTAGTAACAGGGAAGGTTTAAGCATCTATAAATTATTTTCCATGAATTGCAAGTCAAAATGTGGTTTGATGTGTTTGAGGTGAGTTTCAACAACTAAAAGGATTAGTAAGAAGCTCCGTGAAAGATATTTTCAGCAAGTCTTCTAGCTGGCTATAAGAGGGGTAGGGAGTCCAAAATCGTCGGGTCAGTATCGATGAAAGTGATATTTATAAAAGAGAGGCAAATCATCTACTTTTCTCTGCTGTGTTCAACGATTATATAGCTAGATCACTTACTGAAAAAAGTACTTCTGAATAATACTAGACAAACTACTGACGGTGTTATTTTTTAATAATTCAACATAATATATTACTTATTGACCCTTTTGGTTTCAGAAATATGTTATTGAATCCCACAAATAACATTGGGGTACTTAATAAACGATTGGATTTCATCAGTTTTGTATTGGAACCTGGTAATAGAGAGTTCGTGGCAAGTTTACAAGAGAACATGAAACAAATCGGAAACGACATTAATGTAAATCTATTATATTACTGAATTTGCAGTGCTTCTCCATTTTTATTAAATGTTCCAGGTTATTTTAACAAGAATTGGAAACTCCAGAGCGACTACTAGAGACTGGCACGTTCTTTACAAGGTGAATAATAAATTCCAGTTAGTTGAAAACCAAGATATGTGTTTTTTTTTCAGACAATTTATCATACAATTTTTATTAATGAACTCAGTTCACCGTACAGAGACAGATCTGCTTTATTAATGGATTTGTACAATTCTGTATCTTCCGATCTGATTGGCCTTGAACAGTCGATTGAAAATGGTATTGATTTCGATGCAAGCCTGAAAAGAGGGAGACCAATCATAAGATTTGGATTAGATGAAGTTCTGGATGCCAGTAAGTGGTAAAAATATAAAAATCAGTTATATGGTTATATGTGTTATGTTCTACATATTTTGCCTAAGATAAAATATACTAAAAAGACTGATCATTGGAAAAAATAGGACATTCAGAGGTCTTCTTAACGATTTTTGGTAATTTTCGAAATTTTTTTTGGTTTTAAGTTATTTTAAAAAGGGGGTTTTTTTTTTGAAATTTAGATTTTATTTTTTCTCCGTTTTAATTCACAAAATATACCTATTATTACATTAATGTGTATTTCGAATACAATTACATCAAATGAAAATAGAAGTAAAAAGTGGAAACACGGACACAACTTTCAACAACTATTCATGGTGAAAATCAGCGATTCTATGAGCCTAGAATTATAGAAAAGGACATTATAGCCTCTCCGCTTACAAGTGATCCTGGTGCAGTTGGAGATACTCACTTGTGCCCAGTTTCTACATGAGGGTGTCTTCAGTAAACTGTGTAGTATCAGCCAGTGGCAGTTCTGCTATGGATGGAAAAGGCCTACAGGATGTAGCGATAAGACGCTACATTGTTAAAAAAATTGTTGTCTAAATTGTTTTTTTTTTTTTCGTTAACCTGCTGTCGTCTCCTTACGAACGGCAGCCCTCAGAAGTCTGAACTTGTGCGAGCTAAGGATTAACGAGGTCTTACCTTTCAACGTGCGATTTCTAAGATGATCCGAGAAGAATAGATCTCGAAAGGAGGTCGTACATACAGAATATCCAGAATACACTAATTACCACTTTAAATCATTTACAGAAAAATTGAGACAACAGGACATTTCGAAAGATATAACAGCCGCTGCTAGATTTGCTGCAAATAACTTACCAGAATTTTTGGACGAGTGTGCAGTTATATATCTACCTGAAATGGGACATTTGATAGGGATTCGTGAGTGGGATCCAGGCTGTAATCCAGAAGAGTTGCAACACTTGGGATTTCAATTTATGGTAAATAAGAAAGTTTATAATCGCCTTTTTACCAAATGGATGGGTTGCTTCGGTTTTTATTGCCGGAAGGTTGTTTAATGACTAATAATATTAATAACAACACTCCCTCATAAACACTCGTATAGTGTACTCAAAGGTATAGCCTGTGCGGGTAAATTGCAAAAAAAATATTAACAAAATTCAAAAAAAATTAGATGGTTGTAAAGAGAATGGTATTTCCTTTTCGACGATGTGCCACTTGACCCCCCATGCCATTTAAAAATTATGAGTTGATGAGCCCCCTCGCGCCCTCTATTGAAAAATCACCAAATTTTTTATTTCAAAAAGTAGTATTGGTGAAACTCTCGAAACAGATTTTTATTCATGTTTCTACGGCGAACCGTTCAAAAGTTAACAGGGGGGAGGACTATTAAAAGCCGCACTCTATTATAAGTGTTTATTGGAAATATTAAATAGTTCTATTTGTTTTTTTATTGAAATGCATTCTTTAATTTTTTTTGTTTCTGTATCACTGAAAAAAAAAACTCTTGGATTCTTCTTGAATTGGTTTAGGTTCAGTCAGTAAGATAATATCATCACTTTGATGATTGTTCTCAACATGTTATTATTTATTTATGTTTTTACGATTTTTTTTTCAGTTTAAAATAGGAGGTACAATTCATTACAAGAACCCAATGTGTGTCGGTAAGATACTATTGAATTGTTCAATTTTAGTATGGGTCATACTTTTCTACCAATATTTTAGAGCTCGACAGAAGACTCGGAGATATCAATGCCGAAATTATAGACCATGAGAATCGGATACTGAGGAGATTATCTGGTTTCATCTTGAAGTACAACAAAGATATCAGGGAGCCCCTGAAAATTATCGGTCTGATAGATAGGTATTTTGATAGTGTGCATTTAATAAACAGACTGTATTGATAATTTTAACTAAATCAAAGATATCTGTTTTTCGGCAGCCTACATCTACATATCACTGAATAATACTTATGGAAGATTGTCTCTTAATGCTTTATACAGGTATTATCTACAACTCTTACGACACCACCCACCAACGGTTTTTGTTAATTCCAGGAATATTTCATGAATATTCCATAGGAAGAGTGCATGATACCATGATTATTTCAATTACATTATTCTAGGGTGAAACCGAAAGCCCCATTATTACAGGAATAATACCTACGAATTATTAGTAAAATAATCATATTATCTTCTCAGATTGTCTCTGTAATATTCTAAGAATTTGCTTAGAATATTCCACAGTAAGAATAGATGATGCCATGCTTATTAAATGGATTATTCTAGGACCTCGTCGGATGTCACTGGAATATTCATAAGATTATTCCAGGAACATTAGAATTTTTTTATAAAATAATCATATATTATATTTTCAGAATGTCCTTGAATATTCTAAAAATTTGTTTAGAATAATCCACAGTAACATTATTCCAATGAATTATTCGAGGATGATTCTAAAGTGCCCGTCAGACAACGTCTCAAGAATATTTATGAGATGATTCCTGAAATGATACGAATTATTTTTAAAATATGCATACAATATTGTAGTATTGTATACTATATTGTATTGTATGTTATAGTTGAAATTATCTTTATTCAGTATTGTATACATTTCATTCATGATAATTTGCTTATCCTATTGCAGTTTGATATCAGTGGCAATCACCTCGGCACAAAACACTTATATTCGACCGAAGCTCAATCAAGACAATTATTTTGAAATCGAAGAGTGCCGACATCCACTCATGGAACATTTATTGGACCACTTCCAATGTAATGATTTCTATTCTGGTGGTCAATACAGCCATATGAAAATAATAACTGGTCCTAATGGAAGCGGAAAAAGCATATACCTCAAACAAATAGCATTGTTGGTGTTTTTAGCTCATATTGGTTCGTATGTTCCTGCCAAACGGGCCAATATAGGCTTGTTGCATAGTGTGCATACTAGAATTCAAGCTACTGAATCTGCTGCGGTTCGACTTTCTGCTTTCATGATTGATATCACACAGGTAATATACTTTGTTTTTAGTTAAGAGTGACTTTAAAAACTAGGGTTCTTATGTTTATGTCTACACTGTAAATCCTATCATTACAATAATTCGGGGTAAATCCATAACAGCTGTGATTTACTATCGAGTTTAAAGGCCGTTGTTCTTTAGCATCAGTGGCTAACTTCTTCAAAGGTTTCTTCATCTTTGATAATTCACCGATGAGGCGGGTCTGGGGCAAGGAGTTTTGCATCTTCAAAAAGTATCCTGTGATCCCCTTCACTGAGCGCGTGTTCCGCTACTGCCGATCTGACCATTTGGCCTAATCTACAGTTTCTCAGATGTTCCTTCAGCCTTGTTTCCACAGATATTTTCGTCGTTCCGATATATACTTTTCCACAAGTGCACGGTATGCGATATTCCACCGCAGGTGATACTGGATCTCTTTTGTCTTTTGCCGATCAAAGGATTTGTTGTCATTGCATAGCAAAGCAAGAGCATAGTATCAATTAGGTTAGATCAGCGATTGTAGCTTGGATAACAAGGTTATTAGGTTGGGTCATTTTTCTCTTCATTCCTAATTTGCAACTTCGTTTAATTGATTATGAGATCAAATGATTTTCGATCTGTTTCTCTTGTTAAAACCTCAACTTGCTCTCAAATGTTGCCTTATGTTTTTACCTTTTTCATCTCTAATAACTTTTTAGGTGATTTTTAAATGTCAATGTATTTTAGTACTATCAATACGTTTTTCAATTTCAGATGACACACGCTTTAAATAATGCAAACCAGTTTTCTCTTATCCTAATGGACGAATTTGGTAGAGGAACAACTGGCGAAGATGGTATATGTCTTTTGGCAGGCGCATTGCGACACTTTCTAGACATGGGCAAAACATGTCCTCACGTTTTGGTATCTACCCATTTTCAGCAAATTGCTCATTATATTCCACAGACACCGTTGGTAGAATACAAGAAAATGGAACATAAAAAGGAAAACGGGCAATTTTGCTTTTTGTTCAAAATGTCTGATGGTAACTACATATATTATGTTGTCCTTCAGTTTAAGAGTTCCGGATCTGTCAGGATTCAGATATTGGCCAGATCTTATGAATGATCCTTTTATAAACAACCACAGAATACGCTGGAAAATATAATAGTCAATTCTATAATTTACCATATTGTGCTGCAATACATAGTATTTTGCATTGCAGAATTGAATTCAATCGGTCGAATATTATTCATTTAAACAGAATACAGCATATTTTTGGTCCCAGAATCAAATTTAGCAGTTAGAGTTAAAATAATGGTAGTGGTGTTTAAAATTATTTTGTGACTTGACAGTGGGGGTAAAACTAAGTGATTCACTTGTACTGGATAACTGCCTTTACTGTTGGTGCTATGGGTTTTTCGGATTTTCCAACAGCTTAAATGTGAATACGTCACCAAAAAATCAGTAAGTCGTCCCGGAGCGCCACGGCAAATAATAACAATAGCCGTCCTCTACCCGCACAGACTAGGGTACACTCCACGAATGTTTATGAGGGAGTATTATTCTTATTATAATTGTTGTTATTATTACAACACTAGTACAAAAAATTAAAATAGATTATGAATAATACAGCCTTTTCAAAATTTACTATAGAAGTATTGTCGGCAAGCATCAGAACAGGAAATGATTCCACAGCCACACATGGCAAAGTTTTTCTACAAGAACACACTTTGCAATGCTTTATGTATCAAACTATCTGCAAACTAGTTTCACGGTTCTGCCGATCTTCAGTGCAGGCCCGGTTGCATAATTGCCAAACCCCCGTGCAGTACAGAGCACGTCGCGTTTTCTGTGCTGAGTCGCACTGGGTTTTGCTTGTGTCCTACACATCGCAGGCAAATGCCAGTGCGATACAGCGCAGCTTTGTAACTCCGCCTAAGAAACGTCTAGCGACAGAGCAATTACCAATGTGTAAATCGCGAGCGAAAAAAAAAAAAAAATTCACGCATTTTCAACTTGCAAGCTAGGTTAGGTTTGAATGTTAATCGCGAGCGAAAAACCAATTCACGCATTTTTGACTCGCAAACTAGAATAGCTTGCCCTGAGTGATTCAGAGCATGGAATACACGGCGTGCTCTGTATCGCACGGGGATTTGTCAACACTAAATGCGCGAGTAAGCCAAATGCTATGGATTTTAGGTATTTCTAAGAGTTATGCTATCACTGTGGCAGAAGCAATTGGAATGGATCAAGACGTTATCGAAAGAGCAAGGGAGGTTTTGGATTGTCTGCGAAATAACAAACCTATCCGCCCCTTGGAACACATAAGAAGAAGGAATAATTTTGACCCAGACAATTTAGACAATCTGACTATTCCAGAACCAGATGAAATTGATGAATAACGGTGACTGCCACATACTTGTTTAAGAGAAAATTAAATCAATGTTATTGTTTCGAATCACTATCTTCAACTTCAAATAAAAAACACTTGAATGTCGTGGTTTTTATCAAAGCTGTACCAAGGATGCGACATATATCTAGGTTTTTCTTGCCATAAGCGGTAGTGTATCTATTTCTATGGTTTTTTCATTGTAGATTGATTTTTAGTTTCAGAATAAGTCAACTTGAAATAGCGGTAGAAGTCAAAATTTCTATTACTAGGCGTATTTACTCAGTACCTCAATGTTGAATGTATTATCAATTGTACCAAGTTTCTTTACATAATTTTCCAATGAAAAAAAAGTTATGTCAATGGCAATGTCGTCGTAGATGAAAATGTCTGATAAGTCATTTCAACTTTCAACATGTTGAGTAATTTATTCATATTTGAAGGAGACTCATAGTGAATACTATGATCTCTGATGGAATTAGCAGCAGACTTTCTAGCAAAACAACTGACTCGTGCACGACACCTCATCGAAGAAATACATTTTCCTTGTCAATCACCAAAATTTAGTTAATTTTCAATATTCACTTAAAAAGTTATCAAAGAAAAACGTTTTTCATTTTGCAACTTCAAGATGATATAACTTAGTAACAAAGGATTTTAGAAAAAAAGTTATATGAAGTATTGGTGATATCTCGACCTCATCTATGTATTTCCTAACGGAAAAGGAGGAACTTCTAGGACACTCTGTATTTCAGTTACACACACACACACACGTTTGCACTTACTTTACGTGTTACCAATATTGCCTAATCAACCAGAGCTATGTTTGCAGCTAAAAAACATTTTTTGCATTTTTTTTCGAAAATATTTACAGGATGCTCATAAAATCAGACGTGAAAACATCTGCAGCTGAAAGATAAATTTAGTCACTGGTTTTCATCTTTCAAGATGACCTCTTGGAAGTTATTAACGTTGAAAAGGGAAACATTCTCAATAGAAAAATGTTTTCTTTTTAATGAAAACACCTACAATTGAAATGAATATTTTTTGTTAATACCTAACAGAAAACAACTACTTCCCTGGCTAAGCCATGCTGGAACTTGAACTATATATGTTAGGGTCTTCATTATTATTAAGGATTTTTTCCATTTTTGAATAAATCATATCTTTCAGTTGAAAATGATTTTTTATCAAATATTCTGTTCATTAAGAAATAATATGTACCGACAAATTGCATCTTTTCTATTGCTATTTTAATGGGTGTAACAAATAAATTGTTTCTGAAGTTGATAAAAGTTCTTTAATTTTTTTAACTATAAAGGTTATTGTTGAATTGCAAATATTACTTGATATTCTTGTTTTCTTTACAATGGAACATGTATTTGAATGGGATTGATGGACGATGAAACACAATGCTATTAAATCGATGTAATATAATATATAACAAAAAGTTAGACACTGAATTAAAACAATTCATCAAAAAAGACTAATAGTCATCACCTCTGGAGACCACCTCCTTGCAAGTGGGGCGCAACATAATAGTATGTTCAAACTGAGCAGTGTAACATCCTTTGATATCACATAGTGGCGGATAGTCATCTACAATGCCTTTATCACACAAATCTTTCAAGGCCATTTGGTACTTCGTTGCTCCGGCACGGTCCAGCCATCTTTTACAGAAAGCCAAAGTACCAAAATTTTTGTTGAT
This sequence comes from Chrysolina haemoptera, assembly GCA_958298965.1. Classification (NCBI taxonomy): domain Eukaryota; kingdom Metazoa; phylum Arthropoda; class Insecta; order Coleoptera; family Chrysomelidae; genus Chrysolina; species Chrysolina haemoptera. Next base: position 31,199,410 of record OY282589.1, on the reverse strand, counting down.
TGTGTTGAGGAGCGATTTTGAAGACTGCAAACTATAAAAAAAAAATATTTTGTTTTAACTGACTTATGCTGTAGTCTGAAGAAAAATCTTACCGTAATGGCACATATGCAACATCGAAATTCTTCATGTAATGGGAACATTCCATATCATCATGCACCATACCTCGACCTGTCGACCCAAAAGTCTCAATGGCATAAAATTCATTTTCTTCCATTACTGTAGCCTCTCCTCCCTTTACTATTGGTACAGTTTTACCAGCATGGATCCCTGAAAGACATTAAAAAAATATCAGAAACTGCAACTCTTAATTCATTTAAATAATAAAGAATTTCTCAATTTTCATATTCTTCAGCAGAGAGTAGACTTAACACATGTTAAAAAGTCTTCTAAACTTCAAACGTACCCATAATAAAAACTAGTACTTTTGAAATATATTCCATTAAAAACTAATACTTTGACTCATTCTGTAACTATATAGTCTTTAGACTTTCCATACTCAGAAAAGATCGGCATACTTACTATAGGGAGAAATCGAATGCCCATTCAAATTGCGAATCGATTTAACTTGATAGGTTTTTCCATTAAGTTCAACTTCATAGGACTCCATTACTTCTTGTATCTGGGCGCCGATATCACACAACTGGACGTCAATACCTGAATATTAATATTAATTAAATTTTCACCTTGAAAGTTTGATTAAACATTCAGATATATTTTACCAATGATAAAATAATTATATAACGAACAAGTGTATTAATAAGGGCGATTAACAATCGAGAAATGTTCGAGATTGTTAGTCGCCATTTGAATTCACGAGTTTGTTACAAAACTTTTTGTCAACCGTACTTTTCAAAAATAAAGATATCTTACTTTCAATTTTATTTATTTAACGATAAACAATAATCACTATTTCCTATTTATATTAACTCTATTCAAAGTTAGTTTAATTTACCTTAGTGGTAGTTTAAATTTTTTTTAAATAAAAAAAAACCATACGATAAAAAACAATTACTATTTCCTTTTTATATCAACTCAAAGATAGTTTAATTTTCCTCCACGGTAGTTTTATTTTATTTTTTCAAATTGAAATAAAACAAAAAGAACAAAAAAAATTTGCCCTTGCGTGGGTTTGAACTATTGACCTCAGTATCTCCTCTCGGCTGTCTGACTGAAGTGACTTTCACAGTTCATCCATTGAATGCTTGAAAGTGTGATCAGAAATGTTGATGAATCATTTAAAACGCAAAATTCAAACAGAACAATTTCTTACCAGCTGCCTTAATTCCAGTATTGGTTGCATCTTGTACAGCTTCTACTAGCTTATCATATTTGGGATTAAAGGTGTGGGTGAAAGCACAGTCAATAATTCGCCCATTGATATGAGTTCCAAAATCAATTTTTACAACATCATCGTATTCAAATACTGTCTTATCCCCAGCATTTGGGGTGTAATGGGCAGCACAGTGATTCCTTGAGCATCCTGTAGGAAATGCTAATCCTGCTTTGAGGCCATTCTCTGCTATCAATTTCCTTGCTGTGTTCTCAAGTTCTTCACAAATTTCTATCATAGTCATGCCTGGTTTGATCCATTTCTGAATGTGTTGCCGAGTCTAATAGTGATAATAACAGAAAAGCACTCTATGAAAGGAAGTAAACAAATAGTAAGATCAACGGGCAAACATTGGATTCTTCAAGTTTTCTATAAATCCTTAGCAGACTTATTGGTAAAGGTGTTTATCGGGCTCCACCTTGAAATTAAAAAAGAGGTGTTTACATATGTAGTGTGATCTCTTGTACACAAGTGCTTGTATTTCTGAAATACCAGTTGACTAGCAATTTTCAAGATTCAGAAGGGCATAACTCGAAAAACAGAAAAATACTTGAAAGCGTCAAAAAATTTTTTCAGATTTGTTTTCAGATCAAACTAAGTAGCGCCACTTTGTTTTTAATTTCAAGATAGAGCCTGATAAACTTACCCTCACCGACTCGTTTTCATATTTGGACCATTTTCTCCAACTCACCTGCCTATGTGCCTCTGCAGCCAAACGAACTTCATTGTAAATGTCATTATGCATTCTGTCCAATGCTCGCTTCTCTTCAGACGTAAAGCGGTCTTTAGCAGTACGATCATCTTTCAAGGCAGGATAATCCTGAATTTCTCCAATAGGAAATCCACCATCCGGATAGAGCTCTGCAATTGCAACAGTAGGAGGGTCAGTTTGCTGCAGCTTGCCCCCTTTCTTCCTATTGCGCTTTTTCTTCTTCTTTTCACCATCACCATTTTCAATCGAGTCATTTTCTGCATTTTCCGAAGCTATTGTTTCTCCTGATGGTTCCTGTTCATCTTCGGTAGGATTTTCGTTAACCTCTGCTTCTGCTTCCATTGTAAGATTTTATTAATATTTTATGACATGTGATAAATATATTTACTACCTTTTTTCTTTTTCTTCCGGTTTTTCTTTTTTTTAGGAACTTCTTTGTTTTCTCCATTTATTTCTTCAACAATGTTTTCTTGTTGACCTTCCACTTCCTCGATGATTTCAGTTTTCAACGCAGCCATTTTTTGTGAAAAGAAGAAATTATGGAAATACTCCAAGCGACAAAAAAAGACAAGTACAAAACGATGATATTTGATATCGAATTAAAGCCTTATCCACAGAACTCCGCCAGTCGCTAACTCGTCAAACCGGTACACTAGTACAAACGTAGAAATAAAAAATTATAAGTTGTTAAACATAGAACGTTGATCTAGTCATGCCAACGTCAGATGTAGGATAAAAGCCAAATATTACTACGGGCGAGTTTTTAAATTCATCGATGGTAATGCGCATTCGTGCTGTTATTGTCATTTTCCATTAGTTAAATAAGGATGCAATGCTCATCGATGGATCCATCGATGAATTTAAAAACTTGCCTTAGAAGGTTCAGTGACTGTCATATGCGAGTTTTTAGGCCACTTAAAATCAAGGATTATAGACAAGAGATTGTCCTTGACTTAAAATAACAACTTTTGTCGTTATCGTTATTTGTGCGACTGCGCAGTAAGGGAAATGAGGGAAGGCAAAACAAATAACGATAACGACCAACGTTAATAACGACGGATTAGAATAACGAGGTTTGTGATTACCGTTATCACAGAACGGTAATTTTGGTTCACGAAACGCAAAGTAATCACCATTTTTCTTACTTACATTAATTTGTATTTATACAAATCTTGCATTATTCGTAAAATACCTGCCCTCTTTTTATAATAATTCCAATATTTACATCCATTTTGAAGAAGTATATCACTAAAATGACCTTTTGCTAACGTCAAAACTCATAGGTTATGTTTAGTTTCTTAAACGGATTTTAAACTGTAATTTAAATCGCTAGCGATAGCGAAACAAAACAGTCGCTATCTCCGGTAAACCAAAAAGTGATAGCATGTGCTTCGTTTAACTTCGTTTCGCTTCGATTCGCTATGCAAAACAAGTTACAGAGTACCACCCATAGAAATTATAATATATATACTAAGTATATAGTACCACCCTGAAGTTACATAAGCCGTTTTCGATTGGTATTTGGTTCTGGGAGCGGTTCAGCGGTTGACATAAAAATGACAGCAGTTCACTTTCTGTTACTGTTAATGACGTCATAGTGAATAATGAAACGAATGTGTTGATTGATTACCGCAAGCACTAACCAGTTAATTAGTGGTTGACGTCATAGTGAGTTTAATGAGAATTGTGGATCATCTGAGTGATTTTTGTCATTTTTATGAGTTCTGTGTTGAGGTTGTGACACTGTGACAACTGACGAACTGACAACACTGCGAAGTGACTGCACTGTTGTTTTGTTTATCAAAATTTTAGGTTAGGTTTCTCTCCGATTCAGTTTTTCATTTTCAAACCTGTTTTGTTCTGACTGTGATGTCTCTTCAAGCGAAAATAGTTTTAACTGCTGCCTGTTCATTTTCTGTATGCATCATTGGATATGTCCATTATAAGCAACAGTTAGACAGGTGAGGCTCTTTCATCTATTTTTGAATAGGCATTGAATTAGATATTGATGTTCTAGAAAACAGTTACATGCTGGAGTACTAAAAGATATTGAAAGGAGACAAAGGCGTAAGGCTGAAAATCTGTATACATTACAACAACAAATTGACATTACTAAAGAATTGAAAATAAAAGAAGGAAACAGTAACAATGTTACTTAGGTGAATACATTCAAGAATGTAAATAAGTATATAGTTTTTTTTATTGTGTAATAGATTTGTAAGTAGTACTGTAATTGTCCCATCTAAAAAATCTGATATCCTCATTAAAACTCTGAAATAGGTAGGTATTTCTCTGAATGATATTGAATATAATATATAATAATTTCATTATTCGAGGTAAGCAGTTCTGAAAAAACAGACAGGTAAGTAATCATATATTAACAAAAAATCTTTGGTTTCATTTACATTTTTGGGTGAATCACATTCATTTCATAAAATATTATCGCGATCAGCCCAGTGGACTCTTCGGTTTTCCAAGTTGCTGAAACCAATTCCAAAATTTTTATGAAGTTCCTCTAGAGATTGTCTGGTACACTCATGTTGATAGTATCTTTTGTATCTCTTCACAAGAATTATACATCCGACTACGAAAAAAACTTGAATCAATAGCCAGAGTACTATCAGTCCAATTACCAAAGAATAATCCATGCACACTTCATTGTTGATGTAATCTGTAAACATGTAATAAAGTTTCTACAGTGCGCGTGTAAAGTATGGTAATAATAAATTTTTACCCAAAATATATAGGGTTATCCGCCTTTAATTAAAAATTACTTTAGTGGTATTATTAAATGGGACACCCAGTATATTTTTTTATATTTGGTTAGAAATCGCCATTACAAATCCAGTGGTGATACCAGGTTTGATGGGATTATGTCAAACGGCTGCGGAGATGTTGGCATGAAACTTCTCCATATGCCCAATGACTGAGACTTTTACCTCAATCGTGTGGAGCCTCAGTCATACTCATTAGACATACGAGGAAGTTTTTGCCAATATCTACGTATATACTCATTCGACAGGTCCTTGGATTGCCTAATAGAAAAACACACAACATTTACCATATCCGGCAACCAAAATCCTGCCATTTTCACCTACTACCAGTCTCTCCGAGGTATATTTTGAATCCTTCACAAGCATAATGTATTCCAGTGGCATTTCATACATAACGCTAGACCGTTCTTGGAAATCTTTTCTGTTCAATTTGACTATTGAAGTACCATTGATTGTATGAATTTCATTAGATACTACGTCTCTTTTCCTTCTACCATATGAGACTACATTATTCCCGCACTGAATCTGAAAATGAACGAGACGAGTACTGTATTTCCAATTTCCAATCCAAGAGGGATTTCTTATCGCTCAGCAGACACCTATGAAAAGAGACAAAAGCTTTTAATTTTTCCATCCTTGTTGCCCGGCGACGCACTCTGTGACTGGTCACTTATAATGGCGGGGAGATAAAATGACATGTTTCAAGTTTTCTAATCTGTGCTGTTATGTCATTTAAACTCCCCACAATCATGGTGACCAATCAGAAATTGTGTACACTGGCAGTTTTGTCTCTTTTTCGGTGTCTGTGGAACCATTAGAAATCTCTGTTGCTATGTCATCTTAATTAGTTCGAAAATGGGATATTGGACGCATGTGGTGTCACTCAACGAGAACAAGAAGTATTTTCGCATTTACCACACAATTAATTCAATTCCTAGATGCACATTTTGATAACCAAGTTATCTTCGTCAGAACGTATTACCAAAGTAAAGTAATTAATCAGACCTGTACCCTACAATAAATTATTATGAATTAATGTCGAATATAACATGGGAGTGATCAATTTGGTCCCAATATGTTTGATGTTTAATTTTTATCCACTCTTTTATAAGGGTCCGCACCGGGTTTTGCTAATATCAAACACTGGTTCTGGGTCTGTGAATGGTGATTCAGATTCTTGTTTCGCAATTTGGTCTGCTTTTTATTGCCTTTCCCTATGCCCAGACACGCATACAAGTGTAACCTGTATGTGTTTTGTAAATACGTTCAGGTTCGGAAGGCATTTCCGAACTTATTCAGACTTTCTGTACTGAATTTAGAGCTCTTATTGCGCTCTGGCTGGCCCAATAGGATGTGGATGTGTTTTCTTTCAAAAATATACCATCTAGATTCATCTGTAAGTGCATGGAATACTGTGGGGCTTTTCCCAAGTGGAGGTGTTACGTTTTTTCTTTGGCTCCACTCCATATATTCTTGCCGCTATTCCTACATCTGTTTTTGCGCCATCTGTGGACCAGAGTATGTTTCCAGGTGATAGTAATTCTAATGGATAATTTCATCACGTTTTGAATGCCAAATGACTGGGAAAACAATTAACAAATCAAAGAAAGTTTCATCTGATACCTTCTTCAAAAATAAATATTTTCTTTGGCAATTTCGCCCAGACCAATAACCGGACTCGACGAAACTCAATAATGTTGCTTTCGGATAGACCAGCTCCAATCGTGAAAACATTAATAGTATATTTTTCAACAAGAGATGAAATTTTTTTTTTCGTGAAGTGAGAACTTGTCCACGAACGAAAAAAACGTATTTCATCTCGAGTAGGAAATGTTATTTTTTCTACAATAGATGTTGTTTATGAAATACTAGATTACAATTTTCAGAACTAAAATGTTATAATTAACATTAATTCATAGTAATTATTTTCAGGGCATAAATAAGACAGCTCTCATTATTTACTATAGTTTAGTAATATCTACTGATGAAGATAATTTGGTTATCAAAATCAAAGAATACTCCAGCTTGAGTACTCTTTGATCGAAATGTGCATCTAGGAATATGGTAAAGGGGGAAATACTTCTTGTTCTCAACTGAATTAGATATGATAATATTGTGTATTACTACTGTAAGACGCTTACAGGGGGACATTCTACTGCACAGAACTGTATGATTACGCTGAAACGAACAACTGGGGAGTTTGCAAATTTGAAGGCTTGAAAGTTAGCCACCAATTCCCTGGTTGTGTTTGTAACGACTTTGTCCATTCCAGGAAAAATATTCAGGTTAGTGGGGCATCCGTTGTCATCGAGTAGGAAAATCGATTGGTCGTTTTTTTCAGTCATGGCTATCAGATGGCTAGCCCAAATGTCCAGATCTAGAAAATACATCAATATTTAATGTACAAAGAAATGTGATTGAAATAATATCAATCATTCACATCATTAACTTTTCGACAGAAGTGCCCCAAACTTTTTTTCAAATGAACACTGTTCTTCAAAATTGAAAATCGATTGAAAAATGGCGGAGATATAGTTGATTGTTCAATCGAACAAAGTTGGCCATGAAATTTAAACTTAAATCATCAGAAAATAAATTACAAAACAGGAAGGTACAAAACGGTTCATAAAATACAGATGAAATGTTTCCGAAATGTCCGGTCCGAAATGTTTTATTTCGCTATAATTTTTGACGTCCGAAACCATCGAATATTTTTCCGAATTCATACCCAAGTATTCTCTTCAGAGGGCAAGGGGAGATAATTTCCTTTAAAATAAAAATAATTCGACGGTCTCGTGTTTTAAACTATTATGCGCTTGTGTTTCGGAATACAAGTGCATGAGTCATCGTACCGTTAAGCAGTTAGGACCGCGTGACGTCATTACCTCGAACCGCTGTTCTAAAGATTCGAGAAACATCTACAAAGTCGGGCAGTAGAATCGTGAACGGAGATTAATGACTGTTCGAGAAAGTATTCTGTACTAGATATTGCAGCGCCAGTCCGACGGAGGGACAGTGAATAGTGAAGACAGTGAATTATACAGAGTTGGCTTAGCGGAATACCTAGCAGTCTATATAAATATTTTTCAAAAATAAATAATGGTAAGTATTGTACATAAATCTAGTGCATTTTCACTACAGTAGGCTATAACTTTTTTGAAACTTTCAATCGATGATATACATACTATCTGGCAATTTCAGTTCAATTCTTAGCTGCAACTCTTGTCCTATATGAGAATCGCTCACATCTCCTCCTGTAGTTGGATCAAGTATTTTCATCTGTATATTCGGCGTGGTCGTTGTATTGAAAAAGGGGTTGATTAGGGTACTACCATTATTTGGAACCACTCTATAAACAAACAACCTTTTTAGAAGTCTAGAAGTGGTAAAGTAAAGTATTCGATAGCTATAATGACCACTGAGTATTTTCGATGCGAATACCTTTATTTTAAAGGAATTTTAAATGTCAGGCCTAAGTACCCCATGTCGGGTGATACGACCTGTTCTATATCAAGTTGTATTGAACCAACAATATACAGTGTCCGGCATAAGGTTCGCAGCATATGGAAATCTTTTTTATTATTGATTTTTCAAAAAAATCATTCTTGATAAAAACCTCTGCTTCATTCCAAACCTTAATTGCAAATACCAGAATTGAATTTGTCACGACCCTATACAAGGGACATTAAAAAACATGCTTTGTTTTCAAAAAAATATGTACCCAGATATGATGATATCACTCTCTAGATGTCCTCACCATCCTTGCTTGGGACTGAATTTCGCAAAATCTTGCTTGAAAATGGGAAAAGTTGAAAAATTAAATTGGTCATAGGTGGCTATGATTCGAATTTCTGGATCAACATTCTATTCTGAGCAATATTTCCTAGTGACTTTCAATTCTACCGTGAAAAATAATGTGGTGGGATCATATGTTTTCGACAACAAAGCTTTTTTTTTAATTTCCCTCGTATAGGGTCGTGAAAAATTTAATTCTAATGTTTATACTTCAGGTTTGGGATGAAGCAGAGCTTTTAATCAAGTATGATTTTTTTTTGAGAAATCAATAATAAAAAAGTTTTCCATATGCTGCGAACTTTCTGCGGAACACTACTTTTTGAATTTCGTTAAAAAAAAATTGGAATTGCACTATATATATATATATATATATATATTGAATGTTATGAAAAATTGGTCAACTGAAATGATTTCTGTAAAAACCGAAATTAAAAAAAAAAATTTATAATAACTATTTATAATTCCAGATTTTTGTTTGATAAATAAAACTTTTATTCAAATGCGCTAAAAATGATAGAATAAACTTTGAATTAAATCAAACCCATCATTTTGTTAAAGTATAACATTTTATATGACATAAAAGCTTGTCTGTAGAAGTACCTATGTATTTCTTATAAATGAAATTTAAAATATTCTGTATCAAGATTTATTCTCGCGACAAGCATTTTAATATCATAGATTTTTTTTTTAATGTTCCAAAATTATGAGGTAAATGTTTTTGAAACTGAGTTATTCGACTGTCAGATTTTTTTACTATTTTTCAGGATTTTTCCCTTATTTTTCCGATTTTGATTTCAAACCCCATGACCGACATGATCGACACGTACTCCACTTTACTGGATACATACAGACAGGTCAAGCTAGAAAAATCATTGGAACGATGTTTTTCACAATTTTTACTGTTTGCTAAAAGTAAATTTTCGTTTTCATCAATATCAAGTTGACTTTTATGCAGGTGTCTACGAAAAGTATTTGGTCAGATATTTTTAGTTTCAAAAATACGTACGGTGATATTTTTACTCCTGTTCCAATCACCAACTTGGTGTCATTTCCAAAAATACATCCAACTCTGATTATTCTATCACTTTGAGTCTGAACGATTTGGTTGTATTGAATCAGCAAGATGCCAGCCAGTAATGTTCTAGAAAATGTTTATTGTTATTTATTATTATACAACAGGTCCATGTATATGTTGTTTATTTAATATTTTTGAATAAAGGATATAATTTCGAAAACTGCATAATGAGATTTCGCTCAGTAATAAAATAATTACCACCACTGAAAAAAAATGTCTCTATCGTATACCTACATTACATTTTTTATACAGATGTATGATGCGTCCTTTATTTAAAAATACTCGTGAATGGACACATTATCACACAACAAAGGATATAATTCACTCTCATATTTATTAAACCAGTGCTTTTGTGGTAACAATTTTCAAGGATTCCATAAAAAGACAGAAATCGTTATTCTACATATTTTTCTCAGAGACTGGCTAAATATTTGTGTTGAATACTTAGGGGAAATTGATTATTTCTTTCCATTGGGTTTAGCGGTTAATATCCAAATAAAAGTAGTAAGCTTATTATTCATATTTACCTGTTAAAAGGTCCTTCAGCTTTTATAATTCCACATTTTCCAGATCCCAATGGAATGTTGAGCGACAGAATTTGAAATTTTCCTTGACCCTTGGAAAAACATGGTAAGCTTTCTGAGTATCCCTGTATATAAATTTTTCCGAGGAAATCTGTTTCAGGGTCGTAACGTATAGACATATACGTTTCACTACATGAAACGGTCACTAGAAAATATTCAATAATTTCGAGATTACTGAGTTAAAGATAAAATATTACAATGTGAAATGAGGGATAGTTTTATTGTGTATCAGTTTGGGCTGTTTATTTTTTGACTAAAATAACTACGAGAATTGAAAAGCTTTTACAAATTACAAAAGTGCTGCACGACAACATCTGCACCTATGGAAAAAGGTGCAGATATCTTTATGGGGCAAAACCCAATCGTACTGGATTAATATAATTCTTCAAAAATAACGATTGTAACGTACAAAACATTTATCGTAATGCAATAGAATATCGAAAATAGTAGTTTACCTAACAAGGGCGGAAAGTAATAGTATTCCGCACGCGATTTCTCTCTGTACACACTTTAAAGCGTAAAGACACTTTACGCTCGTGTTAGGTACCAGCGGAAGAAACACCCAAAAGTTAACATAAAGAACATTTGTTATTAAATATATATTAAACTATACAATATACTTGGTAAGCTTTCTATTTTAACCTTCTGCGACGCAATATTTAAATGTCAGTATAATCCGCAAAAACTAAACAAATCTACTTTTCCGCACTAAACTGTTTTTTCCGCACTACAAAGAGTGCGAAAAAAACTTTTCCGCACTTCTCCCCCTTCTATTTGGGTTGTTTTGTTATCAGTATTGATAGAATACTCACCGTTCAGACAATTCGATTTTTCATAGTAAACAGAATTTTTCTGATTCCTCAAAAGAGCCGGTCCATAAATTTTACTGTCTTCACTGTGCAGATAACACACGTTATTATTAATAATACTGAAGCCTCGGCAGTTAAAAGTTTTGAACGTTTCGCATATATTCTGGCACTCTTCCTTCGATTTCTGCTGATACACTAGGTCACTATGTGCTAAAGTTATATTGGCGTATTCCTCATATGCACAAAATTCACCATCTGGAATAAAGTGAATAATTATCGACTACGAAATAGATGGCAATAAAAAAAAATCATCCAAATATTTCTTACAAATATGTGCAACATGACCATGTTAGGTGCATTATTTATAGTCGTACGTAATATCGCAAAATCATGACAAATAACCGACTATTTTTTTTTTATAATTCCATCGATAGTCTTCTATGACAATTGACAATTTGAATTTGAATTGTTTCAGTATAACAAGTTACTCGAGATGAATTATTGAAGAAAATATTAGTCTCTATATTTGTCATGGTCGAGTAATATTCAGGAAGACTTTTTCATGAAAAGCATAGCATTCAAGAGGTGGAAGCTTGAAATTTTGAAGTCAAACGTAATAATTATATAGTGCGTTCATAAAGTATGGAAACATCTTTATATCTTCGGCATTAATGGAAGTTTAAAAAATAAAGCCCTAAGTCAGATACGAAAAACGAAATTTCCTAAAATTTAACAATAATTAGGAACCCAGGTGTTTTCTCTATATGAACTTTAACTGCAAACTTTAAAATGCCCAATGATTTATAAACTCACTAATATTTAGGTGATCCTGACTTGCACACTGATTTTCGAAGTATTCATCGTCATACCCAGACACCCTGTAGGAACTTGGCAGTTGGTGACGATCCATATTACTCAGAGTGCAGACTCCTTGTATATTCGCAATTCCGCTGTGGCTTGTTTCGACGATTCTAAATTTTGTCGATCTACATAAAAATTCAGTTTCATTAAGGCAGTATTGTTGACAATCTGATCTAGTATGAGTTCCTGGAAGTGTTTTTGCATCGCTTCCCACTAGAGTGGCTCCAGGTATCCTTTCGAAAATCCATAGTTTATCACATTGCACTGAAAATAAAAGTCATGAAAAATGTACCAGGAGACTTTGCAGACATGAACAAAAATAAATAAATCTTTATATGAAATTTAGTTAAAAGACACTGAAAATAGTTATTTATGATACAAGTTCGTAAGGCAGAAACCCTTTACGAAAGCGTATCATACAAAGTTTTTTCTTGGACAGTTATTATATTTATACAGTGTGACCCATCCTTCTAAATCTTATATTTTTCAACCGATTGGAATGCTTTTTTTTTCGTCAGGTAGATATTCAAAAAGTCCACCATGACACCAAATTTCATGAATAAATCTCCATTTCCAGGGCCAACTTATCTTATTTTTCAAGGTAAAAAATCTAAATAAATTACTAGCGATTTTTTTATAAAAATTCTGACTACACCACTGGATTCGCGACATTTTCAAATGGTTCATATATGAATAACGTTGAAATGCGTCAATGAATAAAAAAGTTATAAGGTAATGAAATTTGTAAAATATGCCGTTTAATCAACCTACCAATTCAATTTCAGAACTTTTATCGAAATTCGGAATACACCACTGTATTCAGGAGGTCACAATATATCACTGGTCAAAATTTCATCGAGATCTGTTCATAAATAAAAAAATCATAAGATAATAAAATTTGAGAAATAAGTAAATGGAATTTCACGAAAATGTCATTTTATCTCATGATTTTTATTTATTAACAAATTTCAATGAAATTATAGTCAGTGATATTTCAAGACTCGTTTAATCCGGTTGTGTAGTCAAAGTTTTGATAAAAGTTCTGGAATTGAATTGGTGGGTTGATTAAACGGCATATTTTTCAAATTTCATTCCCTTATAACTTTTTTATTGATTGACGCATTTCAACGTAATATACCTAAGAACCATTTGAAAATGTCACGAATCCAGTGATGTAGTCAGATTTTTTATAAAAAAATCGCTAGTAATTTTTTCAGATTTTTGACCTAGAAAAATAAGATAAGTTGGCCCTGGAAATGGAGATTTATTCATGAAATTTGGTGTCCCGGTTGACTTTTTGAATGTCCTTTTTTAGGTTGTATATATTATGGGAATTATAACGGCAGGCAAGTTTATGTTAAAAAGTGTTATTAAAAATATTACAGATTTGTTTATGATTCAGATTGTCGTAGAAAAAGTATAGTGTACAATTTGCATAAAATGCTATTTTGGCTCATTATACAATATACTATTACGTACTGTCAACAGTGCGTAATCACCTAGTTTACGTGAAAAAAATTTTCTTACCAGTCAAGAAGCAGCTCTTGATAAACCAAGCAGCGTTGTTATCTATAACAAACTCAGATTCGTCCGCCTCGGTGTACTCATCACCGAACCAGTAACACTGCGACGGGTACAACACAAAACTTCTACACCTATCGTTCACTTGGCACTTGGTCAAACAGTCTAAAGTAATCGGTCTAGGAGGGGTGTTTTCTGGAAGTTTGTAGAGCAATAAGGGGTTGCTGGTGTTGGGTGGACGCAAGCCCAACACTTTTTCAAATTTCACATCCGATACTGGGCAATTGAAAACGCTGGCACCTGAAAGCAAAATATTAATTTAATATGAGACAAAAATTATTGAAATGATATTTAATACATACAAAAAGTTTTATGCCCTTTATTCATTTATCTTACACACAAATAGGTACCAACTTATTTCCAATTTATTAATACTCATCACTTGACACTGAATTATCTCATTCTGTCACTAATAATTTTAATCAACTGGAAATAATAGTGCAAGAGCCAGTCCCGTGACTGTCAGACCTTCCTTTTTAAAAAAAAAAACAGAAATTTCAAATGGTTTTCTCAATTTCTTAAAGAAAAACAAGGTTTCATCGATATTCGGTATTTAATACACTTGATAGCATGATGAAACTAGGTGTATAAAACAGTTTTGTAGAAGTAACAATTTTTTTTAATTCACCAGAAAATTCGTGAATATTAAAAAAATGGCAAAAACTAAAAGTTAACATATTTGTAAGATTATGAGATTGAGCTACAAATAGTGTACCAAAAATCTACGCACACAGATAGATATCTAGTAGGTGTAGAGGTCCTATACTGAAGTCCCGTAAAAATGTTAGTACTGATTTATCCAAAAGTACAAACTTCATGCTCATACAAAAAGACCTATTCTACAAACTTGTATAATGCGAGTTCGTAAAGTAGTAGGTACAAGTATTATTGATAAAAATAGATGATTCCCAAGTAGCACACTCATATTGGGACAATATTGGTACAATATTGGTACAATATTGTGGAAATATTGGTAAAATATTCCAATAACAATATTAGCGAGAAAAAAAATTTAAACATTCGGCGATATTGGTCCAATATTTCAAAAATAATATTGGTGTAATATTCTCTAAGCAATATTGACCTGGAAGTGTTAAGCGATATTGGTACAATATCGCTGTAGCACACTTATATTGAAATAATATTGGTAAAATATTATAAAAATTTTGGCAAAATATTCAAACGTAATATTGGCAAGATAAAATTATAATTATTTCGGGATATTGGTACAATATTACTTGGACATTATACAAATAATATTAGTGAAATAATATGGAATCAATATTGGCCTCAAAATATTTAGTGATATTGGTACAATATCAATAATATCGATTTTAGTTCGAAAATATGAATAGGATATTCATAACATCTGTTGTGGAATTATCTGCGGCTGAAAGACATACTTAAGTCGCTATTTCCATCGTTCAAGATAACCTCTTGGGAGTTATTCATGTTGAAAAGTGGAACATTCTCCATAAAAATTGAAAAATGAAAAATGATCGTAAAACAATTTTTTTAAGTACACGAAAAAAATCAACTGCAATCCTGTCATGGCCAACGAGAAAGATAAAATGAAACTCTATCTGTATCTGCTACGTTTCTCTAAGTTTTTTCAGAACGTTTCGATTTTCAATTTGTGGCCTTTTATTTTCGAAGCTCATTTCTATAATTTCAACGAATCACTGATAGATTTATTTGACCGCAATTTATGTGCTAGTATGGGGAATGTCCCATTTTCCTCAGAAATTTCGCGTTTTATTTGAAAATACCTACATGAGATATAACCCGTGTACTTGTAGTATTGAGTAAGGAACATAAATTATTATTTACCACGGTCGTTGTACGAACATATTTTGTGTCGTCATATAGATAAGCAATAATTGTTCATGTGTGTGATAGATACAAAATGTTGTATTTTTTATGTTTTAATGTTACTTTTTGTACGAGTGTGCAAAAAATATAAATGGTGACCCTTTACAGAATTTTCTGAATGATGAGGTGAAATATATGTAACAGAAGATGTTGAGGAAACTCCCGCCAAATTTCTAGTTGTTTTTGAATTAGGAGCGAAAAAAAGTCGGTGATGAATCTCATCGAAAAATATTGTGGGCCGTTCATCCGCGTTCCGTTGGGATATGGCATCATCGTTTTAAGTGGGTCGGAAACTTTAACGGTAATAACTGGTCAATTTTTTAAGGGAGAAAGTCTCCAGAAAACACTAGAAAATTTTTCGGTATTTTGACCGTTTCTGGAATGTTGGATACGTGAATATCTTCCAACACAAACCAGAATGATAACATGGTTCTGTAGATGCTCAAAAAGTCTCTCAATAAACTATTGGCCGAAGGGATTGGTTGCAGATGTCTTCTTAGGTGACGACCGATTAGCTTATAAAGATACGATTGCCATTTGGCAAGAATTTCGAACTTATATCTGGACTGGTCAGATCCAAACAATTCGAGGCCGATAACAGTTGTCCCAGTTTATGAACGGCTATATGAAGCAAAGAAGCTCGTTGATTGCAATTAGAATCCGCTCATATACTCCACTCAGTGAAGTATAAGATTAACCTTTCGATGCTCATCACTCATTTGCTCAGATTTGCGAAACATGATCAAATAGTGAGATGCATTGAACAGCTGATGCCACTTTGGAGGCCTCGCGTTACCATAAGATCTATAGTCAGCACGGAGGGGAATCTTTGAAATGGGAGCTTCCCAAAAAAACTCTCCCAGCCTTTGGGGCTGCAGCCCCCCAAGCCCCTAAATTACTACTGTTATTCATAACACTCGGATGACGAAAAAAAAAGGCCCTGATGAATTGTATGTTCAGCCCCCCCAAACAGAAATCCTGGCTGCTCCACTGATCAAATCTGAATATTATACTGGCTTGACGGAAGATGGTAGAAATCTTAGCCGGACGAATGCAGAAGGCTGTTATTCTTGGTTCACTTCGTTTACTAAGGTCACATGATTTTTATACCCAATTACCAGTCATGTTAAAGAACTGGGGACCGGATGTATTGGAGCATCGGAGAAAGGGCCTGTCTGAAAGTGTCCTAACACAAAATATATAATAATACTTCCTCATGAAAACTCGAATTAGTGTACCCAGAGGCATATCATGTCTGGGGAGAAAAGAGATTTCTTTGCTGGTGTATTAACTTTTCAGCCGTAGCGAAAAACGGAAAACCTTCAGAACTACGCTGGGTAGTCGGTGAATATTCCAAGCCAGCATTATACGTAGGGATTTTGATATCTAGACAATCTAGAACACACTTGATTTCGAACAAGGCAACTGGGTGTCTATCGAAACCAATGAATTTGCTAAAAAATTCCTTGATTGACTCGAACTAACATTCAGACGTGGCTGAAATGGAAACATAATTCTAGATCAGGTCAGTCCTTATCTATACTATATTTTTGGTGCTTGGATAGATCTCTGCAGGATACCAGTAGCTTCGATAGGTAGAGTGTTACGGGTAATTCTACTGACCATCAATATAGATCGATAGCAGACACAACTGACTGGAGAAGCTTAGAGTTTGGACTTCGACGAGGAGTCGTTGGCACCAAATTTATGATTGCTATACTTCTATATAACTAAAAATGTCAAATAATTTCAAAAATATGATAATTCTCCACTAATTCAACATTCTGCCTTGAAAAGCTTATTCATATTCATTGAAAGTAAAATAAATCAAGATACTGAGCCTAGACGGTGAGTTATTACTAAACAACGAAATATTTGATAAAGTTTACGAGAATATTATGGTATGTTGAAAAGGTGACTAAATGTGTTGTTTACTTCTTCATTTGGTTTATTGGTTTGATGAATCTTTCGGATTTACCTTTTCAATTTTGACATGGAAGGTATACACAAGTACAAAAAAAAAATCGATATTGGGCAGTAATCTATCGAAAAACATGGTAAAACTCTGGACGTTACATTAGAAATGTTCGAGGCGTTTGATCATGATTGGCACCAGGTACTCCTTGCCAAACTTCCATCTTATGGCCTACGTCCCCAGTTGTGTTATTTGCTATATAGCTCTCTATCAAACCTATCTCTTCATGTGATGATCGATCGAGTACCGCTCGACACTCTACCAATAAATGCATTGTGTTCCGCAGTGATCCATTCTAGCACCAACACCGTTTCTTCTTTATATCAATGATTTGTTCACTTTCCGTCAACTGATTATGATTTATAAGGCACAAATCCGACCTGTTCTGGAATACTGTTACCATATATGGATGGCAGCACCCAAACATACATTAAAACTTTCGGATTCTTTGTTCAAAAGCTTGCCCACTTCTCTGGAACAACACTTGAAGAAAGGCGATCTGTCTCTATATGTGTTTTATAGATATTTTCATGAACGACGTCTTCCGAAATATCGTCAATCGTTCCATCGTTAGCAGTACCTATGTATAAACTTATCAATAAAAACAATTATTATTATTATTATTATTATTATATATACCCGTCCATATGCCGTCACTGAGGAGACATGCCAAAGGTCTCTTCCCCAGGACTCGTTCTTCCAACGGTGCCTTCGAAAAGGTGTACCTTTTTCCTTTTCGTGGGAACCAGAAATAAAAAAAAAATGTATGTCACGTACAAGCAGTAAAATTGATGATTGATTTGCCATTTTTTTGTTCCATAATGCACTTATTAAGTTCATTATTATTAACACTATTCTATTATAATTTTAGTTTCATAGTTTCATCACATTTTGATTTTTCGTCTATTGAAATGGCAGGTAATAAGTATTATCAAAGAAAAAGGTATTTTTGAATTTTGGATTTTGGATCGTGATGTCCGTTAACCGATGACATTTTGAATGTGCCAGTGAGAGTTTTTCTCGATGAGCTTGATCAAATGATGGTTCAAAGCATTTATCGAAATCAGTTCCTACTCACCAGCACTCAATTCAACCAGAAACGAAAACCAAATGATCAGAATCATCATGACTAGCGCGACACATGCTTACATTCGCGATTTCATTAGTTCTGCGAAAACATTTCTACCGATTTCAACACGCGAATCGAATGTCATCGCGGCATCGCTTCGACTTTAAAGACTGATCGAATAGCGGCAAAACCATGGACATATTAGCCAAAACTGAGGTGGAAAGGTAGTGGTGTTGCGGATGTTACAAGGTGTTTCCTGAGATGGGGGAGTAATTGCTTGAGATTTTGTGTGGACAAGGAGGTAAAAATTTAATCAAGCATCTCCGCTTGAATAAAATGTCTGTGAACCGCCGGAAAATTTCTAGACGAAGAATAAAAGAAAGCTGATCTGTTTCTCTGCAGGGATGCAGGGTTCAGGAGATTCAACTCTAAAGAATACTGGGTGGAACTTTTCCAGTGAAACTGTTTTGACAATTTTCAAGCCATGAAAGTTAAAGGGTCGATTGCATGAAAAGAATGGCAGTTGCGGTAATGGGGGTTAACTTCCCTCAAAACATACTCCTAATGACTCAGAATTACAAATGGATGGTGAAGAAAACATGGAATATATCTGCAAAAAAAAATATTGATCAACTCTTTTTGCAAAGAGCGGCTTCTTCCTGCAACGAGCAACCCCTTCGTTCTGCAGCGAGCAACCCCTTCTCTGACCCTCTTTTTCATATATCCGTTAGTACAAACGATTATCTACGGAGGGTGTATGCATATATAGAACATCTTATAACACATATTCAAGCATGTTATACGTCTCTAATTCTTTGGATCTGATAACCGTCCGATTTTGGTGTTGGACACGGTTGGCCCCGCGACAAATCAATCGAAATATGTTGTTACCCATGTAGCTATGAATTGAAAACTCTGAGCAGATGATGGTGGGTGCTAGGAAGTTTTTTCCACCAATGGTTCAGCCCTTCAAGGCCTGAAACAGCAAAGTTCTTCGAGCCTTTAAGGCTTCAGATAGTCAGATATGTTCTTCCAGAAGTATTCCACATAATCAGCGGGTTATCAACAGTACTTGGAGGCTGTTGGAATAAGCTAGAAGGTTTGTTACGCAACTTCAGATTTTCCGCGATGTTTCTCTCACGCCTCACTTATGTGACTTGCTTACAGCTACCAGCCTTAGTATCCTATCAAAAGCAGGACTATGTGATGCTGGGGCTCGTCTTGATTCCGCAGCTACTTATCGCACTACGGGCGAGAAAGGCTTATTTGTCGCCATTCAGTTCATCACAACTTCGATATGAGATACATGTTGTCTTGCCAACTTGATCGTTGCGATGTTGATTTGCCAAACTTAAGCCTCTTCTGATGGAGTCGGTTGTGGAGGCCTATACCTTTGTTTCTAGGAATCGATTATGGGGGTCAACTGTGGCTCTGTTGTTATTATAATAATTATTATTATTTAAATTGAAAATTTTCAGTCGGGCTGTTTCTCCGAAGATCCGACACATTCGGGGGGGGGGGGGGCGCTGGGTTAATCGTCACCCTAATAACCACTCCCCAAACTATCGGGTAAGCAGCTATTGGGTCCGGGAATTGTGTGGTCTGAGCAGGCGCAATGAATCAGGGATAACAGCCTTCTGCATTCCTCCGGCTATGATTTCTGCTGTCTTGCGACATACCGGAATGACGTGTATGTTTAACAGTAGCGAATGCATCATACCGATAAGGACCCTATTATCAGAACAACCATTTTTACTGAATGATCCAGCCATTGCCTGCGGAGTTCGAATAGTAAATCTCGATATTTCGTCCATTTTTCCTCATCTTTTCGGACGATGTCCGTTTTGCCAGGAGACGAAAACTACACCGAAGATCGTCTTACTTTAATGAGATAGGCTGAGACCGTATATGCTGGAGATGCTGCCAGCGAATGCATTATGGTCAGGCGCCCCATAGCAGGCCCTGAATCTAGTATCAGGGACCTCTATAACCATCATGCGGCTACGGTAGACCAAGGTGTTAAAGACACCATCTTCGACTTCAGCCCCCTTGACCTTAAAAATACGTAGGTCAAGTTTTTGAATAAGCCGAGGTCTTTGACGTCCTTGAAGAAGACCCATGCATAGGCTTATCCTTGGGCAGCTGCAGCAGAACTGCATTTTCTGCAACTTTCATTTGGGCCGAACGGGTTCCAACTCGGTAACAGAGTACGGGTCACGCCATTTGGTGTTGAGAGTGAGACCAAGTTCATCCTCTCGGGTTGCTGCCTTGATGATCCTCCAATCCCTGCATTTTTGTGGCATGGACCATGCAAACTCCCGATGACTTTACAGGCTCCCTCCAGTACCATTATGTTGTGGAGGCACTCCAAACTCAAGAGTCTCCGGTCTCTCTGTTGTCGGGCAAGGTGTAACCGGAGAACGAACGATTTAGGATGCAAACTCCTATATAAGTGCATTTTCTCTTACGTCTTCACCTCGAGTTTTCGCAGCTCCTCCTGTGTCCACCTCATTACTGCAATCGGAACGGCTGGCATATTTGCAGCAGCAGTTTTTTTCTTCTTGACAGTTCTGATGACCAGATGTGTCGGAGTGTTACTGATACTTGCCGCGGAGAGGGTTTTTCAATTGCAGTTACCTCCCTTGAGTAAGTATACGTCTCTTCGGCATCAGGATGATGTAGGTTGTTTCCGTCTACTAGCTGGAAGTCCTTTCCGCAATCTTCGCATCGTCGTCTTTTGAGATGAACCGTGGCTTATTTCTCGGTCCCAAACTCCACGCCCATAGAACTTCTTCAGGGGTTAGGCTCTGGTTGCCGAAGACAGCTTTCATGGAAAACTTCAAACTGCATCGGTGGAATGAAATTGAGGTGAAAGGAAAGGAAGGATAATGTCGGTTCCAATGCAATTTGGATAGACATTGAGAACTGTGTATGGTAAATGTTCTGAGGGTATAATTATTACTCCTCACCCACTGATACAGCCTAATATCAAATTAGCAATCAATAAATGTAATTTGCTGCTTGGTTCCATTATTTTAAAATATTAACAGATTGATAGTTCACAACTTTCGATCATTCCGTGTATGTATATGCAGGTGTGACGTTTCATTTGAATGTTGGATTCATTATGTAAGCGTCCTTGTACTGTATTTTCAAGCCCTATGCACCGTTTGTTGGCAGATAATGATAACGTAACTTTTATGTAAAAACGAGATCGAAATAGGTACCTTCATTTGAATTTCGACTTTTTCACGAGGACATGAGAATACAGAACATTACGTAAAAATTATGTTTGATTGGAAATGTAAGGAGTAGTAAATACAGGGTGTTCACAACTCTTCCGAAATTTTTCAGCAACATATTCACTTTTCAATGATAAGTCGATTGCTGCAAAAAAAATGTAATGGAAATTCAACAGAAAACGAGATAAAAATTGTAAAATTTGTAACAAACTACTCTACAAAATGTCTAAATAATCAACGTAAAATTTCAATTTTTAAACTCTGACTACACCACTGGATTGAAGAAGTTTTGAAATATCACTGGATTCAAGAAGAATATCACTGGATTTATTTATTAGTACTATTGTTTTGTTTTCTTGGTTATTTTTGTCTGAAAGATTTTTGGTAAATCCATTCTTACGCGTTCCACAAGCTGTTAAAATAAATGTCTCAACTTTTAGAACACCCTGTATATTTTAAGTATATTCACATCAAGGGTTCATTATTATTTTTTCACAGCACATTTAGGCCAGGGCTAATTTCATCATAGAAAGAAATCAATCATCGGTGTTTCACATCCAAACTTGCCATATGATTTTTTCCTGTCATTTCTAAACAGAGGTAATGACCAGCTATTACTCGTAGTGCTTGATGAGGAAAAATTTCAAGTAATACTCATACTTTTGCTACAAAACTCTTTCTTCCTTTTCATGAGTTGTTTATTATTGAGTAATTTCAATATTTGATTCAAAATTAATTACCTATCCAAGAGCTGTGTGTTATTACTTCTTTTCACATGAACGGATCCAGTGGAATTATTAATAGAATTAAAGAAATTGAATGGTTTCGATACGTTATCCACAGGAAGTATGTTTTTTGCAATAATCAAATGACGTCTCATTAAACATGAGGTAATTTTAATTTTGTTCCGTCAGTTTGGAACAGATCTGTTGATTTGAGGTTTTTCAAAATACCCCTCGGAAAATATCAAAGGATGGAATAGTGAGGTAATTTTTTTGCTTGTTGCTCTCACAATAAGATTGTCATTAATGTCATTTTATTTCGACTGACTAATATACAGTGACCGCCAAAAAGTGGGTATGTACCATATGAGAAAAAAGTATATTATTCGAGTATTGGAAAAACGATTCTGGGAAAAAGTTTGTGCATGTCCGATAACCTAAAAATCGATTTTGACACGTGTCACGTGATCGCTAGTATGGCGGCAAATTGAAAAAAATTATTATGAAAAGGAAAAAAGTGGGGTAAAATGGCAAAATATCGAAAAAAGTTTAAGTTTGCTTATATGCAAAAAGCTCTGAGACACTCGCTATACTCATATATTAGAATAGAAACTGAAATTGATATATTATAATATATTTTCTGCCAAAAGTCTAAAAGTCCAGCGAATGAAAATTGATTATCCAAAATATAATTATTCGAAACGTTTTTTATCAAGGGATATATTATAAATGAAAATATTTATGAAAATATTATGTATAAAGTAAATTAATTGGTATTTTTTTAATAACTAGGAATTGTTGACGCACAACGCCGTAGGAAAAAATCATTCAAATTAGTTGAAAAACGTAGATTTTATATGGGTCACAGGTCACACTGTATATTTTGGCAATATTTTCAATGTATTGTACCAATATTATCCCAAAATAATTGTGCTACTCGGGTTGTTAGTTGCATAAAAACATAGAAAATATTATTTCCTTTTTTTTTGTGTTTGCCTCTACTGCTATCTATGATCATTAGCCACTTGTTCTGGATAGACCTTGTTACTAACTCCATACGCCACTTTAGGAGCAGCACTGTTAATTATTAACGCAACAGTGAATCGTAGAGGATTGTTCCCAGCTGGCAACAAGATCTAATCATTCAAACTTTCACATTTGAAAATGAAAAAACCTTGCCCCTCTCGGGAACAGAACCCAGGACCTCTCGATCACAAGGCAAAGCGCTAACCACTGCGCCAATTCCCCGCCCAATATCAATTCTTATTTTCAGAGTAATTTTTCCTTACGATTTCTGAAAAATGCCGGTATAAAGTACCTACATACCATAATTCTTCCCTTATAAATATGGACAAATCGATAATCCATTGTGAATTTATGGCGAACGATGTCATTGATCAATTGTTTGCACGACAGTTGTTTTTGGACAATGATTTAGTCGTGAATAGTCGTACATGCATTTCCATGCATGCACTTTGTTATTTTCATTTGCGTATTGTTAGTCATCAAGGTGATAACATATTTCAAGGTTATGGTTACAATAAAGGTAAAATATTTCCGATGTAATGTTGATCATCAAGAATGGTAGGTGTTCGTTAATATTTCATGCATCAGATAATGTTTAACGAGATGCTGAAAGATGATATCCCTGTAAAAAAACTGTGGTGTCATCGAAAATATCTCACACTCAAGTATTGATATGATTCTGTTGACGAACGTACCAACAGATTGTAATTATATTAAAGACATAGATATCTCAAATAACATTTGTGAATTCTACATTGGAATGGTGTTTATAAATAACTGATACATACAGGGTGTTAATTAAGTACGTTGACAAACTTCGGAAGGTAATTCTTTGAAAGTTTTCAGGACGAAAAGTTCACCGAAACATATGTCCTTGGTTTTCGAGATACAGGGTGAAAAATATACATTTTTTTCAAGATTTTTTGTAGTTAACTTCGACATTTTCGACAATAATCAGTTCAAATTAGGCCAGTATAACCCATTCAATAGTACGCACGATACAAAATAAGTAATTTCTCAAATAATTCACAGGGTCCTCCTTTTTTCAGAGTCAAGCCTTGTTCAACCCTTCGGAATTTACTTCCGCCTTCACTGACATATTATGAGACAGGAATGATCTATATTGTTTCATTTAACATCTTTTTGTTCTCTTAAAGTTTTTCATTTACTTGTACGGTTCAGGAGCTACAATGAAAATATGAATGCGAACATTTTCCTATATCGCATAACATGAAGAAATTTGAGAAGCAAATATTCTCACGAACTTCGATACTATTGAATGGATTATACTTTCCTAATTTGAACTGATTATTTCGAAAATGTCGAAGTTTACTCCGAAAAGCCTTGAAAAAAAATGTATTTTTATTATCCTGTATTTCGAAAACCAAGCCGTTTGGGACATATGCTCATGTGAACGTTTGGTCCTGAAAACTTTCAAAAGAATCACCCTTCGAAGTTTGTGAGAATATTTTTTTCTCAAATTTCTTTATATTATGCGAAACTGGAAAATGGTCCATACAAGTAAATGAAAAACTACAAGAGAACAAAAACTTGTTAAATGAAACAATATTGATTATTCCTGTCTCATAAAATGTCAGTGACGGCGGAAAAAAAATTATGAAGGGTTGAACAAGGCTTGACTCTGAAAAAAGACCCTGTGAATTGAGAACTAAATTATTTTGTATCGTGTGTACATACTACTAGATGGATTATACTTGCCTACTTTGAAAATAATATGAGGTGTTTCATTAAAAAAAAAAAATGGAGGTGTGAACGTGGGGATTGGTATCATGAAGCTTAAACCGGATAATATGAAAACGCATAACGCTCTTGACGTGTTTTTGATGAAAAGGATCTCATCAAAAGTTAATAAGTGTGGATAGGTTTCATCGGAATGAACTGTATAGTTGAAATTCGAAAAAAGTTTTATAACATATTTCAATTCAACGCATTTTTAATTTTCAATAATAATAGTTATTTATGATACAAGTGTTAAAAGTGGCATTTTATTTTGTGAGTGGGGAATATTGCGAAACGAGCGTTAGCGAGTGGAGCAACCCCACGAGCAAAATAAAATCACTTTTAACAAATGTATCATACAAAATTTTTTGTTCAACAGTTACTGCTAGTAAGAAAAAAACAAAAAAAAAAATAAGATCCATAAGGATTCGAACACACGATCTTTGGATTACAAGGCTGACTGACAGATACTTCAAATATAATAAACCCCAACGCACTTTATTTATGAATGTCATTATTTGTCAGTGATGAAGGACATTCTACAGTTGGACTAAATACTACTTCGTTTGTAACTTCAAAAGGAATTAGTATTATCAATTGCGCAAACGACCAAATACATGTGTGAACTTTTATAAACGATTCCTCTTGAAGGTGTTCTGATTATAATATCTGATTGAAGTGTTTCTATTAGAGAGATCTATATTACTGAGTATCCATCATCTCATCTGTCATTTTACTTTTAACACTAGTGTTAAAAGTACTTTTAACACTAGTGTTAAAAGTGATTTTGTGAAAACGTCAGTTTTTAGTTCATGTGTCAATGAATTAAAAACGTCATTTTTAATGTCAGTTGTACAAAAAGATAATTAAGAGACGTATACGTTCACTGACATTGCGACAACTTGATTTAATTTCCAATTATTCCTAATTCCACACAGTGGGATTTAAGTTCAGCATCAATGAATAATTCTCAATTGACAAAATGAACGAACGCATTGTGGGAGCCATCGGCAGGAAGAGAAATCAACAATAATACTGAATGATTTTGATGGGAGGATGTTAAACGCCCAATTTGTTTGACCTGGTCTACCATTCTTAACTCACATGATTGGATGAATGCATATGTTGTTTTGCAGACTTCTTGACAGTTAATCATGATGATATAAATCAGGATCGGTTGAGAAAATTATCAGAATAATTTTTCCGGGCGTCCAGGGCCGGCTTCTCTCCAGCAATGAATCTTAACTTCCTTATTAGGAACTCTGCCAGTTTCATATTCCAGCATAACAAAGAGAATCGTTTAAGAATATAATTCACATGTTGAGAATAATTTTTCCGGGCATCCAGGAAACTGACAGTTCCTAATAAGGAAGTTAAGATTTATTGCTGGAGTGAAGCTGGCCCTGGACGCCCGGAAAAATTATTCTGAACATGTGGATAATTTTCTCAACCGATTCTCTTTGTTATGCTGGAATATGAAACTGGCAGAGTTCCTTATAAGGAAGTTAAGATTCATTGCTGGAGAGAAGCCGGCCCTGGACGCCTGGAAAAATTATTTTGAACATAAGGATTTTTTTTCTCAACCGATCCTAATTGTTACCCTGAAATATGAATTTGACTGAGTTCCTAATAAGGAAGTTAAGATTTATTGCTTGAGTGAAGCCGGCCCTGGACGCCCGGAAAAATTATTCTGAACATGAGGGGTATTTTCTCAACCGATCCTAATTTTTACCCTGGAATATGAAACTGATAGAGTTAATAATAAGGAAGTTAAGATTTATTGCTGGGGTGAAGCCTGCCCTGGATGCCCGGAAAAATTATTCTGAATATGTGGATTCTTTTTTCAACCGATCCTGATTGTTACCCTGAAATATGAAACTGGCAGAGTTCCTAATAAGGAAGTTAGGAGTTATTGCTGGAGTGAAGCCGGCCCTGGGCGCCCGGAAAAATTATTCCGAGCATGTGGATTCTTTTCTCAACCTATCCTGATTTATACCCTAAAGTATAAAACTGGCAGAGTTCCTTATAAGGAAGTTAAAATTTATTGCTGGAGTGATGCCGGCCCTGGACGCCCGGAAAAATCATTATGAATGTGTTATTTATTTTCTCAACGGATTGTGATTGTTACACTGAAATATGAAATTGGCAGAATTGATAATGAGGAAGTTATGAATTATTGTCTGGGTCATAGCGGTCCTGGAAACGTGAAAAATTATTTCCAGTGCTAGAATCCCAAAAAAATACTTATTTTGCTCAATTATGTGATCTACTTCGTTCCTAAAAAAATAAAAAAAAATATTGCTGAACTTTATTGCCAAAGTAATTAGGCTCATATAACTGTATGAGGAACTTCTCCCCTGCCTCAGTAATGTGAGCGGTTAAGGTATCTCTGCCTCTTTGAAAACGGTTGCTTAGGCATGCAGGAAAGTGTTTTTTTTTTCGAACAATGTACACATTTTTTTGCCTTGTCCGAAAGGGGCTTCAAAATCGAAAATTCTTGTCATTTATGGTTAGATTATGTTATGTTATGTTAATTAGAGCCCATTTTCTAAAATGCTCCAATTTCGAAAACACCCTGTATATTTTTATTGGGGGAGGAAGCTAGTGCTGTGAGTTATATGAGGAGGTCTATATCTTCGCCAGTTATGGTGATAATGTCAGACTCAGCAGCCTGTTTGCTGCAAATTCTGCCATCAGCATAACGATTAGGTTGGGTATGTTTTTTTTTTATTTCAAAAAGTAGTATTGGTGAAACCCTCGAAACTGTTTTTTTTTTCATGTTTCTACGTCGAACCGTTCAAAAGTTAACAGGGGGGGGGACTATTAAAAGCCGCACTGTATAGCAAAAACCAGCTTCTTGCTATTTTTAGCCAAATTAATAATATTGAACTTCTTGCAAGCCCTGTATCTGTGAGTATGGGGTTAAAAAATACGTTTCTTACTGCAAATTATGGAAAATTCATCGTTTTACAAAAGTAAATAAAATTTACAAAGCCGTAGGAAACAAGGAAAAAGTTGTACAGGAAAAACAAAAAAAAAAAAAAATCACGGGTTTTGGCCTCCCTACAAAATTCTACGAGGAAATTTTGTTGGATAAATGGGGTGGAGAACTACTATACTATACCGAACGACCTCTCCTTTTTTCAATAACTTGGCATTTATCTCAAGGGAGCCCCCCTTGTTAATCTGGGCGACTGGGCAACGGAATTAAAATAGCAAAATAATCAAAATCTTCCCAAAGTCTTCCCACTGTAATTGTCGTCTAAAACCCAAACAATATCTTTTTCCACTAGTAGACAATAAATGAATTTCACATCCCTAAATGACAAAAATCAGTACATTGTGGGGATTGTGAGCTTCATAGAAATAAATTCAATACATATGAGCCTCGTACGCTACAAACCCCTACATAGTAGAGGTTGTCGTAATTCTCGTAATCGTAATCAACACATTGTCATTTATTAGCAGTTGGGTTGATTTGGTTTCAGTGAAAAATCCGTTTGTTTTCTCTGTAAATTACGTAATTTGTGCAATTATGCCAATTACATAAGGTGGTGCTAGTTCAACCCGCATGGAAAATATTTGAATATATTATAAAATCTGAAAAATGATAATTTATACGTTGTTCCCATTTTGATGAATTGCTTTTGCAATTTTACTTTGATTGTCTGAATATTCTTGCAATTTTATACCACAAAGCTTGAGCCAGAAAACTTCTTGGAGAAGTGAATGAAAGTTACAAGTTTTTAAGCACGGTTACATGATGTGGTATCGTTTGCTGTGATCATCAGCCACTATGTGTTCTTGGTAGGCTGTGTTACTAACTTCATAAGTATGTCACTTTGGGAGCAGCACTGCTCATTTCACTCAACGAATCACGAGATTTCAATCAGCTAAATTAAAAAAATCCTAGCCACGACTGGGACTTGAACCTGGAATATTTGGTCAACCAAAATCAAACAGTTTTCATTTATTAATGGTAACTAAAACTCCCGGCGGGAGATAGGAAGGGTCAGGAGGGGAGGAAGACAGGCCTACTAGACGACACTCCGGCCATTGCCAGCCCGCACAATACCAGGTAGTACCAAGGACTCCTGCTAGAGGACGCTGGTCACAACTTCAGCGAGTGAACGCGGTTCCGTACGGGACCGGAAGTTTTTTCCAGCACTCCTTGAAAAGATCCAGCGACTGACATGTGACCCTGCCGGGTATGCCGGTTCATATCATGCAACCTATGCCTGATAAAGCCTCTGGTTCGGAGACTACTCAGGGAAAAATACTTGTAGGAGTTTTCAGACATAAGCGCTCGCAACTCATCCAATCAAATGTATCTGGTAGCCTTGGTGGTGATACGAAGTACATTGTTCTGCATCCTGTCAAGTGAATTGAGTATTGTACAGGTTGCAGAACACCGAGTTCCAAGTAGTGATCGCTGTTTAACTTATATGGCCCTTTTCATTCGATGTCCGTGGTTGGACTTGAACCATATGATAAAATAAGCCAAACGTTTAATGAAAAATTCAAGCAATATTTCTCGGAGGTAAAAACTGTTGAAGAAGAAATTGAAGTAAATCGTGTGTTACATTTCTAATTATCTATACATTTATACATTACTAATAATCTATAAACTTAAGCATAATATTCTTATAATACATTTTATGAGTACATGCCATCAAAACCTCTCAGTTGGTTTCGGGAATTCCATTCCTGAAACAATAAAAATCATCAACTATTTATAGCCTCAATATTGTAAGATACAAATTTCTGCACATTTAGGTTACATAACTCTTTGAATTTTTTCCACGAACAATCTCCGATTTTCGAATGAAACTCTACATCACATATAGTTATTTTCCCAACAATTACTTTCCACACGCAAACACAGTTAGACGAACGGCGCGAAGCAGAGTTTTTTGCGTGCGGAAAAGGCACTTGCGCACGTGTTAGAAACAACATTTTTCCTACGAGCTTCATAGCAGAAAAAAAAACAAAAATAAGAAAAAAAACATGAATTAGTCAATAATTTTCGAAAGAAAAACTTAATTATACAACAAAAAATTAGATATCAATGTGTCAAAGTCGACACAAGGTACTTAAAAATATATTAGTTTTTTTTGTTTTAAGCTGAAATATATCGGAATTGCGATTAAAGGGTAAAATGGTTTCTAACATTGCATATAATATTCTACAGCTACTAAATTAAATATAAATTTTCCCTAAAAAATATGAATTTTGAGAAATTTTTAAAAAAGTGTAACTTTGCGCACGCAAATGTATATGCAGAAAAGTACTACTTTGCGTATGCTCGTATGGAAAAATTATTAACCCTTGTATTAGTTCATATGATATTGTTGAAATTATAGATCAAAAAGTATTACATGATCACTTCGACATCAACAGTATCGTTCGAAGCTGGTTTATCGTCATCACATCGTTTCATTGTGGTTTCAAATAAATCCATGAATGCTTCTCTGGTTATGGGATTTCCACAAGCGAGAGAGAGGTGTGATTTGAAGCATCCCTTCAACGATCTGATGAATCTGAAAAAAGGTACTTGTTACTAAGTTATTTAGCTCTCACTATTTGGTTGATCAAAAATATCAAAGAATACTGTCGGATTCTATCAAATGAATATAAAAAAATACATTCTTGTTTACGGACCTCTTCCCAAAAACTGGGTAGATGGGAACCTAAGGATTCAATAAAATTTCTCTATCCAAATCTACTTTTAGAATTTTTGATTCAGAGAACTGTGTTAATATTCATTCCAGTGGAGTCAATCTTTTCAATTTATCAATATTGAAATATTATACTTAAATTGATTAGAATTAACTCACTCGCAAATTTCTGTTTTCGATGGTACATCAGATGAGTACTGTTCCAATTTTGAATGTATCTTCAATACACAGCGTCTCATACGGTAACTTGGTGTTCTGACACAGGGGTTCGATAATTCTGAAAAAAAAAAGTGGTTACAGAAAGTGAGAGGTTATGCAATTGAACGAGAGTACATCAACTTGGCCGAAAGTAAACATTATTTTTATTGTTTTGGTTGGTTTCCGGGTTTTGCCGTGGTCTTTGAATGGTTAAAATCTCTAAACGTTTCAACTGCAACTGCGTGGTCGAAGTTTTCTTCTTGACATATCAGATGAAAAGGTAGCTCTTTTTTTCAGTAGATTCATCAAGAAGACTACTTCGACCACGCCACTGAAGATGACTGCCGCAGTTGCAGTTGAAACGTCTGGAGATTTTACCCAAAGAAGACCACGGCAAAACTAAGAAAACAACCAAAACATTGACTCAAGCCGTAAAAGCCTACATTCCAATATTATTATTACTTAGGAATAAAGGCCGGGGACATAGTCCTACGCGAGTCCTAAGCAACTAAAGACAGTTGAGATACAATGCGTGCAAAAGATATGCATGAAAACAATAATTAAGAAAATAAGCAAATGTCTATTTTGTTTTCATGAATATTCATCGAGTCAGAATTCCACAATTCTTTTGTAGAATCTGGAGCGACAAAACATAATTTAGATCCGATAATACCAGTGATCTGCTTGCTTATGTCTCACATATTTGGCAGCAATCTATCGAAAAATATGGTGAAACTCTGGCCGTTGCACTAGAAGGACTCCTAGCCAAACTTCCATCTTATGGCTTGCCAGTTGTGTTCTTTGCTCTCTAGCTTTCTCTCAGACCGATCTCTCGAAGTGGTGATTGATGGAGTATCATGTGATACTTTATTAATAAATGCTGGTGTTCCGCAGGGATCGAGTTTGGAAAGTGTAATTGTTCTTTGTTCATATGAATAATTTGTTGGGAGTGTAACTATGTCAGGAGTATCTATACCATTGAAATCTTCCATTTCAATGCTCGGTATTACCATCAGCAGTACACTCTCATGAGAGAACCATGTGAGGTCCGTTGCCAAGAGTGCCTCTCAAAAACTTGGTTTTCTGTTTCGTGCTAAGAAGTATTTCACTTCCGGTGAACTGATTATGACTTAAAAGGCACAAATTCGACCTGTTTTTGAATACTGTTCATATATGTGGAGTGCAGTACCCAAACACACATTGAAACTTTTAGATTCGGTCTAAAAGAGAGCCATTCGTTTCGTCGGTGATACTTCGGTCCCAAGCTCGCTTACCTCTCTGAAACATCGCAGAAAGGTTGGCGATTTGTCTCTGTTTTATAGTTATTTTCATGGAAGATGCTCTTTCGAAATATCATCAATCGTTCCACCGTTAGCGGTCCCATCGAGATTGAGCCGTCGAGCTCAGTCATCACATCCATATGCCGTCACTTTGTTTTTCCACCGAACGGCAAAGCTTTGGAACTCGCTGCCTTGGGAGGTGTTCCCTGAGAAATTCAAAAAGAACACCAATTCCTACCTACTTTCCCTTGGCTCTCACGATGTTCTCTGAACAATACAGAATTTCCCTTTTCGTGGGAACCAGAACAAAAAAAGATCAATTGTTGGCCTGCTAGCCATTCCTTACGTATAGTTATGGTGACTATCCGTCCAAAAATATAGTGAAACTGTGCTCGTAGCTTCGGTTATTTCCAATTCTCTAAGGCTTATA
Source organism: Chrysolina haemoptera (assembly GCA_958298965.1). NCBI lineage: Eukaryota > Metazoa > Arthropoda > Insecta > Coleoptera > Chrysomelidae > Chrysolina > Chrysolina haemoptera. The sequence goes on along the minus strand of OY282589.1, from coordinate 31,166,657 downwards.
TCACTTTGATAAGCACCAAGGACTACTTGCCAAGCTTTCATCTTGTGAATGCAGGAATTGTTAGAGTACATGAAGAGAAAACTAGAAATGATATGGATGATGAGGATAGTTTTTCTGAAAAAAATAAACATCAAAATCTTCAACTTCTCTAAAACTCACATTTCTCTGCAATCCAATATCCAGAAGTCTAAACTCGATTCCATTATCACACCGCGTATGTGACATAGACTCAGTCTGTATGAGTGATCACTCTGAAGAAGATAGCACAAAGTAACGTCAAATCATTTGGTAGTGAAGGTTTCAGAAATACTTCATGATTGCAAGACTTGTTTCATGAATAGTGTCATTCAATGACGTCGGTAACTGATTTAGGCGTCGGTAAGTCATACTTAACGACGCATTTGGTCTAGCAACCAGATTGTTTTGACAACAAATACCGTAAGTAATAAAAAAAACTGGATCGTGTAAAATGGTATATGTTAATTATTGGGGTGTACCAAAACAAGCTCAAGTCAACAAAAGTGGCCGAAGCACTTGAAAAAAAAAACTATGGACAAAGCCATTTGTTTCAATTATCTCACGATTTTTTTTGCAGTTTCTGAAAGCTTTTCAGTGCTTCCCTCACACTCCCTGAGCACCACTTACAGCTGTCTATATTATATTTAAACATACCGAAAATATGTTCTCCGTCAATTCTGCAGATGTGGTTGGTTGTTGATATGATTGTGTCAACGATGAATGCAGGAAGATTCTTGGACTTTTCTGGAAGACATTGTTCGAAAATTGTAATGACTGGTTTGGAGCACCTTGCAAAGTGGTTTTTCACAGTTGAGCACATGGTTTCTTCAGTTTCGTCGATGGAATCCGTACACTTTTGAACTTCATCGAACGCGTCCTGAAAATGAAAAAAATAATAGAAATAATTTAATTGATCCATTGTAAATAAAAAACGTGAAGTTTGATTTTTAAAAGTTCAAGGAAGTTTCTGAAAAATCTCAGTACGGTCACCGGTCCCGTGCATAGCATCAAGTAGCTCAGTGGTTGAGACTGAAGCGTTCAAAACCATTGACTGCTGGTCGGCTAGGTTCGAATCCTTAGCGACTTCAGATTTTTATCTGATGGCCCGAGAAAGTGCTAGGAATCGCACGTTAAAAGGTAAGACCTCGTTAATCCTTGGCTCGCACAAGTTTCGACTTTTGACGTCTGCCGTTCCTAAGGGGACGACAGCTGGTTAACGGAAAAAACAATTTTAACAATTTTAACAATTTTCAACACGTTGAAAGTTATTTCAAAATAGAGTAGCATCTGTAAATATGCGTCCCGGGTGTGCAATGGAATCTTGCTTGAAAGTTACTTCTGACCCAATCTCCAGTGCCCGATTGAGCTGAAATTCGAAACACTAATTCGGCTCCCAAGACAATGGACGATTACCTAAATGCCGCCATTTTTAATCCCATTTGGCGTACATCACAAAATAGCGACTCATCATTTGCACAGTAATCCGTTAATGATATGGGTATAAAGTGAAAGGGATTGATGGGCGAAATACGATGAGTTTAGTGACATCCGTGTAAATCCAATCGGTGGATCTCACAAAATGGCGCTTTATAATTTACACACTAACCTTATGATGGTTCGCGGAAATTTGATCGAAACACAAATCGTATAAATTTTTTGATAGAAGTCTTTTGATCAAAAAACAAAAGATATAATGTACTTTTTACAGAATTACATTTGATCGAATTTTTTATGATAGAAAATACATTTGATAAAAACACTATTTGACAGAAAACACATTAGATCGAATTTTGCTTTGGTTGTCAAGGTCTTGAACGTTGAAACGGCGAGCGCAGCGAGCACCTATTTTTATTTACATTTTAGGATAGGTTGGCTTGAGTAGGTTAGGTTAGGTAGGTTAGGAAGAGTAGGTTAGGTTAGGTGGGTGGGTTAGGTTCTTTTCCCTTCTTTTGCCTTAAAAGATTGGATCTGTGTGCAGTTAGGTTGAGACGTAATAAGGGTGAGCGAAGCGAGCCTAACGACGGTGAGCGCAGCGAGCGCCCCCTTTTATTTACGTTTTAGGTTAGGTTAGGCTTGCTTTGCTCGCCCTTATAACGTACCGATCTAACTGAACACAGATCCAATCTTTTAAGGCAAAAGAAGGGAAGATAACCTGACCCAGCCATCTAACCTACCCTAGCTAACCTACCATACCCAACCTAACACCCTGTATTTGAAAGCTGTTGCTTCTTACATTCAATTTTTTTGTTTTGTTGGTCTATCGAAGATTACTTATTTTTTCGATGTAATGACGTGTCTATCAAATGTTTCGTCTGGTAGTGTTTTTATCAATTGTATTTTCTGTCGTTTATGTTTCTATCAAATGTATTTTCTATCTAAAAAAAATCGATCAAATATATTTCTATTAAAAATACTTTCGATCCAAAGACTTCTATCAAAAAAATGTCTATCAAATACGATGAGTACAGTGACGTCATTATATATATTCATCTGGGAGCCTGGCTCACCTATTTATACAGGTAATTAAATAACTAACTAAAATGTGAAAAATTATATTTAGTGTACGAAAAAAAAATTGAGGCGTGAAATGTCAATACATTTTAAATGAAGCCTCAAGCTTTGAAGGAAATATTTAAATTTCTGGAAGTTTTTTGTTTTTATACACTAAATACTATTTATTTACCTTTAAGTACAATAGTTTATCAATTGAAACTTTTGAGAAGACTTTTTATATTATATTTTTGCATGCATCTCCGATAGAAAGAACGATTCAACTCACCAGAAATTCATCTCTATAGCCTGGACACAGCGTTTCAAGTTTATCAACAATTTGATTTGTCTGATGAGTTTGTTGTATGTACTTCTGTATCATTTTCAGTCTCATATCCTGCAAAAGTTCTTCGCCGCTGCTCATTGATAATACAGGACTGACAACTGAAAATAAAATAAATTGTCATACTTGAGGCAACAAAAATAAAATAATTTATTGTCTATAACAGTATGACATACAAAAGAAAGGGGTTAGTCCGGGGGTTATCTTCTACCCTCCCTAAAAACATTGCGAACACAAATTAGTATCTTTGAATATACCAAAAGTAACTGAAAATAGCTATACTTTTCTGGCCACACTATTCTGGCCACAGTTTCTGACGCGGAGTATGGTCTGTGGTGTTTCCATATTGATGATTTATTATTGGCAGGAGGACAAGAGTTTTTTTTTATTATTTTGATTATTTCCTCGAAATTTCGACTTTTTTTTCGACTTTAAAGTCGAAAAAATGAAAAAAAAATATCTTGTGGCATCCTGCCCTTTCGTATGTTTTAGAATGAGTTGAAGTGAATTTTTTTGTTTTTTCGCCAAAAATCTACGAAAAAAAGTTAGTGGCGTACTTTTTTTTTACAATATTGTTGGCAGTGGTGCCCACTGAGATGCCACTGGCCCAAATAATTTGGGGCTAAATGAGCGCCCCATTAGTTCAAGTAAATTTACCAAATATCAACCAAATCGGTTTTAGGATATTCCTGTTATTTTATAATTTTTTAAATTTCAATGACCTTTATCTCAGAAACGAAACAACTCCGTACATTTGTAAATGAAAAGACAATATCAATTCTAACTAGACGTTGAAGTTGAAGTCTTCCCAACGTGTTTCTGCGGTATATCCGATTCTTGTCAACGAGGTGAATTGATGATCCTATCGGTCTCAGTGCTATATCCTCTTTATTAATTTTCAGTAATCCGTTGAGCCTTGGTGGTAATGCTTCTGATGTCCTTTTTATCCGGTGGAATGTTTGTAGCAGTTCACAATGGAATTAGAATTATAAGATGATTGAAAACCCATAAAGTTGATAACATTCCTTGTCAAGCCAGATGCGATGAAAATTGATGTATTTAAGAACTTTTATGGACTAAGTACCCACCTATTAAAACCCTGAAGAAAAAAATACATGGGAAGAAAATAAGAAATATGAAGTTTCTGCTACATCCGTGGAACGTAATTATGTCAGCAAATTCTCTCCTATAGAACCCTCCCCATACGCCAAATATTTTCTCTGTGTCTCCTAGGATCCGTTCATTCTGTTTTTTTGTTATCGGGTTGCCCAAATTATTGTGCTCAAATTGTCTAAACCTCCTGCAGAAAGCTTTGAATATGGCCAGGGTTGAAGCGTGAATTGAAAAACGTATTCGATTCAAAAAACGATGAACAAATTATATTTCATAAAATTATTTCCAAATATGTCACTTAACCAAATTCATTTATTACTTGATTACTCCCATATTTTCCAACTAATGTGCAATGAAAGCAGAATTTGATTCCCATCGAACGAATAGTGGTCGATTAAATAATTATCACAATTCTTCAGGTTTTTCCACAAATTATGTATGGCACCTGCCATATGCATGATTGAGTATCAAATTTTCGAAATGACCTCCCAAGGTTATCGCTGTCTTCGTATCCAATAACTTTTGATAAGAAAGGTCGAAAAAAATCAGTCAGTCAATATATATTTTATCATTAACACATCATCGATGAAATGGTGAAATTATTCTATTATTGCATGATGCAAATTATGCACGCATGCTCGCTAATGACCACGTAAATCTCATGCCACTGAATTTCATATAGAGAAAGTCCTAATCAAACCTGACCAGGAATCGTCCTAATTTGGTGGTCGATGAGGACCTCATGTATTTGCACAACTGTGCCTGTGGATATAGGCTGAGACCGTATAAGCTGGATAAGCTGACAGCAAATGTATTGTGGTCTCAGGTGCCCCACGACAATCGACTAAGGTAGATCAGGATGTTGAAGACACCATCCTGGCAGGCTATTGGAAACCAGTTTCCGACCTCAGCTCACTTGACCTGAGGAAGGTAAATGTCGAATTTTTGGATGAGCCTTAAAGTAGAGTAGGAAGATTAACCCATTATATTTGTCTGATATGTTGTTGTAGAAGACCCTATGCATTGGCTTATATTTTTCTATATCTGTTAGAATCGACTGAATATTACGTTGATATTTATCATACTGTATATGATTTTCACTTGATATACTTTTCATTCTGACATAAAAAAAATCATGATAATAATTGTTGTCAGTCTCTCGTTGAATAAACGAGTTGAATAATAAATTTTCTTTCTGTAATTTCAATATAAATATAAATCACGACCTCTAACAGGTATGGGTCCAGTCTAACCAGTCTACAAACAGTCTCCAGAGAAGCAGTTGAAAAGATTGGAAGCGGAACTTAACGAAATTGAGACAAAAACGGATGACATAAAATCATTAGTAAGAAGATTGAACAATCAAAACTATGAAACCTGGAAATATAGAATGGAACTCTTCCTCATGAAAGAAGAAGTATGGAACACAGTTATGGAAGGAATGCCTACATGTAAAAACACTCAAAACTGCATATGAATATTGGAAAACTCTAAAAGAACATCATGAAAAGTAATCGTTACCAAACAAGGTATTGTTACTGAAAACACTATGTAGACTACAACTCAATGAGGTCGAAAATATGGAAACTCATCTATTAAAAACTAATAGAGTTAGTTGACAGACTTTCAGCTATGGGTAAAAATCTTGCTGATAACTTAGTAGTAGCATTCATAATCAGTAATTTACCAGAAAGTTCCAACACCGATGTGATATGGCACTAGAAACAAGACCTGATAGTAGATCTTGTCTGCTTCTCAAAGAAAAATTGATTCATGAAAGTAGAAGTCGAAATGAAACAAGACGAGATGAAAACCATATTACTCTGTTAATTTCCATGAAACAAATAAATCTTGCCAATTCTGCAAAAGAAGAGGACACATTCAAGATGAATGTTGGTTCTACAATAAGAATAAAGACCATTCCAAGAAAACTTGGTCACAGAAAAGGAATCCAACACATAAAGCAAAGAAAGTAGTCAACAAAAATTATGAAGAGGGCTATGAAATGGGACAAAAGAGAAGACAGCAATGATAAATATCATGTATGCTTCATGATTCCATCCTCATCCAGAAAAAAATGGTATGGTAATTCAGCCTCTACTTGTCACACGGCTTGTGATGAGAATTTTCACGATTATTCAGATGAAAATTCCACACCTGAAATTTTCAACCAATTGAAGGCCTGTATTTTTTATCGTTACCATAGCAACTAATAAAATTTCCGGAAATTTTTATCACCCTCCTTGGGGTAAGGAACATGAATTGACGTTTATAGACGATTCCTCCTTAAAAAAAATATTATCTACCGCCTACTCCGCTGAAGGTTGGATAGAGAATGCGTGGGAATTTTTTCGACAGTTTCGGACGTGGAAAATTACGGCAGAACAATATCAGTCGGCGCCAGCGGCTCGGCCACAGCAAAAACTCACGAAAATAAAATTGAAAAAGCTGTAAAAATTGTGAAAAATGTCGGGCAAAGAAAGTAATAAAAATATAAAATCGTGTCTCAATGTTGGGTTTATTGTCAACTACAATTCTGAAGACCTTTTTTTTTTCATTGCCCAATTCCGCCACTGCTCTCTAATTTTTCGGATAATTCATGTAATTTCCATATTTTGAAGTCCTTTTTTTGCGCTTCAACGATTATTATGGTGCAGTTATTGTTTTCTCACTTCCGAATAATTTCTGTGATACCCATGTAATGCTCGAGTAATACCTCCCTTTCCCGTGTAATGCCCAATTATTCCTGTAATACCCAATAATTCCCAAGAAATTTATCAGATTTGCTTTGTATCAAAATAATAATCTATTATTGCTGTTTTTAACTTTATTCCAACTATTTCATGGCGTAAACAATTGCAAAAACAAAGGAAAATTCCTTAAGTAGGAAATACCAATTCGACATAATAATTGCTGGTTAAAGCAGGTCAAGCTCAAATAACTTACAAGGTTTTCCTTTAGTTATCTTTATGGCATTATCGGTTGTATGGAGATAAGATAGACCAGAATATTTCTAGAATTCATTCCAAATACGTAAGAAAGAAACTACAATTTTCTTCAGATCAATTATTGTACTGTACGAAAATATTTACGAATGTGAATACACAGTGCTTGTCATGATCCAGACAAGATGGAAAATTGAAACAAGTAGAATAAAATGAAGTTGAATGAAGCATTTTTTCAATATAAATTGATTTTACAAATTCCAAAGATGACCCTAGACGTTATCAACTCGAAAAACTTGAACTGGATGGGGGATAGTGTTCCACACCAAAGTTCTGTGTGGACTGTGTTCGAATCGTGAATTCGCTTTTTTGTATAACTGTCAATAAAAGTGACATTTTTAATGGCTGTCAATAATGTTGAAAGATAACATTTACAAAGTTGCGTGATACAAATTATGATTAATTTTCAACACTATCTTTGCTTTAACCAAATAAGCGCGAGCTGTAAACAATATTGTTTGTTGGTAACTGATGAGGTCATCGGGCGTCACCTAACGTGGCCACTTAACAGAAAATGCGATAATAATTGTTAAAACGCTAAAACATAATTAACTAACAGATGTTTAAATGTGATTTTATTGAAATATCAAAATCAATTCTATCATCAACAGTGGAAAGTTATACAAAAAACTGTATATATATACAATGTGTATTGAAAACCAGTTTTATTTTGTTCGTGAAATCATTCCACTCGCTTTGCTCATTTCGCAAAACTTTTCACTTATAATTAAATTTGGGTTGTTTGTGTGAGAAACTGTTTCCTAGCCATTACACGAGAAAAACTATTAACCGGAGGTGGAGCGTTCTTACGTTGATAGTTTGTTAAAAAATTTACTCAGTCGGGGAATGTAAAAAAACCGGATATTCTAAAGGTGCGTTTAAATTGGAGCGAACAAAAGCGAACGAACGAATTCGTTTGCTTGAGCTTGAGCACGATCGTGTTCGTTCATGTTCCGACGTCTGTCGGTAAATCAGCGAATTATCAAAGGAAATTCGTGCTCGATGCGGACAGAGCCGTAATCCAAGCGAGCGAATGCGTTTCGAACGCTACTGTTGACATTTACCAAACGGCTTTTATGCAAATTAGTTGTTACATCTTTGTTTACTGCGTTCTGGGGATTAAGTTCCAACAGTATGGAATGGACAAATGGAGAGACACTAAAGTTAATAGAATTATATAAGAGCGAAACTTGTTTATGGGATACCAAACTAGCGGTGCTAATTGAAACATCCTTATATGTATCCGATATTGCGAACGGATCATCGACGAATGCGAATGTTTGTTCTCAATTTGAATGCCCCTGCTCGCAGGAACGAAACGGACCAACAAATACCTACGAATTCGTTCCTTCCCGTTCGTTCGCTTATGTTCGCTCCAATTTAAACGCACCTTAACGAAACGGCTATTTGAATCAGATAGTGGCGTACGTAATTTTTCATAAAAAAATGTTTTTAAATGATAAATTAACAGTTGTTTCATTGAGAAATTCCACTTTCGATGTTTGGTATAATTTATTTATTTATTTAAGTATCAAAAACTGGAATGAATCCATTAATAGTTTAAGAAATATTTGATATAAAAAGAAAAAAACATTTTATTTCATTTTAAAACAAAACTAGTGTATTGAATCCATTTGTCCCTTGGGTCTGTCGACAAAGACCATACTTTTGACATGATCCTATAGAAAAAAGTCAAGTAGGGTATGATCTGGACTTCGTGCTGGCCACTCGATTGTAGCACGTTCTCCTTATATCAAATATTGTTTTAACTATCAATGGATTAGTTCCAGTCTTTGATACTTAAAATTATCCCATCGTTAGTGGAATTTCTTAACCCCCCATCTTGTTTCAATTCTCTATCTCGCCTGGTTCAAAGGTTAGAAGGAGGGGGGATTCTGACAAGCAACATACGTATATATTCGAATTGGTATATTACAAATAATCCTAATCAAAACGAGAGAACACATTTGGATAACAAGAATCGAAAACTAAAATCTTGCTCTAGATCATTCTCTCATAATAATCAACACATATTCGAACGAACAGGTACACTTCTAGTTTGTTACAATTCTGAAAGAATAACAACTAAAAAGAGAACAAAACTTCAAATCTGCAGAAGAAAGGGTATCCAATAAAAAATATGTGGGATTCAAAATGTGATAAGTATAAACAATATGCTGTGTAGGGCCTTCTAAAAATTACTAGATTTTTTAGGCATGCACAATGAAAAAGAAAAAACAAACTGGTTGGTAAGTAGATTTAGGTTTTCAACTTACGTGTTCGAGAAAAATACCCCGTCTGATAAATAGGAACTTTCTTTCAACAACTTGATGGGTATTTCACAATATCTTCCAGATCTTGTGAACTTACCATATTTACAGTAGTTCTTAAGGAATTTCATTTTGAATGAAAGATATAAGTAGGTTTTATACCTTCAAAGTACAAATTCACCAATCTGAAACTCACCTGTCAATACAGCCAAGCAAATTAGTAGTTTCATGTTTGATAACTTCAATAGAATTATTTAATCGATCACACCAATGAAACGATTAGAAGTGACTGTCTTCAATCACAGTTGAATGAGCGTATTGATATGATTCTCGAAATGATTTTTATCTTATTTACGAACACAAAATATGGAAATCACGCTCCGATAGTTTATAACTGCGTGAAATAATATGGAAAGTGAATTTCCTCATCTCAACTGTCCCTGTGGAAGATTCTTATAATATTTTTTTCCTATGGGCACTCATGGAAGACAGGACAACTCTTCTCTAGAAGGAGTTGCAAAGGAAAATAGGTGATACAGATAACGAATAAAATGTTAATATAAAAGTTAGCTGATTGGGCAGAATATTGAGTCAAGCAATTGAATATTATGAATGTAGTTTATACAGTGTGGAATGAATAGTTTCGATACCCCTTTCTCCACAGATTCTCAAAAAGTGAAAAATGTGAGGCAAATGAGCCATTCCAGTCATTTTCAGAAAAAATATATCACGATTTTCGTCATGGAGTTTTCGGCTCTTGGCGAAACGAACATCGTCCGAAAAGAGGAGGAGAAACGGACTAAATATCGAGACTTACTCTTTGAACTCCGCAGGCTCTACCCAAACCATTCTGTTAAAATGGAAGTTCTTGTTATAGGGGTCCTTGGTGGTATCATGGACACACTGCTCTCGTACCTAAAAAATCACACCAGCTTGCCCTAATATGGCAGAAATCTTAGCCGGACGAATGCAGAAGGCCGTCATCCTTGGTTCACTGCGTCTGCTCAGGGCCCATGATTCTCGGACCCAGTAATCACTTACCCCTCTGACGTGGGGAGTGGTTATCTGGGTAAACGATCCAGCGCGCACTCCGGATGTATCGGGGCTTCGAATACAGGTCCTGACTGGAACAACCTTTTAGAAAAAACAAAACTAATAATAATAATAAATTAGTATCGCAGTTCCGCGATAAACCTTCTCGCTTATTCCAAGAGCCTCCACGTGTTGTCGATAACCCGCCGGCCGCTGATCGACTGGAAACCTGGAAGAACATATATGAGTATCCGCAAACACTTAACGTAGACACTCCAGCCCTAGCGCAGTTTGACCTGCGCAATCCGATGACCCCGGAAAAAGTTCGACGGGCACTCAAAGGCTCAAAGAACTTCGCTGCTCCTGGCCCTGATGGTATAAACAACTCTTGGCCTATCCCCAAAAACGGAGATTTGTCTGATCCAAAGAATTATAGGCCGATAACATGCTTGAATTCGTGCTATACTCTCGCAGTTGATACGGTGTACGAACGGTTATATGAGCAAAGAGGGTCAAAGAGGGAGGTCGCTGGCTGCAAGGAGAATCTGCTCAGCGACAGATGTATAACGCAGGACTCCGTGCAGTATAAGCGGAACCTTTCGATGGCCTGGATCGATTACCGCAAGGCATTTGATACAACATCGCATGAGCTGATCATGCATTTGCTCAGATGCCTTGCGGTGCCCGATCAAATATTGAGATGCATTGAACAACTGATGCCGCTCTGTAGGAGTCACCATAAGATCTGGTCAAATCAGAGTCCAAACAGAGCAGGTAATCTTCAGAAGGGGCGTATTTCAGGGAGACTCCCTCAGCCCTCTTCTCTTCTGTATCGCACTATTGCCATTATCCGTTTCACTCAGGAGAACCTGTGTATACAACTGTGGCACCCTCAGCAGCCGGGGGCATAAGGTCACTCATTTATTTCAAATGGATGACCTCAAACTGTATGCCTCTGGACAAAGGGACCTACACCAGTCCTTAAGGGTGTAGCAAAAGTACACGCGTGCTATCGGAATGGAGTTAGGGATCTACAAATGTGCCACGGTTCATCTCAAAAGAGGACGATGCGAGGGATACGGAGAGGATGTCCATCTCGTAGACGGAAGCATCATACATCATCTTGAAGCCGGAGAGACATATACCTACTTGGGAGTGGAGCAAAAGGTAGACACAGTTAAAAACTCTCTCCGCGGAAAGTTTGAGCACAAACTCCGACAGATCTGGTCATCAGAACTGTCGGGGAAGAACAAAGTTGCTGCGACCAATATACTTGCCGTTCCGATTCTACTCTACTCCTTTGGAGTAGTAAAATGGATACAAGAAGAGCTGCGACAACTCGAAGTTAAAATTCGAAAAATTATGCATCTTCATAGGAGTTTGCATCCTAAATCGTCCGTTTCACCCCCAGACAACAGGGAGGCCGGGAACTTTTGAGTTTGGAGTGTACATAACAGAATGGTGCTGGGTGGAGCCTGTGAAGTCATCAGGAGTTCAAATCCACTTCTCTACTCAAACCATTCTGTTAAAATGGTGGTTCTTATCATAGGAGTCCTTGGTGGAATGATGGACACGCTGCTCTCTAATCTGAAAATCCTTGGTTCACTACGTCTGCTCAGGGCACATGATACTTGAACCCAGTAATCACTCACCCCACGGACATGGGGAGTTACTATCTGGGAAAATGGCACCAGCGCGCCTCCGGATGTATTAGGGCTCCGGAGACAGGGCCTGACTGGGATAATCTTGACGGATGAAATTATAATAATAATAATAATGTTTGTTTGTTAGTATAATTTTTTTATCAGCTTTAAACTAACTTTTCAGGTAACTAACATTACACAAGAAAAACAATTAGAAAATAATTATTAGAATAATTTCTCTTATTTAAAACAGACTATTTTTTTGTTTTGAGTATTTACAAAGTTTTTGAAAATTCACAATCACGAATGTTTAGAACAATCTTTCCTATGGCGTTAGGAATCTTCATCTGGTTCCATCGTTTCATCGAGATTAACCCGTAGCATTCAGTCTCCACACCCCTTTGCCCCCACTTTCTAGAACTTTTCTTTGCCAGGTCTCGTTCTTTCAACGAAGTACAAACTTTGGAACTCATTCCAAAAGAATATAGTTTTTACAGAAATGAAAAACACGTGGGTTCAAAGCCTGGTGACATGAGAAAGAGCTAGGAATCGTACGTAAAAGTTTCGCCTCTGAGTGCTGCCGTTTGTAGGCGGACGACTGCTGGTTAACGGAAAAAACAATAAAAAAAGACAATTTTTCGTGGAAATCAGACAAAATAATGCTTTCCGATCTACTCGTAAATATCAGAGTGTTGTTAGGCAATTTTATATACACGTAAGAGTTTTATTAGTAATCTAACTCTACCATAAATAAATTATTATGTGTATACACATTTTTATTTTCAGTGAATGAGAACTACCGGGTCCATATTATGATAGCGCCCAAAAAATGCAATACATTCAACAGATGATAAGTAATAATATACAAAAAGTAATTCAGTGTTTACCTTCCTCTCCAAAAGTAATAAGTTACTGAGGTATGCTTTTTATTTTTAGGGGTTGATGAAAACTACCTCGTTCGAAAAAAAATTAACAGATTGTTTAATGGTCCATTTATAATTGCAATACCCTGAAACCCACCCCCTATTACGAAACGTACAGAAAAATTTATTCTCAACATCAAGCCAATGATATGGTAGGCTTTTATTAAATGTAGTTTGATATGTTGTGCAGGTATACCTATAACTGTTTTGTTCTTGAAGATAATGGAATGTAAATCGGAAAATTTGAATACGACATGAAACTGTATTTTCAACAAGTTAGTAGCTTAGCTTTATGCAACTGTCGTTTTAACCGGAAGTGACATAAACTTTCGATTTTTAAATGAGACACCTAGTATATTTTCACTTCCCTCGTAATTCGTTGGCAAGTATTCAACAGAAATCAACTACTGTCCCCTACAACCTTTGAATCATATCTGTTTGATACGAGAAAAAATTTGCATTGCTTTTTGAACACAAAGAATTTATTTTTAGATTTCAATGGGGAACACCTCAGAACCGGTTTCATGGTACTTGACAATTATCAGCGGAGGCTAGTTCCCAATTGATTTGGCTTTATATTGGAGTGGGCATAATAGTTGGGATGCTTTTCTTGGAACCTAGAGATGGTGCTGGATATAGACTTCTGTATCTACCTTAGGAATTCCCAACAATTTCTGAAAGTATTTTTCAATTTAATTACGAATTAGCCTTTGCTGATGATGTGGAGGTTTTTTTGCGAAAGATTGGATTATATAATCTATTTTTCATTATTAATCAATGGTCTTCCGTCAAGTGGTGTCGTCAATTCTTCATGTATTTTTTAAAAAGTTTTTCAACTGCAGGTTGAAACATAAAAGTAAAATTATTACTAAAATGTTCTTTTTTCGTAACTGGACGAGTCAGTTTGTATTCGTTCCAAGATTTTAGGACTAAAAAATAAGTGATTTGAACGCATCCTCTAGATCAAAAAATATATTTCAAATTGTCACTTTCGGTGAAAGCGGTTGTTGCATGAAACTGAGTAAATGGTCGAAAAATGCAGTTTTTATGTTGCATATAGATCGTTCAAGTTCATACATCAGAAAGAAGCATTGATTGTGGTTATTACTATTATCATGATTTAAGCATCATGTAATCACATCTGCTGATTTAAAATATACATGGATAATGCCGCGAATTCAGCGCTGATGAAAATGATCAAAAGTGACCCATATTACGATGAAGACGGATTTGAAAGAGGAGCGTTATCGAATAGCCGGCGAGATCACATGACCTATTTTCCCTTGACTTCTTCCTGAGGAAATGTTTATAGTGAAAAATTTATAAAAACCTGTGTTCATCTCGAATAAATTTACGGTACTGTATTATTCATGTATTCTACAACTTATCAATTTATATATCCTTCATAAGTTCAATGATCACGACGAAATTAAATACTTTCAAATATCTCATTTGACATATACAATACACACAACTTTGTATGCCATTCACGAATCTGTATGACTCAGTTCTGAAATTAGTTATTAATTTCCTCTCATGTAGACCAAAACAATTTACAGAACTGTGTTATCAGTAATTAAATTGGGTGTTTGTTATACAACTCCGAAAGTAAAAATGGATTGACCTGATCGATACACTTTAGAGTTTATATAAATTTGTTTATACAACCTTGAATAAATCAAAGTAATGGAAGTTTACTGTATTACTTTGTTTTCATGAATTTGAGAACAAATTCAAATTATTCCATGAGACGAGTACTAAAAACTATATTTTGACCAAAAAAATGCTTCATTACAACACCTAGACAAACAATGAAAGTCCAATGAGTATCCTCGAATCACCAACCATAAATATCTCGACAATTTTTGAAAAAACGGTAAATGTATTCTATCAACTTTTATTCATAATAAAAAAAAATGAACATTTCAGCTCAGAACGAACTCGAAATTATTTTGATCGTTTCTTAAATTTTTTCGCTTTATATCAGAAATACTTTCACAAAATGACAGTCATCGAGAAACGTCATCTTTGCGATTATAAAAAATTATATCAAATCAAATCAAATATGCTTTATTATCGAAAGAACTGAATTCTCATTGATAAAGCGAGAAGAACGTAATTATAAAATAGTTATAAACATTTAGAATAAACATAAATAAACCTATATATATTTATACACACACATATAGACACGTATACACATATATGAAAAGTAATAATTATGTCGAGATCAATGAAATATTCCTAATCACATAATAAAAATTTGTATATAGCATATACAACGTCTTATCTCTACATGTAGTTTGGCTGTAAATAATGTATATGAATATATATATATATATATATATAATATATATAATATATATATATATATATATAGAGGAAGGGTAGTCGTTGCTGACTAGTTAGGTATGGAACTAGTAAATAGTGGGGCTTTGCAGCAAAATCAAAGAGTACTACTTTAAAGTTTGTCCAAGCTTTCGGAAATTTAATAAATCATTTCCAATTTTACATGTTTTATATCAACTTTCATCTTGCACAATGTGTCACTTATTGTTGAATAACATCGCGTCTCACAATCTCAACAAAGATTATCCCTGATGATGGAAATGATTTATTAAATTTCCGAAAGCTTGGAAAAACTTTAAATACTCTTTGATTTTGCTGCAAAGCCCCACCATTTACTAGTTCCATATATATATATAAACAGACACATTACAAATCGATATCAAAATTTAATTACTTAAAATACATTGTCATAGAATTCTTTCAAATTATAATATGATCTATCTAACAGTAACTCTTTGACAGCCTTCCTGAATATACTATGTGTCCCCTAAGATCTAATATGTGAAGGCAGGTGGTTAAACATTTTTTTAGCATTATAAATTATTGACCCCTTTATCAAGGAGCTTCTGGGAATTGGTAGGGACATCGTGAAGTTATCACTTCTCGTCTTGTAAGTTGAAAAGTTAAGTATAATTTTTACTCTTTAGTTCAATAGTTTATAAATAAAAGGTTGTTTTTAAACGTTTACGATTATTTTTAAACATTTTGTCACTACTTTGTTTACCAATCAAGTTGTTGAATTTATTGAGTAGTAAGATAGATACCACTGTAGTTGTCGTATTGGCCAACACTCAGTCTTGAGAACGGTGGATTGATATTACTTTTGATGCGTGTTTCGAATTTGTGTATGGAATTGTTCCGTAGTTTTTTGATGTGCAGAATTGAAATACATATAACTACAGATGCTGAAGTGAGAATTTACGTTGGAAATTTGAAACTGTTTGCATAAAGTTCCAGGGCGAAAAAACATCATGCATCTCATATAAGGCCATAGACAATACTAATCGAGCGAGACCAAAGTAAGCCATTCTAAGAATGTCATGATATAACTGCTGTGATTCTGAGCTGCCTTATCAGCAAACCTACGAAGCTCAATTTTTGTGTAACACTAGTCACAGCAGGTTAACGGAAAAAACAATTTCAAACAATTTCAATGATGTTTAAATACTTAGCTATTTCTGATACATGTTTTTAAAGTAGGACTGAATGAGTCGCAGCTGAGTGCAACAAACACGCGAGTACAAAAAAGCTCTTTACGAATGTGTATCATGCAAATTTTCTCTATAACAGTTATAATACCGCTAAATTGTTGCAGTACTAATTTGAATGTTTTATATTATAAATTGTCGTCGTATTATCAAATGATGAATTCCAAGTAGAATCTGTATACAGTGTTTAAAATTACTTCACGGACTGTTGATGTACGCACTTGTGCAAAAAAGTATCACTTTTTCAATCCTTATTCCCAACAATGCAATTTGTGGGTTTTGTTGTATTCACGTATGAATTATTTTTAGAAGTAAACTACAATTTTCGCTAACATTCTTTGTGAGGAATGAAATGAAAAAAGTTTAATTTTTGTTTACTCTTATTCCTTGGAGATCACAAAAATGGTGGAACTCAATTATAACCGTGTTTGCTTTATTCAACAGTAATATATTCACCACATAACACAATATATATATTTTTCAATGAATACATCAGGAATCGTGCTGCTCAAAGTTGCTTGTTAGTCAATACTAATGAATGAAAAATTATCCTTCTTTTAGATGTGAATGCAGTGCTACCACCCTGGGTTTAACATTTATAAACAATTTCAATTTCCGATCAAATAATAGCGTCATTTTAAATTTTGCAAAGGAAGAAAATCAAGTTAAGTTTCCATCTGTCATTTAGAGTTTACTAGAGATAGCCTTGTATAACAATTAAATCCATGAAAAGAGATTTCCATGAATAATAAATTCCGTGAATTCAAATTGATTTTTCTTCAATCTTTCGTTGTTACCCACACAGAATGGAGACTAAATGATAGATACTGTTGTATTCAATACTATACGAACTTAAGATGAATGAAAAGTTCTCATCGCATCAATGTCTTCATCTAAATCGCATGTATTCTCAATGTATGTATTCTCAATATTTCGACAACTTCGTTAATAAATAAAACAAGTATTGGATCAATATGGGAACTTTGGGGAACACCAGAAGTCAAATTCAGTCCATATGATAAACTGTTAGCAATTTTGACGTAATCAAATATGATCCAACAAGGACCAGGTAGATGCCAACCACACAAAGTCCCTCCAATTCAGCAATTAGAAGCTCATGATTGACAAAGTCACAAGCGTTGGTAAAATCAGTGTAAACAATAATAATGATGATAATAAAAATCACATCCACTGGGAATTCGTTCTGGAGTTCATTGCACAACTCAATCTGAAAAATGTCTAAATTCGTAGCTGTTGATCGACTTTTATAAAAACCATGATGATGATTGGAAGTCTCAAATAAATTGTCAATGGGAATGGATTTTTAAATATCAGGTATGCTTTAATCTTGGATAGAAATACCTTTATAATTCCTAATTTAATTTTTACCAAATCGTTATATCTAGAAATTGTTTATGATATTGATAATTTTTTGATATTGATAAGAAAAATTTACTCAGCAGTAGACTCCTTGTAATCATTGACCTCATGACTCCTGGGGTTTCGGTAAACAATTTTCAATAAATCTGAAGATATATAAACACTCAGCAGATGATTCTCTCCACAATTCTTGCATAATTTTCTTGTGTAAAGGTGCCTTACAGAAAACAAAATGAAGACGTTTGTTTTACTAGCAGTTTTCCTGTTCGCCTATTGTGAGTATTACAAATTCACGTCGTTGGGTTAAACAGAACCCTCAATAATTTTTTGTCTGATTCTCCATTTTTCGTTTCAATATTCAATAAATTGTTGGATGTAGTACATTTTATATACTACGTGGTACGTGCTACGTGGTAATTGTTTTCTCATAACGATTGGCTGACAGAATCGTATATTAAATAATCAGTATAATACCGAATGATAGTCTAGAAGAATACATTGTAATTGGTTTAAACCACCAAAATGTCAGATTTCGACATGTGAAAAAAATTATCAGGAAAATACGGATTTGCATCATTTACAATTATTATATTAAACTTTCTGTCAATTAATACTTGTATGTCAGCACTCAATCAGATAAGTGTTTGGAAGAAGTTCAAATTTGATATGATTTGATGATTTTTATATAACAGTTACTGCTAGTAAAAAAAAAGAAAAAAGTTCATATATGTCCATAGGAATCGAACACACGATCTGTGGGTAACAAGGTCAGAAGGTGGTGGCACCAGCTACATGCGCTAATGCACTTTATGTAATATCACCATCATTGGTTTGTGACGAATAACCTTCTACAGTTGGACTGAATTCTTTGTCAGTAACTTCACATCTTCACAAACTTCCAAATACTTGTGAACGTTCATAAGTAATTCCTTTTAAGTAGGTTTTCTGATTATTTTAGTATCTGATTAAAGTCTCTCTATGGAAGAGATTTATATTATCGAGTATTCATCATCTCATCTGTCATTTCACTTTCAACACTAGTGTTAAAAATACCGTTAACAATAAATGAAAAGAGTGTTTGGAATATAAAGTCCAAATTTGATAGGATTTGAGTTACTTCTAGTAAAAAAAAGAAAAAAGTTCATATATTAGGAATCGAACACACGATCTCTGGCTAACAAGGTCAAAAGGAGGTGGCACTAGCTAGATGCGCTAATGCACTTTATGTAATATCACCATCGGTGGTTTGTGACGAATAACTTTCTACAGTTGCACTGAATACTTTGTCAGTAACTTCACAGGTAATCTTTATTACCAACTTCACAAACTTCCAAATACTTGTGAACGTTCATAAGTAATTCCTTTTAAGTAGGTTTTCTGATTATTTTAGTATCTGATTAAAGTCTGTCTATGGAAGAGATTTATATTATCGAGTATTCATCATCTCATCTGTCATTTCACTTTTAACACTAGTGTTAACAGTATTTTTAACACTAGTGTTAAAAGTGATTTTGACACATTATGTGAAAACGGCAGTTTTTCGTTCATATGCCTGTCAATTAAAAACGTCATTTTTAATGACAGTTGTACAATAAAGAATATATTCGAAGAGGCATAGTTGGAGAATTGTTTATGTATTTGTTAATTCTATAAGTATGGTATTGTTGCAGCGTTGGCTGATTCCAATGAATCCAAATCGTTGGAAGAAGAAGACATCAAGGAAATCGCAGAATTCGTCAGGGACAAATTCAATACCTCAATCATTTTCGATTTGATGAAGTTGGCTGACAAAGCTAAAGAAAAGTGCCCAGACATCGAAACCAAAATGGAAGTGAGTACTTTTATATCTATCATGCGCTGGCATGTCATAATGCCAATGTATTTTCGTAAGTTCATTATGGGCCAAGGCCATAGTAAATTTAAAAAAGTCCTAGTACAATAATGAAATTCAAATATGAAGCCTCCAAATCGAAAGGTATTTCATCAGGACTAATACCGCAAGTGATTGAATTTTCGCGATAAGTCTGTCGATTTATTTCTGAACGAAACTGAATTGCTTCGAGAAAACACCTCGAGTCCGCAGGAGAATCTTCTCTTTCTATCTCTCCTATCGAATCGTCAAATTCTTCTGCCACATTAGCGGATTTTTCACTTCTGTTGGATCTCCTCAAATAATGTTTCCGGTTAGGTTAGTAGTGTGCAGTTTGAGAGATGAAGATGTCAAACTTTTTTTCCGTCACAGAAAAAATGTATTTATTTAAACAAGGCAACATTAAAAAAAAAATAAGTTGATTACATGACATGATATTAACTTCTATCTTCAAATTATTTATAGAATGCTGCTGAAGAAATCGCACAATGTGTGACGGATATTGAGCTTGGATCGAATACTTTCTGTTCTCTCATCAGGGAAAACTGGAACAGATGCTCAAAACCAGGTCTAGACGCTGTTGCCAGCTGTTTACCTGACGAGTCCAAAGGCCTTCCCGCCATGTTTGGAAAAATCATTTGGGCTATCGTGGATCAAGCTTGTAATTCTACCGTGGAAGAAATGTTGGGTGAGTTGAAAAACTTGTAATCGATTTTAGTGTCTGACAAGAATGAAACACTCTCTTTCAAATTTTATAGCATTCATGTTACATTATTCGAGTTTTCTAGTATGAGGCAACATATCAAATCCCTATATTTTTTGAGTTGAACTCTGATGATCATAGAAATAGGGAAATTGAAAATGCCTAGTTGTCAATTGAACGAGATTGAAGGTTATCCACGCCTTTCTGTGCAACTCTATGATGAATTGATTTCACCCATACTGTTTGTTATATTATAGGGGGTACTGGATAAAAGCTATAAAAACATTTATTTATTGAAATAAGATTTTCGGTACCTTTATATTTGATAGTCATTAGGATCTGTTACTTCTTTCGACTAGATTTTTGTGTAGATAAAAAAAAAACAGCTCCATCCCATATACGAGAAGATAATAAAGTTATGATAAGGCATTTTGTGTTTATAGTGACCCCAGTCACACCACGAAATTTTTAAGGACATTCAAGTTTTAGTTGATTTTGTTTCACATTGTATCAGTGGTGTAGTTAACTTTCAGCGAGCACCCCCGCAGGGACCTGCTTGCGCCCTTACCCAACCCAATTTTGGGTTCCCTTGCGCTCCTTTCAAGGCTTGCGCCCCCCGCGGGTGTTGTGTGGGTGTTAGCTACGCCCCTGGATTGTATGAAAAAATCTACCGGGTTGTACTTTTTATATTATATTGTATATAATTCTTATTCACGTCCCCTTCTCTATCCAAACTGAAATGAATGAAATAATTTATAACAGATCAATTCATTTTTGGGGTGTTGATTATGAAGCAAAAATGTTATTCGTTATTTTTTGTGATGTTATTTAATAAATTGATTCCATTCCAGAACTGTTTAACCCTTGTGTAATCAACGAAGCAGCAGGTGACTCTCCAGCTTGTATTGAAGTCAAGAACACCTTGGCCAGCCACAAGGATAAACTTCCATCAAAGAGCCTCATTTGTTCGTAAGTACTGTTTATTTATTATACTATTCAGATTAAATATATCTGCAGAAATGCTCGTTTTCTACCAGAAAGGTAGTAAGGCAACATCGGGCTCGTCTATACCGTACGAGAGTCGCAGGTGGTAATATAACAC
Organism: Chrysolina haemoptera; assembly: GCA_958298965.1. NCBI lineage: Eukaryota > Metazoa > Arthropoda > Insecta > Coleoptera > Chrysomelidae > Chrysolina > Chrysolina haemoptera. The sequence continues at coordinate 31,145,208 of OY282589.1, read as the reverse complement.
CCCTAGTGCCAAGTTATGTCTGAGGATATAGCCTGAGACCGTATATGCTGAACATGCTGACAGCAAATGCATTATGGTATCAGGCGCGGCAGGCCCTGCATCTTATTATTATTATATGTTAATTGGGGTTGCTGGATTTTGAAGTTTGCAAATTTCCTGGTATTGGAATGAAACTCCAGCGTATTGATTCTGCTGTTCTGTTCTGGTGTCTTTTAGATACGATACGAAACTTCTCAAATTCTTTCATTGGCCAGCAATCCACATGCAAGACGTACTGCACTATCCTCAATATTTATCAATATTCATTTATCAATATTCATTTGTTGATAACTTGTTTTATTTTCAGAATGATTCCCAAGGTGAGAAGCTGTGCTGAGAAACACGAAGAGTCTTGTAAGAACCCCATCACCAAACGTGCAAGCCTTCAGTTCCACGAAGCAATTGAAGACGCTACCAAAGATGAGTGTGATGCATTGAACAAAGCTTAACTTCATTAGCTGTTTTAATTGTTGAACAATAAAAACAATAAATTATTTTCCAAATATCGGTGTTATTGTATCCCTCTGAATACAGTTATTGATTATAATATCAACCATGAATTTGTGCGCGAATATCACACAGGCTATATACAAGGTGTTTCTGAATTCAAAACAAATATTTTAAGAGCATATTCCTGAGACTTTTTACAGCAACCGCTGAGAAAAATCATATCTCTATGTCGCTTTGGCTTTTTTTTTTTCAATTTTGGTACATGCAAAGAACACATAAAAATACATTATTACCCTGATGAACATTAAAGACCGGCGACCTAGTCTATCTGCACAACCCCAAGCGTCGCCATGGCTTCTCCCCGAAATTGCAGAGTTCGTGGGAAGGTCCATACAAGATCATAAAAATAATAAATGACCTCTTCTACCGGATCCAAAAGCCACCCCGAGGAAAACATAGAGTAGTCCATTTCAATAGGTTGGCTCCTTATGCCGATAAACACGATGGAGTTCGCACCTCAGACCACCAGCGGGTAAGATGAACACTAGTTTATGGCATTATACTCAAATGGGCAAAAAGTTTCACATGGGGTAACTCGAGAGGAGTCCCAAGACCTTTTCCAGGCACCCACTGAACACGCGCTAGCGCACTGCGTGGCAGAAGTCCTCCAAATGTTCAGAGGTATAGTTGTGGTGTTCTCAAAGAAGTTCGGCCAACTACAAGGACTGCGGAAACAGATCCCAGAAGTTGGAGTGGTGTTACAGGTGGAGAAGGGCCAGAGAAACATCTTCTACCTGGTAACCAAGAAGCAATCTCAATATAAACCGTCCTATGAAGAAATCTGGGAGAGCCTCACCAGATTGAGAGATACGATGCTGGACCAAAATCTCATGGACCTGACAATCCCAAAATTGTCCTGTAGGCTTGATGGGCTAGATTGGAGAGTCATTAGAAGCATGTTGGAGACAATATTCAGATCCAGTGAGATCAAGATTGTAGTGTGCTGTAGCCATCTTCACCGACCGAACAGAAGACTGTGGAGTGTTACTACCATCGGACGTCACGGTGCAAATATGGGGAATCATGCAGGTACCGACACACTCCAAGGACGCTATTCTGGGACGAAATGTCGTTATGAAGAGGGCAATGTCACGGATATTTTCAGACTCAATCGAATGGCGGCTGGCGCCATCTAGGTGAAGAATAGCGAAATAATAAAAGCGGCTTGAGAGATCCCCGAACACCTGTTAACGAGGAGCGATGGGTTACGTCTGTTCGCCCAAAAGCAAATAAAACATTGTAGAAATCTCTGGATACAACGAGAATAAATGTTTTCAACTATAAGAGGCTGTGCGTGTCGCTGATAGGGGATAGTATATAGACAGTGAAGATAAATAAGTCTACTGAAGTGAAGTATTACTGATTGCTCATATAAATTACCTATAGTTAGTGTTGTATATAAATTAGCGTGTTCTGTTTTTAATTGTTGAATAAAGAATTTTAAAGTGAAATCGGGAAAAAGCTTTACAAGAGGTTGAGTGGAAGATCGCTGTTTATCGACTTCGTGTTGATAAAAAGCGAACTCTGCCTTTTGCCGATAATTTCTTTTTTAAATATTCATTGTAATTGATGAATGATTTATCTGGCAATAAAAACATTTATTATTATTTTTATTATTATTATACCTATTATTTCTACTCCCTCTAATTGAATTGATTTTTGAGTATTCCTACGATAGCAGCAGGTACCCAGGATTCGAACCAAGGGAATAATGATTATAAAATAAAGGTATTGAATGTATCTTTCATATTTGCAGTTGATTTCTCTTTATATGTCAACAGTTGGCATATTAACGATTTATCATTGAAAAAATTGACTTTCACTAGGAAAAACAAACAGTTACTAAGAATCTAATGACTTGATAAACTTTTTTTGTACAAACTACAAAGAAACCGATTTCATCTTCACAAACTTCTTTAAATAGAATAAAGAAGATCGAATCGTTTTTTGTCTAGTTTGTTCAATTACTATCTCATCAAGTAACGATGAGTCAATCAGAAAAAAAAAATTCTATGATCACCAAAGAGGTTGAATATATCTTTCACCTGCTTCGTGACAATTTCTAAAATTAAATATTTTTTCTTATAAAAATTATATATAAGAGTATTTTTTTTTGCAAACTCATCGGGATTTCTTTTTTGTTTTGATAGTCCGTCAGATAGTGACAGATGTATGTGCCCCATTTTCGCATACAAGCAGAGAATAGGGTTGAAAAGTATATCGATTTAGACTAAAATGAAGATAAATTTACGAGTGGCTCCTGGGGATAAAATACCGTGAATTCATTTCAGAATCAGTGTTCATTTGTTTCCCTCGTGTTCCTAAGTACGGTACGTGAAAAAAAAGCAATGCCCTGTATCTCAGAAAAGAAACAACTCCGAACATATGTTCAGAGTAACTTTTTTCTTAAACGACCAAGCTCTCTCTGTAGTTTCGTACCGAAGTTAGGAGCAACGAAAGAAACATAATTTTTTTCGATATGTTATCCCCAGGAGCCATTCGTAAATTTATCTTCATTTTACTCCAAATCGATATACTTTTCAACCCTATTCGCGGCTTGTATGCGAAAATGGGGCACCTAAATTTGTCACTATCTGATGGTCTATGAATACTCTTTCGATATTTCCAATGGTTCCAATTATAAACGAAAACAGGCTCTTTTAGCCAAGTGGTGTCTTTTTAGGGGAAGCCATTTCCCCCCGAAACAGATCTATGTGGTTTTATGATGAAGCGAAACTTTACTGAAAGTTTATGGAAGAAAATTCACTTGCCGATTTACTGGTTTAAAATTTTTATTTGTTATTACAAATCTCCCAAGTTTCCGTAAAAAAACCCTCACAAGCAGAGCTTGTCCGAGATATGATATGGGTACATTTTACTTCAACGACAAACAACAAATATGAAAATATGCGAACAAATATTAAGTTTGTTCGGAACGTTATTCAAGTGATATGAATTGTGATAAAAGAATGTACCATCAGACTTTATGCAGCTACTAAATAAGATCTTGTTAGCTGAGAATTTTAGATAACCTCTCAAAAGTCTTTGATCTGAGAATATCTGATGTCATTTGCATGTATAAGCAAAGAACCTTTTTTTAAGTAAGATTTTTCATTGGTTCTTGATAAAATATCATATAAACATCACACTATTTCATAGAATTTATAATCAACGTTCAGTTTGCCTATATCTATAAAGCCAATTGGTTATAAAATATTATTCAGTTAAATCCATCTAGGTTTCTAACAAAAAGATGAAGTTGGTATTAATAGCAGTTTTTCTTTTGGCTTCTGGTGAGTATTCTTTAACAGTGAGGTGTGGTCAAAAATTGTGTGTGAAATTACCAAATTAAAAAGCTAGGATCTGATATCAAATCTATGCCAAAGCGAATGATAACCATTTATATAACAAGTTGAAAAGTGAGCGTGTTTATGGTATTGGAACACGAGCGTAGCGAATGGTCCAACATGTCTGCAAAAAAACTCGCTATTTTGTAATGAGTTATATACTTCTTTATTCATATATTATGACAAATTTACACTGAATACGAGAATAGGGCAACATCTACATTTATATTGAATTGCATAACACGAGTCTCGAATGATGGTTGTGATTATGTTGCCACGTAGTCGGTTGCTTAGATACTGCCAGGATCTAACCTTCAGTTAACAAGTTGTAACGATTGAATTATCTGTCAGACTGCCTTTCGATTGAATTCATAAGTTTTTGGTTATTTATTTTCCCAGAATCTGCAGAAAAACAAAAGGAATCATTCTGATAGGTACCGAAAATGAGGCATGAGCCTGAAGGGCGAGTAACGCAAACACACGAGTGAGAAAAGTAACTTTTGGAAACAATACTTTTTCTACAACTGAACAAATTCAAAGAATACAAGACTAAATAAAAATATCAAGATATAAAATTAAAATTTTATTTAAAAAAACAGTCTAACGCAGGTATTGAACCCGGACCGCCTGTACACGATCCACCACACCACGGAGCCACACGGAGCCTTATAATACAACTCTTGTTTAAAAGTACATACAGTAAGGACCAAAAGACCGTCGCCCCTCCCGTAACTTCTTTATTTTACATATTACAAAAAAATGTTAAATACGTAAGTTATAGGGTTTCATTCGGTCTCTCTAATGGTTCAAGTTTTATTTATACAGAGTGTCTCAAAAAAGCACAGCAACTTAAAACTTAATTTTTTTGAATAGGAAACCCTGTATTTACTGCATAATCGGATAGGAAAAAGTTGCCATATTGAAACTAAATTACAAAAAATCAATTTTAATTTTATTTGTTTTTTTAACAGTCACAAATACGAAAAAACTACACGTGAACAAAAACATTTCAAACAGTCAACTCATTTTGTAATTCAGAATCTACCAGAGGCGCACTACAAAAAATTTGAAGGGGAGAAAGGGGAACAAGACCTCTGAAAAACATCTTCCTGTAGATTATCATAACCATTGAGCATGACCAATGATGTTGAGCCCTACAGCAAAACCTGTTTTCCGAAATCTCAAAAACTGCAGGAGTAATCTTGAGCCCTGTAGATCAGTCACGAAGCGTTTGTAGACCAATGTTCACATGAATTTTTAATTATGGAATTATCGAAAAAATAATTGCCTCCTTCTGTATATTCATGACATTTAGGAATACCCTGTGTATTCATAATTTGTTGCAGTGTCTGCCAACTCCAATGAATCCAATGAATCTTGGGAAGAAGATCTAAAAGAGGTGGCCAAATTCATCAAGGGGCAATACAACATTACGATTGGTTATGAAATAATAAAACTATTGAAATTGGTGGAATCCAAATGTCCAAATATCAAAGAGAAAATTGATGTAAGTATATGAATGGACATTGCATCAGTAGAATGTTTTATGTACCGTGAGTAAGTACTGTAATAAAATAACTCTCAAAGGTTTAAATTAATTGATTAATTTACGCTAGTTAAATTTATATCACTACTGTGTATACCGTTCAGCCAACTCTGAGTTGCCTTCTGTAATAATTCCAATAGGGTTCTCGAGGTTTCGTGAATTCCCAGACTTGATGAGATACCGCTCATACCGTTATTTACAACAGCTCCGATTGTTTTTTGCTTGGTAATATCCGTGGTGACGAAAGCTGAAAGCAGTTAGTTCCGGCTCCAGGTTTGTTACAGTGCTAAGGTAATCCATCCAAAATATCTACTTTTTCATCTTCAGGAACACACGAAAAAAACGTGTTTTTATATTAAAGTAGATTTTCACGACTAGCGTCAATGTTGTGGTTAGTTTCCGGGTCCTAAACGCCACAATATATTAGGTGAAAATCAGTTTGGTTTCCAAAACAGTAGAAATACGCATGATGCCATTTTTTCATTTCTATATGATATGTTCAGATATCTAACTTTGAATATCTCAACCCGAATAATCAGAGTGCTTCTTGCTCTACTCGCTAGGTAGAGCGGCCTACTCCCGGTTCACCAGCATGATACCAGAGTAACCAAATAGATGGAGTTGTGTGATGATTCGGACAGGGAACAGATGGCCTTCAAGGCTGTCTGTGGTGACGGTGGTGACCTACCCTGTACTGATGACGGGACAAAAACCTCGAAACTAGTCTACAGGTGGTCCCCCATCCGAATCGAAAATCCTGCTATTTCGTTACAGGAAGCACTTGTAATTGAATCATCTGTATTGAGAAACATTGCACAAGTATCTGATTGATAAAATTCAATACCTGATGACGCGGTTTTTGCCGCAGTTGTTGTCAAACAGGTATTTGCCATAACAGTATACAACATTGTAGGTAGAAGGGAGTAAAAAGGGTAAAACATCGGTTGGCAACGAATATCGTGTCTTAAACTGTCTCTGAGCTTTGTGTTTAGATATCTAACTAGGTATTGAAACAAAATTTACACATTACTATTAATATTTTTATTAACCCACGTAATACATAAATATATATTAATTTGTACTTTTGTTATGTATACCGGGTGTTAACATATTCTTTTAACAAACAATGGTTTCCAGGAATCCAAGAAATTTCTGATTATAAGTGAATTAAAATAGCGATTAACAATCTCAAACATAAAATTATATCGATTGTTAATCGCCGTTATTAATACACTTGTTCGTTAAATAGCCAGTATACGAGAGTTGAAAAAGTGGACATACTATTGAATTATGGCGAAAGAAAAATTCGAGGCAGCAGTTTTGTATGCTGAAAAGTTCCCAACCTCAGCTCCACTGTGCTGGTGATACTATTTTGGCGACTATGCTCAAAGATTAGTTCAGCTTGGAGAATATATTCAGTTATTTTAAATATTTTCAGTTCGCTATTGAAGAAGCAGAAAAATGCATGGGAGACATCGAGATTGGATCAGACACTTTGTGTTCTGCCGTCATGAAAAACTGGGCGAAATGCTCGAAACCAGGAGTGGATGCTGTTGCGAGCTGTCTTCCCGAAGAATCCAGACACTTCCCTGTAATGATTGGAAAAATCATCGGGGGAATTATTAATCATGTTTGTGGTTCTACAGTTGAAGAAATCCTAGGTGAGTGTTTAGGCAGGCCGCGCATCAAAGAAACTAGAAACGTGAAACATTATAGATGAAACGTGAGACACGAAACATGTAACTGCATTGTTAGCAAAGAAAAATAAACGAAAAAAGCGACGTCATTGGGTACATCCATATAATTATGTGTATTTATATAACATAATCTATTTCATGCTTATTATACTCATTTCGTAATTTATAGAAAGGTTATTAGTACCGTAACCACAGACAAATGTAAACCACAAGTGAAGAATGAATCGTAGCACTTTGAAACTCGGCACATGACTTCTTGACATCATATAATTTTAGAAAAAAATTGTTTACTAAAATATCAGGGGTGTAACCCAAAAAAAAAATATATTTAAAAAAATTATGTTTTTTTTTGCTGTTGTTTCGGAAAGTATAAGATTTATCAAGAAACAATTTCAACAGGGCGAAAGATAATTCAATTTTCCACAAGAAATATACTTAGTAATTTCTCACAAAATGCACTCGTTTTCTCAGAAAACCTGATTGAATTCCGATAGAAAATTTCAGGCCGGCCTTAACCTCCACTGCAATTTCCGGCAGGGCCAAAAATTAGCTTGGTCATAACTTTGCTAAAAATTATAGAAGAAGGAAAAGAAAAAGCGTATATCGTTCCTGAAGACTTGTACTTCCTCATGCAAATATAACATGTGAGTATCTGATGTGTTTTGTCCCACTTCACATAACCCTTCTACGATATTTATGGAGGATCCGGAAGTCATGGATATTTTAGTTGATATGAAATAGTTATACTGAAGCAGAAATCAGTACCCTCTTCGGACCATATGCAACGATTTTAGACTAGTGAGACACGTCTCACTTAGACCTGTTAAAGAAAAAACTGGGTTTTACTTCTGCCTCAATTTTCAACTCACCCATAATCCCGGTAATTTCTTCAGTAAATGTTGAAAACAATCTCTCATATCGTCCGACATGAAAAATTAAGTATGTTATTTCAAGCTTGAGGTTTGCACTTCACAATAGAGTTATTAAACATATATGCAGAGGATATGAATAAGCGATTATTTTCAACATTTACTGAAGGGAATGCCGGTTTTATGGGTAAGTTGAAAATGAGGCAAGAGAAAAATAAAGTTTTTAATTTGGCATGTATAAGTAGGACCTGTCACGCTACTTTAAAATTGTTGCATATAGTTCAAAGAGGGTATGAACTTTTCCTTTTCCTTCTACGATCATTTCTAGCAGAGTTATGACCAATCAAATATTCGGCTCAGCCAGAATTTTCAGAGGAGGGTAAGGGTGAACCTGAAAGTTGATGTCGCCGTTCAATCACGTTTTCTGATAAAACGAGCGCATTTCATAAGAAATTACTAGATATAATTTTTGTGGAGAATTGAATTGTCTTTCACCTTGTTGAGTTGTTTTTTCGATAAATCATATACTTTCCAAGATTACAGCAAAAATCTATTTATTTATTTTTAAACGAAAAAAAAAAATATGTTTCACCCCTGGACTTTTGGTAACCAGTTTTTTTTGTGCTTATCATGGTTCCAAGTACCAGTATACCAAGTTTGGTGGTGCTACAATCGATCCTCGTCTCAAAACCCAATCGTACTGGATTATATCTCAATTTTGAACCCATGATATTCAGTTCGCAGGAGAGTGTCTCAGTGCATGCATAGTAATTCTCGAGCGAATCTCCAGAAGTGCGCCGTTCGCTACGCCATTTAAAATGCATAGGCCAGCGAACGGCGCACCTCTGGAGAGTCGCTCGAGAATGACTATGCATGCGGCCGTCTGACTCTTTTGACAATTATTAATAATGTTGAAAAAGTTTGGCGGGTCGTGATAACACTATAAATGAATGTTCAAAACTCATTAAACTCGTTATTTTAAAATCGCTAACTTATTTCTTTATTTCGTTGACAATGTTTATGAAAAGTGTAAAAGTTCGTAATTTATAGTTATTTACCTAACAAGTGCGGAAAAAGACATTTTCCGTAAGAGTTAGGTACAATATTTTTCCTACGAGTGTTTTTATCCATCTTATTTATGAAAAAACAAGGTTTTTAATAAACAAGTTTTTATAATAATGCTACAAAATGACTAATAAGACAGAATAGTTAGTTAGTCCTAAATATCCTCATTTTCAACAATACAAAAATCGTGCGGAAAAGTAAAAATCGTACGGAAAAGTACAACTTTCAAAACGAAAAATCGTGCGGAAAAGTTACTTTTCCGCACGCTCGTAGGAAAAAACAATTTTTTATATGAGAATGATTGTTTTCAGAATTTCTCAATCCCTGTATGCATGAAGTACATTCAAGATCAATGCCAGAATGTGCCGAAGCCGTCAGAATTGTTCACAACTCCAAGAACGATGATCTCCCGACAAAGGATACGATGTGTTTGTAAGTAACGATTTTTGAGTATGGAAAAATTAGGATTAATATCATAAAAAAGTAGGTATACGGGTTCTGAACCAGAGTAATTGTTAACATGGTTGTTATTCGCTTATAAAAAAATACTAATGATTTCAATCAGCACTTACAGAGTCCCGCATAAAGTTTGCAGCATATGGACAACTTTTTTATTATTGTTTTCGAAATCATTTTTGATAAAAACATTTGCTTCATCCCAAACCTGAATTGCAAACAACAGAATTATTTTTTTTACGACCATAAACGAGGGAGATTAAAAACATGCTTCGTTTTCAAAAAAAATATGATCCCATCACTTTATTTTTCACAATAGAGTTAAAAGTCAAGGGAAAATATTTATTGATCAGAATCGAATGTTGATCCAGAAATTCAAATCGTAGCCACCTAAGATCGATTTAATTTTTCCCATTTTTTAATCTCATACAGTATCGGAAATTTTCATCTGGGGTATAGACAGAAATCTACGCGAGCAACAAGGAACGCAATGATATGATAATACCACAAAACAAGAGAGACGCACTACTGTGCGCCTCTCCTGTCTCTCCTGTCCTGACCCTGTGGCAATGCGACAGAGCGCACACAGCTCACGTCGATATCCCTTTCTTGAGCGAGTCGAGGAGAAATTGTAATGCTCTCTCAACATTTAGCAAGCTATTCTTTACGCTCTCATGAAACCACCATACCCAAGATGAAAACTTTCCGATACTGTACAGTAAAAATCAGCTTTTTGCAGTTTTTAGCAAATTTGGAATTTTTTAATATTTTTAAAAACGTTTATCTCAGTAAATATGGGGTCAAAAAATACGTACCTCAGTGCAAATTATAGAAAATTTGTCGTCCTGCAAAAGTGAATGGAATTACCTTAGTAATAGGATTCAGTAGAAAAAAGTTAAAGAGAAAAAACTAAAAAAAGTGCAAAAAAAACGTGGTTTTATGCGCCACCCCTCCCCCCCATTCCACAAGGAAATTTTTTTGAATGATTGGGGTGGAGCACTAATATACCATGCAATACCACCACCCCAACTTTCATTAACTTGGCATTTATTTTAATGGAGCACATCCTTTATCAATCTGTGGCGACTGGAACTAATAATAATTTTTTCAATATCAAAATATTTGTTTTCAGACTGATGAAAGAACTGAGAAAGTGTGGCAGTGCACATGAAGCAATTTCTTGTAAGAATCCCATAACCAGACGAGCCAGCACTCACTTGAATGAAGCACTTCAAAATAATGTCAAAGATGAATGCAGCATATCAATCATCGCTTGATTTGGAAAAGAGTCAACTACAATAATTAAATAGATACACTCATAATATTATGATGTTTTTGTATCATCCTAATCCCAATTGTCCCATTTCAATATTCGCCGACATAATAGTCAAAGATTAGAGGTAAACCAATATCAGAAAATTACGCGTATTGCCTTTTTTCAAAAAATTGTAATAGAAAACCCAATAGTTGCAGGAATTCGTAGAAGTTTCCGATTGATGTAAAAATGTATTCCATATTATTTATACCCAGGATTCTGAAAGTGAATGAGTGCGTGGAAATTTAAAACATACATTTTACGAGGAGTAATTATTTAGTCTGATCTAACCAGAACGAATTAACCTCACATAGACATTATTGAGTGCGTGGAAATTTAATACATACATTTTGCGAGGAGTTATTATTCAGTCTGATCTAACCAGAACGAACTAACCTTACGTAGAAATTTGAGTGCAAGGAAATTTTATTATTTTTCGTAGGGTTTGTTTTGGTTTTTCGGGGGTTGTTTTTCCGGGGTTTTAATCGTTGTTTTTTTTCTGTGCTATTTTTACCGTTTACCGTTTTTGCTGCAACTGTTCAATGCAGCTTCAATCGAAATAATGCGTGTCAAATTTGATAATTTTTTTTATCGTTCTCTTATATAACCAAATGAAGCAAAATATGTGAACCAAAACAAGTCAAACATTAAAATACTAAATGGGTCAATTTGTATAACCTTTGCTCGCTTTAACCAGATAATATTTCCACTCGTAGAATATTTTATTCATTATCGTTTTTCCATAAATAAGTTGGGTCATCATTTTTTGTTATTAGTGCTGCACCAATAAGATATCAGTGGTACTTGATTGTTTGGGCTGTTTATTCCAAAAGATAAGCCTGAAATATAAAAATATTCGTTGCATTTTTGATCCTCAATATATTCAATTTGGTTTGTAAAAATGTCATGACTTGAATTAACAAAAATGTCAAAATGTATGTCGCCAAATTACTAAAATTCATTAGATAACTATTATTATGATACGAGTGTACAAATGAGAACTTCCACACGTGTGTCTTAAGCTATTTTTTCTACGACTGTTTGCGCTCAGTTGCTAGAGAGTAAAGTAATACTTTTTCGCACAAGTGCGTAAAAAATCACTTCTGCGTAAAAAAATCACCTGTGCGTAAAGTAAATTTTTACACACTATACATTTATACATTTTCGAAAAATACAGTATTTTGCGTCAAATATAACTCGAACAATAAACACTTTGTATACAGCAAAATTCAAGTTGATTGTCATTTTGACAATGTAGCGTACTTCGGAAAAGGTTGCAAACTGAGATTTATTGCTTTCTCGATATACCATTCACTTGACCAAAGCTTGAAAACTTTTTGAATTGATGTGAATTGACTTTCTATTTCTACTCAGCTACCATGTTATGTGCTATGCAAGTGTGTCTGTGATGGCCTTTATTTGGCATTTCATATGATAAAACTGAGAACTTGTTACCTTGCAACAACCTTTATTACACGGCTCATTTTAATCTTGAAGATTTCGCAAAGTTATTAGTGCATTTTATAAGGAATACGATGCAGGTATAATGAAAAATAATATATTGTTTTATACGGTCACTGTTAGGTACTCATACAGACTCTGTCGTATACAGGGTGAAGCAATAGTGAGTCAGAGACCGATTGGTTGAATTCTATGATAGCTAATTAGGAATTATTTCCGAATATACAGGGCGAACTGAGAAATATCAACAGAATTCAGTGCTTTTTCAAATGAAATGATATTTATACCTGCACATATTTTCGAACATTTCAGTTACGTTTATACATCCCACCAATATCATTAACTATCTCCAAACCGCTTGAAAATTAAATTGAATTTTCTCGTGTTGTTTAAATGGAACACTCCGTCTAATCTTTTGACCATATGATATAGGGCAGAAACACAAATATTTCTTGTATATATGCTTATGGCTATTTCTAGCCGTTCCCAATTGATTTAATTTTGAAAATTTTTGATTGCTAATTCAAACATTCCTTTGATCCTTTGACCATAAAAACAGACGTGTTCAATTATTTTTCAAATATTAATATAATTATTTTCTTTTCCATCATCCAGAACACAGTGATTTTTCCGCTATGCATCTGTAGATGGCATTATTTCGACAAAACAAATCAAACTTTCGAAAAGTTGGGAGATAGTCAAAACTATCGAAGTGATAGACGGAGGTTGATAAAATGCTTGAAAAAATATGCTGATATACTTTTGGCAGAATTCCATTCAAAGAAACCGGTTATGAAATGTGTTGTTAAGTTCACTTTGGTTTTCGAATTCTCTTTCTAGCTATTCTAGATAGATCTCGAATAATCGGACTCTGCGTCACTATCACTCCACCCTGTATTAATCTGTTAGTACTAAATTATAGGAATTATGTTTAATTTTGAAGTTGACTTTGATAAAAATAATGAGTTTGTTGTAGCAGATTTCCTAATTTAATCATCGACCTAATGACTTTAAAACTCGGTACACATTCATCTATGACTTAAAAGGCTGAACTGATTTTTTTTTTAGTTACTTGTGTACTGTCAGTGAGATCGAAGCAAAGTACCCATCAATTCAATTCATAATGAAGGCCTTCACATTATTAACAATTTGCCTTTTTGCCTTTGGTGAGTATGACAATAAGATAAATCAGGGTTGTTTTGTCGAAAATATCTTCTGAAAAGTTGTCTAAAAACACAGGTGAAAGGATATTGAAATGAACCTACTCATCCGTAGGTAGATCTTGTTCCGACGGCTTACTTGAAATATGTATCATTTAGCACTGTAAACTAGTAGGTACACAAAGTACACAAAATTAAACATTTAGCACTAGTGCGAAATGAAATAGGTATTAAATATAATAGTTCCTGATCGTGCGAAATATATTTCGTACTAGTGAGAAATAGACCTAAATGTACCTAAAATTGATAAATGTACCTAAAATTGATAAATGTTCAATAAAATTCGTTCTCCTTCTGAAATATATCATTATAATATGCTTCTTTAATATATTCATTTGATATGATATTATAGGGAATAGTATAAAGCATGCACTAATAATCCCAAAACTAAGTTTTCCTGTAAACATGATTTGTAGGTAGGTATAATAGAGTCATGAATAATTCAATTCACTTGGAAAAATTCTATGAGTAAAAACTCGTATTATTAGTCGTTCCAACACATTTTTTAAATTTAACATAATTTATTTTTCCTTGTTGCCAAATGGAAATATGTTATCGTTGCATGGCAAAAATTCATCTTTTCTTACGTAGCCAAATTGAAAAAATATGTGCCTATCTCAGTTTTCTCATCATTGTGAGTTATTTTCAATAAAATGCACTTCAATAGTCAAATAAGAAACGAATATCAATCAAATAAGAAAGGCTACAGAAATATACAGGGTGGCATTTGAAAAAAATATGCTGGGTTAACATCCAGTCGAAAAAATTTCGTTATATTAAAAAAGTCCATCAATGAATTCATAACTCCTATGAATTTAAAATTTTAATATCTTCAAATGAAAAAACTGCATAATGATACCTGTCTCCTGTGTCACCCGGTATACCCGCGGCATACCCATTACGTAATTTGTATTTACAATGACAATACATTTCTTATGAAAAGGTATTTTTTGAAAAATAATTGCACTTTTTTATCGTATCGATTTTTGTTGGATTAATTTTCCTTGAAAATTGATAACTGGATAGTGATAACCGACAAATCAGCATCAAATGTCCTTATTATCGATTTTCAGCTCTTGGTGACGACTCTGATGAATCTAAATCCTTGGAAGAAGACGATGTCAATGAAATCGCACAATTTCTCAAGAACAAGTTCAATGTTACCATCATTTCTGATATGATACGGCTAGCTAAAATAGCAAAAGAGAAATGTCCCGACATTGAAGAAAAATTGGAGGTAAGTGAAATTCAATACATTTATTTTGTAGTACCCATGATAGCATGGAAATTATTGTACCAACACAATTTCCACATGCCCCAGTTCACAAAAAATATTCAAAAGAGAAACTTCCAAGTTCCACTCGCAAAAATTGCAAGTTACAAATAGTTGAATAAAAAAAAGAGGTTTTTCATTAGATCCAAGATAGCAGGAAATTTCCTGGAAATTTCTTGAAACTGTACCACCAATATTCATAATTTTAATTTAGCGGCGAAAATACGGGTGGAAACCGATGGTTAGGTTCGCGCGCACGTTACCCGGAAAATTCTCTAATTTTTCCAACAGGGCTGTTTCTTGAGACTTCGAAGCGAAGCTTCAAGATAACAAAAAATTAAATGAAGATTTTGATTTAATAATCATCAGGGTTATTATTTTAATACTCAACTTAAAAATTGTTGATTAATAAATGCATAATCAATAGAAAAATGGCGGTAAAAATGTTTTGTTGGCGTTTTTTTATTCGTTTATTCGAAAAGTACCTGAATTTTCCCATTCCTTTTTATCTATATTTCATTAATTAATAATTAATTGTTTTTGTTTATAAGCTTCCGATCTGGGTGACGAGCGTCAGAACCGAATCACTTTTAGGTACATGGAATATTATAGCTTTCAGGTCACTTGTCCAATCACTTTTCCAAAGAAAATATAAAGGAAAATGTGACCACACACCAACTCAAATTATCACGTTGATAAATCTTGGTTAGTGTATCAAGTTTGATATTTCTTTCATCAGGAGTTTTGGAGAAAAAAAATATATAAATTTGTTTTGTACTTTTGTCACCCTGTATCTCAGAGGGGGTGCATTTTAGGACACATTGATACGAACTTTTCACTTCGAAATGTGGTAAGGAATCGTGTAGGTGTAGTCGGAGTTTGTCAGTCTTACTCTGGCTCACCCTATATATTTTTCGAAATAATGTAATATATAGTCAAGCCGAAGTAAAAACTTTTTGAAAGCTGTATATGAAATATTGAAAATTGAAAACTAAAGTTTTTCCTAATCAGACCCTCGTTTTTCTCTTCATCAATGGCTATGCTGAAATAATGCAAGGATAATATGTCATTACATCCCTATTCATTTGAAAATAATCGTTGTTTTTATCCTGATCCATATTGATATAGGGCTCTGGGTAAGTGTTTCATAAGAGGGTATTTTTTCTCTCAGTAATAGTTCATTCAGGCTGATCGTATATGCTTGATGTGATGAAAACAAATGTATGACGATATCACACGCCTCACGGCAGGCCCTTCATCTAGTCTCTGAGCCCCCGCCCCCCCTCTCTCTCTCTACTAATCACGGTAGACCAGAGTGTTAGTGGAACCATTATGAATTCCTCAGTCCCAGACCAGACTACAGCTCATCTCCTCATCTGACCTTTGCTTATGATCAGCCGAAAAAAAACACTTCGTGTCATATCTAGCTCACGAACCTACCTATTTCTCTGGAACATGGCATAAATGTTGGCGAGCTGTATCTCTCACATAGGTAGTCTAGTTCATTCCATAAATCGTTCTATCTTTATTGATTACATTGCGACAGAAATTTTGAACTTTGGAAGTCGTTGTATTTTCTTCTTCCTCAGTTCTAATGCTGTTGGTTGCATGATTATAGTGATGGTTTTTTGACTATTTTCAAGAAACACCTCTCTCGCTACAGTACTCATTTTTAACTATCTACAGCGCGCTGCCGATGAAATAGTAGAATGTATCACAGATATCGAGCTTGGGTCAGAAACTTTCTGTTCACTGATCAGGAAGAACTGGGTAAAATGCTCGAAACCAGGTTTGGATGCAGTTGCTAGTTGTTTACCAGAAGAATCCAAAGATCTTCCCTCCATGGCTGGAAAACTTCTGTTTGGAATTGTGGACGAAGCTTGTAATTCCACTGTTGAACAAATTTTGGGTAAGAATTTATTACAGAATTCTACAATCTCTCCATTGTCGATTTTACCATTTCATTAATTGACTCTCACTTTACTTAAAACTATGATTTGAACATTCACTTTGTTGTTAAAAAACTTCAATTTCTTACATATAAATTTTACAACCTGAAGAATATACTAGACATCAAGCAAATAAAAACTATGTATTACTCTGGTTCAGTCCCATATATCGTACGGCATTGTCGCCTGGGGAGATGTAGGGAAAACCCTCTTACATAATCTCATCCTTATACAGAAGAAACTGCTGAAAATTATTTTCAATAAGGACAGAACATACTCAACAGATGCCTTATACACTGAGACAGGAATATTTGATCCTAGGCAATTGAACTTCCCCCACTGTGGTAAATATCAACACAAAATGAAATGTAGCCTGGAAACCAATACTCACTGCTATAACACTCGCAAAAGAAATTGTACATACTTACCACCCCCTAGTACCAAAAAACAACTGTCCAAAAGTCCATCAACTATTTAGGGCCGAAATTATACTCACTAATTCCAACTGAAATACAAAATCTACCAAACCCACTTAACTTAAAAAAAAACACAGAAAACACATACAATCGCTCTCACGAGATGACATACATAATTTTATCGATCACCCGTACATGAGCTAATATTGTTGTGCTGAAAAA
Organism: Chrysolina haemoptera; assembly: GCA_958298965.1. Lineage (NCBI taxonomy): Eukaryota > Metazoa > Arthropoda > Insecta > Coleoptera > Chrysomelidae > Chrysolina > Chrysolina haemoptera. The sequence continues at coordinate 31,127,823 of OY282589.1, read as the reverse complement.
ATCTAGATAACCAACGAATTCTAATTTCCTTCGGAAGTGGAATTTCTCTGTTTCTCATACCCTTTACGGATCCAGTACTATTAATTTCTATTTGAACAATAACAGAATAAATCTCCAGCATTCTAGTACTCATTTAATGCTAACTGAAATATATGTCTTATGTCCTCCCACACAAGAGTTGTTAATTTCGTTGTATTATTCAACTTATTTTAGCATATTCTGTAATTTTTATGTATTTGGCTGTAACGTCATATATTATTATATACCTGTACCTACTGGGCAATTTACTTATAATAATTATCATTAACATTTTAATGTATGTGTGTATGTATATATTTGTTTTTCAATAGATTAATCGTGTCTAATGCTAGCATATAATTAATTTGACTAATATTGTCATTTGATTATGATCTTGAAACTATAGTTAATTGTATTATATTTTTATTGTTTCTCCGCACAAGTATTCTACTTATGGAGCTTCCCTGGTTTATTGTTGATGCACTTTCTTATATTTTATATGTATTTCCCAATCTAAATCTCAATAAACTATATTATTATTATTATTATTATTAACATATGGTTCATCAATTAACGATTTTTTTAAATTGATTTCAGAATTGTTCAATCCTTGTGGAGTCATGGAAGATATAGAAAGTTTCGAGGAGTGTAAGGACATTTTCAAAGCCTTCGTCAGTCACAAGGATAAGCTGCCCTCAACGAGTCTCATTTGCTCGTAAGTAATAATTTTTGTAATGTGAATAGACAGTGTGGACGTAAAAAATCTGCCCTTTCAATTGCCGAAAAGAAAATATGATCAATTGAAGATTCTGAGTTAATTATAATTTTGCAAGTACACTTTTCAACGAGTTATATGCACTATTTTTTACTACGACCATGAATATTCAAATTATATGAATTTTGAGTGTTTAAATATGAATTCTGAGTAGCCAATTAATATCATGTTTGTGGTCATATCATTTCTCAAAAAAAGATATATACCGGGTGACCACGAGATGAGGTGAGTTACCAGAGGAAGCTTTGAAGTGCGAAACAGTTGAAAACTGAGTTTCTCGTGTAATTGCGCAGCTCCTATATAATCCAACAATTATCAAAAATTCTAAAACCGGAATAGTACCCATAAAGAACTGCTATTTCTCAAATGGCAACATGTTCTTTCCACTTCGTCATGATGAAAAATGATAAATTATCAGATTACTCGTGTAAAAAATTTTGAAGAATTCCGAATTTAATCGCGAATACAAATTTTTTTATCATGAGTGTTCTCCAAATTAGATATTCTTCAACGAAGGCGGCCATTATTTATTTATTTATTTACTCTGCATACAAACAGATAAACCTACATGTATACAATAATTTGGATATATCAGTCAATTCAATAGTATAAATAATATGTGTAAAATCAACATTAAAAACTAGACAGATAACAAATACACTTGTACTTGAGTTTTCTTATGGCTGGTTTATGCAACCCTACTTAAGAACTAAACCTAAGACTATGAACTAAGAACTAAGAGTGAATCAATGCAAATCTGCTTAGTACTAGTTGTAGTTCCATAAACGTTCGTGTTGTTTCCCTATTGATGCACTCTTAGTTCTTAGTGTTAAGTTTAGTTTTTAGGTAGGGTGCATAAACCAGGCATTATATAATTAAAGATAAATTACTAACATATGTTTTGTTTTCAGGATGGTACCTAGATTTGAAAGCTGTGGGAAGGCTCAAGAAAAAGCTTCTTGTAAAAATCCCATCACCTTACAAGCTAAAAGTAAACTTTATGACGTAATAGATGAAGCTATGAAAGATGACTGTGACAAAGTGAACAAAGTTTAAGTTTTGAACAATGGAGATGTATGGAAAACCACTCATAAAGAGCAAATAAAAGTTTTTATTTTTGTTGAAAACTTATTTCTGAATCATAACCCCCATCATTTATATCTTTCTCTATCACATGAGCTGATTATGATCAGTAACGATAGGAGGAATATTTTTTCAGTAGGAATGTCCCCTTTTGTTTCTATGACCTGATTTTGTTCATTACAGAAATTCTTTCGAATGTTCTAAATTTAAGATAGCATCATCAGGAGCTAGAGCTTACTCCTAAAAATGCTTCAGTATCCCCGTAAGCTGAAGCTTACTCCTGAAGATACACACTTTGTTGGCGAAACGCTCGTCAAGTGAAATTGACGTAGTTTTGGTGTTTGGGTAGTTTCCATTTCTTAAACAGTATTCATACCAAAGGTTCTAAATATTAATTTATTCAATTTCAAACTACTTATCCTATAATAAGCTTGGGGGTATTTCCACCAACTGAAAAATTTCGAAAGTATAACCAATACCTAAAAAAGGAAAAAAGACTTTACCTAGCAATAAGACACCATCGTTATCTGTCATCTCGAAGATCATCAAAGGTCATTGAAGGTTACCAAAAGTCATTGAAGGACATCAAAAGTAATCGAAAGTCATCAAGAGTCATTGAAGGACATCAAAAGTCATCAAAGGTCATCAAAAGTAATCACATCGGCTCATGAAATATTTTTAACGTTCAGAAATTGTGAACGATCAACAAAAAGTTACCGTCATCAGAGATCAGCTGCTGGGTCTTAAAAATATGATGATAGTAAGCTATTAAAACAATGAAAATACTCTACTTTGATGAGACCTAAGCTAGATTTGCTCCCCTAATGTGATTTTGTGATTATATATCCATGTGAGAGGAATAGAGACCATAAAAAATAGGTTTCTCATATATTTTTACTTAAGAAAGTATAGTGTCTGGCCTGATTACAATATAACTAGATCCCGTGAGCTGAGAAAGGAATTCAAAATATAGCATTGAGACATAAACATAGTCATAAATGATTGAAAATAATTTGAACATTTTTCATTGCTTCAAAAACAAAAAAAATGTTTGCCATTCATTAAAACATTATGTTCAATATAACAACCCATTTGGGGTGGGGATTAGAGCAGTGGTTAGCGCTCGCGCCTGGTGACCGAGAGGTCCCGGGTTCGGTTCCCAGCCGGGGCGAGTTTTTTTTTTTCTGAATGACTGAATCTCGTTGCCGTCTAGGAATAATCCTCCACGATTCACTGCTGCGTTAAAAATTAACAGTGCTGGTTCTAAGGTTGCGTAAGGAGTTAGTAGCACGGCCTATCCAGGACACGTGACTAATGAGCCATTTTCTTAATTGCTCCAATTTTGGAAAGACCCTGTAGATGAATAAATGAATAAAATACACACCTACAGGTGCTTTAACAAATAAAACAACTGACTATTCAATAATTTCATCTTTATTATCATACACTTACTAATATGTCGCCAACTTATATCAACATTAACAAAATAAATATCTAGGCTTCACTATCTACTAAACGTAACAAACATGATGTGTATAATGATATGGATTCTTTAGAGTACATGCCACTGTAATTACTTAGACAACCATTTAGTCATCAACCCAATATGGACGGTAATGAAAAAATGGCCTCAAGACATGATTCACACTTATTTTCAATACACTTGGAATTGCTGAGGTTGCGCCTACTCAAGCTGACAGGAATTATTGTCATCCTAATCAATTTCCAACCTCACAATCTGATATGGAGTTTAAACAATTCTTTAGCAGAGGAAGTACAAGCAGTCTTCTAATCTATAGAGGCATCATAAAGCATCGAGTAAAACTATTCCCGCAACTTGTGTTTGGAAAACAGTTGTCTTAACATCAAAAATTCAACAAATTTAATTTTTAACTAGTCGAATGTCTTATACAGATTATTATGGTATGACTGAGTCTCGAAAGTCCAACACATGACAGCTTGAACGAAATTAAATCATAAAACAGTTTTCATCATATAATGTGTGTGATACACATACAATTTTCTTAAAACAGATGAGCCTGTTTCTGGATAAAGTGAAGTTGTTGGATGTCTGCGATTTTTTAAAAATATTTTTTAGCCAAGGCGTCATAGATCATACGTTGAAGTTTTGTATCAGTTATGTTCTTTAATTAGTAAAATTTTAAAATTAATATTCTCAGTCTTGTTACGGTATTCTTTATATGTTTATTCCAATTAGGATGATCAACCATCATACCAATGTATTTAATATATTCCAGCATTTAAATTTTCAATCAGATACAATTTGTGTTTGAAGGTGGTTGACAATGTTAAACTTTGGCTTTGACTTCCATTATCTAAAGAACAAAGAAGCGAAGTGGTCATGGTGTTAAAAGCGTTTGTTTTCACCCATACGGCACAGGTTCGATCCCCACCGCCGTCACAGAGGTAAAGTGGTTCGTAATACAGTTGTTCGTGAGCTGTGTTGCCTGGGTCTCACAAGTCGCACAAGTTCTTGTTTTTGAGGGGTTTCCTCCGAAAACCTAGGAGAATCGTGAAATGATGATACAACTAGTTTTCCTTTGTTTTAATGTTCTAATATCCACACTAAGTGACAAAAGGGATGTGTTCAAAGTTTTACAACCTTGAGTTATTATATGCAAGTGCCTTCGACAGCAGTCAGTGTTGCTATCTTCACGGTTCTACTTAAACGTGAAGTGTTGCTTCAGTGGCGCATCTTCGGAGTTTGGCGAACAAAAATAATTATAAATCACCACGGATTTTTCTAAATTTCCACATGATAGTCTAGTACACCATTTCATTTTTAATAATTGGTCATACTTCACCTTGTAACTGTTTCAATTTTATTGAGTTCAAGCTATCATCTGCTGAAATGTTGGCAGTCATATCCCAAACACCCTGTATATTCAATTTATATTTAATAGATCTGTGGGCAGGTATTGTTGATCGAGATCAATTGCAAAGTTATACAATTTCCAAAATTGAAATACAGTAGTATCATCTGGGAAGAAAATTCCAGCACCACGATTGTCATTTGAATTAACTATAGATACACATTTGGTATGATTTTCCCAACTTTACAAACTCTAAAAGCTGCAGTACGTTTCATTATCAGACTTACATAGTATACATCATCACTGGACATACATTTTCATGAGAATTGAACAAACTTCAGTTATACGTTCAATGACCAATAATTATTTCTTACTCGTCCAATGACCAATAATTTCGCTGCGTCAGTCAGTCAATTATCTCATTAAATCCTACCAAAAATTATTAACGATGATCGGCAGGAGGAGGAGGCTGATTTATTCTACCAGGAATATCTTGATTGAGTTGAGAAGCGGTAACGCTTCTAGTTTGCAGCGTAGATGTAGGAGGTTCATCCAATAGCTGCCGAAGGCGTTGTAATTGAGCTTCCAGTTGCCTATTGTGGTCTTCAAGAATTTGCATGCGCGCTTCCAAACGCCCCTTATGCTGCCTGAAATTCATAAAAATAGTAATTGCAATAATAATAATAAAATTGATTTAGTAAGATCATTAAAGATTATATTGAATAAATCAATACAATAGAAACAATAACAAAATAAATACAGTTAAACAATACAGTTGATAAAACAATAAAAAAATTTAAAAAATTTTGCTATATATAAAAAACATTGTTGCATTATTATTGTTATTAAAACATACAAACACACACACAGTTTTATAATATCACCATTTATCATTGAGATATTCAATCAGAGTATAATACGATTTATCCAAGAGCAACTCCTTGATTCTATGATTATAGAGTTTAGAAATTCTTGATTTGATTCGGTAATTTACACTTTTATAGCCATAAATTGAGGACATGTTTTTGTTGCTATCAATCTGTGTGTTGGCACTTTCTGCAGAAGATTATCAAATTAACACACAATCGGTGTATTGTGAGGCCATCTATTTTGAAATAGTGAAAGCTGATCTGCATCAAGCTATTAGAATGGCTGTATCCTAAAGTCGGGTTGAAACCTTTCTATAAATTCATTTTATGAAAGCATTCACGAAGGAAGTGTCTTTGTTGTTTTTAGGACACATCCTCCATACATTACAACGGAGAATCTAGAAGAATCTACTCCCGATTTTGTTTGAATGAACATAGCAAAACCCTGTATCTAGTTGATGATGCATTGTCCATAAGTCGTGAACTTTATAACAATAAACTACATTGACTTTGTCTCAGAAATCAGAAACTCCGTGACTGACATTGAGCGTTCCCAATAACGATTTCACAGATCAAATTGATCACACAATAAGCCTATGCGTCTTGGATATGGTGGAAGACCAGGCAGTAGTTTCACTCACCTCAATAACCTTGCTTCTGCCAGAACATCATGTTGGGGTTGAGGCTGGGGATGTGGGGCACTACCTCTCTGCAATTGTTCATACTCTTGCAGCAACGCTTGATTCTCGTTCTCTAGCTCTCTGATCATATCCTGTAGTTCGGCACGCTGCTCTTCGTCGATGACGAGCATCAGTTGGCCAGGACTAGCGGGAACGCCATCTAGCGACTGACAGTAGTCGGCAATTAGACGATGTTCATCTTCGGGAGAAGCCGCGCGGAGTTCGACTTCTGCGAGTCGGCTGGCATAGATTTCTAACCTAAAAGTGTCTGAACGTTTAGATCGCGTGTTTTGGTTAACGAATTCTGATTATTTCTGCGATGGAGTTTTTACAAACTAAAACAAAAGCACACAACAGACTTACATTTGATAATAAAAATAAACCGGCCCACTCCAGACCTATTTCTTTGATACATGTGTATGCAAAAGTTACTGACAAATTATTCAAACAATAATTGTTTGATATTCTAATCTCTAACCTCTGATAATTGACTGCACAAAGTTTCGTTTTTCCAAAATCCTTAGTGATGAAATATCCAGACAATCTTAAGGAAATTTGGAAATTTGTAATGGAATCGGGTGGTTTTCTTGCCTTGTATTATAAGAGGAATTAGAATTAATTTCATGACTGAAAATTTTCAAATCATACAAACACTGTCTGATATGAAAATACAGAGAATTACAGCGAAGTGGTCAATGTGTTAAGAGCTTTTGTTCTCACCCAGGCGGCCCGGGTTCGATCCCCACCGCCCTCACGGAGCTAAAGTGGTTCGGAATCATCTTTTTAAGCTGTAGGTCCCGAGTCTCTCTTGCTCGGACAAACTCTGCTTTTGGGAGATTCATTATAACAAATTTTAACAAACATTTTTAACAAAAAATACAGGTTAAAGTTATGATTCTCTGTTGATGAATGTTTTACAAGGGTATCTAGGTTTTTGCTCGCAAATATATTCAACAGCTCTTTTTCAACTATCAATCAACTATTTCCTCCAAAACATATTCCTTATTTTAAATGGGAGTATATTCAAGCAGAATATGTCGCTCTTGCTATTGACATATTCAGTTCTCTCGTAATTACCCTAGTTGTCAAGCATCCTAATGTCAATTTTTTACATGAATTTGAGACCTGACTATTGAATGAGAAATCCTCATTTACATAGAGTCCCAGATTCAGTACTTATTGAATTGAATTATTTAGGAAAATTTCAATGAGGGCGCACCTAAATGTCAAAATGCAGGTCATGAATTGAAAAATAATTTATTAGCATCACATAATTTTTTCATTTCTCTTGGTCTGCTGCAACAAGACCCATATTATTGTTACTATGCCATACTATTGTGGTATCGTCTCTAAATAAAGTGAATTTTCGTTTGATGTTGATGAAAGCTAGGTTAATATACCGGGTGTCCACGGAAGGTGGCTCGCCTCTATAACTTTTTTGTTTTTGAAAATATTGAAATGAAATTTGGAATTGAGGAAATGAGGAATAAAATTGCATTTTTTGACAAGTGACTCAGCTTCACGCAACTTCCGGTCTCGACGGAATGGGTATAAACTTTCGATTTTTCTGGTTCAATCAGATACTCACCTAGAATGCATATCGTTGTGTTGAGGAGACGCCACCGGACTCTCCAACTCGTCTCCTTCGAGCACCGACCTCACGGGCAGATACCCCACCCTCGGATGTTTCGTGAAGTACCGTTTGCTCTTGAATTTGTTTTTGAGCGCTTTCGTGAAGTCTCTCATATCTTCGATGGAAGACGTCGCGGCGCAATACTCGTGCATCGGATGACTCAACTTGTGGCCTTTGGTGAGCCTGCCCGAGAAGAAACAGCTCTGGCACATGTCGAAGTTGAAGCACTTTAGGCATCGGTAGCGTAGGCCGACGATCGGATACTGCTTGCAGGAGTTGCATTTGGCTTGGTGCTTGGCCGCTTCTGCTGCTGCCAAGCGGTGGAGGACCGGCAGCCAGACCAGCGACTGAGAAAAGTGCGTCAAATAGAACACGGTACAAGGGTTTGAAAATTTCGTCTACGATAACATGCAGCTTCCTCAACGATCTGGTGAACAGCTGGGTTAAAATTGTGCGGCACTACAAGCAAGGTTAGTCACTGATGGAGTCATAATTATCCACGTTATCGAAACAGGCACTAGTACTTCCGCATCCAAACAAAAAACCTATCCAACAAGTACAGAGAATTGTTAATAATACAATAAATCTACACTGAAGCAATATCAACATTCGCAATTACCATTTCAATAAATTTTTATAGAGCACATGCCAATTTACAGTACAAGAAATCATACCTGCGGTTCTTGCTTCAACCAAGCTAAGAAATGAGTAGCTTCCAATTCTTCCCTCTCCCCCAAACAACTCCTCACGCTAGGTTCAATATTCGAACCACCAAAAGCAGCTACTTCGCCAAGTTGTCGAGGCACTTGAAGAATATCGTGAAGCAACAGACCAAGTTTCCTCTGATCAGCTTTCTGTTGTGGATCCGCAATGAGGCGGAAGAGATATCGATATTTGTCTTCCAGATGACCCTTCGATAAAAGGGTCAGTCCAACCTTAAAATGATTATTGAATTTTAAGAGCCATCGGAAACTTTTCAGTTTTTGATTGTAATGAATTCCGACAGACTACTGTTGTAAGGTAAGGCTGTGTTTTCAGTCCACAATCCAACCAAAAAACTATGAAATTCAGTTCAGCAGTGAACTATGTATATCAAATAATAATTATTTTCATTATAAGCATTGTAAACATTGTAATGCAGTTGATTAAGGTGGTCAATAGCTCTACACGTAGTGTCCGGGACCTCTATATGACTACGATAGACCAGGGTGTTGTAGACACCCATCCTGGCAGGCCATTATGAATCTCTCGGTCTCCGAATTCAGCACACTTGACCTGAGGAATGCGGAGGTAAAATTTTTGGATAAGACAAAGTCTTATTTATTATTATGAAAGTGGCCAGTAGCTCTGCATGTAGTGTCTGGGAACTTAAAAGTCCACGGCCACCCCGTTGTCTGGGAAAGTACAACCGTGGAAAGGACGATTTAGGATGCAAGCTCCTATAAAGATGCATCACTTTTCGAGTTTTTACGTAAATTTATTAAGGAGTATAGTAAACTAAAAGACAAGTATATTAGTTGAAGCAACTTTGTTCTTCTCCGACAGTTATGATGACCAGATCTCTCGGAGTTTATGCTGATATACTTGCCGCGGAGAGTTTTTAATAGTGGTTACCTCTTGGGAGCGGCGCTGTCCACCCCAAGGTAATGATCCTAACATCAAAGATGGGGGGTCATCCAACATTGAACTTCAATTTACATAATTGCTCTTCAGCAAATGAGGCATTGAAATAACTTGGGTTTATAGAAAGGATAACATCAGACATCACAAACATAACCCCAGAACACACCTTGAGTTATGTTCTGTTGTTTGAAACCCTTACTACAACTTTAACTCTCAATATATCCCGAATTCGAAGACTCGCACTAGTGCGAAATACTTAATTTTGAAAACTGTTGTTTTGTTTGTCATATTTTGCTGATGTCATAGCTTGCTATGGTATCCTGTACTGGGCTAGAACCGTTAAATAAACAAAAATAAAAAAAAAACATCAAAACACTATTTTCAACACAATTTAACAAAAGTTTTAATATTCCTGAAATGATTAACTCGACTTAGTCTCATAGAAAGTTTTCCTCAAATTAAACCCGCCAACTTACCTTGAAACTGAGAACTCTCAACTGACCGGTACGTTGACTATCATACACGTTCAACAACCAATTCAAAGCCAAGTCAACGCACAAGGGTACATCCACAGTATTTGGCTCTAGAGCAGCAGCATTTCCATAAATGGCCCTAAGCACCAACACCATGTCAGCCACATCGAGAATCTTGTCGTTCTGCGCTCTCAATCCATGGAGATCGAAGGCTTCAGAAGAAGCGCTTATAGTAACGAGATCTAAGCAAAGCTTCTTTTGAATGGAACGTAGTTTCAAAGCAGTTCGATATGCAGAGAATCGTACTTCATTGAGTTGCAGTAAACAAACAGCCAGTTCGAGCATCTGGGGGTGGTCCCAGTGGGTAGTTTCAGTACTGTGATTGATGTAGTATGGAACCTTGTTGGGTGTGATTGCCCGTTCCCAAGGAGGTTGTACGCTTGACGGGCCTGGAGATATCTCACCTGGAAGTACGGTTGAGTTTATTGTAAATTTTCCAAAACCAATATCAGCTGTAAGAAAAAATGTCAGTTGAAAAAAAAATAGTTTGAGATATAAACTGTGACGACCCTGGAATCGTCACGCCAGTTCATAAACAGAGCCATAAAATTATAATGGATGATGTCATCGGTCGGCGCCAACGAGAGGTTTCTAGGAATCTCTGGGCTAATCGGGAGTTTTACAACTTTGCATATAAATAAACACGTGACAGCGGAGGAATCAATCAGTGGATTAGAATAGTAAATTGTGGAATATACATTAGCACGAATCAGCATATTCTTGTACTGCTTGTGTCAAATAAATTTTCTGTAAAGAGTCGAAGTGTATTTTCGTCACATTGGTGTCAGAAGTGGAATTAATTAAATATTGCATGTGGGCAGTTTCTGTATTTCGGAAAAATAGGTTGTTAGAGTTTTGTTTTCGCGAAAAATAGACAGTGACTTGATAAACATTGTTCGTGAAGTGGACAGTGGTGTGCATTAACTGGAGTATAAACTGATACACTTCCCGCATGGAAAATTTCAAAAACCGATGAATTTTATGTAAAATAGACTGATAGCTCGATCAAAGACAAAATGCTTTCAAGGAGAGGAAGATTGCTGGACCAGAAGGTTGCGGAACTAAAAAATGAATTAGACGAGAGAGAACTCGAAACAACTAGTAAGATATCTGAAGGAGAAGACCCCAAAACCTTTTTATTCGAAGTTTCTCGAATTGATTTGGGTACGATAATGAATATACTCGACGAAAATACCAAATCACTGAAGGAAGAACTTCAACAGAATTCGGTGAGTCTGAAAGTAGAACTTCAAGAAAACTCGAAGAATTTGGGAGAAAAACTACAAGAAAATTCGAAGAGTCAATTTATTTCAATTTGTGAATGTTTACATGTTTCATGTTTATTTATTATTTTTTATTATTTTTTTCTGTGACTACGAATGTTTAATACTGTGATTGCGACTCTACATAATTTTATTTCCTATTTTCGCTCAGTTAGTTATTTACATGTTTACTTTCAAGTAATGAGTTTGACGAGATACAGATTCTTTGTTTTATTTTTTTTTAAATTTATTATTTTAATTAATTTAATAATTTAAGATAATATTGTTTCCTACAATTGTATTCAATATATCTGCCGGTATCGAAATATAATCATCCAAACGACAAAGACATACCCACGTATTTCCATGGCTGCTATTACAAGAGTAGTATAGCACTTAATTAATATGTGCATTGGAATATCTGTGTCGATTGGGATACATATGTCGATTCACTCAATGGTCTAGCCTCCCATTTCATTATTTTCACGTTTGTATTTCGTTAATGAAAATTAGAAACAATGAATTCGTGAGAATTCTTGTGATAATTAAAATTTCTCATCTTGTACAGGAGGCTAAACATTTTTGTGTCTCATTTTCCATTTTTTTAGAATGAATTATCGCACCATATCTGAATGTATCTTCACAAGAACCCCACCATTACTTTCAAATTCAATCGTTTCTGTTTCAGGAGTAGCCCATTCACCTTGAAATTTGTAAATAATCTACCTTTTCTTATTTTCTTCATCTTCGCGCTCATATTTTCTCACAAAATTCGCGTAACTTAAAGAAATCAACTAACAAAACAAAAATCGATTGTCGAATCACCGTACACGTGTATACTCTATTTACGGACGCACTTGAAAATCATAATCAACCACATTTCATTTTATTTTCGATAAACCTTCATTTCGTTTGTTCATTAGCGGTCGCACACACACACAATAATGTTGTAATATCGAATAGAAATAGAAAACCGGCAAAAACCTCCAGGCGATTTATGTTAATTTTATTGAAGTGTAATTTCTAATTTCATGCCCACATATCGCCCATGTCGACAAAGACGCATCGAATGTAAACAACTGTGATCAAACGAAAAACGTTTTCAGTTGTTTTACGTAATTTTCAGCTTTCATTGTTGGTGGTATATTGGAATAATATACAATGATTGTGAAAGCAGTCATACGTCACTATCACGGTATAAGTTTAGATGATTTGTAAGTAGGCTATTTTTATAACGAATTATTGAATGGAATAATGTGTCTATTAATATTTGTTGAACATAATGTGACAACAACTTTCTATTTTTGTTTCACTGTCATTCCCTAAGATTTGTTGATACGTGATAAACTAAAGAATTGTGGAAAAGAATAACATTGCCTATTAAAAACTCACATAAATTGAGGTGAGTATTTCAAAAGGATAATATTAATTGCATTTGAAGAATAACGGTACATTAATAATTGGTATCCGCTTCGTTACCTACCCAAATTTAACATTCCTACAATGATCGTGAAAGCAAGAATAAATCATTATTAAGACAACCCAGAAAAGTGATCCAAGATAATGAATCACGAAATTAAATGAAATAGTATAATGAAATGGGCATAAAAATTGAATAGTACATAATAAAATCTTTTTCCTACGACCACATAAAAAAGTAACGTATATCGCACTGTATAGTCCCACAGAAAGAGGAAACAAGCGTGCGAAATATGTTCCGCACAGGTGCGGAGAGGAACTTTCCGCACGGTTTGGTGATCGAGAACTGATTTTTTTTTAACGAGGCGCACCCGAGTTAAAAAAAATAGTCGAGATGCAAACAAAATTTATTCTACAATCTTCAAAAAAAATAGATAGTATAAAATTCTGTCACAATTTGAAAAGTGTTAAATTCAGAAATAAATGATTTTTTGGATTTTCGCTTGATTGAGGACCATGAAGTTGAAACTGAGGGATTTCTTGAATTTTTGCTTAATCGAGGACTATATAGGTTAGAATATGAAAATCCCATATAGTTTACATGCAGTGTTCGAAATAGGTATTTCGCACATTACTTCGCGCACGGTGTCATGGTAACGAAGGAAAATGAAAAAAAGTGGCACTTAGCATATTGTTGTCAATGCGCGAACCTTGTCATTTTTTGACGTTTGTAGAAATATAACTATTTAAAAACGAACTTCTATTTGTAATAAAAGTATGTTTATAAAAAAAAGTTTTTCTTTGAGATTTTTATCATTAGAGTTTGTTTATCTGTCTTAATAGGTACGACAGGTGCCTAGAGGTTGGCATGCATGTTTGATACGATCCAGCTTCTCGGCATGTATCCAACCTCAATGCTGGCTTACATACATACAGGCTATGAAAATTATGCCCCATGTTTTTCACAATTTCCATTTCTATTTTTCTATTCGTGAGTTTTAACTTTTTTTTTTCGAGAAAAAAGGGAGTTTGCTTGGTGCATTTTATTGTAGTACCTGGGTGACTGATCTTCGCTCGTTGTGTTATCCAATATGAGCTGCATTCATTTGAATAGCGAATGTAAAAGCAGCAAAACCGAAAGAACTGACTATTTTGACAGTGTAGCAGTTCGATTTTTGGCCAAAACATTGAAGAACCGCATTCCAGAGATGCTGATGAACAATAATAATGAAACCCCTGAAGCCACTGGAATAGTCTTAATAGGTTTTGGGGGAACAGTCATTGCAACTGTCCCAAACAGCGAGACTTTTTGGTTTTGCAAGTTTTACGTTCGCTATTTAAATGATGGGATAATTCATATGCAGGTAAGATTGCAAAACGATCAAAGCTCGGTCATCAAGGCACTAATAATAATTTGAAAAAAATCAACAGGCAGACATGACTGAATTATAAGGGTTCCTAGTTGGTAATAATAAAGAAGTATTCAAAAATTCAGAAGGAGTAGAAATTCCTGAGAAGGCTGATTTCAGAATAAACAATAAATACAAATCGTTTAATAATAACAATAACAATTTGAAAATAATTTGAATCTTCCCACCTTGGGTACTGCTTGTCAACTGATCCCTTCTCTCCCTTATAGCGGCCTGCAGAGCTCGGCACCTTGCGGTACAATCTTCCAGTTGGGCAGCAAGATTATTGGGCAGAACATTTCCTGAAGGAGAGTGAAGCGGGACGATTAGTATAGTGGGATACTCAAGAATAAGCAACTGAGAAAATCTTCAATTTAAAACATCTGAGCACTAACCTATATTTGCAGCTTGAATTCTGGCTTCTTCGAGAGATCTCTGTAAGGATGGCAGTTGTTGTTCCAAAGTTCTGAGGTTGCAAAGAAGCTCTCTCGCTTCGGCAGCACTACGTGGACCACTCCAACTCAAAGTGGCACGTTCTAGGCGAGATACGGCAGAAGAAGCTTCTTCTAAGCTCATAGTAAGCTGCTTCAGTTTCTACAAAGGGAAGGTATAATCTTTGGTTAGTCAAGATAGTTGAGAAACTGATCGGATTATAATTTATTTTCATCCTGGGGATTGATTGTTGTTCGGTTCACAATCAGATTACCATTTACTTGATTTCTAATAATATTATCCCGCCATACCAATCTAGATTTATGAAAGGCTACAGTTGTACTACAGCCCTTTTGAAGATCACTGATGATATAGTTTGAACTCAAGATCAGGGTGAATGCACAGCTGTAGTCTTGCTTGACATGTCAAAAGCATTTGATTTTATCAACACTCACCAAGGAATTCTGTTCAAATCTGGTAGCCAATTGATCACTCTTGTCGATCAGGGCATTCCATTTGTCCGATAACTTAACCAATTCTCTCCTCAAATTCCTTGCCAACTCCCCAGACGGATCCCCAGCAACAAACTGCCTGGCGCTCCTCAAACTAGCTTCAACCAGTGGCCTCTTGTCTTCAAGTTGCTGCCTAAAATTCAGTCAGTATATAGTTCAAATTCAACTGATGTAAACTTTCACATTTAAATTGGTTTATAATCATGTCTCACTTTTTTTTGTACACAGTTTGTTCTGTATGGGAGTATTTTTCAATACAACAACCAATATTCACATTCACGACATTTTCGTCAATAACCCAAATTATTGCCTATTATATGCTGTTGAGGGTCGGGTAGCCAAGTGGCTAAGACCATCGTGTTCAAGCCATTCATGCTGCTGGTCGTGTAGGTTCAAATCCTAGTGACTACAGATTTTTTTCTGATCGCCCGAGAAAGTGCTAGGAATCGCACGTTAACAGGTAAGACCTCGGTAATCCTTGGCTCGCACAAGTTTCGACTTTTGAGGGCTGCCGTTCGTAAGGGGACGACAGCTGGTTAACGGAAAAAACTATTTTAACAATTAACATTGAACACTAAAATGTAATGTGTTCAACTGTTTTATATTGCAGATTGTACAAACTTTCCTTGGATCTATTCTATGCGTGGAACCATTCAAAGTGAAATTTAACATAAATTTCATACTTAGAAGAATTTGTGCATTTTTTTTATTATTAGAATAATTGGAACCTTGAGGTCAAGAAAATTCTGTTGTCGGAAAAACCAATGAAAAATAAAAAGAAATAGCTCTACTTGAGAGTGACAAATGGATCTAAAAGAGTTTCTTGTGGAATTAGGAAACATTGGGGTTTTTATTTTTAGTGTGTAATAAAGGCAGCATCAATCTGTGGCAACCATTCTAAAAGATTCCATAAGTATATATTATGAAAATCTTGTTCTTGTTGTTGTGGTCAAATATTGAATAATTTTTCAAAAACAATAAAAAAATATCTTATCTTAAGCAGCCTCTTGTTTGGGTACATATCATGACAATTTATTTGATTAAGGGAAGTCACTTTTCTTACTACTCGAAAATATAGTTATTTGAGAAAATAATTGAACATTTTATTTGGAAATATTGCTCAAAATCATATTTTGTAAGAATTTATTGTTAACGTTGGAACACCTCGTAATATTCGATACTGTAAAGTACACCAAATAATTTGTAAATAGTTTGTTTGATTCTTAGATTGGAAATAGATTCTTTATTAAAATTGTATTATGAAGCCTATGCCTATTCAAAAACCACATATCTATTTTTTTCATTCTTTAATTCCATATAACAAAACAAAAAAACAACAAACAATATTTCCTCTACGTTAGGTAACTTAATACATGAAATAACTTTTTTTGACCATTCAAGCAGACACAAAATGCTCATAACAGTTTTAGCTAGATACAACAATAAACAACTCTCTCAAGGTATATGGTGCTCTTTTTAATCAACACAATATTGAATGTCAAAAATAATACTAATACAGTACCTGAAAGCTCTATGATCATCTTGCCTAGCTGCCAGACCAAGTTCCGTGTCCTTTCGAATGACCCATTCAGTGAGTTCCCGGAGGGATAACAAGAGGGCATTCCAATAGTCTGCATTGTGTTCAAGTCGATTGCGAAGATCTGAGGTTCTAGTACATATTGACTGTAAACATTCAAAATAAAATGCTGTTGTTAAAATGAAAGTTAGAATGTATCCAGATTGATTGCAACTTTTTGGTCACCCAGTAAATTTATATATTCATTTGTGTATTGGTATATATTTACAAGTTCAATGATGGTGCTTCATATATAGCAATTTTTTATTTTTTTGTTATATCAGTTGTATTGTTTAACTGTATTTATTGTATTATTGTACCTATTGTCATTGACTTATGCAATATCATCTTTATCATTATTATTATTATTTAGCATATGTACATTTTTGTAATTTATATATAAATGCATGTCTGAAATATGGATATGAATTCAAAGATACAACATTGAATCATGTGGACCATCTTAAAAGTCATTACAAAAAAAAATTCAACTAGCCTGCCATCTCCTTTCCATCTCATCCCCTCTCAACTGCAACATCAAGGCATCTTCAGGGGCTAGTGAACCTAGAAGGGCCAAACTCGAATTTCTCAAAGCCTGGTGTGTCGGTGCCTGTCTTTCAATGTCAACTTGAAGTTCCTTGAGTTGGTGTGCTGCTCTCCTCGTTTCAGTGTCACCCTCTAGAGTCTCCACCACTGATTCTGCTTCACTAAGCCATGCCAAAAACTTATCGAGCGAACGATCAAGATTTTGGAGGGAACTAAGTGCTGAATGAAGAAGTTTTCCCCGATTCACAATACAAGCATCTAGTCGAAGGTAGTGTTGATTTATGTACTCTGCAGCCTAGAACAGCAAGAAAGAAAGCTTTCAATATTTGCGGTAAATCATAAAGAGCCTTGTTTTCTGTGTGAACAACTATGGTATGGTATGTTATAAGATTTTGTGGTTAAGTAAGTAATTACCCAATGAAAAACTCAATACTTTCTGCTTCACATACTAGTAACTGAAAAAAGCGTTACAAAACGCTCTATAGATATGTTTAGATTCTAACAATCACTGAATCTGTCAATCGTACAAGATCTTATAAATTGTTGAATAAAAAATGTACATTTCTACCTTTTTGAATCGACTTGTATCTTCATGCTGATGTGCTGTGATCAATTTTTGAGTCAACTGCTGAAAATGTTCTATTTTTGATTTGAATTGATGGAGTTCGGCGTGCAGTCCTTTCTGTTCTCTCAGCTGTACCTCCAACACATCAGCTGTATGACCCACAGGGGCCATTCCAGCCAGTCTTGATTCCATTCTCTGAAGCCATACTTCCAAATCCAGCTTTTTCTGATCGAAATTTTCTTCTTTCTTGTGCATTGCAAACAGCTCAATCTGAAGATAACATGTAGATTAGGGGGTATAATACAAGTCTAATTCTACTCTAAGATATGTTTGAGAATGGTATCTTCAAAGCCTACAATTTGATCTTTCAGAATTTCATAATAAAGATCCTTTAATTGTAGGCCCTAACAGAAACCTTTCTTTATGAAGATTATCCAGATGATCTTCTGAGAATTCAGGAGTATAATATAGGTAACCAGCTGACAGGACCCTAGAAGAACTATAGATAAAACTAACTTTCAACTAACAGAAAATGATGATAGGAGTCGTTTCTGGACTTCAAAATATAAGAGAAGTTTTGCTTACTTTGTACTGTATTACCTAAATCAAGTAATGAATCGAATAGTTCAAAGTTAAAACGTAAATTGATTTTATTATTATCATCATCATAATTATATTTTGAGTACTGATAATAATGTAAGTTATTTACGCTATACTAGATATTAAAAATACTAGGGGAGGTGGAAGAAAGCATTTAATGCTAAGTTTGTTCTTTTGTGTTCTTTAAAATTTTTATTCTGTACATTTCCTATAACACACTGGAAGTTAAGCACAATAAACGTTATTATTATTATATTTGGTTAATTTCAAGTATCCTGGTACACACACGTGGCCCCCAGGCACCAGATTTTGAGGTAATTACACACTGATTTTTTTTTATTTCATTACCTCTATAACTTACTGTTTTTTTCTAGTAGTGTAAATATATTGAAACTGTTTCACTTCTAGTCCATATTTGGTATAATTCACTACCATACATGGGAAATGTGGACATCGGGGCGATTACGCCGATTACCTCAGTTCAGCGGTCTTCGCCACAGATCAATGTAGGTTGATGACCGCGCACCTGTCGAGTTTTTTGCTTTCACCCCGTACACAAATATGGGGCAACCGTTTCCTTCCCTTCATGATATGTAATAATTTTCTTCTCGTAGTGTGTTTCTTTTGTTTTCATATATTTTTATTAGGCAATCCAACGACCTGTCAAATAAATTCAATATGGCGCCTGGTTGGCAAACAATTGAGTTAATACGTTTGTTTACTTGTTGAATTTTGTTAATTGTGGAAGTGTTTTTGAAGAATTTGGGTGTAATTACCTTTAGTTTTTATCAGATTTCTGGAAAATAGTGAGACCTAAGTTAGGGTTTGAAAGAAAAATGCCAGTAACGTGTATTGTGGTTGGTTGTGGAAGCCGTGCAGATCGGGACCATTTGCTTAGTTATTTTCGCATTCCCACATTGAAAAACTCTGTGCATTACCCACATATAAACGATTTATCAAGGAAAAGGAGGGATATGTGGTTGACAGCCATCAAGAGGAAAGATCTAACTGAATCAATTATAAGAAACCAAAGGATATGTAGCAGACATTTCATAACAGGTGAAGTGAAGTTTATGTACCATTTCTAATAAGTATATAACTTTTACAGGGAAAGTATATACCTAGTGTTGTATGAAGTAGCAATTGTAATAATGATTTTTTTTTGGTAGTAGGGGTATACAATAGCTTTGAATCAAAGCTATTGCTTGACACTTATTCTAATTATAAATGAATAAGTTGTCCAAACATTTAAGTATCATTCACATAGGTGGTAATGCAGTGCTGTGCCTGTGCATTGCTGTTGTATGAAAGTTTGTCTTATTGAATTCTATTGGAGCATTCGCAATGGAGTGCAGAGCTCAGACGTAGTGCAGTGGGGAGCCATGTCATGCAGAAAGTTTACAATCTCCAAACTTTTGACACTACATTTGCACGCCATGACTAGCAAGCACCAATACGAATTTGAGTAATTTTTGACAAATGATTTTCGATGATCTATTTTGTTCCTTTCACTTTTGAGTTTGCTTTTTATTGAAATTTGGTGATTATGGAAAATTTCGATGATTTGTTGGCCAAATTGGTGGCTAGGTATCCTTCATTTGACAGTTGACTGTCATTGCACTGTATTGCAAACTATCACTTATGTAAATGCTAGTTCAGCACAAGTTTGCACCACAGTACATAGCAATGGCACCACAACACAACAGCACTATGTTACCGCTTATCCGAATGAGACTTTATTTGATCCCCCAAAAAAAAAAGAATATAAGAAATATATACATATGTCATATGTATGTAGTACATTTTTTTAGTTCAAGAGGAATCTGAATCACTTGGGTTTAATAATCACTCCAGTAATTTTTTGATTGTGATGAAAAAACAAATTGCAACATTATTTGAAAATATCCTATATTTCAAACTTTAACTTCTAAATTGTAGGAAAACCTAGTGACTTGAGTGACGAAAATCATCCAGATTGGGTTCCATCCCAGCATATGGGTCATCAATCTCAAGTCCATTCAAAACGCAAGTCTGATGTAGATCGAAAATTGAGAGCAGATAAAAGAGCTAAATTAAGTAATGAAGAATTGGTAAGTTTATAAGAAATTTATACTACTTTGATTTTATGTAGGTAGTCCGATAACTGCAAAAACAAGATAACTCCACCTTTTGGCATTTTTGAATCAAGTGCTCTTTTGGTTCTAACACCTGTTATATTTGTTGGTTTGTGAAGACTACTTTATGTTTTTAGTGCATTTTCCTGATGGGATTATTATGTAATAAATATTTGTTATAAGTTTTCGCATTTTCAATCCAATTTAACTTGCAAAATGTGAGCCATCTTGTTTTTGCAGTAACCTGACGGTATACTCATGCCATGTAATTTATATGCCACTGTAACATATTATTAAATCGAAAATTTCTCCTTTATTTTATAGAGAAATGAAGAAAATGTTTCAGGAGATGAAAATGTTACAGGAGATGAAAGACAAGCAGGCCAAGGCAGAGAAGAAGGCTGTTCTACACAAACAGAGCTTACCATGACCATGTTGACCACTCAAACTGAGCAGTTCAAGTTTGCCACTAGAAAATTAGCTGACTTGGAAAAAAAAGTTGAAACCACTCCACTGGGACTGATGGATAATATTAAGAATACCCATATGTGGAAATATTATACAGGGTTTGACTATGAATTCATCAAAATAGTTATGTTTCCAGAGATAGAACGATTTGTGACTTCAACGTCCACAACAGTACTCAGTCCCTTCAACCAACTATTACTCACATTAGTAAAGTTAAGACTCAATTTACATTTCAAAGACCTGGCTTTTCGCTTTAAAGTGGCTGCTACTACAGCATCTACTTATTTTCAAAACATAATTCACATTATGTACGAACGCTTCAAAAGTTTAATAATTTGGCCAGATAGTCCAGAATCTCGATTAAACATTCCCTTATGTTTTAAGGAATCATTTCAAGACAAAACAACAGTTATTATCGACTGTTTTGAAGTTTTTATTGAAAAACCTGACAATTATTTGACACAGCAGCAATGTTGGTCAAATTATAAACATCACCATACCATAAAATTTTTAATTGGCATCACTCCCCAGGGATCGATTAGTTACATAAGTAAGGGTTGGGGTGGTCGCACTTCCGATAAACAAATGGTAGAATTGGGGGATTTTTGTAATCGAATTAAACCTGGTGATGTGGTTTTGGCTGACAGAGGATTTATAATAGAAGAAACATTAGGTATATTTGGAGCAAAATTAGTTATTCCTGCATTTACAAAGGGTAAAAGTCAATTACATCCTCTGGAAATCGAAGCAACACGCCACATTGCACATGTGAGAATTCATATTGAGAGAATAATTGGAGTAATCAAAAACAAGTTCAGAATTTTCAAAGGACCATTACCAATAAGCATGCTGAAAGTTCGGGATAATGAAGTATGTATTCTTGATAAAATAGTCACAGTTTGCAGTGCATTATTAAACATTCTTCCTACAATATTGCCTCCTTAATTTTCTTATTCTGTAAGTATTTTTTTTAAGTTATCTAATATCAATATTTTATTATGCATTTGTCAGAAAATTTCATTTTTCATAAAACTTGGTGCATTGCATAAATTTTTTATGTGAGTTATCAAAATTCTAAACTTCCAAACAGTGTACTGAGGAGAGCAAAAATAGGAATTATCATCAAGAGTAAAGTACTCTTTTGACCTTCGTGGTAAAGTTCATTTAGAAAAGTTGTTTATAATTGAAAACAGAAATCAGGTTTAGAATCACACCTTCCAACAAAATATTTTTTCCATTTTTGTATGGTTCTAGCCTCATTTAAAAGAACTAGTATCTCATATACACCTTATGCGACTTCCTCATATTCCAATAAGAATAAGTCAATACTAAATTTGGACCAATTTATTATTCTCACTAAAATATAGATGTTCGTTTTAAAATGACTTCAATTTTTACTAGTTTATTGGTACAAATTTGATATTTCAGTCTCTATGTATAACTATCAGTATGATTTTATAGCAGAAAGTATTCAATAAATCAATTAATTGATGCTAAATAATTAAATAATAAAAATCTGCTAATTTACAATCACATTAATTATACAAAATTAGAAGAAATTATTTTGTTGAGTAGGTGGCTGAGTTTTCAAATTTGAATATTGTTTTAAATTCTTAACAACTTTTCTCAAAAGACATTTTTGATACTATAAAAAATTAGGGTAGTTTACTCTTGATCAACATTCCTATTATTTGTGCTCCCCTGTACGCTGTTTGGAAATTTACAACTTTGATAAGTTAAATACAAGTTTTTTCTCAATGCACCAATTTTTATGAAGAATAAAATTTTCTGACAAATGGATAATAAAAAAGTTTCCCCATAAGGTGCAAACTTTTTGAAACTCACTGTATATGAACTGGCATTTCGAGGTAATCATATATTATATATAGGTGATCCTAGATTGTGTTAAAGATTTATGAATTGTGTATATATCTAATGACAACTCCTATACATTATGTAATGTCTTTGAGGAGAATAAAGTTATTATTATTAATAGTTAAATATAGTGAGTGTATACCAACATTATGAAATTTTAATAAAAAAATTATGAAAAAAATAGTGTATTATTTCACAGAAAATTTTTTGCTCAAAGAAATACCCTATCAAATTTGTCTATTTCTAGTCATGTGTGTCAAAATAACCAATTAAACTATCATTACACTGATAATTATCCATGGATAGTTACCACTTAAGTAACAAACTGTTTTAACATTTCATAAATTCAATTTATTTCGAAAGTGTCAAAACAATTTTCTCACCGAATATACCTCGAACATTTATAAATAACTCATAATTCTATCATAACTTCCTCAAGCACGTTTTTTCAGGTAACAGCCCGACGCCGTAGGCGAAGGGCTGTTGAATAACATGCTTTCGAAAACTGTAATGAAATTATTTCAATTATCAATGTCCTTGGGATATTACAGATGAAAGTAATATACCTAAATTATGTAGCAAAAAACCTGCCAGAAAAGTTAGGATTTTCAGGGGTATGAGTAAAAAACACATCATTGTTGTCATTTTTGTTTATAATGAAACTTGGAAATGTTTAACAGGAACTATATGGTACAAATCAAAATAGAATCTATGATGAATTATATTGGATAAATTAAAAAAGTATATTGAATTAAATTTATATATAATTATCAAGTATATATTGTACATTTTTAACTGAAACTGAAAATATTATTTACATAATTCACAAAACCATTGTGACTTTGGGGTATCTGAAAGGCCTACACATTTAAAATGGAACCATTTAATTTGACACTCATCATTGTCGCAACAAATCATTGGGGTTCCATCATCAACACTATTACATTTGCACCAATATTTTAATTTTGCTGGTCCTTCACTTCGGGTGAAATATCTACCCAAGAGTTCAGGCATTATAACTTCAGTATGAAATTTCAAAGCGATTTGACAATTTTGATTCCAAAATTCAAAATCTGGATATATACGCTCTTGAAAAAAAATTAATGGAGACCAAATAACAAAATCACAATATAGCAAATTACAAACAAACATTTGCATTTGCACTTGGTAATAATATGCATGATCACGTTTTAGTGTGACTTTACCATCTCTTAAAATTACACAAGAATTTTTGTAAGTAGAATACTCCTTAATTTCTTTAGTGCCCCTTGTATATAACAGGTAAGGACACTTCACCTCCAACACTCCCCCTAAGCAACATTCACAAAATATTATTTTATCTGGAGATGCTCCTAATTGTGGCCACTTTGGACTTATGAGTAGACCCACATCATTAACAATGAAATTTTCATGATTTTCTTCCATGATTTTTTTGTACTCTTCAACAGCAACAGATTCATGATGCAATCCCCATTCTGTGGCTTTTGTACGGAAAGAAGTGTTTGCTGGATAGCATATGCTTTTAATAAGCGAGAGAGAAGGTGATTCTCTATTTGTTTTGCAAACAGATTTCAGTTTTGAAGCTGTTATTCTTCCTGCTCTTTGTAAATACCAATTATTTGAAAGATGTTGTCCTCGGGTATTCTGCTCAATTAATGATACTTGCTCTGCAGTCAAGGAAATATTAATTGTTCTTGATATTTCCATCAGTTCTACGTAACTTTTAGAAATATATCTTTCTTCAAAAACATCGAATATCATTGGTAATGCGACAGCAGAGGCTGCATCTAGTTTGCTTGCAAATGGTTCCACTATCCTCATAATACTAGCAGTACGACCCAATCCTTCAATCCTTTCAAATAACCTTACAGCATCTTCTTTGGATATCCGGGGTATAGCATCATTGTGTTGTATTGTACTAGTCACTGTACCAAAGTCCATTGCTGCTATTGGAACAATAGGCACAATTGTGGAGAGTGATGGCATGGGCCACAAAGCAGCTACATCTGTACACGAAAATGTTCCTTTATTACGGTTTGCATATTCAGCTGCAAAAAGCAAAGCACCAATGTGGCTACAAACTTCACTACTACCAGCCATACATGTACAGTGACAGCTTGAAATTGAACCATCTTTAATGACTATACACCAAGCCTCGAGTGGTTTAGCATTGGCCCTTTGTGAATGTTTCACCTAAAACAAAAGACTGCATTAGACCAAAATGAATATGAGGTATACAATATATGAAACATGACCATGTGAATAACATCATTATAAGTTTTTTATCTTATCATTGATAATTAAGCTCCCTTTGAGTTAAATCTTCATTACAAATTATTAACATCACAACATGTAATACATTAGTTACAAAATATAATAAGCTAGTTAGTTATCAAAGAGTATAAAAACAAAAAATTACCTTTCCAACCATGACATAAAAATCATTTACAATCTTCGTTCCTACTTTCAAGACAAAACCAGCTGAAAAATACTTGTGAGCATCAAGGGTTTTGTAGGCTTTCATCTGCTCATGACTGTAGAAACTGTGAGTCAACACAGTGTAAGAAAATATATCAGGGTATGTGACTGGGGGAATGCCATTAACACTGTAGTCTAAATCAGCAGTTGCAAATGTAAAAGGATCCAAATTCTCAATCACTGTTAGCTTCATTAGGTACCTAGAAAGAAATTATGATTTTATAATAGTTTCAAGGATAACAGTTTACTATCTAACATAAATTTTAACTGAAAAAAAATGCCAAAATAGCAACAGAAATCGTCAAATTTACCTCTGACCAACGTCTGGGTTTTCCTGCAATAACTTCTTCAAATATGAACTTTGCATATTGAGCACTGTAACTAATTCAACTTAACACTTGAGACTCCTTGAAACAACTGATGATTACTTCGATAATAATCAAAAGGTAAAATAAACTCATTTAAAACTACCTGTATTTAGCTACCTGGCTACGGCTTAAAAGCTTTGTTTGCCAACCAGGCGCCATCTTGACAGTTGAAAAGTCACGTGGTTTGGATTCATTGAACAATTAACCTCAATTGGGTGACATTAATTTGTTTGTACACAAAATAAATTGGGTGCAAGATTGCCGCTGCGTGTGACTATTTCAAAAAGCATTTATTTATGGTAGAAAAGAAGCCGAGTTCATAAAACCGGCAACAGCAACAACAAACGAACTAACGGTATGGTCCGTGAACTCCGTGACTATCGCCGAACATTTCGATTGGTAAGTAGTGATAGTGAGGTAAGTAGCGGTTTCTGAGTTTTCAAGCAACCGGCTGCACATATACGGACCCCTTGTCACTTGTCT
The DNA here is from genome assembly GCA_958298965.1 of Chrysolina haemoptera. Lineage (NCBI taxonomy): Eukaryota > Metazoa > Arthropoda > Insecta > Coleoptera > Chrysomelidae > Chrysolina > Chrysolina haemoptera. The sequence goes on along the minus strand of OY282589.1, from coordinate 31,101,668 downwards.
TTAGTTTCAGACCCAAAGACCTTTTCTGGAATAAATATTGAATTTTTGATCCATAGTTTCAAATCTGGCACTCAATAAAATGATTTCAATTGACAAATGACAAGCGGTTCCCGAGTTAACTGAAGAAAAAGTACGGTTGCTCTGGTGACAGATAAATCACCGAAGTTTCAGGAAATAGTCACCGAATTTTCAGAAATTTGGAACCGTCAAGTTACTAACCAGAGTAACCAAGGATATATACGGACCATACCCTAAAAATGGTCAACCGGTCACCGGTCATCTCACAAACTACAATTCTGTACAAAATGCTGTTTATGCATCTAACTTTTCTACACCTTGTATAATTCACACTCGATTTTAGTATTAGTTTGCAAATCACATTCCTTTGTTTGAATTGCACTCAGTTACACTCGATTCAAAATGTGGTGTAAATTACACTACACTTTGATGCACCAGAAAGTGATAGCGTGTGCTTCGTTTCGTTTCGCTATGCTAAACAAGTTACAGGGGTGGGATTCTGTCTACCATAGAATTCTATTGTCGACAGTTTTGTCTCTTTCTCTCCCATGAATTTAACCATAATGCCATCTCATCTTTTCTATCGACAATAGAATACTATAGTACATAGAATCCCACCCCAGAGTCCCACCCCAGATTTCCGGAATAATTTGACATTTTTGACGTCACTATCCATTGGATGCAACCACGATGCGACCTCTCCATCCAAATGCGCAAACAATTTTGTCTCTGTCTTAACTATACCATGCATAATGTCATCTCACTTATTCTGTCGAAAATAGAATTCTATTTTTCACGGAATGGGTCAAATTCAAACATGGCGCTCAATTAATAAGGAAAATTGACATTTTCCAGAATGATTGAATCTCGTTTCCCACTGGGAGTAATCCTCCACGAATCACTGATGCCTTAAAAATTAACAGTGCTGCTCCTAAAGTGGCGTAAGGAGCAGGGAGTAACACAGCCTACTCAGAACACGTGGCTAATGGCAAGAAAGACCAATCTTTTTTTTTTATTAGTTCAACCAAATAGATGCCGACTCGATGCCAAAACAAAAAAAAAATAGTTAGTTCCAGCAACGGGCTTGCAGCCCTCGAACAGCCCCTGGGCTGTCGAGGTGCTTCAAGCCCCGACTCAAACGGTTTTTAGTGGTACTATCGCTACACAGAAGGTTTATTCGTTTGCATTGATGTGTAGCCCTTTCGTACACCTGGTTTACTTTACACTTGATTTTAGTATTCGTTTGCAGATTAATTTGAGATATTCCTTTGTTTGACCTGCACTCAGCTACACTCGATTCAAAATGTGGTGTCAATTACACTACACCTTGATGCAAACGAATAAACCTTTATGTTACACAGGCTAAACTCAAAAACAAAATATTTTGTAAATGATGAAGTTGTCAGGTACAGCAGAGTCAGTAAAATTTGTAAGTAACCGTAGACCAATCTGAGAAAACACTGTGAATCTCTTGTATCAAGGTTGTTTTCACTTTCGTTTTTTTATCATAATCTGATGTCAGTCTTGACATGGGTTTAAAAATTCACAATATATATAGTCCCCAGCCCAAGTTAATTAAAACATTTTTTAAAATATCAATTAACATTAAGATAGAAAATAGATTTTATACTCTACAGGTCTGTATAGTTGGTTTATTGCACCCGATGTGTTAGAAATTGATCTTTTTGCTCGGAGAATTTTGACGGACGAAAGCGATTCACTTGAATGTGTAGTTATGTTTACGTTAAATCTGTGGTTTATTATGTAATGATTTGATGTTGAAAGTTCAAATCGAAACGAAAGAATTACCATGAAATGGCCACAATTCAACTTTTAAACTTGAAGTTTGTTTTACAAAAAAATACTATTCAAATTTAAATGTTATAGGTAAAAAACATTTTGTCAAAGTCACGCCCACGCTGATTTGGTTTGTTCCGTTCGTTTATTACCGACTGATTCAATTAATTTGTGGCCACGTGACTAAAATCTGCCCTAATCTGGATCATAATACCGAACGTTCGGTATAGATATCGACTATTAATCTGTACGAAGGCTTTGGATTGGAGTACCAGTGCGGAAAAATAAACTTACTCGAAATTTCGATTTAGGAACCCGAAATTTTGATTTATTATCGCGAAATTTCGAATTAATAACACGAAATTTCTACTTGATCAACTCGACTCTTGGGTTAGTGTGTCGAAGTTTTGAGTTAGTAAGTCGAAATTTCGAGTTAGTTTTTTATTTTCCGCTCTGCCCCTTGTAGATATGCACTGTCATGAAAAAAATTTACCATATGAAATCCATATGAAATCATGCTGAATAAAGTGATCTTCTATGTCCATCGTCTATCCTGTTTCAAGACAAACGAACTTGGTTTGGATTTGAATTTTGAATACTCCCACTTCTTTCCGAACACGAATATTTTAGTTACTACTACTAGTTTATTCGGTATGTTATTCTGCAACGTTGGCAACATTGCGCTTGGGCTTGTTTCTTGTTTCTCGCCATTACAAACGCAACTCAACAGCCTCTTTTTCTCTTTGCCTAGTAAGGTTTGCCGGCGTCAGTAATTCACGTTTGTTTCTGTGTAAATCTTATAACATCTCTTTAAAATAATGGCTGATGAATATTTTTTCGGTGAGTAAATCATTTTAGCGTTTTACTATGGTATATATTTTATTCGAGTTCAATGTATTTCATTAAAAGTTGTAAATAATATTTGGGAAGCCGGTATTTGCGCGCCATTATGGTTCGTCATTGTTTATTAAAGTTTTCGTATTTTCTTTTCAGCCTTAACCCTCAAAGGAAAAAATAATGAAGTATGGGACCCAGAAGCGAAGGGGGCTGAAGATTACCAAGGAGGGCACAAACTAATAATCAAACAAGCTTTGTTAGGACCAGAAGCAACCGAAGGTTTGAACTGTTTGAACATTACCAATTATTAAAAATGAATATTTGGAACCTTTGGTGTGAATGTAAATACAATTCAAGAAATAGAAGCTACCCAAAACACCAAAATTATGTAGTTTTGGTGTTTTGGGTAGCTTCTATTTCTTGAATCACCAGTTGTAAAATAATAATTCCTAACCCATACTTTAATATTACTCATGCTAAAATATGTACACATTTCTTAAGAATTCGGTATTGACGAGTTCATGCCCCAACTTTTTTCAAGAAATTTACATGTATCTTTTTTCAGGTGAAGTCAATGTAGTCCAAGTGGAAGCTATGACTTGGAAAGATTCCGTTAAAATTCCAGTTGCCACCCTTAAAGCTGGTGGTCCAAACACTCAAGTATTGTTGGATTTGTCATTCCCAGATCCCCCCGTAACTTTCTCACTTATTCAAGGAAATGGTCCTGTACATATTATTGGACACCATTTAATTGGTAGCCCGATGGAAGAATTTGATGAGTTAGAGGAAGAAATGATGGATGATGAAGAGGAAGAGGAGGGAGCTGTAAGTATATCAATTTCAAGTTTCTTATTGTAGATTTTTGTGGTTATTTATATTTGTGGGGTGTTGTGTGTATTTAACCTTTAATTTTCCGCCAGACAGTTAACTTGTATTCAGGGGTAGATTATGAAAGTAATGTTTTGATTTATAATCAATTTAACATATCTTTTTTTTTGTATTGCTTACGTAGATGAAGCCTTGATTACATTTTTGTTGAAATAGTGCTGCGCCATAGTAGTGTGGTTATATGTTGTAATTCCATGGTTCGTTATAGTTTATTGTAAAGGTATATCTTCTACTTCAATTACTTTATCTTAACTCAATAGTGAAAATTTATTAGTGATGGAATAATACAAATTAAAATAATTGGGCATTTGTTTATTGTGATAACTGGAAATCTCGAGATCTCAAATGAATCATTCAGATGTTTCTGATCATTCATGATGTTATTAGTGATTGGATAATTCGAATTGAAAATAATCTGTCATTTGATTATTGCAATCATAAGAAATATCGATTATGCAAATGCAATCTTTCAAAAGATTCAGATCATTCAAATGAAGTAGTAGTAGTAAACAAATATCAAGTTGCAAAAGAGAAATGAATACCAAACGTTCAAATGACTTTCATCATGTAGCCGATTCCAATTATTTCGATTCACGCCTTCAAGCGAACCTGCTAAGCGCTTCTCATGTGACATAGTATTCGATTAATTTATCATTCAAATGATCATTCGATTATTAGGATTGCTTGAGAACTAATCATACGATTTTTAGAATAATTTGATTATGCCCATCACTAGATGCTATAGGGAATACAGTGAAATGAAAAAAGAAGCGAGTAGCAAGGGAAATATTTGAAAGTAGTATTAGAGTCTGCCCTGTTGCTCACCAGTGCAGTGTTCTCTGTCTGTGTTATTCCAAATATAACAAAGAATTTAAACAGTCCTAAGTAGTAATATAATCCAGGAATTTTATTCGAACGTTCATGAATGATTGTTTCACTGTATTTTCATATGAATAGTTACCTATTTTCGGCCCCTTATTCTGCATCGATAATTCACTGCCAATGCAATTAAAAACAATTTCACAATATATAAAACAACATATTTCTTGAATATAATTATAGATTAGCAAAGAGATTCCTAATAGTTTACGTCACATGTCGACCTGCATTAATGTAACTTGGTCATGCTAAGCAAAATTGTCATTCTTGACTTATGCCCTTTGGGCTTAGGACGGCAGTGTAACCACTTTCACCACTATCTCCGAGTTAACCATACTGTCTTTTCAGAGCACTTTTATTAAAAATATTTTGGTAATGAGTTGATCCTGGCCAGCTCTTTAAGTTATTTCCGATTCTGAAATCTGCATCAGAAACCATTTGCACATTTCACGCAAAAAAAATTTCTTGAACAAATCCTTTCTGAATCATCTCACCAGCAGAATGAATTTTGATTAATTTGCAATCTACAGCACCAATGATACGTGAAAATCTAGCATGAAACAATTCTGCAGCTCTTCTCATTTCATTACCCTTGCTTATCTTTCCGTGGAAGATGATAGATAGATGATTTATTGACCACATTATACACAGGTATTTGTAGCAAGTCAAAATGGTAGAACACTAGAGCAATATAAAATTTGCCTTATAGCAGTCGGAACATTCACAAACAGAAAGCAAAGTATAAGCAAGGAGAGGCATTATGTGGTATTTGATGCAATTGCTAATGAAACACTTTAAACAATTCTATACTATTAGAAGTCTTTGAATTCCAATGAAATACCTGTCTTCAATAACATATTCCCAGTTGCATAAAATCGTAATGTTGATAATGTTGATAATGTTCTCATAAAAATAGTCTCTTGCCATTTTTCGATTTAAAAAAATAAAATGCCTTCAGTTGCTTGTACCTATGCAATTTTCTGTTGGTCTCTATGAAATGTATTGTGTTCTTCAAATCAAAAGCTGTCTGCCAAACAAAAAAAAAAAGTCAAGATGAACTTTTTATTTTATAAAAAGATAGAGAATGAAAATATATTTATTTGAAAGAAAAACACAGTGGTGTATTATTATTTCTGTTTAATTACAACACCCTGTATCTCAGAAATAAAGCAGTTGCGGACCCATGTTCATATTATGAAGAATTTTTCTGGAAATTATTCAAGGATCATTACCCTTTAGATCAGCATTCAATTATGAAACACCCTGTATTTATGTATTTTGGGCCTTCTTATTATTATTTCCTCATCATTTGATGGAGAACTAGAACTTGGTGAATTCATAACATATAGTTAAAAACGTCTAACTCAGATATTTGATAATTAGATATTTGATAAGTCAAAAATTTCTGAAGTATTCCATATTCGATATGGGTTTCTTTCTTAGAAAAATAAAAGTTTCTGACTACATAGCATCCAGATATATTTACCTGATTGTTCAGTAAAAAAGTTTTCATTTCAAAAATGAATATCCTAAATCTCCTGGAACATTACACACAAATTGTTATACTTAGATAGAGGATCTTTCAGTACCTTTAATACATATTTTTTGGGGACAAGTATTTAAATTTTATTGATTAATCTCCCATTTTTAGGAGGAGGAAATTAATACTAATAGAAAACGAAAATTGTCAAATGGAAAGTTGAAGGTGTGAAATTGAAATAAAATTTAAAGTTCTGCTCATGGTTATATTCTATATTTTTTCAGGAGGAAGAGGACGAGGAAGAAGAACCAAAACCCAAAAAAGCCAAAAGTGCAACAAATAGTAAGGGCAAAACACCAGTGAAGAACAATGCAAAGGCTGCTGCAAAAAAATGAATACGAGAGAGTTTGTCTTTTATAATTTAGTTTTATGTCTTTTCCTGAATTGTTATTGTAGGTCAATATAACAATTCTGGTGAAAAATAACTATGTTGCAGTGTATGACGTATTCGTGAAGTTCTTTTATTCCAAGTGTAACCTTTAATTTTTATGTGAATTATTGTAAGCCAGACACACTTTAGGTATTTATTTCAAATTCAGTTGATGTAAATATACATTCTCATTAAAATAGTTTTTTTCTAACATATGTTTTTTTTTCTGGTGGGGGATAAAAGAAGCTGGGTAACATTGTTTTATTTATTTGGTATAAACGGGATAAGACCTATAAGTATAAGAAATTGATTACTTAGAAATATATAGAATAATAATAATAAAGTGGTGATGTATCCTTGAAATTGAAAACTTGAAACTGAATGAAGAGATAATTGCACAAAATATACTAAAGTGACAATATATTTCCTTGCTTAACCAATCAGTGGATTTGAAATTTTGAAATTCAGCCAATAGAATCGGAACTACAGTGAAAATATAGCTTGTCGCTGTATTTTCACGGTGATAAACCTGCTTAGTTTTTGTTTTACTATCTGTCAAGTGAAAATAATGATTTAAATTCTAAACGTCAAATTTATGTGTTTTGATCAGTTATCTTTATTTATCAATATGAGCGATCGTTGGGGACAAATGTCCATTGGTATCATAGATGAGGCCGTGGAAAAGTTACAAGGTGACACGATTTTTCTTTATTTCAAATCGATATATTGCGGACTCGTATTTTCAGCTTTGGGATTGCAATTCAGTAATATTCCAAAAAATTATCGGTAATAATCATACCACTTATTATATTACCCCTGACAATACATGAGGAGGTCCATTCCATAACAAGCCTTATTCATGTTTAGTGATTTTGTACAAAATGGAAAAACAACAGGATAAAAATCCTTCCTCATGATATGACAGTTGAATAAGGAGAAAGGAGACTTTTAAATAGAAATGTAGGGTTAAGGTTTATTCGTTTTCATCAAGGTGTAGTCTAGTATAATTTACCCCACATTTTGAGTGCAGTTCAAAGGAACGTGTCAAATTAATCTGCAAACGAACACTGAAAATAGAGTGTAAATAATTACACCAGGTGTAGGAAAGTGCTACACCTCGATGTAAACGAATACACCTAGAGGGGACTCGTGACTCGTGCGCAATAGAGCACTGTCAGCTGACGTCACAACATGGCGGTCATAGGGGGGAGACAAACAAAGCATTTGACATTTAATGAAATGAACATTGGTTTTTTGTGGGTGTTATTACTGTTATTGGATAATTGCGATTTTTATCAACTTTACAGACATTAAAGTAATAGAGATTTCTAATGGCTTTGGACACCCTAATAAAAAGAGACGAAAGTTCTTGATTTTTCCATCCTTGTTGCCAGGGGATGTACTCTGTGATTGGTCACTATGACGGCAGGAAGTATAAATGTCATTTTCAACTGTAGCTGTCTTGTCATTCAAATTCCCCGCCATTATAGTAACCAATCACAGAGCGCGCCCTGGTCAACAAGAACGGAAAAATTAAGAACTTTTGTCTCTTTTTATTAGGGTGTCCAAAGCCATTAGAAATCTCTATTCACGTAGCCTTATGGAAAATGGGTTCAATGGGTTTGTTTTTGTTCAGTTTGGTTTGTTTGTCCCTCTATGACATTGATCCGCAACTGTCATATTACGTCAGTACGTCACTGACAGTGCTCTATTCCGCAGTTGCCACAGTTTGAGTATTTTACTATTTTAGTATAGTTATTTATCATTTAGGCGCTAGTCTTCGTCGTCAGTGCAAGTTTTGCACTGAAGTTAATGCAAATAAGTTAATAAACAATACTTGTTTTTTTGAATAATGATATCCTGGAAATGACACATGTTGTAATCTAACCTCCTGCACTCCCGCGAAGGACGGGTGTATAATGCCATTTTATAACGAATGGCAGGTGTGAAAAGTTAGGAAATTTTAAATTTTTTTGGAAAATTCGGAAAATCTTGGAACCCGCTGTTCGAAATTACACAATTTCTTCCATCCGGCAGTTCCAGTATTGCGGCTCTGCTCCGGTCAGCTGACGTTCGGCGGACAGCGGTTCCCAAAATTTCGAAAAATTGGAAATGTGTTTATTCTGTCGTCTAGGTTGACTCTGTATGTGTTGCATACCCTGTATAAGACTGCAGCATTAATGTTGTCATGAGGATTTGTTGAATAGGCACATCGTCGTTATGAGGCACCATAGATATTTTTTCACCTAATTTACGCGATCTCAGTCAGTGACTGTGACTGTAGATGTCACAAGTTACTTTTCATCATCACTGTCTTTGCCGAAAGGTATTCATTAGCGCATTTGTTTTGATTCCGAGAGCTTCCATAAAGCTGTCCTGACGAGTTGTAAACAACGAAAGGCCGTCGGCACATAATGGATCTCTCGGAATTAAATCGAAAACACCCTCTTTACTGTAGATTCTGTTTGCGTTCTTCTTTGCGCATAAGAAACTTGAATGAACCTTGGATTGGTCAGAACAACAAAATTGTTTGCTGAACAATGAGGATAAACAACGTTGGGTTTTGACAAAAAAAATAAAAAAAATTCTCCCATAAAAAAATAGAAATAAAGGTTGCATAAATATTTTATTGTTTTCGACATTATATGTATTTACACTTTTATATACACTATTACACAGTAATGAATAACATAAATAAGTCTAAAATTGACGTAAAAATAAATATCCTTAATAAACTAAAATATCGGTGTTCATGTTGCAATTCCAGCCTTATATTTCTGTCCCAGAAAATTACTAATGGATGTCTCGATATATTTTTAATAAGAACAGTTGGAATCAAGATTCGAGTTGAGCAAATGGAGCGGAAGATCAGAAATTGAATCGTACCTTTTCTTCGAGAACCAAAAATTATGCTTTTTTAGAAAGTTATTTTTCAATTATTTATAATATTCCTTTTAATTTATTGTGATGACTTGCGCTATGGGTTTATTTTGAACCTTATTTGGAACTACAGAAAGTGCGATTATAAACTTATGTTCCCTACATTAAACTCGTTATAGATATATTCACTAAACTATTGGTTTCCATGCTACAATTGCCCTTTGGTCATCGGGCGCCAGTCCAAATGGTTTTGTGTTGTCACTTGCGACATATTGGTTCACTTGGTAATCAGAGAAAACTTGGTAATTGAAGACAAATCCCAATTGCTAAAAAAAACCGGATTGATTTAAATGTAATTAAAATTATATAAATATCGCTAGAATGAGTAGGTATATAAATTAATAAAGTGCAGAATCATTAAAAAAAAAAGAGTGTGCCATCTCGAAACCGTGAAAACTACTCCGATTTCGATGATTTTTTTTGAAATATATCGTGAAGTTTTCATCAGTCTGCTTGGCGAAAAACCGACATAATAAACGGACTGTAAAACATATACACTTTGAAGAAAATATGCTTAAAGTACAATTGCTTGATATTGTCCGTATACATAAAGACCAGAATGTTAAATACGTTGTCGATGAAATGGCGCATAAATGTGGGGTACCTAAAAATTTTTCTTTACGCGCAGTTGACAATTTTACGCACAGGTGATTTTTTACGCACTTGATGAACACATAGAATGTATAATGTTTCAAATATTCCAGAAAAATATAATGAAATTACCTGCGTCAATGGATTCGTATTTGTGGTGAACACTCCTTTGAAATTTCTACTTTTTGCAAGTTTCAATACTTCTCCTTCGATGAATTGCATTACAGCTACATTTTCTTTAGGCGTCAGTGAAGCGTGGGTAGCCATCATGAATGAATGAAGATTCTCTCCTTTTTCTGGCGAGAGTCGACTATCTCTAAAACAAAAAATGGTGGTTTGGGTATTATTTTATGAGAGTCCCGAAAGAATGATAATATAATTCGTATTCACCGCGAAAAATATTGATTATAGTGTAATATTTCAAGAAACAGATACAATACAACAGTCAAAGTAGAATCCAGAATCGATCTCACGTACATGACATAAGGTAGAATCGATTTTTTCACACAATGTTCGAGATGATGTGGGGGTACTTAGATTAGTTTCCCGGCCCAAAAATGCAATTTTTTGCACTTTTTTCAGTTTTTGACCATTTTGACTATGAAGGAGTCGTTTTTCGACCATAACCATAACCATCTGGTTATTTTCAAAGATAGAAATTAAAATTTTGTGTATGTTATTTGATTATTTCGATTATAATCTTTATTCTAATCTTAGAAAAAGACTTCCGGTTTCACCAGACATCATTTTATGACTTTTCTACGGAAAGAGAAAGTCCTATTAAAAGCCTTAGAATGTCTGCCAAAAACAACAAGTATGAATGAGAAAAATTCATTCTTTAGAAGACAACAATTTTATTATTGATTCCTTATCAACTAACAAAGCGAATGCCTAATTTTCATTCATTTCTTTTGAATTGTGACGTAATGTTGACAATAAATCACGCCATATGATTGAAATCAAAATGAAGTAAAAAATTTCAATAGGCATTGAAAAAAATTAGGGGTATTCTATTTGAAATTGAAAAGTTGGTGTCACTCCCGATGAAACCAGAAGTCCTATTTCGTATTCATTGAATAATATATCCCAAACAACATATCCAAAATTCAAATTTCTATCTTTGAAAATAACCAGATGGCGTAACAAATCTGGTGGACACCTGGTATATAGATCTGAATAAAATACTGCTAACGTAAGTAGTCGTTCCACGTATACATTACAATTAAGTTCACTTATAGAACCATCTACCCGGAATGTTCGGACCTCACAAAGATAAAAAAATATAACAACAAGAATTCCAGGAAGGCAAACATTTTCTTATTCTATTGATTTCAGCTTTTGTAACGCCATTTCATAAAAACTAATAGGTGAATCCTTATAAGCAACAGGTGAATGATTTCTACCACTTTCACATATTTTAAGCTAAATTGATTATTTTGATCGTCCTATGACTGTTATTTCATTCATGTCCTGAACTAACCGGTAATTTGTTATATGGAACAGCTGTATTCACTATAGCTCTCAAATATCAGTACCATTATTAATATTACAACAGAACATTTACCCACAGAACTCATAATTATATCTTACGCTTCATGTATCGTCGGATACCCTAAACTTGAACAAATCGTGGGCATCCGCAAAGAGGACAACTTTTACTCAGTAAACACATACGTTATTTCTTGTAGTTCCAAGAGGACACGAGTAGAATCTAGGACGTCTATCGGTTAAGCTTGCCAGTTTGTTTGTAAACAGAGCGGCGTTGTCACGTCACTGTTGAATGTTGATTCTTTATTTTTTCAACACGAGTGTTTTGGACGATAAGTAAATATTTATTTATTGATTATATAGTGTTATTAGCCGTTCGCCGAAGAAAAATATGCAATTTCTCATTTTTAAGAAAACCAACCCATTTTCCATCCCTATGATACGCCCATTATTTTGTGCGCCGCTACTGTGAAGAGGACATTACAGTGTTGCAGGTTATGCATGATTTGTTCATCCGCCATATTTGAAACGCATTCTATCATAAGATATAATTATGAGTTCTGTGCATTTACCTCACAGGTCCTTCAAGATGTTCCAAAAATTCGAATATAACCGTCAACTTCGATTGTAATTCAATCTCTGGTTCATCTCTGACGTCGAAGTTCAGAGCTGCCCCGATTACTTCTCCTGTTCTTGATTTGACGACAAAACTCAAATTTTTATCCAACAGTGGTTCCCAGAGTTTATCAACGAGCTCGTAATAATCAGAAAGTGACACGTCGGATTTGATCCACTGTTCCAAGTCAGCCTTCTGGTAGAAACTTGCTGCGATAATACTGCAATACAAATGAATCATACATTTTTGTCAGTGACCTTGATTTTCAAAAAAAAACGGAATGTAATACGAAGGAACAAAACTCGAAATGTATTCCAAGCTCGGCAAAAAATTTGCTGATAGATACTCTCTCCAAACATCACTTGAAAAATAAAGTGATGGATCATACTTTTTTTTAAAAAGCGTAAAGGGTCGTGAAAAATTTAATTCTGATGTTTGCAAGTCAGGTTTGGGATGAAGCGGAGCTTTTTATGAATGATTTTTTTTGAGAAATCTTTGCCGGACACTATATGTTCTACTGAAATTGTTCATTAGAAAAAATTGTGAGTTTAAATGATTTTGTATGTGTTGTTTCTGAGCCAAAGTTCGAAAACACGTCGTAGTTGGGTAGGATTGACAAAGAAAAATGTGCTTATCGGTACTCGTTGACATGTCTTATCAATGATAGCACATTGGGCACAGTCAAAATAGTTATTTATGATACAAGTGTTAAAAGTGGCATTTTATTTTGTGAGTGGGGAATATTGCGAAACGAGCGTCAGCGAGTGCAGCAACCCCACGAGCAAAATAAAATCACTTTTAACAAATGTATCATACAAAATTTTTTGTTCAACAGTTACTGCTAGTAAGAAAAAAACAAAAAAAAAATAAGATCCATAAGGATTCGAACACACGATCTTTGGATTACAAGGCTGACTGACAGATACTTCAAATATAATAAACCCCAACGCACTTTATTTATGAATGTCATTATTTGTCAGTGATGAAGGACATTCTACAGTTGGACTAAATACTACTTCGTTTGTAACTTTAAAAGGAATTAGTATTATCAATTGCGCAAACGACCAAATACATGTGTGAACTTTTATAAACGATTCCTCTTGAGTAGGTGTTCTGATTATAATATCTGATTGAAGTGTTTCTATTAGAGAGATCTATATTACTGAGTATCCATCATCTCATCTGTCATTTTACTTTTAACACTAGTTTTAAAAGTACTTTTAACACTAGTGTTAAAAGTGATTTTGTGAAAACGTCAGTTTTTAGTTCATGTGTCAATGAATTAAAAACGTCATTTTTAATGTCAGTTGTACAAAAAATCTTTTTCGGAATTCTTCTTCTACCATTATTCCAGTACCGACAAGTTATATTTTGGTAAAACATTATAGTTCCAGTCTATTCTATGTGATGAAAATGTGTTTTGTTTATTGATGACTCTCTTTGATTGAAAGTTGAATTTTTTAAATTTTGGATTATAACGATATACTGAAAACAATTGACAGATCTTTCATGACAAATAAGTATTGCTACTGTTTATTGAACAAAAGATAACGAAACTTTAAGATGTATTCAATTGTTCAATATTACCTTTCATTCAGATACAGGATGTGTTACAGTTTTTGGTGTTTTTACAATGTTTTTTTGAATATCTCAAAAAGTGTTCCGCTGATTTGGATATAATTTTAATCACACTATTTGGAAAATGTTGATTATAATATACCAGAGTTTGCATGTACCGTAATGTGACATCATTAATAAGATTGTAATTGGACATATGTTAACGAGTTCCTATGAATAAATTTCCATACTGAATTTGTTTTATTTCGACTAACAAAACAGTTTATTTCTTTTTCAATTCGACTTTTATGGCCACTAATATTTCAGAAACGACACATACAAAATAATTTACAGAATAACATTTCACCCAATTTTTTCTACGATTTTCCCTATGATTTCTAGCGGGGTCCTCTGAATGAAGGGTATCAAGGATCATGTTTTGTAACTACGCCTTAAACATTTGGATGAAATATTGTGTCTATGTTAGATTCCGCGTTGTGATCAGAAGATACTAAAAAAAATACACCTCACAATTTTGAATGTCCTATTCTGTATACGTGTATGTATTGTCGTTATGGTTACTGAAAAAGGCACGCTTCACTATTTTGGAAGCCTTATTTTGTCTACATCAGATCAGGTGATGTGGTTAGAATATTCTAAAGGCCGTTTCAGATACATGGTTTTTGGTTTTTGACCTCGCATGATAAATTCCTCTAGTATTGACAAAGTTAATACTTCTGAACCAAAGAAAATATGAGTTTTCGATAGAAATGCAAGTAAAGGGAACGTATGTGAACTGTTTTGCAGTTTACAGGCACAAGGGTCAAAAATATATTCTTGTAAATTGCCCATGCAGGGTTTTTGGAGCATGTGCAATTTACAAGCATATATTTTTGACCCTTGTGCCTGTAAACTTCAAGACAGTTTGCTTTGTTAATACTGGAGGAATTTATCATGCTGGGTCAAAACCCTGGGTGGGCACCCATGTATCTGAATCGGCCTCAAAATAAATTTTTGGAGTTCCGATGTTTTTCAGAAATTTTACAAATTTTATTTCGCGAGTTTTCGCACCTTTGTTCTGGTGAGTCTCACCTCTTCAACTAACATTTTTTTCCTTAATTTGCACCTCCGAAACAGTCGAAAACTTTTCAGACTTTTCAGATTTTATTTTAGCAATTTTCTGCATTTTTTCTCGAAAAGAAGGGAGTTTGAGACCCCCCAACCTACATACATATTATCGTAATTTTCCACGTTTGAAATCGTCGGAAAATGTCCAAAATTCCTACGCTTTTCTATCTGGCTTTCAAGAGGACAGGGGGTATATTTTTTTCGTCAAAGCCCCTACCTTTTTTTTGCCCTAATTTTCGACGTCTGAAAATTCTTCAAAATTCGGACGCGTTTTCTATGTGGCCTTCAAGGTGGCAGGGATGTATTTTTCAACTACTTCATAAGATGATTCCATTGAAAAGGGGAACATTCTCCATAAAAATTGAAAAATGAAAAATGTGACTTATTTGTAATATCTAACAGAAAACAACTACTTCCCCGGCACAAGCCACGCTGGACATTGAACTACATCTGATAGATATTGTGAAAAGACTCTAACTGAAAAGGAAAGAAAAAATCTGAAAGTGAAAATTTGCATTTTCATTCAGATAGCTGACTTTATTAATTCTTTCTAGTTTTCCTTGAACAAATCATTAAATAAATTAGATAAGGAGAATGTTATTAAAGAAATATCACTCACAGAAATCGTTCATTTCATTGAAGCAAGGTTCGCTTCTCTCGCATTTAATCCCCAATACATTTTGGTCGACAAAAATCTATTTCGCTTTGCCAAGCTCTTCAGGAGGATTGATATAGGATTGAAATAAAACAGGCTCTTCAGAAGCATACACATCAGGGATGGATATGAGAGAAACATTTCTTCTGCGGTGACACTTTGAAAAATTATTTTTTGACATAGACCTGTCATGAGCATTTTGATTTTAAAATGATTCCATTGTTTTTTCCGATATTAAAAAAGGGAACGGTTGAACCCCCTGATTGACGATATTTTTTTTGTAATTTTCAACGTCCAAAACCGTCGAAAAAATTTCCGAATTCCTACTCGCCCTCTATCTGACTTTCAGGGGGACACGTGAGTGAAATTTTTTTGAGTTACATTATTCGATGATCCCATTTTTTTCACCATTTTTACGGATTTCTCCGATTTAATTTTCGCAAGTTTTCGCATGTTTTTCGAGAAGAGGGAGTAATTTATTTCAACTGAAACATTCGATGGCCTAATGTTTTTCATTATTTTTGCGGATTTCTCCGATTTTATTTTCGCTAGTTTCACAATTTCAACTTACTTGACCTCCCCCGATAAAGCATAATAATATAAATAATTTAGAGGTAAGTACCATGTATTTTTGTCATATGTTTACTGTAATCGATTTCGTGGAATGCAATGCAATAACTTACTCTGAAACAATCTTTTTATATTGGGGCTGCAATAATTCGCTCGAGAAATTTGGTGCCTGAGTATTTATTTTTGAATCCGATGTCATTCGCAATAGAACTTCGCCGAGGTCCACAGCCGAAAGGAAGTCGCTGATTTCTGAAATAATGATAATGAATTAAGCATATTTGAATCATACATAATTTTATCGTTTAAAATGAACCGTCAATTTAACCTTTCACAATTTGCTGGTTTACAAAACCGCGATATGTTTCGCCACACTTTAAGTATAATGAGTTGCAACACTAATACCTGCATATAGACCAGGGCCAAAACGATTTGCAGCAGTATGTTGGTGATCGGAAAATGTAGTGAAAATTACAAGTGAATCGAAAAAAATCAAAACGACTCCGTAAAAGTTTCGGAAGGAGATTGGAGGTAGTTGAATATACGTTTTGAGGGTTGAATATTGGTTTTTCACGATTTGTAACTGAAATCTTGCATCTTTAAAAGCAAAATATTTATTTTTCGAATGTATAAGAATTAAAATTTTCTTCGTTAAATAAGATAGTATGAAAAAATATATTGTTTGTATGGAAACAACGACTTTGTTCAGTAATCTTGAGAATTTCTTATTTTGTATTGCAAATAAGCGTCGAAATTGATAAAAACATTAATTTCCATGTATAATATAATGTCATTCACATTCAGTTATTTGCTAATGGTTTTGAAGTTATCAAAAATATTGTTTGAACAATAATTGAATGCGTAAAATCTTAAAAAAACGATGGCAATAGAATCTTCTTATTAAAATTAATTAAACTTTGAAAAAATAAAAGGACAGAAAAATACACTTACTCATTTGGTATCCTTGCTCACTTAATTTCGAAATTGTGTAGATGGAGTTCAGAGAGTTGCCACCAATATCGAAAAAATTTGCGTGGACCGAAATTGCAAATCTAGCGGCCCTGTTTAAAATACCTGCAATTGTCTGGAATAATAATTTAGCAGCTTCCATTTGATGAGGAGCTACTCCTTCGTAGTTGATTTCAACTTCTGGTTCGGAGTCATCTGAAAAAAAAAAATGTAGTTCAATTGAACGATGAAAGAATCACACCAACTTAAAAATCTGTAACAATGGACACTGTGGTATGTATTGATGGTGTACCCTGTATAGGACGGTCTATAGTTAAATTTTTATTTGCTAAAGCCCAAGAATATAAAGAATATATCAAATTTATCTGGTGGTATTTCAGCGTTCAATAAAACTGTACAAATTTCCCCATCCATACAAGCCAGGCAACATTGTTAAAAAAAATATTATAAACAATAACGGTTATTTATTTGTAGAGGCAAAAAAAGGTAAATTTTGCGACCATTTCCAAGTTTAGCATGAGAGTAAATAAATCATTTGTTCTACGAGAATTTTGACATAGAGAGAAACGTTTCTTTACGTTCGCTACTCTTTTGGATTTTTTCGACCACGTTATCAACAAAAATAATATAATTGATTCACTCTGATGCGTAACTTGAAAATGGTCGCTAAAATGGGCGACTCTTTTGCATTTTTTTCTACAAAATAATAGAATTGGATTCATTCATATTTAACAATGTTGCATGCCTTGTCCAACGTGGAAAATATGTACAGTTTTGATTATTGTTCGAAAATATGAATAGGATATTCATAAAATCAGTTGTGGAATCATCTGCGGCTGAAAGACAAACTTTAGGCGCTATTTTCCATCGTTCAAGATAACCTCTTGGGAGGTATTCATGTTGAAAAGGGGAACATTCTCCATGAAAATTGAAAAATGTGATTCATTTGTAATATCCAACAGAAAACAACTACTTCCCAGGCTAAAGCCACGCTGGACATTGAACTACTTCTGATAGATAGGAAAAGACTCTAACTGAAAAGAAAAAAGCTTAAAGTGAAAATTAGCATTTTCATTCAGATGATTGATTTTTTAAATTTTCTCTAGTTTTCATTGAAAGTTCATTAAATAAGATAGGGAGAATGTTATTAAAAAATATCACTCACAGAAATCGTTCATTTCATTGAAGCAAGGTTCTCTTCTCTCCCATATAATCTCCAATACATTTTGGTCGACGAAAATCTATTTCACTTTGCCAAGCTCATCAGGGAGATTGATAAAATTGGATAGCAGGCTCTTCAGAAGCAATTATACACGTCAGGGAGGGAATTGTTGGAAATATTTTTTCAATTTCCATGGAGAATGTTCCCCTTTTCAATATGTACAGATTTATTGTGTACGTACTAAAATGCAACTTTTGTGCAAGTTTCCTTTCTTTTGTAATTTTTTTTGGCAATTTATAAAGGTATTGTACACTAAAACCTCTTACTTTATATTTATTCGTCACGCATACTTGAGAATGAAAGTAGGACGCCTACTGAGTCCTAATGAGAATTTTCACCGGCTGGAATTATGAAACTTACCGTTATTGTTAGTGTTCTCATAAGATTTCAACAAAGTTTGCCTGTCAATTTTGCCATTGACTAGGAGAGGAACTTTTTCGATTAGTATCACTTGCGGAACCATGTACGATGTCAGTTTTTCTTTGATTGCATTTTCGATATCCTGCTCACTTTTCAGCTTGTTAGTCTGGACGAACGCCAATAAAGCTTGATTCATATCTCCAGGTTTATAGCAGAGTACTATGGCTTTATCCACCTGAAAAAAAGTGAGAGAAGTATGCAACAAATGAATAAGTGCATCTTGGAAAGAAGAAGGAACTGACTGAAGTGACGAAACGTCGGTGTAATTGTTCAGATTCACTTGATTTATGGACTTGACAAAAACATTATCGTAAATGTTCATATATATTTGTTTCCTGAGCTTGACTGTAACTTAGATTGTCATAAAATGATAAAAAAGTCAAAGAAGTGAAAAATAATTTCTTCAGATGTGTAGATGGCAACCCTGAGCGTTTGGGCCTTTTCTATCAACAAAGACAGCATCAAGATAATATTTGTTCTAATTTTTCCTGGTAGTGAAAACCATATTAAAATCTGCTGCATGGTTCAGAAGAAATAAGCGAAGAAACAGACAGATGCTAATATCGACCTTTTTTATACTATTTAAAGATAATAGCTGATTTAAAGTTACTATAGGCCCATACTAGTTTAGCGTTTCGTTTTGACTACTATTACATTGAAAACATAAAATTTTGGTGGATGCGCCGCGAAAGTAGCGATTTTTATTCATTACTTTCGTATTTTATACAGTGCGGTTACGTGTGGTTACGTGCGGTTACGTGCGGTTACATGCGGTCTCGACTGGTCCTCCTTGCTAACTTTCGACTCGCTTTGAGCATCGAACGAGCGAATGCTCGAACAGTGTGGACGCTGATTTGAGCACGAACAGAATGCGCGTGCGGTGCTCGTGCCGATCCGTTTTTTGTCGATTCTTTCGTGCTAGTGTGAACGGTGAAAGTGCGTGCTTGACGTTTCGTTTGTAGTTATACAGAGATTTTGAATATAATTTGGATATTGATGAGTATGAATATTTGTACGCGACCGACTGCGGATTATTTAACGTGCCTGCAATCTTGTTACATTGGTGGACATACAACGACTCTGAAATATTCTTTGGGAGTCTGTTAGGACAAGAATCACAACGTAACAATGTACCTTTGTTACTTTACGATAACGTTCATTTTATAATTTTTCATACAGAGGGTTTTGATTTCCAAATAAAATGTTCATAATAAGTACTTATTAGACTGTGATGAACTTATTAATGTTTAACTCACCCCATCTATGGAACTCACAGCTTTCTCCACCTCGGTCATATCGACTCTGTGCCCCCTGATTTTCACTTGCGAATCCGTCCTCCCCTCGTAGAACAACACCCCCTTTTCGAGGCGTGCGAAATCTCCGGTGCGATACAGCCGCGCGTACGTGCCGTTCACGGCTAATGGATTGTCCAGGAATTTTTCGGGATCTCTTCCGTTCACGTAGCCCGCCGCCAGGTTCGAACCGGAGACGAACAGCTCGCCGATGTCGCCGGATTTCACCGGTCGGAAGTCTTTGTCGAGCAGGTAGATGATGGTGTTGTCCACCGGGTTACCTGCGGAAGAGAATTTTTAATGATTGTTCGAGGTTTGAGGGTTGTATATGAGGCGCCGTACGCGTAAAAAAGTGTTTTTGCAAATATAAATAATTTCTGTCAATATATTTATTAATTGTAGCAATATATATATTATTTTGCGTGCCAATATTTACTAGATAGATAGATAGAATAAGGTATGTGGGCGGACGGAGCCATAAGCATGTAGGCCTCTCAATCGGGCCCGTTATGCACCCACCACTGCTGGGAGATGGTTCAGTTTTGAAGGTAGCCTATCTCGCGAGTGAAAGAGGCCAGCCTTCTAACCGATACCTCGCTCACTCTCCGGATTCAGTACGATGCTTCCGAGGTGTGCTTCCCGTATTGCTGCCACTGCCGGGCATTCCGTGAGGATGTGGGTGCTGACTCCTCATCCCTCAAGCACCACCTGCATTCGGTATCATCCGTGAAACCTAAAATGTTGAGGTGCCTGTTGAGATGGCAGTGTCCCGTCAGGAGCCCTGTCACTAATCTGATTTCCTTTCTGCTCAGTGTGAGCAGAGTCTTGGTCCTCCTAGTAGAAGGGCCTGCGATGTGGAGTTTCGATTGTCTCATGCCCGGTGCATCTTTCCATATGTCCTGGAATTTTAATTTCCAGAATTTTCTTCGTGGTTGAGACGCACCATGATGAAGAAATTCCTAGGATAGGTTCTAGTCCAATCGGTGGGCTTTTCGCACCTTGTCTGGCCAAAGAATCAGCCCGTCCATTTCTAGATACTCCAGTACTCGACTGCTTACGGCAGTCGCGTGCGGGAAAGCATCACTTTCCGCACTTGTTAGGAAAATTACTATTAATACCCGCTGTTGTAAACTGTAACCGTATCAATCAGTCTTTTCTCTAGAGATCATCTTGAACGATTTCATTGAAAATCATTCGTACATATACTATGGTTATGAAAATTAATGTGATTTTTACCTATTGGTACTTGGTCCAAATGTTCCAATTGCTCTAGACCAGGAATAACGAAATATGTGACATCACCCATTATTTCGGTGCTACCATAAAAGTTGCACAGCTGATGATCGTTATTAGAAAACCACCTGTAGAATTCTTCTGCCAGAGATGCAGTAAGGATTTCTCCAGAGCATATCCATGTTTTTAGGCTCTGCAACGCAGATCTGTTTTTCTGAAAAAAAAAAACTTCGGGGTGGAAATGTTTTTCGCAAGTATCTATATTTGCATAAATTTATAATTTTTCAGTTGTTTGACCGTCCATATTCCTATGAATGTATTCATACCATCAACATTTTGAATACCTATATCAATCATGTATGAATTATTGTATCACACATATTGTATCACATATTGAAATTGAACAAAATAACTCATATTTTCAAAAAAGACCCATCCTACTGAAAATGTTTTGCTCAAGCGGAAATCCAATGAAATTAGTTGATCTGAGGTCATGTGATTGAATAAAACCAATCAGAACAACATTATACTGATAACAGACCATACGGTCAATTTTCACTCTCAGGCACGTTGCTCTGGATATACATATTTTGATTTATTTGATTTTGAAGTTTCAAATATTTAATAACGTCAAAATGTCAGTGATGTCATGATGATTTGGTTGTAACACTGACGAGAAGATTAATGATATTTTCGTATCAAATATATCAAAATATATTCTCTACAATAACACATTTGTATGAAAAGCATTTATAGACTATTGCAATGTTAAAAAGTATCGGTTAGCAAAAATTTTCTATCCGAATAACCCTCGAACATTGATAAATATAACAACTGGTATAATTATCAATGCCCTTGGGTTATTCCTACTGAAAAGTATCCATATCAATAAAAATATGGTATGCGATTATAGTTTTTTAGGTTCAAATATTGATATATCGATCAAATATTTTCCCCTGGAATCTGCTATAATTGTCGAAAATTCAAATTATTTATAAGTAGAATGAAATCTTCCCTTTTTTAATAATTTATTGAAAAAATGCTTCTGGATTAACGAACCGCTGTATTACTTAATCAATTTTGGTTTTGAAGAAGGAAAATTTCAAAAGCACTTCAAACTAGTAATAGCTTAGCTCATATACAAAAAAGGATACATGATTTTTTTGACTACAGAGCAATATATGTTGTACGCAGTATATTACTTTCAAAAACTTTTGAGTTACAACGTATATTTATTTGCAATGCCAGAGCCAAAGATACAATTATAAATGTGAAAAATTGGTAGAGCATATATTATTTATATGTTCATGATATCTCGAATAAAAATGAAGCTTCCAGCGGAATCTGTTGCGGCCTTGGTTATCTGCACAGTACGAGGATTCGGTACAAAACAAGTATTTTCCAATTATTCGTGGTTCAAGTATTTACTAAAGCACATACTCATATTATCCGACCAACATGTCGAAGTTCTCTTTTAAACCCCCGAAGTGACTTTGATTTGAGATAATGTGCGCAGGTAAATAGGGTAGGTACTGATACTTCAGAAATATGCGGTTGAAATTCTGGCTCATATCTATACAAGAATGAGTTGCAAAGAATATAAAAAAAATCAAAATCTTAATTAAACGTCGTTAGTTTACAATACACGTTTCAATAGGCTCTCTCTGACATTATGATATTTGAAATTATCTTCTTTCAAAAAGTAGTATCGGTAATACCATTCAAAATATTTTCTGTCCCGTTGTTTCATATCGAAGCATTCGAGTACCAAGTACCAAGAGCACCAAGAGTACCATTCAACTATTATAAAAAAAAATATTATCGATATTCGAGAAAAAATAGATGACAGTCATTTTTTTTTAAAGTAGTTTCAGTGATATCATTCAAAACGGTTTTTGTCCCATGTTTGTACGTCAAATCATTCAAAAGTCAAGAGAGGAGGATATATACAAAGCCGCAATGCATAACTGTCCTCATAGACAAATTAGGGAGCACCCAAAATTTGAACATTTAATAATAATAATTACTATTATTACTGACTATACTCATTACTCATTATTCATTACTCATTACTCAATACTCAGTATACTTACGTATGCACTTTAATTGTTCTTATCAATCTCAAAAAAAATTGTTGATGAAAATATTTTCTATTTTTTTTAATTCATTTTCATAGTGGAATAATTTTTTACGTCTTCTAATTTGTGCAATGCAAGTATATGATTTTGCAACCTCCAGAGTGTTTCACCTATGGAGTTTGGGATTTCTTCAATATTCTTCCATACTGTAATTTTCATTATTTATTTCAGTATCTATCCTCATACACTTTGGATTTATTTTTTTAAGGATCTTTTGAAGTACAAAATAATTTATCTAACTTCGCCTTCGCCCGATTCTCGGAGTAAAATAGATTCAATGATTCTGTCATAGGCAGTGTTTTATATGACATGAAAGAAATATAGTTTAAAACGCCATTGGGTGAGAAAATTGAAATGAAAATCCAACATTATTCACACCATTAGGCCCATATCGACGATAAAACATGATTCCTCGATGGATGGATGGTACATTATACGTTTCTGTGGAAGAAACAGACGAATCCTTTTGAAATATTGGTTGTCAACGAAAATTTATGTGTTTTCGAAATAATCACACCCTTGTCCCCTAGTAGTAGGGTTTTTCTGGACTTCCATTGTCTAAAGAAATGAAGAAATTCACTTACTTTTCAAAATATTTAAGATGTATACAGCACATCCCATACTCATATTGAAAACCGAAATATTGAACTAATCTTTCAGTTGATTCGACATGCCTTCCGTAAATCACAGTTTATAATTTTAGGGTTCTTTTTGGAGTGTATTTTGAGATATTGGTTTTAACTCTAATTTTTTCCCTTTTTTTGTTCCTAATAATTTTCCGTTACGTTCAGACTCACCCTATATATTCACAGAGTTATTAATTATTCAGTTGAGAGAAACAGATTATTCTCAAGTATATTTACTCACTTTTAATTCCAGTAACATCAGGAGGGACCTCAAGAGTGTCGGAACAAGAATAAGCCTTTCAATCTGAAAGAGAATGATATCAGATCGTATTAAAATGTCACTACATTAAAGATTATACAAATTTTATACAAATTTGGCAATAAAGTTTTTCTTTTCAATTTAGGCCTGCCACGTTATCCCTGCTCGTCTTATATATTGACTTCAACATGATTTATAGTCTTTTTCACGGCATGATTGAACGAAGCTTCTTCTCAAGATTTGAATAGATTGTGATACATTTTATAAATGATATCACTCAGTTGGAACACGTATACAAACTGTTGGAGTATGAATTGAAAAACTCAAGCTAGAATGAGTTTTTTCCATAAATCATTCAGAAATATTGTCATGTCATGAAAATTCTTGACGTAAAAAGGTTATATTCCATGAATCTGGTGGTTGAAGCCAACAGTACAAAAGTAATAACTCTGGGATATATTCATAATATTTGTAAGGAAATTAAATGACAGCTATTTATGCAATTCAGATTTGACAATTCAATAAAGTGAAACTTTTTAACAAATCAGAATAGCACGAAAGAAGTACTTTCAAAACACGCGAGTACATTAAAGCTCTTTACGTAAATATATTATACAAATTTTTTTCTACGACAGTTGAACGTCTTTCGAGGATTCAATTGTCTCGTTGAACATGCAGGCATAGTTTGGTTCACAAGTGCTTTTTGGAAGAGTATTTATCTGGACAGAACGCGAATTATGAGCGTAGTGTCATTCGATTCGTATTGTCATAGAGAAAAAGTTTAAAAAAAGAAAATTCCGCTAGAAAAAATTGCAAAATTAATAAACAATATAGGAAAAAAAGGCTTTTCGCGAATATCTCAAACACTATCTGAATTCGGAAAAAGGATCCAAAGTAAATAGAACATTTCCTGAAAGAGAATCCCACTTTCAGAACTGTACCTACCACCAATTTTTATAATTTTAGTAGAGCAGTGAAAATACGGTGAAAACGTGTTGAGCGATTTGCGCGCGTCACCCGGATCGGACGCTTAAACAAAAATAATCATTTCAACTAATGCTATATGAACATTAGGAAATGAAAAAATTTAAATAATTCAGGTACTTTAGAATACGTGAATAAGCAATAAGCCATAGGCAATTTTCAACAAACTGACCATTTTTCATCAAATCTCATTTTTTTTGTTTCCTTGAAGATATCTTCTTCAGAAAGTTCTCCCGTTGGAAAAATTGTGATTTTTCTTTTTTTTTCATAAACAATGTAACAAAAATTAAAAAAAATAAAACAGAGACATTTTTTTATCGAAATATGCCTATTGTTATGTTTTTCATTTTCGCAAGCTAGATGGAAATGGATTTGATAAAAAGAAAATTTAAATTTGTTTTTACGAATTTCCCAAACCCCTAAAAAGAAGAGCTTGTGCGAGCAAGGTAGATCCGAAACCTACAGCTTAAAAAGTGGATTCCGAACCACTTTACCTCCGTGGTGGCAGTGGGGAACGAAGCCGGGCCGCCTGGGTGAGGACAAAAGCTCCTAACACCTCGACCACTTCGCTATGATTTTTTACTCCCATTATTTACATAATTTTCATTGAAAAATGCACTGTTTATAAGAAAGTATTTGTTTTTGGAAACCCCTTCATCGATAAAAATAATGGATTTCAAGAACAAAAATTGTTTTTATTTTGAAAAAATGTATTGCTCAGAAACGTATTTGTTTTTTTGTTTTTTTCTCCAAAAATCATAATTCACATTCTAAAGAAAAAAAAATCGCTTATTTGTTTATTCAGTAAACAAATTGTTATAAGTAAATAACTTTTTGCATTATACTTTTTTTTTGTTGGAAATTTTTTTTTGTTTTTTTTTAAAGAATTGTGATTATTTTTTCAACTTTAACCCTTTGCGGTCCAATTATATTGTCATAATCAAAGAAATGAAAACAGTCTATACAAAATATGCAGTGTAAAAAAAAAACAGGGGCAAACCTAAAACAAACAAGTAGCGTCTTCGATCACAGCCAGTGTTGGGGCTAACCCGACATCGGACTGGAACATGATTCTGTCAGGGATTACCTGATATCGGACCGGAACGCTAAAATTTTACTGTCGGGGCTGTCCCTACAAAGGACCGCCGTAATTTTGCTTTTAGTTTGTGCATGTGTTCTGAACGTATTCTAATTTTCAGTCCTTACTGCTATTTGTACGAATTGTAGTCAACTTGTAGTTAAAATTGAATCCACAACTAAATCTAAATATCTTTGCACCACATGGTTTAATCTAAAATTAATCATTAAGTATCCCTGATGACTTAAAGATGCCAGCAGTTCGTCTACTACCATATCTCACACTAAGGGGCATGAAGAAGAATACCCTGCTGGTACCTAATATGTTTGAGCTCGAGATATTAGATTTCAGCTTGCTGTCTAATACTAGGAATTCGGAAAGCAAAAATCACGATTTTCACCTTGATTTCTAGTCATGTTTTCTATTGTGCGACACTGGTTACTTTCAAAACTACGACACCACCAAAACAACCCCGAAGGCAACAGAACATACACTAATTGCAAGTGGGGAAAATACAAACAAGATGTGTGTTTGAAATCACTTTCGAGGTGACCGACGGTAGGACACTATCAGTAAAGGCACCGGACTTTATAATAGCGTATATCTCCATTAAAAACTATAATTGCTTCACCGACATATTTCGCCAAACTAAACAACCAGCTGTTCACCGTATAAGCCTTCATTTACTATTAATTTGAAAATATAGGATTTTTATAAGGCATATTACAAATCACAGAAGAAAAAAGAAGTTTAGGTATTTCCATTAATAACTCATAATGTGCTGAAATCGCCGGTTATGGTGGTCTCAAAATGGCATGGTAGCTAAAGAATGTATATAGGTATTATTAAATCACCAGTAGGCACAATATGACAAGAGTTTTATCTATTGCGCAGTTGTTCTCAATATTACTTCGGTGTCAATAATTTGTTTTTTCAGAATATCGACATGAATCATATCAATATTCAATGTTTCGGAACAATATGAAATACCACCTGGAAAATGATGTAGGAAAAATGTTTCAACGAATACTGCCGCGTCATTTGCTGATAAATTTTTCAAATCGGCGAGGCAAGCCCGACATACAAACTGTTGAAAGCCGATTTATAAATTTGACGTTCCGTTCGCGTTGCTGTTGCCGTTTGCGTTCGCCGTTCAGTCAGATCATTCACAAACGCCGTCTGCAATCCGTCTGTGCTAGCCCAACGGCGAACGGCCGTATGGCCGATTCATAACCGTGTAGTCCTGCTTGCCTTTCGCAGTTGGGCTTGACATTGGCTGTTCGTAGGTAGAAACCTGACGTTCGCTCCACATCAGCCTCTTCTTGGGAATGTTGGGAAAATTCCATAGCAGTAGTTCAACTGACTCTATATGAAAAGAAAGTCAAACAACTCTGTATAATCTTTACCTTTCCTCACTAATATTAAATATCTCAAATAACATTCAAACTACGTAGAAAACTTTTGTCAACGAAATAAAAATCTAAAAATATTACCTTATACTTCTCCAATAAATTGATCATACTTTCAGGATCCTTGGTGGTGGCTTTGGGTACTACAAGAATGGATCTTCCGCTGAGTAAAGGGCCCCAAATTTCCGACACGCAATCAACGAATGTTAGAGCTGTTTTGAATACGCAAACATTCTCCGTGTTGCTGTATGGAAACCTCTTGAATTGCCATTGCAAACGGTTCAAAATAACTTTGTGCGGAAGACGTACCCCTACGAAAAAAAGTAATGCAGTTTATGGTGTGATATATATGATTACGCTTTCGCGGACGCCTGCTGAAAGCCCTGAAAAGTTCGAGGCTTCACAGTTCAATAATTTTCATATAGTAATTTTTGATATAATGATATATGAGAACGGGGATAAATCAAGAATCAGTAGAATAGAATGGATTCAGAAGTTGTGAATCGAAACATTACCAGAATACAGGATTATTTATATCTATTTTGACAGTATAACTGAATATGCATTCATGCATAAATGCCCAAAAATTGTTGGTAATTTTCATTGCATTCACTATATTACTACTGCCAACTTCTCTCAATTATACAGGATATTTCGAAATTCAATACAAATATTTCAAGGGCGTATTCCTGGGGTCAAAACAAGACTTTTTTTTCATAAACATGTGTACTAAAATTTAACCCCACCAAGCTACAGATATCGTAGGTGGCGACAAAAAAAAACTGTAAATTAAAAAAAAAAAAAAACAAAAATTATGAATTTTATGTTCAGAAATTGTACAAGCCCTTGGTTTTTTGGACGCTCGTCATTTCTTGCTTCAAAAATATGGTAACTCTAATCAAAGGGGGTGAATGGGAGTTGCCTATAGTTTTTATGGCAATAATTTTTTATTTCAGCTGAAAAATTTTGAATTTGAATATTACCATTGGGTTGGTCAAAATACCTAAAATTTTGGCTCCTAACAAACTATGATACTTAGTGGACTATGATTCCCTTTTTGACGTTTAAATTGTAACACAGCACTTTGATTCACTAGTAAGTATCACGTTTCTTAAACGGTTTACATTTTTTTTCGGTTTGATGTAAATTTTGAGTTTTGTCTGTAGCTTGGAGCGAGCGAATTATCTGTTTATGGGGAAAAAGTCTTATTTTGACCCCACCTTATATGTGTTTGCCGTTGGGCTCGACGTTGGCACCGACGCCGACGGAATGCAAAACGGTTAAGAAGCCATGAGCGCGATCACATTTGGGACGTTTTTTAGAGTAAAAGAGTTGATAACTCAAAAACGGTTTGTCGTATCGATTTCAAACAAGGACAGGCTTCTAGAGGATGTTTGATTCTATATATAACTATGTATGCCGCACCAATTTACTATGCTTTTCGTAGATAGTCGAGGTAGTTGCAGTGGTATTTCTCTTCCATCAAAATTTGAAGCAATCTTCACATAATCGAAATTAATTTGGTATCAAAAGAAAGGTACAACGGTAATCTATGTACGTTCTGTAATGTTTTTTTGAAATTATTTGTTCATCTATCCAAAAAGTTGCTTCAAAATAACTGCATTTTTGGGACATTTTTTAGATTTTTTTTTGTGAAAAATCGGATTGAAAATTCAATTTCTATTACAGCATGTACGTAGAATCAAACGTCCTCTAGAAGCCTGTCCTTGTTTGAAATCGAACCGTTTTTGAGTTATCAATTGACTCTTTTACCCTAAAAAGCGTCCCAAACGTGATCGCGCTCATGCCCTCTTAACAACATTTATGAATGATTTTAGGCATTTCAGTGTATTTACCTGGAGATGGAACGGCGAATGCAAATGGCAACCGCAACGGCGGATGAGGTCGATTTATAAACTCGACTTTCCTTTCGCCCTTCGTTCATGAATGATTTTAGGCATTTCAGTGTCCTGAGCTGGAGACTGAACGGCGAAAGCAAATGACAAAAGAAAAGAAACGTTAAGTTCGCCGTTGGGCTTGACATTGGAGTGCCGCAGAGGTCGAGCTTATCTCCGCTCTTGTACTCTTCATATAAGTATGACTTCCCCATGTCCAACCTAGTGGACACGGCCATCTACGCCGAAGGTACGGCACCATATACACTCTCGTTGCACAGCGTGATGGCCGCGTCAAGATTAAGAGCTCACCCAGACAGGGCAGTCATACCGTATATGAATCCAAAGAAAACAGAATTCATGAACTACACGAGGAGGACGAAGAACTTTTCTCTTCCCGAGGGGTTCAGGGTTCTGGGTACCGGTTAGATGAGTCAGACACCATGCGGTACCAAGGGGTACAACTGGACGGGCGTCTGTTCTTGCACAAACATGTAAGCTTGGCGGTTCAGCGCGGGACGGCAGCGCTCAGGCGAGTATACCCGCTCATCGCGAGGACCTCCAAGCCGAGTACAGAGAACAAAGTGCTCCTGTATACGCAGGTGATCAGGCCAGCAATGACCTACGCTTGCCCAGTGTTCTGCAGTGTCTCCAAAACCCAAATAGGTAGGTTGCAGGTAATGCAGAATAAATTACTTCGTATCGTCACGTATAGTCACAGGTACATTCGGTCGAACGATTTGCGTGAGCTGGCCAATATCGTTAAAATTGAAGACTTCATAAAATCACTGGTCGATAAATTGTATCGGCATCACACCCGTGAAAGCCCTTTCACTAGGGACATCACAGCCATCCGAGGACACCACGACACACCATGGTGGTATGGTGGGTACATTTACCAGACGCTGAATATTTTCTGCGATCCCCCTGAAGAAGAAGATAGACAAATACTCATATCGATGCATGTACGCAGTGTTTTTCCGGGAACTAATCAGAGTTTCAATCGATGATGTGTTTGATCGCCTGATGGCTCTCTATGAAATAACACGAGTCTCGCGCATAACTTGCAGGAGGCGCGGCCCCTAATGAAGCGTGATAAAGACAGGTATTCGTAGAATGGGCTCACAAACAACGTGGGGCAGGCAGGCCGCGGTTTACCCTCCCGTTGGACTCCAGAAGGAGGGTATAAATCTAGCTCCAGGAAAACAGTCATGGGACTCCCTCCCTTCACCCCTACCCTGCGTATGCTATATATTTTCAACTTTTACAAATGAATTCTTTTTGGCTTTGGCTTGACATTGGCACCAACTGAATGCAAAACGGCCAATGGCGTTTATAAATGATCGTAGGCATTTCAACGTATTGAATTGGAGACTAAACGGCGAACCCAAACGGCAACAGCAACGGTGAGCGGAACGTCAAGTTTTTGAATCGGACTTGGATTCATATTTAAAACAGGTGAGAGTGAATTAATGATACCGAGAACTAATTTCTTGTTTTCTTTATCCTCTTGAAGAACTCTTCTAATACATATCAGACAGTGCTTCAATTTCGGTGCAATTTCTTTGTCCATTTCCTGAATTTTATCTTATTCTTCTTGCGAGTGAAACTAGCAAGAAATAATAACATTTGTAGGGTCAGATTTCAAATAATTTCTGGCTGCCGGTCACAGGTTCAAAACTTCTCAACTGTAGAATCTTTTTTCTGATGATCCGAGAAAGTGCTAGGAATCGCATGTTGAAAGGTATTCGTTAATTCTTGGTTCGCCCAAGTTTTGACTTCTGAGTGCTGCCCTTCGCAGGGCGACGACGACTGGTTAACGGAAAAAATCGAAAAACAACTTACCTTTAGGTACACCGGTACTACCAGAAGTATATAGAACTATTGCAAGATCTAGTTTCAGGTGGTGGAGTCTTTCGTTTTCCAACAGATTATCCTCTGGTTGGCTGTTACATTGGTTTACAAGTTCCTCAAAGGATAGTTTATGCGTGGTCAGATAAAATTCGGAATCTACAAAAACAAAGAAGATGTAGATGTTAATAGTAATAATAGAGCTATTTATGCATTATGCTAGTAGCTGTGAATATTATCGATATTAAAAGTATGCATTTAGCTTTTGAGAATGCCAACTTTGTTGGCGATACGCACGTCGAGTAAAAATTGATGTAGTTGTGGTGTTTCCAAAATGCATTCATTCGATTATATAATATTGCTTATTTGCATCTACCTTTGATTTGTTGAATTTCTAATGAGTTCTCTCTTTTCTTAATAATTTTATTGCGGCATGGAAATCAAAGACAGGAAGTATTTTTATTCTCTATTATAAGAGCTTTTTATTTGATTGTGAACTTCAGAATATCAGTTTGAAGTACCTATACCACTGTCATTTAGGTCAAATATAATTACGTTATCAAAAAGAGTATTCTCAGGGGTAATATATATATATATATATATATATATATATATATATATATATATATATATATATATGGCCAATGAATTGATATTCCAAAAAATTATAGGTTTTTAATCATACCACGAATTATATTTAGGACAATATATCGATTTAAAATAAAGAAAAATCGTATCACCTGGTAATTGATGCTTTACTTCTAGCCGTATTCAACGGAATACTCTTTTCCACGGCCTCATCTATGATACCAATGGACATTTGTCCCCAACGATCGCTCATATTGATAATAAAGATAACTAGTCAAAACACATAAATTTGACGTTTATGATTTAAATCATTATTTACACTTGACAGGTAGTAAAACAAAAACTAAGCAGGTTTATCACCGTAAAAATACAGCGACAAGCTATATTTTCACTGTAGTTCCGATTCTATTGGCTGAATTTCAAAATTTGAAATCCACTGATTGGTTGTTAAGCAAGGAAATTTAATCGATAAGAGTTTCAGATGTTTTGGTAATTCTAGTGGGCTTTCCAATAATTTGGAGCATATGGTAGTTTGATTTTATTGGTGAAAAATTTGACTTTCAGCATTGCTATGGTTCAGTAGTATTGGTGCATGAAACCCTCGAAACGTTTTTTTTAATGTTTCTACGTCGAATCGTTTGAAAGTTAACAGGGGGGGGGCTATTAAAAGCCGCACTGTATAATATTTTAACCACTTTTGCATAATTAATTAAGAATATTGATGAATGTATTATTATCGATATCGATAACACTGGATGACTCTTGTTTTTTTAATAATTTTTCAGTTATTCCATCTAAGATATTTTTGAAAGTGAACGATCTTCAAGTCTTAATTTTTAATATCAGTCAAGATTCACGAATTTTTAAACCATCACATCAACCGTTTGGTTGGAACTAAAAAGAGCAAATGAAGAATCATATTCCATGCTTCTTCTATTGAAATTTCAGAACCGGAAGAATGATTAAATAATATTTATAGAGTCATCAAAAATCACACGCTGAATTCAGCAGAATGAAAAAAAAAACTGATTGTTGGTATTTCTGTAGTTATCGGAAATCTATTGCCAGATTGTATACTTACCCTCGTCATATATTATCAGGGCAGGATCAGCTTCTCTCACGATGTGCTCAATTCTAGGCCCGGGAAATGCAGGATCCAAAGGCATATAGGCAGCACCAGCTTTCCAAATGGCTAGCAGAACTATAACAAGATGGTCACTTGGATGCATATTTACGGCCACTATGTAATCTCCATCTTTATTTCTGGAACAGTTGTTGACATTGATAGATTTACGAATGGTCCTGGCTAGTTTGTTAGCGATGCAGTTTACTTCCGAGTAGGTGTGCTGCCTAATTTCTCCATTGACTGTAAATAATTGAAAGTGATCTTGAGAATTTTAACAATCTATGAACTAATAGTCGAACTCATAGTAAATGATATTTAAAACACGGTTGAACATATTGAGTGTAAATTATGCGTGTTTACAATCCAGAGAATGTGGGAAGAAAATTAATTGATCTGAGATAGTTTTTGTTTTGAGGATCGTTATCTTGGAAGATCTACCTGGTCAGTTTGAAAGATGCCGCACCCCCATTTTGGAGAAAAAGAACTTAAAAATGATTTTTTTAGATAAAAACGAATTCTGTATCACTTCCAGTTTTGCTGGAAAATTTTTAGTTTGAGTTGTTTGAATAGAACACCTTGTATACTTTCCCATTATTGAAATCTAGAGCAAATTGATTTTTTTGAAATTTTTTGATGTCTTTTTAGTTTTGATGATTTTTCACATGTGAAACGTTTTTTTTTGAGACAGTGTTGTTTAAGAAAATCAAATTAGCATTTTGATTACAATCCTTCGCCAATAGCTGGGGGTTTTAATGTGGCAAAATCACTTTTTATCGGTTATCGAAATTTGTTCAAATAGCATCTCTGTGGCGCACCGTGTATATCAGATATTTTTAGAGGAGACGAATCGAATAATACTGTGAAGAACTCTAAAATTCTTTATTCCACACTTAAAACAGAATACACTAATTTATATGTATAACAATCACTGGGCTATAAGTACTTATTCATGTCTACTATTGAAATCTTCCAATACTACTTCTTCAGCGACACACACGGCCTCTTATAGTTGGAAATACATCTTCTGGACGATTCCAGAATTCTTCCACCTTTTTCCAGGCCAGAAGTCTCATGTCACTGTTCCTCGCTCGTAGATGGCGATAGCCGTCACCGGCGCAAGCAATGCTCGAGCCACCACTATTCTTCCGCTATTCCTCCTTAGGTGGCGCCAGTCATCACCCGAATAACCCGGTCCGGATATTCGTGACAATACCAACATTTCAATACCAGATAACAAATTTGAAAATTAATATTTTCGGAAAACGTCTTTTTTTTGAGAAAGTAGCACTTCTCGGCTCAGTCAGGGAAGTACTTACTTCCCGGACTAGGCCGGGAAGTGCTCGAATATTATTATGAATATTAATATGAATATTATCACGAATAAGAATTTGAATGTTTCTGTTAGTTTAGTACCTATCCCATAGGTGGTCGGTAGCTTGGCGGTCTAAGGCACAGGTTGTTCGAAACTTCAGCGTAGCGGTAGTCGGTTCGAGTCCGTTGTAGGTACGAGGGATTTTTTCTCAAGTACTCAATATTTGAACCGATAGGCGACCACAGGTTGAAAGCAAGTGTATTGTGTGTTGTCCAGATGCCAATCTCGTCTAGTGCTAGCTTGGAGTGCACACCGACCACCCGAGGTGGCGATACGATAAAGCTTTGAATGTAACTAGATTATTATGCAATTTATATAAATCTCGGAGGTGGCACAGGCAACATTCTCGATTATTATAAATCGCATAATAATCTCGTTTAGATAGCTATAAATAAATGAAGATTTTTAATTGAACTCACCTTCAAATATAAGAGCTGTATTATTTTTAAACTCTCCAGTTGAGATATTTTCGAAGATATTGTGAAGTGTGTTGATCTGAAGATGTCGTGTGGGCCCTTTCACAATGGATAGCTGCTGTATCGATCCCATTTTCTGAAAATTTAAGTAAGGTGCATCAGTATTTGTGAACTTGTAAAGAAGAACATTGTATTTATGATACAATAGAATAGAATAGAATTTATTTATACTGCATTACAAACAGATTATTACCCATTGACATGTACACAGTGTAACACATAAGTCTAAACCTAGTACTATGATAAGTTGTAGCAAATAGTATATAAAATAAATAATAAAAACATCTAACAATCACAAAGTAGTACTGGTTAATAGGTGCAAATTTATAGTAAAAAATAGTGGTTAAAATACATAAAAAGATAAAATAAATGATAGTCATCTAACAATCACAAGATATCACATTAGTATTTTGTGCTTTATTTCAGTTGCTGTGCTGTTGAAAAAATCGAAAAACGAATGCTTTTTATTTATGTCATAAATTTCCTTAAGGCAGCGATTGAGTGGAGATCCCGATTGGACATTTGTCATGAAGACACGATTTCGATTTCTGAGTCTGTTATCTGGAATGTGTATATTTATTGCAGACAGCAGCTCAGGTGTATCGATAACTTGGTTAAAAATTTTGAAAATAAATAGCGCATCATTCATTCTTCGGCGATCAGCCAGAGTGTTCATATCGAAGAGTTCCAGCTGTATTTTATAGGCAATCATAAAGGCGGATACTTTATATTTTCTATAATATGTGCATCTTAGGAATTTTTTCTGGATTTTTTCCATCATTTCTGAGTGGAGTACCGTTTGAGGGTTCCAAATTGTTGATGCATACTCTAGTTTTGATCTGACAAATGAGTTGAATAGAAGGATGCCCAAATCCCATTTGAATTCTTTGGAATTTCTCAGAACAAAACTTACTTTTCGGTTTGCATCTCTAGTTATGTAATCTATGTGGTTGTTGAAACTGAAATTGTTACTGAATATCACTCCCAGGTCTTTAATTTTCTCTAGCTCTTCAAATTTGGTTTCATTTATAGTGTATTCAGTGTGGAGGATACATTTTTTGCGTGAGAATGACATGCTTTTGCATTTTCCCTCGTTTAGTCTTAAGTCGTTTGCTTTAAAAAATAAAGAGATAGAAGCAAGGTATGTCTGAATGTTCAAATAGTCGTTCTCATTGTTGATAACCTGATATAGTTTTAAGTCATCTGCGTATAGTAAGAATTTTGATGTTTTTATATACTTACCTATATCGTTTATGAAAATAACAAATAATAATGGCCCTAAAATTGAACCTTCAAGTTCGTGAAGTAGGACTTTTTTTGTATGAGCGTGAAGTTTGTTGTATGAGACGCAGCGATTTCTAAAGATTTGCGGTTTGTTGGAAGAACGAGCCCTGATATAACGATATGAACTTTTCATTTTCCTTCTACGATCATTTTTGGCAGAGTAATGACCAATCAAACATTTGGCTCCGCCAGAACTTCCAGCGGCGGTAAGCGTGAACCTGAAATTTGATGTCGACGTTCAATCACGTTTTCTGAGAAATTTTTGTGGAGAATTGAATTGTCTTTCACCTAGTTGAGTTGTTTTAATAAATCATTTACTTTCCGAGATTACAGCAATCATCTTTTTATTTATTTTTAAACAAAAAAAAATATATGTTCCATCCCAGGAATTTCGGTAAACAATTTTTTTTCTTGTTTATCATGGTTCCAACAACTAGCATACCAAG
Source organism: Chrysolina haemoptera (assembly GCA_958298965.1). NCBI lineage: Eukaryota > Metazoa > Arthropoda > Insecta > Coleoptera > Chrysomelidae > Chrysolina > Chrysolina haemoptera. The sequence continues at coordinate 31,065,129 of OY282589.1, read as the reverse complement.
TTTGGTGGTGCTACAATCGATCCTCGTCTCAAAAACCAATCGTACTGGATTAATGGCACTATCTGCAAAACCAAAAAAAGGGAAAACCGCTTTCCGTGGACACCCGGTACAACACTTCTTACACGACCTTCCGCAAAAGAATCACGGGAGCCGCTTCAGCTTTGCCAGTCACTCACTCGTAGTATCGTTTTGAAATCATTCGTTTTGCATTTATCAAGCGATCGGTCTTGAAACCTCAACCTCAATATTTCGATTTTATCATTTTTTCTGCAATTGCGATTCGTAAAATGATTTGTTGATTACCGACGGAATAACGATCTCCAAGGAGCCTTCCGGTAGCGGTTGACCGGTTATTAAATGAATCCTTGACTCAATTATTTCACTTTTCTTCAGCGTTAAACGCTTTTAATTGAATTAGAAAAAGAACGGCATTGTTATGCATTTGTGAGACCTTCGATTTCGATAATTAAGTAGGCATGATATTTTTCAGGACTGCAAAATTGTGTAGAATATTGATACATTACCGATTGAATTATATGTGAATAGTGCTCGCAGGTAGACAGCATAAAACATATACCCTAGGAAAACATGTGTTCATGAAGTCTTTTTGTTTTTTCAACTCGCGAATATGTTAATAGAAAGTGTAATAAATATGTTAAAGTCGATGGTCACATATATGAAAAAAGGTACTTGTAAGTGAATTCACCTTAGACGAATTAAGCGGTATATGTATTTCAATACGATTGGGTTTTAAGACAAGAATCGATTGTAGCATCACCAAACCTGGTATGCTAGTAGTTGGAACCATGATGAACACGAAAAAAAATCTTGGAAAGTATATGATTTATCGAAAAAACAACTCAACAGGGTGAAAAACAATTCAATTTTTCACAAAAATTATTCCTAGTAATTTCTTATGAAATGCGCTCGTTTTCTCAGAAAACGTGATTGAACGCCGACATCATATTTCAGGTTACCCTCACCCGCCGTTGAAAGTTCCGGCGGACCCGAATATTTGATTTGTCATAACTCTGCTAAAAATGATCGGAGAATGAAAAGGAAAAGTTCATATCGTTTCCGAAGACTCCTACCTTGTCATGCAAATATAATATGCGAGTATTTGAGTACCTAAAATTTGTTTTGTCGCACTTCACGGAGATGTTTGCGGATGATCCGAAAATCATGAATAATTTAGTAAATATGGAATTATTATACTGAAGCAGCAACCCATATCCTCTTTGGACTATATGCAACAATTTTAAACTAACCCATAACCCAATATTATCCAATTACAAAATTTGATCCAAATCATTAGAGCCGTTTCCGAGATCCAAAAATTCATATTATTATTATCAATATTATTATGAGTAAAATCACATTTTTTCATAAAAAGTGCCTATATATAGATGAACTTATGTAGCAATACCTTATCTAAATACAAAATTTGATCCAAATCGTTGAACCCGTTTTCGAGTCGTCGCTACGCTCAGCACTGTCAGCTGACGTCACAACATGGCGGTCATGGGGGGACAAACAAAGCATTTGACATTTGATGAAATGAAAATAACTTTTTTGTGGGTGTTAGTGGATAATTGCAATTTTCATAAACTTTACGGACATTAAATGATTCACGTAGCCTTATGGAAAATGGGTTCAATGGGTTTGTTTTTGTTCAGTTTGGTTTGTTTGCCCCCCTATGACATTGTTCCGAAACTGCTATATTACGTCACTGACAGTGCTCTATTGTATCGGATCGGTTAAACGTGCTTACCGTTCTTGGTACTTAATAATACTATTTTTTGCAAACTTAATACTTTATTTGATATCCTTTTTTATTTGGGATATAAAGAAGGTTATACCTATTTAAAAACAGATCAGATACATTTTGCAGGCTTTATACTGATGAGAGCCAACTAGCCCAAAACATATGATTTTCACTACTCCCTAAGGCTTGCGCCAAATAAAATATATTCCTGTATATGCACCAGCACCTACCATGACATGTTTTGGGTACTTCAAATGTTAGCTGCAATTCTTCCATCAAATGTTAATTAATATTCACCGACGAAATTAGCTGCAAGTGCGTTTGTAAATGGGCTTCGTGAACAATTACCATAAATTAAGATAAATGATTTATATGCACTCCAGCCGTGGTACAAATCAAAGTAGGTTACGAATAATGTTGAAATAAATGCAACAAAAATGATCGTCCCTGACTAAAATATTGCTAAACTGAGGATTTAATAATAAGTAAATAAGTATCCACTTGCTGGTATGGAGAAAGCGAACCGCAAGGTTGTTGAATTGAATGTACTTGCATCCGCTGGTTTATTGATTACCATGATTGGTGATTAGATTATACGAATTTTGTTATGGTTTAGGCTTCCGGGGAATCTAGGAAATATGCGTTAGACAAAGAACCTGATTAATTCTTGTGTAAAATATTTGCATGCGTATGCCATAGATGCAGTTCAATGGTCGTAGAGCTGTCACACAGGACAGTATACCAGGTGTCAACGTATTCTTTAGACAAGACGTTATAATAATGATAATAATAATATTAATAGTAATGAAGTGTCTTGATCTGGTCATCAGAACTGTCGGGAAAGAACAAAGTTGCTGCAACCAATATGCTTGCCGTTTCGATTCTACTCTACTCCTTTAGTGTAGTAAAATGGACTCAGGAAGAGCTGCGACAACTCGAAAAATGATGCATCTCCATAGGAGCTTGCATCCCAAATCGCCCGTTCCACGGTTATACTTCCCCAGACAACAGGGAGGCCGGGGACTTTTGAGTTTGGAGTGTCTACATAACAGAATGGTGCTGGATGGAGGCTGTAAAGCCATCACAAGCTCAGATCCCATTCTCTGTATGGTCCGGGACCATGAAAAAGCAGGGATTGGAGCATTTCTTTTCAAGACAGCAATCCGGGCAGCCGACGAACACTGAACGGGCTAACCCAAACTATGTCACAGTTAGAACCCGTTCAGCAAGAAGCTCACATCAAAGCTGGGGAGACTGAAGTCCTCCTGCGGCTGCACAAGGATAAGCCAATGCATGGGGTCTTCTTTAAGAACATTGAAGACCTTGGCTTTTCCAAAAACCTGACCTTTGCTTTCCTCAGGTCAAGTGAGCTGAAGTCGGAGATCGACGGATTCATAATGGCCTGCCAGGATGGTGTCATCAACACCCTGATCTACCGTAGCCGCGTGATGGGTAAAGAGGTCCCCGAGACTAGATGCAGACGCTGTCGTGGGGCGCCTGATACTCTTATGCATTTGCTGTCAGCATGTCCAGCATATGCGGTCTCAACATATATCCACAGGCATAACGTGGCTCTACGAGTGTTGTACTACCATCTACGATACTCGTACGGTATAGACGAGACACCGGTGTTGCCTTATGCTCCGAGGGGTATTGAGTCCGTTGTCGAAAATGGGAAGTGCCAAATATATCGGAACTACTCATTCCCCACCCTCAGGCAAATACAAGTCAATAAGCCTGATGTCCTCCTCGATCATCAAAGTAAGACGATTTTCGTCATGGAGTTTTCGGCTCCTGGCGAAATGAACATCGTCCGAAAAGAAGAGGAGAAGCGGACTAAATATCGAGACTTACTCTTTGAACTCAGCAGGCTCTACCCAAACCATTCTGTTAAAATGATGGTTCTTATTATAGGGGTCCTCGGTGGTATGATGGACACACTGCTCTCGAACTTAAAAATCATACCGGCATTCTTGGTTCACTGCGACTGTGTAGGGCACATGATTCTCGGACCCAGATCACTCACCCCACAGACGTGGGGAGTCGTTATCTGGGCCTGAATGGAACATAAAAAAAATAAATAAAATGTCTTTATTTTTCTTTGAAAGAACAAGTTACATAGGCTACTCTAATACTCGACCCTAGCTACTCCAACACTTAACCTAACATGTTTCCAGAGTTTAAAGACTATGAAATTTAAACTTGCGGGGATATTGAAATTGAGAATTGGACATTCTTTCAATATTTCATTCAGCCATTTCACTTCGGGTTTCACCGGAAACGACCCCAACTTAGGAATTTCGAATGGAACACCCTATATATTTTAACTTTTTTGGGTCTCAAAACTTATTTGAGACAAAAAATTAACACACTTGATTTTTCAGGAGCATTTTTTTTTCGCATTTAGAGTAAGTGAGACGCACTTCAATTGATGTGATAAAGATGAATAAAGAGTGATGGTATATTATTCCACGAGCATATTATGGTGGCCATTAATCACGTGGCTGAAGTAAACTTCATTTATTGAGAATTCGATTGTTAATGAGTATAATTTACTGATAGGTTTATAGTTTTTGTGGGTTGGAATGATCTATTTAGTACGTAAAATGCGATGCCTACGACATAGGTTATGAATATGTATAAGAAGGGCCCTAAATTATTGTTCTTGCATTGTTTTATGAATGATACTAGGATTCCATCAGGAGCATCACATTTTTCAGGGTATAGGGAGTTTATGTCCACAGCTAGGTACTTCGGATGGCAGATTTGTGAGTGATGAATTTTCTCTCGTAGCTGGTTGAATATAGGAATGTACTTTTGAAAAATCTGGCAAAGAGAGTACAAATAGTGTCATTGATGTATTTGATGTACATGTTAGTGAATCGAAAGAAGCCTTGAAAAAATAATGTTAACCTTCATATTAATTTCAACAAGAAATATTGTTTGTGTTTTGTTTTAACATGAAACTCTGATAGCACTTGCCTCATCTTAACGATTATTTTATGTGAAAAGTCATTAATTATTGAAGTCTGCAATCAATAGATTAATTACAACCATTGAATTAACTGAACAATTCAAATCCATAGTAATATATATGCAGATTGAATATAAAAAGGAAGATTTATCTATTAGTCAATTAAAAGTGACCTTATTTACTGCTACTACAGGAATTAAATACTAAGAATGTTGCAATTACTTCACCGCATGAAGGTGAATCTCAAGATATTCAAAAATAGTTCAGAACCCTCGTTTTCAATGGAAAGTAGGTATCAACACTGGGAATAACTGAACAAAAAAACTATATTATTATAGATTATGCAATACTGATTGGATATAAAAAGGAAGATTTATCTATTAATCAATTATAAGTGACCTTAGAGACTTCAAGATTATGATAGTTACAATTCTATTAACATTTATAAAAACTCAGATATTCTGGAACAGTCCGGAACTCTTGCTTTTCTGAAACAATTTTATTTAATTTTAAGCAACAGGCAGTTTCAAATTCAACCTTGAAAGTACTTGAAAAGTGTGAAAAATCTATTGAAATTACAAAACCCATTCTTTATCTCAACCATTACATTCTAAAACCGTTTAACATCGTTTGTGGGACGCCTGTAAATCATGGTCTTGGTCGAATCAAGATTTTCAATCTAACTCCATCATATTTATTGAAGTTTACTTATAATTTTCCCGCGTTCATTTTTTTTATGAAAAATTCTGTAATGTTCAGAGAACATTATGAGAACCTGGGGAATTTTAGGTAGAAGTTGGTGTTTTCTGAACGTTAGCAAGCTGTATGCCTCAGGAACTACCTTCTGAAGCAGTGAGTTTCAAAGCTCTGCTGTTTGACGGACATTTAACATTTAATTAATATTAACACGGTACAGAAAAGTTCTTTTTGAATTCTTGGAAGAAACTGGTAACGTTCTTATTATGAAAGAAAAAATGCTATCAGGTCATCAGGTTGGCAAAAGTTGTATTCAAACCTTCGATGTCTTAACTGGTATTAGGCTTTTTTCTTGGACAATGACTGATGAGTCTTTTTGATAGCAAGGGAAAGAGTGGTAACTAAAGTCGAAACAATGTAATTTTTTTATTTGTATCCATCTTGTGATGAATGAATGAATGATTTTTTGAATAATTATCCATTTGACCCACATAATAAAGAGGACTGGTGAATTGAAAAACATCATATATAAAAATAATTTAATGTTTACAACACCCTTTTATTTTTTCCAATTTTGATAATTTTGTGGTAATAGTGAACACAATTCGAGGTAAACGTGAATCCAATAACTCGTCTGTATTGAATCCTACATTAGAATTGGTGGGGTAAAATCGAACAAATGATCATATTAAAACTAATTTGTACTAGTTCAAGCGGTTGTCCACATTTGCCCCATGATAAATGTGGAGAATTTCGACAATAAAACATAATTTTAAAATTTATTCAAATCGGAATACAAATATGTTTCAATTACATATTATATCCATATAGCTGTATCAAATGCATATTGATGGTTTCTCAAAGACCCCCATTGTTGTTATTATACGTGTTTACATTTATCCCATATATGTGTTTACATATACCGCTTACTCAGAAAATTCCGGGGTAAATGTAAACACCTCCATTAAAATAGAGCGCTATATAACCTCAGGTTCTTGCATGCATCAAACAACAATCTACCATTAAAATTAACTTATCAGTTAGGAGTGGTTAAAAAGCTGAATTTATGTATTTATCACATACAATCAAAATAAAGAAATAATTTTAATATTTGACATAAATTAATTTCTCAAGATATCGCAACGGAAGAGGTTACACGGTAGATATGAGACTGAATAGAAGAACCGTGGTGGCATTTTGCACTGTATGGAAGGAAACTAGGACCCGCCAAATTCAAAAGTTATTGGCGTGTTTACAGTTACCCCACTTGACCCTATGTAATGATTGAATAGCTTCAGTCTGGAAATCTTGATTTGATATTGTGCGTGTCCTTGTTTTTGAATCCTAAATTACATTTATTTTATGCTGGAAGTTGTGTTGAGAAAAATTATTGAAAAGATCCTATCTAAAAAAGTTGACTCATGATACTAAACTACTTTCGAAACATGTTCAGGAAATTGTATGATTTTTTTTCTAATCCCCACGAGATGGAAAGAAAATATTTTAATGTTTAGAGAACATTCTGAAAGCCAAAGAAAAGTTAGTGGGAATTGGTGTTCTTCTTGAATTTCCGCAGGTTTTATGCGTCAGAGAACACCTTCCAACTCAATGAGTTCTAAAGCTTTGCCGTTCGTTGAAATAATAAACACTGGAAAAAGAACAAAGGACATGTTAAAAAAAATCAAACTACACCTCGTTACAGAATTTGCCTAATTTATACTCGTACAGTACCAGCTAGTACCAAAAAATAACTGATACCAATGAAAGAGACATATCTGAAAAGGGGAACATCCTCCATGAAAATTGAAAAATGAAAAAATGTGTTTTTTTGTAATATCTAACAGAAAACAACTACTCCCCGGCTAAAGCCACGCTGGACATTGAACTACATCTGATAGATATTGTGAAAAGACTAACTGAAAAGAAAAAATCTGAAAGTAAAAATTTGCATTTCCATTCAGATAGTTGATTTTTTTAATTATCTCTAGTTTTCATTGAAAATTCATTGAATTAATCAGATAGGGAGAATGTAATTAAAAAATATCACTCACAGAAATCGTTCATTTCATTGAAGCAAGGTTCGCTTCTCTCGCATTTAATCCCCAATACATTTTGGTCGACGAAAATCTATTTCGCTTTGCCAGATTGAAAGTATTGGAAAGCATGCTCTTCAGAAGCAATTATACACATCAATGATGATTCCACAACAGATTTAATGAATATCCTATTCATATTTTCGAACAAAAATCAAAAATATCCGATTCTTATCATTTTACAATTTTACAAATAACGTTTACAGCACTTGTTCATTCAATAGGCACAAAAAAAACAATCGGATACAAGAAATGACCGAATGAAATGATTTTCAGTGTCAGTTTTCGATTTGATTACAGTTCAAACATTCTGACTGAACTCATAAAGTGCATGTTATTATGTTTTTGCATGTTTTATTTTGAATGAAACTGAATGAGTACTGATTTCGTAATTATATTGCGGTTGAACTAAAACCCCTCATTTATCATTTATCTTAATTATAGGTAAGAAGATACGATGATTGTTTATTCATAACCAAGAAGATTAGGAAAACGTGAAATATTAGCTCGGGGGAAGACTTTCGTAGGCGATGAGCTTCAAAACTGGGTATTCAACATAAAAAGGAAGAATGGTGACGATTATAATCATGCGTCGAAATGATATGGAACACTACTGTGTTAATGATACAGGAAGACTATTTCAACGAATACCTTCGTGACTGATCCATTAACTGATTCAAATGGACGAGACAAGCGAGATATGCTAAACGAAAAAGTCTACAAGGATGTACCGAAAAGCGCAAGGTTAGTTCTCAAGCTCTATCTTCGAACGACAAACAGCTCATGGCCAATGGATGGGACGAAGAAAATCTCGATGGTTTGTGTTATTTGAGTTAGTTTAGTACCTATTTTGAAATAATAATGAATTTCATTCATGAATCTGTATATCATTCGTGGTGAAATTTTGCCATGGCAGTATTTTTTAATTGATATGCGCTCGAGTTTGGTGCCAATTTAACCACTGACTTTGATCAAGAATCACTCGCCTTGACAGCTCTCACTGTTTTTACATATTTTTTCTACGTCTGAAACCGTTAGAAATTTTTTCGAACATTTAAGCGTTCTCTTTCATTTCAGAATTAAATTATTGTTTGGTCCCATGGTCCCCCGTGTTTCATTATTTTTAAGGGTTTTTCCAATTTAATTTTCACCAGTTTTCATTTTTTTTTCGATAGAGGTCCTTGTCCTCCGATCAACAATTTTTTGTTGCAAGTACGTTTGGACATCTGAAAACGTTAGAAATGTTTTCAAATTCCAACGCGTTCTCTTTCTGGATTTTTGAGCAATAGTAGGGTGAAATTGTTTTAAATTACATTATTCAATGGTTTTCACTATTATTATGGATTTTAGGATTTTTATGGATCTAGGAAAATAAAAAAAATTGCTATTTTCAATTTTCCCACATTATTTTTTCAAACTTTGTATATGTGTATAAAATTTAATTCTAAGCACCATTTTCAAATAATTTTTTTTGTCTAGCCTCCGGAGTATATTTTTTTTTGAAATTATTGTATTGTTATTTGGTTCTTAATACATCTACAAATGGCAGCTCAGTCGGATGCCAACAAGTGCTTGAAAAATGGATTACAAGTTTTGAATCGGAAAGACAGAAAGAAAAACAGAACGACAAAAGGACACAGGAACAGAGTAAGTTAAATGGAAGCTCGAATATTTAATTTTTTCTACATTTTCAATTGATAATTCAGGCGTTCATACGAGAGAGGAATATGCAAATTATTTTTTGTAGATTTATCAGTTCAAATTAAAAAAAAAAAACTCTTGGCATATATCAAAAAATCGCTGTATGCTAGCAGTCTTAGATATTTAGTGAGGAATGAAAGCATGTATTAAAAAAACGATGAAAAAAATGAACCCATCTAACTCAGCATTAATTAGAATGAAAACATTTATTATGGTCGAATTAGCATATATACTTCAGTTAATATATCATTCAGTAGACACAGAACAAGTGAACGCTTGTTAAGTTTATCTAAAGAATTGAGAGTTATCAAATTATCGATATAGTTTTTTCAGAAATAAGCATGTAGCAATAAATCGCTACATTTTTTAAAGATATTTCATCAAGTTTTCCTAATTGTAATATAGTCTGGTTCACAAGTTATTTTTTCCAGCAGTCTCGGAAAAATATGAATGAGGTGTCATTCGATTCGGAATAAGATCTAGATGACTTTGAAAAAAAAAAAAAGTTTTGCTCGAAAAAATTGAGAAAGTTATAAACAATTTAGTGAAAAAAATAAAGATATTTGGTTTTTGCAAATATCTCAAATAGTAATTAGGATTTTTAAAATCTGAAAAAAATTCAAAGAGAGCAGAAAATTTCCTAAAAAAAGTTTTAGCTTTGTCGAAACTGTAGGACCAATATTTGAAACATATAAAAAAATATAATAATACAAATATAAACAAAATGATCGTTTGCATCAAATATTAGGATTCCAAAAAAACTTCAATTATCCTATAAAAAATGCATTTCTGTACAAAAATTTTTTGATCAATAGGAAATAAAAACTGGAAAATCATTAAAAATATTGAAACAAAAATTGTTTATTGATGACTAATTTAAGTTTTTATTTCTACAAAAACGTAAATTGTTAATAAAAAACTGAAAAATAAATTTTTTTCAATTTTTCCAACACGGATCTATTCTGAAGCCTTCCAAGAATAGCTCTATAGAAGGAAAATAGTCTCAGATTTTGCCATTTTGGCCGTATTTTCAACCCTCTGTGAAAATTGTAAAAATCAGTCTACAGTTCCGGAAGTCGAAATTTCCTCCTCTCTCTGAATCTTTTTTCAGTTTTCGAAAATCTTAATCAGGTTGTGAGATATTTGCAAAAAACAAAATCCTTTTCTGTTTTTTTACTAAATTGTTTATAATTTTTGCAATATTTTCGAGCAGAATCTAATATTTTTCATAAGTCATCTAGGCGCTTTTCCGAATCCAATGACACCTCATTTATATTTTTCCGAGACTGCTGAAAAAAGTTGGGAAAAAAGCACTTTTGAAGCAGACTATTACTGGAAAATTTGATTGTATCCAAAAAAAAATTTTAAGTATTTCACTTTTGATAATTTAATATCTGGAAAAATCATACAAATGCTCACCGCTACTAAAGTTCTTCGAACTCCTCAAACTTTTTATAGGAATGTAAACTTTTCCTCACTGAATATCCTCACGAATCAAATTTTTCTCTATGATGGAAACGAGTGCAACCTCTGTCATTTACTAATACATATAAGCTATGGAAGTATTTTAAATAAACCTTGAATGACCGTACATTACAGAACAAGGAGCAATTTCGAAGCGGTGGGGTGTCTGCAATTTAGCGACCCCACAACTTTTCCCGAGCAGTCTCCCACTTAGGAATCCCCCTGCCCGGCAGAACAAATCATGATGGATTTCTGCTAGAGCAGCGTACGCTTGATTTAAATCCCAGTTGATTCATCCACTAGACGTTAACGCATTCGATTTCATTGCGTTTCAACAACTTTCAAAGAATCCGCAATTTTTACACGCAAAAAAAATAATAATAGCAAGTGAAATTTGCATACCACCAAGCGGTAATTTGCTTACTGTATGGGACAAGTACACGATCAATGGCCACAAAAAAAAAATACATTCTGAATTGGCTCACTTGATGTAGTTTGAGGAACATAATGTAACCTAACGATATCAAACTCTTCATTAGAAGCAAACTTTTCATTTTATTAGCATTAATCTACGTTCTATTTGCAGTGGGTACTCAGTTTGATAACTACTATAGTGACAGGTACATTTACTCAAATCTACAATATATATATATATATATATATATATATATATATATATTATTTGCCACAGTATTCAACTACAGCAACATTTTCATATTATTATGGTTATTTTGGTATACTTGGCTTTATAAAATGACTTGCTTTTGGGTAGTTTATTATTGTCTCACATTTAATAGCTTTTATTAAATCTTTGGTGTCAGGATACAACAGACTCAATTAAAATATTCACTTGCCCTCAGTTCACAGTTATTGGTTCTTCAAAGAGAAGGGATCACGTATATTTTATAAAGCCTTATTTTGAATAATTTCATTCATTTCATTCCAGTTTATACTCTAGAGTCTACTTGCATAGCACACACAGGCTCTACTACTCAAGAAAAACTGGAGATAGAGGTTGCAGTAGTTATGAGAATCTTTCTTCGTGATTTTTTTGTTGATATGGAAAGAAGTACACAACATTTTAATGGCTCTTTTAAAGAAATAATCGCCTCTGGCCACCCTTACTGGATCACCCAATACAACCTGTTCCAAAATTAGTAATTTGTTGATTTTGTTTGTATTCAGTATGAATGAAAATAATATATATTATAGAATTCACCTTGTATGAACTAGTTTAGATTGCGGAACAAAAAGTGTCATAGCAATGCCCATACGCCCTGTTCCTGGCGATCGAACATTCGAGAACTTCATTCTAGTATCTTTTTCATTACTTTCCAGAACTTTCAGAGTCCTTTTCCTGTTTTCCTGGTTCCAATTTTTAGGAATCTTTGGGCATTTTATAGAAGCTTTGAGAACATTCAAGAGTTTCCCCAAAAATGTCTAGAGAAAGTTCATAAGCCGTTTCCCCCTGGTGTCCTAACTTTCGAGAATTACACTTGAGTGTATTTTTAGTTCGTCCTAGAACTTTCCGGAGTTATGGTTAATTTGAAGGTTTCCTCGAACTTTCTAGAACCTTCTTTGAGCTTCAAGAACATTCTAGAGTTTTCTCTCATCGTATGTTCCAGACATTTCTAAAAAGTTCCAAACCTCACTTCTACTTGAAATATGAAGACTATTTAATTTGCAACAAAAAAATATTGAGATCGGTAAAGTAGTGTAGAGTTTAGTGGGAACAAACATCGTGACACGGGATTTTCATATATATGAGATTGAAACATGATCAGATAATGATCTCATAAAGATTAAATAGGATGCCATGTTTTACAATTAATGTGGTGTCTACTTATGTCTAAATGACTTTTGTGTTGTGATATGCTCTATCCAGCAGTAAATCCTTCATAACCTTCTCGAATCTTAAGTGAGCTATCAATGTATGATCTTATTAGATAAAGGCGGCAGGTGGTTGAAAAAAATATAAATTATCTGTTTTAGTAATAATCAATTAATTAACCACGGACATTCGTGCTGTGGATAGCATATTTATGGCATCGAAATCGAACTAATTATCTAAGGTCCAGTTTATCATTATCTTCTTAGCGTAGTTTGACTTCCAGCTGAGTTTGACTGGTGGTTAGAATGAATATGAGCAAAGCTTGATGCAGGAATAACTCACATTCTAACCATCATATCAGTCACCTAGCAGATACATTTGACTGACTATTGATAAACCGTCCCTAAGTGTATAATAAATGAGTTGTTTGTAAAATCCAATAAATCTCCGATTCTGATCTCACATTAAAAATTGATCAAGCGTTACTGTGAACTGTGATGTTTATTTCATCACACTCGCGTTCGCATGATGATAGGAGAATAATGACCACAGATGGATTTGTGGGTGTAGGTCGGGAAACCCGTAATACGAGATAATACTATTTGTAAATGACCGAAACATGTAATTATAGTCGGTTTGCGATTCGAGGTCACGTACTAACTGTACTCATGCAATTGATCGTCATATAAAATGAAAGATCGCTCAACCAGAAGAACGTTGCCCAATTTTTTTCGGTATTTCAATTATCCATGCATTTTTGGGACCTTGATGGTCAGTGGATTTACAAATTGTCTCACGTCAGAAAGTTAATAGTACATTATACAAGTAGGGACTAAAGTGGTATTTTAAATCCCGAGACACTTTAGGAAAATAACGAAAAAAAAAATTGATGCCACTGAACGATAGGTAGTCTATTTCTAAAACGTCATCGAGGGGGTTGATTGTTACGATATCAACGACTTCATAAACACGCCACACCGACTGAAAGACGTTGATCGCGATGGAACAAATCGAAAGGGTAGCTCAAGAGGCTGTAGGCCAATTATTATTACCAAGAATATCTGGAGAACCATATAAAAACAGTTATCTGAGTTTATCAAATGGTGCAAAATACAGAATTTTCTATAAAATTATTGAAAATAAATTTCTGAATTTAGCTTTTATAGCAAATAAATTTACTTTAAATCCCTAGATGAACTACTAGACTGTAATTTTTATGATCATAAATAATATGAGATCGAATCAAGTTTGTTAACGTTCTGATAATTTGACATTTCATATCAGTATTTACAAAATTCGTTTAAAAAAAAGTAATCGACACCGCAAATTCAATAAAAAAGATTGAAGACAATCGAATTCTATATTTTCGAATAGTTGGCAGGAAGTTTCTATAGCAGTTCATCTCACAAAACTATAATGTGAGCTCGTAGCAGCGAGTGAAGAGTGAGAGAACAATCAGGATTTAGATAGTGGAGGTGAGGGTTCAAATCCCACATAAACCACTTTTTTTCTTTTATAATCGATTTTTAAACTAATTATCAATATTTGTATGTTCAATTCATTTTTTAGGTTGTATGTATTATGGGAATCAATCAGGAAAGTTTATGATAAAAAGTATTCTACAACTGGTATGAAAAGCAGCGTATTTCTCATAGCTTACTTAATTTCAAAACCATGTTTTGATCATACTGTGAGAATAGCTATTTGTATTACTAGGGAGGAAACTACCACTTTTCCTCCCACAGGATGTAGTTTACTCCCATGTAACACATATGATTTTTCCTCTACCCCTTCCCACTTAATGAACCTTTTTTTGTAAATTCAAAACGCATCTCAACTGCTTTTGAATTTGAGAATCTGCGGTAGTGCAATGGCTAGCGTTTTGGGCTTATAATCCGAGGGCCCCGGTTTCAGCTCCTGGCAATTGCAACTTTTTTTAAAGAACGTTATTTTACTTTTGTATTGTTAGTGATTATTGGACATTTAGATAGCTTATACATTTCGGATTGCTATTGAGTGATTTAAGTATGGATGGTGACTGATGCGCTGTGACCTGATTAGATCTATTGTGTCCCATCTTCTTCTGCTATCTGAATTTTAGGAATTTGAGGAGGTCTACTTGTAGTATTTCTCCCACAGTCAACTGGTGCGATCCTAGTATATTCAAACTTTTACGATGTACAGCATAACACTCCATCAATATATTGTGGGGTGTTTCTGGATATTCCTCACAGAATCTGCAGTTGCTGTCCTCCTCTAAGCCTAGCTTCCTCAGGTGTTCTTTGAGTCTGCAATGCCCCGTTAGAAATCCCGTGATTGTCTAGTTTTGCTGGGGTTATTCAGTGTCTTCGATCTTGCTCGGTTGAAATTACCGAGATCTTTGGCCTGCCTCAGCCCTGGAAGTCTTGGCCAGCATGCTGCTCTCATTGCTTCTTCATCTTTATTGAGTTCTTCCCGGACGTAAGATTTTCCAAGTCCGCAGAATGGTTCTGGCCCGATCAGTGGTGTTGCTGTGCTTTTCCGTGTCAAGGTGTTTGCATGAAAATTGAAAAATGAAAAATGTTCCCCTATTCAACACGAATACCTTACAAGAGGTTATCTTGAACGATGGAAAATGGCGACTAAAGTTTGTCTTTCGGCCGCAGATGATTCCACTACAGATTCAATTATTATCCTATTCATATTTTCGAACAAAAATCGATAGTGAAATTTTCACAAAATATAGTCATGTCTTCCATTTTCTTGAATTCATAGCACCGTCATGTTGAAACCACATTCTATTGCGAAGGTAAACAGGAATATCTTTTAGCTTTAGGTAATTCATTTCGTAGACACTTCAAATACATTGCTCTATTCAGATGTCCCTCAAAGAAATATGGACCAATAACATATTTTCCAACGATGCCTTGCTAGCCATTAAGTGAACACCTTTGTTGATAATCCACCTGTCTCAATAAGTGGGGATTTTCTGTCGAATGATGATGGTAATTATGTCGATTAACAAATCCAGTTTAATGGAATGTCGATTCATCCGACCATAAAATGTCATTGAAAAAATAGTTGTTTCGATAAATTTTTTTCATGGCCTAATTGCAAAATCTCACACTTTTCGCGAAATCTGCATGCAGTAGTTCTTGAACGCGGTACTGATTTTTCAATTCTATCGACTATTTCACTAATTTGTCGTTGACTCCGAGAATATTTCTCAACAGCAAGAAGAACTAGTGGCTGGTTTTCAATGCCGCGAATGCGCTCATGTTTAGAATAATTGATTCAACGAATCTAAAAATTAATTCTACTTGCTAGCAAACAATTCTGGCCTTATTCACCTAATATGAAAATCAAATCGATTAAATCAGTTTTGAAATCAACATTTTGATTATATCGAAAATACTACTTTACGATACAACAACTTTCACTGAAGATTTCAATACTTACGGCAGGCAAATATTTTGATCGGTCATTTGCCAGAGTACTTGATTTTCACAAAACAATGTATTCGCTTTCTCTTGAAAAATTGTTGGAGACCGAAAGAAAATTACACGAAATTCAAGATTACTTAAATAATTTTGAATGTTTCAGAACATATATTTTAATATTAATGAAAGTAATAATAGACTGGTGGTCGAATTCACAACTTGTTCATCTTCCATGGGACTTCATTATGAAATAAAGAAATTAGAAGGTGTTTCAATTAGAGAAATGTGTTACAAACTTTTTCGAAAAAAAAAAAAATGTTTAAGGAAAAAAATCGTACTTAACCAAATGGAACGCTTGATGATATGTATAGCCTTCATTAATGCTTCTTGTGTATCGATAATATATAGGATGTTCCAATTGAAAAACGGAAGATTTTGCCAATTTCTATTCAAAATATGGGGCAAGCTCTTTTTAGTACTCTGTATATTACAGGTTGACTTCAGATATATCGTTCGAGAAAGTCATCAACGGACCTAAAAATCAATTTTAATGGAACTTGACACAACTTTATAATTTCAAATCCCTTACACTTTCTGGATTACAATTGAAAAAGGTGTAGTTGCCCACAAGATTAATTGAAGCAAAAAAATAAAAGTTGTCCGACTCCTACTTGTTAATTGTAACTTGGCTACATTGAAAATTTGGAAGTTCAATATGAGTTGAACTTCTAATGCGAATTTGTTCATTTTTAATTAATAAACAAGATGGACTGCCTGAAATCCACATTTGTGAAAATTGAGGTACATTTCCAGAAACATGTTCAAAGTTGAATTATGTATAAATTATTCATTATTAGCAGCATTTTACGTTCGATGCCACCAACTCGTCTGTGGAATGTAAGTTGCCTATCGTTCATTTTGCAAACACGCAGTATTTTGACATTATGTCTAACTTAAACTACTGCACAACTATGAAAGTATCTCTAATGTCACTGAAGTTGTTCACGCAAGTGAAAAAACACGAAATTATATAATATATAATTTTTTTTTAGAAATTTGACAACAGAGAGTCGATGCTTCAAAACAACAGAGGTAAGAGGTGAATGTTCATGAATACTGTTGTCTTTGTTTCACTGAATATGACGTTTTCATAACATCACTAACATCTAAGTTTTTTTTTATCTGACACGTAGTTCCAGGTTTCACTTTTGAATATTACCGCTGTCCATCTACATAAGAAATAATGTGCCAACGGAAACCATCGATTTGGGATAGTCTATTAATTTATATCAGGAGCATAATTGGAGCCAATACTGTACCCTGAGGCACACCTAGTTATTCACCTATATTGATATTTTTTATTCTCAATCTCAGTCGGAAAGACGATAATATATACCATGTGAAGAAATCTTTTGCTTCTTGCTTCATCTGTAGCAATGTTGACCAACATCGTGACCCAGGAAACTGAGGTGAATATCCTACATAATTTGTGATCTGGTTGATACCGAATCAATAAACAATTCAGCCAGCGATTAAAAATCAGAATAAATACCCAGTTTGATAAATAAACATCTGATTCCAACTATCTTCCTTTCACATAACCCTGAATCGAAATTAATAACCCTTATTGTTTAATAAATGACTTTGTCGATCGGCCTTGAAATAAAGATAAATTCAATAATATTACTGTTAATCAGACATTAACAACTACGCAGAATGTGTGCTATATGGTTCTCTACCTTTTAAGGTGAATTGCACTTGTTCATTTTTTTTTTTAATTTGGTGGGGTGGCAATGAGTCTTAAGAAGGTATCTCAATTGAAAGGGTGAATTGAAAACATGTATTTTTACCGGTTGGCCAAGCGGTTTAGGTTTTGGCCCCCTTAAATTTCTCGGTACAGGAGAAAATTTTGATCTCAAAAGTATCGACGTCAATAGACAAATACGGTATCGGAAACTTTTCATCGGGGGTATAGACAGAAATCTACGAGAACAACAAGGAACGCAATGATATAATAATACCTCATAAATAAGAGAGACGCACTACTGCGTGCCTCTCCTGTTACCTCGCCCGACGAATTAACAGCTCACGTCGATATCCCTTCCTCGAGCGAGTAGAGGAGAAATTGTAATGCTCTCCCAACATATAGCAAGCTATTCTTCACGCTCTCATAAAACCACCATATCCAAGATGAAAATTTTTTGATACTGACAGAAATCTACGCGAGCAACAAGGAAAGCAATGATATGATAATACCACGTAAATAAGAGTAGTAATTTTTGTGGGGGTTGTTCCAATATCGCAAAATTTTCATTTGGGGTATAGACAGAAATCTACGCCAGCATCAAGAAACGCAATAATATGATAATACCATATAAATAAATGTTACCCCACCCGACGAACTTGACTTGGACTTGACAATAAGTAAGAGAAACAAAAACATGATTTGTTAATTTCCCACAAACTTTTCCATATGAATATTATTCTATTTGTTGCAACTCTACCCATCCCACCAACATAAAGTTGCAGCAAGTTCTGAGGAGTTTCTCTCTGGAAACCTGTAAGTTAGAAAAAAAAATTATGTATAGATAAGAAAATGTTCCTCTTTCACTGGAGAATTTCAATAAAGAACTCAACACCGTAAAATGTAGTAGTAGTAGTATTAATTTTTGTGGGGGGTTGTTCCAGCAGCCAGGCAAGAAGGCTCATGGACCCCTTGCTGCCATCCTCTAGTCTCCTTATCCATGACAAGCCCATGAAACCACCTAGATTCGCCCTCCTACAGTCTGCACCGGGTCTCTCTAACATACATCCCCAAGCTATGTGTGTGTAATGTGTGGTAGGCCAGTAGAGATAGACATTGAACTTCGAAAATTTAGCAAAAGTTTTCAAACTTTGGTCAAGTGAATGGTATATCGAAAAAGCATCAAGAGGCCTATTCTGTAATTCATAACGATATCGTTAGTGAACGACAATCGTTATTAACGACATTTGGCTTTTCTGTAGCTGAAGATTGTCGTTATTTCACGATAAAATTTATCGTTTGAATCACAAAACAATATTTGGTGTGTATGGTTTGTGATACAAACGAAAAAATATATCGGGCGGCAATAACGACAATCTTTAGCTACACACAATCGCAAATATCGTTAATTAACGATTGTCGTTCACTAACGATATCGTTATGATTTGCAGAATAGACCTCTATATTTCAGTTTACAACCTGTTCCGAGGTACGCAACATTGCCAAAGTTGCAATTAACTTGAATTTTGCTGTATACTCGTTAAAATAATATTGAATATATTATTCCATATCACGAATCAAGTTTGCAACCAATTTAAGTGTACGGAACATTTTTTCTATCAAAAATTGATGTTTTTCTTTGATATAGCACAAGAAAATATTCCAAAAGCTCTGCAAACTTGAAAAGTCCATCGGAAAAATATTCCGAACAGTAGTACAGATTTGCAACTGTTTACGTCGACTGCAACATATAATTTTGTTAATTCGTGGTAATTTTTTTATCAAGGAGATCTCGAAATAATTACAAAAGTTTTGAAACTTTGTTGCAAAATTTGAAAACATGTATCCTGATGCCTTCACAAATTTGCAACCTTTTAAAAAATCCGGAACTTCATGCAATTAGCAAAAATCTAATTTTAAAATTATTATTTTTTTCCAAATTGCATGAAGTTCCGGATTGTGTACAAGGTTGCCAATTTGTGAATGCATCAGCGACGCAGCACACGATTTGAGGCCCCACCTTTGCTCCCACTTGAGAATTGTTTTGTAGTTCTCGCATTTCTTCTAGTACTCGCATATCTTTGTAATGTATAATTGCATATGTGTTAATTGTCGGGATAAACGTGTGTTTTTGGTGTCAGGGTATAAGGTGAGCTAGGGGTGGCTACTCCCATTGGCTGCGGAGTCTCACCCAGCACAAGAGTCCGCTTTAATCTTATTGGCCGTCATGCCGTTGCCCAAGATTCACCACGTGAGGGTGAGAGTAGCATTGGGATTCCCGGACTCCAGATATCCCCTTGAACCCCGAAAAACCGGTATAATAATGAATGGATGGATACATTCTCAGTTTTTTTTTCGATCTAAAATAAATGACATCATTTGAGATGATGAGTTCCTGTTGTAGCACCTTCTTCGTGTACTTGGAACGAAACTGATCTTTGATCGGGTCATATACTTATACCGAAAATACCGTATGTTCATAGCACAATGATGATTGTTGGGAAAACTTTATGAATTAGTACGAAAAGAAAGTAATTCATACGGCTAATTTTGTGACCTGCACTGATGATTGGAAATAACTTTAGGCAGAAGTCAGCTCATTCGTCAGAAAGAGGCAATGGAATGAATCGCTGGAAATTAATTATTTCTCATTATAAGAATTTCATTGTTCAAGGAATTCAGTACTCGGTCAACTGTGTCATGGTTTAATTAAGTATTGTAATAATTGAACAGACAAGGCCTTGAATATTCTTGGAAAGTTCATAGTGCAGATGATATTTAATATTATTTATAACTGGGATAAGACGCTTATCTCTTGATATAGTAGGTACAGTAAAACAAACATAGCTGAAAATAACGTGAGAAGGCGATCGGAAGCAAGAGAGCAAAATCAGGAACAATCGGATATACAAATATACGAACCATTATGTATGTGGAAGAATTTACAGAATAAAATAATATTGATAATGGTTCATTATTTTTCGCCTTCTTTCTCATAAGGCGAATAACATTAGCCAGCTCTTCCCGTGTCTGACCATTTAAGACTTTGCCGTTAGGATCAGATTGAAACTCCATTTATATTTTGTATTAATTTTTCACAGACTGTACCAAGTTGTTTACTGCATATACATTTGTCTTATCACTAGGTACTAGGTACGTCATAAGACTACTTCGCATCGTGAGCCTGAATATTTTCGAAGTTGCAGCTATGTGTGTACTACAATAGAATGAAAATTATATGGATGATTCACAGGAACGATTTTGAGAGCACTCGAATATGCTCAATTTAAAAACCCTTCCTTGCTGAACACTTGGATATATTCTACGTATGATCAAAAAATAAATGTATTCAAGACTCATTCTTGATTATTTCGAAGCTGGACAGTTCTGAATATCTTCAACATTATTCAAAAGGTCTTCACAGAGAGATTGTTTTCCACCCTGTGATTTATGTTTTGAATATGGTCGTGAGTGTCTGTAAAACACGAAATAACGAAGGTTATATCGAAAAAAAAATCAACATGCCGTGTACAAAGTTGGCTGACAAAATAAAAACTATTATGTAGTTCACTTCCTGTTTTACCGGAAATAGACCTAGGTGCAGAATTTTCAATAGAACCCTGTATATATTTTCACGCCATTCGAAAGAGCAATAATTTTCCTCCTAGAGTTCAAGTGGAGATCAGTGAAATAAAAATGATTTTATTGAAACAGAAAAAAAATGTGAGACTGGTTGAATAATCACAATCAGGTTACAGAAATCAACGGAGATGCTGTATGTAAATCACAACACAAATCAAAAGGCAGCTAGCCACTTCAATTTACTGCAATAAGTTAATCAACAAAATGATTGTGCTCAAATAGGATGCATGTAATTATGCAATTTATATAGTTCCCCTTGATGAGGCTCAAACTGAATTCAACTATTTAAGAATCTACTAAGTTAGTATCTAATTTTCTTTTATTAGCTGAAATATCCTTTTTATATGTAACTTATATATAACATTTATGAACATATATGTAAGCATCCTCAAATAAGATGTGAGTACTCATAATTTTGAATTTTACAATTTTTATATGACATTTTCCATTTGTAGTCTCCCTGATGATGAAATAAACGATTCCGAAAGCTTGGAAAAACTTAAAAGAGTTTCCTTTTACATCGCTGCAGCCATTACTTGCCATTATTATTCAAACTTCACTTGACAACACTGTAATATAAGTCACTGTCAAAACTGATACCGAAATTCTAGTTTTCAAGGTAACTCAAGGTAACTTTCTAACTAACTTACTTCATCTCACAAATGCCTTGCTTATATATAATAATAATGTTCTAGAAAAATGAAGAAATCAGTAGAACACAATAAGAATGTTCGACGATTGATCCAGAACAAAAGTTAGTGCTTCTAGATTTTCTTGTTCTTGTTTTCGTTTGGCTTCTTGTTCCTCTTGTTCTTGTTTTCGTTTGGCTTCTTGTTCCTCTTGTTCTTTTTTTCGTTTGGCTTCTTGTTCCTCTTGTTCTTGTTTTTGTTTGGCTTCTTGTTCTTTTAAAAACTCAAGGATATCTGCTGATGTCGCCATCTCGTTGTTATTATTTGCACGAGTATTCACCATCAAATACTGGAAAACTGCCTTACTTTTCTTTCTTCAGTAACACTTATTCCGCCGCTCTCACCAATTGTTGCGTCTTCGGGTTCAAAAATAAGTGTACTCTGGTATGAACTCGCCTTTATTAATCAAACTTCACTTGACAACATATATATATATATATATATATATATATATATATATATATACTTTTAAGAAACTTGCTTACAGGACAAGTTACGTATGTTAATAACCGTGCCAGGCCCCCTCTGATGGTACAGCATTGTTAATTATTATTGTGATTTCAATTGACCTATACCACTAATTGAGGGTTTCCACACATTACTGATTTCTATGATCGCTTAACTGAGGACATTATTGTTCAAACTTCCTTCTATACCAGCTCTCCTCTTTGTGGATGACTTCGGCTTCCGTCCAATTTATGTTGTGTTGTGTCGTCCAAACATAATCCGCCATCCCTGATTTCCTTGTTTCTCCTCGTTGAGTGTTTCTTTTGTGTTCAACGAGTCTCGCGCTAAGTGGTCTATTGGTTTCTCTAAGATGCACTTCGCCGCATTCGCAGGGCACGCGGTAGATGCAGTTTTTGGAGTCAATGTCAGCGTTACGTGGTTTCGTCTTTTTGAGGTGGCTGCGAATGGTGTTACCTGACTTGAAACATGTCCGTATCTTGTATTTCAACCCCATTCACCTTATTCTTTCCGATAGACCTCTAACATACTACGAGTATATAACATCAAATTGTTTGATAAAAACTATTGACTACTACGTAGCTCAAAAAAACCTTGGAAAAGCAATGAAAAATCTCGTAATCCTAAAATGCATTTGAGTGAATTGTAATTATAGGTTATTTTCTGCACAACCGCCTATTATTTGAATTGGAAGTCATTTATTTATTGCACTTATCATTTACCCGATTGAAAGTAGCAATAAATCCAAGTTTTTGCAATATTTATGACCGTTTTGCATTATGATATTCCTGCAGGATATTTTTACCAACTGTTAGATTGATTATCAGCGTTGACGTAAACGACGAAAGTTGTTTTGTATGTGAATCGATTCACATCTTACAATTTACGCTTCTGAAAGTATGATTTGATGTTTCAGTAAGCTGAATATATGTATTCATTCCATTTCCTCAGCTTCCAGTTATGAAAAGTTCGCAGAGAAATTCATACCACTCGGTCTGACGACCTCGTGGTATAAATCTTCCTCGCGTGACTTATTTTCAACATAACACACTAGTACCATAAACAACTATTACTCTACATTAATGTTCAAAACATTGACTGAATCAGACTGAAGTGCGTCCAGCGTAGGTGTATCAAAGATGAGTGCGTGGGTATTTGATATAGGAAAAAATGTCTTGAATGAAAGTTGCATTAAACAATGAAAGCTATATTACAATGTTAACAATGTATAGGGCGTCCTATAAACCTTATGTATTTTCAATCGATTGAATTCACTTGGGAGAGTGTTTCTCAAATATAAAGGATTGTATCGGTTTATACCTACTATAGATGCAAAAATAAAAATTCTTGTAAAAAATAAAGTGTATAGGTACATTTTTTGTCCAAAAACTATGTGATCGGACTCAAAATTGTCCCTAGAATCCAAAAAAATTGAATATACTGGGTGTTCTGGAAGTGATATAAGTGATAAAATTTTGAATCCAATATTATTGTCAAGTTTGAAAATCATACTCTTGGAAGTCTGGAAACTCTGGTTTGTCTGAAGAATACGTTGATACCTTGTATAGTTGCATACATACATTCAAATTCTGACTGCCAGCAGGTACAGTGGCCAGATTTGCAAAAAATAATTTGGTTAGGTCATTTTATATATGTGACCAAATATGTACGAGTTTCATTGTTCAAAAACTGTTTTGCATATGCTCGTTCCTGAGTTAAGTTAGGAGCCATCGTCTCATTAGGGTCAATGTATTAAAAAGTGTTAATTTTTTAATTCAAAGTAGTTTGAGAAAATAATTTCAACGGCTTTCAAACCACATTTTATTCGACATCCGATGCCTTCCCAGAGAGCGATAAAGTGGCACAGTCGAAAATACCAGGATCGAAATAAAAAATATTTGTCTAAAATGTCGACGCACCCTGTATTTTACGGTTATTGAGGAAATCCCGAATCAGCTAGTCTAAAATAATCTAGCCGGTCTAGGCTCCTAGCCATCGATCTTCAAACAGCATTCGGCATTTGGAATCAACTCCACATTATCTTTCTTGATCACCTTGGATACAACTACTGGCAAAGGAAGAATCAACTCCAACTTCTTTCTTTTCAGTACCTTGGATTTATCTAATGACAAAGGAAGTCTTATGTTATTTCCGGTACGATCACATGCGTTATCCGTTTCGGTGGGTGAAAGATCTCGATATTTATTACCATACCTAATTATGTATAAGTATCAACAGAAAAAAACACTCAATCAATCTCCAGGTGATTTGTGGTTAAAGGACAGAGCTGAGAAGTTTCAATCACAGCGTGAAGAGGTAGATAATTTCAAACAAACCTCTGATTATCATTTTTGGGTCAAGATTATATATGAAATAATGCAACGACAAAAAAAAGTTTCATTACTTCGGTAGTTGCTCGTGTTTTGAGTGTATTCAAGTACAGGTCCATTGTCATTTGGAATTCGAGATTATTCAAGGTTGCATGAAGTGATGAATTGACAGATTTGATTTATATGGTATTGGGCACCAAACATTTTATGCGTTTCTTGGTTGATGTTTATAATAAATGTATTTTAATTAGTCTAGTTTTTTAATCATTGACATTGTGCTAAGACGTATTCTGTTACTTTAAATCATGGATGTCGCAGAAAAAATACAGAAAGAATGGTTTTACTCCTTGACATATTTTGATTGTTTGATTTATTCTGTTAAAGAATGGTTTACGAGGCAACTCATAAGCATTGTGTGTTTTTTTTGTGTAAGTTGGTAAAAAGTGACCTTTTTTTAATAAATGCTTAGAATTGGAAATTTGACCTGAGTCTTTCAAAAAATTAATTTTCAAAAAAGGGGAAAAGGGAACCTTCACACCCCAATTCACGGATATCATGTTACTAGTCTTTCAGTAATATTCTAGCTGGTCAGCAAGTGAAAGATCCTGATATTTTTTATTATACATAGTTTCAATAATTATTATATTTGGTACAAGATTTTTCATGAATATGAAATAACGGAACGACAAAAAAGTTTTATCACTTTGGTAGTTGCTCGTGTTTTAAGTGTGCTCAATTAGAGGTCCATTATCATTAGGAATATTCAAGGTTTGCGTGATCTCGAACTAATGAATTTACAGGTTTGATTTGTTATGGTATTGGGAAATGAAAGCAAACTCAGCAAACATTTTATCTGTTTCTTGATTGATGTTATTAATACACTTACTTCAATCAGATTAGTTTTTTTTAATCATTGACATTGGGCTGAGGCGTATTCTGCTACTATAAATCATGGATGTCTGCAGCAAAAATGCAAGGTGAACGAAATTTCACTCTATTTCCTGACTAGATGTACACATAGTGATTCATGGTAGATGTAGCAGAACCGATCTCATATCGCTTCAAGTCTTTTACAACCATGAGTTGTTATGTGAGAACGCTCTCGGCAGCAGCCTGTGCTATCAGCGAGCAGCTTCAGGGCACTACTCAAACTGCTGGTTTTCTCTTACTGTTTGCTCTTTCATCCTGTGAGAAAGTCCTGATGACTTCGTATTTGTCACTTGTTTAAATAATTATTGAGTCTGTGAGTAGGTGTTGTTGTCCTGAACGCTACAATGAATTCGCTTGTAGTATTTGGAGCCACAATAGGCGCAGTGGAGGACCTGATAGGGGCTAACTCACGTTCAAACCTAACCTAACCTACTTGGGTCACATCAGGTCCAGTTGTATTTCATTGAAGCGAACATTCTTCAAACTGATGACTGTTGGGTGGAAGGTGTGGTGTTTTTTCATCGGTAATGTCTTCTTCTGCTGCAAGGAGCCTACAAGAAGAAGAAAAACCTTACCAAATAATTATATGGAACCCGTCTACACTTAGCAAGCAGAATTCTGCTTTTTGGATATAGGAAGAACTGGCAATAGTTTATTCTGCAATGAGATACATTACACTAGTATCTGTTAGATATAATCAATATTCGCCAAGGTACTCGAGGGTATTCGTTTTCTGACAGGGATTTCCCACAATAAGCCTATGTTGTAGAAGTATAAGGGAGTGAGAAGGGCAATACATCGTTCGGCAATGACTATCGTTAATATCAAAACCTGCCCACCCCTAGTACTCAAAATGTTTTCAAAAGAGTACGGTATTATTGGCAAAATTTGTTTGAAACTGTTGTTAACCAGCTGTCGTCACTCTCCAAACGGCAGCTCTCAGAAACTGCTGCGAGCCAAGGATTACCGAGGTCTTAATCAGAAAAATTCTGCAGCTGCTAGGTTTTGAACCCACACGACTGGTACTCAGAATGATTGAAAGATGGCGCCTCTAACTACTCAGGTACTGCTCCAAAGATATAGGAAAAGGAATATCTCTACAAATGAGGAGATCAATAATACAGAGAAATAAATTGATGGGTACATGTTCACACTTATAAGAACGTCACCAATGACCAAATTGATAAACAGGACTCAGCAGAGAAAATATGAAAATATGGGGGCACTGCAAATTCCACCAAATTCCTGAGGTCCCCACAAAAACTGAAGGATCTGCGTATTTCACTGAAGAGACTCAGTCGAGGTCACTGATCACCAATAACGAGTACCCCGGCGAGGTCACCATAAACAAAACAAAACTGGAGATACTGCAGATCTGAGAAAGAGCTGAAAAAAAGTGATGCCAACAAAAAAATTCCCAAAGGCACGGCATACCTTGAAAACATATCCTAAAAGGACAAACTCATAACTCATAACTAGAAAATGCAGTACCAAAACTCAAACGACGGAGAAAGAATGTATATACAGGGTGTTTCCAAATGACACTTACAACGTCTGGCTGTAGATACCTCGTAAAATTGGACAAAATGATATAACGAATGAAGGGTCCAACCTGATTACTTTTCGGAATACAGGGCGTTGAATTTGAAAAAAAATTAAGTTTTTATTTGATAACTTCAATACGGATTAACATATTAATTCGAAATTTAGCAGTTCGTTTTTATATGAGAACAGGCATATTATAGTGAAAAATCATGTTTCATATCTAGATCCAGTGGCGTGCTGTTAGAAGAGTATGTACCCCCAATGGTATTTGAAGCATTTTTTTTCATGTAAAAAACGGATCACTTTAACATACATATATTTAATGTTTTTATGAAGTCTGCCAGATCGCTTTTTATTAATGAAATAACCAACAATATTTTTCTTGGATTTCTTTAATTTTTTTTTCGTATTTTTTTTATAACCACTAGACTTTCAATGAGTAAAAAATGTGACAGGACCTAATTTTGGAGATGCTCCTGAAATATTGAGAAAATAATGTTAAAAATATTTGTTTCCAAACCATTGTTTTCATTAACAAAACAATTGATGACAAAAAAATAACACACAAGTCACAAAATCGAATAATATTGGAATTAGAAGGTACCAGTGAAACTGTGCAGTTTGAGGAGGATATTCTCAATCGTATTGAAAACAGACCATAGTTATGTACACGTACCATTGCCAAATCTTCAAGTGTAAGTAACAAATTAATGTGGAAAGTTATGAATGAACAACAGTTGTATGTATTCTCAAGTATACCCGAATTCATGATCTAAAACCAACAGATTATTCTCAAAGAGTGACCAATGATTCACCAATTGGTACTAATGAAGTCAAATTTAAAGAAAATTTCATTTCAAAGAAGAATGTCTGGGCTCAAAATCTATATCTTATTTGAGAACGGGGATTTCAGGAAAAATGATCGGTTCACGTTTCTTGAAGATTGTCTAGTGGGTCCATATTTATTACCTAATAAATTCAATGGCGATATTTACTGTAATTTTTTGAGAGAAATCCTACCTGAATGTTCACTATGGACATGAGGTAGCTACCAACAAATTATTGATGTTTAGAAAGTGTAGTGTTGGTGCTAGGATGGATCTCTGCAGAACACCATTCATTGGTATTGGTATTGGTATTCTATCTTTGGATATACTCTTGTTTAATGGACCATGGTGGCGCGTTGTTAATGTTCTCGCTTCTTAATCCAAGGTACGCGGCTCCGATTCACCGCGCGGTTAGTGGTTTTGTACATGGTATCACACGTTTAAAGGCAAGGGCTGCGTCTCCTCTAGTTCCCACAAGTCTCTTGAGGACTTCTCAGGGTTGTTCGTAGGGATGCAGCCGATCGACGGAAATAACAATTTCAACTGTTTTCGAGGAGTTACTTCAATTGCTCCATTCATTATCTTTTATTGGCAAAAAAAATCTTCTTCTCGGACAAACGAATCATTATCCTCCAACTCACTGATGTCCTTTGCCTTCAAATCATTATAAAACATTTCCTTTGTCATTCTACAAAGCGAAATTCCAATCACTGACATTATTGGAAGTAGAATCATAAATGATAATAACGCAGTTTACGTAAAATCCAATTATTTATCGCTCATTCCTACATTATCTATTTACGAGCGTCATTCTGTTTTTTCATGTTTCATCACAACCATTTGAAACCATTCGTTTTAGATGTAATCATTCAACACCATAATTCAGTAGCTACCGAGTTCTGTTATGCAAATGAAACCCTGCCGAGAAGAGTAAATATATCACTCCCGGTCAATATTGAAATTTAATGTGCTTGAAAAGATGCGGGAGGGAAAGTTTCATTGATATTCAGATGGAACTTTCTTTCCTTGGTCAATATATTCTCGTTTGAACTTCTTTGGAAGGGCATCAACTTCTGGCCTTGAACTAAAACGGGAGGAAAATTGGAAAGTGTGGAAAATGTTCAGTTACTGAAGAATTGATGCGATAGGATTCGTGTTCAGGAGGAGAATGACATTTGGGTGGATTTTTTAGCACATACTGGGCGACCACGAGGTTAGGTACGCCCTCCAATTTTTGTACAGTTTCGGAGATACAGCGTTCAAATTTGGTGGGTTTTCATAGTACTTGAATCCGCATATTTTGACTACTGAGAATTTACCACTTTCGGTTAAGTGATCCTGACCTTTTTTTTTCTTCAAACGAAATTCGGATTCCGAGGGTCAAAATACATAAGAAAAACTGGGATGCTATATTATTGAAAACATAATTTGTTATTATCATAAAATGATATTCCATAGTTGTAGTTTTGCTGTTATTAGCACAGATTTTTTACGGGCAAGTTCTATAGCAAAGGTTCACCAGATCATATTTATGTTATGACAAATTTCACATTTGATTTTCAGTTGCATAAATTCCGAGAAGAATACAATAATTAACAGCAACCTTCAACAATTACTGTTCTAATTTTAAAAGTGAGAGTTTCCTCATGAAAAACGTCCGTGATAATAAATAATGACTAATATTCTAATCACTTATTATTAAACTCCCACATTAACTTTACTGCTACTGATATCCATCTCAGAAATTCCATACTTCAAAATATTTTGGGTATCGTAGTGTCATTGAATTCCAGAACGCTGTGGCCTTCTTACGGGTGTGGCCAATGGGTGAGGTCTAATAGTTCAAATTTATTTAAATTTTTCCAATGTCAATGTTTAACCCATAATAATTTTTATTCGACTTCCGAGTTTCCGACTTAGGTGTAGGTCGGAAATTAGGATATGTGAACGTCCTTCAGTGTACTGGAAAATGAATATTTAATATTAAATATACAAGATTATTCATTTAATTCGACAGGAAGTATTATGGCTAAAAAATTTGATTTTAAACAAGTTTTTCCCTTAGGATGGATGGCCTATTAGCGCTACATTTTGAAAGTTTTTCCATCTTGTATAGGGTGTGCCAAAAACACGAAGCGTATCAGAGTTATTATTATAAAATACCCTGTACTTATATTATTTAATATTTGGATTTTACGAATAAAATAAAGGCAAGTTTCAGTGAGGTTTGATTCACTCAAACCGAGAGGAAAACCGCTGGTGAATTTTGGTGTACATGCCTTGGGTATTAGTGGTATTACTTGGGTATTAGTCGGGAATGAGAGGAATTAGTTAAACATTATTGGGTATTAGTCGGGAATGAGAGGAATTAGTTAAACATTATTGTGTATTAGTCGGGAATGAGAGGAATCAGTTGAAAATAATTGGGTATTAGTCGGGAATTGAAAGTATGACTTAAAGATGAAAGAGAAAGTCAGGAATTTACTCGAGTATCACATGGGTATTACAGCAATTGTTCGGAAGGCAGAGAACATTGAACATCTATGTAAAAAAAGTCTTCAAAATAGTACTTGACAAAAATCTAACATTACGACAGGATTCAATATATTTGTTACTTTTTACTTTTATTACTTGGGTATTACAGGAATCACTTGGGCATTACTGGCATCAGTTCGGGATATTCCTAAGGAATTATTTGGGTATTAGAGGAATTAGTTAGAAGTTTTAGGAAAATATGTTTTAACGCTTGAATTTTCAACTAGTATTTTTTTATTCTTTACCAAATTAAGGCATTCAACAGCTTTTCCCTCGTGAAAAATTTACTAACTTGTCAACATACGCGGGTTTATATTGAGAAAAGCTTCGCTGATGCGTTATTTCAGATTTTCTGATGTTATTGGAGGTGTATTATAGACGATTCCTTCAATGTATCCCCATAAGAAGAAATCAGGAGACCTCAGGTCGGGTGACCTTTGGTTGCCAATTTTGGAATCCATTCCTTTCAATCCATCGATTTCGGAAATGAACCTTCAAATATTCATGGGCCTTACGATGAAAATGTGCGGAAGCTATTTGAAGTCACATCGTTCTCCTTATGTCTAAGAGAATGTCTTGTAAGAAGACTGGATAATGATTTGTTAAAAATTCTAAAAACAACCTAAATTCACTGACCATCTGTGTTCATTAAGGATAATTCCGAATTGATATGGATTTGAATCAAAATAATGGTGAAAGTTATGGCTATCAACAGTCGTATCAACAGTGGCATTATGGAAAACTTCGTACATACCTGAACATTATGACGAACAACAAATAGAACAACGAACCGAACCGCGAACAGAACGGCGAACAGAACAGTAATTTGGACGGGGCTACGAACGCGTTTGCAAAAAGTTCCACAAATCCTTCCCATCACTTGTCGGTTTTCTCTCCGACATCAAAGAAAATGCTCGCGAATCGTTCGCAGGTTTGGACGGGTCGAAACAAAACGATAAATAGACCATCATTGTTTGTTGTTCGGCTCGTTGAAATCAAATACGTCCATTCGCCGTTCTGTTTGACGTTCGGTTCGTTGTTCTGTTTGGTGTTCGGCGAAATGTTCAGGTCTGTACGAAGCTGAAGATGCACTCATGATGCAGTCGAATGAATAGCAAACTATTCGCCCGGGAGAATACATTGTGATATATGGAATGAAAAAGTGTCGAAAGTCTTGCCTATTCATTAGAGAATCCTGAGACTTTGGAAAAAAATTAATTGCAAACTGTTCAAATATGTTAATGATATCGATAATGCTGTTTATAAATCATTGAATTTGGGTAATAATAAATAAACTGAACGGAACTGTCTTCAAAATTATCGATGACCTCAATAAATTATTCGGTATATAGGTTTGTCACGAATTCATGCTGAATCTTGACAAATCATCAGTCATTAAATGTTAAAACTTTGGACTTTGGTTGGTCTCTGACTTGAGGTTCGGCAAACCCGTTCAAACTCTTTTCCATTACTGTACATATATCATTTAACATAACAAATTTAAATGGAATCGAACCATAATCACGAGAATCCTCCACCATATTGGAGCCATCATCTTTATGAATTTTGAATAATGAACATGCGCCATATTTCAAGTAAATCGAACGACTAGAAGGGGGTTGAATTCAACTTGCAATATTTGATTACAGAAAGAGAGAATTTTTGTAATAATTAAAGAGAACCTTTTAAAATACAAGCTTTCATTTAAGTTCGCTAAAAAGCAAACAATTATTTATTTAGATGTGTAATGCAGGTTATTCTGTGAATTACAGATTCCAGATTCATTGTCTTCGAGTTTGGAGATCCACATTAGAAATTTAAATATAATCGAACCACAATCACAAGAATCCTCCGACACATTGAAGCCGCCATTTCAAATTTATGAATTTTGACAAAAAATTCATAAACTCCGTCCTCGGGAACTCACTCCCACATACCAATTTTCAATCAAATCGGACCATAATCACAAAACTATTCCGCCATCTTCGAGATGTCATTTTGAGTTTATACATTTTGACAATTTTAATCTTCGACCCCGAGAACTTCCAAAAACTGATTGTGAATCTAGTCTGACCACATTAAGAAAAAAAATCCTTTGCCATATTGCCGCCATTTTAAATATATAAATTTTGTCAAAAAACTCAACATCTCCGTCCTCAGAAACCCCCACATACCAATTTTGAATATAAAATATAATCGGGACATAATCACAAATGTCGTCCGCCATCTTAGAGCCGCCATTTTGTTTTTTCTCTATGAAAAATTTTACAATGCATTGTCAGATGTAAGAAATGCAAATTTCAAATCGGTGAGACGAGCAGAAGTGGATCCGTACACAGGGACAAGTGAAACTGAAGAAAGCTTGAAAAAAATAAAATAAGTATTCAAGCCAATTGCTTGATTATAACAACCATTTTACTCTATGGTGTTTCATAAATTTTTGGTGATACTTACGAATATTTGTATCGGTAGATATCGTAATAAAAGATATGTCGAAATGGCTGCGACTTCTGATGAAAAGGCAAATACAGTCGCAAAGTTCAATTTGAATAATATAGCTCGCCATGGATGCCCCTAGGAAATTCTTTCACACAGAGGTCAGGCTTTTAGATCAGATATAATCAAAGAATTATGGCTTATCATGTGAGGAACAAACAACTTGGTACCAACCACAATGCAACGGAAATTGTGAATAGATGAATTCAACGACAATTGCCATTCCAGTCATATTTACCGCTTATAGCTGAGACGATTGAGTTCATTTTGTCCCCCATGCTCAATTTCCTGCAGTCAGGACAATATTTCCTTGTGTACACCATCAGCCAGTTCTACCATCAGAAGCTTATATTAATTTCCTGGTGGAAAATAATGTAGTACGAATAAGAAAGAGAGGGCATTGGTAGCGAGAAGCTCAGCAGTGAAAAATATTGGGAAAATACAAGTAATGGGGAATTGATATGATTTTTTGGATTGACGAGGCCGTTTCTTGATGGAAATCCATAGCCATAGCATGTCATGTACTACATTCGCTTGAGAAATATACCTGTCAAGTTTCAATGCGTCAAGAGAAACGGAAACAGAATCTGAAGTGAAAAGAGTGTTTCTGATTTGATTTCGAGAGTTCCATCATTTGCTGACGGCCGTTTCGTTGTTTACAACTCGTCAGAGCAGCTTCATGGAGCTCTCGAAATCAACACGAATTCACTCTGAATTAATACCCTAGGGCAAAGACAATGATAATGAAAAATAACTTGTGACATCTACAGTCACTAGTTGAAACAGTTTCAAAAAAATTCAAAATAGTGCGAATATGTTGACACAGTGAAGCTTCAATAAGTATCCAATTATTTTTGAATGTTTTTTCCGATATATCGATTAAACTCAAACGCTGATGGTTCATTGGCTTTTTTATGGTTTGGTACGCCATAGAAAAAATTGTTCGAATAAATTGCAAGATTTGAATTCAAAACTCTTGGAAAATTGCAATCAACATGCTGAAGAATTGTTTCGCATTGTTTTTCTACAATGGAGTTTTCTAGAAAAACTGTGTTTCAGTTTACTCCGGAAATATTGCAGGGGTCCTATTACACACAAACCCTTGAGGGTATTAGAGGCAACACTTATTTTCAAAACATTCCACTTTGTGCAACCATCACCAAATTACTTTATGGCGATAAATGATGAGACTCTCCTATAAAACCCACCGGATAGTTACTCGCAGAATCCATAGGCGTGCAAAGAAGGGAAAATCGGATTGTTGATTAGTTGAGTAATTTTTTTGTGCTTGTAGTAAGAAGATAATATTTATAGCCAGCTAGCCCTTGAGCCCTTATTAATTGAAAAAAAAGAATTATAGAAAATACAGGAGACCAAAAAGTTGTATTTTTAGTTGTTCAATCTAAAAAAAAATTAAAATTTACCAAAAAAAGTCAGTGGCGTATTTTTTTTTACAATATTGTTGGCTGTGATGCCTACTGAGACACCACTGGCCCCAATAATTTCAATCTAAATAGGGCTAAACAAGTGCCTTATTAGTTCAAAACAAAGTACCAAATTTCAACCAAATCGGTTCCAGGACATTCATGATATTTTATAATTACCGTTTTTTTTCTTTAATTTCAACGCCCTGTATTTCAGAAACGAAGCAACTCCGGACATATGTTCATAGAAACTTTTCTTCTTAAAATGACCTGTACATACAGGGTGTTTCCGAAATTGGAGCAATAAAAAAATAGGTTGTTGTATGGAACATATCAAAAATTTTCTAATATTTTTGTGAAATTTTATGAAATCGCTTTCAGTTACCTTTGTTTGGGAAGCACTGGTTTGATTCTCCAGGCCACAGCGTGTCTCGTTTGCGCAGGCTGTAGACCTCTCATTATTGATTACCGAAAAAAGTCTTGAAAACTTTAAAATTCAATATCTCCCAAAAATATTTTTTTCGGAAAGTATTATTTCATTTCGTTTTGTTTTGTCATCTTCTACTTTCCACTTTATTTATTGCTCCAATTTCGGAAACAACCTGTATAGATTTCTTCAAACAAATTGTACGGGAAAAAATATTGATATTGACATTGTAGTGCTAGTGAGGTTATGGTCGCACATGATATTATAAAAATGACATCTTTGCAGGCAACTAAAAAATAATGTACTAATGAAATCTTGTCGCTTTATCAATAATCATCTGAAGATGAAGTAATTAATGAAATGATAGTGCTTATTTCTACTTGCTGATATTTTTTTAAAATTTCATTTGACATATTGAGAAGGAACTACAAAAATACAAAGAATGACGAGATCTTGCCAGTAAAACGCACTATTCATGCACGTTTTCTTCCCCATTTCTCATTTAAATAATAAATATTGTCATATAGATATACATATAAGTATGATAGGAAGGTACTTATACTTAGAATTTGTTCCTGTTATATCAACCCTAATGTGATTTTAATTCAAGGCTGCAAATCAACGAGAGTTTAATGCATGAATATTTTATAAATCTCACAGAAAACAATAGTGTTTCTCGCAGGAAAAAAGTTTTCTATTCCATTCATTCGAAGGACAAAATAAATATCGGATGTTTCATACAAATACCGGAAGAACAGGTTACGCTATCTATGTTAATATTAAAAATTGTCGGGAAAATAATGTCTTCCTATCACTGCTTCGTGAAGGTTACTAAAAAATATAATATTCATGATAACTTTGTTTTTGATGATATCGGCTTATAACCTAGTAATATTTTCGTAATCAACATTTACTTTACACTTCAGTTCATATTGGAGGAATTGTAGAGTCGCTGAGGAAAGTTTACTCAAGGATGTCGAAATACTGTGTTAACTGAAAATTCGAAACAACCATATACCTTGAAAATTAAAAAAAAAGTGTTTTGTTGTATGGAACATCAAAAGTTAGAAGCATTTGAATGTTTGATGAACAATAGCGACTTAGACGGGACTTTCGTACATCAATTTGTTTATTCAAGAAAAATTTCCGTTTACTTGTGAATAGGTTTTTCGTAGAATTTGCTTCACATGGAGTTAGCATCAGAGGAGAATAGCACGTAGATTCTGTATTGGAAAACCAGAAACACACATTTGTCTTCTACGGGAAAAATAATGAAAAGCGTAGGATCATGCTTGCTGAGAAATAAGACATATTGCATTTCTGGAATCTTCACATTCCTCAAGAGGACGGGTAATCGACGAATGTTTTCGGTATCATCAGTTAGCTTAAACAACTACATGAAAACATAAAGAAAAAGAATGCCTTCTTGACCATTTTCACTTAATTCATTGGGAGAATAAAACTTATGAAATGGTCATTCTGGTTATGTCTGAAAAATAAATCTATTTAACCTCAGGGAATGCCAATAAGGTGGAAGATTGACAAAGAAAAATATTTGTGAAGGCGGAGCATTAAGAAGTTCCTTGACAATATTGTTCCTCTCAATTGCTCCTTTAAATCCAGAATGGACCCTATACAATGAGTATATTCGTCGACATGGACGGCATGTAATAGAAAACAACTATACTGTCCCCTAGGATCACTGAATTGTTTTTGTTCGATACTTGGTAGTTTTCTACAAGAACTAATTTGTAATAATTTTTAGCTGAAATTATTTTTCGATTTAAATGGGATTTAAACCGGTTTCATGGTTCTTGCCAATCATCAGTGAAAGCTATGGTTTTAGCAGTTGAAAACGTCGTGATTTGGTTATCGTAGAGAGCCAGTTTTTTCTTTTTTTTTTTTTTGAGGCAATGAAACGTCCATAACAACTTTTAGTCAAACTGAAGCATTGTCTGCCAATCTAAATTCGACAACTTGTATGTTGAAAGTTAATTTCTAAGACAGGTTAATCTAGAATTGAAGATGAAAAAATCAACTCGATGCATAATATCCTAAACAGCAAAATCGAATTTTTGACACCCTACAACTAGAAAATAATAGGATATATCTGTAATTTCAATAGGATTTCAGAATTTTACATAAAATGTTGCAGTGTCATTTCTAGAATTTTATCTATATTTTTTATTCTATTAATTGTGAGTTATAGCGTTGTTTCATTCATTCATTCATTATCCTCATTCACAGCAATCCTACCCAGTCTGGCTGTGTGTTTGATTATTTTCCACACAATTCTCAACGACTTCGTGTTAATATTGAAAAATACGCTATTAACTTCTGTCTCCATCTGTTCCTAGTCCGAAACAAATATCCGATCGTTTATTTTTATTACTCACGCCATCCTTTGGATCGAAATTAACGGCTTGTGAAGAAATGCCTGACATGCACCCGAATCTTCTGTCACCAAACATCCAGTGGGAACAGCAATATCCAGGATCGGCATGGTCTGAGATAGGTGAGTTGATAAACCTATCCAGGAATGGATTCCCAGGCATTTTCCAGAAAAATAAACAAATCCAGATGTGTGATGAGGAAGTAAAATGGTAGTGTATAAACATGCATTTGATTTCGTAAAAAAATGTGATGAGTTTTCCTTAATTTGGTTAAAATATCGGGGCTCTTTTTACGTCGGAGGAGTGTCCTTACTTATTTATTCATTAATATTCACATAGGTCTATTGGCCTAATTACATGAATATATATATAAAAAAAACAGAAACACAGGTGGAATTAATTGTATACCGAATAAAAAAAAAATCAAGCTTCAGTAGAGTTATAGGAGACATCGATGCGAAGTAAACAGTGTTAATGTACAGTATCGGAAACTTTTTGTCTGTGGTATAGACAGAAGTATACGCGAACAACAAGGAACGAAATGATATGATGTTACTACATAAACAAGAGAGACGCACTACTGTGCGCCTCTCCTGTCACCCCACCCGACGCATTAACAGACCACGTCCCAATGCGACACACCGCACACAGCACACGTCGATATCCCTTCCTCCAGCGAGTAGAGGAGAAATTGTAATGCTCTCTCAACATATAGCAAGCTATTATTTACGCTCTCATAAAACCACCATACCCATGATGAAATCTTTCCGATACTGTATAGTAATATCTAATCGTACTACCTGGTTCAGTATCATATACTAATTATTATTTTTTATTGAAGAACAGTATGTTCATCAACGAGCGTATAATAATAGCTATCATTATACGCGAGTAGAAGACTATACTTTCTCTACAACTGAGTGATAGAGTTTTAATGCAATCTAAATATTATTTATGAAAATAGCAGATACTTCATTCATCCAATTTGAATTTCAGATTTATTTGAAAGAATGATATATCTTCCACAAGGATGATGACCCATATTTCTCAGAGTTTTATGAAATAAGCTAGATTGTATCCGGGTAGAAGTTTCGCCAATCCATGAACTCTGCCTGCGTATGCCTTCGAATATTACGCCTTTGAATTTTCCGGCAATAAGTTCAGAGTTGCTGTTTTCTCCGTTTCCAATAGATCTGGTGGTCTACAGATCTTATTCTTTTCACTATCACTGCTTTCCCAATCACAACTATTTATTTTATATTTTGATCGAGACAGATCAAAGTTAAAACTGAGAAAGTCAATCTGACATTCGCGGAAGCCAAGCCGTGACACATGGAAAGCCTTTTTGAGAAATTTGTATGGTAGATTTGCTGTTTTGTCATTGGTCTAAACCTCTCAGTGGATCCAGAAAATTCTGAATTAATAATTGGTCGAGTGCCGATGAATAACGTGTTATGATCCACGTTGTCTTCATTCATCAATTAATAACCAATAGTGGCTGATGACCATAGCAGTCGATGCCAACACACCAAGAAAAAAATATTTAAAGTGACATTATCGTTCCTAGTTATTCGTAAAGATAGTCATTTCTTATAGTGATTGTTCATTCGGCAGTTAGGTACAACTCAATGCATACTTCGACGTTTTTTTGTTCATTTGTTGATATCATATCATATTATATCACTCTTCTATAACTATTAAAAGTGGGCAGTCAGGCTACTAATAATATAATAAATCATACGTATGGTGGGGATGCACTATTTGAAAAATCGAGGTGAAAAAAATTCAAAAATGTCATATATTTCTCTGACCACCCTGTATAACTTTCGAACGTAATTGATATTTCCTATGATAGACTAGACTAGGTGATGGTTTTCTCAAAACATTTCCTCATTTAATTTTTCAAAAAAAACTTATAATTTACATAAATGAATGATAATTTACCTTTGTGGAAATATATAGGATGTTATATTATAGTATTTGAAAATTTAATACGACCCTTTTCCTTAAAATCTAGCTTGATTACAGCCCGACACTGGTCATATGGTCGGACAGGGATACGCATGTTGCGTGAGATCCTTCACCCCGAAAAAGGAAGCAATTTCAGACGGGAGTGCAATGTCTGCTGACCCAAATAATCATGCACAACAAATCACCCTATAGCCCTTCAGTTCCACAGGGAAAATTAGTAGGGTGAACCCACAGCATCCTGGGAACTTTTCACTTTAACGACAGTTTCATATTCACACCTCGGAATCGTGGTCTTATCCGCCTAAAAATACTTATTTTATTCAAGTTGATTTCCTATCGGCAGAAATGGAGAA
This sequence comes from Chrysolina haemoptera, assembly GCA_958298965.1. Taxonomy (NCBI): domain Eukaryota; kingdom Metazoa; phylum Arthropoda; class Insecta; order Coleoptera; family Chrysomelidae; genus Chrysolina; species Chrysolina haemoptera. Next base: position 31,025,415 of record OY282589.1, on the reverse strand, counting down.
TGGTGTGGAATAAATTTGGAGTGAAATTCATGTGACCAAAATGAAGGGGATACCTTTTTTTTCAATGATTATAATTTATGTTATCTTCTTATATCTTTAAACAAGCAATTATTGTTCGAATCATTCGCCATAGTAATTAAACATTGAAGACCATCAATCTACTCAATGAAAGACGTTAAATAAGAATAATAAAACCCCTAAAGCCGTTGAAATAGTCAACAGATTTTGGGGGAACGTTTTTTGCAAATGAGAACTGTCACTGACGGTTGTCACAAATAGTAAGATTTTTTCGGTTTTGCTGCTTCTACGTTCGCTATTAAAATTACTGCAATTCACATAAAAATGTAAGCTCAAGATCTAAAGGTTTTAACCTGACACTAAATCCAATAAAAATTATTTTTGGCAAACAGGTGGTACTTGAGGAGTACTTTCAGAAAAAAAAATGTTTTGCACGCGAAAACCCATGGAAATTGAAGAAAATTCCTGGGAAAGCACGGAAAATCAATAACTTGGAAGAGGTTGGAAATTTCGATATAATGTATGAAAACAAATTTGTAGGATTTTGGATTGACGTGGCCGTTACTTGATGGAAATCCATAGTTATTACAATAGAATGTAGTACATTATTATTATGTATCGAAACATGTCGCAAAGACAATAAAGTTTATGGAAATTTTAATCGTGTTTCACCTTCGTGTAATAAATTTGTAGAAGGTAAACATCTACATAAAAAAGGTAATCGATTGTTTTTTCGATAATTGCTTCATTCGAGAGATAATGAGCTATGATATTTTCAGATTTCCGCGCGAACAACTCGGGATATTATAAGATTTACCTCGACGCTCGACTAAAATCTCTCTTGTTTTTGGTCGAAAGTTCATAAACTAAACGGTATTTTAAAGATGAATCCTTCAGCAATTATCATATATAGCTAACGGCTGTCGATAGAAGTGGTAGTACTTGATATTCGAAGGCGTAATAATGATCTTTGAATAATAAACTGTAATTTTACTTGTTTACGTTTTCCTATGGAATAAGCTCGACGAACTGAGTTTGCTCAAATATTCAGTAGGTCAAATTTGAACAAATCAAATATAACATTCATCCCCAATTTATCTTGAGACTATCTGAATCAAGTTTTTTGTACCCGTTGTTTTTATGTTCGCTCATTTTTCATTTTACAATCGACGTAAAAGTATAAAAGTGGAGATTTGTGAAAAAGCATACTGGTTATTTCATTGCCAAGGCCCTGTACATTCAGAATATGTATCTAAAAACCTCATAACAAAGTTTTCATTCATTATTTTCTATCTTTCCCGAAAATTTTCACGAACTAAAAAACAGCGGGTACAGAAGAACTTGATTTATTCAGGCCCACAAATTCGGAATGAATGTTATATCTGATTTGCTCAAATTTGACGTACTGAATCTTTGTGCAATCTCAACTTGTCGAGCTAATTTGATAGGAAAACGTAAGAAATAAGTAAATTTACATTTTTTATTTATTAAACACCTTCATTTCACCTTTGTGTATCAAATATTACCACTTCTATCGACACCCGCCAGCTCATAGGAAGCAACTTTCAGAAAAACGTGTGATTACTTTTTTTTATGGAGATTTTTATGTTCTACAAGTTTGTTCTCATCGAAATTTCCAACCCTTTCCAAGTTATTGATTTTCCTGGGAATTTTCCCCACTTTCCATATATTGCAAATACTTACGAAATCATATCTATCAAATATATATATATATATATATATATATATATAAAGGTGATACAGATATAGGTAAAGAGAAAGAGTTTTCGATTTAATTCACAAGAGGTCCACCATCCACCGACAGCTGTTTCGTGGTCTACCACTCGTCAGGGAGGCTTTATGGAGTCTCTTGGAATTAAATCGAATACACTGAAATAGTTGTGCACTAACACAAAGAAGAATAAAGTGTAGATGTCAGAAGCAATTCTATATATATATATATATATATATATATCTGACTCTTCACTAAGAGAGCTATTATTTCAATGGGTGGAGTTATAAATTGTTATCGTAAATCGAATATTATCTGACTCTTCACTAAGAGAGCTATTATTTTAATGGGTGGAGTTATAAATTGTTATCGTAAATCAAAATCAATAAAATCCGTATTTTTTTATTTTAATTATGGAAACATAAAACTGCATATAATTTGAACGCGATTTTCAATTCTGAACAATAATAACATCATAACAATTTTCGATATTTTTACGAATAAACGTACTTTACTGCTCTATGTACCGAATTCCATATTTTTACACTACTCGTATACAACTGACAAATTTCAAGAATTGATAATTCAAATTTAGGTTCTAGAATATGCTTATATTTTTATGACTTCTGAAACGAGAACTGAAGAATTTTTCCATATGTTGCAAACTCAATAAGAGGACACTCTGTATACTTCTGTTATAGCGTTACAGGTTGCAAGAACACCGAGGACTATATGCGAGCTCAATCGTGGAAGTATGAAAACATTTGGATGATATTGATTGAAAGTTTGATTTTGTGGAGGAAATCCAGTTCTTGACATGATTTTTTGGGTTTATGACCTTCCACAATCTGAAAATGAAATTTTTTTTTTCAATCCCAAGAAATCTGTACAAGTGTAGAAGGGCAAATTAATTAATTTGCCCGATAAGTTACTGCGTTCACAAGACTGCTGTCTTGAAAGAAATTAACTTTTGTCAGTAACGTACCCTACACTGAATTTGCCTATCTGAAAAAATGAGATCGAATTAACAAAGAATACTTTTCTTTTTTTGAAAACTGTTGACGTTTCGGAGGCTGTATCTGCCTCCGTTATCAAAACTTCTTAGAAAGACGCTGAGGAAACTTAATTTGAATTGCGATTTTGGTAATAAGACCTTTCTTTGACAAGAGTCAAATGAAATCTGTCGTACATTCTTTTGATTGACATTTGGTATCTTGATACACCCTATGTATCTTGATACACCCTATGTATCTTGATACACCCTATGTATCAAGATACCAAATGTCAATCAAAAGAATGTATGACAGATTTCATTTGACACATTTGATACATAGGGTGTATCAAGATACATAGGGTGTATCAAGATACCAAATGTCAATCAAAAGAATGTATGACAGATTTCATTTGACTCTGTCAAAGAAAGGTCTTATTACCAAAATCGCAATTCAAATTCAGTTTCCTCAGCGTCTTTCTAAGAAGTTTTGATAACGGAGGCAGATACAGCCTCCGAAACGTCAACAGTTTTCAAAAAAAGAGAAGTATTCTTTGCTAATTCGATCTCATTTTTTTCAGATCGGCAAATTCAGTGTAGGGTACGTTACTGACAAAAATTAATTTCTTTCAAGACAGCAGTCTTGTGAACGCAGTAACTTATCGGGCAAATTAATTAATTTGCCCTTCTACACTTGTACAGATTTCTTTGGATAAAAAAAAAAAAAAATCATTTTCAGATTGTGGAAGGTCATAAACCCAAAAAATCATGTCAAGAATTTGGATGATATTAATAAGTTTTGTAAAGGAATCTAAATTTTCAAACATATTAGCGTAGAAAACCTTCATTCGATATATCTCGGTACATTTCTTCGAACTCACCAAAGTGTAAGGCGAAAAGGAATGAACACTATTAATTCAAAACAATACCTGCACTTGTTTCATGGGAATACCACTCAACTCGCAGCTAGTCGGTAGAAACAGTTGCCTGCGCTTGGTAAATGCTCACTCTGTTGGCGAATGCGGAATTATTAATTCAAAGAGGAATAAGGAAAATGAATATTATAATTGTTATGAATAACTAATAAATGAATAATTGTTATGTTTTATTGTTTTCAAAAATGTAAACATATTGTCTTTCTCCATTAGTAATGTAATTGAAATGTTCTCCGAATAGGTAGTAGAAATTAGTATGTATAGGTAAACGCGTAAGTATATACAATCCCATTATAATTTTTCGACAAATAACTAAAATATTATATTTTTCAGTCATCATGTCACAGTGAAAAACATCTGACTATCTTGAAATTTGACATTTTTTTCAACTATACTTTTGTCAAATAATAACGTATGATACACTTGTGAAAAAAGTATTCAAAAAACTGGTGTGAATAGCAGAACTCGCTACGCTCGTATGTTTTAAGCACTTAGACAATTCAACAACAAATCTGGGACATTTCATCAACAAAACGTGTTGTGCTTCTGGTTGTAGCAACTTTTCGCGTTCCCGTTGCTAGTTGGTAAACATCTGCTGTATTGAATGTTCAGTTTTTCCTTGATATTGCTAAAAAATTCTCGGTAAACTAGAACGCATCTCTCCCCGTAATCCATATCGTCTATATGTAAATAGACCAATAATTTTTCAGTGCCATATTTATTTCTTTCACGTAAAGGCAAAAAAGGGTCTTTCACTTTCCCGGTGACAACTTTGAAGAAGCACAAAACCATTTGTCGAGGAATTCCTTCTGCTTTTTTCTTTCAGCATAAAAGCTCTCCATATTTTCACCGTTCGTAAGTTTCTGATACAGAAAATGAACTCAAAGTGTTGACGACTCGAAAAAGAACCCAAATCAAAACTTTTGTTGACATTTCGTATCTTGGCAGTGTGAATACAAGTTTTCATATTGTATTATTTTCAGAAAGTAACTCATTTTTCATGCTTCTGTTTTGTTGGATGTTTTTTATTTATTGCTTTAACGTGTACCCGGCATAAGGAAACTCCCTTTTGCTTTCTATACGTCTTTGCACAATCGGGCAATTAGAGTTGAGTTGATTCAACTGAACCAACCAGAAGTTATGTGTACCGCTGCCTCATCGGTGAAGTTAACTTACCGAAGCGAGAATAAAACTTCAGATTCTCATTCTATAAATCAATATTTATTACTGAAAACGAACGAGATTTTACAATTTGAATTGAGTTTGAAATGTTCCTATTTCCTTAAAAAAAAATTTATTTATTCTGCAAAGTCTTTCACGTATCCCTCAGCAACCAAAGAAAACTGTTTTCCACCATATCTTTACCGGATCTTGCTTCAAACGTTTCGCAATCTTGGACGGCCAATTTTTATCATAATCTCACGAACTAAGTACTTGATTGACGACTATCCCATTGCTAAGAATAGGTAAGGTGATTTGGTATGTTTTGGTTATGACTGTAAAAATGTAAAACTTCTTGGAGTTTAGCTTTTGGTATGAGGTTCCTAAAGAAATAGATAGATCGATCAAACTCGGAGACAGGAAGCCAACAGTTTCCAAGTCCGGAACCAGGAAGATAGCGACTGTGTTGCAGATAAACCTTCAACGAATTAAAGCTGGCTGAATTATGACCGGGAAAATAGACGCAGACCTCATACAAGAACCATGGGCTTTCAAGAGAGGTAAGTTAATCTACGATTGCAAACGTGATAGGGTACGCTCATGTATTTATGTGAGAGACAATTATCTTCTGCTTCAGAGAATTTGGTGGTGGTAAAAGTGAAGCTCTCACTGGAGGAGGAGGAGATGGTAGTCATTGTCAGTTTCGCCTATCTCCCTTGCGAGGGTTCAACCATCCCCAATGAGCTGGAAAATTTCATGGCCTACTGCAAAGATACACGAGCCCATATGTTTGCATGATGTGATGCTAACGCCCGCAACACAGCATGGAGCAGTAGTGACACAAACGAATGCGGTGAGTACATTTTAGAATTTGTAATAAGACAAAACCTCGTTGTTATGAATATGCAAAATAACGCAACTTTTGCCAACTGCGTTAGATCCGAGGTCATAGACATCACATGGGCAACCCTATCGGTCAGCCCATACGTCAAAGGATGGCGCGTATCCTACGAGCGATCCTTATCAGATCTTCAGTTTCTGTATCTACGGAAGCAGTGAATGTTCGACCCTCTTCAGAAACCAGAGGAAAACCTATACTGGGAGACATATATGGAGACATTATGGCAGACCTCGAATACAGGGGCTGAGGAATTTGAGGAAACGACAACCTGTCTTCAGGAAGCAATAGTCTCCCCATTCCAAAGAAGTTACTCCAACCAAAGGGAAGTAGAACAGAACGGTCCACTTCTGATTGGAAGAGCTAGATTTCTTCAGAAATGACGGCTATAGAACATAGCAGTTGGGGAAAACAATGAAGTCTGAATGCTAACTACTGAACAAGATCTTGTCAAAAAATATTACGAGCCGACGGATCTTTCACCAAATCAGAAAAATAATATCTGGAGATACTCTATGACACTCACTTTCCTGACTCTGGGGGAACGAATGACCTTGTAAAGCCTCAAAGAGTTAGACACATACAGAAAACCTGGGACATAGCCTAAGAGATCATCACCTACAGAAAGGTAGAATGGGCTATATCAACCCATTACTACTACAGCGACGAGCAAACCTACTGATTCCTCACCTAGTCAGGCAGGTCTTGGCCTATAGATACGTACCTAACATCTGGCGAAGGTCCAAAGTGGTCTTGTAGAAGCTTACAAATGTCAAGAAACACAAAATAACTGTGCTTGAACCCAGACTCGAAGCTGATAAGGGCAAGGACTTGGGCCCAAACAATTCCTTTGAGTATAAACAGCGATAGTGAGTCCATCGATAATGTATGGAGCTCTGCTGAGGTGGCCAAAGTTTGAACAAGTGATAACAGAGGGAGGCAGGCTAGTTTACCAAGAGTGTCCACGGATGGCTCAAAGACAAGCAATTGAGTGAGGGCTGGAATTTACGGGGAGAGACAGAGGCAAGACAATAAGCCTCAGTACTCAAGCCTCTATAGTCCAAGCCAAGGTGGCTATTTGAGATTGCACGATTGAAACCAACTAATAGTCACTTCGACAGTAAGGTTCAATTCCCAATCAGTTTGGGAGACACACAAATACCTTAGTGACCTAGGGCACAGATCATGGTGAAACTTGTCACCAGGTCACAGGGGCATCGAGGAAAATGAGACTACTAATACCCCAGCAAGAGAGGGGGCAGCAACAACTCTCATCATACTAGAACCAGCCTGTGGAATCTCATTTGGGGACATCCGGTGGGACACGAAGAAATGGATTAAGAACCATCATTATGGCTTATACAATACGCATGAAAAGACGATGATTATGAGGCCAACCGATCGGCTATGAAGACAACACTTCGAACTGAGCCGGAACTCTTTTAGGAAGGTGGTAGGACTGTTAACAGGGCACTGCCACCTTGAAAAATACCTGCATGTGCTGGTATACACCAAGATTCCACACTATTTCAAGATTATTTTCCTGAATAATAAAGGATAATGTCCTGATTTAGCCAGCAAAACTTATTATTATTTTCCTTGTATATTACAGGATTATCCATTCCGTGTGTTCCTGACAGTGAATGTAAATGCCTGGATTGACTATTTTACATTTGCAATAGTACCCACACCACTGGAAAAACAATTTTTAAACCTAAGATAGGCACAAGAAAGTATCAGCGGACTCGGGATCATACAATAAATTGGAGAAAGTGTCATGTGACTAGGGTGAGCATTATTGCTGTGTATATTGATTGGGACCATGCCTATACTTCGAATAAAAGGGAACTGGCTATCTGGATGAATAAATCACCAATCCATCTTATACCCTGCAGTTTAATGATATGAAACAAAAATCCAAATTTGATGGATAGTAATAGATAAGAAGACCGAAGCTACTTGGCTTCTTGTCGGTATTTTTCAACGCATTCTTTTTACGACGCAAGTGGAAAATGAGATTTGTTTGAAGGGAAACTAGTACGGATGTATAAAGGCAGCCTTTTACAAATTCCTTCCTACGTAGGGGAGGTTGTTCATATCATTCCATTCCACTATATTTCCGATTTGGCATGCAGGCAGGATTATATTACAAATAGCTTCTCTATGACAGATCCCAATAACTCAACAATTTGATAATTTAATTTTATTTTTCAAACACCCTCGAATGATATAGAAATGTAACATCAGACATCTTCCGAGTAAAAGAAAAATATAAATAAATACGTTTTGAATTTTTAATTCTCCATGTATATTATTGAAAATATTCAAATTGGAATATTTTTTATACAGTGTGGAAAAAACACTCTGCAAAGTACCCAAAAAAGTTCAACTTTACTGGAATTGTAGCCCTTGGAATTTTTTTGATAAGATTTCTCTGAAATTAAGGAAGTTATCGATGAGAAACCAATGGCGTTTTCTGGTGAAAATTTCGGATCATGTAATTCCCTTTTCTCGATAGTTTTGGATCGTTTATAAATCCGGTTCGGGAAACTAGCTGAAAACGTGAACACAAGATGCGCACTCGTCGGACAACGGACTATAGTTCGTAATATATCCAGTGATAAGGCACTCAACATGAATGTATGCGCAATTTCACATGTTTAGCTAGTTTGTCGAACTGTATATTCAAATAATTATTTTTCTACAACGTCAAAAAATGACAAGGTCCATTTTCCTTCGTTACCATGACACCGTGCGCGGAAAAATGTTCGAAATACCTATTTCGCACACTGCATGTAAACTATATGGGATTTTCATATTCTAACCTATCTTCCTCAATCAAGCAAAAATTTAAGATATCATTTATTTCTAACTTTATAGTCCTCAATCGAGCGAAAATACAAGAAATCAAATATTTATGAATGTTCAACAATAACTAAATAAGGCTTTCCAAATTATGCCAAATATTTATATTATCTATTTTTTTTTGACGTTTGTAAAATAGATTTTGTTTGCATCTCGTACGCGAAATACTTTTGTGATCTCGACTTTCAGTTCTTGATCAGTCTTGGCACAGCCGAGTTAAAAAAATAGTCGAGATCACCAATATATTTCGCGCTCGAGACAATTTTTTTTTACAAACGTCAAAAAATGAAATTAGGTAAGTAGTATAAAATTTTGTCATGATTTGAAAAGTGTTAAAAAGCCTTACTTAATTATTGTTAAACATTCAGAAATGAACGATTCCTTAGATTTTTGCTTGATTGAAGATCATATAGGTTGAAATATGAAAATACCATACCAGTTTACATGCAGTGTACGAAATAAGTATTTCGCACACTACTTCGCGCACGGTGTCATAGTAATAAAGAAAATTGAAAAAAAGGGGCACTTCGCACAGAATTTTTTTTATCGACCTATAGTGTTTTTCTCTGATGTACCATAGGAGAAAATCCCAAAAGCTCTGCAAACTTGGCAGATATATCGGAAAAATATTCCGAACAGTTATTTTGAAGTTTTATGAAGTTATTTTGCTCCCTTGGACCAGTCCATTATCCTTTCAAAACATATATTTTAGATTCCGCAAAAGCAATAAACTTTCTTCGCCGGAATATTTTCAGTCTAATTCGTATTTGATTAACTGTCAGTTGATAGGCCTTCTGTTATACAAATTAGGTTTGAGTCTCCCCTTTTCGGGTATAATCTCGTTTAGCTGCACCATCCAATTATTTTTATTGACCCTTCATTCCAAGCTGCGAATTCCATATGCTTCAATAGAGATGATAGAAACGATATTTGCTCCGGAAGAACTGATTAACTTCGTAGCACGAACTAAACAACATCTGAAATAAATCCGAAAAACTACGTTTCAAAAAATTTACTGAAATATATGTTTGAATACTTTTTTCAACTTCATTAAAAATAGTTATTTTTGTATTAAGAGCGTAAAATAATTGTTTTTTTAATGGGACATGAGAGCGTTAATTTTTGGCCGAGACCACCGGTCGAGATCAAAATTCTCTCGAATATGCCATGAAAACACAAATTTTATACACGAAATACAAACGACATTTTTTGTACAACTGTGAATGTGAATTCACATCGTTTGAAATATATTAAAAATAAATACTTCCAATACATCTTGACGTGTTTTTTTGTCCCGATAAGTTATCTCTTTTGAATGACTGTTGTCTTGAAAAATTCAATGTTTTCAGTAAAATCGTATTCAGAAATTTTTCCTGTCTGAAAAAAATAAGTCCAAAATAATTAAATGATACTTCTCTTTTCCATACATCTTATCCTTAATGTTATCAATACTTCCAATACAATTTCACAGCATCCAGTGGTGTTTCTGTGTCGTTACTATAGAAACGGTTCCCGCCGCGTGTTTGAATTATTTTGGCAGTGAAAAAAAGTCTTTTTTCACGGTGAAAAAAAGACATTTACGCATCAATTACGCTTAGAGATGCTGAAATGTCAAGTTTTTTTGACAGTTGTACAAAAATTAATTTTTTATTGAACTAGTAAAAAATAATTCTTTATCTTACTTGTGAATTAATAGCATATTGTGCAACTGTGCGGAATATAGTATATTTCATATGAGTTTTACAATAAAACAATAAAATAGGAAAAATAATTAAAAACAAAACAACAATTTTCCGATACAAAACATTATGCAATAAAATATCCAAGTTTTCTTTGATGTAATATCATCCGACTATAAAGAAGTATTTTTTGATAATCTATTTCATCACGATAAATGTTTTGTATCGAAAAATGCTTGTTTTTGAATTATAATGTTGATATCTTCAAGTAGCACAACGGGTCAATGCAGAGACAAATCCACACCCACAGAAGTTGAAGATATAAGTGGCGTAGGTTCGAATTCCTGCCGAGTAATTTTTTTTTATATAAACTCATTGTTTAGAATATATATTAGAGTAATTGTCTAAAATAAATTTTTTACAGTAGATTAGTGGTTGAGACTGTCGCGTTCAAAGCCATTGACTGCTGGTCAGCTAGGTTCAAATCCTAGCGACTCCAGATCTTTATCTGATGGCCCCAGAAAGTGCTAGGAATCTCACGTTGGAAGGCAGGACCTCGTTAATCCTTGGCTAACACAAGTTTCGACTTTTGAGGGTTCGTAAGGGGACGACAGATGGTTAACGAAAAAAAAAAACAATGTAAACAATTTCTTTTAACAATTTTGTCTCGTAAGAAATATCCTATTTTCCTTACTTGTGGCACAATATATTATTTACGCATCTTTTATTCTACTGCAGTGTTTTGTGATCATGACAAACATAAACATTGAAATCGATTTAGTCCATTCATTGTGAGATTGTGATACGTTGGAAACGATTTCATATTTATTGTTAAGTATTTTCAATCATATTTATTAAAAACCGGATTACGCAATTACTAGAAAATGCATTCTGCTTGTCAATAACAACAATGTAAGTTTTCCAGGTCATATTACTATATTCGTTTTCACCCTCACTCATATATTCTCATCTATTGCCGATATGGAGTAAAATTCACTACAGCTATTGCAGGTTCACCAATGGTAGGTAATATAGGATATCACACAAATAAATTTTGGATGGACTTTCACCGATGTTATGAACGGTTCTATGCACTTATATCTGAGATCGGCTCATAAAAATCATCACATAAAAGTATAGTACACCGTATATTGCATTGAATTTTCATTCAGTCTCTCGATATTACGTCTACTCCTCTCATTTGATGATCTAATAATAGCATCTTCGATAACTCCGTTTGAGCAGCAGTTTCAATGCCATTAATTTCAAATGAAGGAGGATCGAATACCGTCTTGAATTGATAGTATCAATTGAGTTTATTGAAAGGACTCTCTCGTGTTATTAGGAGGTTGCCTGGGGTGTCTTGATTGAAAAAAAAAACTTAGTTTGATTATAAACAAATAATAATAATAATAATAAGTTTATTCAGATTCAAAGTATAACAAACAAAATGTAGAAATATTATGATTGAACAAACAGAAGAATCACTGAAGCTGTTGTAGTCCCAGCAGCTTGTGAGTGATTTTACAAATATAAATATAATATATAATGTGACATCATGTAAATATATAGATATTAATTATAAATGAGAAAATAATTCAGGTACCGGTGTAATTCTTCAGAAAATATCTTCATAAGAAACGAGTTCCAGCACTTTTTAGGTTGATAGACTCGAAAAGAGATTTTCGGCAAATCACCAATGTTAGTAAAAATTGGAGGGAAAATTGAACTCATCCGGTCAATCACGATGATGCTCAGAAGATTATTGGTTATGAAAATATATATAACATTGAGGGAGAGAAAAACAACTTGTATGGTTGAGCTAAAAAACAACCTCCGCTGACACTCCACCTCTTCACCAAATGAATGGAGTCGGTTCATTATTATCATTTCACTTCATAACAAGAAAAGTTTCTTAAATAAACTCTGATTTAAATACACTTCGTTCAGTCAGTCTCCCACAAAACATTTATTTTCATATAGCGTACTAGGTATTTCATCTTTCATTCCTGCCGCCTGAGGTATTGATACCTAGAACAAAAATAAAAAACAACTCAGTACCAACATAAGATAATTGGTTTCTAGAAATAGTCCCCAGTGAGATTGGAATGAAATATTTATCACCTTACAGAAGATTCATTGAATGAAAATCAATCACTTTCAATTCAAACTAGAGTGGAGGTTGAAATGAGCAAATTGATTTGACACCTTCTTCTTCTGGTTCACATAGATTCAGTTTCTAGGCTAAAAACAAATGTGACCACAACTTCGATCCAGTCTTCATCCAGCTCAAGCAACAGACAGAAGAGAATTATCCATTCATTGCCATAAACGACGATTTCCCAATCAATGTACCAATGAGGCCTTCGCTATCACGTATGGTCTGGAGCAACTGGTCGAGCTACCCACACGCATTCCTGATGGCAACAACCAGTATGCCAGTACACTTGATCTTTTTGTCACCACCAATCCTGATCCATACAGTATTGAAGTTTGTGCTCCACTTGGGAAGTCCGACCACAACCTCATCTCCACTCTTTCTTTTTTCTAGACCATCGAGCAGCTCGAGGCTGTCTCGTCTCATATGACACTACAGATCAGCCGACTGGGATGGTCTTCACATGTTCTTCCCAGCATTTCCGTGGGAAAGAGTGTGAGATCCAGCACAATACCCCGAGAGCTGTCGCCCTCAAGCAGGCAGCATACCATAGATAGTTGAAAATCAGAGCACTGAGACTAGATCTGAATATGTTAAAGCAAGAAACATCTGCAAGGAGGCAATTGAATCTTCGAAAGAGGCTACAACTCCAAGATACGATCAAAGCTCGTTGAGAGAATGGTTTCATTTTTTTGGTCATTTGTCAAAGCTGTTGGAAGAAATTTTACTTCCAGATCATTTCCTTCCCTAACCAAGGAAGATGGAACACTAGCAACGAACGCTCAGGAGAAAGCTAATATCTTTGCAAACATGTTTGCTGCAAACTCTACGCTGGATTCATTGAAAAAAACAACCACAACATCTTTCCCACTGACAGTCATATGCCTGAAAAAAACAAACGTTCTCCCGAACTAACACCAGTTCTTTGCAAGTTATTCAACCTCTTTTATAATTTGGGGGTATTTTCGTCCAAATGAAAAATTGCAAAGGTACAACTAGTTCCTACAAAAGGGAAAAAGAACCTACCCAGCAACTACAGACCTATTGCCCTACTATCTGTTATTTCGAAGGCCATGGAGAAAGCTATCAACATCGAGCTCATGGAATATCCAGAACGCTCAGGAATTATTAGTGATCGACAATATGGTTTTCGGTATCAGTACGGTGAAACTCTGGCCATTATATTAGATATCTTCACGGTTTTTCATCGCGTTTGGTACCAAGAACTCCTAGCCAAACTTGCATCTTATGGCTTGCTTCCCCAGTTGTGTTCCTTGCTATCTGGCTATCTCTCAGACCGATCTCTCCACGTGATGGTCGAAGAAGTATCATGTGATACTCTACCAATAAATGCCGGTGTTCCGCAGGGATCCATTCTGGCACCAATGCTGTTCCTTCTCCACATCAATGTTGTTGGAAGAGTACACTGAAAGCTTCAATTATGGAAGCTGCTGAATTACGCCAGAAAATCTGGCATGGCAGCTGAACCCAAAGATGTGTTTGCACAAAGGGCACCCGTGCAAAGAAATAAGTGGGTGAGAACAATGTTCGCAGTGAGCAAGCACATTTCAAATTTCGGAAAATAGTTGAGGGAACATTTATTTTTTTTTGTAGGGTCTCAATAAAAGGAACTTATGGGGATGTCCAGAGTGTCGAAGGAAGGCCATTATGCATTGTTATTGTTTTTGAATGACTGGAGAAAGTGAACAACGAGGAATACATCAGACGTGAGATAAAACGGAATAATGTCTTGGAGTCCGGCTCTGTACATTAAGAGAGTGTATTTTGATCTTACAACTATCTCACTAGTTTGGATTCACCCTATATCATACTTTAATTATCAACATTTTCTTGTAGAAATATTGAAAGAATCCGAAAAGGTTCTCTACATTTATGCATAGGTATTTGAAATACATTTTTCGTGTGTCATGCAAACTTCATGTTAAAAAAACATGTAGAGCTGAAGTAACTTCGAAACGGATATGTTGAAATAGTCCAACTGAATCACTTCCACTCGAAAGGGAATTGGCTACACATAAATATCATTTTCCCGAACACAGCATGTGATTATGTGCCGCAGGATTTGGTCAGCGGGATAGAATTTGAGCTCTGCAGGATCAACTAACATTTATTATAGCCTCAATTCAGTTTCCCTTGTCCTACTTCGGCGGTAGCTCCATATGTATTCATTTGTTATTGATTGTTAAATATGGCGTCGCAAGGAATTATTTCACTATTAGGTACATGAAATGGGAGTTTTTTGCACGGTATTGAAGTTTCCACAAAGACGACATTACTTCACGAAAGGCCATGAAAGATCATTAACCAATAATGAAAAATTGAGTGAATAATCCAATCTTCTACAACGGTTAATGATCTTCCGTAGTAGGTGTCCTCCACTCTTCATGAAATGGAATGTTTTGGGTCCAAGTGCTTTTTGGGACCAAGAGATGGCGCTGTATAAATATATTTCAGTGGTTATGCTGATAATGATAAAAATAATTTTTATTTCAGAATTGTGTTGACAGCTACAAGTTTTACAACAGGTGACACAGAATTTAATGGCGGCAAAAATAGGCCAAGCTGTAGATAAAGATAAGAGCTTTCATTATGTGGGTGAAAAAAATCTATAGCTTGGTCTAAAAGGAACAAAAAGTTGTAAAATGTATGGTCAAGAATGTATATAAAGTGTCATGGTAACGAAGGAAAATGAAAAAAAGTGCCCCTTCGCATATTGTTGTCAATGCGCGAACCTTTCCATTTTTTGACGTTTGTAGAAAAAAATATTTAGATGGTTGTAAAGAGAATTGAATTCTCTTTTCAACGATGAGACACTTGACTCACCCATGCTATTTGAAATTTTCATTTCAAGCAACTAACATATCTTTGATTTCAAAAATTAGTATCGATGATACCCCTCAAATAGTTTTTTCCCATGTTTGTACGTCAAACTGTTCAGGAATTAACAGGGGGGACTATATAAATAAGATAGAGAAACTAGTTTTTCGAAACATCTCTCAACTGATTGTATTTTGATGAATGGTTATGTAAATATCCACTTCAAAAATATAAATGCTGGAAAGAACTGATACTCGAGCTGTATCATTGTCAACAAATCTTAAGCAACAATGCAGACGAATATTTGTGTTTTTTTTTAATTTCAATTCGGAATCGTTAATACTTCATCAATGTCCCTATTTTTAATTGGATGTTTTGTCTAATCGCTATTTGTTTATGTAAACTATAATTACTTCTTCTGGGAAATAGTCTCAGTGGTGGAGACAAGAGAAAAATTTAACTGAAGATATCTATCACTTTCATGAGAATGACATGCAAACATAAGGAACGCTGAATCCACTCGACTGAAAACATGTAAACTTTTGAGTGATAAAGGAAAAATGTTTGAAATGTGCATGACACATGTGTGGAAACTGAGAAAGCGGAATTTCATCGACATTCTATTTGAAATCACTATCTTGAAATAGTTTCTACTCAAGTATGTTTCTGCATATGTATGACATAGGTCCATTTCCTTATCGTTGTATATTAAGATCATACCTTTCAAATTTTTTTAGATTTTTCTGTTATTTATGTCGTGAAATCTGTTTTTCGAAAATGTTTTTTACAAACACAAAAAGTTTCACCAACATACACATCACGGATAGCTCTTAACCACTTTTGGCAATGTTTTTTGGCACTCTAATAATTGAACGATTTGTTTCACCAAAACAATCCAGAATCATGTAACGCATGACAAAATATAAAATAAATAAATGATTCAAACACTTTCACTCTTTAGTAAATGAGCTCCTGTTCACAAAATAACCCTATGCAGAACAAGTTTAGTTCACTTATGTACCAACAGATGGCGTTAGCAAACAAGCTCCTGCTCACAAAATGAACCTCTGCAAAACAAGTTAAGTTCACTCATGTACCAACAGATGACGTTAGCAAATAAGCTCCAGCTCACAAATTGAACCAGTGCAAAATCAGCTTAGTTCTCTTATGTACCAAGAGATGGCTAACAAAATGACCCCTTGCAAAACGAAAACATCGACGTATCCACGTTTAATAACATTAAAAAGGTTGATAATTAATTGAAGGATATATCAACATATACGATTCATTCAAAATGATACGTAGATTTTAATAACATAATAAAATACATGATTTTAGATTCAAAATATGGAAGTTTGTTTCCACCACCGGTGCTACGCCACTGTCATTATTTCAGATCGATTGTTTATGTCGACTAATGATGCAGTAAGTACTAAATTTTCAGAATTGCATTCTGTTGAAAAAATCGAAAATTTCTATTCTATTATTGTGATTATCAATGAATTCAGAGCTGAACCACTGAAATATTCAGGTTTTACTATTACTATATCTCCTCATCTGGAATAAGATAATTTCATCCCATTCAAATTCCAACCAACTGTACTAGGATCAAATTTGAATAAAATAGTTTCTGCTCCTGCAACGCTTCTCCATAACTGATAGTTTCAATCAAAATGTCCCGGTCGAAAACAATACATCCAAATATACAACCTGATACGGTCGCAGTAAAACGTGTCACGATCCGAAGCATCTGTGACCAGAACTTCTATGATAGGCATTATTAATGTCGTCTACTCCCCTCGAATAACAAATAGGCAATATTATTTGGAAAAAAGAGAAAAAGTACAGGACTCAACACATTGAAGATAATCGACAAATTCCTAACGTTTGTTATGCCATTAATGCTATCTAAAAGAGGATTTACCAGATGCACAAGTAGGCTTGATTACTTCTGAAATAAATAAAAAAAAAATCAATAAATATGTGATATGTGAATAGTTAACGAGTTTTTTCTTCAGAGACAAGCTGAGTCGATATGTAAATGGTAAACTACTGGGCCTTATGAAAATTTGTATTAGCCTATTTTGTAGCATGTTCCCGTTAGTATCATTCTCGAGGAGTTCAACTTTTGTTATTTCTTTCGAAGACCGACTGAAGAAGTGGTATCTGTTCCAATAGAATGGAATGAGTATTGATTCATTTTACAGTCATGGAGTGTGTCATAATAATTTTTTAATGAACCTATAGCCTTTTCAACGAAAGATTTCCGAACTCGTCCCAAACGAACAAAACAAAATTGACAAGAATTGGGACCAAGAGGATGATAATATCCCAAAAAGAGCTTACACAACCCACTGGACAGGAGGCTCAGATTGACGGAATGTCTAGTGCCAATATACTGGCATCATCAAATTATATTGCTAGGCCAATCAATAGAGGATTTTTTCCGTAACAAAAATACTATTAGGAAACCGACTATGTCATCATTAGGGATTCAGGCAGAAAATCAAATATCGAGATAAGGAATTGCAAATGGTTTTACCATGAATGCATTCTCTAAGTTCTGTCAGCAAATTTATCGTGACTTCTTGTCGAATTCCTCCAAACTGGGTTCTTATTTATCACTGACAAATTGAAAGTTGTCGTCCAAATGGTATCGTGTAGTTTTGAATCTAGTCGTTGAGTGAGCGTTCTAATATTGGATCGTTGAACATCTTGAAGGCAGTTGAGTTTATAAAGAACTCTTACTATTATTAAAATATTTGGAGAAATTTGTATAGTCACTGGAAGACAGTTGGAATAAAAATTAAAGAAAACGTTTTATTCTACACCTTTTCGTGAATTCCAATACTTTTTAGATATTTTAGATTGGTGGAGGCTGAGGTCGTCAGCTTTTTTTTGGTGAATAATCTGTTCTGTTCTGGTTACTTGAAAGTGGTTCGATTTCCGCCACCTTGGCGCTGGCATCTAAATTATACCCCCAAGCCCCCAAATAAAGGTAGCAGGAACTCGGAAATAATTTCGGAAAAATCCGTAAAAATAGCGACAAATATGGGATATCGGATAATGTAATTTAAAAAAAAGATCCCCATGCCATTGAAAGCCAGATAAAGAACTAGTAGGAATTAAAAAAAAAAACGACGCTTTCAGCTGTCGAAAATTATGGCAAAAAAAACGCGATCGGGAGGCTCAAAGCCCCTACTTGAAAAATGTTTCAAAAACTCGTGAAAATGATATCCGCAAAGATAGTGAAACACATTTGATCATGAAATAACGTAATTTAAAAGAAATTCGACCGTACCCCTCTGAAAGTTAGATAGAGAACGAGTTGAGATTCGGAAAAAAATCGACGGTTTGAGCGATAATTACCGAAAAAAATAATGTCAGTGGCTCGGACTCCCTTCTTCTCGAAAAAAAATTCCAAAACTTCAAAACATTAGGACATCGAGTAATTCGATTAAAAAAAAATATATCCCCCATCCCCGACTTTTTTTCAAAAAAAATTGCGAAATATCGCGGAATAAAATCGGTAAAATCCATGAAAGTAGTTGCGAACATGGATCATGGAATAAAGTAATTAAATAAAAAAATACCCCCTATCCCCCTGAAAGCCAGATAGAGAACGCGAAGGAAATCGGAAATAATTCCGACGGTTTCAGAAGTTGAAAATTGCGGCAAAATAATAATAATCCATCGCGTTTGGACCATTAAATAATTAAATTTGAAAAAATGTAATCCCCTTCTCCTATATCTCCATCAGCGCGACATCAGAATGCCCAAATAGACGGAATGATGAGATGATTTGGACGATGAACAGATAGCCTCAAAGCTGTCTGTGGTGATCTACCCTGTACTAATGACAAGTCAGTCTACAGGTGGTTCACCTGTCCGAATAAAAAAAAAATGATGCTATTTGGTTGCAGGGAACTTGCAATTGTTTCCTCTGCAATGAGGTACATTGCACAAGTATCTGTTGGATATATTTAATACCCGTCGTGGTTTTAGCCAGAGGAGCAGTTGGTTTTCTAGCAGGTTTTAGCCACGATGAGTTTGCATATGGAAGTGGAAAGAGTAATCTTTACTTATTTTGAATTGAACATTCTGATATACCTATATTGTTATATGCCTAGTTTGGTTCACATAAGTATACATAATGTGGATATACATGAAGAATGTTTGAGTCAATAATTTAACAAAAAGAAAGACATGCACATAAAATATTTCACACAATAAATTATTTTCATCTCTTTCTCTCTTCCAATCTTTTATGGTACGAAAGATGTGTAACTCGTTCTCATTAAAAAAAGTATATCAGGGTAGGTAATCATTTGTTGTAGAATGATGGACTCTGCTGAATCAGAAACATGTAGCACTTGCTGTCGAATAAAAGTTGCGAAAATGATTATGTGAATTTTTATCCTTCCCATAATGTATTTGCTATTGGGCAATCATTTTAACAATAAAAATCAAATATGGGGAAAAAATGTACAAAAGCAGCGAAACATTCACAAAAATTATATTTCAGTGTTCAAAACAGTGTCGCCACCTTGAGTAAGGCCGGTAATATTTTTATATATGAATCATGAGCAATTCTGTTATTTTGTAGAAAAATTCCAGAAGAGTCGCAAAATGGCGAAAACAAAAGAAAATTTTGCCACCATTTCCAAGTTAGGCATCAGAGTGAATCACTTTATTTATTCATACTTTTGTTGAAAATTTGGCGGAGGAAATCTAAAATAGTAGCGAACTTAACGAAACGTTTCTATGTCAAAATTTTTGCCGAATAAATAATATATTTTTAGTCTCTTGCCAAACTTGTAAATGGTCGCAACTTAGGACTTGCACTTTTTCCATATAAATAAATAACCACAATTGTTTATAATAATTTTGTTCACCAATGTTGCCGGGCTTGTAACGAGGGGGCAAATTTGTATAGTTTTATTGTGCACTAAAATTAAACTTTTGTGAAAGTTTCCTTTCTTTTGTAATTTTTTTCCAAATTTTGCTAATGATTATCAATTAAAATAATAATTATCCACTTTATTACCTCGAACTTAAATACCTACGATCAGAGAAAAGTTGGCCTTACGTGGCTTTTTTACAGCTCTACTTCACGCTAATATGAAACTTTCCAAACTCTTATTTTGTTTCAAAATCACGAATCCTGCCCGAAACATTTTTCACTAGACTTTTCATGAATATCTACCCGAAAATTATCATTTATAAACCAATATCTTATTCAAAAAAAGTTTGACTTGTTCAAAAATACTACCACCATCAATCTCGGTGAAATGAATGCCACCGAAGCCTACTGCCAGGGACTCCGCCAGATTAAAACTAATTGATGATTAATCGATCATTACCCAACCGATGAAATAATAGAACGTTGGCTAAGAGATTCAAAATTACAAGTCATCCGAGAATCCCAGTTCTTGGAGAGAGTCGCGTCTACGTGATTGCCTGTGAGAAATACGAAAACCGCGTGCTGATCGCGACTGCGTCCAACAAACTCAGGAAATGATTGGATGCCCACATAGGTACTAGTAGTGAATGAAAACAGCCGGGTGCGCTGTTGCCGATACCCAGAAATGTAAGTAGTTCTTAATATTTTGAAGAACGAGTCATTGAAATGCCTTTGACGATCCTCAATAATTGTTTTATTGAGACCAACGAGTGAGGAGATTTTTTGCTATGAGGAATCGAAAACTGAAAGAAAATACCGGGTTTGAAAACTTCATTACTTTGAAGTGGATTCAATCCTGAGAATTTCCATCTGAATAGGAATCTTCACTCAAGTAGTAAATTCAACAACATTCAAATTTTAAATCAAAAGCTAAAGTCGAAAGTAATTGTGACATGAGTTTCATGAGATTTATTACTCAATGGAGTAGAAACCATTCACTTTATATTCAGTACTAATTCAGTGAATAAACGAACTTCCCCCTACATGGGGATTGTTTTTTATTTTTATGTATTCTGTGTTGTTATGATGTTAATAATTTGTAATGAAGATTTAACTTAAAGGAAGCTCAATATTTAATGATACTATAAAATAATTAGTCATTTTAAAATGTATCGGCCACATATTCGATAAAAAAACAATGATAGAATTTTTTTTCATATATTCCTCCATGACTGAACTCAGACCATAATAAATGATAAGTTTATTAAAATATTCATTCACACAACAATAATATAACGCGATCTGGTTATTGCAAAAAATAGGCTTCACATTCGAGTTGTATATTTCAATTTTTCGATATAGAAATGAAAATCCCCTTTATTATTACCATTTCGAAGGCATTCAATTTCAATTGTTTTGGCAGTGATAATGACATTAGGCAAAAATATTTCAGTCAATCGCAATACATACCTACCGGGAAAAATTAGAACAAATATTGGGTTGTCAAGTAGCATTCAATTCAGTCAGATTTCAGATAATTTTCAGGGGTAATACAATAAGTGGTATGATTATTACCGATAATTTTTTGGAATATTAATGAATTGCAATACCAAAGCTGTATTTTCTTGAATTGGGATTACCCCTGTTTGTTCAAAAATTATTGAATTGCCTGGTAATTGATGCTTTACTTCTAGCCGTATTCAACGAAATACTTTTGTTCACTGCCTCATCTATGATACCAATGGACATTTGTCCCCAACGATCGCTCATATTGATAAATAAAGATGATGCCTACACACCAAGGAAAAAAAACTAGTCAAAACACATAAATTTGACGTTTATAATTCAAATCATTATTTTCACTTGACAGTTAGTGAAACAAAACCTAAGCAGGTACCTAAGTAGGCACCGTGAAAATACAGCGACAATCTATATTTCCACTGTTATTCTGATTCTATTGGCTGAATTTCAAAATTTGAAATCCATTTATTGGTTGTTAAGCAAGAAGATATTTTGTCGTAAATGTATAAAAACAATTGAAATGAGAATGATGGGTATCCTGTATTACCTGTATTTAAACAACATAGATTTGTACTTTTTTGCATGCCAGCGCCGTGCAGAAATAGCTTTTCGGGATACAAGTGTATCATACAGTATATTTCAACAAAGAAATGTAATTAAAAAAATTCAGGTGGAATTTCAACATACTTGGTATATATCACTCGAATTTTGTATCTACCTATTTTTAGAGTAAAGTAAATATTGATATTTTGTGATAATTAAAAACTTCTAAAAGAATCGAAGAACCTCTGATTATCAAAATAAGGATTACCGAAGAAATACGAAGATGAATATTTTGAAGCATTCGATATAGAAGGAGAAAATTAGCAATGCGAATAGCCTTTCACCAGAAAAATCACGAGTCTGATCCTAAGTTGACTGCTTGACTGCTTTGATCATTTACAAACAATGTAATTTGTTGATTATATGAATAATAATAAGATAATGCGTAAAACAAATTTGAATATCGAGTTAGATATCAAGAGATTCTCTGACTCTTACTGGCTATTTTCATTCAGAATTCTTCAAATACTACACCGGCAATTGTCTTTCTGACTTGGCAACACTGGAGCTCACAGCTTTAGCCATGCGGATGTCAGTCTGTTTTCACAGCCCGCTGAGATCGCACTTTCATGTGAAGTCCTGAACTAATTTTTCATCGCGAATTCTCGCGTCTCATAATTGTCGATAAATGCCAAAGAATGCATATGGGTCATAAATGCATCTGTGATTAGCAAAAATGTTGTTGGACATTTTTATTGCCTCTTAACTTGTTGGACCAATAAATCTGTGGCTGAAATGAAAGAAAAACATTTTGTGAAATAGCAAGTGTCGCATGATTTTATGTGAATTCGGCAAATAAAATGCAAGAAGAGGTACTTACTCATATTATATTGTGTTAATGTGTATGTCTACATTCAAAATATCCAATAAATTTCTGAGTCAATTTCACAATTTTCTGTAATTTAGGTGGGTGGATATATGAAAGGAAAGTGCATTGTAAACAAACCGGCTTATATGTTTATTTGACTGAAAGTGTTGAAAACTCTTTATTGAGTTTCCTGATTTTAATCTTATGATGTTTACAGAGAAAATATTACGCACTCTGAAGAAAAATATTAACTTTTGTTGTTCCGTGTTTTCTCCAGGAAATATGTATTGCTTCATGCAATTTCAACTGAAAAAATATGGAATAGGGTCTTTGATCAGTGAATCAGGTTGTGAAATGCATTGAAAATAGTTATGAGCATGGGAAAGATATAATGTTTATATGCGTGGACATAAAATGGAAAGTTATTCATTACCATTTATGCAAAATATTTGGAGACTATATATGATTAGATGAAATGAAATTTGGAAACATAATAATAAAATATATCTGAACAATGTCTTTGGAAAAAAATTAAATAGTGCTGATGTGTGCTTTCGCCATGGGGATGGACACGCCTTCTCGGAGGTAGAAATGAATAACTTGAAAAAACTGCAGATATACAAACCGGCTGAAATGTTTATTTGACTTAAAGTGTTGAAAACTTTTTATTCAGTTCCCCCATTTTATTTTTATGATGTTTACAGAGAAAATATTATGCACTCTAAAGAAAAATATTAACTTTTGTTGTTCCGTGTTTTCTCCAGGAAATATGTATTGCTTCATGCAGTTTCAATAATATGAAATATGGTTTTAGTTCGAAAATATGAATAGAAAATTCATAAAATCTTTTGTGGAATCATCTGCGACTGAAAGACAAACTTTAGTCGCTATTTTCCATCGTTCAAGATAACCTCTTGGGAGGTATTCATGTTGAAAAGGGGAACATTCTCCATGAAAATTCAAAAATGAAAAATGTGACTTATTTGTAATATCTAACAGAAAACAACTACTTCCCCGGCACAAGCCACTCTGGACATTGAACTACATCTGATAGATATTGTGAAAAGACTTTAACTGAAAAGGAAAGAAAAAATCTGAAAGTGAAAATTTGCATTTTCATTTCAAAATAAATTTATTTAATGATTTGTTCAAGAAAAACTAGAAAGAATTAAAAAAGTCAGCTATCTGAATGAAAATGCAAATTTTCACTTTCAGATTTTTTCTTTCCTTTTCAGTTAAAGTCTTTTCACAATATCTATCAGATGTAGTTCAATGTCCAGCGTGGCTTGTGCCGGGGAAGTAGTTGTTTTCTGTTAGATATTACAAATAAGTCACATTTTTCATTTTTAAATTTTCATGGAGAATGTTCCCCTTTTCAACATGAAATATGGTCTTTGATCGTCAAATCAGGTTGTGAAATGCATTGGGAATGAATATAAACAAAAAGTTTGAAAATTTTTGATTATTCTTTTCTTTGTATTTACTGAATTTTCATGTCGAGAAAAATAAAATGTTTGAGTATACGCGTGAACATGAAATGAAAAGTTATTAATTACCATTTATGCAAAATCTGTGGTGCATATCGTAATAGGAGCGTTGATACTATACATGAAAAAATAATATTTCATAAATAAATAAGAAAGTTAACATTATTTTCATATTATTCCTATTTATGAGTTGAAGATTAGTGACGACGTAAACTTAATCACAGTCGAAGAATTTCGATCAAAAAATACTTCATATAGTTATTTTGACTAATCAATATATTTTGAATTACTAGCGTTTGAAAATATCGGTTATTCAATAAAAAATACCTGAACATTCTTCTTGGATTCTCCAATTTTATTTTTACGATGTTTACAGAGAAAATATCATGCAATCTGAAGAAAAAAATTTGTTTTTGTTGTTCCGTATTTTCTCCAGAAAATATGTATTGCTTCATGCAATCTCAGTGTGAAAAAATATCAAATAGGACTTTGATCGGTGCATTGGGAATATCAATAATTATAAACAGAAAGTTTAGAAGCACTTTTGATGTTTCTTTTATTTGTATTTATTGGGTGTTGGGAGAAATATAATGTTCATAAGCGTGGACATAAAATGGAAAGTTATTAATTACCATTTATGCAAAATAGTGGTGCATATCGTACAACTTAATGAGTGCTGTTGATATATGAAAAAATAATATTTCTTAAATTGTTAATAAAGTTAACATTGTTATCGTATTATTCCATTCTATGAGTTGGAGTATTACTGAGAGCACATCAATCAGGGATTGTAAAAATGACCTTGTATGTTGATTAGGGGATAATTTTTGTATAACTGCTTATGACTCTAAATTGCATATTATACAAAATTAGATTAAATGTAATTTGGAAACCTATATGTGAAATAGACATCAGATTGACTGAAATTTTCTTCAGCAGTCTTTGGAAATTACCGAAAAATTATATAGTGCCGATGTGTGATTTCCCTAGATAACTGCAGATATCGATAGATTGAAATAATCCAACCAAAAAGTTCCTCATATAGTTATTTTGATAAATTAATATTTTTCGCTGTATTTCAAAGCTTTTTTAAGCAGTTGAAATTTGGGTATAACGGGTGGTTTTAAGGGTTGAAACATTACAGTACATCATAAATTATATTCAATAATACAAATGAATTTTTTTTCTCAATATCTATACAAGATAATCATCAAAGCAACATTTATGTATAAGGTCCAATTTTTTTGCTCAAAGAGGTTTTCAACCCCTAAAAGTAAAAAGCACTCAAACAATAACTATTTGTCCCCACATTATGGCGCATTTCAGTTTGACTTTGGCATTCTAACAACGTTTGAAGATTATATTGATTTATTTTACTGGTTCTTTCATCTACCCCCACCCAGGGTTATTGTGATTGTGATTCATTCTGTCCCCTTTTCAAATTACTACGTATTTTTATATGTTGTATAAATCATATTTCCAGTCGAAGACTTTTTATTAAAAATTATGGAGCATTGCTTTTAACACTGTTTGATTCAATATAATTATGAACGTTTATATTAATATCTTGAAAGATTAGGACTTTTTGCTCAGTAGAATTTGTATGGCAATCCCAGGAAGAAGAAAAAAATGTAATATTTGATTTCAGTAATGCCTTCGGTTTTATTCATAGAAAAATACTTTTACGTCATTTACGACTATATGGAGTAAGGGGGTAAGGGGAGAGCCAAATAAACTTGGCAATATTTATACTCAATATGGAGGACCTTTCATCTTTTGAAGTTCAACAACATTGCTGTATTTGCCCCTTTTGTTTAAAAGTACTGTACTATCTGTCGTATTCAACTATCAGCAGCCATTATCAACCTCATTCGGCCGCCTGAAAGTGTGATTTTTTCGTGACTCCCGAGTTTTCCGAAGTAATCGATTACTGAAACAAATAAAGTCGCCACTAACTCATCGTGTAGGTTCCAAAACAACTCATTATTCGTCAAGAAAGTCAAACACCGTTAAAATGACGAATTGTTCACAAATATATGGGCTTGGGAGCATGAAATATGGGGTCCCATTTGTTTCTGTCTGGACTCCATTGAATAACTTCACAATGGTACTTACTCTGACCTGAACTTTCTCATATACCCGGGTGACCGCAAAAAGTGACTCGTACCTATAACTTTTGTGTTTTTGCATATAATGAAATGAAATTTGAGGAATCTGTATACGACATGAAACTGCAGATTTGGCAAGTCACTCAGCTTCATGCAGCTTCCGGTTTCACTTTAGATTTTCAAACGGGACACCAGGTACATTTTTACTTTTGTATGTGTCATGTGTCATTTGCCTTGTCACTTCTTATAATGACAATATATTTCCTTGCTCAACAACCAATCAGTGGATTTCAAATTTTGAAATTCAGCCAATAGAATCGGAACTACAGTGAAAATATAGCTTGTCGCTGTATTTTCACGGTGATAAACCTGCTTAGTTTTTGTTTTACTGTCAAGTGAAAATAATGATTTAAATTACAAACGTCAAAATGTGTTTTGACTAGTTGTCTTTATTTAAAAATATGAGCGATGGACATTTGTCGCCATGTTCATTGGTATCATAGATGAGGCCGTGGAAAAGAGTATTCCGTTGAATACGGCTAGAAGTAAAACATCAATTACCAGGTGACACGATTTTTCTTTATTTCAAATCGATATATTGTCGTCCTAAATATAATTCGTGGTATGATTAAAAACCTATAATTTTTTGGAATTTTTTGCGGACTCGTTGTATTTTCAGCTTTGGGATTGCAATTCATTAATATTCCAAAAAATTATCGGTAATAATCATACCACTTATTATATTACCCCTGAAAATATGTTTTAAGTCAAAATGCTTCTGCTAATGTAAAATTTAATTTTATATTAGGTACTAATTTTATTCAAAACGCTACATGGTGGCTTGGTGGATTGGGAAAAAAAGCATTTCCGTTAAAAATCTCAAGAAAATTGCTTTGATCTTCCCCAAATTGAAACATCATTTGAGATTAAATAAGGAATTCAATCCATCCAGTAACAGTGGCGTAGCCACAAGGGCCAGGGGGCTGCCCCTTTTCCCCGAGAACTTTGATACTATAAATGATTTTGGCAATTCAAATTGCAGTTTTTTTTTTCATGTTTGTACGTCGAACCGTTCAAAAGTTAACAGGGGGGGGACTATTAAAAGCCGCACTGTGTATGTATCTTACATTTTTATCAATAGTGCTACATATTTTATCGATTCTTTCTACTTTCCTTTAGTTCCTACGATATTTCATGAACATGAATGTTACTTACTATTCATGGAAATCAGAAAATGAATGGAACTGTAGTATAATAGATATCAAGGAAAAATTATTTAACGTTAGTTTGTTTTCTACTCGTGAATCTTTAGTGAATGTCAGTGCAAACGTTCATAGTGAAATTGTCACTGTAATATCGACTATTCGTACAAATACTCTTTTCGTGCCAAACAGGTTCAATATTGGGTCAAAGAAAGTAGGGTAAAATCGCAAACATGCACATTCATCGTCTTTCCCGGGAAGAATTTCTGACGAATGTGCCATCTCAAAAATGGAGCATTCTGAGAATCTGAACAGTAATAGGTGTAGTTATTTTTGTAACTTCCATTCATTCTACTATTATTCGTTGTTTTTATGTTTCAATGTTTTGAAATCACGGCAGTATAAGATCACATAAATTCACTGGAATTTTCTCGCATAAATCTTAGTTCTTACTTGAATGCGGTTCTAAACTGTCAAATACGTAATTTCAGTTTCATTCACGATACCAGACTTTTCAAATCATGCCAGCCGTCTGCTTTTTCTGCATGGATAGAGAAAATTCAGTACGGACGGAATATTTCAGAGAAAAGAAATGACTACTTATATGTGGGAAATTATAAATACCTAATAATAATTTTTATATGAGTCCATATTATTCCACAAGGACCTGGCAAGAATTTGAACACCACCAAATATTCTTAATATATAGTATAATTACAAGGTCGTCCACCCCGAAAATAATTTATCTAGTTATAGGACTTGAATAATTTTAACAAAGCTTGAACCTGACAGTTTTTATTTCCAGGAAGACACATTTTTATATCCAAACTAGATTGGTTCAGTGACTCATCTAAAAATATCAGTACTCCTATACCAAGGCTTTCCAATAAAGAAAAGGTGATTTACAATTCACTTGCAAAAAAATGATTAGAAAAGGGTCTGTAACACTTTCTACCCTTTTATGAACATAACACTCATTGAAAAACTTCTAACATTTCCTTTCACCATGTTATTTTTTTTCTTTCATAATGAAATCAGTTGCTGAAATAATTGCAACTCTTCAAACATCATTTATATATAAATTTCCTTCAACTGGGATATTTCTAGATATTCTAAAATTTCTAGAGTTATAGCGCTGTTCAAAAAAGGTTTCACCAGACAATTATCGACCATTTAGAATAATATCTAAAATTGGGAAAGGACATAAACAAACGTTGAAAATATTTTCAAAAACAAGCAAGTTTTTGTAATTTTTTCATTCTTCCCCATTGCGCTCCTTGATGGCTCTGCTATGGTTCTTTCTGGCCGCTTTTCTCAGACCTTTCAACGACTGGTTCCACCAGCGAACCCGGCGCTCTGGGACTGTCATTGTGTTTCTTTATTTACTTCCTGATTGAGTTATTTCTTCGAGAGAATATCTGCTTGATTCCTCCTGAGTCCTAGAGTCCTTCTAAGTTGGTTGCTTTAGGATTTCGGCTTTGGAAAACATCCTCTGCTTCAGCGTAAAATTTAAATTTATAATTCGGTGAACTGACATCGATATGCCTTCCGATACCCTCCAGTTGACGTCTGCTCGTTGGCACCGCACTCCAATATCATGCGTAGGCTGCTTTATTTACTATATGTTACTATTTTTAATAACAACAATTTTCATCTCTTTTCGTTTCTTACTTCAGGTCCTCTCTTTTGTTTCGACCAAGAGAAGTTCCTGTACCGGCTCGCGTTACTTCGGCATTGGTCTGTGAGGTAGTCTCGGATGGCCCTTCAAGACCTTTCGCTTCACTCAACTTTATTTACTTCTCTTCTTGCCTTTTCCTTGCCCTCTGCGCCTTCTTTCTTTCCTTTCGGCGGGTCTCAACTGCGGATCTATCGAGTTATTCCTTGAGGAAGCCCCGCTATCAAAGCCCGACAACGATCGTCTTTACTCATTTCACAGCCAGAGCCACTTCCATAGGAGAACAGATATTGCGGCGGAGACAGGATTACAGCAGACAGAAAAGAAAAGTTGGACTGGATCATAAACTATTTCTAAAAGGAAAATGAAGAGAGATCTATAGGAAACCAAAATGAAAAAGGAAAGAGAGCTTGGAACACAAATTAACACAAATTGAGGAAGAATCACGTTGGCAAAAGGTAATGGAAGAAGGGACTAGAGAGAGACAAATTGAGAAGGAACGTTGGCAAAAGGAAATGGAAGGAATTAGGGAAAGACAAAAGGAAATAGAAAGAAGAGCTAATGGTTCACAAGCCAGGTGCAGATTTCAGTGAGTCATTTCCTCCCGGACGGTAACTTGTGAAATGCATCAGAGAGTTGTGTAACTAAGCCTCTAGCGCAGTCACCGGATCCGTGCATGGCATCACACGTTTGAAAGTGAGGGCTACGTTCTTTAAATCTCGCATAAGTCTCTCGGAGACTTCTGATGGTTGCTCGCAGGGGTGCAGCTGATTAAATGAAATTCTTTGTTGAAAAGAAAACTAATCATTCGGCGTTGTTCTTCTCCTAATTTTTTTCTGTCATACCTATTTGTTAATGTAGTTTCAAAGCTTCAGGGGATGAAGAGATTCGGTTCCAAATCTCCCAGAGATAATTCTGTCCATTTTAAAATAAGTAGGTAAGTATAAGACTTTTAGGCACCACCAACTGTTCCAAAAAAGCAATTTCCGATTTTATTGGCCTAAACGTTATAAATAGAGTAAGTTTCAAGTCATCACGATCGTCTTAAACTCAGTGTGACACTCCGGAAGTTACACTCTGTCGGTACTAATGCTTGACAAATTTTACTTGTCAGCTATGTTTAAAATTCCATTAGGAAAATTTGAGATCTAAAGACGCTGGCATATTTTCGCACTTTCCAAATATTTTAAGTTAATCTAGCGGACGAACATCAGTTGAATGCTTTGGTAAAGCTTTCTGGGACAGTTCATTTTCAGCTGCGACTTCATAATTTTTTTATGATTGATTACATTGGGAGTCTTGCCATCATGTATTTCATTGTTATCATTGCACTGAGGCAATAAAACTCGAGAATTTGGTGTAATTAAGTTTACTGTTCTCCCCAGGAATGTCAAGAAAATGTTGACGGCAGATTTCAGTTGGAAAATATAAACTTTTGATATATTGCCTCTTTGAACATCTCTTACAGGCACATAATGAAATTCATTCATGAGACGGCAAATGATAATCCATTGATATTAGCAAAATTAGAAGAAAAAAATTATTGAGTTGTGATATATTGAGATTATACGCACCAAAAGGAGACTTTTCAAAATCGAAACAGTTCTTGAGTTAGAAGTGTGAGCTTCACCCCCAAAAACCACCCCTTACGACGCGGTGATTTTTCTCGTTTTTCTCAGAAACCATTGGTCGCACAGAAAATATTATTTTTACTAAAAATGCGCATTAAAACATTTTCTACAAAAAAAAATAATTTTGATTATTTTGTTTTATTGAATCAATTTCGAGCAACGAATGATCGAATTTAGGGGTTGCTTTCAGCAGGTTTTTCTTTTTTAAGTAATGTCTGAAATAAGCTAAAAACATGTGTAAACAATCATAAATAATATATAACGTTTCTCAGAATACAGAATGTGTTTGAATTTTGTAATAAAAATAACAGGCCGTGTTTAAGAAAAAGTTTGTAAAGGTTCCTCGGAAACATCGTAGTGAAAATCTGTATAGGTCATCTTGTTAAGCTTAAAAAGCGGCAATGAAAATGTATTTTTTATTTTCTGATATATTTTAATAATAAATAAATAAATATCGAAAATGTAACTTTATTCAAAATATTTCAAAATCCGAAAAATATATCCATTTCTGCAAACTCCACATAAAAAAACTTTTATAGAACTTGATGAACACGCTTAAGTGAGTTCTTGAAAGATCGGCCACCAGAGAAGTGACGTGGTGATGTAATTTTCTGGAAATTCCAAGAACATAAGAAAGAAAAGTTTTGAGTGATCTGAAATCTTCTTGAAAATATTGAAAAATTCGAGATCGCTGTGAAACGAACCAGAACAGAGTCTCTGGAAGGATCTAGAACGTACTGGAAAAACACTCAAGTGAAATTATCTAAGATACCCGGGCCACGCCGGGTGTTACAGATATAGATACAGTGTGGGCTATAACATTTGCAGCATTCGGAAAAAATTCTTTTTATCAAAAAATAGAAGGAAAACAATAATAAAAATAAAATCTCAAGTATTTCACGCTGCACTGTGGAATGTATATTGTTTTCCTTCTCTTCTCAAAAAACTTGGTTGAGATCTGGAAAAGTGTTCTATCTGTACTCTTCAAATTTAGAAAGATGTGAAAAATCAAACGAATTTGGAAGATACCGAACCATTGCAACAGCAAGAGTTATGGTAAAAACTGGTTTTTAAAATTTTGCACTACCGTTTCGGAACAAACCTAAAAATTTCACAAGAACCTCAGGCTCATTCTACGTTGAAAGTGGAAAGAAAACTAGTAGACCTGTAGAGAAATTTAAGGCTGCGTCCTGACTTGAACATTCAGCCCGAATGAACAGGCCAAAAGATTGGATGAGAAAATTATATTGATTAAAACAAAACAATTTTAACAATTAAACAACAATTGCATGTAAAAGTAACATTTTACAAATTCAACAATTTGTATCTATTTCGTTAACTACACATATAACTTTTGTTCAGTATTCTGTGTTAAACAAGATATATTGAAGTTTTAAATAATTTGACCGAATGATTTCGCATGTGTACGACGTCCTTAATTGAAAATCAAAATCACTCAATTTTTTTTAGCAAGACGCTATCTAACAAAATCACAACAGTGCATTTTCTAAAAGGATTACATTTTACAAATACTCGAAAACGTATGAAAACTATATAGCAATAATGCCAAACTCAAGAGAGTTACCAGGAACCTTTCATTAAAATATTTAGATTTGTCGACTTTCAGCCTGACAAATAGATTTATATTAAATCTTTAATTTGCAGCACGTAGAATATCAGAATTATGCTGGAATGAATTCCCATTTTTTGTTTGATGATTTGTGAATGCGCTGAATTTATTTTTTCAAACTACTGATTGATCTGACTTTGAAACTTTATCTTTATTATTCTTGCAAATTTTAACATCTCGTATATATGTGAAAAGCTTTATATTTCTACCAGGCCTTGGTTTAAACAGGAAGTCGATCTGAAAACTTACCAAGACTGAAGTCATGTCCTAAAATTAATATAATCTAGTGATCTGAACAATAGGGAATTTCCTTATTTTTTTTAATTCGTTTAAATAATTTTTTACTTCGTTACAACATAGTAAAAAATATTGATAGTGTTGAAAATCTTTGAATTAATTTTTAAAATGATATTTAAAATACCGATTGAATTTGACCTGTTTGAACGCCTCCATTTTCCGCGCGTTGTGGACAGTGTTGTAACTTTGATACTTTTCTCAAAATAGAAACCTAACTTGACTTGACACAATATCATTTGGTATACAATGATCCTTTTTCCATTAAATAACTTGAAAATTCCCTTAGGAATAAATCTGACTTACTGACTCCTTTCGATAAGAACAGTTGTCTTGTAGGAAAATCATACATCCTTGATATAAGGTCAGCTGCTTCTCTGTGGAAACCATTACAGGCTTATGTTGAATATATATTCTTTGCGCAAAATACGATATTTTTTCTTTTACCTATGTTCACTGGTCAGTTCCAAGACAAAGGCGTCCATTTTCGACACACAAGAAAAGTAGACACTTAGGTACCTAAGAATGTCATGTAGATGGCTTCACGCCTTACTGGATTTATTTTTATGGAAATGGGATGCATATATTTATGGTAATATTACCAAATGAAAGTCATGTATTCTCTAAATACATACCTACAAATGTGGTGTAAAGATGCCCGACGTTAAATTGATCGAGATCTTCAATGTCTTCATCATTCCTCAAAAATTGCATAGGAAAGGAGTATAACATATTCAATTTGTAGCAACAAAAATCGTATTCAACGGTCTTGGTCAAAACTGCACATTTGCACATTAATCTCGAAAGTATCTACCACGCTGAACTGAACTGACTGGACAATATACTCTTGTAGACGCGTGTGCTACATGCCAGTAGATGGTAACTGTAGAGATGACGAAGTGGTCAGAACTCCCAAGTAGAGCACAAACTTCTATTCTGAATGAATCAGGATTGGTGGTGAGAAAATTATGTGTATTGGCATACTGGTTGTCAACATCAGGAATCTGTTTGGTAGCTCGATTAGTTGCTCTAGACCATACGTCGTGATAGCGGCCTCAGTTTGAAGACCTACCTCGTCTGTTTTGTTGGAAAATTTGGCCTGGGTAGAGTTGTGTATATTTAAATCTCCTATTATAGTGACATTAGCTGTTGGATAGTTTTGTTTTATGAAAAATTAAGAGATAAGTGATAGCAGCAGAAGAATTTGGTCTGTTTGATAATAATTAGCTGGCGTCAAAGTTGTTTGGCTCCAGACTGGTATTTCACGGGGCAATCATCTAACTCCTAACTCGTTCATTCGATTAACGAGGGCTAAAAATTCATTCATTTGTAATATATATATATATATATCAAACACCACCAAACATTCACAATTTGATACAAATATAGTCTTGTGTTCAATTCCGCTTTGAGGGTGGGCAAATGTATGCTAATACAAATTAAACTATTTTCATCATTCATGACCCTAATAAATTAAATTCGCAAGCACTCATTAACATCATTATTCCTACCATATGTTGTTTAGATTCACTCACTATGTAAATGGCAGTACAAATAAACAAAGGCACCGCATATCCTTTCCTGTTGTCAACACATTGATATACTGAAAATGAGACTTCAAAGTAGCAGGGTAATTTGCTTTTGCGATGGGTTTGATTGTTTGACAGGCAGAGCTTTGATTATTTTACAGGATAATGATACCTTCGCTCATCAAGAACTCACTGAAATACAATTAAAAGCATGATTAATAGTGCTGTTGAAAATTTCAAGTTATTAGTGATTAAAGGATAATTTTACGACATCAACAATTTTCAGTTATGTTATTCATAACTGAATTACTTTTCTGACATACAACTCGAAGTACTTCATGCTTATTACTGCGAATTCCAATATTTATCAATTAAATTCATTTTCGGAAGGATGAAGTGTGCGAGAATACCTCTATGAGATACTGTTAACTATCATAACATTTCGATATGACAAGTGAAAATTTTAAACTGAGGAGTCAAAATTGAATCGAGTGATCACGATATCACCTCCAGCACACCTTTTCTCGTTTTGGTTTTCAAAATTTCGACACAGAAGTCGAATGAAAACATTTGACATGTTTTTTAGGAATCCCAGTTTGAATTTTGAATTTACAGCCTCCGAAAGAATCTCAGCCTCCAGAGAGAATCTGCATGTCTCCCAATAGAATCTCAGCTTCCAAATATAATGTGCAGGAACCCTAAAAAAATCTCAGCCTCCAAATGGTACCTGCAGGCTTGCCAAAAGATCCCTATTTGACAAAACTTAGTATTACAATCACGGATCTTGGTCATAACCTGTTGTTTAGAGTATTTTTAAAAGGAAACGACTGCCTTGCCACATATAACTTTCTCAGAAATTACATTTGACAAATTGAGAAAACGATATGACTTACCAGGAGTAAGGGGACGACAAAATATGTTAGATGGTAGATGATTCCCAACGGGTTTAAATTAGAGATTTTTCTGCAATGAATAGCAGAAACCCTCCAAAAATCAACGACGCTCTACTCAAATAAACAACGCTACAAATTCAGATAATCACCAAAATGAGATGACCCAAAAGATCATTACATATCATCCAATATATTTCCTGTTCACAAAAAGTCGACTATTCTACACTGATTTCCACTTTGGTCCTACCAAGATACAGTTGAACCAACCTATTTTGAGACGGAATTACTTTCTGCGCACTTGTCGTACAACGGATTATAGTCCGTAATATATCCGGAGAAAAGGCACTCAACATGAGCATACGCGCAAATTAAAGTAATTAAAATGTTTAATACAATTGGTTTCACTGTACTCTCCCGAATAGACTGCCTAGAGAACGAAAGTCTCTATTTTTGAATTTTTCTTTCGGCCTACAAAACTTCCGGACAGGGTTTCAACATAACCATTCTAAACAACCAACAGAGTACGTTTCACTCCACTAAGGATAAGGTACAAAATAACCACTTAACTAACATAACATTCATATACAAAAATACTTGATTACACAAAACATATCTAAAACACAAGACAAAATAAATGTCCATAATAAAAATAGACTCGTCTAAGCCAGAATAACCATAACTAACAGCCTGCTAGTTTTTGAAAACTGTTTAAAATTGTTTTTTCCGTTAACCAGCTGTCGTCCCCTTACGAACGGCAGCCCTCAAAAGTCGAAACTGGTGCGAGCTAAGGATTAACGAGATCTTACCGTTTAACGTGCGATTCCTATCACTTTCTCGTGTCATCAAATTCGATTATTCAATGTGCTGAAAAATTTTCGCCTGGAAAATAAAGAATGATCATAAGTCCGCCATTACAGAAAATAATATACTGAAACACTTCACGTACGAATTTTCAATGGAACAGTTTCACAATCAGCGAAAAGTAATTTTATTCATCAATGGCTGATAATATGTTCAAAATATTGCCCGTTTTTTTCTAGGGATCGACCGATATGGAAATTTTAGCCGATACCGATAATCGGCCGATACCGATAATCGGTCGATACCGATATTTTAAATACCGATATGCCGATATATCGGCCAATCGGCCGTTCGTTTCTTTCGATCGTCGTCGCACGTTTCTGCAGGTCCTAACTTGCATTTATCTTCTGTATGTTATTTTAGTTGTATTAGAAGTATAGAATAGAGGCCAAATTGTTCAACTTACTTTTAACGTGCGATTCCTAGCACTTTCTCGGGCCATCAGATTAAAATCTGTAGTCGCTAGGATTCGAACCTAGCCGACCAGCAGTAAATGGTTCCGAACGCTTCAGTATCAACCACTGAGCTACTTGGCCCTACGGTTAGTGAATAACATATCTCCAAAACCTGACGATGACTAGCGGAATTGAGTGCAATTAGCAAAACAGCCTACTGGATCGGACTGCCTACCATCTCTCTCATGTTCTAGGGGTAAGAGGTGCAAGGCTTCAGCATCAGATAAAAATTGTTAACGAACAAATTAACTCTTAACAGTTTCTGCAGGAGTACCGTTTTTTAAATGGCTCCACCTGCAGCATATCCCTGAGTAACATTTTTTCATCCCAGTTTTTGAGATGAATCGATTTATTTTCATCAGAAGGTATTTTCTAAATTTTCGCACGAATACTTTTTCTGCTTTTCTGTTGCAGGGTGGTGCATTTGATAAAGCGACATTTTTGCAATAAAGTAATTTCATAATATTGAAATGAACTCTGTTATTGAATATGTAGGTAAATGGTACAATTTACCTGGATGACCACCCCCTAGACAAAAATCATACAAGAAACCGAAAAAACCCGTTGTTTAGAAAAATACTACCTTCTTATATTATTAAACCTAATATTAAATGTTAGTAATTTTCGTTATTTTGGTAAGTTGGTTGCCTGCCATATGGTTGGTTATTTCATTCTTTATCTGAATTGTACCAAAATAGAATATGTCCATAAATCCTGGACATATCCAGGGTGATACTTGGTGATTATCACTTATCACGAGATGCATTCCCATTTCTTTTATCTTGATGCATTGCAATGCAATTATCTTACATGGAATTTTTTCAACTTAAGACTACTGCCATTATTCGGAGTTCAGAAGCCCTGTAGACATGTTAACATTTGTTTTTGTAGCTGTTCTGATACTTGGGTTACTCTTTCAATTTTGAATGGCACATCTGCTACATCTGATTGCAGTGTGATTCAACTGAGATGTGTTTGTTTGTTCCAGGAGCTTCTCCAAGAAACCCTCCTTGCACACGAAGAGATAAAACCACCTGCACCAAAACTATGACATGATTTCAACAGTCGTGTCTCTCACAACCATTTCATCGCTCAATACAACCTCTGCCATAGACCTGAACGCAACCACATCCAACTACCTTTATACCCCGTCAGTTACTATAGACGTCTACAACAACAGCAATGTTACCAACACGACAGACGGAATGTCCCCGGTGTTTCCGAGCTACATAAGAACCACTTCCATGGTGTTCTGCATCATCATAATGTGTCTTGGTGTGATCGGAAACGTGATGGTGCCGCTAGTGATATTCAAAACTAAAGATATGCGGAATAGTACGAATATATTTTTGGTGAACTTGAGCGTGGCTGATCTGATGGTTTTGCTGGTTTGTACGCCTACAGTGCTCGTGGAAGTCAACTCCAGGCCTGAAACTTGGGTGCTTGGAAGGGAAATGTGTGAGTAGATACTGATTATTATTCAGTTCTAGTTGGGATTCCGTATCCACGATATTTGTTAACCCGAGTTGAATGTAACCAAACGAACTGAGGAAGCTTGGTTCAAAAGGTAGATTATAATAAAATAATTTAATACAAAAGATAGTGGGAAATTTTTCCTGAATCTTTGCGAAATGGCTAACTCTTATTGCGGAGGCAAAGGTCGTGGTACGATTGTTGGATAATGAACCAAAGATATTCCTAGAAATTAAATTCCTGGCAGCGAGAATGAAATGGCTGAATAAAAGTTGTCATTTAGACGCCATCTACGGAAATTCTGATGAAGTATTTCATTTTTAAAGCCAGTCTCTGTAGAAAGTCTTTATTACACTGAAAGAGAAAATACTCCAAACATACAAATAAAACAATTGCTAGAAAAAATACTATTTAATCAAATAAATGTTGTTAGGCCAAGTTCAGGGCTTGACGTGATCTTGAAAAGTCTATAAACGATGATAGTAATCAGGTTGGATAAAAAATAGTATTTAATAAATAAACGTTTGTTAAACCAAGTTCAGGGCTTGTTGAGATCTTGAAAAGTCTAGAAATAATGATTGTAATCAGGTTGCGTGAAGAAAATTTGGTTCTTTGAACTATACTGTGCGTTATTCAAATGGTCATACCAACTTGCACGATTTTTGAAATATTGGGTTAAATGCATTTAAATAACCTTACATACTCTTACTGACCAATAAGTTATAGTAATCTTGATAAGAAGCAGCCAAACTCTTCTCCTGTGGATATCTGTTATTTTTCAAGCTCCTCTTGGGTTCCTTAGTTCTTGGTATACAGTGGCCGTAGCTCTGGAACACTCCTGAATCCACCACCTGGTTCTAGACACCTGATCGAGTGTGTAATTCAGCCAGTTATCATAGGTAGCTACATTTGTTTTAAATTCTGACAATCAGCCAAAAACAATCATCGCTCATTTAATGGCGAGAAGAATGGTTGAAAAGGGTGAACATTCTCCATGAAAATTGAAAAATGAAAAATGTGATTTTTTTGATAATATCTAACAGAAAACAACTACTTCCCCGGCTAAAGCCACGCTGGACATTGAACTACATTTGATAAATATTGTGAAAAGACTCTAACTGAAAAGAAAAAATCTGAAAGTGGAAATTCGCATTTTCATTCAGATAGTTGATTTTTTAATTAGCTCTATTTTTCATTGAAAGTTCATCAGCCGTCATAATATTTTTTACTTAGTCC
The DNA here is from genome assembly GCA_958298965.1 of Chrysolina haemoptera. Lineage (NCBI taxonomy): Eukaryota > Metazoa > Arthropoda > Insecta > Coleoptera > Chrysomelidae > Chrysolina > Chrysolina haemoptera. The sequence goes on along the minus strand of OY282589.1, from coordinate 30,985,831 downwards.
AGAGTCTATGTGTAATCAAAATTGCTTTATATGGATTGACTTAGAACCTGTTCCTGGAGTGGTTCAATAAAAATGTTAATTTCATTTTGAAGTTTCAGATTATCATCAGCAAATAGTGTATCGAAGTTATACTCGACTGTGTGAGATTATTTGTATATTGTATTATTGACGGCCCTAAAACTGAAACCTGTGGAACTCCTATATTCACCTGACACATGTTGAAGGCCCTAAAACTGAACCATGTAGAACTCTTATATTCACCTAATACATATCAGTACTGTTCCATGTCACATATATAATTTTTCAGTGCAGTGTCGAAGATGATAACACATAATATAACAAAAATAATTTTTTCAGAGCAGGTTTTAACATAGTTATTTTTGATGATGAAGTGGGCTTTGAAGTGAATATTTGGAGAAACACAATTACTTCTTTGGCTGTTATGACGATGGTCTTCATTATTCAGCATGTGCTGGTGAAATGAAAACATTCTTGTAAGTGAATTTTTTGGTCATTTTGTTAGGAAAATTCAAAACAAAGGAGAAAGAAAATATACATTTTTTGCTATAAGGCATTACAAAATCATGCAATGGGGTAACGGATCTTTCTGTTAAAATCATCAATTTCATTACAAAATTCGATTTTCCTTTTGTTCGATTCCGATCTTCCGAGTGGAGCGATGTGAAGACTCCATAAATGCACTACACGCCAGAAGAGTGGAAGAAACGTTTTATGACCACACATCGGGTTTTACTTAAGTGGTAATAAATGTCATAAGTTCTAACACACGAAAGTTATAGGAACAAAAACAATTTTCACAGATAAACGCCACGGAACGAGATTGTGCCAATAGAAATGCCACTTAATTCACCAAAATAGATTCGATAGATAAAACAATTCATTCACGGTCACATCGTTAACTTTCAGATTGAATATATCCTGCTTCGATCATAAAAATCGATTGGATGATTGTAAGACTACACTAGTTATATCTTTATATAGATAGTGAGAAAACAGGGAGAAATATTATTGGGCTCAAAATAAATGATTTTCAATCACTAAGATCAGTTAGACAAGTTAATAAACAACAACAGGTAGCTAGATGACTATGAAACCTTAGAAATAAGTTCAGATTAAAAGGTGGCGTTTGTCTTTACTCTAAGACTGACCTATTATGACAATGAGAACTGAGTTTGGAGCCAAAATACTTTAACGTGATGTGGTTCAAGCTGGCTGATATCAAATTTCTCTACGACCTCTTTGAGATTGTATCACTCCACTCTACTTGGCTCAAATTTTCAAAACAAACAAAAGTCTTCGCTATCACGTATCGTCTATAGCAACAGGTCGAGCTACCCACACGATTTCCTGAACAAGCAGGTATGCCAATCCACCTTTGGTATTTTCCACCACCAATCCTGATCTATACAGTATAGAAGTTTGTGCTCCACTTAAACTATGACCACACCATCATTTCCACTCTTTGTTTTTTTTTTCACACCATTGAGTAGCGCAATGGCAATACAATTCAATCAGCATTTCCATGGAAAAGGGTGTGTTTACCCTGTGGGAGATCTAACACAATGTGCCGAGACAATTTCTGAGATCATACTGCTGGGGATGCAAACATATATACCCAACACATCATGAAGAACATGTCAATGGTTTAGCGCATAGATATGTCAAGTACATTTCTGGGGTAAACTGTGTTAAGTACGTCTCTGAGTGATAAGATGATATATCTTTGTTGTGCCCAAATGTGTTAATTGTCTACAAGGTCAAAGTCATCGTAGTCGAGTTGAATAAATGTGGTAAAAGTACCGATGAGGAGACTTCACAATCGTGAAAAGTGCACTTAACACCTGTGATTTTTTAATGTAACTTAACACATGCGTGCACTGAACCATCGATGTGTTGAACCCTGGTTTGAGTAAAACAACCTCTGAGCATCATTTCCATTGACAGTCATTTTGGATTCGGTCCATCCATCTCGCCAGAGATACTTCGCTCACAAGCTCGCTCACTACTCTAGAACACCACAGAAAGGTTGGCGATCTGCCTGTTCAATAAATATTCATATGGGTGATGCTCTTCCGAAATATTATCAATAATTTCTCCATTAGCGGTCCCATCGAGACTGATTCATATAGCTCAATCTTCACATCCATATGCCGCCACTTTAGAGACATGCCACACATTTCTCTTACACAGGTCTCACTGCCTCAGGAGGTGTTCCCTGAGTCATACAGCCTGCAGAAATTCAAAGAAAAACCGATACCTACCTACTTTTTCTCGGATATCACGGTATTCTCCAATAAATACAGGATTTTCCTTTTTGGTGGGATCTAGAACTTAAAAATGAATGAAAAAAAGTCTTTTCTCCAGTAGATGATTACTTGATATTCATTTTACCAATTTTTACATCAAAGGTTCCAAACAGTGCAGTGCAATGTGGAATGTACTCACTACTAAAACTCAAATTGAGCTTTACCAAAATGGTTGTTTTTTTTTTAATTTTTCATTCAGCCTGCCTCGTATGTATCTGTTTTGTTATCAGTAATTGTTAACACCTACATGAATTGTTCGGTTCGAAATGAAAATTCGTTTTTGTTTGAAAGATTAACAATTATTCCCAAAGTTTTCAAACTTTGACACAAGATCGGAAAAGGTTCAAAAACAAACTATAAAATTTTGCAACTCGTTCCGAAGTCCGGAACTTTGTCAAAATTGTAATTAAATTGAATTTCGTTGAAAAAATTCCAAAAGTTCTGCAAACTTGGACTAGTATTAAATATAATATTTCATATCACAAACCAAGTTTGCAACCAATTTAGTTATACGGAACATATATTTTAATAAAATCTAAAGTTTTTCATTGATATACCACAAAAATGCCAAAAAATTCTGCAATCTTGACAGAAGCATCGGAAAAATATTCCGAACAGTTGTATAGATTTGCAACCTTTCATGTTGACCGGATCATGTTTATTTTTTTAAATTTTCTTGATTCGTGGTCATTTTTTTGATCAAGATGGTAAAAGGTTGGAATTCTGTACAACTCTTCAGAAAGTTTTTTCGATGAATCTGTTAAGTTTGCAGAACTTTTCGAAATTTTTCTTGTGGTATACCGAATAAAAACATCGGTTTTCAATTGAAAAAAATGTCCCGTACACTAAATTGGTTGCAAACTTGATTTGTGATATCAAATGAGATGTATCATTCTCTTGTCTTGACCACAGTTGAATACTCTGGAATTACCGTTAAATTTTCGATTTTTAATGTCTATCTCTACTGGCCTAAAATCCTAATGAATGCAGCAGTTCCGTACTTTACTGATAATTGTTCTGTTTTAGCAAAAGACATGTTTTATAGAATGATAATATATACACTACTCGTGAAATTCACTTCTCGGAAACGGGAAACTAAACACAGTGTCTGCCATCCGCAATCTAAGTGCACTTGCTACAGTAATGGGTGAAATTCAATGAGTTCCATTTCCACAATTAGTTACACAAATACGACGTGAACACTCCACAATCTTGAGATTCTCGCACATGTGGGTATTCGCAATTACAGACTGAATTCTTCGACATTATAAATTCACCCCTTGGATCTTTACCTTTCGTGTCGTGATATGTGTCTGAATATCTAACAGAAATAACTGACAATTTGAAGTCATTGAAGTGAAATATAGATCGATTTACTATTTCGAGATGTCTATAGCTTGGAGGGGGTGGATTTTAGTAACATGAATACGCCCTCAAAATATTTACTTGGAATTTTGAAATACCCTGTATATTCAGATTATAACTAAGTATTCCAAACAGACACGGGAAAAGAATGTCAATTCCTCACAGCTACAACACTCGAGATCTATAATAATTCAAAATTATCCTGGTTTAATGCCTTTTTTACTGGCCTCCATGAATTCCCAAAGGAATATCGCAGAGGTTCTCCACCTGGAACCATAAAAACATGAAACAATTGGGTTAACAGTAACCGGAAGTTACTCTAACAGCTCAGAACAACCGAGTGAAAATGATGTATCTTTATTTTCATCAACAATATGGACCTACCAAGAAGATAACTCAGCAGACATAGGCCAGTAGAGATTGACTTTAAAAATCGAAAATTTAACAATAATTCCAAAGTTTTCAAACCTTGGTCAAGTGAATGGTACACCGAGAAAGCAATAAATCTCAGTTTGCAACCTGTTCCGGAACATTGTCAAAATGGCAATTTACTTTAATTTTGCTGTATACTCGAAATTGCAAAAGTTCTGCAAACTTGGAGTATTCGAGTAGTATTGAATATATTATTCCATATAACGAATCAAGTTCTGTAAACTTGGCAGATACCTCGGAAAAATATTCTGAACAGTTTTTCAACCATTTACATTGACCGAAACATATATTTTTTCAATTCGTGGTAATTTTTTTGATCAAGTTGGTCTCGAAATAATTACAAAAGTTTTGAAAATTTGTCGCAAATGTTGAAAAAATCTATTCTGATGCACTCACAAATTTGCAACCTTGTCCACGATCCGGAACTTCATGCAGTTTGCAAAAAACTAATTTGGAAATAGCTACATCGTGTACAAGGTGGTAAAGAAAACATTCGTTGTTGATAAAAAATGTTCTGAACACTTAAATTGGTTGCAAAATTGATTCGTGATATGAAATAATATATTTATTACTACTCCAATTTTGCAGAACTTTTGGACCAACTTTGCAAAACTTTTGGACCAATTTTGCAAAACTTTTGGACCAATTCTGCAGAACTTAATTTTTTCAGCGAGTATACAGCCAAATTCAAGTTAATTGCAATTTTGACAATGTTGTGGACTTCGGAACAGGTTGCAAAATGAGATTTGGTGCTTTCTCGATGTAACATTCAGTTAACAAAAGTTTGAATACTTTTGTAATTATTGTTAAATTTTCGATGTTTAATGTCAATCTTTACTGGCCTAACACCGTATTTTGCTGTATCGCGAAATCTCGCAGTTATTTGTCGTTATCTCGAGTAATTCACTCTACTGAGGGGATACTCTTTACTGTTACTGAAAGGTAACATATTTCGATGGAGCGATAGTGGCTTATAAGGAAAGCTTTTGTTTTGTCTCGAGGTAGTTCTTTTTATTGCGGTGTCTACATTGTTTGCGACTAAATTATGTGTGCGTAGATAGAAGTTACAAGTTGGTTCCACAGTGTTATTCCACGATCCTTGAACGTATGAGGCTAGCAAATCATGTGAAAGGGAAAGTGTGACGATAATAATAATAACTCGTCCTAATTGAAGAGCATACATGAAAAATACGAGAAGTTCAGATCAAAGCCTGATCGTAGCACTTGTTTTTAACAGATTAAAAAAGTTAAATTAAATCTATAAGATATTTTTTTAAAAGAATCATTAAAATATAAGAAATAATAAAATTGGAAGATTCACATTATCTAAACATGATTATTGTTATCCACATCTCAAGTATTTCTTTTCATGGAAAAGCAAACACTAATTGGGTGAGCTACCTGCCGCTGATAGTACCAAAAAAATTAGCTGTAATCGATTTCAAAGATAACGGAAAATGTACATAAGTGAACAAACAATTTTGAGAATGTGTTCGATAGCTTTGATTACTGAAGACAGTTTTTAGTGATATTTGTATGGGTAAAATTTCTTCATCGAATCAGCTTTATCGAATAATCTGTTCTTCATGTCGAGTTGGATAACATGCCATTTGTGAAAATTCTCGCTAGGGCATTATTTTTAGGGCCCTCGTAAACATTTGGGCCTGTCCGATAACTAGAATGCGTTAAATATTCTGTCGGCCACTGAATTTTCTTATATTTTCAGTAAGCCTGAAAAAATCAGATATGGCCCATTGGGCAACGTTATGACGTCATAAAATTTCATAAAAATCACAAACGATGAAATTTCGCAGGTAGGCTGAGTAGCTCAATTTGATAAATTATTTCCGAAGATAGCACTGAAAAAATCCATTTCACCATCAATAATATTATCAAATTGTACGTCCCTGTCACAGAAATGAATTTTAGTTTCAGAAGTACTTATGTATTGAATTTAAAATGATCTATATCGAAATTTATTTTCACTACAAGTTTTTATATCATATGAAATTTCATAATGTAACAAAATAATGGCTTTCATTCACTTCAAAGTTCATTCAATTTTTTTCATAGCATTTGAATGAAAGCATTTCTTAAAAAAAAATTTCACATTTATTTTATTTTGTACTTTTTCAGCATTAGAGTTTATTTAATTGTCTATTTTAATAGGTGAGCCAGGTGCCCAGCTTCTCGGTACGTACCACATCTACAGGTCAAGCTACGAAAAGTATTCGACGATTTGACATTTTTTACAATTTTTATAGAAAAAAAAGGGGATACCACATTTTCTTCCTAATTTAACAAGACTGAAACCTTCGGAATTTTTTTTGGATTTTTACTCGTTCTCTAGCCTTCGAGAGTGAACAGAATATAAAATTTCTATGAACCAAGTTATTCGACTGTCAGATATTTTCCACTATTTTTATAAATATTTCCGATTTTAATTTCCTGGGTTTTCGCAACTTTCTTCTAGAAGTAGGAGGGGTCCTCCCCCGACAGCCCAGCTTCCCGGTACTTACCTCACCCTACTAGATACATACATACATACAGGTCAAGCTTCGGAAATTATTCTACGATTCGGTGTTTTTCATAATCATTATGAAATTTTCTTCTTTTACTTTCTTGAATTTTTCCAATTTTTTTCGGACTGGTGGTTCATTTTTTTAATTGAATTATTCGACTCTCTTATGTTAATATTTTTACAGATTTTTTCTTTTTTAATTTCGCGAGTTTATCGAAAATGTGAGCGGCCCGGGCGCGCCGACCGTCACTTTCTTGTAGCCGTCATTTTCGACGTCCGAGCCAAGGATTAACGAGGTCTTACCTTTTAACGTGCGATTTCTAGCCATCAGATAAAAATCTGTAGTCGCTAGGATTCGAACCTAGCCGACCAGCAGTCAATGGTTTAGAATGCGACAGTCTCAACCACTGAACGTTGCGAACCTTTTACATTTTTCGTATTTTTCGACCATAAGGAGACACATTCGTTAAACACATGTCTGTATAGAAAGAACGCTTAGAAAATTTCCTACAAGATGATGTTATCGTGTTCTTGCCTATCATTTCGTTTTTGGGTGTTATAGTTGGTTGTGTGTGCTGGGATACCGGAACGTTGCGAACCTTTTACATTTTTCGTATTTTTCGATCACTTCAAATTCCATTTTTCTTCTTGGGTTCATGTCATTTACAATTTCCAAACACTACCCATTAAGGTATTGAAGTACCTCATTAAGGGCGATACTCGATACTAGAATTTTACCTTTACTCGAAATTTGAAAATACTCGAGATGGGATGTAACTCTGGATTCGCTCCAAACGAACTATCACACACACAGACCCTCATTGCAAATTGAAAGCTTTTGATAAAAATAATTTATCAGAAGCTCAATACTAGTTTTGGTTGGCGAGCAAATGAGCATTTCTCTTTCTTTAATTTTTCATTAACAACTTCGTCAAATTTCCGTTTCTACTTTGCCTTGCATGTTTTGACACGCGCTCTTCAAATTCCCCCTCAAATTTGATTGCAAGGCTTTAATTTATGGTTGACGTGACATGAACGGTGTAACAAATGGCTTGCAATTAAATGGGTACTTAATGAATTGAGAATAAGAATTCTTAGCAAATATTTGATGACTTCCCATTACCCTTACAGACTTCCCCTTCATTATCCATATCCCCCTTACTAATTATTTGTTTTAATACATGCTATAAATCAGAGTTTCATTGTATCTTCTGCAATAACTCAACTATTTCGACTAATTTTAGCTTCTGCAGGCATTCTAGTAAAAAAATATTTTGCTATTAACCCCTCTTTATAGACGCTATTACTGTGAACGGAATTAATGTTATGAATGTTAAATATACGGTTTCGGACATCAAATACCACGACAACAAAAAAAATCGGTAGTAGGACTCGAAAAAAAAAACAAAAAAAATAGGCAGTTTTTTGTAGCTTGACGTGTATGCATGTATCTGGTAAAGTTGGGTATAGTTCATCCATTATCAATTACAACAATTCGTATAGATTCAAAGGAAGCTCCGCGGTCCACGTGGACTTAATTGACGTTCGGCAAAATGCAAAGTATTTGGCTGGAAAGTGATAAATCATAATTTGAATGAGTTGAGCGAGTTGTAATGTTCTGCAATTGATATTAGAAAGATTATACCTGCCGATAAGCTGGAAGGCAAGGGGTTGTTGAAAATACGCATAGAGCACATATTGAGACAGATAACTAAACAAATTCTAGTGCTGAAAATTATGAAATATTCAAAAGAATTCAAAAGGATTACCATGCGTGAACATATCAACGATTAATTCATTTCATTAAACACCCAATTTCCATGTTACTTAAACAAATTCGCTGCTATATCAGCGTGAAAATTGCTTTATCAATTTAGGTCGACGACATGAGCTCACGAAAACATAATGTGGTATGTTAATGTACGGGGTAGCTTGTTTCTTTCTTTGATGTGTACTAAATTCGTCGTTCATATAACTTTTTCTTTGTTCTCCTGGTAATGGACAACAGTCTCAAGTATAATCGCTCAACCTGTTTTCAAACTTCCATGCACAAAATCTACACTCATTCAAAATTGTAGAACTAGTAGTGCAGTCTTCTTGATATCACGTAATTTTCTCATTCATCCATATGGTGCTCGTCTAAAGTCCGTCCCGTTACTAATTCTTCAATCATCTGGTATATCGCAACCGAGATAGCAACAACATTTGGAGAGCTCAAATAATAGAAGAATAAAACCTACTTTTTGATGGAAAAATGACAGCTGAAAGTTTGAAAATGTTGACTAATTTTCTCGAATAGAACATCCTATGCAATGCCACACAAGGAAGTTTTTTTTATTAACGAATATAATGAAAATTTAACTCGCTCAACTTCCTTGAAAAATTAGTAAAAAACAGCCTCTTTTGTTTTGTCACGTGCTACACTAAACCTGTCAAATTTGACATTTTTTTCAATAATACTCAAAAAATCAAGTTTTTTTGGAAATTTCAAAAAACGCTAAATGAAAAAGTTGCAAAGTAATTTGAGTCATATTCCGTTCGATTCGATAGAGCAAAAGATTCGAAAATTTAAAAAATTGGAAAAAAGCCGAAGTGACAGTGGAAAGCAAAAATTTGGAGCAAAGGTATAAAATTAGAAACCGAGCTTCATAATTTTGATAAATACGAGACTTCAATGTCATATCTTGCCCAGAAAATAACCACATTGGCCAGAAAAAAGAATGAATGAATCTCCAGAAATTTGTCTTTGTTGTTGCAAAGTTCATCTAGTTTTTTCATTTAATTATTAAACTGATTCGTATTTTCGTTTTATGGACATTAATATGTTCAGTAACGAATAAACGTATTTCTCTTTATTCTTATTATACTCTTATTCCTTTTTCAACAGATTTGTATCCCGTTAGCTGCACATGAGTTCGAAATATTTTGATGTATGTAGTTTTCGAGCAAATCATAATTTTTCGCAACGTTTTTTGAATTAATTTCATAAATTTTATATTCTATATTTTCGCCATTAGACGTGTAATGAACATTAAACCAAAATAAACATAAATATATAATAATAAGGTTCTGATATACATTTTATTTAGTGACAGATCTATCATTTTGAGAATAAAGTTATTATTTTGGATACAGAATGTTACACATTTGGATACATACGTTTGGAGGCAAATATATAAATCTAAGAAAAAAAATATTTATTTTGGTGATAAATGAATTTATTCTCATTATTTCCTCGAAATATCAAAATAAAACTGTGTGAAGCATTAGTTTTATCAACCTGTGGTAGAAGTTCATTGTGTCTCGAAGTGGAGTGGTACAGATTCACGATGTAGAAAAACTCAAAGTCATCTCCACAAATTTGAAATATCCACCAAATGTAATGTGATAGTAGAATGACCAAAAACTATCAATCAGTTCAATGGTATCATAGTAGTGCATGTTTCGAACCTATATAGGTTCATCATCAGATAAGTTTAAAATTATGGAGAGGAAAATGTTATGTAGAAACTTTTATATATTAAATTTGTGGAGATGTATAAAAAAAGGTAAAATTCGAAAAATGCAGAATTTCTGCCTAGGAATCATTTACGGTATGAGAAGAAATCTCGAAATTATGAATGACAAAATATTACTATTTGATTTTCCGTACTTGGAAGAATCGATTAGAAATCTCTCAAATTGCACTGATGGTGTGGTTTTCTGAAACAAAAATCGAGGAGTCATGTTGTATGTATGTAAAACTTTCTAATCAGTCTCTTTCATGATGCCAATTGATTGCATGCGACCATTGTAACCATTCTCATGCATCTTTTGCGAGATGTTAATCAATTTTATACTTCACGTCTATGCCAGACCTCAGTAAATTAAATATCTTGTTAATAGTTGACAGTTATGGCTATGCTAACGTAAAATTAACAATTTGGAAAACTGCCAAATGAAAAACTGTTCACTACGAGATTCATATGAGTAAACTGACAGAGTTATGTAAATAAACCAACATATCAATTCAATTTGTGTATCACAACGTGAAAAATCAAATGATGCCGCGCTAGGATGTATATCTGTCTGGATTATTCATCGAAAGGAATCGTTAATTTTTTTAAATAAGTATATAAGTGTAATGAAGATTTTTGTCAGGATTATCTCCATTCAGTTCTTGAAAAGTCTGCCTTTTATAATGATGGAATTTTGCTTCTTTCAGAATTCGATGTATGCTGGTTTTAAAAAATCCAGAAATAGTCTCACTTCTCAATATAGCACATCGTCCATTTCCAAAATACGTAGCTGCAGTAAATTAATATTCGTTCGAATACTTCTACATGACCGAATGAAGTGAGTACATTGAATACATCATTATAGCAAGGCTTAATCGAAGATATCCGCACGAAAACAGGGAACAGAGAGTATTTTTTTATATTAAAATGTCTGCCCTACCGTCTGAAATATTTCTGTGATTGGGAGTTATTATTGTAAGTGTATACTCAGGCTCGTATACGAGGAGTAGTAATGGGGGTAATTCCCCTGCCCCCATGATCGAAGAAAATTCAATGTTTCAATCAAAATTTACTTTAAAATTTACAAACTGAATCGTATTTCATTGAATGTGGAACTATCTAAATCTAATTATCTAATCTATTTCTTCCTAAGTGGTCGGTAGCCTGGCGGTCTAAGGCGCAGGCCGTCCGAAACTTTAGTATAGCGGTAGTCGGTTCGAGCCCCATGTATGTACGAGGGATTTTTTCTCAAGTACACAATATCGGAATCGATAAACGACCACAGTCCTTGTTGAAAGCAAGTGTATTGTGTGTTGTCTAGATGCCAATCTCGACTAGTGCTAGCTTGGAGTGCATGCCGGCCACCCGAGGTAGTGCTGCAGAATTTCCGGGTTTTCCTGCAGCTGAAAAGTGAATACACCACCAAAAATCAGTAAGTCGCCCCGGAGCGCCACGGCAAATAATAATTATAGCCGTCCTCTACCCGCACAGGCTATGCCTTTGGGTACACTCTACGAGTGTTTATGAGGAAGTATTATTATTATTATTATTATTAATATTATAAAAACTGAAAAATGCCAAATCTTCAGTGTGGCAACGAACGTATAGGTACCAACATAACGAGACCAATCTAATTCTAATTCTAATCTGATTTGATCTTGCTTTGCTTCAAGTTACCTATGTAAATGTAATTAGTTTTAAATTCTCCTACACATAAGTACCTGATTGATTTGATTTCTATATCTTCCTGATTTGCCTTCGCCTCAAGTTACCTACATTTTAGTTAAATGTATTTAGTTTCAGAATGCATCTGTTAATTTCGTTGAATTAGGTTTTCTTGAATACATTCCATAATACCCGATCTCATTTTCTCTTTTACTTGGAAGGTGTCAATGTTTGTTCTATTATGCTTTTCGTTTTTCATATTAAATAAAATAAATTGATTTTATTTTATTTTATTTCCCACCTTTATGACACCCCACTGACAAACTCAACTATCAATTTGGAGGCATTTGACCTCGACCACAAAAAAATTTTGCTTATGGCGATTTTCTACTTTTCGTCAGCCCTGCGTTACGAATTACCTTTTTTTCCCACATTTATGATACCCCACTGACAATCCTAACTATCAATTTAAAGGCATTTGACCTTGACCACAAAAAAATTTCCCCTGCGGCGCTTTCCTATTCTTCGTCACCCCCGCGTTACAAATTACCTTTTTTGCCACCTTTATGATATCCCACTGACAAACTTAGTTATCAATTGAAAGGCATTTGATCTTGAACAAAAAAATTCCCCTGCGGCTCCTTCGTATGTCACCCCCGCTCCTCCAATTACCTTTTTTTAATTTCACCTTTATGATACCCCACTGACAAACACCTAACTATCATAACGATAGTCGTCGCCGACCGATATTTTCACACTTTTTACTCCCATATACACCTACTACGAAGGCTAATTGTGGCAAATACCTGTCAGAAAACAACTACTACCCTGGCTAATACCACGACGGGTATTGAATTATATTCAACAGATAATCGTGCAATCCAACAGATACTCGTGCAATGTACCTCATTGCAGAGGAAACATTTGCAAGCGCTCCTTGTAACCAAATGGCAGAATTTTGTTTTGATTCGGACAGGGGGACCACCTGCAGACTAGTTTCGAGGTTCTTGCCTCGTCATCAGTACAGGGTAGGTCACTACAGACAGCTTTAAAGCCATCTGTTCCCTGTCTGAATCATCCCACAATTCCGTCATTTGGTCAATCTGGTCTCGCGCTGATGAAAATGGTGTACTTAAGCCGCTCCACCTGGTGGCGAGTAGCAGATATCTGAAATAAAGCTCAGAGTTCTTTTGGGAGATCGTTTGATAACGATAGATCGTAGGCTAATTGTGGCAAATACCTGTCAGAAAACCACTACTTCTCTGGCTAATACCACAACGGGTATTGAATTATATCCAACAGATACTTGTGCAATGTACCTCATTGCAGAGGAAACAATTGCAAGCGCTCCCTGTAACCAAATGGCAGAATTTTGAAAGAACTTTGTTTCAGATATCTGACCTAACTATCAATTTAAAGGCTTTTGATCTTGAACAATAGAAAATTCCGCATGCGGCAAAGCTGTCTACGCGCCTCCGTGGATACTCTTCAGTAATTTAAGAATACTATTAAACTCGTATGTTCACCAAACCTGAGATAGTTTTTCCGATCAAAACCACCACTCAAAAAATGATTATCAGCTCAGCTCACTCTTCAACAAGATGGTGGTTTTCTACATTGCGTCGGACCGCGGTAGGCACTCAATTTTCAAATGACAATATTTATCGTGTACAATAAAACTTTAGTGTTCACTTTCGCAAATTTTAGTTTTTATGTGATATGGATTGGAATACAAGGACCAGAATAAAATGGCTTGTTATATATCTTTCCATTTATTATCGTTAGATTTCCTTTCTGGAGGTATTTGAAATCTAAAGTTTATATCAACTGTAAGTAGATGCGTATATCGTGCAGTGATTCCACAAATGTGCGAATATATTTCGACAATCTATTATAAGTACTTATTTATGAAAATGAACGGTTGAACCTTTCATAATAACGATAACATTTTGGGGTAATGAAGAAAAATTACCTTGACTCACACTTAATAATGGTGAATTTGAGGTCACTCATTTACCTCGATGTGGTTAAGTTTTTCCTTCATGGAAAGTCGGTTATTTTCGTTATAAAAGCTCGTTTCTTCAGCCAGTTGACTCCATCAGAAAATGTATTGCATGACACCAAAACTCAATGTTTTCAAGAAAAACTTCTCAATAAAATAAATTATTTATGGTAGATGTGGCAGTTTTTATTGATATTGCCACCATATTCCTAAGTGCCTGACTATGTCCAATTCACCAACCAATAAGGGCATGGCCATTATAGCGCCAACTTGTAATCCTCAGAAATTTCAACGATTTTATCGCCTCCACATTTCCGAAAATCTATCACGACGAAAACATTATGCGAAATGTATTGTATTTTGCTAGGTATAAGAGTTGGTGATTTATTTATATATTCTGCACACATACTCGAGTGTAAAAAAAACAATTATCTCCACATCGCGGTTTCAATAAATCAAATGTAGGCACCATGGCACAAATTGAGAGTGGAATTCCATTATTGTCAAAGGCATGACTCATCGACGTTCACTTTCTTCGACCTTCAAGTTTACAGGGAACAAGACAAAATACATGATGCATTTCAGTACGATATGGATGGATGCACATATTCATAGTAGTTGATTTGCTGGATTTGAAATATATTTTTTTTGTTATAAGTGAGTCGCTACAAGGTATAATTCAGCTTTTTCGTCTCTTCGAGCAAGAATTATTTTTCATTAATATTCAACGTAAGAGAAAATCATTGACAATACTTAAAATCATCGCAGGTATTACCTGTGAAATCGCAGTGAAATGTGCAGTAATTTGATCTGTACCAAAGGTGTTTTACAAGGATCCAAATTTGGGCCCCTAATCTTCTGTTTGTATGTTTCCCACTTTTACACTTCCATTGGAAAAGGCTCCATACATAATTATACAAACGACAAACAACAATCTCTCTATCGTTCTCTCATACAAACATTCTGAAATATCGGGAGTTTATGAATTGAAATCTGCGTCTTATCCCAAAGTATATGTTGGTCAGACATGTAGGATATTCAAAAACCCGCTTAGGTGAAAACCGTATGAATTATGTGAAAATTAATCAAATTCAACATATGCTAATATATGATTTAGAAAATCATCACTTTGCTGAAAATTCTTCATGTCGAAACTAAAGGTATTGAGCGGATCCAATTATTCAGAATTCGCCGAAATCAATGAACTGAAAATTTTTAATTGTTGACTAAACGATAATTGGATCTTAATAATTTTCCTTTGCTGAATTTATTCTCGCAATTAAGTAGTTATAATGAGATTTTCAAAATTAATATAAGTTGTATGTGTTCTAGGAAATAGGCATGAGAACAGGTAGGTCCTCACGACCAATAATTGATATATATATATATATATATATTATACATATATATAGTAGAACGGTAGTCTTTGCTAACTAGTTAGGATGCAATTGGGAAGATTATTTGGGTAAGCAGCAAGCAAAACGTGTACTCTTTTAACACTATATTTCCAATATTTCAACAGTGGTTACCGTCATCTTCAGGGCAGCTACAATTAATAAGCGAATGTATACTAAAAAGGACTCACTACTCACAAGCAGAGGCCAAATCGTGGGCTCTACCTATCAAACTTCAATTCATAATTTTCTTCTTTCAATTACATATGTCATTTGTCTGTTTCCTAACCAAGATGATAGACACGTGCTGAGTATTTCCACACGTGGAAATTATTCATGTAAATTTTAAAATTGTTTGGTTAATTGACTAATTATTTTAATTATTGACCTTTTAATGTTATTTTATTATCAACTTCATGTTTCTCATTCGATAATGTTGTATCACTTTCATCACATCATTTTGCAATCAATCTCAAAGACACAGTAAGTATAGCTGTTACATATATATCTTTAATAATGTGATTGAAAAAAATTTAATGTTATTGAGAATTGATTAAAGTTTCCAAATGCGAGAACAACAAAAACACGAATGAGATAATTCTTTTCGCCAAATCGCAATTGTGGACGTCTACCAATTGAATGAAGACGATTTTGATAGGCGACAGAAATTTTACGAGGATAGATGCTGATGAGAATTTCCCTTTCAACATTTGCTTTTCTGATGAGTCTATATTCTATTTGAATTCAACTGTAAATCATCATAATTGTCGTTACTGGCCAGATGCCAATCCACATGTTTTCCACGAAGTCCATACTCAAATTCCCCAAAAACTCAATGTCTCGACGGTAACCTGACAGGAGAAACTTATTTGGAATCATGGAATGAATTTGTTCATCCACAATTAGTAGACATCATTGAAAATGACGATCGTTACCTTAAATATCACTTTATATTTCAAAAAGACGGGGGCACCTTCACATTATGCACAGCCTGTTAGGGCGTTTCTTTGAACTGGAAGAAGAGGCTCTATAGAGTGGCTAGCCAGATCTCCAGATTCAACCTCACTCGAGTGAAAGGTCTCGTTTTGAACAGAACTTATACTATTGTATGGAAATGAGTAGTAGACAGTTTAAACATTTAGTTCATTCACAATAACATAATTATTGACAGTTGCTTTATCAGATATTGTTTTTATTGATTGAATGAATGAAAAGTGATGTCTCAAGTTCCTATATTTCGAAAACGAATCGATAGAATTAGGGGTGGCGATCACAGCTTCGAATGATACAATGTATTTCGGGTGAATTTAATCGCGAATGATGTCCCCCTCGAATGTTTTCAATGGCCCACTCTGTATAGTAATGATTACAATTCTCAAGATAAAAACAACTGAAGTGAACTGAACATTTCCCGAAAGGCCTATACGGCTCCGAATTAGTTGAATTGGACCAATCTGTTAAAATGCTAATCTAGGCAATTCCGAAACTTCCCAGTTATTTTTGAGGCATTTTAAACGGAGTCAAAACCAAAATAGAGGCTTATTCAGCCAACCCACATTGTTGCAGCCTGTGGGCAGGATAATGGAAAATAGACTCTTGAATGTATTTGGATATGAAAATCACACAAAAGAAGTTTATTCTGACAAAGTGTATTCGCCTTTTCATCACATACTCAAAATAGTAAATAAATATTTCCACATCTTTTCAGTTACAATCGAAGACATTGAATACCAATAAGGGAAACGTTTGAACTGTCTTTTTCGTAGTCATAATATATTGCGGCTCCCAAAGTGGTTTTGGAATTTGGTTTAGTACATAAGAAATTAAATGTTTATGCATGCAACTGAGTGATGTACATGAATACTAATTACTCTCGGAATTTGGGTACCCATAGATAACTCTACGCCCTTCGCATATGAATATAAATTAAAATCAAACTCTTTCTACAAAACATTTAAACACGTACAATTCTCACAATCTCAAATTATTCCTAGAATATATTATGTCTATTGTTTGTATACAGGATACATAATGTTGAATAGGTGCGTTATCACTATTAAATGTTTCAGCATGATAAAAAATCCATTAGTTTGTTTTTGTCAATTCAGGGTGTACCAAAATAGCACGCATTTTCTAGTAAATGAGTTTTCAATTTTCACTTAATATTATCTGTCACAGTTTGTCAAGCAACAACTGTACTTTGAGTAATGCGATTCAAACATGTATAGTAGCATTTATTTTAGTCATCACGTTTATCGCTGGCCTATATTTAGTTTTTCTGGAAACACGATTCTTCACTTTAGGCTCCTATGCTTTTTTTTTTGAATGATAACCTCACACGAATCTGAATGTCTATCGCTTTGTGGAAACCATAAGTGTGATCGTGCAGCTATCGAAGCTATATGAATAATGTTTTTTTCTCCTACCCCTATCGAAAGTACACACTTTCCTCCCTCAAATCATCATACTTTTCTTTCCTCTCATTTCAAGTAAGTTGTAAATGATGAAACTTGTGTATCTATCATATTCAAATTGATTCCGTAATTTCTAGAGCATCTTGTATATCCTGTTACTTCAACGTCAATTCTTTAATAGCTATTTGTGTATTTAGAGCGCAAAGTGATTGATTGTCGCTCGACAAAGAGACCGACAATGCCACTTTGTGCTCGAAATACACACATTATTTTTTTTGTAACGCTGCTCTTATACAAAAAAAAAACGATTGACACTTCTTTCAACATAGGCACATATGTTGAGAATATATGTTGAATGAGAAAATTAACACTCAATATCAATCACAAATGGATAGCTATCCAAATATCCAATAATTTATATTTCTAACCAAAGAATAAAAAATAACTTGCTTAAAAAAAATACCGATTGCCGCGATCGAACCCGTTACCTTCAAATTTACTAGTCAGCGTCCTTACCACTACGCCAGCAGAGTAATTTAATTGCCCTCGATCAGGAGAACAGGAGAGCGCCCTGCCAGACCAAACTTAGAACCCCCGAGAGGGGGCGCCGTTGTCCGGCCACGCTGGTGTTAACGTAAAGCCGGACATTTCATTACCTGTGGTGATACTCGGTAAGACACACGGCTCCTGCATTGCTTATGCGTGTTGTATCATTATGTTCTATGCAGATAAATGATCGCTATAAGTTGCTGAGGATGGTTGTTTCGATGATCATCCCAGAAAAGGCTGAAGCAAAAAACCGGGTCAAGGTACTTCGCGCTTTAGATTTGACTTTCGATTTGGTTCCCCAAGGAACCGGTTCTTCCCGTCGCTCCTGGATGATATCCAGCGCTTGATAAATGAGCCCGCCGTGCTTGCGGGGCTCATTATCGAACACCCTGAGCTTAGTAATGTCCTTGGTGAGGGGACTTTTATGGATGTAGTATTTATAGAACTTGTATGACAAGTTTCTTATATATGTCGGAACTGAGTCGACGCCAGCAAGCTTCCTCAGAGTATCCAATCGAATGTATCTTAGCAGAGTAATTTAGATGGGTATGAATTAATTTCTTATACTCTCCGTCATGCAAGTATAGGTCCGTTTTAAACGAAAGTAGTTGAGATCAAGCGTTTTAAATTTTCAAAAAAGCTTTATTAAGTAGGTAGGAAGAAAAATCATATGTATTACATGGGAGTAAAGTGTCTTTTTCTCCATTAGATGTTTACTTTCCTCCCTAGTGGAAGGATGGGTCAATACAGACAGCTTTGAGGCAATGAAAACAAAATTGACTCGGTATGAATATGTATACCGAAAGTTTACAATGTGTACTGACAAATAAATATATCTGTGCGAAGCTCGTCTTGATTTGTGCGTATTCCATACTTATGGTTGCAAAAAATTTAGTCAGTAGGCATACTATAAGTACTTTGAAATAGTCGTGTTATGTTATACATCGATAACCTGTTGCATGATAACAAAGAGTGTCAGTTTAAAGGTGCGTATCCACTAGAGCATTCGTTCCGCATGAGCACCGAATGAGCACCGAACGAGCAAATGCTCAGATAGTGTGGACGCTGATTTGAGCACGAACAGAATGCGTGTTTACATTACGCAGCACGAACAGCCTGAGCTTGAACCGAGCATCTCATGTGCTCATTCGGTGCCCATGCGGAACGAATGCTCTAGTGAAAACGCACCTTAACAGTTGAAGTATGTTGATCTCGTTAATTTCTGACAGAATTACTATCGATAGTATTGCGAGCACACGTGGTATTACCCTCGAATATTTTGAAGAAGGAATCAAGTTTGAAAATGTCCATATGGGACGATACTGCAGTAAAGTTTTACAAATATAACGTTTTTTAAAACACAGAGAGTTTTATCTCTCATTCTCCAATTATTCATTCATTTATTTATTTATGTATTCATTCAGCATACATTTCTCATAAAGTTTATGTGTTCATTGAAATGCAGATTTTACCTATTGTTTAGTTCCTCAAACTACTTACTTCTAATTTTCAATGTAAGGGATAGCTTTATACTAAAACTTCTTGATCCTTGCCTGTTTATTCAATCAAAATATATATTTTACATATAAAATTATGAATTTTCATGAATATATATTTTTATTAAAGCTAGTACCTTATGAAGCGTAAAAAAAAGTATTTCAAGTATTTTCTGATCTTATGCGATACATTTCATTTCTTCACAATTATAACAACTGCTTTCTCTTTATTTCATGAAAATTATGTTTATATCATTTCTATGAATTTTATATTTCAAAGTCATCTGCCTACACATTTTTCAAATATTAATGTATAATACATGTTGGTTCTGAAAATGGTATTCGTTCGAGGAGGCTGAGAATTAATATAATAAATTATCCTTTGTCAAACTTGGGAGATATTTAGGTTTTCTGGCTCTTAAACTTCATCCGCTATTATAACTTTAGAACAAAAACATCAAAAAAGCATCAAACATAAGCATCTAACCAGAAATGCGATAATTACCAACCAAATTGTGCAGTGATGATGGCCAAGATAAGTTGTCGCATTATGTTCGGATTTAATTCGTATATTTTATCAACTACTGAGCTGAGATCATTATGGAAAGCATTAAAACTAATGAGGACTATGTGTTATATTTGCAGTCTTATTTTTATTTTATTTTTTTCTGATTGACTAGGCCGTTACTTGATGAAGATC
Organism: Chrysolina haemoptera; assembly: GCA_958298965.1. Taxonomy (NCBI): domain Eukaryota; kingdom Metazoa; phylum Arthropoda; class Insecta; order Coleoptera; family Chrysomelidae; genus Chrysolina; species Chrysolina haemoptera. Next base: position 30,965,469 of record OY282589.1, on the reverse strand, counting down.
CATATTAATTGTATAGACAGGAGACAATTCGATCTTAACAAAGTTTTATTTATCCACGACATAATAATAATAATAATAATAATAATAATAATAATAATAATAATAATATTGTTTATTTTATAAATAAATAAATATAGTAGTAATATACATGAATGTTATGGCCAATCATATCTTGTTTCTCTCTTGACAAGCTCATTGTGAATAATATAGATTTCTTCATTTATATTAGTGGTTCAATTAATCACGCAAGTTTTGGGCATTGTTTTGGTTGAGGGGCTGGAGTTGAGATGGCGCCAGGGGTTTAGTGAACGCTAGGCTGCGGGCGGTGTCTCAGCTTCTGCCTTGACATGTAGATTTCGTTGAACCATTTGTTGCAGACATTAGTTATTGTCTGCAGAGACCTACCCTATACTGATAAGGGCAAGAACCCAGAAAACGGTCTATACGTAGTACAAATGTTTCAATGAACATTTTCATGCAACTGGCAATTGCGGAGACATCCTTGTAAGAACTCTGCACGGAAATTCATTAGATGTGATTCAATGTTCGTCGTGCTATTAGCCAGGAAAGTAGTTGATTTCTGATGGATTAATCCTATTGCAAAGGATTATGGCAATAAGCGTCGTCCTGGTAGGGCAGGACATCTTATATGTTTTTTCTTTTTTTTACCAAATATCAAAGAAATCGAAGGATGGATCGTCAGTTGCAAAATACTTTAGGTACTGATTAATAGTGTCGATTTTTACGTTAGATATTGCGTACTCACAATAATAATAATCAGTATTTAGTATGAGTACTTAACCGAACCTTTAAAAGAAATGTTGATGATGAATTGTTTCTGTTCAATAGATATTTTCATAGACGCTCTTTTGAAGCTCGCAGAAATTCAAGAAGGTAACCAATTTCTATCTACTTTTATTTGGCTCCCACGATGTGTGTAACAATGCCGAAGCTGCTGTTTTATTTCGAACGCACGATCTGGAATTGCCACCTTTAAACTAGAGCACTGTGAAAAAATTGAGGCACACTTTCCAACACACAAACACGTACGGAAGATCCCTCGAGAAATACCGCAGAATGTAAGCGATAATACCAAAAACATTTTCTTTCGTACGAAGAAAGTCCGATAACTCCAGACAGACAAATCGCTCGCGAACAAAACGGTTAAAAAAGTTTTAAAATAGGCGAGGAAAAGTCCTTTGAAAAAAAATCCGCACAGGAGTGTAGTTTGTGTTGTTCATAGTTTTGCTTAATATATAGTAACAACCCCATATATCGTGATAAAGTTAAGTTTGAAAATGCATAAGTAAAATATCCAAAGGTGACCCAACTTTCTTATAGTGTTCGCCAGAATATTGGAACTATATGGGAATTTTTTTTAGGTAACAGTTTCTTAGAAAATTTCACACCTAACATTTTCGACCAATTAAAAGCCTCTATTTTTTATCGTTACCATATCAAAAAATTAAATTACTGGAAATTTTTTTGACATTGACCCACTACTGGAACATTTTTAAATTTTTTCCTCTCAAGCATTAAGTTATTCATGTATAATTGTTATTTCACCTTATATTGCTTTTGAATTAACATACAAAGACTATAAATAAATTTCAAAACCGTCATTATAATATTATTTTTTAATGATATTTTGGTGTGAAATTTTCTTACCGAATACCACTCTAGCCTCAATTAAAAACAGAATTTTTTTTCCCGAACACGTATATTTTTAAGAAAATTCTGGCTCGTCTTCGACTCAGGAGAATTTTCAAAATATTCGTGTTCTCGAAAAAATTTCCGGTAATAATTGGAGCTCTATAGTGGTATTATGAGTAAAAATTCAATTCTCCATAAAAGTGGCTGTATTCAATTAGACTAAATAGGAGCATAACCCTCATGTTTCATTTTGTGAGTAAAAAAATTTGCGAGAGCAATTCCACATACAAAATAGAACTCACTTGTAACACAAATATTCTACAGAGAGTGTTTTGTATAGCTGTCCTATTATAATTATGAAATAGGTTCAAGCATTGATAACAATATGCGAAGTGACCCTTTTAATTTTCCTTCATTACCATGACACCGTGCGCGAAGTAGCGTGCGAAATACATATTTTATGAAAACTATGGGATTTTAATATTTTAACCTTTATGGTCCTCAATGAAGCAAAAACCTAAGAAATCATATATTTGATACTTTTCAAATTGTGACACTATATAATTCAAGTTAAGCATATTACTTACTTTAGAACAATATTTTTTGACGTTCGTATAAAAAATTATGTTGCGTGAAAGTCTAAGCCATTTCATTATTTTTCTGTTGATAGTATTACTGTTTTTTTTTTATACCATCTGGGCTAAGTTTCAGACTTTGCAGATAATGCTTTTTCATTTTTCAACGCCTCAAATATTAAATTTAAATGTATTGAAATTTCAAAGTTCCTCATGAATTATATTTGCAAAAAAAATCACTACATTTAAAATTTAAGGGTCGGTTAAGCCCCACTACCCTCCAGACAGATTTTGTTTTCAGGTTGCATAGAAGCATCATTCTACAAGTTTTTACGGTGCCTCAAACATACCCTAAAATATCTTCCAGTGTTCTAGTTCCCTATCATCACTTATCAACTATCAAACATTAAGAATGGACGTTGAACAAAAATTTAAGAGCATTTCTCGTCATACTCATATGTTATTATAATTTTAGATAAATAGAACTTTTCAAACTACGTAATGTTGACTTTGCAACATTCAAATTGTAGAGATGAGATGTATAATGACTAACCTTTATTATAATAATATAATAGCTTAAATTGTCGATCGTCAATATTACAGCCATTGTGTTATAATATTCATCGTGGTAAATTATATAGCAAATTGGATTCGACCCATTAGTTCAAGAAGTTGATGTGAATGGGTTTATGAAATAGTGTGCCATTCAATTGTTAGGTTTATCTTAAAAATTTATATATGAAGTGGGTGATGCTCTTAGTAAAGAAAGCTTAACAGGCTGATATTTGATATTTCAACAAATTCAAAGATAATTCGTGGCGCTCCACTATACTTTTTACTTTTCAAATTATGCCCTCTTGAATCTCAAAAATCGATCATTTTCAAGCACATGTTTTTCAGTCAAAAGTTGCACAAACTATCTCCTTATTGCCAACACTATTCACACACTCTTATCAACTCATGTTTCACAATGATTAGCACCAAAACCAAACATTTCAACTTATAGATTTTTTTGGGCGGACGGAACCCTAAGCACGTAGGCCTCTTTTTTTTCTTCTTGATGTGATGGCATCGACTGCTATGGTCATTAGCCACTTGTTCTGGATAGGCCTTGTTACTAACTCCATACGCCACCTTAGGAGCAGCACTGTCAATTATTAACGCAACAGTGGCTGACTCCTCATCCTCCAATCATCACCTGCATTTAGCATCATCCGTGATTCCTATAATGTTGAGGTGCTTGTGAAGATGTCAGTGACCCGTCAGGGGCCTCCTAGCAGAAGGGCATTCGATGTGGAGTTCAGATTGTCTCATGCCTGGGACCTCTTTCCATGCATCCTGGAGTTTGACTTCCAGGATTTCCTTCGTGGTTGAGACGCTCCATGATCTAGAAACTCCTAGGATAGTTTCTGGTCCAATCGTTGAGTTTTTTGTTCCTTGTCTGGCCAGATAATCGACATTTCCGTTTCCGGGCACTCCGGTATGATTGTGGACCCAAAGTAGCTTCACCTTATTGGCAGTGGATAGCCTCTGCAGATCGTCAATGCACTCAGATACCAGCAGCGAACTGACTCTGTATGAGGTGGGAGCCTTGATCACCGCTTGACTGTCAGTACATATCTTGATTTGCTGGTAGCCTCTGCTAATATTTTCTCTCACACAGGCGAGCATGGCGTAAACTTCTGCCTGGAATACAGGGGTTTCCCAAGACATAACAGAGTTCCGCCCGTATACTCCGGAGCCGGCCGATTCACCCATCCTGAAGCCATCTGTGTACCAGATGATCCCAGTGGGGGGTTCAGACGGTGCCCAGTCCTCCCTTCTGGGAATGACTGACTGCGGTCTTCTGCTGAATCGTATGGTAGGTAAATAACTGTCACTCAGTATCTCTAGGAGGTGATAGTCCTTCATCGTTTGATTCTATAATCGAGAATGTCCATACGATTCCTTGCTCCGCCATTGGTTGGAGCTTCTCATGTGAGCAATGGCTTTGCGTGCCTCATGTTCAATTAAGAGGTGCAGGGGGGCAGTCCTAAGAGTGTCTCCAGCGCCCTAGTAGGTGCCGTCCTCATTGCATTTGTTGTCGCAAGGCAGTGGAGTCTTTGTACTCTATCTAATTGGGTTTTTGATTTGCCGGATAATGAACCTTGCCACCATACGATGGCTCCGCACGTATTGCGAAATGCCCTTCTGTATGCCCAGAAAGTTGCTGTGGCTTTCCGAACTTTATGTTCGATATGATCATTCCAGTTTAGCTTGAAGTCCAAGATGACTCCAAGGTACTTGACTGAGTTTTTGTATTGCAGGGACCTCCCATTGAGTTGGACATCTGGGAGGTCCCGTGGTTTGCGTTTCCTCGTGAAAAGAACCATCTTCGTCTCTTCAGGGTTCACACCGATTGGTACCATTAATCCACCGCGTTGAGGGCCCTTTAGGCAGTAATAAACTAATATAATTCTAATTCAATCTCATTTCTATTATACATTTTTCTACACATCAATTAACTACACACGAGAAATAAAAGTTATTCAATTTTCTAGAAAATTTGCTAGTCCAAAGAGCTCACGATCTTAATAATTCTGTTTCAAAATGTTCACTTCTCTGCAGGAATCGCAAATTATAAATTGTGTAGTTTAACCAGAATATTATTTCTTCGATACCTTTATTCACAGGTTATTCAACTTCGTTCCAAAATAACAACTAAAAGTAAATAAACACCTAAAAAGAAAATTACACCACGTATATATAAATTTCAATTCGTCAAAGCTTACCCTCGTCAAAACGTCATGATGCAGTTCATACCTGTTTTAGTTGTGACTTACAGAACTGTTACAACAAATGATATTAGTAGAAAATTTCCTCTCCGGATCTCCCTCGAACTTGAAATAAAATCCGGATAATTTTCATTTTTTGTGTGAAAATTCTGAGAACAAAAAAATTTCTGGAAATAATTGACTCTCTATAAGTAATTTTTTTCTTTCGATACGCTTTCTGGTAACTTGATCATATTCATCAAACATTATTAGTTCCCCAACGAACTGTGGGGTTTGAAATCCCACCTTGGAATTTGCAGTTTGGAATCCACAGCGAGCAATAAGTCTTTATTTGATAAAATCAATGAATTGCATAGAATTGCTATGAGTTCACTACCCTATAGACATTCGTTTATTGGACTGAAAACTCCATTGAAGCTTCCCTGTTTTCACTATTTGAAGTATTCACCGCACAGTCGAATTCTAAAGTCAATATTGAATTTCTGACCTCAATCCCCTTCAATCCTATTGTTGAGGTTTCTCATTTCAAGGAAATTTAATCTCGAACTATTCGATCTATTGAGCAAATACGTGGAAAATTTATTATTTATCACAAGTTGTCAATAATTCAGACTTTCCATACGGAAAACTGGGTACCAAAAGGACGAGACCAATCGTTGATTAGAATGAAAGCGACGTACGTGGAAATTTAAGTACAATTGGAATTTTGCGAGCAAAATAAAATTACTTTCAACAAACGTATCATACAATTTTTTCTGTACAACAGTTACTGCTAGTGAGAAAAAAACAAAAAAAATATAAGATCCATAAGGATTCGAACACACGATCTTTGGGTACACGGCTGACTGGAAGATGCTCCTAACTATAATAAACCCCAACGCACTTTATTCATGAATGTAATTATTTGTCAGTGATGAAGGACCTTCTATAGTTGAACTAAATACTGCTTCATTTGTAACTTCAAAAGGAATTAGTATTACCAATTGCACAAACGGCCAAATACATTTGTGAACTTTTATAAATGATTCCTCTTGAGTAGGTGTTCTGATTATAATACCTGGTTGAAGTGTTTCTATTAGATAGATTTATATTACTGAGTATCTATCAACTCATCTGTCATTTTACTTTTAACACTAGCGTTGAAAGTATTTTTAATACTAGTGATAAAAGTGATTTTGTGAACACGTCAGTTTTTAGTTCATATGTCAATGAACTAAAAACGTCATTTTTAATGACAGTTGTACAAAAAGAAATGTTTGAATCATTATTTTAAATAAGGTTAGATCTCTGTATGCTAGATCAAACATTCCAGATTACTTTAAAAGAATCAATATTAATAGTAATTTCGACGAAATACATTTGTTCAAAGATGTGCATAAACTGAAGTATTAACTGAAAATTGATCTTGGACATAAACTGAGTATCTTCGTAAAATATTGTATTCATCCACTTCTTTTATCTTACGTTCAATCTAACAATGGAAACATGTGCATTTTTTGATATTCCGAAAACTGCCAGTCTGCGTCCAATCTTCAAAAAACGAGACACAACTTCCATAAAAAACCTTGGTCCATTTCAAAACCATGCAGTTTCTCAACATTTACCTATATTATTTCATTTACAACTCGTTTGGAAATATCATTTCTGATGACCAGCATGGATTTGTTGAGAAGTCGTGTGCGACCAATTCCTTTACTAATTCATTTTGACAACGGAATGTAAATAGTGTCATTTACATGCCTAGGGTAATAATGACTTTGACTTTAACAAGTAATATCATCAGCTTCATTTATATAAATTTTTAGGTTATGAGTCTTTCTGAGTATTATTGTTGTCTGTTTATTCGGTGACTTAGTTACGCGAAGAAGAAATTCAGAATGAAATAGCGGAACGAATAATCATGAAGGAAGGTTAAGAAAACAAACTTCAATCCAAGCAAATTTTGAGAAATGTCAACAAGTAGCGGGAAAAACGTAATAAGTAACACGGAATGTATCGACTGTTAACATCCTCGGCAAGCGACAAGACTCGGCTTTGCCTCGGCTCGTACTCGCTCACCTGGAATGTCTTTACATTCCTCGTTACTTAAATAACTATTGTTGAATCATAATTTTAATTTAATCTGAATTTGACTTGAGTCTGGACTATTATTATTGTCAGACTTGGATGCGATTCCAACTGATCCAAAACATTAGTATTGCAATAATAACTGCCGACATACAGATGTAGGTTTTCATACCTTTCGTGATTGTTTTGGAAGTGCGCCAGTTCACAAGATTGTTTTAGGAATACGATATGCAAGTAAAAGTTTGATTTATTTTCAGCGTTGAGATAATAAAGACATCTTCTGCGAACATATTAATTCACATTTAGGGAAAAAAACACAGACAACTAGACACTGATGGGGATTTATTGATTTGAGTGTCACATTCACATTAAAAATGTTTATTTCATATTTATCTGTTTCTTGGAGTGTATAATTGATTCGAATTGAAAAAATTCCACATTTTATAGACTGTGACAGCAATTATTCCACTCATGCTAAGATACATGTTTTTTGATTGGTTGAAACATTTTGTTAATAATGGAAAACATCAAGTATTCATTTTTGTAGTTTGGCTCCCGATTAGCTACTGGATACTTACATGACGTATTTTCGATTTTGTAGTTTGCTTCCCCATCAGTTGTTTCATATAACATAACCAGTTAGCTGTCAGAATATTTTCCTGCTTCGGAAAGGACGCAAAACCGAATTTTTTGATCAATCGATAAAACCAATCTGAGGACATAACTCGACCTAAAACTGAATAATTTCTGACTGAGACTGCGTGTTTCTGCTCAACATATATGGAACTCATAAGACTTGAACATGCTGTATCTTCCATCAAAACATTCGAAAGAGTGGTTGAACTTTATATTTCTCTTCTTATATTAAATAAACTCATGTTCGTTGAGAACATAAGCATTTTCATAATTGGAATACAGAAAAAGGAAATGTGAAATGAGTTGATTCAATTACCCATAAAAAGTTATCACACATGTTGTTCAAAATGTTAAGCTTGCATTTCTTGGTAGGTTATAAGGTATAGTGTATTAAAAAACCTTCTACCCTTATTGTGAAAAGAGATTGACGAACATATATGTATTATCCTTTTGACACAAATCCAAATGATTTTTCGGTTAGTAATGAAAATATATGATATGAGTCCACGTAATGAAGCCCAGAGGGCTCAAATTTGGTGATAGAAGTCTGTCGTTCGAGCAGCCTACGTCATCCATTCCACTAATTAATATACATTACATCAAGGAACTACCTTTAAATTAATTGTTTTTCTGAATCGTAATTATTTATCAATAATCCTGATCCTTGATTATCAAGAAAGGGTAGACAACTTCATTAAAACCGGTCCATACAAACAGTTGACTAGAAACCCGTTGCCCAAGATGATTTCAGACGTGAAAACAACCCTAAACGAATAATATACTGTCTACCAAAGTTTCACAAACCTGGGAAGTCGGTTCGACCAATCATCTGTTTATGAGTAAGTTTGAGATGGAAGCAAGAGAGAGACTGGCCTATGGAGTCTCGTGACGAAGACAGGGCTAGATAAAGAACTCTAAACGATTTCGAGGGCGAACACAATAGATCTGAAAAGGTCGCGGTGTTGATGCTTATGGCAGGGAAGCCTCAAACTAATCTAATCTAATCTCTTGAACTGTATTTACACCAAAGGTTCCAAATATTCATTTTCGAACAAAAGTTGAAAGTCGTAGGTTTGTCCAATTTTTTTTTCGCCGCTCATGTAAGGCCAATTTGTGTAAATATTCTAAAATATATTCACAGGCGTCATTGATTTTCGGGATATTTGTGTCTTCCATGAGAATCCTCTCAATTCATCTAACTCACAAGCGTGTCTCTCCCCTTTATTTGTAATCGTAAACTCAATTTGGGGCAAATGAATTAATGACCGCTGATGATAGTAAATTAATTAGTTCATCCTAGAATCAGTGGGTTCTGGGATTAGTTGGCATTAGGATAAGTACAAGAATTAAACTTTCAGATTGGCAACCCCCCTGCATATACTACACCGACATTTATGTTTGAGAATGGCTTCTAGAATGTTTCGATTGCAATTAACTGCATGGTAGTTTCTCGGTAATTACTAAGAAAATGTAGGTATGAACAATGAATAACATACTTGGAAGTTTATTCCTATTTTTTTTATGAGCTGAAAGTTCCTACAGAGCCGAATATTTGATTGGTCATAACTCTAAAATGATCGGAGAAGAAAAAGAAGGAAAAGGAAAAGTTCATATCGTTTCTGAAGACTCCTACCTCTTCATGCAAATATAATATACGAGTATTTGAGTACCTAAAATGTATTTTGTCGCACTTCACGGAGATGTTTGCGGATGATCCGAAAATCATGAATAATTTAGTAAATATGGAATAATCATACTGAAGCTGCAACCCATACCCTCTTTGAAGAGTAGTGTGACAGGTCCCACTTATACATGCCAAAAAAAACCTTTGTTTTACTCCTGCCTCATTTTCAATTTACCCATAAAACCGGCATTCTCTTTAGTAAATGTTGAAAATAATCGCTTATTCACATCCTGCATATTATGTTTAATAACACTATTGTGAAGTGCAAACCTCAAGCTTGAAATCATATACCTCATTTTTTATGAAGGATGTGTATGAGTGATTATTTTCAACATTTACTGAAGAAATTGACGGGATTATGGGTGAGTTGAAAACTGAGGCAGGAGTAAAAACATTTTTTTTTGGCATGTATAAGTGAGACTTGTGTCACTAATCTTAAATTGTTGCATATTGGTCCGAAGAGAGTATTGATTCCTACTTCAGTATAATTATTTCATATCAACTAAAGTATCGATTTAAGTTTCATTCAAATTCAACCTAGATAACTTTCCCATAAAAAAAAACAACTCTATGAAAATGCGGATTTACTGGTTGGGAGGATTCATTTGTATTAATCAGAGAAATTCTCACGTAAATCAACTGCTAACTATGAAACTGAGTTGAAGTCTTCATTTAATCCGATGCATCTCATTGATAGAATTAAATTTGTAGTTGTACTTGCATATCCCGTTATAATAGGTAGATTCAGAGAAACGCATAAATATGTCCAAGTTTAATCTGTACATTGATTTATTTGTAACTTCCTCGGTTATTACGAGCATTGTTAGTATTCTCAGTTTGATAGAAATCTGTATTATAGTATAAATACCACGATGGAGAAGCAATAAAGAAATGTTTCTAAACACGAATCAATGATTTTATCCATAGCTTCTTGTCGTGATTTGGAAATACTTAAAATTCCTCAGTTGAGTTTTCCTTCAGACGGATTTTATTTTCCACAGACTCCTTAGTGGAATTTGTTAACAGCCCACTAGAATTAATTGGGGTCTTTCAGCAAATTGGGCTCTATATCTTTCATTTACTTGTTCTGAACGATGGGATTTGCTGGAAGCTGATGGGCTTGAGATGTTTCAACAAATTTACTCTTTTAGTAAATTGAACTCTATTTGAAATAACACGAAAAAATTTGTTACCGTTGATCAGGGACACCAAGCAAGTTTTTATTTGATACTTTTATGGGTGATTTGAAATATAATTTGTCTGTTGAGGTAACTGTTGATTATTTAATGGGACACATAATTCCTGGATAATCATAGATTTATTAAATCAAACCTATCGTAAGCTATTTCGATGACAAAATCTAAACAAAGAAGCTTCTGCCTTTTATGTCTGCACAAAAGACTTTGTGCTTTCTTCGAATAACAGAAATAGTATATTTTGTAAGAAGTGTTATACTCATCACTTAGTAACGCGCTTTTTAAGCACGAGTGGAGAATATGGGAACGAGTTTCTAATGGAGTTTTTGAACGTATTGAATATTGTTCTTTTTCTACGAACTCATTAAAACAATTGCAAGCGAGAGTACGGAAAAGCTATAGAGAGGCACGATTGGTCTAAGCGTTCGGCTTGTGACGCATTTATCTCTCTTCCACTCCATCGGCCGATGCGTAGAAGAGAGACAGTGGCAGCACACAACCTACACGTGAACTGTTTTGTCAACTGTTTATAAAGTGAAGTGAAAAGTTAATGTGGTTTCCATTGTTTATTATAACAACAATTGCGACAAAAAAGGTAATCGATTCTTGAATTTCAAGAATTTGATTAGCGATATAATCTCATATATTTTTTCTTTGATTATTAAAAAAAAGTAGCATCGGTCCGAGAGGACAGTAATAATAGGTTATGTTACAATTTTGACTAAAAACTTATTAAGACTCATATAAACGATCAATGGCTTTTATTTAGTATTCAATAAAAAATAAACGATCGTGATTGATGGTTAAGGCAAGCAATGGGGTAGGAGCTGAAAAATACAGGAACAGACATAGGCAAGATATGAGTATAAGCCTTGGTATAATTGGTATAATAGCCTACAGCATTGTAGGTTGATGGGATTAAAAAGGGTCAAACATCGTCGGTAACTACTATCGTTTCTTCAGTTTAGGTAATTTTCAATAACTTGTATGGGGCCACCCGGTACATGATTTCTATCTAACTTCAATATTCTTATGTAAATTTCCAGTGTTTTTTATGTTCAATGTTGAATACATTTGCTATCCTGCCTTCTTTGAGAGAATGTTGAAGTAATGCTAGATTGTACACATCAATTTTGACATTAAAGCCAGCATAAGAAACACGGTAAAACCTTTGTGGCTATATGTACATAACAAAAATGAATAACTAGACCTACAATCAAGATCAATATATATTATTCATATTATTTCATTATTATGGTAATAGTTTGTTCGCTTCGAATGAGGTAATTTATTGGATATAAGTTGGTTATAAATAATAAAATATCTTTCAGATTAAACAGTGATTATTTCATGTCAGTTTGACCTCTTTTTCGAACAGGAAAATCAGTGGTGTGAAGCAAAACACTATCAAATCAAATTCTCTTCACTAGAATATTTTAAATAGAAAAATTGGCGATCCTTGGAGCAAGTAAACTGGGTGAGGGCGTGACAACTAATATTTTTTGCATCTGGTTGAATTTGAAGGTTCATAATTTTGAACATCACGAAACATAATAAACAAATTAAATGGTAGTTTTAAGTTAATGGATCAGGTGAATGAAATGCAGCAGAATCTCTCATTAATAGTATATTCTTTAACGAGCGTATAATGATAGCTATTATTCTCGAGGATAAAGATGCCGAAACGAGCCGACTACACAAAAATTTATAAATTTATGACGAAAGCTCAGTTTGTGGTACTTATATGTATCTCTCGAAATTATTGCGTTTATTACTAAAAAGTAGTTTCCACCGTAGGATTCGAACTCATGCACGCTCTTATAACAACCTTTAACTTTTCCGCAGGACCGTGCCACTGGACCACACAGGTACTTACAAAATTTGTGCATAACATATGACTAAACGAACTCTGTTTGACCAAAAATCGAGATTGTGTAGAATGTTCAGATAAATATTATTCGAAATACCTTTGTTGCAAGAAGATTTCAACAGGAGCTAAAGTTAAAACTACGAATGAAAACAGTCAATCTGGACAGATGAAGCAAAGTCTTCTTGAGAAATTTGTTTGGTACATTTGCTGTTTTGTCATTGGTCTTAACCTTTCAGTTACCGTGAATTCTGAAAATTCTGAATATGTGATTGGCCCAGTACCGGAAAATGATGGGTAAGGATACACGGTGTCTTGGAATCATCTTCATTCTTCTGCATTCGTCAGGCTGAGATTTCTGCCGCATCAAGGCAAGCCAGTATAATTTTTAGATTAGAGAGCAATATCAGAAAAATTGAATGCATACGTTTAGGTGATTTACTATCAAAAAAACGATCTGCGAGAGAATATGGTATAGTTTTCAACAAAATAAATATCGATAGTTGTTTATTCTGAACTCATATTATAGGATAATGGAGATCATTCAGTGGTTTAGATAGTTTCATATGAAGTTAAACAACACTGAAATCCTTGAAAGTAACAAAAAAACGCCCTGTTGATGAAATGGACATAATACATCAAATACTACGAACAGTAGGAAAATATAAATACACCACTCCACTCTATACATGAAGTCCAAATGAAGTAGGTCAGTAGAAACGTTTCAATTATGTTTCGAAAGCATGGAAGAGACTCACACCGAGAAAACCATTAAGATCCATCTTGAAGCAATAAACTTTTTTTTTTGTCATCGCAGTCAATTTTCATTCGGTTATACCTATATCCCACTGTGAAGAAAAACTTTTGCTACTCATTCGCTTTCGGCTTATTTCACTCACTTCAAATACTGAAAAACTTTTATATTTTCCTGAAGATTCGGTAAAACTTTCGACCTTGCCCTATAGATTTTCTCTTGAGAAATTTATTTCTTTATTTTGATAGCAACTAATCAAGTCCCCTAATAATATCGAACATAAAAATCAACAAATCTTTCCATCATAAACGGAGAAGCATTGAGTGTGTAGGTGAAACTTTATGGAAATTGAATACCTCCTACTCATGGTCTGCGTAGAACCAATTAATTGTGATTTATATCACATTTTTATGTTGTGTGAGGTGGCGACAAATTAATCACTGATGTCTACATCATAGTTTGTCAATTGATTTCGAATTTATATTAATATCCATATTGTTACATCAATACCACCTAGGTTGTTCTGAATGAATATTGGGTCCATAATAACGCAATAAGAAGATGGATTTACCGATCTCAGGTATTATGATAATTTGATCATGACATCAATGAAAAATCCCATAGCTCTATCAAGGGAAAGAAAAAGGCCATTAATAATTATTATAATTATGCCAGAGAGACGTATGATTACCTAGGGGTGGAACAAAGCCGCTCACAAGAACTCATCACTGTTAAAAACGCTCTCCGCGGCAAATATCAGCATAAACTCTGGTCATCTGGACTAACGTGGAAAGATAAAGTTGCTCTAATTGATAAATACACCTGCTGTTCCAATCCTACTACTGTACTCCTTCGGAGTGATGAAATGAAGAGGATCTGCTACAACTTGAAGATAAATCTTTATAAGAGTATGCATCCTGAATCGTCCGTTCTACGGTTGTACTTTCTCAGACAAAAGGAAGGCCTTGAAATTTTCAGTTTGGAGTATCTACATGGCAGCACACGTTGAAAGGTGAGGGCTGCATTTCCCCTAGCTCACACAAGTCTCTCGAGCACTTCTGAGGGTTGCTCGTAAGAGAGCAGCCGGTTGATGAAAATAACAATTTCAACAATTTCAACAGAATGGTACCAGATGGAGCCTGTAAAGTAATCAGGAGTTCATATCCCCTTCTCTGTTTAGTCTGCGACCTTGAGAAAGCAGGGATCGGAGCATTTATTTTTGAGGCAGCAGCTTCTGCAGCCGATGAACTTGGTCTCGTTTTCGACTCTATAAACGGAGTGACCCAAACTCTGTTACCAAGTTGGAGCCAGTTCATCCAAAAGCTTACATTGAAGATGCGGAAACTGAAGCATTCTTGCAGCTACATAAGGATGAACCAATGTATGGTGTATTTTTCAAGAACATTGGAAATCTTGGTTTATCCGAAACTTTGACTTTCGCATTTCTCAAGTCAATTGGACTGAAATCGGAGACCGAGAGATTCATGATAATCGCCTGTCAGAATGGTTTTCAAAACCTTGGTCTACTGCATTTGCGTGATCGGTATAGATAGAGGTGCCGGACACTGAATGCAGAGCATGAAGTCGGTCTCCTGAGACCATAATACATTGTCTGCTTGTCAATCTTATTCGGTCTCAATCTATATGAACAGGCAAAACACGGCGATATGTGATTTGAATCACCATCCACGACGGTATAGACGAGACACCGGTGTTGCCTTATGCTTCAGGGGATATTAAGTCCGTTGTGGAGAATGAAAAGTGTCGAGTCTATTGAAATCTCTTATTTCCCATCCTCATGCAAATTCATGCCAACAAGACTGACGTAGTTCTCCTCAACCATCAAAGTGACGATTTTCGTCACAGAGTTTTCGGCTCCTGGCAAAACAAACATCATCCGAAAAGAGAAAGAAAAGAGAATTAAATATCGAAATATACTCTCTGAACTATGGGTCATGATGGCGCGCAGGTAGTGTTTTCGCTTGCTGAGCCAAGGCACGCGGGTTTGAATTACCGCGCCGTCACCGGCCTCGTGCATGGCATCGCACGTTAAAAGGTAAGAGCTACATCTTCCCTAGTTCACCTCGAGGACTTCTGAGGGTTGCTCGTAAGGGGACAGTCAGTTGATGAAAATAGCAATTTCAGCAATGAAAAATCCGCAGACTCTTCCCAAACCATTTTGTTAAAATGGTGGTACTGATCATAGGAGTGGAATGATAGACACGTTACTAGGGATTCTGAAAATCATACCGGCTTGCTGTCAGATGGCAGAAATCTCAATCAGGCGAATCAGAAGGCCGTCATCCTTGGTTCACTTCGTCTACTCAGAGCACATGTTTCTCGGATCCAGTAATCACTCCCCACTCACGTTCCTGGGGAGTAACTTTTTGAAAAAAATTAGTGCTCGACTGGAATGTTCCTAATGGGAAAATCATAATAATATTAATATGTTCATTGTTCAACAGATACAATTAACAGACAATCAAAATAGAATAATATATTTAATACAAAGTAATAAAAAGGATTTTGAAAATTACCATTTCTAATTCTCATCAGTGATAAATGTAACTTCCCAAAAATAATTTCAAGGAAACACCAAATGATTACATGAATGTGAAAAAATAAATAGAAAACAATGAAAATTTGGAATTTTTTTGAAGTGAGTACCTACTTGTATCATTAAGATTTTAAAAGAATCATAAAAAATATCAATATCGGTCCAAATGATGTTTAAATTAATACACATAATAGAAATTTTAGATTTTCTTAGAATTTCCGTTCGTGCTCTAGAAAGTCTTCTTGATGTTGATGGTAGGCAATCTTCAAACAATAATAAAAAAAATCAGTATTTTATATAAGAATGTTTTGATGGCACACAAATTCTTATTGTTTTTAGACTAGGTGTGTCTCACCTCCTACAAAGGATTGTTTATCAATTCTTGTCTCAGGATAAATTCCATCTATTTTGAAAATAAAAAATTTCAGAAACTTCCTCCGTTCATTTTGTATTTAGATATATACATATAGGATTACTGTCGATATTTTCTGAAATATTGAAATTTCTATCTTGTTACCACGTCCAATAAAGTTCCATTTTGATTTGCATATAGTCTTCCTAGTTTCACCAGTCTTCACGATCTACCTACTCAATTAAATAATATTCTCCCACTGAATCATCCTGTATACCTCAAGTATGTATATTACCCTAGAACACGATCTCTGACGAACCGGCTTCATGTATGATCTTCAAATTAAATTCCACGCTACATCTCCTAGAAAATCCTTCTGGATGAAAAGTTACCTCCAAAGGGAATACGTTCGCCCGCACACTCCTTGTTCTCTTAGTCCTTTCTGTCTGCCTCTTATCGTCTCCATGATTCGAAGCAAGACGGCTACAGACGACGTGTGGGGTCCACTTATAGGCATTGACGTGGAAACGTGAAGTTTTACGTTAATTTGCAGACTATCGGCCTCTTGGGTGTCATACACAATTTTAAAGGTGGCGGTTGTGATCTAGGCTGTTGTAACTTCCTCAATATCTCCGGTAATGGCGTTGAACAAGATAATGTGTGCTGCGACCTTTCAATATAATTGTAACAAGAACGAAATAGGGTTAGGTGGTAGTTTACACCTACGTAGAGATGACGATGCCTTTATACCCATCTCTACTAGATAACACTCTGCTAGACAAACAAAACGCAGGTATCTAGCAGATATATCTAATGGGTATAAATAAGGACAATTCTGCATGTAAATTTAGTTTAAGAATGGACAAGGCGCTCCAGACTGTTAAAATTTGCGGTCGCGGGGATGAAATGGAATGGTCGGTAGGCGATAACAAAAAAGTCATAAATCATCATCTTGACGCAGAAACGTAAATGAATTGTAGGAAATTGGGTCACTGCAAATCGCATGCAAGGGTTTTCTACCTGAATCTTTCTCACGTGACTTATTTTCAACATAACACACTAGTACCATAAATAACTATTTGTGCGAAAATATACTGTTTGTGATATACGGTTCATGGCCTTAGATATTCTAGTTTGATTATGGATCGTTCATTTACAGCTCAACTTCGATAATAAATTGATTAATAATGGTTAAAATTCATAAATTCAAGATGATGGCTCCAAGATGGCGAACGATTCTTTTAATTATGGTTCGATCTAATTTAAATTTTCGAGGTCGAAGATCATCAATTTTCTGTCAAAATTCATGAATCGAAAATCGAACATGGCGGACAAGTTTTGTAATTTTGGTCTGATTCTCTTCAAAATTTATGTGGGATATTTGGGGTCGAAGATCTTGAATGATAACTTAGAATTCTTGAATTGAGGATGGAGATTCCAGGATGGCGGATGAGTAAATATTTAGATGGACTCCTCACTGAAGAGCTAGATAGCTCAAGAGTCACAAAAAATAAAGGCCTTGTAACAACCATGCCCAATCAGAAATCCATAGTTAAATGCATAATAACTAAGAAACACAGAATTGAAAAATTTAAAAAACTCTTTAAATCTAAGCTTTTATTTATTCAAATGCCCTAAAAAGTAAATAGTAATTTCTTTAGACATGAGTTGTAGATTCAAAAGCTTGCCGCTTTCGTATTTGAACTGAAACAAGACTTTGAAACCATTATGTTTTCTTTTCGATAAAATTATATTGAATTATATTATGAAACTCCGTAGGGAATAAATTTCTTGAATCAATAATATTTCAGTAGTTTGTAGAAAAAGAGAGGCGTCTTTCAAAAATTTCTCTTAAAAAACATAAAATTTTTGTTTTCTATTCGATAAAAATATATTGAATTATATTACGAAACTCCGCCCAACTTTCATACGGGGAACTTGATTTGGGGAACGTATTTCTGATGCACCTACGCGCTAGCAGAAATATTGAATGAGGGTGATGGGAAACATCTATCACCTGTTATATTAAATTCTTTCCTTCACCCTCTAGAGAGGAATGTAGGATTGTTGGAAAATAATACACATATATTCAATTATTTCTGGGCTGCAGTTAGGGAATCTTAATTAATATATCAAAGATAATGAGAATATTTGACTTCAAACGGAATCTTATATAAAATTACAAGGTGAAAATTCTTGGCAGGTGGTTTGTGTTGGTTATTCAAAACTTCCTTTATGTGAGTGGGTGTACAAAGAAGGTTTCAAATGAATCATGAATTGATGACTTTAATTAATTATCTCTTCGTTGTGTTGTCTGTTAATAGTCTGCAATTCCACAGATATGAATAATTCATTCAGAAAAGGAAGCTCATCTTGGAACAACAGTTTTCACAGGACATTTAAATTATATTTGGAGATATAACCGAGCATATTAATAGTCTATGAACTTTCAGTTCAAAAATGTCTTCGGAAATTCAGTTGATCATTAATGCAATGCAATTTGCACAGGGCATTATTTGACTGACAATGCAAATAATTGAAAATGTCATTCGCAAGAGCTGACGGTTTGATTGAACTAAAAACTCTCAAACTTATCCGTGTACAGCTCTATCAAATAGTTTATAGCCAAAGATTGTTTTTACTTTATGCTTTATGAGTTAAACTCACCTTAACTAAAAATTAAATTGACGACTAAGAATTAAGGAAAATGAATACAAGAAAACTCCATCGGAGGTCTTCATAAGTCAATTGCAAACGATATTTTTTGTCTGTCGTTTGCAGTTGTTGTTCCTGGCTGCACGACTATGCATTTTATTGCAATTTTTGAACGTTTAAAATTTTATCCAAAAAAATGCATCGTTTATTCTATTAAAAAAGATGGTAATTCAAATTCATCTTGAAAACCTAATTATTTCAGGTCTATAAAATACTTATTTTCAGTAAACATGAAAACATATATCAAGCTCGTAACACTTAGATTGTGATATTTAATTTTTAGTTGAAGTTATAGGTTCGGCAGTTTACCATCATCTCTGGATATGTGTCTCCTCCTATCGAAAGGCTTGCATCATCAGCATATCATTAAGTTATTAATTGAATTTCTGCTGAATCAGATTTGCAAAAATCGTTAGTAAATAGAACGAAAAACAGTGGGCTCGTTACACTTCCTTGTGGTTTACCTATAGATGTTATAATATCAGATTTATTTGCTGAGTATGACTGAAACCATTTCAGAGCATTGATTCACAAGATATGAGGATCCAAACAATCGTATGCTTTCCACAAGTGAAGAACATACGCAAAGCTAGATACCGTTTTTTCATTACATCAATGATGTTCTGCATGGGTATATTTATTAAAGGATTGCCATTTGTGTTGATTTGTGCCAAAATGAAAGAAAATTATGAACTGAGCATCTTGAAAAATCTTCAATATTGTACATTTTTTTTAACACAAAAGTTGTGAATTCATCTTCTCCATTTCAATATTTTTTTTCAAGCTTTCATACAGTTTCACCTGTCCTGGTGTCTGTCTGTGATTAATTCTTACAAGTGAATATTTACCCACTTCTAGTCGTCCAATTAACTTGAAATTTTTTGCGAGTCGAAAATGCGTGAATTAGTTTTTCGCTCGCGATTGATTAGGTTAACCTAACCTAACCTAACCTAACATGAGCAAGCTAACCTAGCTTGCGAGTCGAAAATGCGTGAATTAGTTTTTCGCTCGCGATGGACACTCAAACCTAACCTGAGCACGCTAACCTAGCTTGCGAATCGAAAATGCGTGAATTATTTTTTCGCTTGCAATTGACACACAAACCTGAGCTGGCTAACCTAGATGGCGAGTCGAAAATGCGTGAATTAGTTTTTCGCTCGCAATTGACACACAAACCTAACCTGAGCAGGCTTACCTAGATGGCGAGTCGAAAATGCGTGAATTAGTTTTTTGCTCGCGATTGACACGCAAACCTAACCTGAGTAGGCTTACCTAGATGGCGAGTCGAAAATGCGTGAATTAGTTTTTCGCTCGCAATTGACACACAAACCTAACCTGAGCAGGCTTACCTAGATGGCGAGTCGAAAATGCGTGAATTAGTTTTTTGCTCGCGATTGACACACAAACCTAACCTGAGCAAGCTAACCCAACTTGCGAGTCGAAAATGTGTGAATTAGTTTTTCGCTCGCGATTAACACTCAAACCTAACCTGAGCAACCTAAACTAGCTTGCAAGATGAAAACGCATGAATTAGTTTTTTGGCATTTGAGCGTTTTTTCAATTGCGGTTTTTTCTATGTGCGCATTTATATACGAGAGGTTTTTGCCTTGTGCGATTTAGTCCGAGTGTGCAACTTTGCAGTTGAGGTAAATAATAATACCCACACAGACTTTTCCTACATTCAAGTGAATGTTTATTCCGGAGAATATTATTATGATTATAACTATTTCAGTTTTAATGAAATGTCAAAGTTCCTAAACTACCTCCAACTCCTCCTTTCGAAATTAATTTAGGACCAGCAGCGTAAGTAAAGTCTCATTCATACTTGAACCAGCAACCATCCTGTTAACACAGTGTAGTTAATTTACATAATAATTTCAAATGAATTACACACGCTCTAGGTGTTTGCAGTAATGTGAGCTAAATCCCTCAACATCTTGTTTTATATATCCTAGGAACGAGAATGGCGGAATAAAATGGAGTTAATTTGCAAACTAATCACCACTCTGGAATGTTTTGGAATTCTAAACATTTATGATTTGTATAAATGTCAGGGAAGAATGACAGTGACCGTATAATTCTGGTTTATATGTTCGAGAACAGACGGAAATTAAAGTTTATTAGACATTTTTTTATATATTGATGATCTTCTGTCAAATGAATGTCGTAAATGATACGTTCATGTGGAAGAGACAGGTTGAACATACAATCAGACGGGCTATCATAAATGTTACAAAACATGGATATGGAATAATATATGAAATAATAATTCCTAGTTTTTTTTTATTGTGAGCAATTTTCAACCCCAATCTCGATTGATATTTAGCCGCTCGAATTAGTGTTTTTGTTTTGTTTTCTAGTGATAGCATCTAAAATTGTTTTTTACTGTTAATAATCTGTCATCCCCATACGAACGGCAGCCCTCAGAAGTCGAAACTTGTGCGAGCGCATTAACGAGGTCTTACCTTTCTACGTGCGATTCCTAGCACTTCCTCGAGCCATCTGGAAAACAATTCTTCAGTCGCTAGGATTTGAATCACGACCGGCAGCCAAGCGAAAATGGACCCAGAAATAGCAATTCTTCTGCTCCCGATCAGGAGAGCAGAAGAGCGCTCTGCCAGAGCGAACCCTCCGCGAGGTGGTGCTGTTATCCGCCTGCGCTGATGGTAACGTAGAGTCAGAAATTTCATTACACTATGGTAATATACACGCCTCCTGTAAAACTAATGCGTGTTCTATAATAGCATTCAGTGTAGATATTGCTTGCAGTTAGTTTGTAAGGCTTGTTATAAAACCAGAAAATTGTGTTTTTTTTTTTTAAATTAATAACTCTGCCTTTTTTTAATATTAAGAGCTGAAACTTTGCACGATAGTAGCTATTGACGTGCACTTTATGTGTGCGTGCAAATAAAAATAATAGCCGTTCTCTACCCGCACATAAGTGTTTATAAAGGAGTACGCGCTGCTTCTTTTTTAATCTAAAAATCATACCGGCTTGCCGTAAGATGACAGCAATCTTTGCTGGGCAAATGCAGAATGCCGTCAACCTTGGTTTACTGCGTCTACTCAGAGCACATAATTCTCGGACCCAGTAATCACTCATCCCACGGACGTGGGGAATGACTATTTAGGTTTATGATACTAGCGCGCCCTCCAGAAGTATCTCAACTCCGGAGACAGGCCTGACAAAAATATTTCTCATGAAAAAAAAGTAATAGTAGTAATGGTTCTTTTTCCTTTAACAGTTGAAGTTATGAAATAGTGATATTCAAACGAAAGCTAAGATCATCTAAAAAACGGAAGGTGAAGTTCAACTTTGGTAGCACGAGTGCTACTAACTTTTTCTTCCACTCAATGTTGCCACATGAGCTGTCATGCCTTCAACACCCTGTGATTTGAGCTCAAGAAATTATTATTCAATTATGTGAACCGAATTAACATATTATAGTGTTGACTAATGCCCTCCGCTGTGGTAATTACTTAGAGTACTATCTTTGTCATGGGATTGAAAACTTGCAGTGATAAATCATAGGATTTATCACTTCTGAAATTTGTATCAGCTGCTTGTCACTTGGTTGGAGTATTCGATTTCAATAACTACCTACACAAACAGTTTGCTTTTCATGGAACCTCGTGATTCACGTTGGTAATTCATCATCTGAGAGTGTGAGAGTAAAATGTATGAAGCTTCGCACTAGCCACTAGCTCATATACAGATATCAAGAATTGCTCGAAATCTTTTTGGCTGAGTATGTGTTAATCTTTACCATATTTTCGATAATTATTGTTCATTAGGAGAATTGATGTAGATCTATAAATGATCTGCAAAGGCGCAAAATTTTCATTTAATAACATTGGTCGAAGAAAAAACGTACAATGAAGTGACTGGTGGTTATAAAACGCTTCCTTGAGAAACTCCTGTTTCAGTTTCAACCGAATCAGAGTGTGAAAATCATTTACTGAAGTTTTTCTCCCATTGCACTGGGATAATAAACTGGGATAAGAGCTGAAGAATGTACTAGAATGTAGAGAAAATTTATTGAACACAATTTTTACGAATTTTTTCAGTTGAAAGGTTTTCGAATACTCACCGATTTTTGTGTGAATTTTTCAAAAAAAACAGAACGACAGAAGGACAGAAGGATAAAAGTACAGAAACAGAACGACAGGAAGACAGAATGACAGAAGGACATACGAACACAGTGAGTCAATTGAAAGCTTGTAAAAGGAAGTGTACGGGGATTGCTACTTAAGTTTCGATATAGATATACGAGTTGACAACAAAGGCTTGAGGAGCCCGATACATTTACAATCTTAGTTGTTAATTTGAATTGGACAACTAAAATTGAGTTGTTAAGATTGAAGTGTATGGTCTTAAATTGACAATTTTAGTCCTCAATCTTAACTGCAAAATTTTAGTTGTGCGATTAAAATTGCCCTGTTAATGTATGGGGCCCTGTTAATGTAGGGGGCCCTGTTAATGTATGGGGCCCTGTTATTGTATGGGATCCTGTTAATGTATGGGGCCCCGTAAATGTATGGGGCCCCTCAACAACACAAATAGAATTTGTATGACAACACGTTCTCAGTTCGTTCAAACTATATGACGATAATGTCATATTTGACACATTCACATCAGTGTTGTCACATCATTCATGCAACTGACATTGTTATCATACATATATACGAACAAAATATTTTATACTTTTCACAATTGCTTTAACTTTTTCATTTTATCTCTTTTTTGGTCTGCCTGACCTGACAAAAATGTTGTCTCAACTGAAATTTGATGAGCATGTCTACGTCTCCATGAAATCTCCCATCAATGTGAATTTTACCCATTAAGTATATTCGTTTCGCTTCTGTTTTCATCTCCGATAAAATTCTTACAGTTATTCATCCCAATAAAATTCGAGTGGGTTATCGTCCTGCATTTGAAATCTACTCCTCCATGGACATTATCCTTACCTACACACTTCATGAATGATGTTGCACGTAAAACGGATGAGACGACTTCACTTCCCAGAATTGTTTACTTCGACGTATTTTAATGAATTCAAATTTATGTAAACTGTATACTCACTTTATAAAACTACACTTGTTATGGATTCGTTAACTACATTTGCTTGTCCCGGTGAAGAGGGTTTTATTAGGGTGAAGGACATGTTGAGTTTGATATACCGACGTTGAGAAAATGGATTCTGGAAAGGGTCCCTATCCTAGAAGGAGGATTAAATATTTTGTATGCAAGAACCGGCGAAAAAACCATAAAAGCAAGATAATGCACCGACAGTGCTTCTTTTGATTTGAGTCAACAGCGGTTCAGCCAATCAATACGACGTCGTAATCTGTTACATGTGTCATCATTATTTCCGGTTCTCTCTATCTCACTTATACTGTATATACACCGTCCCAAATTTTTGTTATTTATAGGTTTGCGATTTGAAAATAAGATTCATGGAAATCTGAAACAACAAAGTGAGTATGATCAAATTAAAATTTATTTTTCGAAAATTGGGGTTCGAACATACGACTCTGTAGACACTGAAGCCAACTACTTGCACTGCACTCTTTGTAATCTTTTCACTAGAATTCACTAGAATTTTATCACAACACAAGTGTGAAGGTGTTCAAAATAACGGTTTTGGTGTTGAGCTTAAATTCCAGTACCTATATTTGAGAAGACACTACTTCAACTTAAAAATAATTCACACTCACCCGGCTATTCCTGCTCTTCGCATTGGGAAATCAGCGGAAAGAGGAAATTACAACACTTTCCAAAAAATATAAAATACTGAGCTATCATCAGGAACGCAGAGTGTGACAAAACTTTCACCACCTGCACTTCCCAAAATCCAGAAAGTAGTCAGAAATCATCTGGAATGAAAAGTTTGACAAAAGAAGTTCTCTACACTTCAAAAAACAGGAAGTGTCGTGAAAACATCAGGAATGGAAATGTGGAAGAAGGAAGTCACCACCTTTCTGAAAAAGTTTGATATTAGGCATGAAAAGTTTGAGAAACTAAATTCACCACACTTCCCAAAATGTGTTGAACCAAAGAAAAATTCTCAATACTGACCAAAAACAAGAAAGTATTGTGAATATATCAGGGAATGGAACGTGCGGGAAATAAATCATCGCACTTCCC
Organism: Chrysolina haemoptera; assembly: GCA_958298965.1. Classification (NCBI taxonomy): domain Eukaryota; kingdom Metazoa; phylum Arthropoda; class Insecta; order Coleoptera; family Chrysomelidae; genus Chrysolina; species Chrysolina haemoptera. Next base: position 30,940,491 of record OY282589.1, on the reverse strand, counting down.
AAATAACCGAAAGTGTGGTAAACTAAAAAAAAACATTTCTTTTCAAAAAAATACAAAAAATCGAAAATGTGGAAAAATAATCAGGAATGGAAATGTGGAAAAAAAAATCACCACACTTTGGAACCAAGGTTCCAAACAGTGAAGGGCAAGAACCAAGGAAATTATTTAAAAATTCTGAAAAACTGAAAAACTGAATTCGATAAATATGTAACGTATAAAATACTTTGTATATACACAATTCTCCCCAATTGAGATTTTGAACCTAACCTAAATATCCAATTTCAATTTCCTTAGGAAACTTCAGAAACTTCACAGGCAGAGACACCAACACAAATGTGTCCATGATGAGAGACTTTCCATTTTGAGGAAACCAACAATCTTGTGGAAAATCTAAAAAAAAGTTGAGGCAGAAGATGACAAGGAGTACTGAGGATATATCGAAAGTATAATTTGAACGATGATGTTTTCACCTGGTTTAGAAGCCATGTTCCATATGACAATTTCGTTTGTTGAGTTCAAACCATGAACAATTATTATTACGATAGTCGAACTCCAGTCACTTTGTGTAACTTAAAATTGGATGGGCAACCTTGACCATGTTGGCAAACGCCACCTGATAAAGTAGTATTGAATGAAATTTCACTTCCTTGAAGAAACTAGTTTCCCGTGGTGTTGAAGGTTAACCACTTTATATTAAAATATAGTCCAATGAACCATCTTTGGAATTTGCTGATTATTATTATATAAATATTCACTCATTAATTATAGAAACCATTTCCAATGAATGGGTATCTTTTTAGAAAATTCCGTCATATCAATCTCCTATTGATAATACATCGATTTTGGCCACTTAGCGAGCCATTTTGATTAAAATTCAAGTTGTCAATTAAATTTTAGACGCGAGTCAATTTTATTTTTCATGAATTCAGTTTCATATACAGGATGAGTCAGATAAGACCGACAAACTCCGACTACAGATTCCAATTGAGGTATGTCCTGAAATGAACCCACTCTGAGGCAGAGTGTATCAAAAGTACGAAAAAAATTTGGATTTCCTTTTTTCTCCCAATGCTCCTGATGAAAAAAATATCAAACTTGGTACACTAATCAAAGTTGGGAGATATTGATTTTAAAAGTTCTCAAGACTTTTTTCGGTAATCACTGATAAGAGGTCTACAGCCTGCGCAAACCACGCTGAAACACTGCTAGCGGGCAATCACGCTAAAGCCTGAGAATCAAACCAGTGCCTCCCAAACAAAGGTAACTGAAAGCGATTTCATAAAATTTTATTAAAATTTTCGATTTTTTTTTTAATATTTCAAAAACGAAAATTCTTGCCATTTATTGATACATTATGTTCCATACAACAACCCATTTTTTTAATTGCTCCAATTTCAGAAACACCTTGTATATATCTACCAAGTTATTTGGTTTCATGAACCAAATAATCAACCGAATCATAATCATTCTGTAATATGTCAGGAAAAGGGACAACAAGATTAGCCCAAGATTTTTTTTCTGATTAAAATTCGGTATGAGATGTTTATTAGTATCGTACAATTCATCATTCCTTCTAATCTTATTCAAAATATTTTCCGTAAATCACAAACAAACTGACATCGTAAGTGTTAGTTTTGAATTATAAATGACCTGAAGATTATTTATGGTTTCCGTTAATTGGATTTTGCCTTATGTTGAAAATAATCTTTCTATGTTTCTTTATTTGATAAAATAAGTAAAAAAATGTTGTTTAGATTTCCTGCAAGACATTTGACAAGTTGAGTAACTCAATAACAGTTTGAAATATAGGCTGAAGAAATATTCATTTACTTTACACAATATCCTAGGATTTTTTTCATTCAACATATTTCGAAACATTGTTTCGAAATGATATTACATATGATCGGTGGCAAGTGACAAATGACGAGAGACAGGATGACAGATGATGAGAAACGGATGATATATTAGGGGTGACAGGTGACGGATGACAAAAGCCAGTTGATAGGTGACTAAGATCAGTGGTAGCTGATAGACAGACAGATATCTCATAAAACAGATAAGAAGTGACGGAATAAGTTGATATGTGAAGAATAACAGTTGATAAGTGACAGGTTGACAGGTTACATATGACAAGTGAAAAATGGCAAGATATGGCGTGACAGCTTTTGCCATGTATGGCAAAGTTATGACATTATAAACTCACAATAGTTATTTTTGTGTCTAGTGCGCAAAATGCTCGACTACTTTTCGTATTTCGCGGACGAGATGCAAACAATTTTTTTTTCTACAAACGTCAAAAAAAATAGGTAGTATAAATAAATGATTTATTGGATTTTTGCTTGATTGAGGACTATAGGTATATGTTAGAATATGAAAATCTCATATAGTTTACATGCAGTGTGCGAAATATATTTCGCACATTACTTCGCGCACGGTGTCATGGTAACGAAGGAAAATTAAAAAAGTGTCACTTCGCATATTGTTGTCAATGGGCGAACCTTGTCATTTTTTGACGTTTGTAGAAAATGATTTTTTTCAGAACCGTTTAATAATAGTATATCATGATTCAAGCAAGGTACATGTGTATCAGACGCTATTTTTCATTATGCCTGCGTCATGACTTTAGACAGAACGCTGGAAATTGATTTCAGGTCAGTATAATATCACTTATAATATATTACATGTAATTATACATCAATAGACAGAAATAGAAGATTTTCCTATGGTGCGATTTGGAGCTCGAAGACGAAGACTGAAAGCTACCAAGTACCGAGAGAATATTGCATTTTATCTTGGGGTGTATATACTATTTATTACGCTGGTGAAAACAAAAAAAAAATAAAGTGCATGATCTGTAATATTCAGATCATGACAACCATGCAAGGTGACAGAAAATGATATACTACTTGTGAATAATGTTATAAACTCCCCAGGGAGAAAATATATCACATTATAACACTTCCCTTCTGCCTCTTCACGTTAATAAAGAAATCAATTTTCCATAATATACCTATACTAGTCAAACAAATTTTTGGAGGCACTCGATATCACCGAGCATCAAATTAATACTCCTGATGTGATGTCACTGGAGACTGTGAGATAATAATAATAGTACTTGTTTTACTAATGAGGGTGCTTTTCTACAGAGAGTATGCCTTTTTCAACACCAGCAGCAGCATACAGAATTTGTCAGATGCAACTGAAAGGACATGATGCACTAATACAATAAAACAAAAACATCTTTTGAGATTGCCATATAAAAAAAGGAATACGAGTACTGAGTCGGAATCAAAACCGTGAAATCAGTCTGCATGCTTGACGAAAAAATAAACCACAGCATGTCACAATAAACATCAATTAAATTCTGCGAATATGGCAGTTTAACACGACGACTAAGGGTACAGTTAAATATTGCATATGTGACCAAAATCAAAACGAATATATTATAATTTTGACGTGTTTGGCAGTCGTGAAAGATTACTTTCGCGAACTGTTATTCGAATTTACATGTCTTCATCATCAGATTAAGGAATGTATGATCGGAATTAATCTTCTGGAATGATTTGATAATGACGCGAAATGCCGAGGTTTTCTCATAAAATTCCTCAGACGTGGTTATAGATTTATTCACAGGTATATAACGAGCTCTGAATGTTTCAAATATTCAAAGTAGTAAAATAAGTGGCTATTCTTTTTCCACAACCTGTTGAACCTACAACAAATGTTTCATTTTTGGAAGAAAAAAAATGTGAAATCGTATAATTTCGTCGAAACTAATGACGGTGGGCGAACTGCCTTTAGATTCGGGAGACATGCCGAAAAAATGTATATGTATGATAAAAGGAATAATTGAAATATCTGAAAGAGGAATATGAGGAAGTGGAGGAAATTAAAACCAGCCACAGTGTACAGTTGTGTGCATAAAAAAGTCTTACAAGGCATTGCACCAATTGCATTGTATTACACTAACTAATTGAATTGTATTACACTAACTAATAGAGCTATGAAAATATTGAAATCGCATTACTGATAAAATTAGTTTGAATTTTGACTCTACTTGTCAAAGTTGATAATTTAATTAAAGTTGACAAGTCCGGATCACAATAGCCTTTAATTGCTGTACGACTTTTTCATGCAAACAACTGTACAGTGCCCGTCTAAAGTTCGGTCGCCCCTTACTAATTTTTGAAGCACCTGGTGTATTGCAACAAAATTTGGAAGGCTTGAGTAGGAGATAAAAACCTACTTTTTTATGAAACAATCACAGCTGAAAGTTTCGAAATGGCATATGATTGCCTTCTGCAATAATTTTTTTTAATTAGAAAACTCGGTATATTATGCCATGATTTGTTAGGGATGATCAAAAGGAATCCAACAATACCAAGTTTGATGCTATTATCTCCTACGGAGATATCGCCTATTATTTCATTCATAACCTCAATGAGTGGAAGAGAGAAACTTTTTCTGGCTGGACAATAAATTCTCTCTCACATTCATTGAGCTTATGAATAAAATAATAGGCGATATCTCCGTAGTCTTTGGATATAACAGCATCAAAATTAGTATTGATCATCTCTAACCGATCATGCAATGATATACCGGGTGTTCTATTTAAAAAAAAAATTGAAGATGCACTCAGCTGCCATTTCGAAACTTTTAGCTGTGATTTTTTCATGAAAATTAGTAGGAGGGAAACGGACTTCAGACGAGCACTGTATATACAACCAGCACTGTTTAGATTTGTTGATAGTAAAACCGTTTCAGAAAAGCTGATGAAAAACAGTCATATTCATATTCAATTAACCAAAATCATTTTGGTCGTTAAAGGGTTTTACAATATATCAGCTAATAATATGAGAAGAGCAGAAATGACAACAAAAAGTATGATGCTCGATGGGCTCTGCAAGAGATATAACCTATACTCCAGATTGGACATGACCATTGGGGCCTCATTTAGGGACGAAAAATTGCTTCAGCTCTTCCTACAACCAAATTGGGTTAGGTTGTTTACGGGCATAGAGAACTTCAGGCAATAAATCAATGAAACAGTTGTTCCTTCAAAAACCAAACACACGATGATCTGGAATAATTTTCTGTTGAAATGTCCAAACTCCCACAATTTTCTGGCGAATATTTTATGGACCTACACAGACAGGAAAATATTTTTTTTCATCCACAGGAAAAAAAATGTCTTTTCTCAAGGGAGATCCTTCTCTCATTGAGAATTCATAGATTGTCATTCTTGGCAGCTTCATTGAAGACGACCAGCAATTATAATTTGAATACATCCGATCAAAAGGGCTTGCTGTATCCTAATTTATTTGTTGTGGGCTAGGGTGATGAGTTTATATCACCACCTCACTCATTCGACTTCTAAAGTCAGCTCTTCAGTTTAGTTCTGGTAGAATTATTTCGGGTATCACTGTCCATATCTGATTTTCTATTTATCAGATTTATGGATCGTGGTGATTCCTTGCGATTCACTGTTTTCTGTTGTATCTTCCACTAATCAACTGTAGAACCACCTCTGCTGATCATCCTGGTCCTAATCTTTCAAATCATAGTGTAATCTAGGATTGGCTGAGGTGCGTTTAGAGCCTATCGGTGCATCAAACTCGCGACAAATTCTTCCCGGAAACTGAACATGAGAGATAAAGACTGCCAGGACATCGGCAAATCATATAACTGTCCCATTTTTGTATGACTAGTGAGAGTATTCTGGGAAATGTGGAAATCTGCTCCCTTTGACTCTTCTATGTTGATCTTTTGCCCTCTGTTTTGGGTGATTGTTTGGAGTAGTAGTTCACCTTATTGTTTTTCTAGTTCTTGAACTGATCTTGATTGCGAATTGTTGAAAAAGCGGTTGCTGTTTTCATTTCCTTATTGATCTACTTCCTTCTTGTTGCTTCTCCTATTGTTTATGTGTAGTTGCTTTTTAGAATAGTTTCCTTGTGATTGATGAAAAAAAAACCTTTCTCGCTATATTTTCTCTGAATGTTCACCAAATTAGAAATACTCGACAAGAAATATTCATACCAATTTCTTCTAAGCACTTTACGAGAGACCCACTCTGAGAATCAATATAATCAAAAATTAAAGTGTCCGTGCACATAACGTTATTATTTACTGATTCAGTGGGACAGTAGCCATACAAAAACGCATCCTGTCAGACAAATTGAATATTTTCAATTGAAATTTGCCGATGCTTTCTCACGTCAGTCCATAATAAGGATATAATTGAACTTTTCTTTATTGCTTCACGTCAATCCTTTTCATTGTTTTGGATAATTTATGAGATAATCTGTTCGGTTTGAAGGCGGAATACGAATCAATGATTGTAGGAAACTTCTTCATTTCTGTTTCTGTTTCTGTTTTGAATTTTGATTACTTCAACAGAATCACCGGTTGTTTTTAGTTTTTGGTGTGAAATTCTTGCCATCGGTTACTCCTTGAGCATTATAACAAGACTTCCATTATTAGGCCACTAGAAATAAACAATCAATTCATAATAATTTAAAAAGTTTTCAAACTTTGATACAAGGGCGGGAAAGGTTTAAAAACAAAAGTGAAATTTTGCAAAATTTCAAGTTGTTGCTGTATACTCGTTGAAAAAATTCTGCAAACTTGGAGTAGTATCAAATATATTATTTCATATCACGAATCAAGTTTGCAACCAATTTTATTATACGGACATTTTTTTTATCAAAATTCGCAACAAAGTTTCAAAACATTTATAATAATTTCGAGACCACCATGATTCAATTTTTAAAAGCTTGAGTTTTGAAGTCAAGTCAAGTATTTAAAAAAAAATTCAAGCTACTTGACTTGATGAATCCCTGGTTCGAAGGTGAACAGGGTTTTATCAAGTATAAAACCGAATTATTGGCCAGAATAACCCACTTGTGGAGGTTACAAAATTGTTAAAATTGTTAAAAATAGGAGATCTTCATTGGGATGAGAATTGATTGGATCAAAGTTTTCTCCGCACAACAAAGGGGATTGTTTTGTATTAGTTGTTCCAACCTATACATATGAACTCAATGAAGCTGATGAAAAGAATAGAACAATTCTTATTTGTTTTGAATAAGGTGAAATCGCCATTATTTCAGAAGTGCACTGCTTCCATCGTAGTAATCAGGTCTTCTGCGAACCGAACAAAACAAGGCGTATTGAAACATTCCTGTTATAGGCTGCCTCACAAGATTCATTATTCTTATGTGAAATTTATCCTGAACGTTCAAAGGAAGTATTCTGTATCTCCAAAGCTGGATGCAATGTAGTGAAAATAATTGAATCGATAGTTTTATTCACCTGACGTTCACGAAGATTCCGGAGTCATTTTTAAAAGGCACGACATACAAGTTAATGTCCCGTACCAGTAGTTGCATTATGGGGCTCTTTTCAATGGTGCTACTTGTTAGCAATGTTGCGATTCGATAAAATAGTCGTATGTTACGTCAGTCATTAATGCAGAGAAATCTTGTAAAGTCTCGACCAGCAATAAACACTTCTGCATAGAACATTGTATTTGCGAGTTCGGCCGGTAAATCATTGGACAAGTTTTACTGTGCAGCATTTATGGCGCGGAAAACCTCATTGATATTCTATGGATGTGAAGCAACTACTGAACTTGAACTTAAAATGCAGAATATTTCAATATCAAGAAGCAATCGTCCATTTTTCTCTTAAAAAGTTTGATTTGAATGAATTACAGGTTTGTTTTGGCGAAAGTGAAAAGTTTTATTTAAAAATAAATAGCTTTTGTAGGAAGGCGTAGAAGGGCCATATGTTTTTTAAAAATATTTTTTCGACTTCGAAGTCAGAGTTTAATAACTGAAAAAAAAACTAAAAAATAATTATTGCAGTATTTATATAATTTTTTTGTGCGAATTTTTTTTCATTACCTTCCTATTCATCAGTTAAGATGAATTTAAACTTATTGAATGCCGAAACTATGAAACAAATACATTTATTTTTATAGAAATGACAGATTGGTAAACGATCTTTCTTTTGAATACATACTATGGGTTACAGCGTACTCAACATTCATCCAGTTCATCGAATTAAGCACGCTATTAATTTTTTCTGGACCTCCCAGTCAATCACCCATACGGCTCACATCAACCGTTATCATTCAAAAAACAAGGAGTATCAAAAACGTGCTATGGTTATTACACCAAGATCAATTACCTTAATTTTAATTGTTCCGAAAGAAGTAGTTATCACCAGTGTCCACATGACTCCTTGATATATGGACCAAATTAATTCGCACCGAAAATACAAATGAGAATTGCCGAAACGGGCTAGCCCTGTATTAATACAGGCAAAATAGCTCAATTCGCGAAATAAATTGAAAAAAATAATGCGAATTTGTTAAAAAATATATATTCTTCAGGAGGAATATACAAAGTGAGCTCGACCCTACAACTCAGGTGTGGCTAGAAAATAACAATATTTTTGGTGTAACTTTTTTTATTTTTTTCCTTTCCAACTTTCACCTAATTCCCTTCAATATCCTCAAATCTTTCCATTCGGATTTTCGACTGTTCAAAACAGTGTTTCAAGTTATTTTCTGAAAGCTAGCTCATGATATCCGACGCCTTTCCCTTTACAGCGTTCACTGTATGAAACCGGGTTGCTTTCAGTGATTTCTTCATTTTTATCAACATGAGAAAGTCTCACAGAGATAGGTCTGGTGAGTAGAATGGATGTTCCAACACAGAGTTCCCTTAATTCATCTTCAATATCTTCTCGCTCTTCTTTGATACGTTTAAACCTTACAAAAACCCGTGTACTTGACATACTTTCAGTCGCATACACTTGTTTTGAGAGAGAATAGGTCCTTGTTGCGGAATTACCTAGTTTTACTAAAAATTTTTCGTTGACATGTTGCTCAATTAAAATGCATACAATTTTTCTGACAAGCGGCAGATACATAGCCCGACGCGAACGAATGCTGTGGTCCAACTGAACGTGAGCAACCTGCAACCTAGTGTTTCCTTGAAACTCGGACCGTTCGTCTCACAGAAAACCAGTCCCGTCATTTCTTAGTCCTTGAAAAACAATTTTTGACAAAATTCATGCATTTTTTTTATTTGTTACGGAAATTACAGGAGTACTCAAAAAACTGAGCAACAACGACGATACATGAACAATAAATGTGCGGAAGTTTTATTCTATGAAACTATGATATATTCTGTTATCCAAGAAAACTTTTTGTCAGATGACAAAATTAAAATCTTGTAATGTTAATGCTGAAGAAAACGTTCCAAAATGAGTAAATGCTTATTGAGCAGGCCTCAGATGATGCGAATATTCTCATTGTTGAAACTGCAATTGAAATATCTGATGCTGGAAAAACGTCTGCTGTAGGCGAGGATGAAGATCTTTCTATTTAGATAAGTGCTTAACTCCTGAAGACAAAGATATAATTCTTATGGAGTCAGGAACAAAAAAAGGTAAAAGGAAAATGTTTTCTTTGTCAGAGATTCAGGAAAGTCACGAAGGTGTGCGAATAACAATTCTACTGACTCATGCTTCTAGTGGCTGAGATACCACGTCTACAATATTCCAGAAAGGAATTAAAAAATCTTCAGACTACTTCTACTACAAAAAAAAAAAGTTAGCCAGCTAGTCGAAGCTAACTATTACCACCGACTTCAAAGGCATCCACTCAACTATGGTTTTCCACAACCAACTACAACACTTCTCGCACCGCTTCTGGAATCCATATTGCAATTGATTTCCCGCATTTCATTGCCATGCGAGATATAGCTGCAAAAAAGCAGGGCGGAAATGCTCCCCAATTTGAAAGTATCATGGAGCCGGATGATGAAGACTACGATCCTGATGACATAAGGCAAGGGATTGATAAAGGCGATATTATTGAAGAGGATGATGCTGCATATTTTGATGATTTTTGGATAAACGGTATGGTTCAGTCGATATTATATTTTAATCCTCTTACGACCAATTTTTTTTCCTCGGATGCTGTACCATACCAGTCTTGATGTCACTTTCGGATTCATTAGGGCCTTCAGTGACGCCTGGCTGTCTGTGCATGTTTTTTTACGACCCATGCTCACCTGTATAATAATGATGAATTCTTTTATAACATACCTAGAAGAGAGGAAAAGACGAGATGAATGAAAATAATGAAATATGTGAAATAAATTTAAAAAAAACAATAAACAATATGTGGAACGACAATTCTTACTAAATAAATTAAGTGTACAAAATAATTACTGTTTTTTGAATAATTTCTGTGTAATTCAATGCACAAATTTCAATGTAAGTATTTGTGAAATATTAGTTTACCCCGTTTTTTCCAATAAAGCGGCTTGAGCACAACCTTTCGAGCTCGGGACTCATCAGTTCTTGAAAATTCAGGTATTTTTGAACATTCATTCAAAATTTCAGCAACTTTGCATTTTTTCAGTTAATTTTTGCTAATTTGCCTGAACTATATTCCGCGGCAATCACTCACGCTATATGGGTAACAAACATGTTACCGGAGAAGAGGTGCCCATATACAGACATCAATGCCGGATGCTGTTCCAATCACGTAAAATTTCTTATCGTTCACGTTTATGGAATAGTAATGACACCGTTAAAAAGCTACATAATAAGCCATTTCAATTGATATAGTGAATACGAATATAAATACGACGATGTTTTGGAAGTGTTTATTAGTCTGTGATGGAATTTACTTGAATTATTTTGATGGAAGCTGAGGTTTTTTGGATGTCTATAAAGATATTCAATTATATTTATTTACAAGTTTGTACCTCGAGAATATTCCAAGATAATGAGGAAGAAATTTTCGTGGTTGCACCTTTAAATTTTGTTTTTGAATGAAATTTGAAGAATCTGTATTCGATTTGAAAAAAAACATCTCAAGCTTTTTTTGAGTTAGAAGTAAAATATAGAAAATATTGATACGCTGAGTAAATTGATCGAAAACCTAAAATCATTTAAGTGACCGGTCAGTTGAAAAAATTATTGATCAATGAGTGGTATTTATTTACCTACAGAATTCTTCCAATTTTTCTGTACAAAAAAATACTTTTGCTTTCCAAAAATACTAAATGCTCAGCAAAATTAAGAAAACCAAATATTTACATCATGCTAAGTAGTGTCTTATATTATGTGTTCCTCAAAATAACTTTTGTTGGCCAAAAATACTAAATGTTCACCAAATTTTAAAATGCACGAAATTGCTTTTTCAGGAAAAATGGCGAAGTTGTAAATTTTTAAAAAATTGCTGAATTTTCCGGTTTTTTCAGTTTTTCTCCGTAATGACCCAATCGGGTCTTATACAAACTCGTATTTCTATACTTTACAACTCTTTGAATGGGAGCAACCAGATTGTTAAACACTAAGAAACACCTTTTTTTCAAAACAAATTAATAAATGACAGTTGCGACTCCAAAACATATAACAGAATATAACTACAGACTCTCTTTCGATTGCACAGTCAAAAATTACTAATTTTATGATTGGTGTATTGACATAAATTTTTCGAGGAACATGGAGAATGTCATGAAAATAATGGCAAATTTTTTCATGTCTATGCAAATTCGTATTTTTTTGTACGAAGATCATGCCTGACATTCATTTTTTGGCTCACAACCTCACTTCGACATTCGCATACCTCATGCCAATTTTTTTATTAACATTTCATGATGAAAACTGTCATATTTTCACTTGGCAGCAACGAGGCAATCACCAAAATTTTTCATTTCTCTTCACAAGTTCACGTCAATATTCCAATTCCTTATGCCTATCGTTTTTCTGTGCTATAGCCTATCTTAACATTTTGTTGATAAACTTGGCAGCGACGATAAAATCTTGCGATAACTCTCTATTATCGCTTCCAGCTCAACGAAACGAAATCTCTGCGAAAGCTTCCGCTCCTGATGATGCTAACTTTATTGGCGAAACGCATGTCAAGTGAAATTTACGTCATTGTGGTATATGGGTAGTTCTCTACGTCTCCAAATTTTCATGGAAATAAGAGGGAGATTTCGTAGGGAAATTGATGTATTATAAAAAACCCACGAATGTTAAAATTGCCTCTTTTTTATGTTGAGCCATCCAATTCGTTTTAAAGCCGACAAGACAGATCAAATTCACGGAAACCGTAAATTGAACGAGAACAAGAATTTTGGGCAAGCCTTAGGCGTTTTCTTTCATTTTGGAATAAAGCAGGGCACTGTGTGATTTCATGTAGATGTGGGAAGGCACAAGAGAGTCACAAAATAATTTTGAATATATTGTTGAATATTTTCCAAATGAAACTGCCGTGCAACGGAATTGTGACTAAATATTTTTCTTCAAAGTAAGAATATTCGAAATTCATGATATTTCAAATGTTGTGATCAAAATCAAGGCGATTCAGTGTTGAAAAATGATTTGGTGTTATAATTTATTAGACAACATTTGTTCGACGAAAATTCGTTCGACAACATTATTTGTTCGAACGAAAATTTGGCACCCTGCCAATTTGATCGAGAGGAAAGCTAATCGACTCGCATTTATTCGAACATAAATTCATTCGAAAAATGCTTAATTTTAAAATAGAAGGCAAAATAATGTAGTGCGTGGCGGAAGTTTGTTCGAACGACATATTAAGAAAAGTTATTTTATAGTGTAATTGATTCAGAACGAACTAACCTTACGTAGACATTTGAGGGCGTGGAAATTGGATACATACATTTTGCGAGGAGTAATTATTCAGTATGATTAAACCAGAATGAACTAACCTTACGTAGACAATTGACTGCGTGGAACATACATTTCAATGGGGTGTACGAAACAAGAAGGCAAATCATTATAATCATTAGAATATCGATAACTATTGGAATATTCTCAAACTTTCGACGAAATGTAGGTCGAACATGTGCTGGTCGAACAAATTTTTGTTCGAACAAACTTCCGCCCGCACAAATATTTTACGAACAAATGCTGTCGAACAAATGTTATCGAACAAATTTCGGCACACCAAGAAATCAAAGAATTCACAATATTTGTGCTATTTATTTTACTTGAGAATCATACAAAAAATGTATGTATACACCAACTAAAAAAAGAAACAGAAAATAATACGTTGAACTCAACTCGTCAAGAATAACTTTGTTGAATAAGTTGCAGGTTTAACTTATCTATTTATCTTTATTCATTCATTTCTGCAAAAGCTAGGTAGGAACAATAAGATTGTAAGTTTTTTCAATTGCTCGATAAAATTCCTTTTTCTCTCAACCCGATGAGCCACCATATAGCCATTTGAAAAGAATTAGTAATACTAATTTAAAAATTTAATTTTACATGCCAGATTTTGAACGAAAACAGTAAAGTTGAATTTTTCCCAAATTTTTAGGATTGGAAATATTTATTCAAACGTATATCGGATCATTTTAACAAAAATGAAAAAAAAAAAACTACTAGAGGAAGAAAACTTTCACAAAACTAGTATTTAGGAGCCACCGTCTGCGGTAACTCGTTATTGATGTTGATGAGTGAAATTAATTGGTGTAGTTACTTTTAGATTTGCATCAATACCAAGTCTTATGTAGAGAAAAAAAAGGATTGTTATCTCCTCTTTACCATCTACTATCCACGCACATTTCACGTCAACCATTTTATAAAATCCTCCCCCCCCTCAAACTTGAAACTATATATCCATATCGTTAGTCTGGAAACAATTTTTATTAATTATAGAAGCGGAAAGCTGACACTTAAATTTAAATTAAACTTCGTTGTGGCAGGACTGGATCAATTTGATAAAGGCTCTCGTGAAATATAGTGCCTGGCAGAGCAGAGATTTATTGGAATTTGAAATTAGAACTCTCTCTTTATAATTCCACGGGCTCGGGAAAGGACATTGTTTTCAATATGCGTTTGTGATGAATGCGGAATGGAAGTAGAGCTTCAATAATTCAGTGATTAATGACGAGCTTACAGCACTTGATATAATCGAACTGATTGATCATCAGAAGTATATATAGATACAGGGTGGGTCACGGTCGATGGTACCTTAGACGTTTACGGAGAACGGGACATAAGATCATTCTGAAAATTTGGTTTCTCAAGTAGTTGCTCTTGATCTACCGATCTAAAATATTTTCAGCAATGCAGCGTTGCCGCTTATACCAGAGAGTAGCAGCATCTTTGTTATTTTAAATGGGTCACCCTGTATATTACCGCATTTTTGAACTTGTCATTCCTTTCTGATAATTTCAGCCTCATACTCCCCTATACCTATCTCTAACGGTTTTTGAGATATTGGTTATCTTCCATATTTTTTATCCAAAACATAGCTCGAATTGAATGTTTATTTCCGCGGTGTTTGGATTCTTACGAAGTTGCAATTTTGTGTTTAGTTCACCAAGATCATGTACATTGATTCTGCACAGAGAAGTTAGTTCTGCGTTATACAGGGTCGTTCAAAATTCATGATCATACTGCTAGATACGAAAAGGGTTGAAAGTGCGTTTTTTTAAATAGAACATCCTGTATATTATGAAATATCCTGAAAGATGACTAAATTCCCTTCGAATTGATATATCATGTTCCTATACCTAAATAGCCAGAATTCCGAGATAATAGCGATTTTCAAAAAAAATCTATTTATTTTTCTCATATTCATCTAAGGTGGCTATTAAATGTCATGATGGTACATGACATTATGAAAATTTGACAATTAGTGCACTATTAATAATACCGTTGTGTATTTCTTAACGAAAGTGACTCAAAAATAATTGAAATGGAGGGAAATAACTATTCAACCGAAGTTCTGATGAAAGTTTTTATTCTTCATGGAAAATGTGCGGGAATTATAGCAAGAACGTGCAGAAAATTCAATGAAACGTACCCTGATTTACAACCAATATCAATTCGAAGGGAATTCAGTCATCTTTCAGGATATTTCATAATATACAGGATGTTCCATTTAAAAATCGCACTTTCAACCCTTTTCGTATCTAGCAGTAAGATCATGAATTTTGAACGACCCTGTAGAACGCAGAACAAACTTCTCTATACAGAATCAATGTACATGATCTTCATGAACTAAACACAAAATTGCAACTTCCTAAGAATCCAAATACCGCAGAAATAAACATTCAATTCGAGCTATGTTTTGGATAAAAAATATGGAAAATAACCAATATCTCAAAAACCGGTAGAGATAGGTGTAGGGGAGTATGATCTTGAAATAATCAAAAAGGAATGACAAGTTCAAAAATGCGGTAATATACAGGATGACCCATTTAAAATAAGAAAGATGCTGCTACTTTTTGGTATAAGCAGCAAAGCTGCATTGCTGAAAATATTTTAGATCGATAGATCAAGAGCAACTACTTGAGAAACCAAATTTTCGAAATGATCCTATGTCCCGTTCTCCGTAAACGTCTAAGGTACCATCGACAGCGACCCACCCTGTATATATATCGACCACTGACATTGATATATTCTACATATTTTCGTAGTGTGGAATCAGTACTTGCTTTATGCTACTTTTGAATGACATCATGAGAATTTTTTTGCTGGGTAGTTACACTGAAAAATAGTTATTTATGATAGTTCGTGAAGTAGGTCATTATCGTATTAGCGTAAAGTTTGTTGAACGAGGCATGGCAGAGTTCATAAACACGCAACTAGAAAAAAGTTCATCATACAAAGTTTTCTCTACGACAGTTTTTATATCAACAAATTGTAGCAATTTTATCAATGATACCTCCGAGCTTCATTTAAATTGCATCATAATCTAGCTACATTCAAAGCTTTATCGTATCATTGACATTGACAACGATGATGTGAAAATGAAACCAACAACTTTGGTTATGTCACGTTATTGTCATTTGATCGTGCCATCTGGTATCTATTATAAAGTAACTACAGTATTATATTGTAACTAATGTATTATGTGTCGTTATGATATTATGATGTTAATAATTTGTAATAAAGATTTAGCTTAAAGGAAGCTTAATATCCAATGATACGATAAAAGTAATAAAAATATTGAATCCTGTCGTAATGTTAGGCTTTTTGTCAAAAATTCCCAGTGGCTTCCTCCTCGGTTCCTATCTAAGTGACGAATCTTTGACTGTGGCGAAGTCCATTACACAAATTATCCAGAACCTCCACCAGATTATTTCACAATCAATTGTGAAAAAGGTGAAATAACTGATTTCTGTCTTGAAGTAATGCACTTTATTGTAGGTGAGTCAAATTTATATTTGCAATTCATTTTCGGGATATCTGCTACTGAAATTCCCTTGGAGTTAAAAATATCTTAACAACTGCAGGAGTAATGGAGAAAAATTTAAAAAGACTCTTTAAATTTCTACACCATATAGATCTGTAACAGAACGTTTTGCGGACCTCTGTATATCATTATTTTCCTCAATGTTAACATGCACTTTCAATGACTACCATAACTTCCTATGGAATTATACTTCTTACTAGGTACTGCTATCTTAGTTCTGTTTTTATTCAACAAGAACACTGAAAGACGTGAAGGAAAGGTTAGAACAAAGCTTTGAAGGCATCTTCAACGCAAGTCAGTATATTCCACTTACTGAAGTAATCGAAATCCTTTTGTTATTTCTCTTCGCCTCATAGTCGAGTCAATGGGGCATTTTATGATAAAACTGTTTTAGAGTGAATGGATTCTAAGGAAACTATATGAACAAACCTAGTATTCACCCCTCAGATGAGGGTTGATAAAATAACATTTTCTGCTGTAACATCTGGGATAATTTGTATGCATATATGTATTCCTGTTTTGAGTTCAGTTGCAAGTTATTTTCAATTCAAACATTTTAAAACTTGTTACCGATTACTACATTTTGGCCAGAATTTGCCCAGTAAGGAGACAATTTTAAAAGTCATGAATTCAATTCATATCCACGAAAACTGGGGACAAATTTACATTATATCATTCATGCAGGAGATGCTGGCTTCATAAAAACCAAGATCTAAACCCTTCTGAGGAAAAGTTACAAAATTCCACAAGTTTTGAAACGACTGGTCTACGCAAATTATCCTTCCCCCCCCAGTTAACGACTGGTCTACGCAAATTATCATCCCCCCAGTACAGAATACAATTAAAAAGTAGCATAAATATTGTTTCAATTGCGGAGAAGAAGCAAAAAAAAACTCGAAAATAAGAAAATTCTCTGTAGTATATATCAATATAAAAACCAAGAAAATAATTCGGAGGAAGAGAAAATTTTGAATACCAAATATCAAGACTATACACAACCTATTTCAAAAATGGCAACTAAAAATAAAGAAATGAAAGTCAGTAAGATTTACAGTAACCAATTGATTAATGAACTACTGGGGTTATAAAAACAATTGGCTGATAAATAAGCCGTATGTTTATTTTTGAAACGATTGTTAGATTCAATAGATTTGATGTTCGTGGGTAGCGATTACAATTAAATACCGGCTCGTTACAGGGACTGCCTAAAGTAACTACAGAAGTGTTTTATTGTTATTTCTTGTCGAGTATGAATGCATATCACAATGTTTGATATTGTTTGCAATATTTTAACAAATATATACTATTATTTTGAAAATATAAATTTCGGTTTAAGTGAGAATTTTGTTTTGGATCTTGAAAATATCTCTAGAAGACGTCTTATATCTAGGCTGAACATAATTCGTTATATTTTCTTCTGACCAACAATCTTTTTCAAATTGAATTATTCGATAGTGTTTTTCACCATTTTTACGTTTTTTTTTTCGATTTGCGAGTTTTTAAAATGTTTTTTCGAAAAACACGGGATCTGAACCGCATTATCGACCTTTTTTTCTCTAATTTCCGACGTCCAGATCGTCAGAAATTTATATGTTGTTTTCAAATAACATTATTCAATGATACCACATACAGTGTGACCCATTTAAGATGGAAGCACCCTTATAAAACTTACATTTTTCAACCGATTGGAATGATTTTTGTTTCGTTAGGTAGACATCCAAGAAGTCTACTAGGACACCAAATTTCATGAATAAATCTCCATTTCCAGCCAACTAATTTTATTTTTCAAGGTCAAAAATCTAGAAAAATCACTAGCGATTTTTTCAGAAAAAATCTGACTTGGCCACTGGATTCGCGATATTTTCAAATGGTTCATATGGAAATAACGTTGAAATGCGTCAATGAATAAAAAAGTTATAAGGGAATGAAATTTGAAAAATATGCCGTTTAATTAACCCACCAATTCAATTTCAGAACTTTAATCAAAACGTTGACTACACCACTGGATTGAGGGTGTGTCGAAATATCACTGATTATAATTTCATTGAAATCTGTCGGTACATAAAAATTATGAGATAAAATGACATTTTCCTGAAAATCCATTAATATATTTTTCAAATTTTATTATCTTATAATTTTTTTATTTATGAACAGATTCCCTATGAAATTTTGACTAGTGATATATCAATACCTCCTCAATGCAGTGGTGTTTTCCGAATTAAACTTCTGAAATTGAATTGGTGGGTTGAATAAACGGCATATTTTTCAAATTTCTTTCCTCATAACTTTTTTATTGATTGAGGCATTTCAACGTAAATTGCATAAGAACCGTTTGAAAATGTCGCGAATCCAGTGGTGTAGTCAGATTTTGTCTAAAAAATTTTATAGTAATTTTTTTTAGATTTTTGACCTTGAAAAATAAGATTAGTTGGCCCTGGAAATTTGGTGTCCTAGTAGACTTTCTGAATGTCTACTTAACGAAAAAAAAATCATTCCAATCGGTTGAAAAATGTAAGTTTTATAAGAGTGCTTCCATCTTAAATGGGTCACACTGCATATAAATAGTTTTACGGATTTTTCCGACTTGATTTTGTGAGTTTTCGCATTTTTTTTTCGAGGAGGAGGGGGTCCGAGTCCCATGACCAATATTATTTGTTTGCCGTAATTTTTGACATCTAAAACCGTCGGATATTTTTCCGAATTCCAACGAGTTCTCTATATGGCTTTCAGGGGGCATGGGCGTAATTTCTTCTCAAATAACATTATTTGAAGATTTCCTGTTTTTAAGTATCTCTCCGATTTTATTTTCGCGAGTTTTCTAATTTGTCTTCGAGTGGGAGGGAGACTGATCCCCCCTGACCGACTTTATTTTTTTCCGTAATATTCCGAATTTCCGAAACCGTCAATTTTTTTTTTCGAATTTCTGAACTTCCGGGAGACAGGAGGGTACATTTCTTCAAAATCATTATATTGTCATCGGTTCTAAATACGTGTGCAAAATTGCATCTCAATCGGATTTAAAAATGGAAAGACACAAAGAAAGAAAGAAGGACGAACAGAGTAAGATGAACATTGTAAAAAAGGATATTGATGAAATTATGTCACTAGTGGCTTCATAATCATTATCGGCCAAGTTACTTATAAACCTTAAACGTCATTTTTTTATTTCTAGGGAAGGTTTCTAACTTAGGTGCTCGACAATTTATCCTTTTTAACCTTGATCCGATGTGTCAATTATTTCTGAAGAATGTGTTGCGTTTCCCTTTTTTTTTAGCTCCATCGAATGGACTATCAACCTATTTTCTCCACGCCGACGACAATAATTTTCTCCTAATGTGGTTGACGTGTATCGACAAGGTCGCTTCGATTTTATGATAAAGTGTCAGACCGTTCACCCCAATTACGTTGCGGGATCAAGCGCGAGCTCCTAATGGAATATTTTTATTAAAACTTTATGGGCCTTAGTTACAGATTGAGGCCGTAAAATAGGGTTATTCCGCTGAGACGTACTTAGAAATATGATAAAGTGCCGGAATAATACACCTAATTCGATTTTGAGACGCCTCATCGAGAGCTCGTTTGTTGGGAGTTCGAGGTCGTTACCTTGAACTCGGTTGACGGAAAAATACACCCACCGTGAAATATAACACAATGTCAATTTTAGTCATTACCTTTTGATGTCTGTTCTCAAAGTTTCAGGATTTTCTAACAACAAAGAAAAGCTTTTTTCCCCTAATGATACATCAGTGAAGGAAAACCTTCATACGAATAGAAATGTGTTTTTTCGATAAATATCATTGGAATTTAACCATTCCGCAAAATCTACCAACTGGCATAACGGCTTCACACAGAATTTAAAACGCTTTAACGCAGTTAAAATTATGAAGCTCACAGTTGCTAATGATGCTAAATTCGTTGACAAAATCTTACGTTAAGTGAAATTCATGTAGTTTTGGTATAGATCATAAGATTTTGTACACTTTTAAGTCTATAAAAAAGATACATTCTCTCAAAATTTCTACCAAACCATTCCGGAACATCTTCAAATGAGTTTTTCTAGAGAAGAGTTCGTGAAGGCAAAGCAAATAGATTTTTGTCGACCAAAATGTATTGGGGATTAAATGCGAGAGAAGCAAACCTTGAAATGAACGATTTCTGTAAGTGATATTTTTTAATAACATTCTCCTTATCTAATTTATTTAATGATTTTTTCAAGGAAAACTAGAAAGAATTAAAAAAGTCAGCTATCTGAATGAAAATGCAAATTTTCACTTTCAGATTTTTTCTTTCCTTTTCAGTTAGAGTCTTTTCACAATATCTATCAGATGTAGTTCAATGTCCAGCGTGGCTTGTGCCGGGGAAGTAGTTGTTTTCTGTTAGATATTACAAATAAGTCACATTTTTCATTTTTCAATTTTCATGGAGAATGTTCCCCTTTTCAACATAAAATAGACATTTTGACAACAAAGCTTAGCATTTATCCTGGGGTTCAATGTACAATAAATGGAAAATATCAGTTCTGACAATTACTTATTAAATTAATTTTGAAGAGCAAAGTTGCCACTTTGCATTTTTTGAAAATATTTGATGAGAACAGATTCTAGATTGAAAAAAATTTAAATGTACCACTAATTATTCATTTCCAAACATTGAAAAAATATAAATGTTTTTTCATGAATTTCCCTGTCAAAAGCATACCTTTCTTTGGGGACTCTTTATATTACAACTTGACTCTGCCCGCGATAATTTGGACAGAAGGGGATTAAGACTTTGTTGAAATAAATTGTTTCACAATAATTAGTAGAATTCAAAATAAAATGGATGTTACGTTCAAACTAAGGAGGTTAGTGTCCACTTCCGGTTTAACTGCCTGTGATACGGCACTGACGATATTCCGAATCGAGTTTATGTTGAACTATATTATGTTCCATATATTCAGGATTTTAATCCAATGGATACATCAAAAACTTCCAATGAAAGGGTTACACGATAATGCCTATTTTCCCGGTCTTCCTCCACTACTCACCCGCCTGCGAAAATTCAGTTCAACTCAAAAATTGGTTGTGCCCCTTCCACTATCAGGAATGTTATTAACAATTTTGGTTTCATAGTCTTTATGTCGAAAAAATATTGGATATCTACGTTAGGATAGTTCAGGTCAGGTTAAGTTTTGTACGCATTTTCAACTCAGTTTGCATGCGGCTGTCTTATCATTTTAAACTTCCCGCCATTACAGTGACCAATCACAGAATGCTCCGCTAGTACATTTTGCTATCGTCTTTATGGAAGTTTGGGGTGGGATTCTGTGTACCATAGAATTCTATTGTCGACAGTTTTGTCTCTTTTTCTCCCATGAATTCAACAATAATGTCATCTCACTTTTTTTATCGACAATAGAATGCTATGGTACACAGAATCCCACCCCTGGTCGATTTGAACTTTTGCCGCCCACTTCTGCGTATGCGGTATCGTCCGTTTTCAGTCCTGTTCACAAGCATTTTTTCCCAAACTTGTTTTTTCGAGAAATAGCTATAAGGAATGTTGTTCTGATATTCGATAGACATTCAGTCTTCAACGTGAAGTGAACATTTTAGGAAAATATCACATCCTTTCTCACGAAATGAACATTTAAAATATAGAATGCGAAAGTACGATGCAAGGATTTCATTCCCAAAATTATTATTCTGTAACTCGTTCCTTTGTTTACAAAGATATTTGCGAGTTCAGCAACGGCTGTATTTAATTGATTCATAAAATAACTTCACTCCTGGGAGCAATGAATAACTTTATTCCTGGATTCATGAACGAGAGTGGTGTGATAAAGGTTTATGAACTCATTTGTTCTAAATCTGATAGAAATCTCAGAATAGTAAGTGATTACGATCGAGCAATTTTACTTCTTCCTGCCACATTGCATATCAAAGCTGGTAAGAACTTATTGATCATGAATTCATATTGAATCCAATACTTTAGTGTCTTGGAGAATTCTTGGTTTTATTATTTTGACACAGTCTAGTTCGGCTTTCAATTCAGTTAAAATAACAATGCAATAAAACATAAAATCTTGAAAACCCATTACGAATTGATCCAATTATTTTCAAGGAAGTGTTCTTGTCTTCTCATCATAAACTTTTGGTTTGATTGTTTTCAACGGTCTCAGAATTGTGTGAATTCCATCTTCTACCTTCCAAAGAGTACATGAAATTTGAGAAATGCAATAAAAATGAATTTTATTCGGAAACGAGAGAATATTGATACATCCAAATGCAATGATGGTATTGAATCTGAGAGAACATGCATATTCCAGCCACCATTGAAAAAAAAACTCACAAATACCAACAGAATTTGTTTTTAATGAATAGTGCGAATGGGTTTTTCTTCAATCAGAAATGTAAGTGGTTTATTCACTTTCTTGCATATGAATTTTCTAGACTATTTAAGAGGCTGAGGGAATCGAGAAGGTGACAATATGCGATAGTCTCTTCATTTGAAAGTAGCTGCACTCTAACCACAAGAAGATAGAACAGCATGGTCCCGTTCTGGACCTAAGAGCAGGAAACCCTGAGAAAATGACCAATCTCTCTCAAATAAGGCCTATAAAACACAGCAGTGGGGCGAATACAATAAAGACCTGTCTTAGTAACTACAAAAGAGCCAGATAAAGCCAGGAAAGGAAGGCATGGAAGAAGTTGTGCGAGTCTGGAGTACGGCTGAATGCTCGCGACTGAAAAAGGTCTTTTTGAAAGATCTGGTGAATGCTCTCGGTATGCTAATCATTCACTAAATCAGGGAAATAATCTCCAGAGGAGGTCCTTCATACTCACCTTCCTGACTCTTGGGAAACAAATCGCACCCCAGAGAACACAAACAGTGGAGACTAGGCCCACAAGGGAAACCTCGGACATATCGAAAGAGGTCATCACCTACAGTAAGACAGAGTTGGCTATGTGGTAGTAATAGTATTAGTAGTTATGGCTAGGCTGAAAGGGCAAGCGAGGAAGTAGGCCCCAATGGGTCCTTTTTGTATCCTCCTGTTCTCCACATACCTAGGTTACTTTCCCAAAATCATCTTTCTTTCCGAACCTTCCGATGGAGGTCATTCTGTCCGTAGACTCCAAGTTAATCAATTGCCCTTGTTGGAGTTGTCAACTCCAAAGGTTTCAAATCTCAACCTCCCATAGGCCTCACACTCGCCGAGGAAGTGAAATGAAGTTTCTTCATCTTCTTCACATTTGCGGCAAGTGGGACTTGTTATGCCCTGTTAGTATTCATCTTCCGCACAGTCATCACGGGCTGGAAGGGTTTGACTTCTTGCGATACCTAGTACAGACTCCGGCCCACAGAACGGTTTTGCCAGTTATCGTTTCCGCGCACTCCTGTGGCCCGGGACCCATACCAGCCGATCTTCTTTTGTTTCAGTTATTTTGTCAAGAGCATCTTCGCATTTCTGCACAAGTGTTGAGCTTCATTAAGGATGACTCTGAGCTCTGCCTCACTGTCTGAACAGATATACATTTTTGTTCTGGCTCTTCTTTTGCGTTTTGTCTTGTACCTACAGTGAGGATTGCGAATACTTCAGCTTGGAAAACTGATGAATATCTTACCAGAGCGTAGCTTTCTAGTATATCCCTTCCTTCTAGGTAGATAGATGCCTGCACCCGAAACCTGTTTGTCAATCAGACGCCAATCGGCCAATAGGCAAATAGGCATGCTTGGCGAAACTCTACTGTATTTCCTTCCCAATTTTTTCCACTCGGAATAGTTATTGCACTTTCGACTCTGAGGACGGAAAAAGGAATCTCCTGCTCCGCCCACTTGGCTGCCATCGACTACTTCTTGATCCAGATTCAAAGCGGCGGTAGCCTCAGTGGTACCCTAGCACTGAGGTTGGGGTCGTTCTCGTTGCAACCGTTATTAATAAACAGGCCAACCTCTGGACCTTACGCAGCTTTCGGCCTATTGTGCTGCAATGTGGCCACCATACAGCCGACCCATATTGGATTTGCCGTGTACTCCAACTCCCCAATTACTTCCTACTAATCTCCTTAGTTACCATAGGATTGCTACCGACTTCTGAAATGACTATAGCGACCTCAAGTCTATTCAAATCAGCTTTGCTAAACGAAATCCAACCTGTGCTACTATAGCGAGGAGCAGACCTACTGATTCCATATATCTAGTCAGGCTGGTCAGCCTGAAGACCCTGGGGACGGTCCTAGGTCTTCATACTGAAGCCGCAAGAAAAGTGTAAAATTAATGAGATTAGAAAATTTGGGCTAAAAAATTCGTTTTGTATATACATTAAACACATCCAGAATCAGTGGTTCTCCGTTCCTCCTTAATTAAACGTGGGTCATAAGCTGGTGATTTTAAATATGGTTCAAGCATGACTCTCAATAAGAAGTATAAAAAAATTATTTTTGCATAACAGAACACATCACAAACATGAAAGTGGAAGTAAGTAATGTTGGTATCGAATTGATCTTCCGTGTACAAGAACAAAATGTCCTTTCATTTGAGTTCAAATTAGATTCGATCCACAAGTATCAATGCGTTTTGAATGATCGATGAAAGCAAAAACGTCGAATTGATCTTTTGGTAAATACGGTTATAAACTGTAAATAACAGAAAACGTGTACAGTTATTGATTTGCGCTGAACCACAAAAATCAAAATCGAAAGAACGTAGGAGCGGGGAGTCAAAATATAGGAGCTCCATTCAGTAGCGCGACTTTGGAAGTTGGCGATCAAAAAAGTTATATAAATCATCACGAATTTCTCTGAAACTTCACACTGTGTTTCCACGTGATAGAGACCAATTTATTCAAAAAAATTGGGCATAGTTCATCCTATATATCTTTCGGGTGTAGTTCAATGCCTACTGTATCACTAGCCAGAAAAGTTTTCGTTTCTGTCAGATTTTTAGTCACATTTCCCACTCAGCTGAAAGAGAAAGGAAATTGAACATCATCGAAATTATTCGTTTCCTCAAGTTCTTCTTTTATTATACAGATTAATGAGATAAATGAGAAGTCAGATTCTGAAATATATTTTTTCGATCAAAATGAAATTAAAAAAGTTTCTGAACTGC
Organism: Chrysolina haemoptera; assembly: GCA_958298965.1. Taxonomy (NCBI): domain Eukaryota; kingdom Metazoa; phylum Arthropoda; class Insecta; order Coleoptera; family Chrysomelidae; genus Chrysolina; species Chrysolina haemoptera. The sequence continues at coordinate 30,915,134 of OY282589.1, read as the reverse complement.
ATGGATGTTGAGCATTCCATTTTTTTAGGAATGAGAAGCTATTTGCTAACCTAATATTATCTCTCATAACAAAAAAAACCTTATTTTTATTTCGTCCCACGTAAGTAGTCCGATAAATCCTACAGTATGCTCAATTGTTCGGAGCATGAGTCTGGTTCGTCCAACGATTTCAATAAATTTGTTATCCCGCTACTCGAAATAAAATCATAAATTATTCATGAGTATAAAGTTTTTGCCACGCTGCTACAAAATGCTTGTACCTACACGATTCTTAAGCTGAACTGCCGTTTCCTTTCACATTAACATATTTACGATTCCTGATTACTGAAATATATACCATCAAGTATAACAATGATGACAATTGATTCAATTCAATTTATTGAATGAGGTAATAGTTGGATTTTCAAATAAATTATGGCGAAGAGAAAGTTCGTCCTAGGAACATTAAAAATGAGAAAAATTGTTCTTTTCCAAACAAATGCGTAAAGCATAACTTTTTGCATGAGTTAAGATCAATTTTTTTTATCCAACCACACACAAAAATAAAGTAAACTGAAAATATCTTTTATTTCTAACTAATTTTGAATCACCTACCTACTCATTGAAATTAATAGTGAATGTTCAGTTTGTTACATTTTGCAAATAGATGGCAGATACATCTTCTGTTTCTTTAGGCTGTAGGCCCCAGCGGAGTTAAGGCCGGCCCAGGTAGCACCTCATGTTGGCTGAATTTTGTTTTCATATTGGGCCAATATGGATATATTGTAAATATAAAAATAATATTGGACCAATATGGGTTCATATTGGAAAAACAATATCAAACTATCCGATTGAGAATGCGAATTTTCACTTTCAGATTTTTTCTTTCAGTTTTTACAATATCTATTAGATGTAGTTCAATTTCCACCTTGACTTTAGCCGGGCAAGAGGTTGTTTTCTGTTAGATATTACAAAAAAAATCACATTTTTCCCTTTTCAATTTTCTTGGAAAATGTTCCCCTTTTAAATTATCATTTTATTCCACGCCTTCTTAACTCTGATCACTCGAGTTAGTGATTATAGCTGTCTTCTCGACAGATATAACCCAATCATTCGATGATTTACCACCTATCTGATATATTATGAAAATGTTATAAAGAAATTAAGTTGTGAAAAATAATCAAAAATATCTCGTCTCGTCTTCCAACATCGTAAGAAACGAAATGCTCAAACATTTGCTTTTATTGAATAACTTAAAATGTGAATAGCCAGTTATTTGCACAAAGAATTCGAGAGCAATTTTATAATGCACCGATTTGTATACAAATCCATGTATATCCTACATGTAACGTTTTTTTGCATTCATGTGTAGGCGAAATGACATCGCAAACGCGCCAGAATAGAACTGCATTTTATTCAACATTGTTTTTATGAGAATATGATTTTCTTAATAAGTAACTGAATTACATGTTGCAAATTATAAAAAAATAATCAGTGTTACCATTCACTTCAGTTACTTTTTAATTTCCACAGGAAAATTTGGTGTTAATCAAGTTACATAAGTAGGTGTATCAACAACATCAATTCCAAAAACGCCGGTCGAAAATATACCTATGCTGTTATTTCTCTTGTGAAGTTTCATTATCCAATGAAAAGGAAATAAATGATTCCCGCTGCATCGGTTTATTATGTTTTATCTGAACCAGGTTGGTAATTTATTACGTACAAGATATAGGCTAATGCACTGCCTTGTTATTGCAAGCAATCTCACTGCATTAATCAATGCAAACTGATTTGTTTGGAGAAATTGAAAGTTCCTTTGGTATTGCTAAGTTGTGTATGAACAACTATTAATCGATGATTATAACGAAGAAACTCTTAGTGGGATGTTCAAAGGCACTGTCAATTACTGGAATTGAACAAAAATGTGTTTGGCAAACTGTCCCCTGTGAGGAATTCAAGTTTGTATGGGGGTAAAAGACACAACTTCAACGGAAATGTGTTGAATTCACTATTATTAAATTTCGTGTGTTCTACTTCTCGTATTCTTGGAACAAATTGAAATTATTCCGGCAATTACATCGACTAAGTAGCAGTAAGTTCGGAGTTCATGTCATTTTGATATTTCATGACCGAGGGTGTTTTAGATTATTATATCTGGCACGAATAAAAGACGTTTAGGCTGTTATTTCTATAATGCCATTCATAAGTAATTTATTAAATTTATTTCAATTTCTACATGTTCCTTTAATTTACAACCAGTTAGAGAAAATTATACAGTGTGCACACACGTGAAAGCTAGAATCGAGTTCTCCGATCCACCTCCTTAATCAAATGTGGAACTGAAGCTGGTGAGTTGAAATGAGGTTTTAGCATGAATTTCAATAAAGATTTACAAAATAACTAATTTTTCCAGAATACAACACATCACAACTATGAAAGTGGAAGGGAATAATAATGGTATCGAATTAACTTTCCGTTTACGGCTATCAAAGCCTTTTGAACGATCAATTAAAAAAAATTGGTGGAAATTAAGGTCTCAGTGAACATGGTCCAGTTTTTGATTTGTGTGAAACAACAGAACCCCCCCAGCAAGATAATATATATGTATATTTGTTAAAGTATAGTATTCATATATGTATGAAAACTTCGTGAAAGTATTTGTTGATTTGCATGCACAATATAAAATGCATGTTACCCCAGACAAACTACAACTGCATTGTTTTCTAGACCATTTTTACGTTTATCCTTCCTGGATTTAAACAATTCTTCTTTATAAAATATCTTCATTTGAAAGGATCTATTTTTAAGCATTTTGAATTCAACAAGTTGATTCATCTATAGGTTATATAGAGCGGTCTTAAGCAACTGAAAATCAATTAGCGAAATGGTACAAGCAATATCTTGGGCTATCGAAAGTTACACATACATTGTTCTTTTTGATAACTCGCAATAAGTATTGTTCGGCCTTCTCTCCAGCAGCATTAACCTCTGTTCAACTTTACTAGTGTAGTCTGTACCTGTTAAGCGGGCACTGACTTGTAACTGAACGTTGTAATGTAATGTAATGTAACACGAGGATTCGAAAGTCAGTGCCCGGAAACGAGAGCAAACCGAACGCGAACGGCGAGCGACGAGCGGCGAACAGATCATCAGTGCTCTACTTGACTGTTGGTTTTTCAGCAAATTCCTTCAATTCTTACATTACAAGTCAGTACACATCGCGAATTCTTCGTTTGGAACCAACAGATCGTCTGAATAGTGGAGCCAAGCATTTAAATAAATGAGCATTCGCGGCGTTTAGAAAACGAGCTTTTGAATGCTTGGCTCAACAGTGCTCCACTATTCAGACGGTCTGTTGGTTCCAAACGAACAGGTCGCGATGTGTACTGACTTGTAATGTATTAATCAAAGGAATGGACTCCGCAAGTGGTGACGTCACAAATGTCAAAATAGTAATTGACTAGTTCCAAACAAAAATTTTTCGTTGGTTGTACTTATATATAAACAAGCAACAAGAATCTGTGTTTGGAACCAGTCAACTACTCTTTTGACATTCTGATGTCATGTTTGCGGAGTCCGTTCGCTGAAAACCCTACAGTCAAGTGGAGCACTGGTGCTCTGTTCGCCGCTCGCCGTTCGCGTTCGTTTCGCGATCGTTCCCGGCACTGACTATCGAATGCTCATGTTACATTACATTACATCCAATTTTTTTAGCCAAAATGTACAGGGGTTCAAAATCTCTTTGTTACAGCTGCGCCCACTCGAATCCAAAATTCCTGAAATGAATATATATGAATATATTCATGTTTGGTGAAAGTATGATATTGTTTCTCGAAAATATAAAAAATAAAATATAACATCCAATCTTTTTTCTTCAAATTTAATCGAATTATATAACACCAGAACGTGCAGAATAATTCTTGAAACCGCTTCTTCTATATCTACATGTACCGAAGAAAATCTCAAAATACTAGTCAAATCATCAGATATAGATGAAGTCGTTCTGTTGTTATATTTTGGGATGAAATATCCTTGGAATATTCTATGGGGCGCCTGACCAGAGGTCAGCTTCAGGTTGCATGGTCAGTCTAAATGAAGTTATCTTTGGTTATCCTGATGTTGTAATCTACACATCCATAGGATATAGAAAAATAACACCCTTTGTTAGCCAGGGGGTATAGAAAACGGTCTCATTCATATATCTCCAGGATATCCCCAGTAAAAAAAATATATATCCAAGGGATATATCCAAATCCCAGATAGATATCCTCAGTACATACCATGGATGGACGAAATACTAGTTATATCATCAGATGCAAATGTTGTCGTCCGTTAATTTTCATACATATTCAATAAATAATAATAAATATAATAATGCAGTGGTATCTCTGCAAGCTGTATGGCCTGTATGTTCCTGTTCACACATATTAACATACCTGTTTATTCTGTAAAAGTTGTATAAACGTGTAACAAAATATGTGCAATGGGTGAAAATTAACATAAAGCTTACAGAATTACCACTATAATTGGAATAAATTTGAAGAAAAAGGTGTATTAATTAAAAAAAACCCCAGAACATTACTCCCATTGACAGTCATATCCTTTTCACCATTCGTTGACTGATAATTCAGGAACACACACACACACCGAGTGAATTATCATTCAATCAGTATTTGACTCTAATCCTGGACATATCCCGAAATAATTGCCACCTCACAATGATTCAGTCTTGTGGAAACAATTTTCGTTTAAAAAACCTGACTCGCCAGAAAATAGTCTCTTACATCCCCGACAAATCAAGTTCATAATATATCTGCTACATAGTTGGGTGCTTAAATGGTCGTAAAGCCGTCACATTACGTTAGAGTAGCTATTAATTTATATCATTTCATTTTCAACGTTTTTTTCTTTCCTTCAGCGAAAGCGTTACAACGAAACGGGCTGTTCAGTATTCGTTAATGCAGCAATAACTGGAAAAACGCAATAATAATCTATGTTTATGTTTTTAATTATTCTGTTTTATGTTTTTTACCTTCGTGACGGTATTTCTAATCGATGTTCTGGAAACATATTGATTGGAAAATAATTAAGTTTCATTGGAAAACGATAAACTACATAGAAAAATTTAATATAAATTATCCTAATAAAGATACTGCGGGCGGGGATTAGCGCAGTGGATAGCGCACGCGCCTGATGACCGAGAGGTCCCAGGTACGGTTCCCGGCCGGGACGAGCTTTTTTAATTTTTCTGAATGATTGAAACTCGTTGCCGACTGGGAATAATCCTCCACGATTCACCGTTGCGTTAAAAAGTAACAGTGCTGCTCCTAAAGTGGCGTAAGGAGTTAGTAACACAGCCTACCCAGAGCACGTTGCTAATAACCATACCAATCGGAAAACAAGAAGTTTCGAGATAAACCTTCTCAATTATTCTGGGAGATTCCACGTATTGCGGATAACCCGTTGATCGAGTGGAAACCTTTGAATTAACGAAATGTCAAAAATCTTTGTGTTTCTTTACAATATCATGACATAAGTGATAACTACCCGTTATAAGTGTAATGATTGTTCGATTGGTTATTTCGACACACATGACTAGGAATAGAAAAATTTGATAGAATATTTTTTTGAGCAAAAATTTTCAGGTGTTAATCTTAGGGTCACTTCTTAATAATTTCATATAAACAAACTTTTTTTGTTGATTCCACAAACAGGTACACGGATAGAGATGACTGACAGTTCCAGTCTGTGCAGACAAATAGTTAGTAATAAGGCATCTGAACTATTATGATTCTCAGTAAATTTCAGATGATCTTTGAAAAAAAAATACAATAATAATGCAATAATCGAAAAGTCCCTGTAGAACTACATGTCCATTATTTGTTCATTTGTTCTCCTGTATGACCCGCAGTTATACATTATTTTGTTTTCTGTCCTGAGTTCAATGTTCTGAGAACATATCTGGTGCGACCTATTCTAAAGCAATATTCTTCGGGAAGACGTAACAATAAGAAAACTCGGACCAAATCTAAGATCCAAATATAAAAAATAAATAAGGAGAGAATTGTTTCACGCCTGTCGTCACTGCTTTCTCCGTATTTCCCAATGGAGATCTTCCCTATTCTTATTCAACCCCGGTTTTTATAGAAAGTGTAATGTGACACTTTTAAAAGCATAAGAACAAGCATCTACAGAGAATAATAATCGTTTGGTGGGTTCTTCGAACTCATGACAGCTCTAAACGGTGGAAAAACTTTTTGAATAAAGGAATTGAAGGAAGATAACAGTGCGAACAGAAACTAATGCTGTATAACATCTTGCTGATGATTAATGAAACCTACAGTAGCGTAAACATGTTATGAAACTTGTGGTTTCCAATGAGAATTATCTGAGAACTGACAAAACAACAATAATATACATGACACACAAAACGTCAAAAAGCAGTTTTGAAAATAATGAGCATTTAGTTTTATTACTTTACAATGTGGAGTAATAAATGAGATGGAAGATTTTCAGTAAGTACATATCTGAAACACGAAGATTGGGGAGGAAAGTTTGAGGCTCAGGAAGTTGTTTATTGGCTCCAATTTGCTGAACAATTAACAGCAACTGAAGAGTTTGATATAAGTTTATTAGTGATTTAACGAGTAGGAAATATTAACACACAACGCAGTAGGCGGAGTGCAGCAATTACAACTACTAAAAATAACACTTCACTCACGAGTCACATACAGTATATTTCTATAAAACCAATTCATATTGTTTTTCTGAATATGAAAAGTTGTTACAAAATAGTGGAGCAAGAACGAAACTTTGTTCTTTACAGAGAATTTTGTCGGAGTTTATCCTGATACTTGCCGCGAAGAGAGCTTTAACTGTGATTCTCTCTTGTTTCACCGAAGGTAAATACGTCTCTTCGATATCAAGATGATGAAGGATGCTTTCATCTACTCGCTGGACATCGTCTCCATATTCCTCACATTGCTCTCTTCTGAGATGAAATGAGGCCCATATGTCGATACCGATTTCCATTAATCAATATTATTATTTTGTAAAGGTGATAATTCAGTCGTGCCTTGGTTCCGGATCTTCGTCACATCCGGAAGGATTGCAAATATTCACTCCCAAAGTCCGTGGGGCAAGTTATTGAAGGGTCCGAGAACCATGTTCCCTGAATAGATGAAGAGAACCAAGGATGACGGCGTTATACCGAATGAAATTTCTGTCGTCTTGATGGTCGAGAAGAACTGCATAAGGTTTATATTTGTTTATATTTGCAGTCGGAGGGTGGGGAATCGATAGTTCCAATAGATACGGCAATTATCATTCCCCACAACATATTCAAAATCCCCCTTGCCCCTAAGGCAATACCAGTGTCTCGTGTAAACCCTGCGACTGTCGTAGATGGTAGCGCCGCGTTATGCCTGTGGTTATAGCTGAGACCCCATCAGCTTGACAAGCAGGCAGAGAATGTATTATGATCACAGGAGGCCCATGACACGCTCTGGATCTAGTGTCCAGGACCTCTATACTATACTCTTATTGTTACTATACTATTATTCAAATCTTATTATTATTTTGCTACCCCTATCAGTATTTCTGTTAGAAATATTTCAGTTGTCCCCCGTGATTGCAAAGACTGAGAATTATGTGACCTGAGTAGACAAGGTGAACCAAGTGGTTTGACTGAAACCTGTGGAGTTCAAGTTGTTGTCATAACCTTGAGGGGGATAGACCCCATCTGACTTGAATAACACATGTTCCAAGCAGAACCTCTGTACTGATTCAAGTTGATCAATGTGACATTTATCCAGCCTAGATTTGACAAATGCATTAAATAAGGCAATTAAGCAGTCCATGTTTTGGAAGTCTTTCCATGTACGGAAAATCATTCCTGTCATTCTCTTAGCAGAAGAAGATATTTTGTTGTAGTGATTGGAGAAATTAAGTTTGGGGTCAAATTCAATCCCAAGATCTTTAGTTTGTTTGCACTCTAAGTTAATATTTTTGATGGGGAAGGAAAAATGAATATGAGTCACCGGTCATACTGAAGTGCCTCAAAACGAACAGGCCGATTATCTGGCCAGACAAGGTGCGAAAACCTCAACGATTGAACCAGAACCAATCCTAGGAATATGATAATCCCCAGTTGTTTGTTGGATCACCTAGAATACCTCAGCTGGAATACATCGAAATATATACAGGACAAAAAGCTCTTGTCTGTAAAGTCGGTTTACGGACGATAGTTTCACGTGATAACGTCATAAGAAAATATTAATGAAAAATTGCATACTTTTATGAATTGAATTGAATTATTATCACTGAATTATCATTATTTCGTATAATACAAAGAAGGTTATAGCGCTAATCAAAATCTCAAAATGCAAGAATTAATCACCCTTTTTGCCGCAATTTTTTTTTGTAATAAACAATGGAAACCACATTAACTTTTCACTTCACTTTATAAACAGTTGACAAAACAGTTCACGTTTAGGTTGTGTGCTGTCGCCGTCTCTCTTCTACGCATCAGCCGCTGGAATGGAAGATAGGTAGATGCGTCACAAGCCGAACGCTTAGGCCGATCGTGCCTCTCTATTCAGCGCTCTCGCTTGCTCTCTCGGCTCCGACGGAACGTGACGATGAGTCCTACTTTTTCGTGCGTGCCGCCAGCGTTCATCGATTAAAAAGACGTTGTCACGTCAAAAATAATAGTTGAAATTTACATGCACAAAATATTGATCTAATTAATAATAGAAATGTATGAAATATTCGTGGGATAATTCCCGCTCCTGATCTCTCCTCCAACTTATTGTTATGTTTGTAATTCTTAAAATATATATATATATATATATATATATATATATATATATATATATATATAATAATGTATTCGTTTCAGGTAAAGCAGTCCCCTTCGTAGAACTGACGGTAGCCCATGCATCAGTGTTGACCATCCTGGCAATAAGCTTCGAGCGCTACTACGCGATTTGCAAGCCCCTGAAAGCTGGTTATATATGTACCAAAGCGAGAGCATCTCTTATCTGCCTCCTGGCGTGGTTTATCGCGGCTGTATTTACGAGGTAAGTCGGATTGTTCGCGATTTCTATTGTGGCGCTTGAAGTTGCACTTCGCACGGCACTCGACATGGCATGTGCATGGAAGTTAATGGGCCGCTCGCTGCTTTGGTTTATGTGTGTTTTAAAAGCGAGGAAATTGTTTGAAGATTTTCTTGGGAGTTGGGTAGCTGAGTAGAAGTACTTATGCCGTTTATCTATTAAGAATTGCCTTTTTGAGCATTGTCTTCATAATTTGTGAACCTGAATTGAATCAAAAAGTTCTGGATAAATCTTGAAAAATCTGATTGGCATCTGTATTCCCATCTTTATTTTCAAATTATCTTATTTATTCAGTTTTACTGAAAAGAATATCCCACTCAGGAAAGTGAAGGAGGCCCACGTATATTTTTTGGAAAATTGGAAAATTTAAAAGGAAAAGTCATGTTTTTACTAAATAGATGAAAACTGATGCATGTGTCTGAGGGTCAATTGTATTGACAAACTTGATGGTGTAAACCGCATATCGATATCTATCATGAGTTTTGAGTTACAGCATGTTTTTCGAAAATGTATTTTTTGAAAAGTTACTGTAACTTTTTTCCTGTCAAAAATTCTTTGTCTCTACATTTCCATAGCACTTTTTCACGTAAAATTCAATGGTGTGAGTGATTTATTTTTCCAAATCGTAGTCATCAATGGAAAAATAATATTTTAAATGAGACCAATATATTCTTGCATATTTCAATAGAGCTTGAAATTACAATTCCAATAGCACACTTAATGTTCTGCTAGAGTCATCTTTGGAATGCACCTTTGAACAAGGATAGGCTTTGAACAACGCGGAAATGTTTACTGGTTCATGGTTTTTGTTCAATTTTTGAAAACAGTTGCATGGATTATGAGAATTATGAAAAATGGGATATGATAGTCTGTTCTATGCAAAATGCAGAGACAGCAAGCACTTTGTACCATGACGGCTATCCAGAGAGAAGCTAAAATTATATACATCAAATAGGAAAAGGAAGTTGGAATAAATAGTAGTTTCAGAAGCTATTGAAAATAATTCCAAAACTTCAACGCGATATTAAGAAATATCAACCTACCAAAGTCTACCAAGAACTAATGTTGGGCTGACTTTGAAAGAAGAGAAATTCAAGTCATACAGGAACAGATGTGTTATCAACTCGGGTGAGAAGATTTTCAACGCACCGTATAGATTTCTGCCAGTGGTTCCTGGAAAATTGTAACCAAAAACCAAATTACATTTGGACAATCGGAGATTGGGTAAGCAGTGTCGGCATATTTAACACCTATAATTCTTATACTTGGCACATCACAATCCTCATTCTATTTTGTAACAGAGTAGTCGAAGAAGATTGGGATTTTGTGTGTGGCAGATGTTTTTAGGAATAGAATTGTCGGCCCATTCATTTATAATGGCACTCTTACATATCAGAAGTATTGTTGATGAATTGCCGCTATGATGAAGATATATTTTCAGCAAGACAGACGGGGCCCACAACGCTGCAATTATCAACAATTCTTTGGCTTCATATTTTGGCAATTATTGGATAGACAACCAGGGACCCAACCGTTGGCATGCGAGGTCACCTGATCTAACGCCTATCTAACACCTCTGGGAAAGGTTGACAGATCTTATTTTCAGAGATCCAAAGTTTTTTTTCTCTCACTCCCATTGAACTAATCAATTCAGTAAGAAATGTTCAGAAAAGGTGTTGCCGGTGTATAGGAGAAGTTGGTAAATATTTTGAACGCCTCCGTTGAGTATGCTGTAACTCAGAGACGAGGATAGATACAGCCATCAATTTCCATGTATCTAGTTTGGAAATAGAACTTTTCCTTTAAACGTGTCCAATTTGGCTCACCCTATAGAATTTCAAAATATACATTCATATTTCATTTTGCAAAATCAAAAAAGTTATAGGGGCAAGCCACTTTCTGTGGACACCCGGTATATCTTTAGAAATAATTATTCGCTTATTGTCAAGATAATATAATCAATATAATGCATTTTCTCCTTTTATCTTCCCTAAAGTCACTAACTCTAACAGTGCATATAAATAGTGACCCATTCAGAAGCGAGGTACGACTGTAACTTTTTTATGTGTTATCTGATTCAAAGGATTTTTGATTGAAACGAGTTTCAATAGATGCATAGCAGTCTGTCATAACTTAAAATGCAAATGCATTGAAACTGAATCAGTTATTTCTAACATCTTTATATTAGTTCGGCCACATCAGACATTCTATCGATCTGTAATTGAAAACTCGCAGTGGAATATATTCAAACAATTTCAATTAATGCATGAGTTTCATTCCTTTCGCTTCATTCATTATGAATAGACGCAGTAGTGTAGATAATAACGCCAATATTCCTTAAATTTATATAAAAGGGTTATGTTTTCATTGAATATTTTCAAAAAATATGCTGTTGTCCGGTGAAGCCCTTTAGGGACACCTCCTGTATAATTGATAATCATGATATTGATTAATAATCCGATATTGAGCCCCAACCGGATATCTGCTCATATTTCAAAATCATCTTGTGAAACTTTCAGATACCATCTTTCATCCGCAAACGTCACAAAAAGTCAATTTTACATTCACTAATTTCAGTATTATTTACTCACTTACTCACTTCCTAGTACTGCTGGGCATGTTTTGAAGGCCCTGCACGCAGGCCTCTTCGCTTGGACCCTTTGTGCATCAACGTGTTTAGGGTCATCTTGACATGCCAGGCGTAATTCACCAGTTTCCTCAGCTGAAACTTTCTGACGTCCTCTGGGTTCAGTATACTGTCCCAAAAGCTGCCTTCCTCTGATGCACCAGTGCAGGATATTCTGTGAGGAGATGTGAAGAGGTCTCCTTTTCTTCCAGGCACCTACAGAGCGAATCATTTATGATCCCAATGAAGGCCATGTGCCTGTTCAGGTGATTGTGACCCGTTAGGAACCCTTTCGCTAGCTTGAATTTCGACTTCCAGGAAAGAAAATTTTCCTTTTGAGTTTTGTCGAAGGCACACATATATGGAGCTTCGATTATCCCTTACCAAGCGTGTCCTGCCATGTTTTCATAAAATGTTTTACTAACAATTCTGATATTGCAGCAAAAGCTGCGCTATTCCTAGGATGGGTTCTGGCCCAATTGGTGGTTTCTCTAATCCCTTCTTAGCTGCCTTTTCGTTTACGTGGACACCCGAGTGTCCTGAGACCAATATGGGACTGACACTTTTTCGTTTTGCCAGGTTTTCCAAGGCATTTCTGTTCTCGGCCACCAGCTTGGATGTGATCCTTGTGATCCGATTGCTGCTTTACTGTCCAAGCAACTTGCAATTGGTCTTCGAAATGTATTGTCGAGATTTTCTTGGACACAGGTAGCATATACCTCAGCCTAGAACACTGAGGCGTATTTACCTGAAGGAACAGAGAGTTATTTGTCTAGTCTTCCCTGACCTTGAGCTGTATGTGTACCAGACTATGCTGTGGAGATGACAAATGTTCGAGCCTTTCCTGAAGTTCGGAACTGGCGAGATGTTGTTCATTTCCATCACAAGGATGGGACAGCTCTCATGTAGCTTGTTCCTGATTAGAAAATATCCATGGTTGGTTTCTCCTCCGGTCCATTGGCTTGCGCCTTCGAATCCGTAGGCGGAACGCATAGCTCTATGTTCAATGTTCGGGTGCAAAGGTGGTAGTCCTAGTAGAAGTTCAAGAGCTCTAGTTGGTGCCGTTTTCATGGTCATTCCCAAACAGGTTTGAACTCTGTCCGGTTCTTCGGAATGCCCTTCTGCATGCTCATCAATACAAGTTTATTGGGGCGATGAGCGATTCGCTCATTCCAGGTCAATTTGGCGTCTTTTATGAATCCATGGATAAATTGTTCATCCTTCATGTTGAAGACACCTTCCTGAGATGTAGATTTCTGGAAGGGTTCCTAAATTGAGTTTTTCGATGAACAATGCCAAATACTCCTTTCTCTAAATCACTCGGCAGAACACCATTTTTCCACTCTACTTATTCAAGGATTCTCCGAACAGATTCACAGATTGGTTTGAGACATGGTGACCACGCGTAATGCTTAAATGAACCCTGAAGATATTTTTTTTTTTCGGAACACAATTTTAGAACTCTGTTGTAGGACGCTTCGTAGACCACAACAGATTTCGTTGAAATGTCGTGCTGCTGTGACAGTTCCTAGAGGAATATAAGTAAATCATTAGCATTTTGCACTACGACCTGCTACTAAAACATTTTTTAAATTGATAAACACGAAAATCTCAACATAAATTCGGATAATTACGCGTTTGTTTTTTCATAAGCGTTTCTATTATTAAATTACGTACTTGCAAAGCGTCCTGATAATTTTGTTTATTCACTAGCTAATTAGTGGTGGTCTTCAATCTCGATCTTGACCAAATTTTTTCATTTTGATATGTTTACGGATAAAATCGTATATGTTGTTCGGAATATAAAAAGGTATATGTGGCTCAGTGCTGAATTATTTTCCTTACTACGTTAAGCTATGCCACAAAAAAACTATCACTTTCACTTCAAATAAAATAATCCACTATTATTTGACTTTTTGTTCACAAGACGCGATAAAATGAATACTCAACTCGATTTTTCGAAAATTTAAGTTGAATTAAAGATAATTTCATTTTATCGGCGGCTTATGAAATGAAAAAAAAGATTGAAAGATATACGGACAACTGAATCAAATGAAATGGTCCTTCTGTCTTGAAGGTATTTCTTTTGTTCCTTTCTTCATGAACCAACTGCAAAAAATATATGATTCCTAGACAAGATCGAGATTAGATGAATTGGGTATAAATTATCTTGAGCTGAACTACAGAAAGTAAGTATTTGAGAATGAGAACACGTGTAAAATGTTCACTTCACAACAAAACTGTTTAATAAACAGGAAAGTAGGAGACACGTTAATCCGCTCCTCCTAGATTCATAAAAGCTGTACATAAATTGCTGTACTCAACATTTGCAGTACATCATTTTTAAGTTCTCATTCTTTTCCTGGGAATTTCTCATTATTATTCCTTGGTAGTATACAAGATTTATCTATCTATATTTCACGTAAACTCCACTGAACTTCGTCTAGTGGCAAATGCAGCCACATATTCTCTTTCGTAAAATTCCATAGAGCTTCTCCATTTCACGTTTATAAGTTGAAAACTGAAATTGCATAGCTCAGGAACTCCAAGAATAAAAGCATACTCATTCATTTTGAATTATTCGGTATCCAAGTTGTTTAAGGTCTTAAAAACAGGCATTTCTTGGCATGAATATCAATGCCCAGGATTCTTCATTGTGGAAATTGATTGAATAACCTTATCTATTTTGCCACCTTCATTTGAACTATTTCCTATATACATCTATTTAATGGATATAGTGTTATAAGTACTTATATTGCAACTAGAACAAAAAAAATTCTTACCAGTATGTGTATTTTCGAAAAATTCAGAGTAAGTGCGGCATTCCTACAAGTGAAAAAACACTTTACTCACGAGTTTCATACAGTAATTTTTCTACAACTGTCTAAAAAAAATAATCAATTCATATTTTTTTGCACATATGAACTGAATTTGGCATATTTTTATTGATTCATTATTCGAACAAAGACTCGAAATCCCTTTCTCTTCACAGTATCCCGCAAAATGAAAAATTTGAAGCGAATATTACAATAACATATTCATCGAGGTCAATATTGACTTGACTTTCGAATAACTAGTCCTTCGAAGTAACTTTTCATTTCCTTAGATTTATATTCAAAATAAATAAACAATCCTCGTGAAGCAACGAATACCTATTTATTTCTTTGAACTATGTCAAGAAAATCTCATATTTGCACTATCCAAGATTTTTTCCGTTCAATCTTCATCACTATGCATTTCTACTTTAATTAAATTTATAGTTATCAAGAATTCGTTATCTGGATAGATGGCCAATTTCACAAATTTCATTAATTATTGTTGTCAACTAGTTTCTGACGGCCAAACAGCCATAGCTACCTTGGATTACTTAGTGTAGATTAGGTCCAATGGTTCCTTAGCGGTATATGCTATTATTTTGAATATATTCGCCCTGATAGTTTGGAATTTTGATAATACTTATTTAATAGTAAGAATGCTAAGAATATTATTGGTGAAACATTTGTATATCAAATATTTATAGGTTATTAGCTGCCAAAGAAAATGAGAACTGGCTTTATGACAGGATTTCGTTATTATTCGGATCTGTCACGATTGTTGCATGAAATGTGGGTTGCCTAGCAACAGCCGTTAGAAAAACTTCACTTTTTTTACGCTTTTCCATTTAATAACGAAATCGTATGTTGATAGTGAAATATTTTTATACTTTACGCACACAAACCACACAAAAAAGTGGACTTTTTTGACAGTTGTAGAAAAATACATTTTTGAAATTCGATAATGTTTTTTACGATTTGTGGCTGAAATATCCATCCTACCAGTGAAAGGTTTATGCAAAAGTTGTAGATAATTGAAAAATCTGACACTTCTGTGTCCTAAAAACCGTTATTTTTTTTTTAAATTTGTTTCTCCCGGAAGTTAAAAAAAAACAAAAACTTCAACGTCCTGTACCTCAGAAACGAAGCAACTCCGGACATATGTTCATAGGAACTTTTTTTCTTAAAACGACCCAACGAGTTACCCTCTGTAGTTTTTTACTGTAGTTCGGAAACACGAGGGAAGCACAGAAAAAATATTCTCAGTGCTTTTAGTAGCACTAGTTGTGATTGAAAATGTGTGCTATTTATCAATTTTCTCATCAACGAAATGCCTGTATCAATGGCAGACATTTGTTCATTGTAAATGTCAACATGTTGCTTTATGCCGATCTATAACTAGATGAAACAAACAAAGAAGCCTTCAGAGATTTCGAGAGGAAATTGCTGGGTCACTCATTTAGTTTCAGATAATTGATATAAATCCGGATACATTCTAAAAAACTGGAAAACAGCATGATCAAGCGAAATCAATGATCGCCCAGTTGAGGCTGATGTGCCTCGGCGATGATTCTAGCACGAAAATCAATGTCGAATGATAAGCCTATTACAATTCGGATAGTCATACACATTGTAACATCATAATGAATGGATAAATCTCATATTCACGATATTGTATTTCCTTAAAAGGCATGATCCACAATTAATAAAGAACTTCATTTCTCAATTGGATTCACATATTGGTTACAACAATAAGTATGGATAGGCGCCCGCCTACCCTGAGTCATGAATTTAATTATGGTAATCAATGACCAAATTGGGAATCTTTGAGGAGAGTCATCACACTATCGAACAACATCCGCATCAAATTAATATAATCACAACTACATCTGAAATGGAACCATATTTAAATTACAGGGAATTTTAAGATATACACATTCCTACGATGATTTCTGCTACATAAACTTTTTGTTCTCTATTTCACGGAAAGTAAAATCATGTGATGTTCAGAAAACATCGTGAGATCCGAAGAAAAGTAAGAAGTAGTTCGTGTTCTTCTGGAATGTCTGCAGACTGTATGTATGCCTCAAGGAACACCTCCTGGGGCATAGTGAGTTCCACAGCTCTACCGTTCGTTGGAAGAACTTTCGGCATGTCGACAGTGACGAGAAATTATTGGGAGTTCTGAGCTCGACAGGTAAGTCTCAGTGAGCTTGTAAGCAAGCATCACCGACAAGACAAAAGGCTTTTTCTTAGACAGAATATAAAAGTTTGAGTGTGTGTTTAAGGGCTGCACTCCATATAGGAAAACAGAATTATAGGACAGGTCGGATCTCTGTGAGCATTGAAATGGAAGATTTCATTGGTCTGGATACTCCTGACATAATTACATTGGCCATTAAGAAATGGGCCTTCCAAGGGAAGATACTTTTTTGGGTTTGGTTCGTATAGAATTCTACCAAAATGTTGACCCCATTCTGGAAGTTTTGCCTAGTCCATATTCAAAACGTCTACGTTCTTTCCCCGTTTCTCTTTGCATGGTTTCGTGAGTTGATATCTGAGTTTTATCAATTATAAAATAATCAAATAATCAAATCAATAATGTTCCTTTTTTGTGTTGAAAATATTGGGGTTTGAAAAAAATTGTGAAAATCTGTATCAACCCAGTGGCGTGGAAGTTGGAGAGGGGCGATTAAGAGTACTCATCTGCCGTTTGTAAACAAACAAAGTTAAGTGAAATTGTCAAGCTGTGTGCACGCTTCAATATACTTGAAGGAAGAAACTTTGTATTTCGTGCAAAATATTTTTATTTTAAAAATTGTAGCAAAGCGCTTTCGACTGTTAAGTCATCATCAGTGCGTACCTGCAAGTAAGTAATGATTGAAAATGAATTTGATAAAATTGAAAATTTTT
This sequence comes from Chrysolina haemoptera, assembly GCA_958298965.1. NCBI lineage: Eukaryota > Metazoa > Arthropoda > Insecta > Coleoptera > Chrysomelidae > Chrysolina > Chrysolina haemoptera. Next base: position 30,897,684 of record OY282589.1, on the reverse strand, counting down.
GAAATTTGAAAGTTATGAAAAGTGAGGTTACTTACTCGTCAGGTGTTCAAGAAGCCATATAAAAACATCATGTCCATGGACCAAATTAAAATGTTACAAATTATAAAACATATTTAAAATTGAATAATTTTCATCCTGTTTAAGGATTATTAAAGATAAAGATATGGGATACTACATCATATCTGTCTGAATGTTGAAGCGGAAGTGGAAAAGAAATTTAAATTGACAATGTATGCCAATGACACTATTGACAAGTGACAGTGACCATTGACATTTGTGACATAGATTCAAAGAACTCAAATAGAAATTGAACTAATCCAGACATGAGTTTAAAAAGGAAACGTAAATCTGAAAGTGATTAGTCTAATGGGAACGTTTCGTTTTCAAAAATACGCCACCAAAGAAAACTCTATCAAGAATACGAATAAATTATCAAATTTAGTAATGGGTGAAAAATAATGAGTAATAATCAAAAAGAAAATAGAGGGGTGGGTTCTCTATGGATCTGTCCATCCTCAACCAAATATTGCTAAGACACCGAGAAGAAGTCTAATGAGAACTTCACTCAATATACCTGCATACTGGGAAGACAAACTGAACCTAAGAGGTGACCCAAGTTGAGTGAATTAGCTCCAATGTTTGAGCACCCACAATTGGGCTTAAGGACATGTGAAAAGTCTAATGAGAACTATCTTAGTCCAAGTTTAGGCAATTTGGGTAGCACAAACGTGAAGAAATGAAGAAACTTTCAAGCAAAAGATCAATATAAGGCCTCTAAGTTATGTTGACTTTAAGACAAGGATGGAGAAGGCTTCTCCATTGTCTTTTATTACACTGAGACCATCACAATTCCTTTCAAGAGAACCACCAAAAGAAAATACCGAAAATTCCCTAATGTCAATCAATTCTCGGTTTGTAATCTAATACAATCAACTGACGATATTCAGTTGGGAAAATGAGAGCGATAATCAAATACGGGAAGTGTGGTTCGTGAAAATCAAATTCACTTCCACTAACGAAAACAATGAGGGTGGCTAATTCCATATTTCGTTCCAGACATCTGCAGGCGCCCTTTTGGAGACAATGATCTGCTCTATAGACAGAGGGAGAACGTTTATATTCACTGTCGATAATTTCGGCGAAGCATGAGGTGAAATACGCGAACACAGCTCTTTATAAGAATTTGAGTCAGATAAAATTAACAAATAAATATTATAAAAATATCATACTCCAAGGATCATAGGAGAATTCAAAATAATTCGTATAATGAAAATCACACACTGTGGCAAATTGAATAGTTATTTATGCTACAAGTGTTAAAAGTGGCATTTTATTTTGTGATTGGATGAAGAAAAGGTTTGTATTTCGTGCAGAAATTTATTTATAAAATCATAGCAAAGTGCTTTCGACTAAGTCATCATCAGTGCATCATCAGTGCGTACCTGTAAGTAAGTGACATTGAATTGAATTTAAGAAATGTTGATAATGTGAATTTTGAAAAATTGAAAAATCACTTACTCGTCAGGTGTACAAGAGCCAGACCATAAAAATATCATGTGTCCATAGGACCATGTAAAAATTTAAAACGGGACATCATATGATTAACATTTTAAAAAATCCTCACTCCAGGATTAAATTGGATAAAAGTTGCAACAGGCAGAGTAACACATGTCTGCTGAACTTAGTATACTGTCAAACTAAATGAAATATGAATGAAATTGACATTGTGTCAATAGTTGACAATGACAATTACGTTTGGCTTTGAACATGAACTTCTAGAAACACTGATCTATGTTTTGAAAATTGTTGAATGACCAATTAGTCAAATTGACCTGTAAATCTATTTATAGTTCTGTTAATCCAAACCTAAGGAAATATGACAAACCGGGAGAAAGGTCTAATGAGAACCTTCACACTCCCCAAAGCGACAAAAAGGTATCCCAAAACCAAGAGGTACCATAAACAGAAAAGATTTAAGAAAGTTTCAACAGGCAGAGTAACACATGTCTGCTGAAGTTTAGTCTACTGTCTAACTAAATGAATAAAAATATAAATATAATGATATGTGCTTTTGAAATTGATAAATGACAAGTTAGTCAAATTTTGTGATTTAATCATGAAAATGTTTCAAGGTGACAGAACCAAAGTTACCGAAACTTTTATAGTCTAATGAGAACTAAAAAACTTTTCTAAAACATCATCTCTAAGATTACCAAGGAAACAAACATGATTACTTGATATCATTATTATTAGTTCAGCATCCTTGGAAACCAGATTAGAACATAAGATCTTGAGATAAGTCTGATGAGAACTTTCCCAATCTCAAAAGTAGCAAATATGGTAACCAAAATGATGAACCCATACCAGAAAATTTTTAAGAAATTTTCCAATAATTGATCTGTAAGTCTATTTATAGTTCTGTTAATCCAAACCCAAGGAAATATGACAAACCGAGAGAAAAGTCTAATGAGAACTTCAACCCGATGTGCATAGAACCCGGCTTAAGACACAATCTCCTGGGGGTTTGTGAAACCAATTCAATGATATGGATCATGGAACAAGTCTAATGACTTGTCCCATGTCCCATGTCCCACTAAATATCTACTATTAATACAAAACTTTCCATCTTTCATAACATCCTCCAATGTTGACTTCTTTGTTAAATATAAATTCCCAGTGGTTTTTTTTTTGTGTTCTACGTATTTTGGGTAGGTACATGTCCGGATGTTCGGAACAATCTGACTAGTGTATACTTCAGCAGTTTCTACCTGTCTCTGCCTTGTTTGTACAAAAGGAAATTTGAAAATTTAACAGGCTGGTCTAAATCGGATCGGTTATAACAACCCATAACAGCACAAGTCTCATTTATGTCCTCAAATCTAAAACAGAAAACTGTTTGTCTCATACCTATCATCATACGAACGTATTTTTGAATTGGAAAATCCATATTCATAACACTTCTACTTACAGGCGTATGTGCCCAATTCCTACTATACACAATGAATTAATAAACACTAAAATGCCAAGACCGTGTTATTAGATTTTTTTTTGCAGAAATTCCACAAAAAGACACGCGTAGCCTTATGGAAAATTACTTTGTTTGTTATTTGTTTGTTGAGTTATTCTGGAAAACATATATTTTTTGTCACTTTCAACACCCTGTAACACGGTTATCATTCATCTTACGGTATATGTTTATTGAAACTTATAGCATTAAAATGAAGTGAGAATTCTGTTTGCCCCCTTTATTCTGGGACACCCTGTATAAAATATTTTAGCTAGCAGAAGTAATATTCTATTGCCATCTGATCAAAATTGGTCTAAATCAAAGAGTACTTTCATATAAAAGACTAAATGGAACTTGCGTCACAACAGTCTGGATGAATATAGCTTTCAACCTAAATTATTGGTAAAATTATCATACTTACTATAAGGTTTTATTCTTTTGTTTGTATTTCTGTCTTCTCGTCTTCTCTTTGTGTCACTCCACGAACCACTTTATTAGATGTTGTTCGAGTCTCAAAGTTCTCGATTTATATTCTGTCGATTACTTTTCCAGTAAGTTGATTCTCGATGACTGTTGAGGGTTCACTGATATAGGATCGTTAAATGTATTTCATATTTCTATCGAATTTGTGAAAGAAACTCTAATTATGATGGCTTTAATTTTTTTAAGACGTGAAGATTATCAAATATTTGTAGGTGAAGAAGAATACATCATTGCTTTAATATGAGTTTGAGTTCAGTAGAACAAAGTTGTTTGAGAAATTGAGGGAAAATCAGTGTCACTTATCGCAACTTCAAAAATATACATGGTGAACTATCACGACTTACCGAAAATTATACAGTGTGCTCTCTCTACAAAAATAAGTAGGAAAATTTGGAAATCTAAACAAAAAAATACCTTTTGTAAGTGTAGGAAAGCGCCGCCCCTGGATGAACGCACATGGAAATGCAGAATAAGTAATTCTCCGTGATCAAACCGAAGCTGGTTATTTTAAAAAAAGTTTAATTAACATCACAACCAATAGGAAATTGCAAAATAAATGATTTTTGGAGAACACAACACATTACAAGAAAAAACTTCAAGTGAATACTATCGGTGCCGAACAAACTTTCCGTATATGCGAATACAATATTATTTAGAGCACAAATCACATTAGATTCAATCTACTAATGGTTTCTTGAACTAATAATTAACAAAAATACGTCAGAATAAATATATAAGTAAACACGTTGAGAAATGAGCTGAAACTGCAGTTTTATTCACGTGGACCCGCAGATATTTTAAGAGAGAGACAGATTCATTTCAGTGGCGTGTTTTGGAAGGGCGAAGAACAAAAGAAATATATTCTCAAGCAACTTAGTTGGGAAAACGCGCGTCGAGCGAGAATTGACGTAGTTTTGGTATTTTGGGTATTTCTATTTCTTGAATTGAGAGCTTATACTGGTTAACTGGTTAACAAAGGAATAAAATATTAGTATAAATCTTCATGTGTACCTCTGAATTTTTCTGTAGGAATTTCTTCTCAATCTAGTACCATAAATATCACTTTTGAAACTTGAGACTACTTCAAATAACTTGCGATTAGTTAAAAATTGATCAAAATGCCAAAGAAAAATCATCAAACTACCTCAATGTGACTTCAAAAAATATAAACTTGATTCTTTTCTCTACCAACCAGGCTTCATATTAACAGCTGATGTCACGTGATGTGTATTCCCCAATTTACCGTATGTTCGGAGCCACGGACCAATGTAGACACTCGAGTTTCATTTATCATCAAATCATCAACTGAGTATTTTGGGGTCAGTTGAAATGAAGGAACGAAAGTTTACATTGCAATCCTCAGCTAATGGAAATTCACTATTCCTTTCGATAAATAAGTCAGACAGATATACTACATCCGAGCGGCACCATTTCATTTTTTACGTTGTGATACACACGTTGAATTGATATGTTGGTTTATTTACTTAATAACTTTGTCAGTTTACTCGTATGTGTCTCGTACCGAACAGGTTTTCATTTGGCAGGTTTCCAAATTGCCCATTTTACGTTAGCATCGCCATTTCTTATGAACTATTAACAAGAATTTAAATTTAGTGCGCTAGGGTATGGACGTGAGGTATGAAAGTAATTAATTTCTCAGATTGCCGTGGCTTAAAAGAAGCATGCCAATGATTGCACTTTTCAGTTCGCTGTTGATCAAGTCATGCTGAGAGACACCCATTTGGAAATGTAACACTGAACAACTACTCCACTTTAGACTACTAGTACAATTCCACAGGTTGTCTATACACAGGTGTAATTGTCAGTTGAAACTGACAATAATAATATTTTTTCTACAACTGTCAAAAAAAGTCCACTTTTTTGTGTGGTTTGTGTAAGTATCACAATATTTCAGTATCAACATACGATTTCATTAGTAAACGGAAAAGCGTAAAAAAGTGCACTTTTTTTAACGGCTGTTGCTAGGCAACAGAGAGTTTCATGCAACAACAGTAAGAGATCTGAATAGTAACGAAATCCTGTCATGAAGCCAGTTCTCATTTTCTTTGGCAACTAATAACCTATAAATAGTTGATATACAAATGTTTCACCAATAATTTTCTTAGCATTCTAACTATTGAATAAGTATTATCAAAATTCCAAACTATCGCGACGAATATATTCAGGGGTCGAAAATGGGATATTGGACGCCTGTGGTGTCACTCAATGAGAACAAAAAGTATTTTACCCCTTCACCACACAAGTAATTTAATTCCTAGATGCGCATTTCGATAACAAAGTTACCTTCATCAGTAGGATTACTAGTTTAGTAATCCTACTGATGAAGGTGAAGGGGTAGGGGTAAAATACTTTTTGTTCTCATATTCAGGGGTAATATAATAAGTGGTATGATTATTACCGATAATTTCAGTGGCCATGAATAAATTCCTCTGAAGTTCATCCCTCTGTTCTTGTTCATTATCGCTAAGCTATCGAGTCTTCAAATTCTACATTTCCATGTCAAAAATTACGGAAGTTAGGGGGGTATTTCCATAAGAAGTGAGACACACTGTATATTGCGAAAAAAACATTAATTATTATCATGATCACAAAGGACTTTATAGATTTTACTTAGGATGAGTGGTACAATTTTATCAAATGTACCGGACTGGATGGTTTCAGGATTGATATCCATTTTCCACTCCTAATAAACGCTCTCAGAAATGTACTGAAAGACACACCTTATCTAAGTAGGAAATAGCTATTATCAGTATTTGCCTTTGTGCTCAGAAACAACTCACTGGTTTTTGCTAAGGCAATTTCGTTTTATCACTTGTTGGTAAACCCCAAAAATCTCTAGCAGCACCCCTTATCACTGATTTTCCATCTCAAAAACTCACCTGAAATATGACACGGAACAGAGAGAATTGAAATAAATTGATTCGTATTATTTCTTCACCAATTTCTATTTGAAATTGTACTCAGAAAATTTGCCGGTAATTCCATTATTCGTACATCCAAATCAGAAAAAGTTCATCAAACTCTGAACTCGAGATAAAATATCGCATTACAAAAGTAATCCAAACATAAAATGAATCAAGAGGTGCCGGAAAGAAAAAAATTTAAGAATCACCTTACAGAAAAAGATCTACACCTGCTGCAAGAAATACTTCGGAGTTGAAACGTTCATAAGTGAAGTTTGGAAGCTTGATAGCTTTCAGACACAACTTGAAGTTCCCACAATATTGTTTACTAAGCTTTCTTTTCTGTAAAGTCTGGATTAGTTTGTCACTCGAGGCGGAAGGGGTTGTTTGCTCCAAATAAAAAAGCTGTTGTCCGGACAGTATGTCACTCATATTTCCTGCAATGAATGTTTGTCTCAACTGGAATTATTACATAATTCGAACAAAGTTCCAAAATTGTGCCTGAGAGTTTCAAATAAATGAAACGATAATTTCGAAACTTTTTGTCTCAATCCATCCCACGAAAAACAAAATATCTATCACACAACAAATACTTTCCCCTACGATCATTGAATTATATATGATATCTATTTGTGCAATATTCTTCCAGGAGGACACAATTGCAAGTGATATTTACAACTGAGTCAACATATCGTTTGTCGAATGATTCCGGAAATATTCTGAATATTCTGAATTTTCCAAGTTTCAATTCAGTATCTCGTTTAGCACCAAAATACGCAACTTTACCCTAATTTAAGCTTCGTTGTATCTGGAATTTAGGAGATCTCAATGGTGGGGGGGGGGGTCGATTTTGAATTATCTTGTATATAAAAATCTCAATCAAAATTGAAAACCTTGCCAACTTTATCAATTGAAAACGAAATTGCGGAATCGATAAAAGTGCTAGTAAAATTTAAAAAAAAAAAAATATATAGGTATAGGGTTATTATTATGTTTCATGTTTTCTCCACATATGTAACTTGGAGAGAAGGTACTCTTGATCATTATTTGATGATGAAAATTGTTGTTAGTTTCACGGTCGAAGTAACCTGAACACGCACTTTAAGTTGTTTCACTAAGCGAAGCCCCGAACAAATTCAAAATTAAGTCCTCATATATCCCCAGCCACTAATGACGAAACAAAAACTTCTCCGCATTTCAGGTTAATGTTCCTCTGCCAAACTTCCGCCACTCCAGCATCACCTCATTTCACTCTGGGTCCTCTCATATTAAATTATGAAATTAGGGTGTTACATTTACCAGATATTCACAAACTTTTTCGACTCGGCGAATTCGCCATAATTTCAAATGTAATTAAAATTGTCTTCACCAACTGGATACCTGAATTAATTAAATTTGAATGCCCTTGAACGTTTTTTGGACTTCGAAATTTATTCCCATGAGCTGAGGTAGATGAAGTTGCAAAAGAAGTTCGAAATTTAGAAATAGGTCGATTAATAAATGGAAAATTCTTTGTCGCCTTTCAGGACAATTTTGAAGTAAACTTCTTGACAAAAAATGAGAACTGTCAAGATTTTCGAGGATGCATCGGAAAATACAGTGGGCGACTATATTATGGAACACTTTTTTTTTTTTGAAAACAATCGAACTTTAGATAAGTTCTGAATCAAGTCAATTTTTATTTCAAAGCGCCTGCTTCCTAATATGAAAGGGATAACAACAAACGTGTTCGAGTGATGAAGCAATAACTTTCTTTCAAAATAGGTATCATGGGAAAACCATGTGAAAAACTGTATAAACACAAAGTTCAGAGTTTTTTTGAAAGATCGTTCAATAACGATAGTCATTGCCGAGAATTGTTTCAGCCTTTTTACTCCCATACACACATTGAACGTAAGCTTATCGGGCAAATACCTGTCAAATAATAACTGTTCCTCTGGCTAATACCAATACGGGTATCGGGGAAGGAACAATTGTAAGTGATTCCTTCACCTGCGGGAGGATTTAGACGGCAAACATATGCCTCAAAGCTCTCTGTAGTGATCTACCCTACGAGACTAGTCTGCAGGTGGTCTCTCTCTCTCTCTGAATAAGAGTAAAATTCTGCTATTTGTTTTCAGAGAGTACTTTACAATTGTTTCCTCTGCAGTGAGGTTCATTCAAGAGTATTTGTTAGATATAAGAGAAATAACTCACAACTTATCAAGAGGGAACTAGCAGGGAAAAAATAAATAAAATCGTTCTCAACACAGAAAATCTGAGTGAAATAAGTATATATTGCCAATATATTAACACACCATACTAAAGTGTGTGAGAAAAATGTAAATAAATTTGCATGGACAATATAGAAACACATAATGATAGAATAACTAACAACTTTTCATTTCGGTTCAGATATGTGGAAGATATTTTGGCATTTTTTATAGGTACAAACAGACAACTCAACAACTTTCTTGATTTCATAAATTCTCATCACGCGATAATTAATTTTAGAATCGCATTAAAACTTTTTAGCTCAACCCACACATATATCAACATGAGGTAGCAGCTACTCTACATATGCTAATCAACATTTCCCTAAATACAATAAATTTCAATAAATAATTGAACTTTATTAAGCAAATGGCATTTAACAACGGTTACGTAATTTTTTTAATGGACAGTATTTTATCAAAGAAATAATATAAAAAAGACATTCAAGAAGTTTATCCTACTATTGAAGACCAAAAGAAGTTTGAAGCAATAACATATATTCGAGAATGTAGTTACAAAATAGAAAATGGTTTGAGGAAGCAAATTCCCAATATTGCTTTTAAAACAAATAATATTGTGGGTGGGCATCTCAAGAAAAATAGAGATAAAGTTGAAATTGGAAAAGGAAGGAGTTTATAAATTAACTTGTAGTTCTTTTCCAGTGTTCTATATCGGACAAACTGGCAGAACTTAAAAAAAGCATAACTGAACAAACGAATTGTTTTATAAACGACGATACATATTCAACCTTTGCTGCCCATCTCCCCGCAGAAAATCATACTTTCGAACTCGTTTTGTAATACTTCATATTGAAGGCAAAGGGGTGAAATTAAATCTGCCGGAAATTATGAATAGAAGAATTCTCATAACTCAATTAACGATCAAACAGAAGTTAACGACCCTCTTTTGAAATTGATTGGTATACAAGGTATATGTAATTTATGGTTTCATAACCGAAAAACAACATTTGTTATCCGTCGAGTAATCGAAGGACAGGTATAAAACTGCTATCTAATTAATTAACGGTTTGAGAGTATACAGTGTGACCCATTTAAGATGGAAGCACTCTTATAAAACTTGCATTTTTCAACCGATTGAATTGATTTTTGTTTCTTGAGGTAGACATCCAAAAAGTCTACTAGGACACCAAATTTCATGAATAAATCTCCATATCCAGGGCCAACTAATTTTATTATTCAAAGTAAAAAATCTAGAAAAATTACTTTTTTCAGAAAAATCTGACTACACCATTGGATTCGCGACATTTTCAAATGGTTCATACCTCAATTACGTTAAAATGCGTCAATGAATAAAAAAGTTATAGGGGAATGAAATTTGAAAAAATATGCCGTTTAATTAACCCACCAATTCAATTTCAGAACTTTAATCAAAACTTTGACTACACCACTGGATTGAGGGAGTATCGAAATATCACTGACTATAATTTCATTGAAATCTGTTGATAAATAAAAATTATGAGATAAAATGATATTTTCCTGAAAATCCATTAATATATTTTTCAAATTTTATTATCCTATAATTTTTATATTTATGAACAGATTTTGATGAAATTTTGACTGGTGATATATCGAAACCTCCTTAATACAGTAGTGTTTTCCGAATTTTGATATAAGTTCTGAAATTCAATTGGTGGATTGATTAAACGGCATATTTTTCAAATTTCATTTCATTATAACTTTTTATTTCAACCGTTTGAAAATGAATTTTTTTTCGATTTTTGAAACTGAAAAATAAGATTAGTTGGCCCTGAAAATTGAGATTTAACCATGAAATTCGGTGCCCAAGTAGACTTTTTGAATGTCTACCTAACTAAAAAAAAATCATTCCAATTGGTTGAAAAATGTAAGTTTTATAAGGGTGCTTCCATTTTTAATGGGTCACACTGTATAAGAATAAAATCGTATAATCGAAACTAATTAGACTTCTGCTTGAAGAAGCCAGTGTATTGGCAAAATATATAATGTCATGGTTTTCAAGGATAAAGTTTTATTTAAAACATCAAACTTCACAGTTAATATCACAAAGTGACTTAAAAATTAAATTGTTCCAACACAGTCTCCCCCACAGACCGTCATAATGTCAAGTAGAAATTGTGGTCGCTGTTCCAAATATCCCTAGAAAGAGTCATTTTTTGTCCCCCAAGATTCAATTATAGCGCTGAGCCTCGCGCATTATCGATAAAACAAAGCACAAATCATACCAGATAACCTATCTGAATCTAGCATTTTATTGTATACAGTTTTCCAGTGTGCGATAATGTTATGACACCTACGTGCCTTCTCTGCGTTAGTCGTCCACTCATATACGTCACAAATTGTAAACAATCCGGCTAACCGATGGACAAGACGATTCAGAAAGCTTTTTCTTCTTGCAGTTCACGATGATTACGTCCACAGTTGACAAATATCCCTTGGCGCTGACAAATGGGATCGATACGAAAAATCCCCACTTGGAGAAGGATTTTCTGGAGAAGGGTCAACAAGAATCTGTGTAATTAGGAGAAAGTATATATGAGTCAATTTAATACTACGAGGGTGGCGATGAGATATATGTCGAAGCAATCATAAAAGTGACATTCATATAATTCAACCTTCCTTCTATACTTCAGTTCAACATGAGATGCTATCACAAGATGTCATAAGATTTTATTTGGTTCCAACTCAATAACATTACAACGTTCGACTTCGTCTGGCTTATGGGGATAAAGCACGATCCAGTGTTATTTGTTCACATATAATCTAGTGGTCGTGGAATTGAGGCTTTTTTGTCACCCAGGTGGCTCTGGTTCTACCGTCTGGCGTCATGGAGCTGAAGTGGTTCAGAAACCACTTGTATCTCCCTTACTCGCCCGCATGCTATGATTTTAGGGGATTTCCACTGAAAGCCTTCAATATTCGTGAAAACAAATATTACAATTTTTACAAATACTTTGCAGAATACAAGTTGTGGCTTTTTGATTTTTGTTCGAAATTATGTATAGGATATTCATGGAGTCTGTTGTGGAATAATCTACGGCTGAAAGACAAACTTTAGTTGCTATTTTCCATCGTTCAAGATAACCTCTTGGGAGGTATTCATGCTGGAGAGGGGAACATTCTCTATGAAATTTGAAAAAATGAAAAATGTGATTTATTTGTAATATCTAACAGAAAATAACTACTTCCCCAACTAAAGCCACGCTGGACATTGAACTACATCTGATGGATATTGTGAAAAGACTAACTGAAAAGCAAAAATCTGAAAGTGAAGTGAAAATTCGCATTTTTCTCTCGTTTTCTCTAGTTTTCATTGAAAGTTCATTAAATAAATTAGATAGGGAGAATGTTATTAAAAAAAATATCACGAACAGAAATCGTTCATTTCGTTGAAGCAAGGTTCGCTTCTCTCACATTTAATCCCCAATATATTTTGGTCGACGAAAATCTATTTCGCTTTGCTAAGCTCATCAGGGAGATTGATATTGTTGGAATTCAGGCTCTTCAGAATATACATATCAACGATAGAAATTGATGGAAATTGATGGAAATATTTCTTAGACCTGTCATAGGCATTGCGTTTTGGTTTTTGTTCGAAATTATGAATAGGATATTCGTGAAATCTGTTGTGGAATCATCTGCGACTGAAAGACAAATGAATCACATTTTTCATTTTCCTGTTTGCATGGAGAATGTTCCCCTCTTCAACATGAATACCTCCCAAGATGTTATCTTGAATGATGGAAAACAGCGACTAAAGTTTGTCTTTCACCTGCAGATGATTCCACAACAGATTTCATGAATATCCTATTCATAATTTCGAATGAAAATCAAAATACAATGTCCATGAACATACCTATGTCAAAAAATTATTTTCAAAGTGTCACCGCAGAAGAAATATTTCCTTTCGTGCACAACCACAGAAACAACTTCTACTTAATTTGTATACAGGTTGTTTCCGAAATTGGAGCGATAAAGGAGATGGGTTGTTATATTGGACATAATTTAAAAATAAACGGCAAAAAATTTTGTTTTTGAAACATTCAAAAATTTTCAAAATATCGGCGCTTTCAGTTATCTTTGTTTGGGAGGCACTGGTTTGTTTCTCCAGGCCACAGCGTGTCTGTCCGCTGGCAGTGTTTCAGCCCGAATAGCAGATGTGTAGACCTCGGATCAGTGATTACCAAAAGTGCCTTGAAATTTTTAAAATTGAAAATCTGAAAATAAAATATTTTTTTTTTTTTGAAAAAAATGTATTTTTTCATTTCGTTTTGTTTTGTCATTTTCTACTTCACACTTCATTAATCGCTCCAATTTCGGAAACACCCTGTATAATGTTTGACGTATGAATAGGACCTCAACCAAAATCATAGAGTAAATATTTTGGTGCATGCGCCAGGTCTCGAACAGGATCAATTATTGTTTGAAACCTTGATGAAATTAAAGTTTGGGAGACTTAAATGAATTGAGGTTGCTTTAGAATGACCAAATATATTCTGATATGTGAAGTAAAAATATTTAGACATGATTTCAAATGTTTCTGTTTAAATTATTTTTCGTTAAAATTGAATCAGTAAGTTGTCACAGAGATCCACGGAATTTATTACAATTGCCATTCTTCACGTATGGATAATATTTCATATTTAGAATTTTTAGCCTCCAGTTGGCCTTACTTATTTAAAATTTGCTGAGGAAGAGTATCATCCGTTATCCGAAAATTAAAGTAGGAAAAACAAATGGCGAGGAATATATAATGATATGCGAAGAAGTTTTGAAAATTCGGTAGTTGTGCTGTTGAATATACAAGAGAAACTTCAAACGGTACCTCGACTTCTCCGAGCTACAATAAAAACATGAATACAAGCCAACAATATTCTGGAAAAGGCCCAAGTGTATAAGCATTTAGTACCTATTATTCTTATTGATAATGGTCACTTATATACATATCCTCATCTTGTTATTATTCTCAAAAATAAGTATAAAAACCTCTTGCAAAGGGTAGTTCAAGTTCATTGCTTCCATCAAAAACTATTGCTGAATATTCAGTTCTCTTGTTTCCCGCATCAACATGTTTGAAAAGACATGAAAAAGTTTCAAGGACACTCTCTTTCCTTTTTCCGGCTGATACTGGAGTTCTGTGATAAATTGCAAGACTTGGCAGTCCGGATAGGGTTTAGTCATTCAGTTTGTGTTACATTAAATTGTCGTGGGAATTTATTTTTGTTATATCTGTTCCGAACTTTGGTTTTTATTGAACAAAATCAAAGGAGTTGATTTTTTCAGTGGATTTATGGAACCATTAAGATATTGAGATATAATTCTGTCTCTCGTGAAATATATTTTTATTTATCACTTGCATGACCCCATAATAGTTATTTATGATACAAGTGTTAAAAGTGGCATTTTATTTTGTGAGTGGGGAATATTGCGAAACGAGCGTTAGCGAGTGGAGCAACCCCACGAGCAAAATAAAATCACTTTTAACAAATGTATCATACAAAATTTTTTGTTCAACAGTTACTGCTAGTAAGAAAAAAACAAAATAAAAATAAGATCCATAAGGATTCGAACACACGATCTTTGGATTACAAGGCTGACTGACAGATACTTCAAAATAATAAACCCCAACGCACTTTATTTATGAATGTCATTATTTGTCAGTGATGAAGGACATTCTACAGTTGGACTAAATACTACTTCGTTTGTAACTTCAAAAGGAATTAGTATTATCAATTGCGCAAACGACCAAATACATGTGTGAACTTTTATAAACGATTCCTCTTGAGTAGGTGTTCTGATTATAATATCTGATTGAAGTGTTTCTATTAGAGAGATCTATATTACTGAGTATCCATCATCTCATCTGTCATTTTACTTTTAACACTAGTGTTAAAAGTACTTTTAACACTATGTTAAAAGTGATTTTGTGAAAACGTCAGTTTTTAGTTCATGTGTCAATGAATTAAAAACGTCATTTTTAATGTCAGTTGTACAAAAACAATTTTGTGAATACAAAGCAAGGTCATTTCGAACTATATTTTTATAGACTTTCCCTCCTTGATTTTTATGTTCATGTCAATATACAGTGACCGCTAAAAAGTATGTACCATATGGGAAAAAATTTATTATTAGAGTATTAGAAAAAAGATTCTTGGGAAAAGTTTGTGCATGTCCGATAACCTAAAAATCGATTTTAACATATGTCACGTGATCGCTGGTATGGCGGCAAATTGAAAAAAATTACTATGAAAAGGCAAAAAGGGGGGTAAAATGGCAAGATATCAAAAAAAGTTATTTGAAAAAGTTGCTTAGAATTGAATTTTATTCACATATACAAAAGTTTGAAAAGATAATAAGAGAAAATTGAAAATGACTATTTTTTTTAAATATTTTTCTAGCTGTATAAAAATATCATATTATTATCCTATGAATAGCTTGGCCATACCGAAACATTTGTATTTCAATGATAATGACAAAACTTTCTCATTTTCTCTACAACAGTGAGCACTAAATTAAAAAAATTGGATTTTGTTAAAACCCTGGCTGTTACATTGGTTCGTATCTAACAGTTATATCAGAATTTCATGACCATTGTGATGACATGACACTCCAGAAACATGGTGTTTTCCAGATTATAATCAAGTTTCGATGATAATCGTGCCAGAGCGTTTCACTTCGCATGCAATGTTGAAAACCCTAGCCTCTTTAATTTGACGCACATTTTTAAGATTATGTGCGAAGTGAAACATTCGTGCACGATTATCATCAAAAATTTATTAGAATCGAAAAAACACGATATTTTTGGATTTCCCTATCATCGCAATAATAGTGGAATTGTGATATAACTGATACGAACCATTGTAACAGCAAGGGTTCTAACAAAATTCAATTTTTTTAAATTAGTGCTCTCTGGTGTGGAGAAAATGAGAAAGTTTTGTTATTATCATCGGAATACAAATATTTCAGTATGGTCAAGCTATTCATAAGAAAATAATTTGATATTTTTCTACAGCTAGAAAAATATTAAAAAAAAATTGCCATTTTCAATATTCTCACACTATTTTCTGAAACTTCGTATATGTGTATAAAATGGAATTCTAAGCAACTTTTTCAAATAATTTTTTTCGATATATTGCCATTTTGCCCGACTTTTTGCCTATTCAAAGAGATTTTTTTCAATTTGCCGCAATACCAGCGATCACGTGACATGCGTCAAAATCGATTTTTAGGTTATCGGACATGCACAAAATGTTCCCAAGAATCGTTTCTTAAATACTCTAATAATAAACTTTTTTCCCATATGGTACATACTTTTTGGCGGTCACGGTATATCGACTATGCTAGGGTGGAAGTTAAATGTATTTTGATGGTCACTGAAAACGAATGAGTTTCGATCCAACCTGTAACTCCCCAACACCCCACAAAGGCCGTAGTTTATAGGTGATTTACTAACATCAAAATTCCAGAAAAAAGCGGTATCCCAATATGCAGTTGAACGCATGTCTTCCCGGTAGCTCAATCGGTAGTGCAAATGTAGAGGCCATGGGTTCAAATTCCACTCGAGGAGAATTTTTTTTGCAATTTTGAAATTTGTCTGTAAGCCGCTAATTTTCCTTCAGTTATATTTATATCTCAGACGCCAACTTCCTTGGTAATTATTAATTCAGAGAACGTGATAAGTATAGTACTTGCAATGCGATAAGAGTAAACATTTTTAGGACATAGACTTTATCTCTCTTGTGATACAAGAAAGGAAAATGTAATTTCTTGTTCGTTCAGTATTATGAAAGTCGTGAATAAAATAGTTTTGGAATACTTAAATGTATAGGTATTAAAATATTTCAGATAAAATTGCAAAATGGTGGCTATCACCTGAAAAAGTGAACTAATAAGCAAGTTAACCAAGTTTCCATTTTCAATTAGCATAATTACATAACTAAAATATGTACAAAATAATGGGCTATAACTCAATATTTTTTATAACAGATCTCTTTTCACGAACTGCGATAACATTTGTCGATTCTTTATCAAAGGGGGACTCTCTTTTTCTGACACCACCACTTCCACTCCCAAGCAAGGGTAAGATCACCCAAAAATATTCAAATGGAATTGGGGTTGGAGAAGATTTCTTTCAAAAGCTCTTACAGTTCTTCTAACAATGTCGTTGAATTTTACTTTTTTTTATAATGCTTTTTTTTTCAATGCTTAATTATTTACTACTTGGTCGATTAAATGTTTGAACTGATGACCTTCCGTTTCCATCCAATAATAAAGATTTATTATTGTATTGTACATTATTGAACTTTGAAAATTGTATTTAGCTGCAACACACTGTATAATGGACCAAATGTGAAAACATATTGTTAGCATAACGTTTTGTTTTGTTCAACTATGGAAAAAAATACAGTTTTCAGCGGCCTCTAGTTTTGAAACTAGATTATTGAAAAAGTTTTGCCTATTATTAGACATTTTGGACTATAAAAATTCAGGAAATTTGATAGGGGTCCAATTTTCCTTTCAAGGTGCACATCATACTTGGCTTGAAACATCATGTAAGTTCATTCTCAAATAATTTTGGTGATATGTCTTGAAGTAACTGCCATTCTCCACATCCTCAATACTCAGCGGTTTTAGAGAGAAATTTGGTATCTCCACATTGCTCACAATACCTGTCCATTAAAATCTTATAGTTTTGAGAGTGAAAAATATTCACCTTTTTCCTACTCAGAAATTTAATTTAGTCAATTTATGGCAAACATAAAATGGAACGTTCTCAATTATAACTAGCATTATCTACGTGCTAGTTGGTTATGATCGATTAACAAGGCAATAAACTGTGACATAATTGAGCAACCAAGAGAATCGAACAATAAATGAATTCCCATTCTCCAGAAACCACAGGATACAGACTTGCCGACGACTCCCATTTCCATGTTGGAAAATCTTTTATTTGCCGAGATCAGCGGAGACCGGATAATCAACGTAGTTGTTGAAGGACTCAGGGCTTTTTTTTAAACAAACTCAGTGTCCCAGCTGGCAAATTTGCATTCAGGAAATCTCCTGAGGATATTCTTCCGACGCGCAGTCTCGATTACTTCCAGACCACTTCAAAAATTTCGATTTGAGGATGTAAACAAAATCGAAATGAGCTGTAGTGTTTTCTGCAGAAAATATTCATTATAGTGAATTTATTACAGGATCTAAGTATTTGGCATTCAACTTGTACCAATATCAAATACGCAGAGTGTATCAAAACTGAAAAAACGACCTACTCATGCTGAATCTTTGTGTTAAGAAAATTTAGTAGTAGGAGATTTGAGCCAATTCTTGCCCCTCCCCTCCACTTCCACCTGACATTCTAGTGACCTTCTAGTGACCTTTTAGTGAACTTCAGGGGGTCTGTCTGGTCCACAGGTGCCATTATGTAGCTAGGACTTCGAAATGTCTTCAGAGGACTGATAATTTTGTTGTTATTTAACCTTGCTGATAAATTGTGTGTTTGACTTTGAGATGGCATTAATAATACTTGGAAGAGATCGTATACACAAGATCTTGGCTGGGTACTGTATCCCGCGACGAATGTGAGTTCTAATTCCTCTTTGGCTTGATATCCATCTTTAAATGTTGCGGATGATGGTGGAGAATCTACTGGAAAATACTGATAATCGTGTGTGACCTTCATCTAGCTTCAGACTCGAAGACTTTTTCTTTGGGTAGGTGTTATGAGAGTGTTCGGTAATATGCTTCAACGGTCGTTTCAGTCTCCTTGAAGCCTCTTGGTCTGTGCGAACCACAATGTTGTGTGGATTGGCCTCTCTATTGATGGCGCGGTGTACTGCCGAATAGTATTGATTTCCCAACAAAGTATCAGATCGGATAATATTCAATGCGGTCGTACGAGTCGTATGCAATGGTTTTAAATAATAATAATGATAATACATTTGCGCATTGGTAGCGCCGGGGCTTCGTGATCGAAAGGTCGCTGGCTCGATCCCCAGGCAGGGCAAGATTTTTTCAGTTTCAGATGCTGGCTGGGGATAATCTTCCACGATTCACTGTTGCGTTAATAATTAACCGTGCTGCTTTTCTATCCAAGTCAATATTAAATAAAAAATAAACGTTTCAGTATTCATATAGGGACAAATCAAGGATTTATTAAAACAGAAAGGGTATTGAGGAACTCATTTATAACGGAGGTATAAAATGAAAGGGTGATGTTGCTCCTGCCTACCTAACAAAACTGGTGGGATTTAGTCTCTCCATTACATAGTGTTTCTCACCTCTCAAGGAAACACTTAAAAAAAATTATGTAGAATTTTGAGATTTTGAGAATCAATATATAAATCAAAATAAACACTTTGTGATTTCGAATGATGTACACTGCACCAGCAGCCAAAGAACCATCAACATTTATGAAACATAAGAGTAGGAGGCAAATTCGGTCTAAAATGTCTTTGGATTCGTTATCAAAACAATCATTTTACTACTGTTTCAATTTGTTCATAAAAACATATGGTTCTGGAAAATCCTTTTCTCATTTTAGTATTTTTCGACGTATGAGTAGGTGTGAAATTTGCAAAGTCGATAGGTACAACAAAAATTTACAAACCTCTGTCAGAAATACCGAAAGTAACGGATGTGACACAAATATGGATTTTTCACGAATGAATTTGTTTTCAGAAACAAACCGAATTAGTGGTTAAATGTTTGTTCTGATAACTAATCCGAAAACATGGTTCCATCGCTGCTGGTGCGTAGTGTATACTCCTTCTATCGATTCTACAAATTCCACCATTCTACGTCAAAAATTACCAAAGTTTTGGTGGTGTCCATAAGAAGTGAGACACACCCAGTGTTTTCAGTGGATTTTCATCAATTATTGTCCAGTTTTCAACTTATGATATTTCATACGTTTTCTCAAAAATGCAATGAATTCAAAATCGTGAATTCAACATACTCGTACTATAAAAATATCAAGACTATTGTTATGATACAATAAGTAGGTATGTTAATATTGAACTAGTTATCCGGAGTTTTTTAGGTTGAATACCTGTAGTATTGAAAGGGACACTTCAGCCCCTAAAATTGGGGTGTTAAATTCCAGCGCCGACAGTATATAAATATGCGTATATGTCTTCGTTGTCGTTTTTGTATTCTCACCTTCCCTTTGTTAAACCTCTGTTTTGTGTGTGTCTTGTGCTTTGTTTTGTGCCTTACGTAACTCACGTGTGATGACACGGTTTGTTGAAAGTCCTTGGACAGTGTGAGCCTTCATATTGCGACAGAAGCGCTTCGTCCAAGTGCTCTAACAAATTCGTGGATACCAATTGTTTTATTGTGTTTGTCTTTGTCTGTGTTACACCTCTGTTGAAAAATAACCTGTTTCGCCTTTGACAAATCCTTGGAGTGCTGGTTGAGGGTTGCTGTATACAGGAAAAATCAATCGATTCCGGTTATTTCACCAACCTTCATGAGTTTTGGGTGATACACACAGTATCCCAGCATTCTGCGAAAACATTCCGATCGAATGATTTACGGGATTCTTTAACTTCATGGAACTGTTTGCTGCCTTGTCACATTATTTGATATCAAGTCGCAAAACTGAATACGGCACATCATGAACTCTTAGATAGGGTTTTGCAAATGGCCAAAATGTCAATATTTTAACAGAAACTGTACCTATATACCCTTCGAGGGGAATCTCTCTTCAGCATTTTACAGTATTTGTAATTTATTTATACTTGCCAATGGAATTCACAAGCGGAAGATGAACAAAAAATTATTCAAGTGATTCTTTCCTGAAAAAAATCTATATTTGAAATCCTGTCATTTATATTTTACGCTACAATTTTTATTGGTTTTATCGATTGTTACAGAGATCCATAAAAAAGATTCGTTTTCTAGATATTCAAAATTATCACCTGATTGATCAGAAAATATCTCTATCCCGTTCTTTATGATATCAATACCTAGTTAATTACTGTAACATACAAGTCGAAGAAGGAAAAGTTCAGCCCAAGAGGCCTTCTATACACCAGAGAAGATTTGGCAATATCCGCCACTTTCAACATTCTAGTAGAAGAACTTCGACAGAACCTGCTATACATGATAATCGTAATATAAAATTTTAATATACTAGCTGGCTCAAATAAAAAAAAAAACAGATGATTTATGTCATCAAGCTGAGACCCCCGCTATCACGTATGGTATATACACCTGAATACGTCTTACCCATATCAGCAACCAATCCGCTAGAACAATTGATTTTTTTGTTACTACTAATCCAGATCCTTACAGTTTAGGAAGACGTTTGTACTCTACTTGGACACTTCGATCACAGCCTCATCTCACCTCTTTTATCTTTTTCAACACCATCGAGCAGCACAACACTGCCCTGTCTCATATGACACTACAATTCTGCCGAGTGGGTCTACGCATGTTTTCTAAGTATTTCCTTGAAAAAAGTGTGTAGGGGATGCAAAAATTAATACCAAACACGTCATAGAGAACACCAGCTGATAAACTCTAGTTCAGCTGAAACTATTGCAGAGGTGTTGCCTTCAAGTAGACAGCATACCATCGATGGTACAAAAATATGGGTACTTAGACCGGATCAGAATATATTGAAATTAGATACATGTGTAAGCAAACAAGCTTTCTGACCAAGATACGATCAAATCTCGTCGAGGACCCTAACGGGCCTGCTCGTTTTGTTCTTTTCCCAAATAAGTGTAATGATCCCAATTGAGGTTTCCATTCTACTAGCATCTGCATCGTTATCTTTTCAGATCTATTGTGTATACCTTCGAAATCTTCTTCGTTAGGAGACTCCATAGGATAGTTTTTGAATCTTTTGCTGTATAGAAGGTATACTCGTGGAGTATCATCGCAGATGGACTGTCCTTACCTTCTTTTCTGAGAGTAGACACAGAATCTTGTTTTTTATTTTTGCCCCGTATCCTTAGCATCAGATTGCTCTGCTTTGGGTTGGCTGTGATCACCTACGCCTTTTGGCAATTTCCGATTTTTGTATTGGTCCGTATTTGTTCTCGTGAGTAAACGGAAGATCCCGGTAAGTACTTCTTCTAGAGATTTGTGTGGCATTTGTTGGTATTGGGCTGGGAAAATGTAGATTTGACTGCATCTCTTCCATCAATGACCCAAACCTTTTGACGGATTTCATTCAGTATCATTTCTACTCGTTCTGCATACTCTCGATTGGTTTTTTATTAGTATTCCAGGTTCATTCTTTCATGCGATACCAACAATTATTCATCTTCATCTTGAGCTACACTAGAAACGACTTTGACTCTCCTCCAATCTTTCATGCATATGTAATAGTTGAATACCAGTGTTAAACATTTTAATTACTCTTATTTGCGCGTACGCTTATGTTGAGTGCCTTTTCTCCGGATATATTACGGACTATAATCCGTTGTCCGACAAGTGCGCAGCAAGTAATTCCGTCTCAAGCTAGCTTGGTTTTACTGTACTCGAAAAGTGGTTTGAAAAGCGCAAGTATCTCATAAATTTTCTTATAGTCGAGCAATAATGTTATAATCTTCTAAAGAGTGCGGTACACATAAATTTTGGAACAAATGGCTATAGAAAATCATCATCATTTGGAATAGCTGCATTTATTCTCCTGTACAATATTTTAGCGGGCCAAGAAGCACAAAAAAGTAGCCCTTCTAGAGAAACAGTCAAAACCGCTTGAACTCTCAAATGCTTCTCTATCTTTCGAAGAACGTACAGTTAAGAAATTTCAAATGAAATTGTTTCATTCTTATCAATTATCTGAATATCACAATGCATATATGGATCAATAACACCGCCCATGATTTCTTCTACATCCCAACTTCGACAGCCACCAGATCAGAGACAGTGGCCATCGGGACCAAGGACACTATTTGTAAATGTTTAGCTTTACCTGCAAATGCAACTGTATTTAGTCAGATCCGGTCGGAGGCCAGCACAATGTTTAGCTTTTCTTGATATTTTACTGGAAATTGCTCGGGAAAATGGGAAAAATGTATTTTTATTGAAAAATTTGCTTATCTTTTTCAACTTCTTTTTTATTTCAATAGTCTCTCTAGCAACTACCCATAAAACAATAAAATGTCACAATACATGATAAATTATACAAAGAGTGATTTAAAAACTCAACAGTAAAGACTATGATGAAGATATGATGGTGCTGCGTAAAAGTAAACTATTATCGCGTTGACGTCATTGTTAGGCCGATAAAATCAGTTGATTGGGCCATCCTTTATAAATAGTGTTCAAAGTGCTTGGGCCATGGAAGTGTGGATATTTGAAAGATATTCTCATTCAATCTGTAACAGGTCGATTAGCATATATTGACCTTTTTTCACGAAGCAATGAGCGAGATCGTTTCCCAGATGTATGAAAAAATCAAGCAGAAAAGACGAATTCACTGAAGCAGACAAATATGGTTTGTGCATATTCCAGAAACTTCTATGAATGCTTTGAACGCGTATATGGAAATCGAGCAAGTGAAGCGTGTGTGTTGGCGTTATTTCTTTGGAATGGTATGATATCCATGTGCAATAAAGACCTCAAATATTTGTTCAGTCTCAATCCAATCGTGAGAAGTTTGAAGGAATGTTTGCTGTGTGTTGTGAATTGAAATGTCTTATATTGAAGTATTTGATAATCAAATATTCTGTTTGGTTTCAATTCAAATCAAAACTCGAAGAGTCAAACAGGGGTGATAAATCATCATTCTCATTCATAATTTTTAACAGCTTTAATAAAATCCAAAAACCATGCAACTTAAAATTAAGCCAATTCAGTATATATTGATTGGATAGATGTTCAAAACTAAGCCTTCGACAATATTCAAGATAGTATAAATCTCATTAGCAGGTATATAACAACTACTACTCTCGTATCTGATGAATAGTACATAGGTTTCCTACTTCCCACAATCAATAGGTCAAAGTATCATATGATCTGAGTGAAAAAAACGAAATAAGAATCGCAGACTTCCAAATTCATCCAATTGGGATGTTTTAGCATGTTCAGACTGGGTATTTCGTGAAATTTTTCTCTTTTTTGAGCAATATTTGTATAACATCCAAGGAGCGAGTATACTTCAGAGGCAGGAACATGAAGAAACGTAGGTAAACATAGGCTGATGGACATACTATAGTTGGATTCATATTGGGATGGCAGTATTGCGAGATAGGACAGTAGTGTTGAACGGAGTTGATAAATCTGAAAGAGGCATTGATTAAACATAAATAACAGGAACGTATGCAGATAGTACGCTATAAGGTTGTCGTTATTTGTCATATCGTGATTGAAGCATATTTTGAATTAACAACTATGATTATTGAATTACCAATCGAACGGAATTGGATGAAATCTGACTGTAATGGGTACCTGGAGGAAGGGAGGGCTCCGTAAAGTTACTACTTGACGTCTCATAACATAGTGTTCGCTTCAAGGGGACAGGGTTTCTCTGGTTGGTAGAAATTGGTCAAGGGCTAGACGATTTCTTGACGGGTGAGCAGGTAAAAATCTTCTATCCACGGATGAAGATGGCTGCAGCGCACTTATGTTGCGTAACCAAATCCGCACTGAGCCTATTCCAAGGTCACCGGATGGGTACAACAACAGGTGCCGCTAGCTGCTTAGTTCGAAGTGGAGGACGTGGTTGGCAACCCGATAATTGCTCTATTTAATTGTTTGTTTCTTCTGTCCTTTAGATGAGGTGGTGAAAGGCCATTTCGTTTGACTTTTCGGTTGGGTAGACAAACTGGTTTTCGTGTTTCGTGAAGTGGGATTTTTGCTGATTTGCCGATTTGTTTTGGTTTGCGGTTAATCGTTAATCTTCCAGGCTTTGGGAGTGAAACGTTTTTGACAGACTTTCAACCAGTTAGTATTTAGGTCAGACAGGACATCAGAAATATGATGATGTCCAGACTCAACTGGAGGAGTGCCAGAAATATGTCTTCCTCCCCTGGTGACTTTAATAGTGCGAAAGACCTTACGACCCACCTTAGTTTCTCACTTGTTACCACACTAGTCACCCCACTTGTCATTATCTGATATCTCCTTGTTGGCTGATCCTTGAGGGTGTTTCATAACACAGTTCTTAATCTAGGAAATGTGTAGAAATTAGCTGCTAAGGTGTCTCTTCCGCCGATGTGGTTTTTCGATTATCGGACAAGAAAAAAACACTCATCACTTGTCCTAGATCTTTTGGAAGAACTTAGCTTAGCCTTGCTACTATGACCCTTGTGTGTATGTTGTCGCAGCAGGCTCATCCGCTGTCTCTTCGGAATTGTCTATCGGGTTTCTTTGGTTAGATTCGTATCTTTTCCAGTGTAGAAGTACTTCAGTGCACTTTGCAATAGCTTTCGTGTTATTTTCATCTTTACCGCTACCAGATCTCTTGTATGCAGAATCCTGATATGGAAAAGACATCTAGATCTTTTGTATATATACATACACGAGGACTCTGCGGAGGTGCAGTAATGAACTGTTTCTCCAACAGTCTCCAACAGTTTTCAGGCCACTTTCCTGATACGCCACAGAATCGATTACGAAACTGAAAAATCGATTTGAAAAATATTGCTATTTATATGAATGCCTATAAACTTCCACTTAATAACAGCAATACTCCATTAAGTTCCAACTGATTTATCCTCAATCAATTGTATAAATTCTCCAATTACTTTTCGTCTCCCCTAGTTCACAAAAGTTTCTCCAAGACTTCCGAGGGATGCTCCTAAGGGTGCAACGTGCAGCCAGTAAACGAAACGAAAACATTTTTTGATTATAATATGAACTTATCAGCAGGCAGTTCAACTCTCTCTCCCGTCAGGGTTAACATAAATACCGAATGTGATTTGAATATCAACGTTATAGAAATCCCACTGATGAGGATAACCTGGTTATAAAATTTTGAATCTAGGAATGTGTAAGGGAAAAGTTTGTTGTGAGGCAGAAACATGTAATATTTTTTGTCATTTTACAGGAGTTCGGAACCCCAAATATCATATTACGCAAAATGCGCTAATAGATATGAGAAGTTGACAAATAGGCAATGGTTGCGACGATGTCAAGAGATAAAAAAGATGTCCTGCAATACCAGGGCCACGCTTATTGCCATAATCCTATACAATAGGAATAATTGGGTCGAAAATCCTACCCTATACTGATGAGGGCAAGAACCCAGAAATAGATCTATAGGTGGTCCAAATGTTTCAACGAACATTTCCATGTAACTAGCAATTGCGGAGACATCCTTGTAGGACTCTGCACGGAAATTCATTAGATGTAATTCAACGTTCGTCGTGGTATCCCTTGCTCGGACAAGCTCTGCTTTTGAGGGGTTTTCTACGAAAACCTGGGAGATTCGTAATAACACATTTTTTTTTTTAACATCAGCCAGGAGAGTAGTTGTTTTCGACCCAATTATTCCTATTGTATAGGATTATGGCAATAAGCGTTGTCCTGGTATTGCAGGACATCTTGTTTCTCTCTTGACAAGCTTATTGTGAACAATGCAATGCAGATTTCTTTAATTTCCATTTGAAAGTCCCAAGTTGGGGTACTCTCCGGTGAAATCGGAAGGGATAGGGGAGTTTTATTTCAATCATTACCCCAAATTTTAATCGCATACTCTGGAAACTATGGCTTTCGTTAACGTTAACACCTAGTATATTATTGGTAATTATAATCAATGTTCTGGTGATGTTTCGCTTAGTCTTGCAAATGGTTTGAAATATTATTTGTTCGAATAACACTAGACACATAATTGTCTCAAAAATAAAAATCCACTTAACATTTTATTGTCATTAATAACTGGGGTTCGTAAGACACTGGAATATTTTTTATAAAAATAACAACATCGCATCATATCTCATCCGAAACTCATTGACATTAGAAACTTTGATATCCTGTATACAGCAAAATACCTTGGTGGAAGGGTTGGTTATGGTTTTGTGTAGTTTTTTTATATTGAGCTAAGTGAACAGAGCTTTTCGCTTATTGGATGAAAAGAAAAATAAACATAACGTATTGTTTCCAGCCCAATGATAGGGATAGCAGAATTCAAACACATCGAATATTTTGATGGCTCCAAGGTTCCAGCTTGTCACACTCTGGCCAACACGTTTTGGTCTGCCCTCTACTTCCTCAGCAGCATCTTCCTTTTTTTTATTGTTCCTCTGGTCATCCTCCTAGTGTTGTACTTTATTATAGCGAAAAATCTCATCTCCAATGCCGCTACATTGGTAATGAACAAGCATATTGACAATTATTCTATTAGAGCCAGGAGACAAGTAATTTTGATGTTGGGAACTGTAGTTTTGAGTTTTTTTCTGTGCTTGATACCGTTCAGAGTGTTCATTTTCTGGATTATTGTAGCTCCAGAAGAAAGCATTCTCAAACTGGGCGTTGAGAAGTATTACAACATTTTGTATTTTTGTCGAATAATGGTTTACCTAAACTCAGCTGTGAATCCGATTCTTTATAACTTGATGAGTTCAAAATTTAGACACGGCTTCGTAATTTGTTCAGATACCAAAAGAAGGGTGTTCAGGAGATCCAGAAATGGAACAACAAGTACAACTGCAACGAGGAGCAGCAGTACTTTCAGAAGTAGCCATGACAGTTACAATTACAAGGTTTGTTATCGACCACGGAACAATTCAAGCTTGATGAAAAGTTTTAGCGAGTCTCCTGACTCTAATAGAAGCACTGACTCGCATTCAATTATGTTGAAGGATTTATCATCAAAACACGCGAAATCCCTCAAAAACAGCAGTATCGACGAGGAATATGATGATTTGGATCTCACAAATACCAGCGAACATCCTAATTTTAACGTTTTGACGGAAAAAGTCTTGATTTACCAAGAGGGTGGGGCAGACCTTCAAAATTTTTTTCATAGTAGATGTTATGACGATAATGAAGAAAAAATCGATCTTCACGAAAAATTTGTGAAACATAATTGCAAACAAGACGAAGAGAGTTTTGTGTAGACGTATGAAAATGTTAGATGCTGCTATAAAAAAAAGTATTTTATTTCCGGTATACCAGGAGTTCACGGAAGTTATGGGGGCGAGCACTATATCTTTTGTGTTTTTGGAGATATCGAAATAAAATTGGATTTGTGACATAAAACTGCATTTTTTGATAAGTGACTCAGCTTCATACAATTTCAGGTTTCACTGCAAGTGATAGAAAATTTCGATTTTTGAACAAGACACCCGGTACATTTTCAATTATTTTGTCTCCATATGACATTAAATACAACCATTTATCAATTGCCTTTTTTTTATTTTAAAAATCGTTTTTCAATCTAGAGGGCCATGGATACGTTCAAATTATTAATTTTAGTCCTGAATTTTTGAGAAAAATACAACTTTACGGTTTTCGGTCAAAATTCATCTGTTATCTCAAATTCATATTTTGAATTATTATTATTGTTTTTTCAAATGGCAACAAAGTAGCTTGTCATGAAAAATGAAAATTTCATTACGATTAATTTGATACCGCACACTATTAGGTCTCAAACAAACAGGTATTACGTTATATCTTTTTTTTTGAGATTGAAATGAGATTTAATTGCATCAAGTAAACTGTGTGACCAACACAAGTGATATAACAAAATCATCAATCCAAAAACCAGTAACATATTTCCTTGCATAAATAATATTATCAACATGTTTTTCAATCAATAACGCGAAAGTTTCGTAATTTAGTTTTGCAGAAGCGAAGTAAGATAAGATATCGACAAGCAATATATTTTTTTTCAGTACAACTTAATTATTTTCTTCTATCAGTTGTGTGGGTGACAGGTTACTTGATGCATTTGAATCTGTTTTAATCTCGAAAGGTGTTTCATTTCAAGTTGCCATTTGATAAACTTAGTAATACAAATGCAATACTTGAATTGTACATAGCAGAAAGAGTTCGACTGAAAACAGTATTATTTAAAAATTTACTTAAATTAGTAATTTGATCGTATCCATAGCACTCTATATTGAAGAATTAATTTCAAAAAAAGTTTGGTCACATAAACTGACAAGTGATTATATTCAGAATGTTAGATGAAGACAAAATAATTGAAAATATACCTGGTGTCTCATTTAACAATGGAAGGTTTATATCACTTCTGGTGGGACCGAAAGTTGCACACCGGAAGATGCATGGAGCTGAAATCCTAAAATTTCATTCCACTATCTGCAAAACCAAAAAAGTTTCCATGGACACCCTGTATATTTGATAAAAGTACTCACCCTCACAATATTTTTCATTGAGATAAAATATGTTTTGTGCAATATGTAATAATACGAAGAATCAGAAAATATGTTGACTGAGAATGATAAATTTATATAAATTATTGGACTTTAAAAATAAATATATATTTCGATATAAGTTTAGGACTCATTTAGAATTATCGTAGTGATAATGAACCTTGCCGCTCTTTTACAAATGTGAACGTTGATTATAGTAGATTCGAATTAGTTGTTGTAATGCATTTGATGTGTACCAAAGATATAATTGTTAATAAAATGTTTTATGTGATATTTTTCACTTACCCCCCTGATTCTTCATAATTTATTATTACTTTGGGAACGGGTTCAATGTACTTTGACGAAGAATGAGTTTTTACTGCATTCAAATCTTGTTTGCCCAAAGTAATCTTCACAAATCATCATTCATATCCATTATAGCTGCAGCAAAAGTGAGTATACATCAATTTAACTTTTACTTTCTTCTTCTCTTTTTCTTTTCACACATAATGTGTTTAATTAGATACCACTGTTTATCACTGAGGCTTTCTTCGCTGTGTTTGGTTAGACCGATGTAGATAGTAGCCAAAACCGTTTTTCAAATCATGAAACAGCTGTAAATAGTTACTATTTCATATTGAAAATTGTAACTTTGGATCTCTGATCTTTATCTTTGCTGATATTTTGTGAATATTTCAGTTCCAGGGCATTCAATCATCTCATCATAACTCCTAAGAGTTACAAATTTATAACTCATGATAAGTTTTTTGTGTTTCCCTGATAATGATAGAAAAATCTTCATAGACCGATAGCCAGCGACAAAAAACGGGAATGATTAGCTAAAAGCTAAAACTTTTTGAGAAGCCAGTGGAGGATGGATTAAACGTACAGGATCCATTGAGTGACCAGCTCTTTCACCAGATTTGACACTACTAGGTTTTTTTTCATTTATGAATGAGTCGATCTTTTACAAATGTCCAAAATTTGAATAGTGAATATTAATACAAAATTCACAAAATATCAGCAAATTGAATCAAATGTTTTGTCAACCATAGTGATGGCTGAATATAATATGGGTCACGAAAGAAATATGGTGTGGGTATCGGCATTGTAATAGTTTGGTCGAATATTGCATGATTCACTCAACTTGGGAGAGACATCCCCGTTAATTTAAAAACAACAACAAAACTCAACATATTTCTCAATGCCCTTGAACGGAAAATTGTCAAATTGGAAAAATAGTAGCACCCTATAGATATATCGAGTATTCATGTACAATTTGGTAGAGAATTGATTTACCGCTAGGTTTATCAAGAAATTCTGTTATAATATCCATAGATTATTATCAGCCCTTCTCAATATTTGATTAAGTGAATATTCGTGGCAATAAATGACAAGTACAAATTCATCAAAAAAAAACAAAAATATTCATCAAACAACAAGAAGAGCTCTTCAATAAATTTCATCAAAAATGCATCTGATATCAATTCTGCACTTCGATAGTCTACTATAGTTTCCCAATTTGGGATTTGTGTGTTCAGTGGCATTGGAAAAATTAAATACATCATATCGCCCCATATCTTAAACAATAATAATTTAGAAAACTTTTGCGACCTGTAGAGTAGAGTAGTTACGCCAATTATTTCCGTTTAATAATATCTCTGATATTAATTCCAAACCATGAACTAACCGTAATTATCACCTTTGAAACAAATCTTAATTGAAGTTCATAATTTTGACATTCTAGATGTTGGAAAAAACCTGGCAGTATGTATTTTTTCGAAAACTGAACTCAAATGTTGACATTTTCGTTAAAATCTCAGTGAGCGAAGTGGCTCTTTCTTGTTCTAGGACGTAAAAGGATTTCCTTATTTAATTTTAATGCAGGACTAGTCACTTTTATTTAAGGATCCTCTATTTTGACAAATTGTAATTTGTTGTTTTTGTCAAAATTAACTGAAGGAGCAAATATGAAGACTGTGTAATAACACCGTTACCACCCATAATTTATAATTGCAATACAGGATAATTCAATAAAAGTTTCTTGTAATTGAGTAACCTCATTTCAATCGGCAATAAGTCTCTATTATCACCGCCTAGATCGTTCGTTTTGGTTCAAACACGAAATGTCACGAAATTTTACTTAACATACTTAACATAATGACAGATACAGACAAAAATATCTATATACTGGACAAATATCATCGTATGTATAGAATCTAATGTTAGTATTGATTGGTAATAGATATGCTATACTATTAGAGAAAAAAATGCTTGTTTCAACACAAACAAAGCATATTTTTCAGCAATTCATTTCCATCGAGTGTGTGTGTAAAAATATAAATTGTAGAAATAACTGATTAACCACAACTAACCATATGAATGATTTCAAGATGATAATTACGGTTCTCATTTTCAAACCATATACTGACAGTCTTTTCTATTTTTCAGCCCTATCCTCACCATCACTCAATACAGCGTGGAAGAGTATTTCGACGGATCTCTCGTTTTCGTTTGTTTCTCCTTAGTTGAAGATCTGTTCCCTTGCATATTTTTTATAGGGTCCGTAGTATTGTTTTTCCTTTTTCCTCTGGCGATCCTCATTGCTATTTACGCTCTAATAGCGAAATCACTCATGTCACAACCCACAATAATGATAGCTCAAAGATGCGCAACCGTACCTTGCCCAAGCGTCATAAAGTACAGGAAACAGGTGATCTTGATGCTGGGTACTGTTGTGCTCGCGTTTTTCATTTGTTTACTGCCCTTCAGAGCTCTAACCTTGTGGATCATAATCGCTCCAGCAGGTTGGAGCTTCGAAATAGGGTTCGAAAGATATTATAACATCCTCTACTTCTCTCGTATCATGTTCCACATCAACTCTGCCGTGAACCCCATTTTGTACAACATAATGAGCTCCAAGTTCAGAGGGGGATTTTTCAAGTTGTGCGGAGCTAAGACCCTGCGAAAGGGTGGTAAGAAGAAGCCAGAAATAATAAGAAAGAGCACAACCAGCTCGTCTACGCACACTTCTTCACAACAAACCTCCGATAGTTTTCTCAAGAACAGTAAAACTTACTCTAGACAGTCTAGCACTTTGAAGGAGGTGAAAGAAAGTCCCTTGGAGGTGGGTATTTCGAATAAAAATTCGACGAAAAATGTTTATGTTAGGGCGCCATTGCAAGTGGTCAACGGCATAAATGGCCAAAATCTTCCGACTGGAGAAATTTACGTTTAATCTCGTACAAATATTTGAAAGACTAAGACTTGACTGTTAGCTTGTAAGGTGTACTAGGGTGTTTAATCTAATATCAATGAGATGAAAGACTGGTAATAGTATAATTTCTTATTCAGATGAAAAATATTGCTGGGATAAAAATAGTATTCAACTCACGTAAAGATTGTGCTTCGTAACCATTCTGTTGCTTAAAAAAACTGATGATTAAAATCAAATTGACATGTTGGTCACTCAAAAACTCATACAGGGTGGTCACAAAGTATTCTACAAAATTCTGGTCATTTTCCACAACTCAAGTCGAAAACTATAAGTGTGGTTAGGTATAGGCATAGAGCACTTGACTATAAAAGGTGTTGTGGGTAAAAAAATTCCTTTCCTTCTGTGAGCAACACTATACATTGTACTGAGCTATAACCATTAAAAAAAAATCGATGATATCCCAAAACAAGCTGTTTAATATTAAATACATATCACAAAAATTTCTTTCGACTTAGGAATGTTGGAATATTGTTTGACACAACACATGGTTGAGTAGAAGAATAGCCCATCTAAACTCCGCCAAGAGAAATAAAGGCCATTTATTATTATTATTATTATTATAATGTCACATATAGGTGACACTACACATAACGTCGCTTATAAAATAAATGTGGTGTAGCAGTTTAAACCCAGGCAAACACAATTATACAGTGTGACCCATTCAAAATGAAGAACCCTTCAAAAACTCCAAAAAAATTATTGGCGATTCTTCTAGAAATAATCTGACTACACATTTTTAAATGGATTATGTCAAAGTAATGTAGAAATGCGTCCATCAATCAAAAAGTTATAGAGAAAGAAAATTTAAAAATAATGCTGTTAAATTATCCCACCAATTCAATTTCAGAAATTTTATCAATATTCTGACCACTCGATTTAGAATGTTCATCTGATGATCATTTTATCGAAATCTATGATAAAATAAAATTAACAAATTAAACAACAAATTTTTCAAATTTTATTTCCTGGTAATTTTCTTATTTATGAACAGATAAAATTCTGATCAGTGTTATTTTGAAATTTCCCTAATCTAGTGGTCTAATCAGAATTTTGATCAAATTACTTTCATTGAAAGTGGGTGGGTTGATCTAACGGCTTAATTTTCAGATTTAATTACCCTATTATTATTATTATTATTATTATTATCAATGGACGCATTTCTACGTAACATTGACAATAATCATTTGAGAATGTCATCAATCTAGTGGTGTAAACATGTTTTTTTGTGGAAAAATACGATTTTAAATTTTTATCCTTAAAAAATAAGAATAGTTGGTCCTGAAAATAAAGATATGTTTAGCGGACTTTTAGAATGTTTACCAAGAATCATTCCAATCAGTTGAAAAATATATGTTTTATAACTGTGCTTCCATTAATGGGTCACACTGTTCAAGAAATAGAAGCTACCCAAAACACTAAAACTACGCCACTTTCACTCGACGCGCGTTTCGCCAACAAACTTAGCATTCTCAAAAGCTATAAGCTTACTATGGGGTCACACTGTATAATATATATATGAATATAATTTTGAAATATGGATGAATGGGTCAAAAATATTCATGAAATACAGAGCCCAAATATACGTTAAGGGCGAGGGGGGGGGAGAATATTTACACTTTAGAATATTCAACAATCGTATGGAAAACTAAATATAAAAGAGACATGCAAAGAGTTTCTCAAGGAGAAACTATAGAGTGTTAAAAATCTAGTCTCGAAGTTATGTCACTTCTATCTAAAATAGTGGCCCTTTCAACAAAAAATTAAATCAAAATTCGACAATTACATAAAACTGTTCGGGATTTCAAAGCACAGCCGTCAGCCTTTTACAGTCATGATTTCTTTTCCCAAGTCCCAATTCAACATACTCGAATCAGTTTGCAGCTCCACATTTTATCAAGTTGTTTTATGTGCAGGTTACCAAAAAGTTCGCAAGCATTGACCCATAATTGTTGAACCAACTTATGAACAGCATCACAACTGTTCGTGTATCTATTCATAATTAGGTTCTATTGATCAGAATTCTTCTGTCTTCATAATTTCATATCTGATCTTAGGCTGAACCAAGGCAATAATTCAATTTCAATTATTAACTATTATGAACTTGAAAAAAAAAAAAAAAAAATAATCTCATCTATTTTCAATTAAAAAGATCTCCCGCTAATCATGAACTATATTCAAACATTTTTCCGAAAAATCTTGGCCTTCCACTTGGAGTATCGACTATTTATTCAGTATATATTCATTTAATATTCATCTTGATATGAAACTAACCTATTGGGAAATGGATTGGTCTTCATTTCTCCCAAATGTAACAGAAAGAATCAGATATCCGTGGAAAATCTGAATTTTCTGTTTATTATTGGCATTCTATTTACCTTCAATAACCTGCAACTTTTTTTATAATACTTTGGACCATCCTATGTATTTATCGATTGCTTGATATTCGCGGTGTCCGGTAGTTGAAAAAATTTAGTGTTCAAAAAATGAGTAATACTTTTTTTGAACTGTCAGGCCACCATCTGATCAATTTTTCTATACCTACTGTGAGTTAATAACTAATAGGTACCTACCTACAAGAATTTCTTCTGCAACTGTAGTCTACAACTGAGAATTGGAGAAGTTTACATTTCAATTGGAATATTGAAAATATTTTCTGATGATAATTTTCATATTAGAATAAACACTCTATGAATGGATAGTATTAATAATTGATCTAGGTCCAAATAGTATATTTTGTATATATTAACAGAATCGAAAAACGCCATTTCTGATGTTCTTTTTATGTTTTACTTTCAAAACACGATAACAGATCAAACTGACAATAAATACTGATATATTTCCATAGTTCCTTTGTACGTGGCATCTCAAAAGGTTTTACTCTAACTGAATATGTATAAGTTCATGTTTTGAAAAGGAGTTGATATTGAACTAGACAATGAACTATTGGAAGTGTAACATTCCACAAGGTGCTGCCATATTTTAAATGAATTTTCAAATATTGTATAATATAGGTGGTATCGACAGACAAGATTTATTTCATGCGTGAATCGTCCCCGTTATCTGATCCAACAGTATGCATAATGGCGTAATTTATATCAGTATATAAGAAAATAATCTGAGGTTTTCAAAAAATGCTGAACTCATGAAAAAGGCTTCAAAATGTAACATGAATTCGAAGATATGTAGAAATTAGATGTCGTTCATTGTGGGGTAATGACGAAACATATCAGAAAAGCCTTCAAACCACTTAGGGAAAAGATTCATTCGATATTTCCGATTTTTTTCACATTATATTGTCATTGTTAGTCTACAGATCATACATTTTGTGAATTGTATCAATCTCGCACATTTTTGTGTCGATTTTACCCCTTCCGTTTCTCCAATGATTAACTATCAGGTGAATGAATGCGGCTTATTCCAACTAGTTTACAGCGATGAGTTGAAAAAATCTATATTTGATGAACAAATGAAAAATAATATAGTTTAGGCGAATACCTACTGTAATCCGCTGTGATGATGTTGAGTTATTCGTATATAGAAAACTGCCATGGCTATTTGTGTTATAATGAGATGTTACCAATACCATAACAGGATAAACGATAGTAGACCAGTTTCTCCTAGATGTATATTACTTTATTGAGTTGTACTTTAGTTTACTAGGTGAGTCAAAATCAAGAGCCCTCATTATTAGGATCTTGGAACAGGAAATACAAAAATAGGTAAATTGGGACAAATATGCGCATTTATGTGATTAACAATATACCTTACACTTTTGCATTTGCATGATGTTGCGAAGGCTAAAATGCTTGGAACAGTGGGAAACAAACTAGCCCACTGAGACACATCTAAGATGTTGTCGGATAAAATGACTCCAACGTACTCCTTTGATGGAACATACACCACCGTCATACAAGATGAGGAAGTCACATCATTCAGTAAATCTGGTACAGGATGGCTATAAGACAAGCAATGTGGCACGGGCAGAGACCGAAGCAAGACGTAAGTTTTCGCCCATTATTGAAACCTCTTCAATCCGATCCGAAACAAAATTTTCTAAGAAGGGCCCTAGAAACCAACTCTCAGTCATTCTTTCCAACAGTCCAACGGCAATGAATGCCTTCCGATCATGCAGGTTTTCTTCCAAAAGTAGTTTTGGAGACATACACTAACCTTAACAAGGATTCAAGGAAATGAGAGCGCAGATGACCTAACAAGAGATTAATAAATGATGAACTGGTTTATTGAACTTTATTGAAAATATGTGCCTCTCTTCCTGAATACATAGGCTTGCTCATGTTGGTCATTTTACCGTCATTTCCAATTCACCTATCTGAAAATCTTTTATCTTTAACCAGGTCGCCACATATTGTTCTGCAATTGTGTGTGGGGAGTCATCATGCTGAAACCTGACAGATTCAGAGCAGATCATTTCAGAATCGCATGAATATAGAAAACTTTTGGGGCATTCTAGTTGTCGGATAATCCCAAAAATGTGCGGGGTCCCTGAAAAACGCCGTACTATCGATAATTCTCGCAAATAGCATGTTGTCTAACTCGATATAAAGAACAGATATACGCCTCAACGTTTCAACGTTTAGGTGAGGAGAACTTTGGGCTAGTGAATTGATTGAAAAAGAGCTGCAGCTAGTCGACGTAGAAACTCGCCAAATTATGCATGATCAAAGGAGCTCATATCACAAATCGTTTCCACATTCATAACCTTCCCTCCCTAACAACAAGGAGGCCGTGGACTTTTGAGTTTGGAATGTCTCCTTAATAGACTGGTATTGTATATAGCTTGTAAATACATCAGAAAGTAAGATCTTCTTATCTGAAACTCCTGCAGCCGATGAAGTTGGTCACATGTTCGACACTGAACGAGGTGACCCAAACTCTTTCATTGAGTTGGAACCTGTTCAGTAGAAAGCTCAGAATATTAAAGCTGCGAAAACAAAGCTACTCTGGCGGCTACATGAGAATAATTCAATGGATGGGATCTTCTTCAAAGCACTAATAATTCTACCTCTGGTCTACTGTAGTCGCGTGAAGGATATGAAGATCCCTGACACTCGATGTAGAACATGTTGTGGGACACCTGAGACAATAATGCATTTGCTGTCATTTTATGGTGGCATGTGTCTATAGGCATAACCAGGCACCTGTATTGCCTTATTCTCCGGGATATGTTGAGTCCATTGTCGAGAACGAGAATTCCCGAAATTATTGGAACTACTCCTTCTCCACCCTCTGTCAAATACAGTCCTTTCAGTCTGATATAGTCCTCGTCAACCACCAAAGTAGGACGATTCCCATCATAGAGTTCTGCTCTAAGCGAAACGAGTCTCGTCCGGCAAGAGGAGAGAAAAACGGAATAAATAAGATTTGCTCTTGAACTTCGCAGGCTTCATCCAAACCATTTTGTTCAAATGAATATTCTGATCATAGGGGTTCCTTGGTGGCTAAAAATTATTCAGGCTTGGTTCTCGGACCTACTAATAATTTCATACATGGTTAATTTGGTAACTGATTCCAACCCTCCATCTAGATGTATCGTTGGTTCGAAAAAATAGCCTGACTGGGTTATTACTAATGGAAAATTGAGTGTACTGGACTAAACCCCCTGTATACTCAAGCACTTGGTTCGATTCACATGCGGTAGATTCCCTACAATCCATTCACCCGAATAAAAGGTCAAAGGAAAGGTGGTGATGCAACAAATGAGGATTTGCCAACTGCTGACGACCGCGAAGAACAAGGAAGCTGGGAATGGATTGATGATTCGAGGGACAACTCACTGTGTCAATACGAGAATAATAAGTAGGGAATATATGGTGAGGATTAATGCCCTGTGGTGCGAAAAACACCCTGAGCATGTTACTTTTACCACACAAAATCTCAGGGATTATGTAAGCAAGGCTTTAACAGTATCTCTGCAAGGCCGGCTAACAAATTGGCAGAAGTGGCAGAAGCGACAGTTCTGCTATGAATTGGTCTGATTTAGAAAAAGGCTCTAATCGTGCTATGGATTACGCAGGATGCTTCACGTACCCAGGCCCCTGAAGCTGCAACAACGAGACCAAGCGGCTGAGGAGATTTGATATTATAACGAGAGAACACGCGTCTTGTTTACAATGTTTGATAGAATATATAGTGGCCATCAACCCTTTCACGCCAGTTATGCGGTGAATAATTGAGGTGAATCCATCACACTCTGAATCAAGAAGTGCTGTTGACCACCAAGGGATAGGATACGAACGCTAGTGGTTGCATAAAAGTCACTAGTGAGGCGAGTGGAAAGCATCGTGGAGAACTTGAAGTTCTGCGAAAAACCTTCTCACTTATTTTAGAAGCCTCCACTTATTGTTGACAACCCGGTGACAAGTTAAAGGTGGAATCCTGTTCCTGCACAGTTTGAAGCTTTCCCTCATCAACACTCGTTTGGGTAGAGCCGGGGCAACTTACTGATTTTTTGTGGTAAATTCACTTTTCAGCTGCAGGAAATCCCGGAAAACCTATAGTACTATCCCGGGTGATCGATGTGCACTCCAAGCTAGCACTAGACGGGATTTGCATCTAGGCAACTAACACCACGCTTGCAGATCGACAAGGCATGTGATAAAAATTCTCTCGCACTCCACTCCAGATGAATTTGGTTGGAGACTGAACGTGGTAACCCAAACTCTCTTTCACCAAGTTGGAATCCGTTCAATAAAATGCCTACATTAAAGCTGCGGAGACTAAAGAACTCCTGCAGCTACATGAAGATGAGCATGGGGTCTTCTTTGAGGACATATTTGACCTTGGCTTATAAAAAAAATTTACTTTTGTCTTCCTCAGGTCAAGTGTCTTTGTAGTCGAAAACCGAGAAATTCGTAATAGTCTGCAACACCCTAGTCTACCGTGATGAGTAAGAGTTCTTTAACACTAGTTGCAGAGCACATCTTTGGACACCTAACTAGCTTCTTATCCTATATCTATTGGCATAATGCATCGTTACAAATTTTATACTTGAATATACGACAATGGTATGGTATAGACAAGACACCAACTTTGCCCTATGCTCTGGGGATATTTAATGCGTGGTAGAGAACAAGAAGTGCCGAATTCATTGGCATTCATCCTCAAATAAATATAAGCCAATAAGCCTGATACAGTCCTTTTCAAACACCAAAATAGGATTTTTGTAATATAGTGTTCTTCTCTAGGCGAAAATTATATTATTCGAAGATATTTATTGCAGTTATTTCAGTATTATTTATATCCCTTTGTTCTTGGATTGAGAAAACTATATTACACCCCCTTGGAGTCCCACAGGCATAAGATTGAATTCTTCATTTTCAGAAATATTTCAAATAATATTTTTAAACTCCAAGATTTTCAGACCCTGTTTCGCCCTGTGACACTGATATTCAGTATACTTGGAAGATGATGTTTATTAGCATTTCCCTTTCACTATCCAATGAAGCTCGACTTGAATTGCCGTAGAAGCTAAATGAAGTGTTTTGCTCACAATAGCTTCCGTGAAAATTTAAGGGAATACGTTGACCAATTTTCAACGGATTTGGTACATCTTTCACAAATGCCTTTGATAGTGTCATATATTCGAACTTTCTGAAAACAAACCACTTTAGAAATTTTGTTGGGCATGCAGCTCGCATAACATCCAATATTTCCGAGTCACAAATAAGAAAAGCACAATACGAAACTTCTGAAAGATAAATATACGATGGAGCATTTTCACTGAATTGCATTAGCTCGAGTGATGCATCATAGAGTGCTGCTCCAGTTTCTGGTTTACATATTATTATTTTCCTACTGGATCGAGTTCGTTATACCCGAGAATCGTCCCCTCTGTAGCAGTTGGAAATAGAGTGGGCAAATTGTAAAAAGCCTGACAAAAATATGTCAGACTGTTAATAATAGTAACGTATAATAACAAGAGGACACACAAAAAATATGTTCATTGCTATTTTGACGGTGTTTGAGAGGTTTCAATTATTTTTGGTGGTATTGAACTGATATCACTGTCTATATTCATTACAAGTAGTAGTAATCGAAATGTCCCTTGTCCTCACCTGATCTTCACATAACTACATTGCCTCTCCTAGTCTTCCTTCCCAAACATTTGTAACTTCCTGATGAAGGTCAGTATGACCGTCCAATTAATTCGATAAGTTCCTCTCGTTGGAGTTTTCCAACTCCAAAAATTTGTAATATTACCCTCCCAAACGCATCACACCAGCCAAGGAAGTGTGACGAAGTTTATTCTCTCCTTCACACATACGACGTACGATAAGTGGAACTGTTTGATGCCCATTGGTGATAGGCGTCTACCAGATTTGATATGACCTGTTAGTGAGCGTTATGTTTGGCAAACTCTGCCTATAATTCATGCCATCTCTCCTGAGTTCATTAAGTTTCCTTCCCGCCCATTCGTCAAGGGCAGAAAGAGTTGACTTCTTGCAATGCCAAGTATTAGCTCCGGCCCACAGAACGGCGCCACAAAACCGGTTCTGACAAGTTCATCTGCCACTTCGTTTCCTAGTGACCAGGAAACCATACCAACTGAACTTCGTTTGTTTCCACTAATATCTCTAGAATATCTCCGCATTCTCATACCAGGATTGAGCGCTGCCTGACTATCTGAGCAGATATAAATTCTCTACTCGAGCCCTTCTTCCACCTCTTGCCTCGCAGCCACGATAAGAATGGCGAACAGTTCAGCTTGAAAAACTATCAAAACATAATTGTCTTCCTGGTCGAAACTCCATAGTATTTTCTTTCCATAGTTCTCTGCTAGTAAGAGCAAACTTCATGTTCCACCGCAGTCTGTCTTATTCCCTTTATACTCGGAGAACGGAAATAGGACTCTCCTGCCCCGACCACTTTGTGATTTCCGCATTCCCTATCATTTCTTCTTAGTTTACCCAGACTTCCGAGTCTCGCATCCTCAAATAGGCTGCCATTGTCTTCTTCTTGATCCAGACTGGGAGCGACGGTAGCCTCAAGAGCACCTCCAGTACTGCGGTTGGAGTCATTCCCATTGCACTTGTTATTACCATAGAGGCCAACCTCTGGACCTTATGTGTTACCATTGCTATATTGGATATTTTATTGTATTTCTTTTGAATAGCCTTATCGACATGCAGCCTACATGAAAGTTTGGAGTCCAGTACCACCCCTAAGTATTTGAACTGCTGGACTAATTGCAGCTCTTGTACAGACATGGTGGGTGGCCTGAACCCATTTTCTTTTTCCTGCGTTTGTGAACAGGATCATCTCTGTTTTTGTACGATTTACTGAGAGCCCTGCTTCACCGTACCACCTGATAATTATTGTACTTGCGGCCTGCATACGATCGTAAACGACTCCAATGAATCGTCCGCTGACTGGGACAACTCAAATATCCGAATATGCTCGTGCTTCAGAACCTTCATCTGTGAGTATACCCAAGAGTATGTCCATGACGAAGCAGCATAGGTAGAGATAGAGGCAGATCCACTAAAGGCAACCCCCTTCCCACCTCGACTTTTAATCTGAGGTCCCCCTGGATACCTCAACCCTCCTTTTCGTTAGTGACGCTAAAACCCAGCTGGCCATCGAGTGAGGTGTTCCTCTGGCCATTAGTGCTGCCTGTATGGTCGTCGTCTTCGCCTTCGTCAAAAGCACCCTCCACGTCGATAAATACTCGAAGCGTTACCTCTATAAACCTTAATGACCTTTCAATTCTTCGCACTACAGTGTGGAGGACCGGTTCTGTCGACCTCACCTTTCTGTATGTTTGTTGGTTTCTGTGAGAGAGGACACCCTAGGGGCTCCTCCAACAGGAATCTATCCACCACATCTTCCAACGTTTTCAGTGGAAACGGTGTTAGGTCTGAAGGATTTTGCTACTGTGTAGTTTTGTTTTCCCGCTTTGGGATTGAAGACTACTTGCTGACTCTAAGAAATTTGGGACGTCCCCCAGCGGTATACTGGTCAGGAATATCTTCCCCAATAATGGGGCGAGAAATTCCATGCCTTTCTGTAGCATTGGTGGAAATAATCCGTCAGGTCCTGCTTCCTTATATGGGTTGAACTCGTTCACTGCCCAGGCTATGGCTATGGAATTCTGAATTAATTAATATAGTTTTTCTTATTTTCGCCAACTATCACACAACTCAAGATGCAGCAATGCATTTGAGATCGATTGTTACCATCGTACCATCGGCAATGACGGCGGTATTCGTAGTCCATGCTTCATACACCAAGATGAACGTGCAATTTGTAAATATGTCCGCAGTAGTGACTTTTACGTTCCTGTTGCACAAAGTAAAATAAGCTACTTTCTAAATAGTTATTGTACTTGCTGCCTTCAGAGTGGTTCGAAGGACAAACCATTTTCAATGCCTCATATTATGATTATCATTTACATAGTGCTGGAAATGAACAAAAAGTACCTCTTGGAGGAGACGAAGAAATGGAGTTGATGTTAGATTCAATGTCAGAAAAACACAAAAAACGATATCCGCCGATGCTGTTTTTATTCCTTAAAAGAAGAATTTTCAGTTCAGTTTGTTGCAGTATTTCATTAAGAATCTTATCGAAAGCAAAAGTTACACTTCCAACTCCGGATTATTGTCATTTAATATCTTTTGAGGCGCTTCAAATTTCCCAGCAGTTTTTATTTTTTCACGTAATTGTTCAACTACGTTAAATAACGTATACGATATTAGTTCAAAGATGAAAAGACATAGACAATAGGACATCATATTGGTGCTATTTTATACCATACCAATGAAAAATGACCCTACACTGTTTTGATAAAAAACGATTTCGGCGAACTTCCTAGGGTCCTCTTATTCTCTAGAAATATAAACACTTGATTCGCAATCGAATGGTTTCTTCAAAAATAAATAACTCAATCGCATCTGGTCCTTTCTAGCCATATATCTATTTAATGGAAAATTGAAAATGTACTTGATGATGTCGGGAAATCTTGTAAATTATTTTGATCAGTGGTAAGTATGAGGTGAATTGAATGGTACCGGAATTATCGAGAATATAATATTTATCCCGAACTCAAAGTGCTCATTTATTCCTCCTTTCGATGTGAGTTCTACTCATACAGTGAGAAGCAAAAGACCCCCCGTAACTTCTATATTTCACATATTACAAAAAATGTTGGATATATGAGTTGTAGGTTTTCATGAGAGAGAATTTATTGACTAACAAAGTATCAATTATTCAATTCGAAGAATATTTCAAAAATTGAACAGAGTCAGCTACGATTTTCGTGACAAATTTTAGTTTATTTGGTTTTTTCATCAAACGACTATACTTCAACTGTTTAGTCGATACAACAAAGCCATTTACATAGTATTTTTTCAATCAACAAGATAATTTGCATACGTCTGCAATGCTGTAGCTTTTACCATTTTAGCCCCC
Source organism: Chrysolina haemoptera (assembly GCA_958298965.1). Lineage (NCBI taxonomy): Eukaryota > Metazoa > Arthropoda > Insecta > Coleoptera > Chrysomelidae > Chrysolina > Chrysolina haemoptera. The sequence continues at coordinate 30,854,041 of OY282589.1, read as the reverse complement.
CTCCCCTCAGTAGATGTATAAAACCTCCCCTGTTAGAATATTCATTTGACGAAACGATCAGAAGCGTTTGATTTATATAATTTCCGAAAGGAGTTTATATTTCTAGATAACCTTAAAAACAGTGCATATTGTTAAATAATTTAGTTCATTCACTCGAATTTGTACCAATGTACTAGAATAATTATAGTTACATTTTAATTGTGAAAATTAATTAGTTTAAAAAAATATACATGGTGTCTAACGATGATTTAGACAGAGGATATCTAGGAACTCGAGAGTAGTAGCGAATTGTAATTTTCGGGTTCTATATTAATGCAATTGGTGCATATTTCTTTGATATTATGTGACCCAATGAGCTTTTTGTTTTTGATAACGTGACATAGGATTCAAAATTAATAATGGGACAACCTGTACATTTTAGAATTTCTATTATTTTCCCGATAAAACGATTCCAACAAACTGTCACACTTGTGGTCCAAAATGATTAATTTAAGAACTACAGATACTTCAATATCCTTTGTCCCACGACGTTTTTTGATAAAATATGAATGATTATTATAATTTTGCCTTGTTCTGATCATCACAAAAAATATAGAAATGCCCATGTATACCTAAACTTGAAAAATTTGGCAAGTGCTCGTTTTAGACGTCGTGGGAAGGATATTCAAGTACCTTTAGTTCTTAAATTAATCCTTTTAAACCACAACTGTAATAGTTTGTTGGAATCGTTTTATCGGGACGACCATAGAAATGTCAAAATATACAGGTTATCCCATCAATAATTTTGAATCTAATGTCGCGTGACCAAAAACAAAAAGCTCATTGGGTAACATAATATCAAAAAAAGCTGCACCAATTGCTCTAACTTACAACACCAAAATGACAATTCTCAACACTATTATCGAGTTCTGAGATATTCTCTGTCTGCATCGTCGTGGGACACTCTGTATATTTTAAAAAGGAAGTGAAATGTAAAAACCATCACGACAATTGAATGTCATCCAAGATAATAGTTCAAGTGATTTCCATAATTCTGCAGCATTGAATTGTTGCATCATCTGAGCAATATTCAACATTATTATGCATAGAAACTTTGTGGTTCTTGCAAACAACTTATCATGAGAAATGAAGATTTGACAGCTGTTCCAGATAGAAATACATTCATGGAATGTCCAGCCTGCTCAGTACCTTTAAAGGGTAAAACCCCAAAAACATTATACCTACCGTGGGAAATTTGAAAAAATTGGCATGTTAGATTATGAAAAGCACTTGAATCTCTGAGACAAATGGAACACATTCAATAGGCGACAGAGGTTACAAGCCACAGAGAAGTATTGCTTATTGTAGTATTTATTATTGGAGAAAGATTTTTTCAATCCAATTCGGAATCGTATTATATTTGAAGCGTCTAAAAGCAAAGGCAGACATTTCACGTATAACAAGTTTCGAGTAAAACGCAAAAAACCTGCTTAGATATTATAACTTGATCAATCAACTTGAAAATTTGACAATTCGATATTCTTTTTTTATGAAATTATCGTGTTTTCCAAAAATGTCTGAATTATTATTAAAAAGATATTTTCTTTGAAATATGACACATTATGTCAGCTTTTGCAGCTGAGCCTTGCAAATGTCTGGTTATGCATCTGAGTAAATTGCAATATTCTGGGCTTGCATCTTATGATAATGATGAAGACACCAATAATATTACGGTAGGTGATAAAATTTGGTATTGAAATAAAAAAGATTTCAAGACAGATGATTGAAAAACTTTTTTATGAGTATTTCAGTAGGTACACAGGTATGAACGGTGATACGTCTTACTATGATCTCGAGTCACGTAACTAACGGAGTGCAACCTGATTCGTCCACATCCAAAATGTCTGCTTTTGCATCCAACTCTCAGAGTAATAAAATACAATAGAGTGGCCTTTTCCATCCTTGTCTTGAAGTCAACATAACTTTGTTTACAAGCGAGAGCCTTATACATGTTAAGTCCATATTCCATCGGGTAGTTTCGTGTATGCCCGCTCATTTCATTCGGATCAAGTTGTCATTTTTCGTTTGCGATATGGACCTTCTTACTCTAAGTGTAAACAAACTGCCCATACCGTTTTACCACCCGTCACCCCCCTCGCCCACAAATTTTATAGAAAAGGATTGTTCATGTTCACTTCAAAACAGGTACAGGCAGGATGAGATCCAACTTGTATGTGCATATGTGTGCTTTTGTACCTATGGCTGAATTTAAGACGCCAATAACGGCTTTTGCTGATGGAGGTCAGAAACTCATATTCCTGGTAAACTTTACATAAAAAATAATGCATAGGTGACTCATTTTACTCTAAAAGGTGAAATGTCTGCTTTTGCATCTAGACGCTTCATTAGTTGATATATTATATGACAGTTACGTTTTCTTTTATTTTATTAAGTGCATCATGTTATGTGTTCAATTCATCATCTAAGACTAAGTAGGTAGTACAATTTTTAGATAGATTAAGAAATTATTCACATCACCAATACTATATATAAGCCTAGTATGTAAGATGGATTTTGTACCAAATATAATTGTAGATTGATTCGAATAAGATTTTGTGTTATGGCAAAACAATTTAATTTGGTCTTAGCATTTGCAGTCAACTCAAACTGAACGTACGCTTCTCATTTCAGATGTATCAAATGAGTGTGATTCAAGTGTTATATTGTGTGTTTTATAGAGTTAGGCACACTTGTTAATAAACTCACAAAAGGAGCCTTTGGTTATAATTTTTGTGTTTGCTAAGGTGATTGTTCGTTTTATTCAATGGCAGGTGGTTTTCTCGTTTATAAAGGTTTGAATAACTACTTCCAGATGAGTTGAATGTTAATGTTGGTAATGAACAGTAAAAGTGCGTTGTCTCATCATAACTTTCAGAGTATTACTGAATTGATTCCATGTATTTTCCCACTCAGGATAGGTATATGGAGATATAATGATGCCTGGATGCATAGTATTTTGAAGATGATTTTTCTAAAGATAAATATTCCTTCAAATCCATATTGTATAATTTGGTGAAATGCGAAATGCAATTAATACTGTTGAACGTATTTGAAATACATCTATTATATGCTAAAATACGTTGAAGAAATATGTTGCTGTGGGATGTAAGATATAATTGAAACATTATATTTATCACGGGTTTAATTTATGTCAAGTTTCTTTTTGAAAAACTGGATTATCGTTTGAAATCTAGTCATATACTGTACAATTTAGTTTAGCTGATTCAATATACTTATACCAGATGTGTTCATTTGATTTATATTTATTTCTTTATATCGATATCAATATATCATACTTACTAAGTACTTGATTTTTTAATAAATTATATGAATAATTTAAATTCTGGTTTTGATATTACTTATATACACGATGAACACGATAAGAATGAACAAGTGTATTCGTCAAGCAAGTATCAAATTAAATGGTTTCACCTTTTAAATCTCAATTTGGATGCCAAAGAAACACGTCTGGAAATCTTGTTACAATGGTGTTTAAACTTGGTGTTGGCTCTTCAGCCTTTTTCACTGCTATATTTGCAGCTCTATACTGTGGAACTCCATGAGATTAAAAGCACAATATGTCTGGCTTGGTTTTCCTAATGAGCCTCTAAAGATTTGACATAGGGTTCCTTCAAAGAGTTTTCGGCCTTTGTTGTTTCTCCCAGTACTCGATCGTGTTAGACCTTTGCAATAACATTCAGATTTCCGGGCGAGAGGTAGGTTCTCGAGGTGATACTTGCTAAACCATCAAATCAAAGATTCACTTTTGTTAGATCCAATGATTCAAAAAGAACGTCAATATTTAACCTCCATCATACCTATACAGGCAGAAAAACCTGATATTCTGGCTCTAACAGAAACACAAGTGAACTCCCTACACCAAAAAAAGGTCCACATATATTATTACCCTTTAGGTGTTGCCTTCATTCTGAAGGCTAACCTTTCATGCAAATATGAAGAGAATTTGGAGCAGGATTCTGACGTAATTTAGTTTAAGCTGGTAAATATCAAACTTACTTATCTCCTAATGAATCACCCTACTCGAGTTTTTATTATTTTACATTATCCAGCAAACCCATCATCATAAAGGGAGATTTCAATGTACATAATTTTACCTGAATAGTGTTTTGTAACAAAACAGACGGGACAGGACGTCAGGCGGAGGCATTTGCTCTCTCGTATGGTTCAGAACATCTGATCGAGTTACACACGCATTTCTGAGGTTTAATAACCAGTATACCAATACCATTTGATCTTCTCCCAACCACCAATGCAGTATAGAAGTTGTGCTCCAATTGGAAACTACAACCAAAACCTCATGCACCTCCTTTCTTTGCTCTTTTTCTACACCATATAGCATAACAACGCTGCATTGTCTCATATGCTACGCTACATTGGGAAATCAACTGCAGGTTATGATGGTGATGGTTCTGAACTAATCACAGAGTGCGTCCCTGGAAGTCGATTTGAATTTTTGTGGAAGAAAGGTCCGTTCTCAAATATAGAACGTTGAATCCACGGAGACCGGGATTCTATTTGTGTTGTGATGTCCGCCGACTTTACCATTAGTACGTGCCCATCAAACCGATTGATAAGAAGTGTTTGTCCAACGTTAAACCACACACTGTGGTTACAAGTGCAAGAATATATTCAAAAAAAATTGAATTCCTTATTCGGTGGAGGGATTACTTCGAGTAAGATACTCTCTTTATTCCTCGATGAAGTCACCATTATTTAAGCCGGTAGGTGGTCGGGCCAGAGCGGATATCTGCGTAGTGTGGGAAGTGCTGCTGTATGGGAACCCCTCAAATGACACTGATGACAGGGATGACAGTGACACTAGTGACAGTAATAACAACGAAAATGACATTTCTAGGTGAAGTATTTTTTTAATTTGTTTTATTGTTTTTTATTTAAGAAGAAAGTGAGAATAGTGAGAGTTAGAATTTAATTTAGTGATGATGGAGGATATCAGAATTACAGAAATAGACAGGCTATGCAGGACTTGTTTGTCAGAAAAAAACATAGATGAACTTCGGTTTATTTTCGAAAACTCTTTGGAGGACCAGTTGAGAGAAATAACTACTGTCAAGGTACCTATCATCATTTATTTCCAGCAAAATTGAACATTTTGAAAATTCAAATTTTTAGGCAGAAGCAAACGATGGTTTACCAAGCTATATGTGTAGTGATTGTCATTTTACATTGAATGTGGCTCTGAATTTCAAGAATCAATGTCAGAAGTCTGACATGCAACTGAGGAATGTATTAAAACCAACCCAAACAATTCTTTATAGATCCATTACGATATTAGGCAACAACTCTGAGGAGTTTGAAAGTAAAAAACTTGAAGATATTCCAAAAGATTTGAACAAGTCAGATGTATATGGAGTTAAAGTAAGTATAGTATTCTAAATATTTTCTAATGTGAAAATATTGAAAGTGGCAATATTAATGAGTTTAAAGATATGAATAATTTATTATTGAAGGTTTCAGATTCAATTGAAGAGACTGAATTGAGCAACAACCTCAGCAATGTGGAAAGCAATTTTGAACATGTGAAACCAGTATTTTTCGGTGTAGACATTTCTAATGATGCGAGTTATAAGCTTGATCATCAAGATGATTGTAGAGAATATTCATCCATAGAAATTGTCCAACAACCTGAAGAACAATTGGATAACCATACTAATATTGATACTGATGTGAGAAATATATTGGAGAATAATGAAAAATTTGATTCAGTTATAAAACATGCTCCAGATAACAACAGTTGTTTCGATTCTGTCATTAAACTTGTGTCAGAAATTGATACTGAAGATCATCATACTGAAAAAAACATTCCAGAAACACACATCAGTGAAAAAAATCCAGACAATTTCAGTTGTCACTATTGCAAAAGAAAATTTAAGTTTGAAATAGCTTTGAAATCACATATGGTAAAGCACGGGAAGAGATTACAGTGTGAAGTTTGCGGACAGGAGTTCAATGGTAAGTAGAATAAAACATTTTTCTGTTAGGAAGATGGTTCAAGGACATATATTCATTTGTGCTCAGAATAGTGATGTGTGAAGAGTGAGTTAGCTATTCAAAATGAGTTTTTCATAATACAGAAAGTATTGAAACTGCATTTAAATTTAGTTTTTCTATTCTATTTTGATAAAAAAAACAATATATGAATTCAAAATTGAACATAAAATTGAAATTATGGAACATAAAGGAAATATATCTATTTAGAGTATTTTATTTGAATAATACTGTCGTGTTAATTGTAAAGGGCATATCTACATGTTTTCAGTGTTTAACAAATGAAGTCGTATCTGTATCTTACATGTTAAGATCCCATTTCCTCAAGAACAGAAGGCAAAACTGTCACTACGGTGCTGGTAAAACAGAAAAAAAGATGCAAAATTAACACTGCAGAATACCATTATCAAAAGTTAGTGTATGCCTGAGAATTATAATACCAGCAACAAGTTTCAGAAAAAGAGGAAAATTACACACTTACACATCTGTTAGATTTACTAGGGTCATTCAATATTGTTCCGAATATTCACCAACCAACACGAAAATAAAAGAGATTTTTTTTGTATAAATCTACACTTTTTTGAATATTGGACCAAGTAATGAGATTGTTGAGATATATTTCTTGAAGAATTGGTCTTGTAATTTTATGTAAATAATCTGCCATTGCCCAAATAATTTCGATAATTCACCAATTTATTACATACCTATTGAAATGTTCCTTTTATCTCTTTTAGCTATGAAAAGTTACAAACTCCATTTGAGGACACACACCGACCATCGTCCACATGAATGTAAACATTGTAGTAAAAAGTTTTCCCAACCTGCAAACCTTGTGAAGCATATGCGTATTCATGTAGGAGAAAGAAAACATCTGTGTACTGTTTGTGGAAAAAGGTTTTATGAACAAAACCAGTTGATAGTGAGTAACTATGTTTTATATAGGACCAAACCTTTGGTGTAGTAATGAATATACAAAAGTTTTATCCGAACACCAAACCACTATCATTAATTCCTCAACACGTCTTTCAGTCACCAAGCAACCATCTTCATGAGAAAAATTAACCCTTGTTATAGATAGGCCTAATTTATACTCCTCTGGTACCAGCCAAGTACCCTCACAGTAATTATAATCTTTTAAAAATAATTTTACAATGTTGGTTCTTCTTTTATTATTATTTTTAGTAGAACAGCGTTTTTTCCAAATTTTTAAGCATTGTCATAGACTTCTGAGCTATGGTCCAAATTTCAAGGATCTAACTCATCGCAAAGTTAGTTTATTTATTTCTTTATTTATTCATTTATGGGCAAGCCTATTTAAAGTATAAATTACAATTTTAAATTATAATTAAAATAAAATGAAATTTATAAGGCGCCGAAATACAAATTACAACTAAACTGAGTTTGAAGTGGTTAATTTAAAGTTTGAAGGAGGTAATTTAGAATTTAAAAACGGCAAGAATTAATAAAACGTATGCTATACGTAGGCTATAAGTATGCTATACATGCTATACATTGAAACATTACAACATGGAAACATTAAAACATAAAACATTAAAGCTCTGTAAGCACGAAAAAATCGACAAAACAACGGATCGACCCGAGCACCGCACGCGCATTCTGTTCGTGCTGAAATCAGCGTCCATACTGTCCGAGCATTCGCTCGTTCGGTGCTCATGCGGAACGAATGCTCTAGTGAATACACACCTTTAATAAAAGCATGGTAATGATATGGTAATATTAAGCACACAAATAACATGATAAAGTGGACTTTTTTGACAGTTGAAGAAAAATTGTTATTTATGAAGACACCGTAGGCGGAGTGTGGCAATTCCTATATGTGAAAAAAAATTCATACAGTTTTTTTTCTACAACTGTCAAAAAAGAGCAATTCAAATTTTTATTACAAATATGAAATAAATTTAGCATATGTTTGATGTTGTTAACATTCTTGTACACTTATTGCTTTTTCATATTTTAAAAATAAAAAATTCCAATAACTTTTTTTTTCCTTCAGAATCAATGCCTATAAATGTTACCTATAAATTGTGGTTTATTTCAGATTCATACAAGAACTCATACTGGTGAGAAGCCATTGCAGTGTAAAGTTTGTGGAAAACATTTTTCAGCAGCTAATGGTTTGGCAGTCCATAATAAAATTCATACAGGAGAGAAGAAATACGAATGTAGTTTATGTGGTATGTATTTGGAAATTCAGTATAGCTTTCAACATTTTTACAGTAACATATCTATCTTCTATTTGAAATCTTCAATAATAATAAATTAACTTTCTTGAATTGAAACCATTGAGTTCATCAGGCTATTGACTGAGGTCCTTCCGCCTATTGATACAATTTTTTGCATTTCTCGCATTATGAATCATTCAGAATATCTTTTACTACTTTACTAGAGAAACCCAGAAATTCAACATTTTTAAGTAGTGAACAGAATCTCTGCAGAGCTTCTTGCTAGGGAATTATTTAAGGCAATACACGATTTTTTATTGGTGAATTCTCTTGTGATCCTCATATTGAAACCAAAATCCTTCAAAGCTTCCATAATGACCATTAATATAAGCATCAAACAATATTTTTGAGTTGGAGATTACTCCCAGAGAAGTTACTTTGGTTAATAATTATATCATCTCATTCTTCTTTGATTTTTTAGGTAAACGATTTGCTCATTCATTTGTTCTAACAGCTCATAAGCGGACACATACTGGAGAAAAACCCTTCCACTGCACCATGTGTGACGCATCATTTGCAACATCATCATACTTGAATATCCATAAACGTACCCACACTAAGGAGAAACCATATGGTTGTGAAATATGTTCCATGGTAAGTACATTGAGCCTGCAGTATATAAGTTGAATGAAATGAAATCAATATCCAGATTCTGGATTGATGAGTTATCTGAAATGTTAAACACTCATGGCCAGTTGTACAGTTACAGATCAAGGCACGGGTCAAAACCTAGTTTAAAAATCTTTGAACAGTGAATAAACTAAGTGTTAACATACTGTTCACAGTGAAATTTTACAGGCAAACAAAAAGTCCAAATTCTGGCCATTTGGAATACCTATTAACAAGATTCTACTACATCTTCTACAACCTTTCAAGTTATTGCAGGTCCGGTTTGGTTGTCCAAGAGTTTTTTATTAATCTTGAAAATAAACACTTAGCAATTCCAACAGCCTCAACTTTGTCCACTCTCAATCTAAAAGGAAGTACAGTTTGGTAATCATAGCTGCAATAGAGGTGTCTAATAGCTCGGTAGACTCCGATAAAAAGAGACAGAACTTCTTCGTTTTTCCATCCTTGTTGCCAGAGGACACCCTCTGAAATTGCTCACTGTAATCCCAGGGAGTTTGATTAACAACTGAGTTTGCATGCTATCTTGTCAGTATTACCATACACTTGCTGGAGGAAATAGTGCCATATTTCTCTCTGTAAATCATTATACAAATCTGTACCTTGGAGGTAAATTGCAGTATGTGTATGTGTAATCAAGTGTACAGTTATGTGCATAAAAAAAGTCGTACAGCAGTTAAAGGCTGTAGAGCACTATAAGCTGACGTCACAAGATGGCGGTCATGGGGGGACAAACAAAGCATTTGACATTTGATTAAATGAAAACTCGTTTTTGGTGGGTGTTAGTGTATAATTGCGATTTTTATAAATCACTTTTTGCAGAAAATTGAGCAGAAATATTCACGTAGCCTTATGGAAAATGGGTTTAATGAGTTTGGTTTGTTTGTCCCCCTATGACATTGTTCCGCAACTGTCATATTACGTCACTGACAGTGAGCCAGACTTGTTAATCTTAATTAAATTATCGACTTTGACAAGTAGAATCAAAATTAAAACTAATTTTGTCAGTAACGCACTCTCAACATTTTTTTTGCTCAATTAGTTAGGGCAATACAATGCAGTTGGTGCAATGCCTTGTACGACTTTTTCATGTACACAAGTTTACATGGTGCAGTTTACTTCCGAAGTACAGAAATGTGAAATCTCATATTTGCCGAAAATGGACATAGTGCCCTTTACCTCCGAGGTAGAGATTTATTATTCAAGTTTTCATGTAGAAAAGTGGTATGAAATGAAATTTTAGCTGTGTTTTCTATATCAAAAAAAATCAAATCAACATTATGATTGCAACCAACATTTTTCTAGGTAATCTCAATATATTTATTGCACAAGTATTTATTTTTTGCAATATTCATTTCCCAACAGAAACTGATGACAAAAATTAAACTAATATATTTATTTACAGTCATTTGTTAGTAGATGTGCCTTGTCAGCACATGTCATCACTCATACGGGAGAAAAGAAATTCCAATGCAGTATTTGTGGAAAAAGGGCAAGTAGGGCAGCAGATTTGCAGGTCCATATGAGATCTCACACAGGTACAGTATTCATCAATTCCATATTTATTTTATTCCCGACAATATAGATAAAGATAATATGCACAATTAAGTTAATAACATTCCACTTTAAGTTTCAAAATTAATAATGACCAACATAATCACTTGACCAGACAAGCCCAAAATTTATATGTCAACAAAATCAAGACGAATATTGGAAAGAAATCAATTTATTTCGATTAGTGTGAAATTTTACAATGAACTTCTAAATTATTTAAAAACTTATGGTAAATTGCGATTCAAGAATAACCCAAAAAAAATACTTACTCCTTTGAATCCATTCCAATTCTGATTTCATTATATTTAAATTAATTTTTAATATTGTTAATTATATTATGTGAAATTATTTAAATTTTGTTTTTTTCCCTATTATAAACTGTATGTTTCTTGGGAATAAATTGAATTGAATTGAATTAATAATATAACTTTATTCAGAATTCAGAATAAATAATACAATTCAAATTGATACATGCTAGAGTGAATAAAGTAATTCAGGGATAAGTGCAAAGCACTTGTTTCCCAAAACATAGGTAAGATTGAATGAATGATTTGTACAGGACTTAATGAAAATGTAAAATACTTATAAAAGTGTAAAGGTTAAATTTAAAGTATGTAAACATGAAAGTAAAAACGACAAAATAAAAATTTAAAAATTAAAAATTAAAAATTAAAAATTTAAAATTTAAAATTTAAAATTTAAAAATTTAAAAATTTCGGAAATATATGAAGATTTATGATTCATCAAAGTAGACAGAGTGTATCACCAGCATGACTTGTAACAAAACAATACTTCCCAAAAAGAGTAATGAAAATAATTTTCAAACCTGAGTATGGCAAATGCTCTGTTCAGGTTTGTTCAAATCAAAAAGTATCATGACAATATATGCACTCTTTATTTATATGTAGTCTATTTTATCAAAAATAAGAACACGTTTTTAGTATCTAGTGTAAACCACTCGTATCCTACTCATAGCACAAATGTAAATTACCGAGTACATAGATTGTTATTCGAATCCTTTTGTCACAAAATACGGTGTACCTCAGGGTAGCGTGTTAGGCCCTTTGCTATTTTTAATTTACATTAATAATATCAGTTTATGTCACAGCTGTGATTTTATAAACTTATTTGCTGATGATACACTGTTGTCTGTATCTCATAAGAATTTGGATGTAGCTCTAACAAAAATGAATGCTTGTTTAGAAAAAATAAACTATTACTTGAACATCAATAAATTGAAGTTGAATGCATCCAAAACAAAAGCCATGATTCTAACTACACCATACAAATATAAACAACTTGATATAAATGCCTGCGTATTGGAAATCAATAACGAAAAAATTGAACAGGTAACAGAGTTTAAGTATCTGGGTTTTGTGTTGGACAATAGTTTATCGTTCGATGCACATCACACATATGTAACAAAAAAAAATAGCAAAAAAACTGTATTTTTTCACAAGAATTTCCACTCACTTGTCAACTGCTACCAAGATCACGGTATATAACACTATAATACAACCGCATTTTGACTATTGCAGTACCCTGTTATATGGTTTTGATCAAAACAAAATCAGGTCATTACAAAAATTACAAAATCGAGGCATGAGAGTAATTCTGAAATGCAATCGGTATACTAGTATAGCATTTATGCTAAATACACTACAGTGGTTCTCAGTACAAGACAGGCTGTACAAAGCAGCAATGATATTTGTATTTAAAACTATTAATAAAATGCTGCCTTCATATTTTAATGAATTCATTATATACCGAAATAGTACTCATAATTATGTTACAAGACAAATCATTGATCTTCATCTGCCAAGATGCAGTTTATCTAACTCAATGAAAGTGTTATTTTATAAAGGGTTAAATCAATTCAATAAGTTACCTCAGGATATTAAAGACAGCAAAAGTTTATATATATTTAAAGCAAAACTTAATGATTATATAAAATTGAATAATGTAATATTACAATGATTACTCTGTATTTATATATTTAAATAGTTATTTATTACCTATCAATGTTATATGTTAATGTTAGTAAATAAGTAGTTTTTTTTAGTGTATAATATCTATGTATTACTTGAATTTCATGTGTATTGATGTATTGTTTGTATATTAGGATTACCTTCCTATTCAATAAACATATTCACTCACTTTTACTGAGAAGCACAAATCGCATACAGCATAAAAGATTTTAATAAATCACCTGATCAAAAACTGTAAAAGTCTCAACAACTTTTTCTTCCTAATTAATTTAATACCATATTCTATTCAGGAATATTTGGATGTGTGAATCATTCATCTTCTACAAATTGAAGGGTACATAAATAATCTACTTTCCATTTGTGACTAAGCTGGTTTTTCCCGTGTACCCTCCAATAGTGTTGACGTTGTTTCTTTTTGTGTTATATGCCTTATTTTTGTGTAATTTTAAAAAATTCTCTAAAATATATTTTTTATTATTATTATTAATTGATACTCTTAAATGTTCTCTACTCTACGCTCCTCTTTCCATCTAACTATATAATGAATGATTTTTTCAGGTGAAAAACCATATGCTTGCGATCAGTGTCCCAAACGCTACCACACTTCCAGTAACCTTTCCACTCACAAAAGGACGCACCTGGGCATCAAAGATCAAACTTGTTCCATGTGCGGAAAGTCGTTCGGCGATTCGAGGACTCTGAAATGTCATTATCGGGTCCATACTGGAGAGAAACCGTACGCATGCGCCGTGTGCGGGAAGTGCTATTCGCAGTCTGGACAGCTGGCTGCTCATAGAAAAATCCATCAGCCTTCAGAAAACAGATGAGTGACAATTTGAAGGAATGAAGGTAGAGTTCCTGGCTATGATAGAATACAAATAGAACTGGAAAGATGACTGACTAGTTTAATTGAAAGTAATGTACTGATGTAAATAAAAATCCAAGCTTTCACTAATAATTAGAAATATTAAAAACTACCATAATATCATTGGACCTTCTCATAACATATGCAGGAAAACTGTAATATGAAAGTGTATGCGCTGATATTACTCAGATTTTTTTTGTTTGCCAGTTTCTCTATAATAAAGAAAAAAGTTGTTTCGTGACGTCACGTTCATCAATATTAGACTTGGCAACATTTTATAAGTTGTGACACATACCTCATAAAGGTATGTGTCAAATTCTCATTAAGTTACCCAGAACACGTGACCTCGGCTCTTTAAAAATGGCCGCTTAGAGGCACACAAGAATGATGGATAATTCAGCTAAAGAAGTGTTATTGTGGCTGTTTCAAATAAAAATAATTATTTATTGAACAAATACATTTCATCAAGATACAAAGGCAAAGTTTAGTCAAAAAGAAATGGACATCACTCTAGAGGTCTTCCCACAAGTAACTGCATTTGACATAATTACTCATCTGCTGTTCACTCATAGTTTATATACAAAACACTGACCTATAATATTGTAGATCAGTGATACAAAACAGAAAATAAAGGCCTCAAAAAGTTTGACTGGTTACAAATAGTCGAAGTACCCTTCTCTCCAAATATTTCCACCATGTGGAAAACATCTGACAGGAAACAACTACTTCCCTAGCTAACACCACGACGGACATTGAATTACATCTGACAGATATTTGTGCAACGTTCTTCCAAGAAGACCCAGTTGCAATTGCGTATTGTAATTATACAAATGTACGTTTGATTCTTCTTGTGAAAAAGGTTAAAAAAAAGAAACTGAGTTGAACAAATCTGAGTGATATCAAGGTATTGCCAAGATAGTCGCTTTATTATCCTAGATATTCCCTAACGAATTACTTCTTGATTGGTGAATGTCTTGGACTTTTATATCTGATCTTTCATTATATTCTCTGAAGGCCTTTTCTTCAAGAATTGTCATTACTTGGTTGAATCTTTCGAATATTTGTGTGATAGATGTTGGAAACAAATAAATAAATGTATATTTTATTTTTTTACCCCTGCAGTTTCATTTGAGTTCATCTTTGCAGCAAGTGTTGAAAGTAAAAAAATGTTTGTTTAAATAATTAGATTAGATTTGTGAGATTGATACGGAACTAAAGCTCCTAACCACTTCGAAATTAATGATCTGACAAGACTGAACTCAATGCATTCCGCTGTATTTGAAAAAAAAAAGTTGACTCTGGTTTTCTGGGGTGATACCTTGGAGGGCAGTATCCAGTGAGGAGGCCCGTTACAAATTTCAAGTCTTTCTTGTCCAACTAGAGAAGCTGTTCAGCGTTTCTTGGCGATATGCTAACTAGCCTTTTTGCTTGTCTTTTTCTAGGCTTTTCCAAACCCGAAAAAATACTTGAAAAATTGAAAAATAAGAAAAAGATGAATAGCAGTAGATGGCTTTTCAACTTTCTCTCTAATATTATTGTTTCTAATACATAATTTTTTATGAAATCTGAAACTTCTGTAGTCTTTTCCAGCGTATTTCTAGAAACAGAACGGTCACTGGGATGATGAAGAAAAATTACAGGTCGTTTCTGAAAAATTATGTAATTTTTACAGAAGCAGAAATCTCAGAACCAACAAGATGATAAGTAATATATACTAACTTGATATTTACCGAATAGAAAACATGCTTTTGTTGAACACAAACAATTTGTATATATTATAGATACTTTTATTTTAGAACATTCATGCTTTAAAGTAAAATACACATAGTAAAATAATATCAATTTATCACAACAGGTAGAAGTCTTATCCATAATTCACTAACTTATTCAGTTTTTGTAGTAGGTAGGTGAGATTCCTGAAAAGATATTGGAATTTTGAGAATGTTGATACAGATCAGGGTTTTGTTTCTAGCTCTATGGAAATAACACCCATTCTTTTCAATATACTAACAGATGCATACACAAAATACATGAAAAATATTAGAGAACAACTTCATTGAGCATTAGCCAATAATAACATCAGTACTTCCAAGACCTGACTTTCTTAAGAAATATTCAAAAAAAATCCTTATTTCGGTGGCAAACTTGTGCATCCTGTTCTGACTAGAATATTAAATAGATAGAATATTAAATTATCATACTTATCACTAAAGCTAATTTTGTCATATAATGATAGTGAGCTTTAATTTTCCAGTATCCCAAGCAATACAAGTTGGGCAACCTAACTTGTACAGGTGGAGGTACTAAAGAACTTAAATAATTTGATGGTGATAATTGCAAAATATCTATAGACAGAACCCACTTTTATTAAATGAGACCAATGATTCATAAACAACAAAGTAAATACATTTGTTTAGTAATACTGCATAGCAAAAACTAAGAATACTTGCTAGAGGATAAAATGAAAGAACTGTATTATATTCTGATCCAAATAATATCAATATCAAGCAACATGCAAATATTACACATAATTCAAGGGAGATCACACAAAAATACGATGAAAGGATCCATCATTTTCTGAAAACATAAGCTTGACCAACACTTCCAATACAAATATTTTTAACTGTAAATCATCACCTGTTTTTATCTGGACCTATATCCCAAACATATGTCTTCCAGTATGATCAGTCCGATCTGCAAGCAACAACCAACTTCTAATTTTGATGAATGATTTGAGAATATCGTTTGCATAGTCTGCTTTGTTTTCTATGTGGAACTGTCATGATAATGAAACAAAACAACATTCGGCAATTTTTTTTTTAGGCATAATTTTCATAGGGACTAATTTACTATTTTTGTAATGTTTGCCAGCAGTAATAAATCAAGTCACAACAAATGACTATAAAAATTCTAAATTGCAACAATAAAGTAGAGTTATCTTGAAAATTGGTGTTCTATTGTGCCAATGGCAAAAGCAATTTTTCAGGTAAACTATTGAAAATATTACTACATTTCTCAAAACATTTATAATATAGAAATTTCAAGAATATTCTTAAGGGAACAATCGTGTTTCTATCAAATCATTTTATCTGAATTGGTATTGCTGTCAAAAATAGTATTTTATGTTTCTAGAAAAAAGTTATACATATGTGTAAATTTATTAGCTGAAAACTTGCTTTTGAAGACTCCTCCTTTCTTGAGGAATATGTAGAATGTGTAAAGCAAGGTGTAACTATACTCAGGGAATCATAACTTGTAACTTACTTACATTCAGGATCATATTAGTTAGTAATGTTCCCATTTATGTCTGGAATAACATTTTGATGTAAAATTTTATTTTATTTATTAACGCTTATATATAATTTTTGTTTGTAATGTGACTTGTCATGAATGTATGTTGCATAAAAATCGTGATTAATAAAATGTCTATCTATCTATCCATAGATTTTCTCTGCAAATGAACTGTATGTCTGTCTTGACGATAACCTCATTGTATGCAACACATCCAATGCTCTGGTTGGATTAATTATGAAGGATAATGGATTTAATGACAAATATATTTGGCAACCACCAATGACTATATTATAAAGAGTAGAATCATAGTACTATGAACTTGAATTCACGAATATATCGAGAATTTTATGGTTATGAACTTGTGTAATTTATTTCCAAAGAATGTTGGGCCGCTCAGGATTTTTCTCTTCTCTGAAATCGGAAATGAGCAATGTGATCTTTGATTCGTACCTACTTTCATGGACCTTCTTGTTTGACCCACATATTTCTTGTCATAGTCATCACAGTTAATTTCATAAATTTCCGACGTTTCGTTTTCTTATGTCTTATCTTTGGGAGTACCCAAGTTTGTTGTAGTTTAGACAGTGTGACCCATTTGAGATGGAAGCACCCTTATACAACATACATTTTAGGTAGACATTCAGAAGGTCTACTGGGACACTAAATTTCTTGAATAAATTTCCATTTTCAGGGCCAACTATTCTTATTTTTCAAACCATTTTAAAATATCGCAAATCCAGTGGTGTAGTCAGATTTTTTCTAAAAAAATCTAGTTTTTTTTACATTTTTTATCTTGAAAAATAAGGATAGTTGGCCATGAAAATGGAAATTTGTTGTCCCAATAGACTTTTTGAGTGTCTAACTAACGAAAAAAAAAAAAAAAAAATAAAAAATCATTCCAATTGGTTGAAATACGTAAGTTTTGAGGGGGCTTCCATCTTAAATATACACTGTATGAAGTTTTGTTTACCACCTCCATTTAGAAGGTTTTAAAATGCTGTTGAAACCCACAGTTTGTCCAGAACACAGCTGTAGTGGATTTCGAGAAAAGACAGCCATAGTGGATGTCGAGAAGTCAGCTGTAGTGATTAAGTTTTTCAGTAGGAATTCTCGACCGTGCTTGGGTATTCCCAAAGATAAGATAGAAGTGGGGAATTTATAAAATGAGCTGTAAGGACTGCGAGAATGAGTACTTATGTGGGTCAAACTAGAAGATACATTAAATGCGGTTCAGAGAGCACACAATTGTGTAGAGTCAAAATAGTATGATTGCTGATGAGGCCTCAGTTCCATAGAGCCCATTATTCAAGTACAATAAAGG
This sequence comes from Chrysolina haemoptera, assembly GCA_958298965.1. Taxonomy (NCBI): domain Eukaryota; kingdom Metazoa; phylum Arthropoda; class Insecta; order Coleoptera; family Chrysomelidae; genus Chrysolina; species Chrysolina haemoptera. Next base: position 30,836,083 of record OY282589.1, on the reverse strand, counting down.
TGTTTCCTCCTCCTAATGAAGTCATTAATCATTGATTTTCAAGAATGTATGTAATTGAATTCAGTGAAGCAGGGAAATTCCATAATTAAGTTAAAAATTATGGTAGAAAATTTGATTGAGGAGGGGATAATGAGAACATATTATATCTCAGATAAGTAATATTAATAGAATTAGAATGGCATGAGTAGTTTCGTTAACTTGGAGCTCCTGAAGATGCCACTTTTGTTGGCGAAACGCGCGTCGAGTGAAATTGACTTAGTTTTTTCGCTTATGAACAAGGTCATGTTATATTCACCCAAAAAAAAAAAAATTCCACAGACTGAGTAAAAAACAGTAGTTTTTTATGTAAAAATCTAACCATCTTATGTCTCGACCATAGCTCTGGACTGATGATGAACATACTGTCCTCTAAAAAGCTCTGGTAACTGATAAATTGTATGTTCAGCTCCCCCCTCCAAACTTAAATCCTGGAGGTGCCACCGATTTCAATGACCATTGAAATGAAAATGAATCAGAATAGTTTTTTCATTCGTACTAAGTACTTTCTCAGATGACATCAAACATTTACTTTGGTTACCAATAAACATCTATGATCCTCATCTAATTGACAGCGATACCAATATTCAACCGGTGCATATCTTTAAGAGGTGGCAGAGGCCTAGACGGCCAATAATTTACAGCTTTGAGCACCACACTTTGATTCTGAATCAGTTCAAACTCTGAAACAAAGGGGTAAATTTTTTGCTCGATCCATTCAGATATTGTGTAGTTATCAAAGATTTCTGTCATAGAATCTACAGCAGACCTAGCCAGAGTAACCATGCCGTGATACATTCTGGGCACATCGATAGTGAGTTCATCGACTCTAAGGGGCAAACTGTAATTGTGACGAATATTGTATGATGTCATCCATCCCTTTTTTCTTCTTGTCATATCTAACAGTTCTTTTATTTCCGCTTCGAGATTGTGAAGCCTATTAGTCAATCTGAACACTGCATTTCCTGGAAACATGCATCTATTCAACCTCTCCCACATGAACGGATCTGATTCCAGCATAATGAAGGGGGATGTGTCTGAATTTTGTTCGGGGCAACTGAGCGACATTAAAAGTTTGTCTTTCAAAGAAGAGGTGAAATATCCATGGGTGAGGGCTATCAAACTCAGAGCTAACGATGGAATGGAAGCGGGGAGTAGCTCACAGAGAACAGCAAAATGATCGTAGCGCTGCCATCCTGTGATGGCTATTCCTGTAAGGCCTTGTTTAAAGGACAATGACTGTGTCGCCATAGTGTCAAGCCATCTGAGATTGTTCTCAAGATGCCTCCTGGCGTTCGGAATATATAAAGTTTCGCCGAATGCTCCTTTGAACGCCGAAGCCGTCCAAGCAGTTTTGAAAACAGCAGCATATTTTTCCCAAACAGACGGCTGAACAAAACGGTAGATGTCCTCTGCGTAGACCCATATCATTGGCTCAACTGAATTTCCAAGGTTGACATCAAGCATTGATTGTTGGGATATGTGGCGCAACATGTCATCCCAAACTATCACTTGAACATTGGGATACTTTGAATGGACCAAGTCTGCGACACTTTTAACATGTTTCAAGAACAAATTCTCGTGAACTTCTAGGCGGCAAATGTCACATTCTCCCATTTGGAACACTTCATCACAGCCAATGTGTAGGTACTTTGTTGTAGGGTGTAAGGCCATCACCTGAAAATAGAAACAAAATTATTTCCGTCAGTTAGATCTAGCTCTGTACCTATGTAGGGTGCCTCTTAATAACGTGCTGATATTTTATTAGTTATATAGATACAATAGTTTAATAGTATTTGAGCATTTTTTGAATTTGGAGAAAGATAAGGTTCTGAAAACGTTCAAGTATCACAACAAGTTTTGACTTATTTAAATCTTGAGTTATGATATTGTGTGGATTTTTCATTATGCCACAGTACACCTGTGTTGAAAAGCTTCGTTAGCTCAATACAAATAAATGAATTACTAGCTGTTTGGTAACTTTTTGTAAAGAAGAAAATTTTATTGCCCCTTAGATAACAGCATAGCATATTTCATAAAAAAACCTGTCCCACATGAGTTATTACTTGGCCTTATAGTAAATCTGCTTTTTTACACCTCTCAAAAACTACTGGACTAAAGTATATTCAAATCCAAGATACAGTGTATGCAAACAATGATCAGCATATGATTACTTCGTGGCTTGCTAGAATCTGCAATGGTATTGGTCAACCTGCGGAACTGTGGTACTGATCATTGTTTGCATTCACTACTACGTCGATTTGAATATATTTTAGGCTCAAAATTATCACCTTTGCTTGTAAAAACTATGTTGATGAAATAACTACCAACTATCCAAACAGAAAAACTTATTCAATTTCATTCTACTCACGTTTTGCCAAGTGTTGCAGAAGCTTTAATGAAAATAAATTCGTAGTGGAAAAAAATAATGAATTTACGCGACCTAGGTATGGTATATGTATCACTCATCAATACCATGGAAAATCAATATATTTTTATCATTATTCAAAAAATGTGACAATGGCTAAGAGACATTTTATTACCCAGTAGTCATGACTGAATTTCTCTGCTTCGGAACCTAAACCTGAAGAGTGTTCAAAGGAATACAGTTGTGATAAAACATATTTTTAAAATTATTCTCTGAAGACATACCTGATCGATCATTTCTCTGACAAAATCCAGAGAGCTTTTTCTACTGGGGCAAAGAGCTTGGGGGCTACCAGCGACTTCTCTCAAATGAGCAAAATCTGCATGCTTCAAAGCAAATTCAACGTGTCCAAATGTTTGTACGAGAGGGATCACTTCAAGTTTTGAGCTGTCCGCCATACTTAAAATTTCTTTAATGTTGGCTACAGTATAGGCGTTACCTGCCGATATATTTTTCAGTGACCCATTGAAGGGAAACATATCTTCATATTCTGAAATGAACAAAACTCATATATTACATCTAATATATACAAGGAAAAAAAAGTGTAGGTAAGTGGTATTACCTAACAAAATGCCAGTGGCTCCTAGTGTTTTTAACAGAGGAAATAGCTTTCGCAAGTATAACAAGAGAGGTGGGGCTCCTTTCAAATCCAAGTGGACTATCCTTTTCCTAGGAATATAGGGATTTTTTGAATCCAAATTCACATAGGGAATCCCAAGTTGCTGTTCCATTTCCAGACTTTCAAATTGTTTATCTGACTTGGCTTCGATCGAGTCTTTCATGGGTTTCAATAATTTACCTGAGCCATCATTATCTAATCCTGCCATTGAATCAAATCTCTGTTTATTAATTTTATTTATAGTTTCTATGAATCTAACGTTTTTCACACTTTTCATTAGAGCAGCTCCTACAACTTCGGCATCTCTTTCATCTTCAATGGGGCCAATTCTATTATCTTCTAATCTTGAAAATTGTAATCCAAATATTATCAATATCAACAGCCCAGATGCGACTAGGATTGTAGTTTTTTTTCTCCATGCTGTGAAACCTACTCTCTGCATATAATTATTCATGGTTTACTCCTATATTTAAATAGTGTGATCAGTAGATAGTCTGATCAGTCATTTTAGCATCATATTTCCCATTATATTTCTTGCAGAAATGCAACAAATATTCATCCATTCAGGATGATTTTAATTCGTTTACTTCTATTCAATTCTGCCTTCTGGATTTTTCATATTGTATGATATATTTGGCTGAATGAGAAGGGTCGAAGGGTGGGAATTTGATTCCCACTGATGAAGGAAGAGATCATTCCTTCACAGTTTACCTAGTATATTTTGGAACTACTTTTCAAGATAATTTCACAGACATTCCAGTAAATTACTGGAAAATGAATATTTCGTCGAAGAAAACTCTGGCTACTTTCAAAATTGTCTAGTTTAAATAAAAACTGAAAACATAAACAATACACTAATAAAACCTTTCAGATGAAGGATGAAGGCATTGAAGACAACCGGGCAACCTCAACCCGCAATACGCAACGCTGTACACCAAAAACGGCGACACTCCGAACTACGAGAAGTCAGAAAAGATCACGACTGTCAATAGATGTCAACAGTGTTCGCAAATTACAGAAATGTTCTAAAACTATAATCCATTCATCCCCTAGTCAGAAAAACTTCGTGAAGAAAGCGACAGATGGAAATAAAATTATTTGTTTCTCTATAAACAATGATGAAACCATTGACAAAAGTAGTATTCTTTTTACCAATTTTAACTGAGATAAGTAAGATTCTCAGCACAGCTCAATAGCTCAGTTAATGACATGTTACATTTACTTAAGAATGATAACTGTCATATACTGAGCAATTAAGCTGTGCTGAGAATCTTACTTGATCTCAGTTAAAAATTGGTAATAAGAATATCGCTTAGAGATGAAACGATGTACTTGTCTTTGAGGAATAATTGAACTTGCATCATGAACTTAGTTATTTATAAATAAATATAATCCACAGATCGTGGATCTTATATTTTTTTTGTTTTTTTCTTACTACTTAACTGTTGTACAAAAAAATGTTTTTGTACAACTGACATTAAAAATGACGTTTTTAATTCATTGACACATGAACTAAAAACTGACGTTTTCACAAAATCACTTTTAACACTAGTGTTAAAAGTACTTTTAACACTAGTGTTAAAAGTAAAATGACAGATGAGATGATGGATACTCAGTAATATAGATCTCTCTAATAGAAACACTTCAATCAGATATTATAATCAGAACACCTACTCAAGAGGAATCGTTTATAAAAGTTCACACATGTATTTGGTCGTTTGCGCAATTGATAATAATTTGAAGTTACAAACGAAGTAGTATTTAGTCCAACTGTAGAATGTCCTTCATCACTGACAAATAATGACATTCATAAATAAAGTGCGTTGGGGTTTATTATATTTGAAGTATCTGTCATTCAGCCTTGTAATCCAAAGATCGTGTGTTCGAATCCTTATGGATCTTATTTTTTTTTTGTTTTTTTCTTACTAGCAGTAACTGTTGAACAAAAAATTTTGTATGATACATTTGTTAAAAGTGATTTTATTTTGCTCGTGGGGTTGCTCCACTCGCTAACGCTCGTTTCGCAATATTCCCCACTCACAAAATAAAATGCCACTTTTAACACTTGTATCATAAATAACTATTATGATACATTTGTTAAAAGTGATTTTATTTTACTCGCATAATATTCCCCACTCACAAAATAAAATGCCACTTTTAACACTTGTATCATAAATAACTATTTTCAACTTTTAGCATATTTGAATATTAGCCTGGTTTTAATTTTTTTCATTATTGTCTTTTTTCAACTTTTGTTGTTTTTGTTGAGAACGTGATCATGATTCAAAATACAGGTTAAAATATATTCCATCTTGGAGCCCATTTTGATATTTTTTCTGATCATTTCAAAATGCATCATTGTTATAGTGTGTCCACATTGAATACGGGGGTACTTTCCAGAGTAAAAATTAGGGCACAAAATCTGAAATGGGGTAGATATGCTCTCTTAGCTCATTTTGAATATGCAGTTAACTGGAAATTTTCAAAAACGATGAATTAACTCTGTTTTGGGATTTAATTTTTAACACGGGGGTAGTTTACAGGGTGAAATTGAGGTAAACAATCTGAAATGGGTTAGATATGCTCTCTAAGCTCATTTTGAAAAAGGAAATTTTCAAACACGATGAGTTAACAACGTTTTGGGATTTTTTTTAATGGGGTATTTTCCAGGGTAAATATTGGGAGACACAACCTAAAATGGGTGATTTTGCTTCCTCAGCACATTTTAAATTTACAGTGAAAAGAAACTTTCCGAAAACGAAGAAATAACTCTATTTTGAGATTTTTTTAATACGGGGGTAGTTTTCAGGGTAAGTATCGTGATACAAAATCTAAAATGGAGTGGATAGACTTTATAAAAGGTCTTTGATCTCATCACGACCACTGAGAAATATGATATTATTTTTTATCAAAATCACCATTATCATATGTTTGTGTGTAAACTGCCATTCACCATCCTTTTCATGATGATAATGTAGGGAGTTCCAACCGCAATACCAATTCGGAAGATTTTGAAGAAGTAGCATATATACAGAGTGACCCATTTGAAAGCAGTCCACCTCTCTAAAACTGTTATTTATTATCCTTTTCAGAAATTATTTTTTTCAATAGATAGAGCATTGATAGTTCTAGTTGAGAGCCATAAATTCGAAATAAAAATAAAAATTTCAAGGCCAACTTCGAATTTTTTTCAAAGTCAATATTCGTAGTAGCGATTTCTTTAAATAGAATTTGACGACACCACTGTGTTCACGACATTTTCAAATGGTATATGTGAAAATTATGTACGAATACGTCCATTAATAAAAAAGTATATGGGATAAAATTATGTGAACAAATCAACCCAAAACTTCATTTTCAGAACTTTTATCAAAATTTTGTCTACACCACTGGATTCAGTATATTTCGAAATATATTTTGAGAGAATTTCATCGAAATCTATTCATAATTAAAAAAAAATATGAAATAATAAAATTTTAAAAGAACGTTATTTAGTGGAATATCAGAAAAAAATTATTTTATTATTTTATAATTTGTTTATTTATGACAAGATTCGATGAAGTTCTGACCAAACTTATTTCGAAATATTCTGAATCCAGTGGTGTAGCCAGACAGACAGACAGAAGTGGTGGGTTGATTTATTGACATAATTTTCAAATTTTATTCCCATATAACTTTTTTATTGATGGACGCATTTCTACGTAATTTCCTCATAAACCATTTGCAAATGTCGTGAATCCAGTGCCGTCATCAAATTCCATTTAAAAAAATCGCTAGTATGTTTTTTCTGGATTTTTGACCTTGAAAAAAATTCGAAGTAGGCCTTGAAATTTTTATATTTATTTCGAATTTATGGCTCTCAACTAGACCTATTAATGCTCTATCTATTGAAAAAAAACTTCTGAATCGGATAATAAATAATAGTTTTAGAGAGGTGGTCCGCTTTCAAATGGGTCACTCTGTATATATATATATATATACAGAGTGATTAGTCTGTCTTCTCCTAACCAAGAGCATTGCTTTGGCCTGGTGTGGTCAAAATAAAAAAATTTTAACAATTTTAAATGTAACGTATTTTATGAAAAAATTTTAAGACATCCTACCAATTTTACATGTTTTATATCAACTTTCATCTTGCACAATGTGTCACTTATTGTTGAATAACATCGCTTCTCACAATCTCAACAAAGATGTAAGTTAACAATACATATATATATTTTTTTATATTACTTACACATGCAATTTGTAGTATCCCTGATGATGGAAATGATTTATTAAATTTCCGAAAGCTTGGACAAACTTTAAAGTAGTACTCTTTGATTTTGCTGCAAAGCCCCACTATTTACTAGTTCCATACCTAACTAGTCAGCAACGACTACCCTTCCTCTATATATATATATATATATATATATATATATATATATATATATATATATATATATATATATATATAAAACACCCTTGCGCATGTACTATTCATGAACACCGGTGTCTGTCACTTTTTTTCCTGTTCTCTTCGTTTAATGTTAAATATAACGCACTGGCAGCCGCTGTTAACAATAATTCTTCATCCGTGTTGTTAATTAGTTACGACTTTTGAGGGGCACCAAAGCCCCGCCAGCTTCCTCCGAGTACGTCCTTGCATCCCGTTAACTCCGCTCCAACCGACACGTCGTCACAGTCCGCGCTCCGCCGCTGTTTACCTTTCCTTATCTTCGGTGGATTTTCTACAGGTCTCTCCCGACCCGACTGCAATCGCAAATGAGTCAGTTGTACAGTCGATGCGTTAAGATAAGTTGGCTCGGCAATGCGTTATTCATTTTACGTGTAGTGACAGAACAGATGTTCTGACACCGACTCGAAAACAAAAACGAAACACGACCAGGATGACACCTCAGTGCGCTCCGAATTGTCACTATACGAAAAAACCTCTTCTGACTCTAAACAAGCACGTGACTCTGCTCAACTCGAGTGATTCAAACAAGAAAAAATCGAAATGTGATAAGGAGAAAAAGGAAAAAAACAAGATCAAGTGCGTGATAGTGGGGGACCAAGCTGTCGGAAAAACTTCTTTGGCAGTTTCTTATAGTAATGATAGTTTTCCCAGTGAATATACACCGACTGCTTATGATAACTATAACGGTAAGTTTGTTAGAGATTGGCTTGTTTCTTGCGTTAGCTCCTTTTTTTATTTTCCCAGCACAGGAGGTGCTTGAACAATTTGAAAGGATATGTTAAAATTTATACTTTTATAAAACTCGTGAATCGAATAACCTCTGATCTGGAGATTTCTTACGACCAATCTCACTGAGAGATGCAGGATAATGAAAATGAGGAAAAAGTAGATGAGGTCATCATTCTGTTTCTGATTTCTTTAATTCAATTGACAATACATCTATCATGTTTGGGATTTATCTGCTTACATTTTAATATATCTGTCTATTTGAATGTGTGTAATGCCAGTAGGTATTTCTGTTAATGTCATTATCATTGAACAAAGTATCCTCATTCAATTTAAACATGTTATGGAGAAGAAAAGAAGAAGCAGATCAGATAAAGACAAAGGATTTCCAGAGTTTATAATCATTATCATCCAAGCCGATGAAACTTTTTGAAACACTTTAATATCTTAAATGATGTATAAATGATTCTGTATCTAGGTGGTCTTCAGTTTATTCTGTTGCAATTAATATATTTTTTAAACGACCTATCTCTCAATGAATTGAAGGAGAGTGGAATGAAATAACTTTTTGTATGAATATCGCAGATAAAGAACAAATTCAATGATTTCATGTTTCCGGAATCTTCTACCTATCTTAGTTTATAATAATCAATTGTTATCTGTTTAATGAATTTTTATTTGTATAATACCTCAAATTTTGACTCATTTGTTTGGTAAATCTTCTACTACAGTAACCACCCGAATCCCCCCCAAAAAAAAGGGTGGAACTTACGTATTTGGGTCTCCTGTACAAAAAATCCATATGAAATTTATGGCGTCCCAAGTAATTTCGGTGATAAGGGCCTATTTTTGAATGACGACTGACTTTTCTAGCACACGTTCCTACAGCGAAAAATAGTTATTTATTCAACACATAACAGTTATGACTGTCATTATTAATGTCATTTTAGACAAGTAAACTAGGAAATAACACCCTAGTGAGTTATAATCCATAACTCACTAGTGAGTGAAAACAGATTTCTTCCACTTGTTGGATAAAATATTGTCTGCCACTCGTGTGTTATGTTTCCTAAGTCACTTGAGACTAGTACCACTAGTACCATAAATAACTATTATGGTGCTAGTGTGTTATGTTGAAATCAAGTCACGCGAGGAAGATATATACCACGAGGCCGTTTAGGCCTCGTGATAACTTGTCTAAAATGACATTAATAATGACAGTCATAACTGTCATGTGTTGGATAAATAAATTAAAACGGCTCCTCCTTTTCACCAGTACAATCTACACACTGGAATTCACCAGTTTTACACTTTTGTTTTGGTTCCCACGACAAGAAAAATCCTCTTATGTTCGGAGAACATCGTGAGATCCGTGGGAAAATTGGCAGGTATTGATGTTCTTCTTGAATTTCTGCAAGCTACATGCCCCAGGAATACCCTACCGAGGCAGCGAGTTCCAAAGCTTTGCCGTTCATTGAAAAAACAACATATGATGTGAGGATTGATCTCGACGAACCAGTCTCGATGGGACTGCTAATGGTGGAACGATTGATGATATTTCGGAAGAACTTTGTCTATGAACATACCTTAATTAGAGGCAGATCGCCAACTTTTCTGCGGTGTTCTAGACAAGTGAGCGACCTTATAAGTGAAGTATCTGCGACGAGAACAATGGCTCTTTTTGTGGACATAATCTAAAAGTTTCAATGCCTGTTTGGGTTCTGAACTCCATATATGGAACAGTATTCCAGAACAGGTCGGTTTTGTGCCTTACAAATCATAATCAGTCCACGGAAAGTGAAATACTTTTTGATAAAAAACAGAACACCAAGTTTTTGAGAGGCATTGGGTTTTCTTATTCCTTCCTCATTCTAGAATTTTTTCCTGGGCTGAATTTATCCCGTTTACGATTCTTTCTCATTATTTTCTGCTTTCATTGGCTACTATCGGAACTTTGGAAGAGAAAGCGATATGAAGGATACTATCATCGGTAAAACTATGCACTAAACATGAGGTAGTTCCCAACAAATCATTGATGTGAAATTGTGAAGAAGAAACAGTGCTGGTCCTAGATTGGATCTATGTGGAACACCAGCATTTGAAAAGATAGGTCTTCAAACTGACAAGGAATAGATCGGATTTGAACACTTGTACTGAAATTACGCTGAATTGGTGTACTTGAACTCAAATTTAATGGTAAAATAGTAGTTCCGAACGTCAATATGCTCCAAGACACCAATGAACCAGGTGGTATAATTTCCATTCCGAAAAACTCATCATTAATCAAGTTTACACTGTGTAATCCGTAATGCAGGCATTTGGTTACAAATGTACATTTGTTTGTATGTACAATAAACGATTTTACTTTGTATGTTTACTTGTTTACTATAGATCATCCATTTAGTTTCACATGTTGATATTCTCTTTTTTTTGTGAATTTTATTACTAGAAGTACCTTTATGATAAATTTTGTCGTAACTACAACCGTCTCAATAGTTTTTTAAACGAGCAATATCTTTAGCATGATGATTTTTAATGACTGATTAACATAAGTGCTTTTTATTTATTCAGTCTCTATAAAACTCAACAAAGAATTGTAAAATTGCAAAACATTTGGGACATTGCTATAGAAAAACAGTTAAGAAGGAATTTTTCAATCAGGAAATCATAAGAAAACTCCAAATGATTTATTGCTTTCTTCTTGGCATTTGACTTTTTGTTTGACCAGCACTGTGCTTCAGCATTTTCGAAACGACTGGGACTAGTTACCCATAAATTAATATAACTTACGAAGTGCATTTACCTGCAAGTTCTAAGGTGAAGGTACGCAGTCTTCATTAGCATGCATACCTTCTGTACAGCAATCGTTGTTTGAATTTAAATTTTTTCAGGAAATTACGAAATGACGTGGGAAAAAATCATTTAATGACAACGCCATAATAATTTTCAGATAACATACAGTGCGGCTTTTTATAGTCCCCCCCTGTTAATTTTTGAACGGTTTGCCGTAGAGAGCTAAAAAAAAACCGTTTCGAGGGTTTTACCGATACTACTTTTTGAAATATAACGCATTGTGATTGCTTGATAGATGGCGCGGGGGGGCACAAAAACCTAATTTTTTTAAAAGGCATGAGGGGTCGAGTGACACATCGTTGAAAAGAGAATTTGATTCTCTTTTCAACCATCTAATTTTTTTTTTTTTCGTTGACACGTTTTTTCACAATAAGCATTTGAAGTGTCAAGTGTAAGAACGGATCTGAATTCGTTTCCTTACCTTACCTCAATAACTTTTGAAGGGTTTGATGTGAAATAATGGGACGGAAAATATTTTGGGTGGTATTAAAATAATAATGTTTGAAGAAAAATACCTTAATTGTTCTAGTGATTCACAATTGCAATCAATACCACGAAATACAGTCAATAAAGACAATTCACAACATTAATAATTATTCATTTTGGATTCTTTCAAAGCTTAATTAGGTATAAGGATATCGAAATTATACCCATTTCATTTATTTTTAATGACAAAAGTAATAACAGGTACTACGAAAGGACTATTTATTGGATTTGTTTAAATGACAATAATTAATTAGTTACCTATAAAAGTACAATGGATTGATGAATTATTGTATTCATATTCACTGAGGAGTTTTGTCTACTTATAATTATAATTTACTTTGAATATTTGATATCATCATGGTTCGTATACGTCCTTTCCAAGAAAAAATTGAAGCAATTTATAATTTTGGTGAGGCCCATCGGAACTACCACGAAGCGGAGAGAATTTTTAAATCCGCAACAAAGTACCTCTCGTGTAGCAAGTACGATTGGGGTCTCAACAGCTACAGTAAAAAAATATTTGAAGAAACACAAGTTTCATCCATACAAATTAGTAATGTTACACCAACTCACAGAAGACGACCCAGACCGAAGAATGGAATTTTGTGAAATTATGGAGGAAAAGATAGCTAGGAACCCCAATTACATTAGGAATATTTGTTTTTCAGATGAAAGTACCTTTTTTTTTGAACGGAAATGTGAATACACAAAATGTGCGATACTGGAGTGAGATAAATCCCCATATCTTTCGAGAAGGTCACACACAGTTCCCACAGAAAGTAAATGTGTGGGCTGGAATTCTGGGAGACCATATTGTAGGTCCCTTGTTTCTGGAAGAAAACTTAAACGGTAATTTGTACCTGGATTTACTAAGAGATACGGTTGAACCACTCATACTTGAAATATTAGAAGAAAATGAGAACGAATTTCAGGAACACATCACCTTCCAGCAAGATGGGGACCCTCCTCACTTCCAACGTCAAGTTCGAGAGTATTTGGATGTAACATACCCTATGAGATGGATTGGACGTCGTGGACCAATCGAATGGCCGGCACGATCACCAGACCTTACACCTTGTGACTTCTTTCTGTGGGGATACGTCAAATCCAAAGTGTATGAGCAACAATCCAACTCTTTGGAAGAACTTAAAGAACGAATAACACGGGTTTGTGCTGGTATAACTGCAAACATGTTGAATAATGTTCGGCAGGAATTTGTGAAACGACTTTTTTATTGTCAAGAAGTATTAGGTGGACATTTCGAACACCTGCTTCGTTAATTGACAACAATTTTGCTTCTAATTATTTAAATACTACATGTCATAATAGTTTGTTTTCTTTTTGTTACATTGCCACTTCAAATGCTTATTGTGAAAAAACATATTAACGAAATTTAAAAAAAATTAGATGGTTGAAAAATGCCATTTAAAAAAATTAGGTTTTTGTGCCCCCCGCGCCATCTATCGAGCAATAACAATGCGTTATATTTCAAAAGGTAGTATCGGTGAAACCCTCGAAACGGTTTTTTTTATCGCTCTACGTCAAACCGTTCAAAAGTTAACAGGGGGGGGACTATAAAAAGTCGCACTGTATACATGTGAATGATTTATCTCCTTGGTGAACTCACTACGAATCACGTGACACATGACGAGTCTTTCAATAGTTAGGTATTTATTATTATTTATATTTATTATTTTTTTCACAAGAAAACGAAAATATTCTGTTTTGAGAAGACTAAAGATGTTAAATGAAACGTGCTATGAATCAGTATTCAGTGTGAATTTATGTACTTATTGATTGAAAGACTTATTATAAACATCGTTTCTAACATTTTCCAGTTACTTAGTTAGGTACCTAATCAATTCATTATCACATTTTACCGGTGAAACCCTCGAAACGGTTTTTTTTTATCGCTCTACGTCAAACCGTTCAAAAGTTAACAGGGGGGGGGACTATAAAAAGTCGCACTGTATACATGTGAATGATTTATCTCCTTGGTGAACTCACTACGAATCACGTGACACATGACGAGTCTTTCAATAGTTAGGTATTTATTATTATTTATATTTATTATTTTTTCCACAAGAAAACGAAAATATTCTGTTTTGAGAAGACTAAAGATGTTAAATGAAACGTGCTATGAATCAGTATTCAGTGTGAATTTATGTACTTATTGATTGAAAGACTTATTATAAACATCGTTTCTAACATTTTCCAGTTACTTAGATAGGTATACCTAATCAATTCATTATCACATTCTACCAGTTTATCATCCAAGAAAACAGCTCAAAGATAATTACTGGTATCCAAGATCCTGGGGAAAACTAAAATATATTAATTACAGAATAAATGAAAATAATATGAGGTCTTCTGGTATGCATCGGCCTGTTTATATTGGCTGCAGGTTTTTGTGTACAAACAATATCTGTGGTTTGTTGATCTCTTTCTTACATTACTTAGTAGTTTGACCTTCACTAATATAAATATCAATAGACTCAAACTAAATGCCTCATTTTGGTATTTTTCTTCTTTCAATTTATTTGAACACGTGTAGATATCATTGAACTAATTCAAGCAATTCCAATGTACCGTGTATTAATCTGTGAGCTTTTGTTCCTTTTTATGAAAAATATTCACTTATAATCTCCCAAGTGCTTGAAGTATTACTGGAAAGTTTTCGAGTACATTTATTTTTTGAAAATTTTCTTAAAAACCGATGTACGAGATAAATTTCCGGCAATTAATTCAAGTACGCGAGGGGTTCGGTAAGAAAATTTCACACCAAAAAATAAAAATTAATGCTAATTTCATCTGACAAAACAAGTTGTGACATCAGTGGGCCATGGATGGTTTCTATTGACACAGTGACAGACACGCATTGGTATTAGTGGCGGTTTGTCGAAAATTTCTGTTGAAAGTATAAGAATTATTTAACAATGTCTCGTTTGGAAAACGAAAATAATGAAAATATTAGACAAGAAGTCCAAAATTCTATGCCACAAAATACTATAACCTGTTTAGTATTTGACAGGAAAATTTCCTCTTTTCTATTCATATCTTAAGAATGGGAGACAGTCAGTGTGTTTCAATGGTAACACGTCAAAAACAATAATAATGAAATACGTGGTACCGTAGGGTTCTGTACTGGGGCCCCATTTATTCATCATATACGTGAATGACTTATTTTAACATCTAGAACTCCACCTGTATCATGTTCGCAGATGACACAACTATCTCTCATCAGAATATAAACGGCAAAACAAGAAATGAAACTACTGAAGCCAATGGAAATTATTGGTTTGCAACAAACAGTTTGAAACTTAACGCAAGCAAAACTAGTCATGTCTTCTTTTATACTCAGTCAAGAACTAACACCTATGTACCCACAAAATGTTTAGGCAATTTTTGGTCGTATTACATCGAGATGTTATCCTCTAAACTTCCTACGTCTATTTTTTTATATATCTTATATGCTTCTTTTCACTCCACATTTTATATGGGGTGAAGTTTCTAATTCTGTCAAAGTATTTAAACTCGAAAAAAGCGATCCGAATTATTGCTAATGTAGGCTTCATTGTAAACCTTCATTCCAGAAATTAGAATTTCACCAATTACTAGAAATTCATATTGCAAATAATGAACTGAGTGAGAATTGAAATGTTCATGAATTAACAATCATGGTGGTGGGCATCTCAGACCACACAGATATGGATGATTAAATGAATCTGCAAAAAAATGGATATGGACATAACTGTCAGATATATGCAGAGTTGTAATGCCTGATACACTTTTATTTCAAGACAATACTAACATGTGTACTATACTATTCTCAATTTTCAAGGTAAGAAATCTAAAAAAAATACTAGAGATTTTTTTAGAAGGAATATGCACCACTGGATTTAAGACATTTTTAAATGATTTATGTCAGAATTACGTATGCATGTGTCCGTCAGTAAAAAGTTATAGGGGAAGATAATCGAAAATTATGCCGTTTAAGGAACACACCATTTCAATTTTAGAAATATTATCAAAATTATGACTTTACTGGATTTATTATAATTTAGCTCTCTCTTATCTACATACGTAAGTCGTTCTCCAGTTTTGAATATAATCAGAGATAATCACATCACCAGTTACAGATTTTTTAAATTTTAATTTGATTAATATACAGGGTGTATCTTAAATGATGTCAGGTGGTGATTCCTTGTCAAATTTGGAGAAAAAAAGTTCATATGAACGAGTGCCCTAACTTTTGCTTCGTTTCCGAGTTGCGAGGTGTAAAAAGTTTAATAAAAAATCGGTTTTTTACTTCGTGTGTTTGTTAGTAGTAACAAGGGGCTTTTTTCATGAAATTAGATTTCGAATTATGATTCCAGTGGCGTCGCAGTTGATACCCCGCTACTCGGAAACGAAGCAAGTTAGGACACACGCTTATATGATTTTTTTTCCCTAAAATGTGACAAGGAATCCCCTCCTAAAATTAATGACATCATGTAAGATACACCCTGTATGATGAAATGAATATGTTAGTTCATGGGAGTACACATTGTAAGCGATTATTCGGTAGTTCAGTAGCTTACCGTGCTACCTCGGTGCTACGCCATGGAAATAAGCCAATTAACGACTAATTTGTCCCTGTGTGGACGCCATTACGATAATATATTTTAATGGGTATTAATGGGAGCCACGTACTTGATGTATATAATTCAAAATTAGTACTTCTCAGGTCAGATGTCGAGAGGTTAATTGACATTTATTGTTATTATTTATGATATCAAATCTGCAAGTTGGAGTATCATAGTACTGGTATTCAGAGAAATCGCGGATTGACTTGTAAATTTTCTCCAGTTTAGTGGAATCGAATATTTAATAATGTTTATTACTCGGTTTATTGTAATGGCCCTTTCTTGTACATTTTTCAATATCACCCATGGTATTAATTATTTTAATTATTTCCTCAGATCCACAAGCTGTAGTTCATTAAAAGATACGTCCAATTTGCATGTTTTTTTTTAATGAGCTAAATAAAATATTAAAAAATGGTCTTGAGGAGGATGAGTCCCATTATGATTGTTAAAGAGTCTTTCGAAATTACAAATTTTATTACCAATAAAAAAGTTCCAAAAACTCATGCATTTAGTTTCCTTAACGTAGTTTCTCCTTTCACTAATAAACCAGTTGATCTTGCAATAACAATAATAAAGAGGAAGATGGGAACATTTTGTGTAATATGAATATACTGCAGTTTTTACTGGAGTATATATTCATTCATTCATTTGTGTTGATATTATGGCAGAACTATTTACAGCAATAAAGTTTTGGAAAGTTATTCTCTTCATTATACAGGGTGTCCTACAAGTAGAGAATTATATTTTTGGGTTTGTAAATTATAGCAAATGGTAAATCTTTTTTGATATTACGTTACACAATGAGCTTTTTGTTTTCGGTCGCGTGACAGCCTGCATATTTTAACATTTCTATTTCCATCCAATTATAGGATTCCAACAAACTATCATCACAGTTGTGGTCTGAAACGATTTATTTAAGAACCACTGGTACATACTTCAATATCATTTGTCCAACGACGGACGTCTGTAACGAGCAATTGCCAAATTATTTAAGTTTAGGGTCACGCTGTATTTTTGGACAGTCCTATATTTTTTGTAATAGTTAAAAAAACGTCGTGGGACAGAGGATATTGAAGGAGCTGTTGGTCTTGAATTAATCGTTTAAGAACACAAGTGATAGTTTGTCAAAAGATATGGAGATCAGGCAATTCCAAAAGAACACATTTAAATTTTGGATATGTTCGAATCAAAATTAGGATTTTGAATATTATGAAAAACAAAACAATACCTAGTTAAAAATAATTTTCCAACTTCATTAAACATCTATCGGAAAGATTCGCAACTATTTTGAAAAAGTCATTAAAAATTTCTTTTTCAAAAAATCTTTCACCTCGCTTCAAAAGTAAATTTTTTCGTCTTTTTCAGAACCTAAGAGTCGAGCTAAGAGTGTTAACATGGATTAATAATGTCTTTTTTAATTCAATTAGTCAAATGCTAGAGTAACTGTTTATAACTATTACTAATTGTGTTTTTTCACAAATGTTTCTTTTTTCACCAATGTTTTTTTTTGTCAACAAAAAAAATCTTGGTAAGTACTGTTTTTATTTTCTCTTTGTAGTAAGTATGCACATCTTGAAGATTATTGTTTCCAGTGTTATATCTGATATGAAATTGTCAAGCTGTGTGCACGCTTGAATATACTTGAAGGAAGAAAAATCGTAGCAAAGCGCTTACCTGTAAGTATTCAATTTCAATTATTACTTACTTACAAGTACGCACTGATTATGACTTAACAGTCGAAAGCGTCGAAACGTAGGCAAGAAATCAATAGTTTTTTCCTCAATTTTATTAAATACCAAATCAAATCTGTTCTAACTTTTGAAATTAATTATAACTATATGAAATATTCGCTTTTTTCGATATTTAATTTTTTCGATTTTTTGTAAAATGTCTATATGTTTCTAGATGTTTCGACTTTTTTCACGAAACACCGACCTATTTCTCGAAATTTATAACTTTTAGAGGAAATTATTAGGTAACTATTAATTCAATCTCCGTCACGGTACCAGCTAGGGAAGTAGATGTTTTTCATTGGATTCTTGCCTCATAACGTGCCTAGCAAGATCAGCAGACATAAGAGTAGCCCAACGTTGCCAAATGTATTCGTGTATCATCGAAATAATCATTTGCTCCTTAGTAAATACGTCCATGCATATTGCAGACCATGTCTGCACCTATTAGTATGAAATGCTGCAGATGTAGGGAATGCTGTGTACTGAAAAACGCTCTTGAAGACGCGAGATGCCATCAAGAATAGGGGCCAAGGTAATTATTTTCACGTGCTGAACAAAGCATTCACTGGACGAGGCATTCACATGAAGTTGTGAAAAAAAGAAGACGAATAAACAGGCTGTGTTGCTGTTTATAGTTTGTGTATGGCTGTCGTGAATATAATAAATATTTGGTTCCCGCTTCTTCTTTATTGCGTTGAATCGTTTCCTGGTATTATTATAATTACTTATTCAAGCAGAATTTCCGGTTTTTCAATTCTTGTTATCGTTTTGATTAACATTAAAACAAAAACAATGTAGTGAACATTAGTTTATGGATTTACCGGAATAAACTAAAAAAGACCATGGCACAGCATTTTACTGAAATATAAACGTTTTCATCATTGCCTATGAATTGCAAACTATATAGTGAGTTATAGATACTGAATGTAACGAGCTTTGGACATATTGTAGGAGTTGAAGAGATTCACTCAGTATGTGAGACAGAATTATGCTCATTTCCGTATAATCAAATTGACGAAAATAAAGGTTTTATAATGAAAAAAAACCTTGTTGATTGATACCCCTGCAAATAAGTTTCAACCCTCCACAAACAACCAATGAAAAACTCACAAATTCTCAACAAGAAATTCAGATAATTTAATAATCAGACAAGAACATAATCGTGAAATACGAAAGTAACATATTATTCTCAAATAAATCAAGACAGATATCAGAAAAAATCAAAATGATTTTTACGCGAGCTCATATTGGGTGTATTCCTAAACATGAAATAATTTTTTGGGGTTATGTGAAAAATCAGGGGTATTGCAAAATTTTGGAAACATAACAACATTCAAGATCAGATATGGTAGCTTCCGAAACTATTAATGCAGAAATGGTGCGTGGTGCAGTTCGTGGTGTACTGCCAAACATCTTCCTTATTCTCTTGTTTTTTCGTCAACAGCTTCATGTAACTCTGTTCTCGGACCCTTTCGTTTCTGAAGTTGGCTTGGAGGTTCTGTACAGCCTCGTCGAAATTATCAATCACATCTTCGATAGTTTCGAAAAAATGAAGCGCTGCCCCACTGAGGCAACATGGTAACTGGATTAACTTTGTTTCATCGGACCATCTATTTGCTCTGGCCGCACGATTGAATGATTTCAGAAAGTCCTCCACCTTTTTATCGGTTGTCCCCGAAAATGTTTTTGGGCCTACCGAAGGGCAGATTTCTCTCGGTGCTAGATTGGCTTCCATGACTTCGATTTCTTTCTCTCTGTTCTTCGATTTCTATTGCAACCTCGTTCCCTTGTTCTACTTCTTGCTTTTGCACTTGTGTTCTGGCACGACTCCTTGTGAACATCAAACAGGATTCTCAATATTCACTTCGATTTCTTCAGACGGTAAAATGTTCAACTCACTAGCAAAATTTGAAATTTCGCGTTTTTTAAAAATAACTAGTATAATTCACGCTTCTCCACCAATTTGTAACACTGCTAAGGGTCTGGGGGCGAATTGATAGGCAAAGATCCCTGATTTGGATGTTTATTGAGTTGTTACAGTGTCACGATGTTAAATACAACTGATTATGAATTTCAATATTGAATCGGTGGCTTGGGTCGTGGCTCCACGCACGCCGTGGGCGTCCTGCTGACTTGGCTCGTCTGCCTTGTGAAGTGAGCTTGAAGTAATCTACAGGGTGTATTTGCGACAATATGAATTTAATGAAGAGAATAAAATATGCAACACTCATTTTCCAGCCTCCATCATTCAATATATTACTAACCATGAGCTATACAAATTTAAAAAAATAAACCTACCTTCTTACTATTTCTATTAGAAATATATAAAAAATCAGCCTACTATTTGGTACTCTTTGTAAAACAACCTGTTTATTGCAGTAGGTTTCATCGAGAGTTTCATAACTGAATGAGAAAACCATCAAAGATGATAGATGATCGATGATCAAGTAAGGTTGAAAACTTGTGAACTTCAGTGAGAAATGTTTTTAAGTTTTAATAGAGGGGGTTTTTGAAAGGGTGTCATTTATTGGTGTTGGCAATTGGGGGTGTTATCTATTGGTGGTATTACGGGGAAATCAAACAATGATCGTCAATTTGGTTCAAACTATTTCACAATACGGTCCATCGTATGCTTTTCTCAGATCAATCAGTCTAAATGAATTTCTAAGTGAATTCAAATATGAAATTGAAAAAGCGACAATCATTCCTTAGAACGAATGCCCTAGAAACACCTGTTCTGTTAGATATTTTGATAATGGCACTACCTGCAACATCTTTGTACTTGCCCACCTGAACGGAGAATTCAAATAATTAATGGAACCCTTTTGAATGCGAGCCCGACCCTGAGATTGGCTGTCAGACTCGATATAAAGAACTTCACGAGCTCCAGCTTGTTCACCTAAGCCGAAGAGGTCAGTCTTAAGGCTGCTCGGTTGACCTTGCATTGCAAGTTCATTTCCTTAGATAGAAGTTACAAACTTGTAACCTCACTGATCTCTATATAGACGCAATTCTGTTATGTCGTGTATATTAATGATCTATTTTGTAAGGTGAGGTGCTGTCGTGACGGGAATTCAGTGTTTACCTTATTCGTTTTTTGTTACTCGAAAAACTGGTTTATTATCTAACTTTGTGGAATCGTTATTTGACGATATAACAAAGAGTTCAAAAGGTGTTCCTGAATAGTATGTACATACGGAAGAAGGTAATTCTTTGGCTCATTTCATGACTGACAATTCATGTGAACAGGTCTGCGAACGCTTCGTTACCGATCTACAGGGTGTTGAAATTTAAAGATTATTACAGTTTTTTCTCTACAAGTTTTGCAGTTTTTGTTTTTGTGATCAAATTTATACAGGTTACGCTCTAGGGCTTACATCATCGGGCATATCGAACAGTTGTGAGAATATACAGGAAAATATCTTTTCAGGAGTCTTATTCCATTTTCTCCCCCTTAACTTTTTTACATGCTGTATATTAGCTTCACTTGTATGTTTGTAACTACCTCCTTAGGGCGTGATTTTCACCCATTTCCAGACTTCGATTTCTGCTTCTCTCTGTTCTTCGATTTCTATTGCAACCTCGTTCCTTTGTTCTACTTTTTGATTTTGCACTTGTGTTCTGGCACGACTCCTTGTGAACATCGAACAGGACACGTCCGAATGATTGACACCGGAACGTCCGGAACTATGAACACCTGCCAAATTTCAAATCATTCGGACGTCAGGAAATGAGTGATAATCACGCCCTAAGGGGTCAGTTACAAACATACAAGTGAAGCTTATATAAAGCGTTTAAAAAAATCCTGTCAATTCAGGGAACCTAGGAGGCCATGACTGAGGTCCACCTCGTCCTACTCAATTGTTCTCATACACTTCATTGAAATATTCCCGATTCAAAATAAAAATTTGTACTGGGACACCATCGTTCATATAGCACATTTGAAATACAAGCAAAACAGGTAAGTCTTCGAGTAATGAAGACAATGCGTTTTGCAAAAATATTGAATTTTCCCTGCAGAAAACATACATTCGATAAAAACATAATTATAAGAATATATCCAGTCACACTTCAAAGAAAATGGCAATTATACTTAACCTGATACAGTAGAGTTGTCCCATTTTTTATTGGCCGCCCTGTCCCATTTTTTATTGGCCGCACTGTCCCATTTTTTATTGGCCGCAACTGTACCTAGTTTCTATTCAAAACCGGAAAAAACAATTGATCATTTCCTCCATCGAAATTACATGACATTACTCATCTTTACGAAATTGATTGGCGTGATATTATTATGAAAACCGTAGCATACGTGACACTGAAAAAGCTGTTAACGAATTGGGCTATCATTTTGTTTGTCATGAAAAATGTCTCATGACAAATAACATGTTCGTGAATTCGTGATTAACTTTGTACACAACAACGGAGTTTTTAGTATTTGTCTAAGTTGGTCGTCCAATTCGAGTCATTGTTTGTAGCCAATTTGTTGATCTCATATTAGGTCATACTATGTATTTTCAAATTGTCGTTGAACCCCATATTTCAATTTATTTCAACCAACTAGAAATCGTTAATTTATTTTGGTGGATTTTTGTGTATTAGTAAAGTTATGCCAATCGCTTAGTAGTTTGTCCAGTTAGGGTATTCATGAACTCCGTTTTTCTTCTTTCCTGGTTCCAAATATTTTGTCAGACTACCAAGTTATTCCTCAGGGGCGGTTTTGTGCCTTTTCTCTTTCATAATCAACTAGACCTTGAGGTGTACAGGAAGAAAACACACACAGATCAATATTTACACAATAGAGCTTTGAGAATATGTAAACCAAGATACATCGAAGACGAAATATCTAACAACTGTGTTACAAGCGAACAGCCACAATAAAAAAGACATAATTCATCCTACGCGTCCAAGGAAGAATTA
Source organism: Chrysolina haemoptera (assembly GCA_958298965.1). Taxonomy (NCBI): domain Eukaryota; kingdom Metazoa; phylum Arthropoda; class Insecta; order Coleoptera; family Chrysomelidae; genus Chrysolina; species Chrysolina haemoptera. Next base: position 30,813,201 of record OY282589.1, on the reverse strand, counting down.
AAGGAACACCAGTCAAGAGCAACCTCAAGGCAATGTTTATCTGCCATACATAGAAGGAATTGGGAAAATTCTGAAGAAAGAGAAAATAATCACCATCTTCCAACCAACGAAGAAAATAACTTAATATGTGAGGTCAGCATCATAAGACAGCAGAAATCCACTCAAATCAGCAGGAGTTTAAAGGATTCCAAAGGATATTGTGGTATGGTCTATATCGGACAAACGAAAAGGAGCTTTGGTACCCGTCTAGTCCAGCACACTGAAGATGACTGCCGCAGGTGCAGTTGAAAAGTTTGGAGATTTTAACCTAAGAAGACTACGGCAAATGCCGGAAGCATATAAGCAAAACGTACCACGTTTCAGTCAATGGAAGATATTCTAGCTCTCTGATTGGTTGTGACCAAACACAGGTGCACTTTGCCATCCAGACTAAAACGTGGTATACTTTGTCGCCCGGAAAATTCGAGAAAATTCCCTGTGGTGAACAGGCAAGCTAGGTTAGCTTGCTCAGGTTAGGTTTGTGTGACAATTGCGAGCAAAAAACTAATTCACCCTAGTGCAAAATGCAACACGTTTCAGTCTGGATGGGCAAAATGAACCTGTGTTTGGTCACAACCAATCAGAAAGCCAGAATATCTGCCGCTGACTGAAACGTGGTACGTTCTGCTTATATGCAACTCGGAAGCCATTCAGAACAAGTTTGAATTTATCACAATTCACTGAAATTTAATGATACGTTTAGCTTATATTACAAGTTATCAATGGAAGCGTGCTGAAATAGTTATTTACCTAACAAGTGCGGAAAGTAGTACTTTTCCGCACGCAACGGCAGTTGCACGAACGACGCGTAGCGGAGTTCGGGCATGCCTTTAAGGGCGGAAAAGACATTTTCCGTAAGAGTTAGGTACAATATTTTTCCTACGAGTGTTTTTGTCCATCTTATTTATAAAAAAACAAGGTTTTTAATGAACAAGTTTTTCTAATAATGCTACAAAATGACACATAAGACAGAATAGTTACATAGATCATTTAGTTAGTCCTGAATATCCCCATTTTCAACAATACAAAAATCGTGCGGAAAAGTAAAAATCGTACGGAAAAGTAAAATCGTGCGGGAAAGTAACTTTTCCGCACGATTTTAAATCCTACGGAAAAGTACAACTTTCAAAACGAAAAATCGTGCGGAAAAGTTGCTTTTCCACACGCTCGTAGGAAAACAATATTTCCAATATATTCGACCGAGGGGGAAACAACTCCTTCATTAGGTGTACATCATAATATTTTCATTACTTCATTATCATTCTGTTTCGAGCATTAGACCGCTTGGCCATTACAGATTTACGATTGAAACGTAATATGAATAATTTACGCTAATCAAAATAATCAAATGTTATACTATATGCCCCTTCAATAATTTTTTAGAGGCCCCAAAACTTTTTTCATTATTTTTCATTACAAATAATTACTGCACTACATTCATTAAGTGTACAAATTATTAGTTGTTTCCCCCTCGTATTCGACCTAACATGGGAGATACATGAATATTGAGAGTGTTCAAGTAAGTAAGTATTAAGTAATTTGATACTCTATGAAATTTATGCAACTGAATTTTTATTCTTGTCCGTGAATAAACATAATGGTCAGCTGTATTTATAATGGGGTTAAGACCGTCAGTCAGGCGAACATGTCGCGAGTATAATAAAATCTGTGGAATACTTATTGAAATTGGAATATAGACTAGTTTTATCTCGACTTTTCTTGTTTAAAATTATAAAAATTGCCCTAATTCAATTGTGTGTGGACGGGAAAATTGTCAGTTCATACGTCAAGGTAAATGTACTATGGTTATTTATTTATTTATTGGCTCCATTCTAAGTGAGGAATCACACTGATCGACCGGGACCGATCGTCCGCGACCGTCCACCTACGACCAAAACTAGAAGTAGATCAAGGAAAACTTTCAAAGTCACACTGATCGACCATCCACGACCGACCACTAGAATAATTTTGTAAATCTGACATTGATTTGATATTCGAAAGGTTATGTGAATTGTCTGTTCATTTATTGAAAATAAGTTAAATTCATAATATCCATAGTTTTGCTTTAAATAATGAGCAGTAGTGATACTGAAGAAGAACATTTTATTTTTCCGGTAGGAAATATACCTATTTACATGAGTTTTGTTGAAGTCAAAAGTTCATCATAAATGTGTTTCAAAATGACATTACGTCAGGATAGTGTGACACCGACCAAAATTTCCAGCAGACTACACTTTCGAACATGGTCTTTGAAAAACGGTCGAGGACGGTCAATGACGATTATACAGTGTGAGTTGTGCGATAAGAATATACGTGTTGGAAATTTTGGTCGTAGGTGGACGGTCCCGGACGGTCGGTCCTAGTCGATCAGTGTGATTCCTGGAACATGCCTACTGGCCTAATTACAAAGATAAATATCATAAAAATATACATTTGTATTCATACATACACACAAAAATATCGTGGCGAGAGAAAACAGAAAAAATGTAGTAATAAATAAAATAGTCTGTACAAATTCACAATTGGTCTAATATGAGGCTTCTGAATTTAATATGAGTTATAAACATTATTATTTCCTTTATCATTTGAAAAGTATGTATATTCAGCTTCCTAAAGTTTATGAATTAAAACATAAATTAATAATTGAAAACGATATCAAAAATCATCCTGCAATGCTATAAAAATGATCATAGCATATATTTGTATTTAACTTTAACATGCTGCCACCTTCAACTCCAACGCTGACAATTAGATAAACTGTGTATTGAGGGAAAACTATGATTAATTATGCATAAAACTAATATAAAATAATATTCGAATATTCAAAAACATATCTAGAACAACGATTTGGTCGGTTGTTGAGTTTGAACATTTGCAACCGAACTAATTAGGACGGAACTGAATGTTGTGCCATCTAATATAAAAATAACTGGATTTTGTTGATCCGTTACTGGGGCACCAATGCGTTCGATAGTTTTCTTCGTTCTGTCGGATGAGTTAATAGAGATGAAATATTTCACAATATCGTCAAAAATTTTGAAACGTAAAACAAGATTTTTTTTTTAAACTAAATCGACTATATATCGTGAAAACATCGTATAGATGTTACAGATATTTCTTAAGCCGAAATGAAAAAACGTCAATTAAACCGCTATATTATTTCTCAAACCAATCCAAATTGGCCACTTATAAATACCTATCATGTATCTGCTTGAAATTCCCAGACAACGAAAAAACTTCAAAGAAACAGCCACCGAAGAAGGTATGTGGCAAAAACTCTAATGATGGCACTAATGGATGATGAACCAGACTGTTGGAACGAATTAGAACAAGAACACGCATGGCCCCCACTTTCGATTACGGGCCCGCGACCCAGGATCTCATTACGAGCCCTGAACCCAGGATCTCAATGGTTTACGACCAACTCCTGCCTATTTTACAGTTGCGTCAATATAATATATTATAATATTATTATAATTGCATGGTTATTTCTTACCCATACTCTTTTTAGACTTTAATTTAACATGAAAATACAACTAAACTTCATTTATAAAATTATTTTTACTTAAAAACTACCGGTCCCAACAGACGTCCTGTATGTGTGTGGATGCACAAAAAACCTTTTTTTCCTTTTCCCTTTTCACGTTTTCTGTTTCTCTTTTCATGTTTCCCGTTTCATGTTTCCCGTTTTATGTTTCCCGTTTCATGTTTCATGTTTCAATGTTGAAATGAGTAAGTACTCATTTCCTTTATTAAGACATTTTATTAATGTTTGATATAGACACAGTGTCGGAAAGTGTGTATCTTGGGTATGGTGGTTCCATCAGAGCGTAAAGAATAGCTTGCTATATGTTGAGAGGGCATTACAATTTCTCCTCGACTAGCTCGAGGAAGGGATATCGACGTACGCTGTGTGCGCTGTGTCGCATTTCCACGTGGTCCATTAATGCGTCTCTCTTCTTTATGTGGTATCATAATATCATTGCGTTCCTTGTTGCTCGTGTAGATTTCTGTCTACAGTATCGGAAAGTTTTCATCGGGGGTATGCTGGTTTCATACGAGCGTAAAGAATAGCTTGCTATTATGTTGAGAGAGCATTACAATTTCTCCTCGACTCGCTCGAGGAAGGGATATCGACGTGGCTGTTAATTCGTCGGATGAGGTAGTAGGGAGGCGTACAGTAGCGCGTCTCTCTTATTTATGTGGAATTATCATATCATTGCGTTCCTTATTGCTTGCATAGATTTGTCTATACCCCCGATGAAAACTTTCCGATACTGTATACCCCAGATAAATTATTACCGATTCTGTATGTACAAAACTGAACTCCTAAAACACCATTCATTGAATACCAAATCTTTCCAATAAATCTTCATACGCAACAATCAAGCAACAATCTCGCAACCAACGCAAAGATATCAATTTTAAAATTTCATTTTATGGCGAAGTAGGTGGCGAATACGCTGGCAGCAGATTTCAACTTATAAATATTAACCAAAAAAACATTTTGTAGTAGACCAAACTGTGCTTCAAAAACGAAAATTATTGCTATTTATTGATATATTATGTTCCAATTTCGGAAAAACCCTGTATGTGTAAGTATATAATAAAACTTAATGAGTGGAACTATCCACTGATATTTCATGTTTAAAACTGCATACAGGCCTACAAAGCTTAAAGTCAATATAATTTATGAATGTTTTCAGTCATAGTTGAAAAACATCAGTTTGATGCACAATAGGTTAAAGAAAATATTCCTTTTGTCAAAATTACCAGCATCTTAAAACTTGCTGAGTGTTTATTTTTTACTAAAATACTTTTACAAGTTGCAAGAATATGGTGATTTTTCCAAAAAGAATATTTTTATTTTTTACCTTTTGTGCTCTCAACTTATACCAATCTTCTATGATTAAACACATTCACAATTAGTTATATTGCAGCCCTTTAATTTTGGTAGGGCTGCAAGTAGTTATGAGAACATAAGTCTTCTTCATCATTGGCATAAAACTCCAACGATTTATTTACTACTATAATAACTTGGTACTGTTGAATCCTTCAGAATAATTAGGATTGCATACAATTTTATCAAATGACTATTAGCAAGACAATGACCTCAGCAGGGATTATCAAGTTAATAATTCCATTTAATAAAGGCAGTGAATGAATTCTATATTAGTTTTGAATGAAAGCTACCAGTAATTCAACTCAATATAATAAACAGTATGATCTATAGGATGTGCATAACTACATAATGTTCACCTAAGATTTGTCAAATTTTTATTCAGGTACACAAAGAAATTAAAGTTAATGATAGTGATAACTAGTTTGGGATTATCTGGGATTTTAAATTTCTTAAAAAATCTCCGGTACTTCCCTTATAAATATTTGAAAGGAGCAATAAGTTGAAGAATAAAAATAATTTCATCAAGCTTAAAAAATGAGCAGTTTTGCTACTACCCATCGACACAATACACCCCAGTCGCTATCACCCCTACTTCAGATTGTTTCGAAATATGTTCCTTCAAAGAAATAATCATTCTCATCTATACTCCCAACATTGACATTAGACGTTTTGTTGTATTTGTTTCCAAAGCGAGATATTTTTTATCTCTTGCTCTACGTTTTTTTTGGTAGCAATCCCCTTTTTCATTGTCTCAAATGAATTGATAGTGTCTTCGTATCCGTATCCATTATTTGAGAATTGTGTATCTTTCCTCCATTGTTTGCTAGTCCTGATTTATATTTTGTTCAACAGTGATATTATTCACCGGGATATTTTGGAAGCGTATATATATATTCGTGGACTTACTCTGTTGAGACAGTATGAAAAAGGGCAACCCTTGTCGTTTTTGTTACGTTCCATTTGACAAAACATATCAGCAGATTTCATTTGCAGTCCAGAAGTTTATTATTTACTGAGATGAGTAAGTCCCAAAATGCATCTCTACTAATAGAGCAAATAACCAAAAGACATTAATAAAGTGGTATGAGTTTTATTAAAATAGTATACTATTTATTATTAATACCTATAGGTATTAATTTATTTAAGATAAAACATTCATATAGTAAACATCTACTCTCGTTCTTTCACTTCCTGTTCCACTCATATCTTTGTTATTATAATATTGAAATGAAGAATAGTATAAATAATCTGAACCTATAGAAACTTTTTCCAATTAATTTTATACGTATAGTTCTTGTAGGAATGTTATAGCAAGAATTCCGATGTCAATGATTTCCTTACAAATCAAGGTCGTTTCTCATTGGACACTTTGTCAGTCACTCCAAGGCTATCGTAATGAAAATACACTTCAACTCTTTAATTATTTCTCACCAACAATATTTCTACAACTATATGTAACTTTATATTATTAAAACTGGCATGTATCTGATTAACCAACTATTATCTTGCTGCCGCGTGTGCTTCCTCCTCCTTCTCTAATAGTCGCAATTCCCACACGATAGATCTACCCTTTTTGCGACTATTTTCAGTAAAAAACAATGCCCTCTGGACATTCCAACATCTTCTGCCACACAGTAAGTTAGCGCAGAGCAGGTGCCTTGAATGAAAAGGTCTGCTCTCGAGTTGCCCTTGTGAAACTTTCTGTCCGTTGGAATACAAGGACATGAACTTCTGGAACGTCAACTCAGACCGATGGTCTGAGGGTGCGAAGTTGGTTTTGATTTTCGGCATTAGAATCCAACCGATTGAAATGAACGACCCTAGATTTCCGATGTCATTTATCCTTTTCACGATCTTGCACTGCACGAATTACGCAACTTTAGTGATAGTCCACGATGACTTTTTGGGATGTCTAGCCAAACCAGGTCACCGGCCTTCTTCCAGCATCGGCCTTGAAGTAATAGGTCTTCTTCATCTTGTCGCTGGCACTCTGGATGTACAAACGGACCCGTTCTTGAATGTTATCTATTATCTTATTCTGGACGCGCCCCAAATTTCAGGCCACATGGGAGTCGCAACTTCGAACCCATTATGATACTAGCAAGGGTTTGGCCAGTGGGAACACTGCACGTCGAAGTATGGAGGCCAGTCGACGCGGGCCGAATAAGGAGTTATGACCAGTTCCCCAGATTGCTCCCCCCCCCGAGTGTCAGCTGTGAGGTCTTACCACCTAAATAGCGAGTTAAATGTGGAAACCGGGAAATTCCTCCTTACATGGCATGTAGCTGGGTACTCCCGCTAACGTACCACACCTCATGGTCCACAGCTCGAATGGCCATCGCTTCAACATTATCTTTCATCTCGCTGGTACCGGAGATGGCACGGCCCTCTGAAGAGGGAGGTCTCTCCGAAGAGGACCCCGACCTAAGGTCTATGTGCCTAACACATGAAGGACAACAAGACGCCTGTGCCGCACCTTACGAAACCACTTGCCCCTGAGAGGCCGACACCTGACAGAGGGGTGAGTCGCCAAATTCGGTGCTCCCCTCCACCCTCAGTTCCATTTATTCACCGGCTTCCGCCAGTGACCTAGAAGGTAATGCGTTGCCTATGGCGAATTTGGGATAACAAGTACCACTGACAACTTTAAAGGGTAAACGCCATGTGGTCTAAAGTTTACCCCAAATTTCAGGTCACAAGAGAGTCGCAACTTCGAGCCCATTATAATACTATCAAGTGTTTGGCTGGTTGACTTGTGCACTGCTGACTATCAGGCACAGATGAAGGTACTGGTACCAGCCTCTTTGGTGGTCAGAAACTTCCTTTGACAAGTGGCGTCCTATTCACCATCCCATCAGACTGTGGATGAAGAGCTGTGGTTCTTGTCTTTGGAGTACCATCGACACATTTTCTGGAAGAGTTTGGACTCGAAATTTCTGCCTTGGTCGGAATGCAGCTCCAGTGGAACGCCAAATCGACATATCACTCTTTTACCAAGACGTCAGCTACGGTGATGTCTCCCTGGTTGGGTTTAGATATATAGGGATGGATGCAAGATAAGTATAATTATTAAAATTGATTTTGAGTGTTCTTTGTATTTAGCGAACATTTCTAGAATAAAAATATTCGCGCCGTTATACCCATGATGAATAAAAACTTACCTCTCTTCTGAAACAGAATAGGGTGCATATTTTTTCGATTGGCAAATATTTGATGAAGTGCGTCAGCGACTTTCCAACACTTACAGGGGTGTAAACTTTTTTATTATAGATTTCCATACATACATACATAACTGTTTTAGAATGATATCTGATACCCGCAGCTTTAAAGTTGAAATCACTGAGAAAAGTTGTTAAATGATATGTTAACCTCACACCTTAAAAATATAAAAATGAAATAAAGTTATCCATTGAAAACCATTCACATAATCGAAGCAGTTGAAAAAAAAATATTATCGGAGAAATTCAATACAACTTTTGGGCAGGTTGAAATTATTTAGGAGTGTTTAAAACATTCTACTGATTCACTTACTTTAAGGAATCAAGAATTATGAAATAACTCGATTGTAAATTATCATTTCCTCATTTGAATAAGGATGAGACATTCTTTTCGTGTGACATATTTCAGAAAAACAATGGACTTTGCCTGATCAAGGATACAAATGGTGTATGTACAATCTTGGTGATGAACCTTAGTAAAAATGGTATTACATCCTGAATATCTTGCGGCATTGTAAATTTAGTTTATTCAGAATTTGTTATTCTCTTGTTCAGACAGCTATGATAATAATTTTGGAAAGTGTCTGACATAGAATTATCCTTTTTTAAATTCTTTTGTACGCAAATATCTCCTTTCTTGAATAGTTAATCATATTCTAGATTTCATCTTTCTAGGCCTGTGAAAGGTTATGAACCCGACAAGGAAGATTCACATTGTTGTTGCTTCACAACAAATAAGTTTTGAACAATTATAATTGTTGATTTCAAAACGCCCATCAAAGAGGAGTTCAATCAATATTTTTACGTTTAATTAAAGTAATATTAATTGAATGCAATTTTTAAGTGTTTCCTCAGCTGATAGGTAAGGTAATTGCGAATGTTGAAAAAAAAAATCTATTTATGTCAAGGTCGAAATATACCAAGAATCGCGGTTATCTGGTATCCACAATCTCAAATTGACACATCCATCGTTGGTATTGCGAATTCCGATATTAATATGAGTGGTGATAAAATGAATGTAGCTTTGCTAACTCTGAGATGAATTGTTTTTTTTTTATCATTTCTCTCATAAACTTAAAATTAACAGAATTCGACTCTGAGCATTTTTATATATTTTAACTTCTGTTTCCAGCGAAAGGAAAATTCTTAAATAATCAGAAAACATCAAAGTCTACTAATGAGTTATTGTTGAGGGAGACACAAAAAAGTATCTGTGGATCTGCCACATTAAATCAATTGCGGAAGTTATTTTACCAAATATGATTCACTGAAAAATTTTAATGAATACACACGTTTATAAATCTCGTCCGATTTCTGAAAAACCATAAATGGCTGTAGCTGTAGAAACTTAAATAGGAACCAGTTTTTTTTTTATTTTTTCATTGGTTATCTGAGGAATAGTATATTCTTCAATCTTCTAATGATAGCTATTATTCTCGAGGATAAAGATGCCGAAAGGAGCCGAGGCGAGAGCTAGGGGGATACAGAGGGATAAATAGTGAGAGAGAAAGAGAGTAGATATCATGAATTATTCCACCAAAATGATTGGCGAAAGCAAACGTAAACAGTTTCCTTCAAAATTTGTAAATAGCCGAGAAAAGCAGTGCAAATACCTTATCATGAAGGGCACGTCGTTTTTTTAGGAAAGGCTTTTATTTCACGAGATAACACTATAAAAAAAACTGTGTGCGGCCGCTTTTTGTTGTTATCAATTTCACGAAAGATAACATGAGTCATAATGGAAAGTTTTATGAATCGGTTCTATATCTGGCGTAAGACCGAAAATCCATTAATAATTTCACATACGAAATGATTTTGCTGAAAAAAAGATAAAATAGTATATCGTTATCGCAATCCTGTTTGAATAATGCTGATGGGTAGATAAGAGTATATTATTAAGAATATTGATAGAGCCTTAACGAATTTGAGTCTATTTCGCCACAAAGATCATTTTGGTACGGGCCAGTTGTATGCATTTATGCATATTTGTGACCGATTAATGCTGGTCATATATTTTGTGATATACCTAGGGTTAACCTTGGATGCTGTATCACGGCTCAGTTATTATCTTCTCAACTGTTCCTACGAGTCATACTTGATAATGAAAAGTCGAATTTATTTCTTATGAAAAATTATGTACCTCGGGGAGCAATTTTGGGCACCCGTTATTTTTACTTCCAAATCCTCAGAGTCCTTACGATACACATCTTGTAATGTTACGCTGACCGTGCACAATTGTATTCAAAATTTGAAGAATACTTTGTCAATAATTCAGAGGAACAAATATATTTTATATAGTTTTGAATTCCCTAATGAAGGTTTCCAATAAATACTGTCTAACTGTTGATGCTTTTTAATCGTATGTTATAATATTTTAAAGAACAGCCGCAAGAAGAAATCAAGTCACTTCCGCTCCAAACTTTTGAGAGAAATTTGAGACATATTTAAAACAATAGTTATTTATGATACAAGTGTTAAAAGTGGCATTTTATTTTGTGAGTGGGGATTATTGCGAGTGGAGCAACCCCACGAGCAAAATAAAATCACTTTTAAGAAATGTATCATACACATTTTTTTGTACAACAGTTACTGCTAGTAAGAAAAAAAATATATAAGATCCATAAGGATTCGAACACACGGTCTTTATGAATGTCATTATTTGTCAGTGATGAAGGACCTTCCACAGTTGGACTGAATATTACTTCGTTTGTAACTTCAAGAGGAATTAGTATTACCAATTGCGCAAACGGCCAAATACTTTTTTAAATGATTCCTTTTGAGTAGGTTTATAATATCTGATTGAAGTGTTTCTATTAGAGAGATCTATATTACTGCGTATCCATTATCCCATCTGTCATTTTACTTTTAACACTAGTGTTAAAAGTGATTTTGTGAAAACGATTTCGAAAGTAGTACAATATAGTTATTGATGTAATAATTGCGTGATATCAGAATATCAGACTTTATCTGCTAGCATCAATAATAATATAATGAGTTTCCTGTAAAATTGACCGGAAGTTTTTCTCTTGAAAGAGATAATGAGAGGTAGGTACATATAATCTATAATTTCAATATTTCACCTCATTAGGTATTATTTAAATACGATATGTAATAATAATTTTATATGCAGATTTGTTAAATTTTATTTTTTTTTACTAATTTTCCATTGAGAAATCTCTGTATAGCATTCGTCTATTTTTTCTTTTTTGTTCTACCTAGACCTTGCTTTGTCTCCTCGAGATTCTTATGGTAATATGGAGTATCATTATTCATATTATTGAGTGTTATTACGACTATCGATAATTATAGATTTTTTTAACAAGCTTGCGGTTGCTTCATTTCGAACATTCTGTGTATATTCTTTCGAATGCTATTTAAATAATATACACCTGGAATTTTCAAGTCACCATAAAAATTAATGAATAACTGAAAAGGTACGTTTCTTCACCCTTTGTGAATATTCCTCTTCGCTTCTCTGTTATATTTGTACAGATAACAAAATCAGGTAGATTTGTTTTATTTTGTAAGTTCAACATTTCTAATGCAAACAGACAAGTTTGTTTGTATTTCAATTTTACAAAGGAAGGACATCGAAGGATGAGAATTATTTTGCTATTTGTTATCTTAAATATTAAGCTGTCATATATTTCAAGATTGAAAATATTTGAAAGTAAATAAATATATAAACAATGGACTCATCAAATATAGGTATGTCGGGAAAACAAATTTATGCTTTTACGAAACAAATGATTTCGACATAAAGTGGAAAACAAAGGACACGAAAAAACTTTTTTGCAAAATTGGTGTCTCGAAAATTATTATTGAATTGTTTTCAAACTTGCATGAGACCTATACGCAAAATAAAAGACGTTGCATGTATTTTATGCATGGTATGGAACTTTCACCAAACTTGCTAACAGGCATGCGCAACTATTACACATTGCTATACATTTTTTTTAAGGAAAAGTTTCATTTAGGTTTTTCATAGTTTATAATTCAGAATACGACAACTTCCTTATAAAATTTTATTATTATTTTTCCAAAACGTAACGTATCTGAGGAAAAAGACGACAATACATAACATAAAACATTCAAATCAATGATATTTTTCTTCAAAATCCACGTTAACGTTTGTAATAAAAGTTGATTTCCAAAAATTGTTGGTTTACAAAACCGCGACAAATGTTTCACCAAGAAAATATATTATTGGCGAAACACATGTTGCGGTTTTGTAAACCGAAAATTTGTCAAAATCAAGTTTTATTATAAACGTTATTCATTATTTCATTATGTTTACTTATTTCTAAGCTTTCATTGCTGCCTGTTGAAGTTAACTGCCCTAACTAACTTTAATGAACTAAACTCTATATAGAAGGTTTTTGTTGCAAAACATGATGAGGTTTTACAATACCTCATCATCAAGTATTGAAACATATAAATATAGAAATTGCCATACATTTCTCATCATGAATTTGTTAATATATTTGATTTGAACTTATATCGATTTTTTTATATAGCTGAACTTTATCAATATGAAGGTACAAAATAGATAAACAAATTTCTGAATAATATAACCGAAGAGGTTTTGTGACTCATGGTATATAAATAAATATTACCGACCAAAGCCAAGGTGAATATTGTTACATTCTCAGGTAGACCAACCTATTAAACCACTGAGATAAGGCATTGGTCAAATTGCTCGAATAATAACCATTTATTTGTTTTTCGAAACAATAGGATTCACCGAAATATTACCGTGGAAAATAGTCCGTTCATGCGGAAGTTCATTGTACTTGGACGTTCATGAACTGGTGATTATCAAAATTCAACAAAACCATAAAATGATGCGTTTGTCCGATATGTTTGTCCAATTAAATATTTGTTTGATACAACCATTCAGAAAACAAATGATTGAAAGTGAATCACCGTTACTCACCTGGTGTTATCAATAACATCAGCGATTATTTCCTGTACAATAGTTTTCCGGAAATTTTTCTACGCTCACTTCCGTTTGATACGAACATTTTCATTAATTGAATTTCAATGGTATATTCTCCATTCGACGATTTTGCGATGATTTCTTACCACATATTTTATAATATACCGTGTGATAGCGAAATCATTTGTCAGAGCGTCATTCGGTTGTTTAAGTTAGAATTTTGACATTTGGAACAAAGATATAGTTAACCTGTGGTAGAAGTCATTTGTGCCTCAAAGTCATCTTCACAATTTACTATAACAGTCCAATGTTACGTAATGGTAGAACGATCTACTATGATACTGCTTCTGGACCATTACATAATTTTGCTTTGTTATATTCAATTTTGGAGATGACTGTGAGTTTTTCTGCACACGTTTTGCATACGAAATTTTTTCTGAATCACACTTTACGGAACTACAGAAACTAAACTATAAATACTGTAACTATGGAAATAAAATGGCATTTTTTGACAATTATTTTCTTAGATTTTTGCTTTATTCAGGACCATCGAGGATAACATATAAAAATCTCACATATAGTTTTCTTGTAGTGCAAGTGCAAGTGAAGTGCATCTTACACATTTCTTCTTTATCTTCCTCCACTTTGTTCCTTCATTCATCTTCTTTGCGTCCCAGCTCCAGCTCAGCGTGAAATTAGAATATCAGCACTTGCTTTTTTGTTAGAGAAATGCCATAACTCTTTCAATAAGCAAGATGAACACAAACCTGTTGAAGTATTGACAACTATGGTACGCCTTTCTTTGTGCTCCGGGTAATCTCTCCTTACTTTCCGTGGCTATGGGTTGTGATTTTGACACATGTCTTCCTGAGCTCTTATGACTTGTCGTAGTGCTGGAAGGTTGTTTTTTTTTAACAGAATTCCGCCAAAATGATGTTTTATTAATCTCAATAGAAAGTTACCAAGATTTTTCGTCAATTTGAAAATGAAATTTTTACAATACTGTTAATTTCGATATTTTGTAATTATTATTCGAGCTGAAAAGTTATTGTTATTATTTATCGTTTCAGAGTCGACCATTATTTTCCAATCTTCCGGAAATTATATATTTATTTAAAAAAACTGGGAATTAAACACTTTTGTTAAACATTATTCTTCTTTGTCATGATTAAAAAAATTATTGCTTAAATGTTAAGAATTACCCTGTATACGCCTATATACTTCCCAATCCGAGGAGAATATTTTGGGAAATTACCCTTTCAGTTCTTTAGACACTTTCATTATCATGAACGAACACCAGTTTGAAACAACGGTATAATAATCTCAGTGTGACTTTCATAATGGAAAGTCTTGTTGAATGAGACCTTGTGACGCATTTATTGTCTCGTAAAACAATGACATTCTGATTATCAGTCTTTGACAAATGAGATAGTAGACTTCAAAACAGAAAGAATGTGGAATGTGGTGACAATAGGTATGTATGTGAATGCTTGTCAGAGAGAGTTGTCTGAAGGTTCTCCGAGCTGTGGAACATTGGAATTGTGTCCTTATTTCCGAGGGATGATTTCATATAGGTACACAATAAATAGGTTTCCCAATATTTCACAAGTAAATTGAATATCATCGGTTTACTGACGTGTTTATGTCTTTCATTAATTCTAGTACTGAAATATATACTATAAAGTGTGAGTGCTGACGTAAATAGTCTCCCCCCTATTAATTTTTGAATGGTTCAATATTTTTCAACAAAATTTGGCACACTTCTATGAGACCATGAATGCTAGTTGTTACGATATATGTCTCATTAGTGACGTCATCCGCACAAGCATGATGTGACGTCATTTGAGTGAAAAAAAATTAAATTTCGTGGTAGGTCACGTGGCACCTCGTTTGCAAGGTATTTCAATTCTGTATCCAGCTTTGCAAGAGGATAGATTACACCCTATACACACCATCTATGATATAATTAATTCTTTATCATTCTAAAGAGGCAAACTTGGCAGACTTTGCTGAATTCCCTACAAATCTTGAATAATTGGAAATAACTCTAAAAGAAGGCATGGTCACAACTTAAAAAAATGTATCAAATAAAAAAGCAAATAACACAAAAACGATATTTTTTCGCACAACTTGTATGTTAGAACTGAAACCAGACCAGAACCAAAAAATCCATGAGCAAAGATTCTTTATTTTTTCAGGACAAAACTTTTCAAATAATCTTATAACTGATCTGAAAACTATAAAAAAAATTCAAGTAATAAAATTTGCTATTTAAAACTGGCGGCACCCACCTAGGACTTATTTCAGTAAATTGGAAATGATGCTAAGGAAAGAATCAGCTGATTAAAACTACATTAACTTCATCGTTAGTGAAGAAACAGAAATTAATGTAATCAGCGCCATGAAAATACTGAAAACCATTAATATGGCTCCTGTATAAATGATCCAGAAGGGAGACTAACGTATTGTTATAGGCTTTTGCGCCATCATGATTTAAATAATGATTTTGTTTCTCTTCTAGACGAGCCTAGGTTTACGAATAATGGTATGTTCAACAGGAATAATACAAGGCATTGAATTCGAAAAAATCCTAGGTTGATGAGAGAAGGTAATTTTCAAGAAAGTTTGAGTAGGAATCACAAGGAAAGAGTCACTGGACCAGTTGTTTTCCAAAGACCTTTGACGGGCCAAAGATTTCAAGAATTTTCAGAGAACGATGATCAATATATTATCATCAATGATATACCTGAATACCTGAAAGCATGTTTTTTTAACAGGATGGTTCAGGACTACATAATGCTATTATTGTTCGAGAACAAATGGTCCAGTTAGGTGGCCAGCCAGATCACCGGATTCAACCCCTATTAACTTTTTCATGGGCCATATCAAATTCAAAGTATACTCCAGAAGACATTCTATTTTGGATGACTTGAGAGATAGAGTTCAGCGGCGCATTTCAGTAAATTTCTGGTCACGAACTGATAAATTTAATGAGGTGTCCAATAAATAGAACTAGTGCATGTATTAGAAAAACTATATAGGGATCGATCGATACCGATATTCATATTGGACTATCGGTTATATCGGCCTCATTGGCCGATTATCGTATCGGCCGATATCAAAAGCCGAGAGACCGATACATTTTTTATTGTAAACAAATTTAAAATTTGAACAATAAATGAAAAAAAAAAACAACACTCATACGTTTATTTTATGTATACAAGTTTTTGCTACATACCGAAAGCCTGGCAAATATAGCTCTGAATATGAAATCACCACGCCTATCGATGCGAGGTACAGTCCATTAAACAAGTACAACTGGTGTATCTATCGCATCTCAAAATGCACTGTTGAATTAAATGATTTTTGGATTACTGAATGTACAATTATACTACCTTGTGTTGGACCTTTTTCCGTTGCCACCCAATGAAACAGATTTATGGCAGATCTTGCAAATTGAAATACAATCATATTTTGATTTTTGTTCGAAATTATGAATAGGATATTCATAAAATCTGTTGTAGAATCATCTGCGGCTGAGAATGTTCCCCTCTTCAATATAATAATAATTTGACCGCTTAATTTACTTCAAACAAACACTATAATATACTTCCAGTATATTATTTCCTGTAATGGCGGGTTTATGATCATTCTTTATTTTCCAGGCGAAAATTTTTCGTAACTTTGAATAATCGACTTTGATGACCCGAGAAAGTGCTAGGAATCGCACGTTAAACGGGAAGATCTCGGTAATGATTGGCTCGCAAAAGTTTCGACTTTTGCGGTTGGCGTTCGTAAGAGGACGAAGATACTCTAGTATGAAAACTTAAATTTCATTCCAATTTGAAGTTGTTGAAATATCTTAGGGTGTTTGGAATCGCTCGTTGAAATGTAAGGTTCCCGTTATCCCTAGCTTTGTCGAACACTTCCGAGGGTTGCTTGTAAGAGTGCAGCCAGATATCGCAAAAAAATTGATGTCGTGATGTAGTAGCTCTTGGCTGACATAACTCCTGATCACATATGAAGTTGAAGTCCAGCTGAAAAAACTTGCGTGTCACATCGCAATGAACTAAGTGAGTCCAAAGGTTCTCCCAGGAGGATGTTCCTGTGATAGATCTTGTTTTTTCGAATCATTTTTCGTGCATTTGTACCTGTTTTTTTTCTTCAATTTCGTAACCTTCACCTGCAGCTGAAGATTAGGGTTACCGCTGTCGTACGGGATTAAAAAGCAAGCCGTGATTCACGTGTTGCCGAATTCGATCTTTCTGTAAAAAAAAGAGAACCGAACGAAGGAAATGAATCGGATCCATCACCCGTGTTAGTTTAGAGTTTCTTTGTTCGCGAGCGCAACGAAGAAGAAGCCACTGTGCTAGAACCGGCTCCCCAGCTGTCTACCTTTCCTACCTGTCCAGGCCGGTGCACTCGAAAACAACTGACTACCTGTCCTTTCGCAGGTCCGGATTCGGTGAATCATAATGTAGTAATTTACAATTGTTGGGTTTCATATTATTAGGCCTATAAAACGGATTCTGCTTAAACAGTTTACCAAAGTACGTGACAATTGAAGGATAAATGCATTCAACAGTAACATAGAGTGCCCGCCAAAAAGTACGTAACATTTGAGAAAAATAGTTATTTATGATACAAGTATTGAAAGTGGCATTTTATTTTGTGAGTGGGGAATATTGCGAAATGGCGTTAGCGAGTGGAGCAGCCTCACGAGCAAAATAAAATCACTTTCAACAAATTATCATATACATTTTTTTGTACCACAGTTAAGTACTGCTAGTGAGAAAAAAACAAAAAAAAATATAAGATCCATAAGGATTCGAACACACGATCTTTGGGTTACAAGGCTGACTGGCAGATGCTCCAAATATAATAAACCCCAACGCACTTTATTCATGAATGTCATTATTTGTCAGTGATGAAGGACCTACAGTTAGACTGAACACTACTTCGTTTGTAACTTTAAAAGGAATTAGTATTACCAATTGCACAAACAGCCAACTTCAAACACGGAAATTTTGACTTTAAACTCGGAAATTCCAACTTTGAAGTCCGAATTTTATTTTTCCGACTTCAAAGTCTGTTATTTATTCATGTGAAGTCAATTAAATTAACATAATCTTCAATATATTTATGTGCAAATCCTCTTTTTGTTATGAACCTGCAAACATGTCCCTAATAAGTGTAATTGATTTGATAACTTGAACATGTTTAACACCTGGAATTCCATATATAGGTGATAATTGTTTTTAATAACATTACTGATGTTTTTCTTAAAGTAATCTTCTGAATTCAATTCTCAAAAGAGTTTATCATTCAATGATTTTTATCTTGAAATGCGGTGTTTATTTGCTCAAAATGAAATAAATTATTTCATTCTTGTTTAGCACCGACGCGACGACAATATAACTGCAATAGACTCAATCGAATTTTGGAAAGCTGCATCAAGATAAGTACGATCAAAACTTGCTGAGTATCCTAACAGGTCCCGGTCGTTTAAATATTTTGCCAACCAACGGAGTGGAAACAGGTTTCATTCCCAGATTTTGTTCTCCCCTATAACCATTGCACTATGGAACACTATTGTTATTTATAGATATTTTGATGTACGATGCTCTTCTGAAATATCATCAATTGTTCCACCTTTAGCGGTCCCATCATAGCTGTCCCGTCGAGCTCACATGCATTTGTCGTCACTTTGCCAAACGGTGAATCTTTGGAACTTTCTTTGGACCTCGGAAAGTTTCCTGAGGCATACATACAATCTGTAGAAATTTAAGTTAAACATCAATTCCTATCTATTTTTCCTCAGCTCGGCTGATATTCTCTGAGCATCACATGATTCGTATTTTTGTGGGAACCACCAAAACATAAAAAAAAACTGTCAAATAGATCGTATTTTGTAACTAAAAGTTGTCTTTAGGGGTGTTTTTCATTCCATCATTAACTTCAATCGACGTATAGTGATGCAGAAGATGAAAACTTTTTTATCTTCACTATCACACGAAAAGGAAAATACCTTATTGGAAAATCAAAGAGATAGAAAATAGTAGGAGTTTTTTAATCTTTTTAATACGACAATGGGTTCTGAAACAATCAATTCATACATAAAACAAAATGATAACAATGAATCTAAGGGATTCACATATTCAGTGTAGATTCAGAGTAAAAGAGCGACGTAAAGCTTCCTTTGGGTCTTGGTGGCGCACACGTTCTGTTCTCGATTGCTATGACGCGGCTTCGAATCGCCGCGCTCACCGACCTCGTGCATGTCATCACACGTCAAAAGGTAACTGCTGCGTCTTCCCTAGCTCGCACAAGTCTCTCGAAGACTTCTGATGGTTGCTCGTAAGGGGACAGCCGGTTGATGGAAATAATAATTTTAACAATAACTTTAGCTTCAACCAAACTTCTCCTTTTCAACACATTGCCATCATTATCAGTTGAATGATTGTGTTAGTTCGTGTCATTCAACCAAGGATCAGAAAACCTATTTTAACAGAATGGTTTGGGTAAATCCTACGATATTCAGTCCGTTTTTCATACTCTTTTCGCATAATGTTAGTTTCACCTTACTATGATGGCCAAGAAGGACTAGATCAAACTTATAGGTTTGCATTTGCCTGAGAGTGAGAATATAGGTGGAGGCCTCATATGCTTGACAAGCATATAGCAAATGTGTCCGGGATCTTTATAATCATCACTTGACTACGGTGGACCAGGGTGTTGCAGACACCATATTGGCAGGTCAGTATGAACCCCTTGGTCTTCTAGTTCCGCCCATTTGTCCTGAGGAATGCGAAGGTTACATTATTTGTAAAACCAAAGTCTTCAATGTCTTTGAAGATTCCAATCTCATGTAGCTCCAGGAGGACGTCAGCCGCCGCAGCTTCAATGCGAGCTTTTTGCTGAACGGACTCCAACTCGGTGACATGGTTTGAGTCACCATCTTCAGTGTCGAATAGCAGACCAAGTTCATCGTCTGCACGTGCTGCTCCAATTTCTGCTTTTTAATGGTCATGTAATATGTAGAGAAAGAGATCTGAACTCCTGATGACCTTACAGCCATTTTGTTTTGTAGATACTCCAAACCCCACGGCCTCCATATTGTCAGGGTAAATATAACCGTGGAACGGACAATGTAGGATGCAAGATCATATGAAGATGCATTATTTTGCGTGTTTTTACATCAACGTGTCGCAGCTCCTCTTGAGTACATTTCAATCGGAACGGCAAGCATATTATTATTATATTATGGTGTTTGGTGTCAAAATCCATATAATTATGTAATTATGGATTCTACCAAACTCGAGGTATTGACAAGCAATTTGATTTCGTTGATTTCTGACAGAATTATCTACTACCGATAGTAATAATAATAATAATAACGAGCGTTGAGTTGAAAAATTCCATTTAATATTATGGGGCTGATGAGAGTACTATCAATGACAACTGAATTTCGAGTAAAAAGAGACACACCTTTGAATTTTGTTTCATGAAGAAAAATGGTTAACGAAAAAATACCTTGTCAATCCAAACTTTACTGCTCAAAGAATCGAAAACAAAACAATTGATTGTTTCATTCTACTGGGTTCTCCGTTACTAATGACAAATAATACTGAATATTGTTAGTGCTCATTGTATTACAGTAGGAGATTTGAGCCGGTTCTGGGCCTCCCCCCACCACTATGACGTCATCAGTGACCTTGACCTATGACCTATGACCTCGACCTATGACCTTGACCCTTGACCTTGACCTTGACCTTGACCTTGACCTATGACCTCGACCTATGACCTCGACCTAGGACTTGACCTAGGACTTGGGCTTGCCCTTAGCCTTGACCATGATGTATATTGTTGGGAGGTGTTCAGGGTTTGTGTTTGACATTGAGATTATAATGACTTGGATTTTTTTTTCATACACGGACAAGTACTTTTTCCAAGTACTTAATTTATTTTTCTTACCTCAATGTCTTCCATGTCCTTCATGTATACTTACTCTGCCATTGTGTATGACCCTTATGTGTGGAGTACACATACAAATCTATACCGAAGTATAGAGAGGGTACAACACGTCTGCACACCACGGAGATCCAGTTAGATATGTGAACTCTGATTACTCTCCAGTGATGTATACCTTGCGATGGTGGTGGGAGGAGGGGTCGCGTGACGCTATGCGCATCCACCCTCGCTCTCGATAGGGTGGGTTGGATCCGCGCTGACGTCACACACCCATACGCTGCGGTGACTCATCGACTACTATTTACTCTCCGCCCTCTATCGATGCGATGCAAACTCGCGCATGGTGGGGGCTTTGTATCATACATGTTTCATAAGTCTGTGGTGGGGGGTGGTTCACTATCTATTATAAAAGAAGTTGGTATGGTGATATGAAATCAGAAGTTGTATACCTAGCAGTCGAGCAGTCAGCAAGAGTAGTGAAGTTATTCAGTGCCTACACAGTGAGAGAGATCAGTGAGTGTGTTTTTCTATTGAAAATTATTTATATTTTCCATATATATTATCATCATGTCAGTTCCAAAAGTAGATTTACAAAAAATCAATTCTATAATTAAACAAGAGATGGAAGTGTTAGAGCAAAAAGTAATATCATCTTTGCCACTGAATGAAGCTTACCCAATTAAGACGATGTCAGTTTGTTCTACCCGATTTGGTAAATCCATTTTATTGATACTACTTGATGTAAGCAATGATACATTATTCAAAACATGGCTGCCAAAACGCGTTTCAGAACAATTTACCGATGATGATGTAGCATGCATCAATTCATCAGGTGGTAAATATACAGTAGCATATTTGGGTCAGAGTCCACAAAGCTTTGCCGGCATGAAAACGAGATCGTTGGTCAAATTTGATCTCACTGAATAATTGTAATATATAATTTCCACTTGTCATATCTTCTAATTCTGATTCTTTTATATTATAGGTGATAATTGTAAGGAAAATATAAAAACTTTTCATACATTGTTAAACACACTCTTCGGTGGAGACATCATCAAAAGTCTAATGTGAGTAGTACTGATTATTTTTGTAGCATTCTTATTTCAATAATTTCTCTTTGATCATAGCTTCATTTTTGAAAAATGTGGATGATGTATGCAAGTCAACACTGGACCGAAGCCATAGACATCTCTTCCGCCGTTGAAAGGTTAACTTCTGAGTTGCGTGCTTTGAGCGAGGATGCTCACCACGCCACCATTTATGACCTGAGCGTATGCTATGATGAAGAAAGGATCCAACACTGTATGCGTGATTACGAGAACTACAAAAAGGGTGTGGATCTCTGCGAGAAATATACAGATGGTTCTTTCGATCTACATCACCTCTGCGACGCAATGATTGAATGTGAGCTGAAAAGATTTCTCCACCGCCTCCTACCATACCTACCTGAAGACATCATCAAAAAGTACCAACTGGATGATGATGATAGTGAAATCGAAGAAGGAGAAAATTATGATGAAGATGAAGAAGAAGTTATATTAGATTGTTTGTACATACCTAAGACTATTTGAATTCTAAGCTAATGATATTTGAATAAAAAAACATAAAAATTTTTTACACATGTTTTATTTACCTATTTCTCTTTTACATGAATAAAGAAAGAAAAATGAAAAAAATGTGTGTGTGTGTGTCTTCATCAATATCTGCAGTGAACTGAACCATCCAATGCATTGTATGTCAAAAATGTATCATGCAGAATGAGTGCATATACTTTGGTGTTGGCTGGGAAGTTGACTTTCCTAGTTTCAAACTCGAGCTTAATATCAATAGTTGATGATTTTGTGGCATTCGGCTGATGTGAACAATCAATGATGAATAGTGGATTTTGTCGAAATTGACCAATGTCCATGAGAGGTTCACTCATATCTTTATCATAATAACTTCGTTGAAAGTTCTCATAGGCATAATAAGCCGAAGTATCGAGTTTTTTATCGAAATCCAAATTCCAACGTTCATATGGGTATACTTCAGAGTTCAAGTACACACGAATGTTATTGATATCAGCAGTTGTGAATTTAGTGATGTCCTTTGTCCTGTCTTCAGAAGTGGTAGTGCTTTGGAATCCAATGATGATGTAACGAGGTGTTTCAAGGGCGTTGGTTGTCTTGATAGCCCATATGTCTGAAGACGTGCCACGTAGTGATGGAAGTTCATAGAGATCCCACATGCGATAAGCCAACTTGATTTTAGCATTCAGACCGCTTTTGTTGATTCTATTTAAAAGTTTGAGCTTGTGCTTATCTTCTGGCACTATGTGTCTTATTTTCCACTCAATTTTATTGATTTCCAAATCAGCATCAACCTCACCAATATATGAGTTCTTGAAGGATCGAGCGATTATTAAAATCATTTCTTGTTTGGCATTCAAGATACTTTTGTTGTAATCTTCAGCGAAACCCATCAAATATTTCAGTGGTAATTTACCACTGAATACGTGACTAGTTGTATCCAAGATATCCTGTTTAGTTTCCGAAAGTCCCCATCCAGTTGTCAATAAAGTGTTAGCATGCGATTGTCCAAATGATATCATATTCTTCATTGTAGATGTTATCCCCGGCTTCCTGACCACAGCAACTTGTTCACCACCCATTTCGTAGCGAATTTCATCAAAAAGGAAGGCGATTGCATTATTCGAGAGATAACATAATTTTGTTTCATCTTTAGGTGTGAATTTACCCTCTATATAAATGAAACTCTCAGCAATGTCAAGTATAACGTCTTGATTATTGATTGCAATTCGAATTTCATCTGAATTCCTAAACAATGGTGATCCATATGGTTTATATGTATGCTCATGTAAACTTGTGAGGGAATGATCGAGCATCGGCTCGTCAAATATATTCAACTTTTCACTATTTGTTTCGAGCACCATTGTTCCTTACTTTCAGTCCAATTGATTTCAAAAATTTGAGATCTCTCAGCGAGAGAGCAGTGTGGTGTGCTAACTGTTTAGCGTACACTTTTGGAATGAGCCTTTTTCTATTCGAACCTTCCTTTTTAGCTATTTGTGGAATGTTTTCAAATCCTTGTCGATTCTGTCTATTATAACAAAAACCCATAATAGTTATTAGATTTTTTTCAATTCCAAAATTATAACAATCTCTTCTGCACTTCCAAAATCAATGAGATTATTATTATGATCCAAAATACGCACTGTGATGTTGTGAATCAACTGACGACCTTCTGGACTGATGGGCATATATATAATCTTGTGTGGTTCTTTTGTGAGATTGAATCCAGGCTCCACATCGATATCGAATGAAAAAAGAATGTGGGATTCTTCATTGTTTATGTATGAACCAGATATAATGTTGCAATCTAAGCGGATTAGTCTCACAGTTGTTATATTTATCGGATGTGAGGATTCGTGTATCTGATTCGGTTGAAATCTATCAAAATTAAAACCCATCATCTTTGCTATGGAATTCGGATGAGTTAGATCAATTTCATATTTTGATCGCATCTCACATTTGAAAGTATTATTATTGGCATGTAGGTAGAATATATCATCTGCATTGGTATCGTTTTGATTTTTCCCATGAAACAATCGAAACATGATATGTTTCTGAATAACTGCATTGATCTCATCTATTTCATAGGCACCACATGGAATTTCAATTGTGTACTTCTGAAGTATTGGTGAACTTATATCACTGATTCTAAAACTGATCACATTGTTTTTTTCAGTTATATTATTTACTGTGTTGCATCCATAGAATCCTAAAAGTCCCAATCCATAACGACTGTTTCTATCCAATTCAACGGGTGGGAAAAAGTCTGCACTCAAGACACTCGTCCCGACAGCTTGTAGTTCGAACTTCCGTGACATGACTGATACATTTCATGGATTTCACTTCAATTTATTGTTGTCTACAACACACTCGGGACAACCTACGCTTTTTCGGAGATGGTTCATCAATATCCATTTCATTTTTATTAGCACCAATATTCATATCCTTTATATTGCAATAACAGCAGAATATTTTTCGAGGTATAGGACCATCATTCACATCAGAATCTGAAACGCTTTCGCCGTCAAGATTGTGGTGGTCATTGCAATATCTATATTTCATTATATCAACATCATCTTGTAGACTTTTAGGTAACTTTTCCCAAACAGAAGCAATCTCATGTGCAGCGCATGCGAGTATCACTTCCTTCGGCATATTTGCAAGCATCACTCGATCCATTCTTGTCAAGGTCCGATATTTTGAATACATTTTGAGTGATAATCCCATCGTCCTAATAGCCTCTCGAGTCATTGCTGGAGTTTTATCCATTCTATAATAATTCAGAGAGAAACTTCAGGCACAAGTGACCGCAGAAAACTGTGTTGAACTTCTGCTGGCGATCATAGTTATATAGAATTTTCACTTTCGAACATTTCTGGAAGTATTGAATCAACTCTATTGGTGGGGGTAGATTTCCAAAACTATCAAAGTATGTAATGTCTTTCCCACATTTGCTGTATGCCACCCAATGTGTTCCCGATCCTCTTATTCCATCTAAATTGACAATGGCGGTCTCGCGGTGTCGTGGACCTCTAGTAGGTAATGTATCACGCATGAAAATACCGCGAAAGTATGGAATTTTCATTTTCTTGGCATAATAAGTGAGATCGATGTCGGTGAGAGGTTTTCGAGGTAGGGAATCAACTAGTTTTTTGGATTGTATGGTTTCAAATAGAGTCCGAGTCCTTTACGGTAAGGTTTAAGGTATATACCACTACCACTTTTACCCAATGCCACACTTTCCATTTTCCTATTATGACGATTCGCTTCGATCAGGGCGGTTCTGCTTGCTTTTGCTGAATTCACAGCTCTGGTGATGCCTGCAACAGCACCAGCTAAACTTCCGAGCGCAGACAATCTAGCAAAAATTGGTATCAATGGTAGAATCCCTCCGACTTTAGGTATTGGAATTATGCGAGGCGTGCGGATCGTTTTCTTTCCACCGGCAGCTTTGAGGTATTTACGTGCTGCATGCAATGCCACTACGGTGGCTTTTTTCAAATTATTCGTCACAAATTGCTCACCCCCAGCTTTTTTCAGTACATTCCGCACTTTATGAACCACCCCAGAACCAAAGGCGATTTTTATGAGATTATTTTTCTTCTTCTTCGGTTGATTTCTCTTCTTTTTCTTCGGTTGATTCCTCTTCTTTGTCTTCACAGTAGTACTACTACAACCCATACCGAAACGTCTCTTTGATTTCATAATGTTGGTAACGAGTAGGGCAGCTATTCTTTCCTTAATACCAGCGTCCTTCGATTTAACCCTGTTCCAAGCTGCGTATTCGAGTTCTTTGTCTGCTCTATGTCTCGCTGTGAGATCAGTTAGATGATTCAAATATTGAATATCGTGTTGTTTGCATGCAATATCCAATTTATTGATTCCAGGATCTTTGCGGGCTAAACGTTTTTCCAATTTTGTACCGGGTCCACAATACTGATATCCTCCGGGTAAATGTAATTCGAACGGCAATTTGTTTATTAAATTATTAACGAATCCACGACCGCTTTTTCTGCATCCACTACGAACACATCCGTATCGTTTGATGGTACTCATTTAAATGAAATGTTCACAGCATATCATCGCTTACATAGTCTCCAACCACGGTACGATGCGCATTGTGAAGCAGAAAGAAAAGTTTGCTGTAGATAATCTAGATGAAAAATTCGGTTGTGGATTGAATGGACAGAAAGTGTTGCGGCATGGTCCACTACTTCCATCATCTGTTCGAGGACTCATTATCGGACCATCGAATTGTGGAAAGACGAATGCCATGATCTCTCTTTTAACACATCCACAAGGACTGCGATTCACAAATGTTTATCTCTATTCGAAATCACTCAATCAACCCAAATATCAATTCCTACGAAATGTATTGGAACCCATCAAGGGGTTGGGATTTTATACATTCAGTAATAATGCAGAAATAGTGGAACCATCCGATGCCAAACCAAATTCTGTTTTCATTTTCGATGATGTAATATGTGAAAAACAGGATATTATAAGATCATATTTCTGTATGGGACGTCATAAAGATGTTGACTGTTTTTATCTTGCTCAAACATATTCACGAGTGCCCAAACAGTTAGTGCGAGATAATACCAACTTTATCGTAATGTTCAAGCAAGATGAAACGAATCTACACCATATTTATTCGGATCACGTGTCACCCGATGTAACATTTAAGCAATTCCAATTGATGTGTGTTAAATGTTGGGAGGATCAATATGGATTTTTGGTCATTGATAAGGATAGAAAAATGCATGAAGGTAGATATCGCATGGGGTTCGATAGTTTTATATATCCATGATAATACAATACGCATTCAATCGATCGCTGAATTGCATAGAGGTTACTTCAGTGTATTCTCTCTCTTGTGAAGCAAAATGAAGACAAAAAATGATAAAGTAGTTGAAGATAAAAACAATGAATTGAATTTGAAACGCCAACTTGTTGAGACAACAGAAGCTGTACGGCAGAAATTTAACTCTATCAAGAGTGGACTTATTGAAAATCGAATGGCGCTTGAAAAACTCTATGATCCCATAATGAAGCCATTAAATGTTCTTTCTTCAGCTGCTGCTACCACGAAACCACAGCCACCACAGCCGACGTTTTCGATGAAGCAAGTGAATTCTCAGTCTACTCCAATAAAAGTTAGGAGTACTTCAGTGGGAAATAATTCATCATATAGTAGTGAATTATCATCTGTTGACAGTGAGACAGATACCATCAAAGAATTCGGAAAAGATGAAAAGTCCGTATTTGATAATTTTGAAGACAATACTGGAGATGTTTTGAAAAGACATTTGGAAAATGTCAAAACTAAGAATGCAGCTTATGACAGAATATTTGGCATACGGTTAGATCCTACTACACAAAAACTGAAAATGGGGAGTCACAATGTACGTTTCAGTGATGGAAATATATTATTTTGGAACAAAAATAAAACACGAACACATGAATTCCCAAGTAGTCTGGAGTTATACAACATGATTTTTTTGAAAAACCCACCTGAAGTTGATGATGATGATGAAGTTCGTCATACATATGCTAAAATATTGAGGCTAACAAATGCACCTTACAAACAACATCTACTGCGAAATGGTTTCAAACACCCGAAATCTAAAAAATTCCGTGAAGTTATTAAACCTATACTAAACTTATCACATTATCAGACGACCAGAAGTAGGACAAAAAAAGGTGAAGGGTTCCATCGAATGAAAATGCAGAAAATGTATGATCCCAAACCTGCGAATTATGTTTACTGGAATTCACCCAAGGAGTTAGTCGCTCGTTTGCGGCTATTGATATCTTCAAAGTCAGCTGGACACACTGGACATGATAATGAAATAATTTCCATAATTGAAGAATTACGTGAGGAAGGTATAATAATCTAATACATCAGCAAAAATGATCAGTTTGTTCTCATTATATGATGCCGTAACATTGTCAAATTGTTTGTCTGAATGAAAACAAATAAGTGATTGCGAGGAGATGGATAATGAAATAAGTGATGTCAAACGACAAGTTGTCAATGAGTTACATAAGCCGGCAAGACGTAATTTCATCAGAAGAACCACCACCGTCAAAGGTTTTGCAGATCTGTGGCAAATAGATCTTGCCGAATTACAACCTTATGCTAAACATAACAAAGGATATCGATATGTTCTTGTGGTCATTGATTGCTACTCGAAATATCTATGGACGAAGCCGATTAAAAATAAAACAGGTAGTGCTGTAACCAATGCAATGGAAGATGTGCTGAAAGAAGCCAACTATTCCCCGAAACATCTACAAAGCGATCAAGGATCAGAATTTTTCAATAGTTCTTTTTCATTTTTGATGCGAAAATATAAGATCAACCATTATTCAACATTCAGCACCATGAAGGCGGCCATAGCTGAAAGAGTAATTCGAACAATAAAGACGTGGCTTTATAGAGAATTTTCAGCGATGGGACACAACAAATGGTTGAATATTCTTCCAATCATAACAAGCAAATATAACAATAAGGTGCATCGTACAATTGGTATGAAACCAATCGATGTTATGCCAGCAACAAAACTGAAATTCAAAAGTTCCAAAGTAATCCCTCGAAGAAAACAAAGTATTTCCAAATTTCGAATGAATGATATTGTACGTATAAGCAAGTACAAGAATATTTTCGAAAAGGGTTACACTGCCAATTACACAACAGAACTATTCAAAATTGTTAAAATTAACCAAACATACCCCATAACTTATATTCTTGAAGACATGGATGGGAGCCCGATTAGAGGATGTTTTTATGGAGAAGAATTATTGATAACGCAAAATCCTGACGTATACCTAGTTGAAAAAGTGTTGAGGAGGAAAGGAAATAAACTATACATTAAGTGGTTAGGCCTTCCAAGCGGAAAGAATTCATGGTTACACAAAAGTGCTATGGTTTAATATTTGAATGAAATTGTATTACTTATTATTCTCACTAAGCTGTAAGATTATTAATAAACTATAGAAAATATAGAACTATTTTTGAGTTTTTTTTCAAAATGAATAAATCATGAAGTGGTGAACGTTGCCCCAACCAAACGCAACGCCCAGTGTATGCCAAAACCGAAATAATCTGCATACTCCTCCCCACTTCATAGATTTTTGAAAAAGTCTTTCATTTCAACTCACAACATTGATAACATTTCATAATCCTCAGAGCTAATCACTATCAGATTGGAATGCGTGATCAAACTCTTTTCGCCACTTATCACGTACAGATGCTACCATATCAAAAAGTTTAGTGGACTCCTGAAGCTCAATCTCAGCTTGCATTTTCAAACAAAGGGCGGACTGATTCTTCTGTGTGATTTTGAAACGGAGTTTATCTGCATCTTCACACATTTTGATCAGTTCAGCCTTCGATGATACAATCTTTGCATCGAGCTTCTGAAGAACCACCTCGTCGTCCATGCTACCTCTTCGAACATCGTCATCGCATTTGACGATGATAGCTCTCGATTTTACGATGCTGCATTTCGCTTTCTTAAGCATGTCTCCACAACGCTGCAGTGGACCAAAAGAATGAAGCGATACATCTTCCAAATCACCTATCACATTCTTGAAGGTGTCATCTACTTTCTTCTTACGGGGTTTCCGTACACCCTTACTTGTTTTCTTGGGATTTGAAGCAGTAGATGCACACTTTCTCCTAGATGGTTTCGCTTTCGTATCGACACTAAGAGGAGAGAGAAGTGACGGGCATTTTGGTAGTGACAATTGTGAAAGGGTTGGATCAACACTTTCTGAAGGTTCCGGTATATCTCCCATCTTCAGATAATCATCAATGTTATATTCATCGATGAAACCTTCTTGGGATGACAAGTGATATACCGGAATATCTTCAAAACCAAAGTCATCATTTGTTGCAATACATGGCATTGCTTCTTCTTCAGCAGACAAATTTGGTAATGAGTTCATATTTAGCTCGTAGGAATGTGTGATATCAATGGGATGTGGACAGAAATGGTGCTGATGTTAATGCGACTCTAAGTTTTATTCAAACAAGTCGACTGGTACATGCGCACAATGAACATGACAACAAACCACCATAGAAGGAGAGGGAGTAGATATCCCTCCCTCCCAGGAGTTACCTTCACAAACTTCATAGGAAAAAGAAGTGTTGGACATCAAGAAAGTGAAAAATTCAAAATAATAGACCTACGGACGAATCCGCGGATTCGAGACCTTGACCGCTGTTTTGATTCGCGAGCGCGAATCAAAACGCGATTAAATTCGCGGCCGCGAATCGAACTGCGATTAAATTCGCGGCCGCGAATCGAACCGCGAAATAATTTGCTGGTTGAAAGTTATGATGGTGGAGGTAGGTCCAGAACCGGCTCAGATCTCCTACTCCTACTTATTTTTGAAAATTATATCTCACTCATGAATGATAATAAAGAAAAAGTTTGTTGGTCAAAAACATTAAAAATGATCATATCTTCCAAGAAAAAATATAAAATTGTAGGTTATACTTGAAATAAATTTTACAACAAAATCTCGATATCAATATTTAAAAAAATCATATCTCACTCATAAGTGGGAATTTCAAAAAAGTTCTATGATGAAAAACTTTCGCAATGATCATATATTTCCAAAAAAATATATAAAAAAAATCGCAGCAAAATATCTGAAAAGCGGTTCAATGCATTGCCCCTAATCAAAACATTCTGCACTTCAATGGCTGGTGGATACGCCAAGATTCAGATACATGGGTGCCCACCCAGGGTTTTTGACCCTTCATGTTAAATTCCTCCAGTATTAACAAAGTTAATACTTCTGAACTAAAGAAAATATCTCTTTTGAATAGGAACGTATGTGAACTGTTAGCAGTTTATAAACACAAGCAAGGGTCAAAAATATATGCTTGTAAATTGCCCATGCAGAGTTTTTGAAGCATGTACAATTTACAAGCCTGTAAACTGCAAGATATTTCACATACGTTCCTTTTACTTGCACTTCTATCACAAAAAGTCATATTTTCTTTGGGGGAATTTATCATGAGGGGTTAAATAAAGGTCTTTAGAGGTAGCTATAACGAATTCCTTCGGAGATCGCATTAGCTCAGTTGGTATAGTTTATATGTGTTGTGCTATTTGGCACTAGATGGACCAACTCTTCAGTTTTACGGAATTGTAGGAGCATGTATATTTAGTCGCATACATTTCAGGGGTTTGATTTAAAACATTCATATAGAAGAAATTTGACTAATTCTTTCGGAGGCTGCGTAGCTCAGTGGTGAGTTTGCAGTGTGCCCCGAGAAAGAAATCTCTCTATATCACCTAGGAGGTGGGTGGAGGGTGATATTAAGAGATTTATTTCTCGGGCTTTTTTTGGTTTTGTGACCTTGCACTTTTCACAGGCGATTGTTCCACAATTTCGTTTTCTCTAATGGGTGATATGATAGTCGGCACTATATTTTCCATGTCCAACAGTGCCTTAACCGCCGCTTCACTTTCTGATTGAGATTTTGTTACTAACGCCATTACAGATAAAACACAACTGAACTATCGCAAAGAGACGCTATGAAATAAAAATTTACCCAAATGAAATGAATTTACGGTCATCTCAGGTAAAATTCACCCTCACCGGTCAGTTACTAAAATATTAAAGCTATTGTAGACGGCAGGTATCATTGGCGTTTCCATGCGGGGTTGAATCAGTGCATATTGGAATTGCTGTAATGTATTGTATCCGCGATATAATGGATTTTATCGAAATTTGTCATACTTGATAAAAGATTTGAAAGAGTAAATTCAACTAGAAAAAATATTTGAAAATATTTTTTTTGTCATGTTTCTGCACTTTAATTCGAAAATCAAACATTTCTTTTTAGAATCTCTAATATTTTTGTATCCACGTTATAATGGATTTTATCGAAAAATGTCATACTTGATAAAAGATTTGAAAGGATGAATTCTAATAGAAAAAAATTTGAAAATATATTTGTCATGATTCTGCGGTTTCATTCGAAAATCAAATATTTTTTCCTAATAATCTCTAAGATTTTTTTATCCACGTTATAATGGATTTTATCGAAATATGTCATACTTGATAAAAGATTTGAATGGGTGGATTCTACTAGAAAAAAAATTGAAGATATATTTTTGTCATGTTTCTGTGGTTTAATTCGAAAATCAAATATTTTTTCCTAAATATCTTCAGCATTTTTGTATCCTCGTTGTTTGCATTTGCGTCACTAATTAGATGACGAGGAAATCTAGGTTAATGGAGGAATTGCTATTCTCAGGAGATGAAGTGTGGGTTTAGTGGAGGTGGTAACCCCCACTCACGATTGTAACATATAAAATCGGTCCAAAATCCTAACATTTCATTCGACTTTTGTATTTTCTGTTAGAAACTGTGTTTGTATAGCAATTATGGTTGATCAAGTTGGTTTTGCATTGGAAGCCCTCTCCCAATTAGATGCCAACAATCAAGTTGATGTGTTGGCAGGTGACGAGTTTGTTTGGGAACAAGAAGATGAAGTTGTAGTGGGTGAGAATGGTGACAATGGCGAATTCCATGACCTGGTAGATTTTGAAGATGGCCGCCAAGACATACCCGCTGGGGATGACTTCGTCGAAGAAGAGTTCCTAGAAGATGACGGAGAAGAACCAGAAGTAGACGATGGAATTGTACCAGACTGTGAGGATGTCCCCGAAACGATCGTGAGCAATGCCCATCAGATAAATATGACAGAGGTGTTAGAAGACGTTGCAACAAATTTGTACTGTTGTAGCTTTTCATTTGTTACTATCAAAACTTGTGATAATGAAAAACGCTTCCTATGTGATATTTGTTTTGTACGGTATTGCGGCATGAATAATAATGGTGAGTGGTATCAGCATGTTAATTCACATGATACACTCGAGTATGCAAATGTTCCCACTCATAATTGTTATTCTTGTCACTCACCCCTATATCTGCTCTGTCCCGTAGGTGGATGTGTACATTGTAACAAATAACAGAGCTGAAATAGGGGTGGGGTTATGATGGGGTGGGGTTTTCTGGTCTGAGGGATACTGGCTAAAGAAAGAGGTGTGGCTTAAGACATAGTGCGGATTGAAGTGGAAGGTCGGAGTAGGTGGTCGAAGTGGGGACTGGAGTAGGAGGTCGGAGAAGAAGAGGAGTGGGTGGTCGGAGTGGGGATTGGAGTAGGAGGTCGGAGAAGAAGAAGAGGAGTGGGTGGTCGGAGTGGGGATTGGAGTAGGAGGTCGGAGAAGAAGAAGAGGAGTGGGGTGGAGGTCTGAGTGTTTAAAACAAGAACTTCCTCCGAATAATCTTCAGTCACTCTTCTGAACTGACATCAGCTACCACATCATCCACAAGATCACCCGCCAGATCAACCACCAGCCAACTGAATTAGCAGACTATAGCAAGCTGTAATAATTTGAGAGTAAGTTAACAATCTTGTAATCATGAACCCGTTTAATTTTTTTTTGTATGTTTAGCTATGGATTCTCCCGCATTAACTGGTCTTGCAGCAATAACGATCCTGAGTAACATCAGGGTGGATGGCGCCGCACCTCAAATGCCAGACGAAGAGCACTTCAATGACGTTATGGACGTCATCAGGAGAGAGGTCCCCGAAATGCAGTCGCTGACGATGGACCAACGCAGACGGCAAGGTGGGTTCATTAACGGAGTTGCTTCCAAGAGATCCCGTGACGCAGGAGCAAATTCGTCGATGGAAGGTTTGCCTATAATCCAAATTGCTGACAGCGATGATGATTTCCTGCCTCCAAAACCACCGAAGAAATCATCATCGAGGAAGCACGCACACAACAGCAGAAGAAGGGTGTCCAAGAAGACATCCTCAACTGTTGTGACACCGGTTATAGACGCACCTTTACCACCTGTCGTTGAAGTTGCCCCTCCACAACCCACTGCTGAAGAAGTCCACCCTCCAGCACCTATCGTACCTGAGCTGGAGATGAGTGTGCAACGGGCAAAGCGTGGGATAGAGGAGGCCCAGCGGGACTATGATGACAGTCAGCTGGCGCGGGCAGAACTCAACCGCCAGCTGGAAGAGCTTGAGCGCCAGCAGGCAGAGCTGATGGCCCGCGATCGGCAGCAAAGTCTCCGGGAGGTCCAGCTAGTCACCAGGCTGGAAGACGCCAAGGCGCAGGGGGTGGCTTTGGTGGCACGGCTCCGAAGCAACCTGGAGCAATTTGCTAATTTTAATTTTTAGATATGTTAAGGTTAAGGTTAAGTTATTTGTAAGTAGATATAAGTTTTGTATATGTAGATTTAGAATAAAAATAGAAAAAAAGATGAAGTGAAATAGGAGTGCACATTTAATGGTCTGGTGCACATTGAACAATGCGGAGGATGGGGCATTTTTCTTCAATTCATCTGAATTATGTTTTTACATATTTTATTTATATTTTATTTATATACATATTTTATTTATATTTTATTTACATATTTTATAAAATAATATGATGTGTATTTCTCCCATCTCCTGATTTCTCTCAGCCTTCAAACCCCCACTCTCTTCTCCCACCCTACACTGCCACCCCCGAACTAGTATAAATTCAATGCCAGCTCAGATTATAGTATCAGTCTTCCAAGATGCCTCTTCCAGACTCCACCTCGTCTCCGAGACATTGTGCCGAATTCGAAGATGATTTGGAACGGGAAGCGATGATAGCAAGATATCAGATCGTCTCTGCCGTACAGGTCCAGCAGGTATACCAGGGTGAGAGGCAGGATCCATTTTACCATCGAGATCCACGGGGTCCGATTCAGGTGAATGAGGTGTCGGACTCCACAGATGTGTGGAACTATCCATCTCCGTCGACTTCGGACGACGAAGATATGGATCAACGCGTCGACGACTTCGATAGCTCCTCGGAGGATGAGTTCGAGGATGATGGCCAAGTGGTCCATATCCGTGTCGAGGACATAAATATGGACCTCGACCCGGACGAGTTCCCCGTAGAGGACGACTCCGATGATGACACCATCATCTTGGTGTCATCGGATGACGAGGATGACGATGTCATCTAAGTCCTCACCCTGCCCCCCCCCCCCCCCCGTGGTCGTCCCGCATAAATATGCGGGATGGCACCCAGCTCTTCGGAGCACCCAATAGGCCCTTTTCAGGGCCACACAAAGAACATAAACACACGCATCTGCGCCACTCAATGGCAAAAATGTACAAAGTTTCCATAACTTGAATTGATACTTTTCAAAAAGAACTCACCCACTACCAAATTCTATAATATATTTGGTGAGTAAGAAATGAAAAATTTCAACATTGATTTAGAA
Organism: Chrysolina haemoptera; assembly: GCA_958298965.1. Taxonomy (NCBI): domain Eukaryota; kingdom Metazoa; phylum Arthropoda; class Insecta; order Coleoptera; family Chrysomelidae; genus Chrysolina; species Chrysolina haemoptera. The sequence continues at coordinate 30,777,252 of OY282589.1, read as the reverse complement.
CATTTTATTTGTAATATTTTCATAATACAAATTTATTTTTCAAACAGCGGGTTCTGGATCACTACCTGGAGCCCACAGTTTTGGTCTATGTGTGAGCCAAACATCAGGATGTTTATTCTCCAATTCAGCTAACCTTCTTTCCAAATCATTATATTTCAGCATCACTGCAGATGTGACATTCAATGCATTGGCATCCAAATCATTTTTCAGATTTTTGCTGTTGTAATCGAGTTCAGTTGTCAACTCTGATATTTTTCGTGTCATTGTGGCTGTAGCATCCCATACTTTGATATCCACATCACTTTTTAGATTTTTGTATTTGCGATCTAGATCATCAGTCACCTCCTCTACTTTTTCATTGAATGCTTGACGGGCTTCAGGTACAATCTTAGCCATTGTGGCATGTATGGCAGCCTGCAAGGCTTTAAGGACAAGTGCCTTCGTCTCCGTAATTTGTTCATTGAGATATAATTGAGTTACACAATCACTCTCGTCTATCGGTTCACCAGCATTTTTCAGTCTTTTACCTTGCATATCATATTGGTCGTCAGGCGAAAGCTTGAATCCCATACCTTGAGGACCTTGGGAACCTTGAAGAACTCGAACTTTGACAGTACCCCATTTTCGTCTACGGCCGAATTTATCAATAGCTTTGGACATCTTTCTTCCACCTTGATATCTTTCATACTGATGATTTCAAGACAATTAAAATCTATATATCTCTGTGTAGATATTTATTCTCTTAAATGAAACAATAGGAAATCAGAATAACGTGTATATTTATATATTTTTATATATTTGGTAACTGGACAAGACATTAACTAAAATTGACTAGTATAATTTGACTTTTATATAATAAGCGTAATTACATCTCAAATACAAATAAATAAGTATGGTGGTGAATTTTCCATTTGAAATGATATTTCATTTGTTCAATTCAGCTGTTAATAAATGAAGTAATTGATCCAAAGGACTCTCTTGGGAAAAAGATTGAATAATATTGGAAACCCAACGAATATTCTCTACTGGATCATTCTGGTAGAATTCTATATCGCTATGACCCCAAGGAAGAGTGTGTGTCGTATTGGGAATGATGAACCGTTTATCATCATGGTATGACAATGCAACTTTGTTCTTCAATTCAGTATACATGTCATGCAATATGCTTCTGAACGAGTTCATCTTCCTGAATATTAGACCACCCTGTTCGACAATTTTCTTATAATCTTCACATGTCAATTCATTCTTTATGACGGATCTTTTGACACCTTTTGCTTTTTTGAATTCACTACCTACAGACTGAACATAATATGCTTTGGCACCGGTACCATAAAAGCTAATTATGGGATCATTCGGAAATTCATCTTTGAAATTACCCAGAATTGACTTTGTAATAGGAATATTGAATTGGTTTCCTACGTTGTAATTGGAAGTATCAAACTCGCATATATTGTTGGTCATGAAATCATAAAAATTATCGGTATTTACTTTCAAAATTAAAGAATCCGTGTCAGTGTAGAGTAAGGTGGCATTTTCTGCATAATGACGTTTAATACATCCATAGAAAAAGTTGTACATGACTGTTTTGGATAATTCTAGAATACAAAATCCCAAATATAGCGGTTTATCGTACAATACATTAACTTTGCCCAATTGAATAGCAACAAAATTTTCTGAAAAAATTGAACAGCTTTTGAAATTTGGACGTGATATTAGGGCGCTAGCACCAATTTTCCTCTTGATACTTTCCCAATGCGTAACCAGTCTAACATCAATTCTGTTATCAACGTTTTCCATTGTTTTCCCATAAACTGCATTATTCATGAGTTTATAGAAATCTTTTTCAGCTTTGTTGTTAGATCGATTTCGCATTTCAGTGTTCAAATCAATATAAGGTTTCATCCAACATGACTGCTTGAATCTCAACACTCTATGTGTGTTCATAATAATAAGACCATTGGCCACAGCCTGCTGTAAGTTTTTATAATGTACAATATATTTTCTTTTGTCATTTAAATTTGGAATTAATTTAGGAATTTTTGATTTCGAGTGTGGTGGTATTAAACTTTCAACGAGAAAGGGAAGATCAGCATGTTTGTCATGTAACTCTTGGGGATAATGAACATCTACTTCAAGAACATAACCGTATGGACTATCAGATGCCACTCCCATTACATCCAAATTGATTATTTCATCGGGTGTTAGCCATGCAAAATCGTTGGTGGGTAATGGTTGTGACATACTGTGACCATATAGGTTAGTTGCATCTAAATATGATATGTATGATGAAGGTTCATCTGGGTTATAATCGGGTAAAAATTTATTATTAGCTATATGCTTCCTTTCACTACACTGACTTATTCCGCCCCGTATTCCTTTTTTGAAAAAATTAATCATGTCAATGTCTGTCAATAATTCCAATTCAATATTCGTATACTTCAGCATTGCATCCCATGATATTCCGGGCGCTGTATAATACTGTGCCGGATCTAATTTATATTTATCTAAGCATATATTTCGAAAATTCTCAAATATGTCGCATAATAGAAGAACATCGGACTTCAAATATAAATCCGAGTATTCCCCTAAACTCTTACACTCGAATAAATGCCAAACAAGTTTCGCTCTCATATAATCCTTATCTGATATATGCTCTCCGTTAAGATTGTCATAAAACTGATTTTTAGTGGGTAGAGTTGGATAATTCAACTTGTCAATATGATCAACAAAGTTATATGGAAAAACACCTTTCTGTCTCATCAAATTGAATTTGTCAATTTGTGGAAAATGTTTATGCATCTCAATACACTGATCGGATGTTAAGTTAGCACCTAAGTTCTGCAAAGAATTCGACATGAATTTGAAACTATCTATAAATCTCATTTTCAAAAAATTCTTTTTTTCTTTTCCGTCTTTGTCAGTGTATGTGTGAGTGAATAGATGCTTAGTGAAAGAAATGTATTTTTCCTTAGTTTGTGGAATAACATCCACTTTGTCTTTGTTTCTATACAGTTCTTTTATGAACAAATGACAATCATACCCACTCAGATTATGGAAAATGATTGGAACAAAATTTGGCAATTTGAAATTTAAGTTACATACGGAATGTGCGGCAGGTGATCTTTTTTTTCCAGTGAGGTGGCAATGGTCTCTCACTTTCACATCACCACCCGTGAATGGTTTATCACATATTCCACAAAATTGTGTAGAAGAAAACTCTGCTTCTTCCGCGGGGGTTTGTGCAGCCATAGGAATTGGATACCTCAAATAATTGTGATAAATATTTCTCAAATCATCTTCAAGTTTTGTAACAAATTTCTCGGCTGCATCCTCACCCCTATATGTAACAAATTTCGATAATTTATCATTGTATGAACATTTTATCGAATAAGCAAATGAATAAGGTTCGTGTTTGTATGTTTTATTCGAGAATGAGTGTTTAGGGTTGGGTTGACTAGTTTGAATGGGTTTGAGAACTGATTCAAAATCAGCATAAACTACAAATGGCACCTTCATTTGTTTCTCAAAATTTTCAAACATAAGTGCATTACCCGGTAACATTTTACCATATTTGTTGATTCTGAAATTGACTGATGGTGTTGTAGTACTCAAGTGATTACAGTCATGCAACTGATGACGTAACAGTAATCGCTCGTGAGAGAAATACAATAAACATCCATCACAAAAATATTTTTTATGCTCATGCGCAGATAGTTGACTTGAAACTAACCTAGAAAGGTCTTTAATCCAACAATAATGACTATTGCCAGAATCATCTGTTATAAGTAACAAATTAACATGTCTTCTAAGTCTTCTCTGTGAGTAACGCAACGGACCAACCACTTCATATTTCATTTTACCCTTATCAAGTTTTGACTCTAACCCATACACATTAATTGAAATATCATTCATGTCCTCAAACTTTTTTATAGCTTGAAGTTTAACTGGAAAATCCATACCTGTTACATTCAAGACATTGGCGTAGTGGGGGTATGAGGAAACTTCTGACACTCTACCATTCGCAGGAAACAATGCAGATGTGATGGCCCATGCAAAACAATGTTGATCTTCATTACGAATATTCACAACGCCTTTTCTTGTCTCAATGAACTCGGGCAGCTTCACATACGAACATCCGCTGAGTGGACTATACTTGTTGATGTTCACTTCGAGGAACTTAATTTTTTCACAACTCCATCCTGAAACATAACAATAATTTATTATTCATATAAATAGAAATGAAACTTTAAATAAATACCTGAATCACGTTCTTCAAATTCCGTAGTCTGAGCAATAATGACATCACGGAATCCATCGAATAATGCACCCAAATCCGTAGACTGATCCACAATTTTATTCTGTGAATTGAATGACTTCGTGTCACTCAAATCCCGTGTTTGAACAATGTAGCTGCCAAATACTTCCATATTCACTTTAAAGATCTTGTGAACCTTTATTGCCTCTTCAAGTAATCCAATAACCTTCTCCCTGATCTCATTGAAGAATGGCATATATTCAGTGTAAACATTGGTACTTTCCACTCTATAACTCACAATTCTACACTTGAAAGCATTCCTTATAATCTGTATGCCATCACTCACTTGCACACATGCATTGTTCCTGTGTTGGAGAGTTCTTTTGTGAGAATTAACTTGGGATGTAGGAATTGTCACATTACAACAATTGCATGTGTACATTGGTGTCGATGCAGCCACATCTAACTTAATCCTTTTCACAGAAGGGCCACCTTGGCAACTTTGAAGTTGATGCCGACGGAGATTATCACTACGAGTGAACGATTTACCACAACCACAGGAATACATTTTATCGATGTCGTCTTCTCAGCACAAAACTCAACAAAATACTGATTTCACAATCATTCCCACCTCCTTTATATGTAATATCGATGAGTGGGAGAGAGGGTGAACAAATTCTATCCGCTTCGACTATTCATACAACGTCACAGCAGAACCATCCCCACCATATCAATGAAGAGAGGACGGAGAGTAGTCGATGAGTCACCGCAGTGTATGGGTGTGTGACGCCAGTTCACATATCTGACTGGATATCCGTGGCGTGCAGACGTCTCTATACTTCGGTTTAGATTTTTATGCGTACTCCACACATTAGATCATACACAATGGCAGAGTAAGTATACATGAAAGACATTGAGGTAAGAAAAATATATTAAGTACTTGGCAAAAGGTACTTGTCCGTGTATGAAAAAAAATCAAGTCATCACAATCTCTAGGACAAACACAAACCCTGAACACCTCCCAACAATATACATCATGGTCAAGGCTAAGGGCAAGCCCAAGTCCTAGGTCAAGTCCTAGGTCGAGGTCATAGGTCGAGGTCATAGGTCAAGGTCATAGGTCATAGGTCAAGGTCATGGGTCAAGGTCATAGGTCGAGGTCATAGGTCATAGGTCAAGGTCACTGATGACGTCATAGTGGTGGGGGGAGGCCCAGAACCGGCTCAAATCTCCTACTTATTACCAATTAGATATAATGTAATCGACTATTCAGTTATCCTTATCATTTAGGATACTTTAAAATTGATGAGAGATAAGCAAATATTTCAAGAGGGGCTTATTTTCTTTTTTTGCTCATCACTGGAGTTACTATTATTATCGTTATTCAAAATGATATTTTTTATTTAAATATTTGATTTTCACCGTGTTCAGATACAGTTGTGAAATTTATAAGAAGGCATACTCTATTGGCATTGAAAGTTCCCTCGGCTTTTCATTATCAATTCAATGATTAGTTTCTTCATTCAATTATTGAATGTCAAATTATCAAGTTTCAAAAGATTCATCAAGAAATAATATCTACCATTGAATAGATAGAAATGGAAGTCATCAACACGTTCAGATTAACTTTCATAAAAATGTATTTCTCTCTCTGCAATGAATAAAATTACATCGTATGACGTCCAGAAAAACCAGAACATGATTTGTAACGTTGTAAATTTAATAAATGACTTGAATGTTTATTGATCGTCATTATCTACGTGAAAGTTTTAGAGGAGAATCTTAAATGACTGCCATTAACACTGTTATCTAAACCATTATTACTTGTACACTAGACGACTTTCATAATAAATACCAGTCCAGTTCCAGCTAGACGCTTACTGAATGAACGAATGCATTAGAAAATAAGTGTCTGTTGATTCATTTTCGAAATTCTTTGAGTTGATAATGGACATTATCTTTCGAAGCACAGTAACAGGACTGAACGATAAAATTGATTTCAGATTCACACGGAAGAAAAAATTGTGAAAATGTGAATTTTCGAAGGTTGAAAGATCAGTAAAATACATCGGACATAGATTTAGCAGAGCTCGATAGCAAAATCATATCATATTATAATTAGATAGAAAGATGGTTTATCCACCTTACATTCCAGTCCATTTTACATACCAATGTACATTTATATCATGTCATGTTGCATTTTGGATAATATCCAAACTCAGAGAAAATTTGTGTGAATATAAAAATACATTTCGTTACAATACATGCAGATAAATAAAGATATAACTATAAAAAAAACATTACACATATTTCAAAATTCAAATAGGCATTGGACGTATACATAAAATAAAAACACATAATTTAAAATGTATCTCATCATATAGTACCTGTCGAATATTGAAGTTGAGCTATTCTTCCACTGAATAGAAACAAGAATTCAAAAGAAAGCGATCAATTTTTATTTTGAATTATTGAGCATTCAATTATCTACCTTCCTTAGGTAGTTTCAAACCCAGGCCATGGGGGACGGCAATAATCAAAGCTATATCCATCTCTTCACCATTCTAAACATTTACAGCGGCTGCAGCGACTTAAATAGGGTCTTACTATGGCGATATCTGACATAAGCCGAAGAATTCACAAGTCCGGATAGATCCTAATTCTTGATTAATCTACATTTGGCAATACGGGTAATATATTCGAATACCCCGCGGCCGCCGCACTTTTGGGATCTCGATAGTGCTATTCTGAACCTAATTGCTCAAGTACAAAGATTCATCAGAGTCTCCTATGTTCTTAGAGTGACTCACCCTACGATAGATGCATACTCCAAGAGACTTATAGTAAATAATGAACAAATTGATTTAAAATTCTTCTCGTAACATCATGAACAATAGGAACTTCACCGGCATGTACTCAGGAAAAAACAATGACCACCCTTTACGGCCAATGTATTACACTTGTTTCTCATGAATTCGATCTTGAATATAAACGAAGCCCTTAAGGTTATGTATTTGTTGCAATATGTGTATTAATTTTTGGCATAATATAACACTACTGAATTTCTGTACTTCGAAATATTGCATATCATGCAGATGCCCACAAAACTGTGAATAAACAAAATTGTGATCAGTCAGGTGATGCATAACACAGTCCGATAATGATGATGGTTACCGGTGAACTATGAAATAAGTGGACCGCAAGCCATCCGAAATCGGCTATTACATTCAATTTCTAGTTGAAGTCATGAATGAAAGTGAATCATTAAATTCAAAACCGTTCCTCTCTTGAAATGACTGGATAGGTAGTAGGCCAGTAGAGATAGGCATGAAAATAGAAAATGTAACATAATTCCAACAAAAGTTTTCAAACTTTCGTCAAGTGAATGGTACATGGGGAAAGCACTAAATCTCAGTTTGCAACCTGTGAATGCATCAGAATAGATGTTTTCAAAATTTGCAACAATGTTTCAAAACTTTTGTAATTATTTCGAGACCACCTCTTATGGTATATTGAAGAAAAACATTAAAGGTCCAAAAATGAAATGTTCCGTACACTGGAATTGGTTGCAAACGTGATTCGTGATATGAAATAATATATTTAGTATTACTCCAAGTTTCCAGAACTTTTGGAATTTTCTCAACGAGTTTCCAGCAAAATTCAAGTTAATTTCATTTTGACAATGTTGCGTACTTCGGAAGAGGTTGCAAACTGAGATTTATTGATTTCTCGATGTGGATGTACCATTCACTTGACAAAAGTTTGAAAACTTCTGAATTGATTGTCTATTTGTACTGGCCTATAGGTAAACCTTGGGTAATGTGAAAGTAACCACAGTGTGCAAGATACGGAACTTTTAAACCGCTTAGTCGGAGAAGAGGATGGCAGGTTAATTTGCATGCATTGGCGTAGACGTGTAACTTTTCATGGAGTTTTTAATTGCTAAATGTGTGGAAATATTACAATATTTTTCTATTGCAAAATCACTTTGGATTTTTTCTGCACCAATGTTTCTCTGTATATCAAAAGTTTCGCCGAATAAATAAATTATATCCTCTCATATCAAACTTAGACATGGTCGTAAACTTGGCGAAGGATAAAGGATGATATTTCCTTTGTTTTCACCATTTTATGACTCTTGCATTTGCATTTTTTCTCTACAAATATATAACCACAATTATTGTTTATAATAATTTTATTCAACAAGGTTGATTGGCTTGTACGAGGGTGAAAGTTTTGTTTTTGAAAAAGGAATTAAACACAGATACAAAGTACATGACTCAAAAAAAAAGGAATTTCTAATTGCTTTTTTATAATTACTTTCGGATAAAACAATACATTCGAGGAACACTAACATTAAACAATTTTCAATAATTAAGTGTTCAACTGAAAAAAGTAGAAATCTACTTATATAGATGCCAATCTCGTCTAGTGCTAGCTTGGAGTGCACGCCGGCCACCCGAGGTGGTGTTGTAGGTTTTCTGGGTTTTCCTGCAGCTGAAAAGTGAATACTCCACCATAAATCAGTCAGTCGCCCTGGAGCGCCATAGCTAATGATAATAATAGCCGTCCTCTACCTGCACAGGCTATGCCTTTGGGTACACTCTACGAGTGTTTATGAGGGAGTATTATTATTATTATTATTATTATCAAATGTGCTAACGCTGTGTACGAAAGTTCATGCAGGAAATAATATCATGGTTTTAGAACACACTGACCACGTGTATGTCGTATACAAATACGCATTCAAAAGTAATTGTAATTAGAAAAAGTAATTGTACTCATAAATGTTAGTGTAATTGATAAATGTAATTGGTAAATGTAATTGTACTCATGAGAAGTAATTGTAATTAGATTTTATGAGTAATATAATTACAAATTACAATTCATGCACAGACTTTGCTGCAATTACAATTTCAACTAACTTTAGGAAAAAAGTACTTAAGTACAGTTACAAATTATACGAAAAAAATTAATTGTAATTATTAATCAATTTCCAACTAAGAATTACCCAGCTCTGCTATACAGGCTGGTTAACAATATAAATACATCTAGGCGTATGTGTATAAATGAAATAGTCATCACAAGTAGAACAATAAACACATTAAGTTCATCAATTTTGAAGTTCATTCATATCATACTACAAATGAGATCAGTGAAACGACAATTTATTTTCTTAAAAAAAATGTAGGTATACCTTGTGAAATTTTCAACGGACGACTCTGGTATCAGTCTGCAAGCGCTGACTTTTGAGGTTTCTTCTCAGAATAGATAAATTGAATTTGACTATAGAAACCTGATGACTGTTACTTTGTGTACGTTGATTCAGCAGTTATTTTGTAAGAAAAGCCTCTGGCACCGAAGAAATACGTATTTGAGAAAGATTATCGTGCTGGAAGAGAGTCTTTTAAATATTTTAACCGTTGCTAGATAACACTTATACAGGGTGTTAATTAAGTACGTTGACAAACTTCGGCAGGAGATTCTTTGAAAGATTTCAGGACGAAACGTTCATATAAACACATGTCCCAAACGGCTTGGTTTTCGAGATACAGGGTGATGAAAATAAATTTTTTTCAAGATTTTTTGGAGAATTTATTGACCCGCCAGAAAAAGTTTCTCTCTCCCACTCATTGGGCTTAAGGACAAAATAATAGGCGATATCTCCGTAGTCTTTGGAAATAACAGCAACTTTCCCTATATCATGCAATGATATACAGGGTGTCCTATTTAAAAAAATAAACTTCTAGGTCGCTGCGCTCTGTCTAAATGAAACTTAAATCATTAAAGAGACCAAATGAAACCCTGCAACTTATGTATTCAACATTTTATTTTTGTATGTAAAATAAAGGTGTTATGGGGGAGGCGACGGACTTTTGGTCGTCACTGTATATTAGATGTTACGTATGAAAATTATTTCAGATTTCTTTCTTCGCTTTTAATGAAGTTATAGTAGGTGGCACATCAGGATATTTCTCTAAGTACGAATTTTATGTCAAAATTCATAAATTTAATATGACGGCTCCAATTAATATAGCGGACGAGTTTTGAGATTATGGTCCGATTCGATTCTAAATTGGTATATGGAGGTTGTCGTGGTTGGACATTATGATTTTCTTCTCAAAATTGATGAATTCAATATGACGACTCCAAGATGGCTGACGAGATTTTGGTTTGATTCTATTCAAAATTGGTTTGTGGGAGTTTTTGGGGTAGAATATTATGATTTTTTTTGTCGAGTACCGGGTAAATCTACTCGATTATTTGTTTTTGATCTTCAGTCAAATCTTTAAAAGGAACCAATAACCGTGACATCTATGACCCAACGAACCAAACTGCTCCTATCGATTGAATAGAGTTTCCTTATTCATCTGAACAGTTCCAAGTGACCAGTTCTATTTAGATAAACTATAAAAGTATAGATTTGTATATAGACGTATGTATCAGGACACTTATGAAGTTCCCCAAGGAACAGTTATTGGACCATTACTTTTTGATATTTATATTGTTATTACAAACCTGGTGTGATGTCATAAGTTTTGCTATAATCTGCAATGGCCTAATTGGAAAGTTCTTCAGAAGAAAATGGTAAATGATTACAAATAGTGCTGAAATGGTTTAAGTACAATAACATGACTTTGAATAAAAAAAATTACATCATCTGCCAGTAATCTATGTCTCTTTTTATTAGATCTGTATTTCAGCATCCCAAAGGCAAAATCCATTACGTATTTCCCAATGAAATTACCAATAATAATAAAAAGTCCGATGTGAGAGGGTGTCAATTTGATGAAATAAATATTTCGTTAAAACCTAAATCACTCACCTCTCCACACATTTTCACAAGGTGGAAAATATCTGATAGAAAACACCACATTCCTTTACGTACATTGAATTACACCTGACGATTGTAATAAAGCAATTGAATATTATTTCTCAATTGGTTGGAAATGACCATCTTGAAACATTCACGTATGTATTTTTTTACTATTTGATGGAACCCTTTTATATATTGTGCACCTCAAGTCGGAACATCTGTGAGGATACTTCACTTATGGCCCTAGTTCTGAATGCAACAGTATATCGATGGCTAATTTATTCAATCATGAGTCCACGAAGAAATAATTCTGTAAATGATTTCAACGTCAATTGAACATGTTTCGTGCTTTGATTGATTGTCGCAAGTTCAAGGATTAACTCCGATATTCACTTATGGTTACGAGTTGGGATTTTTCTAATTTTCAAGGAATTTCAGTTGGCTCTGGTTTTTCTCGTTCAAGTTGAATATGTGAAAGAGGTGAAATTTTTCAAAAATACAATAAAAGCAAAATAGAAGACTCAACGAACAGCAAATTAAAGAGAAAATAATATTTTGGTCTATATTGTATGAACATTCTACACAATCTCGGTTTTTGGTCAAACGAAGTTTGTTTAGTTATATGTCATTCACACATTTTGTAAGTACCTGTGTGGTCCAGTGGTACGGATCCGCGGAAAAGTACCCGGTTTTTTGCCTCAGCCTTTTCCGGGGTTATCATCGAAACAACCAGCCTCACAAACTAACTGCAAGCATTATCTACATTGAATGCAATACACAACACGCATTAGCTTTGCAGGAGGCGTGTGTCTTACCGAATAGTACCACAATGTTATGAAATGCCCGGCATTGCGTTACCATCAGCGCGGTCGGGTAATGGCGTCCTCTCGCGGGGGCTCTAGGCTCAACCTGGCAGGGCGTCCTTCTGCTCTCTTCATCGAGAGTAGAAAGGATCGCTACTTCTGCGTCCGTCTATCCATCCTCCCCTGACCCCCCTGGGTTAAGAAGAATGAATGGATGTGAGTGGCATGTCATATGTTGTGAAATGTTTTGTATTGTTAACTTTGGAAATAAACCCCTATTTATTTATTTATTTATTTATTTATTTATTTATCCGCGGAAAAGTTAAAGGTTGTTATGAAACCCTGAGTTCGAATCCTGCTGCTGGAAGTTTTTTTTTTATTTTTTCCCTGAAGCATTTAGTTATTCATGTATAATTGTTATTCTTCCTTATATTGCTTTGTAATTTATACTACTTTTTGGTAATGAATGCAATAATTTCGATAAGTACCACAAACTGAGCTTTCGTCATAAATTTATAAATTTTCGTTGCATTCAGCGGTATTAATTATTTGGATTATTAATTTGATTACTTAATTTTCTTGATGATATTTCCTACTTGCTATATTACTTGGACACAATTCAAATTTCGTTGCAACTTCCCATAATATGGCATGATGTAGTGTTTTCGTGTATGTTGAAATCGAAATTGTTGTAATTGTTGTAATTGTTTTAATGATGAGTTGTTAGATGATAAATTCATAGTTGATCAGCCCTATGATTTGTGGTTTTCAGCAGTAGACTTATTCTCAATTCAGTTCGTTCGGTGTATCGCGTCTCTGATTTTCTGATGAATTCCATTTCCTTTTTCAATATGATGATTCTTCAACTTGTCAAACAAAGAAAATAATTCGAATTTACATATCAATGAATATCTACCTGATTTCCTTTAAGCCTTTGTTGGTGTTTCCTGCATCCTGCAAAACATACCTAATTAACAAGTTGAATATATTATTATATTCGATGTATATTATCATGTTTTCAACAGGTGCTTTTTGTCTCGCAGTATCGTCCAATTCAACCATTGATTGTTGACATAGAATAAAAATTGCTAGTATAAAAAATCACAATAACCTTATCAGTTTCTCAATCATTTTCTTTTATTTTATATACAGGGTATATCTTGAAGAGTTACCACAATCTGTAAATAGAAAACTTGAATTAGCTTTATGAGGTTTAAAAACGATTTTTTGCACAGGATCAAGACGAATTCCACAAATCGAGCGAAGAAACCACACTAATCTTATTTGTAGTACTCGCTTTACTGCAATATAAGGTTAGTACAGCTAGTTAGATGGGGTTAGCTTAAGAAGGGGGATTTTCTAAGGAGATTAATTCAACCCTCTTCTTTTTTGCATCTAATTATTGCCATTGTACGTTGGGCTCAAGAAAACGCGTGGGAAAAACTGTGGCACCCCCAGCAATCGGAAGCATGAGGCCCATTTTACGTGGAGGACCTTTAAAAAGTACATACGGGCTATCAGCATGGAATTTGGGACCGAAAAATGTGCAAAGGGTTTAACTCAAAAAGGACGATGCGAGAGGACGTCAAGCTGGTAGACGACAGCATCGTACGTCATCTAGATTCCGGTTAGACGCATGGATGAGTACAATACCACTCTCCAGAAGTTATATCTGTCAAAAACTCTATTCGCGGCAAGTATTAGCATAAACTCCTAGGAATTTGTTCATTAGAACTGCCGGGGAAGAACAGAGTTGTTGCTACAAAATAAATATGCTTGCCATTCTGATCGTACTCTACTCCTTCAGAGGAATGAAGTGGACACAGAAGAAGCTACGGCATATCGACGTAGAGATGTGCAAGATGATGATGTACCTATATAGAGTTTGCATCCTTTGTTTGGGGCTGATGAACTTGGTCTCACTCTCGCCACCAAACAACATGACCAGAACTCAGTTAGAGAGTTGGAAATCGTTCGGCAAAAAGTCCAAATAAGAGCTGGCGAAATGAATACCGTCCGAAAAGAGGAGGAAAAACAGACGAAATATCGAAATTTACTCTTAGAACTTCGCAGGCTCTATCCAGATACTTGGTGGTGTAATGCAGTCACTAATTTCGAACCTAAAGATAATCGGATCAATTCTATTTCTCATTAGCAAGATTGTTATCATAGCCAGACAACTTTTACAGCAAAATATATCTCAATGTTATAGAAGGATCGATATCTATATTGCTTTATTGGGAGGAGATTATGTGGCAGCAATATCTCCTTTGGATATTTTTCAAGCATTCTTGGGAGGAATAAAGTTGAAAGCCAGTTCTGAAAGTCTTTATTTGTTGTTGGCGTAAATCTTGTTTTCAATACAACTCTCAATGGAAAAATCTGATGAAGTTAAGTCGGAAGGTTTCAGTAGCCATGATTGAGGACAGTCAGTTCCAAACCAAAGGTTGCATTCAAATATGCTGTCACCATCTGTCAATTATGGGTGGGTGCTCCATGATATTAATATACCCCTGAGAAGTGTTAGCTATTTCAAATGAATTTTGTCGAGATTCATGAAAATATTCTAGTATCGTTGACCTGTTTTGGGCCTCGTATCAAATACTACAAACCCCATGGGCAAATTCCCAAGTATCTATCAGGAAAACAGAAACAAAGACATAACAATAATATCTGACAGGCAAGCAGCCATCAAAGCATTGAACTCACCATGTATCTGTTCGAAGATGGAATGTATGCACAAATTGAATGATCTGGCATAACAATAAAGTAGTTCTCCTCTGGGTGCAGAATGCACTGTCTGGATAAGACAGCAGCGAACAAGCGATATTGGAGTTGAATCAGGAGATCCTGGTGGCAGTAATTGAGGACCATCAATCAAAACCATTGGTCGTGAAAGGTTGCATCCATATATGCCTTCTATGAATGACAAGAGTCTGCTGTTTCAAATGATTCGTATCGAGATTCGTAAAAATATCCTGGTATCGTTCAACTGGAAATGAAGAATCCTTCTGATATGTTACATATGTATTTGACACTTGCTATGGATACTTAAATCATATCTCTCAGGATATCAGGTGTCTTTTTGAATGATAAGTGGATTCAGTGGATACCTACATCGAGGTATAATTGTTGATTTTTTCAACACATACACTATTTGGGTTGTACAAATATATAGAGACGTTCAGAAGACCGGCTTATGAGGTATCACTTGGTATTTCTCTAGGGTGTCCATCTGGGAGTAAAGGACTAACTTGAGATCGAGGCCATAGGCGTAATCAGTGACTTCTTCGGTTCAGTAACCTAGGTTTCCCAGCTGTTTTTCGTGATATAGGCAAGTTCAGCAACAGTTCAAGTGATCCGAGTTCAGTTACAAATGAAATTTCTAGTTCCTTAGCAACTGAACTCGGTTCACATGAACTGTTGTTGAACTTGTCTCGCACAGCTCGCCCTTAGTTTGATAAACCCTTTCGGTGAATTATAATTGTTCTTCATCCTTCAATGTATTGAATTATTCCATATTTCAATGAAATCCAAATATTATCTGTGATACTTAGGTTTTATTTGCCTTGATATATCTGAATTTGATGCCCACTCAAAACGCCACTGTTCACTCATCAACCTGTCCTGTGTATCCTTTGTCCTTAAACAAAACAGATACGCTTTGTGCGCATGAATCAACCAAAGTGTCATCAACTTACTTTCTTTTGTTTGTTTCAGTTGACGTAGAGGTGGATGGAAAGACAATCAGGGTAGAGCTCTGTGATACAGCTGGAGAGGTAATTTAATGCTTTAATTATCATTTATTGCTATACTTTATTTGGTGTTTAAAGAGTATAGCTTGTGAAAAAACAAAACTAATTGAAAAATTGAGTTGTTGTGTACTAGATCTTAGTTCACAGAATTAACAGAATTAAGACAAAAACATAACTTTTTATCATTAACAAAAGTCGGAAAATCGCATCTTCGGATGGAAAATTATTATTATTATTATAGTCACCTGTACCATTTTAAATTGACGGCATAGTGCCTTGTTGTTTTTCCATAGAGCAGCATTATTCTGAATCAAATTCATGCTGGGTCACTTGACCGTTCAAAATGTACGATGGGCTTGTAGTCCAGAACGAATGGGACATGTTCGCTTTGGAAGATACAGCTTTAACTTGCAACTGTCACAGGTGGGCTTGGACTTAATAGTCAAAGTTTTCTATTTAGCCCTGTCTTCATCGTTGATACCATAGAGCTCAGTAAAACATATCAAAGACCTCTTATACGCTGAAAACCTCATTCTTGACAAGCAGTAGTAGCGTATGAGTACCGTTCTTGTGTGAACCACAGAAACCTTGACTGAGGCAAGGGCAACTTTTGAGACTCCTTCATACCGTTCGTTTTTTCACTCAAGCGAGAATATTCCTCCGATTTCCTGGTTTTATTTATTTTCTGCGTCCTGTTTGCCAAAGACATAGTTAGCTTTAAGTGTTTTTCCAGATATCTCTTTATGAAACGTTTTACTTGATTACACTCACTAGCCTTTTGCGTCTTATGTAGGTAACATCAATTTTTAGGTGTTAAGATAGCCTAAGAGTAGCTCATTCGTGTAGAGATTTTATATGCTTTCCCTGTGGTCTTGGTACAAAACTTTTTGCCTTCTACTTTAGGTTTAGAGTGGTCACCTCCGCCTTTTCAGCAATTTTGTTTATTGTGTAGGTCCAAGTTTGTTTTCACAAGATGGTTTTGGCGCACTAGGATAGAGCCACGCCTGTCTGAATGCTATGTGATTCGACCTGCTGCCTGAGAGTTTCGTCCTCTCCCATTCAGTCCTTGTGCAAGGATTTCTCACACATTGATTGGGAGAGTGTTTTCGATTATCTAGATCCGCTGTGTATTCCCAAAGGTGCACGGAAGGCCTTGAGAGAGGCCTCGAGAGGTTCCTGTGTCCTTCTTTGCTACTTTACCTTGGTCGGTGGATGTGTAGCCTAACACGTCTTGTCAGGCACCTCTCAAGAAAGCTTGTCAGTAGATTCACTGGAAACTGAAGACTAACTCCAAACGAAGACTAACTCGGTGTTGTCTTGAATGACTGATTATTGACGACAAAAAATTAGTATCCCGCAGCCAAACTAGAGTACCTACTACTCTCCTCTCTTCACGCCCGGTTTAAAGAAAACGAATGTACTTGTCAATGTCTGCAACGATATAATATCATGTAAGAGCTTTGAACTCCTTGATGAATATCGTTCATTTTGGTCTTTTGTGCAACCAGTAGAAGGTAATTCACTTCCAGATCGTCTTCTTTTCTCACTGAGGAATATGTTTTCAGTGTTGACTGGTGGCTATATTTGAAAAAGTATGTTATTCTTACAGTGACATAAAACATTTCCAGAGTATTGAAATTCCCTTTGGCATTTGATCACGTTTGGCACCAAGGACTCCTAGTTGAAATTTTATTGTGGAGGGTACATCAGGAATATCTCTCTACATAGAAAACAGCAAGACAGATAGATTTAAGTTTGGTGTGGTTCAGGAATCATCAAGTGACACCTCATGACACAGAGTGTGACAAAGGTTAAGACATTAGCTGGATACCGGATTTGTTGGAGTTAGATCACTCATTACTGATGAAAATTATTGGCATTAATAAAACTAAAAATTCGTGGAAGAAGATCCACGAAAAGGTACTGTTTTGTGCCATTATTGTTTCTTTCTTGTTTGTTTCTTTCTTTTTGGTTTATTATTTTAGGAAATATATCGTTTTCATGACCACTATTATAAGTTTATTGTTGAATTTCAATATGTTTCACGACTAGGTACTATTATTAGTAATGTATTGATGTAGCTGCTAGGATAGCTTATCCATCCATAAATTAATCAAAGGTGTATAGATAGGATGTGAATATCAGTATTACTAGATTTTACTCAAAGAAATATCTTGGAAAAATCCATAAACAAACCATTTTTCATTTTGATCTTCATGTCAAATTTGTACCTTATAGTTGGGACATTAGGTAGGTACTGAAATTTTGCTTCGGTAGCCATATTCTTATCTATTGCATGAAGTGAGTACCACATTTAGATAAAAACCGACACGTAAGCATTTCACTGATATAACTTACGTAAATGAAGAATATTATCACATTGTTGTAAATGCGGCATGATGTTATTGTTCCTTTGTTGACAGACAGTGTAAGATGTTGCGACTTTGTAAACTCACTGGACCTCAATAATAAATCTATGAGTCAGCGAAAATAATGATGATTTATTAGTATACTTACTGAAAATTATTCGGCAACTAAAGAAAAATATGATCAAATTAACAATACAAGCGAAAATCGAATGACTTCAAACTCGTATCAAACACCGATGAGTCATATTAGATCTAAAAGTCTGTTTCCAACTCTATCTAAATTTTTAGAAAAGATTATGGAAACCCAAATTAGAGACAAATATCAAACTTTAATTTTCTTCTTCTGCAACAATTACGATTTCGTCAATGATATAGTTAAGCAACTGCATATGCGGACATTATTGATTACATCATAAAAGCAGAAGATTGAAATGAAATGATCAATCATAGAATTCTGCTTTCTATATCTTATTAATTAGGATTTACAATGAGTTCCAGGCAATTTTTGGAATCATTCCTCATCAACC
Organism: Chrysolina haemoptera; assembly: GCA_958298965.1. Taxonomy (NCBI): domain Eukaryota; kingdom Metazoa; phylum Arthropoda; class Insecta; order Coleoptera; family Chrysomelidae; genus Chrysolina; species Chrysolina haemoptera. The sequence continues at coordinate 30,758,726 of OY282589.1, read as the reverse complement.
GATGACAGCAAGTCTTAGTTGATAATGACAATAATATTAAATCCGGTGTCCCACAAGGAAGTATTTTCGGACCTTTGCTTCATACTATGCATACATCAAATTATTAAAACGCATCTAACTTCTGCAGCTATAACATCTAAGCTGATGATACCCAAATATACACATCTTTCAAATATGAAAATTTTGATAATGTTTTGAATTCGGTCAATACCGACTTGGAAGAATTATATGAAGCATCTTCAGATTATTTACTTTGAATAGAAGCAAACAAATCGTATGCAGTTCTATTCTGAAATCACTAACTTCGATTCACTCTTCTAGAAAATTTTAATTCAATAATAGGTGAAGATGATATTCCTTTCATAAATTATTCATCTTTAGAATTCATTTCGCAGATGAATTTTCTGGATTAAGGTACCAAAATATACACTGTGATCATCTTGTACTGTCTCACTTCCATCACTGAGATGATATCTATAGTCCGTGTCTGGATAATATTGATAAAAATTATATACAAAAAGTCCAAAACTGCAAGTGCAAATTATAATCAATCATTGAATATTATTTTCCGTCGGGTTGGGAATAGCCACTCGCAGACATATCATATTTCAAAGATTATTTTTCTCTCAGATATTAAAGTCATTCTGGCCCAACCAATGGACGTTAATACCCAAACCTCAACAGCAAGAAGCTCTCCTCAATAGCACAAAATTTCAACGAATGTGTTAAGCCCGGTGTGAATGGAGTCGCTGAATATGATATTGTTTCATTTTTTAAAATGGTTATGTTTGGAATGTGGGTCATGAATAATAATTTGTGAATAAGCCTACTGGCACTCGAAAACAGAACTGACAAACAATAATTTCCATACAATCAACAAGCGTTGAAGGAAACGAATAAGAAATGAGGAAAACTAGAACGTGTCCTTCAAATGTCACTCTCTCCTTGATTATTAGAGTTCATGTAATTCAATGGGTTATTTCAAAAAAAGAGAACGAGGCGGTTCCTTTACAATGCTGATTAGAAAGTTCGAATGTCTGATGTAACTATGTATGGTTCCTCTGTCAAAGGGTCGAACTTGTTCAATATCTACATTATTGACATTGGTTCAGGTTACAGGAATGTCAAAGAGTAATCATGATTTGTTCTAGTTAGTTTCCGGATTTGGCCGCATTCTTTTTTCTTTTGAATATATCCAAACGCTTCATTGAATGAAAGGTCATTCAACGATCTCTCAGGAGGCCAGAATTGTTAAGGGTTTCTCCAAGAGCCCAACGCAGTAATGCTCCTGCTGGATGTCCAGAAAGTGTTCGACACAGTCTGGACAGGCTAGTCATGAAGATGTTAAGATCAGGCATGCCGGTGCATAGAGTAAATATTATAGACTCTTACCTAGTCGGAAGGACTTTCAGGGTAAGAGTGAATAACACAGTTTCACAAGGGTCAAGCTTCCCACCACTCTTGTATTCACTATATACATAAGACTTCCCAATGCATCCAGATACCAACACGGGAATATACGCCGATGATACGGCCATAAACGCCCAGGCGTATCATAAATTTGAAGCTGCAAGGCTCGTGGAATCGCCTTATATGGCGAAAAACAAGATAGTGGTCAATTCGGCAAAAACGGAACTTCACCAGGAAGAGAAGGCGCACAGAGGTTTTCAGAGTTCTGGATAACCAGATTCTCAATCTCAACCAGAGGATCAATCCGTGCGGTACTTGGGGGTACAGTTGGACAAGAAGGTGACACTTGGTAAACATGTCAGCTTGGCAATCCAGCGAGCTGCGGCAGCTGTAAAAATGACATACCCGTTGATAGCCAGGGATTCCAAGCTGGATACTAAAGTGTTACTCTACAAACAGGTTATCAGACCAACGTTGACCTATGCTTGTCCACTTTTCTGCAGCGTTCCAAAAATAACTTTGTTGAGGTTGAAACGAATGCAGAACATACTCCGCATAGTCACAAATAGTGACAGATATATTCGGCTGGACGCACTGAGGGAGCTACCCGATATTCAGACCATCGAAGAATTTATCAAATGGTAGTCTGATATATTCTTTTGGCACTTTATCATTGGAAGCCCACTGAACAGAGACATAAAAACAGTCCGAGCCCTGCATAACAGGCCAAAAAAGCACGCGGGACTCATTTATCAAGCATTGGATGTTTTCCATGAAAACCCAGCAGACTAATGATAGTACAAGAACCAACAACGAGTTCAATACGGTTTTAAGATCCTAGACACCAACGTAGGGCCTGCCCTAGTGCAGGTGTGAGCTGGATTTGCCCCCGCCCGCTGAAATCTTTCACCATCATCTACCCCATCACCCCCTAAAAGCAATACGACTCTCTTATCCCATCTGTGGTTATATAGGATAGTTTTATTGTCTTTTTTCTGTTTATTTGTTGTCTGAGATGTATACTATCTTGTGGAAATTTAATGAATATACACTTTTTGCTTTTTGATTTGCTTCATTGAATGTGCGAAGAACTCTCAGGTATATACCAACAAAATCTCCTCTGATATTGGGGATTGGTTCTTCGAGTGGTACATTTATGTCCTTCAAATGTTCACTGAAGGGAGTGTAGTCTTGATGAGTAGTAACACTGACAGAAGCCCTCAAATTTCAAAGCCGGATCTGAAAGATACAAAGAAAATAATAATGAACAGACATTTTTTTCTGTATGATATTCATTATGAATCGATGAAGGCAACAGGTGGTTTTTGAAACCCGGACGATTTACATTTCTCGTTCAGCCATAGCTGTTCTAAAATCTCCATCGTTTAATTGTGGACTAATGTATATGAAAATCCAGTTTGATGATACGCCGACAACTGATGATAACTATTAAGCTAAGTGTGTTTGGAGAAAGCGATATAAATCGAAAAGTGAAGTAATTGGAGAAAGAGTATCCGTTCAAATGTTTCACTTTGTCTTATATAACTGAATACATTTCTTCAATCGAGTTTTTAAATTTTAAATCGATGTAGCCGATGTTTGATTTGTTAACGTTTATAATGAAACTTTAAAGTTAAATATCACAAATGTTTTCACATTCAGTTTTCAGTAAATCTCCATTTTGAGGGCCAACCAATCTTATTTTTCAAGGTCAAAAATCTAAAAAAATTATTAGCCATTTTTTTAGAAAAAATCTGACTACTTCACTCGATTTGCGACATTTTCAAATGGTTCATATGTAAATTACGTTAAAATGCGTCAATCAATAAAAAAGTTATAACGAAATGAAATTTGAAAAATATGCCGTTTAATTAACCCAACATAAATTACTATTATTATTATTATTAACCTCTCACAATTTCTTGAGAATACCAGTAAGATAATGGTATTCGAGAATTCTTCCTGGAGATGTAATATGTTCTCGGTTTACGATTGTTTTTTGTAGGAAGTTCAATATTTATATAACATTAACAAACAAAACACTTGGTATATTTCTTATGCATATCTAATCTGATCTCGGCTCGTAACTCCAAGAAACAACGATGGGGTTATTTCCGTACCAGCGCAACCGCAATTAGCTTGATGAGCAATATAAGTCTTCGAGTGAATCATAGGTGGTTGCCATTAACCGGTTAGTTTGTTATTTCGAAAAGAGAGGCCAATTTTAGAAGAACCTTAATGGAACAACCTTGAATATCAGGGTGGTCTGAATTGTACAAATCGCATAAACGTTTCGCTAATTCCGGAAAACACATTCATTTTAGTGGGTAACCTAGGGATTTCATAAACTTCAGTTTCTTCAGTGATATGAATGAATTTATCATCATCAATATTGTAATACTGATGAAGGACACGAATCTCCAAACACTGGTGTGCGCAGGTGGTCATCCCTGCAGCAAGCAATCCAAATAGGAAAGGAACGTTACACAGACATCTGCCAAATATATAGTCCATTGTCTGTTGTGGTAGTAGCAAGGAAAGAAGTAGTTTTCTGTCAGATATATATCAAATATTATTCATTGGAAAAAGAGAAGTGTATTTCGATATCGTTGAATTAAGTGATTTATTTTATTTGTTTCATACACTTCAGCAACGTGTTTCGAACTATGTTGGACATTCGAGCGATTAATGAATTTGGTTGTTATATGGAACATAATGTATCAATAAATGGCAATACTTTTCATTTTTGAAGCGTATCTGCCCGCTGGCAGTGTTTGAGCGCGGTTTGCGCAGGCTCTAGACCAGTGATTACCAAAAAAAGTCTTGAAAACTTTAAAATTTTATCTCTCAGTTATTATAAGAGATACGAGGTCGATTCGATGAAGGAATGTATCAGTTTTAGTTTTTGAATTATTGGAAAAAAACGGAAATTTGTAATTTTCGTTTTATTTTTTCAAGCGAAAAATCAAAAGGACTAGACATTTTTAACTATGACGTTCTCAAGGCACTTTTTCACAAAGAATCTTAATCTGTCATCGTATTTTCCAAGGCGTTCTTAATTCCAGAATTACAACAGTCAACTTTGGTTTTTCTATGAGCGCCATATTGCATTTTTGAAAAATATTTTTTTCCCGATTACAACGATGTATCACACAATATGATCGAATCTTACATGCTGATCAAAATTAGGAAAAGATCTTTTTTGCGAAGAGTGCTTTGGAAAAAACGCCAACAATTTTGTTAAACAAACTGAACTTTGATAGTTGAACGTTCACATTTTCATCAAGATAACCTACTTAAAAACTAAGATTTTGAATTAGGAACGACATGATAAGCTAGAAGTTCATTCTTCGGCAAAACAAAATAAAACAAAGTTATAAAAGATACTCGAATACTCCACCTTTCACTTCTAAACACAATTCTACTCGTTTCCTCAGATTCTGAATAGCTCGCGATATGTCCCGTTTTCTTATCTTGGTCCTAATAGTGCTGATTATGGTTCTTCTCAGTTCATCAATATCGATGGGTACGGTTTTAAAAACCAAATCTTTCATTGTTCCCCATAAATAATAATCCAGCGGAGAAACATCAGCTGCCAATCAAACTACGCTAACAGGACATTGTAAAACCGACCCTCAACCTGGTATAAGACACAGGCCAATTAACCAATTATTTTTTAACCTTCAGTTTTAACATTTAAAAAAATCTTCCGGTCGATTCATATACGGTGTAACTCGGACAGCTTGGTCTCTAAGAATTGAATACCAAACAGACTAAACTTTCATTTTTTCCGATGAAGAATGGTCGTTGAACTTTGTATCACAGTTACTCGTTGTCTGTTTATCATTTTTGGGCAAACTGCCCTGCTTAACTCCCTACCTATGACTGCATAGTATTAATTAGACTCTATTTCTTTTCTAGGATGAACTCAATAGTCTCCGGCACCTTTGCTACCCCGGCACCGACGTAGTGATGCTGTGCTTCTCGATCGTCAAACCAAACTCCTTCTTCTCCGCGTGCAGCAGATGGGCAGACGAAATAACCAGGCTCGGGACAGCCGTAGTACTAGTAGGAACCCAAGCGGATCTCAAGAACAACAGAGAAGTCCTCTACGACTTGAAGCAGATCGGCCAGAGGCCGGTGTTGTCCTCTGAAGCCATCGGTCTGGCCGAGAGGCTCAACGCACCCTACATCGAAACCTCGGCGAAAGCCTGCACTCACCTCAAGGAGGCTTTCGATACGGCGATAGTGATAGCGTTGAAGAGGCAGAAGAAGCCTAGACGGGCGTGGAAAAAACTGGTTTGCTGTGTGCGATGAATGAACTTACAACTCTCAGAGGATGCGAGTGATAGAGTGAAATTGTGTTTGTCACCGGGAAGATTGTTCTGTTGCTTGCTTTATTGGGCAAGTTAGCCACGTCGGGCAGCTGTTCTGTGATATTTATTGATTAACATTTTTGGTGCCCTAGTTAGTATATAAGTAGTGGAGATTGTTTATAGTACGAATGTGTCAACTTATTGCCTTTGATTACTCTATATTCCTCAATTACAAGTAGGAAAAACAAAACTTGTAAATACATTTTTATTTGTTTCAAAGTTACAGGTCTCTGAATGTTACTCTCACTGTCAGAATATGGAACGAATGGCGATTTAGATCACCCGATCTCAATCCCCTTCGATTTTCATTTATTAGGGTACATGAAAGATCCAGAGTCTACGCGCAAGTTCCAAATACAGGAGATGAAGAATTATTGGTTCGTATTCATCTGGCTGCCAAAAAAAACCGACAGAACAAGCATGAAATTTGGATAAATACTTACTGCTACTGCTAGCTTACGACTACAGGCTTGTATTAAAAAGACGGTGAACATTGACTTTAGGAGTACATTTTTCTCATCATCTGACAATCACATTCATATACCTGGAACTTTGAAACAAATAAAAGTAGATATACAAGTTATGCGTTTTTCTTACTCAAAATGAAGTCTAGGGGGTTGTTGAACGGTTCTCCAGAGCTCATGGTATTCTGTGAAGTAGAAAATATTCGATTCAAAAAGCTGGACAAATGTATACGCAGATCAGGCAATTTTTGTTGATGACGTTAAGAGGCTATGAGCGCGATCACATTTGGGACGCGTTTTAGGGTAAAAGAATCAATTGATAACTCAAAAACGGTTCGACTTATCGATTTCAAACGAGGACAGGATTCTAGGGGACGTTTGATTCTACGTACGTGCTGTAATGAAAATTGAATTTTCAATCCACTTTTTCACAAAAAAATCTTAAAAATGTCCCAAAAATGAAGTTACTTTGAAGCAGTTTTTTGGTTAGATAAAAAAATTATTTCGAAAAAACATTACAACACGTACATAGATCAACGTTTCACCTTTCTTTTGATACCAAATTCATTTCGATTGGATGAAGATTGCCTAAAATTTTAATGGATGAGAAATGCCACTGCAGCAACCTGAATCTCTATTAAAAGCATTGTGAGGCGATGCAGCAGATATAGGTACATAGCATCAACTGTCCTCTAGAAGCATGTCTTTGTTTGAAATCGATACGACGAACCATTTTTGAGTTATCGACTTTTTTATCCCAAAAAATATCCCAAATGTGATCGCGCTCATGGCCTCTTAAGTAATATGATTATAGTTTCCATCATGTATAATACGAGATATGTTCCATTCAATTTCCAAAGTTTGATATCATCAATTCGAGTCGATTTACAATAATAGTCTTAAAGTTCTCAAATATCCAAAATAACAATCAATTGTTGTCTCTGACTTGCGAAATTCTCCAGCTTCACCAAGTTCCACCGGATGAAGTAAGTCCACGGTAAGGTGGTCCACCATAGGAATATCTGAAACAGTAATAGATACACTTTGGTGAAATGGTACAAAAGTGGCATAACATCTATATGTCGACATTACCGAACTGGAAATGATATCAGACTACTAGTTTTAACGTGCTAGGAATCGCACGTTAAAAGAAGACCCCGTTAATCCTTGGCTCGCACAAGTTTCGACTTTTGAGGGCTGCCGTTAGTAAGGGGACGACAGCTGGTTAACGGAAAAAACAATTTTAAACAATTTTTAAACAACAACAACATGCTACCCCAATACTCATACGAAAAACCATTCAGTTCAAGTGGGACGAATGGGACTCGGGAGTAGAATCACTATCATCTGGGAACATAATCTGGTACACAGATGGCTCAAAAACAGAGGTAGGAACTGGAGCAGGAATACATGAAGTGAGAACAAAAGGTGCATAACATCTAGCTATGAAATTTACAAAAATATTTTTGATGGTCAAATTATTTTGGAAAAACTGAATGTTTGGATTTCTAATTTACTTTTTTCTTCTCCGATGTTAGAACTAACAAGATAAAAAATACTTCTTCACAGAAAAGTTTTTTATGTTAATATCATCGAAAATGAGATATTGGACGCCTGTGGTATCACTCAATGAGAATATGAAGTATTTTCACCTTTACCACACAAGTTACTTAAATCCCAGATATTCTCGAAATTCTCGAAACTTACTATAACGACATATTTTGAATTTTCACAGAAACGAATGGAACATTAATTTAGTATGTAATTATCAGAAATCTAATATTGGTATATAAATCATTTGTAAGAAGGTAGTACCTAATTACAATATCAGTAAATATGAATTTTGTTTCTTTTCAAACTATGCATTTATGTTTCATATTCTTCAACCAGAGCAGCTTGTCGTTACATTCACATCAATCGATAAATAGAAGGAGTAACTGTGGAACACCGATTTTCAACCGATGGAAAAATTCAATCTCAGACACCAAGCAGTCCTGGTTCATCTTTACACTGTATCATTGGGCACTGCAACATTTCATATTCTTTGTGATAAAAAATAAAATACTGCAAAATTTTTGAGAGAAGTTAGGAAATATTAAAGAGTTTTTGATCATTTCATTTTGAAAGTGAGAGGGACCAACGATATGTCCAATCTTGATGTTTCGTCTCTATTATATCGATTTGACGTTGTAAAATTGTATTTGCATGATGAAGCAAAATTCTTCCATTTTGTGATAAGTTGAGATAGCGTTTGAAGGATTTTTATGTATTCTAGATATAGGACTCAATTTTTTATAAGTTTTTATCTCAATTATGGCTTCAAATAAACGAAACTTTTCAAATACCATACAAAATGTAATTTTACGCAATTGAATTTTCTGGTTCATTATGGTTTTTCAACTTTTATAATGATATCATTAAATTTTTTGGTTACTTGTGATTGATAGATCATTTTTTCCACGATCATCGTAAAATTTGCTCATTCTCAAATACTAATATTCTTCTTGAGATGGAATATACTTATATTCTGCAAAACCTCTGTCCCTATGCAATTTAAATGCATTTCATTCTTTCTTTTATGAAAAAATTTTCTCTTTCCGTAGTGATAAGTGTTGAATTTATTATTAGCATTGTTCCAGTTTGATAACATTTAAACCTTTTGATCGTGGAGAAAGTACAGTCTGTTACTCGGTGAGATTCAACCTGATCGCCATTCGTATATAATTACCTAGTTTTATATTCTTATATTTATGTTTTTCAGTTATTACAAAAAGGTGTTCTTTATATAGGACTTATTTTGTGTTACTCCAGCATGACCTCCGGATGTAACTTGTTCCTGGTTTTATATTCTCATCGAGTATGTCACATATTTATGTTACTCAAACGTTGAAAAAGGTCTGACCATTTAAATCAATAAAAGTGTCTATTTATCAAGAAATATTATTTTCATTACTCCCCTTTTATAAAAAATAGCGTGGCTTATAAATAATGTGATAGAATTGAATAAGGTTATTGTAGACGAGTCACAAAAACACAATATTGTTACCTACTTAGAGAAATTATAACAGAACCAGTTCATGACCAAAAAGTCCTGTTCTCATTGGTTTGAAAAGGGGAAATTGATAGCATTTGATTGGTTTATATATTATGAGGGAAGTTGTCATTCTAATCCTGTTACAGAAACATACTATTCTTGGATTTTACCTGACGTTGTATACGTAAAGCCACTTTGCGGTTTATTACCTAGTTTTGTTCACAGATTATTTCAATATATTTGGGCCAATTCTGTTTCTCATTAGCAAGATTGTTACCATAGCAAGACAATTTTCACAGCAAAATATATCTCAATTTTGTAGAAGGCTTGATATTTACATTGCTTTATTGGCAGGAGATGACATCTCCCACCGATATTTTTTCAAGCCTTCCACAAAATTGAGATATATTCTGCTGTGAAAATTGTCTTGCTATGGTAACAATCTTGCTAATGAGAAACAGAATCGACCCGTTTGTATATGCGAAGAGAATTCGGAGCCGAAAGACTTTGACGTGATGTAGTTCAAGCTGGCTGATTTCAAACAGACCAAAATCCCTAAGCTGCCCTTTCTTTTCTCTTAATCAACCATCCTGTAGCGACCCCTTCACATTTTATCACTTAAATTGGACATCATCCAGAAAATTATCCAGTTTTTCTACAGCTTGCAATGCTCCCTGTAGCAAATAATGTTAAGCAAAACAGATGACTATTTGCATACCTACTAGTCTGCAGGCCCATAACGCCCGGAGCGTTATAGAGGGCATCATGAATCATAATATTTTTTTGTGTAGTTCAATAAATTAATTACTCAGAAATTTCCTAACGCTTTTTCAGCTTTGAGCGTCACATTCTGTGGGATCTCCATAATTATTATGAACCTCTTCAATGTTTCCATGGCAATTGTATAGAAGCTCACTTGTGCTCAGTTGCCGACCAGAACGCAGTAAATACTATGAGAAGAAATTTATGAAGTAAACAACGTCGTTTAAGATAATTTTTTCGTGAAAAATAAAAAAAAATATGAAGTAAACAACGTCATTTAAGATAATTTTTTCGTGAAAAATTAAATCTTGTATGCACTACGAGCGTGCAACATTCATCCCTCGGACCAAAGGCCCTCGGGTGAATGTTACCCTCCGGGCGTTAGGATCTATATAACGCACTTGGTACATGAATAGCTATTTCTATTCTAGGCTTAGCAATGAAACTCCTACAGTACAGGAAATATTTTGCGAAAGGCTGTATTATTACTAATTTGATTTTTGTTCGAAAATTTGAATAGGATATTTATAAAATCTGTTGTTCCCATTTTCAATATTACTAATTTATTTTCACTTTTTGCAGTGTGCTCAAAATTTTCCTAAAATTTGATGAACGGAAAAGGGTGAAAGTAAAGATTGAAATAATACTAGAACCGTGTTTGAAGACTGAGTATTTTATTATGTTCGTTATCTGCCGTAATATGTCCAACAATCAGTGAAGTGAATTATACAAATTATAACCTACAGAATGTCGCCAAATTGATGAACAACAAGAGGTTCTCTGAAGAATACTGGAGTTGCCACTTTAACAGCTACTGGCGTAGGAACATTTACTTGGTAAGGAACAGGTACTGATACTGGTACTGCATGATGTTCCTGAAACAAACACAGAAGTAACTGTCATTTTTGTTAATGCTGTTAGTCCACTTATTATATCGAGTTTACTTATGAAAGAAGTAGTTCGAGTTTGGATCTGGGATGAACTCATTTTGGCCAGAGAAAAATAAACTTCGTCAATGGCATCTAAAATGACTGAATATATTTAATTAATTTAATCCTTAACAATTCTTACCGATATAATGAGTCGATGATCAAACCTACCTTCACAATCACTGGTTTGTGTATGAATACAGGAACAGGTTTTGTTACTTCAACAGGGTACGGTCTGGGTACATCGATAGGTACCCCTACTTCAACTGGAACTGGAACTGCATGAGGTACTCCCACGGCATATGGTTGTGGAACCCCTATTGGTACATTGACTCTGACTGGTACAGCATAGGGTTTAGGTACCTCTACTGGATATGGATCAGGAACGGGTATATGTTGGTTTACTACCACTGGGTATGGTTCCGGTACTGGGAATGCCTCTGTATGGTGGATGGTGCGGACCTCATGACTATGGATGACTGAAAAATTGGACATAACAGATTATTGACGATCACTGCTGTAATCAGAAATGTTTTCGGCCAACGTGTTGTGTAGTACCTTCAGGAGAATGAACGTATCCTAGAGAATCCCATAGTGCATTACGTTTCGGTTTTGAGTCATCATCTTTGGGTTTTTTATTTTCTACAGCTGCGTACACGGCAGATACAGTGATAACCAAAATCTGAAATAAAAATAACTTTGTGAGCATGGTATGAATGGATCTAGGAGTTTCAGATATTTATCAAGTGATAAGAGACCGTTCACTTCACTTCGCTTCACAGGACTCAATTTTTTAATGAAGAGTGTGAAAAACTATTTGAAGATTGATCCAAATCAAATTTAAAAGACTTAGTAATTCTGTTCATCGAATATATCAGTTCAAGGAACTGAATGAAAAAAAAAAAAGAGATTTGTCTTACACGTGTGAATACACTTGTGTTGTAATTATAAATCATCCAAGCATTTATGCTTTTAATTCAACGATATTTTGGAATTGTATGTAGGAATAAACAAAACGCTATTCTCATCTTCTATCAATTTGAATTGACCAAATAAATACATTTATCTAGAAATTCACTTAATTTTTTTTTAATTGAGTGTCAAATAGGTTGATTTATTCCTCACAAACAGCCCATAGGAAAATATAAATAACTTCATCATTGTCAAACAATCTCCAATTAAATGATAATAAAGGGCGCCATGGGTACTTCCCATAGTCCCAAAGAAACATCAGAATTAATTTTTTTATCAATTCTACGACAATTATAATTTCAGTGCCATCATTGGTTCCCCTCTACTAACGTTTTTCTACAATTTATCACAAGCTCCGCCATCTAGTTTACGGAAATTCAACGTGATTGCCGAATTTTGCCAATCAAATTACGACATGACTTGAAGGCTAAACGTCGGCGTCGTCGAAATGTCGCCTCCATTTGAATCCAATTTCAATCCCATAACATTGGCTAACATCTTATTTCTCTTCAAACAACGATGAAAATATAGGATGCGCAGTCTGTGCAAAGGGTGCGACATCTATAATTATTTACTTTATACAACGTAGTTTAGGTCTTTCTTGCCATAAGCAGTAATATATCTATTTCAATTGTTTTCTCATTATTAATCGATTTTCGGACAATAAATTGGGTTAGGTAATATTTTTTAGTGTTCATAGTTTCAGAATACGTCAACTTGAAATGGTGGCAGAAGTCAAAAGTTCCATAACTAGGCATAATAATTAGGTATATTGTTTCATATTAGCATTGTTTAAATTTATATTTAAACAATGATATTAGCTATTGTTTTGGGTCTAAATTCTGAGCGCCACCTAGCAGTAACACATTTAGCGAATTCATTATTGGTGGGTTTCCATATCCTGCCGCTAGATGTCGCACCATTCATGAATTTCGATTCGCGAATCGGTGATGGGTGGCCAGTTGCTTGATACAACGTTATTTTGATACTACACCACTAGATGTCCATAGGTTTCATCAAGTTCGAGTTGACATGACAAATTTTTTTTTCGTTACTTGTTTTCGAAGTTTCAGTTGTTGACAAATGAAATCCCTTTCTGAAAATGCCCTTACTGATTATGGAATTTTATAATAATAATGATTTTATAATACAGATGGGGACCCCATCTTTTTATCTCGAACAAACCCACAAATCTCGAAATTTTTACAAACTTGGAGTAGTATTGACTATATCATTGACTATATCATTTCATATAATGGTTTGCAACCGACTCAAGTGTACGGAACATTTTTTTATAAAAAATTAATGTTTTTCTTCGATATACTATAAAAGGTATGCAAACTTGACAGATAAATATTCGGTACTTTTGTACAGATTTGCAATATTTTCGATGACTGGATTATAATTTTTTTTAAAATTCGTGATAATTTTTTTGCAAAGTTTGAAAACATCTATTCTGATGCATTCAGAAATTTGCAACTTTGTACACAATCCGGAACTTCATGCAAGTTGCAAATATCTAATTTTAAAATTCCCATTAAGTTCCGGATCGTGTAAAAGGTGGCAAATTTGTGCATGCATTTTTCAAAACTTGCAACAAAGTTTCAAAACTTTTGTAATTATTTCGTGACTACCTTGATAAAAAAATAACCAAAAATTTAAAAAATGTATGGTCCTGTCAACCAGGGGCGGATTCAAGGGGGGGGCCATAGGGGCCATGCCCCCCCCCCCCTCGTGGACCAAATAAATATAAAAATGTATGGATTCTGATTTACAAACAGAAAAAAAAAACGCGCGGATGTCTTTGTAGCCACTCCCCCGCACCCCTATCAAATATCAAATAATAGTCTTGCTCTTGGCTCTTTGGGTATTGGATTGGGTACGTACGTATGACTCAGTAGACAGGTACCAACAAAAAATTCCACTATTTTGCTAACCTATATCGGCCATTATTTTCTATGGCCCCCCCCCTCAAACATCGCCTGGATCCGCCCCTGCTGTCAACGTGAAAGGTTGCAAATCTGTACAACTGTTTGGAATATTTTTCCGATGTATCTGTCAACTTGGCAGAACTTTTGGAATTTTTTCTTATGGTATATCAGAGAAAAACATCAGTTTTTAATGAAAAAAAAAATCCGTACAATTGAATTGGTTGCGAACTTGATTCGTGATATGAAATAATAATATAAATGATACTACTCCAAGCTTGCAGAACTTTTGGAATTTTTTCAACGAGTATACAGCAAAATTCAAGTCGAGTGCTATTTTGACAATTTCCTGAACATTGTTTGAACATTGACAATGTCGAAGAACCTACCCTTTTCTTCAAATATTTCCATCAAGTGGATAATATGACAGAAAACAACTACTTCCCTTGCTAATATCACGACGATATCTGACAAATATACCAGGGTGGTGTGTGGTTATAGCGTTCGCTTTTCAACCCTCAATCATCGGTAGGTGCGTCGGTTCGAATCCCAGTACCTTCTCCGGTGCATATTACCACACGTTTACAAGTAAGTGCTACGTCTTCCCTGTCTCACACCAAGCTGAAAACGTGATGCGAACTCGTAGCACATCAGATTATTACTATCTAATATATCCAGTGATAACATAAACGTACGCGCAATTTCGAATGTTCAGCTGGGTTGGTGTCACTGTACTCGTTAGTGTTTAACAAAATAAAAATATAATTGTGCAACTAAAATTTATATAAAAAAAAAACGGTAGGGATCGATTTTAACCTAGGCCGGAAAACTTTTTAAGGACCATTTTCGAACCGGGAAAGTTCGTTGCTTGGCAACGGACCAAAATGCTAGATTAGCGTATTTCGGGGTCTGAAGTTGCTCTGAGGAAGTAGGTATGCCTGAGCGATTTCAGAAAAAAACATCTTTATTTTATGTACACGAAATTTCACTATAGATGACGAGTAACTTTGATAATTATTCAACTCGAATTTGATAGTTAACTACGTACAACTTTTCAAAACTAGTAAACTAGATGCATTCAAAAACGGAGTGATGGCATAGTGACGAAAATATAGTAGGTACATAACATGAAATGACAGTGGATGTAATTGAAAACAATATTCTTACCAAGAAAATCTTCATCTTTCTGTGGGGCCTGGATATCTTATGATTAAAAATACTCGGGATATTTTCTTATATACTCTTCTAAAAATGTAGTTGGATACTCAAGAGAGGTAAGAAATGTTGATGAGGTTCTCATATTTTTTGTTCTTGATACAATTAGGTTGCTAATGTTGTTTTCATTTTAAACCAGAAGATGGGTAAACAGGTCAAAATATTTTCGGTTCCAATAAATCGATTGCTTTAATAGACCTGTTTTTTTAAGTGTCGTCCACTTTCGATGAAGTGTCACCATCACCATCATTAGAATGTCTGATTGCTTTTAATTATTTTCAATGATTTCGGAATAGAGATTTATGAAGGGTTTGCTAGCATATGTTGAAATGTTCAAGTTCATAACATTTCATCGATTCCACAACAAGGGTATTATTGTTAAAAAAATTAACTACTTTGTCATATAATTTTTTTCAAATTCGTTTTTGCGGTAGACAGAGAACATGCTTCGGTTCATCATTTACTTCGGTGGTAAATATTCTCTAACACTGTAGCATAAAAATAGGTAATTTTCAAATATTGATAAAGGTACCATAAAAGACGACGTAGTTTTATAGCTATGTTTGGGTAAAATTTACAAACTACAATCAATCCTTTTCACAAAATTACCATTCACATAACAAGTCCGGAAAATACTGTTTTTTTTTTGGACGAGTGGACAAGATTCTAGGGCGAGCCGTAGGTGAGTCCTGGAAGTCTGCGAGTCCATAATTTATATCCATATAATATATATCCATTATATATTTCAGATTGCTATTGAGTGATTTTGTCATAAGTAATGTTATGCGCCTATTTGAAAGAATAAGTGTCGATCATTTTTTTTTTCTAAGGGCTGCGCGTGTAGAAAAAATAATGTGTGTATTTCGAGCACGAAGTGTCATTGTCGTTCTCCAAAGATTATTCTTTTTGTCGAGCAACAATCAATCACTTTGCGCTCTAAGTAAACAAATAGCTATTGAAGAACTAAAGTAAAAGTGACATTCATGTTTGATTTTTACCAGGATACAGGATATATAAGATGTTCTAGAAATTACGAAAACAATTTAATTATAATAGATTCAAGTTTCATCGTTTACAACTTACTTGAAATGAGGGAGAGGAAAAGTACTTTTCTCCTTAGGGTGGAAAAATATGAGTTTCCTCCCTGGTTTGAGGAAGGAAAGTGTGTACTTTCTATAGGGGTATAGAAGGAAAATATATTTGATATTTTGTATAGTTTTTGGGAAGGAATGGTTGAAATAATATTAGAATGAATCCGATTTGCGAGTATTTTATTGGCACATTATCTGACGACAGTTGAAGTGAAGTGAGTCATTATACAAATCATGATCTAGAAAATACCACCAAACTGACCAAACTGATGAAATTGCACTAGGGGTTGTTCTCTGACGAATAGTGGTACTGTATGGCGTTCCTACAATAAAAAATAAATTTTTAGTTTGGTTCTTGTTTCCGGATCACTTATCAGCCTGAATATTGCTCATAAATGGTACAGAAAAGGGTACTTCGACAGAAATTATTAAACACCAATGTTTTGAATTGATATAGCCGATACTTAATGAAAATCCATGTTAATATCTATAATGAAACTATAGTTTAAATGATTTTCACATCAAAAGGGTTTACAAAACCACGACAATTGTTTCGCTTTACAAAAGCTTCTTACATGTGTATCTTTACCACTTGAAACAATTGTCGTGGTTTTGTAAACCCTTTTGATGTGAAAATCATTTAAACTATAGTTTCATTATAGATATTAACACCAATGCACCAATGCACCAATTATAATAGATAATCACCTGAACTGGGATTGTCATGCTAACTATGTTAGTAAAAAATGAAAAAGCATGGCGAATAGATTCAAAATATATAGTAAACTTTTTGACAGGAAACACACCACAATACTCTACAACACATTAATTCAAACACACCTCACCTACGGGATCAAAGTATGGGGTGGAATAAACAACACTCACTTGAACCCACTTAACACTTCGCAGAAATGGATTCTAAAAATCATTTACGAAAAGAGTTATAGATACCCCCCTGAATCTTTATTTTTGGAATCAAAAACTTTTGATATTCGTCAACTGTACTACCAATCGCTCATAATCCATCACCATAGGCATAAAAATGAGCAAGAACAAATTAAACATGAACATTATACCTGCTTCAAGGAAAAAACCAGTCATACCCAAAGTAAACAAAAAAAAAGTCAAAGATCCTTCCTATACCTTTGTCCTGTACTGTATGCTGAAATTCCTGAAGAATTACGACATACAGTCACTATCGGATTATTTAAAAAAAAAAACTGAAAATGTGGATACACACCTTACCTAGAATTAAAATTCATCGTACAATTGATAGACAGGAATATAACATACCCATAATCAACTGACTAGGTAATACATGCCAAAATTTGACTTATTTCATCAAAATCAATTAGGTAATGTAATGTAAACCAATTCATTATTTTATCAGAATAATAAATTTTTTTATCTATTCTTACTGTATTACTAATTTTTTTTTAAGTATAAGTACCGACTTTATTACTATTTTTTTAATCTTTAGTTAGTCTACTACTCAAATCACTCCGCGCCCATGCTCAAGGGAAACCTTTTTTTGGGCGTTCGGTTATTTGTTTACCATTTTTCTTTTAAATGTTAATTGTTCTGAATTATTCTTATGTAACAATAAGTTTGGTAAATAAATTGATTGATTGATTGATTGAATGCTTAATTCGGTCTATTTTAATAAGTCAGCCTTAATTTTTCATCAACACTAATTTCGAGTTTAAATACGAAATTAAGATAAAGAATATCGCATGTCCGCTCTACACCTTAGTAGGAATCGGTGAAGAGATATACCTTCACAATCACTGGTTTAGGGTATGACCTGGGTACATCCGCAGGAACTCCCACTGCAACTGGTACTGCAACTGCATGTGGTACTCCAACGGCATATGTGGTACTCCCACGGCATATGATTGTGGTACTCCCACGGCATACGATTGTGGTACTCCCACGGCATATGATTGTGGTACTCCCACGGCATATGATTGTGGTACTCCCACGGCATATGATTGTGGTACTCCCACGGCATACGATTGTGGTACTCCCACGGCATATGATTGTGGTACTCCCACGGCATATGATTGTGGTACTCCCACGGCATATGATTGTGGTACTCCCACGGCATATGATTGTGGTACTCCCACGGCATATGATTGTGGTACTCCCACGGCATATGATTGTGGTACTCCCACGGCATATGATTGTGGTACTCCCACGGCATATGATTGTGGTACTCCCACGGCATATGATTGTGGTACTCCCACGGCATATGATTGTGGTACTCCCACGGCATATGATTGTGGTACTCCCACGGCATTTGATTGTGGTACTCCCACGGCATATGATTGTGGTACTCCCACGGCATATGATTGTGGAACTCCTATTGGTACATTGACTCTGACTGGTACATCATATGGTTTTGGTACTTCTACTGAATATGGTTGAAGTTCTGGTATATGTTGATTTATTACCACTTGGTACGGTTCGGCTACTGGGATTGTCTCTACATGGTTGATGGTGCGAATCTCATGAGTTTGGAAGACTGAAAAATTGTAAATGTTAAATTTTTGATTATCACTTCTGCAGTCGTGAACGTCTTCTGCAAATATATTGTGTACCTCGAGGAGCCTGAACGTATCCTACATTATCCCATTGTGCATTACGTTTTGGTTTGGCGCCATCATATTTGGGTTTTCCATTTTCTACAGCTGCATACGCAACAGATACGGTAATAATACAGTACTAAAATAAAAATTGTAATCAGTAATGTATTCTCATGCTTGAAAGTTTCATTCGTAAAAATATTTATTCTGATACAAGAGATTTATTTCAGTCTTCCCAGTTATCTTCAACCTGTAGGCCTGTTGAATATCTCTCATCAGTTTTTTTCGAAACATTGTGAAAAAAATTGAAAGAAATGTTGATCCCAAGCAAATTCAAAAAATATTTGTTCAAATATGTCGAAAACATCGATTTCGATTCTATGTAGTTAAGTTCGTTAAATCTAAAGTAACAATAGTTACGTTGTGAATTATTCACATATATTCATTCAATTTCTCTCTTCATTTTTATATAGTTCTAATTTGTTATCTGAAGGAAGCAATTTATACTTTTTCATATTATGTATATCACACATATTTTCTTTCATCTTTTACTTCACTTCAATGATTCAAAAAGTAGCTTTCAGTAATGAACGTAACTGACGAATACGACGAAAAGTGAAACATGAATTGAACAAACATTTTTTTGGAAATGGTAAGATTAGTTTTGGTCCTGATTCTGACAGCATGCACAAAATGTAGATTCATCAGTATAATACATGACTGCTGGGCTATTCAATCAATTTACCAAAGAGACACCATGAGTGCGATTACATTTGGACACTTTTTAGGGTAAAACAGTCAATTTAATCTCAAAAACGGTTCATTTTATCGATTCCAAACAAGGACAGGCTTCTATAGAGGACGTTTGATTCTATGTCCCAAGAATGCAGTTATTTTGAAGCAATTTTTCGGTTATATAATAATAATAATACTCCCTCATAAACACTCGTAGAGTGTACCCAAAGGCATAGCCTGTGCGGGTGGAGGACAGCTATTATTATTATTTGCCGTGGCGCTCCGGGGCGACTTACTGATTTTTGGTGGTGTATTTACTTTTCAGCTGCAGCAAAACCCGGAAAACCTACAGCACTACCTCTATGAACAACTAATTTCAAAAAAACATTACAAGTCAAACATAGCTCAACGTTTCACTCTTTCTTTATACCAAATCAATTCCGATTTCATAAAGATTGCTTCAATTTTTAATGGAATGGAAATACCACTGCAGGTACCTCGACTAAATATGAAAAGCATCGAGAAGTGCTGCCGCAAACATAATTACATAGAATCAAACTTCCTCTAGAAGCCTATCCTTGTTTGAAATCGATACGACGAACCGTTTTTGAACAACTAATTTCAAAAAAACATTACAAGTCAAACATAGCTCAACGTTTCACTCTTTCTTTATACCAAATCAATTCCGATTTCATAAAGATTGCTTCAATTTTTAATGGAAGGGAAATACCACTGCATCAGGTACCTCGACTAAATATGAAAAGCATCGAGAAGTGCTGCCGCAAACATAATTACATAGAATCAAACTTTCTCTAGAAGCCTATCCTTGTTTGAAATCGATACGACGAACCGTTTTTGAACAACTAATTTCAAAAAAACATTACAAGTCAAACATAGCTCAACGTTTCACTCTTTCTTTATACCAAATCAATTCCGATTTCATAAAGATTGCTTCAATTTTTAATGGAAGGGAAATACCACTGCAGGTACCTCGACTAAATATGAAAAGCATCGAGAAGTGCTGCCGCAAACATAATTACATAGAATCAAACTTCCTCTAGAAGCCTATCCTTGTTTGAAATCGATACGACGAACCGTTTTTGAACAACTAATTTCAAAAAAACATTACAAGTCAAACATAGCTCAACGTTTCACTCTTTCTTTATACCAAATCAATTCCGATTTCATAAAGATTGCTTCAATTTTTAATGGAAGGGAAATACCACTGCAGGTACCTCGACTAAATATGAAAAGCATCGAGAAGTGCTGCCGCAAACATAATTACATAGAATCAAACTTCCTCTAGAAGCCTATCCTTGTTTGAAATCGATACGACGAACCGTTTTTGAGTTATCGACTATTTACCCTAAAAAACATCACAAATGTCATGGCGCTCATGGCCTCACAAACTGTGAACATTTTCAAAAAAAATTCAATTTAACTTAATCGTCATCATTCCTCACTTCCACTGATTTGCCAAATCGATGGAAATTATGAAATATTAGTGCTATAGGCCAGAGTATACAGTATCGGAAATATTCATCTGGGGAATGGTGGTTTTATGAGAGCGTAAAGAATAGCTTGATATATTTTGAGAGAGCATTACAATTTCTCCTCTACTCGCTCGAGAAAGTGATATCGTCGTGAGATGTTAATTCATCGGGAGGGGTAACAGGATAGGCACACAGTAGTGCGCCTCTCTTATTTAAGTGGTATTATCATTTCATTGCGTTCCTTGTTGCTCGCGTAGATTTCTGTCTATACCCTAGATGAACAGTTTCCGATACTGTATATATACATCAGGAATGATGACATTTGTGGCGAAGATATATTTAATTTTTTTTATTGTATATCTAATGATGATAAGGGATTGTCAGAGTCGTTGTGAAAAAAATATTGTTAATTTTATCACCAAATATGGTCAAAATAGAGTCATGCACTTCTGGAATTTCACTTGTGTTCAAGATCAACTGACAAATTACTGATTGTATTTTCAAGACATGCCCACTAACAATTGTACTTAACAATAGTTTAAAATTTTGTGTCTTATTCCTACAATAGCAAAACTCATAGCAAAAATTAGAAAAAGGAGGAATGAGAGCATTTTAAATTTCCCAAATTATGATTAGAGCAAATCAGTACTCATGATGCTATCTACTTCTTTTTGCACGTTAAAAGATAAGTCCTCGTTAATCCTTAGCTCGAACAAGTTTTGACTTTTGAGGGCTGTCGTTCGTAGGGGGACGACAGCAGGTTAACGGAAAAAACAACAAAACAGTTCGCTATATTATGTACATTTTTACGCTACTTCACTTTGTAAACTGTGAAAACTGATCAACCGATGCCTACCTAGAGCTGAAATTTGTGTAAAGGTGCGTTTTCACTAGAGCATTCGTTCCTCATGAGCACCGAATGAGCACATTTGCTGCTCGATTCAACCTCAGGCTGCGTCATCCTGCGTAATGAAAACACGCATTCTGTTCGTGCTCAAATCAGCGTTCACACTATCCGAGCATTTGCTCGTTCGGTGCTCATGCAGATCGAATGCTCTAGTGAATACGCACCTTAATGTGAAAAACATTTTCGGGTTGTAATTTCGATAAAGTATAAGAAAAATGAAAATGTATTTGAAAGGTAGCAATAATGAACGTAGCTAATTAAAATAATATTCTTACCAAGAAAATCTTCATCTTTCAATGTTATCTGGATATCTTATGAATCAAATGATTTGGAATATTTTCTTATATACCTTTCAAAGTTAAATATCCCCAAGTTGTACAAAGTCATAAAATTCACATAATGACTTCTTAAACCGTCTTTAAAACTACGTAATTTCATTGTTTTACAACTAAAAAGCTAATGTACTATGTATTATTCCCATACAATCAATAATTCTGTAGAAAATGTTGTTCTGTGATTGGTATGTGAGTGAATTATATGTGTCCTGGACTATATTTGAAGTTATTATAACAGTAAATCTATGTGGTTCTAATCGATAATTTTTTTTAAACGTTTTAACGACTACATATCGAACTTATGTAATGTAGTTTTATCGAAAGACATCATACATCCTGTTTTACCATAGAGCAGATTGTCACAACTCGTCGGACCTCTTTAGGAGTTCTCTACCAATGATTTCCAACTCTTCAGATGACGTGGTGTTCCAGGTATTCCCGGGTTTCCCTGCAGCTCTGAAAGCGAATGCGCCACCAATATCATTTAAGCCGCCCCAGAGCACCGATCAATCGCTTTGATGTTTTTACTTTACTTTGTTCTTGTTAGTTTCAATATGTTAATTTAAACTAATAATAAAGTTGATTTATTTACAGATGAAAAAAAAAATCATCTCAATGTAGCTCAACAAAAAAATAACAAAGTAAAAATGTAATGTGCCTTACACGTGAACTGGCGGATATAGAACAATTTAAATAACAAAACTTACAGAGGGAGGAATCCTTAAAAAATCAACACCAACAAATATATTCTTGTTTATTAAATTTGCCTTTAATTTCACCCTGATATATTTTCCAGTACATTTTTTCTTCATGCAGTTTTCCAGTCACCTCCATTTGGAAAATACACACCCATTAGCAGGTACGGTGGTGATTTTTCGGGCGATTTTCAGAAAAGTAAAAAAACACCAATAGAGTTTGAAAATACGAAAAAGTCATATACCTACCACTTTGAAGCTTTCAAGAAAATATCGAAAAAATGGGAAAACTTGAAAAGTATAGATGAAAAATTTGGAATTGTTGAAAATATGAAATATCTCGGAAACAACCGATATTTTCACTGCAGTTTCCAAGATTTTCCGAATTTTGCAACAAAATTTAAAACTTCCACAATTTATTTTAAAATTTTTTACACCTGACATTCGTTATAAAATGGCATTATACACCCGTTCTTCACGGGAGTACAAGAGGTTAAATTACAACCTGTTTGAACCTATATTTGCGAGTCATTGCGACTACTTTATAACGTCGATGTGACGTCCCAAAAGTGAGCCTTTTTGTCGTATTGGCATACATTTCGACGTTTGAGCATATTACAAGACATAAATAACGTATTTTTGAGAAAATTTTTCTAGACGTCTGAACAACCCATATATGACCTCTGTGTGCTACTTGGGGCCTAGTCGACATATAGTACTAACCAATATAAAATGTATAAGAGCAATGTATGTTGGGTTGCATATAATCAAATCGTTGATTAATAGAAAATCATTCATTAACAGGGGTCATTTATCAACGATTTTGAGTGCGTTAAAATACATCATAAATGAACGGTCGACGGAAAATAACCATTATTAGCAGTTTTATGTTGTACCAACTAGCAGTATTCCTTGGTTCCTTCTGACATTGTTGTAGCAATAATTACGTTAGCCTTGACTGGCATCATAGTGACAAGATGTGAAATGAAATGTCAAAATAATTTTTCGTTTGCTTTCCATTTGATTATATGTGAAATTTGTGGTTGTGGAGAAAGCACAGTCTGTTACTCGTCTAGAATGAAAATTCGTTATGCTCGTACTTCCCACTCGCATCGAATTTTTCATTCTAACCTTGTTACAGAATATACTCTTCTCGATCTTGCCCCTTCATTAAATATTCTGGTCCGATATGATATGGATGAATAATTGGAAAAACGATAAAAAAGTCGTTAAAACATTTCAACAAAACTTAATTATTCTGAGAGCTATCGACATTTTATGTGAGCGCCTAAATCGGTTGAGCAAATGAAACTAATTGGATAGAGGAAGTGTGAATATCAATAGTACCACAAACGATTTGAACAGTTTCGTGCTAACGATGAATGGGTTCTTTTGGATAATTGCATTTGGTGAGTTTCCTATGACAGTTTTTTTTTTAATTAGTAATATCGATGTACTTTTTCAACATTTTTTATGTGAATGATGGTAGGTTCGCGCGTACTTTCCGCGCGATTCGGGTGATATGGCTTCGTTTTCAATGCGGTGTGCCAGAAATTTGGTGGATGTGCTATCTCTTCCTTTTTGTTGAAGTTCTCTTGGTGTTTGTGTATTTCAATCTCTTCTGAAGACATTCTTGTTGAATAATGATACGACGACGTTGCTAGCCTCTCGGTATTTTCAACAATGCAAGAAGACCACTGAAATAAGTTTGCTTTGACCATTGAACTGCGAGTCGCGTGCCGATCGTGAACTATATGCGGCCTGCGGGCGCCCCTACTAGGAACGGTCCTGCATCCAAGATCTGTGGACCTTTGAATCGGAGTCTCTCCCATTTCTCTCTAAAACTAGCCTCTTCGTCTCTCCGTCTCTTATGGAACGTTCTCTGTGATTAGGGATCAAAATTAGTTTATGAACAACTTTTTCCAATAATTTTTTCTATAATTTTTCCGATATCTTCAACGCGACGCAAAATATTGAGAGGCTGCCATTATCTCGGTTTGTTGGTTCAATTTGAGTTGATATTCTCGAATTAACGAACGTCGCATGTAGGATTACAAATGTGCCAAAGTTTGAAACCAGAATAAAAAAAAAATGGAAATTTTCGGAATCAGATTATTTTTCTAAATTTTGTATTAGGTTAACAAAGTATTCACAAATATATAATTATAATTTATTCACCTTTTTTTTATTACAAAATATCCACAAAATAGATAAGGTAAATGAATAGATAGTACCGTGAGGCGAACAGTTGTTATGAAACTAGAACTGAAATGAAATCTAGTTGAATAAATTTACATTTTGGAATAATATTAGATAAGTCTTTTGAATAGTTATGAAACTGTAGGTCATTGTTTAGTTTTCAGAAAATAAGATATTTCGGGTTTTTAACTGAATTATTGGTCAGAAAAATAATCAAACTGGATAAAAATCTATTGAAAAAAGAAATACCAGTGTAATAAGAATGGAAAGAAATTCTTTGATTCGATCACTGACATATTAACGTCCATATTATATTGAAAATACAAATCAGTCCAACAAGGAAATGAAAATTAGATGAACTTTGTAACAACAAAGACGAATTTCTGGAGGTGCATTTATTTATTTTTTTGGTAACAGACCGACTTGGGTATTTTCTGGGCAAGATATGACGTTGAAGTCTCGTAGTCATCAAAATTATGATATTTGAATCATGTTTCGTTCGTATTGATAAAGCGAAAGAGTCGAAAAATTAAAAAAATTGGAATAAAATCGAAGTGACAGTAGAGACTCCAAATTTGGAGCAGAGGTATAAAATTGGAAAATGTGCTACTTTTTTATTAAGCATTTTTCGAAATTTCTAAAAAAACTTGATATTTGATAATTGAAATTTGACAGGTTTAGAGTAGCACGTGACAAAACGAAAGAGACTGTTTTTTACTCATTTTTCAAGCACAAAGTAACTGCAGAGTCCAATTTTTATTATATTTATTAATAAAAAAACTTCCATATGTGGCGAACTTTATGTGTGACACAGTATATGAAAAGTTTCATGTTGCCATCTTAAAGAGTTTTCTAAAAATGAGGCATACTCTCATATTGAACTTGATCTAAATAATGATCGTTTAGAACAAATATAGAAAAACTGATATATTTTTTGCAGTGGTGATATTTCCCTATTCAGCTGAAGTTGGCGAAATTAAAGCGAAATTACTAAATATTTTTCACAGAGTTGAAGATGCGTTAATATTAATTCCTACACGTGAAGGAAAAATCCTACGTGGATTCTTGAAATGCAACAAGTCCATTCCAGGATATCCTCTGACAAGTGATAGAAGAGAAGATACAGGTGGTTCAGACATTGATCATGGTGGAGGCGGTGTAAAAGGGAGTTTCAATCGTGGGGGCGTCACATTCACACTATTCAGCAGGTGAGCAAGAGTTTATGACCGTTTATACTCAGAAAAAAGTATTTGATAATGGTACGTGCCTTTCTTGAAACCAAAAGTGTTAGCTGCAATATTTTATCACGTCACAGTTTTATTCTAAAGTAAAATATATTTTTTTCTACTATCGTACGTGATAACTTCAGTTATTCGATTCATATAACAAATATCTTGTTTCAAATTGAATAAAAAAGTGTTAACGAAGTTTTGATAATTTTTGCTACGACATAAGTATGGATTTCCATCAAGTAACGGTCACGTCAATCTAACATTTTTGCTACGTTGTGGACAGTTAACATTTTCAAAAAGGAGATTGCAGAACCTATGAAATGATAAGTACTCAATGAATTTAATGAAGAACTCCAAAGGAAAGTCATTGGTTTGTTATGGGGATTGCAGGGTGGCTACATAAAATCAATAAGTACAGTTGTTTGTTTTGTGTTTTTGTCTGTTCGACAACCATAGAGCATCATTACGTAAGAGAAAAAAAAAAGATTGAATTAGGCTTATGAAAAACTCCATGAAGGCGCTAATCAAAGACAGTGTTGCCTTCGGTATTTCCAAAACATTTTGACAAGTATTCAGTTTGAAAGCGTTTTATCCTTCAATGAAAAATCTGCTTGGAAGTAATTCAAAATGGTTGTCGAGGAATGAATCTTTAGTAACTCGAAAAAGTGAAAATTGTGAGGATATTGTTGTTAATTTATTGAAAATGTCATTGACGTTTAATTTACTGCTCTCGCATTTGAATTTTTTCCTGAAATCTTAAGCTACATTTCCACCGGAGGAACATTAAGGAACTTTTGTGTTGCTGTGCTTGTTTCCGAAAATGTTCCAAAAAGTTTCTGAAAGTTTCTTGAAATTTCTTCAAGTTTCGGCAACAAATAAATGTTGACTGTTTCTACTTGTCACTGGTTTCCATTTTGCGCGGTAAACTTCAAGAGAAAATAGAAAACATGGGTTAACAAATCCGTGTTGATATCGCAGTAGAAACGTCGAAAATGCAACTAGTGAGCATCCGTGTGTTGGCACACATACTTCTGATATTATTCTACTCATCGTTGGAAGCAAGGAATCGCAGCGTGACAGGGAAACGTTCCGTTGGAGAAATTGGTTGCCTATAAATTTATATCCTTTCTGTCAATTCGGGGAAGCAATCTGTCAAAATAACCCCTCCATATCGGTCCTGGATATTCGTACAAAATTGCGACTATTGACAATTTTAGTTGCTTTAGTGGAAGCGAGAAGTTTATCTATGTTACTATAAGTTTCTACTCATGGGAACAAAGATAAACAATGAGCAACAAAAAAGTTTCTGAATGTTCCTCTGGTGGAAACGTAGCCTTAGGAATCAAGCGGACCGCAGACCAGAGCGGGAGCGGTCGCGGTAGCGGTGCTGTGCGGTGCAGGGATGGCGCAAGGACAGCACACACAGGACTGCTCTATTACTATCATGACGCTGCAAGGAATGGCGGGGGCAGTAGTTCGCTGCAAGGAATGACGGGCGCATTTTCTTGACCGTTCCGATGTGCGGTATTTCGTTTATTTACGTTCACTGCGTTCTACCCCACCGCCACCGCGTCCGACACTGCGACCGCTACCGTTCTGGTCTGCGCTCCGCTTTACGAAAACATATTCAGAGATTACTGTTGGTATATATCAGAGGAAAAAATTATTTCAAAAACTATGAAATGAAGTGGACATTTTGACCTCGATTATCCCAATAAAAAAATTTAAAAATTCATTCACAGAAATTGAGATAGACTGGAATGCTATAATAGGTATGATAACTGCAGTTGATGACCCCTCATAATTGTTTTTTGATATCAACGTCACGACTGTTAATTCTTTTCACATTTCCTCGATCATATGCAGTCTGTTGACGTTTCAATTTTTGATAGGTAAACATAGAAGAATGCATGCTAATATTTACAATAGTTATATGACAGCAATAATTCATACTTACTTTAACCATAAAGTATTTATTGCAATTATTTATTGGTATTTTATCACTTACGATCAAAGTTTTTGAAGTGACTAAAAAATATAGCAATTTTTTGCATACTTTATTGAGTATCCTACGAAGGCGTAGGAGGGCCACGAGCATTTTTTTTTTAAATATCCCGACTTCAATCTCGGGGGTCCGACTTTAATCTTGGGGATCCGATTTAATCTCGGGGGTCCGATTTAACTTCGGGGGTCCGACTTTAAAGTCGGGGGCGACTTTAATCTCGGGGGTCCGACTTCAATCTCGGGGTCCGACTTTGATTTTGGGGGTACGACATTAATTTCGGGGGTCCAACATTAATTTCGGGGGTCCAACCTTAATCTCGGGGTCCGATTTAATCTCGGGGATCCGACTTTAAAGTCGGGGGACGACTTTAATATCGGGGGTCCGACTTTAATCTCGGGGGTCCGACTTTGATTTCGGGGGTCCGACATTAATTTCGGGGGTTCAACATTAATTTTGGGGGTCCAACCTTAATCTCGGGGTCCGACTTTAATATCGGGGGTCCTACTTTAAAGTCGGAGGTCCGGAAATGAAGTCGGTATATACCAAAAACGCAAGTAGAACATTATCTAATGAGCTCTGGTCCAACAGACATTGCTCTAGAGCAGCTGTTGCCTTTGAACTGGATAAAATCTGTATAATATATAAATAAAGCATATTTGATATATGTTTAGAGTGCCACGTAAATGTATTCCTGAGCCAAAGGAGGGGACGAAAATGTCAAAAATATAGAATGGTAGTTGAAATAAGTGATAACAGTTTTCCAACGGATCGAGAAACGTTGTCTATGAACAATCCTTTATAGATCAGATCTGCGATTCCATTGGAAAAATGGGAAAGCTTCATCCCATAGATTACCTCATCATCTTTCAGACATTGAATTTATTATAAACCTGGAATGTGTAAAAAATCCTAATAGTTATTTATGTATCAAGGGTGTGAAGAAGGCGTTTATGGCCTGCTGCGTGTATAATAGATAGTTACACGCCGAAGGCCATATGTTGAAAAAAAAACTGTCTATCATGAATAAATGTTGCTAGGAAGTGTAAGAGATGTGCAATTTGAGAATATTGTTTACTTTACGGCCCGAGGGCCATAATGCGCCCGCCGGCGGTGAAGTGCCACTTTACGGCCGCTAAACCACTGGATTATTTCTTGTTCCGAAAATGACAGACCCCTTCAGAAATATATAGTGTGTGCTTTGAAAAACCTTCGGAAGTATTCGGAATTTATCAAATTTCAAAGCGGCGTTTTAATGAGCACCAAATTGTGCAACTTCGACCGAGATCCCAATGATGAGGCTCAAATTTGGGACACCCTGTACACTCTTGATGACCCTTTTGATTTTACAAATTTTACAATTTTATGTCAAAGGTCAAATTTACGGAAGTGTTTCCATTAGAAGTGAGACAAACTTGTTAGATCTGATGTTATTTTAAGGAACAAACGAGCGAAGTAACACAATGAGTTTGTTAACATAATTTTGTTGATTTTAGATGTATTTGAAAATTCTGCAAACTTCACACGTTTACATAAGAATTTACGGAAGTAACAGGGGTGTTACCATCAGAAGTGAGACACGTTGTATATTGACGAATTGAAAACAACTCAAGAAGATGAAAAAAGCGAATCGCATATTGATAACGAAATAAGTAGTAACCGATATGTTCTCCAGATTTTTCTCAATATAGGTTTTCATGAATTCGAAAAAGATTATATCTAACTGGTGGATTATACATAACGATTTATGAGAGAATATTAAATCGAGCGATGAAATGGAAATTGCATAGCATCGAGAAAATATCCATTCTTGTGACCGGACATCGTGAACCCGAAAAAAAATTACCTTTTTGGCCTTTGCCCACTATTGAAAAACATTTTCAATCGTGAGAAGCAGATATACGAAATAATTTTCTTCTTCCTCAGAAAAAAACGAAAGGGGGTGCAAATAAGGAGAGTTGCACAACTGAATTATATCAACAATACGAAAAAACTCGTTATGGTAACACATGGATGGATGTCATCAGGAGAACATGAAATATGTATCAAAATTAAAGATAATTTTCTGAATATATCGGATGTAAACGTTATCATAATGGATTGGGGTGAAATAGCAAGTGAGTAAACTTCAGAACAGATTGGTTCTGGGAGGAATTATTATTATTATTATTGTTATAATAATTTTGATGAATCATAGAAAATGTATTGAAATAATACATAGCCAGGGTGTGATGTACTATTAATAATCTATTCTCATTTGAAGAAATTATAATATATCGCCAAGCATGCCCAATTCCACATGGTGAAAAGATCATTTATTTTATGTGCGTAAATTATTAGCTCTCATGATCTCAAGTTCATCTGCGGTTCAAGGAAAACTGGGTTTTGAGCCTCTAATATTCAATCGGTCCTAAAGAGAGCTCATGAAAAATAACTACGCTCCCCAATTTTCAGATAACCTCCTGTATCCTGTAGTGGCGTCGCAAACAACAAAGGTAGCAGCATATTGTGCAACATTCATAAATTCACTATTGAAAAATACTGGTGTGAGACATGAGGATATTCACCTGATAGGACATAGCCTAGGAGCGCATGTTGTTGGGTTTTGTGCAGGGCATATTTGGAACGGAAGAATTGGAAGAATTTCAGGTGAGTATTTTTTTTCATCGACTGCTCTGGTCATTAGTAATTCTTTGGTGTTTCTGGAACTCATACATATCTGATTCTGCCACCGTTTCACAGAAACTTTTTGCTGGTAATTACCCAGGTTGAAGTAATAATAAAATAATAATAATGACTGTATTAGGGTTGAAGAAATAAAGTCTTAATGACTGGAATAAAAAAAAACTCATATTGTCAATTTTTATTTGAATATATGAACATGAATTCCTCCCAAGAGGTTATCTAGAATGATGGAATATATCGACTCCAGTTCGTCTTTTAGCCGCAGGTGATTCCACAACTGATGTATGAACGTCTTGTCCATATTTTCGAATGAAAATCATAATGCCATACCAATGACAGGTTTATGACAAAAAACAATTTTGAAAGTGTCATCACAGAAGAAGTATTTCCATCAATTCCATCTTTGCTGAGTGAAATTGTTTCTGGAAAGTCTGTTTTCCATTTTTTTCGACCTTCCTGTTGATTTTGGAAGAGTGAAATAGATTTTGGTCTTGAAAATGTATTGGAGGTCTAGCGTTTGACTACCCGATTGAATACGGACTTAACATGTATAAGGCCCTCGCTTGTAAACAAATGAAGTTATGTTGCCTTCGAAACAAGGATGGAAAGGCCTCTCTATGTCTTTCATTACTCTGAGGCATCAATGAATTGAATTATTGCTGTGAGTGCTACTTTTGAATAATATTCTCCTCATCTCATTCATTTATATGAATATTCTATGAAAGCTAATGAAGATAATTCAAAAATCAACTTTGTGAATGGAAATGCATGTGTCCACTCTCAGATTCTTTCTTTTCAGTTCGGGTCTTTTCACAATATCTATCAGATGTTGTTCAATGTTCAACTTGGCTGTAGCCACAGAATCAGTTGTTTTCTGTTAGATATTACAAAAAAATCACATTTTTCAATATCAATGCAGAATGTTTTCCTTTTCAACTGATCATGTCCTTTTGGCACGATGATGTCGAGCAATAAAAATACTTTTATCAATCTTTTCAGGTTTGGATCCAGCTCAACCAGGATTCCAGTCAATTCACCTGAACACCACACACGCGGATTTTGTTTTTGTAATACATACGGATGGTGACTGGCTGGGGATGTGGAGATCAATAGGTCATGCAGATTTTTACCCCAATTGTGGGGTTGCTCCACAACCTGGTTGTGAAACACCATTGGCAAGTATCTTTGTTTTATATTTCTGTGACGTATCCGGTGAAATATCCCATATCATTAATGTTTTCCGAAGTTGCTCTATTATGTATGGTTGTTTATGGAACAACTTCAAGTGACCCTACCTACAGGATGTGATTTTATTAGATGATCCATAGAGCCATTCAACAGGATATATCCTGACTTTTCACGTAAATCATTTTGTGTGACAATAGCGTCGTATTTTTATCTACAGCTTGGCCTATTACCTGACCCTGTAGTTGCTCCATTGACAAATATATGAATCACTTCATTTCTTCACCTGCAAATAGCTTGCTGAAAGGGATTGTAATCATTTCGGAGGAGATTGTTCATACAATAAAAATTAATCTACCTTCAGGTAAGTCGATTAATTTACTGATTATATTTCACAATCTCATCCTCATGATTACATAATAAATGTAGATGTTTAAAGACGAGGCAAGCTATTTGCGTAAAACGACTTTTGTTATGTAGGTACTTACTAATATTTTTTTAACTTCTATGTAATGAAACATAAGTGTATAATGAATAATATATATTCCTGATAATTAATTTAATTAATTCAGATCCCCGTGAGACACCTAGTACAGTAACCACAGACAAATGTAAGCCACAAGTGAAGAATGAATCGTAGCACTTTGAAGTTCGGCACATGACTTCTTGACATCATGTTTTGTTAGAAAAAAATTGTTGACCAAAAAATTAGGGGTGGAACCCAAAAAAAATTATTTAAAAAAATTATAATTTTATTTTACTGTTGTTTCGGAAAGTATAAGATTTTTTAAGAAACAAATTCAACAAGGCGAAAGATAATTTAATTCTCCATAAGAAAAATAATAAAATTTGATGTCGGCGTTCAATCACGTTTTTTGAGAAAACGAGCGCATTTCATAAAAAATTACTAGGTATAATTTTTGTGGAGAATTGAATTGTCTTTCACCTCGTTGGGCTGTTTTTTCGATAAATCATATACCTACTTTCCAAGATTACAGCAAAAATCTATTTATTTATTTTTAAACAAAAAATAAAATAAAAAATATGTTTCACCCCTAGAATTTCGGTGAACATTTTTTTTTTTCCTATTTATCATGGTTCCAACAACTAGCATACCAAGTTTGGTGGTGCTACAATCGATCCTCGTCTCAAAAACCCAATCGTACTGGATATACCTACCTAAAATATATTGCAAAAAATTATTTCAAATTGATTAAAAAATGGATTCAGGGTAATAAGCTTACTTTGAATATAGAAAAAAACGCATTATTCAAAGGATAGCTGTACTTCAGTAAATCTTGATTAGTCGAACATATCTCTATCAAAACAAAATACCCCGATTGTGTAAAAATAAATCGATTGTGACAAAAATAACTCGATTGTGATATTAATATATTGCCAGGGATATAATGATGATTATTTTATTACAGTTTAGTGATTTCTGCAGTCATATAAAAGGCTGGGAGTTGTTTGCTGAAAGTATTCGAAAACCATACCAGGCTATATGTTCATCAATGCCAATCGACATAGGTGCCGACAAGCAAGTTATTGTAGCCATCAAATGTTCATCTTTCACCTACACAAAATGCCATGACATCATGGTAGAAATGGGCGCTGTCACCCCCCCTGAAGCTAGGGGCTCCTTTTATCTGAGAACTGATTAATTTTACGTTAATACTGTGATACTCTCAAGATCTTTGTGCAACTACATCCATATAACAATCAAATATATTAGAAGTATTTTTGTAGTGTACTGCCTTTCTTAAAAAAATAGATTCTTGAAACCAGATATTACATATTTTATACCAACCATATTACATTATATTTTGTCCGGGTTCCTGTCATAACGAGTTTTAAACTGATTCTGAGCAGTCACACATTCAAGTCTAGGAATTCCACCAACCCAAAACGAACGTCTCAACTGTGACGGTACCTATTCAACTGGTACTTGTGGACGGTTCTGGGGGCTCGAAACGAAAACATTCCAAACACAGTTATTCTGGCATCCTAAGCCAAAGGGTGTGTCTCAATTTTTTCCATATTTTAGATTTCACTCTCTAAGTAATCAGAAAGTTTATTACCCGCTGAACTGTTGTTGTTATTTTTTATGACTTGTCAAGCAGTTCTAGAAATATTGTATGATTGTGAAAAAAGGTCAGAGTGATAATTTAATTTGATTTTTTGTTCTTGATGTTTTTTTATGATTTTGTATCATATTGATAGATCTCCATCATTTGAGTATCTGATGATTTTATACACATCTCTAAGATATTGACCTTCATCAGTAAGTTCCTTAGTGAGCCATGGTTTATTTCTCAGTCCATTATTAGTAAAGCATCCCAAAGTGATCAGAGATATCGCAATAAATAACATATTTTAAATTTTTTGTTTTCATCGATTCTCGTAAATTCGTTAACAGCCTTATTCAAGCCAAAGCTTGAAAAGATATTTGTAATTCTCGAAGCATTTTGACATTGAGTATCTTCAAAATGAACATTGAAGTCTCCGCATAATATAGCTGACGTCGATGATTTTAATACTTCATGCAATAGCTCCTCCAACATATCCACAAAAAACGACGGCTCATGCGAGGGTGATCTATATAAACAACCAATAGGAAAATTATCATTAATTTTCAGTTCAGTTGAAGAATGTTCAACGCAACTTAACGATGTTTTTATCTCATTAAATGAGCAATCCTTGCGAATAAATATTGCAACGCCTCCACCAATAGCATCAGTCGAGTAATGAGAAGCTAAAACAATTTTAGTGTATAGTGTGATGTAAATTATTGATGATTTTTTGTACGACTTGAGTTTTCAACTGTTTAAATTGAAAGCTTTAAATAAATCTATCTATCTATATATCTATGAATACAAACTAATTAAATATCATCATAGCCATCCTGAGGTTCGTGAGAATAACACCATGTCTCTGATAAACAAACCGCATGGAAATGCTATTGGAGATTGTGAGAAAATCCGAAGAAACAATGAACAAAAATCTCATTATTCATGCTGATGACAAGCTCAACTAAAATAATTTGTATATTTCGATGCGTAGTAGGGAAATATCAGTCGATATTTGAATGTATTTCGAATCATATTTTTTTTATTCGGCAATTACTTTTATTGAAGGAACGAGGTTTTTGAGTTCCTTGGTTGTTTCGGCCCAGAGACAGATTTTTTATTACGTTTCGGCTATATTTATCATGTTCCAGTTATGATAATACTAGACTATTTCATTTCATCTACTTCTTTTTGGTCAGCATGGAGATTTGCCAACAACTTTTTTCTTAATACTTTTCTCATGGCATGATTGAGAATTGAAATACAATGTGTAGAGACGTCCCAAAATCTTACAGAATGCAAATATATGGAATTACACGAGTTCCTACCTTCTCCTTCTTAGTTAGATCAATACTGCAAATAAAATTTCGTGTTAAACTGAATATCAAAACTTTGCCTTTTTATATTTTATTATAAAAATCAAAATACAATTTTCCACATGTAAAATACATCAATGTGCATTATTGAGGCAACTGAGGTGACCCATTACTTTCTAAAAACTCTACGAACGAAGTTGTGCTACTTAGGGTTGGATGGGATTCCTTTTCTGTACATAATTTGTAGTTGACATCTTGATGTGAATATTTATTTACTCATTTATTCATGTAGTCATATAAAATTCATTTTTGGAAGGGCCAGTCAGGATGTTCTTTGAATCTGGAAAATAATCGATTATTAATAGGTAATTCAACAAAACTACTTAAAATCTACAGTATATGTGAATCTGGCATTAGAAACTGATTATGGATATTCGCTAGTTGAAAAATTTACAACTCTACGTCCTTCAAAAGTCCCCTGTTTCAAATTGAAACTGAAATAATAATATGAAAACGATAAAAAATGAAAATCGCTTGAGAGCGGCTCAATGGAATACGGAGGTGTGTTCTAGCGTTGAAGATGTGAGTTTTTTTTTTCGTCAAGAATATTCCAGTCAGGCCCTGTCTCCGACACATCCGGACGGAGGGCACGCTGGTGTCATTTACCCAGATAGTGAGCAATTACTGTGTCCGAGAATCATGCGCTCTGTATAGGCGTAGTGAACCAACGATGACAGCATCACGGCAAGCTGGTATGATATTTATAATAGAGGCACAGGGTTCAAATCATCGCACCACGTACCCCTATGATCAGAACCACCATTTTAACAGAATGATTTGGATAGAGCCTGCGGAGTTCAAAGAATATTAAGTCCGTTTTCTTCCTCTTTTCGGACGATGTTCGTTTCGCCAGGAGCCGGAAATTCTACGACGGAAATCGTCCTTCTTTGATGATTGAGGAACTACAGCGCGTTGAACCTTTCTGCTCCCCGCTGCTATGTCTGTCTCGTGAGTTCTCCGGATGTTCTTATGAACTCCTGGAGATTCCTGACGAAGTTAACTTGTTGGATGATATCTTCTGCACTGAAGTGTATGTGTAATTCTTCTTCTTCATGCGAGCAAGAACACGGGCAAACAGTAAATGGGAGACTGTTTCTTTATCCTCATCACAAAAGCTGCATATTCTTAACTCAGCCCTTCAGTCCTCACCCCCGCTTAAATATGCAGGTACAGGGAAGGGGGTTAAGGATATCTTCCAGGATAATCTTCGATGTGCTGCTCATGGTAACAGTGAGTCCGAGCATGGCCAGCCTTTTTAAACTAGCTTGCCATTGGTTGTCACTTGTTCTTCCTTTGGCGACCATATTAGGGCCTCACTATGGCTAGCCAAATGAGACCTCGTTAGCACTGTTTTCAGATGTTTGTTCCAGTTGAGTTTCGGGCCTAGGTTTATGTCCAGGTTATTTTCGACTTCCCAGGCATCTGCAGACTTTCATCAAAGAATCAAAGAGCTCTTCTGGTCTCCAGGTCTCTCTTTATGATGGAAAAGGAGTTGGTTTTTAGGTAGTTGACGTCTGTATGTCTGTTGGAGCTAAACATCCATCCAAAGTTTAGGTACGTATAAAAGCTGTCTACCACTGGGGCAAATTCTCGTGGTTTTCCCCTCCGTGGTGTCCCCAAATAAGAAGGTCTGTATTAGCATGCAACTAAGCATGGCAGATATTTACCACTTCGGCGCACAAGCAAGGGCAAGAATCATACGGTGAGTTATCAAACGCACCTTCTATTTCAAATGCTCTGAGTACAATCTCTATATTCGATAAAGATTTCTCAATACTACCGACTAGGCTATAGATCGTGTTCTGATATGATTTTCCAGGTTGGTAGACGTGTTAGTAGTTCAAGAATACTTTGTATCGGTATCTCGGATATTTCTATCGAACAGTTTTTTTTATAAACTGAGAGGTAAATTGGTCTGAGTAACTTGGGCTCAAGATGATTTTGCCTGAACAGGTGTGGAATAATAAAATAAACCAGACCTAGACTTAGACCTAAAACCCAGGGTGCAGCTGTAGAAAAACCTGAAAACAGTACAGCACTCCATCGTCTGGACAGCAATAATTATTTTTTATGGGTCTGTCTTTCGCTCTGTTAAACAGTGTCAACCTAACGACATCTTGATACGAATAATGAAAAATCGATTCATTGATCCAACACAAATACCAGTTCCATGGTTATTGCCAATCATAAGCGAAGGTTTGAAATTCCCAAGATAAACACTGAAGTGAATATCCAGCGCCATCCCTACGTTCTAAAGAACACTCCGACTATTTTATCTACTTTAATATGACGTCAAAAACATTTCATAAGGAAATAACGAGATTACTTGAGGGAAGATCATTAAGTCATCATTAGTTAATGCTACTATCATCGCGATTGGTACCTAATTAAAATCTGCTGTTACAAGTAATAGACGGAAGATCATTAACTTATAATGGTTTTTCATTATTAGATAATTAGTAATGAGATACTAAATTGCCCTCATGTTGGTATGAGACCCAAATCTGCTTTAGTTGATACGTCAAGAAAAGTACTTCGACCATGCCACTGAAGATGACTGGTGCAGTTGCAGTTGAAACTTTTGGAGATTTTAATCGAAGAGGACCAAGGCAAAACCCGGAAGCCGACAAAGACACCTAAAATTAAGAGCATATAAGGTAATTTTGGTAATCGAAACTAGTGTGAGGTCAAGAGTCGTTTCAGCTTTCTAGTATGGAGAAGAAAGAGATATGAAATGTGAGATGTGTACTACCACGCGCTACTGTTTTTTTGGAAGGTTTCGCTCTGCCCTATAAAACCTGTTTAATTCTATTAGAAAATAGGGTTCTATTATGAAATTGACTTTTTCAACAATAGGTGTTACTAGAAATATCAAACCGCCGCGCTATAGATGCACAACTATAGGAAAAAAACTGTTTGTAATATTTTTTTACTCATCGTTCATGCTGTCATCGTCAATTGTGTAAATTTCTCGCCTCAAAACTATGCGATCGTACTCGGAACTGTCCATAAAATTCAAGAAATTGAATTTAAAAATCGCAGAGCTTTGGAAATCTGGAAACTATGGTTTGTTTGAAGAAATCGTTGCACCATTTAGTGGCATATTACAAAAATCTGGAAACCCCTTAGCATCATCCCTATGAAACGCTGCGAAAGGAAATCATTATAAACTTACATCGGGAAGAAATTGAAATCGAATATCCTTGCTTCTTCTCCTATATCTAGTTTTTCCAGTTCCTTCATATCTTTCGAATCAAGGGAAAAGTCAAAGACATCAATATTTTCTTTGATTCTGGAAGCAGTAACACTTTTCGGAATTGGTGCAATATTTTTCTGAAGTAGAAATCTCAGCATAACTTGGCCACTCGTCTTTCCATGTTTTTTGGCAATATCCTTGATAACTGAATTCTGAAGCATGTTTGGTAGGGGTTTCGCTCTGAAATAAAAATGATTTTTCTTACGACAGCGCGTTTGCTAGGTTATTAGGCACAGTAAGTGAAAGGATAATTTTTAGTTCGTAAAAAACAATCTCGTAAAAGACACATTTTTTTGTATCAAATTTCACTCGGAGGTAATCAATTACTGCTGATACAAGAAAAATTCAAAACGAATTGATGATACACCTGATAACATTTTTCAGTGAAATAACTGTCTTAGAAAAAACATTGTTTGCTACACTATAAAAAGTCTTTTTTGTACTTCTCTACGAACTTGTATCATGAAAAACTATTTTGTAATTTGTTTCAATATGGCGACTTTTTATTCACCAATTTCAACTTACTCTTGACCGAGACTTTCCAGGAATTTGTTGAATCCTGGCGAACCCAGCGGTGAATATGCGACTACGACCATTCCATTCTGATGACAGAAATCTACCAGTTCTTTCTGTTGCAGAGAAACATGAATTTCGATTTGCAAGCAGGATGGTTTAATTTCTGCAGAATCGATAATCTTCTGAATTTGATCTTTCTTGAAATTAGAGAGTCCAATATTCTTGGTTCTACCAGCTGTTACTTGTTCCTCCATTTTCTAGAATTGGAAATGAAAAATTGATAGTATCATTGGGCGTTTCTCAATTAATTCTTCTTCAAATAATAAGTGATTGGGCTACAAGCTTTTGTTATCGGTTGGGTATTATAAAAAAAATATTTACATTTATCGACAACCAATTAATAGACGAGGATACGAAAAAATATTATCACTCCAAATATGCGTCAAAATACCAAGGCATACATATATAAATGAACCCTGGAAATATTTTTGGAGTCAAATTTCAATAACAGCCGTTCCCAGTCGTTTCCCAAAATCAGCAAATTTTAAAGCTACTAAAATTGGCACTCTTTGTGACGTACTCTCCCGAGCCCAATCAGACAAAGGGCGAATTGTAATCGAGTTGATTGTGACGTGAAACGGCAATGCTATTGGTTGTTCGGAATTATCGGGAGAGTACGACAACAGTTTGCAATGGCGCGAGAAAGAAGCCATTTGAATTTTGTCCACTTTGAAGATTTTTTTTAAGAATGAAAACAGTGGCTAACAGTGTTTTCGCAAGCTGCAGAATCTATTATTATTTTTTTTTAATTTCGTTTTCTCGCCTATTGTCAGTGATTATGTTCTTGGAGGTACACTGACGTCAACTGTGGCATGCATAAAAGAATAATTTTCAGAGATTCTGCGCTTTATAGATAGATAAATAGATATGCATTCATTTTCAATAACATGGAACTCGTATGAATAATATGAGATACAAGGTAAGTACCTACCTAGTTACATGCAGGTACGCCTACTCAGAGGTGTGAAGAACCGTAGTGGCATAATACACCAAAATTTGAAAAATATAAAAAATTAAAAACGACAGCACAATGCAAGCCGTGAAAAACAAGAAGTATACATGGTAAAAAAAACAATA
Organism: Chrysolina haemoptera; assembly: GCA_958298965.1. Lineage (NCBI taxonomy): Eukaryota > Metazoa > Arthropoda > Insecta > Coleoptera > Chrysomelidae > Chrysolina > Chrysolina haemoptera. The sequence goes on along the minus strand of OY282589.1, from coordinate 30,718,138 downwards.
TGAGAATTATTACATAGTTAAAAGGCAATATAAAAGATAGATTTCAGGATTAGATTAGTTTTATTTCCCAGAAATACTACATATTATAATATACCACACATAAATACTACATATTGATAAGTTTAAATAATCTTGAATAAACATATTTATCATTTTGGCAGAGTAAGGCATATTTTATCGCACGTTTGAATTTATTCATGCATTCCCTGGCATGAAAAATTCTATTTTATTTTTTTTAATGTATCTGATAACTATACTGACCACAACAGAGTCAACAATCAATAATAAAATTACCTGAAACAAGAATACCTTTCTGAGGTGCACCTGTAAATAGGATCTATTGAAAGCAACCCTTACTGCAGAAACCAGAATCGAGGCACCAAGTTATTCACAGAAACATAAAATATTCGGCGAAGAAAGGAAACATCCGAAGTTTTTCAAATCAGGAAAACACTCTTAGCCTGTTTGGCTGATGTATATGAAGTGAAAATTGTCAAGCTGTGTGCACGTTCCAATGTAATTGGATGAAGAAAAGGTTTGTATTTCGTGCAGATATTTATTTATAAAATCATAGCAAAGCGCTTTCGACTATAAAGTTATCATCAGTGCGTACTCGTCAGGTATACAAGAGCCAGACCATAAAAATATCATGTGTCCATAGGACCATGTAAAAATTTAAAACGGGACATCATATGATTAACATTTAAAAAAATCCTTATTTCCAGGATTGAGTTGGATAAAAGTTGCAACAGGCAGAGTAACACATGTCTGCTGAACTTAGTATACTGTCAAAGTTTTTAAAATGTTAATCATATGATGTCCCGTTTTAAATTTTTACATGGTCCTATGGACACATGATATTTTTATGGTCTGGCTATTGTACACCTGACGAGTACGCACTGATGATGACTTTATAGTCGAAAGCGCTTTGCTATGATTTTATAAATAAATTTCTGCACGAAATACAAACCTTTTCTTTATCCAATTGATGTATATGAAGTCACAATACTTGAAGTATCTTGTGAAACAAGATTCCTCTAATACTGAGGTTAATGCTAGTTTTCATGACTTATCAGTCACGAGTTGGTTATTCATTAAAAATCGACAAAGCCGTTTCGCAAGGATATCAATACTCACCTTCCATATTGCAATGTGATCCGATTTCTCCAACTTGACCTTATCTGGTGGAGTCACCGTACATCCTTCTATGTAGTTAGTCCCGATTGGAAAGTGGATCAAATACAGATCAAGATAATCCAGTTGAAGATTCTCCAGAGATTTCTTGATGAATAATTCCACCCTGTCCTTGTGCACCGCACAAACGGGTAGCTTCGTTGTGATGAAAAGTTCTTCTCGCTTCAATTTTCCCGATGATAACCACTCCTTCAGTACCCGACCAATGATAGCTTCGTTTTCGTAAACGTAGGCTGTGTCAATATGACGGTAGCCCGTTTCTAGTGCTACGTTCAGAGCATTTTCCAGTTCCTTTTCATCAGTTGACTGAAATAAAAAAAATCAATATATGTGTGTCAGTCTAAAGAAGATGAAGACACGACAAAAGATTTCTTTGGATGAAGTAGACGAATGTTTAATATTTGCTGATGTCGAATCACCAAAATACATATACCTACTTATAGAATACAGGGGCATAATTGGAATCTTCCAGCAAATTATTTACCAAAATTATTACTGGAACAAGTGCCTTGAAATCGAAGAGTGCTTTTCAGATGGAAATCGATATTGGAATTATTAATAAAAATGTCGAGGTGCCTTGAAGCTGGTCAGAGAGACAGATGAAAAACATGAAGAAACCTACATATTATAATTTTGAAGCAGTTGCAACAACTACTTCGGCATAATTGGAGAACATGTTCCATCCAAAATTCGACGTTTGAACAACTCAACCAACCGGATCTTCAGCATTAATTTGGTTTTTGCCATTATCACCATGGTTCTCATCTCCCTCTCTGTTTTGTTGAGGAGTAAGCCCCGGTAGCACTTTTTTATCGTAATTGATTTCAATGCTTTATGTCTTAGATTCCATAAAAAAATATACACGAACTTTTGGAAGAATATGTCGTATTCATAATTATCTCATGGTTTTCTATCCATTATCGAAGAAATTGGGAATTCACATTTAGATGCCAGCGTGGCGAAAGTCAAATTACTTTCACTTTCATGTAGGTACGTCGTGTCAACAGAAGAATAAACTATTTACCAAATATAGGTCTGAGAATTTAATCACATATCAACAATCATTAGAGATTCAACAAAATGTACATAAATAATTGCCAATATCATAGGAATTTTAACGAAAACAATGATTATGATGTATAAATAGTTTCAAAATTGGATATCAGAGGGAGTATCCGTTGTGTTGAATTCCCAATTGACCAACAATGGAACAATGCTAAAAGACACTCACCTGAAATGTTCCTAAACCTATGGCAGGCATTTTCAGACCGCCCGGCATGTCCATGAATATTTTAGCAGCCATGATTCAACACCGTAGAGTAAACAACGACTAGTCCACTAGCAGACTTGAACTGTGGACGCGACTCGGAATGGTCTCGCTTTCACAAACCGGAAAACCATAATTGACCCGACAAGAAAAACATTGAAGGTCGCGGCTGCATAGATATTAAGTTGCTGGTTAATTAGCGTGCAATCGATTTACCATTGCCTTGACAACAGTTTATGAATAAATGAATGAAAACACTGTGAAGTTATTCAGGACAATACGAGATAAGGTTACTCTGCAAAAACTGTTTAGAATTGTATCAGTGCGTAAAGTCTTGAAGCATGCCAAAGAACAATAATTCAGTACAGTATTGAATTTGAAATGTTGTTCATCAGGGTCAAGGTCTATATGGTTGTTGATGTTGATTCATTTTCTCTGAATCTGTGCACTGTGAAAGAAACTCCATAGCTTTATGCATGTCATATTTTTTTCAATTGAATAAATAGCAAAACTATTTTCTGAATCGTCTGCTCAAACCAACACAGGCACTCGTTGTTTTTGGGATTCAGGTCTTAGAATAAAGGAAACGATATTCACTGAAAGTCAACGTTTCATCGATTTATTTTGACATCTTTATGACAATAGGAAGAGTTTTGCGTGTTCTACCCAGAAATTCACTACTTGACTTGATTTGAGTCAAGTAGTTACACATCAAGTTCTTGTAAATCAAGCTATCTACTTGATTTTTCTTGAAAAACTGGTACCTTTTTTGTAATAATCATATTAACTGCCAAACCGCAATAACAATAAAAATACAGGGATGCAAAATAAACAAAACTGTAGTTAGTAAAATACAGTACAATAATATTCACGTTTTTATGTCCCACTTTTAAATGGCAGAGTAAGTTATATTTTTGAAATGCCCTGTATTTAAATGTATAGCATGTTCCACAATTTTAACTGGATTGCATGAATTCTATAGATTTTGTAGGTATCCAAAATTTTATAAAAAACCAGCCACAAATAAAAATTATTAAACAAGATGTGGACATTTTTTTGACCCCCTTTGTAGATTATTCAATTGTGTCTACCAATTCAGGGTTCTAAGTTTCGGCTTGATGAATGACCCAACGGTATTTCAAAAGCTCATCAGTTGTGTGTTCTGGTGGAATACACGGATATTTTTTGTGACGTATACTTGGATGGTATCATTGTGTAGGTATTTCCATACCGCAGAAGAACACTGCGACCACCTAAGGAAAATCTTTAAGAGGCCCTGCGTCCACGGATTGTGGCTCTCTCCCCAGAAGTGCTGTTTCTGTTCGTCCGAGTTCTCTCTGGATAGGATTGTCTCCGAGAAGAGGAATAGACCGTTAGAGAACCAAGTAAATTAATAAATAAATTATTGAGGTTTATTTTGAAAAATTCACAATTAATTCACGTTCTTTTAGATAGCATATCATTTCTTCATTCCATCCCAAGTAACAATTCAAATGTCATTCAATTTGATTTATGCTGGTCATACATTCCTCATAATACGCTTCCAGAGCAAATTTATGAATCGGGTTTAAAACACTCCTGAAGGCTATAAGATGAAACCATTCAGCATTTAACTTTATTTGATCTTATGAAGGTTTTACGATGGTTGTATACACATACACGATGAATACATTTGGTCTTTGAATGAGCTATATAGAAATAAGTTTTATAATGGTTTGTCAATATTAATTAAACTTCTTATCGATTTTGACAGGTATTGTTAAAATTCAAACTATTTTTGTCAGTAACGCGCCTTTATCATTTTTCTAGTGGAATTAGTCCCTTAGCTAGATACCATACAAATCTTGTACGACTTTTTATGCACACAACTGTACTCAATGTGTGTGTTTTTATACCAATGTGTCAACACAATGAGGAGCCGATTTCTATATGTAATTAGTTATAATTCAAAAACGTGAAAATTCAATGACGAAACTCTATCGTATATGAATGGAAAAATATACTACTTGTAAATAAACATTTATTGGGGAACGAACATTGAGTAACAAATTATATTTGGCAGTGAATCGGCAGTCATTATCCACTGTTCTCCTTGTTCTCATTTTGGAAACGGATATTCTGGATGTTCGGTGATGCTGAAAAATAAATGAATAAAGTGAATAGTGAATGAAGTTTGAACGACTTGACGTGCAAATGAATAGATGAACTGAATATCAATTGGAAATGTAATCTTTTACATAGCTTGCGTGCATGTTGATCTTGATCTGTATGAAGTAGCCAAGTTCAAAAATGTACGAACATTGAAGCAAGACAGAAAAAGACCACAAATTCATTCAGAATACTTTGTTTTTAGCCCTATTGAGACTAGATTGAAAAATTCATCAACAAGACGCAGACTTCAATCATGACTCTTTAGAATGCTTTTTTTATACCACCGATACTTCTGGCCGCATTTTATTCCCCATATACCGATGACTGTTTGATCGAATAATGAATCCTCACACAAGTCTTGTGAAAAAAGTTCCTATAAACATATGTCAGGGGTTGCTTCTTTTCTGAGATACAGGGCGTTGATTTTTTATTAAAATGCCCTTTTTTTTCTTAAAACGACCTAACGAATCACCCTCTGTCTTTTGTATCGTAGTTATGAAACACGAAGGAAACACATACACTTTTCTAAAAAATCGATTTTTGATATGTTATAGCCACTCGTAAATTTCTCTTTATTTTACTCCAAATCGATATACTTTTCAACCATATTCGAGGTTTGTATGCGAAAATGGGGCATCCAAATCTGTCACTATCTGACGGTCTATAAGTAAAGATACTCACCCTGGAAATATTATGAAATCACAAACACGTCCTACTTCTCCTGCGTCGAGATTTTTGAGTTTTGCAATATCATCAGCATCAAGGCGGAAGTTGAATACGTCGAAATTCTCTTTCACTCTGGAAGGGTTTATACTTTTTGGTATAGGTACGATACCTCTTTCTATAAGATATCTCAACGCTATTTGTGCGGTGGTCTTCTTATGCTTTGCTGCAATTGCTTTCACAACTGGATCACCCATAACGTTCGGTTGTGGCTTGCATCTGCAGAAAAAGAATCAAGTGAATAACTCTCAATCAATCATTTCCATTTCTACTTACTCCCTTCCCATTTTTTCAAAATATACTTTATAGCTTGGCGTTCCCAAAGGCGAGTAGGCAACCACAGCAATTTTTTTCTCCTTACAATAGTTCACCAAGTTGGGTTGGTCCAGGAAAAGATGGAGTTCGATTTGCAAGCATGCAGGTTTTATTCGAGAGTTATTCCAGATTTTTTCGATCTGCTTCTCGTTAAAATTTGATAATCCGATTGATTTGGCTTTACCGGCATCGACCTGTTCTTCCATTTTCTGAAATATATAAAACATGGTGAATATTCCATCCTAGGTGAGTTTAGGTTTTTGAGCATGTACCAGTCATTACCCACTGTAAAAATGAGCACTGTGATGTATTTAGAGTGTTACCTTGTATAATTTCGTTCTTTAATTAGGATGCTGTATTCTGTTTCTATTCAAGGAAATATTATTTTATTTCAGTAGCATTTTTGTGAATCGTAAGAATTCATAACTCTAAATAACGAAACGGAAACTTGATACTCATCTTGGATTTTGTCAAGGCAATCTAAACGATCATATGAAAATATAAATAGTCTTCTTATGCAACAATGTAGAGATTAACAGGAAAAGATCCATAAACTGCTTAGGAAGTGTTTTATTGAATGTATCGAATGTTTTAAGGAAGTGAAGAGAAAAGTCGGAAGTTAGTCAATTTTTTTTATCACATAATTTTGACATATTTATAATAGTTTCGCTATCAATACAGAGTTTATGAATTATTTCGACGAAATTCACATTTAATTTTCTTTTCGTGTTTTCATGTTGTAAATATTCAACACCTTCATGATATTCATCGCTTGAATATTCTCCACCATTATTGCTTTGTTAAATATAGCGGGTTCGAGAAACATTGTTAATTATTAACCCTTTATACAAAGTCCACAAATTTGTGAAGCCGTGGCCAAACCTGCAAACCTCCAACAAGCACTTCGAGGTGATGGTGAAATAGAACCAGTAGCGTCTAGGGTTGATTATGTTGGCTTTTGGGAAGACTATTCCCTGAGTTCGAATCCGCGCTATTCAGAGCGGATTCAAAACTATACTCTGGTTTGGTGGTACCCAGAATTCAACATCATATCATTATGGTGCCAATGATAATAATTTTATTTAACAACTAATACAGAAATACTTCCTAGGTGAGTTTAGAATGGAACCCACAAATTTATCGTCGCCTCAGAGTCAGGTATTAGACCTGCTCATAGCCTATTGTGACTAACCCTATATTTATATTTCTCCTAGGATATCTACCACAGCCCTCTGAATAGCCAGATTTACGTTCGAGACCTCAACGGCCTAGTATTTGACGCTCAGCTCAGCTTTAGATGAATTCTCGTGAATTTATACTTATTCGAGAACTTGATCATCTTTGACAAGACCCATTCCTATCCAAATGAATTTGGACCTGCGCTGCAGCAGCGACGATTGAGAATGAATGGTTGTGAACGAATTGGTATATACAAGTTGTTTCAGAATTCAATACAAATATTCTAAGGGCGTATTTCTGGGGTCAGATTGAGACTTCTTTTCCCTAATTATGTGTCGTACAATTCTCACCCTTCAAGCTGAGGATACATTTTGAATTGTAGCTACAATGATGCGTAGAATGCAATGAAATTTCAGCAAATTATGTCGATGCCTAGAAACCCGCATAGGTATCTCCTTACATATGATTTTTGAGGCAGTCGTATTATTCAGTTCACACGCAGTTTCATTCCATAGTTATTTACCTTCCAAATCTTAATGTGATCTGTAACCTTTTCTGGATTAGCATTCAAATAGTCCGATTCATCTTTTCCTTCCAAATTTGTTCCAACAGCAAAGTGGATAAGGTAAAGGTCCACATAGTCCAACTGTAAATTTTTCAATGACTTTTCCATGTAATGGTCCACCCTATCTTCGTGAATACCATACATAGGCAACTTCGTGGTGATGAATATCTCTTCCCGCTTGAGTTTTCCAGAAGCAAACCATTTTTTCAAAGTACGCCCGACCGCTTTCTCAGTTCCGTAAACGTAAGCGGTGTCAATGTGACGGTATCCACACTCCAATGCGACATCCAATGCAGCGTCCAATACGGCACTATCCGGAGCCTGAAAAACATTATGAATGTGAGTAGAAGGTCCAAGTAAAATGAATCATTTTTAGAACAGTACCAAACCGGTTTTCAGAGGCGAGCAATCTAGAAAATTCTAAGCAATGTAACGGTCTTGATTTTGAACTTTGCAACACTGGCGTGGGGTCTGTGGAACCCTCGTCCATTTTCTGTTCGAGCTAATGATGAGGTGGGGACACTCACAATAAGGCAGAGATTTTCAGTACCTCCTACTACGTTTCCCGTATAATTATGCACTGTGGTAGAGTGCGTTGTTTCATCACAAAAAAAATTATTTGGGTCTGAAGAACCCCGCGCTAGTGCTTGCGTCTGTTTTGGCGATTATATTTTTTGTTGTAAGCATTTTCACCGAAGGCTAGTTGTCACTCTACAAAAATTCATTTCAGAAATTCTATAGACAATATAAACAGAAATAATCACTATTAAGTAAGTATAAAACAGAACAAGCCAGACTTTTTCGTTTATTACACTGAGAGGAGGAGAGCCTGAAGTTTATGAAGATATTACTGGAGATGATGATATATTTGAAGATATAACTGAAGAACGGCAGAAAAACACTGATACAGAACAAGATGGATAAGCAAAATAAAGAAGAAAGTAGTGATAATGAAGAAACATTGTCACTGAAAAGGACAACCTTCGAATCTCGGGAATCTCCAACCTCTCGGTTAAAAATATTTTCCACTCATGAATGTACGATCGGAAAATATAGTCATACATCTTTCAGATCTCGAAGGCCTAGCTGGACAGGCTAAGGTTCATTTATATTATTGGAAACATTTTTTTCACAGATAAGTCAACTCCTATAGAAAAAAAAAACCATTTGAATCTGAGTCATTTTGACAGCGTTAAAGAAGGATCATCTTTTTTTTATCGCAATAAAAATGCCTGTTCCTCAAAACCAAACTTCATTTAGTGAGCGGCTTTCCCTCCAATTTCTGTCATGACAGCTATAGTTGTTCAGTATGGTTGACAAAATATGAATCATTTTGAGGAAGTTCTGAACAATTCACAAAAAACATTATAACAGCATAAGTGTTTTAATTAAGTTGTACTTATATATTGTTATTGATTTCTCTTAACAAAAAACACTCAAACTTCTCTTTTATTGAATAAAGTATTTTCAACTCAAAACAAAATGTTTCCATCAGTTATTTCACTCAAAAATCTGACATTGGATAAAATTTTCTCGCAATTTTTTCATATCAGTTTTTCTCATAAAAGTAGTGATTGTCAAAATTATGTATTTCGTTGAAGGAAGAAATTGATCCGATGAAAAAATAATGTGTTTTTACTGTTGATGATATTCTGGAATTGTGGAGGACACTAGTAATAATATATCCTGTTTGACATATTTTTTTTTATGTTTATATCCAAATAGACCCAAGGATCTAATTACTATGAATAATAATGTGTTCTAGCTAGGCCTTGTTACTAACTCTATACGCCACCTCAGGAGCAGCACTATTGATTTTTAACGCAACAGTGAATCATGTTGGATTATTCCCAGCCGGCTACAAAAATCAGTATTTCAAACTTCTACCATCTGAAATAGAAAAATTTTCGCGCACCGGCTGGGAAACCTTCTGCTCTGGCACTCATCAGTAGGTAGAAAATTCCCAAAATATATAGAACAATATTGTTTGAAGCAACGGAAATAATTATTAACTGAACGGACGTCACAATGGCGCGTTGGATGAAAAGTTGATGTTGCCTTCTCTCACGAGAATACCTGAAAACTCAATATATAGTAAAAACAAATTGAAAAATCACTTTTCTCAGTCTGGAACAAGCGGAAACAACTGACTGGTAGTATATTTAGCTGAATTTCAACTAAACAGTCGAGTGCAAATTGTTCCACCGGTTTTTTATTTCGTAGTATTAAGAGGCAACATCAGCGCGTCATCACGACAGTAAAATTTTATCATTGCGCCGCACATGTTGGGTGTGTGGGGATATATTTTTCGAAAGCGATAGTGGAGATGACGAAGCACCTGTCCGTAACAAAACTACATAGCTACGTACAAATCGTAGGATCGGTTTTACGTGAAAACTAATGATTTTATACCCATTTTTTTCCTCTTCCGATTCAATATAATCTCCTTAAGAATTCGGGAATTTGCCAATTTTTTTTCATTTGTCAAACCATAAAACAATTTTTTTCTCCAAAATCACCCAAACCAAAAATCATTTAGAATCCCGAATTCTCATAAACGAATTGAATCATTTGTTCCAACAAAATTTTCGCAAAAAAATAAAACGGAACGCTCAAAACCGATCCCCGTTTCATCAAGGGTATTGTTTGCCCAAAACCCGTCTACTAGTAAAAATAATTATACCTATTATTCAATATCATAAAGAAACGCAAACGCATGCCATTGGTCCTTCGGATATCTTGGGAAAAATTTGCAGTTATCTCTGGCAAGACACTTTCAAATTGATACAGTTTGATAACAAATTGAGTTGTATTTGCACACTCGAAAATAAGCACTGAATGCACTGAACAACACTCTGACAACTTGCTTTCATACTTGCTACAAGCCACAAAATTGGCAAGTTATGTTTTTTATCATAACGTTTCAATGCGTTGAATTTTGTATTGTTTCAATAGGTTTGTTCGCGTTCACAAAATAAACAGTCCGAAACCATCACAAGCATGCGTAGTCCCACAGAACTCAAAGAATGCGTACAGTTCTGTGAAACTGCGCATGCTTCTGATGGTTTCGGACTGTTTATTTTGTGAACGCGAACAAACCTTATAATACAAGTATAATAACTATTAGTCGCCAGTAACCAAGTATATAAGGCATGAGTACTCACAGACCAAGTTCCTATTCCGATTCCCGGTATTTTCAACCCATTTTGCATAACTCTCATAGTGACGTCACCCATATTTATCAGTCAAACACAAAATACGAACTGAGTCTAGATAGTAGATCAACGGACATTAATATAGTAATTGAGCTGCTCGACGTTGCCGGTTTTCTCAAAAGGTTGACCTCTTACTGAAATTAACGATAGTTATACAGGGTGTTGCTAAATTCACGAGAAATTGGGAGAAGGTGGAGAATATTCGTTCCAAATTATGATAGAAGTATAACCAATATAGGAATGTAGGCGTTCACGGCTGGCGTCATTGTTTTGGTTGGTTTCTGGGTTTTGCCGTGATTTCTTTGGTTGAAATTTCTGAAAGTTTGAGTTTAATTTAAACACAGTGTCTCAAAAAAGCGCGGCGATATAGAATATTTTTTTTTTGAATAGGACACCCTATAAATCATTGCATAATGGGTTATGGATGATCATAAGGAATCCAACGATACCAGGTTTGATGATGTTATCTCCAATTACTACGGATATATCATTTATTTAATCCATAAACTCAACGATTGTTGGGCTTAGGGATAAAATAATTAGCGATATCTCCGTGGTCTTTGGAGATAACAGCATCAAACTTGGTATTGTTAGATACCTCAGGATCATCCCTAACCGATCTTGCTATGATATACAGGGTGCCTTATTTTGAAAAATTAACTCCTAAGTCGCTGCGCGCTTTTTTGAGAGACTCTCCATAAATAAAATTAAAACCATTCAAGAGATCCAATGAAACCCAACTTATGTATTTAACATATTTTTTTGTAACATGTAAACTAAAGAAGTTGGGGGGGGGCGACGGACTTTTGGTCCTCACTGTATAATATATAAGGTGTTACTACATAATTTAGCACAATTTTAGGAAATATAGGGCACTGATATTAATGAAATATCAATAACAATGGGCCTTGGTAGCGCGTAGGTAATGTGCTCGCTTGCTTATCCAAGGTACGCGGATTCGATTCACCGCGCTGCCACCGGTCTTGTGCATGTCATCAAACGTTGAAAGGTAAGGGCTGCGTCTTCCCTAGTTCGCACAAGTCTCTCGAGGACTTCTGAGGGTTGATCGTAAGGGTGCAGCCGGTTGATGGAAATAACAGTTTCAATAGTTTAGTTTTTAACCGTTTTGTGAACAGTTTTTTTTGAAGTTTTTTTTATTTTTTCGACTACCTCTATCGCTGTCGCTGTCACTGTAAATGTTGCATCGCCGCGAGTTTCATAATATTAGTTCATTGTTATGAAATATGGTAATAGACAAGTGGTCTAAACTGATAATCTGAGCGAAGTGTTCTCCGAAGTTTGAAGTACGTTATGACGCATAATGCGATGGTATTTTCCGATAATCATTTCGAATTCCCCAAGGTGAGTCAGGGGTTAGTTAAGAAGTGTTTATTTTAAGTAATTAAAATAAGTAGAGTAAAATTTATAGATTTTCAAATACCACAATGAATGTGATATTAACCAAGTCACATATTACATACAGTTAATTTAAAACATTTGAAATTGACAATTTGAAATATTGTATTTTATAAAAATATTCAAATACAGGGTGTCCCACGACGACTAAGTAGTGGAGAATTGTAATTTTGCGGGGTGTAAATTAAACTAATTTGTGCAGCTTTTATAATACAAACTTTATATTTTGGCATTTCTATGTTCCTCTTATTCTATCAAACTATCACACTTGTTGTCTAAAACGAATAATTCAAGAACTATAGGTAGCCCAATATCCTTCGTCCCACGACGTTTTTTAATACAATATAAATTTTTTTTATGATTTTCCCTTGATATAAACACCACAAAAAATATAGGGCTGCCTAAATATACAGGTTTTAATTATAACCTCGAAATTGAAATTCTTTGCTACTGTTGAGTTCCGAGGTATTCTCTCTCTCAATCGTCCTGGGACACCCTGTATATATCATAACATAAAAATTTTCTGTATAGGTATTGTAAATAATTTTTGACAACAGAAAAAGTTTCTGAATTTGAAATAAGTACTTTCCTTTTTTATTGTCTCCTGGAGGTTATTGTAAATCCTCACACCATTGAAAATGGGTCCCTCGAGAGTTACATTCAAATTATTTCGTGATGTTTTCAGATGGTGGTCGAATCTCGTTGTATAACTGTGACCATTAATTACCATGACTGCTAATGCGTTTTTCATTTTAAACAATGACGGTTATCAATGTTGTCATATATAAAAACATATTTCAAAAATATACAAACCCGGTAATGTTAGCATTTTAAAACTTTAAAAAGGCTTCTGCGGCCTGTGCTTTTCGAGACTTCCATGAGGAACACGCTCACCAAAAAGTAATATAATATCGAAGGCGGGATTCGACTTGAGAATGATACAACATGGTTAGCTGTTGGGGTATAATATAACGAAGGTTCCTGAGTAGATAATTCATACAGTTCAGTTTTGACACAACTGTTCCATAGTGAATTCTCCAGCTGAGAAATTTCTAAGTGCTCACCTAGAAACTTCACCGCGCAAGAAAATATTTCTAGTATTTCTAGTAAGGGAGAGGAAGTATTTTCAGTTTGTTAAATAATGGTTCACACGATTCTGTCTGACTTTTATTCAGTGGTGTTCTAAGGCATTTTTTCTGCAGTACAAACAATTTCTGAACTGCTGATGCTGACCCTTATAATAAGATACCGTATGTGAGCCGTGACTGAATTTCAATAAAATAAAAGTTTTTCAATACAAACATTTGAGAACTCTTTTGAGGTATTTCATTCGGTAAATTTTGCTAATTAGTTTTGACATTGTTTGAAGTCTGGAATATAAAGAATATTTGAAAAAATTCGCAATTAAAATCGAAGGGTTCTAAGATGAAGAAAATAATTTGAGATTCTATTTCAGAATTGTGAAGTGTAAATAAATTTTCATATTCCAAATAAAGATCTATCTATCTACCTTATCTTGTTTTTAATAATTTTCATTACTCTGTGTATGAGTACTTGAATCTTGTAATTGATTTTTCATTTTGTCGGAGATCTTATCTTCTCTGCGACTATTGATTCAGGCTACGTTTTATTTTTGTTTTATCAGTCAAGATTTCCAATGCACAATGATCCAAGATAAGGATGTTCACCATAGGAGTGGGCATTAACAGGGTAATAGAATGGATGAACGGAAAAAACCTGAGTTGTAGTACTTTAAAATACATTGAAAAAATGGAATCTGTAAGTTATTTCGGAAAATATGAATTCTTCGACTCTCAAATTCTTCAAATATCATATCGGTTTCTTTTCTGATTTCACATGACTGTTTTATTAATTCTTCTTTCATGTTCGGTACTGTAAAAATATCGTAGTCGAAGCCAAAAAAAAAAAGTGAATCTAACTCAGCTGTAATTTCTATACGATGATAGAACACAATACTATTAGTGTTCAAACATTCTCTTCAATTAATAATATTATCGATAAAAGTGTGTGTAACATACAAAAGTTGTGAAATAGATAAAATCAACTGAACCTCAACAAAATTAAAGAACTGCAGGGGTGAAAAATTCGAAAAAAAAAATTGTGGAAAGTTTAAATTGTGTTGGAAAATTCGTAAACATTTTGGGAACCGCTGTCCGCCGAACGTCAGCTGACCGGAGCATAGCCGCAATAATACTGGAACTGCCGGATGGAAGAAATTGTGTGATTTCGAACAGCGGTTTTCAAGATTTTCCGATAATCCAGTAACGATAGACAAACTCGAGCAAAAAGTGAAAAATGAATTGTAGCACTCTGAAACTCGGCTCCTAACATCTCGACATCATGTATTATTAGAAAACAAAAATGTTTACCAACAAATCAGGGGTGGAACCTAAAAAAATTTTCTTAAAAAAATATATATTTTTTTGTTGTTATTTCAGAAAATATAAGATTTATCAAAAAACGATTTCGATATGTTGAGAGATAATTCAATTCTCCACAAGAATGATTTTAAATAATACCTTATGAAATACGCTCGTTTTCTCAGAAAACGTGGTTCAACGCCGACGTCACATGTCATGTTCGCGCTAACCAGCCACTGCTAGTTCAGGCAGGGCCGAAAATTATATTTCTCATAACTTTGCTAAAAATTATAGCAGAAGGAAAAAAAATAGTGCATATCGTTCCTGAAGACTTCTACTCAAGCAAATATAACATGTGAGTATCTGGGTACCTAAAATATGTTTTGTCCCACTTCACACAACCCTTCTACGATATCTACGGAGGATCCGAAAGTCATGGATATTTCAGTTGATATGAAATAATTATACTGGAGCAGGAATCAGTACCCTCTTTGGATCATATGCAACGATTTAAGACTAGTGAGACAAGTCTCACTTATACATGGCAAAGAAAAAACTGGGTTTCACTCCTGCCCCAACTTACCCATAATCTCGGCAATTTCTTCAGTAAATGTTGAAAATAATCGCTCATACACATTCTACATAAAAAATTAAGTATGTGATTTCAAGCTTGAGGTTTGCACTTCATAGTGGTGTTATTAAATATATATATGCAGGCTATGAATTAGTGATTATTTTCAACATTCAGTGAAGAGAATGCCGATTTTATGGGTAAGTTGAAAATAAGGCAGGAGTAAAACAAAGTTCTTTTTGGCATGTATAAGTGGAACCTGTCACACTACTTTAAAATAATTGTTGCATATAGTCCAAGGAGGGTATGGGTTGCTGCTTCAGTATAATAATTCCATATTCACTAAATTATTCATGATTTTCGGATCATCCGCAAACATCCGTGAAGTGCGACAAAACACATTTTAGGTACCCAAATACTCGCATATTATACTTGTATGAGAAGGTAGGAGTCTTTAGAAACGATATGAACTTTTCCATTTCTTTCTCCGATCATTTTTAGCAGAGTTATGACCAGTCAAATATTCGGCTCCAGAACTTTCCAAGATTACAGTAAAAATCTATTTTTATATTTTTAAACGAAAAAAAAAAAAAAAGTTCTACCCCTGGAATTGTGGTAAACATTTTTTTTCGTGTTTATCATGGTTCCAACTACTAGCATACCAAATTTGGTGGTGCTACAATGGAGTCTTGTCTCAAAACCCAATCGTACTGGATTATAACAAAATTTAAATGTGGTAATATTCGATCACCTAATGGAAAGTGTCCATTGGGTGTTGAAGTTGAAAGTGGCAATTTTATTAAATAATTTTTTTTTACGCCAGTAGAAGTTTCATTGATATTTTCTTCCGATAAACAATCATTATGGTACTAACTATGTTATCAGACTCGGCTGATGCTTAGTCTGATAATCTTCATAGCTAGTACCATAATGATCGTCATTAAGATCCTTATATCATAAATATCTATTACAGCAAATCAATAGAGCTATTTGTCACTACTGGTTCAAATAGCTTCATGGAAGAAATGACAAAATGAATGCAATATTAAACCCATATCCTACATCAATACTTCATATTCAAGCATGTTACACTTCTTCGGCATTTTTTGCAGATATTCTAGAGGAAGAGAGACTCCCTGGGCCTTTTGCAGTGCAGGGCCGTTTCTGTAGATAATGAGATGGAAAATTATATAGATTATATCATCACAATTCGTATACATTTACTGTAGAATAACCTGTCAAAATATTTTGAGCATTACTTTGCATCGAAAATATGTAGTTGAATGTACAATGATCTACTAAATTTTATGTTGATTATACTGCATAAAAATATTTGCCGAAAAGCATAATACTGTAAAAAATATTTTGAAAGTTTATTTCATTTAAATTTATAGGTCGAGTGATAAACCACTAGATTATTTCATGAATAACTTGAAGCCAATTAACAACAAAACATTTCACTATACGGCGAGCGCTTTCGATATCAGCTGATAATTTCGTCATTATCTGAGCCACCAGACCAGAATTTTTCAAATTGTTGAAGAAAAAACTCCATATACTGAAAAAACTCCATATACTGAAAAAACTCGTATTTACAATAAGAACAATATCAGTATTTTGCATTTATATTCTAGTCTAGTAGACAACCAGCGCCACAGACAACACGTCATATATTGCAGTTGCAGTTCCAATGAAACTGATTCTTTTCGGAAAGCGTAGAAATTTCTCGGTATTGCTTCAATCAATATTTTTCTCCAACTGGCCGTATCGTTAGTTCATGTATATAAAAAATTTTGGAATAAGCTGTTGAAAACGAAGAGAGGATAAGAATTTTCGACATATTTCAAATTTAATATTTTAAAATCAAACTATAGCAATGTCTTTCAAAAGCTTATATAAATTATATGATTACATAAAATTTTAGAATACTGCTGAGTTGCATTTTTAATATGAAACTAATATCTTCTTATGAAACTGAAATCGTCTCAATTGATATCTATATTTGTTATACTGCGTGTTTCATATTGGATCGGCACTATTGCCAACTCTGTTTTTATACCGCCACGAATTCGATTCGATAGGCAAACTGACGGTATTCTTTATGTGCAACAAAGTATACCAAAATTTCAGTCTTTGATGACCTCTCCTATCTTCCAAAGATCATGTTTTCTATGTTTGAATTCATGCTACCACATATTTTGAACTTATCAATTTGTAGCATCTACTATCATTTTCATGAATATCAATATTTTGTATATATTGGTCCATGGTGAGGTACAAAGATTAAAGAGTAATATTTCTGCAAGGATCTGAGCTCAGAATACAAAAAATCTCCAAGAAAATATGGCAATATACCTAGGCAATTTTAGTTGGTTGGCCGACCAGTCTAGGTCGGCTTGAACTTGAACTTGAATTTCATCTAGCATTGGATCTGAGTTCTATACCGATACCAAAGGAAATTTTTCCTTAATTGATCGGTCTCTATTGAAATCCAATACCTTGGTCGAAAGCAAGTATGAAGTGGGTTACCTAGATGCCAGTTCTGACGTCCAAAGCCTGTTTGTATCTCTTCCGGTGAAACTTGCAAGAATCTGAGTCACTTGTCAAAAAATGTAGTTTTATGTCTCATGAAGATCCTCCAACTTACATTTCAATATTTGCAAAACCCAAAAAGTTCTAGGGGCAAGCCACTTTCCGTGGACACCTGGTATATATTTTGTGATGTTTGCAATAATGGGTGGATGGGTAGGAAAAAAGTGAAACCTGTAACAACTCGATAGTTTTTCTATTTTTATTTTTCTGCCTGTGTACGATCAAAACTTACTTTTGAAAATATACCCTGTGGGACGAGTCCATTATCATGGAAGGTAGAGAAACTAGTCCTTCATAACATGCAGAAAATTTATATCGGTATGTGAAATTAATCTTCAAACGTACGTATTAAATAAAAAACCACTTGATTTTATCACTCAATCTATATGTGTTAAATGTGCAAGATTGACATAAACACTCATGGACAACTACTACGTACTCATAATGATAATGGAAAATGAATTAGTCGGATGAACCTATACAAAAGGTATTTTCATCGGCAAGAATTATATGTGTTTGACATTTATAATTCCTTCAGATTTCAAATAAAGGACCCCCAATTAAATAAACACACACATTTTTTCAGAAAAAATTCAGTCTTGAAAAATCCGAACTTGTCTCATTTGGGAATTCTGAAAGTGCACCTAATAGCTTGATGGTATTAGTCAAAGTGAAATACACTGCTTGCCACTCGCGATGGAACAGTCCATTTTTACGGTATATAACGAGACTAAGTAGGCTAATTTTGTCTCACTTTTCATTGAATCAGTTGCTTAACTTCAGTTATTATCGAAATAGGATGATGAAACTCTCAGGACTGATACATATGCTAAAAATGTCATTTCAACTGTAATTCATATAAGGCGGCAAAATAGGCTTGGAGTTCCTTCACATTCGTGATAAAAACCTACAAATTGATACAAATACACCTTTCTTTCAAATATATGCAGTTCTGGATAATCCAAATTTGTCGGTTTTTATAGAAGCACCACTGTATCTTTCGTAATCGTTAATTTTGAAAATTACCCATTGAGGTATTCATCAAACACACTTTTCAAGTAAACCAATACTTCTGGTGAGAATAATAATAAATTCTGAGCATTGGCTTGTAGGTTTAGAAATGAATCAAATTTGTATTTTCAAGAGTGAAAATTTAGGCCAGCACCATTGAGCCGGTAGATGCCTTTTCACAATTTCCATAAGTCTTGACAGTTTCATGATTAAACTTCGATAATTGCGGAAATTTTGGGGGTGCTTCCATGAAAAGTGAATTACATTCTACTCAACTCCCAGTTTTTACATTACACTGGTGAGATCGATAATTTTGAATATACAACAATAATACAACAAAAAAACGCATTAAAAGGTATGGAACGCATTTTAAAACTTGGTGAACATTTAGCATTTTTGACCAACAAAAGTTATTTTGAGGAACAAATAATATCAGAGACTAGCATGATGTGAATATTTTTCCTTCTTAATTTTGGTGAGAATTCATTATTTTTGGGAAACAAAAACATTTATATACAACAAAATTGAGTATATTTGGTGAATTTGGTAGGCAGTTAAATATCACCCGATAGCTAATATTGTCATTCGGAAAATAGTTCTACATTCGTTTCTGGGACACAGGATGTTTGGCAATGGGATCATTTTAAATTGTTATCATGAACAACTCAAAAAATTATAAAATATTTATTATTGATGAAAACAGAATTCGTACACAGTGCATTCATGTTTCAGTTGGGTAGACAGCCTGCTACAAATATCTTTCTCGCAGTTCCATTAAAAGTGACTCTCTTCGAAAATAGTAAACATTTCTTGGTATTGCTTCAATTAATATTTTTCTCCAACAGGTCGTATGGTTAGTTCATGAACCTGAAAAATTCAAACATGAGTTTGTGAAAAACAAAAATAATAAGAATTTTCCACATGGTTTCAATTCAGTATGTGATTCGAAATTATTTTAAATTTTAAATTATATGGACCAATAAAATAAATATCCACCAAATTTTTCAAAAGTGGTTTACTAATAATTGTATGAAATCCTGAAATTTTAGAGTACTATACCCAAATAAAATTATATCTTCTCATAAGAATCTATATTTGTTACATAAATGATGTCAGTACTAGGAGAAAAAATCTAGTGCTAGCTTAAAATGCACGCAGACTACCTGCAGGGTGGTGCTGTAGGTTTTGCGGGTTTTCCTGCAGATGACGAGTTAATACACGCCACGGAACGCCATGGCAAATAATAATAATAGCCGTCCTCTTACTAGACAGGATATTCTTTCGGTTACTCTCCACGAGGGAGCATTATCATTACTACC
Organism: Chrysolina haemoptera; assembly: GCA_958298965.1. Taxonomy (NCBI): domain Eukaryota; kingdom Metazoa; phylum Arthropoda; class Insecta; order Coleoptera; family Chrysomelidae; genus Chrysolina; species Chrysolina haemoptera. The sequence continues at coordinate 30,698,239 of OY282589.1, read as the reverse complement.
ATTATTTTTTTATCCACTCTGAATATCCCAGGGCGCGATGGTGTCATTTACCTAGAAGTGATGATTACTGAGCCCGAGAATCATGTGCCCTGAGTAGACGCAGTGAACAGAAGGTGACGGCCTCTCCGGTACACTTTTCGAACTTTGTTTGAATTATAAATTAACTCTTCTCGAAGTCTCAGGTTTCAATACGGAGTCCTTCGCAAACCCATCCACATTGGCGTGCTCCTTAACGGGATCCCATCCACCTCCCCAACCACAATGGGCTCCACTTTGGGGAACTAGTAAAAATCCGAATCTGGCTCTGCGTCGGCACACACAGTCCTCGAATGTGGCAGATCTCGGGCCCTTGAGACAAACAACACAACAAACTACATGGAAGGGCCTTTACGGTCCTTCAATGCTCTGAAAACTCGATATAAACATATCTCATATCCAAGGACCGTGGGTCACCCCTCGAAATCCTGAGTTCCTGTAACTTGGAAATCCTTAATGAAGGAAATAAGTGAGCATTTATCTCACTTATTTCCTGCCCCTGGCTCAAACAATCATCGATATCACGTTATGTTCTTCGGAACTGACGGGGAGCGTCAGCGACTGACATATGTCAGTGAATGAAACCTTAGCGGATCACCGGCACATACTTTTCTCACTAGTAGGCAAAAGCTATGCCAACTTCTATGAAAGGGAACTGAGGAAAAGGTTTGGGATCATGCCTACACGTTATCGATCGGAGGCGGAAATTGAGACGTTTGCAGATTGTCTCAATTCCGCCATCCTATTATCATACGGAGCCAGATGTCCCTTGGAAAAGGTAGAAAAAGCAGGCAAAACTCCTTGGTGGAACTCACAAATAGAGTACCACCAAACAACCCATACATTAGGAAGGCACAAAGGTAATACAAAAAAAGTATTAGAGACTCACAGGAGGTCACATGGAGAGCATCTGGTAAGGTATAAGCACCTTACCACAGGCGGCAAGACTCAACAAGGTCATATCTTAAGTCCCGGCAGCGAGACTGGAGGTGCCTCGGACAAAGAGACACTTCAACATATGCTCTCTCAATTTTCCGGGCAGTGACTCTGCAACACCCTAGGCACAGTCAAATGTAGTTCCCAAAACAAAGGTTGACTACAAGATTGCTGCTGGGATTGTAACTGTATTGAGTCCTTTTCACCTTTGGAATTTCCAAGGGATGATGGTATATTTCCAGTCCTACTAAAAAAGGGCAGAGATATCCCAATCCCTCATCTTCTGAAGGACAGTCTAGGTAATCTTGATTATCAAGCCTGGTAAAAGTGACTACACTCAGGCAAAAGCATTCAGAGCCATCATCCTCACGTCTTTTCTTCTGAAGACAACTCAGAAACTGGTCGACAGATACATCATTGAGAGGGTACTGGAGCGACATCCGCACGCATCCAGCATGCGTATCAGGTTAGCAGGGGACGGAGACTGCTTCCACGACTCGTTCATAGGGTTGAGAAGGTGTTAGATCGACATTGAAGGAGCATTTGACTCTATGTGTTAACAACAAGGGAAAAGGGCGTGAACCTCACCATAATAAACATGGATTCACGCCATGCTCTCTCAGAGGCTAGCTAGTTCAACTCTCAGAAGTAGCTTCAGCGAGGTCATACCCGAGAGGGACTGTCCGTAAGGAGGAGACATATCCCCTTTACTTTCGTGCTTCGTGGTAGATGGCCTTCCAGTAAATATAATTGACTTGGGTTACTTCACTCAGGCCTACGCGGATAATATCGTCATCTTGGTCGATGAGCAGGGGTCCGGCCTCGTGAGAGGCACGATACCAAGTGCCCTCAACGGGGTGGATGAACGGTGCAGCAGGAAACGCAAACCAGGGGACCTCCCAGATGAGCAACTCGATGGAAGATCCCTGCAATACGCAGCTGCTTTCTGGGCATGCAGAAGGGCATTTGGCAGTACATGGGGTCTTCTCCAGAAGTTTACTGTTTCTGGACATTCTAAGGATGTCTATACAAGAATATGTCAGTTGAAGCACTGATATCCTCCTTTGCGGGCATCTTTCGGGATACCTGAATTTACTAAAAAGTATATTTCCAAAGTAACCTACACATAAAATGAGTGAGAAAAATAAGTAATTGAGAAAAGTAAGAATTGAAACATAAATACTACAACTATTCTAGGGTATTTTCTAAAAATCACTTACTTGAACACGTGGTGGTGTCGATAAAACATAAACAACTCCATCTGCAATATCGCTCGCCTGAAGAAATTCTAGGTAATCCATGTTTTTCTTCATTTCAGTAACCAATTCGGTGTCAACTAGTCCGGGACTGATACTCTGTAAATATATTTGCTAAAGTTATCAAGAACGACGAATGTGATTTCAATAGTCGAGTTTTTGAAAAAGATAATTATATTTTGATTTCAAGTAGTGGCAGGAATCGATTGGTTCCTGAAGGATTTTTTCGATATTACCAAAATATATATAGGGTGTCATCGACGATTAGATCACAACAGTAGTGGGGAAATATAGCACAACCTAATTTTTTTTGGTGTTTTGGCATCGGCTGCTATGGTCATTAGCCACGTGTGCTCGGTAGGCTGTTACACTAATAGACTAAAATCCCGTAAAACGTTTAAGGGGGGGGGAGGGGGTCATTTGACCCAGCATGAAACATATTCAGAACCATACTGTTATGTTAAAAAATAACTTTAGGCACTATGCTGTCAATTCTGAGTGGTGCATTTGACTATAATAATAATAATAATTTTTCATCTGAAGTTGTGCTTTTCCGACAAAATATTCTTGCACGGTATTCCTCACGTTGGCAGATTATGGAATAATAATCTCCTAGAACCTACTGCCGTACAAAAATATTGGGACTGGTAGCCAGATTTTTTTTTTATTTTCGGAAATTGAAAACTTTGCCTATGGCTTCCGGTCCCATTATTTTTGTACTGCAGTAGGTTCTAGGAGATTATTATTTCATAATATACCAACGTGAAGAATGCCGTATAAGAATATTTTGTCAGAAAAGCACATTTTCAGATGAAATATTATTATTATTATTATAGTCAAATGCCGAGAATTGACGACACAGTGCCCTAAGTTATTTTTTCATATAGCAACATCATCCTGAATACGTTTCATGCTGGGTCAAATGACACCCCCAAAATGTTATACGGGCTTGTAGTCTGTCACCCAAGATGTCTGTCTATTTGACATCTTTTGACTTTCGTGATGACGCGCTGATGGTGCCTCTTAAGTACATCTGATGTTGACGGTTTGAATTGCTTTCAAAATCAGTTGACGTAATATTTTCTGAAGATACTCTCCCAAGAACGAAACATGCCTGCATTAAAAAAAAAAAAATTAAATTTTTTTTGCGTCGTTTAGAAGTTATGGACCACCTGAGCGCAGTTGCAGGACCCTGTATTCTATAGTGGGCATGAAAAGAATATAATGATTATGGTAACTCACCGTGACTTTTGTTTTGGATCCAGCAGTTGCTAATTCATATCTAAGCGATTCCGTTAAAGTTGTTACGCTGTGTTTACTAGCCACGTACATACCAGACGTAGGAAATCTCACAATTTGGTGACCTGCTACACTATTAATGTGAATAATGTGTCCAGTAACATTATTTTTTTTCATATCTTTCAAAGCCTCCCGTGTTGCTATACTAAGACCGATTACATTTACTTGGAAAATTGTATTCCAACTTTCTGTCGGTCCCTCTGAGAGAATTTGTCTTTGGTTAGTACCAGCATTGTTCACAAGTATATGGATTGGTCCTAAATTTTTTGTTGTCCATTCGAAAGCATTCAAAATGTCCTTTTCATTTGTTATATCAGTTTGGATTGGATGCAATTTGCCAGACTTGCCGGAAAGTTTATTACGCAACTCCTCTAGTCTATCCTTTCTTCTTGCCAAACCTACAACCTAAAACCAGATATATTTAGTATTTCCAAATTCACACAAAAAATTCTGTTACATTGTCCATAGAAATAATCAATTGGGAATACTCTTCGGAGCTCAGAAACTATATAGTGAAATCCCATTTCTGAACATGGCATGTAATATTTTAATTTTATATCATAGCGCTACGTTATACCCAGTTTTTATACACGTTTTTGAAAAAGAAAAAAAATTGATTTAGTCTACTCAGCGAAGTGATGGTAAACAGACGTTCTGATTTGGAAGATTAAATCAAATTCCCCTCACCTACACACATAAAAAACATCTTGAAACAAAGCAGCCTGCTTTATATATAATCAATAAAATAGGTTCTCAAAAGAAAAGAATAATTTTTCGAATCGAGAAACTAACGTTTTGGGTGAAGGTGTTTGCTTTATCCGGTGAATTTTAATTTTTTAATGGTAAATTATTCTTTTCTTTTGAGAACATATTGGTTTGATTATATATAAAGCAGGCTGCTTTGTTTTAAGATATTTTTTTTTTATGTGTGTAGGTTTATTATTTAACCCGTGTCACTTCTTTCAGAAATTAGTAATGTTGACATCTATTGGAAGTATAATGTTAAAAAAAACGATGAATTGTGGTCGTAAAAATATGATTGAAGGAAGATATGTGTCCTTGACTAGAGGGCAAATCAAGAACAAGTTGCAAAGTAGAGACAAAATACAGTGTGTCTCACTTTTCATGGAAGCACTCCTGTAACTATCGAGTGAGAATGATGAACCTCTCAAGTCTGATTCAAATTGTGGAAATGTACCTATTAATCGGCTCAGTGGGCCTTGAATATTATGTGATGAGAATGATAAGAATATTGACATCAGATTTAAAATGATGTAATGAATGACCAAATCAATGTTACGACATTAACAAATGTTTTGAAAAAGAAAATTAAATTTCCTCAAGGAGTAAATATGAATGATAGGTGAATTAGTACAGTATTTATGCATTTACATTCACATGATCCCATCACTTTTTAGCGTTAAAAACGTAAATGTTAATAAATTATCACTGCGCTCGCCGTCGTTAGGCTCGCTTCGCTCGTATTATGTCCAGACCTAACTGCACACAGATCTGCATAATCTATTAAGGCAAAAGAAGAAAAAACAACCTAACCCACCCACCTAACCTACTAACCCAATCTAACCTATATAACCAAGATGTAAATATACGTAGGTGCTCGCTGCGCTCGCCGTCCACTTTGAATCATTTTCGCAAAAAAACCAGACGTTTCCATGGAAAAATTTCGATTGGTACAGTAATTTTATCATGTTTTACAAAATATGTGCAAATTTCGTAAAAATCAGTGAGGTGTGCACATTCGCAAGTTTTACCGAAATTTTACTCTTATATCGTTGCACTCTGAAAATAATTAATTATGGCATTTCACATAACGTTATCCATATCCGTCATTACTTACTGTCAATAAACGAAATCAATCGAATGTATTGTTATGATAATTGAAATATTATATTTTCAATACAAGTTGGAAATACTGCAAACTGTGCCAAAAATGCAAGATTCAATGTGTCTTGATTGTGGTGATATGAAGCAAAGACAAATTGGTTGCTTTCCGTGGAAGAAATTTGATCTTGAAAATACCCTTTTTCTGACATTTGATGGGTTGTAAATTAAAAAGTAAGTGAGAGCGAGCCTTTTTGACTTCAGATTTGTGTCCAGGGACCTCGAAATAACCAAAAAAAAATTTATCAAAATCGGGGTTACTACCCTAAACTGAAATTTTACCAATGTTGATTCTGTAATCATGAAGATTTCATTCACTTTCTTTCATTCATTTTCTTTTAAATAATATTTGTATCGATAAATTGGTTAAATGATGAAGAACATTAGTTATTGGAAGATAATTACTCACTTGTAGACCTTCTTCAACCAATCTTTCAGCGATAGCAGCCCCAATACCAGAGCTTGCACCAGTAACAATGGCCACTTTTCCTTTCCAACGATCCATTGATAGACTCATTTTTAAAAGTAGAGAAGTTGTTCAGTGTCTAAACTATGATATATAAAGAAAATTAGCGCTATTTATATCGTTCCAATTGCACTTATCTTATCTTTTCGACTCCGAAATTGAGTTTTAGCTGTGACGTTTTGATTGCTTGAACATTTGCATAGACTTTTTAACTGTATGGACTGGGCATGAGAAAAAGACAGAATAAGGACAGAGTAAGAACAAGGATGGAGTCATTATGGGAAAATGTCTATGATCCAGTCTGCGAGAATGTGATTGAGATCCCGACCGTCGTTAGTTAGTCTCCAAAAATAGTTGTAAACCTGGCCGAGAATCATTATTACAAAATGAAAATTCTGACCTATTATTGCATCCTTCAAGCGACGGGACAAACATGTAATAAAATAATAAAGAGGTATTTGCAATAACGTCAGGCATTATTTAAGGCAACTTTATTTTAATAGTGACTGCCACTATTCTGTGACTAGAAACAGAAATATTGCAAGTTTCGTCTATTCGTCCCTTATTTACACGTATTGAATTAAATCTCAGAATCTTCGATTTTTGTTTCCACATAATTAATTTCAAAATCAGAGAACTTTGTTATTATCTAGCAACAACCTTTCTGGCACAGTGTATTCTAATTTTGAGAATTGCGCACGCTTCTTAGGATTTGCAGGAATAATAACAAAATATGGAAACAAAATCCGAGATTATAAACCAAATTTTCTCACTCGTTATTACGATGAATCTAAAACACTTGAAAAAATAAATAAATTCAGTCCTACCAATTTACCACAAAAATTATTGACCTGTAACCTCAAGTAGATGTTGGCACCAATTACAAGTTCTTAGAGCATGCCCCTTCTAGGCAGTTTCCAAAAATTACCCCCCCCCCCTGTGAACAGATCTTGGAAACGCACTTGCCTTCAGATGTCACCTTGGTAATATCGCTCTGATTTATCAGTATAATCTTATCTACAGGCTCGCATTGGGCCGGCGAGCTACCGAGAAAATTTCGGTGGGCCGATCTAAATTGGGGTAAAGTGGGCCGGTATATTGTGTAGGTGTAATAAAAAAAAGCACAAAACACGAATGATTATTCCAGAAACATAATTACACGTCATTGAAATCGTAAATAGCGCCGCGATAAATACTCGGCCATAGTCAGACACAGGTGCGAGGGCCGCCGAACTGGAGCTATTTAAAGGTTTGTTCGCTTTCACAACCATCACAAGCATGCGTAGTCCCACAGAACTCAAAGAATCCGTACAGTTCTGTGAAACTGCCCATGCTTCTGAAATGAGCAGCTTTTGAGTGATATCGCCTGGCTGGATCCAAATAATTTTGAAGATTTGGAGAAAATCCCTAATGAGACTTTTCAGTTCATTTCTGGGAAAATTAAAAAATACAACCCAACCTTTGACATCAATAAGCACATAATACAATGTGAATTGAAAAATTTCGCTTCAAAATGGGACACCATTAAGGATATAGCCATTGTGGCTGAATCAAACCAGGAATATAACGATGAATACTTTTTTGAGGAAAGTGAAAAGCAGCTATCAGCGTTTAACTGCAAAAATACAGTATATTCTTTTAGCATTGGACAATGAAAATATTATTGACAGACTTGCTAAAAAGAGTAATCATCTCACTCAGTTACTGCTATTATGGATAAAATGATACTTTGTTTAATAACAAATTACAGGTATTATTTTATTGCATTCATTTGTGTATGTTTTTTTTGTTAAAGTGTATTTTACCTATACAGGATATGCAATAAAAATAGTTGATACTATTTTGGATATGAGACTTTTAATATGAGCGAATAAATATTTTTGAATCAATTGTTTTCATTTGTCTGGTTAGACTGGTAAGAGTCACTTTTAACTTTGTTAAATTATTTCAATGATGGGCCGAAAAAAATCCCCAATCTGGGCCTGCTTATCTATGATTACATATTGCATACAATGAACACATATTATGAAATACTCAGATACACCTAAATTGAGCTAGTATGTAAAATAAAAAATGGGGAAAAATAACAAAATAATGCACACTTCAACCAAAGTGGCATTATTTTAGTGCTCAATGAACGTCAACAAATTGTTGAAATAAGTGTGAATAATGAACAATTGTAGTTATTTTGTAAACAACAATCTATCCCTAATTTTGGGACCATTTTTGAGTTATATTTCGGACGAAAAAATCTGAGAGTTGCAAACGTAATAGTAGAGTATAAACCTAGTGATTAAAGTGGCACTTTTAATCCCGAGGTGGAAAGCTTGTAGCAAAAAGAACTTTTTCTAGGGCAGTGCCCAAACAAAGCTTTTACGCATTGTTGGCAGTGCGTGAAGTGGTACTTTTTCGCACAAGCGCGTAAAAAATTACCTGTGCGTAAAACCGTCAACTTGTGCGTAACGTAAATTTTCACTGTTTGTAATGTTTGAATTTTACTTTAAATGCTTAAATACTTAATGCTTTAAATACTTTTACTTGAAATGCAACTTTATCTCCCTAGGGACCAAAGTTGGCTCTTTAGTCCCGGAAGTGCAAAACATATTGTTTTCCTACACTTTATCATTACTGACTAACGTATTTTCGGAAAACAGTCGGTTCGAATAACTGTCCATTCGAAGAATTTTGCATCAAAACAATATCGTTTGAAACATTATCACTCAAAAAACAGTTTCTGGGACACAGTATGTTCGGCAATAGGAATATTTCAAATGTTTATCATAAATAACTCAAAAATCAATGAAATATTCATTTATAATAAAAACAATATTCGAACAGAGTGAATTCATATTACAGTTTAATGAACAATCTGCTGCATATATAGCTTTCTTGCAGTTCCATTAGATGTTCCATCAGATGTAAATTCAATTAATTCTTCTTCAATATCAATATTTTTCTCCAACAGGTCGTATGGTTAGTTCATGTACCTGAAAAATTAAAAAAAATTGTGAAAAACAAAATATAATTAGAATTGGTTTAGATTCAATATTTGAATTTTGAAATCAAATTATATGAAACAATAAATAATGTCCACCAGATCTTTCAATTTTTTTTTTATTTCATGAAAATCTAAAATTTGGAGTTCTGCCGCAACCAGCAACGTTTTGAACTTCTTTGTTCATATATCCGTTCATACAACGGGTTAACTGCGAAAAATCTTCGCATATATGAAAAGCGGGTAAACATCTTCCAACATGCATTCAAGCATGTTATCGGTCTGTTCTTTGGATCAGACAAATCTCCGTTTCACGTATGAGAACGGCTTCCTCTTCGACAAACCAGTCCGGAATCTGCTGCTTCCCATCCAGCCATTGGATGAAAACTCTTTCCAGATGGTGGTGGGTGCTTGGGCATTTTTTCCTATCCCATCACGTCCTGAGGCTGACAAGTTCTTCGAGCCTTTAAGTAGCCGCCCCCCTCAGATATTTCAGTATTTTCTCATGTAAGGTATCACTGAGATTATCTGTAGAAGATGTTTCTGCATCAGGAATATTGTAACTATAAGAAATGTTACTTCCTCCATGTGAGGATCTAAAAAGTTTTTTAGACATAAGCCTAAAGCTAAACTTCCCAGGCTGCGAGTAGAAGAAATGTCTCCTGGTTTACATGTAGATTCTCTTTGTGACATTCTGTGTACTCATTCGGACTATTGTCGATCTTTTTCCGGTGTTACCTGACAGCGCAGATCAGAGGCTTTCCTTTGGAAGGCTTCGAACTGCCTCAGGGCTGGAGTCTCTGATTATAGTAGTTGCGGATACTCAAAGATGTTCTTCCAGAGGGGCTCTTGGAATAAGCGAGAAGGTTTATCGCGGAACTTCATGTTTTCTGCGATGTTTGTCGCCCGACTTACTATGTAGTGACTTTTTTGCAGCCACCACCATTTGTATTATGTCAAGAAAGTGCTGTTAGATAGAAAACAGCAGACCTTGAGTTATTGTGTGGTGAGCTTCTCTCAATTTCGCAGAAAGTTGCTGCACTGCGGGCGTGAACGGTCCATTTCAACACGTATTGTGGTGTTAAAAAAAGAGGTTGAGTATTGGAGTTATACAGTATATTTAAGAAATTGTGTTGTGGTGAATGATTAGCCCTCATGTATAAACCATGATTGATTGGAGCATTTTGGTGGTCCAGGGGCATCCAATAAAATGCCGAGGATGCCTCATGCAGATCGATATCGTACACTAAAGTACCTTTATGTGATTTCCAGAGATTTTTTTTTCGTAAAATTCTAATCATAAGTGGGCCTCCCCAGAAGTTTAGTTCCTCTGGACATCCAAGGACGTCTATTTGAGGTGTCAGTTGAAGCTCTAATATGCTTCTCTAGGGGATTATTCAGGATACCCGATCTCACTAGGAAGCCTATTTTCCCACTCATAAAATTATTTAGAGAAATAAGCAATTGAGAGAGGTAAGGATTGAAACAGAACTGCTACAACTATTCTAGGGTATTATCTGAAAATCACTTACTTGAACACGTGGTGGTGTAGATAAAACATAAGCAACTGCTTCTGCAATATCTCTCCCCTGAAGCATTTCTAGGTCTCCCATAGTTTTCCTTATTTCTTCACCAATCAATTCGGTGTCAACAAGTCCGGGACTGATACTCTGAAAATAAATTTGGTAACGTTATTAATAACTACGAATGCGATTTTTTAATAAATGTTGAAATAGTTACTGGTTCATTATTTTTTTGTGTTTTTGGCTTACGCTACTTTAGGAGCAGCACTGTTAATTTTTAACGCTAGAGCTAGAGTGAATCGTGGAGGATTATTCCCAGTCGGCTACGAAATTCAGACTTCCACATCAGAATTGAAATCGGTACGTGTAAATATGATTTCAACTGTGATATTTGAGGAGTATTGCAAAGAAGTGATTGTAGAGGACTATGCCAAAAGAGACAGTAGTTGTTTTCTGTTGTATATTTACCAAATAATTACTTATTGACTTCATTTATCTGTCAAGTAGTGTCATATATTTTTCATGAATATACCATTTCGTATTTTGAAATATCTTTCTGGGGTGATCTCTAATCTTTGGCTGAAATGAATCCTGTGAGCGACCACAATATTCAGTTCGGCGTACGGGGACGGGTAGCAAGGAAGTAAGTAGGAATTATGAGATAGCATATCAAAATTATCAAATTCCGAGATACCAAGTCGACACTCAGAGATACACAGTCGGAGTTATATAATTCCGAGCCCGTAAATCGGAACTCCGAGATACGAAGTTAAAATTATGAAATTCTGAGATATGAATTCCGAGATATAATCGGAATTTCGAGATACGAAGTCGGATTTAAAAAATTACGAGATACAAGTCCAAGTAAATGAAATTGGTATGGCTCTTCTATGATTCCGTACATTCTCAATAAGTGAAAATTAATATTGAAATAAACAGGTCCCTGCCCAGCCTGCTCAGTACAAGAGCCGGGCCAGATTTGGATGTGTAAGGCCCCTCGGAAAAATTTATTTGGGGGCCCTACTTGCTACCATTCAAAAAACAAAAAAACAAAAATTGCAGTCCACTTTCATAAATACCTAATATGCATTTGAAAATATGTAATACAAAATAAATATCAGTTATTTGGTCGAACACAAAGTAAAATAATAATATGTAAATAAAGATTAGTGTCCTGGCACTTTTCTAGATTTTCTTGTTGGAAATTCATTGATTATGTCGGACGTATCTAGTTGCATTAAGACATCGTGTCAATGCCCATTATAGAGGGATGATTCAAACGTTCTTGACCCATCGTAGACCGAAGTCGATTTTTCCCAGTACAGTTAGTCAGGATCAGAAGTAAATATAGATGAAGTGTCACTTCAACGTTTGGAAACGCATCATCCACTTTTTTTTCTTTGGGCTGTCTTTACATTTCAAGATCTTTACTTATATTTGATATTCATAAGCCGACATCCACCGCAAATGTCTTGAAAAAATCAACAAATAGGACTAATAATAATCTAGGTTCTCCTCTCAATCATTGCTATACATTCTAATAAGTTTTAGTGAGTGAGCTTCCATTTCATATGGGATTTGAATTTCCCAAATGATGTAGAAATCCAAAATCAGAATGAATAGCTTCTCATGCGGAAAGCCTCTGACTTAAAGAGGTAATGAATTAATCCATAATCGGAATAAAATTTTCATTTAAATATTGATCAGTGGTCATTTAAATAGTGATCAGTGGTGTAGCGCCTTGTTAATAAGTTTTGATGATAACACAAATGTGTTTGGTTTGCAGAATGCATGAAATTAAAATATAATGCTCTCAATGTGTGGATTATCCTTATATGTGTGGGGGCCCGGGGCAGCTGGCCAGCCGGCCCCCTTGAATCCGGCTCTGTACATGTACATGCATGTACAGCATTGAAACACCCTATTTGATTATATTTCATAGTAGCATGAATGGAAAAGAATCATTGTGGTTACTTACCGTAACTTTTATTTTCGATCCAGCAGTTGCCAATTCAAATCGAAGCGATTCAGTTAGAGTTGTTACGCAGTGTTTACTGGCCGTGTACATACCGGCCTCCGGCATTCTCACAATTTGGTGACCTGCTACACTGTTAATATGAATAATGTGTCCACTAACATTATGTTTCTTCATATCTCTCAAGGCCTCTCGTGTTGCTATACTGAGACCAATTACATTTACTTGAAAAATTTTATTCCAACTTTCTGTTGGTCCTTCTGACAGAATTTGTCCTACGTTTATGCCAGCGTTGTTCACAAGTATATGGATTGGTCCTAAATTTTTTGTTGTCCATTCGAAGGCATTCAAAATATCTTTCTCGTTTGTTATGTCCGTTTGAATGGGATGCAGTGTGCCAGACTTGCCGGAAAGTTTATTACGCAGCTCCTCTAGTCTATCTTTTCTTCTTGCCAAACCTACAACCTAAAACCAGATATTTGGTATTTTCAAATCCACATAAAAAATTTGAAAACTCTGTTACATCGTCTATAAAAATAACCAACCAAAACTACTCGTCAGAGATCAGAAACTAGTGAAATCCCATTTCTGAAAACGTGGCAGGTAATAATTTAATTTTAATTCATAGCGTGTTATACCCAGTTTTAATCTGAAGAAATGAAAGAGAAAGAGTTCCACGTAGTTTAATGTTCATATGGTCTCATTAAATTGTCAAAATACAAAGTACTCTCGATAGAATTAGGAAGAAAATAATAGTCGGCTATTTGTCATGGTGTTGTGACAGTACCTACGAACATTATACAAACTATACGCCATTTTCTTTCATCAAAAACATTGGTAGGTTGCTCAAAAAATTCCTTAAAACGAGTACTTAAAAAATGTGATTCTAGTCTAGATATGTTTCGAGTAAATATGCATAGTGATGATGACATTTGGAAGTCACTCCCTATACTAGTTGATATTTCAATGACAAATGAAACCGTTTTGGTATACTAATATACAGTATCGGAAACTTTTCAACTGGGGTATAGACAGAAATCTACGCGCGCAACAAGGAACGCAATGATATGATAATACCACATAAGTAAGACAGACGCACTACTGCGCGCCTCTCCTGTTGCCTCGCCCGACGAATTAACAGTTCAGTTGATATCCCTTCCTCGAGCGAGTAGAGGAGAAATTGTGATGCTCTCTCAACATTATAGCAATCTATTCTTTACGCTCTCATCAAACCACCATACCCCAGTTAAAAACTGTCCGATACTGTAATATAAGATAAAAAAGAATTAGTCGATGCAGTTTCACTTAGAAATCATTCACCAAAGCAATTTAAAGTGCTAGGAATCGCACGTTGAAAGGTAAGACTTCGTTAATCCTTGGCTCGCACAAGTTTCGACTTTTGAGAGCTGCCATTCGTAAGGGGACGACAGCTGGCTAGCGAAAAAAATAACAACAACAACAACAATCCCGTTAGGTGTCCAAAATGTATTTCTCATAAAGTGGATTGATTGAGTGACATATGATTTGTAGAATTTCGCAAGGAAAAGTACTAAATATATTTTTTTCAAATACATTGACCTGAATTTGAAAACAAATAACTCTGGGAATGCTTTTCAAGTGGATAATACTGTTTTAATTATTGGAAACTCATGTGAAGATGCAGTTTCGAGAGCTACGAGAGCGATATTTTTATAAAAAAAATTACTTTGATTATGATCTGTCGACAATGATTTGAAAAAAAAAAAAAAAATATCATTAATAAATGTCAAACAAGAATATGACATTCTAGAATATAGTTGAAGTAAAATTTCAAATAGAAAACTCATCATCAATATTACAAAAAATGATGAGTGATAATAATTGAAAGAGTTAAAGATTACATGAAAGAATATTAAGAATAATAATGTCTGGAAGTGTATAGTTGTTTTAGGTGAACATATTCGAGACTGAAAAAATTGTGCCTGTAAGAAGAGTGTGCCTGTATGAAGAGAGTATTTTTATTGGTAATCATGTAGATTCCCTTCATTTCATAAAAAAAAAGCTTATTATTGTACTGAAACAGGGAACACCTTGTTTTAATGATAAAGAATAATATTTAAAAAATTACTCACTTGGAGACCCTCTTCCACCAATTTTTCAGCAATAGCAGCTCCGATACCAGCGCTGGCACCAGTGACAATAGCCACTTTTCCCTTCCAACGATCCATTGATAAACTCATTTTTCCAAAATAGAGAAGTTGTTTAGTGCCTGGAATATGAGACATAAAGAAAATAAGCGCCATTTATATCATATTAATTGTACTTATCTTATCATCTTGACGCTAAAGCTGAGTTTTAGCTGTGATAATAAGTTAAACATACAGTATCGGAAAGTTTTCATCTTGGGTATGTTGAGAGAGCATTACAATTTCTCCTCTACTCGCTCGAGGAGGGGATATCGACGTGAGCTGTTAATTCGTCGGGTGGGGTAACTTGATAGGCCCACAGTAGTACGTCTCTCTTATTTATGTGGTATTATCATATCATTGCATTCCTTGTTGCTCGGGTAGATTTATGTCTATACCCCAGATGGAAAGTTTCCGATACTGTATGTGTGACATCACTAATTGATAGCAATAATGATTATGATAATAAAGGAGTCTTCTCCAAACTCATTGAAGACTATAATACATTTGCTGTCAGCTTGTACAGCAGCCTGCGGTCTCGACCTGTATCAGCAGAAATAACGCGTTACTCGTACGGTTTAGACGAAACCTGTGTCACCTTATGCTACGGGTAATAATATTGATAATAATAATAATTAACAAAGAAAAATTGTTTATGTGATTCAATCATCCGCAAATATCATACACAATAGTTGATTCGTCGGTAAGAATCCAACAGAAAACAATTACTGACCCCTACAGCCAGTTTCACCACATTCTTCCATAGATTGCTGCGAAATAGGTGGGACAAAAGCAGGCAGGTCACTAGTTGATCTCTAATGCCGGAAACCATATTGTGGATTATTGATGATTCCTGAGCGTTCTAGTTGATTCAAAAACTTGATGGTGATTGCTTTTTCCTTCGAGATAACAGATGGCATTGCGATAGGTCTGTAGTTGCTAGGTAAAGTCTTTTTCTCCTTTTTGGGGACTGGTTGCCCTCTTGCAATTTTCCAGTTGGATGAAATACTCCCAAATTTCCGATCTGCGATTAATCTTCCGGCTTATTCAAGGAACCTACAGCTTGACAATTCTAGCTCTGAATATCGAAAAACGTCTCAGATGGGCGAATTTAGAAAGAGAAACTGTTTGGAATATAAATAGGTAGAGAAATTGCACATTCAGTAATAAAAAATCACCTAACTCCACAGTGCACTCCGCGATGCGACAGATATACAATAGAATTAACCAGTTGTAACTCATATTTGTTCAACGGACTGTACTGAGCCTCTCTGCTACCGATAGGCGTGACGATTTCACATTCATTGCTAGATTTGCCAAGCTGTACACGTGCCGGCCTCTGATCTAGTAGAAATGTTCTAGAAAAAATATTTATGAGTATCCGCAACTACTCAACATACATTCTCCTTCCACAAAATAATAGACCAATCAAATGCTAAACATACGAATTATATCCGCAATTGAGTATATGATTCATATGCTCGTGGTTCAAAAGACTTTTCATCGATTTTGTAACTGATTTATTGAACTAGTTAATAATAGAATAACGTTCACCGGTTTTTTTAATAACACAACCCTTTATAAGAAAAAAAATGTGTTCTTCAAGTGCCGTCCACTTTTTTGACACACCCCTGCTTGTTACCTCACGCTTTACGCGCCATGACCTTCAGATGACACTTTGCTGATATTGCCCAGATTTATCGGTAGGTACAGATTTTGTCTATGATAACATTGCATACAATGAACACATATTATGAAACACTCTACACTCGCAAGGTTGCAAACAAAAAGTATACCGACGTCATCGGCCGATGTGGAAATGTTTCAGTAAGACTAATGACATAGAGCGAAACGTTTCTCTATGTTTTCTACTCTTTCAAATTCAATTTGGTCGAGTTATTATCAAAAGTGCATTAAATTACTAAAATAGTTTATTTACATTTCTTACAATGATGCCGGCATTGTGTAGGAGGGGCCACATTTTTATAGTTTCATTGAACACTAAAATACCAGTCCAAATTATTTTGCTATTTTTTTTCACATTTTTGCTAAAATGATTGGACTATATCACTTGACAGTTCTGCGAGGTCTCATATTGACACATTGAGAGATATCTTCATATTTGTCCAAATTAAAGTTATTCTGAGTTATTCTTAACAAAAATTCGCAGAAGTAATGATGAGAATTTGGGGACAGATACTCATCAATAATCACAATGCCATCACTACAGGAAATATTTTACATACCTAGTTATTAATAAATATTATCAAGCACTTTCACAAGTAAGTCTATTCGAGAACGACGAGAACACAACTGCAGGAAGGACCAGCTGCTATTATATTTAGCCCCTCTCTGTTGTTTTCGCGATGAGAAAGAGACACCGATATTCATGAAAACCAAATACAGAGTTCGAAGAATATACAAGGTGACCTCGAGGTGAGGTACACTACATAATTTTTCTATAGTTTTCAAATTTTGTATGTGGCTATATTGTTACAGACCTGAAATTTGATAAAGACTTCTCGAATTGTTCGAGATCGTTCGATGAATTAGATGGAAAAATCTAGAAGCACTAACTTTTGTTCTGGATCAATCGTCGAACATTCTATTTGTGTTCTATTGATTTCTTAAGTTTTCTAGAACTTTATTTGTATATAAAAGCAATGCATTTGTTAGATAAAGTTAAGTTAGTTAGAAAGTTACTCTGAGTTACCTTGGATACAAGTATTTTGACAGTGACTTGTATCACAGTGTTGTCAAGTGAAGTTGGAATAATAAAGGCGAGTTCATACCAGTGTACACTTATTTTTGAACCCGAAGACGCAACAATTGGTGGCAGCGGTGGGATAAGTGTTACTGAAGAAAGAAAAGTAAGGCAGTTTTCCAGTATTTGACGGTGAATACTCGTGCAAATAATTACGACGAGATGGCGACATCAGCAGATATCCTTGAGTTTTTAAAGGAACAAGAAGCCAAACGAAAACAAGAACAAGAGGAACAAGAAGCCAAACGAAAACAAGAACAAGAAGAGCTTCTACAACAATTCGAACTGAAAAGGAAACAGAATTGGAGAATCTAATAACAAAATTAAAGAGACCTGGTCCATAATCAATGACATCAGAGGTAAATCAAGGAAACCAAAGGTTGATATCCCACTAAATCCCAACAAAATCAACGAATACTATTGCACCATTGCTCAAAAGCTAAGCGACACAATTCGCGTGCCATATGATCCTTTAATTAATCTGGAAAATATTAATATTGATGATAACCTTATTTTGTATAACACAGATATTCATGAATTGATTGAAACCTTGAACGACATCAGAAATAAAAATACCGCTGGGTATGATGAGATCTCGGTCAAAATACTTTTGAATCTACCAGTTAATGCATTGGAAACGTTAATTAATCTAATTAATGCTTCCTTCGCAACTGGCTCATTCCCTCTTTCCTTTAAGACTTCAATTGTTATTCCCCTACATAAAGGTGGTGATTTGGATAATCCCTCCAATCTGCGGCCCATTTCTCTTATTCCAACCTTGGCGAAAATTATTGAAAAATTAGTAAAGAAACGATTGAATGATTTCTTAAACTTGCATGGTATCATGAGCAACAACCAATTTGGGTTCCAGACGGAAAAAGATACAAGTGATGCAATATTCTCTTTCCTTTATAAAATTTATTCAGAAATAAATGCAGGTGAAGTAGCCGCCGCAATTTTCTGTGACCTTTCGAAGGCTTTCGATTGCGTTAACCATGAAATATTACTCAAAAAACTTCACCGGTATGGCTGCAGAGGGGTGACGTACAATTGGTTTGAATCGTACCTCTCAGGGCGAAGTCAAATAGTAAGAACATCGGAACTCTCAGAAAGCAGGGCAATTACATCTGGTGTGCCACAAGGTTCTGTGTTGGGCCCGGTTCTGTTTTTGTTATATATTAATGACTTGACTATGATAAATATATCTGGCAGCTTTACTCTCTTCGCGGATGATACAACAATATTGTGGAAGGAAAAGAACTCAGCAGAGCTACATAAAAAGATATCATCAGATGTAGAAAAGGTGAAAAATTGGTGTGATGCTAATTTATTATCCTTGAATATCTCCAAAACAAATATAATAACATTTAAATGTCAGCTAAATGAACTTTCAATAGGCAATGATATCTTGGAGAACAAATTGAACACAAAATTTCTTGGTGTATTTATTGATAGTAGACTTAAATTTGATGAACACGTTAGACAACTCAAGAGTAAAATTTCCTCCAGATGTTATGCAGTGAGAGTGGTTTCTAATGAGCTAGGTTTTCACACAGCAAAAACGGTTTACTACGCTTTAATTGACTCCCAAATAAGATATGGAATACCTTTTTGGGGAGCATGCAGTGCAACTCTTCTCTCTTCTGTTTTGGTATTACAGAAAAGGGCTGTAAGGTGTCTCTGTAAGGTCAAACCTAGGGAATCATGCAGAAATCATTTTGCTGCCAATAAGATTTTGACTGTCGTTGCACTGTTTATCCTTGAAACTCTATGCTTGGTGTACAAACATAAGACGGAGTTTGACTTTGTTTCTTCTCCGTATGCTACTCGTAATAGCATATTTAATATCAGACTTCCCATACCCAACTCAACATTAATCAAGGATTCCATTTTTTATAATGGTGGAAAGCTATTCAATCACTTACCACTAGATATAAGGTCTGCAAATCTGACCAACTTACAATTCAAGAAAGCAGTGCGAAATTTGCTAGCTGATAGACCCTATTATAGCTTACAAGAGTACTTTAATGATTCATTTTGAAAATACCTGTACACTATTTTAATTGTATTGTATTTATACTTGTTTTATTCTAATTTGTTTTTGTAAGTTTTTATCTATACACCATTAGTTATGTTTATATTACTAAGTATTTACAAATCTTTGTCAATGGGATGCAGAATCTTCTGACAATAAAGAATATTTTGATTTGATTTGATTTGAAGAACAAGAGGAACAAGAAGCCAAACGAAAACAAGAACAAGAAGAGCTTCTACAACAATTCGAACTGAAAAGGAAACAAGAACAAGAGGAACAAGAAGTCAAACGAAAACAAGAACGAGAGGAACAGGAGGCACGGTTAGTCCAGCAGTTACAACAACATGTTGATCTTCTGCAACGTATTAGTCACAGTCAACAGTGCTTCCAGAATGAAATCACTGAAGAAGTACAAGAGGTCAGAGGAAAAGTCCAGGAGGTCAAAGGTGAAGTTCAAGAGGTCAAAGGTGAAGTTCAAGAAGTCAGAGGCGGAGTCCAGGGAGTCAACAGAAGGGTCCAAGACGTCGAAAATGAACTGTCCAAAATAGATGAACGGGTGGCACGAGAGGTGGACAAGAAATTCAACGAAGAAGTGGATAAGATCAAGGTGAGGCTGGAAACGTTACAACTTCCACACAAGCGTGCACCATCTGAGGAAATCTCCCCCACCAGCGAAAGGCCATCCTCACTGACAACTCCGATAAGGCCTACACAAGTGAAAATTTTGAAGCCTCCAACATTTGATGGACAATCCTCGTGGTCCATGTATAGACGTCAGTTTGAAGCGGCAGCAAACGCAAATGGCTGGTCCGAGGAAGAAATGGCCACCTCTCTAGTCCTGTGTCTACGAGGACAAGCATTGGACATCCTTCAGAACATCCCCGAGAGTAATCAGAAGGAATATTCTAGAATCGTTGAAGCTTTGGAAATCAGATATGGACAGCAATATCTCAAACAAGTATTTCAGAGCCAAATAAAGAGTCGATACCAAAAATCCAACGAAACCCTACAGGAGTATGGAGCCGACGTAGAGCGACTCATTAATTTGGCATACCCACAAGCACCGAAGGAGTTCATAGAACAAATTGGGGTGCAGACTTTCATCGATGGTTTGAGAGATACTGACATGCAGCAAACCCTTCGACTAGGACGACTTCAAACCATAAGCGCAGCACTGATAGCATCTTTGGAGTTCGAGGCCGCGAAAAACGCATCAAGAAATACGAGGCCCAAGTTACGTGAAGTTAAATTCAACGAGGATTCTCCTACAAGCGAGGCGCTATTAAAGAAAATATTGGACTCCATAACAGCATTAAGCAACCAAGTGCCTTCCCCACAAGACAGGAAGAGGCGCTGTTATTACTGTGGGAAAAGCGGCCATCTTCAGTGGAGTTGCTGGGAGAGATCGAGATCTCCGAGCCCAGGAACAGAGCAACGTGGGCGATATACCAGAGGAGCCTTCAGGAGATCGACCACGCCAGAAAGGAGACCTCAAACATCTGAAAGAGGACTTGCTCCCATCCAGGAAAAACGAGAATTAGTCGGCACTAGGGGGCGCGTGGCGACTTTCAGTGTTCAAAGCCCCAAGATCCATATATCGACATTGAAGAAAAATGATCAAAGTCTACTAATACAAGGCTATTTAGAAGATCGGAAATGCACCTTCACTATTGATACAGGAGCTTCGAGATCAGTCGTTCGCCCAGACCTTATACAAGAATCTGTGAAGCCGATGAAAAGGAATATGGTTTTGGAAACGGCAACGGGACAAACCGCACCAGTCATTGGGGAAACACTTGTACACATCCAGATAGGACCTATTACCATGGAACATTCTATGTTGGTTGCGGAAATAAGGGATGAATGTGTTTTGGGTCTGGACATCATGGAGAAAAACGACTTCATCCTTAACATCAGACAGAAAATTTTGCGGATTGGCAATGAAGAAATCTTCCTGAGCAGATACAATGAGAAAATCCAACCAATTAAGATTTATGTTGACGAAGACATCCACATTCCGAAAAACTCCGAAACCATCATCATGGCCAAAATGGATAATGAACCTGGAGATTTGAGCACTGGAATAATTGAAAATGATGAATACCGCCAAGATGGAATTTTAATTGCTCGATGTCTTGTGAACACAGAACAACTAATTCCTGTCAGGGTTGCCAATACTTCGGAAAATAAAGTCCTTCTGAAGAAAAACGACCAATTGGGATTCTGCAAACCTGTCACTCGAGTTATCAATTGTGAAAACCACACTCAGGTACTGCGAAGAAATACCACTAACACCGATCAGAGACCAATAGACAAAATGATGGAATCCACGGAACATTTAACTATGGAAGAAAAGCAGAAAGCCAAAGAGTTTCTTGATAGCCATCGTAACATTTTCTCGACAGAGACTTCGACGGGACGTACCAGTCTAGTTCAACATCGCATCAACACCGGCGATGCCCGACCAATCCGACAGGCTCCGAGGAGATTACCGTTTGCCAAACAGAGAGAGGTAGCAGACATGATAAACAACATGATGGAGGATGACATAATTGAAGAAACCACAAGCCCATGGTCCTCACCGGTAGTATTGGTAACTAAAAAGGATGGATCAACCCGATTCTGCGTGGACTATCGTCGATTGAATGACGTAACGATGAAGGATAGCTACCCATTACCAAGAATTGATGATACACTAAACACATTATCCGGTTCCAAATGGTTTTCAACGTTGGACCTGAAAAGCGGGTATTGGCAAGTGGAAGTTCATCCTGATGATAGAGGAAAAACAGCGTTCTCTACCGGACAAGGGCTGTACCAATTCAAAGTTCTTCCGTTCGGATTATGTAATGCTCCCGCCACCTTTGAGAGACTTATGGAACTAGTATTGAGAGGTTTGACATGGAAAATTTGTCTAGTCTACTTGGATGACGTCATAGTAGTGGGAAGGACGTTTGACGAACACCTGGATAATTTGGAAGAAGTATTTTTGAGGTTAGAAAATGCTAACCTGCAACTGAACCCAAAGAAGTGTTATTTATTTCAAAAAGAAGTTAATTTTTTAGGCCATGTCATCTCGGCCGAAGGAATTAAGACCGATCCTGCTAAAATCGAGGCTGTTAGGAGTTGGCCACGTCCTAGGGATAAACATGAAGTAAGAAGTTTTCTGGGGCTATGTACCTACTACAGGAAGTTTGTTCAAGACTTTGGTAAAATTGCCAAGCCACTCCACCGCTTAACTGAGAACAACGTTCAGTTTGATTGGAGCCCTGATTGCCAACAGTCGTTCACTGAACTGAAGAAGAAATTGACAACTGCGCCTATTTTGGCTTACCCACGAGAACAAGGCACTTTCATTTTGGACTGTGATGCGTCTCAGCAAGGCATTGGATCAGTTTTATCCCAAGAACAGGATGGCGAAGAGAAAGTAATAGCCTACTTTAGTAAAACTCTAGGCAAGGCCGAAAAGAATTACTGCGTTACAAGAAAGGAGCTTCTATCGATAATCAAAGCCATTGAACATTTCCATACCTTCCTCTATGGCAGACGTTTTCTCGTAAGAACTGATCACAGCGCTTTGCAGTGGATAATGAACTTCAAGAAACCTGAGGGTCAGATTGCGAGATGGCTAGAGACACTCCAACAATACGACTTCAAAGTTATTCATCGCAGTGGCAGGAAACACAGAAATGCAGACACATTATCAAGACGTCCATGCTTGGAACAGCAATGCCGATATTGCCAGAAACTCGAAAACAAAGAAGTCAATTTTTACAATGATGAACATTGCAAGGAAATTCTGCAAGTTACCACCGTAACAGTCGAGTCTGAAGAATCTGATTTATGGACCACAGAAGATATGAGGAAGAATCAGAAGAAAGACAACAATTTAAAGTTAGTTCTAAGCTGGCTAAAAAATGGAGTTAGACCTGAGTGGCAGGAAGTATCCAAGTTTGGTGCAGTTGCCAAGGGATACTGGGCTCAATGGGATTCCCTAAGTCTTCGTGATGGCCTATTGCATCGCAAATGGGAGAGCCCAGATGGAGCAACTGTGGTGTACCAACTGGTCCTGCCGAAAGCACTTACTAAAGATGTGCTCGAGCAACTTCATAGTAGTCGTGCAGGTGGACACTTCGGAATCAAGAGGACCCTTGCTAGAATTCGAGAACGATTCTATTGGGTGAATTGTCGTCGTGATGTAGAAGAATGGTGCAGAAGATGTGACCTATGCTCTTCAAAGAAGGGACCCAAAACTAGAAGTCGAGGGAAAATGGCTCAGTATCTTTCTGGTGAACCATTGGAAAGAGTAGCAGTTGACATTCTTGGGCCGTTTCCTGTTACCGAGCAAGGAAATAAATACTTGATGGTAGCCATGGACTATTTCTCCAAGTGGCCTGAAGTTGTGCCCATTCCAAACCAGGAGGCAAAGACCGTTGCAAAGGCCTTCATAGAAAATGTAATAGCCAGACATGGAGTCCCACTAGAATTACATTCTGATCAAGGACGAAACTTCGAATCTGAATTATGGCAGGAAATGATGAACATTCTAGGTGTGAAGAAGACTCGTATCACAGCCCTACATCCACAATCAGATGGTATGGTTGAACGACATAATAAAACCATCAGTCAGTACCTGTCGATGTTCATCTCCAAAAATCAAAAGGATTGGGATGAGTTGGTACCACTATTTCTCCTATCCTATCGAAGTTCCCAGCATGAGTCAACCGGATATACTCCTTCAATGTTGATCACTGGGCGAGAAATGAAACTACCATGCGATCTGTTGTTTGGAATGCCACCCAGAAGTACAGAGGACAAAGTCCTACCAGAATATGTCCAAGAGTTGCGAGAAAGACTGGACCAAGTTCATGAATTCTGCAGACGTCGTCTTCAAATCTTCAGTGATAAAATGAAAAAGAGGTTCGACAGGAAGAGTCCAGGGACTATGTTCGAGCCGGGTGATGCCGTTTGGCTATACCAACCTCAGAGAAAGAAAGGAAAATGCCCCAAGCTACAGAGAAATTGGACAGGACCCTATGTCATCATAAAGAAGATCAACGACTTGGTATACCGCATCCAGCTCAACCCAAGGAGTAAACCCAAAGTTGTTCACATCGAGAGGTTAGCAGAATACCGAGGCCACGATCCCCCAAATTGGTTCCAGAGGGACAGCCA
This sequence comes from Chrysolina haemoptera, assembly GCA_958298965.1. NCBI lineage: Eukaryota > Metazoa > Arthropoda > Insecta > Coleoptera > Chrysomelidae > Chrysolina > Chrysolina haemoptera. The sequence goes on along the minus strand of OY282589.1, from coordinate 30,673,712 downwards.
AAATGGTGATGGTGTTATCCGGGACGGAATAACCTAAAGGAGGAGGCAGTGTTACAGACCTGAAATTTGATAAAGACTTCTCGAATTGTTCGAGATCGTTCGATGAATTAGATGGAAAAATCTAGAAGCACTAACTTTTGTTCTGGATCAATCGTCGAACATTCTATTTGTGTTCTATTGATTTCTTAAGTTTTCTAGAACTTTATTTGTATATAAAAGCAATGCATTTGTTAGATAAAGTTAAGTTAGTTAGAAAGTTACTCTGAGTTACCTTGGATACAAGTATTTTGACAGTGACTTGTATCACAGTGTTGTCAAGTGAAGTTGGAATAATAAAGGCGAGTTCATACCAGTGTACACTTATTTTTGAACCCGAAGACGCAACAATATTATTTGAAATGTTAACGCCACTATTGATAATTTGCCACTTCCGGTTGAAATTTTCTTTTAAACGACATACTGTAAATTTGTTCTAATTATCTGAAAGAGCGTTTGCAGAATATACCGGGTGACCTCGAGGTGAGGTACGCTCCCTTATATTTCTATAGTTTTGAATATACAGGTTTCAAATTTGGTATGTCGCTATATTATTTGAATACGCATATTTTTACGCCACTATTGATACTTCCGGTTCCGCCTTGTTTTTAAAATGACACACTATACATTTTTCCGATTATCCAAACGAGCGTTCGAAGAATATACCGGGTGACCAGGAGATGAGGTACGCTCCACAATTTGTTTTGAAGATACAGGTTTCAAATTTGGTATGTCGCTATATTATTTGAATAAGCATATTTTAAAGCCACTATTGATAATCTTCTACTTATTACGGATTAACTTTTTTTAATAATCTGATAAGTCATCATTATTTGTCAACGAAGTGAAAACAGCTTGTTGCTATTTGAGGAATAATGGTGGTGAGCGTTTATCTAAGGTACTTCTCCATTTTGAGGCAACATTAAATTATGATTTTTGAGAAATATGTATGGTGCACTTCCATCCTGACCCCAGTTTTCAATTGGTTCTCACCTCGAAGCTTCCACTAATGACTGATGATGTCGGTCTTCAGAGGAAGCTTCAGTCATCAGAGGAAGCTTCAAAGTCGTAAATTATCATTAGTGGGGTCAATATATGCGTATTCAAATACTATTGCTACATACCAACTGTGAAACTTGTATTTTCAAAAGTATAGAACAATGATTAGGGGGCGTACCTCACCTCGTGATCACCAGATAAATCAAAGCAGAGCACGCCTCACTTGAGGGAACACTGATAAAAAGGATGTCTTTAATCAAATATATATATCCTCTTGAACATAATCATCTTCTGAAAAGAATAATTATTTCTAATTCATGAATATACTCTTATTTCAAACTCATTGAACTGTTTGCTTCTTTAAATAAATTATCTTGAAATGAATTTGTTTGCATTAATACATTCCAACTCTTCACTCCTACTTGTGAAAAATGCTCCTTTTGACTCAAACCCCGCTACCGAAACGACGCGAACCCACGCGAAAGCGCGCACTGCGACTTCCGACTGGGACCTCTATCCTGTTTGCTTTTGCCCGCGTTTGGTTAGGGGGTTGTGTTTGAATCGTAAATTAAGTTGTTAGTTTTGTATTTGACACAGTGGTTATGTGCAAATGTGCTGCACATTTTGAATTTAGGTCATTTATGGACCAGTTGTGGAGGTAGGTTAAAGATATCTTTGTTTTCAACAGGTGTGTGATAATGGCGAATGACGCTGTCGTTTCTATATTCGATCGCATTTCTATGCGTCACCGAAGAGGTACCTAAGTTGATTATATAGTTTCTGAAATTAAAATATTACAGAACTATTCTCATATATAACCATTATACCTCAATTGATCGCAGTTGCTCTCTGTTTGTTGAACTGTACCATATGAACATGGCTTCCATGTCATATTTTTATAACCAAGTGCACATTTGTACTGAGCCTCCAAATGCAGATTATCTTGAATCAAAAATGTATTGCATTATGAAGAAGAATAGTGTTCGTTATTGAAGTTGAAATATTCTTGCCTCAACCAACTCACACCATCGAACAAAGAAAGTATTCACAATAGTGTTCATTATCAAAGTTGAAATATTCTTGCACCAAACAACTCTCAGTGAAGAAAGTGTTCATATGTCTCAAAACAGTTTTCTTTCAAGTGGTGAAGAGGATTCTGTCAAAAAATCAAACGAATATTTGGTTGGACCTATTCAAGAATACAATCGACTTGAATCAATGCGATTATCCATTGATGCAAAATATCCTTTTAATCAGTGAATATCTCAGGGAATGCATTCATATCACCACGAAACTATCAGCTCTGATAGGCGAAGAGTAATTGGGCATCGTTTATAATCTAACAAATAACAATCACTACGTTCTTCTCACAACTTTGGATCCGTTCGAAATGGGTTTGACTTGACTGGTTCCGATCCATCTAATCGATATAAATAGTTTTCGGATTGGATTGAACCACTCAAGTCAATTCCATAAAATATAGTGTTGGACCCAACCGATCGCCTTGAGGAGAAGTGAAATAATGAGATAAACGAGTTTGAAATTGATAGATGTCAGGTAAAAGTAGCCAAATTCAGATTGGTTGTTTATCGTCTCAATTGTCTGTAATCGGATGAGTTTCACTTCCTCAAAATAGAGAACAGTTCTCTTTCTTCATTATTATTTTTTTCTCCATTTTGAGAAAGAGAAACTCATCCGAATTTTGCTACTTTTACCTGACGTTTGTCAATTTCAAACCCGTTTATCTCGTAATGTCACTTCTCTTCAAGGCGATCGGTTGGGTCCAATCCTATATTTTATGGAATTGATTTGAGTGGTTCAATCCAATCCGAAAACTGTTTATATCGATTAGATGGATCGGATCCAGTCAAGTCAAACCCATTTTGAGCGGATTCAAAGTTGTGAGATAAACGTAGTCAATGCTATCAAATTTGAAGCGGATAGAGACCGTCGAGATAAACGTAGTCATTGGTGGCTTGCTTTTACTTTGACATCGTGAGTGGTACGTTCAATTATTGGACACTACAATCTGATTCACTGATCTACGAAGAAGAAGCAGCTTACATAATTTGGATTAAACTTATTTAGATGAGTTATTTAATCCCTAAATCATTACGGTCCTTATGTAATTTCACTAGTTCGATGTATTTGTGGAAGTATCTGGATTGTGTGTCGTATGATAATTATTCGAATGACATTTATACGAATTGACAGTTATTCGAAGAGACAATTCTTCGTACTGGCAATTTTTCGAATGTATGATTCTTCGGATACACAATTATGCGGAATAAGTTTGTTCTGGTAAGAACAGACTAGAAAATTACTCATCAGAAAATGTATTTGTTTAATTTCCTCACGCCCAAGTGTAGTTGTGATTGGGGAAGCAGTTTTATTCTCAAGAATGATAGCTATTCTACGCTCGTTGGAAAATGTACTATCCAATTACCTACACTTTATCATTCATCAATAGTGTATTCTCGAAAAATTTCCTGTTTTAATTATTGGCTATTTGAAAAACTGGCCGCGCGAACTGTCGTTCGAAAAATTGTCATTCGAGAAACAGTCCTAGATTAGTTTTTGGGACATAGGATATTTGGGAATAGGATTATTTCAAATGGTTTTTATAAACAACTCAAAAAATGATTAGATGTTTATATACAATAAAAACAATATTGGTACACAGTGAATTCATTTTCTAGTTTAGTAAACAACCTGCTGCACATAAATTTCTTGCAGTTCCATCGGAAGCAATTCTCTTTGAAAAGACTTGAAACTTCTTGGTATTGCTCCAATTAATATTTTTCTCCAACAGGTCGTATGGTAATTTCATGTACCTGAAAAATTCATAGTTTTAATTCAGTATTTGATCCGAAATAATTTTAATTCAAATTATATGAGTCAATAATTGTCCACCAGATCTTTCAAAAGAGTTTTCTCTTCTCTGAATTCCATGTCAACCTAAGATTGCCGAGTGGAATTTTTCATATAAAACTATATTTACTCGATAAGAATCTATATTTGGTATATAAAATTCATTATCTGTGTGCATCTCCGCTTTGGAAATGAGCACGGAAACCAGTCCAAAATCTGCTGTTCCCCCTATAGCCATGAGTTGAAAATTCTTACCAGATGGTGGAGGGTACCTGGGCATTTTTCCACTAATAGTTATCTGTCTCATCATGTCCAGAAGTAGCAAAGTTCTTTGAGCCTTTGAGAGCCTGTCGAACTTCTTCCGGGGTAATCAGACTGCGCAGATCAGTAGGCTCCTGCAGAAGGTTTCGAACTGCGATAAGGCTGGATTATCTATGTCGAGTAGTTGCATATGCTCATAGATATCATTTTAGAAGGATTCCATCTGATCAGCGTCTGGTGAGTTGCTCTTAGAATAATCGAGAAGATTTATTTCGGAACTCCGTGTTTTCTGCGATGCCTGCCTTACTTGTGACTTCTTTGCAGCCACCAGGAGTTACTTCCAAGTACTGTTGCAGCAAATTGCCGCGCTGAATGAATAGCTAGCATCCAAAAAAATGCCATACTCAGGTCGTGCTGAGGACGCCTCATTCAGATCGATTTCGTATATTGAAGTACCGTGACCATTAGTGGGCTTCACCAGAACTCCACTTTCTCTAGTTATTCCGAGGACGGGCATTATTCAGAAGTACCGATCTTACTAAGAAGCCTATTTTCATGGTATCCTACTCATGAAATGAGTTGGAAGAAAATAAGTAATTGAGAGGTAGGAATTGAAACAGAACGGCTAATACTATTCTAGGGTATTTTCTGAAAATCACTCACTTGAACACGTGGTGGTGTCGATAAAACATAAACAACTCCTTCTGCAATATCGCTCGCATGTAGAAGTTCTAGGCCTTCCATGTTTTTCCTTATGTCTTCACCAATCAATTCTGTGTCAACAAGTCCAGGACTGAGACTCTGAAAATATATTTGTTAAAATTATAAGTACCTACGAATGAGATATTGATAATGATTTTGAAATAGTTATTCATATTTTGATTTCAGGAAGTAGGGACAGGAATGGATGGGTCTCGTCTGAATCTGTCTTGACCGGGAGGATCATCTAGCTGTTTGGTTTGTGATATGACCGAAATGAATAATATAACGCGGACTATAGTTCAAGTTTTTGTGTCAGGGCGCAGCACATTCCGGGACAGGCATCAGGGGTCGCTTCTATTTCGAAACTAATGGCCGGTTAATCAATGGTCAGTCAAATGTCTCTGTTACGTGAATGGCTGTACCAATTCAAGCGAATCTTACATTCATTCTAACCACCAGTCAAATTACGCTAGAAGTCAAACTACGCTAACAAGATATTGGTAAACCGAGAGGGGTAGTTTTTATTAGGAGTTACAAGACCCTAGCACCCTAGCAGCCAAATATCATAATATATAAACGGTCATAGAGAGCAGTAGTTGATTTCTGTTGTATATTTGCCAACGGATTATCTTTTGAATGGGACTTTTTTAGCAAGATTAGATATATATAAATAATTTTTCATCATCTTTTGATGAGTACCGTTGTCCATTTTCATGAATATATCATTCCGTATTTTCTAATATCTTCCTGGAATGTTCTCTAATCTGTCGCCGATATGGATTCTGTGAGCATTCACAGTATTTGTTTCGGCGGACGAGGACGGGTAGTGAGAAATTGAGGTAGGGAGTCGAAAATTCGAGTTAGCAAGTCAGAATTATAAAATTCCGAGATACGAAGTTCGGAATACCGAAATACCAATTCGGAATTATTATTAAACACCGAGATACAAAGTCAGATTTCCGAGTCAGAAATCCGAGTAACTAAATTGTAATTTGAACTCTGAATTTATTGTCCTACGTCTTCGTACATTCGCCAATAGGTCCATGCACAGCCATCTTAGTACAAGAGCATTTATTACATCTGGAAATCAAATCTGGGGTGGAATTCCGTGTACCATAGGATTCTATTGTCGACAGAATAAGTGAGATGACATCATAGTCGAATTTATAGGAGAGACAGAGACAAAATTGTCGACAATAGAATTCTATGGTACACGGAATCCCCCCTGAAACAGAGCACTGTCAGCTGTCACAACATGGTGGTCATGGGGGGACAAACGTAGCATTCGGCATTTGATGAAATGAAAATTCGTTTTTTACGGATAATTGCGATTTTTATAAATCACTTTTCGCAGAAAATTGACATTGACCAAAAAGATTCACGTAGCCTTATCGAGAATGGGTTCAATGGGTTTGTTTTTCTTCAGTTTGGTTCGTTTGTCCCCCCCTGTCATATTACGTCATTGACAGTGCTCTATTAGTCTTGATAACTATATGATCAGCATACTGTACCACTGAAACATCCTTTTTGATTGTATTTCATAAGTAGCATGCAAAGAATTGAATTATTATAATAACTTGGGGCGGGGATTGGTGCAGTGGTTAGCGCTCGGACCTTGTGACCAAGAGGTCCTGAGTTCGGTTCCCGGCCAGGGCAAGATTTTTTTCTTCCTCAGATGTGAAAGTCTGAATGAGTAGAACTTGTTGCTGGCTGGAAACAGTCCTCCACGATTAACAGTTGCGTTAATAATTAACAGTGCTGCTCCTAAAGTGGCGTATGGAAATAGTAACAAGGCCTATACAGAAAACGTGGCTAATAACCATAGCAGTCGATGCCATTGAACAAAAAACTCACCGTAACTTTTATTTTCGATCCAGCAGTTGCCAATTCAAATCTAAGCGATTCCGATAGAGTTGTTACGCAATGTTTACTGGCCGTGTACATAGCTGCTTCTGGACTTCTCATAATATAGTGACCTGCTACACTGTTGATATGTATAATGTGTCCATTCACATTATTTTTTTTCATATCTTTCAAGGCCTCTCGTGTTGCTATACTAAGACTGATTACATTTACTTGAAAAATTTGATTCCAACCTTCCGTCGATCCTTCTGTCATAGTTGCTTCTGTGTTTATACCAGCGTTGTTCACAAGTATATGGATTGGTCCTAAATTTTTTTTTGCCCATTCGAAAGCCTTCAAAATTTCTGACTCGTTTGTTAGGTCGGTTTGAATGGGATGCAGTTTGCCAGACTTGCCGGAAAGCTTTTTACGCAGCTCCTCTAGTCTATCTTTTCTCCTTGCCAAACCTACAACCTGAAACCAGATATTCAATTTTTGCGAATCCTCAAAAAAACTTGAACACTATTCATCTCACAAAACATAACAGGTAAAATTCTTTACGGAAAATCCGCAGCGAATTCCATGACGGATTTCCGCAGAAGCTTCACACAAAAGCGAATATAATCGCATCATTTACGTTATATTTTCAGTATCGAAAATGTTGAATGCTAGTGAAAATAAATTATAGTTTCGAATAAAATAGAAAACACACGCTGGTTTTTAAAGTTATCATAGTATTAAGTCGCTTTCCGCGATTGTCTGTATATCCGCTAACTACTCCGAAACCACAGAACTTATTTTGATGCGGTTTTACATTCAGTTAGATCATTCCTCACGGAAGGTTGATGTATAAAATGAAACCTAATTAGGTTTTTATGCAAGTAGTAAAAATATTTCGCAACCAAGTTGCTGAAAAAATTAATTTATATGGGTAACGTATGCTCAACCTTATAAAAGAGACATATTATGAAAATTACACCCGTGCAAAGCCGTGACGGATCGCTAATATGAAAATGACCTTAAATGATTACAAAGCGTGTGGTGAGTAAAGTCATCTTTATTTTTTTTGTTATAGCTATATTACCTTTCTTGCACATTTTCACAACCTTCACGAGAATCATCATATGAGTGAGTTTCAAGATTTTTTTCACATGCGCAACAAAAAATCTTATAGAGTGGTCTTGAAAAAACTTCGTGTGCATAGGATTTTTCCCGCACTAGTGCGGTAAATTGACAATTCCCATAGTGAAAGTAGGCTTGTAGAAAAAAAAATCACTGTCTAAGAGAATCGATATTATTTGAGAATTTTGGAAAAATCTAAAATCATATAGCTCTTAGGTAAACCATAATAATTCAATGGAATTAAATAAATTTTATGTATTTTTGTTCTGTTCTGTTGTGTGTATTTTCAGATGAGTATATATTCTGATGTATCTAATCATATATGTAATCATTTATATGTACGACTTTACTTTTATTGTCCATTGAATACTGAGTTCAATAAATATAATATATTATTTTAATAAATCTGCCATATAGGAATGAAAAATCAAACTATGTGATAGCCACAACATGATGAAAGTAATAATATCAATGATGGACTTGTCGTTGTTTTAGATGAACATTTTCGTGACTGAATAAATTGGGTCTGTAAGAATTATCACAAATCTCTGCAGATAGGATTTTTATAAGTAATCATGTAGTCTTATTCTTTTAACAAAAGCTTATTATTGTATTGAAAAAGTGAACACCTGAATTAAATAATAACGAACAATTATTTGATAAAAATTACTCACTTGTAGACCTTCATCCACTAATTTTTCAGCGATAGCAGAACCAATACCACCGCTTGCACCGGTAACAATGGCCACTTTTCCCTTCCAACGATTCATTGACAGACTCATTTTTCCAATTTTACAAAACAGAGAAGTTTTTCGTTCGGTGTCTGGAATATGAGACATAAAGAAAATGATCGCAATTTATATCATTTTAATTGCACTTATCTTATCTTTTCATCTCCAAAACTGAGTTTCAGCTGTTAGGTTATAATGTGTTCAACATATTGCGACATCACCATGAGGTGATTCTAATGATTATGATAATGAAGGAGTCTCCAACAAAATCAATGAATACATACATTTGCTGTCAGCTTATGCTGTCTCAGTCTATTTTCACAGGCATAACACTACCATATCTGTTACTCTTACGGCATAAAATAGTCCTGTGTTACCTTATACCACGAGTAATACTAATAATAATTATAATTGTCTATACTATTGAAAAAAAAAAAAAAAATTAAAAAATATATTGATAAATAATATAATGTTTTGTAAAGGGCGACGTTTCTTTTTTGATGTGCAACAAGAAATATCTTCCACTTATAACTAGGTGCATTCTATTTGGTCAATCTGACAAATGGCTTCAACGCTGTCTGAAGTGACCTACCCTGTACTGATGACGAGGCAAGAACCTCGAAACTAGTCTGCAGGTGGACCCTCTGTCCGAATTAAATTAAAACAAAATTCTGCTATTTGGTTACAGGGAGCACTTGCAATTGTTTCCTCTGCAATGAGGTACATTGCACAATTATCTATTGGATATAATTCAATACCCGTCATGGCATTAGCCAGGGGAGTAGTTGTTTTCTGACAGGTATTTGCCACAATTAGCCTACGTTGTAGGTGTATATGGGAGTGAAAAGTGTAAAACCATCGGTCGTCGAAGAGTGTCGTTATCAAACGATCTTCCACTATTTTCTTCATATGCGATGATCTTCACGCTACACTACCCCAGAAAGCCTGGCCTCTTTCACAGACGGGTCCAAATTGTAGAAGGGACAGGCGGGAGCAGAAGTTTACTTGGGAAACAGAGAGATGAACCGATGCGCTAGGTTTTCCAAGCAGAGGTGTATGCCATCTTGGAGACAACCAGAAAGGAAGAGGTGAGGTCGGGCCCAGAGAAACATGTATATGTCTGCTCTGACAGTTAGGTCGCCAACAGATCTCTGAACGGAACCAGAAGCAGATCAAATCTAGTTCATTAGTGTAGAGGCGCCCTAGACAGTCTTGCGACTGAAAAGGAAGTAGCGCTGGACCAGCTAGCCAAGCAAGAAGTCGGATAACCCTACTAGGGGTCCGAACCCGGTATAACAAGAAGGCTAGTATCAACGGCACTGTGTAACACTGGGTATTGCCTTTTTTAAGAAATCCATAAGAATTATTAAGTCCTTTATGGACAATTATATTTAATAATAATCCCAAAACGGCCCTGTATGTAAGCGAATTATTTTTGTCCCATAAACCCAATAGATAATATTCTTTCTCGAACGGACAGGTCAGTTCAATTTTTATACTAAAAATTTGCCCTCGTTAAGCTGGCGAGGAAACATGCTAATATTTAGACGAAAAATCTTATCGATTGTCGAGTGAGTTAATGGTTTGTTTCTAGAATTGTGAACGGTGTATGAACTCATTTTAAATATCTATTCAGCAGTACTGATGACGGGACTTGCTGAGTTGGAAATTTTACTCTGAGAGAGGTTTTTTTCTCACGAAGCGGCGGTGGAACGCAACTTTGAAGCGGGAAGCTGAGCGGATATGTCAAGCGGCAAGGCGTGCAAAACGTACGCGAACTTGAAAAGTTCAGATTTTTGGGTGATCGGTGCTAAATAGAAGATTGATCTATAAATGTTGTTTTTTTATGTCGGTGAAAAATGAAGTGTGAAAGTTTGAAGTATAAAAATATTTGTTAAAATTTTCGTCGCAGCGCGAACGACCGGCGACTGCTGATTCCAGACGAGAATAATTAGAACAATGGTAAAATGGAATATAGACATCGTTGTAAAATAAGAAATTCTGTAGTTGTTTCTAACCCCTATATATTGCTCTTAGTTCGAGGACTTAATTTGATTCGAGAGTAGAAATCAGATATTCGCCTTTTGTTGTATTATTTTGTATGAGTTGTGGTTCACTCTTTCCAGAATAAAAATTGACAATCTTATGGCTCTATTTAGATAGTTGAAGCTAAATAGGAAACACCTGTGTACCGTAGATTTATCAGTTCAAAGTTTGTTTTTGGTAACGTTCACGAGTAGAGACTTTTTGTGATGAGAATGTTTTTCTTGGGCACAATAAACTTATCTATCTAGAGACTTTTGGTGGTTACTGTATCTTTCGCATTATGCATTTTTTTGGTCATTTTTTATTTTGTTTTTATGGATGAAGTATAAGTAGAGTCGAGCAGTTTAGCAAGTTTATTATTTTCGTTATTGTTGTCATTGTTGTCATTGTTGCCATTGTTGTCATTGTTGTCATTGTTGTCATTGTTGCCATTGTTGTCATTGTTGTCATTGTTGTCATTGTTGTCATTGTTGTCATTGTTGCCATTGTTGTCATTGTTGTCATTGTTGTCATTGTTGTCATTGTTGTCATTGTTGTCATTGTTGTCATTGTTGTCATTGTCATTGTTGTCATTGTTGTCATTGTTGTCATTGTTGTCATTGTTGTCATTGTTGTCATTGTTGTCATTGTTGTCATTGTTGTCATTGTTGTCATTGTTGTCATTGTTGTCATTGTTGTCATTGTTGTCATTGTTGTCATTGTTGTCATTGTTGTCATTGTTGTCATTGTTGTCATTGTTGTCATTGTTGTCATTGTTGTCATTGTTGTCATTGTTGTCATTGTTGTCATTGTTGTCATTGTTGTCATTGTTGTCATTGTTGTCATTGTTGTCATTGTTGTCAGTGTTGTCATTGTTGTCATTGTTGTCATTGTTGTCATTGTTGTCATTGTTGTCATTGTTGTCATTGTTGTCATTGTTGTCATTGTTGTCATTGTTGTCATTGTTGTCATTGTTGTCATTGTTGTCATTGTTGTCATTGTTGTCATTGTTGTCATTGTTGTCATTGTTGTCATTGTTGTCATTGTTGTCATTGTTGTCATTGTTGTCATTGTTGTCATTGTTGTCATTGTTGTCATTGTTGTCATTGTTGTCATTGTTGTCATTGTTGTCATTGTTGTCATTGTTGTCATTGTTGTCATTGTTGTCATTGTTGTCATTGTTGTCATTGTTGTCATTGTTGTCATTGTTATCCAAATTTTATAATTTTTTATTAATAGAGGTGTTATTGTTGAATCTCTGCATTCAATTTGAACTTTAACAACCACTCTTTCAATAATCAAATAAAGCTTGCTAAAAGACCCCCCCTTCGCGTGTGTGGTACGAATCCATTTGCCTTTTCGGGAAAAGAGATAAAAGAAGAAAAATAGGAGGGAACATCCAGTTGCCCTTCGAGAGAACAATTTACTGGCATTCTCGAGGCCAGGGCCATTTGGCATTAACATCTATACTTCGATATGGTGACATCATAGGAAAAGGGGTTGGGACGAATTTTACATGGGTGACATCGGTGGCGTAATTATTAAAAACAGGAGACAAATAACTTTGGTATCATCTGTTCGAACTGAATGAGTGGGCTGTTAATGAATTAGTGAAAGAGGAAAAACGGCTGCAGGCAGTCAAAGCGGATGATATCGAGGACTAAAAGTACAGGGACGGCCAAGATACTGAAGCTATGCCTCAAATAACTCCGACTCTTGATGGGAGCGGTCACTTCTGCCTCAGGAGGCATCTGAGTCTCATCAGAGTTGAGGCAGGATATTTCGACCTTCGTAAGAAGGTCGAAGAGGTTCGAGCAGGTGTCTGCCATAGAATGACTGAAGATGCCGGTTTTCCCTCATCCATTACCATTAGTGAACAAAAAATAAAGTTGATTCAATTTGTGAATGATTTTTTTTCTGGTGTGTGGGCATTGACTGCATGGTCATTAGCCACGTGTTCTGGATAGGCATTGTTAGTAACTCCACACGCCACCTTAGAAGCGGTACTGTTGATTATTAACGCAACAGCGTACCTCATTTATTGAACTAATCAATTACAGAATCATATTTCAATGTTTTATTCAACAAAACAGTCACTATATTTTGTTACACCATGAATACGGAAAAATATATTTGAATTACCCTTTGAGTTCTTCCCAGTTTTCTGACTTATGCTCCGCTCCTGCTCGTCACCTTGGGAAATTCGAAATCTATGGAGACAAATATTGCGTTATGCGCTGTGATCTTCAGATAACACCTCACAAATAACTCTTATATTTATCAGTATAGAGATCTTGCCTAGAATTACATTACATACTATGAACACACATTATGAAAGTTTCAGATATATACAGTGATGCCACGTAAGGATAAAAAAAACTGATGATGTGACAAAACCTAGGCAGAGAAATTTTTGATATTACAGATTTTTGGTTTGAAGATGCTTCAATCGATCAATCAATCAATCAAAATAACAAACTAATCAGTCATACAATGAATATAAAAACACGTAATATGTATACACAAATGAAAAAATTGAATATTGAAGATAAGTAAAGAATGAAAATACTTCTAGCCTACTTAAAATTCATGATTGTTATTATCCTTTTATATTACAGTCGGCTTTCTGCAGAAATACCCCTTTAAGTAATTTCCTGAACTTTTTGTAGTGTAGTTAAAGGTAATTATGTATTTTCTTGTTTTCATATATGAAAAAATAATTCACCCCAACAATTTTTGAATAATCAAATGCTTTTATTTTGACATATTACCTTGTCAACCACATCGGTTTCCGGAATTTGTTTTCTTCGAGGGTATCTACCCTTGAAATTAATATATCGGATTTTCTTACGATAGTCACGTGATGGGGGAGTAAAACAACATAATCCTCCAAAGATTTTTATTTACGGTGAAGCGATTTCATAACATGGGAAAATGAAGTTAATTTTTATACATGAACATTACCAAGCTATAGTAAATAATCAGACCTGTCTCATTCATACTCTAAAATTTATTACTATAAATTATTCTTAATTACAATGTAGGAGTAAATATCACTTTTAATATACATGATGGTCATCAAGTAAGATCACAATCAAGCATGCCAAGAATTATTCCTTTCTAGTATCAACTCAAATAGATATAGATATAAATCCGTTCTTGTGAATTGCAATACTTTCATAACAATCTAATTTTCTATAATCATTCACAAATTTTACTAATTTTGAATTTATAATTTTAATTTTATAGCGAGTTTCTACTGAATGATTAGCAACACTCGATTTATTTTCTCGCAAATATTTAGTATGGCTAAATATTCGTGATAACGGATATTCGCAGATCTATTGGTTTGATCATAAAAAAATTATCATAATAAATTCTGACAGATAATTCCATAAATTTCTCATCTAACCGAAGTTGAGATTTTGTCTTTCGGATAACCTTATAACGCTTGAAGATTGTTCGCACTGCTATGATAGATAGATAGATAGATATAGATAGATAGATAGATAGATAGATAGATTTATTTCTCACAACAATGACAGCAAAATACATACATATTTACACGTCAAAAGTCAGTTCCTAAGAACGAAAGAGATAACAGTAGAGAAAATTAATAATTTGTATTATTACACATGAATTTAAAATAATTTGTATTGTTTACACATTGATTTGAAATAATATTGTAGAGGTGAGAAAAAAACAAAAAATAAAAAATATATAAATATATAAACTTACATCTAGTATACATTTTTGGTACTTTTCGGCAACTATAAGACTGGTAATCTTGGAAGGAAGCGTTAATCTGTATGAAAAAAATGTATAAAAATAAATTATTTTGTTTATTATAAACGTGTAGTGTATTATGGATTGGTGGAGAAAAATGCACACGTTGATCCGTGTATCATACCTAATGTAACTATAAATTTATTTATTTTTCTCTTGACGTCCATCTAGTGCGATTATTTGACTTCAGCACATTATAAACATTTTTTTTACAATAAATTATCTATTATATTTGGAGAATATGGTTGTTATTGTTATTGGAATCTCAACGCAATATGAACAAGGAAATTGTAACTGGCCATGTTGTGCTGAATGTGGTTGTCAGAATCGGCTGGTATAAATTTATTTGTTTTAGTTGGTTTTCTGTAATGTAATCGTTATATAGAGTCAATTTTGCTATCAACTCCTTTGAAGATTTCATCAGTGATGTGCAATAAGAGGCAGTTTAACAACTGTAACCTTTAGGGAATCTATATTGACTTTTTGGTAGAATATTGAGCTTGTTCAGATTTGATTTTTTTTAGAAAATGCCGATCACTTATGAGACTGTAATTGATTATATGGATTATGGTAGTATGAATGGACAACACATTAGTGATACATCGAAATTGAAACCGTATGAGCCTTATGCATTATAACTGAGATCACATTGAGTGTTTTTTTCTGCGAAACCAGATGGAATTGAAATTGCCCAGCTAATTTGTCTTTATATCTCAAATGAAATTTGACATATTCTGGATTTGCTGGAACTGCCAGAATCCCATGTACTAAATATCGATTTTTCCACTCTGTTTTTCAGATGACCTAGCATTCGAGCACAACTCTTTTGGATTCCCATATGATGCAAATCATCTCAAATACCTATTAGTAATCCCTTTCCTTTGCAGAATATACTGAAAATATGATTTTTCAATGTGGTGAAATATTTGAAGGATTTTGTTTTAGTTTTATCAGCTTAATTGTTGAATTTTCATTTTGCAATGTATACAACACCTCACATTGAAAAAACTGATATGTAATCTTACTTTGAGATTGTTGATATGCTTATTAGGTTCCTATTTGGTATAAATTTCTTTTGAACTTATCTTGTTTTCAATGTCACACATGTTTACTGAGTGTAAGTATTTTTCTAACTGATTTCCACTTTTGTCGCAGATCTTATCTTTTCCCCGACTATTGATTCAGACTACGCTTTGAATTTGTTTTGTAATTCAATATTTTTATTTTGATGTATATTGAGTTCAAGATAAGGATTTCCACCATCTGCCAAGACATCATCTCAGTCATTTGATACAGTTTGGGTGAATTGCAACATACATTTTCCGATAATAAAAGTGGAATTCGGAAAACAAGAATTTTTCCTTTTCACATCTTATATTTTTATGGTGTTATCTTCAGAGGTGGAACAAAATGAAAAACACTAGTTCCACTGTCCCACGTTTCGTCATCATCATCATCAAATTGAAGAATGCGTACTTTCTCGGTCCAACTTTAGACCCGAAACTACGCTAATCTACTAAAAATACTAAAATACTAGTCCGTTGCCAAGAAACTAACTTTCCCGTATCGAGAACGGTCCAGGGAAATTTTTGCCGGCGTCTCAACAATAATAACATCAATCAAAAATTGTTGAGCATTTATAAAAATTTCTTAAGAGGCCATCAGCGGTATCACGTTTGGGACGCCTTTAAGGGTAAAAGAGTCAATTGATAACTCAAAAACGGTTCATCTTATCGATATCAAACAAGAACAAGCTTCTAGAGGAAGTTTGATTTTACGTACGTTGTTTGAAATCGTTACGACAAACCGTTTTTGAGTTATCGACTCTTTTACCCTGAAAAACGGCCAAAATGTCATCACGCTCATGGCCTCTTAACTCATAAACTCAAAACCACAACAAAACTAAACCAAGTACTAGCAACGCGCGCATGAAAAGTAAAAGAGGTCCAAAAACCATAATAAACAAATCGAAATGGTGACAACACAGAAACACATGGAGCTAAACAAAAAATAGTATGTGTACCTCATAGTTAAAGCACATTCCCAGACTTCAATGCTGGTTGGCCTTGGCCAACAATTTTCATTGTCGTCCGGGAATGTAATTCTTTTATTACGAGATACACAGTCAAATACTAGATTTAATAATGAAGTAGCTTTACGTCTGTATTTGAAAGTTCGAAAATGAGTTTATGGCATAGCAGACGAAAAGACTGGATTTAATCATCCAAATTGCATTTTTTTAACTCACAGGGGACAAATTTGCTGAGTCACAAATACGATATCCGAGCTGTTGGCATTTGCAGGAGAAATTTCATCATAAGAGTGTATTGTGCAGGAGTTTTTGAATCGGCCAGATTTTGTGACTTTTCTGGTTATTCTCGTGACCATTTGATCCTTCAGAGAAAGTAGATTATTTGCTACCAAATGGCGAAGCTACCGCAATTTTAATAAAAATGAACTTAGCTGGCTTTACCCTGTACCCTTCACTTATTTCCAGGATTTTGTTGTCACACATACACTCTTGAGTATGTCAAGGAATATACATCAGGACATTTTTATAGTGCCTTCATCGTTGATTGCGATAACCTCTTCATAAGTTGGAAAGGGTGGTTTCAATTCATTACATTAAAGATTATAAGCTCCTTATTCTGAGGTAATTTTCGTGATCAATTTGAATATACCAATCATAGCTAAAGGAATTCTTCTTGCCCCCTATCATTCGTGAATAAAAACACACAATACTGGCAATAAATATCTTTATATAACAGTTTTTTTTAGTTAATATTTATTGATTATTATTAAATGTCCACTGTTGCAGTGGTTTGATTTTTCTAGGAAAAGGCCATTCTGGATGATCACTCCATCTGAAACAAAAAATTTATCAAATATGATTCCACCGACTGTAAACATAATATGACAAGTATAAAACAACATTTTATCGGGTGGACCGACTGCTGGTAATTTGGCACAACGTTTTCTTAATGATATGAAAAAAGAGAAGGTATTAGCCAGGACAGTAATTGTTTTCCTATTAGTACTGATGCAATTTCTGACCCAAGTAGCAATTCAAATGTCGTTTGCATGTATCCTAGTTGCAGTAAAGTTTCATGAAGGTTAGATTATATCCAATTTGATTTATGCAGGTCTAAAATTGTTTTTAATACTCTCCCAAAGCAAATAGATTCATGAGTCACAAAAAGTACTCCTAAATACACTAGGATGTAACAATCTAGCATTTTTTATGAACGCTTTATGGTGGCTGTGTACACATACATGAAAAATCATTTTGGTATTTGAACTGCAAAGACCAAATTGATTTGAAGAGTCCATATAATAGATTTAAAATGGTTTTATAGTAGGTATACCACAAGTCCATGCCATGGTTCTTTAATGAAATTGGCAATGAGTCTTTTTGATGTAATATAAAATAAAATAGAATTATAAAACATTTTTTACTCAAATGCCAGTCGGTTCCCTGCATGGTAATAATTAATCCAAATAGTGGCAAACATTTAATGACATCATTAGAATATAAAAAAAATTGATTTTCATGGCCATCATCGAACTCAACAGAAGGGATGACATCTAAATTGTCGTTATAGAAACTGAACTTTTCATGACAGGTTATTGGGTATAATACCATAAGTTCATTGAAAATAATGGAAAATTCTGGAAAAACGTGTTTTTTTTTAACTACATGAGTTCATTTGTTTTTGTTTGTTTCAAAACATAAATTGCCCGAATCATAATGAGGAGTAAAATTTTTGATAGAACGAAAAAAATAGCAGATTAAAAAAATATGTTTTTTCAGAATTATTTGGTTTTAGGTTGATTTGACATGTATTTATCTATGAAAATATGATCTCGAATGTATTTTAGGAATATCAATCCACAACTCTGCTTTTAAGGGGTTTTCTACGAGAACCTGGGACATTCGTAATTTTAATAACAAATTTTAACAATTTCTTTTTTAACTACGTGATACAGACAATGTATTTCGAAATTTTATGTTATGTTGACAACTCCAAAATAATCTGACAGGTTACAGTTTTTCATATAGAAATGTCAACACTACCATTCACAAAGTGATTGATCATGCTACATATTTATCACTTATTGGGAAAGCTAGGTAAGTTTTTGTCACTTATAATTGCAAAAATGGTTTGTATTTTAGCGGGTAAATTTGGGTTGTTTAATGAGAAACTGTTTCCTAGCAATCAGAGTCAAATTGCTAAAGAAAACAGATTTGAACAATACAAATTTACCCGATATCCATACAAACCTCGAGTGTAATTCGGCAGGAAAATTTAATGAATAAGAAATTCAGAAACATATCAATATCAAACTATTCATTTTGGCAACCAACACCGCGATATTTGATAAACAAATGAATGAGTGAAAAAACCACTAGTGTTGTCGCTGTAAAAGTTAACGCTAACTTTTGCCGCTGTCAAAGTGACAATTGCACTGTGGCATATGCGATTTTTTATACATGAATTAAATTGTCAGGGGCAATATAATAAGTGGTATGATTATTACCGATTATTTTTTGGAATATTAATGAATTGCAATCCCAAAGCTGAAAATACAACGAGTCCGCAGGACGAGTTGTATTTTCTTGCATTGGGATTGCCAATGAATTGATATTCCAAAAAATTATAGGTTTTTAATCATACCACGAATTGTATTTAGGACGACAATATATCGATTTGAAATAAAGAAAAATCGTGTCACCTGGTAATTGATGCTTTACTCCTAGCCGTATTCAACGGAATACTCTTTTCCACGGCCTCATCTGTGATACCAACGATCGCTCATATTGATAAATAAAGATAACTAGTCAAAACACATAAATTTGACGTTTATAATTTAAATCATTTTCACTTGACAGATAGTAAAACAAAAACTAAGCAGGTTTATCACCGTGAAAATACAGCGACAAGCTATATTTTCACTGTAGTTCTGATTCTATTGGCTGAATTTCAAAATTTGAAATCCACTGATTGGTTGTTAAGCAAGGAAATATATTGTCATTGTAATTAACCGCTCCTACGGACACATATAGGAAATTTTCGATATAATTCACGATTTTAGGATTTAAGGTTGAAAAAATCTTTAAAAAATTTGACTGAATTCTATTGTCAGCGGTTCCTAGTCAACTAGGCATGTGTCTATTACCAAGTATTCATGTCCGTTTTTAGATTGATCTGCCGGAATGTTCTGTTACGCATGTTAAGGTGCGTATTCACAAGAGATTCGTTCCGCATGAGCACCGACACTTGTGCTGCTCGGTTAAGCTCAGGCTGCGTAATGTCTCCTGGCACATGAGCACCGATCCCAAGTCAGTCGCGTACAAATATTCATACTCATCAATACCCAAATTACATTCAAAATCTTTGTGATAACCACAAACAGAACGTCACTTTCACCGTCCACACTGAGCACGAAAAAATCGACGAAAAACGGATCGGCCTGAGCATCGCACGCGCATTCTGTTCGTGCTCAAATCAGCGTCCACACTATCCGGGCTCGTTCGGTGCTCATTTTGTGTTCATGCGAAACGAATGCTCTTGTAAATACGCATCTTTACGCCTATCTCAATTTCACGGTTTCTCTATTTATTTCCATGTGGTGTTGGTGTTTTCTAAGGTCCGGTTGCGGACCTCATCATCGCACTGCCTGACCTCGGATGAGTTTCTGTTGAATATAGATTTGTGTAACTTACATATCAGATTTGTTTTGTATATATCGGGATGCAGTCGATGCTCGCAAGCTCACGCAACACATCCCAACAAAGGCTATATCTCTTCCACGTGGGTTGTACCGCACCATAATTCGGTGCAATGAAAACTTAAATTAAAGTCATTTATCATCGTTACCTCCAAGTGGTGTACTGTCATATTTTATTTCTGAATCCCTCAATGAATCATTCATAATGAACAAGTTCATTACGATCTTAAATGACAGTCAAGGCTAACGTGATTATTGCTACACCAGTGTGAGAATACTTTCCTATCACAAGAGTGAGAATGAAATTTTTTCAATTTGTATGTGAACAAAGGTGTTGTAGAATATTTCTTTAATCTCAAGACAGAGAATTGGTATTTTGTTAACAAATTTCATTTCAGAATTGCTGAATTCTGCGGTGATTATGGAGAAAATCACATTTTTTCATAAATAGCGCTTTTATAGGTGAACTTGAGTAGCAATACCTTATCTAAATATAAAATTTGATCCAAATCGATTGAGCCGTTTCCGAGATATATCAAACTGTGCGTTTTGTTTACGAAAACTGTGCGATTTGTTTACGAAAACTGTGCGATTTGTTCAACGTGCGTAAGGAGCTATTTTCTGAGGCTGTGAGTCGTGTGTTTCTGCCTATTTTCCGTAGTGGCCGTAGGTAAATTTTTAAAATTGGTAGGTACATACTTTTCTGTTAACTTCCAGTCAACAACACGTCCTTGTTCTCCCATGTTGAGTTTTTCAAGTTTTTTCATATCATCATCATCGAGGTAGAAATCAAAAACTTCGAAATTTTCTTTAATTCTTGATGCAGTTACGCTTTTTGGTATGGGTATTATATTCTTTTCTATTAGATATCTCAATGCTATTTGCCCGCTGCTCTTATTATGCTTCTCTGCAATTTCTTTCACTGTTGAATCGCCTAGAATATTTGGTAGTGGTTTCGCTCTAAAAAACAAAGTATTGAGAAGTCGGCTTTAGAAATAAACGTAGGTCGAACTAACTCGTTTCCAAATCTAGTAAAAAATGCGTTGTAGTTTGGCGCACCCAGAGGAGAATATGCTACAACAGCAATGCTCTTGTCTTGACAATATTTTACCAGGGCAGGTTGTTGCAGGAAAAGGTGGATTTCTACTTGTAAGCATGCAGGTCGTATTCTACAGTTATTCCAGATGTTCTCAATCTGTCGCTTATTGAAGTTTGACAACCCGATGGACTTGGTTCTGCCAGCATCAACCTGTTCCTCCATTTTCTAGAAAAAAAAATTGAAATTATTGACTTCTGATAATATTCTAGCAAGTAATTCCAAACTGAGTGTTTCTCAGTCACCAACATCGAAGATGGAAGATGTTCCTCTGAAGTTCAGAAAATTATCACATTTTACGATGGCCCGAAAAACCGATCAGTTCTAAAATATGTTAATTTTTAACGATAATCTTTGCCGACCAATGTTATACCATTTTAACTCCCATGCACCTGAAATGCATACAGGCCGTTTTGGCAAACACTTGTCTGAAACCAACTGCTATCTTGGCTTACACCGCGATGGGTATTGAATTGTATCTGTTCGATATAATTCGCGTCTGAAAAATCAAAATTTCCTTACTTTTCATGAAAACAGCCCGTAACTTTCGTAGTTTCTGACTTACGACTGTGAGATTCGATGGATTCAGCAAAAATGAACAATACTACGTCAAAAATTACAAAAGTTACGGGCACGCTTCAATCAGAAATGAGACAATATGGATTGTTTTTCGGAATGAAACCGAAATTATTTCCAACCTATTTTGCCTCCTATACTACGATATTCCGAAAATGTCGTTTTCTTCTTCACTTCTAGCGTACAGTGTTTATCAGTTGCAATAATCCCTTCAAATTAATTCTGTACATTTTAGATGTGTATTGTGATTTCACAAAGTTCAGAATTCTACGATCAAAGTTAAAGAATTTACAAGGGTGTTTCCATGAGAATTAGACACACAGTATAACTATTCTTGTATAGAATATAGGAATGTTGGTTCTCAATGTTTTGGTTAAAATCTCCGAAGAAGACCACGACAAAATCCGAAACATTTTTGTACGATAGCCAATATCGAAAATACGCCTCCATTTGGAACGTTTCGAACGTGTGAATCATCCTCAGCATTACCAAATGAAAATAGGTTTCTGACAATGTTGTCGACATGTTTCAGAATATAATGAATAATCCTTCATTGAAAATAATTTACGACTTCCAAACTCATACTGGGTGATTATTTTTTTTGCGTTAACTGGCTCAGTATATATGAGTCATCCTGTATGTTTCGGATTCTATTTCGATTTAGTTGAAGGCCACTTCTGTATCAATATCAATTTAGAGAAATCTACCGGGTGATTCAATACAAATGAGCAGAGTAAAATGCAGAAACGTAGTTTTTCATTGAAATCACCCTATATTTCAAAATTTCGTCGGTTGAATTCGTGAATTTTCTGGTATCTTATTGAGTGGTGATATAAATGATTTAATTTTGGTGCACAATGGATGTTTTACATTGAAGTGAACTAAAATACTGTCAATACGAATTCTGTCAGTGAATTAATTGAATAAATATGTCGTGTCAAAGCTATCTTGATTAAAATAATGAGCTCCACTATTTGAAAAAGCCAATATCTGAAAAACAAACATGAAGTGAAATATGAATTTTTCATTCATCGGACCAAAAAATAACAGATTTCAGAATTCAGACTTCGAAGAGATAATTCCTATATGCTTCGATGTTATTTAGTTTTCATTTGAACATGGCCTTTTCATAAAAAAAAACAATAACTCGAGAACGGTTAGAATTGGGTACAGTACCTTCCATATCATATTATCATCATAATCATAATCATATTATTTTTTGCATCGAATATACAGGGAGATTAATTGGAAAAAGAACTTTTTTGAGCCAACCTTCAGACTCCCAAATTTCCTCTCGTAGCCTCTATCGATATACATATACTAATTAAGCGGATAGATTCAAAAAACAAAAAAACGGTTTGGCTTACAGGGACCGTGTCGTGTGGGGTGCTTCTCCTTAAAGGTGCGTATTCACTAGAGCATTCGTTTCGCATAAGCACCGAATGAGCTCATGTGCTGCTCGGTTCAAGCTCAGGCTGCGTCATGCAGCGAAATGTAAACACGCATTCTGTTCGTGCTCAAATCAGCGTCCATACTATCCGAGCATTTTCTCGTTCGGTGCCCATTCGGTGCTCATGTGGAACGAATGCTCTAGTAAATACGTACCTTAAGAGGCCATTAGCGCGATCACGTTTGGGACGCTTTCAAGGGTAAAAGAGTCAAATAATAACTCAAAAACGGTTCGACTTTTCGATTTCAAACAGGGACGGGCTTCTAGAGAAAGTTTGATTCTACGTACGTTCTGTAATGGAAATTGAACTTTCAATAGACTTTTCCACAGAAAAAATCTCAAAAATGTCCCAAAAATTCAGTTACTTTGAAGCATTTTTCAAGGTAGATAAACAAATAATTAAAAAAAACATTTCAGCACGTACATAGTTCAAAGTTTTACCATTCTTCTTCCCAATTCATTTCGATCGGATAAAGATTGCTTAATTTCAATGGAAGAGAAATACCACTGCAGTTACTTCGACTATCCATGAAAATAATCTTGAAGTGCTGCCGCAGACATAGTAACATAGAATCAAACTTCATCTAGAAGCCTATTTTTGTATATACCTTCCAAATCGCAATATGGTCTCCAGTATCTGTATCAGGCCAACCTTGTGACCCATCTTCCACCAATTTTGATCCAACTGGAAAATGAATTAGATAAAGGTCGACGTACTCCAGGTCCAAGTTTTTCAGTGACCGTTCCATGAACATTTCCACCCTGTCCTCGTGAACACCACTCATAGGCAGCTTTGTGGTGATGAAAAGGTCGTCACGTTTGAGCTTTTCGGAAGAAAACCATTTTTTAAGAACTCTTCCGATTACTCCTTCATTTTGATAAGCATATGCTGTGTCAATGTGACGATAGCCAATTTCCAATGCTACGTCCAATGCGTTTTCCAGTTCGGATTCATTTGTAGCCTGAAATAAATCTCATTTAGATAGCAAGGTATAATAAAAGTCGATTTTGGTGTCAATGTATCAAAAACTAGTCGCAAATTTGTTATTTGAAATAGAAAACCCTGTATATTATATTATTTTTTGGAATCCACATACGATTCCTCATAACTTTCTCATACTATTTTACTCATCTTAAAATTTTCACATATTCAGACCAATCAGGTATCATACAAAATTTACGAAGTAACTTAACTCAGTTTGACGTTGCGATTGGTTGAAAATCATAAAAAAATTATAATCGCGAAAACACCAGCTGTCTTTCAATTTTGATCAGATCCTGTATTTTCAACGACGCAACTATGCCAATACAAAGTTTGACAGTTCGATCAATCATATAGGTATGTATATCAGGGTATTCCATATTCAATCATTCGAGATCATTTCAAAAATTTGTGTGTATTTATAATCAAACGTGCTCTACCCGCCAATACAGTGTTGCCACTTCTATCAGAAAGTAGTAGCTACTTTGTTATTTCAAATGAAACACCCCGTATATTATATAATTTTCGGAGAAAAAAATTAAAATTTTTATGTAAAACCTGACCATGGGAAAATATAATTTTTTTCACAATGCAAATTAAAAAAAAATCAATTTGGGTCATAGCTGCATAAGATCATCAAGTATTCTGTGGATGAACTGGATCTCAGTTTCTGCCTACAGGGAGGTTCAGATTTGCCTACCTTTCGGGGACTTTTGAAAATGACTGAAACTTAGTTTTTTCAAATGGAACACCCTGTGTATTATTTCATTTACGAATTCTACTAACCAATATGAATAAGTTTTATCAACTATGTCCTATACCGTTTATAAGATATAAGTAATTTTATAATTTTTGAGTTCTGTGCGAGTATAAAATTTCATCTATAAAATTTGGTGAAAAATCTATCGAATAACGAATAAGATTCTTTTTTTTTTTTTAGAAAGGTGTTATGAAATACGTTAACCTTCCTTCATACTGGGTGTATGAAAAATATGATTATGTTCACAATTTAAAGAATTTAAAGAATGATTAATATATATATGTATAGAAAAGATGCAGATAGATTTTGGGAAGTCAAAATACTGGGCTGTTCTAAAGAAGGCTCTGGGTTATTATTGTTAAGCTTTCGAAAATCCTTCATTTTCTTCATCAAGACGTCTACAAAAAGGTTTAAAATGCACAAATTGTAAAACAGATAGTTTGAAACATTACCTACCTAACTTAGGGTAGTAGTAAAGAGTCAACATTAACAATAATAATGCAAGTAATTTTTGTTGTAGTGGATGACATCCATAAGTAGTTTACAATCACTTTTACAACAATTTACTTTGATATTTTACCGGCAGACAAATGCGGACGGCATGCTTGTTTGTGAGAAGATTCAACCAGAACGAGAGGGGAAACAAATAAAAAATGTAAAATGATATCTCAGCGAAAAGTCAGTGTTACCAAGGGCCACACCAAACGCATGATCAACCTAAAATTGTTTGAAAATGAAATAGGTATATAGGCTGTTCCACTCAAAATATCTCAGTTCTTCTGGTAGAAGCGACAACCATGCATTGTCAATTATATTTTACTGTCTCGTGCTCACCACCAAATGTAGTCACTATCTAACATAATGTTGAATTCCAAATAATATTATTTGAAATTGTTAACTATTCAGGTTATATTATTACCTTTTAAATTATGGAACTGGTACAATAATAACAACATACGTAGTTAATGACTTCTGTATTAGAAATAGATTAGATATATACTGACATTTAAGTTTTAAAACTATTATATTCCTTGATGGGGAAAGTTAAAAAAATGATTATTACTTACCTCCCAAGTTCCCAAACCAATTGCAGGTATTTTTAGCCCATTAGGCATTACTTTTTCAGGTACTCCACTCATACTTCTTGATAGCGAAATACTACTCGTATGTAATCTGAATCGTCTGAAAATAAGCCGATAAAATAACATATGAATTTATCACAAAGCTCAGAAATACTTGGTTACTAATCAAGCGTAGAGTAGGTAACAGAGATGTTTATTTGGAACATGCCTTTATAATCCTTATCACTTATCAGCGAGGTGGAACGACAAATTTATCTTCAACAATTACGAGTGATAAAAATTTTAATGTATATTTTAATCTTGCAACAAAACACTTAATGAAAACTGACTGATGTTCTTGTTCAACAAAGATAAAAATCGATGACTAATCTTGAGAATGATTATTCGAATACGATAATTTATACTAAGGTGTTGGTGCGACATTGGACGATTCCATTACCCCTAACCAGTGTTGCCACAACCAATTTTCCAGTGAAATCTACTGACTGTTTCTAGGCCTTTTCTAGTATGAATCAAGTACGAAATAGATGATATAGTCTTGATTGTAAAGATTCCTAGCATTTTCCGGATGCATATACCGATGCATCCTTCAAAGTATTATTGATGATAGGGACAAAATTTTAAGGTACCTGTTTTACTTTTGTACGTTTTTTAATTTGACAGGACTTGAAGAGTACCACCAAAATAAAATTCCCTAGGATATTTTATTTTTGTCCATGTCATCATCAATACTTCCATTCGTATATCCGGGAGCATCTAGGAATATTTAATATGAAAAATTTTATTTTATTTTTTTTTTGGATTGACGTGGCCGTTACTTGATGGAAATTCATAGTTATGACACTAAGGTAAAAAATGATTAAAATTTCCACAAAATTTATTGTCTTTGCGACATGTTTCGATACACAGTATCTTTTTCAAGCGAATGTAGTACATTGAAAAAGATACTGTGTATCGAAACATGTCGCAAAGACAATACATTTTGTGGAAATTTCAATCGTTTTTTACCTTAGTGTCATAAAAAAAAAATTATACCTTTCGTAGGGACTTGAAGAATCATATTGGAAAAAGCTAAGAAGATGTCAGTAGATCAAATCAGTAAATAGTTTGTGGCAACACTGCGTAAAATTTATTTTTTATTATTGTATTTGATCCAGAAAAAAAAAGAATTGGGGGAGAATTCAAAAACTAGCTATTTTCTCGCGAACTATTACCGGTTTTTCATACGGACGAATGATTACGTCAAAGTCTGTCCATGTATTGCACGTCTGGAATCAAAACAAAACTGTGCCTTCCCATTAAATTCAACTGAATAGTTTCGAAAGAAGTTTTAATCGGGTGTACTAACACTGTGATTCAAACTAGGAACAACTCTTTCTCGTGCAGAAAACATTCTCAGAGGACTCAATATAGCGTTTGAATCTATCTCAATTTGGAATAGTTTTGAAGTGAATTGTAGTCGATATGAAATAGATTAATAAGTTTGTGGTGTGATTTTACATGAATTGTATATACAGATAGGGTCATTTGTTACAAATAAAACGTCATTTTTTATTACAGTGTAATTCCCTATTGTCCATTCGGGTCATTATAGTTGAGATTGACAAGACATTTGAAAGTGTGCTTTCAAAATCCGAAACAAAGAAATAAAGCTGTAATCACGTAGTCATTATAAAAAAAAGGTATACCTGTGGTATTTTTCATGACAAATGATTCCGACCTAATTGTTAGTTTTTTCTATTGATGAAAGACTTCATACAGACTAACTCACAAAACTTACAAGTTAGCCAAACAACCACATAATATTGATAACACACAGGTCAAAAATCAACACGAATGTATTAACCCAAACCAATTTCTTTATGGCATTAATTATATGGACGATATGTTCCCTGTTATGTTACCTCAAAGTTTAGATATTTTCCCACCATCAGTTGATTTTTCAAGAAAATGATGATGATGATGATGAATGAAATCTACCAAATGATATTCGAAGCTAATAAAAACAGACAGATGAGGAACTGAAATAATAATAAAAAAAACTTTTCGAAGGCAAGGCTTTCATTCGAATGGGCTTAAAAATCATTTAGATGTGTAGGTTATTCTGAAGCTCTTGAATATCTAACTCACAGAATAATCTACATTACATATCTGAAAAAAAAGGCCGTTTTCTTTGAGTTTTGAGCTATCTATTCGTCGACCATCGTAAGAATTTTAACAAAACATTCGTGATCTTCGACTTCAAATAACCAATTTTGAAGAGAATCAGACTATAATACAAAACCCATCCGCCATCCTAGATTTATGAATAAAAAAAAAATAAATCATAATTTCTGACCCCGAAAACCCCCACATACCAATTTAGAATCGAATCGGACCATAATCACAAAACTCATCCGCCATATTAGTGCCGCCATTTTTATCGACGTCCTGCCATTCTCGACCTTGAAGTTGAAAACACAGATCAGCAGTGTGTCATGTCACACCTTCAGAAAAAAATGCTGATCAGCCTTCACCGTGCTAACGTAGCAGCTTCTTACAAATAATGTGAGACCTTTAGAATGATATATTCTTAATACACCCTTTACCATTTGAAAATACAGGGTGAATATCATCCACACCAGGTAGTTGAAGCTACAGCAATCAGAATAAGGAAAAAATATGCCTAGTATATGGCTATCATTTGTAGGCGTCTATGTGGAATAGATAATAAGATATGAAGATGAACAATTCAATGAAATTACCGATAACAAATTATCATGAGTTACCAATCGAAGTACTTCAAATCAAATATGCTCTAATCGATTTTCTCAAGTTGTGTTGATTGCAAATATCCTCTTTTGTAATTGTACGGCATGATTGAAGATTGCATCACTTAAAAGAAAGTTTAATCCCATTACACAAGGTTACTCTTTATTTCATAATAGCTCGCAAAATGTCCGGTTGAAATCTGTCTTCTCTTCCTTCTGATTGTTCTTCACGTTTTTTCCTCTTCACTTTTTCTAAGCTGGTGTTTGCGCTGTTTGGATCCTGAATTGGATTATGAATTGCCTCCTGTTTATTGGATTTTCTTTTTTACAGAAACCTGTTATATTGTTTTGGTTGAGTAGTTTTTCTTCCTCCTGTCTCTTTTTATGTTCTCATTTCAGTTTCGCCATCTTCATATTTTCTTAATCTTCTGAATTGTTATTGTCATTTTTCATTTCTTTCACTATCTGCATGAATGCAGTTACTTCACTCCTCTGTTTCTGTGCAATTTCGACAAGCTTGGCGTCCATGGGTTTCTGTGTTGTCACCATTACGATTTATTTATTATGGTTTTTGGACCTCTTTTACTTTTCATGCGCGCGTTGCTAATACTTGGTTTAGTATTGTTGTGGTTTTGAGTTTATGAGTTAAGAGGCCATGAGCGTGATGACATTTTGGCCGTTTTTCAGGGTAAAAGAGTCGATAACTCAAAAAAAGGTTCGTCGTATCGAGTTCAACCAATTATAGGCTACTAGAGGAAGTTTGGTTCTATGTTACTATGTCTGCGGAGCCCCTCAAGATTCTTTTCATGAATAGTCGAATTAGCTGCAGTGGTATTTCTCTTCCATTCTTTATCCGATCGAAATGAATTTGGTATAAAGATAAAGGTGAAACGTTGATCTATGTACGAGCTGTAATTGAAATTTGAAATTATTTGTTCATCTACCCAAAAAATTACTTCAAATTTACTGCGTTTTTTGGGAAATTTTTGAGATTTTTTTGTGGAAAAGTGGATTGAAAATTCAATTTCTATTACAGCAGGTACGTAGAACCAAACTTGCCCTAGAAGCCTGTTCTTGTTTGAAATCGATGAGACGAACCCTTTTTGAGTTATCGATTGACTCTTTTACCCTTGAAAGCGTTCCAAACATGATCGCGCTCATGGCCTCTTAACTCATAGTCATTTCTTAGGGTTTCCTAGAGTTTTCTGTTAAATTTTGGCTCTTTTCAGTTTATTGATTGCGTTTTTTTGTAACTCTCCAGTTTCATACGAGTTTGTATTCATACTAGTGATCGTTTGTTTTGTTATCACATTGAGTTAATTTTCTCTCGTGACTCTTCGGATATGTCTTCCATTCCTGTATTCGGAGAGGGTTGATTTATTTGACTGTTAGCTGCAGTTTTTTGTGAAGTGGGGTAGATCTTCCATTTCTCTTATTATATTTCCAACTTTGACATAACTTTCCAGATTTTGGAAGGTGTGGTGGGTTGCGTTTGGTCTTCAAGTCACTGCTTCGTTTATACGCTATTCTATTAGGTGGCTTAACGAAAATTCGATCGATGACGTCACAGTGCAACCATATTGATTTCAGAATAAACGTCTCCTGCGCCTCCATTTTATTCTGATGAATGCTGGTAATTTTTTTATTGATTTCATTTGAATGAGACATGAGAAAGAATAAAACTGTTATACAGTGCAGTTCAGGACACCTTCAAAAATTACGTTAATTGACATGAAGGCTAAAAAAACAGGTTCACTTTTCAAGAAATTATTATTTTTTTTTTATCACGTCTTAACTCTTGAAAATTCTCGACCAAGATTTTTGGTAAACAGAAAAAAAAGATGAAACTAATTTTATTGTCCATCTTGCCGGTGATTTTATAGCTTAATCAATAAGTGCCTTCCATATCAATGAATAGCGTGAAGATGATGTTTGAAAAAATTCAAGTATACCGCTTGCAACAATTGCAAAATTTCAAAAATAGGAGGAAATTTCTCAAATTTATAATTTTCCCAGAAGGTTGAAAATACGTCCTAAAACGAGTACTCCGGCTTTAAACTTATAAAATATCCAAATTGAAAATTTAAAAAAATCAGACACCTACTGAATGAATGAATAAACAATAATCCGCAGTGAAAAAGAATTTTTCGTCAGTTTCCAGTTAATTATGCATTAGTTGATCAACATTTTTTCTTACTTGAACAGGAGCATTGCAAGTGCGATAATTGTTTAACAAATCTGAGATTTCTTTCTTTTTTTTGGAGCTATTTTTGAAAGGTCTCAAAATAAATTCCTGTTGGAAAAAAAAAATATTTGATTTTTCCATGAAAATATGAACATAGGATGTTTATAAAGTCAGTTATGGAATCATCTGCGGCTGAAAGACAAACTTTAGTCGCTATTTGCCATCGTTCAAAATAACCTCATGGTAGGTTTTAATGTTGAAAAGGGGAACATTCTCAACTAAAACTGAAAAATGTATTTTTGTTGTGTTATCTAACAGAAAACAACAACTTCCACGGCTGAAGCCACGCTGGACATTGAACTACATCTGATAGATATTGTGAAAAGACTCTTACAGAAAAGAAAAAGTCATTTTCAGTAAGACAGTTAATGTTTTTTCAAATATCTCTAGCTTTTATTGATAATTCAAATAAGTAATTGAGATAGGGAGAATATTATTCAAAAATATCACTCACAGAAAAGGTTCATTTCATTGAAGCAAGGATCGCTTCACTCTCATGTTTTTGAGATATTTGCAAAAACCAAACAACCCCATTTTTTTTCAGTTAATTGTAACTTTTGAAATATTGTTGCAAGCGGTACTTGAATTTTTTCAAACACCTTCTACACGTTATTCCGAATCGAAAATATTCAATAATCATTTATGCCGTTTTACAAAATTCAAAACGCGTTATGTTATCGATAACAGAATTAGGTAGGTACCTCTACTACATCCACACAAACAAACGACAAAACTCCACACCCCAAAATGAATACCTACATGATTCCGGAGTCTGTCTGGACCATACATAAATTGAAAGACCAAACAATAAACTTTCAAGGTTCTGCCAGAACTAGTCCGCGATGAGATTTGCAAAAATCGCGAAGGAAATTCGTGGGCCACTAACAATGATAGAATATATAATATTACTTTCAGTGCCATCTACCTACTTTATTTACAACTCGTCACATATGTTGCGCCATCTACTTTACGGAAACGAAGCAAGTTACGACATTACTTGGTTATCAGGACCAGTACACTAACTCCAAAGGCAAGTTCTCTTCTTTTGTATCCAATAATCCAATCGATATCATACATTAGTTAGGCTAACTTCCATAAATCCCTTCAAATAATGCCAGAAGCATTGTTTAAATCAAGAAGAGTTAAAAGAAAATGAAACAAGTTATCTTCAACATTGCTCCAACTTCCCAAATTTTAGTCGTGCTACCGCCTGAGAGATGTCGCTACATATTTGCTAATTGAGAATTTTATTTCAACTTTCAGAAGTGGATCTATATGTATATATCACGAATGTTCGTGATCAAATTTTATTAGATATAATTGATACAATAGGTTTTAATATCTGTATAGTTGAATTCGAAAATATTCTAAAAAAAAAAAAAATTGTTTCCGCCCGGGTTCGAACCGGGGACCTTGTGCGTGTGAAGCACACGTGATAACCACTACACTACGAAAACTTATTAATAATATATAATAATAAAGACTGATCGCGAAACACAAACTATTGTCTGTGGTCGTCCAATTTTCATCCTTTGGAGGAAGTTTGTACCTCTCTCTTCGTCACTTGATGTTTCGGTCGAATTGTCAAATATGATAGTTTTGTCTTTCGAATCTCCACTCTCCAGTATACTAGTGCAATGCAAGAGATTTGTATTTGTTTGACGTTTCCAGATTAATCACATTTTGGCCGTGTTTTAGGGTAAAAGAGTCGATGACTCAGAAACGGTTCGTCGTATCGATATCAACCAAGGATAGGATTCTAGAGGAAGTTTGATTGTATGTTACTATGTCTGCGGCAGCACCTCAAGATTCTTTTCATGGATAATCGAAGTAGCTGCAGTGGTAGTTCTCTTCCATTAAAATTTGAAGCAATCTGTATCCGATCGAAATGAATTTGGTATAAACGTTGATCTGGGTATGTGCTGTAATGTTTTTTTGAAATTATTTGTTCATCTACCCCAAAAATTGCTTCAAATTTACTGCGTTTTTGAGAAATTTTTGAGATTTTTTCCTCTAGAAGCCTGTCCTTGCTTGAAATCGATAAGACGAACCGTTTTTGAGTTATCAATTGACTCTTTTACCCTTGAAAGCGTCCCAAACATGATCGCGCTCATGGCCTCTTAACAGATCCGCAACTCTATGCATGATCCTATTTGGAGGATTTCCTAACAAGACACGTACATCGATCCTTTGGACATCCCGAGGACATCCTTCATTTCGTGGGAGGATGTTCCTTGGATATTCTAGAGACATTCCATAAAACATATAAACATACAATGGATGTCCGGGTCCCAGGAGATGTCCACAGTGAACAAGTACCGTATATCCATTGGACATTTGTTCATGTCTAGAGGGATATTCTATGGATGCCCATTGGACATCCGTTTTTCACAAAATTAGAGGTCTCGTGGATGTTCTGTTCAAACAAGAAATTGATACGTATTGGACCAACATGACATTCACTCGACATAACAAATATACCATGGACCTCCAATAGACCCATTATATTGGATAAGTTTCATTCATGAACGAGTTTTATTGTAACGAATAATTTCGACGAAGTCGAAATTTCCTCCTCCCCCCCATATTCTACTATAAAGTTGAGAATTTGAGGCAAATATCTGTTAGAAAACAACTACTTTTCCCTACACTTAATCATATCTATTTGTGCATTGTTTCTCCAGGTGGACATTATCACAAGTGTCAATTGCAATCCAGCATTGAATAATATTCCCCATTGGTTGTAAATGACCACCAGCGCAGACATGACATGACATATTGATATGACCTGTAGACCTGGATATGTTCAGGACATGAAATAGATTTGTTTTGGGCCTAAATGAATGAAACAGAAAAAAATATGTTAATGTAGAAAAACTATTACATAAAGAGGTTATTGTTTTTCATACTTGCCGTGTTGTTCTCTGGCTCTCATTGCCAGTAAACATTCCTTTTAGTGGTACAGATACCTGGAAAGTAGAATATCATTTCATAATGAATTAATGCTTTCATCAATTTAGCCAACTTAAATTTTTCAAAAACTTTTTTGTTTAAGCGTTATGCCAGCTGCATAATATATAGTCGAAGATATTTGATATTGTCACATTTAGACACCTTCCCACATTTAACATCTAACTCAGAAAACTAATCTATCTAAAAACCAGATATAATGCTATTTTCTATACAATATGATGAAAATGTTCAGTTGTCATAACGATCACTATATTACTATTACTCACAGTTAGTTTTAAGGTTTGTCATTTTCTTAGAACATCTCTAGGTATGTTCATCTATATTCATCTGATGTATTCATAGAGAAGGAGTCGAAAGATACAAATAAGTATTGTTTCCCTTGTTTTCTGATTGTCAGTTGTTATAGCACCTTTCGTTTCTCACCAAGGAGTTATTAGCAGTATTCTTATACAGAATTTGTTTCATCTCCTGAAAAAAAAATCTAACATATTTTTCAGCATTTTATAAGTTGAGCATCCATTTCTGTGCACTGGACAACAGCAACAGTATGGTTAATCTAAAACATATAACGTCATTCTGAACAAAATGAGAGTTCGAATTCAAATCTGAAACAGAGGAAGTCAATGAAGAATCTGTTTAAAATACTATATATTTCAAAAATGCATTAATGTATATTAACTGGGTGTATATTTTATCTAACGCACAGTTGGTGATTTTACGCACAGGTGATTTTTCTACTGACTTAAAAAAAATTGTTAAAATTTGTTTTTACGAATCTCTTAGGTTTTCGTAAAAAACCCCTCGAAGGCAGAGCTTGCAAGGGAAACAGTGCTATCTATTACCTTAAGGCCCTATGGTTTGCTACGCTCGTACTACAAAATTTGATATATTATTATCCACTCGTCAGAAATTTATGTAAATTCAGTGATATGCTATTCATAAGGGGATAAATTAACAAAATATAAATATTACATTGTTTAGGGACTGAAATTTATTCTGTTTCTCCAACTATCGTCAGTATTTCTGTTCTTTTTTACCTCATAATAAACTAAAATATAAAAATTTACAATAATATATCTTCTTTCCTATCAATGCTTATAAAATTGGTTGTCAATACCAAGTGTACCTTGAAAATCAAATCAACAAGCGTAACGCCTTTCATATCACCTCTTGCTTCATTCCCATGTTACTAGGTAACAAATCGAATCGATTTTTTATATTAATTATAAGTATGAATTCTGCAATGCATTTTTTACCGATTTAACAAAAGTCGATTAATGATAATGATACAAGAAGTGAATTGTTTCCCTTTATAATTGTTGAATAATAATCTCACCTGGAGTAGGTATATAGTTCTTCAAATGACTGATATATAACAAATCATTTCCAGAGAACCCGAAATACTTAATAATTGTCTGTCTCCCACCAATAAAGTACAAACAAATGATTAGCCTAGTTCTATTTTGGAACAGTCAATCATGAGCCCTTCCAGCTTCTAAAATGCATGTACTCAGTGTTAATATAACGTGAGCATCTTAAATAATCGATAATACAACTGTTGATAAATATACAGGGTGGCCCAGCGAAAACGAAACAAGGCCGATATTTCATATTTCTCGTGTGCAGAAAAACGAATGCTCGGACCCGTCGATTTTTATTGCGAGGTGGTCATCTTTTGCGCATATTTTCAACTTTGTCACTCCAAGCCCCTCGGAGGGGTTAGCTCCAACCCTAAAATCTTTAATGGGAGTAGGATTTATGTGATATGCATTTTGAAGGTAAGTGCATTCTCTTTCCAACGCTATCCAGTTTTTGGAATTTGATGCAGTAGTTCTCGAGTCAACCAATTTTACGTCAAAATAAAATCAATAATCTAAATTCGTTGGAATGTCACTCGAACAAAGGAAAATTATCAGTTGTATCACCTCCTAACTCGACATACTCCTTAAAACACTACTTAAAACATATTTACTTAATTATCCATGAGTTTCGGATCATCCGCAAACATCTCGGTGAGGTGCGACAAAACACATTTTAGGTACTCAAATACTCGCATATTAAATTTGCATGAGAAGGTAAGAGTCTTCGGAAATGACATGAACTTTTCCTTTTTCCTTCTCCGATCATTTTCAGCAGAGTTATATCCAATTAAATATTCGGCTCCGCCAGATCTTTCAGCAGAGGGTAAACGTGAACCTGAAATTTGATGTCAGCGTTCAATCACTTTTTTCTGAGAAAACGAGCGCATTTCATAAAAAAATTACTGGCAATCATTTGTGTGGAGAATTGAATTGTCTTTCACCTTGTTGAGTTGTTTTTCCGATGAATCATATACTTTCCAAGATTACAGCATAAATCTATTTATGAATTTTTAAACAAAAAAAAAATATGTTTTATCACTGAAATTTCGGTAAACAATTTTTTTCTTGTTTATCATGGTTCCAACAACTAGCATACCAAGTTTGGTGGTGCCACAATCGATCCTTGTCTCAAAATCCAATCGTACTGGATTATTAACATGCATGGATTTCATCAAGTATCGGCTACCTATATCGATTCAAAATTCAAGACATCACAATTTGGCTCTTATCAAAAATCACCTTGTAACGTATGAATTTCATAATTCGAGGTAAAAAATCGTGGAGAGCACAACATGATCGTCATCACTAATGTCTTTTTTCCTGGATTGTTTCTCAAACATTCATCTCAACTATGAAGTCAGTCAATAAAGGTATAGTTTTCGATGAGCCGTGATAATATTTGGGTGGGCCAAAGAATTTTAATCAGTTATTCTGATTGAGTAGATGTAGGTAATTAATGCTTGACTTCCGTTGAATTTGTCGAAGAATATACGGACTGTAATAGCGACTGCGAATGGTTATTTACGCCAAAAACATTCTTCTAATGTCGGCTGTCTTATCCTGTCACTATAAGAGAGCTTCGTAGGATTTTATTGTTAGTTCCCCGCCGTCCTTCGCAATAATGACTTCAAAATTCTCCCTTCGAATTTTCGCGCTTTCGTTGATTATCTTCTTCACTATGAAGAGCAGCGAAGCTATTTTAGTGGAGAATCTTCTGGAAGAAATTGATTCTGGAAGGATTCTGAAAATTTATATTCCCACTATTGGTTCGAAAAATGAGCAGTGTCGTAATCACAGTTTATACTATTTCCAGGAGTTAGGAAGGTTTTCTTTGTGGGCTACTGAGAGTAAGTAGAACCCCTTATATTGAATTTTTTTTATTCAAATTAATAATAATAATAATAATTTTTATTTGAAAAAAATAGTACATATATAAACACATAAGTTACAGCAAAATATCTTAATAACTACAAAAATTTTGTCACTAATAACAATGCAAATTTAACTGTAGTTACGTGTAATCTAGGATGCACTGACAAATAAATGATTGATTATTCAATAGCAAGATATCTTTGACAGTGAATGTCAAAACGCGTTTGAAGTAATAAAACACAAAAAAATGGTAGCGATATTATCTTAAAATAAAAAAAAAAGTTAAGAGTAACAACCCAATTTTTCAATGTCTATGGACGTAATTGCATATTTGGACGAAATTTTCAATTCCGAACAACTTTTTTTTATAAGAATTTTCGATATTCTTAAATATAAAGGTACTTTACTCCTGAGTAAAATTCCTGTTTTTTGTCACACTGCGTATACGACTGAAAAAATTTGATATCTGATGATTGTATTTCAGATTTTAGAACATGCAGAACTTTTTATGACGAATAATTTTTTTTCCTAAAATGAATAATAAAAAAGTTTTCCATATGGTGAGACAAACTGTATATTGTCTACTTTTTGAATCAATGTTTTATTTTTATACATGTTGATGATTATATTATGCGTATATAGTTGCCTTAAATCCAGTACACTCGCTGTAGCAAATAACAAGTTTGAAGAGTGAGTTATTTTTTTGTTATAAATTAATTGGAATATTTTTTTTTGTATCATATATAATTGCTTCAGATGACTATTTGCAGCCCCTCCCCAGCTCAATATTGCATACTGCAAAT
The DNA here is from genome assembly GCA_958298965.1 of Chrysolina haemoptera. Classification (NCBI taxonomy): domain Eukaryota; kingdom Metazoa; phylum Arthropoda; class Insecta; order Coleoptera; family Chrysomelidae; genus Chrysolina; species Chrysolina haemoptera. The sequence continues at coordinate 30,635,657 of OY282589.1, read as the reverse complement.
GGGACTCCACTAAAGAATAATATAATGTTTTCAACTCTGCAACATCGAGAATGTTCTTAAGAAATTTAAATTTCGGTAGAAGACACCTCAATGTTTTGGTGACGTTTGAGATATGGTAGTTCCATCTCAGATGTGAGTCAATGGTGATTCCTAAATGTTTGATTGACATTTCTTATATTAGTAGTGAATTGTTGTTCTCTAAATGTTAGCTCATCATAGTTTGGTAAATCGTTCTTGTAGCTGCAGAGTGGGAGGAAACATTTTTATCGAAATTTATGGTCAGCAATTTATGTCGGAACCAATTCATAATGTGTATAAAATCATTTTCAATTTTTTTTTATGCAGGGGAATAATATATTATTTATAAAGGATTTGAATTTTCGTTTTTTATCTAGAGGGAAGAATTTGTTTTCCCTGGGAGATCAAGAGACACGTTAGTTCTTATATCGTATATATTATATACACGGAAATGTTGAACAGAAGGAAATTCATATGCCTCAAATGCTGATGTTGAAATTTTGATTATTACTTCATTCATAGGTTCTCTACATTCAATATCTATTCTTCTTATTATTACACAAAGAAATATTGCCTTTAAAAAATCATCAAAAACATACCTACATCATTTTGTATACACATTTTTTATTTTTGTCACACTGATATTATTATTGGGTAAAAATTTTTATTCAAATTACAGTTACAGACAGGCAACAGAAAATGTAAGACAGCAACACAGATAAATAGATCCAAGAAACAACAAAATTCTGACCTTTGTAAGAGTAACAGTTCTTATTTTCTTCATCCAGATACTCAGTGTATTCTATGACGTTCAAAGTTCGAATAATAGTTATTAGCCATTCTTGAAGATGTCATTCACTCTATATGCTAATGAGACTTGATAAAACAAACACAAGTCTATTAATTATTCCTGACGTCAGATCAACATTCCAATTTTCAGATTTGTTTGATATTGAGGATAAAAACTAGTATTCAGTGCAGACAGAAAACATTATTCTTGGAATTAAAAATGTGGTCAATGAATACTTAACTAAAATTCTTGTTTTGATTTGGTGCATGTTCGATAATTATATTCATGCATCCTGCGATTTTTTTGTTCAAACTTTGATAATTTCGTATTTCTTCATATACACCTTAAACATTTTGCTAAATTATTCATAATCAAATCATCAATCAGAGGCTGGTTTCACGAAGTGAAACCAATGCTCGATTAAGAATAAATTGTTTCATATCATAAACGAAAGACAAGGATTATTCAAATACTGTTCTAGAAATCATTCATACCTACATTTTTTGTGAAAAATAGTTATTTGTAGTACTAGTACTATAATTCATATTTTCTAAATCAAAATGCAATGCCCAATACATGTCAAAAAATGTCAAAAAAAAAACTTTCAAAGTGTTACCGCAGAAGAAATATTTCCATCATTTCCAATCCTTTATATGTATGATTGCTTCTGAAGAGCCTGCTTACCAGTTCTTCCAATCTCCCTGATGAGCTTGGCAAAGTGAAATAGATTTTCGTCGGCAGAAAAAATATATTGAGGATTAAATGCAAGGGTAGCGATTCTCCCTATCCAATTTATTCAATGAATTTTCTATGAAAACTAGAGATAATTCAAAAAATCAAGTATCTGTCATCCTATAGTAGTTGTCAACAAATCTACCGGTAACGTTAAAAAGTTACAAGGACTCCTGGATAATTGAAAGATTATATAAAACGAGAACGATGTAAGTTCAAATTTATAAAACTTATTCTTCACATTGAGTCTCATATTGATCTAAAGTATATTTGTTATTAAATACATTTTCGGTACTCTAAGTTTCCCCAGATTAATTGACATATATTGCTATTTAAGAATGCCGTTTGGGACATCAAGTGCTCCGAAAATTTTTCATTATATAGTATCAGGAATTCTTGGCTGTCATCCAGTAGTTACATATTTCTATGATATTTAAGTATTTGGTTTCAATGTTGATGAACAAAACATGATTAATTAATATACTGTGTCCGGCATAAAGTTAGCAGCATATGGAAAACTTTTTCTTTATTGATTTCTCAGAAAAAATTATTCTTGATAAAAAGCTCTGCTTCATCCCGAACCTGAATTGCAAACACCATAATTGAATTTTTCACGACCCTATACGAGGGAGATTAAAAATCATGATTTGTTTTTGAAGAAATATGACCCTATCACTTTATTTTTCACGGCAGAATTAAAAGCCAAGGGGAAATATGGTTCAGAATTGAATGTTGATCCAGAAATTCAAATCATAGGCACCATTAAATTTTTAAGCTTTTTTTTAAATTTTTTCCTCATCGCCCTGTACGACATAAGGAAAACTATGCTACACGGATATTCTTATATATCACTCTTTCCCCCTTCCATCGGAAATTCACATTTAATGAAACATGTGACAGAATTTCGCAAAATCTTATCGCAAATAGTGAATGAAACTAAATGATATGATGTCAGAATGAAAATTAATAGAATAATGGGGCATATTTGTATAAAAAAATGTTATTAGTAGTGTGAAAATAAAATCATTTTCATTCTTCACACCTTGGAGACAATTCAGTTTTAATTACTATTTGCAGCAAGATTTTGTGAAATTCCGTCACATAATTCAATTAATGTGATTTTCCGATTGAAGGGAGAAAAGAAACAACATCCACAGAGAAACTATTCGATTATCATTTGGGAGCACAGCTGGTACTTCATTTATTAGTCATTTAACGAACAAGTGTATTAATAAGGGCGATTAACAATCGAGATATTTTAACGCGTGAGCGGAGCGAGCGCGTTAATGTTTGAGATTGTTAATCGCCATTTTAATTCACGAGTTTGTTACAAAACTTTTCCGTCGACAGAAGTTTTCAAAAATAGAGATATCTTATTTTCAATGTTTATTTATATAACGATACGATAAAAAACAATCACTATTTCCTATTTATATTAACTCTACTCAAAGATAGTTTAATTTTTCTCAGTGGTAGTTTTATTTTATTTTTTATTATTTATTTTCAAATTGAAATAAAGAAAAAAAAAATTTACCCTCGGTGGGTTTTGAACTCTCGACCTCAGTGTTGCAAGCCAGGTGCACTTTACCATTACGCCACGGGACCATATATGGTTTTGAGTGACAACTGGTGTAATAAACATTTTCGAAAATTTTATGTGAAAATTGACAAATAAATAATGACAGATAGTACTAACCAATATAAAATGTATAAGAGCAATGTATGTTGGGTTGCATATAATCAAATCGTTGATTAATAGAAAATCATTCATTAACAGGGGTTATTAATCAACGATTTTGAGTGCGTTAAAATACATCATAAATGAACGGTCGACGGAAAACGGTAATTAACGGTATGTGGTCCATGCAGAAATATTTTCATTGAAATTAGGATTGATGGGGCAATAAAATCATAAATCCTGATTTATAATTTCATTACAGTGTTTGACGCAACATCAAAATTCCCCACTGGATTTCTATATGGATCGAATTACGACTTTGGAAACTTTGATGAATGTTTGAGGATTAAAGTGCCGTATGAAGGAAATAAATTCACTGGAAAATATTGTATGGCGAAATTTACGTTGAGTGCTACAGATATTGATGGTACAACTTCCAAAAATCAAGGAGGGAACCTTAAATATGAAAAGGATAATTATGAATCTTATTCGAATATTACAGTTTGGAAAAAGATAAATGTGAGTATTTCAGAATATTCGTAAAATTGATTAGGATTTAATTTTATACAAGAAGTTATAATCTCAATACGACTCATAGCTGCGAGTGCTTAGGTTAAACATTTCTATAAAAGATTCTGCACGTGAATTATCATTTTGTTTCCATATTTTTATCACAGGATACGGGACCTCACTGACTATTAGAACAGCCCAGCTCTACATTGAAACCAAGTTGACAACCCCTAATCGTATAGTCAATATGTTCGCTGAACAAATTTCAGTTACTGCCAAGCCTTGTCCCGCTTGTCCCGCTTGTCCCAACGCATTCCCTACCAGTAACATAATTTGAGTATGGTTTGATTCGTTTTCTATTCAGGTTGACCAACATCGATGAGTCTAGCCCTTTCAGTACCGACTTTTTTTTCAGCATGAAAAAAAATATTTTTTGGTTTAAATGTACTTAAATGAGTTCAAATAACTCTCTTTATACATTAAAATAAATATAGCATATATATGTAGAAAAATTTATTATGGGTACATATGTACCCAAAAGTATATAAATAATATCGAAAAAACTATTTCTGATGAAAGGCAAGAAAGCAATTTCTCTCCTTTTGAAGGCATAGATGTATATTGCACTTCTGGAATTTCCATCTTGACTTTCCCCCACAACCAAGATTTTTGCACCTTAATGGTAAAGGTAACTCTGGATGCTCAGGAAAATGTCCAATGTTATCATATTGCACTGGAGTAAGAGGTCTAACTTCAACGTTTCGACGTTTTGTTGGCACTACTGGACTAGATGTACCACTTGATGGTCGTCCCCTTTTTCGGTTGTTGCAAGAGTTGACTTTTATGAGCGATTCGCCAACTTGCATCCTAAAATGTAGAAGGTCCATAATATCTTTTTTCGGAATTCCTAAGGTATGCATGTTTTGTTTATACTCCAACCAGGAGTTTGTTAGTGCCATGTCAACTGCATGAAACATTAGTCGAATAGTCCACTTTTTACACCGACTTTTTGTTCTGTAGAAAGCAATAAGAGCATCTGCTAAATCTATGCCACCCATAGAACTATTGTACTTTTGTATAACTTCGGGTCGATTTACGTCACTGAACGATTTTGTTGTTTTATCCCAGCGTTTCACAATGTCTTCTTTCCCAACACCAACAAAGTTTGTTATCTAACCATCTGGTTACTACAATTCCATCTGTAGAGATAATTTGTTCCGTTGATCCTCTCTTTTTTTTCAAAAAATCCTTTACGTCAGTTAGGGGTGGTTTAGAAAACCTATTGAGCCTAGCAGTACCAGCAAGAAATATTGATTTTTGATTGAGAATTTGTAAAAGATGATAGCTCGTAAAATAATTGTCACAGTACAATATATGTTTATTAGGTTCGAGTTTTTTTGATAATTGTAATATGACACCTGCACCCTGCCCATATTTCAGAAATGAAGGCTCTATTTCGGTGGTACTGCCTTGATAGATTAGAAAATCATAAGTCAGTCCACTTTCACCACCTAACAAATACAGCTTTACTCCCCATGGATGAGGCTTGTTTTTGATATATTGTTTTATAAACAATCTCCCTTTGAAGGGCATGATTTGTTCATCGATGCAGACATTTGTTTCTACCTGAAGTTCTCTACATCTCTTTAGAACCGATTCAAAAATTGGTCGTACTTTCCATAGTTTGTCGTTGCTCTGTCTGGGTGCTAGATTGTCAACACAATGTATGTGGGTTCGAAGTTTAAACATACGGTTAATTGTCATTGTGTCTGTAAAAATGTCAACTTTTAACGATTTATCCCAATACATACGTAATCTTGGAAATTTTAGACATCCTGTTAGAATACTAAGACCAAAGAAAGCTTTTATTTCTTGCAGGTTATATGGTACAAATTTCTCAGTTCCATTTTGCAAAGCGTACATATTTGTGTATTGAACTATATCTTCAAATAAACTTTCTGGAAAATATCTCAGGAAATATGTAACTGGATATTCCTCAGAACAGTTTTCATTAGAATTCCGGGATATTTTAGTGGGTAAATGTCTTGTTACATATTGCACATTCTGTAACCATTTTACGTTTTTTTTCAAAGTAATGCAGTCTTCATAGTTATATTCCTCTTCTTCGTTCTCTATTTCTTCCACATTATTCTCCTCGTCCTCTATTTCTTCCACATTATCCTCCTCGTTTATATGTTCTGAGATATCATCAATCAATTGTCCAACTCTCTGCCTTACTTGGACCTCTTCTTCGTAGTCACTGTCATCACTATCAAGTCCTTCTATGTCAGATAGCCCTTTTTCTAACTCTTCCAGTAGTTCCTTCTCGGTTAAAACTTTTCTTGAACTTATTTTAATCTGAAATTAAAAATAATACTTAGTCACTTTGGGTACAATTGTACCCATCGAATTTGAGGGACAGTTATCAATTTGAGAAACTGAAATTTTTAATAAAATATATTTATAATTAGTAAGATTTAACACTATTTTCAACATTGCGTAGAAATATAACCTGCGATTGACATTTATTTGAATGATATTTCAAGATAAAAAGTAGTCTTACCTTTACCAACTAAGCGGGTGCCACCATATTGCTTATGACAATAAATTTCGTTAAGAGTAAAACACTTTTGGTGCCATCTATGTATAAAACGCATAAATATAGTCCTTAGAGAATATAAATTTCGTTACACTAATTTGATTTGCAGATTCCTGTAGTTATAATACAAGCATTATTTCAATGGGTACAATTGTACCCAACATGACTGAAAGGGCTAGGCTTTGTCTGCATCCAGGCATACTGGTGGGATTTATTTCGGAAAATCTTTTTTTATGATTGGAGTTAGTTGTCAGATTGTGGTAGTATTGTGTGTGGTGTTGCTTTATTTACCTTGTTGTTTTCATAGACGAAGGTTCTCTTACATGGGTACAGCTGAGTTTTGGTTTTCGTAAAGAAAACGCACCTATATTGGAAGTCCGAAAGAGATCCGTTGGCAATACTGCTCAAAGTGTCATGTATTGAACTTTCGAGGTGGGAGGCTTCCGTTTCTGGTGGCTAGTCTTTCGTAGGAGTTGGTGATAGATCGAGAAGAATTGACAGAGTGCACGACTGGAATTGTTATGCAATATTCTATACCCAAAATTAATTTATTCGTTTTGAAGCCATCCAATGTCAGGGATCATTTGAGTCTATTGCTGTCTATTGCTGTGCACATTTTTTCGTCATTCTACTACTCCTGGTATATTTGTGACAAACCCTTGTTGGAAAGTAAATGAGCTTATATGTTATCTCGTATTGAAGGTATTTTTTATAAAACCGGCATTCGACTCCGCCGTCATGCTATTTTTCTTTGTCATGTTAGGAGTTTGTTTAATTTTGAGCCCTCGTAAAGTTTTTTTCAACTTGTGGCAGTCCTGACACCTTAAGTTACATTTGGCGCACGAGTGTATGAAAAAATCACCAATACAATAGTTTAACTCGTCTAACATGAATTTTTTTTTTTTAAATTGAAGTTCATTTTACTTTATTTCAACACACCGTAAAAATAAAAATTCCATCAATTCATTTCAGTTCTATTATTCGAATATTTTCGCAGGATTACCTGAATGATGACTCCAAGAGTCCCAGGAATGAATTTCATTTCGCTTTCTGCGTGCCCTCTAGTTGTACTGGCCAAGACTTGGAAGAAACTCTGAAAGATCGTGTTGATGAACTCAACAGAAAAGTAAACATAACGTTCGACGTGGAAGTAGACCAGAGGAGTTGTCAGGTTGAGGACACTGTATCACTGGATCGAAGTGATATTGCTTTTATGTGAGTATATTCAATTCATAACACTGTGATCATAGATATTTGATGAAAATGGAATTGGAATTGAAATTTCTCAGAAGTGCGGAAATCGATACTAAAACTCCAGCTTTTTTTTTTTTTTTGGAATGAGCGCAACTACCGTCTCTAAAAGTATGCTGCTCAATCTAGGAGGACATTGAAAACACACAAACAGAGAGTAAATCACAGAGGGTATTATAAGTCCTTAGAAACCGATGAAAAACTCACGAAAAATGTGTAGAACTGTGAAAAACATGAGACTATCGAATAATTTTATATTGGAAAATTTACCTCCTGCCTCCCTGAATCCAAAATTACGTCAAAAAATTGTGTTAGTCATGGGGCTTGCTTAGCTCCCCCCCCCCCAAAAAAGTTGGGAATACTCACGAAAATGAAATTGAAAAAAACTGTATAGATTGTAAAAACCATCGTATTCAGAAACATTTTCAACGGTTTCACACGTGTGAAATTACTGCAATAAATTTCTTTCGGAGGACTAGGACCTCCCTGCTCTACAAAAAACTTGCTAAAATCCACCAAAATAAAATCGAAAAAAACTTTAAAAATAGTCATAAAAATAGTCAGATCACGAGGGAAATATTTTCTTTTAATAATAATAATAATAATAAATGCTTTTATTGTAGGGTACAGCAATCAGCTTATATCCTAACAAAAGGCAGGATTCAATTCCTCCTCATGATTACTCATGGCAGGGATTGCTCTTCCATCCAACCAGTGAAGTGAACTACCTAATTAATCCTAATTGATAACAAACAATATAGATGTTCATACATACAATATGTAATAGAGTATGTTAGACAAATCAATTAACTGCTCCTAGAAAAATTGAAGATTGTAGATTTACCATACAAGCACAAAAAAAAAAACACACTAGTCGACGAAAAATGTCTTAGAGAAAAGCTTATGAAAATACATTTTAAACCATAGGTGAAGAAAAAGTGATGTGACGATTCAAGTTTGTTATAATTGTTACATTATACCAATAAATTTGGAAAACTAGTATCAAATAAATGTTTCTTAATTTTTTTCTTGAAAATTTTGATTGGCAATAATTTATATTCACTGGGTAACCGGTTGGAAAGGCGAACTATTTGGTATGAGAAGGAGCCACGGAAGAAGGAGGTTTTATATTTAGGCGCAGCCAAATTATTTCGAAATCTCAAGTTGAGATTATGAATGTCTGTTCTAAAGGTCAATTTTTTGAATAGATAAGGAGGTTTCCCAGTTGTTATTACTTTGTGAAAAATCGTAGAGGAGTGTAGTGTGCGCCTAGCCTCCATGTTCAGCCAACCAAGATTTCTCAGATGTTGTGTAACATGTTCCCGCTTTCTGGTGCCTGTGACAAGTCTCACACATGAATTCTGCAGTTTTTGAAGTCTCATTCTGTCAGATTTCATCAGTCCTGGTCCATAAACTACGTCTGCATAGTTAGCATGTGATAACACTAATGCATCACTAAGTATGATTTTACTTTTTTTGTTCAGGATATTTCTGTTTGAATAGATCATTCTGAGATTCATATAACCCTGTTTTAAGATATGAGAGACATGTGTAGTAAAGCGCAACGCATTATCAAGATACAATCCCAGATTTTTTGTTGTTTCTGCAGTGGGTAGGCGTACTCCGTCGACAAATATATTTAATAAATTCTTGCACCGATTTCTTGCTGCTGTCCTTCCAAATAGCATCACGTACGACTTAGATTTGTTCACAGTCAGGCAGTATTGATTTGATACTGTTATGAGACTATTCAAATCATGATTCATTTGGTCGAGTGCTAAGTTGAAGGAGTTTTCCTCGAAGTTCAAATACATTTGCGTGTCATCAGCATAGCAGTGCATCGATGCGTGAAGTAAGGACTTTGAAAATTGGCAAGTGTAGAGAACAAACAGAAGTGGCCCTAAAATTGATCCCTGGGGAACACCATTCTTTATTTCAAGAGATTTGGATGTTTCGTTGTTTATAATAACGCTTTGATAGCGGTTAAAAAGGTAACTCTTGAAGAGCGATACTGCATTCATGTTGAACCCCAGGTAACTCAGAATGGACAAAAGAAGTTTGTGGTTAATTCGGTCAAAAGCCTTGGAATAGTCTAGCAATACTAGTAAACACAGTTTGTTGTTATCGATAGAGATGTGAATATCATCTATCACTTTCAAAAGAGCCGTTGTACAACTATGATCAGATCTGAACCCTGATTGGCAGGATGGCAAAATGTCAAACTCATTTAAGTATGTACGCATTTGAGTATTTAATATTTTTTCAAAAGCTTTTGAGACCGCACACAAAATACTAATTGGGCGAAGGTCGCTCATATCTTTTGCATTAGTAACTTTCGCTAATGGAAATACCGTGAGAATAAAATCGAACAAAATTCGTAAAAATACTGAAAAATATCGGTCAAATTCGAGAAAATTTCTGACTGTTTCGGACATGCAAAATTACAGTTGAAAAATTTCGATCAGTGGCTCGGACCGCCCATTTCTCGAAAAAAGTTGCGAAAACCAACGAAAAATAAATTGAAAAATCCGTAAAATTTTTTGAAAACATTGGATAGGCGAATAATTTTCCTAGCTTGTATATATATCTGTGAAGCAAATAATGTAAAACATTTTCGTGGACTCCCGGTATATAGGGTGTATACAAAAACGTACAGTTGCATGCAAAAAAAATCGTATAGCAGTTAAAGGCTTTTGTGAGTCAGGCTTGCCAATATTAATTAAACTTCTTATCGATTTTGACAAGTATAGTGTTAAAATTCAATTTTTGTCAGTAACGCGCCTTCAACATTTTTCTAGTGCAATTAGTGCCGTGTCTCAACTAGATGCCATACAAATCTTGTACGACTTTTTTATGCACACAACTGTACAACACCAAATAATTCACCGATCAATTGTCACAGAATTGTCACTTTGACATTAAATAAATAAAAACTACATAGTAATAAACCTCGAATTGTGAACCACTCTCACTAGGATAATATTTATCCAAATAATGGAAAATGAATCAAGTTTTGATCTCCCTATAAAATTTTAATAAAAACCAAAAAAAAGAGGGTGTGCTCTTGAATTTGGACTATTCATGAAAAAACATTTCAATATAAATGCTTAGAAATGAGTATAGTAGTAGTATATTTTATTTTTTCAATCTAGAATAAGTAATTTTTATAATATGTTCTTATAAATCATTTTAAAAAAATGCAAGGTTGCAACATTGCTCTCGAATTAATTCAATAACTAATTGTCAAAACTGACATTTGCCATTTATTGTACATTGAAACTCAAGATAAACACATACGCTCTTTCGCCAAAATGTCTATTTTAAAATAATTTGCCTTCACAAACTCTGCTCTAAAAGAAATCATTTGAAGATGTTCCGGAATGGTTTGGAAGTTGAAATTTTGGAAAAATGATCCTTTTTTATAGACCTAGAAGTTTGCAAAATCTTAGACCGGGAGCAGTTGGCACAGAAAAGCATACCATCCTTTCAAAGAAGGTTTACCAATTACTTGATGTTAATCAAGAAAGTGCAAAACTTTATGAATCATTTTTGTAATTTGATTATTTAATTAAAAACTGCATACCATGTCATAGTGACCACAGCTGATGAAAAGCGTTTGCAGACAAAAAGTGTTTGCGGACGAAAAGTGTCTGCGCATGCTAAATACTTGCCTAACAAAATAGTCGATTATTGATTCTAAAATCGGTAATTAGTAGGTAATTTGTGGAGGTCAACAAAAAATGTAATATGCACCTCGGCGAAACACTGTGTATTGTCTAGCCTGCCTGCTAGCCTCGACGGCGCCTCAGCTATCAATTTGCAGGCTCGACTATAGTAGACAGTTTTTCTTCCTTGGTACATAAATAACTACTTTTGATGATTTACTATTGCATAGCAGTACATTTTCAAATTATGAGATTTTTGTTGTGGAAAATGAAATAGAATGTATGACAAGGTGTAAGTAATATATAGTTTAATACTTTTCAGATGTGTAATTATGATAGCCATAGTTAATGTTGTATTGGCATCATCGTACGATTTCATAACACGCCGTGATGACTACTCTCACTACAAAATGTCCGGTGAGTATAAAAGACATAATTTTTGTATAATATTGTAACTAACAAAAATGTGTTGTAAAGTTGATTAGAATTTTTTTTTCCAACACTCAATACGAGAAAATAAATTTGAATACACCATTTGAGTGTCCTCTCCCCTACTTTCTTTTCTTGGTGATTGATAAATTCGCTGAAAATCGCTGCATATTCCCAACCCAACTGTGTCGTGCTTACTGAAGAATATTTTGAAGTTTGATTTTTATTTTTTGGCAAAATTACAATATCTCTCGGTTACATTGACTCTCGGTTATATTTACATGAAAGTACATATTTCATGTGCGGAAGTATATTGATATTCAGCCTGTATGGTTTCAGATACATGGGACATGTTATCATAAAGCTCGAGGGGCTGTGGATGTACTTTACTGAAAAATCTTTCCGAATTACTTTTCCATAGTTGAAGATGCAGGTTTTGCCCCAATTAACGTGTACTGATTTCGTGCTTTGTTTGTTTCCTATAAATTGTAGAAACTGCCAAGAGATTGATCGATATGAGCGGTCGTAAAGAGTAATGGTTGTTTTCGGTTGGATTCCAGAATTTCTGATTCATAGGCAGAAAAAATGGATTGAAAATGGGATATTGGACGCCTGTGGTGTCAGTCAGTGAGAACAAGAATTTGTCTGATTTTTGTCCGAAAATATGAATAGGATATTCATAAAATCTATTGTGGAATCATCTGCGGCTGGAAGACAAACGTTAGTCGCTATTTTCCATCGTTCAAGAACCTCTTGAGCGGTATTTTTGTTGAAAAGGGGAACATTCTCCATGAAAATTGAAAAATGAAAAATTTGATTTATTTGTAATATCAAACAGAAAACAACTACTTCCCTGGCTGAAGCCACGCTGGACATAATGTCTAAAAAAGAGTCATTCATTTCGTTAGCTCGCTCACTTATATGAAACGTTGGCTTCTGTATCTGTTTCCAGATATTCCAATGGACGAGTTTGACGGGTCATACTCAGTCCCCGAATTCATTTGCCGTCACTTTGAAAACATTTCCAAACCAGCTACTGTCTGATTTCAGTAGTATAAACTATATGCTTCAATTCCACATATTTGATACTTCCTAAACTTACGATATCACTGTTATTTTTCATGAAAAAAATGTCATTTGGTTTCATTCTCAAAGAAAGGAACATTATTTTAACAAATATATAGAACATAACAATCATAATACTACTAAAACAATTCCCCAATGGAAATGTAACTCAAAATTGTGATTTAATGATGAAATATAATGAACACAAATTGGAATTTGCCATTAAAACTCAATTTGCTCATATGGTGTTGAATGGATATAACGCTAAATTCAACGCTATTGTGATATTAATTAGACTGAGATAGATGCGTGGTGTTATCATTTGATTACTGTTCATGAGGTTTGCTTTTGTTTCCTGTAATAGGTCGATTCCATTAGCTGCACATAATCATTATTTATTGTTGTCTTGGGAAATCTCGTACTGAGGAGAAAAATTCAATTTCCGTCCTGATAGTTTCCTCTCAATCTCTGATCATTCACAGTTTTTCTCTTGTTTTGGTCTTGGTAATCATTTTTCGTAAACAGTCGAGTGTAACTTATTTTAATGGATGCAAGACACTTATCCAGCAGAAAAATTACCGTGATTGCTCAAATACCTGTATCTGGAATCTCCACATAATTACTTTAAAATAAAATTGAAACAAATTGCGGCAGAAACTGAAACTATTGAATTTTCAGTACTATTCCAGGTTTGAACTGACATTCATTCTGAATGGACCAATCTTGGTTGACTCATTCTTCACAATATCCGGATTTCTGGCAACATACTTGGCGTTACACTACTACTATAGTATGAAGAACAAGATAAATGTAGTTTATCTCTACATCCATAGGTACATGAGGTGAAAAAAACTTCCCGATTTAAATTTTTTCCCTTCATTAATGAATCTCATTTTAGAATGGCTCCCACATACGCAGAAAAATTACCGTGAATGCCTTGCTGAGCTCGTTCTTTTCTTTTCCAGGTCAACTTCACAATTCCATACTGTGTTTCTCCTTCCAGAGAAATTTCAAGAAGTTAACAACCGTTGGAAACAATGTTGATGGTTTGAGTTGTATAGCAGGAATGAAGGTGTACTCCATGATAATGATAATATTATTGCATAGAAATATGTTCGATTTTGGCTCTGCAGTATTGAATATCGAGAAAATAGAAGAAGTAAGTATGGCAATGAACTTTCCATGTTTGAGATCATTGTCTCATATTGAAAATGGTGAACTATAGTGATGGTCCGTGGCTCATCGAAGTTTTTCTCAAGTGTTATCGGCATCGATACTTACTTAATATCAGTTTGGGGTGTGAGTACGCTGAGACTTAGAAGATGTTATGTCTCCTTCTGCTATCAAACAGGATCTTTTGTTTTTTGTTTATTCTTTATCTGCATCAAGTATTGTACTCGTACTTATATCGCAAGGGGAATTCCGAAAATGGTGTTGCACCATTATTTTCTCTAAGGTGTCCTAGACCATTTTGGAACAACGGTATCGTTGTTTTATACAGTGCGGCTTTTTATAGTCCCCCCCCCTGTTAACTTTTGAACGGTTTGCCGTAGAGAGATAAAAAAAAACGTTTCGAGGGTTTCACCGATACTACTTTTTGTAATATAACGCATTGTAATTGCTCGATAGATGACGCGGGGGGGCACAAAAACCTAATTTTTTTAAATGGCCTGGGGGGTAGAGTGACACATCGTTGAAAAGAGAATTTGATTCTCTTTTCAACCATCTAATTTTTTTTTAATTTCGTTGACACGTTTTTTCACAATGAGCATTTGAAGTGTAAGAGCGGATCTGAATTCGTTTCCTTACCTTACCTCAATAACTTTTGAAGGGTTTGATGTGAAATAATGGGACGGAAAATATTTTGGGTGGTATTGAAATAATAATGTTTGAAGAAAAATACCTTAATTGTTCTAGTGATTCACAATTGCAATCAATACCACGAAATACGGTCAATAAAGACAATTCACAACATTAGTAATTATTCATTTTGAATTCCTTTCAAAGCTTACTTAGGTATAAGGATATCGAAATTATAATACCCATTTTATTTATTTTTAATGATAAAAGTAATAACAGGTACTACGAAAGGACTATTTATTGGATTTGTTTAAATGACAATAATTAATTAGTTACCTATAAAAGTACGATGGATTGATGAATTATTGTATTCATATTCACTGAGGAGTTTTGTCTACTTATAATTATTATTTACTTTGAATATTTGATATCATCATGGTTCGTATACGTCCTTTCGAAGAAAAAATTGAAGCAATTTATAATTTTGGTGAGGCCCATCGCAACTACCACGAAGCGGAGAGAATTTTTAATGAAAAATTTCCTGAACATCCTATAACTCGGAAATATTTGAGGGAACTAGTTGAAAAATTCAACAGAACTTGCAGTGTTCGTAGGAAAGGTGGAGCTGGTCGAAAATCAATTCCGGAAGAGACAAAGGTTTCGATAATTGCCGAAATGGTGGTAAATCCGCAACAAAGTACCTCTCGTGTAGCAAGTACGATTGGGGTCTCAACAGCTACAGTAAAAAAATATTTGAAGAAACACAAGTTCCATCTATACAAATTATTAATGTTACACCAACTCACAGAAGACGACCCAGACCGAAGAATGGAATTTTGTGAAATTATGGAGGAAAAGATAGCTAGGAACCCCAATTACATTAGGAATATTTGTTTTTCAGATGAAAGTACCTTTTTCTTGAACGGAAATGTGAATACACAAAATGTGCGATACTGGAGTGATATAAATCCCCATATCTTTCGAGAAGGTCACACACAGTTCCCACAGAAAGTAACTGTGTGGGCTGGAATTCTGGAAGACCATATTGTAGGTCCCTTATTTCTGGAAGGAAACTCAAACGGTAATTTGTACCTGGATTTACTAAGAGATACGGTTGAACCACTCATACTTGGAATATTAGAAGAAAATGAGAACGAATTTCAGGAACACATCACCTTCCAGCAAGATGGGGCCCCTCCTCACTTCCAACGTCAAGTTCGAGAGTATTTGGATGTAACATACCCTATGAGATGGATTGGACGTCGTGGACCAATCGAATGGCCGGCACGATCACCAGACCTTACACCTTGTGACTCCTTTCTGTGGGGATACGTCAAATCCAAAGTGTATGAGCAACAATCCAACTCTTTGAAATAACTTAAAGAACGAATAACACGGGTTTGTGCTGGTATAACTGCAGACATGTTGAATAATGTTCGGCATTTGTGAATCGAATTTTTCATTGTCAAGAAGTATTAGGTGGACATTTCGAACACCTGCTTCGTTAATTGACAACAATTTTGCTTCTAATTATTTAAATACTACATGTCATAATAGTTTGTTTTCTTTTTGTTACATTGACACTTCAAATGCTTATTGTGAAAAAACGAAAAAAACGAAATTAAAAAAAAAATAAGATGGTTGAAAAGAGAATCCAATTCTCTTTTCAACGATGTGTCACTCGACCCCCATGCCATTTAAAAAAATTAGGTTTTTGTGCCCCCCGTGCCATCTATCGAGTAATCACAATGCGTTATATTTCAAAAGGTAGTATCGGTGAAACCCTCGAAATGGTTTTTTTTTATCGCTCTACGTCAAACCGTTCAAAAGTTAACAGGGGGGGGGACTATAAAAAGCCGCACTGTATAGTAAGTAACAAACAAGTTTTATGCGATTGGTTTTAATTTCGAAATGGATTGACTTATTATTTCTAATTAGCCAGGAAAGTATTTGTTTTCTAATGGATTTCGACCTAATTTTTTCTATATTATAGAATTATGGCAATAAGCTCGTCCTGGTAGGGCAGGACACCTTGTTCCTTTCTTGACAAGCTCATTGTTAAAAATTGAAGATTTCTTTTACATTCTTAGTATAAGTTACACTGCTCATGAACATCATCTCAATTTTGTTTCCTTTCCAATGATAAGACTAATACCTGTGACCTCTTAAGGGGTTCGATATTAGAAGGTAACTATGGAACTAAGAATGCATAAAAAAGTGTTTAGCATCAATTGCATCAAACGACTTACCACGGATACTAGTCCACATGGCCTCTTCTTCTAATCTTCGGATGACGTTTTCACAAATGAAGGCTTCACATAAAAGTACTTGATATAAAAAAAAAAATGCTGACAAAGACAAAACCAGATGATAAGCTGCAAGCTAGCATTCGACAGTACTATATTGAAAATTAGCACTGGAATTGTTCGAGTAGGACACATTTCTGCGCCGACGTGGCAAGGGCGATGTAGAACTCCGAATCTGTTCCATCAACCCAATTAGTTGATTGCTGCAAATGATTTTTGAACATGAATATATTATGAAATCACTTTAAAGTGAAATGAGGTAAAAACCAACGTGATTGCTTAAATACCTGTATCTGGAATCTCCACATAATTACTTTCAAATAAAATTGAAACAAATTGCGGCAGAAACTGAAACTATTGAATTTTCAGTACTATTCCAGGTTTGAGCTGACATTCATTCTGAATGGACCAATCTTGGTTGACTCATTCTTCACAATATCCGGATTTCTGGCAACATACTTGGCGTTACACTACTACTATAGTATGAAGAACAAGATAAATATAGTTTATCTCTACATCCATAGGTACATGAGGTGAAAAAATCTTCCCGATTTAAATATTTTCCCTTCATTAATGAATCTCATTTTAGAATGGCTCCCACATACGCTGTGATATTAGCATTTTATTGCACTTTATTCGTGAAACTGGGAAATGGACCACTTTGGCAGGAAAGAATTGGTTTGGAGCAACTCAAATGTCGAGAAGTTTGGTGGGCCAACATTTTGTTCATCAATAACTATTATGACACCAAAAATTACGTGAGTATCTTCTCAGTATTCAAGAATTATGTATTTTCACAGATTATTGATGTGAACATAAATGTCAGTAACCTCACTAATAACATTAACCATTAATAGAATTCTCCTGGACTTCCATTGTCTAGAGTCAAAGAAAATAAATTCTTTGCAAAAAAAATTCCGAAATTCGCTTGCGGCCCGTTTCGGAATTATTATAGTCAAGAATAATAACTATCACCAATCACCAAATATACTATCATGTAGCTGTATTGATAGAGTAGAGAAAAATAAGTATTTTTATAATTCAGAAAACCTCCATGGGAGTCAATGCTAACGTCATTATTGCTACACCAGTGTGAGAATATTTTTCTATCCCTAATTGTAGAGGGACAGAGGTGTTGTAGAATATTTCTCCAACCTCAAGAGACAGAATATTAATATTTTGTGGGGAAAAAACATTCTGAAAACACAGAGTTAGAAACGGAAATTTTCACAAAAATCAAATTTCTATAATATGCTTTGGAAATTCAGATCTACCGAATATTATTTCAATTTACACAATTCATCACCCCAAATAATATTTTGAACCAACTTTCTTTTTCAGTGTATGTTCCAGTCCTGGTACATGGCCTGTGATATGAATGCATTCTTGGTAGTACCTGTGATATGTCTCATTTTATACAAAAAACCATCTGCTGGGGTTCTAGCCATATCAATACTAATCATTGCCTCTATTATCACAGTGTTCATTACAGTGTACCATTATGATGAACTCCCTATCCTACTTCTGTACGTCAAGTAAGTTCAGAACAAACTGAGGGAAAGTACTAACGGTTACTCATTTCAGAAATTCTTTCAAATAGGTTTCCAGAGTGTCCTGAAACCCAATCAGATTTTACATACATAAGTTTATAATATACTTCGACTAGGGGTATAACTGAAACCTGAAGTGTTCTGGACATGCAGGGCAATTCATGGTGTTTTGAGCCTATACAATTACAACATAAGGCTTATTCGAACAAGTATTATCAACAAGATGAATTCATATAATTATAGTGGTGGAAAAACATGATAAATGAATGCGAGTACCTACATCGATACAAGTTTTCAATGGTAGAAAACTACTCAAAAATTTTTTGATACCCGACATCTAATGTCAATACCAGAATCAGTTGAAATATAAACATACTGGGGCTAGTGATCCAATATTGAAGCATACAAGTTGTTTGTAATATTCGAGGGTACCGATTGATACTATAATTACTTTTATTATTATTTTAATGTAGAAATCACAAACACAAGTGGATCCACCGCTGTTTATTCCAAAATACAATTTATACGTCTAGTTTCAGTATTATTTTATTAATATTACTGTATGATATCTACTATGCTTTTCTATATGGAAATATGGCGAATAAACATTATTATCACTATATAATAATGAATACTTGATTTGTTACTAGGGGATCTCATGGATACAAATATGATTTTATCAAACGATACACGTAATAACTTTTGTGACTAAGCCTCACGAGTAAAAATGTTACTTTCTGATCAAGGAGTACGTAAAAGTTCTACTTTTGTGCCATGGCACTGTTACTTTTACCAATTTCGGAATTATGTATTTGGAATTTTTGTATGAACCCCAAACACGAAATATTTCTTTCAGAACACCACTTAAGAAATTTATTGTAAGACCCTTTTGCTGCTTCAACAATTTCTGTAGGGGTGCATCGTAAATCATCAGCATACATTTTGTACCACTTTGTAACATCTTCAAGCTTTGCTGTTATTCGAATTTTCATTGGCCTAGTTCCGTTTGAAATTTGGTATGACTTTCGGTTTTCAATCGAATTGTGCCAATTGTTATAACAATAGCGTTGTAGTTTATGTAGTAATCCATGATAATTTCGCTAACTCTAATATAATAAAGATTTGAAATATTTTCCACCAAAGAAAATTGTTGGAAGGTTTAAATCTGAGGCTGAAATGAGGGTTTCAGATTAGTTAAAAAATGATCAATTCCATTATTTTTTTCAATAATTGAATGAAAGTTGAAAATAAAAACTTAAATTATTCTGTTTCAGGATTTTACTTTCACCAAGTACTGATAGCACTTTCTTGAGAATTTATATTCCTGGACACATGAGAGCCTCATCATATTTCATCGGAGTACTTGCTGGATACATCAAATACAGGATGAATATCGATAACCTTAAAATACCAAAGGGATGGGTCAGATTTGGATGGACAGCCACAGTCCCTTTACTATTTTTGTCGCTTCATGTCTCGTATATTTTTTATATTATGAAAGTTCCTACTTGGTTCTCTGCTCTCTATGCATCCATGCACCACTTCTGCTGGAGTTTGGGCATAAGCTGGATTTTGATTGCTATTTCATCTGGATATGGACGTAAGTGAGAACCAGTCTATTTGACAAAGCCATCATCCTCTTCATTAGATATATAGAAAAAAATTGGGGAGCATTTCATCGTCATCATCATCGTTATGATTTTATTTTAGATTGGGTGAATCCTACACTGAGTTGGACTCCGCTGGTAATCTTGAGTAGACTTACCTACACTGTGTATCTGTGTCACGGAGCTATTCAAATGTTTTCCTCTGGTATAATCAGACAGCCGATATATGCCAGTACATTCAACACGGTGAGATTTACTTACATTTCTTCAAGAATTGCGATTATTGAAAAACAATCTATGACGCATCAAATAATCAAAGACAATTACAAATCATTTACAACGAGTTGATTAATAATGAAG
The DNA here is from genome assembly GCA_958298965.1 of Chrysolina haemoptera. Taxonomy (NCBI): domain Eukaryota; kingdom Metazoa; phylum Arthropoda; class Insecta; order Coleoptera; family Chrysomelidae; genus Chrysolina; species Chrysolina haemoptera. The sequence goes on along the minus strand of OY282589.1, from coordinate 30,615,297 downwards.
AAGCGATGCGTTACTTTACAGTATTTTTCATCTTAACCTCTCCGTTAGATGAAAATAATTTGGTACCTATTTAATATCACCACAGCATAATCCAGGTAGAATATCTTCTATGGATATTATAACCACTCCCTAATTCATCGACGAGTGTCAAAGCTTTCACATAGTTCAAGATTGCTTCGATGAGGATTTCACACGCCTCTATCTACTCATCATATCACTTGTGTTGGATTCTGTAGATCACGTTGTTGACCGTTTTCTTTACCTTTTATAGTCCTTTCAATAACGCATCCAGTTTGGGTTGCACACAATTTTTTTTCACGATGATTATAGAGCCAGACTTGGTCATCTCCTTCAATGCTTCAATGTACTACCAAATTATAACGAATAACATCCATCTTGTCACTTGTCGAATATCGGTTGTTGAACAATAACGTGTCAGATTCGCTATGCAATTTGATATGCCTTGCATATCAACGATTGAATTTACGATGGTTGTAACGAAACAGAAAATAAAATTCTTATACTGCGCTCCGATTGTCCATAACTTCTAAACAGCGCAACTTAAAAGTTTCTTTTTAATGCAAGCATTACTTCAAAAAACATATTCCATTCCATACCCTGTAACTCCACGTGGAAAAATAATTCTAAGAATTGATAGGTGGCGAAATGACTTCAATTTGGTCTAGTTTTTGTAACATAACACACAGTTGAAATGTCATTACTCTTTGTGAACCGAATGGATCAAAAGGCAAAGTAATAAATATCTTCGGTTTTTCAAATGGAAAACCCAAAACTCCAAAAATTCCATTTCAGTAATGGAAAGGTCACAAAATTTTCTTGTCGTAGATGTATCACAATTAGTATTTATGTAATAAAATACTGGAATAATTTCCCCACCTTATCTGGTTTTGATTCAAGCAATTTCTTAAGATATTATCATTTTTGTCGGACATTGTCTGACTACATCTTCATTGAATTTCCCTTGTAAATCTCCAGTTCATCTTTCACCTAATATTTATCATAACCTCAAAGTGCATCGCGAATCATAATGCATTTCATTCACACGTTTACAGGGTAAATAAAGTAAATACCAATTGTGATTCACCATTAGAAAGAACATTTTGTGGCCTTTTCATTACTGAAATTGAATGCGTGGGTTTCATTTGAAAAAATGAAGAAATTTTTCAATTTGCGCTTTGGTCTATCCGGTACACAGGGAGTATTGAAATTTCAACTGTGTCATGTTACAGAAAGTAGACCACAGTGAAGTTACAGGGTGTTGAATAACTCAAGTTTTTGAAGTAATATCGATATATCTCCAGAAATAACGTTGATAAAATTACATGACCCAATATTTCTTGAATGTTCAAAGTAATATCTATTCAACCATGTCATGAAGTAGAGGGTGTTTCGCATTACAAAATCACAACTTTGGTTTGGTGCACTTTTCTGGGTAATCTTGTTTACTTCAAATTGTTTTGCGAATACACTCTCCCAAGAAAGGAACTTGCTCGCATTAGAAATACATTTTTTAGATTTCTAAGGACCACCGGAGCGCAGTTGTAGGACCCTGTACATATACAGTGACCGCCAAAAAGTATGTACCATATGGGAAAAAGTTTATTATTAGAGTATTGAAAAAAGATTCTCGGGAAAAGTTTGTGCATGTCCGATAACCTAAAAATCGATTTTGACACATGTCACGTGATCGCTGGTATGGCGGCAAATTGAAAAAAATTACGATGAATAGTCAAAAGTCGGATAAAATGGCAAGATATCGAAAAAAGTTATTTGAAAAAGTTGCTTAGAATTCAATTTTATACACATATACAAAGTTTGAGAAAATTAGGTGGGAATATTGAAAATAGCATGTATTAACTGTAGAAAAATATCGAATTATTTTCTTATGAATTGCTTGACCATACTGAAATATTTGTATTGCGATGATAATAACGAAACTTTCTCATTTTCTCCACACCAGAGAGCACTAAATTGAAAAAATTTAATTTTGTCAGAACCCTTGCTGTTACATTGGTTCGTATCTAATAGATATATCACAATTCCACTATTATTGTGATCATAGGGAGATCCAAAAATCTCGTGTTCTTTAGATTATAATCAATTTTTGATGATAATCGTGCACGACCGTTTCACTTCGCACATAATCTTAAAAATAGTGCGTCAAATTAAAGAGGCTTCAGTTTATCAACATTGCATGCGAAGTGAAACGCTCTGGCACGATTATCATCGAAACTTGATTATAATCTGGAAATAATCATGTTTCTGGAGTGTCATGTCATCACAATGGTCGTGGAATTCTGATATAACTGTTAGATACGAACCAATGTAACAGCCAGGGTTTTAATAAAATCCAATTTTTTTAATTTAGTGCTCACTGGTGTAGAGAAAATGAGAATGTTTTGTCATTAGCATTGAAATACAAATATTTCAGTATGGTCAAGCTATTCATATGATAATAATTTGATATTTTTATACAGCTAGGAAAATATTTTAAAAAAATTTCTCTCATTATCTTTTCAAACTTCGTATATGTGTATAAAATTTAATTCTGAGCAACTTTTTCAAATCACTTTTTTTGATATCTTGCCATTTTACCCCACTTTTTGCGTTCTCATAGTAATTTTTTTCAATTTGCCGCCATACCAGCGATCACGTGACATGTGTCAAAATTGATTTTTAGGTTATCGGATATGCACAAACTTTTCCCAAGAATATTTTTTCTATACTCTAATAATAAACTTTTTTCATACATTTTGGCGGTCACTTTATATGATGGCAAATTTTCCAGATACATTCCACCGCAGCTGACATAATTCTTGCCTACTGTCTTGCACTTGCACTCACCATACTATTTGAAGCACCTCTGATTGGATTGGAAAAAGTCATTCTCTGGAAGGGTGAGTATTTCTTCAACGTACAGAATATTTTTCATAGAGAAAATCTAATAAGTCATAATAGGTGTGAGGAAGGCGTGTGAAAGGAATTTTTTCAAAATGTGATTAGCTAGTTTCAGCGGAAATATTTTTAAGCTACTCCATTCTTCATCAATACGAACCAGTCATGCCAAATATATTCAAGATTTGCACAAATATGTCTTACAGCTCTTGGAATTAGAGAATTTCAGAAAAAATGTATGTTTGATCAAAGTTAAGCAGCGTAATTTCAGTATACGCTAAGATGTAAGCTATGCATTCTTGTTGTTATAAAGAAATTGACAACATTAGTTACATTTTGTCTGAGTAGGCCAACAAGATACAGAAGCGGCTACAAAAGGAAACTGCGAATAATTCGACATTTTTTTAATTCCAAAATTCAATTGTTAATTGTGCGCGTCAGTTGGATTTCGACGATAGTGTCATAACATACTTAAATGTGACAAAAGGAAATCATCACCATGGCAACTTGACTTTTTAAATAAATCACATTTGTTCGTTCGTTCAATTTCAGTGGTTATACATTCGGCTGACAGACTAGGTTATAGTATGTCAATTAAAACTGGCATGATTCCATCAGAGAAATCAACTTCATAGAGTACAATTTTGTCAAAAGTTCGTGTAGAAACGACGGTATGTAGCGTATTCAACTTCTACACAGTTGTTCATCATCTGCACATGGACCTAACTGACGCTTTGTTTTCAAACATATATAATTCATTAATCACAGTGTCAGTGAAGTAGATGTTCCAAAATTATCATTTGCCTGGTTATAAGACTAAGGCTGACAACACACCGAAAAATCAAAAACGCCTTGAAGCAAAACGTTGAATTGAATATGTTTATATCTATTTTCTTTTTTCAGATCATCAGAAGAGTATTTCCAAAGAGAATCATCGGATTGACTCAGCTGCTGAATTACCAACGGTGAATTGAATTGGATCCCAAAACATTGCCAAATGAGCTTCACTCGAGCTTTAGGTTTTTTGGTATTCCGAGAATGGATGTTGTGAAACCTGTATTACTGATATTGTACATCATGTAGTGCGTAGATTCAATGATAGAAGTAAAATACTTATATATAATTTTTGTAATTTGTATGAAAATCTGTGGATCAAGTTGATGTCAAACGCTCACTTGTCCATTCACTTGTCCAAAGAAAATATGAAGAAAAATATAATCACATGTCAACGTTACTACGCCAGTGGTTTATGAAAATTGAAAGTTATAACCAAGCAGTAGGTATTTGACATTGTTTCAAGTTAAAAAACAAGGTTGCGATAGGTCTATGACGAGCAGATAGGTTATTTTTCCATTGTTAATTGAAAGTTTTTAAATTTTCTGGTACACAAATGTCTCGAGATGCGCTGCAAGCGGTTCCTTTTCATGACACACCTTCATCGAAAGAAATGTTATTATATAAACGACGGACAGGGTGTCATTTGTTACTGTCATCAACTCCTGGATTATAACACCAATGAACCACAACAAAGTTGCACTGCAGTATGAAATTCAGAAAGAGAACTGAGTTCTTCATCTTCATTTATTGACAATTGATATAGATATGCGTATTCCTTGTGCCAAGATGGGTGTACTAAATGATATTTTCCTGCTGAATACAACAGAGTTTTCATGCATCTTGGAGGAAACCCATGTCAAATATCGTTTCAAACTCTCACCCACTGTACTCTGCTATTCTGTTATACTGACATCTCGGCATGGTGTGTTATTGATGAGCTTTCGAACAGGGTTATTTCGGTAATTGGTTTTCATACATTATTATCGTATGAACCGAAGGTTTGGAGAGGTCGATTTCTTTGCATAATTTAGGCGCATGGTTCCAAATTGACCAACATCTAGTTGCCGCACAATTTGCCACTTTGATGAAGCAACCCACACTGAATACATTGATTTTGGGTTTCTGGGGATTCCCTTGAACATGGGCAACTTTCTCGTAGAGCCAAAATATGCAGAATACAGGGTGGATAAGTATAACGAGATACGTTCAAAAGAAAATGCTATCACCAAACGAACGATATGAGGATATCAGTATTACTTAGGTACAACAAAAATTATTTACCTGGAAACATGGTAAGTACTAACTTCGTGAAAATAAACTGACATTTGTTTATGAAGTGAAACTTTTTATGGGACACTATAGAATTTTGGCATTAGAGTAAGCTCGTTGAACTAACAAATCTGTCTCTTTCTGATTACTTTTTACTTCAGCAGAGTGAGGGAGGAGGAAAAAAATTACGAAGAACGGCCAGTAGAAATAGACAATCAATTCACATTAATTCCAGAAGTTTTCAAACTTTGGTCAAGTGAATGGTACATCGAGAAAGCAATAAATCTCAGTTTGCAACCTCTTTCGAAGTACGCAACATTGTCAAAATGGCAATTTACTTGAATTTTGCTGTATACTCGTTGAGAAAATCCCAAAAGTTCTGCAAACTTGGAGTAGTATTGAATATATTATTTTATGTCACGAATCAAGTGTGCCACCAATTCAAGTGTACGGAAATTTTTTTTATCGACGTTCGTCGTGGTGTTAGCCAGGAAAATAATTGTTTTCTGATGGATTTTCCAACCAATTATTCCTATCGTAATGAAACGTCCTGGCAGGGCGGGACACCTTGTTTCTTTCATGACAGGCTCATTGTGAACAAATTACAGATTCCTTTTGGAAGTTGTCAGTTGTTCAAACTGGATAATTATGCCTTCAAATGTATGATCACCATAATTTCATTGAATGATTCAATTAACAAAAATAAAACAAAAAATATGATTGAAAATTTATATTCATTTAATATATTTCTCAATGTATTCCATAATTTCAGCAATAATCCACATAATTTCAACACCGAGGAATATTTCTGGTCTTTTTCCACACGACTGCTACTAGTTCAATTTCTGCGAAACGTTGGAAATTAACTTTCGTGGTGGTAGATCTCTTGGCCTTGAAGCTGCTGTTGTCGTTGAAGCTGCTGTTGGCGTTGGAGCTGCTGTTGGCGTTGAAGCTGCCGTTGTCGTTGAAGCTGCTGTTGGCGTTGGAGCTGCTGTTGATGATGCTGTTGATGATGCTTGTACTTTTAAAAAAAAAAGTCATGAATCAGTTCTATTGAATAATTTGTATGTATGCTAGAGCTCGTGTGAGCTATTGAGAAGTGTAGTTCATTTCGATTTTTTTTTTACACAAGTAATCATACAATATGCATAATTACTAATGTAGACAATATCAAATGAATACAATGGATACATATAAAACAAAAATACCTTTTTGGAATATCGACAAGCAAATGTTAACAAGAATGATATGAATATAAAGACGAAAATTTTGAGCCAATTCCTAATATAAAAAATCAAACATACGAATTAGTTTCTGGTAAAATAATGATCAGTGAATGCTATTATTATTAAACATTGTGAACGTTATCATAATAGAACCAATTTAGAATTGGTCATTGAAGAATTCTGTGGTATCGTAATTATAATTGTTCAGTACCTCTGCCGCTTCAATTTTCTTATCTGTGAGTTTAGACATATGATATATTCCTCTGAAATTCATCATGTTCAACATGTCGATTAATGTTTTCAAAAAGACACTCTGAGGCATGAAAAAATCGCTCATTTTCCACCTCGGTCAAAGTGACAGCCACCCCCCCATTTTATTTAAATGGAATATCGGATCAAGTGATATTACTCGTTTCAAAGGGTATACAATTGACTATACAGCCATGTCTTTTTTTTGGATTTCGTTAAAGCGTCATAAAAAACAATCATTTTCAAAATGTTGGAAAGTATCACGTATACTATCGAATTTCTTGTATATTGAATGCGTGTTGTTTTTGAAAAAAACAACACGAAACCAAAAACCATTCATCAAGAGTCACGTGAAATTATTTTTAAAGTATTCAATTATTTTCAAAGTGCTAAATGTGAAACGGATACGTTATTGAATATAAAAAATAAAACATCTCTCGCTACAGGTGACATTAAATAAATTAAGATTTTGCTTGAACATCTACATAAAGTTTTGTGACTTCCACCCTACCATCCGGATTTGAATCCCAATGAATTCATTTGGGCTACTGTCAAAAACAACGTCTCCCAAAAGAATGTAACTTTCAAGTTGGAAGATGTGAGTGACCTGGGAGAGAACGAGTTTGATTAAATCACTTTCGAGAAATGGCAAAAGCGTTACCGACATGTAGTAGATATAGAGCGAAAATATTGGGAATACGAAACATTTACAGACTTTCAAACATAGGTCAATCCAGTTATTATAAATTTAAATGACGATAGCAGCACAAACAGCAGTAAAGATGAAGAAAATTTGTACTCAGCTAGTGACTGATAGAAGTTTATTCACCTATGATACTAAATAAAATATGATAAGAAAATACAAAGAAGTCATGTTTCATTTGCTACCCTAATTAAAACTGATTATAGGTACGGCACTGGCCGGCAAAGGGCTTATCGTAATCCAATAGTAACTTAGTCGGTAGAGTCTATACCTGCGCGATCGCTCGCCATCACGTTTGGCGCTTACAGTACCTCTAATGACTTTCACGAAATCAGAAAAAATCGAATATGATATAGAGGTGTATAAATACTTACCACAATCTGTCAGGTAGGGGTAGTTACAAGTATTGAGTTTGGGATCCCAGAAGAGTGATGGTGGACATTGCATATGAACCTTCTCTCCTTCTGCGCACTCGTAATACCATTCGCAGTCGTAATCATCCGGAATAAAAACAGATGGACCCTCATAAGATGGATCAGGACATTCTGGATCCCACGCATCTGTTGAAAATACAAATTAAAAAGGGTTTCCATGAACTATTTTCAAATTCTCATATCTCCAAAAACTGAAGATGGTCCATTCAGCTACTAATGAATGGCATTCATGTAATGTGTGAATGCAATCTAGGAATTGAAACAGATAACATTCATCTGATATGATTTGAAATTTCACGAAGGCGTAGAAGGGCCAACAACAAAATATTTTTCGAAACATTTGGAATTGCCACTTTGAACTGACAATTGTCACTTTGAACTGACAATTGCCACTTTCAATTGGCAATTGCCACTTTGAACTGGCAATCGTCACCTCGAACTGGCAATTGCCACTTTGAACTGACAATTGTCACTTTGAACTGGCAATTGCCACTTTGAACTGGCAATTGCCACTTTGAACTGACAATTGTCACTTTGAACTGGCAATTGTCACTTTGAACTGGCAATTGCCACTTTTAACTGGCAATTGCCACTTTGAACTGGCAATTGCCACTTCGAACTGACAATTGTCACTTTGAACTGGCAATTGCCACTTTGAACTGGCAATCGTCACCTCGAACTGGCAATTGCCACTTTGAACTGACAATTGTCACTTTGAACTGGCAATTGTCACTTTGAACTGGCAATTGCCACTTTTAACTGGCAATTGCCACTTTGAACTGGCAATTGCCACTTCGAACTGACAATTGTCATTTTGAACTGGCAATTGCCACTTTGAACTGGCAATTGCCACTTTGAACTGGCAATTGTCACTTTGAACTGACAATTGTCACTTTGAACTGGCAATTGTCACTTCGAACTGGCAATTGTCACTTTAAACTGGCAATTGTCACTTTGAACTGTAAATTGTTACTCAAAAAAGTTATTTATTGCCAACTGCATGCACAAATATTGGTTTTTTTGCAATTAACAATTGCCAGTTCAAAGTGACAATTACCAGTTTAAAGTGACAATTGTCAGTTCAAAGTGACAATTGTCAGTTCAAAGTGGCAATCCCAAATGTTTCGAAAAATATTTTGTTGTTGGTCCTTCTACGCCTTCGTAAAATTTTGATTTTATGACGGAAATTTGTTTCTTCACATAGTGGTTAATATTACAGTAACGACAGACAAATGTAAGTCACAAGTGAAGAATGAATCGTAACACTTTGAAACTCGGCACATGACTTGACATCATGTACTGTTAGAAAAAAAATGTTTACCAAAAAATTAGGGGTGGAAGCCAAAAAATTTTTAATAAAAAAAATGTTGTGTCGGAAAGTATAAGATTTATTGAGAAACAATTTCAACAAGGTGAAAGATAATTCAATTCTCCACAAGAAATATACTTGGTAATTTCTCACCGAATGCGTTCGTTTTCTATAAATTCTGATATCAAATTCAGGCTCGCGATAACCTGCCACTGCCATTTCCGAGAGGGCCGAAAATTAGATTTGTCATAACTTTAATATCTTTGGACATACATAATTGTTTTTCATCTCCAGAATCGATAATATATTGGAAACAACAGTATGTAGACTTTATTTTAAATCGATATTGGTGAAAATTATTCAACTAATATTGACAGAAAATTATACATGACAACCTACATTCAGAGCAGGTTGAACCAATATTCCACTCATATAACTTGTTTAATTTTATTTTTCCAGTATTCACCCATATTGGATAATAGTTATTTTTGTATCTAGTTGGTGATCGAGATGCAAACAAAATTTTTTCTACAAACGTCAAAAAAAATTGGTACTATAAAATTTAGTCGTAATTTGAAAAGTGTTTTACAGCCTTACTTAATTATTGTTGAATATCCAGAAAAGAATGATTTCTTGGATTTTGGCTTGATTGAGGACCGTATAGGTTAGAATATGAAAATCCCATATAATTTACATGCAGTGTGCGAAATAGGTATTTCGAACATCACTTCGCATATTGTTGTTAATGCGCGAACCTTGTCATTTTTTGAAGTTTGTAGAAAAATATTATTTTTACATTTGCAATATATCTATATTGGCCCGAAATAAGTTTTGCTTTTTCATATTGATGACATCAAGATAAGAAAACTGAAGTTGTCTGATCCTAATGAAACTGAGTGTTATCTTGTCTATTTGATAGATAATTGATTCTAGGAGCAAGGTATAATCAAAATGAGCCAAAATGAGGTAGGGTGATGATAAATAACAAATAACTGCGTAGAATCTGTGGAGAAGTTGATAAAATTATGGCATTTATCATAATATGACTCACTGACAATATTATGAATATAATATATAATATAATAATATATATATAAAAATAAGATAATATTACAATTATACGAAGTATAGTGATATATTCAACGAAGTTACTTACCTATGTTTACCACAAGAACGGTCAAAACAGCAAAAACAATGCCTGTGAATAAAAAACGAACTCGTTAATAGAAATGACAAAAAATCTTCTTAAAATAATCGCTTCATTCACAATATTAATCAAGTTCTGAGAAACCATAAATTTCAACAAATTAAAATTCCATACAACAGGGTGTTCCGCAGTGTAGTATTTATTTTGGGTCAGATACTGTATTTACTATACAGTGTGTCCATAAAGTAACCCCCCCCCCTTGTTAACTTTTGAACGGTGATGAATTTTCTTTTGAATTTTTTTTTTGGTGAAATTGTATGATATAAGCTACTTTCTTCTACAGTAATAAAAAATGTCTACACTTCAAAATGGTCATAGGGAAAGTCAATAATGGTGAGGAATTGCAAAGGAAGTAAGAAAACTCACAAATAAGTTTTGATTCTCATTAAAAAAGATAGTTTTGTTGAAAACCTGATGTCTTATTAGTGAAGAAATATACTTGAAAAATACTAAACTCATCAAAGATTTGTAGGGAAGCAGTGCGTAATTTTTCAAATATTTATATCAGCACGAATCTTATTTATTTCTGTAGATCTTATATGGTTCTAACAAATTGATAAGATAATATTCAATAATCTTGTCTCTCAGTGGTACTTCCAACTTTTATTTCTATCTTTTACATTGCAAATGTATCTTTATGCAGACGATATCTAATTATACTACTCATTTAATCCCTTTTTCGTGATACAAACTCACAGTTCTATTAATAAGGACCTGACAACTCTGCAAAAGCTATCAAATAATCATAAAATTGTTATCGATTCTACACAAAGTCATGTGCTATTCGTAGAAACTATAGCATACGTGTTCAAGCAGAGAATACTTTCAAGCTATATTAGAGAATGAGTTCATTGGGTTTCATAGTAAGTGTGAAAACTTGGGACTCATTGTTATAATATTAGAAGAGCCTAGAGTTCATTGAAACTGATAACATGAACAGATTGTGAATCTGAGAATAATCAATCATTTAGCGCATCAAATATCGTTCCAGACATCTTGTTTTCCTGATAAGAATAAAATTTCGATGATAGTTATACATAAGCGTTTCTCTTTGCATATAAACTTGTGAACTATGAGCTTATTAATTTGAATAATCATTTTCAATTTTGTTGCGTTAAATGCTCATGTTCGAAAATGAAACTTGATCATTATCAGAAAAACACAATGTTTCTGGCTAGTCATATCACTACAAAAGTACTAGAATTTCTATACAACTGTTAGATAAGGACTAGTTTAACAGAGAGGCTCTGACACAAACCAATATATTCAAATTAGTGCTATCTGCAAATGAGAAAATTCTGTCAGTATCTTCGAAATATAAATTTTTAACTAGTCATTTAGTCAAAAATACTTGTTAAAGATCAGACAATATTGAAAAAAAAATATATTTCTACTTTTCACTAATTATTGCTTCAATATATTATGAGTATAATATTGAATTTCAAGAAACTTTTTTAAATACATTTTTTGATATCTTTATCACGTGACGTGTTAAAATTTTTTTTTTTTCAACTGTCGAACATGCACAACCGATCACCCATAAAAAAATACAATATTTTGACAATAAACTTTTTTTCTATGTTACACACTTCATGGCGGCACTGTGTATATTAAAAAAATTGTATATGGAAATATTTAATCAGTGCTTACTTTTCATGGTTATTTTTGGAACACTACAACTCAACTCCCAATGTGACCATTTCTTTACTAAAAGGACATTTTATAGTTACATCCACTTCAGATTTGAACATTATCTTCATCCATTCAATTGTTTAAAAATAATCTCCGTTATCGAAACTTGCGGACTAGTTGGAAAATATATCTTTCATGAAATATCTGCGTGTTGATAAACTCCTCTAGAAATCTAATTTATTGAATACTCCGTCTCGTCTCGCTCTATGGATTTTTAAAGAAGTATATACGTTAAAAAAATTGCCTTTCTCGGCGAGATCTTTTGGCAGGTCATCTCCGTTTCTTTCCGCACTTGTTAGGTAAATAACTATAACAAAATTGGGATTATTGGGATTATAGGTGGGGCCTTCAACGTCCCCTCTGTAAGCGGTTTCGTGATGTCACAGAAGCCTATTAACTGAAGTGTAGTCAATATGTATGTAGGTATTATTAATTAGTATTATCAAACACTTTTCAGTACCGTATGCTCTTTTTTTTCGTTAGTTTGTTTTGCTCATCTGAGGGCCTTGCGGTCTCATGCTCGAACCAGTATGCGAGAGGACTGGGTTAGAACCCAGAGAGAGAAAAACTTACTTATTTTATTTAGGTGAATAATTTTGCAGTATATTTGAAGTAGACTTAAGAACTTCGGTGTTATGCACGGCATGTTATATATAGCTTTTTCTCTAGTCGAATATATGTGAAGCGGGTTATCTACTAAAATGGTATCTAGAAGATGAATGCACTGCGTACCGATATTGTTCTTATTGAAAATAAAACTATAATTTTTTCGAGTTGTTTATATTATGACCGTTTGAAAAAATCCTATTGCTGAACTTCCTGTGTAATATAAAATCGAGCTGATTCTTTCAAACAAAAAATACAGTGTGACCCATTTAAGATGAAAGCACCCTTATAAATCTTTCATTTTTCAGTCGATTGGAATGATTTTTTTTCGTTAGGTAGACATTCAAAAAGTCCACTAGGATACCATAATTTCATGAATAAATCTTTTTTTCTAGGGACAACTAACCTTATTTTTCAAAGTAAAAAATAAAAAAAAAAATTTAAATGGTTTATGGTGAAATTGTGTTGGAATGCGTCAATCAGTGAGAAAGTTATAGGGGAATAAACTTTGAGAAATATTTAATCAACACAGAGGTAATTATGCTCTCAAAAATAAAATATTACAAAAAGAATATAAATAGAGAGAAAATTTTAACATATGTCTCTATATCTTGAAAAATTGAAAAACATCAGACATCCATGTGGATGTGCTGATGGAAATTGGTATATGGTTGCCTTCAATTTGAGGTTTACAACCGATACATTATTCTTGAAGGAAGAAACTTTGTATTTCGTGCAAAATATTTTTATTTTAAAAATTGTAGCAAAGCGCTTTCGACTGTTAAGTCATCATCAGTGCGTACCTGCAAGTAAGTAATGCTTGAAAATGAAATTGATAAAATTGAATTTTTTTTTGAAATTTGAAAGTTATGAAAAGTGAGGTTACTTACTCGTCAGGTGTACAAGAAGCCATATAAAAACATCATGTTCATGGACCAAATTAAAATGTTACAAAATATAAAACATATTTAAAATTGAATAATTTTCATCCTGTTTGAGGATTATTAAAGATAAAGATATGGGATACTACATCATATCTGTCTGAATGTTGAAGCGGAAGTGGAAAAGAAATTTAAATTGACAATGTATGCCAATGACACTATTGACAATTGACAGTGACCGTTGACATTTGTGACATAGAATTCAAAGAACTCCTCTATGTCACAAATGTCAACGGTCACTGTCACTTGTCAATAGTGTCATTGGCATACATTGTCAATTTAAATTTCTTTTCCACTTCCGCTTCAACATTCAGACAGATATGATGTAGTATCCCATATCTTTATCTTTAATAATCCTCAAACAGGATGAAAATTATTCAATTTTAAATATGTTTTATATTTTGTAACATTTTAATTTGGTCCATGAACATGATGTTTTTATATGGCTTCTTGTACACCTGACGAGTAAGTAACCTCACTTTTCATAACTTTCAAATTTCAAAAAAATTTTCAATTTTATCAATTTCATTTTCAAGCATTACTTACTTGCAGGTACGCACTGATGATGACTTAACAGTCGAAAGCGCTTTGCTACAATTTTTAAAATAAAAATATTTTGCACGAAATACAAAGTTTCTTCCTTCAAGTATATTGAAGCGTGCACACAGCTTGACAATTTCACTCGATACATTATTGTCTGTATCTGTTCTTCCTTAGGATAGATAATACTGTTGATATAATCGAAATTATCCATGAGGTCTTATTGATACCTGGGAATGAAATCAATTGGATTCAAAACGTCGGTTAGAAAGCAATAATATTTTTCGACGTACACTGATCCCAATACCACGTAACCTCCGACATAAATCAGTATTATCATCATTATAACATAATATTTATGTCAGCGGTCCTCGATAAAATTTCAGATTATTCATGAAGTGGCTGAAAGTTGCATACAGAGCTTCCATTACAAAGTTACGAACCTACGTAACTAATGGAGGTGTAGCTAATAGAAAGCCTGTAAAAATAAACCATAATATAGTTCTTCTTTACGATTAATGTTTGTTAAATTGGGTATCATTTCCACGTTTAACCTTGGGTATTGAAGCAATTACTGTAAAAAATGTCGTCTCACCTCTGATACATTTCCATGTTACTAGATAACAATGATCGATTTTTTATAATAATTACATTAATTTTGCAATACATGTTGTAATGATTACCTTTTTTAAAAAAAAAAGATCACTGATAATGAAACAAAAAATAGACTGCCTCCGTTTATAATAGTTCAGTGAAATGAAGATATATAGTTTTCTTCTTTTACTCCTTATCAGGCCGAATAGACCAGGGCCAAACCGATTTCAAATACACGAATTCATGGAACAATAAAAAAAATTAAAAATATTCAATTCAAGTTCCGGAGGGGGTGGGGTAGCTGAATATATTTCTCGGGGGTTAAATATGTTTTTTTCAAGATTTGAAGCTGAAATATGCATCCTTTCGGATAATGCAAAACTTGGAAAATCTAAAACTTCTGTACTGATTATTATTCAACAATTCTCCAAAAACGCTAGAAATCGTTTTTTTTTGTTTTAATTTTACTTCTTGTAAAAAACTGTATATGAAACTGTGTGTTTTTGTGTTTTCAATGAGCTTTTTTCTGTTTCCAGAGCAAAATATTCATTTTTCGATTGCATACCAAAGGACCCCGCACTTATTAATGGTCAAATGGTTTGGGGAAATTGTCTCAATTTTTAGTATATCGTATTATTCGATATACTAAACTTTTGGAATCAACATTCCTTTTCTTCTACCGCATTTGTAATGTGCACTGGAAGAAGAAGAACTGAGACTTTATTCGTTATCTCTGCTTTTGGAAGATATTACACATTTTTCACTGTTTAGGGGCGGTTTTCACCCCCTTTTCGACACCCCTGAGCAAGGTTTCCGGGTAACAAAAATACTGTATCTGTACCAAATTTGAGCAACTTTGGGATCTGTTCAGGGGACTATTTTGGTCTCTAACGACTGGAGTAGAATCATTATTGTCAATAATGCCTATCTAAGTTCAAATCGGATTACTTTTCGAAATACGTCTGATTTGTCTTTTTCACGACGAACCCTCTAAACGATAGCTCTGTATACGAATACAATAACTGGAACCAACAATCGCGAATGTTATTTTCTTCTGGACTGTTTTTTAAATTTTTATAGACACTATGAAGCAGGCTCATTTCACAAAAAGCTTATTATATTACTTATGTAAGGAACATAATTTCAATCACTTACTCCAATGAAGTAGGTACTTGTAGGTAATTGATGTTAGTTGTAGGTAAGTAATTAATGCATTTATTTTACGTAGGAATGTAAGGAGGTGGTTGACGCTAAAAACATTCATTGCATATTTTTTGTCTTACCTTGCCACTATAAAGGATCATTGTAGAATTTCAATTTTAATTATTATCATTTGCAATATGACTGCAATATACGTCCTCCGAATTTTCGCGCTTTCGTTGATAACCGTTTTCAGTATCGAGAGTACCAAAGCTATTTTAGTGGAGAATATTCTGGAAGAAATTGAGACTGGAAGCCTTCTGGATATTTATATTCCCACCATAGAGTCGAAAAATGAGCAGTGTCGTGATCACAGCAAATACTATTTGCAGGAGTTGAGAAAGTACTCTTTGTGGGCTACTGAAAGTAAGTAGGTCTGTGATTTTTATTTATATATAAATGTTACAAACTAAAAAAATTAAGGGAAAATTACCTCATTTTATTCAGAATTTGTTCTAGATTTGAAAAATGTGAAAATATAGGAGGTATTTCAATTGATAACTAATATTAGAATCATTTCCCTTTCACCGGAAGTACTAAAGAATTAATTTCCATCTGAAGAATCACACTTCAGTTCTCCACTAGCTTCCTGACTTTTTGTGGTATGATTCAGATTATTTCTATCAAAATCAGAGTCACCCGGTATATATTTTGGGTATTTAAACGGGTGTATGTCGCTCCACCTGGTGGCGAGAAGATCAAGAAGCACTCCGATTCTCCGGGTTCAGAGATTCAGTTAGATATCTTGAACGATGGAAAATGGCGACTAAAGCTTGTCTTTCAGTCGCTGATGATTCCACAGCAGATTTAATGACTGTCCTATTCATATTTTCGAACTAAAATCAACAATGCTCAGAGTTGTTTTGGGAGGTCGTTTAATAACGATAGTCGTCCCCGACCGATATTTTTATCTCCATCGAAAAATGAAAGAAAAAGTCATTATTAATTTCATTACAGTGTTTGACGCAACCTCAAAATTCCCCACTGGATTTTTTTATGGGATGAGGTACGACTTTGGAAATTTTGATGAATGTTTGAGGATAAAAGTGCCTTATGGAGGGACAAAATTTTCTGGAAAATATTGTTTGGCAAAATTTACCTTAAATGCTACAAATGTAGGTGGTACAATTTTGAAACACCAACGATATAACCTCAATTATAAGGAGGATGAATATGAATCGTACTCGAATATTTCGGTTTGGAAAAAAGTCAATGTGAGTATTTTAAATTATTCATAAAAGTGCTTGAACATTGTTTTTTTCACTTGGTGCCCCTCTTTACCTATTTGAAGCACGCCACAGCGTGTGCAAATCAAACTTTCAAAAACGCGCGTTCTTTAAAGTTACCATGGATACATCAACAACTCGAGAACAGTGAAGTCTGAATGACAATGTTATGATTATTGATCTGACAGGAGTACCTTGGAATGTCGAATAAAATATTACAAACAAATGCAAAACTTTTATTGAAACATTAACGAAAGGTATACTGATGTCACATCACGAATTCAACTATTTTACATTATAAGTTCTTATTTCCATCACTTGTAATAATGAAACCAGTACTTATAATTTCAAAGTGCACCAATTGAAAAAAATTACGTAAAGTATTCGTGGATAAAAAGGTATTTCAGACACTTGCTCTATTTCGAGCACTCCAGCTGCGCCGAGGTCCTCTAAAATTCGCGCGTGTTTGAAATACCTTTTTATCCGCTTATACTTTAATATACTTACTTTTATATGAGATGTGAAAATCTCGTAATAACTCAAAGCTGTGAATGCCTGTGGGTTCGTAATCTATACAGAGCGGCTTTCCATTGTACCCCCACTTCTGAACGGTTCGACGTACAAACATGAAAAAAAGAACTGTTTGTGGGGATCACCGATACTTCTTCATGAAATCGAAGACATGGTGATGGGGGGGTCAAGTGTCACAACGTTGAATAATAAATTCAATTCTATTTTCAACCATCTAAATATTTCAGAATTTGGTTAGTATTTTCTTTTCAATTCGCATTCGTAATATCAAGTATAAATGCGGATCCAAATTATACTCATACCTCGATAAATTTGAACGTTTTGATGTTGAACAATGCATCAACTGATAATATTTTAAGGGTATTACCGATACTTCCTTTCAGAAAAGATACATTGTAGTTACTCGACAGATGGCACTTTTCAACGATGTCGCCTAGACCCCCCCCCTCTGCAAGTTGATATGCCCTTGCGCCCTCTGTCAAACGGTGGTTGACGGGGGGGGGGCTGAGTTTCATTGTTTTGTATGGCTGGTGAAACCGCTTGCGATTGCTTTTCAGACCATTTGGTACGAAAATACTTGGAAGTTTTCTCATTTCAAGATCTGCACAAAATAAATGGATATGTAGGAAGAAATACAACCATTAGGTACGTCGGATAATAAGGCCCAGGATCCTTATAACGCAATCGTTGTTTGGGCCTTATCACCGGTAGAGCACTTTTTCTTGAACATGCATTTACCAGAAAAACAAACAATGCCTTTTATTTTTTTTATACTGGGAAATACAGTACCAATGTTACAGTGAATGATGGAGCACTATTAGTATAAATAAACCCTTTATTTATTTATTTATTTATTTGTTTATTTATTTATTTATTTACTTATCACTTCCTTTCAGTTGTATTTTTTTTTAAATATGATATTACGAATCTCCCAGGTTTTCGTAGAAAACCCCTCAAATGCAGAGCTTGTCCGAGGGGAGACCCGGGACCTACAGCTTGAAAAGTGGATTCCGAACCACTTTAGCTCCGTGATGGCGGTGGGGATCGAACCCAGGCTGCCTGGGTGGGAGCAAACGCTCTAACACACCGACCACTTCGCTATACTATTCAAACCTTTTTTTAGGATTACGTGAATGATACCAGGAAAGGCTCCAGAAATGAATTACATTTCGCTTTCTGCTTGCCTTCTAGCTGTACAGGTCGAGACCTGGAAGAAACTCTGAAAGATCGTGTTGAAGAACTGAACAAGAGAATAAATATCACGTTTCAAGTAGAAGTAGATCAAGGACGTTGTCAGGTTCAGGACACAGTACCACTGGATGGAAGTGATATTGTTTTTATGTGAGTAGAAAAAATTCAATATATTGTGATCCTTCATGAGTGGGATTCTTATTTCTTTGAAGATCCTTAAGTGCCTGCAAATTTTCAATTGCAAAATTCCATATTGTAACTCATTACCTTTTTCTGAATCTATGTTGCTTACACTGTACGAGGACCCAGGTAACACGTTATATTTGCCGAATGTTGATTTTATATTTCATATTGGGAAAATAATATTAATACATTGTGATGTAAAAATAATATATATAACATTCAAAAAATAATATTATATTAATTATATTGATGAAATATTGGTCCAACCTATTCTGAATGTACATTTTCATATAATATTGGTTCATACATCAGTATTGTTGCCAATATTATTGATAGCATCCAGAATCAATATTCTAATATCCCTCTCAAATCCACTCTAGATATGAAAAAGAATATTTCACATCCAAGTTCGATAGTATTTCATCAATATTCAAGGAATCATTATATTAACCTTCACCTATTGATTAAGATAGTTATGAAAACCTCACGCCAATATTTTATTGATGATATTGATACAGAATCATGAATAAAACTTATAACAATTATTGATATTTGAATATAAGCCGAATATCCAAAAATCAATGTTGTTATGAATTTTTATAAAACATCGGCAAGAAACCACTAGGTGGCTCCACATATGGAACGTTAGCCTAATTATAAGAAAATATGTCATATATGGCTTTCCACAACTTATTTACAAGACAACCTATTCAACGGTTTGTTGAAAGAGAAATGTAATTTGGAAATTCCGAGTTATTCGAAAATTTTTGGAAATATATCATCAAGTTTCCAAGGCAACATACTCACTTTGAATACTTCACCAATATTGCTAAATGTTTTGAGGCCAATATTGTTTCCATAATATCCCACCAATATTATATGTATGATATACAAGTGATATTGGAAAAATACCGGAAAATATAATTAATTTTATTTTTTATATAACGTTTAAATATCTAGTTAATATTTTCAGAATATCTTACCAATTTTATATGAATAACGTAAATGTGCTACAGCGATATTTTACCAATATTGCTTTATGTTTTGAAGCCAATATTACTAAATATTCACAGTTTTTTTCCGTCAATGTTACATTTGAATATTTTGTCAATATTTTCACAAATTTGTACCAATATTTACAGGCTGATCGATGGGTTATTATACATTTTTTTACGGCAACATTAAAATAACCAATCTTACCACAAAATTAGCAGAACCTGGTAAGGAATTCAAATATCGCGCAAAGTTTTGATAGATTTCAATAGATACGTGTTTTGCTAACATGGTCAGCATCTTCAGAAGTTGTAAGAATTCTTGTATAAATTCATCGTAGAATAATGGAAGTGATTGTGCTGAAATTGAATATAAAATAAGGTGGAAATTATGAATTTTGCAATACTTTTCAGATGTGTAATTATGATTGCCATAGTTAATGTGGCATTAGCATCAGCGTATGACTTCATGATGGGACGTGATGACTTTCAGTACAAAATATCGGGTGAGTAAGAAATACAATGATCCTGCCATTGATCATTCTTGTAGAATAGAATTAGACCAATTTGTTATGAGGTTCCATGAATTGGTTTCTTCCATCTTCAGATTCATACGACAAACAAAATCTGGAATTACGTCGTAGTCGAGGAGGAAACCAATGAGGGATGGTGTACACCAATTCCCAAAAATCGTAAGTAATGCCTCTTTTTGGACAATTCCAATTCCCATGTATTGAAGACCTTTTTTTTGCCCTCCAACTATTTACTATTGTGCAGTAATTGTTCTCTCACTTCCGAATAATTTCTGTTATATCCATGTTCGAGTAATATCTCCTTTTCCCGTGTAATGCCCAATATTTCCCAATTTCTCTAATGCCCAGTTATACCTGTAATGCCCAATAATTTTCAAGTATGGCCTTTAATTCTCGACTAATACCCGAGTAATGCCACTAATACCCAAGACATTTACACCAAAATTCCCCAGTGGTTTCCCCCTCGGTCGTAGTATTCAAGGCTGGACAAAAAAATAATTAGTATTGGTATTTTTTTTAATTTCAAAATGAAAGTGTCTCGACTGCTCATTGGTCATTGATACAGATACAGTTGATACATTACATGAGGTATATTATTGGTATACAATGGGTCTGTTTTAATAGAATACAAGAGATATTATTTAAATTATTGTGTGTGGATTGTCGTGGACTTTTTTTAATGGAAATCCATGGAAAATGAGACTTAGCTGAACCCGATTAAAATTCGAGAGAATTTTTATCTTCGCGACATGTTCAAATGTATGAGGCGCCGTTCGGATAAAAAGTGTTTTTGCAAATATGAATAATTTCTGTCAATATATTCATTAATTGTAGCAATATATATTATTTTACGTGCCGATATATTTATTTTCGATCAAACACAATATGTTTACTAATATGAAAATGGTAAATACTATAATATCATTATAAACTATGAAGGTGACATATCAAATCTGTATTTTTTCTAACTGACAGTACCCTCTATTCTGACAGCTCATCAAGTATCACGAATACTGAGTACTGAAATATACAAGGACACAAAAATCTTCCCCACATAATTATTAGAAATTACATGAATCATCATCAAGCAGACGTAATTGACGCTAAGGTCTTTCTGGAACTGGATCTGGAATAGGACTCGCATTTGCTTGGGTTGGATTTCAAGTGTTACTAATATACAAAAACGTGAAGTCTCTTTCATTTATAAATTTGATCTACTTTATGTCGTCAAGAGATGGCGCAATCGACGCGATTTGTGATACGTTCGAGCATATGGCAACATGGGAACGAAGCAAAGTCCAGAAATTGCCGAATAGATGGCTGCAGTGTAATATTTCAGATTGGGTCATTTAATCCAAGAGGGCCTTCGTTTGATCCACACATAGGGTCAATGAATATAAATTAAATGTTTCACTTTGTATCTATCAGCTAGATACTACCAAGCAACAGATAACTACCTACAATCTTGAAATCTTCTAGATGAATAGACAAATTGAAAAGTACGTTACCCTCTTATAAGTAATGCAGCTGTGGTTGAAATTTAAAAATCAAGAAGTTTTATCTTCTTTTAAACGATTTCAAATGAGTATAATTAAATTACATACACTCAGATTAGCATTCTCGGATGAATAATTATATTTTAATTATTGCAAAACTATTTTCAATTGATTGATTTCTAATAAAAAATACAAATACAAAAAATCAAGTGAAAATAAACTCGTAACTCTTAAGTACACACTTGAGCAAAAAATAGCAAGTCTGAATGTCGGACTCTTCTCAATTAAGTGCCCAATTGTAAAGTAGAAAGCTACACAATAACAAAATTGCCTGTGCTACTGCTATCTGTTAGCCACTTCATGTACTAATGACTGCCTAGTTGCCATGTTGCCACATGCTCGAGCTTGGACAAATCGCGTTGGTTTGCGCTAACTCTTGACGACATAAAATAGATTGAACTTATAAATATATAGGAATTAATGTTTTTATATATTTGTAGTGCTTGGAAAGTGTATATATTGTGTTTTATCGAAAATAAATATATCGGAAAGCATAGTATCTTTCTCATGCAAATTTAGTACACCATTATTTTGCTCAAATTGTAAAGTTGAGGAACTTGAGTACCTACTTCTTTCAGGGATTCATTTTTTTCAAGAAAAAAAGAATTATCATTCTGCGGAACATGATTAGTGCACTTTGTTTGAAGAATAATAAAGGACTACTGTATGCTCTATTTACCGAAGGTGTTATTAAGATTAATACCAACATTACCAACTGAGCTCGTTTTTTCTTCCAGGTCAACTTCACAACTTGATACTGTGCTTTTCCTTCCAGAGAAACTTCAAAAAGTTAACAACCGCTGGCAATAATGTTGATGGATTGAATTTTATAGCGGGACTGAAGGTTTACTCCATGATATATGCAATATTTTTGCATCGGATTATGTTCGATTCTGGTGCTGCAGTATTGAATATCGAAAAAATTGAACAAGTTAGTATGGTAATGAATGATTGGCGCCTGTGAACAAATTATTGTCGGAAATTGATAATTGTACTCAGTCGTCACTGTTATTGTGAAAAAATCAGTTGAGATATAGCTGTGTCGAAATTCAACTGAGTTTTAAATCATTTCGAATAATAACAAACATAATGGATTTATTTTCAGGAATATGACTAAACTTATAGCACACCTGTAGCAAAGACTACTTTGAAAAAGTTGATTGTCAACAGTAAAAACTTAAGAGCTTTTTTTTATCGAATAAATTTCTTTCTTTCTTATTTTCATTATTTGTAATAATGAAATTAGTATTTAGATATTATTTCAAAGTGCACCAATTCGTCGGGGGAAGTAACAGGAGAGGCGCGCAGTAGTGCGTCTCTCTTATTTATGAGGTATTATTATATCATTGCGTTCCTTGTTGCTCTCGTAGATTTCTGTCTATACCCCAGATGAAAAGTTTCCGATACTGTATAGTGGTTTACCAGTTTAGAACTAGGTTAAAAACTGACAGACAGTTGACATGACATATTATTATTGTGGTGGTACTTTCGACAAATTATTGATGTCAACATTATATATTATATTCGTAAACAGAAAAGGATAGTCTTCCGAAAGAGACACGTTATAGTGTGCAAAGTGCACCTTAACATATTAGCGTGTAACTAGTTGTTTCTGTACATTTTTTTGATTGGAATTTTGGGAATACTTGTGAAGAAACTACGATAATAATTTTGTTCACTCGTGGGAGACATAATCACATTTTTATTTTTGTACTTTTATTACTACTTCAGAGCAGTAAAAAAAAACAATTGTCAGAAATCGCGAAAAACTGTTTTTTATTGAACGAACAATTATTATTTCACCAGTGAGACTTTCATACGAATTGTACATACCTCTGAGAGATGCCTAGATCTATCTTTTCCAATTCAGATGGTGAAAAAAAATCTCGAGTTTGTTCAGCGAGCTCCGATTATTTTGATTTCTCCCGCTCTTGTTTTACCAATAGCCACTATTAAGGTTAACCCCCTCTTTTCACTGAATCCGTTGAAACTAAAACAAACGGCGAGAATTTGCCAATTCCTTGAAAAAGTATGGGTCTTCATCACACATGAAGATTCATATAATTGCCTGTCCAACAGCAGGTATATAGTTTTCCATATACAGGGTAACAAATTAAATGCTTGCAACTGCTATATCTCATTAAACAAAATTATATAATCATTACGAATCGTCCATAAATATAACAGGGATATGGAAGTTAAACAGAAATTACTCATAGAATAATCCATTCGCATCAACCCCTATGATTATCAGCCACCCCCATTAAAATAATTTCAATCGAAATCCCTACTTGTTATACCTCATTGAATAGCTAGTAAAAAATGCTCAGCTGTGGTAATAATTATCTTTCGAAGATGGAAGACCAGCAGAAGTAATTCATAATTAGTATCATTCAGGTTGGGGTGGATGTGCTTTCTGCTGATTGGGGGTTCGACGGGCGGGAGCCATTTTTCATATTTAGAACCACTTGTGAGCAATGTTTCACTTTCCTTCATTCATAGAATATAGACCCTCGTCATTTTTGGAATTCCCTCCTTCTCTTCCCCTCCTAGCTTAAATCAAGTTATTTAAAATAACTTTTGCAATACCATGCAATAGTGCATGAGTAAATCCCATTTCATGTGTCGATCGATTATTAAACCTAGGTATTTAATGGATGTACTTTCGGGAATCGTCAAATTTTGATTGATTTTTAATGGTCCCATGTCTGGCAGCTTGTTAGTGTAAGACGTGAATGATAAGTATTTTGTTTTATCTGCGTTCAACGTTAATTTGTTGAATTGAAACCATTTTAAAATTTTTTGGAAATCTCTCTCTGATTTTGTTTTGAGGTCATGCCACGTGTCCCCATTATAGAGGATTGCGGTATCATCTGCAAAACTGAAAATGGTTCCTTCGGAATTCATTTTCAGTAAGCTATTAATGTAGATAATAAACAAGATCGGTCCCAAGACCGTACCTTGAGGGACACCGTAAGTTACCGTGCTTGGACTACTTCTATGTCAACTATCTGTTTTCGATTGCTCAAATAGGATTTGAGGAGTTCATGTCATTTACCCCGAATTACTACGAATTATGGATGGAATAAATGGCGATATCTCTGTAGTCTTATGATCATCCCTAACCGATGATGCAATGATATACAGGGTGTCCTATTTAAAAAAAACTTCAGTATTTGTTTTTGTAATATGTAAAATAGAGAAGTTAATGGGGGCAACAGACTTTTGATCCACACTGTATAATACACAGATGCACGTGTAGGTATTAAGTATTTATTTTTATGTATTTATTGTTCAATACTTTTTACCGGAAGTAACCTCTGAAACCTCTGTGAATTTTTTGTAATAATTGAAAAAAGCTCAGAATTTTTTTTTTCAAAATTGGTTGAAAAATGCGGAGATATAATTGATTGTTCAGTCGAACAAAATTGGTCATGAAAACAAAAACTCAACTCATAACAACTGACGTCATGGCGTCCGCAGCATAGGAAGTTTCGAAAGGATACAGCTGGAGATTGAGGTTTTCATGTTCTGCAACACCATGTTTTCCAACAATCATCAGAAAATTACTCGAAACGAAAATTTATAACTGACATTTCTCAAATGGCAACATGCTCTTCTCACTTCGTCAAGATGAAAAATAATGAATTATTAGAATCTTAGTGTCAGTAGAATTCTGAGAGGAACTGGACATGACAAGATGCGGCTTTCCAAGAAACCAAAACAAAAAAGCATCACTTATCGAATAAGTGGAACACTTTGTTGATAAAATAATCTCTTTTGTTCAAATTGCTCAGGCTTAGGACATCGCGCTGGCGTAGGAGTTATTTCTAGTATAATTTCGGCTCTTAAGTTTCTTTTCAGATTTCAGTTTTAGATGACAGTGTTCTGAATGGCGTACTCCGTACGCCGCTGCTACTACTTATGTAAGTAATATTTTCAAATCATATAAATACAAGTTATCTCTGTTTGTAAGAACTCATGGGTTTAATTATTTTGAACGTCATTTTATTCACAAGTTAACAAGTATCTTATGACCCCAATTCATTTCAAGTCAATGAAACAGGATCATGAACAGGATTAGTCATGAGTAGTCTCTTAGATGGAATAGGCAGAGAACAAATCGATATCGATGATAAATCATCAGGATCACATGAGGAAGATGTTGATTGAATATCTTGACTATGACTTCAACAGTGATATTGAAGAGGAAGAAAACCAAAAGAACCATTTTTAGAATCTGAAAAAGGGGAAGATCAATAAACCTACATGGAAAATTCATGAGAAAAAAAGGAAAGACAATACTGTCATATAAAATTCAATAGTGAAATTCATACAAGTGGGCTAAAAAGCCCACTTACTTTATGATTTTTGAATATTTTTCAAATGTGACCCCTGTACTTTTGAAGAAAAAAATTGATTGACTTCTATTTTGTTTAATTTATATTTCTATATTTGCTTTCATCTTACAGGAAATAAAGGTATGTCCCAAGCTACCTCCGCTGAAGAATATTCAATTTTAGGAATACTCAAAATATGATTGCTTATTCGGTTCCTTTAGGAATTCTCCAAAATTTTCAGACGAGTAATCTTATGATTCATCATTTTTTTTAAAAATGAAGTGAAATCAGCTTCTAGTTATTTGATAAGTAATAGGCAGGAGCGTTTATTTGAGAGTACCTTTCTGTTTTGAGAAAATTATCAATAATTGTTGAAAAATGTGGGTAATGCAATTTCATCTGGACCCCAATTCTCAACTGGATCTCACTTTGAAGCTTTCTCTGATTACACCCGATGCCATTCGTCAGTTGGGTGGATTTAAATTTGATGGCCAACTTTGAAACCCAATCTTATCACAAATTCGAATGTATTTTCGGGTATAATTCGAAAACCATAAGTTTCGGTTCACTTCTTGTTTAACATTGACCACCTGCTCCTTTCATTAAGGGTTGATCACAGACACCGTGTTTATATTCGGAGACATAGTAATGTCAGGAACTGAATTAATTGAATTATCAGTATACTTCCAGGGTTGAGCTGACGTTTATGCTCAATGGAGCGATATTGGTGGACACATTCTTCACAATATCAGGATTTCTGGCAACGTACTTGATGTTACAATACTACTTTACCATTAACAATAAAATAAATTTAGCATATGTCTATATTCATAGGTATATCAGGTGAGAAAATATTACTGATTAACAATAATTCTTTTCTTCACTAATTAATCGCATTTCAGAATGACTCCTACATATGCGGTGATATTAGCATTCTATTGCACCCTATTCGTAAAACTGGGAGATGGACCCTTGTGGCAGGAAAGAATTGGGATGGAGCAACTGAAATGTCGCGAAGTTTGGTGGGCCAATCTTCTGTTCATCAATAATTATTACGACACCAAAAACTACGTGAGTATTTTCACAATATTCCAGTTTACATGAAAAGGAAGGTAAACCCCAATAACACATATGAACAGAACATAACTAAAATCTATAAAACAATTTGAATAATAGTAGAAACCTCTCGACTATATAACGCAATGAAGCAATTTTGGGAAATCGAAGAGATACCGTTTGAAGACACGCTTTCTGTCGAGGATAAAAACTATGAACAACTGGACTTTCAAATTAATTTTTTCGAGATTTTCTCCGAATGAACCGTTGTTTGAGTATCGTTTGCGTACTGTGTCATTTGGGGTAACCAGTAGCCTTTGACTTTCCCTCCGCACTTCAACAAGATTAGCTGAAGATGAAAAAACAAGCTATCCATTAGCGTCTAGAATTTTGTTGTCTCACAATATTTATATGGATGAAGTTATTGGGGAATGTGATCCTTCGGAGGAATCACTTGAAGTACAGCGTTAATTGATTTCATCATGTGAGGATGGTGGTTTTCATCGCAATTGGACGAGTTTTTAGAATATTCACCTGAAGGCTATTTGTCTGATAAATCGTATTCGATGGATGAAGGAAATGAGTCCAGTTTTAGCGTTAAAATGGACCCCTTCTTCAGATGTTCTCCTTTTTTCTCTAAATTTATTCGAGAAACCGCTTACCAAACGTCATATATTATCCGAACTTAGTTACATGACTCTGAAAACGCCTGCGCTTCCTGTCTGTATATTAGAGTAATAAAAAATAACTATATATTTGTATCACTTTTAAGTACAAAATCTGAAGTTACACCAACAAAATCATTTTCCATTCCAAGAATCGAATTATCCGCTGCTTTTTTGTTGTCAAAGTTGGTTTATTATGTCTTGAGATTTATTCTGAACAAATGAAATTTGATCAAATATATGCTTGGACGGATCCGGAGTCAAATCCGAATAAATTCAAAACTTTTGTTGCTAACCATATTTCTATGATTGAAGAGAACATTTCTCCTGAATGGTGGTACCATAAGTCTTCCAAAAATAATCTCGCTGATTGTTCCTCCCGCAGCCTCCTTTCTGGAAAATTAGTTAGTTATCTGATGTGGTGGGAAGACCCTCTTCGGTTACATAAATCCGAAACCGAGTGGCCTGTTCAAAAATTCAAATTTGAATCTCACAACGTTGATTGTAAAGAACACAAAACTGTGCTTGTAGCGTTCACTGATGTAGATTTATTGCAGAAAATCCTGATGAAATGTCCTTCTTTGAAGAAAATTCAAAGAATCGTAGCATATATCAGAAGATATTCTTTTAACTTAGGAAATCCGCGACATAAGCTAACAGGTTGTCATTTCAGTAATAATAAATTACACAAGGATTCACTTGTCCTTGAATTCATACAGTCTTTCGTCTTTGAGAATGAAATTCCTAGTTTTTTTTTTTAATTTATAGGTACCGCACCACTTCCTGAAAGTGCGGAATAGACCAATGTACGGTAATATTGAGGAATGTGTAACGAAATTTGTTCTCCTTGTGTAATACATCTTCTCAATATGCTTTTGCAATCAATTCATTCGATATTATACGGAATTAGCATGAAGCATGTACCCATAATCCTCAAACTAGGATATCCTGTAAAAATGATTTAAAGGTGGGTATAATAGAACAACTCGCCTATGAAGCATGTACCCATAATCCTCAAACTAGGATATCCTGTAAAAATGATTTGAAGGTGGGTATAATAGAACAACTCGCCTATGGCTCATGGTTCATCATTCTATCACACTCGTATGATATATTCTATTTTTCGCACTAGTTACAATATACTATTGAAGTTAATCGAACCCATAACTTTATTATATTATAAAATTCCAAATAATATAGAAGCTTGTCGCGAGAATAAATTTTGATAGAGATTATTTTAAATTCAATTCATAAGAATTACTTTTCTCGCGACAAGCTTTCATATCATATGAGATAATATAATGTTACCAAATGATGGGTTCGATTTTCTAGAAAGTCTATTTTGTTTTGTTTAGCACATTTGAATAAAAGCATTTTAAGTTTTTTCAATTTTTTTCACACTATGAACTATTAGAGATGATTCTTCGTTCATTATTATATGAACATATTATTGATATGATACGTTCTAGATATTCTGACACATTATCTGGAATTGTTCATGTTCATCCTCTAGTATAATATCAAAATTTCCATGAATTCCATTCTATCATGTGAACTAATATATTGAAATATTTATTTTCTAGTGTATGTTCCAGTCTTGGTATATGGCTTGCGATATGAATGCATTCTTGGTAGTCCCTATTATAAGTCTTATTTTATATAAGAAACCGTCTGCTGGGGTTCTAGCCATATCGGCATTAATTATTGCCTCGTTCATTACCGTCTTCGGAACAATATACTATTACGATGAACTTCCTATCCTACTTGTGAGTATTGGGTGAGTATATCGAAAATAATTTGATGAAATATTTTGAAAATGCCACGAACCTTATTGTAGAAAAATCTGCCGAAGTTCTAAAATTTCTGACGAAGTTGTAAAAATATTGAGTTAAATACTGAAATGTTAAATTTTGATTTAGTGAGCTAAAACTAAGGGTAAGTACATGCCGTAAATGCCTCGATGAGCGATGATCGATGACCTATGAGTTATGATGTAACAGATCCACTATAGATTATTGGTGTACATCCCGAAGATGGCTTCCTCGATGAGCAATGGAAAGAGGGAGTCGAAGTTGAGGTCGTTCTTTTCAGACTGTATCATTTCGAGTGAGCTGACGGAAAAATCAGAGAACTGTGTACAATAACTGAATCTTAGCAAAATTATTACCAGATCTAGGCCAATCTAGTCCTGGAAATATTGAATCCAATGCCAGTACATTCGTGAAAAATCTAAAAAAGTTTTGAAATGTTCCGAAACATTATTATATTTGAAATCCACACATTTTCATCTGTGTGAGCTCATTGTATACATCGGTTTGAGATCTCAACAAGTAGAATATAATCGTGGATTGCCTTAATATGGCGATTGAGTATTTTGATCTTGTCTGTCATCAGACCATCTAAAAAGTCAAATTCTTCTTTACTCATTCGAAAATACATGTGAAAGCGTTGCGGATCATTTTGTAATTCCTGAACCAAACAATGAAATTCGCCCAATTCATATGCTTTCCTCTTTTTCTCATTTTCCTACTCGAGAACGATAAAAGGAGCCACAGTTTCTATTTCCTCTTCCCATTTCGAAGAACTGATGGAGCTGGCGCTTTCCATATTTGAAAATTTGCTAAAAACATGCAAACTGCACAGCACCATACCTTGGAGAGATTGAGGGTCACGCACAAAATATCCCATAATTCAAAGTTGAAAGAGGCCGCATGGCCTGTAACAACTCCGCTACAATCTACATGACAGAAAGCAACTACTACCCTGGCTGATGCCACGACGAACAATGAACCATATCTCACTGATATTTTGGCAACGTTCCTTTCGGACGAATCTTGTATCAAACAGCAGGGCTCATTCGTATGGCTGAGGATGACAACCTGCATATACCAGTATTTCGAAATTCTTGCCTCACATCAATGCTAGGGTAGGAAAAGTCGTAGCGAAAGGTATTAGTTATCAGATACCTTTACCATATATTCCAGTTTGATTTTATGAAACGGTTCGTGAATAATTTTGTGTTTTTTGTTTCCATGACATTGTTTTTCTTAAACATAACACCCAAGATGGATAGAAACCCTGGTGCGTTCATTTATACCTGTGAAATCGGCCTACCGAAACTGTTAAGGTACGGCCTACGTGATTCTTCATATTTTATTTAGATCGGATTAGCTTCACGATCATTCGTAGATGGCGGTGAAGTCATTACAGATTGATAAATGAATACTTGTCATGATGACGTTGAACAATTGTCATTGTCATGACATGTTTACATTTCGTATTTATTCAATTTTGTTAAAAAATACGACATAACATGTTTAACGTGCTTATTTCATCAAAAATCAGAACAGTAATTTTAAATTAACTAGTTGGATATGTGATATGTACGGGATATTTAAACAATGATACTAACCTTAGATCTTTCATACAAACGCAGCCATGTCCAAGTACAAACTTGAAAAAACATTATGCACTACAAATACAAGAATTACAGAAAACTCAACAATAAACAAATAACTAATCATTGCGAACTGAACGAAAAGTAGTAAAAGAACAGAAATATCCCGATGAAATGTAAATCACAGTTAATCAAAAATTATAAACATAGTAATAAACAGTCAAATTTCAAATATTCCAAAAAAAATATGACTCAGTACTTCGGAATGTAAACTCGGCTATTTTTTGATAATGCGCCATCTACTGACAACGGGAAAGCTAATCCCATCTTATTACAGCATTAACAACTTTGGGTGAAACAAAAGCGAATCAGTCAATCCACCAGGGTTTCTATCCATCTTGATAACACCTGTATTCAAAACTCAAAACTGACATATTTTTCATTCCTTCGTTTCAGGATTTTACTTTCACCAAATACTAATAGCACCTTCTTGAGAATTTATATTCCTGGACATATGCGAGCCCTATCCTATTTCGTAGGAGTTCTTGCTGGATACATCAAATATAGGATGAATCTTGATAACTACAAATTACCAAGAAGATTGGTCAAATTTGGGTGGATAGCCACAGTTGTCTTGCTGCTTCTCTCGCTTCATGTAGGGTATATTTTTTATATTATGAAAATGCCTACTTGGTTCGCTGCTCTCTATGGCCCCATGCACCACTTCTGCTGGAGTTTGGGCATAGGCTGGATGTTAATTGCTATTTCATCTGGTTATGGACGTAAGTGAGAACCCACTGTGACTATTTGACATTCTCCACATCAAAGTTTTACATTTCAAATGGGCCTCGCAAAATCCTTATGGAAAATGGCACTCAGCTAAATTCCGTGCATTTTTGATATGTTGTAGATTTTGACTTCCTCGGCAAAAATGTCTATGGGCATAACAAAATCGGCCGACTAGTTTTCGAAATACAGGATGTCAAAAATGAAAAGTAAAGCTTTTTGCTGAGAATTTTTAACAATTCTAAGAATTAACAAAACGCCTATTCATCTCGTATCCATTATAATTTTCTGTTTTGTGTTCTACAACAGGGTGAACATACATTCATTCGATTAATTTCATTCCAACCAGTGTTAGTTTTTTAATGTGAAATGAATATTCAATATAGGCATGGAACTCCCTTAATCTCAACCAAAGCTAAATTTAAAGAAATCTGCATTTCATTGTTCACAATAAGCAAGAGAGAAACAAGATGTCCTGCAATACCAGGACCACGCTTATTGCCATAATCCAATACAATAGGAATAATTGGGTCGAAAATCCATCAAAAAACAACTACTTTCTTGGATAATACCACAACGAACGTTGAATTACATCTAATGAATTACCATGCAGAGTCCTACAAGGATGTCTCCGCTAGTTGCATGGAAATGTTCATTGAAACATTCGGACCACCTATAGATCAATTTCTGGGTTCTTGCCCTCATCAGTATAGGGTAGGTCTCTGCAGACAATATCTAATGTCTGCAACAAACGATTCAACGAAATCTCCATTTAAAGGCAGAAGCTGAGACACCCTGGTATTGCAGGACTTCTTGTTTTTCTCTTGACAAGCTTATTGTGAACAATGCAATGCAGATTTCTTTAATTTGTATCAATGGTTAGATTAATCACGCAAGTTCTGGGTATTGCTTTGGTTGAGGGGCTGGGCTTCAGATGGCGCCCATGGAATTGGTCGAGATTGAGGCAGTTCATTCTGGCTATATTGACTATTCATTTCGCATTAAAGAACTTGGTTGGTATAAAATTAATCGAATTGGATTTTTCTTTGTTCACCCTGTTGCACAGCACAAAATGAAAAAGTATAATGGATTCAAGATCAACGTGACATTGTACCATCATTGAGGCATGTTATTTGCAAAATAAAAAGGCGTTTTGTCAATTCATGGAATTGTTGAAGATTCTTAGAAAAAAGCTTCACTTTTCATCTCAGACACCCTGTACCTCGAAAACTAGTCGGCCGAATTTTTTGTGCCCGTAGACACTTTTGCCGAGGAAGTCAAAATCTAAAACATATCAAAAATTCATGGAATTTAGGCGAGAATCATTTTCCATGACGAAGCTTTTACGTTTTTCAATAACAGATCTTAATCAAGCCACAATTGCCCACGAGATAAAAAATAAATAAAAGAAAAGTTATTCGTTATTATTATTATAAATTATTTTTCAGATTGGGTTAGTCCTGTACTGAGTTGGAATCCACTAGTCATCTTGGGTAGACTTACCTACACTGTGTTTCTGTGTCATGGAACTATTCAAATGTTTACCGTTGGTATGATCAGACAGCCTCTATATGCAAGTGTATTCCATACGGTGAGATTAATTTCAGTGCATCCTAAAATATTGGAAAGGACATGGCACTGGATACATGTATTCCTGGGGCTCGATAGATTTTTTTGATTTTTGGATATATTATTCTACAGGTCAAAACAAGCAACTTCCTTCATTGAACTTTTTTTCTGTCTCTACAGCGTAAGCTACAAAAATGGGTGGGAATGAGCGAGTTGTATTTATTCACTCAGGGCGAGTTGTACAAGACAAGTTCAAAAATTTCTAGTTCCTTAGCCAGGAATCACACTGATCGACTAGGACCGACCGTCCGCGACCGTCCACCTACGAGCAAAATTTCCAACACGTATATTCTTATCGCACAACTCACACTGTATAATCGTCATTGACCGTCCTCGACCGTTTTTCGAAGACCATGTTCGAAATTGTAGTCTGCTGGAAATTTTGGTCGGTGTCACACTATCCTGACGTAATGTCATTTTGACACACATTTATGATGAACTTTTGACTTCAACAAAACTCATGTAAATAGGTATATTTCCTACCAGAAAAATGAAATGTTCTTCTTCAGTATCACTACTGCTCATTATTTAAAGCAAAACTATTGATATTATGAATTTAACTTATTTTCAATCAATGAACAGACAATTCACATAACCTTTCGAATGTCAAAATAATGTCAGATTTACAAAATTTTTCTAGTGGTCGGTCGTGGATGGTCGATCAGTGTGACTTTGAAAGTTTTCATTGATCTACTTCTACTTTTGATCGTAGGTGGACGGTCGCGGACGGTCGGTCCTGGTCGATCAGTGTGATTCCTCACTTAGCCACTGAACTCTGTTCACATGAACCGTTGTTGAACTTGTCTCTGCCCTTGGTTTGATGAACCCTTTCGGTAAATTTTAATTTCATGCTGCTCCATGCGTCATGATATTGCTTTTGAATTAACATATAAACACTATTTCGATTTCAAAACCATCAAAAAATGTCATTATTCTAGCATTTTGATGTAAAATTTTCTTACCTAGCTTCAATTAAAAAAAGAGATTTTTTTCTCGAACACGAATTTAGCTCTAGTGGTGTTACTCACTTTTTTACTGCCGGCCATTATTCAAACTTTGAATATGTCTTTGCCGAACGGTAAGTTCATCACTATTTTGAATAATAATAAATTTTTCAGATTCATTCAACAGCAGCTGACGCAATTCTTGCCTACTCTCTTGCACTTGCACTGACCATACTATTTGAATCACCTTTGATTGGATTGGAAAAAGTTATTCTGTGGAAAGGTGAGTATTCCTCTTATGCCCTACAATATGCTCGAAAACTACTATGTGATTCGATGAACCAAACATCTGCTTAAACTCTATTTATATCAGAGCTCTATTCATAACTACTTACATAACCAACTTACAGGGAACTTCACGACTAACAGGGTCTGTATGTGACTTTCTACATCAACCACATCAACATCAACAGTGAAATATACGCTGAAATCAAAGGTTTTTGTAGACACTCCAAACAATGGTAATCTTCGAGGCTACTGAAATTTCATGATCTCAGTTGGGTTTGGTTAAAAAAAGTCATAACAAATCATCTTCTTTTGGTTTTTCATTGTATTATTTTCTTGCTTCGCTTCACGATAAGTTCAAGATATAACGTGATTATATTTTGTATCCTGTTTCTTATCAAATACATTTTATTCAGATAGCATAAATTACTGTCTAGCCAGTACCCCCAATCCACGTACACGTCAACCCCAGTACAGTCAGCGGCAGATATTCTAGCTATCTGATTAGTTGTGATCGAACACAGGTGCATTTTGGCCATCCAGGCTGAAACATGGTGCACGTTGTAGTACCGTGAATTAGTTTTTTTCTCGAAATTTACACACAAACCTAACCTGAGCAAGCTAACCCAATGGCATCCGCGTATATATTCCTATAAAAATCAACAACCTAACCTAACCTGAGCAAGATGAAGGTGTGATTTCGCTGTGACTTCCAGCGTTCGCAGCCGGCCTTTACGTCTGGCCAGCCGTTAAGTTCATACGATTTCGTTGAAATGTCTGCGTCTGAAAATTGGCAGTTCTGTGGAGAGTTTTGAAGTGGAAAGAAGGGCCTTCAAAGTGAATTCAAGAACATTAGCTGCCTTTCAAGCAATCGAGATGCAGCCGACGACGGTGTCTGCTGACGTCTCCGAGACAAGCCGCTTAAGCGAAACTATTGCCATTGAAGTGCACTATGAAAGTGCTCGACGTCTGGATGTCACGGCGGGCCGCGAACGCTGGACGTTGCAGTGAAATCACACTTTCACATAGCTTGCCTGTTTACCACAGGGAATTTTTTTCCGGGTGACAAATTGCACCACGTTTTAGTATGGATTGCGAAAATGCCATGAGTGCGATCACAAATGGGACGCTTTTCAGAGTGGAAGAGTCAATTGATAACTCAAAAAACGGTTCGTCTTATCGATTTCAAACAAGGACAGGCTTCTAGAAGACATTCGATTTTACCTACGTGCTGTAATGAATCAGTAAATTGACACTGACTGTGTAGGCTCCAAAACTGTCCTTGCAAATTTTCCTTTGTCAATAATCGTCGGGTCATTGGCAAATCCTAGCCTTTCAATTAATTCGTCCATTAGGATGGCCCAAAGTAGGGGCGATAGCACGCCTCCCTGCGGACATACCCTGATTGCTCTAGGTGTTGGTGTTATTCCACCGATTGCTGATGTAATGACCCTGTTTTTCAAGTTAGCGTTTGCTGAAGGCACCCTTGGTATCTATCAATGTCATAACTATCTCATTGTCTTTCAAGGACCTCATTAGTAGCCTGTTGAGGTGGTCCAGTGCTGAGTCTGTTGAATTGCCTGGTTAATATGCATATTGGCGTTCGTTGAGCGAGTTTGTTTGTAGTACCTCATCTTTTTTGTATCTATCTATCAGCCTTTCCAACATTTTGAGTGAAAAATACATTAGACTCATGGGATGATATGCCTTGGGTGTCTTGTCACCTATTCTCCCTACCTTTGGGAGATATATGACTTTCACCCCTTGTCACATCGTAGATATATGTCGTAGTGCTATACAAGCCTTGAATATACGGCACAGGTATGGATTTCCTGTCCCTTTTGGAAATATATGGGGTATATTCCAGCTACTCCAGGGGATTTGTATGGTTTGAATTTACTGATAGCCCACCTGATTCCATTTGGTCTCGTTATTTCCGTAGCAAGCCTCCTTTCCAAAGATTTCGCCTGTTGGGCCTACTTTTAGTGCTGTCTACTGTTGTAGGGCCCTTGGGGATTACTGCAGCTGGAAAGTGTGCTTCTGTGAGCATCCTCAGACTTTCCTCGAATGTCGCAGTATAGGCATTGTCATTCTCCTTCAAGAAACCTACTTGATACTTGTTACCTTCTTTGGCTAAAACCTTATGGACTCTGGAGCAGGTGATTGTCTTCTGGCCTCACTAATTTCTTTGTTTTACTGCGTGAGTATGTGGTCCAACCTCAGTTGGATTTTACTCTGTTGAAAAGCTTCCGCACCCTACCTCCGAGGGTTTCTAGATGCTCATTCCACCAGACTGTTTTATTTTGAGCCTTTTTTCCTCATTACAGCTTTCCTCGTAGGCTTCGACTATTGCCTTGCCTGTATCGTATTTCAGTCACGGGCCTTTCGAGAGACTCACTGAGTGAAGCTGCGTATCTTTCCCAGTTGGTCTCTCTTAGTTTTCTATATTTGACTTCAGTACGCAGTGGGGTAACTAGATCATATAATATATGATATTTAAAAATATAATCATGTGAAATATTTTTTAAATGTTTTTGTTTGAATTTCAAGTTTTGTACGATTTTGGACCTCACTAAATAACTTGTATGTAATTATTGAATGAGTGACCTGTAACTTCATTATATGATCTAAATAAGGTATGCACAGAAAACTGGAGAGGAACCAATAATTAACTTCAATAATAAATTAGAGTTTTGTAGTGAAAAAATGGGATTTTCCCCAGTCAGCTAAAATATGCCAATTTACAAGTAGTCCTTGAGCCCGAACTGTTCGTCGTAGAAAAAAACTGCAGTTACCTCTAAGCAATTTTTTGAGTGGATGAACAAATTATTCGAAAAAAAAAAACTTTACAGCACGTACATAGATCAACGTTTTACCTTCCTTTTGATACCAAATTCATTTCGATTGGATAAAGATTGATTCAAATTTCAATGGAAGAGGAATACCACTGCAGCTATTTGGACTATTTATGAAAAGCATAGTGAGGTGCTACCTCAAACATAGGTACGTTCTCTTGCTTGTCCTTGTTTGAAATCGATACGATGAACCGTTTCCGATTTATCGATCATTTTATCCTAAAAAACATCCCAAATGTGATCGCACTCATGGCCTCTTAACTGTTCCCAATAAAACATTCAAAAATTGTGAAGTGAATTATTGTTTTTTCTCCGAATATTATAGCCGCAAATTCCTGACTGAATCACTAGGTATGGTAATATCAAAATTTGGTTATTCAATATCTCAGAAACTCTATACCTCAATGAAAAAAAAACGTCCACTTTATATTAACAGTAGTTATGTACCGAGGGAAAATCTAGTGAACGACCAAGCTGGAAGATTAAAAACAAGTTTTGCACATAAACTGCGTGGTTAGGAAAAGTGTTTCCGTGATTATCATCTGATTCGAAATTACAAAGTTTCCCTGATGAAAGAACCGCAATCAGGCGTTCTATTTGAAGTCGGTCATGATTATAACTAACTCGGAAGCTCCCACTGAATACTGATGTCGAATATGTTTTCTTGCTACTTGGGAGAAAATGTTAGGATAAACTCAATTAGGTTATCTGAATGAAAGTAGAGTTTAGGAAAAGTAGGATCATCTTGGAATGCAGTAATTTTTATGTACTCCTCCATTTTTCATATTGGTTCATATTCAGGCTGTATGAAATTCATTCAATAAGTGGATTATTTGTATCCCTTCGTAGAATTTCATGTCTTCTTTTCTTTCCAGATCACCAGAAGACTGTTTCTGAAGAGAATCATGGGAGTGACTCAACTGCAGAAATACCAATGGAAGGATCTCGAAACATCACTAAATGAACTGTTTCCTGTATTTTAGTTTTTCAGTACCCTGAGAAAATCTGTTGGAATATCTGTGCTAATACTGATATATTTATAAGATATAAGTGAAATATCTATAATTAATTTGAAAGCCAGTGGATCAATTTGTATTCAATAAAATAATTTGGAAATTAAATTGACTACAGCCTCAAGTTCAACTTAATTCACGGTTGAGGCTCAGGAATGAATGAGTTATCAATTCCTGTCTAGAAAAGAAAATATTTCTATAGCCGACGCTCTTCTGATATATCATCAGTACCGTTAGCAAGGCTGACCAATCGAGTTACATCTCCACGGTCCACCCCTTTGTAGTTACTTTGAGGACTTGCCAAATGTTTTGTTTTGTTCCCACCCTTATGAGATTTTGGTGAGAGTATGGAAATTGTTTATAATTAGGACTTTCAAATCATCATATTATTTTTATTAGCCTGTTCGCGTATGAGAGAGTTTATTATTTCAATATCGATTGCTCTGGAATTTTAAAGTTTTGAATAAAACGATATTCTAATAATCCAAGTGACTGAGAACACATAATTTTTCAAGAGGCTGAACTTCTTGCCCCCGACCTGAAGTATCGAAGTTAACTTGTACGGAAACAATAGAGACCTAAAGCACACGGATAATTTCAAAAGGAAAGAAGACTCTCAACCCCATCCAGGTATGGAATCATATCCTTGAAAATGCTTGGGAAAGGAAAGCGAAAAACAATTCGATTACAGAAGGTGGAAAATTGTTATTAAACATGACAAGTATGGGTATGAACCAAGAAACTGTAATTGATGAGCAAGAATACCTGTGGTAGCATGTATACAACTTGTGAAATAAAAAACTTCGAATAATGACATATCAAAGATGACAAGACCTCTGAAGAAGTTAGCTACTAGTGCTAGCGAAACAACTCCAAAAGACGATGGCCATTAAACTTGAATAAAAATAGTGATATTGAAAACTTGGGCCGCGAAAACCTCAGCCATCTCATCAATTCAAACCATTTTTTCCATTAATAGTTTTCTGAATCCTTTATATGATAATTCAGTGTTTTGGGCGTTATGCTATTTTGTTTCTGCTCTCAAGAACTGCATTCACCAGATCCATAGGATAAAGATAACCTAACATTACACTGTTGCGTATCAATCAATCATATTCTCAAATCCATCTCATCGTACAGTTTTTCTCTTTTGATTCATAGTGACTTAGGAAAATCAATAAATACACCTCTTCCTTAGAACTCGTTAGATCACCGAAAAGCAAAGCTTCAGAAATTGTCTCTAGAGAGGCAGTGTACAGCATCTGAAAATTTAAAAAAAATACTCATTTCTACCTCTTTTTGTTCGGTTCTTCACGTACTTTCATATTACAGAATATTCCCATTCATATAGTACACCGAGAAAAAACTTTAATGACCATTATTGAAACTTTAGTATTGGCAATCAAAAAAGCACCTGTATTTGGGACTGGGTCTCACTTTAATTGCCACTAGAAAAAAAAAAGACCAAGGCAGTGTTCAATTACCACTATCA
Organism: Chrysolina haemoptera; assembly: GCA_958298965.1. Classification (NCBI taxonomy): domain Eukaryota; kingdom Metazoa; phylum Arthropoda; class Insecta; order Coleoptera; family Chrysomelidae; genus Chrysolina; species Chrysolina haemoptera. Next base: position 30,574,900 of record OY282589.1, on the reverse strand, counting down.
AACCAAAATTCAAACACTTTCAAAGTAGTGTGCTTCCTACTATCAAATGAATTACTCCTAGTAATGACACAAAGTAATTAGCTCTTAATTCCGATTATTTGGACTATATGCAACTATTTTAAAGTAGTGTGACATGTCCCACTTATACATGCCAAAAAACCTTGTTTCACTCCTGCCTCAATTTCATCTTTCAACCTATCGATATCGTTCTGTGATAAATCTTATATTTTCTGAAATAACAACAAAAAAAAATAAAATTTTTAAATGAAAAATTTTTTAGGTTCCACCATAAACAATTTTTTTTTCTAATAATATATGATGTCCAGATTTCAGAGTGCTACAATTAATTCTTCACAACAACAAGTGCACTAGTGCATTTGAACCTTTTTTTCCGGTGTAATAAAAAAAATATTCTATATAGTCTCTTTCCATCAGTCTCACGAAGGAAGCTGAAGTATTGCACGATCCTATCGGCATGATCTTTGAATCGTTACACGGTAATCAAAACAATTCATCCGTTTACCTCTTATCTTCCTTTTTCCCAAAGCCTTTGAACTTCCATTTTTTTCTGACTTCCTTATGTTTATTTCCTCCACCAACGTCATATGTTGTCTTGTGGTAAACATCAATAATCAATCATTCAATAATATATGCTGAATGATTGGACAAACACTGTGAATCAGCATGTATATGTGAAACAACCTTCATTGATGAATTTGTGATGTGTATCTTGATACTTGTTCCATATTTTTCTTCTGACGACTCATTTTACAGCGAACGGCAAAGCATTCAAACTCATTTTCCAGAGATCGCAATCTCTAGAAACTAAGAATTGCATTTTCCTTCGTTCCCACCATCTTCTCTGCGTATCAGACGATTTACCTTTCCGTACGGTGCCGAAATTTGATAAATAGATGATGAAATGGCTTTAATTTTCCGTACTAAAGGGAAATAACACCATTTACATTTCCTGCCCTCTTTAACTCGTTCACGGAAATAATTAAAACAGACTCGATTTTATTTCCAAGTTCTCTTTGAGGTCTACTCCAATTACTGTGTGTTCCAACTCTCACTGTGACATAGAGATTTTCTCAACGAGTATTTTCGCGCCGCACTGATAACTTATAAGTGAAGATGGACAAACTTCTAATCAGAAAGTCAGTGCTGAAACCCTACGTCCAGCTTCTAAAATGTAGCCATTTCTTTGAAAGTTGGCCGACAAGCTCTTCGTGTTATATCCAACTTTATTTCCAAAGATGACACTCCGAACTTGGAGATAAATGAAATTGGGTCAGTTCTATGTTGACTCGAAGCAGCGTATAGTTGAGTTAATAGGGGTTTCATTGGTTGACCCTCGATTTGAGTGCGTTTATTGGATTGTAGTGAACATGGATGGTTTTTTGAGCCTTATCTGATTACTTTGTGGTGCTGTTATAAAGATTTAAATTAAAATGTAATTGATTAATACCAACTTGACCGTTAATCAAGAGTTTCAATGACTGAGTGCATTTCAATTATTCAAAATATATTTTATAACTTAAATATACAAAATATAAATATACAATAAAATTAAAATAAATTCACAGACCGATACACTTCAGCCTGCTCAAATTATGAATTATCATTAATTAAAAGTATCTGTAACCTATGCGAAAGCACAGTAGTTGGCAGGTTCTCCAGATCTAAAATATCTCCCCGACAAGAGGAGTTTCAGGAGGTTTCAGACTCAGGTTCTCCGGTGAGGCTTTCGAAACATACGCGTCGTTGAATCTGAACCATTCCGTTTTATCTCTTGCAAGCGCGCAATAGTGGCCGTCAACATCTTTCCTCCAAAAGTCTGCTGCCACACGGTTGGTTTTACTGTAAAAAAGTAGTTGTAAGTAAAAATACTTAACTCTTCAAATGAATTCAAAGACTTTTCCTTGAATTCAGTAAATAACATCATACCTACTAATGGATCTCAACATAAAGGTTATCAAAAAAAAATGGCAGAGACAATATACATATGAAAGTATAAGTGTAAAATACAAATACATAAAATACAACCATATTCAACCGGAGATATCACAGTTGGTCATATAAAAAATTCGCCGAGTTTGTGAAAACAACTGTTTGCCAAGAAAAAAATACTTCAGGCTTCTTTTGTGATTGAAAGAAAATTATTTTTCAAGTGCAAATACTGTACAACAGTTCAGAGCATACCAACATGCAAACAATCTGAAGAAATTCACAAACCCTGGTTATATATTTTTGTGATTTTTTGGGCTTGTTGGAATTTATTTTTAGTCAATATTTTTTCAAGTTATCTATAGGATAGGCAGTTAGGATTAGCATGAAAATTAAACTGAGAGAAGTGCCTTTTTCCCATCCACGAATACTGTTTTCTATGTGATTATCCATTATCATTATATGTAAGAGTAAAAATTATTTTTTCTACTAGCGTGCGGAAAAATCCACTTTTCCGCACTCATTTAGGTTATGAAAGAGTCACATTTTTGCACTAGTGCGGAAAAAACATTTTAATGCGGAAAAGTATATTTGTTTAGTTTTTGCGGATTATACTGACATTAAAATATTGCGTCGTAGAAGGTTAAAATAGAAAGCTTACCAAGTATGGTTATATAGTTTAATATATATTTGATAATAAATGTTCTTTATGTTAACTTTTGGGTGTTTTTTCCGCTAGTAGAAAAAATAGTGAGTTCGGCCATCTGCAATCGCGTTAGGTAAACTGCTATATTTTATGAAATTTATTAGTAGTTATTTGAAAACAACATCAGAAAGAAGAACAGTTCTCAATAAATACCTTCTTGTATGCATGTATAATACTCACAGTTCAGCATCAAATGAATATGTATTTTTCGTGAGAATATAGTGTATTCAAATTATGACGAGAGATTTCCTTTTCTGAAGACTAAAATTGGGCATCGTACATATCAAATTCATAAGTTTGATTCGATTCTAATGCCGGGCATACACATTGGCCAATATATTGGCCGAAACATTTGTCAAAATATTTGTTCGAATATTTGTATATTATCCAGCGTGGCTTTAGCCAGGGAAGTAGTTGTTTCCAGTTAGATATACCAAAATGATCACATTTTTCACTGGCAAACTTGGGCCACTTTCGGTCAATTTCGATAAACAAAACAACCATTTGCCATACTTCGCCATATGTGTATGCCCGGCATTAGGATATAGTGGTATCAATAGTTTTGCTGAGCAGTGTTTATATGCTGTGGTTGGGATTGTACTAGGGAGAAATGTCATTAGTGTCAATGACGTCGGCATCATAAAAAAGGAATTTCCTGGACATCAGCATCAAAGGTGCCGACGCTAGTATGGTGCCATCTATGAGATTTTTATGTTATCAGTCGCTCGAAAATAAACTGAATCAGTATAATTTCGTGGAACCACAAATGAAGTGAATATGTGAGTAATTCTCATAAATTTTATTGAAAAAAAAAAAAAAAAAAAAAAAATGGAGCACTCAGGCTGGTTATGTCAGAGGCGTCTATCAGTAATAAGTTTTCTTGTTCTTTCGACTTTTTTCATTCATTGCTATAGCGTTGCCCCTGATGATTCCTGCTTTCTCAAACCACAGTCAAATAACTCCCAGTGTCTGAGTTCAATCCACCCAAAACAATAACCAACGGGCAAAACTGAGGACGATGGAACGCGATGAGTCCTATATAAACATTTCCAGGATATTCGGCTGAAAGGAACACAAATTAAATTCTATATTCTGATCCTTAGCAAATATATATGAATTCTCCAGCAATACGTTATATGAGGATTTCATACGTTGACACTAACAATTATGGAAATATGTACATACGTGAATAGCTTTCATTTTGCTTTCATTACCAAAAAACGTTTTTCATAATGCTCGGTAGTAGAAGAATAGATATGTAGTAAAAGAAATGGACCATTTCTTCATATTCTTGACTCAAATCACATGCAGAGAATTAATTTTCTTTGTTTCTATACCATAAGTATTTCTGAGCGTAACAGACAATGGCAAAAGTGAGATACAGAAAAAAAGAAGAGTGCTGTGGAAATCTATCTGAAATACGTCCCCTCTGAAGATTATCTGCTCTGTTTGGACTCTGACTTGACCAGATCTTATAGAAGAGCAGCATCAGTTGTTCAATGCACCCCACTACTTGATCTGGCAGCATCTGAGCAAATGCAAGATGAGCCAGATGAGACCATCGAAAGGTTACGCTTATACTGCACGGAGTTCTGCGGGAAACATATATGGATGAGCAGGTTTTCCTTGCAGCTAGCGACCCCCTTCTTTGCCATTTTTTGCTCATATATTCGATCATACACATGCGAAAAGTATTCGCATATATAGGATGCGGTTGAATATCTCATAACATGAATTCACGCATGTTATCGGTCTGTAGTTCTTTGGATCAGACAAATCTCCGTTTTTGGGGATGAGTGCTGTTCGCCCCTCGACAAACCAGTCCGGAATCTGTTGCTCCCCATCTAGCCATTAGTTGAAAACCCGTGCAAGATGGTGGTGGGTGCTTGGACTTTTTTTTCCTCCAAAAGTTATTTATCCCATCGGGGCCTTGAGCAGCAAAGTTCTCCGAGTCTCTGAGGGCCGGTCAAACTTCTTCCGGGGTTATCGGTCTGCGCAGATCGTTGTGCTCAGGCCGACGATGCCTCCTGCAGGAAGCTTCGAACTGCGAGCCACTTCCAAACAAGCACCTGTTTCTCATATTTTTCAGTGAAACCATTGTTCCCCAATTTTCCTTATACACCCCCATTTTCAAAAAAATTCAAACTGCGTTCTGGGATTCTATATGATATGAAACTATTCAAAACATTATTAAGCTATAGAATTGATATTCGTACTCACCAAAGATAAATCACAAAACCAAATGTCAATCAAAAGAATGTATGACAGATTTCATTTGACTCTGTCAAAGAAAGGTCTTATTACCAAAATCGCAATTCAAATTCAGTTTCTTCAGCGTCTTTCCAAGAAGTTTTGATAACGGAGGCAGATATAGCCTCCGAAACGTCAACAGTTTTCAAAAAAAGAGAAGTATTCTTTGTTAATTCGATCTCATTTTTTCAGATAGACAAATTCAGTGTAGGGTACGTTACTGACAAAAATTAATTTCTTTCAAGACAGCAGTCTTATGAACGCAGTAACTTATCGGGCAAATTAATTAATTTGCCCTTCTACACTTGTACAGATTTCTTTGGATTAAAAAATTTTTTTTCATTTTCAGATTGTGGAAGGTCATAAACCCAAAAAATCATGTCAAGAACACAAAACCACTGTTTCATTAGTTTCATGAAAGAAACACGAAACAAGAAATATACGCTCAACTCGCCCTCTTCTGTCAAAAAACTATTGGAAAATGAAATACGATTAAACTCGGATGTTGAAATTTTGGCTAATGCGGAAATACGTCAACAGGTTAAAATAGAATCTATTATTTAATCCAAGGCTGTAGCTTAAATGTTACTTCAACCTGACAATAAATTCAACAAAAATGATTTTTGGTACATAGGCAGTTTTTGAAGAGTAATTTAAGAAAAAAAAATTCTGCATGCGAACCCTATGGAAAGTGGGAAATTCCCGCGAAAGCTCGGAAAATCAATAACTTGGAAGGGGTTGGAAAATGCAATATAATGTATGGAAACAAACTTGTAGAACGTAAAAATCTTCATAAATATGAATTTTTTACCAAAAACAAGGGAGATAGAGAGATTTTAGTCGAGAGTCGGGGTAAATCTTATAATATCCCTAGTTGTTCGCGCAGAAATCTGTGAATATCAGTTATCTCTCGAAAGAAGCAATTATCGAAAAAACATGTTATTACCTTTTTTATGAGGATTTTCGGGTTCTACAAGATTGTACCTTTATATTATAGCGAAATTTTCAACCCCTTGCAAGTGATTGATTTCCCGAGCTTTCCCGGGATTTTTCCTCACTTTCCAAAGGTGTGCAGATAATATTTTCCTTAGAGTACTTCTCAATAACTGCCTGTGTGTCAAAAATAATCTCTACTGGATTCAGTGTCAGGTAAAACCCCTGGATCTAGTGCTACCTAGCTTCGTGGATAGAAATAGTGCTGCCATACATTAAGGCAATATAATGGAATTACATGGTGCCAACCAAAAGCGCTGTACAAGTTTACTACTCGATTACTACTATATCAGGCTGTGGCCATCCTATCATCATAAACAACATGAATTCGTCAGTACACCCTTGGCTTCAATTTACCCTCTTAAACGATCCAATATCACTCTTTAATTAGACCCTATGGCATATATGACATGGCTCCATAAACAAACATTAGTTAACTGAAGTTAATGAAGCCGCAAATTAATTTACCAGCTAGTAATTATAAGTTAGGAACATTGTAATAGGGCGAGTGATACGTGTAGAGTGTGCATGAGTATGGAAATTTGGCCAGCTGAAAGTACAGTAAATCTCACGCAAAGGTTGATATTTGTTTCCCTAAATGAATTCTTCATTCTGACCCTGTGACGATCGAGAAAGTTTTTCAACTTCAGAAGGAAACGAATGTATTTTCGCTGGAGAAACAATTGTCTCAAATGTAGAGCAGAACTTCATCTCTTTTCCTCATCAATTATAACTCCTCCTGGAACTATTTTTAATAAATTTTGGCAAGTAACTTCAATATAGGGATTGTATCTTGAACAGGGGTATGGCAGGAACATTGTTTGGTCACGTTTATTTATACAGTGCGGCTTTTAGTAGCCCCCCCCCCCCTGTTAAATTTTGAACTGTTCGACGTTCTGAGGGTTTCACCAATACTCATTGGTGCTCAATGGGGGGCGCGGGGGGAGCCATCGACTCAAGAATTTTAAATGACATGGGGGGTCAAGTAGCACATAGTTGAAAAGAGAATTCAATTCTCTTTACAACCATCTACATTTGGAAGAGGTTGCAAACTGGGATTTATTGCTTTCACTTGGCCAAAGTTTGAAAACTTTTTGAATCATTGTTGAATTTTCGATTTTTCAGTTCACTACTGGCCCAGAAGCATTCACAGCAAGACTGATAATAAATTGTACATGCTCTTTACCCAAAAATTAGCGCAATGAATGAATATACACCGCTAGGGAGCTGCCAAAATCAGAACTAGACAATGAGATTATTTCGAATATCCACTGCAAGACAATTCGAGAGAACTGATCGCTTGGATATCCAAACGTGTCAGGATTTTCTAAGTGGATGCCATGAAGGCCATGGAATTGTGTAGGTGGTGTTCTTATTCTATTTATTTTGTGGAAGGATCGTAATCAAATTCCCGCTTATGTAAAGCATTCGGCTCGTCCTACAATGCAGACGTCAACACATTTCACTCAAATAGAGTATTTATTCTGAAAAATGTGATCCTTTTAAGAATAAGCGGCTGAACTTTGATCTTAGATTTCCCTCACCATATTATGTGGCTCTGGAACAGCTGAGAAATAGTGGGCGTTCAAATTTATATTTATGGATTGATTTCGTATTTGTATAAATCGTCTTCAAACATCCAAGGTATGACTGTTATGTAATTATTTCATAAGAACTTTATTCAACAACATAACATCACATTTCGGAATGTATACTATAAGTCAAAAAGGTAAGAAATAACGGTAAGTACATATGCTCTTTTTTCGTTATGGATAAACATTAAATATTTATAATCAAGTAATTGAAATATTAGAAGGGAATACCATTTTGAGAATTAGATATTATGAATACAAAAAGTATAAGATTATTTCGAATATCCATGGCAAAACTACAGCAACGCTAGATTAGCATTTTTTTATCTTCCATATCTCTCGTATCGACTGTGAAAAATTTTGTGCATACATACATTTAACTAGCTCTGTATATTGAATTCTTTGATATAAAATACGACCTCACGTTTCCTCGGGAAAATTGAAACTATTTCAATTAAAATTAATTGCTCAACGTATGACAGCGCATAACTTCATAACAGCTGCACATAATTGGCTAAATCATATATTGCTGTGTTTGTGACTATCTGAACGAGATTTTTACAGAAGAACGTTGATTCTATTGGCTGGATATTTTTGCCGATCGCTGCCAGTCTTTCCCAGACCAACAGCTGCTGATGAAATGAATAGTTATATGAAAACATCAAATTTGTGGAGATATGTGAAAAGTACCAAGTTAACAACGAATCTGCGAGTGGTGTTATAAAATGACGAATCAGCGGACATTATTAGCCATTGTCAATGGAAAAATTCTGGTTTACACTTCCAGGGGTCTTATTTTGTTTTCACCAAATTTTTGTTCATCCACAACGTCGAAGCAAGAATTAATATCGATAGTTTTTCCGAATATTGGTCCGAATAAAAAAAACATGCTTGGTTTAAGAGGATGTGGACTATTTCAACATGAAAATTCTGAGTCGAATTGATAGTCAAATAAAGCCTCAACTCTGAATGGAACCCAGCTAACATTTTCCAAAGAGGTGATATTATAATATACCAAAAACTGACTTGTAACAGCCAAATCAACCACATCATTTCCAAAGCTATAGCAGCGAGCTGCACATGCCACAGTCTTCGGTAAGGCATGGGGTCTGAAACCAAAAATGATTTATTGGTTATACCAAACGATCATCAAACTCATGGTGATCTACGCCTCATTGGTATGGTGGCCAAAAATTCAAAAAAATTCGGCACAAGTCAAGCTGCAGAAAGTGCAGCGGCTAGCCTGTCTGGGAATAACAGAAGCAATATTTACGTGCCCCCCCTGCAGCCTGAGAGGTTATGCTAAACCTTCCGCCATTGCACCTATGTGTAATGAAAGAAGCAGCAAAGAGTGCCTTCAGACTGAGCCAGAAAAAATTAAAAGCAGAAAATCTGATCAGATACTTGAAGATTTCGGAACATATTTCCCTAGAAGCCATGTCTAAACGGACAGATTTCATGCCAGCTAGGTACGACTTCGAAATACAGTTTGAAGTGGTCATAAACAGCCACCAAACTTGCACAGAGAACGGACCCCAACTGGGAAGGGATGCATCAGTATGGAACACGGATGAATCGGAGATGGACGAAAGGGTTGGAGTTACAGGACCAAATTTCAGGCTCTCAAAACCCCTTGGTAACACCCCAACCATCTTCCAAGCAGAAGTACATGCCCAGGAATGCCTTGAAAGATGCACTCGAAGGGCAGAATTTTTATACTGTCAGATAGCCAAGCAGCACTAAAAGCTCTGAGGTCATACACCTGTGAGTCTAAACTGTCAGCAAACAATCAGGTCACCCTGATGTGGGTGCCAGGTCACAGAGGAATTAAAGGCAAGAAGAAGGAGATTGCCTTGCCAAAGAAGGGGCAACCACATAATTTTCTGGACCAGAACCCTTCTGTGGACTCTGCAAAGTCCATTTATAAGATGAGTTCCGACGCTGGGAAACCGATGAAATGAAATCTCACTGGAATAAAGTGCCAGTCCTAAAACAACCGAAAAGACTAGTGTGCCTATCTCCAAAGAAAGCTAAACAGCTTCTTTGGACAAAAAAGACTTGAAGATGGTAACGAGACTCCTCACTAGACACTGCCCTCTGGCGTACCACCTCAATAAATGGGTAAATCAGGGAGTGATAGTAGCCGCTACCGCGAGAACTTCGCGGAAACTGCAGAACATTTGCTTCGCGAATGCACACCGCTTTTCTACAAAAGGCTTAAGATTCTGGAAGGGGCCTTCTCAACGCCCTCCGTCTTGGAATCCCGGGCCTCGAATACACCAAGGGTTACACACAAAAGAACGTATAAGTTGAAGTCGCCGATCATCCAACTGAATTCCTAAATTCATTAGATTTGCCAGAAATGCCGCCACACAAATTACAGCTTGAAGTTGGTTTGGTGATAACTACGATATAGAATCTAAATGCACCGAAACCATGCAATGGAACAAGATTCATTGTTAAAAAAAGGTTGAACAACGTGATTGAAGTAATTATTTTCATGAGAGTTCAATGACTAGGATGTGATAATTCCAGAAATGTTTATGCTATTGAGAATGTGTCGAAAACTTTTGAATCTTGCTAATTAACAGTTGTTAGTATCTACAATCGTCTTCATGCAGATACCGTTCAAATCATGTGAGTCATGTTAAAATTTCCGCCCAGTATCAAACAATAGTGATTATAGCACACGCGTTCAGCTACAACTCAATTCAAAAAGTGCAATTGCTCGTTTTTTATTCAATAACACACATGAGTGAAGGCGTATTCGTGGAATTCCCATGCATATATTTCATATTTCGCGTGAAATCGCGTGGAAATTCACTGTAGCAGAGGTGGTTACGAATCTAATATCAGACCGTAGTTGGCACAATTTCTGCACATTGTGGTTGTTCTACGTGTCTTTCGCGAATATTCCACGGTGTTGTTGTGAACCAACGTGGAACGCTAACAACTCGTGGTATGAAAGTGGAACGGTGGGACAGGTACAAGGAGCATCTGCCAAAAAACAATGGTCACCACAAAGATTAATTGATTTAATTATTCAAAACTGAATCGAGGGCGTCACTGAGGCTTCTATCAACAATTACAATAATAACAATAATATTCACTCACATACACATATAAGACACATAGTATAGTAATCAATATCAATAATTAACATAATATTTTAAAGTTACATAAAAATATAACATTAACTATACATATTGAAAGAGTGATTAAACAAGGAAGTCTACAGGACGAAATGCCTGTGCGTAGACTAACTATAACTTTTCATAACAGTATGATAATAGTATGATAGGTATATCTGTTGTATTCTGCAAATGCGTCAGTAGAATTAAATTTGACATTATTCCTCATTTCTTTATCTTGATGTATATTCAACTTGACTTTTTTTCTTCATTAGACCCCTTTATTGAGAATTATGAAAAGGTATCTTTTGGAAAATGATCAAATATAAAGATTTAGTTGAACTATGGTTTCATATTCAAGTTTCTTTGCGGATTAATTGATTTATGAATTTCAACTCGAAGTTTCGAGAAAATCCATTTAATTAGTAATTTCTTGAACAGGTTGTTTCAGTCGATATTTCTGATTTCAGCGGGAGCTGAATTATAGAGTTTAGGTACTACGGGTAGCTTCTTTGTATTAAACATTTTTCTGTTCTAGAACGATTCTTTTAGAATCTCGTACTATAAGAATGGTCGATACTGTAAAGTTCATGTTATTATTATGCTGTCTCACGAGAATATTTCTATAGAGTGATTGTTGAACGTCCATTATCTGGGTTTCAGTAAAAGGAGTTTATTCCATATTTCCATGGTTTCTTTTGTATTATTTTCAGCAAACACTCTTGCCATTGCATCCTGTCTAGATTTGCCTGCTCGAAAACCAAATTGCCTCTCAGAGAGGAACTTATATTTACTAAGGTATTTGTCTATCCTTTTCTTCAGGATTTTCTCAAAAATTTTCGCTAAATCACAGATTAGGGAAATTGGTTTGTAGTTCGTCACACTCATCCTGTCCCCACTTTTATGCAACGGTTTAATTGTTGCCATTTTAAATAGTTCTGGTACTTGGTCTATTGACAGAGATACCTTTATGATCCATGCAAGTGAATATGCAATTTATGTTGCTATCTCTTTCCGCTCGAAATCGAGTAACGCCGAAAGCTTTTTTTAGGCTGTGAATGTTTTTCAATATTTCCATATCATTGGTCTCCTCGAAATATATAGAATTGCACAAATGGGTATTACAAGAAGGACTGGCATTTCTGTTTGTTTTGATTTCATTGGCAAATTTTGGTCCTATTTTCGTGAAAAATTCACAAAAATTATTGGCTCTTGATAATTTATCACTAAGTCCCGCTCTCTAGTTTTATTTCAGTAGTTTTTTCTCTCTTGCTGATGGTACCTGAAATTTATTTGACATCCTTCCATGAATTCGCAGAGTTGTTCTTTTTGGATTAAATTCTGATAAACATTTTTGAGCCAATATAATTAGTTTTTCGAGCTCATTTTGATTTTAATTTCTAATACTTTGTTCATTATGGTTCGTTTTTATTTTTACATATAGATCCCGTTTTTATTTTTAGATTTTATAATTCCATTCGTTATCCAAGATTTTCATTTTTGTTAATTTTTTTTTAGTTTAACTGTTTTGGTGGATGTGCCAATATAATTTTTCAACTTTTCTGAAAAAAGAATTGCAGCTACATTGGCATTGTTGCATGAATAAATGTCTAACCAAATTTCATTTTTCGATTCTTTCTTGAGCTTTATAAAATCTACAGAGGATTTAGTTTTTTGTATAATTTCTTTACTTTTCACCCAGAATGTTAAGGTAGTGAGAGTGGGTTTTTGGTGTTCAACCGATACAGCTGTACGAATATTGCTTCGTGAATAGTCTGAACAAAAAATAGTACCTGAGTTAACATTAAAATCTTATAGAAAAACATAAAATGTTAGAACAAGAGTTGAGTCTCAAAGAAGTGTTTGATGAAATTGTGAACAGTTAAACAGAACTCAAAAACGCAATAGAAGCAAGTGATGTACGCCTTCCGCTGAAAGTCGAGTTCCTGAAAAATATAGTTGTAATCTATAAAGGGCAAACCATCAACTGGGAAACAAACCCAAATCTTTGGATAGTTCCAAGCATCGGGTTGCTGAAGAGAGTCGTAATGAACGTTCATGAAACTCAAATCTTTGGATAGTTCCAAGCATCGGGTTGCTGAAGAGAGTCGTAATGAACGTTCATGAAACTCAAATCTTTGGATAGTTCCAAGCATCGGGTTGCTGAAGAGAGTCGTAATGAACGTTCATGAAACTCAAATCTTTGGATAGTTCCAAGCATGGGTTGCTGAAGAGAGTCGTAATGAACGTTCATGAAACTCAAATCTTTGGATAGTTCCAAGCATCGGGTTGCTGAAGAGAGTCGTAATGAACGTTCATGAAACTCAAATCTTTGGATAGTTCCAAGCATCGGGTTGCTGAAGAGAGTCGTAATGAACGTTCATGAAATGTTTTTCAGTTCTATTGAATATACGTTGAAAAAATAAGATGAGAACAAGTTTCATAATAGTGGCTAAAGTAACGTATTTATAACGATTTATAACTTGTTCTGCATGAATCAAGTTAAAAAAGCAATATTCTCAACAAATCTGATTGATTTTGTCTATCAGTTGAAACAACGTTGAAAAATAAGCAATCAGAATGGTTGTCCCGAAGTTACATGGATGATTTGTTGTTATCAAATACTTCATTTCATGGATCAAATGCGTAATTTCATATCGTTCAATTAACGTAAAAAAAAAGAGTTACTGAAACGTAGAAATCAAAATTGATCAAAGCCTCGAGTTATTGAATGGTATCATATTAAACATTAATGTGATGTTTCTCAGTTCTCATTGAATATACGTTAAGAAAGCACGATAGGGACATGTTTCTGAATGGTGGCTTTAGTGGAGAGTTGAATAATATACGTTCATTATAGAAAGAATCAACGTTTGGTTGAATATGGGTTACGAAAAACACGTTGCGAAATAGAACGAGTAACGTTTAATCAACGTCAGCTACCTAATATCAACGTAGATTAGGTACACGTGTGTACAAAATAACAAAAGAAAATTGATTTTGCTCGCTGTAACCGTTTATTTCTTTACCCACGGCCACTATAGAAAATAAGCGAAAACACACGATGCGCCGCCGCAGTAAATAGCTCCTTACGCAAGGTAAACAAATCGCACAGTTTTCGTAATCAAAACGCACAGTTTGAAATAATTCTGGAAGTACGTCATGATCGCACAATCGCTCATCAACACCGTACTCATAGCAACTGTCAAAATGAAAATGATATAAACAAACATTTTGAAAGACAAATAAGTTTTTTGGTTTTAATAATTATAGGATACTTACTTTTCAAAAAAGACTATGTCAAGTGATAGTGAAAACGAAAATTTAACTCCTCCCAACGTCATGGCAATGGCAGAAATGGCAACTAATGATTTACTGCCAAGTAAATCGCGCGAACGCTATGAAAATTGTTATAGTAGATTCATGGACTGGAGACTGAAACATAAGGTGAATTCTTTTTCCGAAAATGTTTTGATAGCATATTTTCAATACCTATCAGAAAAAATTAAACCTAGCTCTCTATGGGCCTTTTACTCAATGCTTAGATCGACTCTAAACATAAAAAACAATATAAATATAGAAGCGTATTCCAAGTTGATAGCGCTTTTAAAAAGGAAATCGGATGGCTTTAGAAGCAAAAAATCTAAAATTTTGACGGCCAAAAATATTCGAGATTTTTTCGAAACGGCTCCTGACAATCAGTACTTGTTTATGAAGGTAAAATATGTTCACTAATACTATTTCCCACACTTACAGTAATTTTTATTTTTAGACTGTGCTTATAATTGGCGTAAGTGGTGCATGCCGAAAACAGGAACTGAGAAATATGAAAATTGAAGATGTTGAGGACACAGAAAAATCCTTCATTATAAAAATTCCAAATACAAAAACTAAAATTCAACGTTCTTTTGTGATCTCTGAACATTTTTATTCTATAATAAAAAAATATTACACTATACGTAAGAAAATGCTGGCAGAAAATTTACCTTTTAATAAAATATATGAATGAAAAATGCACCAAACAACCCGTTGGGATAAACAAATTAGGTAGTATACCAAAAGATATTGCAGAATTTCTTAAACTAGAAAATCCTAATGGCTACACAGGACACTGTTTTCGCAGATCTTCGGCAACTATTTTAGTCGATGCTGGCGGGGATCTATTGGATTTGAAGAGGCATGGTGGCTGGCAATCGTCTTCAGTTGCAGAAGGTTATGTTGACAATTCCTTGAAAAACAAAGAACTAACCTCATCGAGAATATTCTCCGCTATTTTACCTAATAGTAAGGCAAGTTGCAGTAACATAACCTCAACAAATGAAAATATTACAATGCCATATGATTGGACACATCGAAATACATCCAATATCTTCAATAATTGTACAGTAACCATAAATCATTAAAATGTTCCCAATGTAGATTAAAAAAAAATTGTAAAGTTGTGAAACATGATAAGTATTTAAATTTGTGAAATTTTTCGGAATAAAATTATTAAAAAAATCTAAAGTATAGTACGTAATGCGTGTTGTAAAGCAATTACGCACTCATGGAATTACGCACGAAGCTGCGTGCGTAATATGCTGTTTACAACACTTGTTACGTAATATACTATTATTTTCATTTCGTAGTCTCAGAACTCGAGTCAAAAATATGTTCATCAATTGGAATTTTCGAGAAAATGATATTTCACTTCTCCAATTAACTTTTTTTTAAAAAAAGAAAATTTTCAATCAAGGTACATGAAGCAATCAAAATATCCACTTGATTTGGATGCCATTAACAATTACGACCTCTCCCTGATATCGAAGTCCTTACTTCGAAATTTTACATAACTGACGCCAAATTATATATTCAGTAACTTAGTATTCGTCAAGTGAGTATTCGAGAGCTTGGAGTTTTAATTGATTTCCAACTTTATCGGTCTCATATCGATAGAAACGGTTCGACATTTTCAATATTCCCCTTGGCAATGAATATAAATGGAGGGTGTGTGATGTAACCAAAATTCATGCATTACCTTGATATATTTTAACGAGAGAAAGTTTGCATTCTGAAGTTAACACTCGCACAGTCTGGAAATGTTCGAAAACTTTTACGTGCTCGCCAACAAAAAACACCACAATATTGATTCGAGCGTAGAATGAGAAAACACCGAGTAATGTATAAAACAGACAGAATTCATATTTTGTGTAATTGGGTGAAGAAATTGTGGTTGATAGACTTTTTGATTGAAAGTCTCTGTTGCATAAACATGCTAAAAGTTATATTACTAATCATGAAAAACATTTGGTAACAGTGCTATTATTCCAGTTTCTTGCCTGGTTTATGGTGATGTTTTCCGAAAAATATTTTTAGGTTTATTTTATTTTGTACTGTTCTGCAGTAAAATTCGTTCAATTGTCTATTTCAATAGACGCACCAGGTACCAAGTCTCTCGGCACGTACCCCACTTTATGTATTTATATCCAAACAGACCTATTATCTAATTTCTATGGATGAATATGTGTTCTGGGTAGGCCTTGTTACTAACTCCATACGCCGCCTTAGGAGCAGCACTGTTAATTTTTACGCAACAGTGAATCGTGGAAGATATTCCCATTCGGCGACAAGGTCCAATCATTCCGATTTTTACATCCGAAAAATGAAAAAAACCTTGGTCCTCCTGGGAATCGAGCCCGCGACCTTTCGCTCACGAGCTCCGCCACTAACCACTGCGCCAACCAACACTTCAAAATGGCTTTAGTGGATACATACATACATAATATCTAGTTACAAAACTTATTCGACAATTCGATGTTTATCGCAATTGACACGTATTTAATTTTCATGAGTTTTCGGAACTTTAATGGGGTCTGAGCCACTGAACAATATTTTTTTGTCACAATTTGTCACATTTTCCAGGCATTTCCAATATAGCCAGTGGGGTGGAATTCATTTCTGAATTGAAATGGGGGAACATTCTCCATAAAAATTGAAAAATGTGATTTATTTGTGATATCTTACAGAAAACAACTACTTCCCCAGCTAAAGCCACGCTGGACATCGAACTACATCTGATAGATATTGTGAAAAGACTGAAAATAAACAATATGAGAGTGAAAATTCGCATTTTCATTCAGATAGTTGATGAACCAAGTATACTTCATACGACTACTGCACATCGTGATCGTGATTATTTCCTAATTTACAGCTACTGTACTACTATAACTATTTTCACTTATAATTGCACAAGTGGTTTGTATTTTATCGGGTAAATTTGGGTTGTTTAATGAGAAACTGTTTCCTAGCAATTTGACGAGAATAACTGTCAACTATTAAAAATACGACACCGAAGGTGGAGTGTTTTCAGATTGACAGTTATTCGAGTCAAATTGCTAAAGGAAATAGTTTAGAATTTGAACAACACAAATTTACCCGATATCAATACAAACCTCGAGTGTAATTCGGCAGGACAATTCAATGAATAAGAAATTCAGAAACATGTCAATGTCAAACTATTCATTTTGGCAACCAACACCACGATAATTGATAAACAAATGAATAAGTGAAAAAACCACTAGTGTATTTGTCGCTGTAAAAGTTAAAGCTAACTTTTGCCGCTGTCCAAGTGACAATTGCACTGTGGTATATGCGATTTTATATACATGAATTAAATTGTCATGGTAAAAACAAACATTCCATTATTTTTGATATTGTTAGATATTTTCATCTTTTTGTAAGGTTAATCCTGTGTATATTTTCATTCATTGCCAACGTATTTCAAGTCTAGTGCAGTTTTTTATATTGCACTGTTTTTCATATCGTGCTCCATGGTGAATAAATATTATTATTATCAAATATCATTATTATTAGCACGTTAACTTATGAAAACTAAGAATTATTTTTTTCCATATTCCATTATTCAACTTCTCCGTCCTTCATACCCACAAATCAAACTGGAATTGATTTTGATAGATGTGGTAGCAAATAATTTCCCAGAATGTGCTCTCTGCATGATGAAAGCAGACCATAGCAGAATCTCTAAGGATCCTCAAAGTCACTAACTTTCTAAATACGAGTAACTCTATCTGGAATGAACCTTTGCGAATTGAGTCGAATACAGAGACCATTCCTGTCGGGTCCAACAAAGCGTGCGAGAATAGAAGATAGAGTCCCTGCTGGTTTGGGTTATCGCGAATAATGTATTTTCCAGCAAAGCACAAACAATTTGTGCCAGATATAGCAATTTATTAATCTTCCTGCTGATGAAGTTCAGGATAATGTACTTGACCAACATCAGGAACATTCATGGTCGTTTTTATGGATTAATGGAAATGACAGCGTCGTGTTTATTTATGGTTATGGTGTATGTTAGTGAAATGGTCATTTTGATATCGTAAATGGGGATCTGGAAAAACGTTATTTGGGATATTTTGATGGTTATATTGTCCGAAATGAATCTGGCCGGGAAGAAATATGTTCCTGAAGTGGCTTTTGCATCAAATTCCCGTTCAATAATTTTTAGTATTATACAGTGCTAGTCAAAAGTTGAAAATTATCATTTCAGAATTTACTGTAATTTTGTATAGATTTTGTTTACAACTGCTTCCCTGGCTTATACCTTGACAGATATTGGATTATACCGGTTATGCATATTTGCAAAGATCGGTAATGCTTATTTGGAAGATTTCAATGTTTTCACTATTTTTACTGATTTTCCTATTTCAATTTTGCGAGTTTTTGCGATTTTTTTTTTCTTAAGAAGAAAGAGAATTCGAGTCCCTCATATTTCTGGAAATCTTACTATTCCCCTGGAGATTCCTCATGAGAATTTCATGAAAATAATGAAGAAAGAAAATTTTCGAAAATATAACTGGGAAACTTCATAAAAATAGTTGAAAACATCGGACCGTTCAATTTTTTATTGAAAAAATATTGTGAATTGAACGAAAAAAAAAAATCGAAAATGTTATGACATCCCAAATCAGTTTTCATATTTCCCTGTTACAATACATCTGGTACCTATCATAAACAAAAAAAATTGACACTATCTTAAAAATTGACACTATCTTACGCAGATTGTCTCTATTTGCGTCTCAACCTGTCAAAAAGTTACTTTCACAATGAATTTCTCAAGTTGCTGGTTATGAGGTTGCTAACACAGATGAAACGATAAATTTAGATTTTTGTGTACTCTCAGGCGGAGGAAATGGAGAACTCAAATTTACAGAGAAAACTTCATATTCCTGGAAATCCTAATATTCCTCTGACGACTCCTCAGGAGAAACTTCCAGAAATTAATTCCTTCTCCGTCCCTCAAAGAAACGCATATTTCAACGGTTTCCGCAATCATTCCATATATTTGCATTTTCGAATCAAAGTGGGTGAGACTAGAGTGATTCAATTTCCGTTGCTGAGTGAGCTCGACACTCGGAATAAGTGCATATAATAATTCGTTTGAGGAGTGAACTCATAAATATTGAGGTTCAGCACCTTGAGAAAAGGAGATTGGTTTCAATTCTCCTAAGACTTTCATTGGTTTCACAAATTTAATTCTGAAAAAATATCCCAGTGTGATATTTGTATACAGTTTGTGATACAAGAAAAAGTTCATTTTTGTAGTAACCAAAAATGTAACTTATGTGATTTGTTTGTGGATATTTGCTTTCAACGATATGACTGTTATCAAGACCACCAGGAAAATTATGTACCTTGATATAATCATAGACGGCCACAACCATCACGTGATGAAAAAACTTGTTGCATCCTATTCCTGTTGCTTCTCCATTAGGTTCATGTCTAATCACTGCAGTATCAATGTATTGAAAACTGTATATCACGCAAATTTTCATTCCCACATTCGTTATGGGATTCTGAACTGGGGCACCGGTGCAGCCGTGCAAAGGGTATTCCTAATCCAAAAATATGTGATACGAATAATTGCTCAACTAGGATACAGGGATTCATGCAGAAATGCATTCAAAGAACTGAATATTCTGACAGTCGCCAGCACATATATATTAGAATCTTGTGCATATGTATTTAGACATAAATCAATCTTTCAACCATATCAACATGATCACAATACTCGTTCCAAGGGTATTCTGATGTCAAATGTTCATAGAACAGCATTGTACGAAAAAAGTGTGTATTTTAACGGCTGTAAATTCTACAATATTCTTCCTGAAGATATCAAAGTTTCTCCCAATTCTCATGTGTTTAAATATAGGCTGAAGAAACTGCTGCTTCAAATGAACTGCTATACCTTTCAGGAATTTATCGATCAACTATAAATTATAGATTGAGCAGAAGCTTACTCATATTCATAATATAGATGACTTCTTGACATAATTTTTTGTGGAAGGTGATAAACCCAAAAAATTATGTCAAGAACTGGATTTCCTCCACAAAATCAAACTTTTAATCAATATAGATGACTTATCATCTTCAATGTATGATGATAAATTACTAAATTAATTTTATATTTACTTAATTGTTAGTTCTGTCCTACTTTACATCTTTGTATTTTTAATCTTAGAAATATGGTTTTGACGACTCTTCTCCAATTATTGTACATTGTAACAGTATTGCAACAACTGTACTTTTCAATTTGAGAAATAAAAGATATTATTATTATATTAAGAGAACAGAATTCCTGACTTGGAACAAAACATAATCATATTCAGAAGTTTATTTGAATCAGATCTGAATTATGTCATAATTGGCTGGGATGGATCCATCAGAACCCATCTGCTATCTCTTGAGGTTATACAAACATGTCTCTCAGATGTATTCTCAGAGATTTCACCTGTCCTAGCTACCTCCTTTACGCAAAATCCAATATTTTCGACACAAGGCAACAGCGTAATATGAGCACAGGCATGAATAGATAAGGGTATCATCTGCTAACATTGCAGAGGCAGACCCCAACATCCCTTGGAATATGAGGTCCGTCCTACGCTTGGTTTGCCCGCCTGTCGAAGGGCAGGCAAGAACCCCCTCCAAACTCCCCATGGTCAAAACTCCCTATTTTTCCCTTTCCTTTCGGCAGTCAAAATACAGTATTCCATTATTAGTTATTTTTTATACTCTGTATGCGTACTAACTTTCAAAATATACTTTATTTAATCGAATAGATGAACTGTGAATTTTGAATTTTGAATTTTGAATTTTGAATTTTGAATTTTGAATTTTGAATTTTGAATTTTGAATTTTGAATTTTGAATTTTGAATTTGGAATTTGGAATTTGGAATTTGGAATTTGGAATTTGGAATTCGGAATTCGGAATTCGGAATTCGGAATTCGGAATTCGGAATTCGGAATTCGGAATTCGGAATTCGGAATTCGGAATTCGGAATTCGGAATTCGGAATTCGGAATTCGGAATTCGGAATTCGGAATTCGGAATTCGGAATTCGGAATTCGGAATTCGGAATTCGGAATTCGGAATTCGGAATTCGGAATTCGGAATTCGGAATTCGGAATTCGGAATTCGGAATTCGGAATTCGGAATTCGGAATTCGGAATTCGGAATTCGGAATTCGGAATTCGGAATTCGGAATTCGGAATTCGGAATTCGGAATTCGGAATTCGGAATTCGGAATTCGGAATTCGGAATTCGGAATTCGGAATTCGGAATTCGGAATTCGGAATTTGGAATTTGGAATTTCGAATTTTGAATTTTTGAATTTTGAAAAGAGTCAAACCTATTTGCTAGCTCTCATGCATAACACCCATTATACTGAGGCCTTTTCTTTATTATCATGGCAAGATTTTGTTGATATGTATACTTGGAACAAATCTTGCTACTGAACCCGGACCCACTTCTATAGTCGCCTGACTAACATTAATAAATTCGACAGGTGACAATGTATTATAGAATTTCTGTGATGAACACAAGAACAATATGGCGTCTCCAAGATGGCTGACGAGATTTGTTATTTTTGTCTGTATCTATCCCAAATTGGTTTGTGGTGGTTTTTGAGGTCGATGATTATGAATTTGTTGTCATTATGGTTCGATTCGATTCAATATTATTGGTATGTGGGAGTTATCGAAATTCATAAATCCAAGATGGCGAACAAGTTTTGTAATAATCGTCCGATTCTCTTCAAAATTGTTATGTGGGAGAATTTGAGGTCGAAGATCATGAATGTTTTGTTAAAATTCATGAACTGAAGATAACGGCTCCAGGATAGCAGACGAGTAAATTTTTAGATGGCCTATACGAATCAGTTCAATAATGAAATGAAAAAAATAAGTGAACTTTGCAACAAAAAAGACATATTTCTGCAAGTTCATTTATCTTTTTTTCTGGTAACAGGCCAATGTGGCTATTTTCTAGGCAAGATATAACATTGAAGTCTCGTATTCATTAAAATTATGAAATTTGAATGTCATATTAATGAATAATAGAGCAAAGATTCGAAAAATTAAAAAAAAATTGGAAAAATGCCGAAGTGACAGTGCAGAGTCCAAATTTGGAGCAAAGGTATAAAATTGGAACCTGAGCAACTTTTTATTCAGAATTTTTCGAAATTTAAAAAAAAAAATTTGAGGAGTTTTGAAAAAAATGTCAAATTTGACAGGTTTAGAGTGGCATGTGACAAAACAAAAGGGGCTGTTTCTTACTAATTTTTCAAGCACAAACTAACTGCGGAGTCAAATCTTCATTATATTAGTTAATACAAAACTTCCATATATGGCAAACTTTATGTGTGACAGTTTGTCTCATATTTCAGTTTTCATAAGTCTATCTCCGCTCTCTCCAAATTGAACGAAATAAAATGTCTTCAATACAAAATTGTATAAATCCCAGTGGTAATTCAATAAAAAACATTTCAATCATCAATATTCTTTTCAAATGATACTTTGAAAAAAAAATTCTGGGTATAATTTTAATGTTGCTTACATATCATAAGCGACTATTGTAAGGATCGCTCGTTTATTTTGTTCCCACTTACCCCATCGAACATTTTCCATTTCTCATGCCTGTTACATGTATAGAAACATACTCTTGGATCTTATGATGTTTCCAGGATGTCTCGACAAAGTCCACTATATATCAAATATCCTAGAACCCCATCAACTCCTCGAGGTATGTACAGTAACCACAGCTCAGAAGTGCGCATGGAAATAGTCCAGATGCCAACGACGCTCTTTGGTCATTGTAAAATCTGCGTCGCAGTGTTAAACACGTCGGTCGCTGTAGCAAAAGATCGGCGCTCGAAGAATTTTCATGACCGCATGTACACACGTTGAAGTTGGAGCGTTTTGAAAATAGTTCTTTGAGTTTCCGTAGACTATATGAGTAGAAACTTTTCGAGTGTTCTTGACAGTTGTGGTAATATGAGCATAATTTCCGGCAAGTTGACAGATGATTGCAATCCACCAGAGTGAGTTGATTGTTAATGTTCTTCAAATACTTTTTTTGTCATGAAATTATTTCCTTCCCGCTGAATTTTGAGTTACATCTCTCGAAATCTAATCGATTACCAATGTATAATAAAATATATTCGAGTCAAAACTACAGTAGTTATTTTTGTATCTATTGCACAAAATACTACTTTGGTGTTCGCACCAAAGTATTTCGCGCACGAGATGCAAACAAAATTTTTTGCACCAACGTCAATAGTAATTTACGTAACAAGTCCGGAAAAAACTGTTTTCGGACGTGTTGCGTACACAATTTTTTCGGTAACCGTGTAGAATAACAAATCAAGACACATTTATTTTTTATATTTCTTTGTAGAAGAACATTTCGAACATTTTAATTCTTATTTGTCTTAAATATCTAAATGCGAACAGAAGATAGGTACTAACAGAAACATTCTAATTCTTATTTATATAAATATTTATATTGAAATTCGAGCATTTCCCAGACTAGTCCGGAAATTACGTACTTACTTCCCGGACTAGTTCGGGAAATGATATTTTCTCAAAGAAAAATTTTTTTTCGGCAACCGTCCGGGAAGTAGGTACTTCCCGAAATAAATGATATGCCTAGCTTCATATAAAAAAAGAGTTAGTGTAAAAAATTTCCACAATTTGAAAAGTTTTAAAAAGCCTTAATTATTATTATTATTATTGAAAAACATCAAGAAATTAAAGATTCCTTGGATTTTTGCTTGATTGAGGACCATACAGGTTAAAATATAAAAATCCCAAGTTTACATGCAGTGTGCGAAATATAAATATTTCGCAAACTACTTCGCGCACGGTGTCATGGTAACGGAGGAATTGGAAAAAAGTGCCACTTTGCATATTGTAATCAATGCGCGAACCTTTTCATTTTTTGACATGTAAAAATAATTATTGTTTTGTCTTGGAAAATTACCGCGTACCAGTCGTACCACACATGAGACAGACAGACTCGTATTTCTCAGTAAAACTCATAGGAAGTAGTTTAAAAAAAAAGTTTAAATTAGAGAAAAAAATGATATGTCCACATCGTGAAAAGAATATATTGAAGAATATGACGAAATATACAATATTACAAAAGCTCGGCCCATAAAATAAAGAGTCATGCTTGTAGGTGAAATTGATCATAGAAATACCCCGTGAGGTTGTGATAAGTATCCATCATTGTTAGCAGGTAAGGGAATTCCAATTATTTTTTAAACTTTTTTTTACCACAGGCATTTAAACGAACGAGAACGGTGAGTCATTTACATAGTTTATACCAATGTATGATGGTTTCTTCTTCATTGACATTACAACTGAGACTGTTAACCGAATATTCCCGAAGATCAGTAATCCACGAATACTTTACGTTATTTCTTTCATTTGGTGCACTCTGAAATCATAAATACTGGTATTATTATTTAGTACAGTAACCACAGACAAATGTAAGCCACAAGCCAAGAACCCAAAAAACTTTTAATTTTGAAATATTATATATTTTTTTGCTGTTGTTTCGGAAAGTATAAGATTTATCAAGAAACAATTTCAACAAGGCGGGAGATAATTCAATTCTCCACAAGAAATATAAGAAAACCTGATTGAATTCCGATATAAAATTTCAGGCTCGCCTTAACCCGCCACTGCAAATTCCGGCAGGGCCGAACATTTGATTTGTCATAACTTTGTTAAAAATTATAGTAGAAGGAAAAAAAAGTGTTTATCGTTCCTGAAAACTTGTACTTCCTCATGCAAATATAACATGTGAATATCTGAGTACCCAAAATATGTTTTGTCCCACTTCACATAACCCTTCTACGATATTTACGGAGGATCCGAAAGTCATGGATATTTTGGTTGATACGAAATAGTTATACTGAAGCAGGAATCAGTACCTTCTTTGGACCAAATGCAACGATTTTATACTAGTGAGACACATGCCAAAAAAAACTGCGTTTTACTCCTGCCTCAGTTTTCAACTCACTCATAATCCCGATAATTTCTTCAGTAAATGTTGACAATAATCTACATGAAATAGAGTGAGGTTTGCTCTTCACAATAGTGTTTTGTTATGTTATGCAGGATATGAATAAGTGATTCTTTTCGACATTTACCGAAAGGAATGCCGGTTTTATTGGTAAGTTGAAAATGAGGCAGGAGTAAAACAAAATTTTTATTTTGGCATGTAAAATAGGACCTGTCACGCTACTCTAACATTGTTGCATATAGTCCAAAGAGTTGTTGCTGCTTCAGTATAATAATTTCATATTTACTAAATTATTCATGATTTTCGGATCATCCGCAAACATTTCCGTGAAGTGCGACAAAACACATTTTAGGTACAGAAATACTCGCATATTATATTTGCACGAGAAGGTAGGAGTCTTCAGAAATGATATGAGCTTTTCCTTTTTCTTCTCCGATCATTATTAGCATAGTTATGACCAATCAAATATTCGGACCTGCCAGAATTTTCAAAGTTGTTTTTTCGATAAATCATATACTTTCCAACATTACAGCAAAAATCTCTTTAGTATTTTTAAACGAAAAAAAAAAAAAAAAAAAATGTTTCACCTCTGGAATTTTGATAACCATTTTTTTTTTGGTTCATCATGATTCCAAGTTTGGTGGTGCTACAATCGATTCTCTTCTCAAAACCCAATCGTACTGGATTAATTACAAATAATGGAAATAAGAAGTTATAATGTGAAATATTTGAATTCGTGATGTCACATCATTATACCTTTCGTTGATGTTTGAATAAAAGTTTTGCATTTGTTCGTTTTAATGCAATATTCCATTTGACATGGACTTTCGAGTTGTTGATGTAGCCATGGTAACTTGAAAAAACGCGCGATTTTGAAAGTTCGATTTGCGAGGCGTGCTTTAAATAGATGAAAAGGTGCACTAACTGAAATTTTTTTTTTCTTTTTTTTTCAACCCGAACTTTTTATCGAAATTGCAATATCAAGTCGAACTAATGAAAAGCAACCTTGTGGTGTTCCTGTACTTTACTAAACATTGGTTTTATTTTGAGTTATTGCATTAAACAAAATTACCTCTTATAAGTAAAATGCGACATTTAAATCTTCATCATAGAAAAGTAGGTGTGCTGTCACTGATATTGTTCAGTCTAAAGGTGCGTATTCACTAGAGCATGGGCTGCTCGGTTCAAGCTCAGGCTTTTTAGTGTTTCCCGGCACATGAACACCGATCCGCAGTCATTCGCGTACAAATATTCATACGCATCAATATCCAAATTCAATCAAAAATTTCTGTAATAACCATAAACAGAAAGTCCAGCACACTTTCACCGTCCACACTGAGCACGACAGAATCGACAAAAAACGGATCGGCCCGAGCACCAACCGCGCATTCTGTTCGTTGCAGTTTGTTTACATTTTGAGTGAGAAGGACCATAATAGAAACGAAGAATGACAACTTGATCCGAATGAAATGAGCGGGCATACACGAAACTACCCGAATGAATACGAACTTAACATGTATAAGACCCTCGCTTGTGAACAAACAAAGTTATGTTGACTTCAAGGCAATGATAAAGAAGGCATCTCTATGGTCTTTTATTACTCTGAGGATAAATTTAATAGTTTTACAAAAAGTGTCCTAGTTCTTTTGATGCGGCGCCGGCGGTCGTGATTTGCGCGTTTATTTGAGAAGTCGACGATGATTGCTGCTTGCTTTTTCTTAGCCGCCTGTTGAAATTTACCGCCAGGTGGCTAAGAGTTCTATAGCCGTTTCATAAATCCGGCTCTACACATAGGTCGGAGTTTGTTGAGTGTAATTTTTTGAGGGTTACTTTTTCAACAGTTATAGAATTAATATCCAGTCCTTGGAAATGTTTAAGATATTGTAATATTGATTTTTATCTGCTGAAAATTATTACTTTGGATTTTGGAGATCACAATAGGTTCTTTTGGTATACACTTTCGAAAGGTTATTCAATGATCTTGAAATCAGGGGAATATATAATAATAAAAATATCAGCAACCTCAAAACAGTACCTTCACGAATTAACTGGGCCCAGTGATTCAATGAAACGAATACAAACAGTGCTTTTGAGACATTCCAATATACAGGGTATTTCCGACATTCGGGCAATAAATGAAATGGCAAGTAGAAGATGACAAAACAAAACGAAATAAAGGAAGAATTTCTTTTGGAAAAAAATTATTTTGGGAGATTTGAATTTAAAAGTTTTCAAGATTTTTTTGGTAGTCACTGCCAGCAGTCAGACACGCTGTATCCTGCTGAATCAAACCATTGCCTCCCAAACAAAGGTAACTGAAAGCGATTTCATAAAATTCCATAAAGTTTTCAAACATTCTTGACTGATTCAAAAATCAAAATTCTTGCCATTTATTGATACATTATGTTCTATATAACAACCCATTTTCCTAACTGCCCCAATTTCGGAAACATCCTGTATACATTTACTGGTGATTTATCCCATCACCAAACCACTATCTTTAACAGCTTGACACGTGTTTCACTCAATAAATGACAATTTTCTGGAGGAAACATTTAACTAAATATATACAGTGTGAACCACTTAAGACCGGAGTACCCTTATAAAAACTACATTTTCCAACCGATTGGAACGATTTTTTTTTTTAGGTAGGTATTCAATAGGTCTACTAGGACACTAAATTTCATGAATGAATCTCCAATTCCAGGGCCAACTGATCTAATTTTTCAAGGTCAAAAATCTAAAAAATTCATTAGTTTTTTAGAAAAATTTCAACTACATCACTGGACTGGCGACATCTTCGAATGGTTAATATGTGAATAACGTTAAAATGCGTCCAACAATGAACAAGTTACAAGGGGATGCAATTTGAAAAAATGCCATTTAGTCAACCCATCAATTCAATTTGAAAAATTTATCAGAACTTTGATTACACCACTGGATTCAGGGAGTCCCGAAATATTACTCACTTCAATTTCGTCGAAATCTGTTGATAAATAAAAAAAAATTTTTTTTTTTAGATGAAATGACATTTTCCTGAAATTCTATCAACATATTTTTGAAAATTTATTATCTCATGATTTCTCATTTTTTAACAGATTTCGATAAAATTTTGGTCAGTGATATAACGAGACCTGAATGCAGTGGTGTATTTTGAATTTTGATAAAAGTTCTGAAATTGAATTTGTGAGTTGATTGAGCGGCATATTTTCCAATTTTCATTCCCTTCTAACTTTTTTATTGACATCATGTACCTGTTGTCCTGATAGATGATTTTTCTAGAATGGAATTTTTTGCTTGGAAAGCAAGTATCAGGTCAAAAATACCTTTAAAAATTTAAAAGTCCTTGTGGAGAATCGAAAAGGCAAAACGATAGAGAAAAATAAAAATGATTTCAAAATATTTCTACAGAGATCAGGTATTCGACAACAACTTACACGATACCTTACAATCCCGAACAAAATGAGCTTGCTGAAAAGATGAACCGGACTATAGCCGAAAAGGCAAGAAGTATGTTAACAGGCGCTGAATTATCAAAAGTATATTGGGCCGAAGCAGTTTCAAGAAGCTCATTTAATCGATAGATCGCCTTCAAGGTAAAACAAAACTAAACCAGGGACCCAATTTTTGAAATTGTAGGAAAATATTCTCTTGAGAAAATGACGTCAATTTCTCTCAATTCGTGATTTGAAATCACGTATTGCGAGGAAACGGCAACATAATGATGTTATTTTCTCTAGAGAATCTTTTCCAACAATTTCAAAAACTGGGTCCCTGAAGAAATTTGGAGTTCGGAAAAGCCAGATATAGCCAGATTTTTGCAGTGCATGACTCATATCCTCAAGAAGAAGAGAAGGAAATGGGATAGAGTTTGTTGTTATATATTTCTCTACTTCCACTATAAAAAATATATCTAGTAGAAACAGAAATGAGTGAAGTCATGTGCACTGAATGTATTTACATAACTTTCATTCATATTCCTCCCCTTCTTAATTGACCGTAGTATTCCTTGCATTATTCTGTCTGAATTTTACATCAATAATCTTTCTAGTTTTCCTACCCATTTTTGTGACACAGTCGTGCTCTGCTGTACTTTGTCTCTGCCTCATTTATCTGCATGTAACCTAAACCTCAAGCAACTCACTGTCGACACAAGATAATAATATCATATGTGAACAAAGCCTCTTGCTGTTACAGCCGCGATCAATATCTAAACCTTTGAAATTCAGAAGTTTATAATGCATTTTCGAGACACAAGGATAATATGTAGATCTGTTTTCTCACCAGTTTATGTATATTTCAACGGTGAATAACAATAGGGTAGGTGCTTATAAGGATTTTAACCCTTGTTAGCTTGTTGCTTTCTTGGAGATTTGTAGAAGATGTTAATTTGACACCTGTTTTTCATACTTCCTTAATCAATATTTCAACTGTTTGCTTTAGAGTAGCGCATATTATTTATTTTATCCACAATCACCTTATAATTGAAGTTTTATCCACACTTATGAACCGTATAAAGTACTACCTTATCCACTAGTGGAATAATGAAATTACTTTATTCCACTAGTGGAATAATGAAAAATACAATCTTGAATATCAATCACATTTTACTTATTTATTAATAATATTAACATTAACATTTATATTGATAGACATTTCGTTCTTCGTTTTATCATAATTCACTTCGTTTCCATTAATAACAAGCTTGTAGTTGTCATTGATTTCAGAACGCATAGTCGAAATTTTTGATAAATCTCTAGAATCAATGGATGCATCCTCTTGTAAGGAACGATTAGAACCAGGAGAACCATGGATTTTTCTTGCTATATCAAGCTTATTAGATATAGAATCCTCGATATAACTTTCTGCTACAGCTGAGCTTTTCCACCCACCGTGTCGTTTAATTGTTGTAAGATCAGCACCTTTATTAGCCAATAAGGTTGTTGAAGTGCGCCTCATACAATGGCCGCTATAAGCTTCTGCGTTTGCCAGATTCAAAAATGAAGCAACTCTTGAAGGAACTTTCGACAAAGTGTTGATTCCAACAGGTTGTGAAGTACACTTCTCATTAACGTATCGTAAAAAGAATCTGTCGTTGGATAACTTCTTCGGACGTAAGGATTACCTTGATCATCAAATATTCTTTATCGCAAGCTCTCGTCAAAAATTCTTCCACGTGTGCTCTTTCCAATACTGCAGCTTTCTTCGCCTTGTATCCTCTCGACTCACTCTTCAGATAGGCAGTGAGTTTACTATATTTACCAATGTCTATGTTTTTATAGACCTTTATAGCGGCCTTCAGCATCGAGTACTTCGACCACATGGATGAAATTGCATACTTCTTCTTTAAATTTAAAAAATACGATAGCATGACTTCCTCACTTATTGCCGTTACCCTCCGTTTTTCTTTCCGTTCATTAAATTCGGAAAATACTTTTTCATAATGTTCCCTGGACTTGGCAGGCAATAATTGGCGTGTTGCTTCTTCAGCTTCCTTAAGGATTATATCAGGAACAGAAATTTTTTACATAGTGGAGAGAATGGTATGGTATGGAGAGAATGGTATCATCTGAATTTTTCATTGAATATTATAGGATAATATTTGTTGTACATAAATATTTCCACAGCTATGATTTTCCAAGGATTCTGGTGTTTTCAACTCAACATCTGATACTCCATTCATAAACGATTCAAGAGCCGAAACAACGAAATCTGTCGAAACACGAAATGAAGAGATCGTGTTTATTCCTGTATATGCAATAAACATCATATACGACGCCTGGGAATGAATCTTGTTAAACATTGTGCTGTAAAAGGCGAAATTGTAATTCAGTTTCGTTCGTTGATTTTATTACGAGCATTAAATTTGCACCAAGTTTAGCACTACCGAATAAAATATTTATTGTGTAACATACGCGAAGACCCTTTGCTTGTTGTTGATGCCAACATTTTTATATAATACTCTCATTAAAAGTTGGGAACTCTGCAAGATTAACATACAGTGAAGCGGAAGAAAAGATATTTATGAGGAAAAATTGTGGAGATTTGTGCATCCTTTTCCTTGTTTGGTTGCTAGCTGAATCCGAATCAGGATATAAAAACATTTCTTCACAATATAGCAGGAATTGATGACATAGATAATGCTTTCGCGGCCGAAGTTTTCACTCTCACTATTTTATTCGATTCAAAAATCCTTCGTTTTTTGGAATTGAGGAGGATTACAGGGGGTTTATTCTTGAATCATTCGGTTTCAAATAGTATACGAAAAAAAGAGAAAAACATTGCTTTGCGAAGTACTGGGTATTGCTTAGGGTAGCTAGTGGGTGGGATGGCGCTCGTATAGTTTGGTTAAACGCCGATCTGCGGGTGGTGTCTCAGCTTCTGCCTTGGAATGGATTGATAATCGAATCATTTGTTGCAGACATTAGTTATTGTCTGCAGAGACCTACCCAAGAACCCAGAAATCGATCTATAGGTGGTCCAAATGTTTCGATTAACATTTCCATGCATTTAGCAATTGCGGAGATATCCTTGTAGGAACTCTGCACGGAAATTCATTGGATGTAATTCAACGTTCGTCGTGGTATTAGCCAGGAAAGTAGTTGTTTTCTAATGGATTTTTGACCCGAATACTCCTATAGTATAGGATTATTGCAGTGAGCATCCTGGTATGGCAGGACATCTAGTGTTGAACTTCATTAGCTCATTGTTAAATAGATTTCTTCTATTTCTATTTTTAAAAACATATATGTTTCATGTGTATTGGTGTGAAATGGTAAATCGAATTCGCATACGTACAAACTCGAGAATAGCACCCCAGGATAATTTCTGATGACCCTGAACTTCCTTCCTTCGACCAAGGGTATCAGAATCTACTTGTACGGGAAGCAATAGAGGTCTACAAGAACCTGGAGGATTTGAATAGGAAAAAAGAGACTCTACACCTCAACCGGATCTGGAATCCTATTTTCAAGAATGCAAGAGAAAGGACAACTAAGAATGATTCAATGACCGCAAGTGAAAACATGTTATCAGATAACAACGCAATGAAAAATATAGGTACAAACCAAGAAACTGTAATTCACGAGCAAAAGTTCCTGAAGTAGTGAAAATACAGCTTGTAGAACAGATCTCTGAAGATGTTAGCCCCTCACGCTAACGAAACTTTTGGAAACCATTTCAAAAAACGACGGCATTCAACTTCGAATGAAAATAGTGATAGTGCCTAACAGGTTCATGCTGCTGAGTTGAGTGAAACATCTCTAATTCCCATATAGTGAAGATTTGGCGAAATTTCATCAATTTTTTATTGAATTAGTTTGCTTCTTCTTCTATCACCTCATTGTTATCATACCTAACGGCTTCCATAAATAGTTTTTTCCGGACGTATTGCGTACACTATTTTTTAGGCAACCGTGTAGAATAACAAATCAATAAGACAAATTTAGTGTAAAAGGCCCCATACATTTACAATCTCAGTTGTCAATTTTTTTCGCACAAATAAAATTGTGCAGTCAATATTGAAGTGTATGTACTTTCTCAAAAGAAAAGCGTTGCTTATTTGTAGAAAACTCTCTACAAATGTGTACAAAAAAATTGGGGCAATTTCAAATATCACTGAAATTGTTTTTTTACACTTATTTTTTAGTTCTAGTGAATATTTGGATTGGACAGGACATTTATATCGTATCGTTTGTTTACTGATGAAAATCAGGTATTCATATCCAATCAAAATATTTAGATTTTCCAATATTAAATTTTTGTCATCATAAAGTTTCATATTCATATCACCAATAAAAATGTGATGTTGAAAGTTTGTTCAAATTTGTTCGAGATACTTGACGTAAAAAAAATCGTAAAAAAACATTGAGGTCGTAAGCATGCTGACGATAGCAAGCTTCATATATACGCGAAGGAAAAGTTATTACGTACACTGTACCGTCATTCTGGTTATACCTACTTTCGATGATTATAATATGATATTGCGTATTCTGATTTCCTTTATTCATTCTAGATTATCTAAAATAATTTAAAATTCCCTTGTTAACTTTCAAAACTCTTTGCCTTCAATGATATCATTCAATACAATATTCAAATTTTTTACATTGACATATTTCATATTGTGACTCAAAAATATATTAAACGAATTCATCTCGGAGTAATAAAAGACCATAGAGATGCCTTCTCCATCCTTGTCTTGTAGTCAACATAACTTTGTTTGTTTACAAGCGAGGGCCTTATACATGTAGAGTCCGTATTCATTCGGGTAGTTTCGTGTATGCCCGCTCATTTGGAGCAAGTTGTTTGTATTATGGTCCTTCTTACTCTAAATGTAAACAAACAGTCCATAACATTTCACTACCCGTCACCCCCTCGGATGTTCAACATTATGAGATACTCTGTCACAAAGCACAATTAGTTGCACTATTGATATTCCATTAGAATTTAAAATAATCTCCTTGTCTCCTGTAAATATTTTTCTCTGTTAATTTCGCCTCCAGAACAAGACTTCATTACACTAAAAACCTGGGAACTCTATGAGAGTTTTAATTGGATATTTCAGTTCATTTCTACAGTTCTTATCTGTCGAATAATTAAAACGAAGATTCTGAGAATTAATACAGGAAGCTGGAAATTATAAAATGATTCAGTTAATAACGCATGGTTCGAAATCAAGTCAATGAAAGTTTTATATAATTAAATAAACACTTGAAAAATACTACGTATGTGCTCTCAATCAGCTATTGATATAACAACACATTTTGACAAACAGGAAAGAGAAGGTGAAAATCCATGTGGACAATGGACAAGATTCCATTTTTTGTTATGGATTAATTATAAAATTTTATTAAAATGGAATAAAAATGTGGAAGAATCATTAAAATATCTCTATATTGAAAAAAGATATGAGACTTTGAAGTTGCGCTTGGAAGAATGATGTCATCTTGTGTGTGACGTCAGGCGATATGAAACTTCACCTTGATAACAAAATAATATAAATAATAACAAAAATTTTCCAAAGAGGAATATTTGATTATTTGAAATAATGATTTTCGTTTCGCCAAGACACTACTAGTCCGAGAGTTAACGACAGATTCCATTACACCATTTCCGAAAGCCTCATTTTTTCTGTATGTGTATTGCGTGTATCGTACAATAGTAATAATAATGTCCGCCACTACATCCCCGCGACTGGGTGACTGGAGGGTTACAAATACAACAGAAAATTCACGAAAAAAATGTTTATTCGCATTTGCGAAACTTATTGTATATATTATCTAAAACATAAGAAGCTTAGAAAAGATCGTCACCATCTGAATTCCATAACAAAGCTCGTCTCCCAACCCATAAGTAAGTGCAAAAAAATATAAAATAAAAATTAAACCCGCAAAGATGAAATTCATTGAAATGCTTCTGTTTATAGCGACAGATACAAAAATAATAGTCTGCCACTAATAATATACAACAAAGGTCGTCTGACAAGCTCATGAAGTCGAGCTCGGCATAGAGCGCACGAGCACCACGAATACGACGCTGCGTTCAATAAATAATTTCAATAAATTATGGCGAATAGTTATACTAGATATATTCCTTGAAAATGAAGACTTGAATATATCGATGAAATTCGCAAAAATGCTTAACATTACAAAGTGAGCGGTAGAAATCAGATTACCTGTATCAAGCTATTTTACTTATATGTTGTAGTGTTCGTGTTGAAACTTTACTTGTCTAACTCGGTGAAAAATTCCTAATCTCTTTTATTACATATCTCTACTACTCATCTCAGGGGAAGCTCGTTGGCCATGAAACAAATAGTTGTGTAGACGAAAAATGGCTATAAAGTAGGCACACAGCCTATTATGAAAGAAGCCTACCTATTTTATTTTTCGTCACGCCGCCTTAAGAAGTCAGGGATGAGACCTCCTTGCACAGCAGAATTCCATGGCTGACAGTTTTTTTTTTTTTTTTTTCGAACATAATGTCATTTTACTTGTTCTATCAAAAGTGGAATTTAACGGGACAAGGAATCTCACCCCACACGCTCTTCGTTTCAAGACATGGTTTTCCTACGTTGTGTTGTTTTTTCGTTTGGTTCTTTTAGGATACAAAGTTCTGTCAGCTGAAGAGAAATGAAATGCACAATAAGCAAAATATCATTTGTTGAAATTGGCTCCATCCTTCTCTGACAGGTATTTGCCATAAACCCACGTTGTACGAACTCCCAAAAGAACTCTGAGCTTTTTGTTCAGATATGTGAGTCAGAAAAAGCTTGTTAATGACATATCAGCAGTGTTTACGTAGTGAATTAAACTTTTTCTTGGATTTTAAAACACTCAATAAAAGCCCACACTCATGTTGATTTTGTTCCGTGTTCATTCATAGAATAAACATTTCAGACTATAATTTTTTTTTGAATTGCTCCACTTTTCTCTACTGTCTCCAGCATTGTTACGCCAACATTTACAGAAATCCTTATGAAATCCCATCCTTATTTCGGACACAATGTAAAGTCTTTATATCTTTCCGTGAAGTTGGCGATATTCCATTTCTGGGTTGAATGATTCAATATCAATTGGGATACATGAGAACAAGAATCAAATGAAATAGTATTCGTCATACTGAAAAACAGATAAATCCGAAAGTATCCTTTGTTGGCATCATTCCTGAAACCAAGCTGGGTCTCGTTGGACATTTTTCTCTGTCCGTTTGACACAGCAATTTCCCAGTAACAATTTGAAACGCTTTTTCATCACGAGAACACATATTATCAAGAGCGTTTGTGAATGTCCACGTTTCCAAGAGATACTTCACAAAAAAAAATGTTCATTCTGTTGACTTTGCTATTAGTTTTTCAGCATATTTAGATTTAATCAAAGATATCCAAGAACGACGAATAGAAATATTTTTGTGTCTCAACCGTGCACCATACTCAATGTTTGTTGAAATTGAAACCTAGTACTCTCATTCCAAAAACAAACAAAAAGCGCGACTTGAAAAAATGTTTTTTCATGGTGGAGCGTTGTCTTCAGAAATGAAGTCAATCGGAATAAACTTATAAAATATCTGGAGAAAGAAAGCCTGCTAAATATTGAACTCCAACATTTCCTATCTAAACACGTTCCAAAATATCGTTACGAAATCCATTTCCAACAGTAGGTAATATGATATCGATGCCATACCCTCGATCTCTTCTAACCCAGGGTCGAATACGATTTTTTCAATTCATAACGGAAAAGTGATAATAAAAAAGAGATTTGGGACCAATTCAACATATATATTGCGAATTTCGATCTTTGAAACGTCTCTTTGAACACTCTACTGATAAAAAATATGAAATCTGCTTCTAGAAGTTAGGTGGAGACCGATCAAAATCAATTCGTATGATTTCGTTTTCGATTGATATGGAATTCAACTCAAATGTTTGAATTCTAACATGATGAGGTTGAGGGCCAATATTGGCCACCTCAACATTGACGACAATACAAAAATTTCAGAAGCAAACAGTATCAAATATCTTGGTATCATTATGGATTCCCGTCTAAAATTGAATGCACAAACTAAATCTGTTGTTAACAAACTTTTGTCAAAATTTAAGTACATAAAAGAGACTTTGTATATATCAAACACTTGAAAATTATGTATTTTTCCTTGATACAGTCGTAGACTATTTCTGCGTGGGGAGCTATAAGTGATACTCACCTTGAAAATTTGAATGTACTTCGGAGATATCCCGAATTATTTTTAGAAAACCTACTAGATATTCGAATGATAATCTCTATAAACTGGGCAACGTTTTGCTCTTTACGAAAAAAAAAAACATGCTCACAATACCAAAAATAAAGATAAAACTTACCTTCTACCTAAACGGAAAAGACTGTGGGACAGCATTGCTTTGATTACTTGAGCCCAAAATTTATGAACGTTCTTCAATAAATAAATTCTCAACTGAGTGCAATTTCTCATAGTCGAATAAGTATTTACATTATCAATGATTACAAAACACAGATTTTGATTTTTGAGTTTGGGGTTTTTACCGATTCACTTGAAAGATTCCAAAATGATGGAGGAGAGTCAATAGTTCACGCTGCCTTCATTCGCATGGGGACATAACAAAATTCAAGTTCTTGGTTTGAATCTTGTCGATCCAGTTATGTTGGTATTTCTGACAAAAATTAACACCAGAATGAGTACAACCTATGCTGGTCAATTTGTTTGTCCCTTTGTTTATGAAATACCAATGAATTCAATGAAACGGTTTGAATTCATCCTATAACTGAATTGTTAATCTGCAGTTGTCGTTTAACCATCCAACGCACGGCCCTCGATAGCATTATCGGACTCAGATATTGGCCTTACCATTATAAATCCCCTTCCGCCTGGAGAACTGGAAAAAAAATCACGCTTGACGTGCTTCCTTTTGATATGACAATGACAGACATTGTGCCCAAAATTCCAATGATGTATATACACCAGTCTGATAATAAAAGCGCTTCTCGTTTGTCAAACTCTAAAATCCCCCATTTTTTATGGGCCAGCGTAATTGCCAAAGCAAGGTCTGAAATATTCCCCCACACTGTTATCAAACTGGAAAGTGAGAACATGGAAATAAAGAGCAGTAACGACCTCACCCCATTTCCAAACAAAGGATTATCGTAGGAAATATTCCAAACTTAATGGGATGGGTTTATTTCAAGGGAACAAAAAATAACCTTTTCTTCCAGAGTAACTCCGCTAATATCTAGCTCCAGGCTTTAATCTCTTGAAATTCCCATAACAATGGGTTTTTGTTGGTCGGCTAACTGAACTGTCCTGTTTCTCGCCAAATTGAGTGAAACGCAAACGGAAAGGACTGGAGGCAATGAATAAGTTATTATCCTCGGAACTACAAATTGAATTCATACACATGTAGAAAGAATTGCTAGTATTTAGTCTCGGAAAAATATCTGCAGTGAATTTATGTTGTACCGAAACCAGGTCATGATATAGAAATATTCAGTTTCAGGTAAGAAGGCTTTATATACAGAGTGTCCCAGAATAAAGGGAATAAACTTGGATGATTAATTTCTCACATCATTTTAAGTTTCAATAAACATATTCCCTAGGATGAATAATAAACGAGTTACAGGGTAGGTATTGAAAGTTGCAAAAAAATTATGTTTTCTAGAATTACTGGATAACGGTTTACCTTCTTTTAATGGAATTTGGTCACTTCAGATCATTTAGTTTCGAATTTCAATGCAACGTGTTTGCAACTTGTTTGTAACTTGAAAAATATCAACGGTTTTCAAGATATTTGATTCATGCGTATCGAAATCTCCTCATTTTTGAAAGGAATGTGTAGGTAACTATTTATAACAATATAACCACCAGATTTCGTACCTTGCCATTCTTCGCATTTACGAGGTATTTTGTTCACAAATAATTTTCGATATTCAAGTCTCCTATGACAACTAACCAAATAATCAATAATGAGTATCTTTATCACATACGCATGCACTTATGCAACTTCAAATGTCTTGAAAATCGTTAATATTTTTGATAAAGAACCATATCTTTTTTGTTTAGGATATATTAGGAATTATAAAAAAGAAGAAGAAATCGATATTAATACAGTGGAGTGAAAGTTGGGAAGAGTGATGCTGTCAAGTGAGATACCAAATTTCATTGGGAAAAGTTGGGCCATTGTAGAGTTATTCAGAAACACTTTTTTTACTTTCCACACCCTGTAACTTGTTCAATGCTCATTTTAGGGTATATGATTATTGGAACTTCAAGCCTTAAAATTGAGTGATGATTCTACCACCGGAGTTTGCCCCCTTTATAATAAGACACCCTGTTAAGATATTTGTGACAAGTAAATTGAGAAAAACTAATAATAAAGACGCTTATTTTTAAAATCTCAAAGTTGTACTAGCAATCAAGGATATCATACTTATTCCTCTAACGAAATTGATAAATGAATGTATTTTTCCAAAAAACGTTTCCTGACGTTCTGAGAATGTCCGAAGTGATTCCCACACATAAAAAATTATCTTACACAGAGCCTTCAAAGCTACTTTATGGGATTGAAACATTTTGAAAACAAAAAACTAACAATTTCTCATACATAACATAGTCTACTCTATAAATATACTCGAATGTATTGGAAATTAAAACAAAAATTCACTAAACTCACTGGTTTTTGTACTTCATTACCACACACGACGCACACAGTGCGACACTTTCAGTCACAAAACAAAAACTCATTATACAACTGATTATGCACCCTGAACTCCGTACTGGAAAATGTATCCGAATTCGACGGAAGCAACCGAAAGCATGGAAATTATATACTACATCATTAGTGCCCAATATTTTGTATCTTGTAGTAATTATTGTTCCCGTCGATTATGGAGGCAAAATGAGCTGGCATGACAGATATTATATTTCAGATATATCGGTTCAATAATAACACTTTTTTTTCTGTCCCGATCAGTATTATCGATTTCTTGAACCGAGTTATAATCGCTAGAAGTTATTATTGATGGAACAATACTCTCACTTCAGAAACATGGTTACTGCTGGCCAAAGTGGCGGAAACATTTTCCACAATCAAAATTTCACCCACTCAAGATAAAGAAAACTCAGCAACAAATTTTACTTGGACGATTTTCCTCGTTGAAGTTTTCCGGTGATAGTATACAGTACCTTCCTTTCCAGCTGGTAAGACCACGGCGTTATGGAAACCTCTAATACAAACAACAATAATATATCTTGTTACCTAGTTTGACATAAATGTCAGGCAGGCAGGCGTCAGACGTCTTCGAAAAGACAACATTCAAGCTGAAGATTCTCTCCGCAATTGTGAGCGAAACGTCCAAAGGAACCGCCTCCACGGAGGTGAACCGACCACGGCCTTAAAGCCGTGAAAGCCTTCATTTTATGACAGTTGAAGATTTGTCATTGAATACCAATTCACTATATGAAGCATTGTTTGTGACTGGAGGCAGAGAATTGTGCGAAATTCAAATAAAGTAGGAATCCTTCAAGAAATGCTAGAAACTCAAAGACTACGAGAAAATATGGGATATACACGAATTTAAACATTAATAGTTTCCATTTTGTAAAGAATAAGCGTCGCTTCGTGTATGGTGTAGTTTTCACGTTCAAGATTATGTCTTTTGAATTGATATTCTGGGGTTCTACCCCTATTTTCATATGAATAATATGAAAAAGTGTATCATGTACCTATAGCTCAATTGTTAGTCCTACTATTTTTGTATTTTTTCTCTCCACACTTTCTTTTCTATATTACTAATTGTACCCAACTGAAGATGAACATATATATGTTCGAAACATGTCTTGTTGTTTGAGATTGGATTTATATCCTTTGCTCTATTAAATTTCGTGGAGACGACTTTGTGGTCTTTTTCAAAAAAAAAAAAAAAATAGTTTGATGATCTTTGAAACTTTTCATTTCATAAATGTAGGTTAGGTTAGGTTTAAATGTGTGTGGCTCTCATAAATGTAACTTACGATTATCTCAGACCCATAAGTACTCAGATTTTTTCTTCAAGAACAGGTCAATAAAATTTCAATTCATATCTCAATAACATGGCAATGTTGGAGAAGTCAGGATAGGGGTTCAACAGACACGAAGAAATAATTACATTACTTTGTAAGTTTACCTTCATTTCAAGTGCCCAGTTGAATGTGCGTCACTGAGTGTATTCAGAATATGTGTCCAATAACCAAATGCTACCAATTGAGTAGTGAGACTGACTACCAAAATTTTGTGTCAATAACTGTTATCGGGCAATTAAACCGGAATACGCATCTGCATCTGTCGTTCCGTTTATAGTTCTGTATACTGGTAAAAGCCATTGTTTTCGTATCCAATAAGCTATTGAATTATTTGGTTACTTTGCATATGGATCATTGGCAGCAAACTGAATGTTCATTTCATTGGAACTGGGATACAGTTTTCAGACTCTCAGAATTGGAGATTCGGATACATACCTGGACATTATCGAAATGACTTCAACTGAATACGAATTGATGATTATTGATGTTGATGCAATCAACCGGAGCATTTCGATATAGGTAATGAACATTTCGTGATTACTTGCTTATATTTTTCGAAGTACATTCAAACTTTCTCTGTAGCTATAATCATCATGTCAGAATTAGGAAAATAAACTAGTTAGAGTGCCCATCGGCAAAAATTTTACTGATAGATACTCTCTCCAAACTCACTTTCTGTATGGCTTCTTGTGTATGGACTTTATTGGTATCTCTCAGTAAATTTTTTGCCGATGGGCAGTCTTACTAAACCTTCGCAACATTCTTGTTCGAAATTTCAAGTTCAATCTTGTTCATTATCATCTACAGATAGAAGATTGCACCTTTCCATATTCGAAATCGAATCTAGTCAATTCGTAAATTACTGTTATCCATACGGCCTTCAATCGTACTTCAGAATTGGGGATATCGAGTTGATCTCTCATTTCTGATTCGAACATAAATATGCAAGGGATTGTTTGACCGAACAGAATATTTGACGGAAAATGGTGACTTTCTTCGATATGACATATGATTTCGAAATTTGTACGTTTCATATAGCATCTAATTTCGCATTATTCGATGGGATTTTGCTCTCTGGAATACTTTAGTTTTCACCAAAAACGAGCTCAATATTCGATTTTCAAATGGGTCATCCTGTGCGTTTTACGAGTCCATTTTTTTTTTATTCCTAGATTTGGATACTGGTTTGGATGGTGCAGAAAACTTGGCACAATACTCTGGGCCACCTTAGCACTGGTCAAATCGAATTAAGGTGGTACTTGAGCAGAAACTGGTCGTATTATAAAGTAACAGACTAAATCCCTGAGACCAATAAAATGTTGGAAACCTGAGGGAGAATTCTAATGAATGGCTTCTGGAATCTGGCCGTGATATCTGAGCGCTAGCATCATACTTTTTCTTGAACTCTTTGAACGCGTCTGATATTAATTTTATCAAAACATTTTCCATTGTTTTTACACGAACTGCATTATTCATGAGTATGAAAATTTCATTGAGATTTGCTTGAAAAGACCACGAGAGGACCCGAATTGAAAACAACTTCCTGCAGAAAAATAGTAAGAATGCAGAAAGGCAGGATGATCTTTTCGTACAAGTTCATATTACCAGTGTTCGTGAATTGTTTTGAAGAAAAGCTGAGTGAATTGACCGAAATTTGAAACCTATGAAAGCACCAGGAGGAAATATTCATA
Organism: Chrysolina haemoptera; assembly: GCA_958298965.1. Lineage (NCBI taxonomy): Eukaryota > Metazoa > Arthropoda > Insecta > Coleoptera > Chrysomelidae > Chrysolina > Chrysolina haemoptera. The sequence goes on along the minus strand of OY282589.1, from coordinate 30,532,661 downwards.
TTAAAAAATGTATGTACGAGATAAATTTCCGGCAATTAATTCAAGCACGCGGGGATTCGGTAAGAAAATTTTACACCAAAATATATTAAATAAGTGCTAATTTCGTATATCTTGCAGATTATTCTAAAGCAAAACAAGTTATATCATCAGTGAGCCATGGAACCAACACAACCTCTAGTTTCATTGACAGCTTAACCAGTAAGGCTCAATATTTTTAATTTCTATTGTTGTAAAGCTGTTTTCAAGGTTTCAGAAGGATAATAATGCGAAGAATACTTTAATATTAGATAATAAATAATGGAAATCAGGAGAAATATACTTCATGCAGCATAAGTATTGTGGAGAATTTTGTGAAGATAAAATAAGTCACCCATAATTGAAATACCTAACTTACATATTTGAATAAAAAATGTAACATGGAATGTGGAAGAGAACAAAAATGAGAAATCATTCAGCTTGGTACAAATGAAGCGTCTGGAAATTTCAACCGAGTATTCACTAAAAGTTAAGTAGAATAAAATCAATTCAAATTTTAAATTCATGTAGTCAAGCATAGGTAGACATTTGATTGATATTCAGAATATTTTCAGACACATTCGAAATATATATACTAAAATATTCATGAAATGTCATCTCCTTTCATATAAAAAATCAAATTCTTGTACATGAAAGCAAAATTACATGTCAAATATTTGACAAAAAATGTCCACTTATTAATTTTGCCCAGGGTAATGCATTCATCACAACACCCTACATATTAACGTTGTTTTTTCGGGGGATAGTTCAATTGTTTCATATTGATGGCAGTCCTATTCAGTATTAAGAAAAAGGTTACACTGCAAATAATCTCCCGAGTGTTCTTCGACGCTTTCGCACAAAAATAAACCTGGCTATAGATCTTGAATACTTCTCTGTTGAAGGAGTGGAAAAAATTCATGGAAATCCATAAATCATACTACTGAACTGAGTCTCATCCCAGATAAAGAAAAAATGAAAAAGAAAATCGGCTTAGCGGTTTGCCGAGGTTTCAGCAGCGTTTGTTGAACGACAAAGCACCAAATCTTCTTTGATTGGGGCCAAACAAAAGCGTTTCCAGAACAGAACATTTAAAAAAAAAACTTTATGATACGATTTATTCCACGAACAAACTTTCCCACTGATAAACTTGTTTTTACGCAGCGTGCGAGATCATAATTCCACTCGGAAAATTTCATCAGCTTCCAATTCTCTGGCCAATTCTTTCACACAAATTCATTTCCATTATAAAAGACAATTAACTTTCGGGTTTATTAATTGAAAGTACGTTTCAACCAATCACCGATGTCTCCAGGCTGTTGTTCTTTAATTAATTCAGGGTTTCTGGTGTTGGAAATGTAGAACAGGCATCTAATCCTTCACTTTCATTCATTGAATCTAAACGAACTTTCAATCCGTTTTTTCATTAGATTCAGAATCGTTTTCTGAAAGGTATTCGGATTGATTGGTTTTCAAGGGACAACAAATAATGTGAATATATATATGTGAATATATATAGGTCGTTGTATGAGGTTTTGTTCCACATTTCCCAATTCGTTGAGGAGATTTTGATCAAATTTGCAGTGGCAAGAGGCGTGGTTTGCGGAATTTTCTGGAAAGGACCAGGCAGCGACGTTAAGGGATAATTGTCACCAGTTAATTTCTCAGAATTTTTGGTATCTTGTAGACGAAAGGGCCTATTGCCCAAACCACCCTATTGCAAAATTTCTAGATACGGGGTGTCATATTTTGGAAGTCATTCATTTCAGAGTAATATTGCTCTTGGGAATATATCTTAACTGTATATGTTTTGGTCGAATCTATGGTTCGCCCATAAGGCAATAATTTTAGTCTGGTTTTTGATGAACAAGTTTTGTTGAATACAGGGTGAGTCAAGCATAATTCTCAATCTACCATATAACTGGGAGTTTTTCCCACATCTTCCCCCAAACCATCAGAAAAATACTAACCAGGTTTGGTGCTTGCACTACTGAACAGAAGCTGGTGGTAATTATACAAGATGACCTTTGAAGTGGGATTATCAATTCTATCAGGTTCCTGAAAACCCTGCGGAAGTCACTTTTGCAAATGGAATGCCTTGTACATACATATTCGAATTACTGAAAGCATGACTGAATTCTGATTCGATTAATATGAGATTCCCCAAGTCTAATTCAAAACGTTTTTTACAGGAGGACTTTTTGAATTTTTTATGCATATGGGATATATCGTGAAATTTTATTCAAAACAAAGTATGAAGTATTAAAATTTAAAAAAAACGAAGTGTCTAAAATTTCCATAAAAATGACATGTAAATAGTATATTATAAGGTTGGCATTTTCGAAAATATGGAAATATCGAACATCCGCCAAAAAGTTTTCATATATTCTTCTAATAGGACCTTTAATTGAATATTTTGTGAAAATGTTCTTTGGAACAAAGTTTACTCCGACGGTTCTACAGCAAAAAAAAATTGGACACATCAATTGTTTTTTTGATGGGTCATTTATTGAGTCACTTCCAAAGTAGATATAATGAAATTCCTCAAATGTAAGAAACAGCGAACTCAGTTTTGCTCCTTGTCCATGTATTGAAATCCATATCACAAAAATTCTTTCCTCGTTCATGCCATTCTTCTATGAGTGATTTTTTGTGTATCACGTATTTTGCCAAGAATTAAGCGTTGCACTTTCGTAATACTTCATCCGGTCTATATTTATACATACGATATCTCTAAAAAAAAAATTAATTTATTTACATTTTAAAATTTATAAACTAGGACTGATATAAATGCCTGTCAAAAACGAGATAAAAGTGAAGCTTTTTGATGCAAAATGCAAATAGATGCGACATCTATCAGATAGATTTTAAATTTTCAATTATTAAACATGAATACAATGACTTCTGCTGATACAGTTGTGATCAGTTAATATAGGGCAGATACATTTGTTTATTTTCATAAATGTACTCTCCCACAGAGTCATTTGAATGAAATGATACAGTTTTTTTTTATTACGATTTTTCGAGAAAAAATATACCTTCAGGCAATATTACTCACTGTATATCGTACAGAAATTGCATACTCATATTTTCTGTCTTTTAGTTGAATCAGTTGTTTTCGATTTCTCATTTTTCCTGAAATGGATGGAGTGAAGTGGGTTTATACTCGTTTCTTATTCTGATGTAATACGCCATTCTTCTCAACACGTGGAGTGCATCTGCCACTCCAGTTGAGAAAATTTATGGTATTTCTATTGTGGTTTGAATTTATACCCCTTGAATGGATAACATTAACAAGGTGTTCCATGAGTTTTCTCCCATTCGAAATATTCGCACAATACATTGAGCTTCTGGATTGAAGACAGTGAATATTAGGTGAATATTCTGGTAAAGTTGAACTATAGTCGCAATGAATGTCAAATATGAGGTTGGATATTGAAAAAATAACAGACAAATAATAAAGAGAAGACATTCTGATTCTCATTTTAATATATCAATGGAATGTTTATAAAATCAGACGTGGAAGCATCTGTGGCTGAAAGACGAACTTGAGTTGTTATTTTTCATCGTTTAGAAAGTATTCACGTTCACGAAGCATTGTACTTACTTTGAAATTAATGATGCCAAGAGACGTTTACGTCCCAGAAAAAACGCTTATTGCAATATATATATATATATAAATATAATATATATATAAATATAATATATATATATATATACATATATATTTGATTACAAAACACGAAGAAAATAAAACTCGCAAAAACAAAACCCCGTTGATAGATAACAATAACGTGATAGAGGTAGGTACCTTTTCACTATTCCGAAACACCATAATTCTTTGCTCAAAAGATGAATGTTAACAAATTTTGATCTGTTCAGGTAGTCGTTGGTGGAAAGGAATGTTAAATAGAGAGTCTTTGATTTCTTTGATTATGAATTGATGACGAGGCCGTTACTTGATGGATGATTATAGTAGGTTTATGACAGTAAGGTAAACACGATTAAATTCCGTATTGGCAAATAATCCTTGGCCAAATACTCGCCATTTTGAAAGGTGGGTAATGTTTTTAGTGTCAAAAAGTAGCTCAAGAGAAAGTTGTACTATACTTTAAACAGTGTATGCAAGGGTTTGACGGTACCTCACTTTTTGGTTAATTTTTCACTTTAAGTGAAATAAAAAATATGTACATATTGGTAAAGATGTTATCTATGTTCCCAATTTCGCACTTCCTTCAAAATTTTATTTGGTTTCTTCTGAAAAAAAATTGGAAAAGTCCATGTTTTTTGATAATTGTTGATGATTTTCCCATTTTTTTTTTTGGAAAAGAACCAAATCAAATTTCGAAAAAGTGAGGATAAGGGAATATAGATTAGATCTTTACTAACATGTCCAAAATTCTTCATCCACTAATAATGAAAAATAAACCTTGAAAGTTATGGACAATGAAGCCCTTGCATGGCATCATTTTGTGGCTATTTTATTCCCTTGTTCATTTTATCAACTGCCGGAAAATTACGAATGAATTTTTCCAATTGATTTGTAGATATTGGATATATGAATCAATCTTGCCGGCCCAATGAGGAACGAGGAGAAAATCGAATGTCGAAAAGAAATCCGAGATCACAGGAAGTGAAATCATATAACCCTATAAACTCACCGCATCCGAAAAATATCTTAATGAAAATCACTTGGGCTTGAATCTATATAACAAAAATACGGAAAGCTTTGATCATTGAAAATATTTTCTATATCGTTGTTATTGCAGCATGTTGTATTCATTCTGAGAATTAAGTAAGAATTCTTCGTTTTGTCGTTGATTGGCGTGATGGCTGTATAATGAGATTTTCACGTAATTGTATTCGCAGTTATAGACGAATGCGGCTCCTATATTTTTCTTGGCCGAATACAATTAGTAAGAGTATCCAATTGAAATCTAGTTTTTTCATTATTATTATAATTACTCTAATATGTGTATAGTCTTCATTTCAATAGTTTTCATGGTCGTAGTAAGGCTCTTCTGCACCCTTTCAAATAAAAAAACTGACACTTTTATTTGGTCTTGTCAAACTAATTGTTTTGTTGCAATCTCATAAATTTTACCCTAAAATGGATTGGATAATTCGCCGAGATGACGTATTTGCCATGACATATGGTTTGGATAATTGCTTAGACCACACAAACGCTTTTATTAAATCAAAAATCAGAATTTTGAAAATCTTATGGTTTTATATCACACGGACCTATAAACCACTTTATCGCATATTCTTGAAAAATGAGAGGGTCCCAAAGTCTATTTCACGAGATAAATGACATCCTCCAGCCCACCGAATTGAGTCCGATAACATGGAATGAAATACAGACAGCGAATGGTTTCCTGTCGTAAAGCATGTTGAACATTAACCCGAATCACAATCAATCACGGCAGTTAGGTCGAACGCCAAAGAGTCCCTCCCATTATTCAAGAATCTGTACTGCGTGCTCACAGAGCCGACCCGAACGGCTTTCTGTCAGTGACAGCAACTAAGGCGTCATTTGGAGAAGATGGGGAGAAGTGGCTTTTTTAATGAAACGAGAGTTAGGAAGGAAAGGAAAAAGATTGAACACGGGAATAATCCTACTTGGTGACATCATGGATATCATCCTTGACTTCCAGTTCACCTCAAAAAAAAAAATGATAATAATTTCCTTAGATGTGTAATGCAGGTTATTCTGTGAGTTACAGCTTCAAAAGCTTACCGCGCAAAGATTTCTGTGAGGTTTGAGCTATCTAGCTCTTCAATGAGGAGGCCATCTGAATGTTCACTTGCCCGCCATCATATGAATTTTAAAAAAACATACATGATCATCGACCCCCACATACCAATTTTGAAGAGAATCAGACCAAAATTATAACAAAACTCGTCCGCCAATTGTGGACTGTAAGATTTAAAAGGGAGAAGACGCGAAACAAATAAATAGCATTCTTTATCAGAAAAAAACGAGTAGTAACAAAACTTACCAACTGATTCTGGTAGTCGTTGGACGCCGTCTTCTCTGCGAGCTAGCTGAGAACCAGTAGGTACTAGGCATTGCAAGTACTGGGATCTCTTCTGCCCTTGACGATTGAGCAGAAAGAGAATGAACTTTGAAGACATACCGCCGGCTTTAGGCAGTCAAAACACTTTGTAGCAGGCTCTAGGAAGTCTAGGACAGCAGGGCTTTTTGGCAAGACCTCCAAACACCACGCCTCCTATAGGAATATTAACACCTATCACTAATGGGCATTAAAGACCCCTGTCACTGGGTATTGCCTTTTTAAATAAATCTTTAAGAATTATTGAGTTCTATGTGGGCCATTGTATTTAATAATAATTTTAAAACGGCCCTGCATACAAGCGAATTATTTTCGTCCCATAAACCCAATAGAAAATATTCTTTCTGGATCAGACAGGTCACTTAAATTTCTAGTGCTAGCTTGGAGTGCACGCTGGCCACCCGAGGTGGTGCTGTAGGTTTTCCGGGTTTTCCTGCAGCTGAAAATTGAATATGCCACCAAAGAGAAGTAAGTCGCCCCGGAGCGCCACGGCAAATAATAATAATAGCCGACCTCTACCCGCACAGGCTATGCCTTTGGATACACTCTACGAGTGTTTATGAGGGAGTATGATTATAATCATTATTATTAGAAATAAGTAGTTATTCAGGGGAAATGTGGATGAAGCATATTTTAATTCATCTAATCAGCTAGTTCAGATAAGCGATTGTAGGGTGGAAAGAAAGCATTTAACTCAGATAGCAAGGTTAGGTAATTTTCCCCTTCTTTCTTCATGTGATAATAACACATACAATGCGACAGAGAGAAGATCAATCAACTTTACTTTCCTAACCGAATAAATTATAAATATAAATTATTCTATTATTATTAATAACAAACGAAATTAAAAAAAAATTACCTGATTCAGTCCAGTTGACGTATCCTGTCAAAAAGTAACAAAACAAACAGTCCATACTGTCTTTTTCTCGCCCATTCGCCAGTAAATTCATTCATATACATCTTGGTGTGGAAACTTCATCAAATTCTACAATTGCGATTAAGCCAGAATTAGGTCTCTATGAGGATTTGACTTCCATTAGTGGGTAATTGGACGTGTTTTATCAGCTTCTAAACCAACACGCTGTTTCGTAAAGTAATTAACCCAAGTATTTCTCTTCTTGGCATATCGAGAAGACCGCTGTCGTACAGAAATGTCATAGAGTAATTACCCCAAGTGTTTCTGTACCCGTCATCTCGGGAATCCTTTTCTGTATTGGAAATGTTGTATTTCCATCGCTACCTCAATCCATTTAAGAAAGCACTTATTCACTGTTAGCTCAGAAAATCTTAAATGTCATCCTCTGAAGATAACTAAGCCAAAGTTGTTACAATGGTATGAATGGAAGGGTTGTTTTACGAGAAAAAAATATAAGAAGCAAAACAGATATTGTGACATATTTGGAGTAAAAAAAAGCTTGAAGCTAAAGTAAGTGAGTAAGGAGTAATCTAAAAAAAGTAACATTCTTCTTGAATCCACAGTAACGAGGGCAGAGAGACATAATGGAAATATAATATACTTTAGTGAATAGGCATAAACGTAGAAGTAGAATTTGTTTGCCGACTTGAAATATTGATTTTAAATCTAGTGTCAGATATTATCACGTAGCCCATGTACAAAGCCAGAATCAAATCCCAGATTGCCAATAATCTTCAACGTTGATCTTCAAACTATATTGGTTCTTCCACCATCTCAAATTATAGTGACATGCAAATTCTCAGTAGCCCACCAGAGACAATTTTCTAACAAAACCATATTCCTTTTGTTTAAAACCTGAGCGAACTTGGGTAGGTTGGGATGATAGTTATTTATGCAACAAGTGCAAGAAGTAAGTGTTTACTGCACTCGATGTGAAATTGACCAACGAAGCTGTTAGGCGTCGGGCATTAGAGGAATTAATTAGGAATTATTGGGCATTACATGGAATTTTGCAGCCTTAGGCAGCTGCCTAATTCGCTTATATGGATAAGTCAGGTTCGACTGTGCGGCTTTTGTGTAAAGTGAGTAATAAACTAACAAATTGCGATGCAACCTAAAAATATGGCGAAGTTGCCAGTTCAATCCGTTGATTAGTCCCTGGAAAAAACTTACTTCTGAGCCGTTCTGTATGATGAAACTGAGATCCGATTATTTGGCAGAATACTTGAAAGTACTGCATTGAGAAAAAAAAAATAAAAAATACTAATAGATGGGTGGTCCGTGAAACGTTCACCTGAAAAATTCAATAAATCCAGAAACTTTTTGTGTGACTAAGACAAAATGTTTTCGAGAATAGTTCGACTCGTCGATCTCAAGGTCGAGGAACTTAAAAAAATTCAATTAGAAGAAAGGGAACTTGACACAACTGGTGAGAAGGCTGTACTCCAGAAGACACTCTAAGGCAGATTGATTGCAGAAGAAGAAGACCCTGAAACTTTATTTGAATTGATTTGGGTACGATAATGAATGAACTCGACGAAAATACGAAAGACAAAACGCAACAAAATTCGGTGAGTTTGAGAGAACTTCTAGAAAATTCGAAAAGTTTGAAGGAAGAACTGCAAGAAATCTGGAGTAATCTGGAAGAAAATTCGAATAGTTTGAAGAAAAAACTTCGAGAGAAACTTCTAGAAAATTCGAATACATTGAAGGAAAAGCTTCTAGAAAATTCGATTAGTCGAATAGAAGAATTTCAAGGAAGTTCAAAGAATCTGTAAGGAAAGTTTCTCAAAAATTCAAAGAAATTGAGAGAAGAAATACTAGAAAATTCAAAGATTCTGGAAGACAAACTCATCGAAAATGCAGGAGGTTTAAAGAAATATTTTCCTGGTGTGGCGAATCAAATGGAAGGATGAATGGGGATTATCGAGACAGAGATGAAGAAAATCAAAGGTTAAATTGAGGTAGAGATGGGAATATCGATGAAACAATCATTGATGATATCAAAGGCGGACTTGAGGCGGAAACAAACAAAATAGAGAAGAAAATAAGTGAGGTGGAAAACCAGATTGACACTACCTAGACCAAAGAATCTGTCAATGAAAATTCAATGCTGGAATTGAGTTTGAAATTGGATGATGTTCAAAACGGTTTGAAAAATGTTCAGTGATCAGTTCGGAAACAGGAGAGGTCTTTGAATGGTCAGGTTTCGCACAAACATTTTAAAAGTTAATTTTCATCGCAGATAGTTTAAGGAAATAACTGTAAATACATATGAATAATGCTACAAGGATTTCAAAAATTCTATAATATACGGGATGTTCCAATTGAAACCGTTCTCTGATAAGAAATTCAAAAGAATATTGATGAAAATTATTAGAGAGACACTTTCCGCAGTTGTTTGTTTCAGATGAGTTGAGAATCCATGTAAAAACCCATTTATTCTTACCAAAGAGTCCAAAAGCTAGCTCTGCTGGTTCCTTTCTTTTATTTTGATGGAAACAACTATCGTGGTTTTTTCAGGTTCACCTTAAGGATCATCCTCATGCCCCACGTATGCAACATATCCATACAGACGCCCATGTAATTCCCGTGATATACCATCATAACGATCTTATCGGTACCATAAGCCTCTCCATTTGGTTAAGAAGATGTGTACCACGTCGTTTTCCTCAATCTGAAATAACAATCTATATGATTGAACCTGATCTTCATATAAAAGAATCATGATGCTGACAATTCTCAGTTTCTCCAATATATGCGGGGTATTCCATATTTGGATGCTAATTCTAAAGAGCGATAATTCTTGAATCATATAAATGAAAAATCCGCATATGAACATAGCTTTGCAACAGCTTCATTTCTGATATACCAGGATGGTGGAAACAACAAAAAAAAATCAGTTCTTCCTCAATATCTGTGAAACCGCTTAGGGTTCTCTCTATGATGGAGGTTTTCTTGATTATTCAACAACGCTGTTTTTTTTCGACTCATGATAGTGATAGTTTTTCACTCTAGAGATGAAAACGAAACAAATGAATATTGTCATGCGACCCGATGGGAATTATATTTTGATACTTATGACAGTTAATCTCACTACTTGGCACTCGAATCAGCGAACGAACGTCACTTCGTTTGACAGTTTATAAACATTCAAGTTCTAAAAATTGTAATCCACTATAAACAACATCTATTCTATCGTAGAAAAATAGCAATTCCTACTCGAGAAGAAGTACGTTTTTTCATCTCTTATTGAAGAATATACTATTTTTCAACCCAATTTTTTCTTAGTAATTGGTCTCTATTTTCTTATAAAAATGATATCATACCTCTTTTTTGTCCCGTACGTACTTCGTTTCAAAGAATAAAATGCGTTCATTTGTTTTTACCCATGCGATTTTTTGTTTCATCGCAATGAAATGCATTTTGTTATTCAAATCGAAAACTACACGCTGGACAAAAAAAAAATAATAATAAAAAATGAAGAGGCCATCATTATGACGAGATGTACAAAAATAAATATAAAACTTATAAGTGCCCTAAATGCAAAGGTACCAAATGAAAGGTATTTTCAATATTCACCATACAAACATCAGAACTAGCTGCAAAACAATGTAGTTTCCATGCAAATCCCATTAAAAAATCCTGAAAAATATTGTTTTTGCGTCACTTTCAATACCCTGTAACTCGGTTAATATGTTTATTGAAACTTTCAAGCTTAAAATGACGTAAAGATTCTACCTTCGGAGTTTGTCTCTTTCATTCTGGGACACCCTATACATACATATATATATATATATATATATATATATATACAAGGATTATTACCCTTTGGAATCAGCATTCCATTATGAAAGAGCATGTCTTATTATTACCAACATGGGAAGGAAAACATCAATCATAAATACACCTGCGACGCTGCCTCTTATCTCTGAAACTACTAATCCGCAGAGATTCTCCTCCGTCAATTACGTTCTCACTGTTGCACACATTGGAATCTACCGAGTGTTATAAGACTAGAGCGGTTCTACGCTCCGCAGATAATCACACAATGACTGGTTGCTTCTGCAGGAAAAAAAAATATTTTGAATCCGCACAGACGATGCCATTTATCTTGTTGGCGAAGCGTGAATGACTTTGCTAGAGTCCAACATGTGGGGAAAGTTAGATTTCTCACTCGTATGTTTGCGGTACTCGCCCTTCAGGCTCGTGAACAAACCTCCACACTCGTGAGAAACGTTGGACTTTCTCCACTTGTTGTACAATATACTATTTCCACACGCTAGTAGGAAAAGAATATTTTCGGCAGGCAAAAACTCATTCAAACTCCGCTTTGCGTCGTCGCGTTAGGAAAAGTAACACCGTGCGCGAAATATTGTGCGAAATACATATTTTGGGAATTAAAAATGCATTTATTCTTCTTTTCACCATTTTTTTCCATGAATTTTACTACTGGTAGAATAAGAGATACTGGGAGAAGATTAGAAGCGTTTTTTAAATCTTCACCTTCATGTTGAGGTTCGATATCTGCGTATTTAAATTTTTTTTTATTCCTCGATAATTTCGAGTAACTATATGTTTTTCGTGTCGTAAAAAATTGAACTCTCATCTAAAACAAACGATTATTGATTTGTCAAGGAAACATGGACATTTGCATTATAGGAAATAGCTAGCAACGGCCATGTGTGTTATTTCATATTAACATATTCAACAGAATGTCGTCCATCTAGTAGAATGATTTTGAAATTATTATTAGGAACATTATGGGAATTGTTTATGCTTTCAAATACGAGTTGCTTGTTGATAATTATTTTAGTCGGAAAGGAATAAAAACAACACCGTCAATACTGGACGTGCGTGTCACCAACAAAGTTAACATCCTCAGAAGCTGAAGCTTACTAAAGAAGCCGAAGCTTCCTTGAGCTATTCTTGAGATGAATCCTCAAAAAAAACGTTTGAATATTGAATTGTTCTTAGAGCAAAAGTAGTAGAGTACATAAGAGTAGATTATAGTACCGTGGAGAACACTAGAGTAGAGGATTGAGAAAAAATTGATTTCTAAGTAAAAAGACAAAAAATATTCACTTTCTCTGTCTTCTATTATTATTATGATTTTTTTTTGAAGGAATAATTGATTTTTTGTGAATATTTGTTTTGCAGTATCTGTAGACTCATCATTAAGTCGACTGAATGAACTTTCATATCGTTCAAAAATATTTCATCAAGGGAATCCATCGTATACTGCGCCAATTTATAAAAATGTCTTCAAATTGCTCCATATAGCAATAGAGACAGTCCCTTATGCCTACTCATAACAAGTCTGAAGTCATCAAATCTCTAAATATCGCAAAGTTCGACAATCTGATCCACTTTGTGAATGAGGTTCAGAAAATATGAGACTACCGCGAACTCTGGGGCCTACTCGGTTTCAGTTTTAGATTGGCATTTCCAAGAATACTCCACTTGTGGTATTTAAGATGAATAACACAGATATCTCACGAACTTCCCTATCGAATAGTTAATGGAGTTGGGTGAAGTTGTAATAAGTCATCCGTTGTGGAAGGAAACGGAGAAATATTCACACGTGGAGTTCCAATAACTGCCAAAAAATGGAAAGTGGGGAAAACTAAAAGGATGACAGGGAGGGATCGAACAAATACTGAAACATGGACATATCCATTTCACAACACTTATAGTCTATATAGTGATATATAGTTATATAAATTTTATTGTTCCATTGGAAGAATATTTCACAAGTTATGAAACTCATATGAGTAAAAATATAAAAATGTGTTAGTTTTACAATTCAAAACATAATATATGCATTGCAGGGTAGGGTGCCCCTACTAAAATTTTGCAAGTTATGAGACTAGTCACAAGAAAACGATACAAACAAATTGATTCTTCAATTCAGAATATAATATATAGCTAAATAATGATTATTCGGGATTCAAGCTCATGATGGGATATTCTCGACGTTTTGCCAACACAAGTGGTTGGCATTCTCAAGAGATATTTTTGCATATTGACAGCTACTTATTTCTCTGTTGACTGCTTGACATTTGACAATCCTAACGAACGATGACGGCTACGAAAGTCTTCTTTAATTTATAATACATACATGCCCGTTTTCCAAGTAACGAGATTTGTTAAATCAATAAAAAGTTGCGTGTTTCTAAACAGTGCATTGGGAAGCACTTTGCATTGTGAAATCGAATGTCAAACAATGGGTATGCCGGACAGTTGAAATAACTTTACATGACGTACTGTTCTGTCGCTAGATCATGGAATACCTAACTTCTGTGATCAGAACGCGATACCTTGAAACAGTATCTTGGTTTCATGAGAAGAATTGCTTGCTATATGTTGAGAGAGCATTACAATCTCTCCTCTACTCGCTCGAGGAATGGATATCGACGTGAGCTGTGTGTGGGGTGTCGCATTGCCACGTGGTCCGTTAATGCATCGGGTGGGGTAACAGGAGAGGCGCACAGTAGTGTGTCTCTCTTATCTATGTGGTATTATATAGATAGACCCTCTAAATTGTATCTCATCGAACTATTGTCATCATTGGACAAACTTCAAATAACTCTTATTGACAGTTTCCTCGTAGCATTGAGGATTTTCTACGCTGGTTATTTCAGATCCAATTACCTACACTAGAACACTGTTGCTATTTATCAGGCGGAAATACCATCAAAATCGTGTTGTCTTACCCATAGGTGAGTATAAGTCTCTGCTTCCTCAAAATGATGTGAGATTCTTCCATCTACGAGCTGGACATATCCTCTGCATTCCTTGCAGTATATTACTCTGAGATTCTCCGTGGAAAATTTGTCCATCCCAAATGTCATTCTGATAGCAAGTCCTTGAGGATTGAGGTTGACCTTTTGTTTTCCATTTCAAATCAAATCAAGTCAAATATCCGTTTATTCACGAAAATACGTGATAACTGGTGAAGGGAAAGAACAAAAATGATGGATTTTGATGATATCCTTGAAGTTATTTAGTTAACCAAATGATGATCTATTAGAGTTTATATTTACGAAAAGTTATAGTAATCACATACCAATATCAATGGTTGGTATATGTAGAAGAGCACTCAGATATCTTCAAACGAAACAGTGAGTTTCATGATAACAATACAAGAAATAGGGGTAATATTGGTATTTCTGCAAACTGGCTCCAAAAAACAATATTCAATTAAAAAAAAATTCTACTCCATTGGAGAGTTTACAAATATTGCGAAAAATGTAATGAAATAATATCAAATTTCTTGAAACTGCATTGCAAATATTTTCACATAATTGTAGAATGAGTTTCAACATTCATCATTCATATATGTGTAATGACATAGGTGTGTATTTATGTATGTATACGTTTTTTGTCTACAGCTATAGAATTTTATTCATAGTGTATAGATAATTTTATTTTCATTTAAGATTTCAATGTCGAAAAGTGTTAACATTTAAAAATGTAGTAACCCAGTGAACAACAATAATAAACCCTAATTTTGGTTTCAGATAAACAACTGTAACAAATCGCCTGGAACATAGCAAATATATCTTCTGGCGCTCGTCTGAAATAAACTAAGTTTCAACTTATATATAATATGAGCGCGGACACCTAGAGGACAACGCTGACAGATACCTATACATCCGACCTCAATCCAGCAAATACTATGAACGATTCCTATTTTGAAGAAGACGAATACAGAACGAATGTTAGCTTGGAACAGTGCAAAATTCAATATGAGAATGAAACTTCGCAATTCTCCCAACTGTATCCGGAAGGATTCTGCCGTGTAACATCAGACAGTGTTTTATGCTGGCCCCCCACTCCCCTCAATGAAACGGCGACTATCAAATGTTTCTCTGAACTTTTCAACATCAAATACGATGATACACGTAAGTGAAATTGATTTTCTAACGTTTCGATCCGAAACGCTTGTTTGATGTGTTTTTAAGTGGGTTAATTTGAAGGCGTCGCAATTGCCAAGGGGATGTTTTTATTGCAGCTTTGTTTATGTCAACTGAACTCTTTCATTTTCGTTTGATATCTTTCCGATAGCTCTAAATTCAATGACACGAATTTTTACGGTGCCTTCATGTGGATGAAATCGTATGATATAGCCTTTGGAGTTGTATCAGTGTTCATTGGAAATCTGCCAGATGAAATTGAATCGGAATTCTCAGAATTAAAAATTTCGGCATAAGTACTCATTTGACTCATATTATCTGACAAATAACAACCAATAAATTGGATAACATTATATTATCTCCACCAATAACTTCAATGAATATCTGTCAGATGATTTTTACAGAGGATATTGTTGATAAAACAACTCCAATAGAAAGAAACCCCTTTAAAGGTGACATCTGAGTTAGTTTGTGACATCTGAGTCAGTTTGACAGCGATATCGTTTTTATCGCGACAATATATTTCCTTGCTTAACAACCAATCAGTGTATTTCAAATTTTGAAATTCACCCAATAGAATAGGAACTAAAGTGAAAATATAGCTTGTCGCTGTATTTTCACGGCGATAAACCTGCTTAGTTTTTGTTTTCCTATCTGTCAAGTGAAAATAATGATTTAAATTGTAAACGTCAAATTTATGCGTTTTGACTAGTTATCTTTATTTATCAATATTAGCGATCGTTGGGGACAAATGTCCATTGGTATCATAGATGAGGCCGTGGAAAAGAGTATTCCGTTGAATACGGCTAGAACTAAAGCATCAATTACCAGGTGACCCGATTTTTCTTTATTTCAAATCGATATATTGTCGTTCTAAATATAATTCGTGGTATGATTAAAAACCTATAATTTTTTGAAATATTAATTCATTGGCAATCCCAATGCAAGAAAATACAACTCGTCCTGCGGACTCGTTGTATTTTCAGCTTTGGGATTGCAATTCATTAATATTCCAAAAAATTATTGGTAATAATCATACCACTTATTATATTACCCCTGATAATATAATTCATGTATAAAATTGTCCCTCAGAAACGTCAATTTTGACAGTTTGATATCGGATAAATAGCAACGTAATTTTTTTTCAGTGAATAAACTTTTAGTAGCTTTCATTATTCAATTTATTCAATATACATTTTTCTATGCTATTTTATTAAATAATTCATTTACTTGATTCGTTAAATTATCCCACTAAATACCACTCGAGGTTTTGTTTTCTTCGAATAAACTTTAATTTTGTTCTACTCAAACTTGGTAGCTTGTAATATTACTCAAGCAAATAACATAAGATGAAATCACTCCACCTCCCGTGTCGTGTTTTTATCATATTATTTGCTCTCATCAATTACCAATGCTACCAAGTTTCCATTCGAAATAAAAAAATTTCCAATAAAATAAACCTCAACTAATCGATATCGGATAAATCGTTAATACGAAAATTTTTCATTCGATACGAATCAATTCCGGATATCCTACCGACTGTGCCAGTTAACTTATTGAACACACGCGGAAAAATTAAACAATTCGGCCTTATCTCCCAGCATCCAGTTTCATCAATTCAGTATTTTCCATGTTGATTGTTGATGTAATTAGAGTTAAATTTTTGCCCAACCTGTATTTGCCTACATTATTCATTCAATTTAATAAATCATGTACTCTTGTTTGATAATTCATTTATTTGATTCGTTGAATTATATCGCTAAATACAACTTGAAGTTTTGCTTTCATCGGATAAACATCAATTTTGTCCCACTAAGAACCCTGTTAAATCTGTTTGTACTAATTTTGGATGAATTAACAAGCAAGGAAGCCTAGACTTTTCCCAATATAATCACAACAATTCCAATTTAATTTGTATAACACGAAGTATGATTAAAACATTATGAGATTTGAAAATGAAAATCTTAAATGAAGAAAGAAAGTGAAAGTATGTGAATTTTCGACCTTTTTATTGAAACAAAACTTGAATTGTTAATAAACTGTATGAAATAAATAAAATCATATATCTACGGAATCTTTTGAAATCATAACTCATCAATGATACCATACATTTAAGAAAAACACTTTTTAATAACAATATCAAACCCCATTGTTCTGAGAGGGCGTGGAAATCATTCACTATTACAACTGGAATACCGTAATGACATATAATGAAACATCGAAAATTATCTTATAATTCTGGCACATGATATATCACATCCACACAATCCTAAACCAAATATTGGAAAACGTTGGTAAACACGTCATATTAACACGTTAACATGTGCGACGGTTATTTCCGATTGATCCCAAACTGGTCGAAAGTCAACAAGTAAGTTAACACGTTACATTTCCATAGGAACATCAAATACTAAAGTGAATGAATTGTTGCAAAGCATATTCAAGTTAAAAAGAGAATGACGTCATGTTTGGTAATTTTGTATATTCGATATGATACGTTATAATTCCACATGAAATGCGTTCATGAAATTAATTTTGACTAGTTTTATCTGTTTCATCACAATTGAAAAAACATTAGAAAAGTTACTTGTACCAGTTTTTCCATGTGGAAGCTTTATATTCAAGTCAACTACTGAAATGAACTGAAATTCTTACTCAAAGCACCCTATGATGATATTTTGTTCCTGATAATCTATAAACTCCATTCAGTGAACCTGTCATATGCAATTACTCTCTAGCATAATATGCCTGGGTTCATCGTAAAGACCACCGCTTATGGAACTAACTATATCATAGGGGAGTTGTTTGCGTGGGCAATATTCCCAAAACTATTGATAATCGGAGCATAATTCATGAAAGTAGATCTCATAATTAATTCGTAATCTGCATTGCGTAACGTTCAGACCTCTGAATGGTCACATATATTTGATATGTAATAACAGTTTTATTGGTAATGACTATCAATTGGTTCCATCTGAAGTTCAAAATCATTGACTGAGAGAAAGTTCTGTTCTAAAAGTGATTTAAGCACTCCTACAATTTACTGAAAATTGAATGTCTTTCATTGAATATTCAATAATCGATGACAATATAATCAATATGAATACCATCGTGATAAGTGATAACCCAAAAAACTAATATTGAATCTATAGAATTATTCTTTCTTTTTCAGAATGTTTGCAAAATTCAATTGAATTGCCATTTTGACAATGTTCGGAAACTGAGATTTATTGCTTCCTCGATGTATCATTCACTCGACCAAAGTTTGAAAACTTTTGATAGCATCGTTAAATTTTTGATTTTTTATGTCTATTGCCACTGGCCTACAGGGCTCATTTTGTTGTGTCCGTAGAATCAAATTATTTTTCATAATGATTTCTGTTGAAATTCTTAAATGAAACAAAATTTTTGGAACAAGTGGATAAAACAAGTGAATCAACCTACCATATAAAAATAGTCTTCTCATTCACGCAACCCATTTTCCGTGAATGGAAAAAGAATGAACAAAGGCTCTAAAAAAACAAGATCAAACAAAGGCTCCTGAAATATTCACAATAATTGGAGGGAAAAGGACGAAAATTGGAACTGGTTTATAGAATCAAAGAAGACAAATTCACATTGAATGTACGTGAAATTTTCCAAACTATTGATTGTATTGTACCAGGCATAAGACTGAGAAGAGATAATCTATTTTTCCATGTCTCCTCTTCAACAATGTTCCTAGACCTTTATCGAAATGGTGGGAAACTTTGATCTGGATTTCCTCAGTATTTCAGAACAAATTTTTCAAATGCTCAAATGTGTCTGAATCTTTTCTCTTCAATCTTTTGTTTCCAACAGTATTATTGTATCCAATATGTTGAGGAAATTCATGTGAGTGGGAATGATTCTGCTTCTTGTTCAGTGCAAATAAATTTTAATTTTATATCAGTTCAGTCAATGTATTACCAGAAAACGAACCAGTTTCAAATCGATATTTAATGCTGCTCCACAGTGAAATCTAATCCCAAACATAGTTTGCATATTTATTCTTCTTTTAGCAGCATAATATTTCATGTTGTTTATGAAATGTACCGTTGAGAAAATTCAAAATTTATATTCTCCACCATTCATCAACGTGTGCTTAGATTACATTTTTTGGAAGGAAGTTTGTATACGACGTTGACGAAAGGAAAATACGCAGAGAATGGATTCTCCAAGATTTATAGCATCTGCATGACCTTAAAAGGCATCTCACCTTTCGTGAAAGTTTCCTTTGCGAAGAGCAATGTTTTTCCAAGCTCTTAGAGAAAAGATATACTTTCAGCAACGTAATCTTGTGTTCAAGGATGTTTTGCTATTGGAATTTATACGCCAATGAAACAAATTAGCTGAAGCTTCAATCAGTTATCAGGTATCTCACGGAGAAGTTACTGTATACATACAGAATAGAAATTACAGATTTATTTATTCACTCATTCATTTATTTAATGGTCATGAAAGATAAAAACAGACAAAAAGTCCACTGAAGTATTTAAATTATTACAGAATTGAAATATCTTTTCAATACTGGGTGAAAAGGTATGGAATAAACATAAAAATGTACATCACTTGTAGTGGTGTTTTTATTTATAGTTACTAAACTAGGACAGCTCATTTCAATAATCTTATACAATAGGAATAATTGAGTCAAATATCATCAGAAAACAACTAATATTCTAGCTGATACCACGAAGAATGTTGAATTACATCTAATGAATTTCCGTGCAGAGTTTCTACAAGGCTTTCATTGGAACAATTCATTGAACAATTATAGATCGATTTCTAGGTTTTGTCCTAGTCAGTATAGTGTATGTCTCTGCAGACAATAACTAATGTCTGCAACAAATGTTTCAATCACACCTCCATGTCAACGGAAGAGCTGAGACATCGCCCGCAGTGTAGTGTTCACCAAACTACGAGCGCCATCTCAACTCCAACCCTTCAATCAAAGCTATACCCAAACTTGAGTGATTACTAAAACCACCAAAACAAATGAAGAAATCAGCATTGTTCAAGAGGAGGAAATTCATTAGATGTTATTCAACGTTCGTCGTGATATGAGCCAGAAAAGTAGTTGTTTTCTGATGGATGACCTAATCATTCCTACTGCATAGGAATATTGCGATGAGCTGTCCTGGTAGTGTTTCTCTATTTATAAGCTCATTGTGAAC
The DNA here is from genome assembly GCA_958298965.1 of Chrysolina haemoptera. Lineage (NCBI taxonomy): Eukaryota > Metazoa > Arthropoda > Insecta > Coleoptera > Chrysomelidae > Chrysolina > Chrysolina haemoptera. The sequence goes on along the minus strand of OY282589.1, from coordinate 30,512,542 downwards.
AATGCAGATTTCTTTAATTTACTAAATCTTTATTTATAAGTTAATAAGCTGTAAAACCCATTCATGGAGGTACATTTGATGTAGTATCAATGAATATTCCATGAGTTCTTTAACCTACATCCATCAAAATCATTAAAATATTCACCAGAAATAATCTGCTGCTTTTCCTTCAGTATACTACACCAGACCCTTCATTATCTACTGATGGGTCATTTATGATTCTGTGTTTATCATAAACCCCGACACTAATAATTATACAGAGAGGAAGCGTGGGTGGGGACATATACATTAAAAATTCAGGGGTTTGTTTTTTGGTGAAAACGCTGGAAAACTTTTCTTCTGGGAAATTAATGTACACAAGTTTGCCTAGAAATAAGCACACTCATAGTTCCCCTTAAATACTGATGCACCACATAAACTTTATTGCTTGTTATAAAGAGGGCTATGAAAGCGTGAAAATAAATGCAATAATATGAGTATTCATCGATCTGTCAAAAAACCTGTAAGACTCAATGAAAGTGTATTCACTTTCGTAAAATTGAAAAATGGTTCTATTTTCGAATGCAGAATAGTTGGATATGATATGTATTCATGGAAAAGCAATAAGGAATGTAAAAGAAGCAGTGATAATATACGCTAATCGGTATCCTGACAGACTGCTATCATCATCGTCATCATCATCATCTTTCTCACCTCGTTTCTATGAATTTGCCTTCCAACCAAATTAGTGGGTTTGCGGGCGTTCAAAGTACATATGAACACCACTTGAGGCCTCACAGTTGGTTTTTCAGAAAATAAAGTATGTATAGGGCACATGGGCTCGTACTCTATAGTTACTCAGTGGCATCGAGCGCTCCTCTAACATCTTTACCAACTATAATCGTCCATTTCTCCATTCACTGAGTAGCCTGTTAGTCCACACCTCGAAGTCGCGTAGTCCATCTCACACTGGCCGTTGAATAACTGGGTTCTTGAAAATTTGCGTTACTGCGCCCAGCTAGGAACTGGCGTAGGGTATATTGTACCAATAGTCTTGACCCACTCCAATCGAGGGTTACAGATTTCCATAATTTTTTTGTTTTTGTTTGAAATGCTTCGATCTCACCATCGCCATCGCCAGCACCAGCGTGAGTGCTCCGTCTGGGTGGGGTGTCAGTACTGCAAACATTTTCGGTAAATGTATCGATCTTCTGATATGACACGGCGTTTGATGGATCCTTCCGAGTCTCAGGTTTCGACAACCGAAGCTGGTCAAGTTTGCGAATTGGATAGGAAACCTCCGCCAATTCCCGTACTGAGTTGGCCATAGGTCCTGAATGATGTGGGCCACTCACTTTAAGACCGCTTGGTGGCACGTAGGTAGTGTGCCCGCTTGCTAAAACCCATCACAGACACACTTGTATAACACATAGCATGGCTACATATTCAGCCAATCAAAATGCGAATATCAGATGTGACTGGTATTTTGATTGGCTGAACTCCGTTATGTACCTACGCTATTTGCTATGTAAGTATGTTGCCTCAAGCCAAGTTACGCAGGTTCCGTTCACAGCACCGTCACCGGTCTAGTACATGGCATCACACGTTAAAAGGTAAGGGGTTACGTCTTTCCTAGCTCGCACATGTCTCTCGAGGACTTCTGAGGGTTGCTCCGAAGGGAGCAGCTAGTTGACGAAAATAACAATTTCAACAATTCAACAATTCGTCGAGAGCATTCTGTATCTCTTCATTTACCCATTTCAATATTAGATGCCTATTGTAATAGGCCAAGCAATAGAGCCACAAATGATTGCCTTTTGGACAAAAAGACTACCTGGAAGCCGCCTGTGACATCTCGTAGTTTATTTCCACTATGTCCTATACTCGAATATACCATTTTTTTCCAAATCTATTTTTGAATTTCAATCGGACGACCTCAAACGCATACTGCTCTCCGCGAACATATTTCCAAAAATAATTCAAATGAGGATTGTGCAAAAACTATTAATCCGACTGAATCCAGATTTTGCTCTTAATATTGGAAAATGGCAGAGTTATGAATTGAAAAAAAAAATACAATTTTCCGGTTTTTTCCGCTGTTTTCCGGTTCTTATTATCCGATCGGATCGTTTGACACGTCTTCTCTACGGAATTCAATTCTGTACAGTTTATCCATATGTACCGTTAACACTGCTTCAATAGTTTTCATTTTATAAAAACAGGATTTTCGGTTGATTATTGTTTATAACAAATAAAAAAATGGCATTTTCGAGTAGAGGACATGGTAGGAATAAACTACGGACTGTCCGGCACGAGATGGCACAGGCTTCCAGGTAGTCTTTTTGTCAAAGACAATATCTCTATTGCTTGGTCCATAACCACAATCTATGCACGATCGAATCAAGGTGAAACGGACGAGTTTTCAATGCCATGGAAATACTGAATAACCTTTTCAGTCCATGATTCGTTTTGCTACCTCAAAATCCTGTGGGATCAAGGCCCCATCACTGTTAATTGTGGCTTTTCAATAAAATTAATTGGAACAAAGGTAGAGGCGTAAAATTTAATACATTCTATTTTACATTCTGTCTCATTGAATGAGGGTCAACGTTTTATTGAATGCAAATAAAAATATACACTCACTAGAAATTTTTGTATAACTGATTCACAGATCAATCAAGCTGATTCTGAATTATTATTTTTTCGATTTTTTTTGAAATACGATGATATCAATGTAGGATAACGCGATTTTCTTGAAATTTTGGTGGTGATTGTATGTTAGAAAAATTAAATATGTGGCATAGTGAACATTCCTGTTCAGTATTCACCATTGGCGTGCGGTATTGGCGGGTAAAAAAATCTTTTTTTAGAAAAGGATATTAGGGCTTGTTTTAAATAACTTCTCCTATCAGATTAAGAATCAGAAAAAATAATTTCAAAAACACGTTTTCCAATAGATTGTTGATTATTTCTATAACTTTTAATTCGAACGTTTTTTTTCGAAATTCTGCCAAAATACGCACATTGTTACCGCTGACTTGTGTTGTTTTCGAGCAAATCAGAGAGTGCTTTGAAACAAAAGTTTCTGTTTGTCATTTACTAACTTACTAATAAGGCAGGCAGTGTTACTCAACTATTTATAAGATGTCACAAAACCGAAGAGTATATTTCTCACCATTGAAGAAAAAGCTTTAAATTTCCCACTTATTTGGTAATGATGAAAAATGTTTACTGTTAACTAACGAACTTTTACCACAAACGATGGCAACCGAAAATCTGCATTGAGTTATAAATAATTGTCACAACCAATACAGTGAAAAAGGTAACGTTTGGTGTAGAATATTCAACAAACGAATTTGTGGCCCTTTTTTCCTGGATCACCTGACCGAACAAAATTTTCAAAAAATTTTTACAAAATGATTTCCTCATGGAATTGCCTTTATAGCACGAAGGAAAAAATTAATCTAACAATTAGATAGTGTCCTCGCTCATAATCACCTGTTGGAAATCTTTTAAATGCGACTTTCCCTATGAACAATGACCCCCAGTACGCCAAATATTACCACTTGTAAATTTTTTCTGTACGGGTACTTGGAAAATAAACTGTTCGCTACTCGGCCGTAATGGAGAGTAACTTTGCAAAGCGATTTAAGGCGAGCGTTGCAGAAAATTACTCCCTAAACTTCAAACAAAGTGAACGTACCTAAGTTTGAGAAAAATAGTCGAGAAGTGTATTGTTTCAGAAGAGTTATGTTGAAAACAAAATTTTGTTACCATGCACGGTTAGAAATAAAGAACTGATTAAAAATGGCCTATTAATTTTTTCCTGCTGAAAAGAGCTGTTGAGATTTCGAAAATATGGATTGATGGTTTTCGGGGGATGATATTCTACATCTGATTGAAAAAGTTATATAAAATGAGCCCCACTATCATTTTGATCAAAAATGCTGTTTTTAACACCGAAAACTTCGGATTCGGGCAATTTATGCTTCGAAACAACGAAAAAAATAAAGTCATGCAGTTTAAAAAACACGTTTTTTCAGAATTATCGGTAATTTTCAATGCAATCATGGAATTTTCCCCGATAAGTTTGTCTTTTTATTTCTAAAAAAAAAAAAAAAACGAGTCCTCAGGAAAAAAACTTTCAATGAATATTTGCTTTAATTTTGTTCAACGCTTGTATGAGAAATGTTCATCAAACAATGTTCAATTTTTGAGCAAATTACGCTTCTAGAAATACAACCTCAATGGAAAGATTTGATACTTCGTTCATGCCAAGGTCCTGAAAAAACAGCCCACCCCTCATCATGAGCAGATATTTAATAGAGTTCGTCTTCACCGGTTTTTTTTTCACCCAAACTATGCCAGACATGTAAATTGAATAATATTGGAGACAATATATTAGAAAATATGCTCACAGAAATATTTAGAGCATGTATATTTGTCGCGCATCCTCTGGTTATAAACATGACATTCATTATGACATGAATGAATTTGCATTTTCATTATGGAACGGAAAATATATATCCCCAACTTTACATGGTAATACGAATGAAATGGGTTGGAAGTCGTTTCTAGAGGACAAAAGACATGTCATTCGGAGAATTTGGTGAAGGACCTGGTTTACTTTCCTGAAAAGATTATCATTGTTACCGTTTCTCCTGAAAAATTTATCAGTGAACATATTTTGTAAAATAAAGATGAGGTCACCTTACAAGAAAGAGTAAACATATTGATTGGAAAATTATTCCACAGTCTCTTATATTTTCCCATCAAATATTTTCACAGCAAAATAGTTATATTAGATTAATATTGTTATGTTATACATTCACACACATTCGCAGTTCAAACACGACGTGTAGATTAATCGAATATATTCAAATAATCAAAGTCATTTCAACTCAAAGTTACTTCGATAATATAATATGATATAGTAATAATTCGAGCAGAGTAGAATAGAGCACATTCATTTGACAAATACATGGTGTAGTACGTCATAAAAAAGACAATACTGAATTGTTAAAAATATGAAATGATGGTGTAAATACAAGACATATAGTGTAAAAATACATTATGAATTACTCGCAGTATATTGTTGTAACATAGAAACACTATACTCAACACAGGAGAACGGAATTTTGGTGGGGTGAACTTTATTCTCAATTATATTGAGTAAAAAAAAGAAAAAGAGTATAAAGACAGATGAAACAAAAATAATTGAAATATGTAACTAAACGATTCGTGTTGAGTCGACACATTTTGATGTTTTTAGACTCAAGCTCAAATAATCCTTAGTACCTTTAACAAAATATGATTGAGTTATGTTATTATTGAAGTGTTTTTATTCTTCATGGGAAAAAAGATCAACGAGCATGTTGAATAATTTTATCTTCGATGTGTGTTTCACGAAATCTGAGTAAAAGCATTTTCTAAAGGTTTACTCATACGACAAATATCCTATAATAGAGGCTACTTTGAGGTGGTATGTCATAAAAAACAGAAAAAAAACACAACGATAAAGAAAATTTAGTTTCGATGAAAAGAACACAGGTATGACAAAATTATACAAGGTCTTTCCAAAATTGGAGTGACAAATGAAGTGGGATGATGACAAAACAAAACGAAATAAGCGAATATATTTTTGTCGAAAAAAAAAAAAAAAAAAAAATTGGTAGTTATTGAATTTTAATGTTTTCAAAACCTTTTTGATAATCACTGGTCTACAGCCTGCAGACACGCTCTGGCCTGGAAAATCAAATCAGTGCTTCCCAAACAAAGATAAATGTAAGCGATTTCATGAAATTTCATAAAAATAAATTAGCTCGATAACGAAAATTCTTGTCATTTATTGTTACACTATGTTCCATATAACAACTCATTTTCTTAATTGTTCCAATTTCGGAAAAATCCTTTATACATACTACTATAAAAGAATCATTTTTGCAGGAAATGGTGGTCAGACAATATTCATTTCGCGTTCACCAAAAATGGCACAAACATTGCATTATTTATTTTGAAACAAGAAATTTTTGAATTACAGTTGAATACCAATCTGAAGATTAAAAATAAATATTCCGATATGCTTACTTCGTAAAAAAAGAGGGTATTCGAATATCATCAATGAATAATCAGAAAATGCAGAGAGGTAGGGTTATTATAAGTAGTGTTCTAGTTTTTCACAAAATCACATAATCATACATGGAGTTTAATGAAAAAAATCATACTACTTTTGGAACCTAGGGATTCCACACTTCACTTACAAAATGGCAAAATAATCTCCCAAGTGCATTTATTTGTATTTGAATAGATCAAACTATGTAATCCAACATGATATCTAGATGAGCCAGGTTAGGTTAGGTTAGGTTAGGTTTAAATGTGAGTGAGCCCATACATCAGGCTCTCCACTGCGGCCAATGGCCTATTAGGTTAGGTTAGTAGGGCTTTTAGTGGCGGTTCGAATCGAGAGTGTGCTCGTTTTGTAGGTTTATCTGAGGACTATCTCTGGTCAAAAAATTGCATGATAATACCTGGTGGTTCCCAAGATAAAACAGCCACTTTTCGGTACTTGCAGTGATGATAATCAAGAAACACTTTGCTGATACACCATAATGAACATTCTTGAACAAGAATTTACCGAACTCTTTATCACAATACCCTTTTTCATTCCAGAAAATGCTACCAGAGAGTGTTCATGGAACGGCACGTGGTCCAAATCGAATTATTCATCGTGTAAAGAAATTATTGCATTATCTGCGGACGTCGAAACACAAACCACAATCTATTTCGTTGGATACACATTGAGCCTCATAACACTCGCAATAGCGATGGCTATTTTCACATACTTCAAGTAAGTAATTATTGTTTCGTCCTATACTCTGGTGGCCAGCTGGCTTGGCGTAATTAAATGAGATCCAGAGCTGGAATCATCTCTATTTTATGTCTTTTGTGTTGCTGAATCCGAGTATGTTAATCATCTTGCTCAAAAACCTATATAGTACAGTAACCACAGACAAATGTAAGCCACAAGTGAAGAATGATTCGTAGCAATTTGAAACTTGGCACATGACTTTGTGACATCATGTATTATTAGAAAAAATATTAACTACCAAAAATTCAGAGTTGGAACCCAAAAAATTATTCAAAAAAACTATATTTTTTTTGCTGTTGTTTCGGAAAGTATAAGATTCATCAAGAAACAATTTCAACAAGGCGAAAGACGATTCAATTCTCCACAAGAAATATACTCGGATGCGCTCGTTTTTTTAGAACACCTGATTTAATTATGATATAAATTTCAGGCTCGCGTTAACCAGCCACTGCCATTTCCGGATTTCCGACAGTGCCGAAAATTAGATTTGTCATAACTTTGCTAAAAATTATAGTAGAAGGAGGAGAAAGAGTGTACATCTTTCCTGAAGACTTCTAATTCCTCATGCAAATATAACATGTGAGTATCTGAGTACCCAAAATGTCTTTTAACCCACTTCACAAAACCCTTCTACGATATTTACGGAGGATCCGAAAGTCATGGATATTTCAGTTGATATGAAAAAATTATTCTGAAGCAGGAATCAGTACTCTCTTTGGCCATATGCAACGATTTTAGAGTAGTGAGACAAATCTCACTCATACGTGCCAAAGGAAAACTGGCTTTTACTCCTGCCTCAGTTTTCAACTCACCCATAACCCCGGAAATTTCTTCAGTAATTGTTGAAAATAATCGCTCATACACATCCTACATAAAAAATGAAGTATGTGATATGCGGGATATGAATTTTCGATTATTTTAAACATTTACTGAAGCGAATGCCGGTGTTATGGGTAGCTTGATGAGGCAGGAGTAAAACAAAGTTTTTTTTGCATGAATCATTGGGACCTATCACACAACTCTAAAATTGTTGCATGTACTCCAAAGAAGGTATGGGTTGCTCTCCGTGAAGTGCGACAAAACACATTTTAGGTACTCAAATATTCGCATATTATATTTGCATGAGAAGGTAAGAGTCTTCAGAAATGATATCAACTTTTCCTTTTCCTTGTCCGATCATTTTCAGCAGAGTTATTACCAATCAAATAATCGGCTCCGCCAGATATTTCAGCGGCGGGTAAGCGTGAACCTGAAATTTGATGTCGGCGTTCAATCACGTTTTCTGAGAAAAAGAGCGCATTTCATAAAATATTACCTGAAATAATTTTTGTGGAGAATTGAATTGTCTTTCACCTTGTTGAGTTCAGATAAATCATATACTTTCCAAGATCACAGCAGAAATAATTTTATTTATTTTTAAACGAAAAAAAAAATGTTTGGGTTAACAATTTTTTTTCGTGTTTATCATGGTTCCAACTACTAGCATACTAAGTTTGGTGGTGCTACAATCGATCTTCGTCTCAAAACCCAATCATACTGGATGAATAATTCGATAATTATTAATTTTACAATTTTGAGTGGGAAAATGTCCTGGTTTTTTGTCCGGAGATAATCACTCGAACCTAAATTCGTTAAAATCAAACCACCAATATCAATTGTTAACGAGAAAAACAAAACATTGTTTGAAGTGAAATTCGCGTTAAAAGTCACAAGACATTTTTCCAAGTTTCTTGATGTCGAGGATCACGAAATTGTTATTCGTTTTTATTGACGATCAATGAATTAAAAACAAGGGATTGATAAACAATGAATTATTTATCGATCGTTAATAATAATCAAACGAGGGGTCTTGGATAAAAACGAATGGCAAATTCGTGATCACCGACCTCAAGAACTTTGGAATAATATGTACATTTGTGACTTCTAATGTCGGTTTTTTTCAAACAATTCATTGCCTATCGATTGTTTCTCTAAGATCTTACGTTTAATGCTTATATTTAACGAGTTTGTCATTGGACTGACTAGATTGTTTGAAAGAGTCCCATGTATACCTTTCAGAATGCTGAAAAAAACGAATTAAAATTTTATTTACTCTAAATTTTTAAAAATGATGAGACATGGAGGTCCTCGAAGAAACAAATGGCAAAATCTTGGTTCTCGCTTCCAAAAACGTTGAGATAATAATATAGCCATGACTCTTAACGCCAATTTCACTTCAAAAAAAATTTAGTACATTATTTTTCTCGGGATTGATTGACAGTGACCTTTCAATTATTTCCAATTAAGGTTTGCGTGATTGTAAAGTGCGCAAAAAGTTCGGGTGGAGGTCTTGGTCGAAAAACCAGGACGACTGTTGATATCAATCGAATTATAGGTGGTCAATCATAATAATTAATATTTTCGGAATCAGTGACCAAAAAAATATAAAATACAGATGAATCCAGCTAACCTATTTGATCACGTCAAGCCAGCTAGCCACTGGACTACTACCTGTGGTTTATCATGAATGCATGCATTTTACAAGTATGCGGTGTTATGTTCTCCACACTCCAGTTATTCCACACCGGACATAAATGTGACATTCCATTCACGGAACATTCAAAAAAGGACCGCAAACCTCAACGAATAAATTGGTTGATCACTTTCGAAATATGCTGGGTGTCAAACAGTGTCTGGAAAATTGACGGCTACTGACAGAAATAAAATTGAATAATTACGCAAATGTGAAAATAGTGCGGTAGACAGTTAGGTTTCTTTAGCAAGAAACAACTTCACTTCGTGGGTGATATATGGTGGGTTGAGTGTTCGGGTGGGCGTCTTCTTCGCAAATCAATGGTCGTTGTCATTTTTGTGCGTATAGATAGTGAATGGAGCACTGCGACCAATTTGAGTCTATTGTGCTTTACCCTCTGTCTCTCTCAAAGCTCTTTGTTCGGAGTGCTCGCTTTTCGGGATTACTAAGCACTAAGCCTTCTCGTTAAATATTTCGGAGCACTAAACTTTAAGCACTGAAATGGGAAAGTGCTCGGAAGCACAGTGCTTAGGAGCACAAAAGTGCTCCGAGCACTCTTACTAACACTAAGCACTGTGCTTTGGGACAGCTCCGCTAGAGAGACACACATACATATTTCAAGTGTTTTGTTGTGAAAGAGTTGATCGAATTCGTATCGTGAAAAGTCATGAGTAGAGCCCCTGGAAGTCTATGCCAACGAGCAACGTATGGTCATCCAGCTTTCAATCCAGTAGGTCAAAACAATTCAATCAAGTATTTATAGCCCTCGCAGTCAAATTCTTTCTGCAAATCGAACACTCAATACATCGAAAGAGTTCGTTTTACGATCGTAATAAAGTTTATTGTTTGAGCAAAGAGAATTGAAATTGAACGCAAAAGATTTTTCAGCAAAATAAAAACACAATTCTGTATTCGAAAGAATCGGATTTAAATAATCGAAAACGATCCTTGGAATAACAAGATCAAAAACCTACAAGATATACCCTAAATGGGGAAGTTGGGACAGTTTTGAAATTAATAACGAATTTAAATAAATGGCGAAAGTTCCTGTCTAGTACATTTTTAAGTAACCTGAAATTTCTTCTGCTCAAAAAATTGGATGGTAATAATATTTGGTATGAGCTTAGTTTGACAATAGACGAAAATGTTTTCAATAAGTGTCGGGCCCTACTCTGTGAAAATCGAAAGAAAATCCGGTTCAAATAATTTTCCGACGCTGTTCCGGCTGTAACTTTAAAAAACCGTGCAAACTGAAAAAATATCAAGGGATCAAAAATAAAGCTGTAAAAATTTTGAAAAACAAAGTGAAATTTATTTTTTACCAAAAATCAAAGGTTTTCTTCGAAATCATTTTGGAACATCATAACAACGCTCGTGTCGGAAATGCTCACGTATGAGAAAGAATATTTTCAAAATTGAAGCTGGCATTACTTAGGCTCTGCTAAACGGATTTTGATGAATCGAACGGAGGTTTCAAGGGTAAGACTTGAAACTTTCAGGATCTTGTGCATAGATATGGAATATATTTTAATATCAACCGGAAACTTCTATGAAATCCAGCAATTATTGGATTTTCTATTAAAATTTTCGAAGGAACTATACAGAAAATCCACGCAGTATCTCATTCAGTCCTTTATTAGTTTTGAATCTCATACAATGTAATTTGATTTCAGAAAAATCGGTCTCTGGCATTCACTGAGTAAAGACACTTTTTTAGGTTGGAATTTTCGCGAATCAGCGACCTTCCTTTCGAAAAAAGCTGCGTTATTTATTAGCTTATCATTTGTGGATTCCAGTAATCGTAACACTATACAGGGTGTGATCTAACCTCTTGCACTCCCGTGAAGAACGGGCGTATAATGCCATTTTATAACGAATGGTAGGTGTCAAAAACTCGAAAAAAAAATTGTAGAAATTTAAAATTTTGTTGGAAAAATTTTGGAAACCGCTGTTCAAAATTACACAGTTTTTTCCATCCGGCAGTTCCATTTTTGGTCTCCTAATATTTTTTCAATTATCAAGTTTTTTCCGAGTTACGACCGGAAAAGTGACGGAAAATTCTTTGAACCAGATTTTCTTTCGATTTTCTCAAAGTAGGGACTGGAACTCTTTGGATACCTGTTCGTCTATTATTAAACTAACCCCATACCAAAGTTTATGGACTTTTAATTTGCAGTTTCAATGATTTTTTTACTCTGGGATTTTTTTACTAGTCAAGAAGCAGATGATCGTATTTTAATATGTTTCATGAGAAAGCAAACTACAAAAAAAATAATTTGATACGCACGTTCGATGGGAATCGCAGGAATAAATACTATTAGACTTCGAAGGAAATACTGATAATAGTATTAATGTTGCATCCTAATATCTGATGAATAAATAAAATGGATTTCTCTTGAGGGAAAGTTGAGATTATTCAGGTGACAGTCGAACAGATTCAACCAACCATCATCAAACGATTAGGTAACTTAACGTTTGCCGTGAAAGCATACATCACATCACATCAAAGTTGAATTTGAGTTAATTTTCGTCGTATTGATTTTTTTTCAGGTAAATCAATAATGAAAAAGTTTTCCGTATGATGCGAACTTTATGCCAATCTGTATATCAGGCAGAAACAATGCTCTTTGAAACGAGTGCTTCTGATACTACATGTAAAATCTGGATGCTTTTAAGTGAACTACCCTTCTCTTCAAATATTTCCACCATGTGGCAGAAAACAACAACTTCCCTGGCTAATACCACGACGGACACTGAATTACATCTGACAGATATTTGTGCAACGTTCTTCCAAGAAGACTCAGTTGCAATTGCAATTGCAGCCAGCCAGTCCACACGGTGGAAATATTGTAGAAAAGGGTACTTCGACATTTTCGATTTTACTATTTCATTTATTTGATACTCTCCGGCACAAATTATCGAACTCTGTTCACTTTCTGGTGTATTTGCTACGGAGGTTGCTTATTGGTTTCACCGCGGGTGGCGCTGCGACTGTAAGTGCTGCTTTATTTGTGGGAAAATATTAGTTATAATGGATTATAATTCATTGGGCTGGGGCAGGACGACTCTAATGTTGTCCGACCTACCCTGTCACTGACGAGCGGCAAGAATCGTGAAACGCGTCTGCAGGTGGTCTTCCCCAGGTAAATAAAGGATAAACTACTGTATGACTACAATAAGCAATTGCAACTGGGTCTTCTCGGAAGAACGTTAATACTCTCCGGCAAAAATTCTCGAACTCTGAACTACGTTACTTTCTTGAAACTAGGCCACTGACCCATAACATTATGGAATCAATTGAATGAGAACTATGAATAACTAATTGCCGATTATTCGTATCTTAGAGGCATGACGTTAATGGCATACTGATAGTATCATCATGAGGGATTTGGATAGTCTACTAGGAACTTTAATCAGAACCTAATTCAGTGGTTATTACGGCAGAGCCTGCATCTAATCCATGCTATTCTGGGCTTTGCATTTTAATAAGAAATTCTAATAGCTGTATTGCTGGCTAAATTGCATTAAACTCGAAATAGCTGCATCCTACCTCTCTGCTGATGAATTCATGGGTTTGATGTAACAACATATCTGGGCCATTGTTTAGATTTTTCAGTTACAGGAAAATTATACATCTGGAATAATTTACACAATATTATATTCATTACAATTTCGAAACGACAGTCTTTCATGCACAAGTGCCTTGAATTAAAAAAAAATAAAGCATTGAATAAGAAAAAATTCATTTATTATAAACCTTAAAGCTACAATAAATTATGTAGATTGTTAAAGTGATTCCAAAACGTATCCAGCTGTTTCTTCGTAGAAACATAAAATCCAAATAAAAGCGTGGATTGGAAATGACAATAATTACTCAAAAAATCAGAAAGCAGCAGAAGAACTTCTTTATCTTCGTTTGCGAATGTGGACCATATGCCGGGCTGAGACGAAATGTCTTCAGAGCTGCCACTAGTGGGAAAGAGGAATTGCACTCCTTGCAATTGAAGAATATTTTAACCTTCATGATGAGGTCAAAGAGGTTCGAGTATGTGTCTGCTATAGGATGAGTGGAGATGTCGGGGTTTGCGGAATGGGCTAAACGCAGTCAAGTCGCTGACGCTTGCGTATAACCCATAACTCACTAGTGAGTTACGGATTATAACACACTAGTGTGCTATTTGATAGTTTACTTTTCTGAAATGAGATTGATAATGGCAGTCATAACTGTCATGTGTTGGATGATAGTTATTTCAGTGACAAGGAATGTAAAGAACATTCGAGGTGAGCGAGAACGAGCCGAGGCAAAGTCGAGGCTTGTCGCTTATCGAGGATGTTAACAGTCGATACATTACGTGTTATTTATTACGTTTTTCCCGCTGCTTGTTGACATTGAATTTTGTTTTCTTGCCCTTCCTTCATGATTATCCGTTCCGCTATTTCATTCGGAGTTGCTTATGCGCATAACAAAGTTACCGAATGAACAGACAACAATTATATTCAAAAAGTCTCATAACCTAAAAATTTATATAAATGAAGCTGAAGGTATTACTTGTCAAAGTCGAAGTCATTGTTACCATATGCATGTTAATTACACTATTTACATTCCATTGTCAGGATGAATTAGTAAACGAATGATATGGGCCATTTAACTTTTTTGTTGCTAAGCATGTATGGACTATTTACTTTGTCGACAGCAGGAAAACAATATTTATTGTATACTTACTCGGGTAAGATCCAGTACGAGCATCACAATATCCATTCTTCATTTTGGGTTTGAACCTAATGAATGTACGAGGGTTAATATTGATTAATTTAGACATTTTTATAGGTCTACACACCATTCAGGGGTAATATGATTAACGATTAACGATTAATTCGAATCTAGCATCATAGATTCATTAATATGGAACACTTTTCAATCAGTAGTTTCAGGTGTTGATAAATGTTATTATATAACTAGTAGTTAAGTAGTCGAAATTAATTAATTGCCTAATTGAATTAACGATAATGAAACAAACAATGTGAAATTGGGAAAGTTTGCTATATAATCAAGTCTACAACCAGTTTATTCATGGGAGATTATATTTCGACTGAAATATTAGTTTTGATGTGTATATGCGGTAAAGTCTACATCTAATTATAAGCCACTGTCTTTTGAAATAAAAAAGTAGTTTTCATATGCTACATAATCAAATCATAATTTAAGAGCGATTATTTATTATTATTTGTATGTCACATTTCTTTCAGTAGCGGTTTTCACATCTTGTCATAATCTTTTTGATAGATAAGGACTATTTTGGCTTCACAAAATGTGTGTGGCCAGAAAATGTGAAAATTCATACAGAAAGATTCATGCACGAGTAGGTATATTCAAGTTGATTTATATGACCTTGATATCGCCCGTTCAGTCAATTCATTTTTGACGGTCGTTAACACGTTGATAGCTATTTATAAAACAAGTGTGATAAGTGGATATTTGAAACACAGTTGTCAATGTTCAAGCAAGCAAGCTCTGAAACTCACACCAGTCTTTTTAACACACTTTTGAGAAGTGTATCATCGAAGATTTTTTGACCCAAAGATTCAAGTGATTTTAACATGATTACTTTTATTGCTGACTTCCATTGTCTGGAATGTTTCTATGGACACGACGACGTTTCAATCGGTTAGGTATGTCCGATCTTCTTCAAGTATGTAGTAACCTCCGCAGTAAGGAGAGAAACTTCATATGTCCTGAGGTGATTGAGGTACTTACTCAAATTCAAATTAATTAAACGTCGTGAACATTTTAAGGTGATCGTCAATTGTTCATGTCCGACAACCTGAATATTGACTTCGATATATTTGAAAAATAATATCTGACAAAAATGAAAAATTGCCATTTTTCATTAAGATTTTATGATCTCTTTACAAACATATTTTTTTCAACGTTAGTCGTCGCCGACCGATTTCTTCACCCTTTTTACTCCCATATACACCTACTACGTAGGCTGATTGTGGTACCTTTTTTTAATATACTGCTACACCAGTGCTTTTGTGGTATGAAAATGTATAATAAATTACATTGTGAAATTGAGGAAAAAAGGTACATTTTCAGAAATATGATAAAAAAATTACTTAGCGATAAGGCATATTATAGTTTAGCGGAGTTTTATGACGATTCATTTTATTGTTCAAATCCATAATTTTGAAAAATGAAATATATATTTAACATATTTCATGTCTGCATAATTTTTATTTAGCAATGTTTTAAATTTTGATACATTATAATACATGTTATTTATATTTTTACCTCTGCCAACGAGAATTTATTCTTAAATGTACGATACTTTTTTTTACAATTACACTGACCTGTACGCCACTGACTCACCTCCCAAGAAAATTGTTTCAATCAAGTCGGTATTTTCTCTTTGTAGAAATAAGTGAGTCCCGAACTAATGAATTTTTTAAATGGGGATAGCTCAGATAACTAAGATAACAAGTTTCAAACAATAGAGGATATTCAATTCCTCGTATTATTCTTTAAACCAGTTCAGACACAATGAGAGTTTTCATCCACTCCACAATAAATGCTGTGTATTTACTTCCTGGAAACGACCCAAGTAGAAATAACGTAGCAACAAACTGGGTTAGAAACAGAGACGGCTTAGGAAATCATCTGGATTTGGCAACATTTTCAGGCTGCCTTTCCTCATGTACAGTTTTATTTTAACTTTCAGTATTTTTTTTTTTTATACAATGAATAGTTTCAAAATAAAATTATTTGAAGATATCATGGAAATTACCATACTGGTCATAATTCCTTATCCAATCAGGTGGAATATTTTATACAGTGTCTGTCAAAATCTTGAAACTATATGGGAAAATTTTTTGATAACAGTTTCTCAGAAAATTTCATTCTTCATAATCATTGTTTCATTCAATTTGCGCTTAAGTGTTATTATAAGTGACATGCGGCTAAGTGGGAATCGATCGATATATTCCAAATTCACCATAGAGTATCATTGCTATGCAAAATATCGAAAAGGGCTTTTGAAAAAAGTTGTTTGCAATTGACATATATTTGCAGGATTCACGATTTTGGCTGTGTTAGTACAACTGTACATCATGAATGATCAATTATTTGGCAAGAGTGAAATTTTCTAAGAAATTGCAAACGAACAAATTTTTCAAATGGGGCCATCTCTGTGGCGAACACAGTATATTAATTTTTTTTTTGAGTTGAAGTGTGCAGATATACAGTGTGTCTCACTTTTCATGGAAGCACCCCCGTAACTTCCGTAATTATCGAGGGAGAATAATGAAACTCTCAGGACTGAAGGAAATGATGAAAATGCACCTACCGGTTGAATGACAATGGCCTAAGTGATATACACTGCCCGCCAGTCGCGATGGAACACCCCAGTTTTACGGTAAATCATATAAGGGAGCAAAACAGAAGCAAAATTCCATCAGATTCGTGATCAGGACCCCAACTTATTACAGATACACCTTTTTCCTGAAAAAAATTTAGTCCTGAAAAATCTGAATTTGTCTCACTTTTCATGGAAGCACCCCCGTAACTTCCGTAATTATCGAGGGAGAATAATGAAACTCTCAGGACTGAAGGAAATGATGAAAATGCACCTACCGGTTGAATGACAATGGCCTAAGTGATATACACTGCCCGCCAGTCGCGATGGAACACCCCAGTTTTACGGTAAATCATATTAGGGGGCAAGCAGTAGCAAAATTCCATCAAATTCGTGATCAGGACCCCAACTCATTACAGATACACCTTTTTCCTGAAAAAAATTTAGTCCTGAAAAATCTAAATTTGTCTCCCTTTTCATGGAAGCACCCCCGTAACTTCCGTAATTATCGAGGGAGAATAATGAAACTCTCAGAACTGAAGAAAATGAGGAAAATGCACCTACCGGTTGAATGACAATGGCCTAAGTGATATACACTGCCCGCCAGTCGCGATGGAACACCCCAGTTTTACGGAAAATCATATTAGGGGGCAAGCAGAAGCAAAACTCCATTAAATTCGTGATCAGGACCCCCAACTTATTACAGATACACCATTTTCCTGAAAAAAATTTTGTCCTGAAAAATCTGAATTTGTCTCACTTTTCATGGAAGCACCCCCGTAACTTCCGTAATTATCGAGGGAGAATAATGAAACTCTCAGGACTGGAGGAGATGATGAAATTGCACCTACCGGTTGACAATGGACTAAGTGATATACACAGCCCGCCAGTCGCGATGGAACGATGGAACGATGGAATGAGTCAAAATAATTTCGAAACATGAATAAACATTGGAAAATAGTCGAGGTTGTCCCAAACGACTTTCATATATCAGTATTCATATAATTACATGTTGATGTACACAACCTCAAATGAGATTTGAATTCAATTTGGACAACAAATTATTGAGATTCCTGAATGGTGTACTTATACACAAAGTTTGTTGTCGCTTCTATTTTGCCCCCTAATATGATTTACCGTAAAACTTTCCTCCAGTCCTGAGAGTTTCATTATTCTCCCTCGATAATTACGGAAGTTACGGGGGTGCTTCCGTGAAAAGTGAGACACACTGTATATTAGTTTTTTTTCAGTTGGTGTGTGCAGATATTTCATCAGTTATATTCCTTACATTCTGAAGAGCATAATCAAATCAGAAAAGTCTTGTCTATATGAACGTATTTTGTCAATTTTAGAACCAATAAAATACCACTTTCAGAAGTTTTATGGAGGTCAAGAACGTTCAATGATGTTTCTGCTTATGAATTTCGATATATGGAATCTCCTTCAGTGATTTCGCAAGGCAAGATTTGAGATGAAAATCTAAAATAAAAAAAAAATCCTTCTGATGGACATGGAAATACATCAACTACTTCTATGCTGTAAGTTATCCAGGTTTCTCTACAGGTGGAACGGGAATACACAACCAAAATCCTTAGTCGCCCCAGAGCACCAGAGAAAATAATAATAATAGCCGTCCTGCGCATTAGATATGCCATCGAGTACTTTAGGGGTGTTTATGGGGAAGTAATATTATCATTACTATCATTACAGTTGATTGTGCAATGTGTCTTGCGGTGATCCTTCGATCAATTTGATCAATTATAATTGATTATTATAATACTCATATTTCTGCTGCTGTTAAACATGAATATCCTTCCAACAAAATTACTGATATTATATTCACTTTGGTTCGAATGATAAAATATTTCCAGTAGAAAAACAATTTACAGTTATTATTCAGGTGGAAATGTTTAATTTAGGCATGAAACTATTTCTGAATAATCAAAGGAATATAAATATTGATGCTGTATTCGAATAACGGAGTAATGTCAATATGTATTTCCATTTTATTGGAAAATAGAAATGATAACGAAAATGTTAATATAGTCATTAATTCATTCGTTATTATTTTTCAGAGAACTCCGGTGCTTGCGGAATACGATTCATATGAACTTGATGTGGTCCTATGTGTTAACTTACTGCATGTGGATTTTGACTCTGATATCGGTAAGTTAATGAGGAAAATATATTTCAATAATCGATGAAGATATTATATGAAAACTTATTGGAGATTGACGAGTTTCATATATGATAAAGTTCGATCAAGAGTATACAGGATGCGGCAATGTTTGCTCGGTTTCTATGGGAAACTATTTAACTATTTATACAACAGAGTGGACGAGACAACATTATATTTTTCTCCCTCGGATCTGGTTCTTTCGCCAGCTACACCTCTTTCTCTTGGGCTTTTTGTGTTTTACAGCACCCACTTCGTAACTCTAGTTTTCTGTATCAGTCTTCACAGGTTCTTCACCAGTTGACTGCTGTATTCTTCGGGAGTGAGTCTGGATTTCCCGAATATTGCCTGTCTCAGTACGTGTTTGGCTGTTGCTGCCCCTTCATCACATTATCTGCAGGAAAGTTTTCTGCTATGTAGCCTCATTGCGAAGGTGTTTTCTCAATGGGCTGTGACCAGTGAGAAGGCCTGTTATTGTTCTAACTTGATTCCTACTCAACTTGGATATTTCTTCAGTTTTGTGTTTTGACGGTTCTTCAATGAATGTTTTTCCGTGGTGCATGAGACCTTCGGTCCACCTCTCCCTTTATTTTGGTTTGACTTAGTCCCGAATGTATTTTCGAATGTCAGATTTATTGATTCCGATTGCGGGTTCTGGACCAAAATATGGAGTTGACAAGCCCTCTTTGGCTAACTTATCAGCATTTTCATTGCCTTCGATACCACAGTGACTTGAACACACATCAAAGTTAATTTGTTGTGTTCTGAAAAGACTGAGTTCTTCTCGGCATTCCCATACCATTCTTGATAGTCACTTTCGGGTTCATGGCATTGCCCATTTCCCTTGATTTCTCTTTCTAAAATACGGAGGTTCCTTGGGAGACGCTTATTTTGGAGTTTCTCCCCTGACTGTATATTCCAGCACCAGTTCCTTTCCTGGTTTTTGATCCGTCCGTATACTAGATCCTCTCTCCAACTTTGCTCCTGAAGTTGTCATCTGTCCATTACCTTCGATCTTGTAAAGTTAATGTTGAAGATGTACCTAGGAGTCATGTGGTCAGTTGGTTTCATTTCGAGAATGTTGCCTCCCACTATATCCATCATCTTGTTGAGATCCAATCTATTGCTCGTATTTTGTTACGTTAGAAGTCCCATTCTTGCCAACTTCCCCCTACTAATGGTTAGGCCCTCATTATCTATCCATGTACTGACCAGATTTAGGACCACAACGAGACAACAAAGTCTATAACAAGAAATTACTACCAAATAATCAGTGTAAACCGAGAAAAATATACAGGGTTCAATGTTGTTTCAACATTTTTTAAAGGACTCAAGCGACCTTCATCCATGTTTACAATATCAGTGACTATTTTCCAAGGAAGTTATGTTTTTTTTTTATCGAAATGATGTCAATTGCTAGTACTATTATGGAATATAAGAGTAAATAATTGTATTGATATTTGACAGACATATGTGTGATGTTTCTGAATAATTTTCATGAAGTCAAATTCTACATGTTAGCTACAAATAATTTTTAAATTCAGACATTTTCAAATTGAGTTTTCACCTGTTTTGACATGGAACACCTCGAATATTGTTATATCCAGCTTTTAGCCAATTTCGATTGATTGAATTGAATTAAGTATTGCAGTATTCCAGTTCACAACAAATAGGTGTATGTTGTGAGGTTGCAGTGGTTTATACCCCCTTCTATTGAAGAGAGAAAAAAATTCAATACAAAAATTATTTGGTTTGAATTTGAAATTTTTGGATATATTTGTTGTTGTCACTTCCAGCTAAACTTGGCAACGAATTTTTATTTTGAATCAATCATCCTTTATATTAATACATACCATTTGAATTTTAGTTCGAATATTTCATTATTATATATCTTCAACTGTTTTTGCGACAATTGAATTGAGTAATTGATATTTCTAGATGCATTTTGATCTATCAAGATCAAGACCAAGTCTGGGCCAGTCTCGTCTTGGTCTTGAAACATCAAGACTTGGTCTTGAAACATCAAGACCAATACCAAGACCAAAACTACATTTATTTTTCGAGACCAAGACTGATCAGTCTTGGTGTTGGTCTTGGTCTCGCGAAGCCCTAGTGAAGGAGAGAATTTTGCCCATACCTCTGAAGATGCCTGCCGCAGTTTCAGTTGAAACGTTTGGAGATTTTAAGAGAAGGAGACCACGGCAAAAACCTGAAAACCAACCAAAACAATAATTTCGACGTATTATTGGGAATTCAAACAGGATAATCACAAATATTAACCGACACCGAATTGGATTTTAATTTCAATAAATTTTTACCGAGATGACCTAAATCTCCACCAACCTCGAAAACTTTGTTATTCATATTCTGTTTTTATATTACAGCTCAACATCGGAAGTAATGTTTCCATGATATGCGTATTCATCGTAACACTTCTTCATTATTTCCACATCACCACTTTCTTCTGGATGTTTGTTGAAGGTGAGTATTTGCGAAATCATAAATAGAGTAAATATTTCGCAGTTGTCAGAAGTCGATCGAACAAAGTAATCTATAAAAATAAAATAATCAATCCTTTCAAACTAGAGCGGATTATATTTTGAATAGAAGCAGAGGCAAGAAAATGGTCAAAACCTGGAATGAGGGTCACAATAATACGATCAAAATTCGTTGAATGAACTAACTGGTTCCGGCCGTTTCGATGTTTCGCTAAAGCTGTGGGAAAAATAGTATATTGTGCAATTGTTAGTCAACATTAAAGAAAAAGTGCCCATTCCACATAAATCAGGTGTCTACAGAATTTCTTGTTCACAACCAAATCATCCTGCTCAATATGTTGGACAAAGTGATAGGAAAATCAAAACAAGATTTCCTGAACATATTTCTACGGGAAACTATTTAACTAGTTAAAGAACAGAGTGGATTCTGCTCCTTTCGCCAGCTACACCTCAACCTCTTGGGCTTTTTGTGTTTTACAGCACCCACTCCATAACTCGTCTTCTGTAATCCGGCCGTTTCGATGTTTCGCTAAAGCTGTGGGAAGAATAGTATATTGTGCAATTGTTAGTCAACACTAAAGATAAAGTACCCATTCCACATAAATCAGGTGTCTACAGAATTTCTTGTTCACAACCAAATTGTCCTGCTCAATGTGTTGGACAAAGTAGTAGGAAAATCAAAACAAGATTTTCTGAACATGTTAAACTAATTGAGTGCTCCAGAAACCCACAGATAGAGGAATATGTAAAAGTTCTTTTGTAAATCATATCCTTGATAACAATCACAAATTTGATATCAACACTGATTTAGATATTGTACATATTTCTAAAAAGGCACCTTACACAACTTTCTCGAAATGTTCGAAATCAATTCTGCAACAATAATCTTAACGTTACCTAACCTAACCTAACGTTATTTCTCTCAATGAACAGGTACAGTTCGACTGCAAAACGTTTTCATACCCACTTAATTTTCTTTGATACTTTCTCCTACCTTGGTCTTCTATAAGAAACGTTATCCATTGGTTATTCCACTCTCTGTTAGGATACACATCAGTGTTCCGTCTGTCCTCTTCCCATGGATGGTCGATGGAAGTCTCACTTCATGGCGTGGATCGAAACTGTTGTTTTGTCGTGTTCGTACTGATCCATCATTTTCACATATCTGTTTCATACTTGATACTTCATTGTAATAGGTTAGGTTAGGTTATGTATGGATAGACGACATGCGATATTTCCGCACAGAATACCAGTTACGATGATGGATTTGATTCGTCTCCATCTGTGTTCTTTGTGTAAGCTTTCTCATGTCATCGGTCCATGTCAATTTTGACGTTAAGCTGTCTTCACAGATGATCCTTCTCAATTTACTATGTCATTCTCTCTTCATTCTTTGAGTCGTGTCGATACCGATGTCAATTTCTATAAAAGTCAGAGGGATAAAGGCTCTAAGCTTCCCTTATTGTTTCTTATTATTCAAAAAAAAAAATAGGATACAGGTTCGAACCCTCCCTTATTTAAATTTTTTCATAAATTTTAAATAAAACACTTGTTATTTTTTGTGCCCACTTAACCCCTAGTGAGAACATGTGGTGACAAACATTAATTTTCACTTCAAATTAAAGTTTCAGTATAACAATTTTCCTCTCCATGGAAACAATATTACTCTGTGTTAGATTGCTGATAGTTGCACTGTTCTTCTTTTATTATAAAATATAAACTCAGCTGAGATGATGAACCTATACAGGATCGAAACATGTACTACTATGATACCGTTGAACTGAGAGATTAAATTTTGGAGATGAATTTGAGTTTTTCTGCATCGTAAAAATGGAGGTATGTTTGCTCAGTGACTTGCTGATGCCAAATCTCGGATTCCTGGAAAATTATTCTGAGCCCACTCCATTTCCCTGTAGAATGTATTTTCTGCCCCAACTTTCAGCCAAAAAATCGCCTGGCTATCACTAGTGAAATCACTGCTTTTTTGGTAGTTTTTCTAGATGCTGGTTCCAAAACGGGTTTTTTACTGGTTGTTTGGCAATTTAAATTTATGTTTAAAGAAGTTATTGAACATTTAGTATTCCATCAGGCATTATTCGAATTTGGCAATAATTCTGTTCCCATACTAAGCAAATAAAATACACTGTTTTCAGTAACAATACCTGGTACTCAAATTTCGACGTACAAAAAGAATTAATTAATTCTTTCACGTACAAAAGAAAGAATAATGTTGCCCGCAGCCCTGTTTCAAAATAATTACATTCAGTTCCAGTACATTACATTACATGCACTTTAATCTACCTCACTTGACGCGAAATAAAAGAGGATGAGTGTATATTCTTTCACCGCTAAATTAATTTTATGCGGAGAGTGCGAAATGACGTAATACAATTCCACTTCAGACATTCGTAAACAATAGGCCACTAGAAATAGGCAATCAATTCACAATAATTCCAAAAGTTTTTAAACTACAATTCAAGATCGAGAATAGTTATTTACGCAACAAGTGCAAAAAGTAAGTGTTTATTGCACTCGACGTGAAATTGTCCAACTCGGCCTAACGACAATTTTTGCACGAGTTGCATACAACATTTTTTCTACGTTCATGCAAAAAGCAAAAAATAATTTATTAAGGTACGGCACTAGGTGTTGGAAAATCAAAAGCGCAACTTGAATAACTGATAATTTCTAGCGATTTGCATTGAAACAGACTGACGGTTCTATAAACACAGTTGCATTATAAAAATCAAAATCATAGTAGCCGTGAGCGCGTATGTTATCACGAGGTGTGGTCATAGTACGAACAGTTTGCTCTATGCAGGTTTAGAACAAAGCGGATCAGTTTTGATTATGGAGTTTTTCGCGGGAAGGCATTGTTTGTTTAGCTCTGGCTGCTAACATTAATACAAAATAATATAAAATATATAACTGTTTAAACGTATTGCCAATCTCACAGAATAACTGCTAAATATGTAGTGGATTTGAACGTTTATATTTGTCATGATGACAGCACGTTGAAGTTGAATGACAGATGAGTGCAATAAAAACTTTATTGCACTAGTGCAATAAAGTACTTTTTTCTACTAAATATAGTTCAATAAAGTTTTGCTTTTTGCTTGAATGTAGAAAAATTAAAGTTAAAAACAAACTGTGAAATATTGCAACCTGTTCGGAATTCCGGGATATTGCTAAAATTGCAACTCAATTGAAGTTTGCTGAAAAGATTCCAAAATTTCTGCAAACTTGGAATTTTTTTTTTCATCAAAAACTAACATTCACGATGTTTTGGTATTCTCTGGAGAATCGTCGCACAAAAAACTTTGGATTCATCAGTCACTTTGCTGGCTTGCAAAAATTGTTGGAATGATTGAGCCACCAAACGAACTATTACGAAGCAAGGGAATAGCTGAATTGGTAGGGTTTTATTCCATCTATTCAATTGTTTGAGTTTCATTAATACAGAGTGTGTCAAAAAAGCGCAGGAACTTAAAAGTTCATGTTTTTAAATAGAACATCCTGTATTTCATTGCATAATCGGTTAGGGACAATCACACTCATTGAGCTTATGAATCAAATAATAGGCGATATCCCCGTGATCTTTAGAGATAACAGCATCAAACTAGGTATTGTTGGATTTCTAACTGATTTCAATGAAATACAGGTGGGGTCCTATTAAAAATAATCACCTTATGTATGAATGAAACTCAAACCATTGGAGAGATCGAATGAAACCTTACAACTTATGTACATAACATTCTTTTGTTATAAGTAAAATAACGGGGCGACGGACTTTTGGTCCTTACTGTATTTTTGCTACCTCTTGAGAAAAATTGTCTCATAAGTTATCTTACATGGTTTTGCATGCAAAAAAGTAAACATACTTTTTCCCATGAGGAAAATGTACAGAGAAAATTCCAGTCAGATGAATTGTACTGATACACAGTGCCCATCTAAATTCCGTTCCCCCTACTAATTATTGAACCACCTGGTATATCGCACAAGATTTAGGAGGCTGAAAACCTACTTCTTCATGAAAAAATAACAGCTAAAAGTTTCAAGATGGCAGATAAAATAGAACAACCGTTATATCATTGGATGATCGGTTAGGGATGATCCTAAGGAATCCAAAAATACCAACATCAAACTTGGTATTGTTGGATTCCTTATGATCATTTCTAATCGATCATGCAAAGATATACCGGTGTTGTATTTGAAAAGATTATTGAAGATGGCGCTCAGCTATTATTTCGAAACTTTCAGCTGTGATTTTTCATGAAGAAGTAGGTTCTTATCTCCTATTTATACTTTCCCAATTTTTTGTGATATACCAGGTGGTTCAAAAATTAGTAGGGGCGATCGGACTTCAGACGGACACTGTTTAAGACGGGGCAGTGTTGTGGTGTTCAATGGAATAGAAAAAGAGTAGAGAGTGGCGATAAGGTTGTCGTAGTCCACAAGTGGAGTATTAACGTTATTACTATATGGACCATGGTTGAAGGTGACGAAATGGTCAAGGGTTTGAGCTTATTTGTTGTTTGAATCAGTAATGCGTATGGGTGGTTCGACCAGTTGTTTTTGACTATACGAATGCCTTTGCCTGGCGTCCTGCCTCTTCTGTCTTTTTGGAATATTTGAACTAAGTGTAGATTTGCATTAATTGAAATCACTTATTATGATAATATCAGCAGTGTGGTAATAACAGATGAAGAATTTATTTTGTAGTGCCGATAGAATAGTATACCGTGCTAATCACGCCCCTCGCCCCCTCACCCCCTCGTATCTATTTGACACCAAAAGATGTGAGGATTCTTAAGACCTCCATTATGTTGGAGTACCAAGATTGTTGCCCCTCCACTGATCGAGACACTTTAGACTGGATGCTTCTATCCTCTCCTCGCCCATGCCTAAGAAAAAGAACGGATCTCCAGGCAAGATCGAATCCGGGTCCAATTTTCTTAAATTAGTTTGATCGAGAGTTTTTTTTTGCTCTAGAACAAAAACTACTTGTTGAGTATTGAAAGTATTTCAAATTGAAAAACGATTATGG
Organism: Chrysolina haemoptera; assembly: GCA_958298965.1. Taxonomy (NCBI): domain Eukaryota; kingdom Metazoa; phylum Arthropoda; class Insecta; order Coleoptera; family Chrysomelidae; genus Chrysolina; species Chrysolina haemoptera. The sequence goes on along the minus strand of OY282589.1, from coordinate 30,486,110 downwards.
AAATAACAATTTTGAAATATATGGGTTTTGATATGATGACTCTAGTATTCCAGCAGGGTGGTTGTAGTGAGAACTCGAAAAGTTTGCTATGGGATTTTTTTATGGTTCTTTTCTGATCTATCCTTGAATTCTATCGTCATGCATTGGCTGCAGCTTCTTTACTGTTTGGGAAACCAAATACAAGTCATATTAAAATGTTATATAGCCAGCGGTAGGTATCAGAAAAAATCATTTTGTTCATGAACATTTGGTTACGTAACAAATTTCAGAACGTTCATTGATTGGTCGAAGCGACGAATGTTCAATGGACATCCCTTTCCTTTTCAATTGTATTTTCAGTCAATTTCGATAAAAAATAGATGTTCATTTGGATGTCCACAAACGGATATCCATTGTACTAGTAGAAATGGGATATGCTGTGTTCGCTAGGTATTTACAACAACAAATTTTCTAATGTTCGTTCAGCAATTTGAACTTTAAGTATAATGAAGTTATTGAACGTTCAATATTCCATCATTCTTTATTCGAATTTGTCAAGAATTCCTTTCTCATACCAAGCAAATACAATACAATGTTTCAGTAGAAAGTCAATTCATTCTTTCACGAGCAGAAGAAAGAATAATATTGTCCGCAGCCTCTTACATAACACGCACTCAAATCTACTAGACGCGAGGGGATGAGTGTATATTCTTTTACCGCGAAATTTATTGTATGCGAAGAGTGATAAATGACGTAATGTAATTCCAATTCGAAACATCTGAATATTAAATTGCGGTTGTATTTCACAACACATTCGTAAACAATTTTGTTTCAGACACTTGCGCTATCTTATTGGAGATGATCCATTATTTAGACGTTTATCCTGATAAGACACGTAACATTCACGATGTTTCGGTATTCTCTGGAGAATCGTCACACAAAAAACTTTGAATTTATCAGTCACTTTGCTGGTTGGCAAAAATCGCAGGAATGAACGATGAGAGTCACCAAACGAACCATTACAAAGCAAGCGACTGGCTGAATTAATGACTTGAATTTGAAATCAGAATCTCAAGACATTTAACCCAAAATGAAGGCAACTTCAGAAAGTTAATCTTATGATTTTCATGTCTGCACCAATTTCTACAGTTCCACAGTAATAATTTATCATTTCCGTTTTTTAACTTGTTACAGAACCCTTTGTTCAATTCAATTCAATTCAATTTTATTTCATTCATTGAGCTGTGAAGCTATCAGAGAAATCAGGTATAACAAATATGTAAAATACACGTACAACATAAAAGATTTACGAAACAAGTTCGAGTTTATCGAAAATTGTCATAAAACTCATTTATATTATAGGGACAGAGGTCAAGGAGAAGTAATTTTGTTCTCTTCTTGAATTTATGTAGGCTATCCAACAATTTTAAGTCATGGTGAAGGTCATTGTATAATTTGAGTCCCAATATGTCGGATGATTTTTGGGACATTGTTAGGCGAACGTTAGGTAAGTGAAAACTGTTTTTTAATCTTGTATGGTGATCATGAATTGAGTTATTCTTAACGAACATTTCGCGACGATTATGTATATATGATAAAAGTTCCAGTATATATAGTCCACATAGAGGAAGAATCCCATAGTGTTTGAATAATTCGCGGCATGAGGTACCATTTGGAGTATTAGCTTAACATCGTACAATCCTTTTCTGCACCATAAAAACATCATGAACCCCAGGTGATTTTCCACAGATGGTGATTCCATATGACATTCTAGACTGAATTTCCCCGAAGTAGAAGAGTAGGAACCCGCATATGTCTAGAATTGATTTGAGAGATCTCAGTTGAAAACACTTGGTACTCAGAGTATTGGCTAAAGATTCACAATGTGATTTGAAAAATAGATGTTGATCAAGTCTAATACCTAAGAACTTGGAGCATTCAACATTTTCGATAGTGTGATCATCTATTATTATTTCTACTGTAGGGATGTTTTTGTTCTGCCTGGTGTGAAAAGTTATATAATTAGTTTTAGTAGTGTTTTGAAAACAGTTATCATATGACTACTTAGAGAGTGTTTGAATACTAGTTTCTATTTTGTTTTGAATTTCTATCTCAGATTTACCTGTGAATAGTAGAGTAGAATCATCTGCATACAAAGAAGTGAAAGCATTCGGAAGGATCAGGGGTAATTCATTGATATACAATGTGAACAAAATAGGCCCTAACACTGAGCCCTGCGGGACTCCAATTCTTATTGGGAGTTTACTAGAAAAATAGTTAGTTTTCTTATTGTTATCGATACCATTTACTTTTATTCTTTAGTCCATCGAGGTAGGAAGAGAACCATTCGTGAAGTTGAAAACCTGATATATCATCTGGGCCACAAGTGTGCTTATTTTTCAGTTTATTTTTTATGATGTATAGCACCTGTTCCTCCGATATATGGGAAATGAATATTCTATTGATGGAACTTCTGTTTGTTATTGTTGGGATTTCATTTGTCTCATTGGGCTTTTTTATTTTTTGGATAGTTTCATATGGGGCATTCACGAAGAAATCGTTGAGGATTTCAGAAATTTCTTCTGGATTTGAAATGATTTCATTTTCCTGCTTGATAGTTATATTTTTAGTAGATTTATTGTTCTGTTTCCCAAATTTTGAGATGAGACTCCAAGCAGTTTTATTTATGTTCGTAGATTCTTGTAATTTGTTAGCATAGTACTTAGATTTGGTATTATTTATAAGTATATTGTGTAATTTGTTGAACCAAACAAGGATGAAGGGATAGATTATTGAATGAAAAAAAATCAATTATTTTTATAGAAAAAATTATTTAAAAAATAAATATTTATTTGCAGTTGTAATATTCCTTAAACTGTTGATTTGGGTAAGTACTATGCTTGTTCTTGGCGGGAAGGGTACGTCCCCGTCCCCTGCCCCTGCAAAATTACCCTACTCAACTCTCATATTAATTCTTATCTTGATGAACGTGACGTCACTTCACCTCTCATCTCCTGAGTATGGAAGGAATACTAATCGAAAAATATTCAAACTTTATTAGCCTATACATTTTTTAATCATAGGTCCTTTACGGCAATAAAGCATTCTGAACTCGGGGTACTCATATTTGAACATCACAAAAGAAATTATTAATAAAATAAACCATTTCTCATCATATTTCTCTCGAGGAAATAATTTTCTGGAGACTTAGACAGGAAAAAGGTGCAATTTCGTTTCGAAACAGGAAAGAAATTCGTTCATAATTTCTCAGTACAGCTTGGAAGCGGATTATGAATAACTTTCGTTTTTATCTTGTTTCAGGTCTTTATCTTTACATCCTCGTTGTGGAAACATTAACCAGAGAAAATTTCAAACTGAGGGTATACGCCTGTATTGGATGGGGTGAGTTTTGAATGAATTTCAGCTACATTACTTTTATATTTTTCTATGCCGACTGCCTTCATTGAATTCAACCAAGTGGATAATTACTGAATGTAATGAAAAACTTGACTGGGATTTTATTATCATAATATGATATTTGGACAGAAATTTAGACAGAAGTTCATGATTAGATCTCTGGAAACCAGAGCTGTCCCAAAGCACAGTGCTTAGTTCTCGTGAAATTACTCGGAGCACTGTGCTTCCGAGCACTTTCAGTGCTTAGTGCTTAATGCTCCGGAGCACTTTACGAAAAGGCTAAGTGCATAGTAAGTTATTATTATTATTATTATTATTGAAAGTGCTCCCGAGCACTCCAGTTCTCCAGTATAAATTACTTTTTTTTCTCATACTTTTCTCCACCATGGTATCGTTTTTTTTTGTAGTTTCAAATTGACAATCAATTGAAGAAGATGTATAATATATAAGGAGTTGTTCGCAGGTCTTCCGATGGTTTTCATAGTGGTATGGGCAATTGTGAAAAGTTTTTTACCATCTTCTGGCGATCCAGCTAATACGGTGAGTACAAATACGTGGTAGTCATTTTTACTGATTAGATACAAAAACACTGAAAGAATTAAAATGAATTGAAAATATTATACAATGTGTTCCTGAATGTCATGTCCGTATTTGCGCATTTAGGAACCGAAATTTTATTAACATGCTTTTTTTTTGCTTGTTACTGGGTTTCAAAAATAGAATTGATTTTTTTTTCTTATTTTTTGCTCAAAAAAAAATCGCTAGCTTCGAGTGTACTTGAGACTATTGATTCTACTAGAAAGGGTCTCATTCAAATTGAAAACTGCAGTATCATGCTTGGTTTTCGAGAAAAACTATAAAAATTATTTTTGGCGAAAACTCCAGGATGTAGATGACATCAATACAAGAAACTTGAAATTCGCCAAAATTAGAATTACATTAAAGCAAAAAAGTGCAAAATCTCTATTTTTGTTTTAGGATTTTAACACTCTGCGTCGAGTCTCCTGTGCAATTTCCGAGATTTATTCAAACTGCATAATAATCAAGTTACATTCAAAGCTTTATCGAAGACCACGATGATGTGAAAATAAAATCAACAACTTTGGTTGTCACGTTATTGTCATTTTAGCGTGCCACTGGTTATCTACGGGTGTCTAGGTTATGAAGTAACTAACGTATTATATCGTAACTAATATATATAATGTGTTGTTAATATTCAATGATAGGATAAAGGTTATTACTCTTGCAATGAAGAGTCTAGCATTCAAAATCTTCAAATACTACAAGCGTTGTAGCTAAAATGTTATTACAACCTGACAATAAATTGAATAGAAATGATTTTTGATACACAAGTTTCGAAAAAACATTCAATCACTTTTTTTAAGGAGACTTTTACATTCTACAAGTTCGTTTTCATATGTTGTATCGAAATTTCAAACTCCTTCCGAATTATTGATTTTCCGAGCTTTCCCGGGAATTTTTCCAATTTCCATAGGTGTGTTCGCGTGCAGAACCATTTTTTTGTCTTGAAGTACTACTATGAGATGCCTGTGTGCCAAAAAAAATAAATCATCTCCAGACAGACACTTCACTACTTTTAGCTTATATGTTCCCTGAATTACGTAGTAGAAGATAACTGAAAACGAGAAATACGACGCAAATATTATTATTATTAATTTTTCACTTTCTGGACCTTCGGTAATTTTTTCGAATTTCTACGTGTTCTCTATTTCAAAATCATATGACATTGTCATAGACGGAGTTAACACCTCTTAACTAATAAGCGATTCGGCGAACTTGAGGTTGTGGACTTCTGTGAGTATTCTTGACAATGACATGAGGAACTGATTTACGTAGTATCAAGATAGGCTGCACTTTTTTCACGTATTTGACCCGGGGACTATTCTTCTGAAGACGGTTTACCCAGACAATTTCACTCACTATATGAAAGTCGCGTCTCCTGCGATATGAGGACCAATCAGAATGGGATTTCGCGAAAGTACACGCTTCCTTTCGCTTCCTTTCTTTCTGATCCGGAAAGACCACGTCGTCAAGTCAACCACAAATATAAACAACAATGATACATCTTGTAATCTAATATGACATAAACGTCAGGTTGACAGACTTCATGTTTATTATTCATTAGTTGCAACTTTGTTTACTCGATCAATTTTCAAATGCCCGGCGCCTCCACCATTTGTCACGTAGTGTGCTTCTATACGGCCTTTTTGGCCTTTCCTATAAGCCGCAACTAGGGTTGCTACCCTTTGCTACTCTGTGACTGGGGGTCGTAGCTACAGGTATTTTATTTAAACATCAATTGGGCAATAGCAATACCTACACAGGGGGATAGCTAATAATACAAGATAGGTTTCTTACCATACAATATTTACATACTTACTTCTACTTGGTGCAAGGCCCAAAAAGGGCCAGGCTCATAGCCACACTGGTTTTGAGACTCAACAAATGAATTAACAAACTAACATCTTGACCGGAATTTGAATGTGAATACCCTTCCCACCATAAATGAGTCTTCATTTATAGTAGTGTGTTATTTACAATTGGCCGGTACAGTGACACTGTGAACGGTGTAACCGAGTGTCATGGCCAAGCTGTCATCAGACTCATTCATGGTCGGGCATTGTTCCCTAATCGATCAATTAATAATAACATTTCAATGACCGAACATGTCCTACTCCAGCCATATAGAGGGCGCTCTTGTCATTCTTGACAATAAATTGGTTGGTTCGTGAAATTATCTCAATAAATACGACTCGTGCTCACAATACAATCGATAATTCTGTCAGAAATCTTCAACTCGATCAAATTGCTTTGAAGTAACACCACTCGTCCCTACGGGACTCGTGCCTACGGGACTCGTGGTGTTACCAAGCAATTTGATCTCGTTGATTTCTGACAGAATTATCGATAGTATTGCGACCACACGTGGTATTACCCCCGAAAAGAAATGACTCGGCAAAAAGTTCCTTATGAGTTGTTGAGACATCACGTATTAAGATTCACTTTTCTGATAGGTAATCGAACTGTTTACAAAAGTAGCGACATCTATAACTATTTGGTTGAACTGATGTATATAAGCATATCGGGTATTTCTCACCATAATCGGTAAATTTAATTGTATATGCAATATTAATTGATTTTTTGAAAACAAAATTAGTTTAGTTATATTAATTTGCGTTCATAGCTTCAGAACAAGTTGACTTGGAAGGGCAGCATACGTCAAAAATTCGGTTAGTAGGCGTATTTGCTCAGTATCCCACTGTATCAATAGCATCAAAGACAAATATTGAATAGATTAATTTCAATCAAGAACAAAGAGTAATACAATAAGTAGCAACGCTAGCGTGGGTCAAATATCTGATAAACTCGTTTCAACTTTCGAAATCTTTAATAATTCATTCAAATTTGAATGAGAAAAATGAGGATTAATTAGTCTTTTATGGAATTCTGCAGCTTATCACCACTTAATTCTTTTGCGATTAAAATGTGACCGCTACCTACGCAAAAGATTTATGAGCTATCGGCAAATTCCGAACACTTCGAAAGCACATATAGACTGGGAGATAATGACAGATTTCAGGTGACGATTTTCTCGCTTATGCCTCTTAGAGGACTGAAAGATATGAAAGTGCTGAGAAAAAATTTGGAAATTGTTAGGGTGCTTTCATATGGAAAATTCAATTTTCGCATTTTGGGATCTCATCGGCGGTGCCATGTTCATCAACAGATTGTTGTAGGCTAGATTCCATCACAAAAAAACGATAGGCATAAGGGTTGCAAGTGGCCAAAGTGTTAAAATGATGGGGTGGAAAATATGGAAATGAAATATTCATAGAAAAATTGGCATAAGGTCTGCGAATGCCCAAGTGAGGTTAGGTTCACTGTGGGAATGAAAATTCATTTCCTTATGAAAGTCACGCGCGGACAGCTCAAATCTTCCATAGTTTTTATCGGCACTTTCATATCTTTCAGTCCTCTCAAAGGCATAAAAGAGAAAATCGTCACCTAAAATCTGTCATCATCTCTCGATCTAATACCTCACATCTATTGCAACTACCCCAACCAAACTGATCGACTCCGAATGCTCGAACTATTTCCTTTGATATTCATATGAAAACCTGTGTGGAACTTAAGGGCCAATTTTTAAGGTGAAATCGAAAGGACTTCCGAGTTGTGAAAGACCTAAAGGAACTGAATTGAAATTGGGGGCGGCACACAAAAGCCTTCGGAGAAGCAGTTTGAGTGGAAATGCTTCGTGAAGGTGGAAAGTAAAAAGCGTCAAGGTCGAATAGGAGAATGCGCTCGAAGTGACGTCTATTATAGAAGGTGGAAATGAAATGAAGATGAAAATAATGATGAGGTGATTATGTCTCAACATCATGTACGTAAAGACTCAATCCACGCTATTGAAAAGTTTGTTATTTTTCATACGTTACTGGCCCAAAATTTCCTTTTATCCTGTCGGTTCGTCCCAATTTTCAATCGTTCAACCAAAATATACAGGGTGAACTATGATCACTAACCGAAAATTATTCAGTGTGCTCTCCCCACAAAAAAAATTAAAACAAAGTGGGATTTGGAAATCTGGAAAAAAAAATCCATTTGTGAGTGTAGGAGAGCGCCGCTCCTAGATTGACGTACGTGTAAATTCAGATTGAAGGTTTCTCTGTTTCTCTTTCTTGATCAAACTGAAGCTGGTTATTTAAAATGGAGTTCTATTAACATGCGAACGACATAGTAGTCGTCATTCAGGGGAAGGACTCCCAAATAACCTCTGAGCTTATGCAAAATTCACTGAGGACCGTGAAGGAATGGTGCAAAAGGGAAATACTGAGGGCAGATCCCAGCAAACCCACGCTGAATATGAAGCAAACTTACCTTAAGCCAATTTCCCATTGAAATAGTGCGGGGTCCTTTGTTTTAGATATGGTATCCATCTGCGATTTTGTGGGACAGGAAATTCTAGATACGAAATATATTTGATGATTATACTAAAGCTCGTTGATAACCTCATCTATTCGAAAGGTTCCCCATATAAAACTTTAAACGTGATGTAGGGTCATTATTGTCGATGAAAATTTGTGTCTGAAATTTTCCTGCAGTACCAAATGTACCAAATGTCCCTTGCCCCATCCGTAACTTTATTTTACACGTTACAAAAAAATGTTGAGGACATAAGTTATAGGATTTCATTCGGTCTCTCCAATGTTTTAAGTTCCATTTATACAAAGGGTCTCAAAAAAGCGCAGTGAATTGGGAGTTAATTTTTTTAAGTAGGATACCCTGTCTTTCATTGCATAATCGGTTGAAGAGGATCATAAGAGATCCTACAATTCCAAGTTGGATGCTCTTATCTCCAAAGACTATGGAGATATCACATAATATTTTATTCAATGAGTGTGAGAGAGAATCTATTGACCTGCCAGAAAAAGTTTCTCTCTCCCACTCATTGGACTTATGGATGAAGTAATAGGCGATGTCTCCATAGTCTTTGGAGATAACAGCATTGAACTTGGTACTGTTGGATTCCTTATGATCATCCCTAACAGTTCATGCAATGAAATCAAAAAAATAAACTTCTTTGTCGCTGTGCTTTTTTGAGACACTCTGTATAATTTAAACTTGCACTGTTGAAAAGATCGAATAAAGCCCTACAACTGTATTCAAATTTTTTTTGTAATACGAAAATGAAAACTAGTTGATGAAAGCCAACATGAAACAGCAATAACAATTTTACGCAAATGAACAACTTTGGGGCGCATTTTGTTCCCTACAATACATACACAAATAGCTTACAGATGTTTTGGAGAATTATCAAGAGGGTAAGCCCAAATGTCGCTGAAACGTGTGAATTTTAATGTAAACAAACCACTGCGACACATATTTATGTTTATTCGGGAAGAAAATTGAATTATAAGTTTGTCGTGTTTAAATACTCGTCGCTTCTGAGATTTACACGTTTACATTCTGGGACATACATTCTGTGAGAAAATTCGGTACTCAACATTTCGCTGTTGACGATTAAATAATTTTGAAAATGTCATAACAAACTTTCAAATATGAGGAGGAGGAGAGAGTTTGGTAACAGAAAATATGCTCAAAAGAGCAATACGTGTAACAAATAATATATTGTCGCGTATGTGTTAACTCTATCCAATATATATATTATGCAAACTAGGGTTTGTAGCTATAGATGGTAGAGCTATTTGAACTTGATTGGCTTTATTAAATCGCCCCCTATTGAAACTGAAACATATATCCGATGCAAATTGTGACCGTATAAGCAAATAACATTATTGGAAGGAGGACGCTACTGTATTCAAATTTTTCAATGGAAAGACGGTCTTGTGATACCTACCTCATTTGAAAGATATTTTAATACTAGCGAACCTACAGACGTTGCCTTGCACGAACATTGAAGAGAATGAAAATGTAAAAACATCGTTAGTTTTATTTTCTTCTAATGCAAAACCTTGGCTACAGTTTATAGTAAGGCACGCCTGTTGATTCCAAGAATCAAAAAAATTCTACAAAGAATGTGCTTCTGTCGTCACTGCTCATCATCACTGTACAAATTCTTGATTCGACTTATTCTTTCATTATATTCATTAGAGAAGATGCTGGCAAAATCTTTATATTTGCAATACATTTTTTTTCCGGGAAGTTTTCCAATTTTTTCATTCATAAGAACCTTCCTCAAACTTCAAAGTAACATTCATGTTTGATTTTTACCAGAGTACAGGATACATAAGATGTTCTGGTAATTACGGAAACAATTTGATTATAAAAGATTCACAAGGTTCATCGTTTACAACTTACTTGTAATGAGGGGGAGAAAAAGTATGGTTTGAGGGAGGAAACTGTGTACTTTCTATAGGAGTAGAAGGAAAAAACGTTTCCCATAAAATTTCATTCATTTATCGACTTCTTTTTCCAATAATTTTTGGGTGAAATTTCGGGTGAAATCATTTGTGAACTTTGTGTTTAAGATATTTCCAAATTTTTGTGGAAGGAACATCCAAGCACCATTCTAGCACCAACACTGTTCCTCCTTCATATCATTGACTTGTAGTTACCACATGCACAGTCCAAAGCATTGCCCTTCAAACCGCTTTCCCTTCCGAAGCTCCAGTATCAGCCCTTGAAACCAGAAAAGAACGTTTCAAATATGGTGGTGGGTTTGGCATATAAAAAATAGGCTGTATTTTGGTAATATGCAGAATGAGCCGGGAAAATTGACGATTTTTAGACGGCACGAATATTTGTGAATTTGTCGGTTTTTCCGGTAATCAAGAGTGGTCGATTTTACTATGTTTTCGGCCCGGTGTCACTACGCATAAATCAGGTGCTCAAACAATCAAAACAAATGGATTTGTACCTACTTTCAAATACTTTCAAAACATAGGGACTTGACAAAATTTGTAGAAAGGGGGTCCAACAAATTGCATTGATTCAATACCACAAAACCCATGCTTTTTCCTCTGGACGGGTCAATCTCACAGTGGCCAGCGTTATTATGACAGAATGAAGATATATACCTTCGTTTGGATGCTCGATATCACCAACAGAAATCCCCCTTCATTAGCAAACCTTATGAGGTCTATTGCCAAAAGATCCTCTAAAAAACTTGGTTTTCTGTTCCGTGACAAGGGTAGTTTTGTTTCTTGTTCACTGATAATTAATTAAAAGGGACAGATTCGGACCATCTAGGAATACCGGAATGTTTAGATTATTCACAAAAAATAACCGTCAGTCTCGTCGATGATGCTTCGCTCACAAGCTTGTTCACCACTTTGGGAGACCCCAGAAAGTTTGGTGACTTGACTTGGTTTCTTAGATATTTTCATGGACAAAATATCATCAATATTTTCACTGTTAGCGATCCCATTGGGTTTCTTCGCCCACATGGATGAACTTTCGATGGTGTGTTCTCTATCCCCAATTGTTGCCAACATTTACATGGAGTGGTTCGAGAACCATATCATCCAATAAGCTAAAAGGAAATTTAAGCTATGGTTAAGATATGTTGACGGTACGGAAATATGGAAAAGTCTGAAGTTAATGTACTCCTACTGGGACAGTCCTGTTGAGCTCAGTCATTATGTTCAACAATAATACAAAGAGAATGGGCGGAATTTCAGCTATTTCACTATTCCATGTCGAATTATTTTTTTCAGGGCTTGTTCCTTCAACGAATGGCAAATATTTCAAACTCACTGCCTTGAGATATTTTTCCTGTAGAAGAACCCATTGCATCTGGTCCCACGATGTTCCATCAACATTACAGGATTTTATTTATCATGGGATCTAGAGCATGAATAAATATTGTTTTTATTCAATTATTTTATCATCACAACTCTGATGTAAATATGCAAATGATATTCCATTTCGAAATTGGGAGTCTGAATATATATTGCTCATAAACGAATTTCATGTGAATCAAATCATTTGTATTTTTTCATGTAATTTGTGAATAAATGCTCATAGGATTATATCGAATATTGTTGGTACTTTCAGAAAACATGCCCAATTTCACGGAATGTAATTGAATCCTACTACTCAGTGGTGAGCTATATATAACGTGTTTGAAACCCGATTTCAGCATATTTGTTTCGAACCAGTTGATTGTTAATTTTTCGAATAGCCCAAAGCTGGTCTGGACAGCATCCTGTCGGCATTCAGGATACCGAAATGTAATAATGGCTGACTGCATTCCATTGTCGAACGAAGAGCTCCATTTACTAGGCTTTCAACTAGCGGTGTTTTGAAATACGTCATGTTCTGTTCGTACCTTGTTCCGAAATGATTTACGAACGTGCTTGAACTTTTCATCAATCCTTCCAATGTCGTATTGACGCCAAACCCAATCAACATTCAAAGGAAATGGAAATTTCATTAGTTTTACTTCTGTACAAACATGAAATTCAATTTTCAGCCTACGCTCAAGCCGAAATTACTAATTATATTTTGATACGAAGTATTGTCTTTAGTTAGTGCCAGCCTCGGATGAATGTGGAAAAGAGAGTTGTGAAACGTGGGATGAATTATTTTTGCTAAGAAATTCATTTTCTGTATTCAGTTCGTGGGGCATCATTTTTTTCTCAGTTCGTTCCAAAATATCCCGTACAAAGTGGGAATTACACGTGAACGAAACTTGTTCTGGAAAATTTTAACGTGTATACACCATTCTGATATAATTGAATTTGCCTCGGCTTTCATCAGGAATATTTCCTCCAAGCTCGCAAAGGGTCAAAATAGCGCCTTTGCAAGTCAAAGATAGCAGCCTGAACTCTGAGATGCAAAAATTATGTATACATGACGTAAATGTAAGATAAAAAATTACCAACGGTGTCCACCGGAAGAAAGAAGGACGAAAACCAAATCGCATAAGCCAAACTATCCTGGTTATGCTGTATAATCCAGTACGATTGGGTTTTGAGACAGAAATGGATTATAGCACCACCAAACTTGGTATGCTAGTAGTTGGAACCATAATAAACTTTGTGTTCGAAATACACACAATATTTTTTCGACAAACGCAGATCTCAGATACAGACAATACACTCGATACTTTATTGATGATTGATTCTTTTTTTCGACTTTTTCACACCTGCCATTTTTTATTAAATGGCATTATACACCTGTCCTTCACGGGAGTGCAGAAGGTTAGATTACATCCTGATGATGGATCTTGCAGAATAATTTTTACGGTAGTTTTCTCATACCTTCTTTCATATAAGTAGTTTAACTCGATCTGTTCTGACGAATTCACGAGAGCCAAGTTCGAGTGATCTCGTCAGAAGAGCTCTCGTTGGATTGCCAATGAGAGTGAGTATTTGGAAACAACCAAAAAAATTATCAGGCTAAATCTTGGTTCTCGTGGTCATACCCCCAAAAACTACACGAATATATATTTGTAAATTGAAAACAGGAACTATGATGTGCTATCAACGACTTCTGTTTGTCGTTAATATATTTATATGAAATATATCATTTGCCTGTTGTAATACCGAGCAATTTCAATTTTTGAATTTAACTTATGTTTTCTCCAGAAGTTTTTGTATGTATGATGGACATATAATATGCGAGTTCATGAGAATCGAAATGGATATTCTCGTAGGATTCAGATTTTCGTACAACAAATATCAGTAAGAATTATCGTATTTTAATCTTGAATATAGCATCAAAATTTCATCCTCCAACACCATAGTTGAAGGCGCCATGTTCGTTAGGATCCATCCCTTTAATAGAATATGATTCATGAATGAGCTGGAACCTTTCACCATCCCTTTCTCTCGCAAATTGACTCAACTAATTGAATTATTCATCAAAGAGGTAGGCAGTTTCATTAGTTTTGCTACATTCATAACTTGAATAGAAATACACTGAAAATGCAATGAAAATGAAATATAAACAACCTCCTATAAATATTGAGAAAGTGAAATGTCAATATTTTTTTAGAATTGCTTCCACAATTTATTTTAGTTCAATATATAAATTCTACTGGATGTGCAGCATTTGCTGAAATAAAGAAAGAACTCTGACAATAAGGTATATTTACCATTATCAAAGTTTCCATACTTCTATTAATGGCCGCACTAAGTGCAAACAACTTGCTCTCTGTCACAAAGAAAAACTCATAATTGAAGTATCATCGATAGTCATAAAAACACAGAGTGTTGGGTACTATCAAGCTTAATTTTATAATAAGCCTATACAGTGTCATAGGGAATATCAGGGGCATGCGCCAACCTATCACCAACGGCCATCAGTAGTATCACTTCCCGCGCTTGTCTTACAAGTAGCTTGTTGCATTTCGTATTGTCAATCAATGTTTGTACAGACTTCAAAGTGTCAAGATGTATGATTGTGTCGTATAGATAGATACGCACCGAACAACGCATATAGACTCGAATATATTTATCAACAGGGAAATCTAAAACAAAAACAAATAAGCTCAATCGATAAACATCATTAATAAGGTATATCAGAATATAATGAACGAACCTTCTTCAAAAGTAATTTACCCCTTCCAAATTTATACTGCGTTTTTTTCCATAAATGGCTCAGAATTATTGGATTATCCTGTGTATTTGAAAAATATTTGAATAATTTCAATATTTAATTTTGTGTAGGTAGAATTCTGAAAAGCTGAGTATGTGGTATCTTTGGTGCCTGATAATTCAAAAAGTAGCCATAGAAGGCATATACAATTCTGGACTCTCATTTAAATAACACCAGTCAATGAAATAACAGAGAATCGAAGAATTTAACCGACGACAATAAAAAACACATTTTGGCATATTTTTTGCTCATTTCTATTGAATCAATTGGTAGATTTCTCCAAATTGATATAGATTCAGAATCAGTCTTCAATTGCATGGTATTCGTATTCCAAATACACAGGATGACTCAATAATAATGAGCCATTCATGAAAAAAAAAAACAATCACCTAGTATAAATTTGGAAGTGGTAAACTATTTTTGACGAAAGTTTGTTCATTTATATTCTCATATGGAAAATATTATCAAATGCCTTATAAATGATGTTTATCGATTAAGCTTATTTTTGTTTGAAGATTACCCTGTAGATAATTGAAAATATTGTTTTTATAATATAACTTATGATTACTTATGAGTAGAAGGGTCTATTATGAATTTACTCCCAAAAAACGTCTCAAGAAAAAATTTCATTATTCTTGGATATCTGTAATAAAAAACACCAATACTTTTTCTGGATGGAATACTGACAATCCACTACTACTAATAAAATTCTTTCAGAGACTTTGATTGATCAAATCCAACTACCAACGGAAACTATTTCGTAGACGTTTAACCACTTATTGGAAATAAAATACCTTTTCAAAAATAGCAATGAATCCGAAAATTGATCGTTTCAATTTCGTCGTGGCTTTCAACCGACAGAAAAATGCTTTTCCATTGAAGGGAACTCTCCGATACACACGATACGATACAATACAACTGAAGTTGTTTCGCCCTTTTCCGTGGAATAGATGAGAGTTAGAAGAATATATTAACAGAAATATGTTGATTCATATTGAAAGATATGCAATATAATGAAGGAAAAACAACTTTTCACATTATTTATGTTCTTGGAGAATTCATCGAAATCGTTAATGTTGAAAGTTACAGGTGGAAAAATTCATGAATAACACCTGCAAACAATGAAAGACATCCTAGATGAGAACTGTGACACTTAAAAATTATTGACTTTCCTTAAAAAAATTATATTGCTACTAACAAATCGGTGTAATTTTCGTACTATTGGTAGATTTGAAATGTTTTGTCATGGCGATTGGCTGACAAGATCGTATAAAAAATGATCTTTGTAACTTTCTGAATTTATTCGAATTTCGTTAATATTTTTTTTTACGACAGTGCGTAAAGTGACACTTTTGCGCACAAGTACTTAAAAAAACCACCTGTGCGTAAAATTATCAACAGTGCGTAGAGTAAATTTTTACACACTGTTCATGCATTTTTGAAAAATACAGTATTTCACGACAAATATAACTTCGAGTATAAAACATTCAAATTATTGATACAACTATATATATATATTTTACAACGTGCATTTGAAATATCAAATACAAGGGCGGATATGAATGATACAATTTTTCAACGACTTGACGTCATACAATGGGATACAGATATTTTGAATTGTGTTACCGATAATAATTTTTGAGAGAAAATACATTACTATCAATCGACGGATGGCACTGAAGGCACAGAAACTTAACATTTCGAAAACCATAGAGATCAAAATCGTGATGAAATGAAATTAATAAAATTCGAAAAAATTCAAATTTTATTACAACTTCATAATTCTCTTCACCGTTGAGACACTTGACCCCTCATACCATTTGCATTTGATGTATTTCCCCTTCGCCATCTATGGAGCAATCATAATGTCTTTTATTTCGACAAGTAGTATCGGTAATACCATTCACATTCAAGAAGGTTTTTGTCCCAAATTTGTACGTCGATTAGTTCAGGAGTTTACGTGGGTGGAACTAGCGAAAGACACTCAATAAGAACAAGAATTCAACATATACATTTACCTCCCACATGAAATTTTCCAGTGAAGTGAAGCAAGTTACGACGGTCCACTGAATCTATGTATGAATGAAATTGTGAACCTTCCATCAATGACCGTGTACGCCCCCTAACTTCATGAAGCAGTATGCAAATATTGGCAGGGTATGAGTATCGTCAACCTTTTCTCATGAATTCAATCACGATTCTAACAGGAAACATAAAATGATATGGCAGACTCGTACGATTGAATCGAAAACTTGTCCACTCTGCCTCCTTTCTGCATACCCCACATCACCGCCTTTCAATTCCGTTCGCTTCCTAAATTTCATAGGAGTAGCAACTGTCATCCCTTCGACTGTAACCTAATCATCATTTGGATCTCTTTCACCGGCACGGTTTTCAAGGTAAACGATTGGAATATATTGACTGGAATGAAATCCATCGAGTTACTCTGGAAGTTGAGTTAGGGAAGTCATTCAATGGAATGACTCTTTCAAAGGTCAACTGCCTCAACTGTAGAATTGTTCACTGTTTTCATATGAGGGTTGATAACAGAGAAAAATAGTACTTTACATCATATTCATTTTATGTAGAATTTTCATCTAAGACGCTTGTTGTATTGTTATACAGTGAGCTTCAAAATGTTTGCAATCGGAGAACTTTCATTATTTTCATCAAAGACACCTGTTGTATTGTTATACAGTGAGCTTCAAAATGTTTGCAATAGGAGAACTTTCATTATACATTTTTTTATGCCTGTCAGCAATCAAAGTTTGCAATTTAAATTTCATCAACTGTCCGGTTTCCGATTGAGCTGAAATTCTGCATGTTTATGTAAATCCGATGACGATGCAATAACGTTATGGCATGGGGCAGAACTGATGATGGAGCAAAATCTTTCATATTTATCTTGGCGGCTCCAAGATAGCGGACGCTATTTGTGATAATAGTAAAAATAGTAAAAGTAGTAATAGTAAAAATGGTATTTGAAGTTAATCGGGGTTGGAGATTATGAATTTGTCAAAATTCATCAATTCATAATGGCGGCTCGAATATGAAAGGATAGTTTGTAATTGTATGGGATGGAAAGATGAGTTTCTCTTTCTTTATTCGAAATACAGTACTTCAAGTCAAAAACAATTCTCAAATGGTACATAAATGTAAATTTCTCGTCTTCAATAATTACTTCATAGTGTCAATAAATGACTGGAAAAACTACACATAATTTGATCGAAAGCAACTTACCTAATACTAGGGGCTATCTCAAATGAATTGAGCTAAATAGTAGCAGAATAATGAGTCCAAAAAGCTATCAAAATTGGAACGAAATTTAGATTAGCATTTCCTCTGAGAGTAGACAAATAGTAGTTGTTAAGTTTTTCAAAAGTCACTCATCTCACATGAACTGATGATATACAGGATGATTTCTAATATTCTGCTACAGGTATTGTGATTATGGGTCGATTTGATACAAAAATTCGGATTTTATGGGTTTTCGGGATCGTGGTTAATGATTTTTTTTCATCTTAAAACTCTCAGAAAATAGGACTCCTAATATACCGTGCTCTATCAAAATTCCATATAGGATAATGCGTAATACCAACTAAAAAGCCCAAAATAATCTGATTAATATAAAACCTCTTTTAAGACAAAATTGTATTCGAAAGAAGAAGAAGAAAGAAGAAGTTCTTGAATCTGTGCTCACATGATAACCTATATTACAAATTTGAGAAAATTGTTTAGTACTTTTTGCGTATTTGAATGAGAGCTGTATTTGAATTTTTTTCTGATAATAATTTTTTGTCGTCATATTTATGTTTAAATATACAATTGCTTCAAACATTTTTATCTATACCACACATTGTTGGACACATATCAACTCTTTTAGCTAGTGCCATTTTTAGGGATATAAGTATATGTACTCATTTTATAAAAGCCCGTCGAATTGGATCATACAGTGAATATATGGCAGTTGTATTCAACCCTACTGCGCAGCCGCATTATCATAGCAGTATACAAAAGCGTCTAGCCGTACCAATTGGCTGCTTCATGCCTGTTCTTTCTAAATTTTGGATAAATAGTCGTTATTTCGTAACAATTTTGTATTGTTAATAGGTCTAGGTAAGGGTAGTCAGGTCAGGTATGGTTGGCAAGTAATTCACACATTTTCAACTCGGTTCGCATGCAAACTAATTCAGGCATTTTCGACGGACTCGCAACCTAGGTTAGCTTGCTCACATTAGGTTTGTTTGTTAATTGCGAGCGAAAAACTAATTCAAGCATTTTCGACTGACTCGCAAACTAGGTTAGCTTGCTCAGGTTACTTTTATGTGTCAATTTCGAGCAAAAAACAAATTCACGCAGTTAACTCAGTTGCCTTCTTGTTTTGTTATCTAAACACCCCGCCACACCGCCATTAAATTATTTCAATTCGAGTTGTGCACATGCGGACCTGCGGGATCGAAAGTAGAATTGGTACGGCTAGACGCAGTTGAGTTATACATTCTGAATTGTGGAGTCTTTGTGTAATGCATATAAACTATTTGTCGAAAGCGGAACTACATTTTACTAATCGTATATTTGTTTATTTCTGTATAATAATATTTATTTGATTTTTCAACTATTTTGGGATATATTCAAATTATGTAGAACTATTTTATCATGTCATCGTTCTTCAAAAAAATACGAATAATAATAGGCGAAGGACCTGAGTATTACTTAACCTTGTACAAATATATCTATCTATTCTTCATGTCGAGTTGGACAACATGCTATCGAAAATATTGAAAATGTTCTTGTACAGTAATGCCACCTGATTTACTCTTCACCAATACGATGTAGACAATTTACAATCGTCGATCAATTTTCCCAACAAACTACACGTTACTTATTTTGGTTTTCAGTGCCACTGGTTCGAGAGCCATCCAATCGATTGGATTTATCAGACTCCAACAGTCATAGTGCTTCTCCTCAACTTGATATTCCTCGTCTGCATTATGTGGGTCCTCATCACAAAGCTCCGTTCAGCGAACACTCTTGAAACCCAACAATACCACAAAGCCGCCAAGGCCCTTCTCGTACTGATGCCTCTTCTGGGGATCACGTACGTCATCACGATTTACGCACCGACGCCTGATAGGGCTTCCATCAACGTCTTCGAGTGCACAAGAGCTGTTCTTTTGTCGACGCAGGTGAGTAACAAAAGGCAAATTCCAAATACTTCCTTGCAAAGTCAATATTAACTTTCGATGAGCTATTTCTCGATTCAGTTTTGATGCGATCAAACAAGACAGCGAATTGATATATCTCAAGAGGGTAGGGCTTGAGGAAATGGAAAGAAAACAATAATTCAATAAAATGTGTCTTCTAATATTCGACAAATTTGACAAATATTCCAATATGTTGTAAGAAATCAGTGTTATGCGATTATTGTACAGAGAAAACTATGTTGGGACTAGGGACATATCTTCAGTTTTTCTTTATTATATCAGAAACCTCTACTTTTAGGTACATGAAATCTTTTGACTTTTAGGTTGAGTATCGATGAGCCTTACTGATGTCAAACGCTTACTTATCCATTCACTTGTCCGAAGAAAATATGAAGGAAAGTATGACCACATACCAACGTAACTACGCCACTGGTTTACGAAAATTCAAAATTATAACATCAAATTATCACGTTGAAAAACTTTCATCAGTATACCAAGTTTGATATTTTTTCCATTAGGAGTTTTGGAGAAAAAAAATTATATCCAAATTTTGACACCCTGTATTTCAGAAGGGATGCATTTTAGGATATACCTTGATAAAACCTTTTCACCTTGAAATGAGGTGGGGAATCTGTGGTCAGAGTTTGTCGGTCTTATTCTGATTCACCCTGTATATTAATGTATATATTCATATATGTACAGAGTGACCCATTCTCTCTAAAACTGTTATTCATTATCGGATTCAGAAGTTTTTTTTTTCAATAGATAGAGCATCAGTAGTTTTAGTTGGGTGACATAAATTCGAAATGAAAATAAAAATTTCACGGCCTACCTCGAATTTTTTTCAAGGTAAAGATTCCAAAAATCCATAGAATTTGACGGGGCCACTGAATTCACTACATTCTCAAGTGATATGTGTGAAAATAACGTAGGAATGTGTCCATGAACAAAAAAGTTATATGGAAATGAAATTTGAAAATTATGTCAATAAATCAACCCACCTCTTCGATTTCAGAACTTTCATAAAAATTCTGACTACATCTCTGGATTCAAAATACTCAGAAATACATTTGGTGAGAATTTCATCGAAATCTGTTCATGAATAAAAAAAAAAAATTATTGACAAAATTTTCAAATTTTATACCCATATAACTTTTTTATTGATAGACGCATTCATACGTAATTTTCACATAAACCACTTAAAAATGTCGTGAATCCAATGGCGACGCCAAATTCTATTTAAAAAAATCACTAGTATATTTTTTGGATTTTTTACCTTGAAAAAAATTCGAAGTAGGAGTGAAATTTTTATTTTCATTTCGAATTTATTGCACTGAATTAGAACTATTGAATCTCTATATGTTAAAAAAAAACTCCTGAATCGGATAATAAATAACAGTTTTAGAGAGGTGGCCCGCTTTCAAATGGGTCACTCTGTATATACAGGGTGACCCAGGGTTAAACCGCCAAACGTTCAGTATCAGTTTTTCAGGTGAAAATAAGAGCTTTTCTCCATACAGGCATGTGTCACAACTTGCATAATTTCCAAGATACAGGGTGTCAAAATTTTCCAAAAAATTTTTTTTTTATTCTGACTACATTCAGATAAGCCTACCGCAAATGAGCGTGCCAAGTTTTATCAAAATCAGCCAAAATATTTTTGAGTAATGAATAAAAAACACATTTTTTCTAAAAATTTTGACACCCTCTATCTCGAAAACGAAGCAAGTTGGGACACATGTTCATATGAAAAAAAAATCTAATTTTCACCTGAAAAACCGATACTGATCGTTTGGCGGTTTAACCCTGGGTCACCCTGTATATCTATCTATCAAATAAACATTTTTTGCTTTTGCTTTGTTCGTACACACTTTCCGATATCTTGTTCAGTTTTCATTTTTATCACTCAAACTCGTTTATTTGGCAAAAACATTCAAAAAAACCGAATTTAGATTAAATCACTCGTCCTAGCTGACTCGTGATTTTTTTTTGCCTAAAGAAAATGAAGCACCGTGGAATTTATTACATTTAATTAAATCGTTGTTTACGATAATTTGATATCGTTCACAATGACAACATAATAGAAAAATAAAAAATTAATATTTGAACGAATACGAACGTTAACGAAAAACTGCATATTTCACTATATTGATATTTTACTGTGTTATCGAGAACATGTTTTTGTTATTTGGAATTACATACTTATAAACACTATTTTGTAAGACTTGGCAATTATTCAGTGCTACCCACATATTTTCTTAATATTGTTGAATACTTCGTCATGTTTGGTATTTGATGGTTGGTAATATAATTCCATTCACCAGAATTGCTCGTGCATGTGGATCACCAACTAATTCAGAGATGAATTTTCAAATTGAGTTGCTTTAGAGAATTGCATAATTTTACACAATTTCATTCGATTGTCACGAGCTGATGCACATGAAATGTTCATAAAATAAATGTATAATGTTTCCAATGCAAGAGAATTTGAATTTCTGTTATTTTCTTTCATCGAAAATCGAAATCATCCATTGCTCATTAAATTTCAGCAAAATTCCAGTATTTGTAAAATAACAAATTTTCATTCGATGTGAATTAAAATAGACGTGAGTTGTAAATTCACTGAATGTATCCAAAATGTAATTAACTTCGGACAAGGTTTTGCTTTCAGTTCAGGATAACGATAATAGGTTTTATAATCGAATAAACGAGATCTGGTGCAATTTTTTTTCATTTGTTCCGGAACGAAATGAATTAGTTACATTTTGTGGACAGTTAGAGATAAAGAAATCTATCAGAAGTTGTGAACTTCTAGTTCCTAATGATGCTCACTTTGTTGATGAAACGCGCGTCAATGAATATTAGATTAATTTTGGTATATCGGATTTTTTCTCTATCTCTGATTATCCGCTTACACCAAATGTTTCAAATATCCATTCACTATATTCCAATGAATATTCCACTCATGCTAAAATACGCGTTTTTGATTGGAGGTAATTTTTATATTGCTATTCGAAATCAAAATGTTTTCGATTTTGTAGTTCGCTTCGTCATTGGTTGTCTTATAAAACAAACTTACCCCACCAGCAAGCTGCTATAATGACACAACAGCGAAATTCTGTGAGTAAGAGCATGAAAAAGGAGTATTTTTCAAATTTATATTTTGAGAAAAGACATAACCTAATGAACTCGGTCATGTTCTTCATTGACTGGTTTGAATATATTCCATCCATTGAGGAATGCTCCGTACATGAATTCCTCTGTTATCCCAGTATTGAACCAAATATAGTTCTATCAAACCAAATATAGTTCCGAGGAAAAATATTCCTGCTTTTGAATATTTTTGTTGGTGCACCTTTCTCATGATGAAGCAACATTTTTCTCCATGTAAATCAATATTTGGTTAACTGTATTTTATGAACAATTTATTTCGCAACGTATATTCGTGGACATGAACATACTGCTCGAAGGCAATATTTTTCTGAACTCTCATGTTTCTGGGTTGGAAATTCCAATATTCATTATATTCAGTGCTGAAAGATGACGAGAATTATTTTCATTTTAAAGATTTCTTCGAATTGCTTATTAGGATATAACCATTCTGACAATAAATAAATTACATCACTTCCATGTGAATGAATGGAAATATTCATTTGACAAAGAATCAGCAAATGGAAAAAGTTATATAATCTGAACAATAACCAAGTTAGTAGGTCAGTAGGAGTTAACCTATTCTGTTTTGAGTCGAGTCAGTTGAGATGATGAAAATGTTCAGTAATAAATCCTATCATAACTGATTTTTTCGCATTTTGACTGGTAATGTGCTATTTTACTATACTCAAAATCGTTCAATGAAATTGCGTCCCACTAAGCAAGGAAAATCCATTGCTGCCAACATTCAGAAACTCTCCTGCATAGAAGAGAATTTGGCACTAAACTGTAAGGAAGACATTGTTTGTTTAAATATATCTGCTAAAAGTAATTCAAAAACATTTTGTGTAATTCAGTTGATATTCGAAGGAAATAATTTTATTTTTAACAAATTGCATTTTCTAGTAATTTCATAGTCCATTACGTAATGAATATGATGAAACATGCAACTATATAAAACGTAATACAATCTCACAGAAAATGGGCTAAATTTGGCGTCAATTTGAAAGTTTATGTCTGTCATGATGACAGAACGCTATAGTAGAATGACAGATGAGTGCAATAAAGTACCAGTTTTTCCACCGAATATAGTTCAATAAAGTTTTGTTTTTTGCATGAACATAGAAAAAAATAATATTTAGAACAAGAATTGAGACAAAAAGAAGATATTTTGGAATGCATCAGTTAGGCCACCCCCTTTCTATGGCGTATCGTCCTCCAGACCGTTCAAAGAGGTTACGGTTATATGTACGTCATTCATTACCCAGAGAAGATATTTATAACTTTTCAGATAACGATTACAATAGAGCTTCTCTCCTACACTTTTTCAATGAATTCGTTTGAACTGCCTCAGTCACGCAATGATGTTGGCAATATTTCACAGAAATTCACTATAACGTGCTTCTATAATGAAAGCGTCTTTGATGGTTTCACAGCCAAGCAGAAACTAATCAGATTTCTAATTGGAATTGGGTTGTTACTGATGGAAAAATAGTTCATTCATACACCCAGCTCGGTAATGGAGAAAATTTTGTATAGTGGAACTCACCGAAGACACTGCGTCCAATTAGTGTTGAATTTCTCGAGTTTTTATCGTTATTTTATTCTCATTTTCATTCGCTTAGAACAATCGATGATATTTTAAATTTCGTCTATCTAATGGATATAAAATTCAAGGAAATTGTTGAGTGGAAACTGAATGTTTGTCATCGATTGATCTGCAAATTTCTTGAAATTTATTTGTAATGAGAGAATAGCTCGAACGATAGAGCGCGTGGGTCATCGATATCTGGAGCCAGACAACGCAGGGCGAGGTTGTGGTTTGGGTGGTGACTTACGGACGAACTTCTTTCAAAATATATTCTCCTCGGATCGTGCGGAATCGCTAATTGAAATGTAAGACCTTCTTAATTCTCAGCTCGCACAAGTTTCGAATTTTGAGTGCCACCGTTCGTAGGGGGACGAAAGCAAGTTAACGGAAAAAAAAAATTCAACAAATCTTAACCTATCGTCGCCGTGAGCTGACAAATTTGGTATTGTCTAGTTAAATTACTTTGATTCAGTGTTGTTAACGCCCATGCTCTGAAGAAGCTAGAATTACATTTTCAGATATATGATCGTTTCTGTTCAATAACAAATACGGTACTATTTGATGAACACACAAACACTTATAAAAATTTATGAACAAAAATAATGTGCTACTATTTCATGGAATCAGGAGTATCCCATTATATCGCCGTCATATGATTGACAGAAAGATCGACACACTGCATAGTTTTATTTTTGCATTGCGAGGAGGTGGGAGGTTAATGCATGTTTTCAGGAGCTCTCTTGTGTGAACGGTGTATGAAGAAACAGGGGACGGAAGGGGAAGAATTTTGTTCTTGAATTTCTAAAGGTGGTAAACTCAAAGATCACCTTCTGTGGCGGAAAGTTCCAAAGCTTTTTCATTCGTTGGAAGAAAAAAAACCTAGGAAAGAGATATTCTGCATGTCTCCAAAAGTGACGACATATGGATGTGACGCCTGAGCTCGACGGGTTAGTCTTGATGGGACGGTGATGATATACCAAAAGAGCATCGTCCACAAAAATATCTATGAAACAGAAACGGATCCTAACCTTTCCGTGGTGTTCCCCAGAGGTAAGCGATATTGTGAGCTGACTACCACTAATGAGGCGAATGGCTCGTTTTTGGACAGAATCTAAGGTTTTCAATATATGTTTGGGTGCTGCACCCAATATACGGGAATAGCATGCCAGGACAGGTCCGATTGGTTCCTTATAAATCATGATAAATTAAGGGGAAGGGAAATATTTCTTGGCATGGAACAATCACCTAGTATTTACGAGGTACAATGGAACTCACTTGGTTTTACCATGGAAAGTTACTGCTGATGCTAATAGTGAGCATTAAATTGAAAGATTTCGTTGGGATGGATACTCCTGACATAGTTACGTTGACCACTGTGAGATCGGCCTTCAGCATTCATTCTCATTGAATTCCACCAAGTTGTTTGATCCCTGCTCTTAAATATTTTCTCATTCTATATTCATTTCATTTACGATTCTTTCCTGTTCATTTCTACTTTTACTGGCGAATATCGGAATATATGGAAGAAAAAGCGATATGAAGGGTACTAGAAACAGTGTTGACAACATTTCCAGAATTGAAGAGTCCTCATTTCGGGTAGATTTTTCATTTGCCGATGCTTAATTCAATAACTATATCATTGGTAATAGTTATGATATCAAATTTTTCCATTGTGGACCGGGTGTTTGTTTTCTATACCTTTGGGATCATCTTTCAACAAATTGTTGTAATTTTTTCAAATGTGTTCTATCAGTAATAATAGGATCAGCTATTGTTACATAAGCCAGAATTCAAAAACTGTACCGCTTATTCAGAAACTGAGGAAATGGGACTTTGGTGACAGCGGTGGGATAAGCTAGTTCATCAAAATTTTATTTTTATTGAAGTGCCATATCGGAGGCCACTGGATGAATACTACTACGTTCTAGCCAAGATATGCTATTCAGTTATTCCAGCCACAGAGAAAGAAGAGTGTGTTCTAAAAGCTACAGGGAACGATAAGAACGATGTAATCAATAAAATAAGTAACTCAGATAACACCAAGAAGTTGCTTGCTTCTTGGAAGGAGGTTTTTGTCGAAAAAAACACTGTCGTGTAGGAGACAAGTGAAGATAGTGGAGTAAATTTGGGCGCGTTTATATTTTGGATAGATGGGTCATGGTGGTGCACAGGTAATGCTCCCGCTTGCTATGTCAAATTACGTGGGTTCCAATCGCCGCGCCATCACCGGCGTCATACATGACATCACACGTTAAAAGGTGAGGGCTGCATTTCCCTAGCTTGCACACGTCTTTCGAAGACTTCTGAGAGTTGCTCGTAAGGGAGTAGTCATACCTAGACGCAAATGCTGTTATTTCGATTTCTCCAAACAGACTTATTCTTTTTGATTAGTAATGAGAGACTATGGATTTCCGTATAAGTATTTGCTCACTTTTGAAAATGCAACCCATTGACTTCTGTGCATGGAGATAGAAGAAAACCAACTTCACACACGAATGAATGAAAAAAAGTTGAACCCCCAAGCTACTCTAGAAGCCCTTTACTTATACGGTTCAAAATATAAGTTGGTATGGAACTGTATAGAGAAATTCAACAATGCCTTCGGTTGAAATTCATGGACGGTGATAAAGCGGCAGACTATCTTATGAAGATGGGACAGCGAAATGTTTTGTCGAATCACACCCTGACTTGTTATGCCTTCGAAAGTTGTCAAAGAAATGCTGAATGCTGCAACTATTTTCAGACTCCAACAGGAATGACTTGCGTTATCTAACCTGAAATATCGTTTAACAGGTGAACTAATGGCATTGGCGCAGCCAGGATGGGGACTAGGCCACAGGCCCCCCAAGCCACCAAATGACAACGTTATTCATAACATCCTGCTGACGGATAAAAAAGTTCTGGTAACTGATACATTGTATGTTCAGCCCCAAACTGAAATCCTGGCTACGCCACTGACTAATGGGCTGGGTTTATCTGATGAAATATGGATTTGCGTCACAATAGATCCTTATCGGTCTCAATGCAAGGCTGCAACAACCTTACTCTAACGTAGTTAACCTAGTCATAACGGAAGTTCTATCAAAGTAGAATAATTGAACAATCAACAACTTTTTCCATCACGATTTTTGCTTTTCCCAAAATCACTCAGTTATCAACGATGAGTAATAATATAATTTTTTTTTTCAGGGATTCACTGTGGCATTATTTTATTGCTTTCTGAACACCGAAGTCCAGAATACCTTACGACACCACATTGAGACCTGGAAAACGAGACGATCTCTGGGTCCAAGAGGTCTTCGTGCCAGTGCTCGGAGCAAAGACTGGTCTCCACGCTCAAGGACTGAGAGCATACGGTAAGCCGCTATGAAGAAAAAAAAAGGGAGGGCATCACCAGCATCACACCGAAAAAATTGCTATACGGCTACATCTTTAAATAATATTTATCCAATATAAAAATTGAAATAAAAATCTTATCAGTAATATTGGTGTTCTGTCTTTTTTGATGTGGTCACGGGCGCCACGGCAACCCAAAAACAAAGAATCCGATATCCCCATTCATATTTCTTGAACTGATTTGTTTTTACCGAACTGTAATATCAAGAAGAGGTTCGATAAAAAACAGAACATGTTTCGCGATGTGGAGTTCATCTTGCCTCAGGGTTAGATATACGATACAACTTATTACAGATGAGTTTTTTATACAAGTAACATGCTTCAAGCTTTAATATTCTGGCTAAACGTACATCATCTTGATAACAAATAGGCGCACATTTCAGGGTTCACTCTGATGGATGAAGGGGGCGAAGTTAACAACCGTTGTCAACCAAATAAGTTGAGAGTCATAAAATTGAGCAGTCAGGTGATATTTTTTATACTCGGCTTGGAGACGCTTTGCGATTTCACGGAAAAACGGATTTGAATATTGAATTCTTTGAAGCAATAAAAAATGATCGAAATCTTTATAAAATTTCATTCATGAAATCGCTTTCATAAATTCAATTTGCACTGGTTTGATTTTCCAGGCCACAGCGTGGATGCCCGCTGACAGTGATTATCAAAAACAATTTGAAAATTTAAAAATTCAATAAATTTCATTCTCTTGTTTCGTTTTGCATAGGTGATATCTCCATAGTCTTTGAAGATAATGCATCAAACTTGGTATTGTTGGATTCCTCAGATCGTCCCTAACCGATCGTACAATGATATAATGGGTGTTCTATTTAAAAAAATGATTGAAGATGGCGCTCAGCTGCCATTTTGAAACTTTAAGCTTGAATTTTCTCATGAAAGAGTAGGTTTTTATTTTCTATTTGAGCCAATTTCGTTGCGATATATCAGGTGGGTAAAAAATTAGCAAGGGGAAAACGGACTTTAGACTAGCACTGTATATTCATTCTTAGTGATTTTTCGATTATTCTGAGTATTCAATGTTTTCAGGTTATACAGTCAACCAACCAATATTTACCACAAACGAGAGTCGAGCGCCTCAGAAATCACAACAACAACTCTTGTGACAGTCAATGGAGGCGCCAAAAGAACTTCCAATGGCACCCCCAAGTCGAGGAGTCCATATTTGCATCTTCCTAGGCCCAGTTATGGAGGAACTGTGTAATAGCGTAGACTTCTTCAAAGATATTCTATGTATTGAAATTGCAACCATTTTAATTTTTGATTTAAAATTTCAATTGGCTGGAAAATTTTTTAAATTTTGTTGTATTTGAAAATCACAGATAAAGGAACATTTTACTTGCATTGAAAAATCATTGAAACTTTTACAGTATCCGCCATTGAAACCAGGATTCGAGTAACATAAGGTCAATTTTATATTTTCCCATCAGTAAAAAGGAAACAGTGTGGGCCATAATGTGTGCAACAAATAGGAAACATTTTTGTTACCAGTGGCGAAATCCATTTTATGTTTCTGCATATTTGAAAACCTGAAAACCAACCAACATAACACGTGCCACCAAAAAGGGTTATTTTAAAAGATATCTCAATAAGTTATTTTTAGTAGAAAAGGGGAAAATTCTCCATCAAAATTGAAAAAAGAAAAATGTGATTTATTTGTAATATCTCACTGAAAACAACTACTTGCCCGGCTGAAGCCACGCTGGACATTGAACAACATCTGATAGATATTGTGAAAGACTCTAACTGAAAAGAAAAAAAGTAATTTTTATTCAGACAGTTGATTTTTTTTTCTTTGGTTTTCATAGAAAATTCATTAAATATATTAGACAGGAGAATGTTATTAGAAAATATCACTAACAGAAATCATGCATTTCATTGAAGCAAGTCTCGCTTCTCTTGCATTCAATCCGAAATATATTTTGGTCGACGAAAATCTATTTCGCTCTGCCAAACTCATCTGGTAGATTGATAGAATTGAAAAGCAGGTTCTTCAGCAATTTGGAAGTTATTTTTTGTCATAGACCTGTCATGGGCATTGCATTTTGATAGATCACATATTGTGAATATAAAAGTTGAAAGAAAAATTAACGAAGTTGTAAGATAGGAACCAATGCAACAGCAAGACTCATAGTGAAAACAATGTTTTCTCAAAAATCCGAAATAATTCCTGTAATACACAAGTATTTCCTAGTATTCGCGAGTAATGCCTGTAAATCACCAGTTAAGTTTTTGTCAATTACTATTTTACCAAATAATTCCTGTAATTCCAATGTCTTGAAGGAATTTGATTTTCCAATGTTCTCTTCTTTCCGAATAATACCTGTATTCCCATGTAATACTCGAGTAATACCTCTATTTCCCGACTAATACTCAACTGATTTCTCTAATTCTCGAATAATACCCAACTTATACCAGTAATACCACTAATACCCATGTACACCAAAATTTCCCAGCGATTTTCCCCTCGTTTTTTTTTGTCCTAGCATTTCAGAACGAACATATTTTAATAATCAACAAAGTTTACAGTAACTTCAAGAAGTCATTCAGGACCAAAGAAAAAAGCGTTCTTCAACGAACAAAAACAATATTGAAAAAAAATCTGAGGTCTGCATGTGGGCTTAATATTAAATTGTACTTTTTATAATATCTTCTTTTTATATCTTCAAAAATAAGTTCACTCTGCCAATTCGTAATTATTTTGAAATTGCCGCCTTATTGGTGGTCACGTGACACATGTCCAAAATCGATTTTAAATTTTTCGATACGCAAAAACGATTGAACGTGTTTTGTAACTTGGAATATAAATATTTTTCCTCCCATATGCTGCAAACACTATATAACAGTATGAGATAGTTATCCGAAACACTAGTATTTAAAATGTGAATGTTTGCAATTCTGTATTCTTAACTGCATCAAAAATGTTTGAAGCTACGGGTTAGGCTTTCTGTTTCATGATAATTGATAATTCGAAGCACTCTAAATAACTGTGAATGTGCTGAGTTTAGCGTCGCTGCCTAGTAAACCGAAGGTCTTGGGTTCGATTTCGGCGATCGGTACTTTTTCTTTCTTTCTCGAGCAAGTTATTTTTGTATAATAGATTTGGAGACATGGGCCAATATCTTCAAAACTATTGGCTATAGGACTCTAGCGCAAATGGAAGTTCCTCTAAACAATAAAAAAAAATCAGGCAAATCCTTTCCCACTTCCCACGAAAACTCCCCCGTAAACGGTAGCTTTCAAAATTTTTGACGCAGTGTAAAATACTAGTGTTTTCCACATGAAAGATTTTTTTTATATTCAAAATTATTATCAACGAATATATCAGCAAGCACAGAGTGTATTGTTGATGTGAACTTAATTTATTTAAAAGGGTAAAATTGTGGAGTCGCTGGTGGAATTTCATGTCTGAATTTCATATATATATATATATATATATATATATATATATATATATATGAGACCCTGGATATGCATCATGCATTGTTTTATTTTCCATTGACTCGAAGAAACTTCAAAGGAACAATTTTCTGCACCACTGATCAGTGAATGGCATTGTTTAAAGCGAATTCGTATCCAATTCATAAGTTATTTGTTTCGGAGACGTAGTACAGTCGTTGAAGTATAATACGTCCCAAACTGATTTCATTCGTTCATGAGAATTCGGGAATCTAACTGATTTTTGGTTTTGATGATTTTGAAGAAAACATTTTTTTTATGGTTTGACAAATGAAAAAAATAGGCAAATTCCCGAATTCTTAAGGAAATTATATACTCAGAAGAAAAAAAAATTGTATAAAATCATTAGTTTTAACGCAAAACCGATTCTACGATTAGGAGCTATCTACCTTATTGGCGCTCCCTGCTCCGTAGTTTTTTTACGGACAAGTGCTTCGTTACCTCCACTATCTCTCTTGAAAAATATATCCCCATACACCCAACATGTGCGGCGCAATGATAAAATTTCACTTTCGTGATGACGCGCTGATATTACCTAGAAGCTTTTCGTTAAGGGTTATTAAACATACGCTTGCCACCATAGTTCCAACCTCTGGACACCTAATCAAATCAAATCAAATTATAATATGAATGGAAAGTTTAGCGGCAATTCAGACATGAAAATGCAAAGTTGAAAAACTGAAATAAAAATGTTGACC
Source organism: Chrysolina haemoptera (assembly GCA_958298965.1). Lineage (NCBI taxonomy): Eukaryota > Metazoa > Arthropoda > Insecta > Coleoptera > Chrysomelidae > Chrysolina > Chrysolina haemoptera. The sequence goes on along the minus strand of OY282589.1, from coordinate 30,454,116 downwards.
AGCTGGAGATTAACCCCGGGCTTCCTACTCTGTAGTCGGGCGCGATAGCCTCTACACCACCGTCCTTGATTCAATACCGCCTGATAGACTAATTGAGTCTCTCTCGGTATGTTTGCGTCATTGTTTTTCATTATCATAATAAACATCATTTTCAATCACTAACATGAAAGGCGAACTGAAAGTGTGAGCCGCCGGTTTTCGAATCAAGTACTGGTGGTGTAGAGGTTAGCACTCCCAACTAGAGATTGACTCCTACCTTGTTGGGAGAACTTTTATGATAAGAGTAAACAACACTTGCTCCGCAGAGTTTCCGATTGAAGCAGGTGTCCCGCAGGATTCAAGTTTGTCGCCACACTTGTACTTGAGACCGGATATGGGCACGGCGGTATATGCAGATGATATCGCCATCTTTGCCCATTCCTTCTCGAGCGTCGCTGCCCGGTATAGGATCCAAGTTCACTTGGATAGGAAGGTCATACCCTATTTGGCCGAGAACAAGATCGTGGTGAACTCGGCGAAGTCAGAGACCATCAGCTTCACTAAGAAGTATACCTACTCGAAATTATACAGGAAGTTGATGATCAGTGGCCAAGCTCTGGAAAACATTAATACTGCGAGATACTTGGGAGTACAGCTGGACAAACGTTTGAACTTCGGTAGACATATAACACTGGCTATACAGAAGGCGGGTGATGCACTTAAGCGCACCTACCCTCTGATAGCCAGAAGTTCCAAATTAAGTACTGATGATAAACTTCTGTTATACAAACAAATTATCAGACCCTCGATGACTTACGCTTGTCCAGTATTTTGCAGCTTAAAAATGACCCCTTTGTTGAGGTAAGATAGGATGCAAAATAAAGTACTCCGTATTATAACCAACAGCCGAAGATACGTTCGATTGGAAACTCTTAGGGAGCTTGCTGGCGTCGACTCGGTTCCGACATATATTAGAAACTTATCATACAAGTTCTATAAATACTACATCTATAAAAGTCCTCTCACCAAGGACATTACAAAGCTCAGAGTGTTCGATATGAGCCCCGCAAACACGGCGGGCTCATTTATCAAGCGTTGGATATTTTTCAAGAACGAAGGGAAGAACCGGTTCCTTAGGGAACCAAGACGAAACGAACACCTAAAGCGCGAAGTACCTCGACCCGGTTTTTTGCCTCAGCCTTTTCCGGGATTGACATCGAAATAACCAGCCTCAAAAACATCTGCTAGCATTTTTCTACATTGAATAAAATTAACCACACGCATTAGCTATGCAGGAGGCGTGTATCTTACAGAATATCACCGCAGGTAATGAAATGTCTGGCCCCACGTTACCACCAGATAGCGTGGCCGGGCAACTCTTTGTTGGGGGTTCCAAGTTCGGTTTGGCAGGGCGCTCTCCTGTTCTCCTGATCGAGGGCAGGAGAGTTGCTACTTCTGCGCCCTTCTTTTCACCCCTTCCCTGTCCCCCCTGGGTTGGGAAATGTGAATTTGTATTAAATGATATATCATTGTCTGTGAAATATAATGATTTAATATGAAAAATAAACCTCTTTTGATCAATATTTTTGTTTCAGTTTTTCATCTTTTTATTTCCATATCTGAATATCCGCTAAACTTTCCCTTCATATTATTCACAGACATTAAACCTGATCAACTTTAAATTATAATGCTGAAAAGTACAAAATAATACAAATGTAAAAAATCTTATCGAAAACAAGCTTTAATTCATCAAGTGGTAAAATGAAAAGTTAAAATAATATTTTTGTAAATATGTACGAAATTCTGTCTAATAGTTTGCCAATTATTTAGGTGAAGAAAATGGAAGATGTGATTGATTCATTCAAAAAAGTGGATAATACTTCAAAATTGACCAGAATTTGATAATGTGAGAACTCGCCAAGTTATAGGTGTGAACGATATTTTATGTCCATGTTCTCCTGTCAAAAAATCCATAAGAGTCGTTCTTGCTTTACAATGGGGAGTTTTACAATATTATTAAGATAATTGTAGTAATTATTACCAAAACTATTGACTACAGAGCCAAAAACTGTAAGACTGTACAAGTTCCATTGATGAAACAAACGGTCCTTAAGAAAATGCTTTTATAAGAATCAGATCTGTCAAACAAATATCTCCACTTCGACCCACATTTAATGACTGTCTTTCGAATATGCATTAAAATCAGGTAAAATATTTTTTCAAGACACTTTATAGTTTCGTGGAAAATAAATCTTTTTTCGAACCATATCTTATAACTGTTTCTATTGAACACGAATATTTTGATAATGTAAAACCTTTTCAATCATAATATTATGTATTTCGTTGATGAATGGAACAATTGTATATTTATGATGTAATTGTTTATGTTTCTCTATTATTGAGAACACTTATAAATATTTTAAAAACCTAATGCTCGTTTTATTGACATACCTATATCCAGTTGGCGTCTTATTCTGGAATGCTATGTAAGTACATTATCAGCAAGCACATATTTTTGTTTATTATTATCATTGCTCAGTGGGGCTGTCGAAATGCAGGTAGTTGTGTGTAGACCCTGTTTGCTCCTCTCTGTCAGGTCCATCTTGTGAGTACTCCGGATCTTCTGATGAACTACTGCATATTTCTCACGAAGTTTGCCTGTGGGATGATATCTCGTGAACTACAGTGCCCATACATTATAACACAAGCCAGGGCTTTGCATTCAAACACTATGTGGAAGCCTCTTTCTTCCTCCTCATCACATAACCCCCATACTGTGGAGTCTTGGTGTGTCCCCAACACATGTAGGTGTTTTTCCAGGTATCAATGCCTGTAAGAAGTCCTACAAACTTCATAAGACACGTCTGGCTCAGTTCGAGAGGTTGCCTCAATAGCCAGTCGGTGGGCCCAATAATTATCATGAGTATTGCCTGAGGCATCCTCCCAGGAAGATATATGATGGATCTCAATACGTTTTTTCATGTCCTGCTCAGCGTTTCCATATGGGATTCCACAGGCTAGCTCAGATCCGATGAGGGTTGTTTCTGCCCCCACTCTTAGCTCAGCATCTGCGCTCTCATTTCCCTGGATGCCACTGTGACCTGGTACCCAAACGAATTGCACTTTTTTCTGTAATCCTAGGCCGATGTGATTTTTGTGAGTCTCTTAAACTAGTTTGGAAAAAATTTAAATCTAAATTGTTGAAAAGGAAATTGATTTTTCCGTGAACCAGCTATGGTCTTCTGACGAATGGCATCACTCAAAATTCGAAAATCATGCGAGCCAAGGATTAACGCGATCTTACCTTTCAACGTGCGATTCCTAGCACTTTCTCTGGTCATCAGAATAAAAATCTGTTGTCGATAGGATTTGAACCTACACGACCAGCAGAATCAATGGATTTGAACGGGGTGGTCTCTTAGAGTAATAAAAGACATATAGATGCCCTGCCTATACCTACACAAATACTTGTTTTGAAATGAACATGAACTATCCTTTTCTATATAATTTGTAGGCGAGGAGGGTGACGGGTGGTGAAATGTTATTGACAGTTCGTTTACATTTAGAGTAAGAAGTACAAACGAAGAATGACAACTTGATCCGAATGAAATGAGCGGGCATACACGAAACTACCCGAATGAATACGGATTGAACATGTATAAGGCCCTCGCTTGTGAACAAACAAAGTTATGTTGACTTCGAAACAAGGATGGGGAAGACATCTCTATAGTCTTTTATTACTCTGAGGGTGGTCTTAATCACTGAGCTACCTGACCCTAAGACCCTGAAAAATCCTGCATGGCTCTTATTGCCGCCTGACTATTGGCCCAAACTAATGTTCTGTCTCGGTCTCTTTCCGAACATTCCAGTCCCTTACTACATTGCTCATTTTAGAACCATCCATGTACTAAATTTGACAGAATTGGTATGAACTTCGATGTGACTTCCCCATCTTGTATGATGATGATGTATGTAGCATTAAAGGAGTAGGTGGGTTGAGGTCGTTTTGTACAATGGTACATCTGATTTTTCTAACTGGATATACTGTTTTCTTCTGATAGAAATGTCCAACATTACGACCGATTAGTAGTGTACTCATTTGAATAATGGAGTTTTTGTGAAACAAAACTGAAAATATTTCTATTATAGGTGGAAAATAAACGCCCTCTCTCTGTTGAAAACCGAAACAGAAATGCGAAGTATATTAAAAATCAATACTCTGCCCGTAAACCAACAGAGACATATGACGGTATGGTTCTCAATCTTGTGTCGATGTCGTTGCCATCTAGGATAGAAAACTCTAAGCCTCCATTTCGAAACCGATCGTTGATTTGAAGGATTTCGTGATATAAAAGTTTGTATCTGTGTATATTTCAGTTGCGTGTAAAAAATATAGATGGAGCAGTAATGACAATTTTGAGTCCGAGTACATTGGTTATTTCATAACAATTTATTTTCATCACTATTGAAGTTTATTTAGTTGCCTATTTAGTTGGTTTGGTCGCCTGCAAACCTCACATTTCCACAACTGGCTTACAAATTTCGAATTATACTTCAGGTCTCGATGTAGAAGAATGAATAAAATAAATATCGAAAGTGCGATTTGGTGTCCACTTGCTAGAAGAGTACGTACGCTTCTCCAATTACCAAGGAATTTGTGAATATTGGAAAAATCCTCGGCTCATTATATTTGGGCAATGTGCCCATGTATGGGTGCCTCAAAAAGTCCGGGCAGTATCAGGAAAAAGTCGTTCAACAATGATTTGTCATAGCTTATAGAGGTTGTGAAGACACGTTTCCAATAATTCCAAGGGGATATTGATTGCCACGATAAGTTTTCCCCTAAAACTGTCTGAAACCAAAAAATGCTTCAAATGGAAAACTATAAATTTATGGAATTTGTATATGGATTGAGACGTTGCGCACTTTTTCCTCTACTTACAATTCAAACATGTAGGCTTCTCATTACCGACCTGTTATTTGTGGAAAAGGTAGTGTGATATCCCAGAAAGGGTGGAAGGTGTCAGAGCAATACCCACAAAACAAATATTTTGAAGAAGATTTCGAAATGCCAACAAAGTAATCTACGATTTCAGAGTTGTTCAATCTTGGATGAAAAGATAATGACTATTGAGCTTTCACATTGATTTCTCTCACTATTGGTTTGGGTTCTTCTTTGATCCTGTTGACATCTTCATGAAGGCCTTTGAGGAGGTGAACGAGATACTCCTGGACATCCCACTGGGCATAACCCATAAATTGCAATGCAAATGTATTGTTTCATCCATCTGATCGAAGACACGATGTCCAACACCCAATTTAAAAGAATCATCCGACCGTAGTTCTTTTATAACTTCCGCAGAAGTTTTTATCAAGGTACCATTCCTGAACTATAAAAAATCATTGAATAATGCAATTTATGAAACAAGTTTCAGCAATGGTTTTTAGCCCATTTGAACCGAGAAATCTGAAGTTGAAAATTACTTGTGACCTGGTAGTGTTTTTTTGTCAATTGGTCGAAAATAAGGCAGATTGTGATAATGTATTTAATTCATTTTGGATTTAGTTATCTTCACTGTCCATTCTGCCATTTTTTGGAATTGGTGTCTAAAATATTTTCAAATTTCTTGAAATACTTTTGATATTATAAATTCATTGACTCTTGAATTGGAATCAGGGAATGTGTTTTTGATTGGTTAGTGGTCACTTCATTTAATTGCAGAGAAAGTGGCCAGGTAGGAAAAGGATATTCCAAAAAAATTGACAATGAGATTTTGAGAGGTAGGAATTGAACCTCGGACAGATGCGGCGTTTTCTCTCTGGACTGCGATACTTATTCTTCGTAAAAGTAAAGTGCTCGCTCTAGGATCGTCGGTTTTATTTTTGAGTTTGTGACAAATAAGTTTGAAAAATATCTATCAAAAAGGGCCATAGGTTTCGATGGCTATTGGGTAAGAATTGTATTGGTCAATAAAATTAAAATATTTTTCAAACTACAATTTTGCAGTTAAAATAATATGACAAGTACTAACTGTGCCTGCACAAGTGAAGTCCTATACTAAATGTTCTCCATGACTTTATTCTATTCGAAAATAAAGAATTCGATTGTCATCAATCTTTATATTGAAATTAGCGGTGTCAATGTCAAATCATCTTCACTTTCATTGCTTTCATTACTTATTTTTTTTTAACGAATTTTGTAAAAATACTGATGTGTAATGTCAAATTATTAGACAGGCACGTTTACAAACTTGATTCGATCTTGATCATAAAATTCGTTAATACCTATAATGACAGTCGTGAGGAATAAAGTGTCCTGTACTGAAATGATCATTGCAGTACAAGCTCGCATGTAAAAAAAAGTGTATACAATCGGCCAACTTCCTTCATCGATAAAGCGCATTTCTATCTGATCGCAGAAAAATAATTTTTCTCTTATTGTCCAACAGCAGTATAAAAGTCATCGAGCAACCGGAAAATGTCATCATTTCCAATATTCGGGAAAAGCACATATTCCTATATTTCATAAAAGTAATCACCGAGAAATGAAGGTGGTGAGGGAGAAGTTTCCTGCTAACGTTCTCGACGTTTATTTGTTCGGATTGGTGTGAAATGTCGTAGCATATATACTTTTTCCAATAATAAGTTTTGGTCGAAATGTTTTTCCGAAGTTCCGCAATAATTTCCTATGAGACTCGATTATTGCACGTTTGATAGAACCGTCAAATCAATCGATAACCATGACAGATGTGTTAAGTTGTCTTTAAACCGACTGACTGCAGGAATGTAAATGCTGCCTGTAATGTTCGAGTATTTCTCTAATGGCGGACTGATTGGAGTGTAGGCCCGTAGAAATAGACATTCAATTCATAATAATTCCAAAAGTTTTCATACTCTGATACAAGGTCGGGAAAGGCTTAAAAACGTAGTATAAAATTTTGCAACCTGTTCCGAAGTCCTTAACATTGTCAAAATTTTAATTAACTTGAATTTTGCTGCATACTCTATAATAAGTTAAAACCATTTTTGTTTAATGTTTACCATAACAACGGTTACCATAGCAAACTTTTTTCCGTAACTGATTTCAGCTAAACTAAAGTGGGCAACTTGGCAACTACGCATTTCCGTACCATGGCAATCAGGTATTTGTATTCTCGTAACCATAGCAACAGTTTTTCCGTAACTGATTTCAGCTAAACGAAAGTTGACCGGTCCGGATGATCGGAACGATCTGACTAGTACGTCTCTGTATTCCAGTAGTTTCTACCTATCTCTACCTTGTTTGTATAGAAGAAAATTTGGAAATTCCACCCATAACAGCACGTCTTCCTGATTTATGTCCTCAAATCTGAAAGAGACAACTGTATGATACCTATTATAATAACAACGTATTTTTTAATTGGAAAACCCTTGTTCATAACACCTCTACTGACTTATGCACTCGGTTCAGACTATACACAATGATTTAATACTCACTAAAATGCCAAAAATGTGTCTTAAGAATTTTTTTCGCAGAAAATCCACAAAAATGGCATGCATAGTCTTATGGAAAATGGCTTTGTGTGCCCCCCCCCCCATCTTATCTTTGCTAACTTTGCTGCATTTTTGTAAAAATTATTCAATTTGCAATAAAAAAATATTGGGGTCATTGATCGAGATAAAAACTAGGTTTTATCTCTCAAGTTGGAACGAACAAAGTGTGTAAAATTTCATTGGGTTTGGTTGACTAGTGAAACGGGATTTTTAAGATTAGATTATTGAGACTAACGAACCAGTGCAAACTGATTTTTGGATCCACTAATTCAAGGGTTCTAGAAAGTATTGTTAGTGGAAACAATTGATTCCTATATTTAACCTGCGATGATTTTTTCGTAAGAATCAAATGACGTGATTCATAGGCCTACAGAACTTGATGACATGCAACTGTATTCATCAAACAGAAGGATGGAGATGTTTATTCTATATTTTTCTATTCTTTAGGAGTTTAATTTTTTTTCACCGAATAGAGGAAAACAACAACCACGCCTGCACACATATATTTTTCTTTATATCCAATTGTTCGCTGGGCCATAAACACAAACAATTAATGTCAAATCACTCCTCGTGTGAGTCGTTGATCTGTATTATATATGGGAAAACTCCCGCATATGCGTGAATAGAAACCACACACACCACTCTACCAAATTGAAAACGACATTAACGCGTTTCCAAAATAAGTTTTCTCCATGAAAAACGACTTGTGCTGATCCCAGCTTCATATAAAACCTAAGCGATGGCTCGTGACCTGAGTTTTGGCGACAGGGACGATCTGGATTTCATATCATGGCTTGTTTATAAGGACGCTTCTGCTCTAATTCAGGAAAAATAGCTCAAAATTCGCGAAATGTATTGAAAAGATGCGAAGTTCTTGGAAACTACATATTCTTGTATAGAAATACATCATTTTTAAAATTTTTACCAGTCCCGAGCAGTGCGAGACCGTACAACTCAGGTATACGAGGTATGGATAGAAATCACCTGGATTTTTGGTGTAACTGTTCATTTTACTTCACAACTTCTACCTTATTTCTATCAACATACCATCTCCACTATTCTTACACCTTTTCATTCGAATTTTCCGCTGTTCAAACCAGTGTTTAAAGTCATTTTCTGAAAGCAATGATCTCCGTGGCTTTTTCGTTTGCAGCTTCTTTATAGAACCAGGTTACAATCAACAATTCCTTCACTTTCAGAAACATGAGACATGACACGAGGCTAGGTCTGGTAAGCGAGGTGGATGTTCCACAACCTGCTTGGCAAAAAATGACTTAACAAGCAGTGCAGTTACCTGACGAAAAATCTATGACTAGATTTTCTATAAATCTGGTCGCTTTCTTTGTACTCGCTCCCTGAAAGCGGTTAGAACCTCAAGATAATATTCTTCAATAACTGTTTAACATAAAGAGTTTGATGGAAATTAAAAAAAAAATCAATCATATTGGACCTTCAGTTTTGATTTGTACATCGAGCTTCTTTTAGTCTTCAGTGAATTTGGACTCTTTCAGTGAATTGGTTGACGCTTAGTTTCTGGGACATAGGTAAAAGACCATCATTCATCACACGTAATAACTTTTTCAACAGTTGTTTAGGATCTTTCTCGGTGTTTTCCAAGATAAATTTCCATCCGTGCGTCCTTTTGTTCAGGCTTGAGTATTTTTGCAACATTTTGGAATACATTTGTCGAACTGATCCTTCGTCAATTCCTATGGTCTCGGCATTTTCTTGCTTATGGCAATCGACAAAGTTAAATTTGATTTCGATAGAAATCAGAAAAAAAATCTTCAAAACTCGTCCTAAGAATTCAAAGGGTGCCAAAATATTCCCGGGACGGGGGCCCTGACTATAATGAATATAAAGAGAGAAAAAGACAAGAATAATAAAAATAATGAAAAATGTTGAAAAAAACCACTGTTTTTCATTGAACAAAGTCAATTCTCACTAAATAAATTGAGAGAAAGGATCAATTACAGGGTTTTGAATAATTTTTGTGTAATTCAATGTACATGTTTCAATGTATTTGAAAAAATGGTGTACCCCACTTTCTTCAATATGGCGGCCAAGCGCAACCCTTTGAGCTCGGAACTCATTAGTTCCTGGAAATATGTCTACATCCATGTCAAATTTCACCAACCTACCAACCTTGTATTTTTCACTACGCTTATATTACTCTCTCTGTTGAAAAAAAAAATTTTCAGACTACTTTCAATCGTCAGATTGATTTGAAATTGGGCAGGTGTACATACATAATTTTTGGTGGAGAAGAAAACAAAATGGCGGCTCCAATATGGCGAACGAGTTTTGTAATTATGACCCGATTCAATTCAAAATTGATTTCTGGGGTTTTCGGTGGCGAAACTTACGATTCTTCTGTCGAAATTGGAAAATTCAAGATAGCGGATCCAATATGGCCGGTTTTGTAATTATGATCCAATTTTATTCAATATTGGTATCTGGGAGTTTTCGGGGTCAAGGATTATGACTCTTCGGTGAAAATTAAAAAATTTTAGATGGCGGCTCCAATATGGCAAACGAATTTTGTGTTATAGTTCAATTCGCTTCAAAATTGGGATCTGGGTGTTTTGGGGTCGGAGTTTATGATTCCCTTGTTGAAATTGAAAAATTCGAATATATATATATATATAAATATTTATATATATATATGTATATATTAATATATTTATATGTAAAAAAAACTTCTCACATTTATTTGAAGGGTTGGTATGTTAAAATGTTTCAACATAATTTGATGTGATGCAATGCAATCTGAAATCGATACAAGATATGATTAGATGACAGGACTGAAAAGTAGAAAATAAAAAATAATAATAATTAAATGAAATAAGGACCTCGCTTATATTTAAATGCACTAAAAAGGTTAAAATCACTTTTTTCATGATCATCCAAAAATGAAGGGTCTGAGTAAAAGCGTGAAGCGCTTAATCATCACTGCGAATCGTATTTTCCTGGCGCGCCACGCTTTTACTCATACCCTTCATTTTTGGATAGTCATAAAAAACATTATTTTTCTATTTTTCTCTTCTTAGTGCATTCAAATATAAGCGTGGTTTTTGAAGAAACATATTATAATTTTTTTTTGTTTATTTTAACTAATTGGTCTGAATGTCGCGTCGATCTGACATATATTATATGAAAACTCCAGCATATGCGTGAATGGAAACCCCACGCAACACTCTTTCAAATTGAAAACGACATTAACGCCTTTCCAAAATAAGTTTTCCCGGTCTCCATGAAGAACGACTTGTGCTGATCCCAGCTTCATATAAAACCTAAGCGATGGCCCGTGACCTGAGTTTTGGCGACAGGGACGATCTGGATTTCATATAATAACTTGTTTATAAGGACGCTCGTGCTCTGCCAATAAAAATCCAACGACAAAGTTACAGTCACTATTCCACTCTAGTAGATACACTCGAAATGAACTTAAGTGAATGTCAATTTGTGAAATTGTAGGAATCCAGCTACTCCAATTGGTGGATGAGGAATAAATATATTTGGGACACTTCTGATATTATTTTCAGTTTTATGTGAATCGACAAACGATTGATAAATATCTTTATCAGAGACAAATATCTATAGATAATATAAAATGAGGAATGAAAATAAAGTGGTAAAAATAATTTTCCATCACTTTATATTCGTGAAACTTGCGTAACCGCAGTTTCATGCTTTATGAACATTTTCAAACTACAGGATGTAATCTAAACTCTGGCAAATTGACAAAACGAGAGATATAAGGGAAAATACGGGTTTTCATTGATCTGAGGTGAATACCCTTAAAGTATGACTCGTATTTTGAGCAGTTTCCTACCAATTCAAAAACTTGAAAATTTTAACACACATAACACCATTGAAAATAATGACGAAAAAATAAACACTAGCAAATTGATTTGATGGTTAATGAAGGGCTAACAATCTTTCAAGTATATTTCGTATTTTGAGCAATTTCCTACCATTTCAAAAACGTGAAAATCTGTACACACATTACAATATTACCATAGAAAATAAAGGCGAAAATTTGAAATTCATCGAAAACAGTTACCTCTGGCGTTGTTGAAGAAGTATAACATTTTTTTTGTTCGGAAAAAGTGTGAGATAAGGGGTTATAGATTCCACCACCTGTTAAACAAGTTAGAGCAAATTATATAAAATGAATAATTACTTGTACCGCTCTCCAAGGGCTGGGTAAAAATGAAAACTTAAAAAAACGCCCAGAAACACCCTGTATAACATCAATTCCTAATATTTCTTTACAATCATCATGATTTCGTTACATGTATTATTGTATGTTGAATCAAAATTGAATGAGCATATTCAAATGAGAATGAGAATTAGATAAAATATGCCGATGCCCCTTAACAAAGGAGACCACTAAAATAACGTTTGTTTTGACCATCGAAGTGCAAGCCGCGTGCCGATTCTGAACTCGAAGAAGGGATATCAACTGAGCTGTTAATTCGTCGGGCGAGCTAACAGGAGAGGCGAGCAGTAGTGCGTCTCTCTTATTCATGTGGCATTATAATATCATTGCGTTCCTTGTTGCTCGCGTAGATTTCTTGACTCTAATACAAGCTATATTGAACACTCAACAATCATACCAAACATTTCATGAAGAAACATTTCCATGCAGATTGATTGTGTAGGAAATTTCTACATTCACTGTACTATTACACATTTGTAATAATAATATATGTTTATTCATCATAAATGTACAATCAAGTATAATTTTGATAATGAAATAAACAATGGCATCACTGAAGGAGTAATCGTAGTGAATTAATCCTTGTGCGTGATATAGCCTCTAAATATAATAAAAACACTTAAGATTAAGATATAAATTTGCAATAAAATAGTATAAGAGTAATATAAGAGTATAAGTATAAAACATATGGGTAGAAATTGCATCACAAGAAAGAAAAAAATAAGATGTCACAATTGGTAAAAGTATCACTTTCAGGTAGGTTGCACATAAAATGTTTGTCATAATCGGGGTCAGAGTCATACGATTTTGATCCCATGTGAGTATCACATAAGAATAAATATCACAATTGGTAATAGGGTCACATCCAGGTAGGTTTCACATAAAGTGAGTGTCATAATCAGGGTTTAGGGTCACATACACATACATTACAATATTATAAGTTTAATGAACAATTTTTTGTTACAGTTACATTATTATAAGTTTGATGAACCATTTTTAGAAGAATTAAATCAATTTTTGTAATATATGTCTATCATAGCATTTAAGCCAATTTTTAACTTTTATTTTGAAAATTTCGATGCTTCGGCTGGTTTGTAATGTTTCAGGTAATATTTCCCAAATTTTTGGACCTAGAAAGCTGCAGTGCCTCTGACCCACTGCTTTAATACATTTCGGTACCACAACGCTGTGGTTTCGCCTTCTTGTATTATATGGATGATCTGGGTGCGTTATTTCAATTTTATTTTTGTAAATCCCTTGTAACATATTTTGGCAATATAGTTGTCTAATATCAAAAATGCCGCATTCGTTATACAGACTGTCAGTCGAGTACGTCTTTCCTTTGTCAAGGATTATTTTGAGAATTTCCTTCTGCACAATATTCAGACTATTTAAATGTGTATCATTTACGTCTCCCCATCCTATAATACCGTATATAAGTTGGGATTGAATTAGGCTATAATATAATAATAATAATAATAATAATAATAATAAAGGTCTTTATTAATGAGATTAACAAGTTTCAAGACAAATAATCAGATAGTAGGGCGAGGTTCAATTCATGCAGTCGTGAAACTGCACGTCTGTTCTTCCACCTAACCCTGAAAAGATAGATAAAAAACACAAAGATGTAAACTATACTGAGGAGTTCAGTTTCAATAATTAGGAATTAATTTGAAAGGCAAGATAAACATTTCATACACATTACTTAGAGAAAAGATGCTCGAAGAGTCTTGTTTTAAATAACTTGATACCGATGGATATTCCCACGTTTAACGGGAGATTATTGATTACTTTGGCGATGTCGTAGCTGAATGACCGTTCGAACTGTACTGTATTATGTAGGGGAGGTGTAAGCTTTCCCTTGAATCTTATATTCAGGTTATGAACATCTGTACGGAAACTGATTTTTTCATAAAGATAGGGTGGTGTTTTATGATTTAATATTTTATGATACATACATGCAGAATGTATATATCTACGTTCTTTCATTCTCACCCATTTGACTTCCTTATATAAATGGCTGATATGGCAGTACTTTCGAATCCCAAAAATTAGCCTTATACACGAGTTTTGCACCTTTTGTATCCGCAGAATATCCACGTTATTGAGACAGTTGCCGTATAGGACATCACAGTAATTTAACTTTGACAACACCAATATTTCACATAACAGAATTTTTATAGATCTAGTTAGGTACTGGCGTATTTGATAAATTAATTTCAAACTGGCATAAGCTCTCTGCAGACAGACAGAAACGTGCTTAGTGAATCTCAAATCTTGGTCCATATATACACCTAGATTTTTCACACATTCTTCAGTTTTAATGATTTCCTTGTTGATTACTATGTGATGATTTTCATCAAACATGGTTATTTTTGATCGATCTTTGATTTTTCCAAATAAAATAGAGGTAGATTTTTTTGGGTTCAACATCAGGCAATGCTGTGATGAAAGGGTAAATAAATTATGAAGATCATAGTTCAAAGATGTTATAGCTTGTGGATATTCATCAGGCTGGAAAGATATATATAACTGAGTGTCGTCTGCGTAAAAATGATGATTGCATGATATAAATATTTGTTTGAAGTTGGAAATGTACAAAGAAAATAGTAACGGTCCCAATATTGAACCTTGTGGAACACCAATGCTATTGATTAAATACTGAGACAATTTGTTGTTATAACTCACTGCTTGTTTTCTGTGACTTAAATAGTCCATTATAAGGTTGATTGCACGCAACGATAATCCACAATATTTCATTAGAACCTCAATTATTTTATGATTCAGAGTGTCGAAGGCTTTCGAGTAATCCAACAAAACCAATAGCGTTAATTTTCCCTTATCATTCTCCCTGAATATATCATCAGTAATTTTCATCAGTGCAGTACAACAACTATGATTTTTTTTGAATCCTGATTGGTTTGAAGGAATTATATTATTTTCGAACAAGTGTTTGCCAAGTTGAATTTCTATTGATTTTTCAAGGATCTTTGACATTGTTGATAATATGTTTATTGGTCTTATATTATTATGAGAAGTTGGATTAGGTATTTTAAGAAGAGGAATCACTTTGGCTTTCTTCCAAATCGCTGGGAAGACTGAATGTTGCAGACAAAAGTTGATAACATGCGTTAAATAAGGCAAAGCGAAGGGCATACATAGTTGTATACTCGAGATATTCAAATCATCCAATCCTGTGGCTTTACTCTTCAAGTTTTTTATAATGTTTAAGATTTCGAGTTCTTCTACTGGTTTGAATGATAGTTGTGAGACCACATTTTCATGAAGGTTATTTCGATAATATGATATGACATCTTCACTAGGTCTCAGTTTTGGTATAGAATTGACGAAATAATTGTTTAGCTCGTCTACGTCCGCCAGATTGTCAGGAATACTATAATCACTTTTACTATTTGACGTTAGATTGAGGCTTTTGATCGTAGTCCACATTTTTGAATACTCCGAGTTGACGAATTTACTTTGGTAGTATGCTTTTTTTTCACGTTCGACCGCTACATTAACAATATTCCGGAGTTCTTTATAGGTTGTCCATTCAGACATTAGTTTTGTTTCTTTGAACTTTCTAAGTGCTTTGTCTCTATCTTTCATCATGTTTCGCACTGCATAAGTAAGCCAAGGGGCATACTTTTTTGTCACTCTAATAGTTCTGTATGGAGCGTGTATGTCTAGTAAAGTTGTGATATTTTCGTTAATGAACTCGATTTTACTATTAACATCATTTAAATCGTATATATTACGCCACGGGATCGACTGTAGATGTGCATTGAACCTGTCATAATTAAAATCTTTAAAATTCCTTGATGTGACAAATTTTACTTTATTTCCCTTAACTTTAGTCTTCAATTTGCAGTAAATCAGTTCATGATCGCTCACATCAGGAATAGTCATTGTGCCACAATTATGTACTAAGTTCAAGTCTGATATCAGTATGAAATCTATGAGAGAAGCTGTATGATCAGTTATCCTTGTTGGATTTTCAATAAGCTGAGACAAACCAAGGCCCTCAAACACATTGGTAATATCAATAGCCGCCCTTGTATCACATTTCATCAAATCAGTGTTAAAATCACCTAAACATATGACAGTATCATTTAGTGGTGAAATATGTGAAATAGTATTCTCAAAGTTGTCCAAGAAGAAAGATTGATCTAAATTAGGTGGATTATAAATTACTCCGACTGCAAAACTTGTATCACCTATCACCTATAGTTTTCATGTGAGAAATATCAAGGAATTCTTTCAACAGTTTGAATCTTGATATGAATCCACGTAGTTTTCTTGTTACAATATATGTAAGTTCCATTTCTGTCAATTTGTATACCAAGGTATTTTATAGAGCTGGCTTCTGGAATGGATATATTTTGATTTATATTTAATGCACCCATAGTCGGCAAGTTGTTGCTATAGGAGGTGAAAGGTAAGTATTTGGTCTTTTCCGCGTTCATAGGTAATTTATTGAATTGGAACCATTTACCATGTGTTGTCACTGTAAATTACTGCCGTGTCGTCAGCAAAACTTATAATATTACCTACAGTTGTCATTTTCAACAGGCTGTCTATATAGATAGTGAATAGTAGGGGACCTAAGACCGTTCCTTGAGGAACACCGTAAGTGATTGTCCTGGGAGTGCTCACCACACCATCAATATCTACTACTTGTCTTCGGTTCAACAGGTATGATTTCAAAAGATCGTGTGGCTTACCCCGCATACCAATTTTTTCCAGTTTCTCCAGAAGCCTTTTGTGACAAACAGTATCAAAGGCTTTGGAAAGATCAACAAAGATACATAGCGACGGTTTAGAAATGTCAAGTGATTTGTGAATGTGCGTTGTCAGTTTTAGTATTGTATCTTCGGTTGACCTCCCCTCTCTGAACCCATATTGATTATCGGATAGAATATTATGTTTTTTCATGAAATGTACCATTCTCTTTTTTATTCTTTTTCAAAAATTTTTGCTGTTTGATATCAAGGAGATGGGCCTATAATTTGAAATAATTTGATATTGCATATTGTTTGCTATTCCCTGTTGAATTCGAATCGTTTCAAATTCTGTTGAAGCTATTGCACAAACTACGTATCAACATAAACGATATGAGATACTTTTTAGACAAGCTTCGTTTCAGGTGATAAACAAAATATTATACCTGTTGAAACTCACTCTCGTCTAGACACTGCGTAACTCAATACATCAGTAGAGCTAAAGGAAGTAACCAAGAAGTAGAAGTGTATAAAGTAAACACGTTTTCCATGAATCTTTAGTGATTTTCCGGCACTCAGCCGCGAGGAGCGCAAATATTTTCTCGCAAACTTAATTAGTAGTTTTAAGTACTCCAGTCATGTACCAAACGTTAATGGCGTACAATATGAGCACCTGGTGCACCGTCCGTGTCTACGGTTAGGCCAAGAAGACTGTTTGAGTATTCAGAGTGAGTAACTTCACACTGTGTATACATACATATTGAGGAATGTTCTGCTAATGCCGTTCCACGAGAAGAGAGTAGCTGAAATCCAATGAAGGGTAACGGTTTCATTTATGGACTATCAGAAAATCAATTATCATTATTATTTTATGAATGCAATTGGGAGGTGCATTCCCAAATTCATGGAAACTTTGGGAGTAGGTTCATTTCATGGAAAGACAAGACCCCTTTCAGCCCATACGGTGCAGTAGAAATAGCGTTAAATGTAGAACTGATAGCAACAATTCAATACTGAAATTGTTCAACTAGAAAAAAGATTAGGTTATAACTTAAATTTTATGTATATTAATATGATAATGCAGGGAAAGTATATTTATCAATAGAATCTTTTATTGATTATAAAATATATAATTTTTAGTAACAATTCTTGTATATACAGGGTGTTATGCAATAAGTGTCCGATATTCAATAGGATGATTCCTCAGTTATTTATAAGGTAAAAAGTTCATATAAACATGGGTCCGCAATGCCTTCAGTTTTGAGATAGAGGGTGTTGAAAATTTATTTTTATTTTGGTTTTTCGTGAATAAATTTTGAAATAATGTCGATATTTGAATAAAAATTGGTATTTGGGGACTTTTCAATATGGGAAATTCAAATTTGATCTCTATTTGGCACTTTATTGTAGGGGCGCCACCTACAGGTCTTTGTCTCTTTTGGGGAGTCACAACTTTTTCGTGCATGTATTTTCTAGAAAAAAAACATAGTCCACTATCATTTTTACATGAAAAAGGAATACTTGTCAAAAGTCGCTACAAGCAGCAACGATTGGCTCATGGCAGCTATAATGAGCAGCGGAATTTTTACATTGTATGTCATCTAAAAATCTTGCAAAGACTCCATCGAGTTCTGTTTCATGACTTGTTGTAGAGATGGAATGGAAGTGGAGGGGGTGGGTTCAAGTATCGCTATAACAACTTTGGTGGGGGTGTCGCTGGGTATCATCTATTACGACTGCATTTTTCAACTAGAATCATTTATATGGAAAAGCTTAGCGCTTAGTTATAGCGAAAAGTGCTCCGAAGCACTGGAGTGCTCGCGAGCACTTTTCGGGAACACTAAGCACCAAGCCTTCGTGCTTTTATGAAGCACTAAGCACTGGCCCAAATTGCTTGGGAGCATATTGCTTACGAGCACGAAAGTGCTTTGAGTGCTTTCACGAGCACTAAGCACTGTGCTTTTGGACAGCTCTGAAATCTGTGACATGAGGTGTTTTGCCGAATGTCTATTTCATGTATATGTGCCGTCACACACATGGGACCCAGAAAAGCAAACTATCCTTCCATCTAAACCACTCTTTTGTCCGTTTTCGACGTTCCTGACAACATCAATTATCTCAACTTCTCATATGGGATTCACTCCCAATTTTTCCTTGATGCTAACATCTTGTGAATAAATCAAAGGATCATCCAATCATCCAAATAATAGAGAAGTCATCTTCTCAAAAATGGAACAACAAAAATCATGCAGGACTCAATGATGACTTTAAATATTATGTTTTTTTTTTGTTTGAAAACTCAGTCAGTTGTTTCATACTTTCCTTCATAAATATCATCAATAATTCCGTGTCAGGATAATACATCAGCCAATCCCGTCATTTCAATTTGACAATGGTAATTTATGGCTGAACGTATCTGTGACGTATCCAAATGTGTTTATGATTGCAAATCATACGTTTGCAGTAAAACTACCGCATCCCTATCGATTCGAAATGAAATCGAGAATTATAAATAAAATCGTCCATTTTATTCCATCCCTTATCAGACCTCGGTTTTACAACAATGGATATTCTGGAGCCATACGTAACTGCCAATATGGCAATATACTCGCTAACATATTTGCTCCATATCTCGTGTTTCGGTCCCATTCTTTCGACCTTTAGTAACACATTGAATTTAAATCATTCGGGAAATCTTTTTGGGGTTCAACAATTTGTATTCTTTTTCATGGTGATATTTTCATTATTCTCCAGACGTGGAAATATATTGCTGATAGTTGGAAAACCTCTCGAATTTATCACACAAAAGCTTCCATTTCGATGGAATTTCAGAGTGTCAGTTTTATTATCGAATGTTTATACAGGACAATGCATAGAAAAAAAGGAATGTTTGAATCTAGTATTTTGATTTATTTGAAATATGAATACTTTAGTAATATTCAATTACTCAAATATTATTGTCTTGGATAAAATAAATCGGTTTATTTCAACCAAATAATAGGTTTATTTCAATTTTTTCTTGAAGATTACTCAAATCAATGCAATTATTCAGTGAAGTCAAACATGTATCATTTATTTGTGGTGAACAAGAATTTGAATTACTTGTTGCTATAAATTCTGTTGTGGAATCATTTGCGGCTGAAGAATAAACTTTAGTCGCTATTTTCCATAGTTCAAGATAACCTCTTGGGAGGTATTCATGTTGAAAAGGGGAACATTCTCTATGACAATGGAAAAATGAAAAATGTGTTTTATTTGTAATATCTAACAGAAAACAACTACTTCCCCGGCTGAAGCCACGCTGAACATTGAAAAACAGATTTTATGAATATCCCATTCATAATTTCAAACGAAGATCGACATTACATGACATTACATGACATACAATCTTTGGCTCATACAGTATGAGAGAAATTACAATCACATATAAAATGATAATAAACATCATCACATTTATAAAAATGAGAAGCGACTGGTGATGAGATATACTGATATTATAGTGGTTGAAATATATTTAATGATATTCATCAGAGTAATTCAAGCAACTGAATCTAACTGCATTAGTTTTCTTTCATTGCAGGCATGTATTGGTGTCCTTCCAGAAACATTACAAACGCCGCTGTTGGTCAATTATTTCAAAATATGTGTGTCGTTATGCTCGGTAGCTGCAACATTCATTACTTCAAACACTCGTTTTCTAACAAATTTTGAACCAAAAATTGTTCCTTTGTAATTATGCGATATTAAATTTGCCATCACAGGTTAACGAGTTTCATATTGTGGAGCAGGTTGAACTCCTGCGTGTTTCATTATTAAAAATCCCGGTAGCTCCACATTGAAACAAAAGAGTGTAAATGGAGTGTTCGGTGAAATTATGGAAATAATGGCGGTCTTACACCCCGTTGTGTTCGTTATTTTCCGTGGCCTTAGAGAATATTTATTTGCTTACATCATCCATATTTGGGTACATGACTAAGCACTTTGTTGCACGTTGAGGTGTTTTTCATACCGACCCCAAAGTATATAATCTATAACGGAAGAGCTCTAATGGACTGTGGATGGAGTAAATTCGCGATGTTGAATAACTATTTTGACAGGTTTGGCAATTCGTTTCCTACCTATGGGAGAAACACTGGAACAAACAAAAATTTTAGCACAGTTAGTATACGGGTTGTTCACTTTTCCAATACACATTTGAATTATTTATTTGAGTTTTTATAATTGAAATGAATCAGACATGCTTCAATTGAAAGGATCAAAGGACAAATCCGGAATAATAGCAAATGATTTCGTATGGTCGTCTTTTGTTTCGGAAAATGCTATGAATATGTGCTGGTTTTCATGGAATATCACAGAAATGTTTAATAGTCCAGAAGAGAAAATGTTTCCGAAAATTGGGAAAGTCCTAGATAATCCATTACGATTGGGTTTTGAGACGAGAATCGATTGAAGCACCACCAAACACGAAACATTTTTTTTATCAAAATTCCAGGGTTGCCACTTTTTTTTTCGTTTAAAAATGAATATATAGATTTTTGCTGTAGGTAATCTTGAGAAGTATACGATTTATCGAAAAAAATTCAACAAGGTGAAAGACCCACAGTAATTTTTTTTTCGCAGAAAACGTGATTGAACACCGACATTAAATTTCAGGTTCACGCTTACCCGCAACTGAAAATTCTGGCGGAGCCAAATATTTCATTGGTCATAACTCTGCTAAAAATGATCAGAGAAGGAAAAGGAAAAGTTCATATCGTTTCTGAAGACTCCTACCTTCTCATGCAAATATAATATGCGAGTATTTGAGTACATAAAATGTGTTTTGTCGCACTTCACTTAGATGTTTTCGGATGACCTGAAAATCATGAATAATTTAGTGGATATGGAATTATTATACTGAAGCAGCAACCCATACCCTCTTTAGTGTGACAGGTATACATGCCATGTTTTACTGCTGCCTCATTTTGAACTTACCCATAAAACCGGCATTCTCTTCAGTAAATGTTGAGAATAATCGCTTATTCATATCCTGCGTATATGTTTAATTATGGGTGAGTTGAAAACTGAGGCAGGAGTGAAACTCAGTTTTTTCTTTGGCATGTATAAGTGAGACTTGTCTCACTAGTCTAAAATGGTTTCATATGGTCCAAAGAGGGTACTGATTCCTGCTTCAGTATAATTATTCCATATCAGCTGGAATATCCATGACCATCGGATCTTTCCCTAAATATCGTAGAAGGGTTATGTGAAGTGAAGGTTAAAACACATTTTTTGACTCAGATACTCACATGTTATATTTGCATGAGGAAGTAGAAGTCTTCAGGAACAATATACACTTTTTCTTTTCCTTCTACTATAATTTTTAGCAAAGTTATGACAAAAATAATATTCGGCCCTGCAATGATGACTAAATTTGGAAATTCATAATATCAAAATTAAATTACTTTGGTGTATTGCACAAAACGCCTCTTCACACTTTATTGATCCTGTTCATGGCGAATATAAATGGTTGAATATATTATAAAATTCGTATTTTTCAGCATGCTAATTAAAAATATTCATGATTATTTCAAGACATTCATAATGAGCCGCGCTTCTCAATTTACATTTTTCACGTTGCTTTCAAATCTTGTTTTAATTGTTTCATGAGAGTTATGAGGGTGAGTGCGAAAAGCGGTTGATACCACGATTGCTTCTAGCATAAATTTGATTTTTTAATATGACGAATTGGTTAATGAACCTATTATTCTTTGGAACTAATGCTTTCCAGGTCATCAATGAATTTTTTTCACAATTTTTCGTCACTTCATCTTTGAAACAAGGTGAGCTCTGTTGGTATATTTATTTGTTATAGACAATATATTTCCTTGCTCAACAACCAATCAGTGGATTTCAAATTTTGAAATTCAGCCAATAGAATCGGAACTACAGTGAAAATATAGCTTGTCGTTATTTTTTCACGGTGATGAACCTGCTTAGTGTTTGTTTTATTATCTGTCAAGTGAAAATAATGATTTAAATTATAAACGTCAAATTTATGTGTTTTGACTAGTTATTTTTATTTGTCAATCCTAAATATAATTCGTGGAATGCTTGAAAACCTATAATTTTTTGGAATATCAATTCATTGGCAATCCTTATGTAAGAAAATACAACGAGTCCGCAGGACGAGTTTGGGATTGCAATTCATTAATATTCCAAAAAATTATCGGTAATAATCATACCACTTATTATATTATCCCTGACAATAACATATTGTGACTCATTCAGCTTCAATTGATTCATTTAGCATAGATTACGTCAAAATCTTCTCTCTAGAAATCTATTTGAGAGAATGCCATAGTTTTTTTTTGAATATACACTCCTACAGAGCATTAAACGTAAAAGTAGTGAAGATATTTGAAAACATTTAATTGAGTTACACGTTTTATTATTACAGCATAGGTATTGTAGTTTGAATAGATCAACTAAAATCTTATTGAATCAAAAAATGAGAAACGTTATTACAGTATAAGTGAGTTGAAATATAAAAAAAAATTTATTAATTGTTATATTTTTATGTATATGTTTGTGTGAGTGTATATAAATTTATGTATCTTTAAGTATTCATAACGTCTATATAGTTGTTCTTTGTTCTGTGTATGTAACAAGACTCATTTCTTTGACATGTCCAATGCCATGTATTATGGTCTTAACGAAATAAGTATATAGATATTATTGCTATTAATACTAGAAGTATATATTGTGAAACATTCTGTCATTCTCTGATTGACCTCAAAGAATTGAATAAGTTCATAGCAGAATATTTAAAATCTTTCACTTCTTTGGAAAGTGTCGAAATCAATAGGATTCAAGAAATAGAAGCTATACCCAAAACACCAAAACAACATTTATTTCAATCGATGAAATACAGTTTATTTCAAATGCCATATCTTCATTCCATGATATTGAAAAATATAAAATAATAATTAATCGAAGACAAATATTATAATTTAATAAACTTTATGTGATAATTATATTCAGGCTTCTGAGCTAGTCGGGGTGTACAATACTGGACTCACGTTATCAGTTCTCTTAGAAGAATTTTCCAACTGCTCGTACAAATGCTGTATTCTCATCATCTTATCAACCAGAATTTGAGTCTTCAGTTTCCTCATTGACTTGCCCAGAATAACAGCAAATATTACTCCCAAAAACTGAAAAATTAGTAATGTAAATAAATAAAAATATTAATCAACCAAAACATTTTATTGAATGGGTATACTAGAATATGAATGCCGTCTCAAAAGTAGGTGTCCTAATTGGTCCTAACTGCAATATGAATAAAGTCAACTATCCTTAGGACGACAGATTACTTATTTGATTATATATTATATAATAATTCAGATTAATATGTTGAAATTCCGGATTTATTAATTGATAATTTAATGAACCTGATGAACGTAACGTTAATCATCAGGTCTTGTTACATGATTTATTTTATATTAAACTCCAAAATAGCATTAAATGATAATTTTTAGGCGACACAAATTATTAATAACAAAATAACATGTCTGAATTAAAATTAATGAAAATCAGTGTTATCTACCTACTGTGTCCATTGCCGATTTTTTTTAACAAAAATGAAAGAAATTTTTTCGAATATTGGAGAAAATGTTGAAGCAGCTTCCTGAAAATCTTACCAGGAATGTTTTTTAGGTGTTTCAACCCTTCACAATCTGAAATATGTAGGAGGGCAAAGGAATCAATGTGCACCGATGAGTTACGGCGTTTATGACACTGTTTTCTTGGATGGAGTTAACAATTTTTGTGTCATAAGTCATTAGTTTTGAAGTCAATGAAAAAAATATTAGTCCATAATTGGTTGGAATAAACCGTCCAAGCAACCGCAGGAAAATATTCTTTTCTCTTAGAACCAGTTCACTCTGAATCTGCCTATTTGTAAAAAATGAGTTCCAATCAAAAAACGTTGACTGTGTCCGGCCTCGTTATCAAAACTCATAATTCCGCTAACAATGCAATATGGAAAAAACAAAATGGCGTCTCCAAGATGGCGGGCGAGATTTGCGATAATATTCAGATTCGATTCAAAATTGGTATGTGAGGATTTTTTATGTCGTATATTTTGAATTTTTTGTCAAAGTTCAGAAATTAAAGATGGCGGCTCCAAGATGAGGGTTTTCGGGATCAGAGATTATGAATTTTTTGTTAAAATTCATGAATTCAAGATGGCTGCCAAGACGGTGAACGAGTTTTGTGATTATGGTCAGATTCGACTCAAAATTGGTATGTGGGGATTTTCGGGGTCGGAGATTTCGATTTTTCAATCATAAAAAGAACTGAAGAGCTCTTGATCAAAATTTATATTTTTTGTTCCCTCTGTACACCATTTGGAAATTTGAAATTTTGTAAGTATTATGCAATGCGGTAATTTTAATAAGGAATAAAGTTTCTGACAGATCGATAATAAAAAAGTTTTCCATATGGTGCAAATTTTTGAAACTTGCTGGTATACAGTCTGGATCACATTTTGATAGGGAACTCATTTTATGTGTATTCATCTATTTATGAAACATGATGAGAACTATGTTTCATCTGTTAAACATAACGGTGAAGGTCGACCTCTCTTCGGCTCTTCGACTATTAGGAATAACGGCCGGTTAGGTTAGTAGTGTGCAGGTTGAGTGATGAAAGTGGGAGGTTGGGTTAGAGCCCCAAACTCAACATCGGATGCGTGTGAGATAAGCTTTTGCAATAGCAAATGTCTACTTTTACTTATGTAAAAGTACTCACTCTTTTCCCGGGGAAAAAAGTAATTTGAAAAGTCATATTTTAGTACCTGTCAACAGACACAACATTTCAAACTTTTTTCCCGTCAAAGAAAAATAAGTTTCATTTATATTCTTACCTCTATTAACGCAACACATATGGTTCCAGTACCAAAAAGAAAGGCACATTCAGATGCAAGATAGGCCATCACTCCTAAACACCCGTGTTGGTAAATACTACGTTCGTCCTTACAGATATTTTTCTTACAACAGGAACTTGGTACAACGGAGGTTGTATTTGTGCCAGTCTCAATCGGGACGTCTGTTTGGTTGAGCAGCTTTTCATAAGGTTTCCAATCCTCATATCCATGGACACCGCAGCAGTGAAACTGAAAATGAATCGCTGAATATAAATTTTAAGATACTTTGGCCTGCAACTTTGACAGTGAATTGTTACTAGGAGACAAGAACTTTTTCTCCAATATTTACCCGGCGTTTTGAGTTCAAATACCCGTCAAAATGGCATCCCCGGGAAATTTAACCAAAGGCATTGTGGAGCTGGGCCTTGCTCTTTCCGAAAATTCTGAAGGGAAACTCTCGAGACCATTCTGGCACATATCCCGTGTAATTTTTTGAGAAAACACTTGAAAAATTCAAGAATGTTCAACATCAAATTTCCATTCAAAATATTACTCTCAACATGTTGTTATTATGCGGAAAATATTTGAAATCAGACTTTTTTTTATCAATTCGAGTTTGTCAAAGAAGAAGAAGAAAATCCTTGTTGCTATAATTTCAAGCTACAAACACATGAATGAGGTTACTCGGCCATGTCTTACTTTTACAGTAACATTATTTTTTTATATCAAGGATTTCGCTCGTGCTTTTGTGCACCAAAGGAAGGATCGGAATTGTTCTTTCGTTTGGTACATTACTTTCATGATATTCTTCCACGTTATTTCGAAAACTCAATTTTAGTGCGTGAACTGGCTGAACATTTTTGAATTAATAATTTCACGCACTTTTGCGAGTAACCATTTAAGGGTGAAAATTACTCGAACTCAGAAGAAAAATACCTTTCGGTCGTTTGCACGAAGTGTTGAAATTCAATCCACAAATCAAACAAAATATTTTTGCAACACATGGTTTGATTTATAAGTAGAGATTCAACTGCATCTTGCTCTAATTATCAGTTGTAATTAATCCTTAATTTGATAATCCAAATTATAACTTAAGTTGGTGCAAACGGGGGTTAGATATATGAATGATGATTTCTAGCGTATAATTTTCCATTATCTCAAATGGCGGAACCATTTTCCAGTAAAAACTTTGGTCCCCGTTAGAAAAAAATTCCTCTAAATATTGAACTGTAGTAGAAATTCAAACTAATGTCCTTTGGCAGAAGAATGTAACGTCAAAATACATGTGAAGATTATTCAGAGAAAACATAGTTTTGGTAGGTTTACAGTAATTTAATAATCACATGATAATAATCAACTACTTGCAAAAGTGTACCTAGACCGATCACCGACAAGTCAATACCATGAGAATTCATTTTGTTTACATGGAGTTTGACGTCATGCTAAGGCGCGCTTTTTACCAAATTCAAATTTGCTTTGCATCTTAAAGTATGGAGTAATCAAAATATTTGAAAGTTAAAGTTAAATGGAACAACTAATAATTAAATAACTTTTTCGCACGATTTTTCGTTTGGAAAGTTGTACTTTTCCGCATGATTTTTGTATTGTTGAAAATGAGGATATTTAAGACTAACTAAATGATCTAGGTAACTATTCTGTCATATATGTCATTTTGTAGCATTATTATAAAATCTTGTTTATCAAAAACCTTTTTTTTCATAAATAAGATGACAAACACACTCGTAGAAAAAATATTGTAACTAACTCTTACGGAAAATGTCTTTTCCACCCTTGACAGCTTGCCAGAACTCCGCTCCGGGTCGTTCGTGCAACTGCCGTCGCGTTCAGAAAAGCATTACTTTCCTCACTCGTTAGTTAAATAACTATAGTAACGCAGTAGATGGGGTAAACAAAATTTCAAGTGATTTTCTGATAGGTGCATGTGACCTATTGTATACTTTATGAAGAAATACAAAAATTTGCAGAAAAATTTCATATAGACTACGTAGATTCTTCGCGTTGTCCAACAATATAAAATTTTCAGTTGCCTATAATCTAGAATGATTGAAATAAATATTTGGCGTCCAAGTTTGATTGTATGCGCCGGAAAAATTAAAATTGTCAATTTTGAATGAAATGTTCCATAGCATAATATTGAGATGAATTCGAAAACAGCTCATTCTGGCATTCTGCCTCCTCATCCACACTCAATTTTTCAACTTCAATTTCATTCCATGATGAAAAAGACGAAAAATCAGTTTTGCGCCCTTCAGATCCACATTCTGTTATTGAAGAGACAACATTTTCTTCTTTGCCTACTTCATCTTCAATGCCGCTACAGCTCAAATTGGTTCTTTGCTTTCTCCATCCTCTGTCGTCACTAATTTCTACGTGGTGCCACTTGGGCTCTATGAGGATCGCGAGATTCATTCGTGACTTCGTGTTTCCAACGTTTATGGGGACTCATTACACCTTCAACTGTTTGTCTACCCACATGTCCAGTCCAATGTAATCTATGATATCCAATTTGCTTTGTGATTATCAATGTTTCACTTCTGTAGCTAACGCTTGTCTTGAATACTCCAAATTATTAGGAAGGTAGTAGTCCATACTCAAAGTGGAGACCAAGTTTTTTTGGAAAAAGAACACAAAGTCGTCTCCACAAAGTTAACTTTTTAGGGACGACTTTAAAAAAAAAATCCAAATTATTCAATAGGCATAGAGATTATTGAGATAGAGTTGGAGTTAATGAACAAGCGCATGATTTGAACTGTAGCTGAAGTACAGGTTGCTTATTTCGAAGTAATGAAGACAACGACAACTTGAAACAAGTTTTAATATCAGCAGTTCTTCTTGCAAATTTGGAACCTTTGAGTACCACTGATGATAAAGATGACGGGTATGGTGACGGTGATGGTACGTCTCCTATACATTGTCTCTGTGTGTGTTGACACTTTCGCTGATTCCTATTCATCAAAAAGTTTGTTGTATCAGATGGGCAGCAATTATAGCAGAAAAATTTTAATGTGGACATGATTTGAAATTAATTGAAATATTAAAGTCGAATAAAGAATTGAATGAGTGTCTAGTGCAGGACTGATCGTGTAGTTTTTCAGCAGTTTGTGTGTCAATGAAGCCTAAATTCAGAGAACTACACTTCTGAAAATTTGGTGGTAATTTTCAAAAATAGTAGATCATCAATGACTCCATGATTATACCTTGTTTAAATCCGATTGGAGAAGCATAATTTGGTGAGCCATGTTGTGAATTTTCAAGTCATCAGCAAAAATTAAAGCAGTTGGTGCGATTTTCTAGTGGATATCAAAAGTATGTAATAAAGCAAGAATTGGGCTCAGCTCAGATTCTTAAATCACTCCGCTTGTAATATATTTTGAAGCTGAATGCTGGTCCACAAATGTCACTCGTAACTGAGACTACAAAAGAAATGTAAGGACCAATTTTGAAATATTTTTTCTTCTTCCAAAATTTCAACTATAGTTGATGATTTATTTAATGTTTTATTGACTCGGCCGTTACTTGATTAATATGGATAGTAATTGAACAAAGTGCACATAAAACCACGGACATGATGTTCACAAATGTTATTTTAGTTCGTACAGTCAATGCTTTAATTCACTTTTTTGGAAGGTAGATACAAAAAAATAAATATTATCCAAGAGTAGAGATTAACAAAAAAGATATGAGTGAAGATTAAAATCAAAATTTTAAATCAAATTTTAGATATCTTTCATAATTTACTACTTACCCTTGACTGGGTTGTCCTCCAAATTAAGCCTGTATCTGAATCGTATCCTCTCATACTGGCAAACATGTTTATCTTCACAGAGTGTACTACTTCTTCCACCAATGAAAATGCGGAAATACTCAAGCAAAGGTTCACAATTAATATAATGGACAGCACCGAGGTATACTGAAAAATAGATAAATCAGTTTGAGAGTAGAAGAGGCTAGGAAAATGTATAATTTTCTCACTCCTAGTGTCATATAACTGTTTATTTTATATTTTCATTGTCCACATTTGAAATAAGAGCAGAGAAAATGATCCTGATCGTCCAGAAAAAAAATTTATAAATAACATTCACAGAAGAAATTGTGAGATATAGGTACTCAAAATAAGGTTCATAAGAACACTGGATAAGGCAATTTTGTATTGAACGAGGGCCATTTATTGACTTCTAAAGGGTAAAATATTTTTCACGTGATTAATGTGTTTTCAGAAAGTTTTGGAATTTTTCAATTCATTTTAATGACTGTGTCAACAGTGCCTTATTATGGCATCTTGAACGTTAACTGTATCCAGACAGTCTCGAAAGTGATATGATGCAGGTAATCGTGAAGTAAAAAACAATTAAGTAAAATTAATTCATTAATCAAGTCATACTTACAATATTGATCATGCAGATACTGCGTTTGAGTGCTGCAAGACATCCCAATAAGGATATTAAAATAATAATAATTCCAATGGCAATAGCTGCTTTGGACATGTTATAATAATGATTGATTATGAAAGTGTCGAATTCGGTGTAAACAGTTTTGATAGTTGCACCGATAGATATCAGAAGGAAACCAATAATCTGAAAAATATAAAACTGTTATACAAAACTGCCACTATGAGAATATGGACATCAAAATGAAAAATCAAATATTGAGCGGACTTGTTCAAACATTGAAGAAGAAAAAAAGCTTATTCAATAGTTGACCGTTTTGAATCGAATATCCTGTATACAGCCTACGAAACGTGATTCCGCAATTAAAATACCTTCAAGTTCAACTATACTCTTATCATTCCCTTGGACTTGATCGAAGGTAGATTGTACAGTCATGCCAGGTGGTTATCATATTGTACTAAAAATAATAACATGAGAGTATGTTTGTTTGAAAGCAATATCCCTTCTCTGAAAATAAAATTATTTTGTTACTTATTGTGTGGTACTGGCGCGAGGCCTGTGGAACCCATCCTGTTTTTGCTGATGAGGTCACAATAAGGCAGGTATCTTCAGTATCTCTCTAGCTTCGTTTCGAGTATATTTTGCGGTGTTGTGTTTCATCAAAGAAGAGAATATTTGGGTCTGAAGAACCCCGTGTTAGTACTCGCGTCTGTTTCGGCCTCAAGATTTTTGATTTTTTGCTGTTTTCCACCGAAATTATATATGGCATATCCAAAGAAAGATATACTATGGAGTATGAAGTACAACGGACTTCTTAGTTTATTACACTGATGAAAGAGAGTTTGGTGACAAGCTCAAGATTATGAAGAAATTATTGAAGATTCCGATTATATAACTGAAGCATATACAAAAAAAACATTGATACAGAACAGAATGAGGAACCAATAGGAAGACAGTAAGCGACGATAAAGAAAATTTGCCACTGATACCCAAGTAGCACACCCATATTGGGACAATATTGGTACAATATTTTGAAAATATTGGCAAAATATTGAAATAATAATATTGGCGAGTTAAAAAATGTGAACATTCGGTGATATTGGTCCAATATTTAAAAAATATTTTTTTGTATTTGTATTTTGTAATATTGTCTCAACATTGTTTTTCAAATATTGGCGTAAGGTTTTCATAACAGTCTCAATCAATATAGGGTCAATATAATTTTTAGAATATGGATTAAATAATATTCCACCAATGTGCTATCAAACTTGGATATACAATATTATTTTTATCTCTAAAATCGATATGAGAATAATATTGAAATCGCAATATTGGAGCTAGATGCTGAACACAATATGTAGGCAAAATCACTCTATCGATATTGGTGAAAATTATTGAACCAATATTGACCCAATATTTCATGAAACAATATACATGAAGAACAGGTTGAGCCAATATTCCACCAATATTATTAATGAAATATTGTTTTTCCAATATGCCATATTGGTTCAATATTATTCTTACATTTACAATATATCCATATTGGCCCAATATGAAAACAAGATTCAGCCAACATACCTGGGTAAGGCTAAAAAATTACAACCTACACATGTCAGGAATTCCAAAACAAATTGTCTTGGCAGAAATAATACTACAGTGGAAAAAAAATATTT
The DNA here is from genome assembly GCA_958298965.1 of Chrysolina haemoptera. Classification (NCBI taxonomy): domain Eukaryota; kingdom Metazoa; phylum Arthropoda; class Insecta; order Coleoptera; family Chrysomelidae; genus Chrysolina; species Chrysolina haemoptera. Next base: position 30,422,665 of record OY282589.1, on the reverse strand, counting down.
TTTACTCATGAATAAACAATTGAATAATATAATCACACATCTTCCAGGTTCCAAAAGCTAGACAGGCGATGCCTTTATATAGTTGTTACCTTTTTTTCACAGATAATATTTTGGAATTCTGGAGACCATTAATAAGTATGTCCTTGTATATCCTGTTCCATATAATTTTGCCCTGGTAGTTATCAGTAGGGAAAAAATACCCAAAAAAGAAACATCATCAACTGATTTTTTTTATTTTTAGCTCTGGTAGAACTTGCGCCATCTTTCTTGTTCAAGACCGAGGCGTCAATACTGTAGGACACTTAGCAATTTGTTATGGCATGAAGTCCCCTCACTATATCGCTAAGTGTTATTGTTCATCCAAAAGTTGATGTTTTCCTGTCTCTTGAAAAATTCTTCAAATTCCAGGGCTTCTTTCGTTTTCAAGAATCATACTTTTCTTGGTTCATTAGCGTTTTTCAGCATCTGCTTCCAAAAATCTCACCGACAACCTTGATATCTTTGAGATGAAGTGAATGTGAAATATTTTCTGGTTTGAAAATGGCCCTTCTCGATTTGTAAATTCTGGTTTCGACTGAGTTTTTCTAAAATTCATCCAGACAGTAGCGTGTCATCATTTTCATCAGAGGCATCATAATCTATCCGAGATTATTTTTTATCTTATCTGTTTCTAAATTGACCTGAATGAATAATTCAATGATTTCAGGATTTCTTTGTGCAAACTATATGACGACTGATAATAATAGATGCTTCGTAAACCAAATTTTCACTTTCACTTGTTCTTTTCCTTTTCTTCAATTCAATTTAATGAAAACAATCGTCCTTACACAGTTTTGAAAAAACAGTGATGCCTGCGCCCCACTGAAAAGGTGTTCATTTTGTTAAAATATAAGATTATTAAAAATTGCTGTTTGTTTCATTTCATCATTTCATTTTTATATTGTTTATTCCTATCATTGAAAAGCAAGCCGAACTTGTTAATATTCTCCATTATTACACCATACATCCATTATACTACTGAAGAAGAAACCTCAAATGGGAAAACACTTTACTTCTTAACATGTGAGAACCATTAACCTCCACCAACCATACAATAACTTAGGTTAGAACTTATGTGATCTGTCTTCTTCCTCATTAGGGTTAAGAGATTAGGCGAATTTCAACGTACATATTATAACACAAAAAATAAATCTTAAGGTGGAAGTGGAGGTAATAAACGCTACTTCTGGAATTTTCTGTTTCTGCTTCCTTGAAGTGAAATATATAACTTAGTGTCATATAAAAATAATTAAGTTAAGAGTGAAAATTTGTTTGTGGATCAGCCATACCTTTAGTTTGTCCCCTTTTCAAATGATTTGAAGCCGGGAGTTCTTCGAAATAGTCAGTTCAAATACATTCGGATGAATAGATGGGTAGAAATTTCTTGTTGTTCCTCTCATACGTACTTGTATATATATTTTGCTTTAGAAATCAGTCTGTTCTATTGAAATTCCTGAAATTAAAATTCCGACATTCCAATCTCTTTGCGAGATTTATATTCCGTTGCAAGATGGAATTCAGCGAATTTTTTGGATAGTGTTTCTTTAATTTTGACACGAAAAATTTGTGTGTATTATCAAATATCAAATGAGAATAATAGAATATAACATGCATAAAAAGATCTGAGTAAACAGCTTCCAAAAAAAATAACACAAAAAAATGTGTGGAGTGGAGTATGCGCAGTGGGTCCAATAAAAATGTGCCTCAAGTGGATAGTGCTAAGAGCAAGAGTTTCTCATGCGTTTTTCCCAGAAAGTTTTTCCAGCATGTTTCTTACTCCCTCCAAACAATGAATTGTCTTTTTCATTCATCATGGGCATTGCTGAGCCCCGCTACCATCCTATCCTGGAAATCTAGAAAGAATTCAAGGACTGGACTTGGCACATTTGGTGAAATACCTATTATTTATAAATTGTGTTCTCATATTCATATTGCGGTTGAAATGAATTGGAAACAGCTGTACATATATTCTCATTATTGCTCTTGATTTCCACAGTGATAAGTACATAACTCACCATAAACATAATATTCACTCCAACGAGCATCAACTTGGCACACTCCATGCTAGCTTTTGCAGGTAGCTGCCCCATCACTTTTTTGATTTTTTACAGACAAGGAAAATGTTTACATGCACTGAACCAGCTGAACTATGTGATTCTCGTTTATTAACAGCAGAGTTCCACCTTTCATCGATGGATGAAGATAACCGTTATCAGTTAAGATACGTTAATTGAAATTGGACTGAATGTAGAAAAAGCAAATACAAAGAGGACGAAGGTGATTATTGTTGGAACTGATCAATTTTGTCTGAGTACGATGTTTATATCCATAGCCTCACAATTTTTGTGTCTGTTTTAAAAATCTGTATAATATATCTTACCTAACCCATTTCACAGTTCATACTTTATATGTGAATAAGACCGCCTATTAATTCCAACATAATTAATTCATTATGAGAGATGAGGTTCTCTGACATAAAATAAATACTTCAAACCAAAAATACAAAGAGTAATAAGGAGCCAATCAATGTGGTCTTCCCCAACGAACCATACACTAAGACCGATAGATACTCTTCTCTATTATAATTTACTCAGCACATGGATTCATCATCATCTTTTCGAACGTAGCAAACGTAACGTCTTCTCGTTCTGCACCTAGGTACACTTTTTTTTTATTTGGAAACATTGAACTGTCAGACGAGAGTTCTGGTTAGATAATTCTGTGAACAAATGAACTTACAGTATCTATAAAATTTTTAATAGTTCATCAATGTTGTAAAAGATTAAAAAAAAATATTATTAGTTTAAATTAACATATTGAAACTAACAGAAACAAAGTAAAAAGTAACTAACAAGAACAAAGTAAAAACATCAAAATGATTGATCGGCGCTCCGGGGCGGCTTAAATGATATTGGTGGCGCATTCGCTTTCAGAACTACAGGGAAACCCGGAAAAACGTGCAAAAAAATACAACTCGTCCTGTGGACTCGTTGTATTTTCAGCTTTGGGATTGCAATTCATCAATATTCCAAAAAATTATCGGTAATAATCATACCACTTATTATATTACCCCTGAAAATAAAATACTTTATAAAATCAAAAAAAATATATTTTCCTATAGCATATTATTACAATATTTGAACTACCTCTACTATGTTAACCAATGAATGTTTCTCAAGTCCACTAATAGAAGAATATGCCAAAAATCATTTTACGTATGATTACTACAGGATTTGATGGATACCTCCATGCCATGAAAATTGTATGGGTGAAGAGTCTAGGGATACCATTTTCATTTTTTTACTGCAATGGTTTGGAAATCGATAAATTCATTTTGACTTGTGTGATAATGTGACTCAACATTTGAGAATATTCCTTAACCAGAATGTGGTCAAAAATTTTTGACGAATAATATTTTTATGCATTACCAAGTAATTGTTGTGTTGGGCTAGTTTTAAATCATCACTAAAGTGAAGTTCATTGATTTCGCAAATTACTGAAATATTTTCCGTTGTCAACATTCAACAGGAGTTTCTCGAGATCCCGAGGGGTTTACAGGCGAACATATTCTACTGGAATGCAAGTGCATATTCAGCAGGAATGGCAACTTCTTATTGAATTCTTAGGAAGTCTCCAAGTTGTATCCAATATTCGAATTGAGTTGCATTGATAACGGATTTGTCGAGTTAAATGATTCGTTTGGAATTTAAATCTATTTTCAATTTAGGGATATCTGAAAGAAAATGTATTGTTAATTGAACTAAAAGTAAATTACATTACAAAACATATGAACATAGGATTTTGCAATCACTTGGAGGTGAGTCTCCCAATAGTTACCTTACATTTTTAATTTGGTTAATTATTTGATTTCAGTTTAAAAAATGGGAATTTTGAGCGTTACCTCAATGAATATAAGCTAATGTTTCTATTAACAGTAATAACACTCAAGCTTCTGAACTTGAGGGGGTATAAAGTACAGGATTGCCCTTTTCATTATTGAGAGACCCTTGAGTGAACTTCTCGTAGAGTTGTTGCCTTCTTTCCGTTCTTTCAACTTGAATTTGAGTCTTCAATCGTCTGATTGCTTTTCCCAAGAGGTAGGCGAATATGATTCCAAGTACCTGAAAAAGAAAAATATAAAAGTTATGAAAATATACGCCTTCTTTCAATGACACACCCTATAGAAGCTCAATCTATGGATATAAAAGAGATTTTTATTCTAAATCATTCTCTGCCGGACCAATGAGATTTGTCTGTTCCTCTCTGTATCGGTTATGGTAGGAATTAATGGATGAGACAATATTCTGGAGTTGATCAACTACCAAGATGTTGAAAAATATATTCGACAATCCCACTCATGTATAATAAATAATAATAATTCCCTTTTCTTTTGTTAGTACAAAAATCGTAGTTTGTTATCGGCTAGATAGGAAGGAAGAGAAATTCACGTGGGTAAAAAAATCGGATGAATTACGTAACCGTGGCAACGCTAGCAATTATTGTAGTTCATCAGTTTGACAATTATTAAATGTCAAAAACAGAATTGATATAATATTCCAATTTTTTCTCCTGAAAGTATACGACTAGTGTTCCCAACTGTAAAATCCAGTATATCCCGTAAGTATCATGGCTGAGAATTGTAACGTTCATACCATGGTAGGGTCAAATTTGACCCTCAATTTTTTTTTACTACAATAAATTTTTGACAAATATTTCTCCCGTATCAGTTTTTAGTCACTCCAGTAATGAGTTCAAAGGAATAAAATATTTAAAAAATCCTATTGTAAATGTTTAAGTAAACATAAATCTACGTAAATCCTATTAGTCAAATATCTAACAAAAAATAAACTCCTTTTTAGGTTTTCAAGTCCGATTTTGTAAATTTGAAGCCTCATAGCTGCTTTCTGCAACAATGAAAACATATTTTTACATATTACTGAAAAACTGACTGTTTTAAGACGTTACCTGTCAACGCAGTCATAGCATAACACCTTGGTAATGACATGATTTTTGCATGTTAATCTTCTGCATTTATAACAATATTGTGCTTTTTTTTTCCTGATTTCTCGAATAGGGACAAATTTGACATCGTTCTCTTTTTGTGTCCCGGTTTTCTTGATCAACTCTAGGATCTGGTTCTTGAGAGCCAGAAATTTTAAGTATAATATTCCGAAGGTCTCTTGGTAAATATTTTTCTTGAGCTCTGCGTTGTGAGTTTCGATTAATTCTTGGCCTAAAGTCGTTAAAAAAATCTTTTCATTGATGCATTGTGGGCCTGCCCAAGTCAATTTTATAACACTAACACCATGAGCAGGTCAAACTTGACCACATGTGCTTACAACTCGAAGAAAACTCAAGGGAAACTATCCGCCGTTTCATAGATCGGCAAATCATTGCTCGCTCGGAGATTTGACGGACGCGCCGGCCCCTCTATTTATGCTGAATTAGCAAAATCTCCAATGAAAAACGCGAGGGGTCACATTGGACCCAGTCATGGTACTTACGGGATATTGTGTGTATATGGCCTAGATCGGAATATGACGGCACAATATTTAACAACTCGCAGATGAGGTCAAAATTTGAACACCGTAGTAAAGAATCTTGTAATCTTGATTTTAAATAATAATTTTCAAGGTAATCCACGCACGACAGCTGTATTTTCTTAAAATTGGGACGCATGCGGAACTTGTACTAACCGTATGAAAATGTTGTTCTCTGGAGCTTAACTGAACCCCGTCTGATTTGTACAACGAACCAAAAGATTCAGCTTGAATTTCAATTCGGTTAAGCTTCAGCTAATCTCCCGTTTGTACAATCGGAGCTTAATCGCATTTGTCCGTCAAAATTCTCCGAACGAACAGATCAATCTCTGACAGAACGATGGAGACTAATCCGAGCATTGTGACGTACATACCGAACACGGTTAAGCCCATCACAGACACACTTACATAGCGCATAGCATAAAGACATAATGAATTTAGTCAATCAAAATGCTAATATCCGACGTTACTGGCATTTTCATTGGTTGTGTCATTGATAATGACATATCCGATCACAGTCTAGTCTTTTGCGATACGAAGTTGAGCGAAATGTCAAAAGAAACAAAAACAGAATACAGCAGGCATTTTACGAATGATAGTATAAATCAATTCAAGATAAACATCGGTAATGTAAATTGAGTTGAAGTTTTGAATAAATATTTGTCAAAGCAATCTGTGGTGGAATAAATTTCTTTGTATTATCTTATTTTAAATTCACCTGTGTAAGTATATGAATATACATTATTTTGAATATACGCAACTTACTTTTCATCATCATTATTATTATTTTGATTGGCTGAACTCCGTTATATGTCCATACTATGTGCAATGCAAGTGTGTTTCTGATGGCCTTAACCTTTGCAGTGACAACAAGGCAGAAGTATTCTATATGAAAATATTATTACTGAAAATCATCCAGTACACTTATTTGAGATACTAACCTGTATGAAAGCAATGCACAATGCCCCTGCGGCCAACAGAAGGGCACCTTCAGATACGATGAAGGCGATCTGGTTTAAACAACCACGTTGAAAAACATTGCCTACATTAATGCAAATCTCTCCACGGCAGCATGAATCTGATACATATTCGAATGTGGAATGTGTGGTATTGCTTACGTTACTCTCCGGTAAATAATTCAAACTGTATATGTTTTGATACTTTTTCCAGTCACCAGGTCCATGAACACCACAGCAACGTAACTGAAAAACGGTTCAAAAGTTATTCACATCGCAACGGACGATAGCGTAATTGTTTGTTTTGCGGATCATCTGATTCTCAAAACGAGAAGGTGAAATAATGATAATGGTACAGTCTGAGTCACTGAGTGTGATCACAAATTCATGAACAAATTTGTGTCACTAGTTCTCAATCACCACAATCAATCGAAAATTGGAAGATGACGCAAAGATATTTTCAAAATCACCATATAATCAATGTAGAGGCGGATTCAACTAAAATATTTTTAACAATTCAATGTCTGTAAGAACGTATTAGGTGGCGATTATAAAGGATGAGAATTTGGACGAAAATTTGTTCGTATGAATTCGTACGATTCAGTTATTACGAATATAATAGGTGTGTGTGATTACATTGAATGAGTTCTTTTCATACGAACACAGTAGGTAGTGATTATGGATTCTGTCAAAGTTTTATTTTTTTCATCACCATTAGTGAAATATTTTTTACTGAAACTAAAAAGAAGAAAATGGGTTGAAAACTATTTTTTATCCAGACATAAAAAAGGAGAGTTTGAAAGGAAATATGGAGATTTAAAAAGAAATAATGATATTGTCGAATATAATATAACCACAAACTTGTCAATATACGCATTTGTTTAATCCCAAGTAGCACACCCATATTGGGACAATAGTAGTACAAGATTGTGGAAATATTGGCAAAATATTCAAATAATAATATTGGCGGGAAAAAAATGTGACTATTCGGCCATATTGGTCCAATATTTGAAAAATAATATTGGTGTAATATTCTCGAATCCATATTGGCCTCAAAATGTATAGAGAAATTGGTACAATATCGCTGTAGCACACTTACATTGAAATAATATTGGTAAAATATTCAAATATAATATTGGCGAGATAAAATTATAATTATTTCGGGATATTGGTACAATATTACTTGGACATTATTCAAATTATATTAGTGAAATATTGTTGAAGCAATATTGGCCTCAAAATATTTAGGGATATTGGTACAATATCATTTGCATGTACAAGTAAAATATTATAAATGAATATGTTGCCTTGGAAAAATTGTTGAAATATTCCCAGAAAATATCGAATGAATTGAAAATTCTACAATTTCATTCCTACTTCAATTGAGCACTGGGTAGATTGACTTGTAAACGCATTGTGAGAAGTCTTATTTAATATATGTTACTCTGATTCAGCTGTCGTTCCATACCCAAGTTTGATCATAATTCATTTCAATATTGTTTATTGAATATCCGGCCAATATTTGAATTTCAGTGGTAATGATAAATTTATTTTGTAATATTGTATCAGTATTGTCTTTCAAATATTGGCGTGAGGTTTTCGTAGCAATTTCAATCAATATAGAGTCAATAAAATTTTTCGAATATGGATTATATAATATTCCACCAATGTGCTATCAAACTTGGATAAACAACATTGTTTTTTATCTTTGAAATCGACATGAGAGTGATATTGAAATCGCAATATTGGAGCTAGATGCTGGAAACAATATGTAGGCAATATCGCTCCATCGATATTGGAGAAAATTATTGAACCAATATTGACCCAATACTTTTTTACATTTATTTTACAATATATCCATATTGGCCCAATATGAAAACAAGAATCAGCCAACATGAGGTGCTACCTGGGTTTCCGGCGATCTCGACTATATTTTCGTACGATTTTTTTTTTTTCAAATGTAACCGCCGCCTTAAATATTCATTGACGAAAGCGGAAGGAGTCTGGATTGAATGAATAGATGATGATGGTTCCAGTTAAACCTGTCATAGATCATAAGAACAGTTTTACGCTTTGTCATCGAGTCGGTCAAGTAGAGTATATATATATATTTTAGATTGACGTGGCCTTTACTTGATGGATATCCATAGTAATATGACACTAGGGTAAACACGATTAAACTTCTACGGTTTTTATTACCTTCGCGATATGTTTTGATACACGTTACCTTTCTCAAGTGAATGAACTGAATCATCACCCCCAAATCATGTCAAAATCTTGGCTGACCAATAGACAGTTTCAATAATCAACGAAAATAGTATCCAAGTTTCATTAAGTATTGGCTGCGAATATTAAAAAAAACTGTTGAAAAAACCTTGAATATGAAGCACAATATAAGCTCACATTTGAGGAAAACAAATTTGAAATTGAACGATTACCAGTGACATGACCGTTTGAGTTATTGAGTTAAGTAGACAATAGAATAATAACCATTTTATCTTATCATCGAATAAATATGACTGCGCAATATTTTCCGTTTTAAAACGTTCGTATTTTCTGAAGTTGTTATTCTGTCGAGTAATTGAAAAAAAAAATTCGGAACCTTCGGTGTTGTAATTTTTCAACACCTCAACACCAAATGATCATCTTCAAGGTGGAAGAAAAAACAGTTGAATCTCCTCTTTTGGAGATAATCGCTTGGTGATTGAAACGCAGATCAAAGTGTGAAAAAAAGCGGTATGGTAATGGGATAGAAAAACAGCCTCTACACCGGGTTTTTCATATCATTTGAATAACAATAACGTACTATGCTAATACAAGATAGTGAATATTTTGTTGAAATCTTGTTTCCATAACTTTAATACTTAATTAGATGTTTTTGAAACTTGGTGAATTCGAAACGTCTTATGTGACAAACCGGAAGTTTCAGTTTCGGCAAGTAGCGTCTCAGTTGCTGTTACCAACAAAATATAATTGGTTATTGGTTTTGGTTGGTTTATATTCATTTGATGTCATACTCACGTTATACTGTGTTGCGTCCCAAACATAATCGGTGTATGTGTCGTAGTAATTCATACTGTCGATCATTTCAATTCTCAGATTTGCTTCAATGCTTCCTCTCATAGCATACGCTGCAATACTAATGGAAACTTCAAGTATGAATACCACGGTCATCATCAAGGCATACTGAAAGGAATTTTAATTTTAGTCATTTTACGCAGTTATTTATTTCAATAGAAAATTGTTGATAATACTTGGATGGAGACCATCAAACTGAAAATTGATAGTTGAATCATAGTGTTCCAAAATAACTACTTAGGGCATAGTGAAGAACAGCAGAATATTTCAGGTTTGTTCACTGAGAGAAATCTGGAGAACATATTGGTATATTCAAGAAATTATCATAAAAGTTACAATCATTTTTGGTAATCCTAATAACTAGGATAGTAAGTCGTAAAATACCAATGAATGGTTGAAATATTTTATGGTTAACGTTAGTATAAATTATTGCTGTCACATATAGTACCAGAAATTATTGTAAATATTACTATACATTTTTCTCCGTGTTTGAAAAGAATATTGAAGGTGGCCTAGAGAGTAAAAAAAAGAATATGATTTTGCCAATTTTGATTGAAATTACTGGTTTCATTGTTACAAATAATGGCAATAATTAGAAATGGTTGAATCCGTGATATGACATCAGTATACCTTTCGTTAATGTTTTGCATTTGTTTGTAATATTCCATTTGACGTTACAAGATACTCCTGTCAGTTCAATAATCATGAAATTGTCATTAGGCTTGTTTATTAAAGACTGCTCTAATTGATCGAGAAAACTTTCACGTAGGTATGTTTATCTCTTTCTAACACTTGTACTTCATTTTTCTTTCTCTTTCAAAATATCAATTTCGAGCAAGTCGAGCAAAAAGATGTCTCAACAAACGACACTTTAAAAAACGCGCGTTTTTGAAAGTTTGATTTGCACACGCGTGGTAAAAAGAAGCACCAATTGAAAAACAAATATTTTTCAACAACAAATATTTTTCAATTGGTGCCTCTTTTTATTTAAAGCACGTCTCAGCGGGTATAAATCGAACTTTCAAAAACGCGCGTTTTTTTAGTTGCCATGGCTACATTAACAACTCGAGAACCATGAGATCTAACTGACAATTTTATGATTATCAGTCTGACAGGAGTAACTTGTAACGCCGAATGAAATATTAAAAATAAAGTGCACTGATTAAAAAAAATAACGTGAAGTATTCGTGGATAACTGATGTTTCAACCAATTGGTCTATTTCGAGCACTCCGGCTGAGTGTTTGAAAGACCTTTTCATCAACTCATACTTCAATATACTATTCTAAAATTTGACCAGGGAATTCTATCTGAAACTTTCTGAAATCATTAGTTATCAAAGTTAACATAAACTCACCATATTAACCAGACAGACACTTTCCTTGATGGCACCAATACATCCGAATAAAGACACGAAGAAGATGATGATTCCAACGGCAATTGCCAATTTCGATGGGTTCGCATAGTGATCAACTAGAAACTCATCGAAGTCACTGTATATGGCTTTGATAGTTGTACCGATTGATATGAGCAGGAAACCAACCAACTGAAATGAAAAATAATGGGATTATTACAGAATATTATCAAAAATGAATATAGCTGTGGTGACGAGTCCTAATAATCGGCCTCGAGCGCTGATTATTTATTTTCGTGTTCCGGTTTATATTCTTTTTGTTGATAAGATTTATCGAAAAATAATCAGCACTGAGTTTGAATTGTCAGCAATCGAATTTTGTGACAAAGCCAGTCCGTGTAGAACTAGCTGATCAATGACTTGAGAAATATATACCTGCGGTTCAATGTGGCTAATAACAAAAAGATCAAAATCCTTTGATGCATTTTCTAATGTATTTTTTTGTAATATTCGTTTTCACGGATCTCCCAGGATTTCCGAGAAAGCCACTAGGAAGCCCGGCACCTAGAGCTTACCTACAGACCGTGAGATATTGACAGATTTTGCCGACTTATTTTATCTTTTCTGGGATTCTAACCACTGAAAATTATGTCAGTGTTGATATAAAAAATAATCAGTCGTGTGCTAGGCATATATGGAAAATAATTTTTCCTTGTTCCTTGTGTAAAAAAACTGTCTTGTTTCAATCTCCAATTCATGGCAGGAACAGGTAAGAACAATCTAATAGTGAAAAACCAAAGCCATAAGGTTTGCACGTCTTTGAAGGGTTGAAATAAGGGCGCCATCTTGTAAAAGAAAATTCGGTTGCTGATGCATTTTCTCGCTTATGACAATCTACAGAATGAAATTTGATATCGTTAGGAACCCGAAAGTAGATTCCCATATGCTTATTTATTTCAGATCAGACAATATCTCTCGTATTTTATATCATCTAGTCAGGTTGTTGATGGACTCTCTTTTTCGTATTTTCATTCATATAGTTGATTTTTTAATTTTCTCTAGTTTTCATTGAAGAATTTATTAAATAAATTAGATTGACAAAAGCGAATTTTCAATCTCAGATTTTTTCTTTTCTTTTCAGTTGGAGTCTTTTCACAATATCTATCAGATGTAGTTCAATGTCCAGCGTGGCTTGTGCCGGGGAAGTAGTTGTTTTCTGTTAGACATTACAAATGAATCACATTTTTCATTTTCATGGAGAATGTTCCCCTTTTCAACATGAACACCTCCCAAGACGTTATCTTGAACGATGGAAAAGCTAAAGCTTGTCTTTCAGTCGCAGATGATTCCACAACAGATTTTATGAATATCCTATTCATATTTTCGAACTTAAATCACTTGTATTCGAGCTATCAAAATTCCTTCCGGGAAGTACCTACTTCTTTTTTTTAGATCGATGTTCTCCTGCTAATTTATAATGTTTGACATGGGTGTAATGATGAAGTTCAACAAAAGAGTTTTCTGCAAAAATGTCTCCTGTTTTGCCGACTGAGTAGGCAAACGGTTGCAATTTTTTCATTCAGTGCTGGGAGCACTGATAGTTGTACAGTTACTCGGGACTGGGTGTTTTAGAGCAATTTTCACCGGTCTTTCCCCCCCAGGCCTGTTGTTACATTGGCGCTCCATCTATCTGCAAGCTCTTGATGGATTTCCGAACCCATGGCTTCTTTTTCGTTATGTTTGACGCATGACGCTAAAAGAATCTCTTCATCCACCAAATTTGGTGACGACACGTTCTTTTCAGAAGAGGCCTCGCTAAATGAATTTCTTGAGGATGATACAACTGCAGTAAATGACCAATAGGTATAAACTAAATAACAACCACTTGTCCTTTTTACACAAGTTAATAAGTATATACAGAATAAATGAAGTGGGAAGTAGAAGATGACAAAACAAAACGAAATGACAGAATACATTTTTGTCAAATTTTCTTTTTTAATTTTAAAGTTTTCAAGGCACCTTTGGTAATCACTGATTAGAGGTCTGCAGCCTACGCAAACCCACACTCGTTGGAATCGATTTAGTGCGGTGCTATAATTTGAAAGTGGTTGATTTTCAATCGAACTTTGCATGCCATTACTAACTTAGCTGTTATTGTATTTCATTAGTCTGGTTGAAATCAGATTAGCAATATGGTAAATATATAAAGGCGGATTCATAATATACAATGATGAACCTATTTTCATGAACAATGAAGTAAATCAAACACAACAGACTAGAATTAAACTATTCACCCGATTTACAGAGAAGGTTTATCTTAAAAGATAAATCGAAAAACGTACTGGTATAAGTACAAGGTTGAGAAATTGCAAACTGTCACTTGCCTATTATTGATGTTCAAATGATAATGGATATACATTGATAAGGAATGTTATCACACACCCTTTTGATATGAATTGAAATCCACCTTAACACCACTTTCCAGAAAAAGTCATCAGTACGCCACTGACGCTTATAATATCTTTGTTTGCAGTCATAATGAGATAAAGTTATTTCTGTCAGCCAAACTACCACGTATTTACTGTGTTATGATTCCTTAGGTACATATCAATAATTCAAACCACTACAGGGATTCCTTGCAATGGATCTACTTCAATCACACGATTATTTATTTATTGGTAAAATTGAAGGTCTATCTCCACAATGTAACACAGACAGGTGGATTAAGACATGACTAACATTATACACATCTAGATGAATCTATTAAATTTTAATCGAATTGAAACTCACCACAAACATGAAGTTGGCTATGAATATTAAATACTTGATACATCTCATGCTCATGTCCAGTTCCTTTTCTTTGATCATTTCGATAATCTTGATATTTTACAACGTACACTTTGGTTTCCGCGGAATTTCTACTGACTGTACAGAGTTCAGTCGAAAGTCAGCCTATTGTCGTACCTGTTATCTATGTTCTGATAAGATTGCTCACCAGTTGGTGAACAAACGAGAATATAAACATAATTAAATACATTTCAATACGATGTGACTATAACGTCATAAACTGAATAAGGGAAGCTCCCTTAAAAAAATGCCCAGTTGATGAAACTTGGTATGGTACAGTAGTGTCCCACCCTATTCATCTTACATTCAACATACATTTTTTTTGGAAAGTTTTTCTCTACTTTTTTCATGGCCCCTTATCCACTTACCACTTAAAAATCCCCATTTACGTATTTACAGTTCGACAAACTGTGAAAATATGCAAGCCCATGATGCGCATTAGTCGTACGACTACGATAATAGACACTTAATATCAAGTATAAAATTTTGTCACAATTTGCAAAATGTTAAAAAGCCTTACCTAATATATTGTTGAACATTCAGAAATATAAGTATGATTTTTTGGATTTTTGCTTGATTGAAATATGTATTTCGCACAGTATTTCGCGCACGGTATACAAGAGCACTTCGCATATTGTTATCAATGCGCACCTTGTCAGTTTTTGACGTTTGTAGACAGAAATAAAAGGAATATTTTTTCTACAATCGTCAAAAGTAACAAGGTTTTTTTAATTTTTCTTCGTTACCATGACACCATGCGCGAAGTATAGTGTGCGATATACCTATTTCTTACGAGCGTGCGAAAAAGTAACTTTTCCGCACGATTTTTCGTTTTGAAAGTTGTACTTTTCCGCACCATTTTTACTTTTCCGTACAATTTTTACTTTTCCGCACGATTTTTGTATTGTTGAAAATGAGGATATTTAGGACTAACTGAATGATCTATGTCACTATTCTGACTTGTTAGTCATTTTTCCCACGAGCGTGCGGAAAAGTAACGTTTCCGTACGATTTTTCGTTTTGAAAGTTGTACTTTTCCGCACGATTTTTACTTTTCCTTACGATTTTTACTTTTCCGCACGATTTTTGTATTTTTCAAAATGATGATATTCAGGACTAACTAAATGATCTATGTAACTATTCTGTCTTGTTAGTCATTTTTTCCACGAGCGTGCGGAAAAGTAACGTTTCCGTACGATTTTTCGTTTTGAAAGTTGTACTTTTTCGTACGATTTAAAATCGTTCGGAAAAGTTACTTTTCCGCACGATTTTTACTTTTCCTTACGATTTTTACTTTTCCGCACGATTTTTGTATTTTTCAAAATGATGATATTTAGGACTAAATAAATGATCTATGTAACTATTCTGTCTTATTAGTCATTTTGTAGCATTGTTATAAAAACTTGTTTATTAAAAACCTTGTTTTTTCATAAATAAGATGGGCAAAAACACTCGTCGGAAAAATTTTGTACCTAATTCTTACGGAAATAGTTATTTACCTAACAAGTGCGGAAGGTAGTACTTTTCCGCACGCGACGGCAGTTGCACGAACGACGCGGAGCGGAGTTCGGGCAAGCCGTTAAGGGCAGAAAAGACATTTTCCGTAAGAGTTAGGTACAATGTTTTTCCTACGAGTGTTTTTGTCCATCTTATTTATGAAAAAACAAGGTTTTTAATAAACAAGTTTTATAATAATGCTACAAAATGACTAATAAGACAGAATAGTTACATAGATCATTTAGTTAGTCTTAAATATCCTCATTTTCAACAATACAAAAATCATGCGGAAAAGTAAAAATCGTACGGAAAAGTAAAAATCGTGCGGGAAAGTAACTTTTCCGCACGATTTTAAATCGTACGGAAAAGTACAACTTTCAAAACGATGAAAAATGTATGAAAATGTCTTTTCCGCCCTGAACGGCTTGCCCGAACTCCGCTCCGCGTCGTTCGTGCAACTGCCGTCGCGTGCGGAAAAGTACTAATTTCCGCACTTGTTAGGTAAATAACTATTTCGTACCCTGCATGTTAACTATATAGGATATTCATATTTTAAACTATATGGTACACAATCAAGCAAACACTTTGCATATTTCTAGAATTTTTGCCGAAGAGTATCAAATAAATAAACTAGTGAAATCGACAACGTCAAAGTACCCTTGATATGAGTCAAACATGTGACAGAAAACAAATACTTCCCTGGGTAATACCACCACGGACATGAATCACATCTGACAGATATTTGTGCAACGTTTTTTCAAGAAAACCTAGTTGCAATTGCTTATTGTAATTATTCAGCAGGTTATCTTTCACTTGGCTTGGGAAGACCACCTGCAGACGCGTTTCTTGCCGCTCGTGACAGTGACAGGGAAGATCGGAAAACATTAGAGTCGTCCTGCCCCAGCCCAATAAATTGTAATCCACTGTGTTACTAGTATTTCCTCACAAATGAAGCAGCGACTTATAGTAAAAGTAAGTCACAGCGCCACCTCTGTGGGAAAATTACCAACAAGCATTCCACAGTATATATTTCCACCTTGTATTTCCACCACATGGTGGAAATATTTGAAGAGAAGGGTATTTTAACATTGTCGCTTTCAGTATATCATTCATTTGATACACTTCGGCAAAATTTCTTGAACTCTGTTTACTTCCTGGAGTCATTGCTACCGAGGAATGCTTGTTGGTTATTTTTTCAAGGGTGGCGCTGCGGCTAACTTTTACTGTAAGTCGCTGCATCATTCGTGAGAAAATAATAATTATTTACTAGATTATAATTCATTGGGCTGGGGTAGGACGACTCTAATGTTGACCTACCCTGTCACTGACGAGTGGCAAGAACCGCGAAACGCGTCTGCCAATTGCAGGATAATCATGCTGTATAATAACAATGAGTATCTGCAATTGGATCTTCTTGGAGGAATGTTGCACAAATATCTGTCAGAAGTAATTCAATGTCCGTCCTGGTATTAGCCAGGGAAGTAGTTGTTTTCTGTCAGATGTTTACCATTTCACTATTTCAGACAGTTTATTACTATCATACTGTCAAAACTATGTTTCACTATTTCGTGTCTCCATGATTTTGCTATTTTCGTCAACATTGAGGGACTGCCGCATAAAGGAATTAATCACGCCGAGCGTGAAATTTTGATGTGTGAATCATTCGGCGACAGATACTTCCTGGGCGCCGGCCATCCGTTGAAGATAAATTTAACAGGTCACTCCGACAATATATTTAACAACGTGCTCATCCACCTATAATCGAATATGGCCCATTCTGTCCACACCGGCCAACACAATGACTTCGTCGGGTCACTATCGTGACGCCTAATTAAAAGATAAAGTAATCAATAGGGCTTTTATCAGGGCCGTAACGCGCTTATCTTGCAGCGGCTAACCACTCTCTAATGACGACGCTGGTCGAGCACAATCGTGTAACGTATTTCACCGGATTTCCAGGATCTTTAGATATAGATGGTGTTTCTCCACGAGGAACGCCAGACCGGAACATGGCTGAAAGCTTCGAGATGTCTTCCGGAAAGATGTGGTGTAACTACTTTATACTGGGTGTGATGGAGAGTTATGCTGCCGATATTTTGCTAAACTTGGCATAATGTTTGCTTCTCTTGGATCCAATGAATGTCGTTATTGCTAATGAAAACTAGATTAGATAAGGCAAGAGAAAGAAAAAACAAATTTTCGACACTTCGAAAACTTCAGATCACGAAATATTGAAGGCTCCTTCTGTTGATAATTATGATAGTAATGATAATTTCTTTTTCGCAGAGAAGTTCTTAGGGGTTCTTAAGGGTGGTGCAAGAGTACGCACATGCTATCGGAATGGAGTATGGGATCAACGAATGTGCCACGGATCATCTCAAGAGAGGACGATGCGACGAATAAGGAGATGATATCCAGCTCGTAGACGAAAGCATCCTACATCATCTTGACGCCGAAGTGACGTATACTCACCTTGGAGTGGAACAACGCCGCTATAAAGAGGTAACCACTGTTAAAAACTATTTCCGCGGCAAGTGTCAGCATAAACTCCATCAGTTCTGATCATCAGAACTGCTGGAGAAGACTAAAGTGGCTTCAATTATACTCGGGTTCGTAAATTGGGGATAGAGACTCATAGGTTGTACGGTTCATAATTCATATAAAGCAGGTCAAGATATATTGATTAAAAAAATCTTTTAAGACGAACTTGGAAGTAAAAATAATTTCTTCAGATGTCTAATGTTCTGTGAGTTATAAATTCAAAAGCTTGCCGCGCAACGTTTTCAGTTCGAATATGAAAGCAGCAAGCTTTTGAATCTGAAACTCACAGAAAAACCTACATTACACATCTGAAGAAATTTTTTTTTTTTTAAATCAATGCTTGTCTTCAAGATGTTTTTTTATTATTATTTTATCTTCTGCTTTTTCGTTGTCACGCATTAATCTATAGATTTCTGATAAAGAAGTTTAATACGGGATTCACTACATGCTATAATTGAAAAATGTTTTTAAAAAAAATCGTAACAAATATTGAATTTCCGATATGTAAACACAAAACTCAGATTTTTTTTGGCATGATATCAGTAAGTAACGACAGTCTTTGCCTACTGTTGTTCCACTCTTTTCTCACTCCAATCCACTTGCTATCAGACCACTAGTCTCTTGGCTAATACCGCAACGGGTATTGGATTTTTTCATACAGATACTAGTGCATTGTTTCTATTCGCAAAGAATACAATCTCATTTGCTTCATGTGAATAAATAGGAGAACCATTTTTCTCCATCCATCTTCCAGGCATGGTGTTCTGTCATGTTGGAAGTATTCTTTTTCCTTGGACATTCGGAGGAAAATCTTCCAAAAATATCACCTTTAATTTCCGATAGAAATTCAAGATACAACTCCCTCGTTAATGGAGTATCTAAAAATTAGGTATTTATTATTTTCGTATCCAAAACACCAAACCCAGAAGTGATACCAAACCTCTTTTGAAAATTAATGACCTAACTTCGTCTACACAGAAATGATGAAATTTGTCAATTCCATTATCTTAATGAAATCACTAATGAAAGTAGCGGTATGATATTCGATTCGAAACTGGACGTCATACATACCCAGAATTATCCCTATCATGGTTCATCATCGCATCAATGCACTCTCACCCCGCATTCGCAAAAACTCCGATAACTAGAAACAGATTCACCTATGGAGTTTTTCCAAATATCAGTTTCAATTAGAGGCTCTGAGCGTTGACTACACGAGAATTGAATTACCGGTATTTTGCAGGATCAGGATCAGTCCTCGTCAATTCAGTATACGTTCGGGTCATGAAATGAAAAACAAAACACATTTCACTGCTACCCATACACAGAACTTCCATAAATAGTTGAATAATGGTAGAAGTGATATACAAAATCACCATTATTATGATGATGATTTTGCATACCTATCTTAAGAGCAAACAATACCTTTGATGAAACGACTATCGGTTTTGAGCGTTCAGTTTTAGTGTTTTGCGGAAATTTTGTTTGTACAATTTGTTCGTAAGAATGCGGAAAATTAACTGATTTTTGGATTTGTTGATTCATGAAATTGGGAGGAGATTGGGCCGCGCCAAAAAAGATAATCTTTCAGCGTCATTTTTTATTCAAATAATTAGTATTCAAAGGGGCAATGCATCTTCCGTAATGGGTACAATTTCTCCATCGCATCCACTGGATGAAATATTTTATTGTCCCAATTTTCCAACGCGATACATATCAGTTATCAAAAATAATCACCCAGTACCTTCCAAAAAATCATTATGAGTTTCTCTATCACCTTCTTTGAATTACAGGAACAATGAACCTATGGATTCTTCGTATAACATAAGTGAGCATGCCATAACAACAAGAGACTCCATTTCTACATTCGGCCTAAGAGGATTGAAGAATGTAGGGGATACCTGTTTTATGAATAGCATGATTCAGTGTCTTTCGATCACTAAGGTTTGGAATTTTTCAACAATGATTTTTGTATCATCAAGAATGAAGGAAAATCTAGTGAAATGTTTCATACCTTCAATGAAAAATATCTGGAATCCTGATTATTTTCGGAAAATGGTGGACACTTCATATTTCGTCCAAGTATTTTACTCCTTCCTTTGATCATAACGTCCCAGCAGATTCGGAAGAGTTTCTAAGACACCTTCTGGTAGGCTTTCATAAAGAATTAAACAGAACGAGTGCAGATAATCATCCATCACAAAATGATTTGGTTATCATGAATGATAATCAGAAAGCTTCCATTTCTTGGACAGAATATATATCTATTCATAATTCCAAAATTGTGGATACATTTGCCGGTCAGCTGAAGTCTATATTGAGATGTACTTTTTGTGATTACTGTTACTTTTGAACCTTCCTGGGTACTTTCGATCCCTATTCCAAACTTCCCAAACAAAGCCGTGAATTTAACACAATGTATTGAACTGTTGACAGAAGAGGATATTTTGACTGACGATGCGAGCACATACTGTTAAACTTCAAAAAGGGAATTCAGAAAGATGATTCGTACACAAACATTTCCAAAAATTTTAGTTATATATTTAAAACGTGTTTCTTCGATTGGTGGCAGTACACTGGACAATATGATTGATTTTCTGACACAAAATTTGAATTTGAACCAATATTCTGCTCGGGATGGAATTATTACTAATTATAATATCTACGCCATATCTAATCATAGCGGCAGCATTTCCAATGGACACTATACAGCATATTGCAAACAATCTTATTCTAATTGTTGGCACCTCTTCGATGACTCCCATGTATCATCCAAGATTGATTCTCTCATCTCGCAGGGAGCATTCTGAATTCCGATTATGTTGTGAGTTTTTCCGGGTTTTCCTTCAACTGAAACAGCAAGTAGTGCGCCATCACTTCAAGTCCCGGACTTTGATCAAGATTTTCGTCTTGAAATAATTTTATATTTAAAACGCTTTTGTATTTTTGAATAATTTTTTTTTCTATGTATTACATATTTTAATTGAATAAATGCATGTATCCGCACACACCTAAGATGTGTGGCGCAATGATGAACTTTGACCATAGTGATGACGCGATGGTGATGCGTCTTGAGTTTGAAATTATACGGAGCATTGAGAAAAGCATTGTAAGAATTTTGATTTCAGTTCGAAAATATGAATAGAATATTCACAAAATCTGTTGTGGAATAATCTGCGGCTGAAAGACAAATTTTAGTCGCTATTTTCCATCGTTCAAGATAACCTCTTGGGAGGTATTCATGAATAGGGTATCATTAGAAAGCTGATTTTGTGCCTGTTCAAGTGATATATCCCTCGACCCCACGTTGCATTTAAAATTTTAGAGTTGTGACACCCCCTCGCTACGGTATTAAGGCAAAGTTTAAGAATGTGTCTATAATGTGCCCCCCTCAAAAGCAAACTCCACGTGCATTTTTGCAATTCCAAAAAAAAAAAAGAGAATAGCTAGGTATATACTTTTCGTTGGACCACTCTGTATATTGATTTCAAATCTGGCACATACTGTCGATATTCGAAATCAAAATACTTCTTCGCAGTAGAGTTATTTTCAACCAAGTCATTTCACTAAGTATTGCATTTACAATTGAAAATGTCCCTTTGAAACTCTTCCAGGCGACATCGAGATACAATTAAAAGGAGTCTCATCTTCCTGAACGATTGAATTTCAGGGGTGGTGTGAGATATCACAGTAGTGGCAAGGAATTTCCAGTCCTTTGATCTTACTTTACCGAGGAATTTCCGTCGGACCCAGGCAGACGTTTCTTCTTCAACTTCGTTATTACATCTGAAAAGTTGAAAGCTAGAAACTGTTTTCAAACAATTAGGGCGGTGGGATGTTTTCGTCATTTGAACTCATGGTTACTAGGAACAATGTTGGTTTTCATCAGAGAAGAAAATATTTACATGACCTGATAATTTGGAATAATTTTCAGATAACATCCAGCATCACTTCAATGACAAGGAGTTGCTAGCGATCATACGTTGGAATTTGAGTCCTTTAATGATAAAGGACCCAAATTCTTTAGATCGCACAAGTCTTATGAGGACTTTTGAGTTGGTCTTGATTTGGAGTATGAAACTGTAATCATGTGGTACAGCAAAACAAACCAGACTGTTGTCCGACGAGTGCCCATCACGTTCACGTTTTCAACTAGTTTGTCGAACTATATTTTTTGTTTTCAGTTGATATTACTCGGTGTTGGTGTCTTAAATTAAGCTTTAGTAGTTTCTATGAATAATTCTGTGTTGTACACGAATCGAGAATTTTGCCACTATTTGTCAGTATTTATTTTTCAATTCAGAAATGAATATAATGAGGAGAATTTATAGTATTTTATACTTAAAGTATTTGACCATAAAGTTCATAGTTCTTCTAGGCGATCTTTCAATAACAATAGTCGTTGACGAACGATTTTTACATATTTTCCTCCCGTATACACATACAGTATGATAACAATCTTACTACTGAGAAATAGAATTTACCCGATTGTTTGTTTGTATTGGCAAAACATCAGCAAAGACTGAAATCAAAGTGCAATTTTGCTAAATTCTCTTGATGAAGATGCCTATAAGCGTGTTCTGTTATGTCCAATATAGTCATTTATGTATCAAGGGCGTAAAGTAGGCGTACATAACATGCGGCGTGCCAAAGGCCATAGACGCATTTTCCGCACGTGATACAACATTTTATGCACTAGCGGTTCCATAGCGCGAATCACAAATACTGACTTGAACTCCAATGGTCTACACGTTTCAAACATTATGTATACAATAATCAAGAGTAATATAAGATGGAGAATGTGGAACTCTAGTAGCTATATTGAAGAATCTCTTTCAAATAAATTGATCATCACCCAAGGAATTTCCAACGATTGTGCCGGAATGAAATGTTAGGAAGAGTATTTCTCTATTGAACTGAACTAATTCTGATTCGTGTTAGGTCTTGCATGAGATGATGTGTGAATATGGCTTATTTGACAATGTTGTTCACTTTACAGCTCGTGGGCCATAATGCGCCCGCGGGTGGTAAAGTGTACTTTACCGCCCGCTAGTGCATAAACCAAATCAAAATATATATACTGAGTGAATCAAATTTCAATTTTATTTCAAAATTCAATTTAATGAATGGGCACCTAGAGGTAGACATTTAGCACTGAACTGTGAATTGGATGAAGCTGTAAATGACAAAATGTTGAGAGATCGGTTCATAGTTAGTTTCGAAAAGGTGTCAGTGCAGTCTAGGCTTTCCGAGAGAAAATCAAGATGACTTTTTTCGAAGTTATTGAAATAGTGGTAGCAGAGATGGCGGCGACTGAACAAAATACTTCAGGCTCCCAGCAGCCTATAGTCGAGGTGGTACCAGAGCGATAAAGGAGAAACCATAGTCATTCCAAATTCCTGAAGGTGCGTATTCAGTAGAGCATTCGTTTCACATGAGCACCGAATGAGCACATGCTACTCGATTCAAGCTCAGGCTACCTCATGCTGCGTAATGTAAACACGCAATCTGTTCGTGCTCAAATCAGCGTCCACACTATCCGAGCATTTGCTCGTTCAGTGCTCATTCGGTGCTCATAGAACTAATTGTTGAACCAAAAAATATTTTTTTCAGGACGAACTTTTCGGAGTTCTATGAAGGTATTAATTGACATTCATTTCTGTTATAAAATTCAATGATACGTCTTTATCCAATTCATGTTTGGCAATGTGAAGAGATTTTTGGATCGGGACGTTTCTGATCGAGACAAGTTTTCAACATTAAAACTCCAGAATATATCTTTCTTGGTATTGGTCTGAACATGTTCAGGAGGTTAAGCTTTTGGCATAAAAAACCCAAATAACTCACAACAGGTCCCAAAGGATACCTATATGTTAGTGTTATTACTAAGACAAACATCCACAAAATCAAACTTCCAATTGATATGTAACTTTTATAAGATATGATGATGAAATTATGTTGAAATCATTCATGATTATGGTTGTGAGTAATTCCAATGAAGTTCATAATCAGGTCTTGCTCCTCTGTGCTTTTGTGGGGAAAAAATAACATTTTTGACTATGGGAGTTCAACGTATCATCTGTAGAAATCACGCCCTTAACGCCATATGAATATATATATATGAAATACAAAATGAAACTCTCGGCCAAACCCTCATCAATTTGGAAAGAACATGCGAAATTGCAAAGTGCTCAAAAAGGTAGAAAAACGAATAGTTTCGGTAGACCCTCTAATCTGAGAAAACAGCAAAAAGTTAATGCAGAAAATAAATAACGATAGACCTTTGAGATTGTAGAGGGCTATTTTCCTAATTGTTTTCATTCGTTACGACAAAAGTGTGAACAGTTGATGGCTGTTTCGTGATATTCCTGTTCTTTCAGATAGACATATGATTAGATAACTAGTTATGGACTTACACCTACCAGTGCAGAAATACGTACGATCCAAGAATCGTTTATGCTGTTTTTTTCAGACGATATATTTAGTAACTAAATTGAAATAAAAATAGATACAAAATAATTTATTTGCGTTTTTTTTTATTTGACTTAAAAAAAGTGTAAAAATTACAAAGATAGACAAAAAAAAATGGGGTGCAAATGAACCCCGCTTGGTATCGCACGTATGTAAAAAAGCTTGGTATTATAAGGGTTAAACCACATCACGTCAAAGTATTCAAGCTGCAAACTCTCTTCGGGTTGGCATGATAAGTTACTCTTAGACAAAAAGACAAACACCATCTTTGAAATCGAACCGAGAATGGAGTTTCTAAATAGGACAAAGCATGTGAACCTTATTTGTGAAAGAATTTGTGTTTCTGATAGATCCAAATTGTCAAGTTTTTCCACCGGTAGGTGATGGTAAACTTCATTGATATTTTTCTTGAGTCCACGGAAGTTATAAAAGTGACTCTTAAAATGTTTTGATGGTGTGTCACCTCGAATACCTCTCGTTGGGATACCGAATGGTAAGGCATTTTGATTCCGCATTATTTTACTTTGTCATCACCGCTGTTGAAAATAGTCCTGAAAATCAGAAAGAAAAGGAAGACGGTGACCGAAAGTTAACGACCAAACACTGATACATGAAACAATCTATTTCACAGAACTTATAGTCCCATGTCAATACTTGGTTTCTGATATTTTTTAACCAAAATAAATCTCATACGGTGTTTACCAATCATATATTATTTACTCTCATCATTTCAGAGCATATTGAAAACACGAGGAAACTGAAATATTTTACAACGTACCCTACAGGCATAGCACGGTCCCAAAAATATTCCAAATATTTTTCTGTAGGTTTAATAAAGTTAACCCAGGTTAATTTATTCTCATGAAATACCTCCACCGAGTCTAGATATGAAACTGGAGATATCATATAAAGCAGCATGCTATATGGAACGGAAGTTGCATAATTTGAAAGAGGCAGTTTCTTAAGACTCCGCAGAGCCCCGGGATTGTTTCGATAAATTTATCTGCTGTGCCTCCGGGAAAGTTTAATCAAATGAAAGTTTAGTATGGAGCCACCTAATCTGCGTTATCGAAAGTGAAATTGGCGAACGGGGATTATTTTGGACTTGGTTAAAAGTTTTTCGTTTCGGTGGAGATATCTTAATGAGTAATCATTTGTTTTCGAGTTGTTACTGCGAATAGGAATTGGTTTGGCAGAAGCACAGTTGTAAGTGGGGAGGAAAATTCGATGTAATTGGAAGTGAATTATATGCTTGTTATATTATTACAACAACATGCTGTATTTTATCGATATGTTACTCGAAATCATGATGATGAGATGATCAATAAAAATTCATCCAGTAACCTGAGGTCAACGCAAATGTTATAACGAAACGATCAATCCAAAAACTAATATCTTCTTGAATGAATGATATTAGTAACATGTGTTTCGATCAATATCGTACACAATAGTTTCATAATTTAGATTTGGAGAAGTGAGGTAAGATCGACAAGTTTTTTTTTCAATACACCTCAATTACTTTGTTCTATCAGTTATGTAGGTCACAGGTTACCCAATGTATTTAAATCGCATTTCAATCTGAAATGGTGTTTTATTTTAAGAAAGATCTGAAGTAATCTTTTCATATTTTTTAACGGAAGTTTGTTTGAAACCTATAACAGTGAATCGGTATCCTAATCGTAATGAAATTTCCATTTAAAAAAATTTGTTATATAAATTTTTAAATTGAATTGTACATACATAGCAGAAATATTTCGGCTTGAAACAATATTCCACGAAAATGTTAGAACTTGTGAAGCTGAGTTACTCCGCCAATTTTTTATTCTGACCCGACCAGCCCTTACGTATTCATTTGAAAATAAAATAGTAGAAATGAATTAAAAATTGAATGTTATGCAGCAAATGAATTTTAACCGAAAACAGTAAGGTTGTATTTTTCCCAATACCTACTTTAGGACTAAAATTGATAATTTGAACGTATCCATAGCCCTCTAGATTAAAAATTGAATATCGAGAAAAAAACAATGGTAACAAAAAGTAACAAGTGATGAATGGTTATATTCAGAATATCATATGGTGACAAAAATGGTGCAAATATACCAAGTGTCTCACTTAAAAATAAAAAGTTTGTCGCCTAGCAACAAATGTTAACCAAGTGCGCATTTTCGTAGAATAATGATATCGAATTTTGATAATAAAATATTGCGATACTTTGGGAACAAAAACTACCCAAACATTTTAAATTTTTGACAGTTGTAGAATATAAACAAATATTCCCAATGAAAATAATATTTCAAAAATAATTGGTTTCAATCGCCAAAATTTTGACCTCCAAATATTCATCTCACTTCAAAAAGTGAACACGCTTTTGAGACGAAAACACGACAAAATTGCGACAAAATTTTAGATATTCAGACATGACAAAATTGAGACAAACTGTACATACCACGAGGACAAATGTGCAACAAAATTTAGTTGTTGAGAATTCTAACAGAAGGAAAGTTATTATTAGCCGCCAGTCGTTATATCCTACTTCCTCTTCATCCAATGTTGAAAAAATTAAACGCAAACGTTTTTGGAGAACAAGCTCAAGAAAGCGAGAAAGTTATTCCATGAATGAATTGTCATTTCTGATACGTGAGGATGATATTGGACCAAGTGTTGAGATTCGTTCAAGCTTTAAAAATTTCCTAAGAATGTTCACCGAAGATTTCGAAAATCTGATATGCTTTGTTGGTCCTGTAGTTTCCAAACGACATACTAACTACCGAAATGCTATAACAGAAACGTTAGCAATAACTTGAGTTAGTTTTGTCAGCGCGCACCGTCCGAATTTGGAAACAAAACACAAATGAGATGAAAATGTTGCAGAAATGTATCGGATTTGTCGCCAATTTGTCGCGAAACACGAATGTCTTTGTCTTGTCGTTGTTTTGTCTGCTTGGTCTGGACCCGGCATTACATTTAACCCTTCCATACCAACTACTATCATCCATGACAGCTTCATGAAGTTACCTCCTGAATCTGTTCTCTCGACTGATGCACCGCAATCGATTCTCATTGCTAGCAAAGCTGTTAGTGATGTGACAGTAATATTGTCGTGTTACACTTGCGAACATTGTACTCCAATTGTTAACATTCGAGCTCTTCGTTCAAACACGCATTACCACAATAATCGATAGACATACACAACGTTTAATCTGAGTATTGTCGATAAAACTGGTTTGCTAGAAAATCCTAATGTTCTGTTGCAGGTACATATGTGTGTACACGAAAGTTGAAGTGATGAAAAACTGAAAAAAAATAATTAAATTTTTGAAAACAGGTTTTTATTCAAATGAGATGAAAAGTAAAAATGTATTTCTTTAGATTTGAGTTACAGATTCTTATGCTTGTCGTGCATAGCTTTCAGATCGAATACCTAGGGAGAAACCGCTGAGGAAATTTTGTACACTAATTCCCAAAAATCGTAAGTAATGCCTCTAATACCCAAGTGATTTCCAAATAATACCCTCAAGTAATTCCAGTAATGCCCGTCAGAAAAGTAAAAAAAATATGATATCGTGTCAAGTACAATTCTGCACACCTGTTTTTACCATAGCAAAATTCTGATTTTCGCCAGCTCTCTAATGTTTCGGATAAATTATATAATTTCCGATTCCCATTTGAAGACCTTTTTACCTTTTTTGCCCCCATTTTTGCGACTATTATGGTGCAGTAGTTGTTCACTTCCGAATAATTTCTATAATACCTGACATTTGGCATGAAGATGTTTGAACTTCGGGAATAAAGTTCTGAAGAAATAATCAACTCTAGTCTCAAAAATCGAACTCCAAATTTATTAGGGACAATGTAGATTTCAGAATCATAAAAAGTATATACAGTTTTGAGTAGTTGTAACGTTTGGGAATTGCAGTTTGAATAGAAAAGGTCAAATGCTGATGCTTGTACACCGCCCAGTTGCAGGCCAGGGTAATTCCTAGAAATCAACCCAATTCGATCTTTTAATCATTAGTTAATTCCATTTAAAATCATACTTAAATGGAAATAGATAGTTCGTTCTAAGATGTATGCAAATTTTGTTATTTTGAAAGTGCACAGGCCAGCTAAGGGCATGGGACTAGCAAAATAATGTTTTAGCAGTTTTCATGATCGTTTCTGCCAATAAAGATTGATTCACATTGGGTGCGAGTCCTATTTGTATGGGGTGATCACCCAAATGATGTCACTTGATAGAAAAAGTTATAGGTAGTTAATTAGTAATGTAGAACACAAAAATAGGGTCTAGAATACCAAGATCGGTCAAGTAACGACATCTATTTTACAAGTTAAAATCCTGAAGGGTGAGACTATTCCCTCTCCTGGAGGGGGAAGGCCATACCTAACTGCCTTGAATTCTAAGAACAAGAAATTAGTTGAAATGTTATCTTCAAAGCAATAAGTCGTGTTTGAAATTCTCAGGTCAAGGCCTCCGCCTTGTTAATGCCTTAGTTATTGCACCAGTAATGCCTGTAATACCCAATAATTTTCAAGTAAAGCTGCTAATTCCCAAATAATACCCGAGTAATACCACTTATTCCCAAGATATATACACCAAAATTCCCCAGCGGTTTCTTCCTTGTCGAATACTAAATAGGCAATCTGTAACACAGAAACCTACATAAAACATCTAAAAAAATTTGTTACCATTTTACTTTCAGCGCATTGGAATAATAGCTTGTTTTTACAAAGATTTTTTCATTATTATTATTTCAGTTCCTACTGTAATTTTCTAATGAAGCATGCATGATCATTACAAGGACTGTTTCTGTTTCTGGCGTCTGCCATATTTTGATCTGTTTGTCTTTTTTTTCATGCACTGGAAAGCATTTTGTTTACAATTCTGAATGAAATTCTGCATTGGTATCAATTTTGAATACATTATTCTTTATATTTTCAAAATCTCAAGATGTTCTACAATGTTCACCGTAATGCACTAGATGTTGTTCTTGATGGGAGAGCTTTTCTTGCTCCGATATAGAAATACGACTCAGTTGTTGGGTTCATTATTACAGTTTCCGACACATTCCTTATTTTTATTTACCCCATATATATCTGAATTTTAATGAGAAATGGTTGTCTCAATATTTTGTTCGAGTGATGACTATTCATCTGAAGAATATTTCCTGTGAACATAGTTATAATAATAATAATAATAATAATAATAATAATAAAGTTTATTCACCAAGAAAGAATTACAGAGAATTTGATGAGGTGCGTACAGCAAATAAACGGGATACCACAGAAGCTTTAGTTCCAGGGAACTATCGCTTGTACGTGGTTTCTTGTTTGTTTTTTGACTTTTCATTAGTACAGAACTAAATGAACATGATTTGTTATGACTAAATTTGAAAATATAACAATATATAAATATAAAAATGTAAAATATAATATGTAAAGGTGTGTGTAAACCGTAAAGATGTAAAAATATTAGATGTAGGAATGTAAAAATTTAAGAATTTAAAAATGTAGAATTGTTAAAAGTAAAATGTAAAAGTGTAAAACTTATCAAAGTATCAAAATATAAGTGTAAAAGTAAGAATGTATAACTTTAAAAATCTAAAACTGTATAAGCATAAAACTACAGAAGTGTTAAGATATAGTAATATAAATATAGTTAGTGATATGTGCGTACGTATAATTATATATGCACATATATACAAAGATATATCCAGACTAACACGATAAAAACTCGTAGGAATATGAGTATTACTAAATAACAATATTATTAGAAGTATCAATAATAAATAGACCATTCGTTATTTCTATTGAAGAATATAAGATATAAAATGCCTGTCCATTTAACAAATGAGTTTTTGGTTGACAAAATCATGTAGTTTGTTCCTTCCAAAAGCAAAAATCCATTTTTTTGTTTTTTTCTTGAATAAATTGATGCTCTGTAAAGTTCTAATCTCAACAGGTAATAAGCCATAAAGTTTCGGAGCAAGAAAATCACAGTGACGTTGCCCGATGGTTTTACAACAGCGAGGTACGCTCAACGAGGTTGTTTTGTTTCTTGTGCTGTGGGAGTGTGTGACGGGGTTAAGAGTAATTTTCTTTTTTTTGACGTTGATTAGTATGTTAAGACAGAAGAGTTGTCTGATATCAAATATTTCCGATTCGTCGTGTAGTTTATCGTTAGAAAATCTAAGAGGCTTACCATATATAGTTCTTAGTATCCATCTTTGAATAACGTTCAAATTTTCTAAATTGTTGTCATTCACACCCCCCCAGCCCACAATACCGTATGTCAGATGTGATTGAACAAGTGCATGATACAATATTGCGAGGTGTTTTACATCAAGGTAATCTTTCATGTATTTAAATCTATATAACATACCTCTCAACTTATTGACTATATTTTTTATGTGAAGGTCCCACTTGAGGTGTCGGTCAATAACAATGCCTAAATATTTGATAGAGTCAGCTTCAGGGATTTTTGAATTTGGTCCGATTATTAAAGGACCCATATTTGGTAATCCACTGGAATATGAGGAGAACGG
Organism: Chrysolina haemoptera; assembly: GCA_958298965.1. NCBI lineage: Eukaryota > Metazoa > Arthropoda > Insecta > Coleoptera > Chrysomelidae > Chrysolina > Chrysolina haemoptera. The sequence goes on along the minus strand of OY282589.1, from coordinate 30,391,802 downwards.
TAAGTATTTTGTTTTCTCCAAATTTAGAGTTAGTGTATTATATCGAAACCAATTTTCTATGTATCTAAAATCATCCTCAACTTCTGCTTTCAGGGTGTCCCATGAATTCGATTCATAGAATATGGCAGTATCATCTGCAAAACTCAGAATTCTGCCTCTGGTTCTCAAGGTGAGTAAACTGTTGATATATAGAGTGAACAGGAGGGGGCCGAGTACAGTTCCTTGGGGAACACCGTATGTCACATACCTACTATCACTTAACTCCTCGCCAATCTTCACTTTCTGCTCACGCTCTGTTAGAAAGCTTTTTAATATTCCGTAAATATTTCCTCTTATCCCATATCTGTCTAGTTTTTCGAGTAGTTTTTTGTGGCACACGGTATCGAAAGCCTTAGAGAGGTCAACAAAAATGCATAAAGATTGTTTGCTTTTGTCCAGTGAGTTATAGATATTAGATACCAAGTGGTAAATTGCATCATCTGTTGATTTTCCCTCCCTAAATCCATACTGGTATTCAGATATCAAGTTATATTTTTTACAGAAGCTGAGGATTCTAATTTTGAGGATTTTTTCAATTATTTTAGATAAGTTTGATATTAATGAGACTGGTCTATAATTTATCATTTCCAATTTATTACCACTTTTGAATAGTGGTTTCACGATTCCAATTTTCCACAATTTTGGAAAATGACCTTTTTCGAAACAACTGTTTATCAAATGTGTCAAGGGGCCAATTATTTCTGTTGATATGTTTTTCAAAGTTTCAGCGCGTATATTATCGTAACCAGGCGATTTTTTTGGTTTCAGTTGCATTATGATGTCGTGGACTTCTTTGGTATCGGTGGGATAAAGATACATTGAATTTTCCAGTCTGATGTCATGTTCGGTATAGTCATCAGGAACTTTTATTTTACTTGCGTATGATTGTCCCAAAGTACTATAATATTTATTAAAACTGTTAGAGATATGCTTTTTGGAAAGTAATGGTGCACCATCGGTTGATATAATTTTTTCTATTTTTGTTTCAGGTTTGGATATAAGAAATAGCATACCTACTCATTGAAATATTTGTTTTTCTCGATATTAAGTGATGGTCAAAAACTGTAGATAATCAGTTTCATAATCTTACATCATATCAAATAGTTTAGACAATTATTATTCATTATAGTAATTCAGATATCTATTCAGCACAATAAAAGGAATGAATTACTCCTCAACACAAGAAAAATTACTTAATTTTCGTTAACATATTCTTTCCTCTTCTGCTTCGCATCACTGATCTGGAACAAAATGAAAATCATCAATTTGCAGCCCAGATCGAAACGTCTGAGAAATCCCCTACCCAATTCAGATTCATGAACCTACCTGATTCCCTCATATATCGATGAGGCCACTGAGGCGACTGAGGAACCCTCATGTTGGAAATTGACATTTGTTATTGCCGGCATCAGACTACACCGTCCTGAAGTGATCGATGGACCTACCCTACTTTGGTTTCAAGCAGGAATCGTGAAAGACTGTAGATATATCATCATCATGTTCACTTAATGGCATTCCTGAGACGTATACCTGTACCTACCGAAGGACATGAATTAATTTATCATGGGCGTTTTGCAGAGCACATACAGACATCAATTTTAAGAGGAAGTTTTTATTGCGCTGATGTGAGGTCATAAAATTAATGCCGAAAGTGGATATTCGCAAACTGAAAACGCAATTCTATCTATGAAGCTGTTTGATAATAAACTGACTAATACATGCTAGATATTATTCAATGTTCGTCGTGGTATTAGCCAGGGAAGTAGTAGTTTTCTGTCAGATATTCACCTCATATTATCCACGTGGTGGAAATATTGGGGGAGAAGGGTACTTCGACATTGTCGATTTTACTATTTAATTTTTTTGACACTCTTCGTCAAAAACTTTTGAAATGACTAGGATTCGTTTGTTGTGTTACAATTTCGATTGGCTATGGTCAAAACCTGATTGATATTATTATTATTATTATTATTATTATTATTATTATTATTATTATTATTATTATTATTATTATTATTATTATTATTATTATTATTATTATTATTATTATTATTATTATTATTATTATTATTATTATTATTATTATTATTATTATTATTATTATTATTATTATTATTATTATTATTATTATTATTATTATTATTATTATTATTATTATTAATATTATTATTATTATAGGTGGATTTTACCAACACGTCACCAAAGTGTCAGTCAGGATTCAGTTCTCTACATAGTTGCACCACAGCACTACTTATTGACACAGAAAGTAGTTTTAACAAACAACGGAGTCTTCACTATACAGGGTGTTCCAAATTGAGTCGGCACCATTGCCAACTCCGTTATTATTGATGCTACGAATTCGGTTGAATGGGCAAAAAATATTTCATAAAATGATATTTTTTAAAATGGAACACTCTATATTTTATCATGCATTTCGACTCGTAACTACATTCTCAATAACAAAGCTCCTATGACTTTTTTTCCTAAAGTTGAAAATAAGTCAGTTTTGTCAATAGGAAACATTTATAAAAATCGGATTTGATAAAGCGCTATGAAATTTCAAGTAAATGTTCAAAAACACCACCTTCTGTTTGGTCTAGGGGCTAAGGCCCCTTCACCTCACGCCGGCGACCCGTGTTCAAATCGTGGTCGAGCCATTTTTTTTATGTGTTAGAGATATGGATTGTATTGCCAGTAATTTGGATACCGACTTTGGCTATATCTATTAAAAATTGTCAGAATTCCCATTTATAGAAACTTTTGTCTTTTCATCATTCATATGCACTTCTTTCTGGCAGACCAGCAGCAAGATAAAAATCTGAAACCTGAACATACATATATAACATGACACCTCCTAATAAAAGTGCTCTTCTTTATCAGACAAAGTTCACAACTAGTTAGTCATAAATTACTTTGTCAAACATGAAAAAAAAAATGAATTTCATGTTTTAAATTCGCTCTCACATAGATTGCATAAAACGATCACTCAATTTCTGAATTTTCTGTAATACAATAATTGATCAATAAGTGTGGGTATACTCAAATGGTTTTTATAAATATTTATTGAGTTGAGTTCGTATTAAATTTCAACCCGGACCCGATCATTTGCAGGTCATACGAATGGGTTTTTCATGATAGAGTGGAAGAGCAAACATTCTGTGTTGAAAAAGTAGACAACCGGGTTTTCATCCTAAAGTTGAAAGCATTCGGTTTCACAAACAACACTCTTGATTTCCTTTTCTGCTATCTATCAAGAATAATTAATAAAATTTTATAAATTCAACATAGTCTTTTCATTAAAATTCACTACTACTTGAGGCATTTCACAAGGATTGGTTTTGGGAACCTTGCTCTTCGTTTCTTGATATATCAAGTGTTCTCATTTCTACAGATTAGAAAGCGAAAATGGCTGTAGTACGCTTCAAAACGATTTCAATAATCTCTCGAATAACTCCTCATTATCCAACCTATCTCTCAATGTGGATAAATGAAAAATAATGAGTTTCACACGAAATAAGTCACCTTTCATATATATTTCATTAATGGCACTATTCAAAAAATTATATATCAATTGTGATATAATTCAATCTTCATTTTTGTTTTGTGAGCCACTATCTATGATTATTTTCAGCTCATGGAAACATTCATCAACAATGAAAGTTTAATTCAAATTACATAAAAAATAAACAACAAATCGTATATTTTTATATATGCAATTTAATAGTCACGAAAGAAATGTCGATGCCAGCATACGTGACCGATTTTTGTTTTAATTTATCATTTCCCGGGCATCCAGTGGAAACGTACGTGTCCTGGATATCTATATTCCATTAAAACGTCCTGCCAATTTGGAATAGTTTCCTGCAGGGGAATATTGAGAAATAGCGATCATTGATAGGGTTCCTAGGAATCCTCGAAAGCTCTTACCGGAAATTCAGGTTGATTGTTAGGGTTTTTCCACAATGGAATACTGTTAACTAGAGACGCAAGCATTGAATCCTATAACGATTTCAATTGGATTTTCGTGGAAATTAACAATTACAGTTCATTTGTTCCATTGTGTAGTTCTGGCGATTATTCATCAAATAAACGGAAATGATTTAATTTTCTCAGAACATTAGCTGGATTCATTTCAAATGTTTATATTATGAATTCATTTGATTTTCGTGAATTAAATCTAAATCTTCATCGTAACAAAAAATTATTCAAAATACAAATGAAAATGATCTGGAAGATAGATCTATGATATTTCTGAAGCAATAAGTATGAGGATAAGGTTAACCAGGGTGACGTTTGATTGATAAATGCAATGAACAGGCCTTGCAGATTACCCTTCTTGGAAGCGAGAGTGTTGCCACCAGAAGGGTAGAATGCTATACGTTGCGCAACCAGATGGCAGGATCCTCACTACCAATATTCAGCACCTATTTCAAGACGAAAAAGTTTCGTTTTGAGAACAAGGAGCAATAGTTGGTGTAGTGTTGATACTTGACAGAGATATGGGGTATTTGTGATAAGTTTTGCTTACAAATTACTCTGCTGGAATTGGGGTGGATAGTTTTTTCATAAACGAACACTATAATCAGTCACTCTTCTGGGCAAATGGAGGTACATAGGGGCTTTTTCCAAAGACTTGTCCTGAAGCTTCAGCTTCCAACAACCCGGGCATTTTCAACTTTCAGGAGACTTAGCGAGTAAATGAGACATAATTAGCGTGGAGGGTCTGTCCATAATGGAAACTAGTTATCTCAGCACTCCTTTCTGTGAGCTTCAATTATTGTTCATTTAGATTCGAAGCAAGGTTGGATTTTTCGACAGGAGACATTGAACTCTAAAAAGAAGTCTCTCCTATAAATAATCGTCTGAAATCCAGTAGAATCCAGTTTATCTGAAACTTTTCACCAGATAACAATGCATATTGGACCCAAAGTATTTCTTAATACAAGTACTGACGGGAATATGGTATCAACTAAAATATTGGACAAACCTATTGCAGAAAAATATTATTCAGTTTTTGTCTTTTCTATCTCACCCTGAATTGTTAGTAGATCAGTGGTACACCACACTGAATCAGGAGGTAATAATATAAATTCTGTTAAAATTGTTGTTTTCCGTTAACCAGCTGTCGTCTCCCTACGAACGGCAGCCCTCAAAAGTCAAAAATTGTGCGTGCTAAGGATTAACGAGGTTTTACCTTACCGAGAAGAATACATCTCAAAAAGAGGTTGTCCGTAAGTCACTCATACAAACCACAACCTCACCTTGCGCTGCTGTGCTTCAGATATCGTGTCCCGTACTGTACCGTTTGAGCTATCCTCTCGGATACTTCTGATATAATTATGCTAGCCACTATAAAATCGGCCTCTCTAGGAAAAAAACTTGCGTGTGTTTTGTTCGCATTGAATTCTACCGAATCTTTGGGTCCCCATTCTGGAATATTCAAATCGTTCACGTTCCTTTCCCGATAATTTTTGGTTTCACGGGCTAATGTCGAAACTTTGGACGAGGATGTGGTATGAAGGGTAACTATCACATATGAAGCTGTGTACTTAGCATAAGGTAGCTGTCATCAAAACATGATGTGGAGAAGAAACACTGTTGGTGCTAGATTGGATCTCTGCGGAAAAACAGCATGTATTCCATAGGTAGAGTGTTTAATGAAAGATAAAAGATAAAGCTAGATAGCAAGAAACATAACTGTGACTCCAGCCATAAGACAGGAGCTTGGCAAGAAGTATCTGGTCCTGAACCCAATGAAATGCTTTGGAGATATATAATGTAACCTCAAGACTTCCCTTATATTTTTCGGGAGAATGCTACCATATAATATGCAAGATATTAGCATTCTAGTCACCAGATGGCCTCTGAAGATCGGTGCTACAATAGAACCCTGTGTCGGATGGATAAACGCTAGATAGCAAGAAACAGAACCTTGGTTCAAGCTACAACATGAAGGCTTCCCGCTGGATTCCTCCAGTGTCTTGTTGTTGGGCTCCATCTATATGGCCTCTTGGACCAATTCGGTTATTTTAGTTCAATTCTGGAGGAAATGTTGAAGGTATCCATGTGTTGTGGTTGATGGACTAATCGTTTCTCTTGCTTCTCTGGACTGATCATCTGGAGTCTTGATTTTCGTGTATTCTTTGATGTTTCTTCTCGTTTCTGTTTTCTTCTGGCCCTTGTTCCTTTAAAAACTTGAGTATATCTTTTGACGTCTTCATAATCTTGTACTCATTGACTTAAGTATTTGATATCAAATTCGCACATGAAAGACCAGTACCTCATTTAATTTTCCTTATATAACAATGTCAACTGAAAATAAACTAATTTTGACTTTTTGAACAATGAGCGATGCTTGAATCATCAACTATGTCCAAAACAAAACATCACGTTTCCAATATAGTGAAGTATGAGTTCTAGAAAATCCAAGAAATTGAAGACACCAATAAGATAATTCGAAATTGGGAACAAGAACAAAAAGGAGTGTTTGTATATGCTGAAAAATACTTGAGTATTCTAAAAATTAGATATTTCCAAAATATAACTCAATGGATATAGCCGTTAATACCTGGTATGAGATCACCGCGAAGGATGAGAAATAGAACTTAATATGTTTTTAAACTACCGATGGTATGAAAACTCAGGAAGTTTTCTTTTATCCTTCATAATTCCATAATTAATCAAGACAATACTTCAAGAAAAAAATAAGAGAAACAACATTAGAGTTTGTGTTCCTTCTTCTGAGCATGAAATATTTCCAGTAAATGGTAAATTGAGCACATACAGATAATGGAAGAAAGTGACACACACAGCGTCTTCCTACAACTTCCATGCGAACTCTAAATCCTTTATGAATTTTCCGCCATAAAATGTAGATGCAGGGAGCGGTGACGGCATTTATGAGCGTAATAAGCCAGTAGAAATAAACATTGAAAACCAAAAATCTAATAATAATTCCAAAAGATATCAAACTTTGGTCGAGTGAATGGCTCATCGAGAAAGCACTAAATCTCAGTTTGCAACATGTTTTGAAGTCCACAACATTGCCAAATGTGCAATTAACTTGAATTTTGCTGTATACTGGTTGAAGAAATTCTGCAAACTAGGAATAGTATTGCATATATTATTCCTAAAATTCCAAAAGTTCTGCAAACTTTACAGATACTTCGGAAAAATATTTCGAAGACTCATACAGATTTGCAACCTTTTACGTTGACCGCAACATATTTTTTTGACAAGGTGTTCTCGGAAAAATTATAAAAGTTTTGAAACTCTGTTGCAAATTTTGAAAATATCTATTACGATGCATTCACAAATTTGCAACCTTGTACACGATCTTGAACGTCATGCAATTTGCAAAAATCTAATTTTAAAATTATTAGTTTTTCCCAAATTGAATAGTGAAAGTGAACCCTTGTCGAATTGGCTGAATTTTTATATGCTGTAGTCCAAGTCATTCCAATCAAAAAGTCCTTTTGGAATAATTTTTTATCCAGGCTAGTTTTGACATTAGAGGCCGCTGAAAATTCTATACTGTAAAAAATTAGGGTGAAAGTTCATAAAATGTACTCGAATAATCATAATGTTTTCATATCATCCAGTACGTAACCGCAATTCCAAAAATGATAAAACAATTCTCAAAACAAATCCGCTTTATAACATTTTCATATAGGGTAGGGCAATGGTGCCTCAAAGTTAGATTCCTCGAGTTCTGTTCTGATTTCGATTTGGAAGTTGCTTAGACAATAGGACCTAGAACAAGTAATAATTGTGACATATACATGGCAATACGGAACAATGTGGGTTATATAATGTAGTGCATTATTCTGAAATGGAATAATAATAATAGTGATATATTAGAAATTCGATCTGCGTAAACTATTAATGATTGCCTCTGAATCACTTGGATTTTTGGATTTTTGGTCGAAACAAGTGTGTTTGCAGATACATACCGTGAAAACCTCTGACGTTACAATGACAGATTTAGAAAAAAAAATCTTCTCAAGGCCATTTTATTGACACATTTGTGATATTATCCTTTCTAATGCTTTGAAATTATAGAGTTCGATCAAAAATTATTTTTCAGTAAGGGACGTTCAGACATTAACTTTTTTTCTCTACGTGTTTTCGACTATGAGCTGTTGGATACGATGTAGAAGAGGATTAATAAATATTTTTTGACTCTAGACCCCTAAGACGATTCGTGATCATTTAAAAAAAAATTAACTTCAAAAATCGAAATTAACTGGACAGGACTGTATAACTGACCAAATGTAACAATACAAAAAAAATCAATAGTAGTTATCTCATGTTGATAACTGTTCACTTCTTGATTACTCAGAATGGTGATGATTTTCCACGATCGATTTCTGTTGTTCAACAATTGAGAAAAAATTTAAGTTTTCAGGGGCCGCTAGTGCCAAAACTAACCTTCCCAAAAAGTTGTGCGCATTGAACAATTTGACAGAAGGCCAAATACCCTATTAAAGTGTACGGTATCCTTGGTGAATGCATTAGAAAAGATTTCTTCAAAATTTGCCATAGAGTTTCGAAACTTTTGTAATCATTCCGAGACAACCTTATTCAAAAAAATGACCACAAATTAAAAACATGTATGTTTCAGTAAGCTTGAAAGATTTCAAATCTGTATAACTGTTCGAAATATTTTTCTGATGTATCTGTCAAGTTATCAATATATATATATATATATCGAAAAAAAAAATAAGTTTTGATAAGGAAAAATGCACTATACACTTCAATGGGTTGCAAACTTGATTCGTGATATGAAATAATATATTTGATGATAGTTCAAGTTTAGAGAACATTTGGAATTTTTTCAAAGAGTATTCAAGTATTCAAGTTAATTGCAATTTTGACAATGTTGCGGAATTCGAAACAGGTTGCAAATGAAATTTAATGCTTTCTCGATGTGCCATTCATTTGACCAAAGTTTGAAAACTGTTGGAATTATTGTTAAATTTTCGATTTTTAATTTCTATTTCTACTGGCCTGATTCATGAACGTAAAACCTCACTGGAACAACCTGATTTATTCGAACAATTTGATGCCCTGAGTGGTTATATCGCGTGTGTAAAAATTCTTGCTAAATAATGCATGTTAGCCGAAAGCATTTCCCATTTTAATGTCCAATAAAGTCGGTGTTATGGTGTGTAACAATTTACTTTCGCCCAAATTCCCCCAGCTCGATAAATTTCAATGCGGGATTAACAGTGTTGCTGTTGAACAACTCAATTTATTCGGTGAAGAAATTGGCGCAAATTTGTATGACCAACTGTATGTCGTTGCGAAACGATTAAGTACTGGAAGAGAAATTGATTTTCACTTGTTACTGAACACCAGCATGAGATCTTGTTGATTTAGAGCATCACATTGCGCGATACCAACTAGAACTTCACTCATTTCGTTCCTATGTTCGCGAGACAACCAGAAGGTGGTGCCTCTAGATAGGGTTAAGAATGAACTCATCAAAAGCCACAGTTATACCATTCACCAGAAAAACAGAGTTTCAGCACCTAAGGATTGTTTGCCTCGACAGAGCAGACTCAGAATGGTAGCAAGCGGTGAAGTATCTAGGACTTACCCTAGACTCAAAACCACTCTGGAACAAATACGTTGAAAAGGTCGCTTATAAGGAAAAATCATCACTGATGATATGCAGGAACATTGCAGGAAAAACATGGGACTGTAACCAATCAGTACTGCGATGGATGTACACCATGATAGTGAGACCTATGATCACCTACGGAGCAGTCGTGTGGCACGGCAGAACCGAGCTCGCCACAATAAAGAAAATCTTGAAGGAAGTGTTGCTACTAGCATGTCTTTGTATAACAGGAGCAATGAGGTCGACTCCAACAGCAGCAATAGAGGTCTTTCTGGACCTCACTCCTCTCCATATTATGGTGAGGAGAACTGCTTGGGAAGCAAACCTCAGGTTGGCTGAAGTCGGACTCAAAGAGACAGCACACGGTGTAAGGGGCTCAACCCCCACCGACTGTGCATACCTCGCCGATTTCCCAACTGACGAAATTACCAGAAAATTTACTTTCGCGAAATTTTTGGAACTGAACACCAAGCGAGAACGGAACATAGAATCCATTCGAGCACTGGGGAAGAATACCATAACATGGTACACGGACGGGTCCAAAACTCCCGAGGGAACTGGAGCAGGAGTCTTTGGGCCTCGCACCAAATACTCAGAACCATGGGCCAGTTCACCAGCATTTTTTAGGCAAAAATACACGCTACCAAAAGGTGCATTCAGTTAAACTTCAACAGGAAATACCGGAACAAAGAAATTGTGATCCTCTCCGATAGCCAAGCAACCATCGAAGCGTTGAGCTCTTTTAACATCAACTCGAAGATGGTTTGGGAATGCCTTTGGGTGCTGGGGCACGTTGGAGTGGAGGGCAATAAACAAGCAGACATCCTGGCAGGGAAAGGCGCAGCAACGCCACTGATTGGGCCAGAACCATTCAACGGACTTCGAAAATCTTACTTCCGAGAAGAACTCAATAAAGCTGAAGAAGCAATGAGAGCAACATACTGGCTAAGACTTCCAGAGCTGAGGCAGGCCAAAGATCTCCTCGGCAATTTCAACCGAGCAAGATCGAAGACACTGATTAACCTCAGCAAAACTAGTCTAAAGACAATCACGGGATTTTTAACGGGGCATTGCAGACTCAAAGAACACCTGAGGAAGCTAGGCTTAGAGGAAGACACCACCTGCAGATTCTGTGAGGAACATCCAGAAACACCCCACCATATATTGATGGGGTGTTACGCTGTACAACGAAAAATATTGAATATACTGGGATCACATCAGCTGACTGTGGGATAAATACCACAAGTAGACCTCCAAATCCTAGAATTCCTGAAGGAATTGAGGCTTGAAGGGCTGCTGTAAACAACAACACCTTGTGATAGCAGAAGAAGATAGGGCACAATAGATCTAATCAGGTCACAGCGCATCAGTCATATGGAATGAAAACACAATACATGTTTTTTAGGGAAAAATAAATTTAGGTGAATCTATAGAATAATTCTGGAGCTTACCTCAACTCTTGGTCACATGGTATAATTCATAGATCCTTGAGCATTACTATGTTTGAAATTGAATTTGAAAATGAAGAGACAGTGCATGGAACACCCTGTATATTCAATTATATCAGCCCATATGGTATAACAACTATAACATTGCAGTTTACATCAAGTTTTCCAGTTCCTCTTTGATGCAAATTCACTCAAAATGTTTGCATATCACAAACTTCAATTGCAGTATCATTTCATGTCTGCATTCGTATTCGAAGGATTAACCATGCTTTTTTGTAAGTAAACACGCTACCCGGAGACCTTCGTATAATTAAAACTACATTGGAAAAAAGCAGAATAACAATGTGTGCTCCAAGTGAATTTAAAATTGGGTTCATAAGTCCTTGGGAGCCTCCTATATTTGTTGAGCATCGTTCCACTAGTGGGCGGTGCTGGGATACTTTTATATAATGTTATTGGGGCGTTTTCGTCGTCTTCGTTTTGGGGTGGATTTCAATAATAAATGAAAATGAATGCCATGGAAAATATTACTTCTAGAATACGAAGGACTTGATATTTGATTATAACGCTATTCTAGGAAGGGCGTGAATGGATGAAACAGCGTTCCTTTCATATTGGGTTAAATTGAAGAATCAGTAGGTACATTACAGAAAAGTTTATTCCTTTCTTCTTTCCTCTACTTCTCTCTTTTTCTTACATCATATATATTTCGATGATGAAATCATATGCTGTACATTGTGAGGCAACATCTGTTCCCACACTTATTTTGACTAAACTTATTCGAATTGAAGTAGATATTTCATGTCTTCCATGGTGGCCCCAAAACTTGAGGCTCCAGTGGTTGTGCCGTATTCACAGACCGAAAAGGGAGTGGAAAATATTTTCTTCACAAAACTCGGATAAATTTCAACAGAAGCTTTGTTCAAGAAAGTAAACCGTAATTGATTTTTTTTTGTCATATTGACGGGTGATAATTTTTTTGTCGCCTTTATTTTCGTTATTTTTGATTGTACATAACTTTACACCAACTTGAAATTCAAACAATGTTCCAAATGACCCATTTCCTACTCATTGTACAATATACTATTATAGCTCTATGAAGAGAGAGATTTCAGAATTAGCAAATTCTGCGATGATCGTGGAGAAAATATTTTCATTCATCTACAACACAAGTTATATCTACCTGTGCTGTCATTTGATGGTTACGCACAAGGTGTTGAGAGAAAGTGCATTTCGTCCCCAATATAATGAAAATGAAACAACGACAACGATTCCGACCGAGAGTCAAAATATGTGAATAAAACCATTTGCCCCAATGACGTGGGTACTTTCTATGCCAATAGAAGTGTCAACAACTAGAATGGGAGGTACTTGAGTAATACAAATCCTCACCTGATTCGTGGAAACATTACCCAATTTCCAGAAGAATCAAATGTTTGAAGAGTGTTATAGGAAATCAGATACCCCCAATTTCTGAATGCTAATGAACCTGGATATCTGAGACAAGAGAAATTCCGCCGTTTATTCTCGAAATTTTGGAAGACAATCAAAATGGATTTGGTGATTTGAAAAAAAAAAAATCTGTTAACCAGCTCTCGTCCTCTTACGAACGGCAGGCAGCCCTCGAAACTTGTGCCAGGAAAGGATAAACGAGGTCTTACCTGTCAATGTGCGATTCCTAGCAATTTCTTGGGTCATCAGAAAAAAGTCGATAGAATTTGAACTAACACGACCAGCAGCATCAATTTCTTTGAACGCGACTCCCTTAACCACTGAGCCACCTGACCCTTCCGTTAGTTGGAAGTAACGTTTCATGGAGACAAATATAAATTCAATGTTGCCAATCAGGATAATTATACAGTTCTTGTATATTTTGGCTTCAGCTTGTTTAATTTCCGACCACCAAAAATTGTCTATACTTCCGTATCATTTCGATAACAGGTACATTATTAAAATATGTCAATGAATTTCAGGTCTTTGCCAGTGCAGTTCAGTGCCCAAGTATCCAAAACTGATATCGATTCTTATAACACGATAAATGAATTATGTTTCATACTATTTTCGATAGATGATAGTTTTTTATATTTAACTTCAAAATAAAAAAATCGGTTATTAATTTCTGTGAAGACCTCAATGGTTGATGGAGAGTTATTGATATAAGAATATCTGAATGAATTATGATTCGTCAAATTCAAATAGGTTCAAACATCGAACCCATAAAGTAGTTCTATCGCACACAATAAGTTGTGTCATAAGCGTTTAACAGAAGCATCGTGAAAGCAGGACTTTTCGAGGCTTCATTCCAAAATAACTCATGGTCCAATTGATGGAGCCCCAGTTTATCCAATTCAATGATCTAATATTCCTTTAAAGTTTATTGCAGCCATTTCTCCGAGTGAATTCGTGCTGAGAAATTGTTCAGTAACGTCTTTGGCATTCAATTTGTGAAATTCCTATTGTATTAGGCATCTGTTTTATGATGAATTCGTTGGGGAATGCGGACAAAAAAGCACTCGTCAAAACTTCCAATCCCTTTCCGTCCACCAAAACCACATCATTTCCCGTCTCCATATCAAAGGGCGGAAGTGTAGCGATCAACCAACAATTTTACTTCGCCTTGTTATGATAACCTTGTACTTCAAAGGGTGTTTTTGTATTTCAGAAAGCAACAGGACTTTCTGTGGTTGGGGGTTTCCGTGAAATCGTTCAAACTACGACTGAAATGTAGATCAAAGACTATGTGGTCGACCAATGCAAGACGCTCGACAAGCAAGGGCAAGAGCTGAACGATTGTAGTGTAATTGTGGTTTCATAGGTATTTTGGCAATTCGCCTTCCCTTGAAATATTCTGTAGATGGAGGAATGAATGTGGGCATTTACGGCTGGCATCAATGTTCTGTTTGTAGTCCGGGTTTTATCGTGGTCTACTTTGGCAGAATTTGATTCTCTTTTCAACCATCTAATTTTTTTTTAATTTCGTTGACACGTTTTTTCACAATAAGCATTTGAAATGTCAAGTGTAAGAGCGGATCTGAATTCGTTTCCTTACCTTACCTCAATAACTTTTGAAGGGTTTGATGTGAAATAATAGGACGGAAAATATTTTGGGTGGTATTAAAATAATAATGTTTGAAAAAAAATACCTTAATTGTTCTAGTGATTCACAATTGCAATCAATACCACGAAATACGGTCAATAAAGACAATTCACAACATTAATAATTATTCATTTTGAATTCCTTTCAAAGCTTAATTAGGTATTAGGATATCGAAATTATACCCATTTCATTTATTTTTAATGACAAAAGTAATAACAGGTACTACGAAAGGACTATTTATTGGATTTGTTTAAATGACAATAATTAATTAGTTACCTATAAAAGTACAATGGATTGATGAATTATTGTATTCATATTCAATGAGGAGTTTTGCCTACTTATAATTATAATTTACTTTGAATATTTGATATCATCATGGTTCGTATACGTCCTTTCGAAGAAAAAATTGAAGCAATTTATAATTTTGGTGAGGCCCATCGGAACTATCACGAAGCGGAGAGAATTTTTAATGAATAATTTCCTGAACATCCTATAACTCGGAAATATTTGAGGGAACTAGTTGAAAAATTCAACAGAACTGGCAGTGTTCGTAGGAAAGGTGGAGCTGGTCGAAAATCAATTCCGGAAGAGACAAAGGTTTCGATAATTGCCGAAATGGTGGTGAATCTGCAACAAAGTACCTCTCGTGTAGCAAGTACGATTGGGGTCTCAACAGCTACAGTAAAAAATATTTGAAGAAACACAAGTTCCATCCATACAAATTAGTAATGTTACACCAACTCACAGAAGACGACCCAGACCGAAGAATGGAATTTTGTGAAATTATGGAGGAAAAGATAGC
Organism: Chrysolina haemoptera; assembly: GCA_958298965.1. Lineage (NCBI taxonomy): Eukaryota > Metazoa > Arthropoda > Insecta > Coleoptera > Chrysomelidae > Chrysolina > Chrysolina haemoptera. Next base: position 30,376,791 of record OY282589.1, on the reverse strand, counting down.
TAGGAACCCCAATTGCATTGGGAATATTTGTTTTTCAGATGAAAGTACCTTTTTTTTGAACGGAAATGTGAATACACAAAATGTGCGATACTGGAGTGATATAAATCCCCATATCTTTCGAGAAGGTCACACACAGTTCCCACAGAAAGTAAATGTGTGGGCTGGAATTCTGGGAGACCATATTGTAGGTCCCTTATTTCTGGAAGAAAACTGAAACGGTAATTTGTACCTGGATTTACTAAGAGATACGGTTGAACCACTCATACTTGGAATATTAGAAGAAAATGAGAACGAATTTCAGGAACACATCACCTTCCAGCAAGATGGGGCCCCTCCTCACTTCCAACGTCAAGTTCGAGAGTATTTGGATGTAACATACCCTATGAGATGGATTGGACGTCGTGGACCAATCGAATGGCCGGCACGATCAGCAGACCTTATACCTTGTGACTTCTTCCTGTGGGGATACGTCAAATCCAAAGTGTATGAGCAACAATCCAACTCTTTGGAAGAACTCAAAGAACGAATAACACGGGTTTGTGCTGGTATAACTGCAGACATGTTGAATAATGTTCGGCAGGAATTTGGGAATCGAATTTTTTATTGTCAAGAAGTATTAGGTGGACATTTCGAATACCTGCTTCGTTAATTGACAACAATTTTGCTTCTAATTATTTAAATACTACATGTCACAATAGTTTGTTTTCTTTTTGTTACATTGACACTTCAAATGCTTATTGTGAAAAAACATATTAACGAAATTTAAAAAAAATTAGATGGTTGAAAAGAGAATCCAATTCTCTTTTCAACGATGTGTCACTCGACCCCCCATGCTATTTAATAAAATTAGGTTTTTGTGCCCCCCCGCGCTATCTATCGAGCAATCACAATGCGTTATATTTCAAAAGGTAGTATCGGTGAAACCCTCGAAACGGTTTTTTTTTATTGCTCTACGTCACACCGTTCAAAAGTTAACAGGGGGGGGGGGCTATAAAAAGCCGCACTGTATGAAAATTTCTGTGGCAGTCATCTTAACAAATTCTGGACAGAGGAGTTCGAAAATGTCAAAAAATCATAACTCATTTTTTTACAGAATCGAGTTTATTTTTGTCCAAATGTGACGAATTGTATGGAATAAAAAGTTTCGTACTTTTTGACAGAAAACAGATGACGGCTATAGTAGTTCTGTCCCATAACACAAAAAAAAATTGTTACGGACCTGCTACAGAAAAAAAACGAAAAACAGAAGTAGACTGTTAATTTTCAGCTGAAGGAACAATCCTACGAAATATAGCAAAAGATATACTAATGCTACTTAAAAAAAAAAACGTAAATATGTCAACTTTCAAACTAGAAAAGACATTTTTCTAAAACGTTTTCGTTAAAAGCAGAAGAAAATTATAGTGTTTTGTAGTACTCTGATTATGAAATAAAAAACTCAAAAACAAAAACCAAAATTTCAGACAGTCAATTTACACATATTAACTCAGCTTCAACACTAAATTTGCGCGCTAACTGCATGAAATTACCTTCATTTTAAAGCGTCTTCCATCATTCATTCATATAAGCTATTCTTTCCCTTTCCTTTTAAAATAATATGAATAACACAAGCAAATGTTTGAATGCGAAATAATTGTTTCGTAGTTGTACTCGTACCACTATGTTCTCCAAAATATACGACTTTCCCAATTTACATCATAGTCAAATATTTTTGTAGTTCCATTCGATGATAAAGTCAGCTATTGAATCCCACCGGCCCAATAAAAGTCCCTAACGTTGGGCAACGGGGGCCCGAAACGTGTGTTGTCCAAGGATGGTAGGCAAGAAACATAAGAGAGTTGTACCCAGGAACGGAAGACAAAAGTTTTCCAAGAAATTCATGATGGGGTTTCCGAAAAACATCTGGGGACGACGAAGATTCTACAGAGCTGCCCACAGACCAAGTAACAAATTTTAAATCCAACGTTCTTCTGGAAATCCAAAAAATAAGAGCCACGGATCTACATTCACAGTCCGATAGAATGGTGAAGTGGATGAACAAAACGATCAACTGCCACTTGCCGAAGGTAGTCTCTGACCACCAAGACACTGGGACCATGGTAGTACCTCTATCTGTCCTGATGACCATCGTTCAGCAGTGCCCGAGTCTACCAGCTAAAATTCTGCTAGTGTCATGAGGGGCTAAAGGCTCCGACTTATCTGTAACCTGAAATTTGAGATGCCATCAGGACGAGACAATGCGGGTGAATACTCTGTCAGCGAGCTTCGTCGGAGAATGAACAACATTAATGAATGGGTTTGTTTGAACTTCAAGAGTGCCAGCAACAAATCGAAGGAGACCTGTGACATCAAGGCCGATGCTGGAGGATTTCAGACACCATCAACATTGCTCAACTCGTGAAAAGATCCATACAAGATTGTGAAAAGGATGAATGACATTGTCTACCGAATCCATCGGTTGGCTCCTTACGCAAAAAATCACGATCAAGTTCGCACCCTTAGACCATCCAGGAAATACTCCAGGAAATACGGAAACTCCAGGAAATATGGAAGCAGAACTCAGAAGGGATGTTCCAGTTGAAGAATTTCAGGGACAAACCGTTACATGAGAATATCTGGAAAAGCCTCATCAGATCAGGAAACATAATCTGGTGTTCCTGGCAACCCAAAATTTTAATGTGGGATTGGTATTGGTAAGTATGGATGGTGAATGATGCGCTGCGACCTGATTAGATATATTTTGCCCCATCTTCTTCTGCTATCACAAGGTGTTCTTGTTTACAGCAGCCCTTCAAGCCTCAATTCCTTCAGGAATTTTAGGATTTCGAGGGATCTACTTGTGGTATTTCTCCCACAGTCAGCTGGTGTGATCCCAGTAGGTTTAAAAATTTAGGTTTAAATGTGAGTGAGCCCATATCAGGCCCTCCACTGCGACGTGATCCCAGTATATTCAATCTTCTACGATGTACAGCGTAACACTCCATCAATATATGGTGGGGTGTTTCTTGATGTTCCCCACAGAATCTGCAGGTGCTGTCCTCCTCTAAGCCTAGCTTTAGCTTCCTCAGGTGTTCTTTGAGTCTGCAATACCCCGTTAGAAATCCCATGATTGTCTTTAGACTAGTTTTGCTGAGGTAAATAGGGGATTGATATGCTATCCGGATTTCATCGTGGTCTACTTCGGCAGATATGTTCGAAAGTTTCGGCTTTAGTGGCGTGAATAAAGTTGTCCTTGCAATTCATCAATTGAAACTCAGTTTCTGTAGAATGGAAGGTCACCACATCGAACTTCTCAACAACTCCTGGTATTACGCGAGGCTTGGATTTGATTACTCTGTTCATTGATAACACTTGTTTTTCCATACGTTCAGGCATATGAGCTATCAAAAGCCGACGATATGAAAGTATTTGAAATAATTTATCACCTGATTCCTACAAAATAATATGTTATGAACCAGATGTTCTGCCATACCAGTATGCTCATCAATCCATCAGAAAACAACTATTTTTCTGGATAATACCTCGACGGACATTGAATTTTCGTCGTATCTCCACAATTGGTAGTTGCATGGAAATGTAAATTGAAACATTTGTACCACCTAGGGATCGATTTCTGACTTCTTGCTCTGATCAGTGTAGGGTAGGTCTCTGCAGATCTAGCTTGGCGAACAAAAGTGGGTATTGTTGCGAACAAAAGTGGGTATTGGTAGTTGGGCTGAGGTTGAGATGGTGCTCGTGGTTTGGTTAAAACCGATCTGCGGGAGGTGTCTCAGCTTTTTGCCTTGACATGGGAAGGTAATTGGACAATTTTTTGCAGACATTAGCTATTGTCTGTAGAGAGAGATACATAGCCTTGTAAGAACTCTGCACGGAAATTCATTGGATGTAATTCAACGTTTGTCGTGGTATCAGCCAGGAAAGTGGTTGTTTTCTGATGGATTTTTGACCCAAATATTTCTACTATATAGGATTATTTTGTATTTTACTATTTGCAAGTTGTTTTGTTGATCGGAATATTAGGTTATTCATTTCATTATGTAAGACTAAGATTTCACCACAATTTGACGACTTCTTTCGTAAGCATGATAACGACGATGCACGAGAAGAGATTCAATTATCGAACTGTATATTGTATTGCTAACTACCAGTAACGAATGAATGATGTGCAGCTAAATGAACAGGTGGCCATTCAGCATATGTCCTAATCACGATGTATTCACTGGATTTTCAATAGACCGATTATCGACTCTCACCACACAAGGTGATTACCAACATGCAATCATTTCAAACTAAAACAATTGTTTGAATATGCCATAATCAGAGGAAATAACAGTTTTGAAAAAAATCTCCTATAAAAAACATAAGAGTTAGTGCAAACCTGTGTTTTTCTGAAACGTTTCAAATCTGAGGTGATCAAGCAGGTATTCCATTGAAAAAACTAAGAGTCATGGGCAGTTTCAAGAACCAATCCACTAGAGTGTCAGGATTCCTTTCGATGGTTGCTTACTCTACCATTATACAGTGTAACTTGATGCTATTATCATTTCATTGTTTTTTCAACTGCAATAGACTTCCTCAGATGAAGATAAAAAGATCTGAAGATTACTCAATGTACCACTGAACTGAAATTGAATTTCTAGAAGGACTAGAGATTTTTTTGGTATATTTAGGTATTGGTTCGAATATAAACTCCATTCTTGAATATTCGTGATAGACGTAGCCAGTCATAATGGTTCCATCGAAAAAATCCATCCACAATGAATGAATGAATGACTTGTGAAAAAATAATGAATTCGTTTTTATGAATATAACTGATTCACACAGAGCTTCATATACAACTCTTTCGAACAGGTTGATACAATATATACAAAACTTGCAGAATTGTTTCAATAATTCAAGTTCATCACTTGTTTTCCCCATGTTTGATACCATGCCAATTTGTTTTATTCGTTTCTTGCTGTACTTTTCTACAGACAAACTTCATCAGAAAAAAGAATATGTTAAGTTTTTGTTTGTGCATTCATATAGTTGTGTGACTCATATATGAGGGAGCATGAGTGTATTCAATCACTATAATAATAATTATAAAGGTAGTCGCATGATGGGTATTTATTGATGTCTCAGACACTAGATGCAGAGAATGTCATGAGGCTGCTGAGACTGCTGAGACATTTGCTATCTGTATCTCAATTTCAGGCTGTTTCAGCCTATATTCTCAAGCATAACACGGCACGAGTGTTATACTATTACCTACGGTATAGACGAGGCACAGTGATGCCTTATGCTCCGGGAGATATTGAGGTCATTTTGGAAAATAATGAGTGCCGAATTAATTGAAACTGCTCATTCCTCATCCTTAGGCAAATACAAGCCAACAAGCCATAAGGCCCGATGAAGTCCCCCTAGACCAACGAAGTGAGATAATTGGGCACCTAGTGGTAGGGCCTACAGGTGACGGAGAGGTGTGCAACACACAGTCTCACTACAGATCACCACAGAAAAAGCAGGAACTATGGCGTGCAGGAGTGAACCTGATCTTGGAGGCTACCTTGTCCAGAGCGGCGGAGAAGGAAATTCATTCTGCTGCAACCTGCCAGGTACACACCGCGTTCCCAAAACATAGAGGCTTCTCTTCAACAGTCAACCAAGTATGAATGAATGCAAATCTTTCCAAGTTCAACATGGAAGAGCATAAGCCAAGAACTGCATGGCCAAATGACTAGTTGCTATTTTGCGAACTCAGGGGCAACTGACACTCCCCGGTTCCAATTGTCTGCCTGTGGGGTACGGAGCTCTTCCGCAGGTGACTGTTTTTTTTGTAACTCCTCGTGGGACCATATGAGGAATACATAGCCAAAAATGAAGCGGATGTTATCCCCATAGAAACGACAGCATCACACAGGACGATGAGCGTCTTGAACCCGAAACTGACCTGCTCAGAGTTTGCGGTGACGAGGATACTAATGAATCCTCAAAAGTTAGTCCTAACAAAAAGAAAAGACGAAATCAAGCTCAGTGGAGCTATCAGAAAATGGTTTAAATACCTCATCAGACTAGGTGTTTCAAAAGAAGAGGCCAGGATGAACTGCTGAAATCGGCAGATAGATGCAGTACTGCCCACCAAATCAACCTTCAGTTGAGTTATTCTGCCGACAAATTATCCAGATGCTCCCCTGACAACGGAACAAATAGAAGCCGCAAAGGAGGCCATACTGGATGAATTTATTGAGTTGGGAAAAGGGGCTATCACAAAGCCATACTTTCACAGCTCACACAATAGTTTTGGCGGGCTAAACCTGATGTGACAAATCCACAGTACGGTGGCTGGAAGATACCATTAGTGACATCTTACCTTGGGAAACTGATAGTCGTTACAGTGGTAGCAAAGTCTCACAACGAAATCTTTGGTAGCATTCTCATCAGGCAGGGGTATATTTCAAAGAAAATATTCTTTGGTGAATAGAGCCTCAGAACGACAACCTCAACGCAACCAACCAGAGTAGAGCATCTTAATGTTCCGATTGACCTTCTGTCAGCCGAGAAACTGAGAAGGATAGGATTCGTGATGAATTGTGTTTGGTCACACAACCTTCAGGGCAAGGGCTGAAAAACACAAATCGGTCACAATTGGCCCCTGGATACCTTGTATCTCAGGTACCAAACAAAGTGCAGAGAGCACCAAGAAGCAATTTGTGAATGCTGCCAAAGTTGCTGGAAAACCTTCAAGTAACGGGCAGGACCTGATCAAAGGAGAGAATGTGCCTCGCAACCAGGAATGCCTCCATATTGGCGAAATGAGGGAAAGCAAGGAGCCCCTATTGGAATCCAATCAAAATGAGTCAAAAGCTGAAGCTTCAAATCGACCTCCAATACCCAGAAGCATCAATTCCCAAATAGGGCTGATCCAAAATTCTTGGAATAACGGAGAAAAAACCATGAGCAGTCATGCTGCTAGCACCTGATATTGATTTTTTTCTTGTGCGAACTGAAGTGGGTGAGAGGCTCGTGAGAGGCTCATTGCCTCGGCATACTTTCGATGGGACTTTACAATACGCCCTTCACCAGATGGAGTCCAAAACCTGATCAGATGGTGAAAAAAAAAAGAAACATGCATTTTATTATGTGCTGTGATGTGAGTGCCAAGCACTTGTCATGGAACAGCACAGACAGAAATGCATGCATAGTTATGGTGAGAACCACCTAGAATAATGTTGTCAGAAAATTTCAAGGAGAAATGAACCCACCTTTATGAATGCGATTGGAGAAGAGGTTTTTGATTTGAAAATTGCGTATCCATTTATGAAAAATAATAGAGACAAGCTTCGAGGGAACCTATTCCTTATTAGAGCAATCAATTGCATGTATTAACTAGGCCCAATCGATAACGCTACGAATACAATACTGACAAACATTATGGAAAAAGGAAACCTGAAATTCCTTTAAAATGCATAGAGCTTTCCCTTCAGAAGCATAACAAGCATGTACGTCAGTTTCTCGACTCGAAATATTTCATCATTCATTTGAAGTCGAAAATGTATGTCACCCATGAAGCGCCTTTAGAAAACTCACGGAACCGCATTATTAATGAATGCCAAATAATTACTCCAGATATAATTCACATCAGAGAACACTTTGAGTAACAGCTTCAGTATTATGTTGGTGTGAACGGCTGAAATTTTCAACATTAATTAAGATAAAACGTAAACGCTATCCATAATTACATAATTAATTTGAAAATTTAATCAAACGGTAACCCGTTGCTTGAATTCAACAAATGATGCCGCGTTTCACAGATAATTTAATGCCCTTCAGGAATATGTAGTATAGACAACCCTGTCATTTCAATGTAATGAGGTAGATGTCAACACCTCCATGAGGTTCGAATTGCGGCGTCCAGAATAATAAAGAAATATGTATCACAAAGAACAAGGGCTACTGTGTCAAATGTCTTTACTATAATTCAAAATTGTTTAGAATTATTTTTTTGTTAATCAGCTGTCATCCTCTCAGGAACGGAAGACCTCAGAAGTCGAAACTTGTGCCAGCCAAAGATTAACGAGGTCTTACATTTTCACGTGCGATTCCTAGCACGTTCTCGGATCAGAAGAACATGATGTTCACATAAATAGCTCTGAACCATGATGGAATATTCTGTGGATCACTTTGTGCATGATGAAAACCAACTACAAACATTGCTTATCAATTGAATTACATTCACAGACTGGTTTGCGGACCTTATATCTCACAAAAATTCTCTAGTTTGAAGTGCTACGGCTCTGGGGGCCTTGAATATAAATATGCTATGTTGCTTTTGGCATTCCATAGCTTGAGGAGTTGAAGGGCTACCACAACCCCCCCAGCTACCACAACCCCCCCAAAGAACGAGCACAGATGTATTGAGATACCAGATTTACTACCACTCCATCATATTTACTGTAACTCCAGATACAATAATAACCTAAGTAGTTACCTCTTCAAGTCACTAAATAAGAGGGAGAAAAATATTATTTCATACACAAAGGTTCAGAATGAATTTATATAGAGACAAAATATTTTCATGGAAATGCATCAATAACATGGATCCCAAGTCTAACCAATGAAATCAGCAGCAGAGGCCACTATTTTTGATAGACCCTGTATATTTTGTGCATCTGCAGACTATTTCGAAATAAATGATCACCGAGTCATTCAGAATTCCAGCATTCAGGTATATCAACAAAGCAGAACAGATGCGGTTGTATTTAATGTTGTCAGTCTGATTCATGAGATAATGTGATCTCAAAAAGATATATGACATTATTGTCTTTGTCAGCAGCTCCCTCAAAGAGTTTTTCACAAACTGTGGTATTTTCAATGTTTCATTAAAAACCACGCAAATTATTTATATTGAAGTTTCATCTTCTCTTCTTACCATGTTCATACATTCAATCAAACATCCAATGAATTGAAAAGCCGTCATTTTCAGTATCGCCCAAACTCATCAGCTCCATTCTGAGTAGTCGTCAGATACACACCCTGAATAAAAAAATAGAATTATGAGAAGAGTATAAGATAATGGAATAATGGAAAGAACTCCCAATTTCCGTTTCAAATCCCTCCTGGATGTTGACTTTCTGGCGTCTATTCAGATTCGAAATAAAACAGCATAACTTTGATCCCCCGTTGGTGTATATCGACTAAAAGCTCGCCTTCGGGGCCTTGTAGCCAATACGACCAACAAACACGCGAATGCATTTAAGTTCACTCACCGGTCTGGCATAACGAATAAATCAATCGTATGATGTAAACCGAAAAAGAGAAGTAGGCTAGTAGAAATTTCTATATGTTTTTCAAAGTAAATTCCCATCTTTCTAACCTTTGGAAATGGGGTTCAGCACTCAGAATATACAAGGTCCCCAATGAAATTTCGTTTTTTCTGAGCACTTGAAAGTTGGAGTTCAACCTGATGAAGAAGGTTGGATTGGATCGAAAAGGGTTCCTTTATCGCCAAGATATTTAGATGCACTGCAGCTGCTTTGAAGAACTTTATAGATTTTATTGAAATAATACAAAAAATATTGTTCATGTAAAAAAAGAGTAAATTAATATTATTTTCCACGAGTAGGAAATATCGACAATTGACGCCGTACGAGAAGTGCAGCAATTTCTACGACTGAAAAAGTCCCATGCAAAACCTTTTTCCACAGCTGTCAAAGAAGATAACTATTTCAGATTTTCAATGCACATATAATATCAAATCATTATATCGTTTGTTGATGTCGAAATTATTCTAATTAACGTTAATTTTTGAATATCTAGGCCGAGGGGGAAACCGCTGAGTAAATTGTGTACACTTATTCCTAAAAATCCTAATTAATTCCTCTAATTCCCAAGTAATTCCCGAGTAATACTCCGAACTGATGCCAATAATGCCCAAGTAATTCCTGTTGATACCCGAGTAATTAAAGAAATGAAAATAATGAATACCGTCCTAATGTTATGTTTTTCTTCAAGTACTATTTTGAAGACTTTTTTTTTCTTTAACAATCATGATTTTGCACAATTATTCTCTAACGTCCGTATAATTTGTGTAATTCCCAATTCCCATGTTATGAATAGATTTTTTTGTCCTTTTGACGGTTATGATTCCGAATAATTCCTGTAACACCCATGTAGTATTCGAGTAATGCCTCTAATTCTTGACTAATTCCCATTAATTTTCAACTAATACCTCTAATTCCCGACTAATACCTAATGATTTTCTACGAATATCTCTCATTCCCGACTGATATCCAATAATTTTTAACTAATTCCTCCACAATAATTCCTATTATTGTGGAGGAATTATTCCATATTAATTCTAATTCTTTCTGATACCACTAAAATACCGAAGGCAAGTACAACAAAATTCCCCATCGGTTTCCCCTTCATCTAGGCCATTAGAGAATCTTTTAATTTTCCTAAATTTTCCTTCGGAAAAATCGAACAATACTCTTTGAAGCTACGAATACCTTGTTTCTGAAATTGCTCAAGAATGCCTACTTCCTCAGAGCAACTTAAGACTTCAAAAAACGCTAATTTAGTATTTTAGTCCATTGCTAAGCGAATGAACTTTCTCGAATCGAGAATGGTTCAGGAGAATTCTTGCTAGCCTCATACGTCAAAATCGGCCCCTACTGATTTTCTATATACAGTGCCCGTTTAAAGTCTTTTCTCCTCTACTAATTTTTGAACCACTTGGTATATCGCAACGTAATTCAGAAGGCTCAAATAGGAGATGAAAACCTACTTTTTCTGAAAAAATTCCAGCTAAAAGTTTCAAAATGGCAGATGAGCGCCATCTTCAATAGTTTTTTTGAATAGAACACCCGGTATATCATTGCATGATCAATTAGGGACGATCATGAGGAATCCAACAACACCAAGTTTGATGCTATTATTTACAAATCTACTATTATTTTCTCCATAAGCCGAATGAGTGGGAGAGAGAAACTTTTTCTGGCGGGTCATTAAATTCTCTCTCCCACTCATTCGGCTTATGGAGGAAATAATAGGCGATATCTCCGTAGTCTTTGAAGATAATAGCATCAAATTTGGTGTTGTTGGATTCTTTATGATCATCCCCAACCCATCATGCAATGATATACCGGGTGTTCTATTTGAAACAATTATTGAACATGGCGCTCAGTTGCCATTCCGAAACTTTTAGCTGTGATTTTTTCATAAAAATGTAGGTTTTTATCTCCTATTCAATTTTTCCACATTTCGTTGCGTTATACCAGGTGGTTCAAAAATTATTAGGGGGAACGGACTTTAGACGGGCACTGTATATTTCAGACAGTAAATGGAAAGATAAGAACAGATATTTCTAGGTCGTGTATAATGCGGAAGGAAACGAAACAGAAACATTCTCTTGCTGTCGGCATTGTTGGACTGTTGGTCGCTTGGTCAAGTCAAAGAGGTTATTGTTCTTGTTCGTGAACGTGGATGCTTTTGTTACCGGCTAATTTATAGTCTAGCCAGTCTAGGAGTACTCATTGGGAATAATGCCTCTGTGTGGTGATAATCTAGTTCAATTTTGTGTAAAAGAGTAGTTTGTGTGATTGATGACTTGTTTATTTTGTGGAAATTCATGATCACTTTGATGAAACGAAAGAACACTCTTTTGTCTTATCTCCACTAGATTTTTTATTGTTACCGGTTTCGGGTTTTATCCCATTATCAAGTATAAAAACTAACTAATACAATTGAACTCTAAGCCTACCTGCAAACTCCCTATATAACTAGGCTTAGCTACCTGCAAACTCCCTATATAACTAGGCTTAGAGTTCAATTGTATTAGTTAGTTTTTATACTTGATAATGGGATAAAACCCGAAACCCGTCGTAACAATAAAAATCTAGTGGAAATAAGACAAAAGAGTGTTCTTTCGTTTCATCAAAGTAAAAGAGTAGGTACCTTCCTACCTAATGGCTCACCAGATTATTTTACAAAAGCTAGCGGAATAAGGATGTTTACGCTTTATGAATTCTACACAAGTGGTTGAAATTGATGAACTAATTTTTTGGGACATCCTGTCGATGGAAAATTGAATGCAAACTGAACTGATTGTTCAATGAATATAAGTATCAGGACTTATAAAATGAAAACATGAAATACGTTTCTCGGTCTTCGTAATTCATTTTCCAACTTCCAATTTGGAACAGCGAACAGATTAAGAGCAAAAATAAAATGACTCGAATCAAATTGTATTTGAAATATCCCATATTGCGACCATAAGCTTGATCAAACAAACGCTAATAAAGGTTTCCATTTAATTCGATTGAAAACGTTTTCCATGGTATACTAATTCCAGTTCATTATGGGATAAATCCATCCAAAATACAGCCAAAACCTTCAATCAGAATGCCTTCTCTCGCTAAACCACTTATAACTGCTCAGCTCCGACATCCAATTGCAAACCAATTATTGTCAACATAGGTTACCTTTCCAGCGTCTACGTGTAAAGCAAAATAAATTGTACCTCTCCGATATTTTCAAGAAAATTTCGTTTAAAAAGATTACTGAAGTCGGTATGGATCGGCATCGGTGCGCATGTGTCGCTATATTTTCGAGGGCTTCCACTGCATTCAGGGTGGCGTTAGACTCAGTGTGCAGAAATTCCCCCTGAAAAGAGCACGGAGATACACCACGATGTTACCGTGTCTTTGAAGTGACCGCGTTGTAACAGAACTAAACCCTACTTTTACATGACATCCCATTTTCTCCCAAGAGGAATATAATATGTAAATAAACCGTTTCATTGAGAGAAATCCGGATCTCTAGAAAAAGTTTCATGTGATTGTCAAAGTTGAACTTTAAACAATGTGAGTGCGGTGATTTTGGTGATGAAACTAAACAGGTTGTAGTTTTTCTTGTGACACAATGGCACTAAGGCGGATTTTCGTGCTTGGAGTTTTTGCTTTCTTCTGGAATACAGGTACTGTCATTTTCCATTTTGAAATGTGATATACCCGTAGATTAACGATGACTACTAATACATCTAATCGATATTTGTCGGTGAGTGAGCTAAGTTCGTACAAAGTTGTTTTTCCTGGAGAGCTCAAGTTTTTCTCAGACACGATAGAAATTCTATGAGTTTTCTTATTTCGGAAGGATACCACAGGTAGATATTCGTAATCATTTCTTTAAGAACTGGTAATTTCAATATCACAGGTACCTATCAAAATATCTTTTAATCACTTTCATGATAAACTTGAAATGAATTTTTGCAAACAAAATATAATAATGATAATAATAATATGGTTTTCAATATACCAGGTTCAGATACACATATAGTTTAACAGAATATTAATTACAATCACAATGTGAGATTTGCAGAGCAAAAGGGAAAGTTCTCCTTACCTGAATTGGTTGCCCACCCATAGAAGTAGCGCTTCTCCACACAACCTCGAGTGGAGAATGCCCATTAACCGGGTGACACAGAAGACATGTAGCAACTTTTTTATTTGAAGAGTTAAAAATTTCAAATTTACAGGAGTAACGTAATCAATAATGGCTTTATTGAGCCTAAATATATATTTTGCAACCACCTGTTTGACTGGAAATAACCCCAACTTCTAGTTTTAACTTATCTTAATCATTATAAAATTCTTTTTTCATCCATGTAATACAACTTGGTATTAATTTTTCAGTTGGTAGTGCATATTCTTAAAAAACAAGTTTTCTGTTATCCGAATCCTAGATAATTCGTTGCTTGTTAGACTTTAAAATCCAAAGATATTCAGTATTTTAATCATTTAATAGGAAGGTGAAAAAACGTTCAGTCTAACTCCACGGAAAATAATCTTTATTGTAGATATCATGTAGTCAGAGGACTAACATCACGTAAATACAATGTAGTCGGAAGAATAACATTGAGAGAGAGGACATGTTTCGAAGGATTAATCCTTCACGTTCAGCAAAATTGGGTTGAATACAAGTCGATCTGAGAAAAATGAAATGTTAACAGAGAGCTATGAATAACAATGACATGTGCGACCCACCATATTATGGTGGAAAACTCACAAGAAAATATTTAAAACATTATTGAAATTAACTTTAAATGGTCCCAATTACGACCATGTGAGGTCCGCTAGACCGGGATCCACCTATGTTGGGGACTATAGTTGGTCCACCCAAAATTCACATGAATTATAGTTTTAAATCACAAGAAGACCATGCACCATGTGTTTACGAGAGACAACTAGAAAGAGGTTATAATTTGACATGAATGACATCTGTCATGTGGATAGTCTTGGTTCAAAGTGACAGAGAACAGAATGAGATGTACCATGCTTCCATGGAACCAGACAACCTTAACCAGAGTATCGTCTAATGACAAAACTATAGAAGGAAAAGAATTTATGTTTTTGTTTTGTAAAAATTATTGGAATGTAATAAAAACTTTCACCAAAGGAATGTAAGTGAATCATTGAATATTAAGAAATGTGTGAGGAAAAAGTGTATCAAAATAGTACAGAGTTGAATTTATAAACTGTCAAAATGGGTCTGTTCATTCATTGTAGATACAAATATTCAATCGCTTTAAAAATTCTCTAGTAAATTGAGTTTCTTGGTTTATCACACAAATTTTTTGTTTTTTGTAACTATTCCTTTCTGCGAATTTCCCAGATTTTCTGGAAAACCACTCAAAAGCAGAGCTTGTCTGAGCAAGGAGACTGGGATTAGAATAAAATAATTTTTGTCGTCAAAGATCACAAAACTTAAAATATGGGAAATATTATTAGACAGAATTTTTGGATTGAAATATATTATCAAAAAATAGAATCACTAAATGAATGTTTAATAAAATAAATCATAATCAACTTGTGGCAAACACAAAGAAATAAGTAGCTATTTACATACCGAGGAAGGAGAATCATGCTTTTCTTCCCGCGGATAGTTTGATGTCTGATGCAAAGCTAGGAGTATTAAAGCATTTTCCTCCTGAGGAATGTATATAGTTTCTTCTGCTACCTTCAAGGTTATAATTTTCATAACGTGGTAAAAATTAAAATGTCTGCATACTTATAAGAACAACTGCAGAAGGTTGTGAAACTAAATGCGGCTATGACAAAATACCCAGTAAGTGTTTCGTCGTCGTCATTGTGTTGACACCGATTTGTTGCTATCACATTTTTGGTAATTCAATCGTAATAGTTGTTATAAGATGTCACGTTGTTCATCCTCTTAAGTTGCTGCTAAGTCTTGAAAATGAGTTCCAGCGAAGACAACCCATAAAAGATCTCGCTGGAGAGGCAAAATATGGACATTAAGCATTCAAAATTCACTCATATGATTAGTTTGTCTTTCCATGTTGTGATGTCAGCTGACAGTGCTCTATTGTGTGAATAACAAAACTGATCATGGTTGAAATCTCTACCATTTCGAAAGGGTGATTTCATGACATTTGCTTTCAGTAATATGAAATGGATCATGTAAAGCTTTCGGATTATTTATCGAGTTTCTCCCAAACAATGGATGGTTGTCGGGTTGATATCATGATTTGTTTCATTGTAATCACAAAAACAGATTATTTACGATGGTTATCGGGGGTTATACCACAAGAGCTCAGATTCAGCCGGATATTTATTGTGGTTGTTTTCGAATATTTACTTTCATTGGCAATTTAACGAGAGCTAATTACCTATAGCAAAATAAGTATGAAAAAACCACCGTAGAAAATATCCCGCTAAATCTGAGCTCCGCGTGGTATTTGTCAAACAATCCCAATAATAGAGCATTCAATTCATTTAAACTTCATTTAACAAACTGAAGGAACAATAAGCAGAAGAATAATGTTTGGAAATAACCAAATCTAAATCTCGACAAACTTACTGGAATATTATTTGCTGTTTAATTTTGTTTTTGACAGTTACAATAATTGTCAAATGATGCGACGCGCAATGCTTGATGAACGAACAGTAAATGCTAGTGTTTCTATGGTAACGTAATTTATCCGATATTTTTATCCACTTGCATTTCAGTTCCCTCCTATTTAGCCGATAGCAAACTACGAGTTTTGGACTCGCAAATGGGAATTATTATACATGAGTGGGATTGTCCATGTAATATCACGCATCACTGGAGATATTTTCCAATGGAATTACCTGCTGAATAGAATAATAGAATATACTTTCTGGTTCGAACAACTGCAGAACTTTGCCATTATTCTCTGTACATTATAGTGCACATTGTTGATGGAGATACTGGAGCGAAATGCAGGAAATGGCAGTGTCTCTAATCGAGCAATGGAGACGATGGGCTAGCTTATGCATGGTTGGCTTTACTTACCTTGAATGAAACTGCTGCAGTGTGCACATAATGGACCAGTCAGTAAACAGGAAACTTGGGTCAACTACGACATTATCTTTTAAAATAATTATTCATTCACCCTGCACATGAGGGGATAGATCTATTGTGTGGATTCTGATAGCATTGGTTCTCCATCAGTCTCTGGTAGAGGATTGTTGATGGGCATGTAGGGTAACAAAAAATATTACTCTGTCTTTCACAGTGGGCGTTGAACATTACTTTGGGTAACTCTCATATGAAACACTACCCTTTCCCAAAAATGAAGGAACGAGGAATTAAATAAACAATACATGATTTGTACCACTTTATAATCATTGTAATACATACCTTGCTGCAGTTTCATACTTTATGGTCATTATCAACTATTCAAAAGTTTCGAACTCATCTTATGATTGAATGTACTAATAGCCTTGCCTCGTATACAAGGCTTTTACCTGCTGATGGATAATTTTTACGGGCGATAATTTGGATACGCTGAGTTGAAAACTGGCGAATATAACTAATCTAATTGATCTTTAAGCAGGTTACAACTACAAGATTAATTTTAATGAATTTTTGAGTATTCTACATAATTGAGTTTCCAACCTTTGCTGAAGAATCCCAAAAAAAAATCTGTTCTTTTTCCATAGTACGCTAGGATGACAAAGTTTTTACCTTCTGATCTTGAGGTATATTAACTGAAACCATCATTTCGTCCTGTCTGTATGACTGTCGTCAGTTCTCGTTTTGGACTCTTAACAGGTAGAGGTAACGAGAACGCTCTGTGTAGCATTGAACTTTAAACTGCTACTCTCTAACTTTTTGGGTGGAAAGAATCAGTTGGGATTGTACTGTTTGTATAATCCAGTTTTTTGTATATATTGAACTCAAACTACCCAACTGTAACCTACTTGTAATTTTCCAGTGAAATTTGGGATAATGAACTTTTGGACTTGAGAAATATATTCACGAAAACGTTGATCATAACATATCTTTCCGTTTTTGATCATTTGTAATCAAAACAGAACAGTTAAGGGACAACTGTATTGCTATGAACTTTCGGTGGTTTTTGGGTTTTTTGGTTGGTCGTGCTCTCTGCATACTTCAGAGTAAACGTCCCACCAATGAAATATTGATTTGTCATAATTATCTTAGACAGGACTGTGTCAAACTTTTTGAAGTGTTGTGGTTCAGGAATATCCGAAATCAATTGGTACTTTCTTTCCGGACCAAATACCACCAATAACTTTCCTCGTATATGGGCCGATTTGATTAGATTGTGTTTGTGTACCTTCAAGAGGGTGGATGTTTGCGTGAAGATTGAACTTGTTGATTTGCTTTGCAAAATTTGATTTGTTTGAGTTGGCTTATATACGGCTTCGCTTCTCTTATTGTTTTCCTTTGGATTTCGATCAATTCATTTGCTGTATCTTCGGATTTATGAGCTTCCTACAAAATATTTCATTTTTCATTTTGTTAACGTGTTTGTCTTTTGCTACACGATGTTTTGAAAGTTATGTATTCGTTCTCTTCCAAATAATTACTTTGGGATCACGTTCCCTTTGGATGTTTTTACAGCATATAATTTGACAAACAATCAAATTTTCAAATTTGATTTTGTTTCTCTGAACATACCTAAGCCTAACGAAATAAGTGGAAGCACTTTATACAGTTACAGAACAAAATGACAGGTCTGGTTTTAAAACACTTGAACTTTGCCATTGTTAATATGTTAAGTTATATTGCCAGGGTTTGCGTAAGTGTTCTTAGTTTGTCGGGGCAGCTTATTTGGTTTGAGGACCCTACAGAATTATGTCGATATATCGGTACTGATCCATACAAGAGAAGAGAGGTTCCTCAATATTTCAATCAAAAATTTTCAAAATATTTGCGCTTTCAGTTACCTTGGTTTGATGCTCCAGGCCACAGGGTGTCTGCCCGTTCGCATTTCAGTCATCGCTTCAATCACAGAAACAGCCTGTAGAACATTACTTCTTCAGAGATCATTCCAATATAACAAATCCTATCATAAGAACATTACCATGACGACTCCGCTCTTTGAATACATCACCATGGTTACTGTTTGATTTCATGGGTGAAAAACCCTCCTGACAGAGTAGGTCTTGGTTTGTCAATTGAAACTGTCATCATACTAGTGGGTAATTAATTAGACAAACCTAATGGTGCCGAAGAACTTACTTCCATACCAACAGCGTTCATGCTCAGATGATGCATTACTTGCCTTCGCCATTTTTTTTAATACTACTCGGCGTGCACACCAAAATTATGACTGATGCGTACTAACTGCATAACACTGTGTTTTGATTTCCGTTTTAACTACAATGACAATAATAACTAGCAAGAGAAAGATGTCAACCGATGTGTAAATTTTGGATTGACGTGGCCTTTACTAGATGGAAATCCATAGTTGTGACACTAAGGTAAAACACGACTGAGATTTCCACAAAATTTATTGTCTTCATTGTTCATTTTTGCATAAACAAAATTCAAGAGTGGCCTATAGAACACACAACACGTTGGGAGAATTCATCAAGAATAATAAGGATGAAACACAAACATCTCAAAAATCAGGAGTTTATAAATTGAATTATGGATCTTGCTCCAAAAAATATATAGGCCAAACAGGTAGACCATTTAAGTGCCACATAAGTGAACACTGCATGAAATATGAAAAGAATAAAACACACTCATTATATGCCTATCGTATTTTGAAGGAAGACCATGACTTCGACGAAAACTTCGAAATTCTTCCTGTGGAAAATAAGGGCAGTAGGCTCAATTATTCAGAATTATTGGAAATTCTACTTGTTTATTTAATGATCGATTGAACCTGAAAAATTCCCCTTTGTTAAATTTATAAGTTGTATGAGGCTAGGAATTAACAATAATTATAGGTAATCCCTAATTATCTTGATTGATAAGAAAGATATTTAAATATTTTTCAATGAAGAATGATTTAATGTACATTCGCTTGGAAAAGATACTGTGTATCGAAACATGTCGTGTTTTACTTTAATGTCATGATGTGTAAATCATAAGAGATCACCAGCACCTCCTCCAAAATAAAACCTACGGAAAATTTGGTGCACAAAATTCTCAATGTAGAGTAAGCAAAAATTCTCGTATAACCGTAGAAATCAATCCAAAGAAAATAAAATATCGAGCATCACTTAAAGATGACGATGCAGTTGTAAAGCTTTTCTGTGAATGAGAAAGAACGAAGCTTTGTCACGTTTCGAATGAAATGAATACCGATATAACTTTGTCTCCAGTCTCTCCAAATAGACTTTTTATTAGAACTTTCATGGTGTGATTCAGCTTTCTGATGAATTCACTTGTGATACGGGCAAGTTCACAAGAAATATACGAAATAGTTCATGCCAAGAAATATTCATGTGATCAGAACATGAACATATATTAGAATTAAATAGAATTATAATTGCACAATGACAATAATGACATGAAATAATTATTTTTTTAAATTCTGCCATCGATTCCTATGATCATTAGTCTGAGTACGAGGTGTTACTAACTCCCAACGCCACTTTAGAAGCAGCACTGTTAGTTTTCAACACAACAGGGAAGTATAATTCCCAGCCGGCTACGAAATTCAATCTTTCAAACTTCCAAATCTACAATGAAAAAACTTCGCACCGGCTGATAATTGAACATCTTACACATTTTCATTCATAGATAAGTACAAGCACCGTGAACATCACAGGAAATCCTGAACTTACTGCAGATAAAACGTTGACCCAACCAGGATACACTGCGGTGCCCTTCCCAATATTTCTGGCAAAAATTTCTGTAGTGCCTGGAAATTTGAGTATCATGAAAACTAGTCGCTCTGGTACTGATAATGAGCAGAAACATATATTGGGGATTTTCTGGCGGGTCATTATATTCTCTTTTCCACTCTTTGAGCTTATGGATAAAATAATAGGCAATATCTCCGTAGTCTTTAGAGATAACAGTATCAAACTTGGTTTTGATGGATTTCTTTTGATCACCCCTAACCGATCATTCAATAATACACAGTCCCTCTATATAAATTAAACTTAAATCATCAAAGAGGTAGAATAAAAGCCTACAACAAGTTGAACTCTTTGACATTTCGATTTGAGCTATCAACATCGAAATATTACTAACGAAGTACAAATAGAACATAAACATACCACACATATCCAAATTAATCGAAATTGTCCGTGAAAATTATCCGAGCAAAAAGATCAATCTCAGACGAAAAGATTTAACTCCCCTACAATCGGTTGCACTTAATAAACGAACGATTTATACTGATCCGATCAGTCCTACCTATTATTTTACATGATGCAACTTACCGATCTAAGCTGACTTGGAACTGCAAAAAATGCCCTGGCAGACAACTGACAGAGACCAACAAGGTCACTTTGATATGGCAGAAGGGGTAAACATACAATTCTTCTGAGGACTATCCAAAACTCACTCAAAGAAATAATTTCGTTGTTTGGTAACCGATGATATGAAATCTCACTAGAATAAAGTGCCAGGATAAAAACAAATGTAAAGGCTGCTGTGCTTATCGTCAACGAAGGCTAAAGAGCTTATCGAGTTGGACAAGAAAGACTTGTGAATGATAACGTGAAATTCAATTGATTTCTTGGGAACTTATTTGTAATGCTTCATTCTTCATCGCGCACTGAGTGATTCCCAACGATTACAACAAGCGATAATCAGTTTGTATACAACACATAGGCTAAGTGCATTCATACATGTACTTAAATTCATGTAAATGGTCAGTGGAAGTGTGTTATTATTAGCTTTATAATGGAAAGGAGAGAGCAAGAGGAAGCCGGTCACTTCCTTTTATCACATTGTAAACAGCACTATTATTACATCACTGAGTTGCTTTATTGCTTGGAGATAGTATAATCGCGGGTGGCTTTGTGTCTGTGAAAATCGTGTTATCAGCACGTTCCGGCAAGTTTTAAACCGAAAGGGGTCAGTAACTTCAACACGGCGGATTCAATTTACATATGTACACCCGCACAAATTTACGTTTTTGTAATTTCGTTTCAATATGGCGAAGTTTTGTTCACATTTTGAATGTCAAAATGACAGTCATATTTGCACACGTGTGAATATGAGACTTCATATCGATACAAGTGTGAATATCAAAATCGTTAGTATTTGGTAATACATTCAAAATTACTTTCTGCGGCAGCTTTGATATTATTAGGAACATTTTCGGTACCTATCAAAATCAATCCTCTTGTTTTTCAGCAGATTATGCGTGAATAAATAACCAAAAACGAATGAATTTGATCGAAAGGCAGTCTGACAGATAATCTAATCGTGACAACGAAAGTTATTAGAAAATGAAATTCGAAAAATATGCCGTTTAATCAACCCACCAATTCAATTTCAGAAATTTTATCAAAATTTGGAACACATCATTGTATTGAGGAGGTCTCGATATATCACTATTCAAAATTTCGTCGAAATCTGTTCATGAATAAAAAAAACATAAGATCATAAAATTTGAAAAATATGTTAATGGAATTTCAGGAAAATCTCATTTTATCTCATAATTTTAATTTATCAACAGATTTCAATAAAATTATAGTCAGTGATATTTCGAGACACCCTTTATCTAATGGTTTATTCAAAGTTTTGATGAAAGTTCTGAAATTGAGTTGGTGGGTCAATTAACTCGCATATTTTTCAAATTTCATTCCCTTATAACTTTTTTATTCATTGATGCATTTCAACGTAATTCAAATATGAACCATTTGAAAATGTTGGGAATCCAGTGGTGTAGTCAGATTTATTTTAGAAAAATCGCTAGTCATTTTTTTAGATTTTTTACCTTGAAAAATAAAATTAGTTGGCCCCGAAAATGGAGATTTATTTTAGAAATTTGGTGTTATAGTAACTTTTTGAATATCTTCCTAACAAAAAAAAAGTTTTGCGACCTGTTGAAAAATGTATGTTTTATAAGGATGCTTCAATCCTTATGGGTCTGTCACACTGTATAATAGGAGTAAAACGCCTTTGAGATACACTAAACAGCAAGATATACATGTATGTACGGAATAATCATAATAATTATCAATATGGAATTCATGGAGTGAAATGATTATATGAATGAATGGACCTGGTAATGTTACGTCCATAGCAAGAGTAATATACCTGTTACAAGGTTAGATTGAAAATTCGATGCGGGTGGGAAGTTCCGAGCGCGAGCCAGAGGCGAACGTGAGAAACTACGAGCATCGCGAATTTCCATTCTAACCGAGTATCAGACTGTGCTCTCTTAAAAATCACAAATTTTACATATAATCAAATGGAATGCCAAAAAATCATTTTGACCTTTCAATTCATATCCTGTCACTATGATGCCAGTCAATGCTAACATTACTATTGCTACAATAGTGTTAGAATTTATTCCTTAACAAGTTATGGAATCAAATTCATACAAAATGCATAAGACAGCAGGTATTGTGGAATATTTGTGTCAATATCAAGTAATTATTGGAAAATTCGATAACGGTTCTGGAAAAACGTACTTTCAGTGAATCGTTTTGTTTTACCATATTAATAAAGATGTATGGACTTTATTCGCCAGATCAATACACCAGAATTGTAAGGGATCTGTTTGTTAGGACTGAGGAATGATACGAATGGTGAGTGCTTAATTTCATATTCAGTTCTGCAGAAGACGTAATCCCAAGAAATGAAAGCCACCCAAGTTTCAGTGAATGAATTACACTTTTTAATTACATTCTGTTTGACGAAGTGTTATGAAAAATTGTGGGAATCAGATAATGGAAGTGGTTGGCAAACTTTCCAGCAAAGAGTGAAAGTATGGGTTTTGCTAAATGAAACGATTCTGTGTATTTTGGTTGGAATCACGCCCGTTGTTATTGATCAGGTTTCTGAAACTGGGAATTCGTATCAACAGGGATGACATTTTCATTTTCAATATTTGTGAACACACAGAAACAATTATATTTGTTCAACGTAGACACAATGTAAACAATTATTCGGAAATGTATATGCAAATATTTGCACTTTCTGCATATAATATCACAAGGCTATTGATAATTTTAATTGATTTATGGCATACATTCGAAGGCGAGTTGCTTGGTAACAGAATTGAAAGAAAGCTGGTGTTCTCGCTATTATAAAAGTTATTATTGTTTGCGATTGGTCAGTTTATGTAAGGATTTTTAGATGACTGCCATCAGAATTATTGGTGAAGACTTCATGATCAAACCAGTTTTTAATAGTAGTTTCAGATTGAAAACAGTAACTTGGGGTGAACCATATTTCACAGTTTCTGTGCACTGATACTGCCATTCACTATGGCTCACAATTGATAAAACTTTTTATCAGTTAATTGATGCTCAGAAGGAACATTTTCTGGTTTTTCTCCTACGAATTCAGGTGTAATTTTTTGTTCAACGAAAATACTCAGTATAAAACACCACAAGAATTCAGCAACCATTATAGATACCTCCAACGATTGTCTATTTGGAAACAGAAAATAACTTTGGAATTACTGCAGTAATTTGTGATAACCAATGTTCATATAGTAAGCACATTAACGAGTTTTCAGGCAATAAGAGAAATGGAATTTGCTACGAACTCTGTGAAATACAAACCGTAGCGATTTTATCTTTCTTTAATAGCATATAAATAAAAAACTACTACTTTTTAAAATGTTTAAACAAGTGTGTATTTATAACTATTGAAGGCTTTCCTGCTTCACTCAAAATAATCTCTTGTTATTCAGTTACTGGGCCCGAATTTACCTATAATTTATGGATATAAAAATTAGTAATTCAATCTGCTTCCTGCTGAGACCGAATTTTCATCGGAATCCTATGACGGGTTTTTCATGTACCAGGCAAAAATTTTTTGAAAAGGGCTAATATTGCTATAGTTTCACTCCAGTTTTCAGCGGGTTTGACATTGTTGTCTCCTCATCTTGCTTTGACGGATCATGGTCGTTCCTTTTTAAGTTATAGACAATTGAAATGCTCAGTACAAGTTGTAGAAGACATTGTTTGAGAGAAATATCGGCGTCCCTCTTAGCAAATTCGGGAGGAGACATTTTAACATCAAAGAAACATGGTGATAAGCGCTCGACCAGCGTGGCGATATGATATCTAGATTTGTCAACTCTCAAAAGAAGTCAAATTGTAAATCAGATTATCACAGGTACTCGTACTCAGCCGTTATCAAATAATTGGCAACAGCAACAACAACAGAACAAACTCCTTCATCAACAATCATTTCTCTACTATATGTGAAGTTTTGTGTAATTTTTAAGGGGGGAAAGTTATTCTTCTTTCCTAGGGAGAAAAAGTGCCACTTCAAACCCTAAAACTAGGAAAGAAACGTCAATTTTCAAATGAAGTGTTAGAAAAAAAATAATCACTTTACACCAAAGATTTTGGTTCCGAAAACTGCCTCAGAGAACATGAACAGCAATGAGTTCGGTTCAGATTATCTGGAATCATACATAGCACCATACTTTGTGGATCTGTTATATATGCTGTGTTGATTTTTCCAAAGAGTATAGAATCAATACAGCCCTTTTTTTCGTATTGCATATTTAACTGTAGGCTGCCTTCGACCCAGTTCATTTGTAATTGAATACCATGGCAACTTCAAATAACTCTACTTATCGAATTCAACGATGCATATTGTAATCGAACCTGCGTAACATAAAATGTATTGGTACGGGGTTTTCGAATCCATTCCATTTCATTGTTGCGAAGATATTTATCCGATATTCTTGTTTTCCGTTGTATAGGTAAATATAGTCAGATTTAGACAACAAACAATTTCCACTAAAACATACATCTTTGACATTATGTGAATTGAACTTGACGTATTTGTACAGAGAGATCTGTTCAAAAGGGGCACCATTGTACATTTTGTATTTGTTGTCCGTTTAAAACGACTGCTTTTTAATCAAATGAGTTTTAATAGTTCGTTATTCATTTCGTTTCAATATGGCGACTTTTTATTCACATTTTGAATGTTAAAATGATGTTTTTTGTGTCAGCGTGAACTTTATGCTTATAACACTTTATCATAATTTAACTGACCGGTTGCATTGGTCCATGTATTTCATTGCATATCTTTTTCGATATGTCCTTCTCACTTACTCACTCACTTCCTGGCACTGGTGGACAGGAAATAGCCTTGTAGGAACCTGCACGAAAATTCATTGGATGTGATTCAACTTTCGTCGTGGTATTAGCCAGAGAAGTAGTTGTTTTCTGTTGGATTTTTGACCCAAATATATTCCTATTGTATGGGATTATTGCCATTAGCAATCCTGATATGGCAGGACATCTAGTTTTTAACTTGATGAGCTCATTGTTAAATAATAGATCACTTTCTGTTATAATGTTCGTTCTTTTCGAACAAGTGGGTATTGTTTAGTTGAGCTGAGGTTGAGATGGAGATCGTGGTTGGGTTGACACCGACCTACGGGCGTTGTTTCAGATGTTGCCTTGACATGAATCGATAATTGGACCATTTGTTGCAGACATTAGTTATTGTCTGCAAAGACCTACCATATACTGATGAGGGAAGAACCCAGAAATCGATCTATAGGAGTCCAAATATATTAATTAACATTTCCATACAACTAGCAATTGCAGAGATAGCCTTGTAGGAAATCTGCACGGAAATTCATTGGATGTTATTCAACGTTCAACGTGGTATCAGCCGGGAACGTAGTTGTCTTCTGATATATTTTCAACCCAAATATATTCCTATTGTATAGGATCATTGCAGTGGGCAATCCTGGTATGGCAGGACATCTAGTTTTCTAACTTGATAAGCTGACTGTTGAATAATAGATTCCTTCCACTTACTTTGTGTACTGAATACATTGATCAACTAGTAGTAGTGACAGTAATTGTATTAACACTTTGAGAGAATTTTTTATATATTTTCCTTTTATTTACTTTGTGCACTGAATACATTGATCAACTAGTAGTAGTGACAGTAATTGTATTAACACTTTTAGAGGATTTTTTATATATTTTCCAAATCAATTCTTATTCAAAACGCCTCATGTTTGCGGAATTGTGAAATGCAAGAGTAAGCAACGATGCCGTATCAATTTTTGATAACAGATGAAGTATGAATCTTTTTTTGAAAACGAGACATCAGCAGATCTGTGGATTTGGGAAGATGAAAGGGCAATTTTAACCTTTGCGAGACTGACAATTGATAACTATTGATCTAAGCTAAGTTAACTATTTCTCATTCCAGGAAAGCTAACGACATGATGATATTGATGATTCAGACTAACACATCGATATACTGGCTGAAAATCGAGTTCCGAAGTAAACTTATGACAAAAATACCTTCTCATCTTTACAGAGCCCAGAATGTCCGACAAGAATACAATCATTATATGATGATCACCATTTTTGTTTATGACCATAATGTTTGTTTCTTCAACGGCCTCTTTGACAGCTGACGTGTGACATTTGATGTGTCATGTGTCTGCGGTCTATTGCAGGTAAAGGATGGCAGTAGACAAATTGCAATACGCGGTTGCTGTCGACTCCATAAATGCTGCTCAGGTCAGTACGAGTAGCGACCGCATTTTGCAGTTCCTGTATCTACGTTATGTTTTCGACCGCATTTGGACTGCATGGCGGACTGAGCAGCAACATGGCTTTTGCTAATTTAAGAAACGAATCAACGTAGAACTGACAACTTGAAACTCAAAACCGCCCAACGAGTAGTGACCGCATTTTGCAGTTCCTGTATCTACGTTATTTTTTCGACCGCATTTGGACTGCATGGCGGACTGAGCAGCAACATGGCTTTTGCTAATTTAAGAAACGAATCAACGTAGAACTGACAACTTGAAACTCAAAACCGCCCAACGAGTAGCGACCGAATTTTGCAGTTCCTGTATCTACGTTATTTTTTCGACCGCATTTGGACTGCATGGCGGACTGAGCAGCAACATGGCTTTTGCTAATTTAAGAAACGAATCAACGTAGAACTGACAACTTGAAACTCAAAACCGCCCAACGAGTAGCGACCGCATTTTGCAGTTCCTGTATCTACGTTATTTTTTCGACCGCATTTGGACTGCATGGCGGACTGAGCAGCAACATGGCTTTTGCTAATTTAAGAAACGAATCAACGTAGAACTGACATCTTGAAACTCAAAACCACCCAACGAGTAGTGACCGCATTTTGCAGTTCCTGTATCTACGTTATTTTTTCGACCGCATTTGGACTGCTTGGCGGACTGAGCAGCAACATGGCTTTTGCTAATTTAAGAAACGAATCAACGTAGAACTGTCAACTTGAAACTCAAAACCACCCAACGAGTAGTGACCGCATTTTGCAGTTCCTGTATCTACGTTATTTTTTCGACCGCATTTGGACTGCATGGCGGACTGAGCAGCAACATGGCTTTTGCTAATTTAAGAAACGAATCAACGTAGAACTGGCAACTTGAAACTCAAAACCGCCCAACGAGTAGCGACCGCATTTTGCAGTTCCTGTATCTACGTTATTTTTTCGACCACATTTGGACTGCATGGCGGACTGAGCAGCAACATGGCTTTTGCTAATTTAAGAAACGAATCAACGTAGAACTGACAACTTGAAACTCAAAACCGCCCAACGAGTAGCGACCGCATTTTGCAGTTCCTGTATCTACGTTATTTTTTCGACCGCATTTGGACTGCATGGCGGACTGAGCAGTAACATGGCTTTTGCTAATTTAAGAAACGAATCAACGTAGAACTGACAACTTGAAACTCAAAACCGTCCAACGAGTAGCGACCGCATTTTGCAATTCCTGTATCTACGTTATGTTTTCGACCGCATTTGGACTGCATGGCGGACTGAGCAGCAACATGGCTTTTGCTAATTTAAGAAACGAACCAACGTAGAACTGACAACTTGAAACTCAAAATTGCCCAACGAGTAGCGACCGCATTTTGCAGTTCCTGTATCTACGTTATTTTTTCGACCGCATTTGGACTGCATGGCGGACTGAGCAGCAACATGGCTTTTGCTAATTTAAGAAACGAATCAACGTAGAACTGACAACTTGAAACTCAAAACCACCCAACGAGTAGTGACCGCATTTTGCAGTTCCTGTATCTACGTTATTTTTTCGACCGCATTTGGACTGCATGGCGGACTGAGCAGCAACATGGCTTTTGCTAATTTAAGAAACGAATCAACGTAGAACTGACAACTTGAAACTCAAAACCACCCAACGAGTAGTGACCGCATTTTGCAGTTCCTGTATCTACGTTATTTTTTCGACCGCATATGGACTGCATGACGGACTGAGCAGCAACATGGCTTTTGCTGCCACTGTTGACTGCACGTTGACGCTCGAGTGTTTCACCCTATTGAAAACCGTATATTGCTGAGAAGCGACTGCAAAGTGCAGTCGGCAGCAACAGCATATTGCGGTCCGTCTATTTCCGCCCTAAGAAAGTTGCATATATAGTAATGTGGGCTTTCACGGCTGGCGTCAATATTTTGGTTGGTTTTCAGGACTTGCCTTGGTCTTCTTTTGTTAAAATCTCCGATTTACGGTTGTATTACGTTTTGAATTACGTTCAATTAACCTCAACAAGAATCACCCCATTCAAATCGGTCGGTGAGCAAGTACTTCTTCTGGTAACGGTGATATTTCAACAAAGTGGAAATTGTTCTATTGTCTTGTCACTCCCCGAAAAATATCTCGGGCTTCCAGGTTTGTTTTCTCTTGGAATCTCATTATAACGGAGCCCATCATTGAACACATTGTTTCATACAAGTACTCGCAAACAAAGCTAGCGGTCTGAGCTTTGTGCTGGCCACTCTAGCAGCAAATATTTTCTTTACTGAAATGTTTCATCAGCATAACAATGGGGTGACATTATTTCTAAGCGAATTTATAAGGTGAATTCTATTGAGTTTATCTCAAATGTGAAATGGTTTTATTATGATTTATATTTGAAAATATGACAGGATGTTCATGAAATCAGTTGTGATTATTGATAATATAATAATAATAATCTTTATTTTCCTTGGGACAAAGTTTTACAATTTGTATGAGAATCGTCAAAAAAATATAGACTAAAGTAAAAAATAAAGAGATAGAAAACTATCGATATATACACATAAATTCTTCAAAACTATACAAACTTCTATCAACAAGATGATCCTTAAGTTTTCGTTTGAAAATATTCACAGTTTTGGATTTTTTTATAATGTCTGGTATAAAGTTATATACACGTGGAGAAATCTGATCAGGCGATTCAAACGCTAATTTGGTTTTTCCAAATGGTACAAAACCATTGTTTTTTTGTCTTGTATCAATACTATGCTTATATTCATTCAGTACAAATAATTTATTTCTATTCTCAAAAACAGCTAAGCACAAGTCAAAAATTAAAAGACCAGGAACAGTTGAAATTCTTAAATTTTCATTTCTGCATAAATCACGAGAATTCATGCCACTAATGATTCGTATAAGTTTTTTTGTGCAATAAACACATCAGAGCAATCAGAGGAAAGCACCCAGAAGCATACTCCATATCTCAATCTGGAATCCACCTGATCATGGACAGCCTCAGCAGCTGATCAACATTCAAAACTTGCCTTATATTTCTGAACTGATATGAAATAAAGTTAATGTTTTTGATCAGAAACTCACAGTGGTTCTGCCAGTTCAAATGTTCATCAATGTGAAGACCTAAAAATTTAAGGCTTTCATATTCTGTTGTTGGAATCATTTACGGTTGAAAGACAAACTTTAGTTGCTTTTCCATTGTTCAAGATAATCTCTTGGAACGTATTTATGATAAAAAGGGGAAATTCTCCATTAGAATTGAAAAATGTAATTTTTTTTGTAATATCTAACAGAAAACGACTACTTCCACGACTAAAACCACACTGGACATTGAACTATATCTGATATATATTTTTGTAATGTTAAGACCAATGATAATAATAATAATAAGTTTATTCAAATTTCAAAGACAAAGGACCACGCACACTCCTTATGCAAAAAGTCTTTCGGTCAAATTTTCCAAATTTTTAGTATGTTGTTGAACTCTGCTAGTTTACGAGATACAGAGTGTTGAAGTTGTAAGATGAAACTTTCAGGCCATTATTGGCTGAACTTTATTGCTGGGAATATCACAAAATTATTGGTAGATTTTCAATCTATACCTTACTACTATACTTGGCCAGTGCAATGGTATGCTTTTCAAGAATTTTTAACCTATACCTCACATGACAGATTTGAAACCTCACTGAAGAATGTGGCCAAATTGTTCAATATTCCGATAGCAGATATTATTTTTATATTTGTTAGTATTCACCAATTCCATTAGCGTGATTTTCATTGATTTCATGGTAAAGGAACTTTCCGTTTTCATTTCAAAGTATGAAGGAAGAAAGAATCAATATAGTGTGAATTTATATAGTTACATTAGTATTTTAAGTAAATACCTATATACTGACCGACCCCGTATTTCTTACTTTCGACTAGCCCTATTCAAATAGTTATTCTGTATACTCTCAGTGGGAAAAAAGTTGGGAGCTACTTTGTGAGGAATTAATTTGAATTATCCTTCAAATGAATAATCATACGATCGGATTTTCAGCATCTCCATCCATCAATTGAAAACTAGACATAGAAAATTCCTGTATTTTTCACAGAAGTTCATGTGATATATCCCCTATACAATGTGAATAAATAAGGAAAATTGACCGGTTAGTTTTTTTTATACAGGAAAATTCGTTAATTTCTGGTAATATTAGTCTCGTGTATTCTTAAGTCACACTGTATAATATTCAAAATTTACGTCCTGTCAAGTGGCTACATGGCACATATAACTGGTGCACTGAATTGATCCAATCATGTAATCCAAAGAATATATAACAGATACACTTATACTTTCAATCTCTCCTGAATATTTAAGGAAAAATCATATTTTTTGGAATCTTATCGGATATACTGAACACAGAAAATTCAATTTTTATACGATCCGACTCATGACGTCGATGCTCCATTCTGAAATTATTTTCATTTTGTGTAACTCGGAAAAAGTCATGATTTACCCTGTATACAGTTTTAAAAAATGCTTGAAAAACATACCATTGCACTGGCCAAGTATAGTAGTATGGTATAGATCGAAAATCCACCAATAATTTTGTGATATTCCCAGCAATAAAGTTCAGCCAATAATGGTCTGAAATTTCCATCTTACAACTTCAACATTCTGTATCTCGTAAACTATACACAGAATTTTTGTATGCCTACGGTAACTTATGTTCAGGAAGCAGAGTTCAACAAAATACTAAAAATTTGGAAAATTTGACCGAAAGACTTTTTGCATAAGGAGTGTGCGTGGTCCTTTGATTTGATTTTACAATGATTCACAAGTATATATATATAAAGTGTAGGGTGTAGCATATAGATATTTTTGAACAAACTTGAAGATAACCCAGTAAAACCATGTATGGTCGCGCATGGGCATGTTCAACAATTTATATCTATTTGTTTATATCCATTTCGGTGCGTAATTTGTTATTGTATAATTCACAATTCTATTTACTATATTTCTCTAACTAAGTAATTGCTATACTATCAATTAACTATCGACTAAGTTATGGATCATTTCTCTTTTCGTAGAATGTAAGTAGGTTTTGAAAATCTTCTTGATGAGCTGAGTCGAATTTATTCGTATCAAATATGTTTTGTACATTTATGGCTATGAATTGTGAATTTTTTAGGACAGGTGAAGGTGGCATCTCTGACGTATAGTTTTTTTAAAGGGGGTGATGTGCACTAGATTTTGGCTTTCACTGCGTGTTGTGTAACTATGATCTATTTGTTTCGGACTTGATCTGTTTCTGTGTAAATATATTGTAATGTTATATTAGTAAAGCTGCCTAATATCCATTACTCTGAGTTCCGAGAATAGTCGGTCTGACGGTAGGCAAGGAAAATTATTGTACCAATATTGACCCAATATTTCATGAAACAATATACATTCAGAACAGGTTGAGCCAATATTCCACTAATATCATTAATGAAATATTGTTTTTCCAATATGAACCCATATTGGTTCAATATTATTTTTACATTTACAATATATCCATATTGGCCTAATATGAAGATTCAGCCAATGTGAGGTGCTACCTGGAAACCATTCCTTATACTCCAAGAAAACATCCATCACGATCCATTTCGTTGGATATTCACAAGATGAAAACATTCACGTTTTCCAAATTCCCATGTGTTCAAAAACACTCTCCTTTCAATTTGTTCACTTAGAAAAAACATCAAAACTCAGCAATCTATTCAAACCCGCGAGCCTTCACCCACTACTAAAAAAATATTGCTTAGCTAGCAATTTGTCTTCGGAACGGCCTGATCCACTTCGTTTCGTAGCTTTCTCGCGGGGCAGTACACAAATATTGCTGAACTTTGGAATACAGAGCCGATTTCTCACTCCGGCATTCAGCTCACGGTTAGTTCTACTTCCTTCCGCACATCCTGGGCAGGACTTGAGTCGGTTAACAAATACTTCCATAAATTGTGTGAACTGCTTCTGTATCACAGATTCGTTTTCCGGTAAAAACATAAGCGCGTGTGGGATTATAGAAGGAAAAATGGCCGTATGGGTTACTTAGCGAATCAGAAATGACTGATGGTCTGTATGTGTATGCAATGAATCAGTTTTTTTTTTGTACGAATTATTCAATCTGTCTTTGATATTGAGATTTATACTACCATGCATGAGCTGATGAGAGTATATGCTGGACTATAAGTTTGAATAAATTGTATATTTTGTGATGGACTTCAAATTAATTACCAGTTTCGTGCTAATAATAATATATGACACTAAATACTGGAAGTAGGAAAATTTGGACTTCTTCAGTGATACTTTTGGCTCACAAGCTTGCCTACTTCTCTGGAACACCGCAGGAAGGTTGGCGATCTGTCTCTTGTTTAATGATATTTTCGTGGACGATGCTCTTCCGAAATATCATCCATCGTTCCACCGTTAGAGATCCCATCGAGACTGACTCGTCAAGCGCCGTCCTCACATCCATTTGCCGCCACTTTAGAGACATGCCAAAGGTCTGGCTACCTCGGGAAGTGTTCCCTGAGGCATACAGGCTTCAGAAATTCAATTCGTACCTACTTTCCCTCGGCTCACACGATGTTCTGTGAGCAATACAGGATTTTCCTTTTCGTGGGAACTAGAACTGATAAAAAAAACTTTTAAGCTGATTGTGTTTGAAATGGTTACAACACAATTTTGGGTAGAAATTTCGCACACTATTGTTCTCCTAATTCCGGATAATGATTGCTTCGGTACAATGCATGCAATAATTGATACAGATTATTCAATGGATATTTTAGTGTCACTCAATCCAGGGTATCTGATTGATGTTATGTACATCACCTTATTCTTCTTGTTTAAGTTTTTTTGAACCACTTCTTTCATGGATAGTCATTCAGAAACTGATTGACAGAGCGTTAGGCTCTCTTATTGCGAAATTAGAATCATACCTCACAGAATTTCAGATTTTTTCCTCACTTTATTTCCTCAATTTTTTTTTTGCTCTTCTTCGACCAGATTCTCCATATGTTTCTTCCTCCACAGTCCAGAAGTGGAAATGTACCTTTGTCACTTTACTTAACATTTTCACGAATTACTCTGTTAAACTCTGTTGATTGTAATGATTCTCCCCCAACTTGACGAGGCTATCAGCATTTGAATTTTCATAGATGAGAGACAGAAATCCATAACACATATTACAGAAATAATGATTAAATCATGTCATCTTTCAGAGTAACATATTTGAGCCGATCTAATTCGAACCATTTTTCGGTCTGGCAGAAAATATTGATGTTCACATTATAACTATTTATAACAATTTGTTCGTATGTTCTTGTATACTAAATTTCATCAAATCCTATACAGGGTGTCCCAAACTCATTTGCCAGTTTCTAGTTCCCAAACTAGCCAAGATATTCAGTTGGAACAAAATCTATAATCTTCAACTGTGAGGATACTTTAAAATTACAGTGAAATTTTATTT
Source organism: Chrysolina haemoptera (assembly GCA_958298965.1). Lineage (NCBI taxonomy): Eukaryota > Metazoa > Arthropoda > Insecta > Coleoptera > Chrysomelidae > Chrysolina > Chrysolina haemoptera. The sequence goes on along the minus strand of OY282589.1, from coordinate 30,342,348 downwards.
TATTACGAACAGCTACCCTTAAAAATTCACTCCCACTCTGAAATTATTGCACTCTGTACATTTTTCAACCTATACTCATAGAATGTCTAATTCTACAGTCACCAGTTTTTTTCGATGCAAAATCGGTTGATAAATAGCTGGAAAAATTGATATTTAAATTTAAAATCCTCTAAAAAAAAGACAGAAAAGTAACGATTCCACTTTATTTCAAGGTTTTACAAATTATCTTATTTTAACAAGTGTTCAATATTAATATTGACTTCACTTTGACAAGTGCCAAAAAGGTTTTATTGACGATTTTCAATTCAACAAAATTTTCATGGGTAACTAATTAAAAAATTAATTTTCTCAGCTATTTATCGACCGATTTTGAATCGGAAAAATATAAGAATATGTTGAGAAATATATAGGGTGCTATTTAAAACTTTACAGTTTCACAGAATTTTTAAGGATAGCTGTTCGTAATGAAATGAAATTGCTGTGTAATTTTAAAGTATCAGAGTAGCAAAAAATAATAAATTTTTTACCAACTAAATATATCGGCTAGTTTAGGAGCTAGTTTGAGACATCGTTCTCATCAATAAGATAGTTGGAGATGAAAATTATCTGGAACGATTTTTATCATCATACATAAAAAACTTGAAACTAATATTTCTGAATTCATTTAAGTAAGTGGAGTCACCCTATTTGTGTAATCCGTTTCATCATAAAAAGCATCTCTCTTTGTTACACTGAAACGGTTCTGAAACAAAAGTTATTTTAGCAAATTAGGAAGCAAACATTATTTCCATTTGAAATATTTTCCGAACGATTTCTTTTATATTCACTTCTTCAGTCCTTTGTGACCAGTTTATAACGCAAAAGCTAAAATATTCCAAACGTTTTCTGAAGTTTTTATCGTGTAGCAAGGCCAGCATTTTGCTAGAATAGTATTTACATGACTCCTTTTGATTCAACTTTATGAATCTGCCCCATTGTAAAAGGTCCAATTTATCTGATTCCATTTATTCTTCGGATTCGGTCTTGCTATAAAAGCCAAATCGCCTTTAACAGGAATTATTTTCGTTTTTTGCAGCGAATAGAAAAGTCGAGTGGTCCACGGACTTTATTTGTCAATAAATGGGTGTCTGAAATTCCGCAGGAATATATTTCCACCGGAAATCTCTTTTATTGTCCACCGAATGTTGATCATTTCGGGAAATGTAAGTGAATAGATTCACTTTCAGAATATTTGAAGAAAACGTTAGTGGATCATATCAGTATGAGTTGGTTATCTGTACTCTGAGCGGCATACGAGTTTCATGTAGATGCAGGGTGCATTGGCAAATTCTGTGAAGGTTGTGGAGAAAGAAAATTCTAGAATATTTTTGAATCTTCTACTTATAGAAAATTCGAGATCTTCGTGGAATAAACTAGAACAGAGTCTTCCTAATGTTCTATAACATACTAAAAATACCATTAAGTATGGTTTTCGATAGTTTGGCCATCAGGGAGAGGAGTTCGGAGGAAACTGTCTGGAAATCTCTAGTTAATAATAATAAAATTTCTGGGATATGCGAAAGTCTCTATAATATAAAAATGAAATTTCTAGAATATGAGGAAGAAAATTCGAAAAAATTCTCTAAGCTTCTAGATACTTCTAGAAATTTCAAGATCTTCGTGGAATAAACCAGAACAGAGTTTTCGTAATGTTTTATAACATACTAAAGAGACCTTCAACTGTAGTTTTCGAGAGTTTGGCCATCAGGGAGAGGGCGTGGAAGGGAACTGTCCTGAAATCTCTCTAATATAAAAATGAAATTTCCAGAATATGAGAATGAAATATTTAGAATGTATTCGAAGCTTCCAGACACTTCTAGAAAATAGGAAGGTGAGAAAACGTTCAGTCTAACTCCACCAAAAATGAACTTTATTGTAGATATAATGTAGTCAGAGGACTAACATCACGTAGATACAATGTAGTCGGAAGACTGACATTGACAGATAGTCCGGTGGTAGGGACGGTTTTCGTAGCCGATGAAGCGCGACGGGATCACCCGAGTTATTCTTATATATTTTGACCCGCTTAATCCGAATTTCGAGGATGATAAGCCGTGAAAGCACCCGGAAAACTTTTATGGACGATTTTCCGAGGGAAATCAAAAAATTCATTTTTTCCAAAAACAAATGATGTCATAATATTTTGCATAAAATTCTCTACAAAAAAAGTATCGGGAAGTTTTTCTTGAAAATGCACCTTTTTCCAGTAAAACTTGCTCGAAATTCGAAAAAATGCGATTTTCTCAATTTTCAGTGCTCTCTCATTCAGTAACATAATGATATTTTCAGGATCACCTTCTACCAAATTATTCATATATGTCTCGACTATGAATAACAGAAGAGACATTTTTAAAAAGGTCATTCGTGTGGATTTTCCGGTACTGAATTTCCCGATACTTTTACATTACATTCAACATTACATTCAACATTACATTCAACATTACATTCAACATTTATTCGTTGAAATATTTTTCTTGTGAGTTTTCCACCGTAATATGGTAGGTCATACATTTCATTGTTATTCATAACTCTCTGCTAACAATTTTATTTTTCTTAGATCGACTTGTAACTAACCCAGTTTTTGCTGAAGATGAAGGAATAATCCTTCGAAACATGTTCTCTCTCAATGTCAGTCTTCCGACTACATTGTATCTACGTGATCTTAATCCTCTGACTACATTATATCTACAATAAAGTTTATTTTTGGTGGAGTTAGACTGAAAGTTTTTTCACCTTCCTATTGAATCTCACCTCCACTGTAGGTGATGGATCGTCTCCAATGGTCTTCTAGAAAATTCAAGATCTTCGTGAAATAAGCTGGAACAGAGTCTCCGTACTGAATAGACACTCGAGTAGAGTTTTCGAAAGTTCGGCGAACAAGATGACGGGTGTGGTAATGGTAATGTACTTAATTTCTGAAATATGAAAAAGAAATTTCTAAAATATTCTCGAGATTTCTGTAAAATTCCAGAAAATTGTGGAAATCGTGAAATGAAACAGAACACAGTTTTCGGAAGGTTCCAGTGAGATTATAATTGGACATGTCAACGAAATTCGATAAATACATTTTCATCCTGAATTTGTCTCATTTATACTAAAGAAACGGTATTTTTTTTTTCTGTCAATACTACCCAACTACGACGTTTTTACTTGCTTTGACGCTTATATCTCAGAAATGACAAATATAAACACGTAACACATAATAACATTTCAACAAATTTGACCATGAGCCAATTTTTCATATGTTTTCCTGTTGGAGTCCTTTCCCTGATACACTATAATTGTTTAATAACAAAGTGTTATAAATGCCTCCGTAAATAACTCAGTATGATCAACCATATTCAAACAACTCCTTAACGTCATAGAGTATACTAAAGCGATATAAATATTTACATGATTTCCATAAAACTGGAAAGCGTGTAAAAAGCTTTAGCCTCACAGTGAATATAACGCCTAAATGCTTCCAACCCACACTAGACTATCGATTCGGGTAAAAATTGTCGAGGGGTGAAAATAATCGTGGCTAGCCACCTGGACACCCTTTCGAATAAATGTCAGGTTTTCTGTTGAGCATGACATTTACTGCAATTAATCTCAAGTGTGCCAGGACTGGCTTTATTTTTTGTTCTAGACGCTTGAAACTGATTAAGTTTTGCCAACCTACTCGGAAAAAAACATTACTTGATCGACCTCAGTGGCTAGTAATAGTTTATGGCCTTTGCATGAATTGATTTATATTCACTGCGTGAATACAGGGACGATGGCAATCGCAATACATTTCAGAACGTATAATATCATAAAAATTGTATAAAGAGAAATTCAGAGGTGGAGGGAAAAGTGGGGTTGTAGAAAACTGATAAATTATGTGAAGTAATAATAATGTTTGCACTTGCTTTTTTAGCTGCAGGAAAAACCGGAAAATCCTGCAGCACCAAATCATCTGAAGATCCCGATCTGCCAATGTCCTCTCTCTCGTAAAATGAAATGTAGGGCGTCTTCAGAGGCTCCAATAAATTGAAGACATCGTCAGAACATTCAGTGACACAACTATCATCAAACTCAAACCAGTCCGTTTCGTCTTTGGCCAATGCGGAATGATGACCACAATAATGTTATAAGTCACCTTTACTTCAACTCATGTTATCACCAAACAGTGCCGGTCTAACCAGGTATCTCTTAGGTGCTATAGCACCAGGCGGAAAAATCTTTAGGTGACACGCCAGAAGCGCATGCCGTGTCCCATTAGTAACGAGTCGATGTTAAAAAGTAAAAGCATAAATTTACAATTTAGGGTGATGGTAAAAGAAAACCATAGAAATGAAAGACGTGATAGCGTCTCTTGACCCGAACCCCTAACCTCCCATCCGTGTAAACATGCACCCACCGTGTTATCTCGATACTATTGGTCACTACCAATATCATATAAATAATACGAACATAGCTCCTGAATATTTAATTGACCAACACCAATAATATGAATAATACGACTACAGTGCGCGAATTTGTTGAAAACTATGATTGGTCACCACCAATAATATTAATTATACGACTATGGGTCACAAATTCGTTGAAAACTGTAATCGGTCGCCACCAATAATATGCATAATACGACTGCAGTGCGCGAATCCGTTGAGAACTATAATTGGTCAACACCAATAATATGAATAGTACGACTCTAAGTCCCAAAAGTTTTCATTTTTTGGAATATATTCTGGACTATTGATTATGAGAAAAAAATGCAATCAGATTTTTTGTATATTTTCTGAAGGCGATTAGAAAAAGCCCTATGTAAAATTCGATTATCTGTAGCCGTTTGGGAAAATAATCAAATTCGTCAAAATTAGTCCCGAAAAAAAAATATTTTGATGACAACATCTTTGTATGGCAGATGGACGGTGCATTGAGGTTGCTCTTCACTGATGTCCTTTTCTTTCCTTTTTTCAACAACAAAGAAATATAATTCTTGTAACGCTTATTACGAATTGGAAGACTTTTTCGATTGATCCCAGGTAGCACCTCATGGTGGCTGAATCTTGTTTTCATATTGGGCCAATATGGATATATTGTGAATGTAAAAATAATATTGAAACAATATGGGTTTATATTGGAAAAACAATATTTCATTATTAATATTGGTGGAACACTATATATTGTTTTATGAAAGATTGGGTATATATTGGTTCAATAATTTTCACCAATATCGATAGAGCGATATTGCCTACATACTGTTTCCAGCATCTAGCTCCAATATTGCGATTTCAATATTACTCTCATATCGATTTTAAAGATAAAAACCAATATTGTATATCCATGTTTGATAGCACATTGGTGGAATATTATTTAATCCATATTCTAAAAATTATATTGACCCTATATTGATTGAGATTGTAACGAAAACCCAATATTTCAAAGACAATATTGATAAAATATTACAAAATACATTATCACTAGGATTGAAATTTGAATATTGGCCGAATATTCAATAAACAATATTGAAATGAATCATGATTAAACTTGGGTGGCCCCACATAGGGAACAGCAGCTGAATCATAGCAACATATATTAAATAAGGCTTCTCACAATGCGTTTACAAGTCAATCTACTCAGTGGTAAATTGAAGTAGAAACAAAATTGTAGAATTTTCAAATTATTCGACATTCTGTAAATATTTCATCAATGTTTCCAAAGCAACATATTCACTTTGAATATTTTGCCAATATATGCAAATGATATTGTACCAATATCTCTAAATATTTTGGGGCTAATATTGCTTCCTCAATATTTCACTAATATCATTTGTATAATGTCCAAGTAATATTGTGCCAATATATCAAAATTATTATAATTCCATCTCGCCAATATTACGTTTTAATATTTTGCCAATATTTTACCAATATTATTCCAATGTAAGTGTGCTACAGCGATATTGTACTAATATCGCCTAACATTTTGAGGCCAATACTGCTTCGAGAATATTAGACCAATATTATTTTTAAAATATTGGACCAATATCGCCGAATGTTCAAATTTTTTTTTCGCCAATATTATTATTTGAATATTTTGCCAATATTTTCACAATATTGTACCAATATTGTCTCAATATGGGTGTGCTACTTGAACTGTTGCGTCCTACTATAATTGTGATACAGTCTTCATTCATACTCAATACAAGGCAATGTAGTTTTTTTGCCCATATCCCAAAGCCGTTTGAGATAAAACCAGTAAATCTGATATCATTGGATTCGTAAAAACGTTTTTCATCAAGTATGAGAAAATATTCAGAGTATCATAACAAATTATATTACCAATGTAAATTCCATTCAAATGAGGATTATTTTGGGTGAAGACCAACAACTGATCCTTTGAAAAAAAAATCGACCTATCAGATAATTTTTCCAATATATCGTCATAGTCGGGAATGATGAATTTATTTCGAACTGTGGATGAGCTCATTCTCATCCAATGCCTGTTAGTTCTCATGAGTTTTCATTCACTAGTTCCGTTTTATAATTTATGCATGACAGGTAATCCCACGTGATATAAAGAACACACGTGCTGAAAATTCACCCGAAAAGTCGTTTCGAACCAAATCAAAATGAATTTGCATAAATTGTATTCTCTCCGGCAACTAGAATACGAAATGCAATCACCATTGATCGAGCTGTTTATATCGCAGTTCATAGTTCACCGATTCACAAAACGTTGGGGCATAATACAATTCACACGAACAGAGTAATTCATATTGAGATCTGATAGATAGGGGCGTGATTTTCATGAATAATGATGTCGGAAGTGGCTTGCAGCGAAGTAAATCAATCACTGATATGTCACTGAAAACTCACTGTGCCGAAGAATAGTTGAACAGGTTTTCTACGATCTAGAAAAGATGCTTATTATTTTTCATCTGGACAGCTTTGAATTTTAGTCATTAGGGAATCCCAAACCATAATGATGAGGAAAGGAAGTAGCTACTGTTCATGTGTCTATATTGAATAATTGTGAATATAAGCCATCGGTTGTTTGACAAAAATATAACTATTTCTGTAAAAATTCTATATCCACCCTCATTTGAACGCCAGACAGTACTAACTTGAAGTCAGCAGTAAATAACTTTATAATCCTTTAACCAACAAATATTGCAATAATGAATGTTGTCTAATATATTCTCTTTTCTCAAATAAAATTAATTTATGTACTTCAGTCATTATTTTGCATCTATAGAGAAAATAACTGTATATCCACGCGGTTATCTGGGAGATAATTTCCAAGTAGCACACTCATATTGGGACAATATTGATACAATATTTTGAAAATATTGGCAAAATATTCAAATAACAATATTGGCGAGAAAAAAAATGTGATCATTCGGCGATATTGGTTCAACAATTAAAAAATAATATTGTTGTAATATTCTCGAAGCAACATTGGTCTCAAAATGTGAAGCGATATTGGTTCAATATCGCTGTAGCACACTGACATTTTGATTTTTGATCCAATATTACTTGGACATTATACAAATATTATCAAGCGATATTGGTACAATAACATCTGTATATATTGGTGAAACATTCAAAATGAATATGTTGCCTTGGAAACATAGGTAAAATATTTCCAGAAGATGTCGAATAGTTTGAAAATTCTACAAATATCCGTTGAGTAGATTGTTATCATGATTCAGCTGTCGTTCTATATGTGGAGACACCTAGCGGTTTCCCAATCATGATAAATTTCAATATTCTTCATTGAATATTCGGCCACTATCCAAATTTCAATAATATTAATAAGTTTATTCTGTAACATTGTAACGATATGGTCTTCAATATTGGCGTGAGATTCTCGTAACAATCTCAAGCAATATAGGGTTCACTGGTGAAAGATCATTCCAGATATATGACTGTCAATGGGGATATTGGCTTTCTCTTGAGCATTCGATGCTAGTGCAAGAGATTTGGAAAATGACCAAAAAGAGCGGGACCCATTAGGACACTCAACGAGCTTTGATCGTATCTTGGCGTCGTAAGTATCTTTCGTGACAAAATACAACAAACATACGTGCCATGTATCACCTTATGGCACAATCATTGCTCTATTAATGAGGTATTAACTCATGCATGTGGAATTGATTTATTGTCATCATTATAACTGAGCCTTAGTAAATATTCACTCAAACTGTTGAAGTAGCAAGAAACAAGCTGAGTGGCATATATTTCGCTGCGAACGGGGCGGTATTCTTGATGAATATTGCATTCGGGAATATAAGCATGAATATTGTTTGTTGTGGAACTAGAACTAACTCTCTGCAAAGTCGTTACACGGTCCAGAGATTCTCCATCGTTGAGGTATTGCCCGATCTGACTAGCAGATGCCTGAAATCATTATACTCGTAGTTATATCAGAGAAGGACCTCAAGATCAACTACTTCACGTTTAGTTGCTGAGTTGGACGAACGCTAATCATAGTTGAATGCAGCAGTTGACAGAAGTCGGTGTAACGGATTGCAAACATGTATTTAGGATAATACGTTGTGGCTAGTTTTGGTAGTACTAGATCTGGTAATCAAGATTTTTGTCACATAGCAAAATAACTTAAACAGTATGAAATCGATGGAGTATATAATACTACCCAGAGATGCGATTTTCAGACATTTTGCGAGTAGATCTGATCTGGGCGCATTTTCAAATAGGTATGCCAAAAATATTTTCGAAGACCTTTCAGCATAGCCTCTCAACAAAGTTCTAGCAAATTTTTTTTATCATCTTTTATACGCAATGAAATCGAAAATAAACGAGATGATGCAATAACTAAAGTTTGTAACACTATTATATACATTTTTGATGACCCTGGAATAGTAATGGAATAGGCAGCTGAGCGCAGGATAAGGGATGGTTATTGTTTTTGTTATTTTTGCTTAACATCTAGGGTCGAATTCGTTTTTATTGTCATTACATATTTTCCGTTTATATTTCCAAAATAATAACCGGCAAATTTCGTGTTGACATTTATATTCTGCTCCTCCTTTATGGTTATTTCATATTAATAGCTGCTAAAACACTCACAACCACGGAAGCAAAAGGAAAACTAATTGTGTCAAACAAAGTCGGATAGACATAATTTTTTTAAGTGCAGTCATCTGAACGTACTCCAAACAGACTTCAGCCACATTAGACTGTTTTGTCTCTTTTCCTGTTATTCCGTGAAAAATGTTCATGCTCACCTATATCTCGAAAACGAATCGATGGAATTGATTTATTTTTGTTGTTTGATATTAAGAAGGAAAATACCTTTCAAATGAGGTATCACTTGCCATATGTTGCCATTTAAAAATTTAGGGGTGGCAGTCACAGCTCCGAGGGATGGAATGTATTTCGGGTGAATTTCATCGCGAACGATGTCCCCCTCGAAAATGTGGTTGACGTGTCCGAGCGTTTTTATATAACTCGGTTCTGTCGACCTACAGAGCTGCTGTTTCGTTTTCAATGGCCCACTCTGTATATAACTCTCTTTTGTTGAACTAATAGAAAGTATCCCAACGAAAATGTATTAACCGATTCTCGTTGTATCTCATCAAGAATGCATTCAGATATAAGCCTTGATTATTGTTCAGTGTGAAACTGGGGCAAACTCTTAACGAAGTAGTTAGACGGTGCACCGAACCGAACTGCCTTCGTTCCTCCAACCAAAGGGCTCGTTAAAGCTTCGGTCGAACGACAAGTGAACGACAAAGAATGATACATTTCGCTTTGTATCAGCGGAAGACCACAACACCCATTGTCTGGCTTTCATTACATACATTCTCAGGTATGTTTATTTCGATAAAGGTACAATGAGACAGTTGTTGAAAGCGGACAGAACTTTTCAATGAAATATTAATGCTGTTGCTGGGGAAATCGTATCAGATTTATACAGGGTAATTCTCAACTCATAGGTACGCATACACTTGAACAAATATATCTGCGGATAAATGATGAATAGTAGAAAAAACATGTGATAGAATATTTGTATTTCCGGATATACCAAGTTATTTCCAGTTATATGGCCACCGCTATCTCATGACCTTGATCTGCTTTACTTTTATTTTTGTGGATATATAAAAAGTATAGTGTGTATTATCCGTGCACGAAAGAAGAGTTGCGAAATAGCGTAAATGCTGCCGCTGATGCATTTCGGTTAAAACCTGGTGTGTTGGAGAGCTCATCTTTGCAAATGACGGAATTAACTTCAAACAGAGTACATGCGTTTTCAATTTAATGAAATTAAGTTTTATTTCATTTCGAATGAATTTGTTTCTCCGCAATTACTAATGTTCACTACATTTTCCCTATTAATTTCTATTTGTCCACAGGTATAATTTATCATGTTTATACGTATGAGGTGAGGAATATGTATGGTTTGATGAGGGCATCAATAGTATGAGTTGTTTGTCCTCAATCATTGCGAATTTTGGAATTATTTTGTGTGTATCGAAATTGTTGGTAGAAAATTGCATATCATTTGAAAAGTTTGATTTAAAGACACACAAAAATTTTTCACTTCATCCAATTTCAATATTAGATAGGTATATATTTTTTCTTTATTCCCCCGATTTCTGCGTTTTTGCGGTTACGATCCAAATAAATCAATAATTGTTTCCCCACCCTCTTCATCACTTGAATTTTCGTGAGGTTTGATGAATAGTTTTTCTTCGTCTTACATCATCCTGATGCCGGAGAGACGTATACCTACTTGGGAGTGGAATAACGCCGCTTCCAAGAGGTAAACACAGTTGAAAACTCTCTCCGCACAAACTCCGACAGATCTGGTCATCAGAATTGTCGAAGAAGAACGAAGTTGCTGCGACCAATATACTTGCCGTTCCGATTCTACTCTACTCTTTTGTAGTAGTGGAATGGACTCAAGAATAGCTGCGACAACTCGACGTTAAAACTCGAAAAATGATGCATCTTCATAGGAGCTTGCATCCTAAAGAGTCCATTCCACGGTTATACTTCCACAGACAATAGGAAGGCCGGGGACTTTTGAGTTTGGAATTTCTACATAACAGAATGGTGCTGGATGTAGCCTGTTGAGTTATCAGGAGTTCAGATCCCCTTCTCTGCATGGTTTGCGATCATGAAAAAGCAGGGATTGGAGTATTTCTTTTCAAGGCAGCAATCCTGGCAGCCGATGAACTTGGTCTCGTATTCAACACTGATCGGGCGAACCCAAACTCTGTCACCGAGTTGGAACCCGTTTAAAAAGAAGCTCACATCAAAGCTGTGGAGACTGAGGTCCTTCTGCAGCTGCACAAGGATAAGCCAATGCATGGGGCCTTCTGCTGAAACCTCTGCCAAAGTAAATATTCCTTTGAAAAAAGTATTCCTATAAGTACTTATATTTTTTAATCCCCCATATCCTCCAGCGTTCAGCGAATGCTATGGTTGAAAAAATCCATCTGAAAAAATAAATTACGGGTTATGATTCTTTTAGCGAATTGAAGGAAGTATTGAATGTTTTCATATACCAAATTAGAACGTTTTATAATTGAGTATTATTTACTTCAATGATAGGGCATTGTACAGTATGTTAAGAAACTATATCTCAAATACTTTAAAGTTAACAATTGCAAAAGCAATGAGTCAAGTATAAAATCTATAGCAAAAGTTCATATTATATCTCTACCAACATTTTACCGTATTTCTTATAGGTAGTATCACGAGGGGGAATTTTGGTGTAGATGTCTTGGGTATGAGTAACATTACTTGGATATTAGTCGGAAATTAGGGTCATTATTTGAAAATTATTGGCCATTACTGGTATTACTGGTGTAATAATTGGACATCAAAGGAAATAATTGAGAATTAATGGGCATCACACGGGTATCACAGGAATTATTCGGAAGTGAGAGAACAATTACTGACAATGATAATCGTTGAAGGGCAAACATAAGGTATTTAAAACATTGAAGTTGGAATTGTTGTGTAGCTGAAATCCGAATTGTGCAATGTAAAAAAAGGTCTTTCGGCTTGTACTTGACAACAAACCCAACATTGGGACACGATTTTATATTTTTCTTACTCTTCTGACAGTTATTACTGGCATTACGGGGGGCGTATTACTCGAAAATTACTGGGTATTACTCGGGAATTACTTGGGTATCAGAGACAATACTTATGATTTTTGGGAATTAGTGTACACAATTTTCTCAGCGGTTTCCCCCTCGTAGTATTATTGAAAAAAATAATATCGCCCAATTGTTATATCATATCTACAGTAGTTGAGTGTATTATCTTTTCCAGTTACCTCTAATTTTTGTATGTCATCCCCCATCAGTATCAGTATTATTTGGTGCTTTGGCATCAATTTGTACTACTCTGCTTGATTATGAATAGCATTGAAAGATATATTATCTTCGTTCATTACTTTCATAATTAAAATTATTACAATACAGATAAAATATACATATTGCTATCAACTTCGTTTGGAACTACCTCTTGATATTTTCTTTTCTATTCTATAATGGGAACGGCAAATATCTTTGGTTATATTCCTAGATTATATTTCATTGGACTCTGGCAGGACAAGAGGTGGTCTTCCCCAGCTACTGTTCAATTACAATAAGTATTTGCAAGTGGGTCTTCTTGGAAGAACGTTGCACAAATAACTGTCAGATGTAGTTCAATGTCCGTCGTGGTATTAGCCAGGGAAGTAGTTTTTTTCTGTCAGATGTTTGCCTTATATTTTCCACATGGTGTAAATGTTTGGAGAGCCTCGTCCTCGTTGCAAATCTGTTTGAGTTGAGAGTTATTGGCAACTTTCAAAATATTACGTGATCATAACAATGATAGAAACTCTCAACCTTAATTCATCTAGCGAATATGTTCATTCATTATGGAAATGGTGACGAAAAAACGGAAATTTTATGGTTTATTATGTTGGGGGGCATCCATTAATTACTTTAGACAATTTTGGTGATTTTCTGACCCCCATTCTTCCTTGAGGAGATTTTGTGAGATTTTGCTCGACCCCCTCCCCCTCCCTTAATCTCACGTGAGATTTTTCAAAAAGAGTATTAGTAATGTAAATGAGTTAATCTGTGCTCGGTTGCATTAGATTTATAAAAAAAAAAACAATTTTCAAGATTTAGACTAGTAGATTTTAGTGGAGAAATATTTTTCTCTCAAACTTTACATTGTTTCTTGCAGAAAAAAAATCACGTTATATTTGCCAAGACCACCATCTCCCCCACGCGAGATTGAGTGAGGTTTCGCTCGACCCACTCACCCCCTAAACGTAATGAATGGATGCCCCTTAACAGCTTCGTAAGTTGTTTTGAACAAAGAGTGAAATTAACAAAATTTCTTGAAATTCGCCCCTCAAAATAGATTCAGTTTTAACTTTATATTTTTAAATCGTTGATTTTTTTTTGTTATCCAGCTGTCGTCTTCCTACAAACGGCAGCCCTAAAAAGTCAAACTTATGTGAGTTAGGGATTAACGAGGTCTTACCTTATAATGTGCTAGTCCTAGCATGATCCGAGGGGAATAGATCCCGAAATGCGGTCGTCCGTAAGCCACCTATCCAAACCACAACCTAGCCCCGCGTTCATTGGCTTCAGATATCCATGACTCGCGCTCTACCGTTTGAGCTATACCCTCAGATATATGGCATGAATCTCGCCACAAAGTTACACGTGCGCATGCGTATTGTTTGAATTGGTCTTGCTCAGAACTTGCAAATAGCATCAAACTTGCACCAAAACTTGCAAGTGTAATACGAATTCCACAATTTCGACAGGTTATACTGCTCCTTCTAATGATCGTTTTTCCATAATATTGCAAAGTTCGATCAAATCGTCGCATAACTCCATTCCAATGTTTTATACAACTCTGTTTAACAGAGTTTCTCTTTGTGAATTAACGATTCTCCTTTCAAGCGTATGAATCGTTTGTCCTGGAAATAGTGCGTGATTGTGAGCCATGAATAACCGGTTAATCTCACAATGAATTGGAGAAATCCGTAATTACGTTGAATGCATTCGATGACTCTCATGTTGAACACAAAAGCTGCCTTTTGTTCTCTCTGAGTAATTTCAATCTTTGTTGCATTATCGCACTGACTTTGTGGCATGTATGGCGTTTTCTGACGGGCAATCCTTTCCGATTGTCACTTGGAAAATGGTGGTGGACAATGCCACGTGCTCACTGATTCTCATTGATGCTGCTCATGGGGAGTCCAACAGTGAAACCAATCTATCGACAGATTTCAAATTGCGCTTTCAATAATGTTGAGTGCCTCATCACTGAATATACTACGGACTATAATCCGTTGTCCGACAAGTGCGCAGAGTCACGTCTAACGTTAGGAGGGTTCGATCCTAGCAGGTGTGCAGAGCGTGCATCTCACGCGGGCGCGACCAAACAAGGGGCAGCCACAGGCCGCATATAGTTAACGATCGGCACGCGGTTCGCAGATCAATGGTTAAAACAAACTTTATTTCAGTGGTCTCCTTTGTTGAAGGGATACGGCATCGGCATATTTTTTCTGTTACTCTACTAGTATATATATATATATACATATATATTCACTAATTTGTGAATACATTTTGAACAGTCACGAAAACGTCCCCTTATATATATATATATATATATATATATATATATATATATATATATATATATATATATATATATATATATATATATATTCTCATTTCAATATGTTCACTCAATTTTGATTTAACATAAGTACGATAATACTGGCAACAAAATAATGATAAGTATAAAAAAATATCAAGAATAAGTGAAAAATTAAAGCTCTTGATTGGATTAACGAATGAGATGTTTTGGTGTTTCTAAGTGTTTTTGGGGTTTTTTGGAGTCGTTATTTATTTCATTTGATTTGCTCTAACTTTTTTAACAGGAATGGGGATGAATAACTCATAATCTCACACTTCTTCTAAAAAAAAAAGATGGTATACTTCCTTAACGACGCTAGAGGAAACTAGAATATTCAAAAATTTCATCAAGGGTATCAATATTTATTGTAATGACTATATCAGCATTATCTTTATTGAAACTTGCATACACTTGAGTGCATTCAAAAAATTAATGTATATAACAATAACCATCAGTGGATTCTTCCAGATCGATAGTGTACAGTGAAAATAGGAGCGGGCGTAGAATTGAGCCCTGGGAAACTCCTCGTAGTGATAGCATCGTACTGGAACTGGTTTCCTCTAGGACAACCTAATGATGTTGGAGAGAAAGCTTTCAATTGAACCTAAGATGAGTTTATAGCGTCAACGTTAAGTAATAATGAAAATACGTAACAAATTCTAGAGGAGCGGCACATTAGGTCTGTGTGAACGCGGGCGGCCGACATCTTAGGATCGGGCCTGAATTTAGGCTGGTTTCACTGCAATTCTCTCTAATTTTACTTGTTTGCTTCCAGCGTATTACGTTGTTATACCCGGTTTTATTTCAAAACTTAAAATTTGTATTTCCAAAATTCCGCTATTCATCTGTGACGACTTGCTTGCTTTAGTCAAATAAAACATTCTGAGGGAATGATCAACAATTTTTTGAAGAGCGGCACGATATGCTTGATATTTTGTTTGAAAATATGAACAGGGTTTTCATAAACTCAGTTGTGGAATCAATCAGTTCAATGTCCAGCGTGGCTTTAGCCAGGGAAGTAGTTGTTTTTTTATTAGATATTACAAAAAATTACATATACCGATTTAAGTGGAGAATTCTTCATTCAAATTCAATTTTGTTAATAGAATTTAAAAATGAGAAATCACGTACAATTATTCCTCATTTACTACTTGGAACTCAACAACTAATGATCAAATAGCGAAGTGCTTCTATCGTTTCTTTTGAGAAATTGCTTTGTTGATCATTCATGGGTCATGGATCATCAGTCAAAAGAGTGATTGTTTTGTGATACTCCTGCTAAAACTAGATCGCAATGGATGTAAAGGAATGACACTGTAATGGTTCGAATCATACCTCATAGGTGGAAGGAAAACTTAAAGAATAAGTGAACACTTGAGGCAAATTGAGATCAATTCTGGAGTGCCTGAATCATCTGTCCTTAATTTTTTTTATATTTGTTAATGATCTCACAAATATTGACTTGACACAAATAGATATAAACATCTTCAGGAAGTTTCAAAGAACTGTTGCAATCTAGACCATAGTACAGACTACAAGAATTTTATAATGACTCTTTTTGAATGAACCCTGCCCGAATCTTAGGTTTTTGCGTCAAGTTCTATGTTGGGTTCTCTCTAATTCTTGAAAGGTTGTAGACCTTTTTTTTGATATTTTCACGAAATGTCTGTATCCGGACAAATATTCGGGGGTAATAACACATGTTCTCAGATTAGGCCGGATATTTTTAGTGGTTGTTTTTGAATACTTACTTTCATTGGCAATTTAACTAGAGCTGTTCTGACAAAATCACGAGAGCGTAGCTCTGTAAACAATATCCCGCTCGATCTGATCTCCGCATGGTATTTGTTGAGACAATCCCATGAATAGAACATTCAATTCAATTAAACTTCATTCAACAAACTGAAAGAACAAGAAGTAGAAGAATAATGTTTAGAAAGAACCGAATCCATGTCTCGACAAACTTACTGGAATATTATTTGCTGTTTAATTCTGTTTTTGACAATAATTACGATTGTCATGAATGTTATCACTTAAATTTAAATTTACGTCGTTATGTTTAGTTAACATATTGTTCATATATTCATCTCCATGTTTTGGCAAAATATTATTCATTGAACATTTCATTATTGTCAGTTTTTAATTCATATTCATTTATGTACAATTTTATTTTTCATACAATATTTTTCTACATCATACATGCTTTGTCGACAGGAAGAACTTTTTTATGATGATGGAGTGAATATTTATTATTTTTATAATCATTATATACTAATTTCTTATAGAGAACTTTTGCGAAGTTTTATAGAATCCTAAATCGGTTCTTGACATGATTTTTTGGGTTTATGACCTTCCACAATCTGAAAATGAAAAAAATTTTTAAATCGGTATTTGACAGAACTTTTACAATAGCCGTCGGGGTATAAACGGAAAGTCTTTCAGATGATACCAATTAAATGTTTATTGTATAAAATATTTGAAAAGGCTTATATTCACACATTATTTTTTTGTCTTCTTCATTCATGTTGTTTTCATCAAATATAGTCGTTCAATACTTCTGGACAATCCTTGTACAATAAATGAGAACAAGTCAGTCATATTATTTATGCATGCCTCGCCTGGAGGTGAGGCGGAGTCGATATTCCTACTCGAACGGTGCAATAAACTTTCAATATTCACTTCACTTCGTCTGCAAAAATACCACTAGATCTGGAATGAATGAAATTTGTATTTTGAATTTTCTGAGTTTATTGATGTTTGAGGAGAATGTGGGAATAGAGAAAAATATAGTATTTTTCAAGATAAGAAACATCAAATAATACCATCCCACGATTGATAATTCTCTGTCTGAAATAGGTGGCTATTTTCGAACAGACGTCAATGGAAAAACACCCACTCCCGATACTGAAAACGTCTTCAGAGAGAATAAAGTAACTCTTTGTGTACACATTTCTGAGTATACAGATTTTTACGAGGTATAAACTTGACAATAAAAGAAACTTATTTGCAGTAATGAATAAATATGTTTATACATACAAAACTGGCTCTGAAACAAAGGAATGTTTTTTTATAAAATTTACTAATATTATTGATAATGTTGACGATAAGGAAGTTGGTTAGACATGTTTGCGGATGATCCGAAAATCATGAATAATTCAATAAATATGGAATTATTATACTGAAGCAGCAACCCATACCCTCTTTGGACTATATACAACAATTTCAAAGTAGTGTGATAGATCCCACTCTTTGGACTATATACAACAATTTTAAAGAAGTCTGATAGATCCCACTTATACATGCCAAAAAAAAAACTTTGTTTTAGTCCTGCCTCATTTTTAACTCACCGATAAAAAAGGCATTCTCTCCACTAAATGTTGAAAATAATCGCACTATTGTGAAGTGCAAACCTCAAGCTTGAAATCACATACTTCATTTTTTATGAAAGATGTGTATGAGCGATGATTTTCAACATTTGAAATTTCATTCTACTATAATTTTTATCAAAGTTATGAAAAATCTAATTTTCGGCCCTGCCTGAACTTTCAGTGGCGGGTTATCTCGAGCATGAAATGTGACGTCGGCGTTAAACCACGTTTTCTGAGAAAACGAGCGTATTTCATAAGGTATTACTAATATCATTCTTGTGAAGAACTGAATTATCTCTCAACATATCGAAATAGTTTTTTGATAAATCTTATATTTTCTGAAATAACAACAAAAAAAATTATCTTTTTTTAAATGAAAATTTGTTTAGGTTCCACCCCTGATTTTTTGGTAAATAATTTTTTCCAAATAATACATGGTGTCGAGCTAGAGCGTTACATGTCGTGATATTTTAAATAATTCGAATCGTTTTCTATGTAGTATTTTTCCAAGGATAACCTCTCTGTCATTTTCTGATGCGTTCAAAAAGCAATCATGATGGTAGGTAAATCAGCAAGTGACACTCTTTTTGATGTATTGATATAGTTACGCATTCCATGGGAAACTGAATAAAGAGTTTATAAAGAATTTGCATTTTTTGTCAAAATACATACATAACGACTGGATAATGTTAAATCTTTTTGAGTCCATGAAATTTCCTTACTGCTGTTGTTTTCTGAAAGAAAAGTAAAGAGTTCATCGATCAATCTCGCCAATTCACCTACTATCATGGAATATCATAACAACCGAGGGTTATAACAACAGTGTGTCTATTTTGATCGATGAATAGGGTCATCAGAATATTTATTGAAGCTACAAGAAATAGAAGACCAATAACATGACCATTTTCTTGCAACTTCACCAATATTAGAATATAAATCGTGTTTCTTCCGTTGAAACTGAATAATCAGATTGCTGATTGAGATCTCAACATATTGAACTCGATACTAATGTTTATGTCCCAAATCATCTCTGAAAAGTAGTATTATACATAGTGTCCCTAGAGGAGTGAAAAAGTTGAATATCTTCTGGAATAATAGTCATTTTTGAATGGCGCAATAAAAGCTCAAGAAACTTTTTTTCAAATGGAACACACTATATATTCCACTATATGTGAACTCTCATTTAGGTAATTACCATATTGTACCATAGAAAATATTCATCTTGTTCGAAAGTCATAAAGGTTTGCCCGTGGAATAATATGATATTTCCGAAATTCCAACTCTTTCTTTTCTATTTTTTGAATAGTCCACCCTACAATATGCATATTTTCATATCCCATTGGGATTTTGTTTGCTTCTAGTGAAAGAGTGATTTGAAAACCGTCATAAGCAAATGCAAAAAAAATCACAACTACCTAATCAACTGCACTAAACTGATAAACAAAGAGTCTAAGAAAAAGGTATTTTATATATAGGCATAAAGAAATAACTATAAACGTTACTCTATTATTCATTATTAACTTTAAACTTATATTGTATTGTTTCTTTTCGACGTCAATGAATATTATTATTATTATTATTATTATTATTATTATTATAAATAGCCTTCCGTTTGCTGCAAGACACATTTCAAAATTTTCCGTTACATCATTTCTTGCAACGGTCTGCAAAGTGTGGGGTGTTATACCACGACAAATCGTCAAAATTGGAGTATGTAAATACTCGTTGTTCGATGGTTGTGTAGTATATACTTCTAGATATCTTCACAAAAAAGTCTTAAGTTTATAAGCAATTTTTCGGCCTAAGAGTTCCGCTTGGGACGCATCTCTGTTCCATTTCAGCATCCGAGTAGAAGAGAGGCAGGCACACAACCTACACGTGAACTGTTTATAAAGTGAAGCGAAAAGCTAATGTGGTTTATATTTTTTATTACAACAACAATTGCGGCAAAACAGGTAATTATTTCTTGCATTTTAAGGATTTGATTAGCGATATCATCTCATAGTATTCAATGAAAAAAATGATCGTGCGTAGCTATTACTGTAAGAAATAAAATTAATGGTCAACCTCACACATTTTACAAAATACTGATAATTCAGTGATAATGATTCAATTCAATTCATAAAAGTATGCAATTTTTCATCAATGGTTTTTTCCGTAAACCGACTTACAGACAACCAATTTTTCTAGTACTTCACTCTTGGAAAGTTTGATATTGAAATCCATATCCACTTTAGTATCTTTTTGAAAAATCAAATGCTCTGAACTTTTCACTGAAAAAAATCAGTTTAGAGAAAATTCAGATACTACCAAAGTTCGCGTTCTTTTTCAATATAAGTAATGGTAATCATTATTCAACACCCTGTTAAAGCATCTAATGATATTCATCGTCAGAACTTCGACGGAATAGTGATATATTTCGCGCAATTTCTCATCAAAGTTGATACAATTTCCCAACAGTTAATGTATTCTGGCGTTAACGTTAATAGTATTCTAAACGAGTTTCCTTCTCATTGGGATACTTATTTACGATAAACATTATCCTGAGATACCTTACTTATAACGAAGGATTGCGTGTCATGGCAAAAAATCAATATTCATAGCCATGGTTCACACACAACCATGCGGTGCCTTTGGGTAAAAACATTCGAGTGTATATAACAGAAATTTTCACCCTTTTTTTTTGGATGATTCACGCCTAAATTCCAGAATGATACACCCTGTGAAGAAAACTAATCTACTCGTATGAAATATATGGCCAAGCAGAAAATTAAAACTCAATACAGTTTTTCTATCACAAACAAATCCAATTCCGAGAAACTCAATCAACAAACCAACCAACCAACCCTGTTATTTGCCCTACTTGTTAATATTCCAGTGTCTCTATTGGTATCAGCGACGTTTCTCCTATTCCAGACAAACAACATAATTTATTGTGACATTTCCATTTTCTCTGAGCAACTTCGGAAATATACGTTTCCAGTAAGATAAAGATACTGTATAACTTTTGAGGTCATATAACTTATACTAATAATGAAATATTTTCTCTACCTTCACCATGTGATATCGTGTGGAATCCGAAGTTGAAATATCTTTTCCCGATGGATTGCGAAATATTTCCTGTACAGTGTCACATAGTCGTTGGATGAAAGTTGCTGATTTTGATAAATTGATGCAGATATCTTCCCAGTTTATTTATATTCTGGTGGGAAAGAAAATGGTGACTGAAATTGATTATCTATTTACTGGATTATACATTTTGATATTAACCTTTATTCTTGAGATAGATCTTGTATGATTATAATAGCTGAGGACACCAAAAATGACACAAAGTTTGTTCGAGTATGGTATAGCTATTATTATTGCTGTCTATAGCGCTCCGAAGGACTTATCTATTTTCACTTATAATCTCCCTAGTGCTTGAATTATTGCCAGCAATTAATTCAAGCACGCGGGGGATTCGGTAAGAAAATTTCACACCAAAATATATTAAATTAATGGTTAATTCAACTGACTTGTAGATTATTCTGAGAGAAAACAAGTTGTAACATCAGTGGGCCATGAATGGTTTTTGTTGATATAATGACAGTTACGCGTTGGTATTAGTGGCGGTGTTTGTATGTGAGAAAGGAAAATTCATTTTGCGACATTTTCAACCTAAAATTACATTGCACATCACGCAGAACTAAAATAGTTTTGACAGGTCCATGCGGATTGTCTATTGGGAAGTGATGTGGAAAGGAATTCTTGAAAATTTCAGCCGAGTATTCACGAAAAGATAAGTTGAATAAAATTGTTTCAAATATTAAGTTCATCAAGTCAAGCATAGATAGATTTGATTGATATACATTTTTTACCGATGGACCTATTCATCGTTGAAATGCAAGTTCATCTCCTTTCATATGAAAAATAATATTCCATTTGTACATAAAAGCAAAATGTTAACTATCACATGTCAAATATTTGACAGAAAAATTTCCACTTATTAATTTCGCCCAGGGTACCCAGGAGGATAAAAATTTCCGGAAATTTTTTGGGTTGCCATGGCAACTAAATAAAAACCAATTTTTTGATTGGCTGAAAAAGTGAGGTGTGAAATTTTCAGTGATAAATATACTATAGTAAATTATTAATTCACTTAGTCCGTATTCCTCGATATCTTGACATCCATAAAATACCTATATAGAGAGTGTTTGAATGACAAACTCTTCCAGTTCCTTCTGCTGCTTATACAACACACACAATATTCTTAACTATACTGGGTTCTTCATAAAAGTGGAATAATTTTTTCAAATGGAACACTGATTTTTTGGCGAAAATTTCCCTTTCTTTTGCTTCCTAGTAACGATAAAAATTTAAAATTTCTCCAGGTGTTGCCAAGTTATAATTATTATTTTTATTTTTCACGCTGCTGCAAATTCAGATCAATAGGGCATTTTGTAAATCTTCTCTGTAACAACAGTAACAACAGTTCTTATGTACTGCGTCAATGAGAATTTTGGGTATTCCAAAATTTAAAAGAAAACTATTAATTTTTTATGAAAGACAATGTGTAGTCGAGGCGAAATTGATTTGCCGTCTATTAGTATTTTGATAAAAAAAAAAGAAAAAAATAGTCAGCATCATTTGCAGCATCGTGAGATAACGAGCGGTCCGCTGTGGAAGACATGTTTCATCAAGTGAAATCAATTTTGGAAATATTTTCACACATAAAAGAATCTGGGTTCCACATAGATTATTCAGATATTTTTGCACTATGGTTATTTGAAGACTGTCCTAATTTTACTCTATAACTGGTTGAAGCCGTTCAAAATTTACTCTATAACTTTGTTAATTTTTTTGTTCAAACAAAATATTATTGGAATAAACTGGATGAAAACCTTCGAAGAAATATTCATCAGAGTAGTCGTTCGAAACGTTTTCCATTTCAATTGATACAAGCCTCAAATCGAAATTTCAATACCTCAATACCCTGAATTATTTATTTCATTCATTCTATGGTGATAGCGGGTGTGTAATAAACGATTTAATAATAAATTATTCCATTGTTATATTATTATTGTTGTTATTATTATTATCATCGTTATGTTATATATGATTTTCCTGGGTCAACAAGTTGTGACTAAACTATATTTCGTCAAAAATACCTTTTGGTATACAACCTGAGAAAGAACCGAAAAAAGAAAATAAATAAAATAACTAGTTCTGTTGCTCGGATGGATTCAGAAAGAATGTTGGTAAGGTTCAACGATTGATATTTCAACTGAAGTCCCCTTTTTGAAGTGAACGCAAAGCACCGAGCTTCAAACAAAAATCGGTTAACCAGCGTTATCGATCAAACTTGCGTGTTCGACATTATATAATTACACTCGGCCCTTTATCACAGGATAATGGAATTCCATTATTCGATGAAAAGGAAACAATTTTCCAATTACCAAACTGTATAACATTGGCTACAATTATTGTGCTTGACAATACTGCATCTAGGTTGAATGGGGTGTGCTGATAACGAGAAGATAATAGAATAAAGGGAAAGTGAATCAATGATAGAGAGTAAAAAAAAAGTTGAAAGTAATTTGATTTCAGTACCGAAGTGATTTCGAGGAATTTTATTACCGAGTTGTTTCAGAATATTTCTCAGAACAGGCTACATGTGCGATATATACTGGGAAATAAGTCAAAAGTTACCTAAATAATATTCTGTGACTTGGTTTCATTATTAGCGTTTCCGTGACGTAGTTGTGGTACACGATGCAGAAAAGAAGTGTCACCACATGTTCACAATGGGGTTGTGTGGGCACCAACAAATTGTGCTTTATTAAAAAAAAATATGTTGATATAAGGGAGGCTTGGAGCCTGTAAACCCCTTTTTGGAAAATGAGGGAGGCTTAGAGCCATATCCCTATTGCTAATATTGTGAGTTAACATCTGACTGTGAACGACTCAACGTGTGAAAGGAGAATATAGTTATTAGTTAGTGAATTGGGAAGGGAGAATCATCTGTCAAGATAGCTTAATGTCAAAATAGACATGGACAGATGACACGAGACATGAACACACAGAACACAGATGGAGAAGGAAGTATTCCAAGCAAATAGATCTCATGTCATCTATCCATACCCATGACCTATTACAATGAAAACTTAAGTATAAAGGTATGTGAAAATTATTATGGAATCCATGCGAACACGGTTAAACAGCAGGTTTGATCCACTCCATGAAGAGAGACATCTATCGCCCATTCATTCATTCATCCGAAACATCTACTACTATGATACCATTGAACTGATCAATACTGTTTGATCGTTCTACCATCACTAACACTTGGTGGTTATATTAAATTTGTGGAGATGACTTTGATTTTTTTTTTTGGCTGGTGAACTTTAAGTGCTACAAATTAGAGGCGTAATTGTTGTGCCTGTGCACGAGAAGCCATCTTTATGATTTACTAATTTGAAAATTTTTACGATTTCCGATCCTTCAGGTTCCTAAAGGGACTAATAAAGGTCCCTTTTTATCCTGGAGTAAATCCCAGCAAAGCACTTGGGTAACACTGATGATTTAGGATAATCTTTCCACCGCTGTCCCATGCAACACTGAGGATTCAGGATAGTGTGTCCTGAGCTGCAGTCCCTCACCTAAGGACTCATCGATCAGTATAGTGTTTTCTGAGCTACAGTCCCTCACCTAAGGACTCATCGAGGAAATAAGCTGTATGTTCAATGAATGATTTCGTTCGAAATCTAAAAAAAATTCTCACCAAAAACTTTCTCAAGCACGTTATTTTAGGTAACAGGTAACAAAATAACGAGCTTTCGAAAACTTTGATGTAATTATTTCCTTAGTTGATCAATGTCTATAGGATATTACAGCTGAAAATATAATTTTCACATCTACCTCTTCTTGAAGTCTTTCTACCACTTTGAAGGAATGGAATAAAAAGGAAACATCGAGTAGTAGTTTTTCCGAGGACGTGATTCAATACTGCTCTCCTGCTGCGTCCACCGTCTCTCTAGCGAGTTTCCTGCCAGGAAAACCACTCTCCAACAATCAGCGGGTTACATTACAAAAATTATCATTCAGTGCAGCTTTTGTTCTTTATTTTCTGGTCAAAATATTACAGCAAACGTTTTCACTTCAGAGGGTTTAACATTTTCCATTTCTCAGGAGTGATAGGTCGGTCTTTTTCGTTTTCTGGTAATATTGTTTTGCTCTTAGAGTTCATATCTTCAAAGATTTTTTTTGTCATGTTGGCTTTTGTTTGTTGATATCGTTGCATAAGTTTTTACTTTGGGTGTGGTAGTTGTTTTTGCGATTCTCGAGCGTTTCCGCAGTGTAAGATGTGAAACGTTTTTTTCTCCTTCTCTCTCAGATTGAAAAGTTTGTTTCATGAAATTGTGTGTTCATATTCTGTAATTATTTGTGTTGATTTCCAGAACGACGCAATGCGTTATCTCCAAATTTTGTTTAAGATATTATTTATTGGCCCGTCTTTATTTTGTGTTCCAGTGTCTAATTTTTGTTTGTTTTTTCTTGGTAATTTTTTCGTTCTATTCATTTCCTGTATTTTATCTTTCATTTATTGTTCTTTTGGGAAGGTTTTTGTCTACTTTATTGCTTCATAAATTTGTTCTATTCGTATATTGTATATTGATGATTGTGTTGTTGATGGTTCATCACAAAACAAAATTTCCGCGAACGGAAGCGGCGCGAACCGAAGAGGAGCATCAGTCAGTCGACGCGTGGATTCAGTTCGGATCAACTAGGAGTCGTTTCTCTTGACTCTCCGCCTCAATGCGCGTTAACAGGCAGTATTGAGCAGTATTTGGAAGGAAGTGGCACTAAAGTTTTGGGCAAACTTTGTTCCTTTGCAGTATCTAGCCGTGATACAGAGAGGTCAATTAGAAAGGTAATGTAATTATTATTGAAATGATTGTAAAAATACGTATTCAGATCAAAATACGCCATAGTGAATACAGAAAGATCCTCTGAAGAACTACTCATCGTACCTTACTAGACAACGTATTGCTTTCATTAAAATGTTGAAATACATCAAATTCGCGCCGTGCCGTTCGTGACGTGACGCGACGCTTCGCCTCAGTCCACGGATGTCGCTTCGTCTAGCGCCACTTCCGCCCGCGACGCTTCGGCTGAGTGCGCGTGAACTTCTAGTGTTAGGTTTTTGTCAAGTACAATTTGGAAGCCTTTTTTTTTTATTGATCAATCGTTATTTTGCCAGTGCTCTTTAATTTCCGGATAATAATTCTCAATTCCCTTGTTTTCTTTCAACGATTACAAGTGTACAGTAATGTTTTCCAACTTCCGAGAAAGGCCGGTTCTACATTGGAAGCTGAATTTCTCCCAACTTGATGGTCTGACACATGAGGTACCGTCCCCCCTCCTACACTGGAGCCAGCGGTCGTTCCAGGGAGGAAAGTCGGGTCTGAACTGGTCTGACAACAATCATATTCCTGTTGCATGGAAGCTTTGGTCGAGGTGGTGCGTTTTAACATAATCTATTGAACTTGGTTTTTGGGTTCAACTGTGCCATTATGGTAGACAAAGGAATGTTAATTGAAGTGATCTACCAATAGGTAGGTAGGTTGCGTAAAATTCACTTTGGCGGTGGTCTTCATTGAACTCAGGAATCCCTTTTCTTTCACGCAAGTTCAATAATAAATAGCTGTCCAAAAACATGAGATCAATTAGTTCCTCGTCGATCTTTCACCTGTAATAGACAACTCTTCTCGTCGAGAGATAACACAGTACTGGTTCTTCCGCTCCTGGCTGAAAACTAGCTACAATGTAGGAACGCCGAGTCTGGACTGGTCTGGTCAGGCTGGGACGGGTCTGGTGGCCAGATCGCCTTCGCTTCCACTGTAGTACCGGCTTAATAAATATATTCCTTTTCCGTGTTATACCCAATAATTCCCAATTAATTCCTCCAATACCGAGTAATGCACCAGTAATGCCTGTAATACCCAATAATTGTCGATGCCTCTAATTCCCGAGTAATACCACTAATCCAGTAACGACAGACAAACTCGTGCAAAAAGTGAAGGATGAATTTGTAGCACTCTGAAACTCGGCACATAACATCTCGACATCATGTATTATTAGAAAAAAAAATTGTTTACTAAAAAATCAGGAGTGGAACTAAAAAAAATATAATTTTTTGTTGTTGTTATTTCAGAAAATATAAGATTTATTAAAAAACGATTTCAATAGGTTGAGAGATGATTCAATAATACCTTATGAAATACGCTCGTTTTCTCAGAAAACGTAGTTTAACGCCGACGTCACATTTCATTCTCGCCCTATCCCGCCACTGCAAGTTCATAACTTTGCTTAAAATTATAGTAGAAGTGAAAGAAAAAGTGCATATCGTTCCTGATGACTTCTACTTCCTCATGCAAATATAACATGTGAGTATCTGAGTACCTAAAATGTGTTTTGTCCGACTTCACATAACCCTTCTACGATATTTACGGATGATCCGAAAGTCATGGATATTTTAGTTGATATGAAATAATTATAATAATACTGGAGCAGGAATCAGTACCCTTTGGACCATATGCAACGATTTAAGGCTTGTGAGACAAGTCTCACTTATACATACCAAAGAAAAAACAGGGATTTACTCCTGCCTCAGTTTTCAACTAACCCCTAATCCCGGCAATCTCTTCAGTAAATGTTGAAAATAATCGCTCATACACATCCTACATAAAGAATGAAGTATGTGATTACAATCTTGAGGTTTGCTCATCACAATAGTGTTATTAAATATATATATATATGTATACATATATATATATATGCATATAGTCCAAGAGGGGTATGGGTCGCTGCTGTAGTTTCAAAATTCTATATTCACATCTCCGTGAAGTGCGACAAAACACATTTTAGGTACTGAAATACCCGCATATTATATTTGCATGAGAAGGTAAGAGTCTTCAGAAATGATATGAACTCTTTCTTTTCCTTCTCCGATCATTTTTAGCAGAGTTATGACCAATCAAATATTGGGCTCCGCCAGAACTTTCAGAGGCGGGTAAGGGTAAACCTAAAATTTTATATCGGCGTTCAATCACGTTTTCTGGGAAAACGAGCTGATTTCATGAAAAATCACTGGGAATAATTTTTGTGGGTAATTGAATTGTCTTTCACCCTGTTTGTTTTTCTAATAAATCATATACTTTCCAAGATTACAGCAAAAATTTATTTATTTATTTTTAAACGAATAAAAAAAAATGTTCCATCCCTGGAATTTTGGTAAACAATTTTTTCTCGTGTTTATCATGGTTCCATCTATCAGCAAACCAAGTTTGGTGGTGCTACAATCGATTCTTGTCTCAAAACCCAGTCGTACTGGATTACACTAACTCCCAAGGCATGTGCACCAAAATTCCCCATTGGTTTCCCCTCGGTTTTAACTGTTAACAAAAAAATATTGAGCCACGCTTCATTACAGGTATCGATTGGAGATAATGATAAGGAACAAAAATGAAAACCGACTGAGAGATCGGACAAACTATATATTGTCATCCAAACGCTGTAACGGAAAACTACGTGACGAACAATAAGATGGTGGATTTTAATCGAATCAAGAAGTATTCCACCGCGACATATTGAAACTTTCCCGTATAACTTTGTAGTGACATGTCCCATACTTCAAGCCACACTTGCATAACCATTCTAAGCCATATATTCATTTGCATTATCGTATAACGTAGAAATTGGTTTTCAAACTGCCGGCAGATATGGCTCTGATTTATTTATTTTGATTGCTCTGGTGGCGCTGCATGTGACGTCAATGTTGATGTATTCCAGTATTGAGAATTAGAACGGATACATTTTCAATGGAGAGTAGACGTAGTGAATCGTTCATGGAAACTATCAACTCAAACTGGTTCCAGTCATGGATTGAAATGAGGTGAAGACTTGACAACATTACATTTTCGAAATATTTTTAACAAGTAAACGAAAGTGTAGAGAAAACCGTATGTGAATTAGTGAATACCATTTATTTGAAAAGAGTTTATATTCATTACAAGGCAACTGAAATAGTCTGAAGAAAAACTAAAATGATCTGACTAATGAACACGTAAACATGATGGTGTGTTTACAGATATTGATATCGAACAGGAAGATGGCTTATATAGTAATGAACAGAGTAGGAGCCATCTCAAAAGATGGATAGATCTCTCAGGAATAATTGCCAAGAAATAGAGAGATGCACTTGAAGTATTCTGCTAAGTGGTTATGAACACTGGAGTCTTCTGGTAAATGGTTATGAACACTGAAGTCTTCTGGTAAATGGTTATGAACACTGGAGTCTCTAGAAAGCCGACCAATTCAATTAAACTGGATCAATAAAACGACCGGACGGAACATCCACAACCTCTAGAAAAGAAACACTTTTTATACAAAATCACTTTTCTGTAAGTCTAACTCTGGATGACGAACGACCTTCCATCTTTGAGGGCGCTAGGTAACCAAAAAAGCCTACTGGGAGATCGCTGAGGGAAATATCACACAACCGGCAGTTGAATGTGCAATCAAATCACTTCAACTCTTCAAATCTCATTATCTTTTCAGTTCTGATGGAATAACTTCAACCCATTCTCATTTAACCGTATAGAGTTAGTCTGGCGTGAAACTATATACCACTCATTTGGCTGGCGGCAAGATTGGTATACATACCAGAAGTGAATCACACAAACCTACAATCTAAGTTGTCCAAACCTTTTGGACTAACACCTTTCCTTCTGAAAAGAGTGGTTGCTGGACAGTCATATCAGGCTCGTGTACAACCAACCCTCTGCCCATGAAACCGGCAAATCCACAGCTTAAGCAAAATACAATCATATTGGAAGAATTATCAAGTCCCTCAATAACAATATTTTGTTCCATTCCTGGATATCGAAAATAATGAAGTACGAATTTGTATTGGATCTGCTTTGGCTGAAAAACTCAATGCTTCTAAACAGAATAGCTACCACATCTCTACAAGTCGGGTCTGTTCAGTTCAAGATCTCCAGTAGTGGCCAACAAGGAAGAGCATTCTTTTCTCTTCTGTGGTCACTCCTGAGGGTCAATCTCTTAATTTATTTGAAATAAGGAGAGTGAAGCTTCAAGCATATGCTGGGGACCTTGTCATCTTGATAAGAACAACGTAAGGAAGGATAGCTTTTATTTTTCTCCAAGGAGCATTGAATCACGTACACAGCTAGTGCTAAAGGGAACAGAGATAACTGTCAACTCCAGCAAGACTGTTATAGTAACCTTCACAAGGAAGAAGAAACTAATGGATCAAACTATACTTTTTTCAATGGTGAGGTCATTTCATTTGCAGCGAAAGCAGAATATCTAGTTATCATCCTGGATGAAAACCTCATATGGAAGGCTCACTTGGAAAATATTCTCCACGAAGCCAAATCATCCTCATGGACATGTCGATGGATTTGTGGAAAATCTTGGATTTTGAGCCCCAAACAGGATATATGTGATGATTATTATACCAATGATCACTTATAGAGTGGTCGCTTGGTTGGTGAAATCTTCACAGCAAAGTTCTTCATTACACAAGAACAGTGATGTCTTCCGATTACTGGAGCTGTCAGCACTACCTTCAACAGCTATAGAAATCCTTCCAAACATACATCCTCTTCATATTCTTCTGAAGCGACGGACCACACATGAAATCGTGCATATTGCTAGTTGCACACAGATGGATTATAATATGAAGCGTAGCAGACAGCTTGTTGATCGAAAGACATAGCGTTCTGGAAATGACCTCCAATATCCAGTCAATCATAATTTTCCATGAATCATCCCAATTCCAAATGAAGTCCGACAGGGAGATATGCTAAGTGCGTTGGCGCAGGTGTATATAGTTGTAGACCTGAGAGAGAAATGTCATCGTGCCTAGTGTCCTATGTGTACTGTCATTGATGGTTTACCCTATATAATTTCGGTCCTTACTTATATGATACTGTAATATGATATGATATAGGCCAAGTTCCATACGCTCCTTGTTCAGTTTTGGAGTACAATAAAGTTTCCCCACTTCATGAAGAAGTCATGTTGTAACGTAGCTATTATACTTTCCAAGTATAAAGGCGGATTTATGCACAACGCTTTTTCTTTAATCTGTAACTTTCATCAATTCTCTTTAAACTTAATTTACTTCACGATATCTTTATGCACTGGCTTGATTCAATCTTAACGGTCTTCTTTATTAATTTATTAACATAAACATAACCTGAAATTCGAATTCCTCTTGCGCATTTTTTGAAATTAGTTCATACTGAGAACGTCAAAACTTTGTCAAACCAATTCATTGTTAAATTGATAGATTAATTATATTTTAAATTGTGGGATGGAAATTGAAGAAGCGATATTATTTATATTGATCGCCACCGCGACCTATAATCACCTTATTACAAGGATAAATCCACGACGTTATGCTGTGAGACCTATAAATCGTAACCGCAAACAAAAGGAACTTTTCAACAATTTATTGGCGGTCATGGTCCGAGAGGATGAAGAAATGTTTTTTAAATATACCAGGATGACGATCAGGATTTTCAAGGAATCCACTGCTACCTCCACGTCGAATGATTTTAACGTTATAGTAATATTTATTTTTACAGTAGCGTTCATTGTGGATTACCTGATTCATTTTCTCATCAAGAATTGGCTTTCAGTCATTATTTGGGGTTGAAGACTGTGAGAAATGTCATTAAGAAAACAACGATAGTTATCTGGGAAGCATAACAGCCTATAGCATTACAAGAGCCCACAAAAAAACAGTGGAAAATCATTTCCAAAGATATTTTCAATAGAGATAAAAGTCTTAAAGAAAAGGTGAAGAAAAATAAAAGTTAATTCATATGCATCAATAGAGCCATGAAAATGCATAGTTTCAATATCTTAGTGAAAAATGTTGATGAAGACATAAATCGAAGAAAAAGTGATGTGCATAAATTTGCCTTTAGGGTCTGTTTATGAAACCTACCTTCATTATTGAAGGCGTGTTGCTCAGCATCAGGCCGATGTTAGAGACAGAAGACTGTTACCTGAAAGCATTACGCTGGAGGAAAGTTCAGACCAATGATAAAAAATTATTACTAATCGAGGAATATTGACACAGAAATGTTTCTACGAATGAAACACTATATAGTACTTTATTTACTGAAAACGCAATTATGAAAACAATAATTGATAGAACTAATAGTAGATGAAGTAGTTGATCGATAACGAGAAAATAAATTATTGTGTCCCCATGGATGTTAATAATGATCGTATCATGGTGATACTTGTCTATATTATCTATGTCTAATGGTTATTTGATGTGTTTATCCACAATCGACTCGTAAACTGCCGTTATTATCCTCATTAGGCCTTACAAAGTGATATTCTGAACAAATGTGGAATTTAAAGTAACAAAATAATAATCAAAACAATTTTGTCAGCTTTTATGGCAAAATAGAAAAACATTGTTTGACTAGATGAAGGCACCAGCGCGCTGCGTCAAGCAATATTCAATGAGACCTTCAGATAGATGCCTTTTTATTATTTATTTTGTTTTTTTTTTCAATCAAATGAGCTAAACAGTAAACAATGATTTTTGTAGATGTGTGATTGATGTAGGTTATTCTGAGAGAAACCGGTTGAAAAACTTTGAACCTGTGTCTCACAGAATAACACATATAACATTTATAAAGAGTATATTTTCAACTTCTCAACGCGGTCGAATGAAAGCTTGTCTTCAGATTTTTTTTATTTCAGTGTGTGTTTTTCAGTTAGTACGCCTGAATCTTCAGTTATTTTTGATATGAAATGAAAGTCTGGTACATATATATAGTAAATAATTTACAACGGTATCACTTTCGTTTGCTTTCATGATGGCCATAGAAAAGATCACTCGAATATTTTGACGATCTGGGTGCAAGCCATGCACTAAAAAATATCGAGATGACTACTATTATTTCACTAACCCAGAATAAATAACAACTACATAACTACCTTATAATCATAGCTAAAAAAAATTGTAGTAAAAAAAAACAACAAGAACCAGTTAACGATGAAACAGCATTAGCTGAAGGATGTGAATGAGACGTGACAATTAATCGAATCGCCGATACGTTCAAAGGATGTCTCAGGAGTCGTTAAGAATGAAATGAATTTTCGATGATTTTTAGGTCTCTAAGTATATCAACACAGATTATAACGTCATAATATTACCTCTTTAAAACTAAACTTATGAACTGTGTATTCTCAGCCACGTTCTCATGGGTTCAGGAATTTGACGTTAACAAATCTCGAGGGGATGTTTTTTGCTCAGTGGGACACATAATAAACAGCACATATCTGAATTAATGTAACAAGTCTGTCTCAAAGAAAAAACCCTTGCAACCAAAAAATTCACTTCAATATGGAAGCAGCAATAAAAGACAATGGCAGAAAACAACTTTTTGAATGTTCTTTTTGCAGGATTATATCAATTTCATTCATCATATCACCAAATATTCCGAGGTGGCTGTTCTGGAAACCAAATTTATATCCCCCTTCGCAGCTTTTCCGATTCTTACAAAATCTGCTATTCGGAATAGACTCCACGCTTCGAGATAATGTATTACTCCCATTGGTAGTTCACACAATTCTTCAGTGCCAGTCATTTCTCAAATGGATAAAATGTATTTCCCTTCCATGCGGAAAAACACGCAATTCTTGCGGAGGCAATTCGGGATATTGATGAAAAGGGCACATCGTTTCATCTCCATTTCGTTTCTGAGAGTGAATCATAGATACTTTATGGAAAGGCATCGACTTGACATTCAGTGACACGAGATTCTGGTGCTAATATAATCTTGAAACAAACCAGGAGTTCCATAGTTTTAAACTTCATAACAATAACAAGTTTGACACGTGATTTTATAAACTATGGAGGAAAAGTTTAAAAAACTTTTCTAGGAGATGAAGTTGCCTATTTCACAATTGCTATTTGTGTATTAAGAGCGCAAAGTAATATTATGCCGTTAAAAGAAATATTGATGCGTGACGCGAAGCGGAGTAAGGCAATATTTTGACAGTTTTTGCGTTTGAATCACATACAAGATTTTTTCTACCGCAGATTTTACACAAATATTTGGTGAAAATTAATGATTATTGATAACCTCAAATGTGACAATGCACATTTTGAAACGTACAAGATTGAATATAGATTTCTACCACCTTTAATAGTACCAAATTGTTAAAATATGAAAGAAGAATAACCATTAACCAATTTTTGAACTGTTTTTCGTAATAAAGTTCGTAGTTTTCTATATTGTTTAACGCTATAATTTGTGCATTAATGTAAATACAAAATATTAATTACTGCTAATTCATATTCTTCGTTTGTTGCAATTTTATTCACTACTCACCTTTTCTTGTGCTTGGCACTGCCTGTTTCCTCAAATCTTTCTTCAACTCTCCCAAAACTCTCTGGTTGTACAGATCTTGAATCAGAATATCAAACTGCATACATTCTACTGGCTGATGAACAATTTCTGTCAATTACCCAAAATGTAGATAATGTTTATCATTTCTTCGGTGGATAATTTCATTTTGAAACGAGAAAATATTAGATTTCAACTATAAATTAACCTCGATAATTAGATGTCACGTTTGTTGACAATTCCTGTAACATTCAAATGTTCCAAGGGCGATTAAAGTTTACAGAAACTGCAGGAAAATCGCAAATGTAACATTTCTGGAGGGAGGGGTAGAAATGTCCCAAGACCTCAGCCCTTATATTTCTATCATCTAGGAATATGTTGAGGAATGGGTCCACAGTGAGAAACCAATGACGCTGGAAGTAAAATAGAATTAGAGGACTTTTTCGCTCTATTACAAGATTAATTTCAACTGAAGTTCGAAAAGCCATTGTAGATTGTTCGAACATCTACTATCAATTGAGGCTTTTTTAAATTTTTTATATTATTTTGTTGCCGTGTTTGTCCATTATTGAAAACAAAAATATCATTATTGCTTTCATGACATTTTTCATACTTTCCTTAAAAATAAGATACATTTCCGATGGAAATCAAGTAGACAAACCATACATTTTCTGGAGGCTCATAAATTGGGCTATTCTGGTATTGCCTCATTTACAAGATGTTTCATTTGAAGAAACTGAGAAAAAGTGTACCCCGAGTTTTGGTTGCCCCTGTATGGGAATAGTGCCATTCGGTGAATTTATTAATATAAAATAAAAATTCACCATTTTCAAAGATATTTGGTGAAAAATTTTCCTTCTTCTTAATTATGGATTTTGAGATATTTGGTGTTGAATGAACCCATTATGGGACATACATGTCACCATAACTTCAGAACCATCCGGTAATAACCCATACAACCCTATATTGTTGAGAACCGCTCTTTTGAATAAATTCAATAGAGTGAAAATATATAGGGTGTTGGTAGTTATTTTTAGCACATAGCTTCCTGTAACTTTTATTTGAAACATTTTTTCCTATCTTGACTAGGGAAGCAGCTATCTTCCACCCACGCATCGTTGATACACCCTGTATACTTGACATGCGGAATAAAATTCTTACTAACAATATTGATTGGGTCCTGGCACTCAACATGCTTCAATTTCAATAAAAACCAACTATCAGCTATGCCGATATAAAGCCCCAAATTAGATTTCACGGTGACAAAGGACATGGCTTCAAGTTGTCATGTTGTCCGAAACGTTCACTATTTCCTAATCCAAATCTGTTGTAAACAAGAATGGAACGTTCATTATGGCACACACAATTAATTTGCGTCGAATCACCTTCCATTTAATGAAATTTGGGGCAAAGTTCGGACGTTTATGGCTTTGGAATTCGTCTATAAATCGTATGAAACAAGCTTTGGAATAATGGCCGTCGTACTTCTTTCCATCAAATATACCGTTTATTACAAAGATTTTATGTTCGGCAATATGAAATTTACGCCCCAAACATTCATTTAGTTCTTTATAGATGGTTCAATTTTAGAACGGTACTGGAATATGCAATGATTAACAAATTATATAACATATCTGATTCAAATTTTCCTGCAAAACAACCGGAATCCTGTTGAAAAGTCATTATCACCGCTCAAAGACTATTTCAATCAAGATAAGTGAAATGATGATAACATAATTCAAACACATGAAAATTGGTTTGATGATCCATCATCTATTGACAACTATATCAACAAATAAATAAGGGTTTCAATAAAAATGCTGAAAAATTCATTTCTGAAAGAACTGTGAACTAGATATCTAGAGAAATTTCAAGTTATCAACTCATCTTTAAATTTTCAGGATAGGTACCTACTGAAAATAAGTCAAATAAGGTGAATGATTTCCTATACACTTCAATGTGCCCCAATTGTTGTTAAAAATTTGTTAAAATTGTTTTTTCTGTTAACTAGCTGTCGTCCCCTTACGAACGGCAGCCCTCAAAAGTCGAAACTTGTGCGAGCCAAGGATTAACGATGTCTTATCTTTTAACGTGCGATTCCTAGCACTTTTTCGTGCCATCAGATAAAAATCTGAAGTCGCTAAGGATTCGAACCTAGCCGACGAGCAGTCAATGGTTTTGAACGCTTCAGTCTCAACTACTGAGCTACTTAACCCCCACTACTGCTACTCGACTATCCGATGAGCACACTTTCAATCGTTTAGAGCCACATTCAGTGGCATTTCCGAAACATTTCGCACTTCTCAAATTGAAATCCAAAATATACGAATTGTAGTTTTTGATTTTAACTTCCAGATGCCGTTCACCGAATTTGAATATGACGATTTCCCTTAAATCTGCACATTTTGCAAGATAAGCCCTTAAATTGTTTATAATCATCAGTATAACGCGATTTGTGCAAAAACTACACATCGGATAGAGAACATATTGCGTAGAGTTGAACGACATGATATTATCCATCAGTTTCTGAAATATTGTTTGTCCAGTTTCAGATTCATAAAGAATGTGAATTGGGAAAGTTTTGGGAATATTTGCTAAAACCAAAAAAGTTGTAATATTTTTCACTATTTCTTGTTTAAAAAATTCACCAAAGCTATTTTCACAAACGAACTAACTTATAGAAATTAGCATAGGCCATTTGCGTCTTTTATTTTGTGGTTGAAAAAACTTCAATAGCTAACTTCTATAGCTAAAAACTTTCTGACAATTTCTAAAATATAAAAACCAATATTCTTTAATGTTTTCGGAGCTTCTGTAAAGTTATAGAAAATCAAATATCAGAACAGAGTCTTCAGAAGGTTCCGGAACGTACTGAAAAGACAAGGGATGTGGCATGGAAGTTTTTAGGAAACTCTAGACTGTTCCTGAAGGAGAGAGTGGAAAATTCAAGATCCTAGATTGTACCATAAAAAACCTTTGGAAGTCTCTACAACATAATGAAAACCTCAAAGTTTTTGAAACTTTGGCCACCCGGGAGGACGCTCGGATGTGGAAATTCTCAAAAAATTCTATACTATAGAAGATACATTTCTAGAATGTTTTGAAGGCTTCTGGTGAGTTCAAAAAATCCGTGATCTCCATGAAATGAACCAGAACAGAGGATCTGGAAAGTTGTAGAACGTGTAGAAAAAACACTCAAGAGAATTTCTAGAAAGTTCGGCCATCTAGAAGGTAGAATTCTCGTGTTACGATGTTCGCCTACGCTAATCTCCAAATCCTCTGACCCGATTTTAACCAAATTTTGTAAATGTGTACTGCTTGGTTTAACTTGGGATATAGGATAATGTTCATCCCTCAATAGTTTTTTTTTTGCTGATTCAACTAGCTTCTGCCCGTGACTTTGGGTCGTAATGAGTCGGACAATGACATTAACAACAGTATATTGGAAGGATCAGAAAGCAAATCAAGAAGAGAAACATTCGTAAAAAATATAAGTCTATGAATAATTGACATTTTCATTGTGTTCAACGTTTGGGCAGAACAACGTCTGTCGGATCTGCTAGAGATATTATAATTTCGATGCAAACTCATTGAGTTACACGAACTCTTGTGCCTTTCATGTCATTTGCATAGTTCAAATCGAAGAGGAAACCGCTGAGAAATTTTGGTGAACATGCCTTAGGTATTAGTGCAATTAGTTGAGGATTATCGGGTATTAGTCGGGAAGTAGGTGTGGTAGTAGGGTATTGGTCAAAAATTAATTGGCATTAGTCGGGAAATGGCGGTATTACTTCGAGTAATATATGGGTATTATAGAAATTATTTCGCTGAATTGCCAAAAAAAAAGGTTTTCAACCCATGAGAAATGGGAGTTGCAGGTATTCAGAGAACAGCGGTGGGAATAATAATTGTTTTAATGAAACTCAATGAAAATAAAGGTTCTCAAAATAGCACTTCAAAAAATATCTTAAGTTTGAGACAGGATTCAATATTTCTATTACTTTTATTACTCGGGTGTTAGATGAATTACTTGGGAATTGGTGGCATCAGTTTGGCGTATTACTCGGGAATTCCTTGGGTATTAGAGGTATTAGTTAGGATTTTGGCAATTAGTGTATACAATTTTCTCAGTGGTTTCCCACTCGTTCCAAATGTACTCATGGTCCTTCTTACTTCAAACAACAAAGTATTCTTTTATGATCATCAGTATTAAATTCGGTTTCCTCCATATCTTCCATCATGTCGTTGTATAGCAATACACATTTTGTTACCTTTTATATCCTATAAACGGATAAGAGACTTCAATTTATATGATAATAGCAAAACGCAAATAAAAAACCGTGTAGTCGCCTTTCAAACTTCCATATTCCCACACCTTTTCCTTTCTTTTCCGTTGATATCTTATTCATATATTCACAAGTTCCACAACAAGAGAATTGAATTGTTAAAAAATTGATGTAACTCAGGGAATTGCGACTGCTCCAAAAATTTGATTTCGTATCTGATCGTTAACTTCTTGAGTCCTGTTTATGGAAGAATATTCGAAGAGTTTCCTCAACGAATTGCATCCGAGTTCAAGTTGGCGAATTTTGTCACAGGGTTGAATGATACAGCAACAGTAATGCCACTAACTAAACTGCTATTGATATAATTCACATTAGTAGGAACTTTCATGGATTTGAACAGGAATTATAATTATAATAGAATAATGAGGAATGATGGTTTTCATTGGCAGGTATACGTAACGAAGTAGATCAATACGAACAATTGATAAATAAATTTCATGCACTTTTATACATAGCAGAGTGGTCGAGGTGTTGAGAGTATTTACTCCCACCGCCATCACGGAGCTAAAATGGTTCGGAATTCACATTTTAATATACTACTGTCCTCAGTGTTCTAATACTGATAAGAAAATCGAGGGTATCGTAATTTTATAAGTACAGTGAAAACAATGATGCAAATTGTTTGAATTCAAATGAATTTGATTAGGATTCGTGGAGATAATTCAAAAAATCACCAGGAACAAATTATGGAATTGAAATATGGTGCATGATACGAAATAGGTAAATATTTGGAAGTCCCAAGAGCGAATGGATAGGAAGATATAGTCCAAATCGGTCTTATCATGCGGGTTAGCGCTGCTGAAAATTATTATTATCAACACATCTGCTTTTCGCATGTGAAAATCGTATATGTCTGTGTCATGTATCATTGGAATTTTATTCAACACAAAGGAATAAGAGAAAACTGAATAAATTGTCTCACACCCGCACGTTAAAACCGGTTTTGACTATATTCTAGATTGGTGGCGACTACATCAAAATGTTTTTATAAAATTGTCAAAAAATGGCTCGACACTTACTATCTATTAAATGGCTATTATAGATAGTATAGTTCTCAAGTCATTTTTGACAATTTTATAATTCAGGTTCAGTTCGCCCTTTTACGCCCTGATGAAGTTTCAACTCAATAAAACGAAACGCTGGCTCATGAATAGGAAGTTCATTAATTGTCCTCCAACGACAATTTCTGTATCACCTAATTCCAAATATCATTTTCAGTGTAGGATGAAATTTTGAATGCGCTGAAAAAAGCTAGAAGATGGGTATGATGAGGCTTGAGCTTGGTGATAAAAAGCTTGAAATGTCAGGATTTTTGTGATATCAAGCTCCAAATGCTTTTTTGGCTTGATAAAAATAAAGTTGGGCTTGGTTTGATTTTTACTGAGCATGGCTTGATTTCAATCCAAGCTTTCAAAAATCAAGTCATGCCCGTGAATCTCTGTTTCCAAGCTTCTACAGAATATGTTCTTGCAAGAAATCTCAGAGCTGATTTGAAAAATGTCCGTAGGAGCTTAAACAAAATTTATAAAATACCAGTTCCTACCTAGTATTTCTAGAATCTCGCTCTCTTCTCTGTACATTTCATGATTTTAGTCCCTCGAGAACCAGAGGACAAAAATATAATAATTCCTATCAACATCCAACATGCCAACGTATTGCAAACCAGTCTTGCATATCATCACATTATAGTCCGGGAGGCAGCGACATTTTGGAGCTAGTTTTTTTCTGAGATGGCAGTTGATTACGTGCACATACACGAAACGGAAGTCAGCTGGCCCATACGCTGTGGAGGCGGATGCTGGAGCACCTCCAACGTATCAAAAATTTATGGAAATAAAGGAATTTCAGCAGAGTTGAAAAATTGTACAGTATTGAATTATATTAAAACAGGATTAAAAAACCTATTAGGCTGCTGAAATGGCGGTAGAAAATACTTCCGCTACTCGGGTGAACAGGTTGACGAAACGTTAAAATTAAACTTAAAATTGAAATTAACGTTTCGTCAACCTGTTAATTTTAATTTTAAGTTTAATTTTAACGTTTCTTCAACCTGTTCACCCGAGCAGCGGAATTATTTTCCACCGCCATTTCAGCAGCTGAATAGGTTTTTTATCATGCTATTCATAATTTAATACTGTACAATTTTTCAACTCTGCTGAAATTACTTAATTTCCATAAATTTTTGACACGTGGGAGGTGCTCCAGCATCCGCCTCCACCGCGTATGCGCCAGCTGACTTCCGTTCCGTGTATGTACACATAATCAACTGCCATCTCAGAAAAAACTAGTCTTGCTGAAATGAGTGACCAAAATGTGTCGCTGCCTCCCGGGCTATTATATAAACACCTACGAACTCATTGCATTGTACTCGTACAATATCTTGACGAAAACTCAC
Source organism: Chrysolina haemoptera (assembly GCA_958298965.1). Classification (NCBI taxonomy): domain Eukaryota; kingdom Metazoa; phylum Arthropoda; class Insecta; order Coleoptera; family Chrysomelidae; genus Chrysolina; species Chrysolina haemoptera. The sequence continues at coordinate 30,301,101 of OY282589.1, read as the reverse complement.
CCTTCTAGGCTTTCAACGATTCAGTTCGTTTCAATTCACGATCGTATACCATAACGTCGCTAGAGAAACCCTAAATGTCTGCTGTGAAATGTTTCGTATTATTTGAGAATACTCAAAAGTGTAGACAATTTTGCAGTCTGGCGTAGTCGGCGCTAAAGACGTCGCCCAAGAGAGGGCATTAATCACAATGTAGCGACGGTGCTGTTTAAATGTAAACAAGGCGGCAATATGGATGTAATTCCGTTTCATATTCAGTGTTTCCGTTGAAAGCATTACAATGTTAGTATAGGCATTCAACGCTTTTTGAATTTTCGCATATTGGGGGACATTGAACAAAAGCATCATTTTTAATCCGGAGTATTGTACTGGTTATACTTTTATTGAACTCGAATGGATTCATACCATTGAGGAACAAATTTTATGTCTATGTCTATGTCTATGTCATTCCGTTCGCAGTGGAAGCAAAATATGCAGGTATCATCCTGGATAAAAAGCTCACATTGAATGTTCACTTGAACTCGACTCCAAAATATCCTTCTGGACATGTAGACGGATCTGTAGCAGAAAATCTTTGGGCACTGGATATGTGATGGTTATTAGACCAATGATCTCTTTGTGGTCAAAATCTTCACATCGGATGGCCAAAGCAAAGCTCTCTAGTCAGAGACAAGCCCTTGTGGCGATTCCTGGAGCTATCAGCACAACACTTCAGCAGCTTTGGAAATATGTCTGAATTTACCTTTTCAGCGTATTTTCCAGGGGAGAGGCTAGACGGAACATACAGAATTGTGAATATTACTAGTAGAACACAGGCTTATATGGAGCGTGGCAGAGTGTTGACTGTCATTGAAAGTCACCGCGTTCTGGATATGAACTCCGATATAATGCCTTCACCACCCTCAGGAGTTGGTACGGTTGTGGACTCAGAACGAAGATTTCTACCTGCCTATAGTCCTATGCAACTGTTTTCCATGCGGAGATCAACGCCATTCACTAATATGCGGAGAGATTGTAGTAAACCAACCTCACATGAACGCCAATGAAAAAATTTGGAATAAATCAATCAATCAATCGGCTTTGAAAGCATTTGCCTCGTACCTATTAACGCCCACGTTAGTATAGAACTGTCAAAAAAGACTACCAATGGAAAGAATCGACAATATGTCTCTGTCTCTGAAGTAGTTGTTTTCAGGAGTAATAACCTAAGGACATTGATAATTATAGCAAATTCCGAAAGCTTGTTGCTTGGAAACAGACCGACGCCGAAGGCGGAGGTCTGTTTTCTATAAGCAACAAGCTTGAGGAAGTTGTTATATTTATCAATGTTCGAGGGTTATTCGAATAGAAAATTTTTTGCTAACCGATACTTTGTAACATTGCAATAGTCTATAAATGATTTCCATGCAAAGTTGTTATTGTAAACAGTTTATTTTGATATATTTGATGAGAAAATTTCATCAATCTTCTCGTCAGCATTACAACCAAATCATGACATCACTGACATTTTGACGTTATTATCGAAATAAATCAAAATATGTATATCCATAGCAACGTGCCTGAGAGTGAAAACAGACCGCTGGGTCTGTTATCAGTATAATGTTGTTCTTATTGGTTGTATTCAATCACATGATCTCAATTTAACTAATTTCATTGGATTTCCGCTTGAGCAAAAAATTTTCTGTAAAATATCTATCACATATCTGCCACTTTATGTAGAGAAGAGTGATTTTTTAACCTTGGCCAAATTATAACTCTCACTCATATCTTACTTCTCCAGTCCACTATATCGGACTATATTCGAAATTATGAAAATTTTCCCTTTTGGAATGCTCTATTACAACAGCAAATAGTGGCAGAAGAGAATTGTGTGATTATGGCTAAGCAATCAAAAACACAAAATCATTCTGCCGATTCTGTGATGAAAGATTATGTTTGAAAGAATTTAATACGAATTGTCAAACTGACTGACAAAAAGAGAAAGTTGGGAGTGATTCTGATAGTGAATTTTTCCAACAATAGACACGTTTTGAAATATTTCTACTTCGTCTTATTTAAGAATTTTTATGTTTGTTTAAAATGTTAAAACTATGTCAAATTAATAGTTATTTATGCAACAAGTGCAAAAAGTAAGTGTTTATTGCACTCGAGGTGAAATTATCCAACGAGGCCGTTAGGACGAGTTGGACAACACGTTGAGTGCAATAAACAATTTTCGCACAAGTTGCATACAACATTTTTTCTACGTTCATGCAAAAAGCAAAAAATGATTTATTAAGGTACGGCATTAGGTTTTGGAAAATGAAAAGAGCAACTTAAATAATTGAGTATTACTATCGATTTGCATTAATCATCTATTTTCCATTAAAAATACTCATTTTAAAACTTTCAATTCTGTAATTGTCAGAAATAATGTTTGACTGACGTCTCTATAACCACAGTTGCATTGTCAAAATCAAAATCATAGTAGCGGTGAGCGCGTATGTTATCACGAGGTGTGGTCATAGTTTGCTCTATGCAGGTAAACGATTTAGAACAAAGCGGATCAGTTTTGATTTTGGAGTTTTTCTCGGGACGGCATTGTTTGTTTAGCTCTGGCTGCTAACATTGATACAAAATAATATAAAATATGTAACTGTTTGAAACGTATTGCCAATCTCACAGAATATCTGCTAAATATGTAGTGGGTTTGAACATTTATGTTTGTCATGATGACAGCACGTTAAGTTGAATGACAGATGAGTGCAATAAAGAACTTCTTTTCCCACTAAATATAGTTCAATAAAGTTTTGCTTTTTGCTTGAATGTAGAAAAAAATTATTTCACTTTGATTTTTCAAGAAACGAGTATATCTCAGATAACAACTAATAATAATTATAATTTTTCTTTTTGAGAGCAATAATAAAATATCGGTGAACTAGAAAATCTCTGATAAACAGATATCAGCAAAAAAATCTGATTGGAAATTATTGTACCCCAATTTATTTGGACCATAAAATGAATTGTAAATCGATGAAGTTATGATGAATATATAATCTGCGGCTAACGGTATCACATGTCAAAATATCGTCGGTATCCTTCAAATTCATTAAACGCTATTGAACTTTTAATCAAAAAGTATCACAATGAAAAACTGGAATAATTCGCACTGTGCTATAATAAGTATTCTCCGGTCAACATATTTGCTTCTCTTACATTCCATCATAAGAGGATAAATTGTGCTGGGATTCGGTGATTCTGTGGATTGTTTGCCTTCTATAGAAGGGATATAAACTTTCTGACGGGATCAAGCAGCCTTTGTTCGTGAACAGACACAAGAGTAGCTCTTTCTGTGGAACAGCTGTTAAGTCAGTGATTTATGTACATTTTCGTCAAACAATGATAGAGTCCTTTTCAGACTTTCCGCGAACGGGATAAGGAATCTATTAATGAAGGGCCCCACATACAGGCGTGGTAACAATAAAAGGCATACGTACATTCATCAACTTGCATACAATATCGTACATCCAGTTTTTGTTTAGAGGCACAATCATCCGTCTGTAGTTCGGTCCATTAAATGAATTTCTAAGAATTGCAAAACTCCGCAATTTTTTCGTCCTGTATCGATTTGTATATGAATTTGGAAAAAGGTTCATCCTACTCTCTACTCCAAATTCTATATTATTCCGATAGGAGCTGTTCATTATTAGTATTGATTAGTTGAATAATGATTGTTTTATGTCTTGGAACACAATTTTAAGATATTTCAACGCTCAAAAATCAACCCTTGTGATAGCTCAATGTACATAAAAAAAATATAACATCGATTCATTTAGAGATTTATGTTTGAAATATGTATTTCATTTTATAACTTTTCAACCCTCATAAATCAACCCCTATAGTAGATTGATTAAAAAAAAGAGTTACCTCTAGAAAATTTCATTAATCATTATAGTATTTTAATTTAAGAATGTTGTTGCTTGAATATATTTCAATTTATAAGTAGATCGATGTATGACAAAAAAATTGCGAACCAAAGTGTTTTATTTCCTGAGCTATTGACTCATAGCTTCTTATGAGGGTTGGCATCAAGTTGATGGACACAGATTTGGGGTTAGTGACAGTAATGTACACATTTATCATTATTTATTGTTATAAAAAAACGAATTCAATCGTAGAATGTGATCGAGAAGTAGCTCAGAAAGTTGAAGTTGGATTTTCACAGGAAAAATGGAAAATTAGAAATGCATATGGTATTCTAGCAGCAGGATTTCAAATATTTCGAGCAGCTATAGAAAAAGTGTTACAATCCACTGATAAAGGATTCAATAGGTAAACCTGAATACTGATAATGCATCTTCATAAACAATATTACAATAATTCATAAGATATATTTGAATGAAGCACAAGAAGTCTAGAATAAATCAAAATAGAGACCTCACAAGGTAATTTTTGTGGCATGAGCTGAAACGAGTGTATGCAAGAAATATTCCTTAAGTGGCAAATAAACCTGATTTCAACTTTCACAGATGATCTTGTTAGAACTACAAACTAATCTGAATAAAATCAACAACTGGGCCAGAAGATAGATGGATGACTAAAATCAAGAAGATTCAATCTCTGTTTCACAAAAAAAGATTCAATCTCTGTTTCACAAGAAAAAGTCTAAAAAAAAACATATACGTCTCAGATATCACTTGTACACACCGAAAAAAATCTTCAATAACCATTATCAAAACTTCAACATTGACAATCAAAAAAAAAATCTCCATTAAAAAAAGACCCAGACAGTGTTTAATTGACATTATCGAACTGATATTTGAGTATAAAGTAGTGCTACCTAGGTACCATCTCTTATTGGCTGAATTTTGATTTTGTGATTTTTGTTCGAAAATATATTTCTATATTTTTTAAATACATATGAGAAGAGTGCAATAACATCTCTTCGATCAGATGATAAAATTAAAATACTTCCGGCAGATAAAGAAAATTCCACAGTCGTCATGAATACAGAAGATAACGAACACAAACTAACACAAATGATCTTTAACACCACTTATAAAATACTAAATGAAGACAACACTTCTTCAGTGAAAAATGTATACAAAAAACTGAATGGTGACCCAACTTCATCCATAGAGAGAAAAATATATCGAATCCTTGCAAAATACAAAGATATGCTCTCAAAAGCAGGGCGCACAAACCTTATTCCTTACCACAGTAAACCCCCACATTTCTATGGATTACCAAAAATTCACAAACCAACACATCCCTTGAGACCCATTGTTAGTTCCATTGGTTCTCCATGCCAAAAACTTGCAAGATACCTACTCAATATTTTAAAACCGATATCTGGTAATGGAAATAGTTTTATAAAAAACACTCCACATTTCTTAGAAAAACTAAACGAATTACAAATTAATGATACAGATATTCTGGTAAGTTTTGATGTTGAAAGCTTGTTCACAAATGTTCCAATTAAAAAAACTCTAGAAATTGTCAAATCTAAATTAGAGACATATCATTGAATACTAGAACAAAATTGAATGAAGATTCTATTATTGAACTCATAAAACTCTGTACTGAAAAAACGTATTTCCAATTTATAGATGAATTTTATCAACAAGAATTTGGTATGGCAATGGTTTCTCCATTATCACCCATTTTGAGTAATATATTCATGGAATATTTTGAAGAATTTTTCGTTGAAACGTACCAGAATGGACCCAGAGTATGGTGGAGGTATGTTGATGATGTGTTTGCTGTTTGGTATCAGAGTAAAGATGACTTGAAAGTGTTCTTAGATTACAATAATAAACAAGAAGCAACGATAACATTCACATCAGAAACTGAAAAAGATGATGAACTTCCTTTTTTAGATGTTTTGATAACAAAATCTCGAGTCAACACAACTGTTTATAGAAAGAAAACACATACCAATAGATATCTCCATTATAACTCAAATCACCACACCAGCGTGAAAATGGGAATTGTCAAATGTCTTTACAACAGGGCACAAGTGGTTTGTAATTCAACACAAAATCTGAAAGAAGAATTTAATTTTATAAAGTCCGTTCTCAGAGAAAATGCTTATCCAAATGAATTCGTGGAAAAAACCATTAATGAAATTGAAAATAGTACTACACTTTACAATCGAACAACACAACACACAGACATGTGACATCTCCATACACATCCAACAAACAACATTATACCTTATGTCCCTGGACTGTCCGAAAAGATAAAACGGATTGGCCATAGGTATGATGTAAGTACAACATTTAAAACAACCAATACACTGAGATCAATACTCACACATACAAAACCCAAAAACACTGGTGAATGTTCAAAAAATTGTGTTTACAACATACCTTGTTCGTGTGGTAAGAGTTATATAGGTGAAACATCAAGACCATTGATTGTGCACCAGGAAGAACATAAAAGTTACATCAGAAATCGAAAAATAACGGGTTCGAAAACATCCGAACATATTCTAACATCTGATGGCGATCATATGATGGAATGGAATAATACCAAAATTTTATTGAGAGAATCAAATCAAGAAAAAAGAAATTGAAAGAAACTGTGTGCATTCTTTTATCGAACAACTGCTTTTCAACCAATTCCATCGAAATGGACCGCACCTGGTTACCTCTCCTCAGAGATAAAATAAGAACTAATAGAATGGTGATTGATTGATACCAAACACCCTATGTATCAAGATACCAAATGTCAATCAAAAGAATGTATGACAGATTTCATTTGACTCTGTCAAAGAAAGATCTTATTTCCAAAATCGCAATTCAAATTCAGTTTCTTCACCGTCTTTCCAATAAGTTTTGATAACGGAGGCAGATACAGCCTCCGAAACGTCAACAATTTTCAAAAAAAGAAAAGTATTCTTTGTTAATTCGATATAATTTTTTCAGATAGGCAAATTCAGTGTAAGGTACGTTACTGACAAAAATTAATTTCTTTCAAGACAGCAGTCTTGTGAACGCAGTAACTTATCGGGCAAATTAATTAATTTGCCCTTCTACACTTGTACAGATTTCTTTGAATTAAAATTTTTTCATTTTAAGATTGTGACAGATCATAAACCCAAAAAATCATGTCAAGAATGAATAGGATATTCATAAAATCTGTTATGATTTTGTATTCGGCCAATATGGATATTTTGTGAATTTAAAAAGAGTATTGATCCAGTATGAGTGGACATTGGTAAAACAATATTACATTAGTAATGTTGGTGAAATATTGGCTGAACCTGTTCTGAATGTAAGTTCTTCTATATAATATTGGGCCACTATTGGTTCAATAAATTTTCAACAATATCGGTAAACCACTATTGACTACATATTGTTTTCAGCATCTAACATAATATTTCCTCTTATAAAGAACAATATTGAATATTATCATTATTATCTGAGTTTGATAGCACATCGGTTGAATATTATTTCATTCAAAAAGTCATATTTTTGAAAGGCAATATTGGAACAATATCACAAATGAAACTGATTATCATTATTGTAATTTCTACACTGGCCGAATATTCACTAAACACTATTGAAATGAACTTTTGTTAAACCTGTGTAACTTACAATGCCGTCATCCATATCTCCATATTTATAAATCTCCAGTAATATATTCAAAAGAAGACGCGTCGTTCGTATCTAGCAATACATCAAGAAAAAACTTTAATAACAACTATCAAAACTTTAGTATTGGCAATCAAAAAAAGCACTTGTATTCGGGACTGGGTCTCACTTTAATTGCCACTAGGAAAAAAGACCCAGACAGTGTTTATTTGGCATGTCTTTTTTTCATTCTGGGATTGCACAAATATATGCCTGTTTTGAACCTATAGTAATTTTTGGGGGCGTCAACTCTACTTCACCTCTACTGCTAGAACAATAATTATTATCAGTGGTGACCGATGCATTCGCCAAAAATGCACATGAACATAGTACGCAGTAAAATTCTACGAATTGATGGGAGCGCAGATTCAAATCTGAAGCTAAGTCAGCCACATATATTATTATCAAATTGTAATTCAAATACATATATATTGATGCTACCTACTATGTAGTACTCATTACAGTAATGACGCAAACTGTTTGGCCTTCATTATATATTTTGAATGACGATATTGACTGGTATAAGAAAGAAGATATTTGTCGCACACAATCAAACCTTCATTCACACTTCAAGTCTAAACGAAAGTTGATGTATAATGCAAAATTCAACTAGCTCCTTGCAATACAACCACCGGAAGCGAAACTATTGGCTGTTGTTGATAAATTTGCGCATGCCCGATATCTTCCCAATGACACTGGAGGCTAATTATTAAAAAACAAAGAATAATAAATTAAAGAAATCTACATGCATTGTTCACAATAAGCTTGTCAAGAGAGAAACCACTACCAGGAAACCACTACCAGGAAGACGCTTATTGCCATAATCCTATACAATAAAAAATTCCATCAGAAAACAACTACTTTCCTGGCTAATACCACGACGAACCTTGAATTACATCTAATGAATTTCCGTGCAGAGTCCTACAAGGATGTCTCCGCAATTTCTAGTTGCATCGAAATGTTCATTGAAACATTTGGACCACCTATAGATCGATTTCTGGGTTCTTGCCCTCATCAGTATAGGGTAGGTCTCTGCAGACAATAACTAATGTCTGTAACAAACGATTCAACAAAAACTCCATGTAAAGGCAGAAGCTGGGTCACCGCCCGCAGCGTTCACTAAACTACGGGCGCCATCTGAACTCCAGCCCCTCAGGATCTCATTGACGACCAACTCCTGCCTACTTTACAGTCGCGTCATATATTATAATTGTATGGTTATTTCTTACCCATACTCTTTTTAGACTGTAATTCAACCTGAAAATACAACTAAACTTTATTTATAAAATTATTTTTACTTAAAAACTACCGGTCCCGACAGACGTTGTTTTGCATATCCATGTGTATGGATGATCATTTTTTTTTTCCTTTTTCACGTTTCCCGTTACTCTTTTTATGTTTCCCGTTTCATATTTCATGTTTCCCGTTTCATGTTTCATGTTTCCCGTTTCATGTTTCATGTTTCCCGTTTTATGTTACATGTTTCATGTTTCATATTTTCATATTCTATTCCGGAAATTTTCCATTGGTATCTTGTAATTACTGACTCAAATATAATTTTTAGATTTCCGTCGCACATGCATTTTCTTTAAATTTTTGGCGCAGTAGCCAGAAAATCATGATAATTCTAGGATAGTGAAAAAACTTTACGAGCATGTTAGAGAATAAATTGATTTTTCTCCGACATAATTCAACGAGTATGTATTGAATCTGTAACTTTATTCACTCTTGATATTGTTCACAGAATTTTTCTTTATTTCATCATCCCTACATTGTTTTTCCATTACTCTTTCCAGTTGCTTCCTAAACCAACAACGAATGCCTGCTGACTTCATCCAACATTTAATTCGATTGTTTTTTTTTCATCACATATTATTTCTGCAAAGAACATATAACTTCAGGAAACATCGAACTGCTTGCGTCTTTTCACGGTTCATTAGATCCATACACAGGATATTAGGGTTCCTCAAGAAGTAGGATATTGACTTTACTTTCCAGTATTTTGTGATATTCGTCGGAGAAGCTTGTTTTCCTTTTAATGATTTGTTTCAAGAAATCTTCGTTGTGTTTTGAGTTCACGAAATATTCACTCAATGTTCCGTATCTACGTGTTAGAAAGAAGTGTACTTCCCAGAGATATTTTATTGGGGTAAAATTCGCTTGGGTGACTTCAAAATGAATGTGGTTCTTTTTGTTTTCTCTCTGTTACCGATTATATCTGTGATTTATTCATTTTAAAAAACAAAGATGACAGGTAGACCAGGACCAATAATTTTCCAAACAGAAAAATTCATAGCAGTATGTAGATGCTCGAGAAACTCAGAGTACTAAGTTATGAGTAAATCAACAGAAATCGAAACAACTCAGTAAAAGTTCTGGAAAGGGGTGAAGGTAGCTAAATATACGTTTTGAGTGTTGGATACAGGTTTTTAACAATTCGAAGTTGAGATATACATTATATTCGAGAAAGTTTCATGTGGATGTTGTAGATAATTATTGAAAAATCTAAAACATTTGTTCCTAACATTTTTCAAGAAGATTTCAAAGTTAACGAAAAACATACAATGGAGTTATCATAACAGCCCTCGAAACCTTCATGGAAGATAACTGGAATAATACTTTGGTGAAAATAAGACCGATGGATCATGAGGTTGAATTGAGAAGAACTGATGTCACCTCAGATTCAATAATACCGTAGATGGGAAATCAACCAACCCCTTCAAGTGCCAGATTCAAGAAACAAAAGAAAAATAAAGTAACAGATATCACAAAAATTAATGAGGATTCATATTGCCTGTCCAACAGAATATAGTTTTTCACGTCATTTTAAATTGCCCATAACTGTTACTAGGATAGAAAAATTATACTGAAATGACTCATGGAATAATCCTCCCCATCACCCTCCTCATTTTCATCAGCCACTCCCATCGCCCCATTGATTTACAGCAACCCGCATTCAAATATTTCCAGTAGAAATCTATATTTGTATAGCCGTTAAAAATGTATCTAATTTCCATTCTCATCAAACAAGTATTTAAATATCATTTTTCTACGTTCATGCAAAAAACAAAACTTTATTGAACTATATTTGGTGGAAAAACTGTCTCTTTATTGCACTGAGTGCATCATCAATATTTTATTTACCTGAATAGGTATTTTCAAATGCTCAGTAGTTAGTATTATATCAGATGAATTGACTAAAAAAATCTGCCAGACAACAGTTTTTAAATCCTATATAAAATTATTAGCCACTTTCGTTTCAAAAATAAAATATTATTTGAAAAAAAAATTAAATCAAGCATTTATTCGAAAGCATTAAAAACTGAAAAGTAATTTCTTCAGATAAATGTGTGATGTAGATTATTCTGCAAAAACTGCTGTTTTGCAGGTATTGTAAGTTCATTTATATAATATACTTTCTGTAACTAACTAGGAACTTGATATAGAATTTGGTTATACCTATTCAGGTAAACAAAATATTGATGATGCGTTTTTTCATTCCATTCCAATATGCAAAGGTGCTAACAAAAATAATATTTAATTACTTGTTTGATTTCTCTCGGTGCTTGGTTGGCTTCCATGACTTCGATTTCTGCTTCTCTCGCTTCTTCGATTTCTACCGCAACTTCGTTCCTTTGTTCTACTTCTTGATTTTGCACTTGAACTCTGGCACGACTCCTTGTGAACATCAAACAGGATTCTCAACGTTCACTTTGATTTCCTCAGACAGCAAAATGTTCAACTCACTAACGAAATTTAAAATTTCGCGTTTTTTGCAAAAATGACTTGTATAATTTACGTTTTTTACTCGAGATGCTCGGCGCTCCACCAATTTGTGACACTGCCAAGGGGCTGGGGGTGAATTAATAGGCGAATGTCCCTTATTTGGATGTTTATTGAGTTGTTACAGTGTCACGATGTTAAATACAACTGATTATGCATTTCCATTGTGCATCGGTGGCTTGGGTCGTGGTCTCCTCCGGCTCCCCGTACGCGGTGGGCGTCTTGCTGACTTGGCTCGTCTGCATTGTGAAGTGAGCTTGAAGTAATCTACAGGGTGTATTTGCGACAATATATCAAAATTTAAGTACAATTCGCCGAAATCCATTTTACGTAGTGAATGTGCGGGGTCTTTCACTCCCTCATCTCCCTCATCAAAGTTTATACTGTTTTCTTTCATACTCTCAGAACTTACTTATTTCGAAACTACACAAAAGTTCTAATAATCGAAATTGTTTTTGAGTTTGAGAGCTATGTGTGAGATTATTTTCGCATACCTCACATGAATGAATATGATATGCTTGAAAAGAAAATAAAGGTAATTTTGACTGTGTGCTCCAACAGAAATAATCTGGATGTTTGAGACAAATTCCAATACTACGAAAATCAGTTCATTCTGTATTTTCAACACGGACTCATCCGCCGTATACCATACCTATACATTCATTAATCTACACACATATTCGTGCCCTGTTATGAATGATTATGCTCTTCTGAATGACGTTTCACCGTTAATAATTATCCATATACAGAAGACTGAAAAATTTCCATATATGTTTTGTCGGAAATGAACAAGGTTCTCAACAGTTCATTTACAATATTTACTCTTGGATGAACTGTTTCAGCAATGACAAAAAATTTGATATGCAGGCAACGAAAATATGAAAATTACTCCTTCTGATTTTTGATAACATTATACTTGCAAATAAAGTTGAAATGATGATGTCCTCGACATCGACAGGCATATGGTCATCCTCATTGTGACATTACCACCAGAAAGCCATTCTCAACAAAATTGGATTCAGGAATCTCCAAGAACGTCGGGATTGTAGATTAGATTGTAAATTAGAGATTAGTTTGTGGCCTCCATGATACAAGCAACAACACTGCTACTTCTTTAGATAAATCCTAAACACAAGATTCAAAAAGAATTCCTAGTACCGATCTGTAGTGAAAAAAATTAAGCATTTGTGATTGGGGTGGTATATATGTACACTTGAAAAATAATTTGAATGAGATAATACTTGGGCAAAAATTCAAAACTGAAACAGATGTATAAAACACGAGAGGTTTCGGATAATAATTTTTAATTTCCAGAAAGGTATTTTTGTCAGTATATTCCAGTAACTATCATCCTAAGTTAACAAATTTTTGAATTTTGTTTTTCAAAAGAGTTAGTTTAAGATTTTGGGACATATCCATAATAGGCCTCGTGATAGGCCTTACACGGAAAAAAATACATGTGCAGATTTTTTTCCTTCAAAAAATGTGTGAATGATATATACAATTGTCGCAAATTAGAATAGCTGGCTGTAATTTATTTTTACCAATGATTGTTTATTTGATTTTCTCCAGTTTCATGACTTTTATACACAATATGTGTGATACATAACTGTGGATAAATTTCACACATTTTTATTCAAAAGGTATAACAAAAACTGTGTAATAAATCACAAACAACACTACCCGCCGATAGAGGGCGCAACCTGCGCTATACTAGAATTCACTAGAATATTTAATAAAAAAATTTAACTACACCAATGATTCGTGACATTTTCAATTTATTGAATATGTAAATTATGTTGAAATGCATCAATCAATAAAAATGTTATAGATGAATTTAGAAAAATATGCAGTTTTATTAACCCACCAATTCAATTTCAGAACTTTTATCAAAATTCGGAATACACCACTATATTCAGAAAGTTTGAAAGTATCACTCGGCAGAATTTTAACGACAAGACGTAGTTGATTTTGATTTCAAACCATTGCAGATCCTTGAGTGTACTATAAGATTGGGGTATATAATATTCATATTGCATAATTGTAAGTACAGAATTATCAGTACCATTTTCTAATTATACCAACGTCTTGAAAATGAAATATTCAGTTCTCTTGGTAACCATAACTTGAAACTGCTGACGAAGATGAAGTATGTGTTTACTTTGACATTGACAAAACAAAATTGAAGAAAAATATGTTCAAATCAATGAAAAAAAGCAAACCATGATGCTGAATTTCACAAATTGTTGGTCAATATAATAGTTTGATTAAGAATGAACGTGAAAATGGATTTTCATCAAATATCGGATTAAAAAAATGTAATGTATCAGTAACAATCAAGAATGTCAAAGAAAACGAATTGACAAATTCTGCATTGACAAAAACAGTTGGAATATTCCATTAAATTGGAAAAGCCGGATTAGAATTGTATAATTGAAAAGAAAATTTCCCGGAAGTTAATATCAGAGATGTTGAGACTACCTACTTCTCATGAAATCAATATTGATTTGTTATTTTTTTTACGATGTAGAGAATTGAGTTGCTGATATATCTGAGAGTGGAGAAAGTTTGGTCGGGATTTTCCGGATAACAAGAACTTTGCAACATTAGAGGGGCTGTTTTGCTGTTTCTTCTATTTTGTTGCCGAATCGACACATAAAAGCAACTTTATCTATGACTTTTCCCGATGAGACCTCAAAGAATTATGTTCAGCTTGGGCCCTGATAGAGTCATCGACTTAAATTATGGCACCCTCGCGAATTGGATGATATAGAGATCTGCGAACCTAATATTCAGATATTTGATGTTGAATTTGTTTGGAAAAGATATGTTGGGGTTTGAAATGAAATAACTTATAAAGTTCTTGTACAACCTGAAGGTGGGAGTTTTGATATTAGTCAGACAATAATTATAAAACTATTGAAAGCGCTGTTAATGGAAATTAGATAATTTTCACCAGTAAAGTATATCTACTAATCCATTACGATTGGGTTTTGAGACAAGAATCGACTGTAGCACCACCAAACTTGATATGCTAGTAGTTGAAACCATGTATATATGTATGTGTGTATATGTGCATATGTGTATATGGTGGAAACACAACTTAACCTGATTAAGACAGAACTTACTCAATTTAGACTACAAAACTTACCTGATTTAGATGAAAATCTAACTACTACAGTATACTAACCTACACTTCGTTGGAAAGTAGCGATCTTTCCGCAACTTTTACAGGAAATCATTTTTTTTTTATTATTACCTACTGATTATTAAATGTGATGTATTTACTTATACAAAGACTGTTCTAGTTGAATGAATTTATGCGATTCCCGAACATGTTCTGCTTTTGTGATATTCAACTTATGAAATTGAAAAATAAAATAATTGTTTTACTCCATTGATATACCCACGCTCAAGGTTTATCCCTTGTGGGATTTTATTTTTATTTAGAGACGTTTTTTTATTCTTCTTGTATAATTTTAATTTTAGTTTTATAGTAATAGAGTTAATGTACCTAAAATATTGTCATATACCCACGCTCAAGGTCTTCCTTTTGTGGGTCTTCCTTGTTTATTCAGAGGAAAATTTTACCCTACTTGCACTTTCGTCTTTTTTTCTCAATCCCCAATATTTCCTATACAAAAAAGGAATACGTTTCATTTCACAAATATCAACGGTTTTCCTCCAAATTTTAATATTGTTGTCCGTTATGAACAACCTGCTTGAATGAACTTTTTGATAATGACAATAATAAGGGGTATTTTATTCCCATTTTTTGTTCCCCCTATACACCATTTGGAAATTTAAAATTTTGACAACTTTTATGCAAGTATTTTGCAATGCGGTAATTTTTATGAGGAATAAAATTTTCTGACAGATCGATAATAAAAAAGTTTTCCATGTGGTGCAAATTTATTTAAACTCGCTGGTATATAGTCTGGACCACATTTTGATAGGCAACTCATTTTATGTGTATTCGTCTATTTATGAAACCTAATGAGAAGTATGTTTCATCCGTTGAACAGAACGGTGAAGGTCGACCTCTCTTCGGCTCTTAGACTATTAGGAATAAAGGCCAGTTCGGTTAGTAGTGTGCAGGTTGAGTGATGAAGGTAGGAGGTTGGGAGATAAACTTTTGCAAAAGCAGATATCTACCTTTACCTTTATGTATATATCCAGGAAAAAAGTACTCATTTTTTCCCGGGGAAAAATTAATTTGAAAAGTCATATTTTAGTACCTGTCAACAGATATAAAATGTCAAACTTTTTTCCCGTCACAGAAATAAAATTATTTTTCAAGACAGTTCGGTAAAAATTTTCAAATCGGTACTCAATAGCATACAAAGTGTTTTCTGGGCCTAAACCGTGCGTGAAAGTGTGTTTTGCGATAGAGTATGAATAAATACGGATAATTGGATTCGTTGTTTTCAATATCCTGAAAAAGTTAAAGAATACAATTTTCTTTCAAAGTATAATATGATATCTACTCGTTTCCAATGAGTCTGTTCATTCCATCGTCATCTGACCATGCTGTTCTGTAATTACTGTGATTGATATCACTGCCGTGGAAGGATATCTGAGTAACACATTACCAAGAGTTATGTGAGTGTGTGAAAACTTCCCGCTAATTAGGTTCCCAGAGGGGACGTGTGAAACTCGTTTCAGCAAACGCAGCGTTTGGAACAATGGTCCCTAGAGCGTTTTAAGATGAGATTAGAACTTGATATTGGATGATGTTTTTATATGTTCAGTTTGATTTAAATCACTTATTCCACAGTTGAAAGAACTATATCTGATCATGTTTCGTTTCCGCTGAAGAGTGCATTGTAATGCAAAACGAACACTATTTCAAAAGAGCAATGTTTATCCAAGATTTCTCGCGAATCGTCGTAGATTTCATCGATAAACCAATCATTAGAGTACTTTCCTTGATAGAAATACTGGGAGAGAATCGGCTATGTCATCACATGAAAGACAGCCCGTAGTTATCTTGTGTAACTCGCAACTATCATTTTTGCACGATTCAGTTTTTTTTGGTATCTTATGGTATCTGTTGTCTAAACGGTAAGTTTTGTTTACTGGTTGCTGGACCGAAGGTAAGTATAACCTACCTAAGTAGATTTTTGTTTGAGAATATAAATAAGAAGTTCATAAAATCACATGTGGAATCATCTGTGGCTGAAAGACAAACTGTAATCACCAATACATATAATCTCCAATAAATTTTTGTCGGCGAAAATCTACTTCGCATTCTCTAGCTGATTAGGGATACCGGAGGAATTGGAATGCGGACTCTTCAGAAGCAATTTCACACAGCAAGGATAGAAATTATGGAAATATTTCTTCTGCGGTAAAACTTTGAAAGTTTTTTTTTACACAAACCTCTCATGGGTATTGCCATTTGTTTTTTGGTTGAAAATATAAACAGAATGTTCATAAAATCAGTTGTGGAATCATCTGCGGCCGAAAGACAAGCTTTAGTCGCTATTTTTCATCGTTTAAGATAACCTCTTGGGAGGTATTCATGTCGAAAAGGGAAACATTCTCCATTAAAACTGAAAAATGTAATTTCCCGGCTTCAAATTATCTTGAACGATGAAAAATAGAGACTGACGTTTGTCTTTTAGCCGTAGATGATTCTACAACTGATTTTAAGAACATCCCGTTCATATTTTTAAACACAAATAAATTGCAAAACCCATGACAGGTTCATGTCAAGGAATAACTTTCATAGCGTTGACGCAGAAGAATTATTCCATGTTTCTGTCTTTTCTGTGTGATATTTATTCTGAAAAGCCTACTTTCCAATTCTTTCGATCTCCCTGAAATAAAAAGCAAATTGCAATACCCATGACAGGTTTATGTCAAAAAATAACTTTCAAAGTGTTACCACAGAAGAAATATCTCCATCATTTCCATCCTTGCTGTGTAAAATTGCTTCTGAAGAGCCTGCTTTCCAATCCTTCCGATCTTCCTGAAGAGTTTGCGAAAGCGAAATAGACTTTCGCGGACAAAAATGTATTGAAGATAACATGAGAGTGAAGCGATCCTTGCTTCAATAAAATGAACGATTTCTGTGGATGATATTTTATTTTAATTTTTTTATTTATATTTATATTCAAACAGACCCGATGGTCTGATTACTATGAATATAATGTATTTTGGGTAGGCCTTGTTACTAACTCCATACGCCACCTTAGGAGCAGCACTGTTAATTATTAACACAACAGCGAGTCGTGGAGGATTATTCCCAGCCAGCAACACAATTCAATCACTCAGATTTATATCTGAAACTGAAAAAAATCCTGCCCTGCCTGGGGATCGAGCCCGCGACCTTTCGATCACGAAGCCCCGGCGTTACCACTGCGCCAATCACCGCTCTAATTTTTGAATAATATTCTTGTTATCTCAACTATTTATTTGAATTTTCAATGAAAACTGCATATAACTGAAAAAATCAACCATCTGAATAAAAATGCGAATTTTCACTTCCATATTTTTTCTTTTCGGTTAGTCTTTCCACAATACCTCTCAGATATAGTTCAATGTCCAGCGTGACTTTAGCCGGGGAAGTAGTTGTTATCAGCTAGGAATTAATGTTTCAATCAAGGTGAAAAATGTCAGAATCCTGCAAAAAACGCTATAAGTATCACGAAAGTTGAGCACTACCAATTTCAGACAACAATTATTGATGTTGCTACGCTACTCTTCGTTCGATAAAATGTGCTTACTATTTTTGTTGATACCTACTTATTATACTACTAATGATCATTCATTATAAGGAACAATCAAATAATATAAAAATGTATTTTCTTGTGTTGTTTGACCCATAAAACGATAATGATACAGCAACTTTATTGATCTGATGAAAACAGTTGTAGAGAATTGAAATATGAACAAAATGAGAGTTCAAACAACTCTTTTGGATCATTAGTAACAAAGTAAACATATTTCAAATTGGAAAAGTGGTGCATCAAATTCACGGAAATGACTGATTGCCATGTGGATTTACTGACCTTGAGAAAGTCGTTGGAACCGTATCGAATTTCGTTGACCAGTAACCGAGCGCTTTAGCGAATTCCAGGTGATCTGCTACGTACTATTCTCCACCCGAAGCTCTCTCATACATTTTGACGTTAAATTTTTTGCTCTCTCATAACTTTTGATCTTGAAACATTTTCCGGCACAGGTTTTGATCTTGAATCCATATTGCTCTCTTATTATATTTCTACTTCTACAACAATTCAAGAGTAATAGAGCATTGTAACTAACTATTGGTGGTTGATTGGAATTGGTAGACAATGCTTCAGCTTGAGTAAAGGTTGTTATGGAATTTTCGTTGCCTGAAATCTGAAATGACAAAAGTACGAAAACTAATTCTCTACGGTAAAAAATTCACTTTATATTTTATTTGTTAACAGATTTCGATGAAATTCTGGTCACTGATATTTCCAGACTCCCTGAATCCAGTGGTGTAGTCAAAGAACTGGTGGGTTGATTAAACGGCATATTTTTCAAATTTTATTGCCCTATAACTTTCTTATCGATTGACCTATTTCAACGAAATTTCAACATGAACCATTTCAAAAATGTCACTAATCCAGTAGTGTAGCCAGATTTTTTCTGCAAGAATCGCAAATATTTTTTTTCATTTTTGACTTTGAAAAATAAGATTAGTTGGCCCTGAAAATTAAGATTTATTCATGAAATTTGGTGTCCTAGTGGACTTTTTGAACGTCTACCGACTAGAAAAAAAATCATTAGGTTGAAAAATGTATGTTTTATAAGGGTGCTTCCATTTCAAATGGGTCATACTGTATATGCCATGTTGAGTGTTAATGGCCTTTCAATGGTAATTATCTTCTGGGGAACAAAACTCGCATCTCGCATCTTCGGAAATTATCGCTGTTGTCGGGTCCATATTCTGGTTGGTTGATTGAGATGAGCAGACAATGATACAGTTTGAGTAATGGTTGTTATGGATTTTTCATTTATTAAAAAATAAAATGAAGAAAGAAGAAAACTAATTCCCTACGCTTACCAAATCACGAGATGCTCTCACTGATTACTGCCAAAGGAGACTTTAATTTGGAACTTGAACGAATATTCAGGAGTTTACCATGATATAACACGAATTCGTCAATTTTCCACGGAACAGTGAACTGGCAAGAATATCGACTGAGCGAATATTTGGAAATGTAGAAATGACACACTTGACTTTATTCTGAGAGCTACTGCAACTCCAAGTCTACGGCGAAAGGGAGAGAGAGATTGATGAAGCCATATGTAAAAATGAGGAAAAAGTATCTGAAGTCACAAGTATATAGGTATTTGATTTTCAAGACTTCTTGCTGAACCTGAAAGAATGTTCGAAAATAGAATCATCTTTCACAAAAAAAAATCATGAAACAAACCTATGGAATTCTGCCTTTGGATTCCAGAAAACACTTGCATTACTATTCCCCTTGGGGAGCGTTGCAGAAATGTCTGTCAAATTTCAATGTCTGCCGTGGTAATACTCAGAGAAACAGTTGTTCTCTGTCATATATTTCCCTCATATTTGAACTAAGTGTGATTGGTTTACGGAACGGACATTTCAGGATTGTCGAAATGATTCATTTAATTTTTTTTTCGTAATTCGCAGATTTCATTCTCTATTTCATTGCCACTGTGTCGAATTATTATTTTATTGCTACGATATGAAATATCCGCACATTTCAAAACAAACAAACAAAAAAACACAATTCTATAAGGTATATGTTAGTCAATAAGTGCAAACTGGAGCGTTCTGAAAGGAAAATGTCCTAGTTCGATAGAAATAGCTTTGGTAGAATAACATATTGCTACATTGGGCTTTATGGTCCAAAGAGTTCGTTCGAGAAATTGGAACAGAGAGACGGTATTCTATTTTTACTAGTTAATCAGTTAGTTTGTCATAAGTGAGGATAAAGATAAATTCTTGCTGCAGTTCTTGATAAATATAGATAAATTGTAAATTCAGACAAATACTATAGATCCGACATGGGTGAGTATTGGAAAGACAATATTACATTGGTAATGAATGGTAGAATATTGATTGATCGTGTTCTGAATTAAGAGTAACAAAATATTGGGTCGGTATTCGTTGAATAATTTTTACCAATATTATTTATGCAACAATATTGAATTTGTATTGTAGGATCAAAATTACGATCCCAATATTCCTCTCCCATCGACCCTATAGAAATAAAAAACAATATTGTATATCCAAGTTTTATTGTAAACTGGTTGGAAAGCATTTCATCAGTATTCAACTAAAATAACTAAAAAAAGCTAGAATAATGATGTAGATAATTTACTGAATGCTTAAGAATAATTAGGAAGTTACCACGTAACAGTCATCATATCACTCTCCTCATCAATCAAGATCAATGATAAAAAAAATAAAAATTGTGAGGCGAAGTGTGATTTAATGTTCTGTGATGTCGCGCGATTTATCACTAATACACACATTTTGAATAAGTTGTCTATTGAGAAGATGCATTCAAAGCCTACAGTATCGAAAACTTTTCATCTGGGGTATATACAGAAATCTACGCGAGCAACAAGGAACGCAATGATATGATGATACCACATAAATAAGAGAGACGCGGTACTGTGCGCCTCTCCTGTTCCCCACCCGACGCATTAACAGACCACGTGGCAATGCGACACCCCACACACAGCTCACATCGAGTGGGTTAAGTGGAAGAATATTTTTTGATGTGTTCACACAGCAAAAAATAAACTTCGCCCTTTGCTTTCGAATCCTAAAACTAATGTGTAATGCTGTATTTATAATTTCATGTTTGAAAGTAATAAAGACGATTTATTATTATTATTATTATTATTATTATCCCTTCCTCGAGCGAGTAGAGGAAAAATTGCAATGCTCTCTCAACATATCGCAAGCTATTCTTTACGCTCTCATCAAACCACCATATCCAAGGTGGAAACTTTCCCATACTGTATACTGATATGAGCTGTGGTCTGTAGATATAGAAATCTAATATGCCCCACTATTTTATTTCAATCTGATCAATGCCCTAGATTGGTGAGGAATCCATTCAGATTCCATACATATCACAATTTGAAAAAAAAATTAAATCTGAAAGAACGCAAAATTGAAAAAAAATTATATTTGGTCAAGAGGCATTCAAAATTGAAAACCAGGAGAGATAATTGATGAATAAAATACTAAAATTTACTGGAAATCTACAAGGCAGAGAGAAATAGTAATCAAAATTAGATAATTATATAACGAAACTGAATAAAAATATAGATAATAAAGAGAAGACGAAGGTCACCACCAATTCCATTAGCGCGATCATAGTTAGGTAAAAGGGTAAAAGAGTCAATGAAAACAGTTGGTCGTATCGATTTCAAACAAGGCGAGGCTTTCAGAGGACGTTTGATTCTATGCAAGTACCATAATAAAAATTGTTCCAAAAATGTAGTAATTTCAAGCAATGTTTTGGATAGATGAACAAATAATTTCAAAAAACGTTACAGCATATACATAGATCAACGTTTTTCCTTTCTTTTGATACCAAATTCATTTTGATTGGATGAAGATTGCTTCAAATTCCAAAGGAAGAGAAATACCACGGCAGCTACCTCGATTATATATATGAAAAGCATAGTGAGGTATTCATGTTGAAAAGGGGGATCTTTTGTGGAATCATCTGCGACTGAAAGACAAACTTTTCAACATGAATACCTCCCAAGAGGTTATCTTGAACGATGGAAAATAGCGACTAAAGTTTGTCTTTCAGTCGCAGATGATTCCACAAAAGATTTTATGAATTTCCTATTCATATTTTCGAACTAAAATCATAGTGAGGTACTTAGAATCAAACGTCCTCTAGAAGCCTGTCCTTGTTATAATAGATACAACCAACCATTTTTGAGTTATTGACTCTTTCACCATGAAAAGCGTCCCAAATATGATTGCGCTAACGAAGTTATTATTTGAAATGAACGAAAAATTTAAAAAAAAATTAAAATTGACAATGCAACTTTGCAAGAATCAATAACAACACTAATTGATATAAGTAAACATTCCCTGAACGAAATTTTCAGTAAAATAATAAAATGGAAGCATTGAGTGATGGTAATATGCCCAGACTCGAGAAAATTTTGATATCAGCTGACGAACCGGAAAGAGTGTTGAGTAAGGAAAAGGGGAGAAGATTCATCAATGTTTCGTGATTTCTAGTATAATTAAACGGGGAGCGTCTTATAGTAACGTAATTGGAAACATTGAGAAATAAGTAAGATATTCCAATAACGTCCGGCAGTATTCATGGCAACTTTATTTTGAACCCATTTTATGAGTAATTATAACAGCAATATTGCAAATTTCATTTGTTTTTTTTTCCTAATTGATACAAAATTGACACAGAGGCATTCATTATTATCCATAACTGAAATAAAGCTTCTGTCGGATTTATCTTTATCCATAAGTTATTTTTAAATTTTATAGAACCATTCAGAGAAGGCAGAAATTCAAAAAGGGTCTTCGACATGGACTGCTGTTTGAAAACCTCATATATTTCCCAGCTTCTTCAGGACTTGAAGAATCATTTGGAAATACAATTAGAACTATGAATTCCGATCATTGTACCTTCGACCCGACATATTTAAACAATTTGAACAAAGTATTCTTTTCTCCGAACTATTCATTAGTGCCTACATTGAATGAACAAGCTAAATTCTTAAATTAATTTCTCATTTTTTTAAGTTCCTGGTTTTTTTTATTTTTCGACTTTAAATTAGGTATCTAGCTAAAATTTACAGAATGGAAATTTTTCGAAATGTTCATAAACAGCCTTCTCAACAATTTTACGTAACTATCTAACTATTCGTTTGAGAAATATTATTTTTCTTCTGAATAATTTTATACTTATTTAGATGTGTTATGTATTCAATTTTTTTTATAATATTATTAAAAATTGCTTTATTTTCCCATAATTTATTTCATTTTTCTGACTAACTATTTTGAATTAAATCATAATGGATAACTTTTTTTTAACTTGATTATAAATTGCATCTATAACAATTGTATATTTTTTTTCTGTAGATTTTTAAGGTATTGTTATTATTATTATTTTTTGTATCTCTATCACAAGCAATCCTATTTCTTGGGATATTATGGATAAAATAACAGAAAATTTACAAAAAAGTCAATGCACATGTCACAACACTTTGAATTATTTACACTTTTCAGAAAGCGAACTCGATTTGAAACTAGTATTCATTGTACTGACGAAAGTCAATATAAGAATGTTTAAAACAACTAATACATTGAGATCAATACTCACACATACGAAACCCAAAAACACTGATGAATGTTAAAAAAATTGTATTAACAGCAAACCTTGTTCGTGTGGTAAAAGTTATATAGGTGAAACATCAACCCCCTTGATTGTGCGCCAGGAAGAACATAAAAGTTGCATCAGAAATCAATAAATAACAGGATCGAAAATATCCGAGCAGATTCTAACGTCTGATGGCGATCATGTGGAATAGAATAATACCAAAATTTTATTGAGAGAATCAAATCAAGAAAAAGGAAAGTTGAAGGAAACTGCGTGCATTCTTTTCAACAAATTCTATCGAAATGGACTGCATTTGGTTACCTCTCCCCAAAGATGGAATGAGAACTAATAGGATAGTGATTGATTGATACCGAACACCCTATATATCAAGATAGCAAATGTCAATCAAAAGAATGTATGGCAGATTTCATTTGACTCTGTCAAAGAAAGATATTGTTATTTCAAAACAGCAATTCAAATACAGTTTTCAACGTCTCCACAGGAAGTTTTTATAACGGAGGCAAGTACAGTCTCCGAAACGTCAAATTTTTTCGAAAAAGAAAAGTATTTTTTGGTTAATTCCATCTTTTTTCTTCAGATAGACAAATTTAGTGTAAGATACGTTACTGAATAAAATTAATTTCATTCAAGACAGCAGTCTTGTGAACGCAGTAACTTATCGGGCAAATCAATTTATTTGTGCTTCTACACTTGTACAGATTTCTTTGGATTGGATTTTTTTCATTTTCAGATTGTGGAAGGATACAAACCCAAAAACTCATGTCAAGAATCGAATTTCCTCCACAAAATCAAACTTTCAATCAATAAGAACGTATCTAATTTCCGTTTCCATCACCGTACTTCATCTACCTTCAACAATACTTACCGCTCAGTGATCTCAAATAGAATGCAAACTTCAACAATATGTCACTCAGAATCCACGTATAATTGATAAAAATTCAATCAGATTAGGGTTAAACATGCAACCGGAGTAGAAGTGTAACCGACGCTTTCCAGAGACTCGTAAAATTAATTCACTGAATGCGCCAGGATTTAATTTCATAAGGTCTCAGCAAAATGTTCGTCATTCCATTTCATAAAACACGACGCCAAATGACACTGCGAGAAAGGCTTTGGATTGAGTCAATCCCTTTCGTTTTCCTCGCCTCGGGTTTTAGATTGAGGGGGAGTTTAAAGTAATCAGTAAGAGCTTGCACGATGTCAGGTATCGTATTTTGACTCAATCTTTTCTATGGAATGATTGGAGGACATGCACTTCCGATCATACGCATTCTGAGTCTGGATCAAGTCAAGACCGCATTTTTTATTTTTGAAATTGGAAATTTGGAATTGAAATCTGGGCTGGAAATAGTGCAATAACATGGGGATCTCATTTTTTTTTTCTCGGATAATTGTCCTATCGCAGCTACACCTCAGACTTTTTAACTTTCTGTGTTTTCCGGGTTCGTTTCACAGCACCCACTCTTTAACTCTAGTCCCTTGTACTAGTCTGTGCAGTTCCTTCACCGGTTGACTGTTGAATTCTTTGGGAGTCAGCCTGAGTTTCCCGAATATTGTCTGTCTCTTACGGTCTTCCCGATTGACCAAACAACATAATCATTTATTAATTAAATATCGACAGTAAATTTTATGAAAAACTCGAGAATAGAACAATGAAATGAGTAAGATCCCACTTGATCAACCATAGTCATATCGTGCGCAGTAACACTGACTCAGAAAAGCGCCACTTTGATACAATAACGAAAATCATAAATAATTTATTTTTTCAATCAAGATCCACAATTTCTATCCAGTTGTTCAATCGGATGATATTGTACTTCCATTGTTGAGCCAAAGAAAATCCAAACAGATACAATGCCCTATATATATAACAAATAATTGCTGTTGTCCCATTCACTAGGGACAGGAAGAAAAGTGAATTATCCTGATTCATTGCCGTGAAACCTCATAACAAAGCAGGCTACGAACGGAGCTGACAACGAATGTTCCACTGGTGTACCCCAATGTTATCCTGAGAGAAGGATATAAAAAGATGTATTGAGATAATGAAATTCCGTTGAGATTGTCATTTTCAACCTCTCGCAAGCCAAGCAATAATAATAATAATCACTAAGCACCCCATACAGCTAGAGGGCGAGTAGGGGGCTACAACCCCGACGTGACACTATCCTGAGAAATATTTTGCCTTTTTGGTCGCTGGACATGTATAACATTATTGGGAAAAAACAAGCAAATTCATATTCAATTTTGTTTGGGAGAAACCATTGTAGTTTGAATTTGTTTTTTAAAAGTACTAATTTCTCTCAGATCCCAGACATATCGAGTAGTAGTTACCAGTTACCAGCATTGTATCAAGTGATATCAACACAAGGATGTGTCATCATAATGGTTAATATTGGCGTTCGCCAACTTGAACGGGAATACTCTAATGAGTGATTTACTACCTTCGATACGAGAGAGAGAGAGAGATAGATAGAGAGAGAGGGGGGGTTTGACTATTGAAGGAATGGACAGCTTTTGAGGGACTTTCCAAGATGTGACACGCCGTCAATACGATAACCGAAGGGAGCGCTGGGAAAATAATGTACACTAATTCCCAAAAATTATAGCCAATGTCATCAATACCCAAGTAATTCCCGAGTAATGCCCCGAACTAATGCCACTAATGTCCAAGTAATTACTGTAATACCCGAGTAATAAAAATAATAAAAAATATTGAACCCTGTCTGATTCTAAGCTTTTTTGTCATGTAGGTACTATTTTGAAGCCTTTTTTTTTCGTTTAAATATTATGATTTCCAACTGGTGTTCTCTAATTTCCGAATCATTCCTGAAATTCCCGATTCCATGGGTTGATGATCATTATTTTTTCTTCCTTTTAACGACAAAATAATTCCTGTAATACCCTTGTATTATTCGAGTAATACCTCAATACTTCCCGAGTAATACCCAATCATTTTCAAGTAATACCCCTACTTCCCAACCAATACTACTAATACCCGCAAGGCATGTACACTAAAATTGCCCGGCGGTTTTCCACTGGACAAAAACAGTGAAATAATTTTATTTCTATAAGTTCTATCAATTTATCCCTGTATTTTCATTATTTGAATTGTTGTGTTAAATTCACCCAACTCTTTCAAACCTCATGAATCGTGACAATTTGCGAGTTTCCTTGTGGGAAATTGGGATTTTATGAATCCTTCAAGTCGGAAGTCAATTTATAACTTATTCGACAAGTTCTTCAAACTTTTTTATATTTTTTCAGTACTCACAATTACCGGAAGTTTTTGAGGGCTGTAATATTATTCATGTAAGCAAATGAAGTTTACGAGAAATAGCCCTCTCAGCATGACTGAAATATTTTCCCAGACAACATAATATATTCCCAGTATATTATGGAATAATCCTCTGGAATGCTTATATGCCCTGGGCACATTCTTCCTCTTGAAATGATATACTGGGAATATTTCACTGAAAATATTCTACATTGATTAAACCTGGTTTTGAATTCTTAAAAAATGTTTCATAGCACATTCATATAATATTATGTATGGAATATGCCTGAATAACTTTTGTACGGCAGTGGGTTCTAGGAGATTATTATTTTTCAAAATAAAAAAAAATCCTGGCTTCCGCTCTCATTAATTTCGTACAGCAGTAGGTTCTAGGAGATTATTATTTTACAATCTTACCAACGTGAGGAATGACGTACAAGAATATTTTGTCCGAAAAGCACAACTTCAGATGAAAAATTATTATTATTATTATAGTTCCTGCATGACGCAGGTACCATGCTGGGTCAAATGACCCCACCCAAATTGTCATGCAGGCTTGTAGTCTAGTAGGTAGATAGGAATGAATTGAATATTCAATCTTTTATTGAAATGAGTTTGAATACAAAAAATACCTACAATCCTTTGATCCAACTACTGAAATGACTGAATCCCCCAGACACTGTCTTGTTACTATATACGGATAGGTAGATGGGTATTTAGGTACAAGGTTTTCCATTAGTGAGACCCTTCAGGTAATTGAGTGTAAGGGTAAAGTAGATGATATCTCCAGTTCTATTTCGAGGTGTAGCAATCTAGCAATTCAGGCTTTGATTCAATTTGTGATACGTCACTTACATCAGTAATTGTTCGTCGTCATATAAAGGACACTAATGGCATGAACAATTCCAGTGTATCGTGTAACGGAAGAGAATGTGTTAACGATTTATCTGAGCAAATCTGATAAATATTCATCAGGAGCAGAACAAACATTTCAGTTGAAGTTGTCAGCTAGAGTAGCTGCAGAGTTATCCGGAACGCAATCAATGTATCATTCATTTCCAGTGACACGCACTTCCACTAAATATGCGGGTAATATGATGAAAGTGGAAAAGAGAAAGATATCGATAACTTTTTTGCATCAGAAAGTAGCGTACAAATAATGTATTGCAGCATTATTATAGTTATTATATCCTAACATGTACCGAAAGAGTACTTTTCCCGCATTCTACAAGTGCATCAAAAAATGATGTAGCGCTAAAAAAACTCTCGCGTACTAGTGTAAGAAAATCTCACGTAGAAAAGGATTAGCGTGAAGCTGTCGTTCTTTGTTTGTATCATGGACCTTCTTACTCTAAATGTAAATAAACTGTCCATAACATTTCACCAACCGTCACACCCCTCTCCCACAAATTATATAGAAAAGGATAGTTCATGTTCACTTCAAAACAGGTATTTGTGTAGGTATAGGCAGGGCATCTCTAGGTCTTTTATTACTCTGAGATAAAGATTGATGACAATCAAATTCTATATTTTCTAATAGATGGCAGAAAGTTTCTATAGCCGTTGATTTTTTAATATTATCATGTGAGCTCGTAGCAGCGAGTGCAGAGTTCAAATCCCAAATAAATCCAACTTTTTTTTTCTTTTATGAAATCGATTAGTGTTCGATTTTCATTATAATTTTTAATATTTGTATCTTAATTCCTTTTTTAGGTTGTATGTATTATGGGAAGCATGACAGCAGGAAAGTTTATGATAAAAAGTGTTATTGAAAATATTACAGATTTGTTTATGATTCAGATGGTCGTAGAAAAAGCATAGTGTACAATTTGCATGGAATGACCTATTTCATGCTCATTGTACAATTTACTATCAATATCATGAAGATCATATACCTACATGATATTGGAAACGCATTGACTGTCGAAAACTCTGAAAAAGCAATTAGTTGCAAAAAATTATTTCAAGAGCGATTCAAACATTTTTGGTACCTTCTTATTTTTATAGTGGTGGGAAAGAGTTGAAGAGTTCGATTAGTGACTGAACCAATGAATCCCGTAATTTTGAATTGATTAAGATCAAAATATCATCGAAATACGCCCACTATTAAAAAAGTTATGAGGAAACAAAATTTGGAAATCGTTACTGTTCATCAACGCACCATTTCAATTCTAGGACATTTATCGAAATTCTGTCTATACCACTGGATTCAGTATATTTTTTTGTTAATTCCAAAACAGACATGGTGGGTATATCCCTAAATAACTGTCATCGTGATGGAAAAAATCAGATTCATCATTCAATATTTCTTAGTAACGTATCATCAGCAATCATATCTCCAAGACTTTTTATGAAATGAATTTCCATACTATCTGTTCAAGATTTTTTCAGTAATCTGTTGACTAATTCTGGAAGGATCCATCTGATGTATCAGATTGAACACTTTGTTTCTGAAAAATTTCCATAATTACTATTCCACAAGACACCCTAGTTTCCCGAATTCCCGTTCGACCCTTTTTAATCGTACTAACTACCAGAATAATCTTTCGCCCACAAATTAAACAGATTCCACGATTCAAGCATCAAATGCATGGACGTTTTCATGAAGAGAATACAGAATGATATCTTTGGTCTTTCTTTCCTGGAAATGGAATTGCACAAATGACTGGAGCATTGGAACAAAGTTGGAGTTGGGCCATTATCCTGCAGTTCTGAAATGAGATAGCGCATCCAGTGAAACTCTGATTACGAAGAAAACTGATTTCGTGAATCCCTTCGGAGTCATTCCAACGTTAGAGCTCTATTAAATAATGGATTTCCTTATGTTACTTTAACAAGTGTCCAATTTGAATTTTCCGAAAAATACACACTGGGACTCTCAAATGGGATTTATAGAACAGATTCTCCCTCCCACACGAAACCTGATGAGATTAAAATAACTCAAAATCTGAGTGGACTGTGCGAAGCTTAGGATCGTTTCTGATCTTCAATTTGTTTTATTTTTTATAGTGATATACAGTAAGTTAGTATCACGGAGTTATGAAAAAAATTGTAGTACTGGTTAACCAAATGAGTACTGCCTCTGAATATTAATCCAGTACAATGGGGTTCTGAGACGAGGATCGATTGTAGCACCACCAATATTGGTATGCTAGTTGTTGAAACCATTATAAACACGGAAAAAAATTGTTTACCGAAATTCCAGGGATGGAACATATTTTTTTTTTCGTTTAAAAATAAATAAATAGATTTTTGCTGTAATCTTGAAAAGTATATGATTTATCGAAAACAGAACCCGCCGACATCAAATTTCAGGTTCACACTTACCGCCGCTGAAAGATCTGGCAGTGTCGAATATTTGATTGGATATGCGAGTATTTGAGTACCTAAAATATGTTTTGTCGCATTTCACGGAGATGTTTGTGGATGATCCGAAAATCATGAATAATTTAGTGAATATGCAATCGTTTTACTAAAGCAGCAACCCATACCCTCTTTGAACTATATGCAACAATTTTAGAGTAGTGTGACTTATATATGCCAAAAACAACATTGTTTCACTCCTGCCTCATTTTCAACTCACCCATAAAACCGGCATTCTCTTCAGTAAATGTTGAAAATATTCGCTTATTCATATCCTGCATATATGTTTAATAACACTATTGTGAAGTCCTGGTATTTTCAACATTTACTGAAGAAATTGCCGGGATTATGGGTTTGTTGAAAATTGAGGCGGGAGTAAAACCCAGCTTTTCTTTGGCATGTATAAGTGACACTTGTCTCACTTGTCTGAAATCGTTGCATATGGTCCCAAGAGGGTACTGATTCCTGCTTCAGTTTAATTATTTCATATCAACTAAAATATCCATGACTTTTGGATCCTCCGTAAATATCGTAGAAGGGTTATGTGAACTGGGATAAAACACATTTTGAGTACTCAGAATGTCTTCAGGAACGATATACACTATTTCTTCTCCTTTTACTTTAATTTTCAGCAAAGTTATGACAAATCTAATTTTCGGCCTTGCGGGTTAACGCGAGCCAGAAATTTGATATCGCAATTTAATCAGGTATTCTGAGAAAATGAGCGCATTTTGTGAGAAATTACCAAGTATATTTCTTGTGGAGACTTGAATTATCTTTGGCCTCGTTGAAATTGTTTTTGAATTTTATACTTTCCGAAACAACAGCGAAAAAAAATTATAATTTTTTTGAATGAAAATGTTTTTGGTTCCACCCTTGATTTTTTCGTAAACAATTTTTTTTCTAACAAGACATGATGTCAAGAAGTCATGTGCCGAGTTCAACGAGCTACGATCCATTCTTCACTTGGTGCTTACATTTTTCTGTGGTTATTGTACTACAGAGCTTGTTCGAGCAAGGGAGACCTGGGACCTACAGCTTGAAAAGTGGATTCCGAACCACTTTAGCTCTGTGGTGGCGGTGGGGATCAAAGCCTGGGTGAGAACAAAAGCTCTCAACTCCTGGAGTTAACGAGAAATTTATCTTAAATGTTGTTATAAACCTCGACAATGAGTTTTTGCTCTTGTAGGAATCACTTTGATGAAACGAAAGAACACTCTTTTGTCTTATTTCCACTAGATTTTTTATTGTTACGACCGGTTTCGGGTTTTATCCCATTATCAAGTATAAAAACTAACTAATACAATTGAACTCTAAGCCTAGTTATATGGGGAGTTTGCAGGTAGGCTGGATGGAGAGGTAATTAAGAGAACAAGGGTGAAACAATATAAACTTAAACCCTGGAGGTGATGGAAATTACCTGGGTTGTCAAATTTATAAATTCAAAAGTGGAGACCTACACAAATCGAGTTGCTCGTTGAGGGTTCTAAATTTCTGGTTTTTAATTGATTTATTAATTTCCATGGCTTCCAACAGATTCATTGTCTTCCCTTTATTACATGTGTGTAGAATTTTGAGGTTATCTTTACTTATCTTGTGTTTGGATCAGCTACAAGAATCGTTTCATCAAAGTGATCATGAATTTCCACAAAATAAACAAGTCATCAATCACACAAATTAGATCTTGTAGGAATGATTGAATCTGATCAAGTAACTTGCCTCGCAATCCTATTGTTGATGTTTTTGACAGCATAACATAGGAGTCGAGGATGTCGAAGGCATGCGGAAGGTCAGGAAATAAACAAACAATTAACTTCTTTCTGTCCGTCTTGTCATAAGTAGGTTGTACAAAGGAGGTGGTTACCGCTTTAGTTGATAACTTCTTTCTAAACCCATGCTGGTTTTTGTTCAGTATTTGGTATTATAATTGTATGGAAAAATTAATAATTCTATAAGAATTCAAATATCAACAAAACACTTGATGTACAATTTTTTCCTCACTCACTTATATGAAAAATTGAAAACTGAAGGGACCATATATAGCTTCATTCAAGGTGCCAGAATGTGTATTTGATTTTATACTGTTTCTATGGTGTAATAAATTATAGTTAGATGCGACAATGGCTCTCAAACACTATTGTTCGTAGCCATGTTCAGCTCAGGATGCCAGTTGGCGTTGTTTAAATCGCAGAGTGAGTTGAATTGTTCCACCATCTATGAATAACATGACTTCCACTCGAAACATGACGTACATAGTTCTCTAATTTACTCCGTGATCTGCACGCAC
This sequence comes from Chrysolina haemoptera, assembly GCA_958298965.1. NCBI lineage: Eukaryota > Metazoa > Arthropoda > Insecta > Coleoptera > Chrysomelidae > Chrysolina > Chrysolina haemoptera. The sequence continues at coordinate 30,268,419 of OY282589.1, read as the reverse complement.
GTGTCAATGTGTTCTTAGGCGAGCACATCTTGTGATTATCGCTACAGCGGTGATCCTCTATGTTGCTCAAGGAAACTCGGTGTTATTGCAGTTGGCAAAGTATCGTAGGACGTCAATTATTCGGTTCGCTTCCTTCTATCAATTAAATTCACACTTTGTAGGGTTGATATTGTTGCCACTATGTCCGGATCAATCAGATAATTTCAAGGACAAGGAATTGAAATTAAATTGGATGATACCGACAATTGAACATTGAAAATTGATTATTGAGGACTTTGTTTCTTCTTCAAATAACAGATTTCCATCAATAAAATTCTTATATGAATTGGAAAATAAGGGACACTTTCATTGGTAATGAGGAGTCAATGTGGAAAGCTAGAATACCAGAGCCTGGTTGAGACTGTCGCGTTCAAAGCCATTGATGATGCTGGTCGGCTTGGTTCAAATCCTAGCGACTACATATTTTTATCTGATGGCCCGAGAAAGTGCTAGGAATCGCACGTTAAAAGGTGAGACCTCGTTAATCCTTGGCTCGCACAAGTTTTGACTTTTGAGGGCTGCCGTTCCTGAGGGGACGACAGCTGGTTGACGAAAAAACTATTTTCCTACCCCTATAGAAAGTACGCACTTTCCTTCCTCAAACCAAGGAGGAAACTCTCACTTTTCCTTCCTAGGAAGGAAAGTACTTTTCCTCACCCTCATTTCAAGTAAGTTATAAACGATGAAACTTGTGAATCTATTATATCTAATTGTTTCCGTAATTTCTAGAACATCTTATATATCCTTTATTCTGGTAAAAATCAAACACGAATGTTACTTCTACTTCAGTTCTTTGATAGCTATTTGTGTATTTAGAGCGCAAAGTGATTGATTGTCGCTTGACAAAAAGATTAATCTTTGGAGTACGACAATGACAATTTGTGCTCGAAATACACACATTATTTTTTCTACAAGCGCAGCTCTTAGAAAAAAAAAATTATCGACACGTCATTTGAATAGGCACATAACATTATTTATGAGAAAATCACTCAATAGTAATCTGAAATGTATAAGCTATCTAAATTTTTAATAATTCAAATCAATAACAAGAAAAAAATAAAATACGGTTTTAAAAAAAAGTTGCAATTGCCAGGAGCTGAACCCGGGACTTTCGGATTACAAGCCCAAGACGCTAGCCATTGCACCACCGTAGATTCTCAGACTGACATGACTGTATTGTCCATACTTTCCATCATGCAAGTATAGGTCCGTTTTAGACGAAAGCAGTTGAGATGCGTTGTAAATTTACAAAAACAGGTTCATTACCTATCACCTATCACCTCACATCTCATTTTTCAGAATCGGTTAATAGAAATATGGACAGTACCAAAATTTAGCAGGGCCCTAAGAAAAAACGCCCCGCTACTGAGAATTTCCGTGAATTGCATGTTGTTCAACTCGACATTTAGTAGATATAAGACAAATATTGTGGAATCAATTCAAGACAGCCAAAACGCAGGTATCTAGCAGAGATATCCAATGGATATAAATAAGGAAAAGTCTGTATGTAGATTCAGCTCATTCTTCTTTCTTGAAGATGGTCGCTTGGTGATTGAAACGTATCAAAGTGTTGGAAATAGAGGTTTGGTGTTAGGATAAAACTTCAGTTTATTCGTACATTCTTCAGTTTTTCATCTTCATGTTCCAAGCTCTTTTCTTTCAGTGAATGAACCATAGGGGGGAATGTTTTGGTTTGTTTCCAAGTTAACACGAAAATAAGATCTTTTTCCAGTGACTAGTCTATAATAAGAATGACACATATAAGCAGTATTGCGAAAATAACTTCAATACAAGAAAATTTTGCTCCATGAGTTTACTTAGTGTCTCGAAATTCCATATTTCATACTACTCTATACTAATTACCGATTTAGATGAAATTTGTTATAGAGATAGTTTGTATTAACCATGTTACAATTTTGCAGATTTATTCCTAAAACAATATTTGACACTGCTTGCAATAATATTTATTCAACAACAATATAAAATATATTAATGGGAAACATATAGAGACATCAAATCCACATCGCAGGATAATAATGAGCCTTCCAGATTTTTTTCGCGTCGGACAGTAAACTTAATCCTGCGGGAGGAAAAGTGGCACTTTCCTCTCTTGATATATATATATATAAACGTATAAACTTATCTAGTCTATCTTTATTATCATGCAGATGTGATTTTAATATCGAGTTGTGCTATTGATTCCATTATTTTATATAACATTTTCAATTTTCCACTGTGAAAATGTTCATTGAATATCAAACGTTTTACATCTACCCAATTAAAATTTCATTCCGCTGTATCGGTAATTCTAAACAAATTTTTAGTTATAAATCTAATAAAACCAAATTAACAACAACCTCAATGAATCCAGACTCCATCCACTCCATCCTACAATAAATTTCCTTCAATTATACAATTTTCAGATATAATTCCATCTAACGAATTCGACTAAAACCTCAGAGGAATTTTATGGCGGAATGGTAATTTCCAAGCCAATATTGCAATTGAAGAGTTTGAGCAGAATAATTTTAAATGAAAACTGATGCAGGTAATTCGGATAGATTGCAATCATTTGTGATACTCCGCATCGACTAATGTAAAAAAAAATCTCATAAAGCATACTTCCATGCTGGTTCTTTATTTTAGAGATTTTTTCCAACAAAAGACAAGGTTCTAAGGTGAGACAATTGAAACAAACTATACAGTGTGTCATACTTCTCGTGAAAACACTTCTGAAAACTTCCGTATTTTCTGAAGTATTGTGAAATTTTCAGAACCAATTGATACATGAAAATGTATCGAAATTACTTCAAAGAGACAACTTCAAATTAAATATTTACATGCCAGCAGCGATTACACCTCCGCCATTTTTCAAAAGTCATAGTTGGAGGCATAATTGATAATAAAATGTGTTTGGAATCGTAATAAGAACAACCTGATTCCGAGAAACAATTCAGTTCTGAAAAATCAAAATGTCAAAACCTCTTAACTTATATAATCTTTGATATGAAACCGTAAGTTTCTGATGTATCTATTGATTCTGCCAATTTGAAAAACCATCGTGAAAATTACAGTAGATATGGGGAGTATTTCCATGAGAAGTGAGACTAATTTTTTTACAGGAAAAATTGAATACACAAGTAGTAAAATTATTGTTTTTATTATGGATCCGAAGACATTTCCGACTTTTTTTTGCCTCCTAATAGAATTTTTCGGAAATGTTTTTGATCACATCACTGCTGGTATCGAGGAGGAAACCGCTGAGGAATTTTGGTATACATAACTTGGGTATTAGTGCAATAGAGAATATTTATGTATTTCTTTTATTTGTTATTATTTTTTTACTTCGTTGCAACAAAGTAATAAATATAAATACTGTTGAAAGTCTGTGAATTAATTTTTTAAAATAATATATAAAATACCGATTGAATTGGACCAGTTTGAACGTCTCCATTTCCCGCGCGCTGTGAATGACGTCACAGGGCGCGTTCTGTGTTGTTTAGGTTCATTCGTTTGCATCGACGTGCAGAGTAATGTAGTTACAACCACATTTTGGATCGATTGTAGCTGAGTGCTGTTCAAACAAAGGAATGTGTCAAATTATTCTTCAAACGAATACTATAAATCGAGTGTAAATTACACCAGGTGTAGGAAAGTGTTACTCCTTGATGTAAACGAATGAAGCTTATACCCTTACATCAAAAGTACGTACAATGGATGCACAATGGATGTCCAGAATTTGCATTCAATGGAGGTCCAGGACACTACTATGGACGTACAATTAGAGTCCAGAAAACGTCCAATGGATGTACATTTTGTATATTTTGGACGTCATGAGTTAGAGGTAGGAATAACGAAGGATTAGAGGTATATATTACCCTTATATTGATAAAATTAATTAGGCATTAGTAACATAAGTTCGATATTTCTTGGATATTGACGTCGTATTCATATTGACATGGCAGTATTGTAAGATTAGACAATACTCTTTCCAGGGTTTTATACATCAGAAAGATGAATTGATTTAACATAAATAACAGGCCCGCACGCAGGTAGTATCATATACGGTTGTAGTTATTTACCTTGTCATGAAAAAACATTGTTTTGAATAAATAGAAGTAATTTAATTGATCAATATAATTACCATCTAGGTATCTATACATAAATCACAGACAGTGGAGTTACACTATCAAGAGAAAATATATGCTATGGACTACCAAAATGAATTGAATATAAGAACTGTTGAAAGGAGGATATGCTTTTGATGAAGAATTTTGGGCATTTCCTGAAAAAATATCAAAATTATTTCAAATACCTACTTAGAAATGAGTGATGTAGTAATAATTTTTTTTTTTTTAATCCTGGAAAAGTTATCGTCTATAATAGTGGGTTCTTATCAATTATTTAAAAAAATGCAAAGTGGCAGCATTGCTCTTGAAATAATTCAATGACTGATTGTCAGAACTGACATTTTTCATTTATTGCACATTGAAACGAAGAATAAACACATAAGTTTTGTTGCCTGAATGTATATTTTATCATTTTTTGCCAAATTTACTGTTGAAAAACTTATTTGAAGATGTTCAGAGATAGAGAAATTTGGGGAAAAGGATTTTTTTTATAGACCTGAAAGTATGCAAAATCTTATTACCGAGAGCAGACGGCCCAGAAAAGCACACAGATAAAAAATACACGTACATACGAACAGTTGCTCAGGAAACAAGATTAAATCAATCATCATAAATTCCCGATAGTTCTTGATGTGAATTGTTGATTTATGATGACTGCAAAGTTATAGCTAGTTCAAGTATGTTTTGTATGGACGTAATAATGATAAGCTCTGTAACAGTGTATTATGAAATAGTCAAATGAATAGGATCAAAATGATATTCAATTCATAATTCATGGGGTTACAGCAATCCACTCTACCGACTCAATAATTGAACAGTATATTTAATGTATGACCTAATTACTATATGAATAATCAATAATCATCACACATATTTGTGACACTCATTCATATTGAATGAAAGTAGATTGACTGTTTACCGTTAATGGGATATTTCATACATTATCATTTAAAATAATGAACCAGTATCAATTTCTTTCATAGTTATTGAGGCTGTTTATTCTGATTTTGTGCTGGATTCGTAGAAGACATATTCCATCTTAAATATTCTCGGCCGTGGTGGTCTTGAGAATAGAGCGTTCGCTTCTTAGCCATAAGGGCGTGGGTTCAAATCCCAGTGTAGTTACCGGTCCCGTGCATGAAATCACACGTTATAAGGTGAATGCTTCGTCATATCTAGCTTCAACAGAAGTGTCAAAGATTTTTGGGGGTTACTCGTAGGGGTGCAATCGGTTGACGTAAAAAAAATCAACATTAAATATTGCAACAATTTGGTATTCAAGCCATGTAAGTATTGGTTATTTGGTAGTTACCTCCTTCAGGATTCTCAACTATGGTTTAAGGGAAAAAAAATGTTTACATTCTGGGTATCTATGAGCTCTGAACAATTTTTGCATTGTCTAATTTTTTTATCATGAAAAATATAGTTACCAGAAATACCAGATCAAGTTTTCGAAAACATACATAACATCATTCTACGGTCAAATAAAATTCAATACTTGTTTATGCAGTTGCATCTCTTTGATAAACATTGCACAAGTGAATTCAGACATGGGATTTTTCTGACAGATATTCAACGTTCTGAAGCCTTTTCCATACACAAATGCTGAGGATGGGTAGGATGCAGAACAAGATACTCTGTATCGCCACGGACAGTGATAGAGACATTTGGCTAGATGAGCTGCGCGAGCAAACTCAGATCGAAAATATAGAAGAATTCGTCGAAAACACTTCAAAATATTCTATATAGGTATTCCATTAACGAAAGTATTCAACCAGAGAAATAACTAGTATCAGATCTCAATGCAATGAGAAATACAAGAAACAAGAAGGGCCCATTTATACAAGGCTCAAACTCATTTTTATTGTTGAATGACCTGAAATGCCAAATACAAACAAGTCCCCGCACATGAGTCAGAGGAGGCGGAAAAAATCTGAAGAGCATGACTCAGGCGCAGATGGAGAAAGGTAGCCTTCATATCATCAAAGGGGCGGACCTTAAACTTCCGGTAATGGGCCAGTTCGCCCGCACACTGATCTGTCAGAAGAGCACAATGAAATCCCAACCACCCCTCTTGACCAAACGTCAATTGTACTTATGAAAAATTCATAGCTCCTTAAATAATTTAACAATTATCTATAAATTGTTTAAACAAAAAAAGGGGCACAGAACCATGCATGTATATTCTTCCTGGATTTTTGGGGTCACTGAATATTCATTTTAAGATACTTGGGCCAGAAAAGTTTACATGGCCACCTTGTCACCTAGGAGACGCAAAATTTCACCCCAATATTCACCCGGTGTATCAAATTTAAATACCTGTCACAGAGGCATCCCTGGGAAATTCAACCTCATGCCTTCTCAAGCTGGGACTTTGCTCTTTTAGAGGATTCTGAAAGAAAACTTTCGAGACTTGTCTGGCACATATCCCGTGTGATTTTTTCGAGAAAAATTATTTGATTTCCTTGAGAATATTGAAGAATGTACATTAGTATATTTTCTTTAACATCAAACCCCACATTCAAAATGATACCTCTACCATGTTGTTTGTTATACTGCCATCTTCACGGCTTTACTTAAACTATGTTTTTTCTCTTTCTGTTTTTGTTCTCTCTTTCTGTCAGATCACGTTAATGATTCTACGTTTTTTTGTGATCCCTTAATAACGGTTTGGGCAGGTATTCGCCTTCCCTTTTCACCCGGACATCTCAATAGATTTGCCTGTACTTGGGCCTCACCAGGTAGAAGTTTTTTGAACTTCTTCCAGCAGTGGGACTGCAATAATTAGAAATGTTCCATAGCATCGAAATGTGTCGCAAATGTGTCGGACATTTCGGTACCATGATACCCATTCCTAACGTCGAACATGACGTCACATTTCGATTCTACAAAATTTTTCTTATCATAGGATTCCTACTGCAGGATTTCACGACTAGTTTACAAGTTACAAATACGAGATGCGTCATCGCCAATTAGCGAAAATTAGGTGATTCTAGTATCAGTGAGTATTATTATCGTCTTTGTTCTGCTTCACAAAGACTAAATTCAGTCTTGAGTTGCCACTTACTCAGGAGAAATACCCAAGGAAGTAATTGGATCATAAATATTACCGTCTATTCGCAAGATACATATGTGGCCAACCACTGTAATTAACAAATTTCTCAATGAAGTGCTTTTACTTGGAAGTAGAGTGAGGATAATAATTTTCATTTAGGGTTACCCAAAGGTGAATGTACTAATATATGCAATATTATATGAGAAGTTCTGTGTAGGCGTTAAGAGGCGTAGTTTACATTTCGAAATTTCAGTGGTAGACAACAGGATACTAGATATAGAGGGTGTTTCCGATATTGAAGCAATAAAAAAATTGGTTTTTGTATAGAACATAACGTATCAATAAATGGCAAGAATTTTCGTTTTATAAGTATTCATAAATTTTGAACAATTTTTATGAAATTTTATGAAATTGCTTTCAGTTACCATTGGTTAGGAGGCACTGGTTTGATTCTCCAGGCCACAGCGTGTCTGCTTGCTGGCAGTGTTTCAGTGCGGTGTGACAGGCTGTAGACCTCTTTTCAGTGATTGTCAAAAAAAGTCTTGAAAATTTTAAAATTCAATATCGCCCTAAATTTTTTTTTGACAAGAAATATTCCTTCATTTCGTTTTGTTTTGCCATTTTTTCTTTTCCATTTCACTTATTACTCCGAATTCGGGAACACCCTGTATATTCAAGACTTGTTTGATTCAGCTGACTGCTTAACTCCTAAATGTAAATATTTTGAATAATTTTTTAAACAATGAATCGAATGCAGATCCTGAAAGAATAGAGTTATACTTCGCGCTCTGCGCTGCCCTATTTAATCCAGTACGATTGGGTTTTGAGATAAGAATCGATTGTAGCACCACCAAACTTGGTGTGCTAGAACCATGATAAACACGGAAAAAAATTGTTTTCCAAAATTTCAGGGGTGGAACATATCTTTTTTTTTTTCGTTCAAAAATATATAAATAGATTTTTACTGTATACGATTCATCGAAAAAACAACTCAACAAGGTGAAAAACAATTCAATTTTCAACAAAAATTATTCCCAGTAATTTCTTATGGAATGCGCCCGTTTTCTCAGAAAACGTGATTGAACGACGAAATCAAATTTGGTCATAACTCTGCTAAGAATGATAGGAAAAGGAAAAGTTCATATCGTTTCTGAAGACTCCTACCTTCTCATGCACTTCACGGAAATGTTTGCGGATGATCCGAAAATCATGAATAATTTAGTAATTATGGAATTATTATACTTAAGCAGTAACCCATACCCTCTTTGGACTATATGCAACAATTATCGGTGAAAACTGAGGCAAGAGTAAAACCCAGTTTTTTCTTTGGCAAGTATAATTGAGACTTGTTTCACTAGTCTTAAATCGTTGCATATGGTCCAAAGAGGGTACTGATTCCTAGTTCAGTATAATTATTTCATATCGACTAAAATATCCGTGACTTCCGGATCCTCCGTAAATATCGTAGAAGGGTTATGTAAAGTGGGACAAAACTCATTTTAGGTACTCAGATACTCACATATTATATTTGCATGAGGAAGTAGAAGTATTCAGGAACGATATACACTTTTTTTTTCCTTCTGCTATAATTTTTAGCAAAGTTATGACAAATCTGATTTCTGGATCTGTCTGAACTTGCAGTGGCGTGTTTGCGCGAGCATGAAATGTGACGTCGGAGATAAACCACGTTTTCTGAGGAAACGAGCGTATTTCATGAGGTTATACTGAAAATCGTTCTTGTGGAGAACTATCTCTCAACCTATCGAAATTGTTTTTGATAAATCTTATATTTTCTGAAATAACAAAAAAAAATTTTTTATGAATTTTTTTTTAAGTTCCACTTCTGATTTTTTGGTAAACAATTTTTTTTTAATAAAACATGATGTCGAGATGTCATGTGCGAGTTTCAGAGTGCTACAATTCATTCTTTACTTTTTGCTCGAGTTTGTCTGTCGTTACTGGATTCATTGTTATATTTGGTTTTCATGTTTTGGTTTGTGACACTTCTAGGAATGGATATTTCCGTGCTTGTATGACTTCTCTAGAATTTGTTACACGAGCACCAAAAATCCTTAACCAAACTCATGATGAAATATCCTTTTTTCCATGAAACCACTAGCTCAACTATTATACCCTTCATCTTGAAGATGGCAATATGAGCACGAGCAAAATGCTTTTATAATAGTGCAGAAATGCATTTTGAAGATATGCTGTTTTTAATCAAATTTTGGATTTCCAATTTGAGCTGCTAAAAGTGGACAAACATACACACTTCATGTGTGTGTGTTGGAGTGAAACATTTGATCAAATTCGCATATGTAAAAGTTAGAAAATACCAGCCCTGGTTACGAGATATGAGATTTCAACACAGGCATCTCAGGCCCCTCCAAATATAAATCGTGTCTGCTCATAGTGATGTTATTTTAATATTTGACTACGGTTCGTAACGCCAACGAAACGAGTTCCACTAAACGAATTTTTGAACTGACAGGATGAAACACTCATAACATTGTGGGCATGGCTAATACCTTCGTATTGCTAGGCAACAAAGCCCTTATGTCAATTTGAATATATGGAATGATTCATTTTACTTCATAGCACGATAGCATGAACATTAATCTTATTCAGAAATATAGGTGGACGTTTCTTGTTATCGGGGCTTCTGTTTGATTATACCATAATGGAAAAATATTATCCGTAATTGATTAACTGCATAGTGACCAACCTGGAATTGGAAAAGTTGATTACGTGCACGAAAACGGGATGATATGTGTATAGAACGCAATTAGATTGGACAACAACGAATGGAATTCAGAGGATATTAATTGTTTTTGACAAGTTCCATCATTATTTCATCATTCCGAATTATAACTCGAAATTGGGCTAATTTCAAATTTCAATTCAAAATAAAAAAAAATGTTTTACGCCTTCGTAATTGGTAGTCTCTTACATTCAATTTATGATTGGATAATGCTTTAATTTGCAAAGGACACCGCACACTTTTATAGGGAAATTGGCCCCCTGTCGAATCGGCCGAATTTTTGATATGTTGTAGTCCAAGTCATTCCAAACAAAAAGTCCAATTGGCAAAACTTTTTCTATAGGCTAGTTTTGACGGTAGAGGGCGTTGAAAATTCTCATTTTCTCTCTGTTTTTAAACAACAAAACTATTCTGAGTAATCAAGATATAAACATTCATCAATATTAGATAATATTAAAAGTATTGTTCATTGGTGACATTACACATGGTCAATTATACAGTGTGTTCCATCTTGTATGGTCAAACTAATACCTCAAGGTGATGATAAAACTCTTGTTATTAACACGCTTATATTAGCTTCACTTGTATGTATGTATGTGTCTATGTAATTAATTCCGGTGACGATGCAGTATGACATTTTTGTAATAGAAAAAAAAAAATGGCGGCTCCATGATGGCGGACGAGATTTGTGGTTATGGTCCGATTCAATTCAAAATTGGTATTTGGGGGTTTTTTAGGTTATATGTTTAAAATTTTTTGTGAAAAATTTATAAATCAAAGATGGCGGATCCAAGATGGCGGACGATTTTTGTCATTACGATCTGATTCGATTCAAAATTAGTGTGTGAGCGTTTTCGGGGTCAGAGATTATGAATTTTTTGTCAAAATTCTTGAATTGAAGATGGCAACCCAAAATGGTGGTCGAGTTTCGTGATTACTGTCAGATTCGATTAAAAATTGATATAAGGGAGTTTTCGGGGTCGGAGATTTAGATTTTTCGGTCATAAAAAATATTATGTAGTTTAAAAATACTACAGAACACGCTTCATTTCCAAAATGGACTAAAAAGTAAAAAATAATTGACAATTCGTTCCACCATCCAACCCAATTTTTTTCGTATCGCCCTGTGTTGAACTTGAAATTGAACTTTAACGCATTATGAAAATATTATAGTCCAGATTCGTTTTGAAAATTGTTCGAAAATGGGCTACTGGATAATATAAAAACATTGCATCCCAACTGCAAAAAAAATTATGTAGTTTAAAAGTACTAAAGAATACGCTTTACTTCCAACATGGACTAAACAGTAAAAAATATTTGACAATTGAATTACTCAAATGTGAAAAAAGCCTGGGTGCTTCCGATCTACATTCTTATATTTTTTATTTTAATATAACAATACTGAGCGTCTAAGAGCTCAAGAGAACTTCGTCAAGCACCCTATGCTTTTTTTACAATTGTCAATTATTTTTTACTTTTTAGTCCGTAAAGCGTGTTCTTCAGTATTTTTAAACTACATAATATTTTTTTATGACTGAAAAATCCAAATCTCCGATCCCGACAACCACCTTATACCAATTTTTAATCGAATCTGACCACAATCAAAAATCTCATCCAGCATCTTGGAGCCGCCATTTTGAATTAATGAATATTGAAAAAAACATCATAATCTCTGACCCCGAAAATCCTTTCATCATACCAATTTTGAATTGAATCGGATCATAATCACAAATCTCGTCCGCCATCATGGAGCCGCCATTTTCTTTTTTTTTATTACAAAAATGTCATATTGCATTGTCACCGGAATTAATTACATACACATACATACATACAAGTGAAGCTAATATAAGCGTGTTAATAACAAGAGTTTTATCATCAACTTCAGGTATTAGTTTGACCATACAAGATGGAACACACTGTATAATTGACCATGTGTAATGTCACTAATGAACAATACTTTTAATATTATCTTATATTGATGAATGTTTATATCTTGATTACTCAGAATAGTGAAAATTATTCAGGGTAACGTTTTTTGTTGTTTAAAAACAGAGAGAAAATGAGAATTTTCAAAGCACTCTACCGTCAAAACTAGCCTATAGAAAAAGTTTTGCCAATTGGACTTTTTGTTTGGAATGACTTGGACTACAACATATCAAAAATTCAGCCGATTCGACAGGGGGCCAATTTCCCTATAAAAGTGTGCGGTGTCCTTTGCAACTCGTCGGTTCGGAAGAAAATTGTTTCAACTCTAAATTCGTACCTCAAAAATTCACAAGATGGCGCCATATGACATATAATTTCTTCTGTAAAATAGCGTTTTTCCAGGAAAGATGCCTTTATATAAATGAACCTAATCAGCAAAACCTAAGCTACATACAAAATTTTATCAAAATCGTTCAAGCCGGTTCTGAGATCGTAAATACATGAGGATATTATTTGCAAAACTCGCTATTCGACAAAATCTCCAAAATTTTCAAATTTCACAGAGGAATCGAATGATAAAATCAGGATTCCCCAAAGCCCTTTCAAATGCAAATACTGTCGAGAAAATTATAGTTATGTGCAAAACTTGCTCTTTGCTTTTTCTGTTCTGGTTTCCAAGAGAAAGAAAATTCTATATTGTTTAGAGAACATCGCGAGAGCCGAGGAAAAGACGTTTTACTTGCAAAACAGGCTGAAAAAACAATTTATCCTACAGTGATTGTTTTATAAGAAACGGATTTCAGTAGTTTGTATTCAAACGAGACCAAGCAGGTGGTTCTCCGTTCAATTTGAAAGAGATAGTGTTTTATAATTATTATAGAGTTTGTAGGTGAAAAAATAGTCTGTTTGTTGAACCTTGTCCATGCGGAAAAGGACGCAAACAGGTTTTATGCGTTTTTTTTTACCATACAGTTATTTGCAAAACTGGCTGTTTGCAATTATATCATTTTTTTAAAACAAAACTGTGAATATGTTAGGCTGCAAAGTTCTTAATTCCACTCCTAAAAGCTTTAAGCAACATTTATAAATCACTTTATTTCCAGAAAACAACACCACTAAGTTAAACGTTTTTTTTTATTTCCCAAAAAAATTCTCCCGAGCAAATAGAAAGTTTTGCAAATAATGGCCTCAATATTGTATGTATTTATATTGAAATAAATAATTGTGGGTAATTTTCAATTTAGAATAAATATCACTCCTAAGTCATCAGGAAAATGTATTTCCCTCACTTGATCAAACTTTGCATGTTTTGGGACAACGACAGTTACTTGCGGAAAATTGTTTAAACAGGAGATGATTTCATCTTCATAAAGAGGTAGTTGAAACCACGACATGTTTCGCTACCACAGGGATGGAAAAGTTTCGCTTTCCCTGAATCATTCGATGAAATTGCGTTTTGCTAAAACGGACCTGCATTCTTTCAATAGTGTTTCGAGAATGAGTTTTTATTTTCAACCCCCTCAAACTGTAAAATAGCAATCTCCTTCGCATCCGTTACAGTCCTCGTGATAGTGATGTTAACAGTACGTAAATAGATCTGATTGTATTTCTGCTAATGACAGTGAAAACCTTTTACGACATGGCTTTTAATCACGATTGCTCGATTCTTTGAATGGTGTACTCTTTGAAGTTGATAGTCAGCCAACATCATGTTTGATACTCTTTGCGGATCACAATCAGGTTCATTGTTATAGTAAATATAGATGAATGTTGAATTGATGGAGAATAAAAATTGGTTAACATTTTCTTTCAGATTATTGTCATTACTTGTGCCACTTTTCCTCCCGCAGGATGTATTACTGCTCGACACGAAGCGCAGGGCAGTTAACATCCAAGGGAAGAAAATGCACTTTACTCCCATGTAATACATATGATTTTTCCTTCTACCTATACTTTCATGACGGAAAGTATAGAAAATACAGTTATGTCCATCTGAGAACCTGCGGTGGTACAATGGCTAGTGTCTTGGGCATGTTATCCGAAGGTCCCAGGTTCAGCTCCTGACCTACTTAAAAATCATAATGTAAATCTTGACAACATAACAGTATTCAGAGTTGGGAAAGTTCTGCCTGACAAAAATAGATTAATTAAAGTGATCATGCAGAATAAAAATGATGTAATTACTGTATTTAGGAACATAAAAAATAACAGACATAGTATTCCACAGGGTATAAGGTTATTCAGTGATCAAACAAAAAAACAAAGAGAATATTACCTAAACGTAAAAAAACAACTACAGGAATTAATATTGAATGGCGATAATACAAAAACAATTAAATATGTAAATAATGTACCTACCATAGTAAACACAAACGTAAGTAGAAAAAACTAACCAAAAATCCTAATATATCGCTAAAGTCAGACATTATATATGGTAATATAGAAAGCTTTACTGCTCACAGAGACGAAGTAATTGTCTCAATCATACCCTACCAACCATCTATAATGTTGTTCAGCGAAAGCCGCACTACTATTGAAATTGAGGACAATGAACTAATGCTACCGGGCTATAAAACAATTAGGTGTGATTCTTCATCGCGACATACAGGAGGCGTTCTCATGTACATAAAATCCCATATGCATTACTCCAACTACAAAAACTATATTTTAGAAAGAAACTTTTGGTGTTCTGTTATAAAAATAAAATATAATAATGCTAAAATATTAATAGGTGCACTTTATCATTCACCCAACGCGAGCCATAGAATATTTCTAGACCATTTTGAAAATATATGTGAAGATCTTTCTCATTCTAACTTAAAATTTATTCTAGCTGGAGATTTTAATATTAACTTTATAAAAAACGAACTTTATTCAACACGTCTAAAAAACTTATTAAACATGTATGGGATGATTCAAAGTGTGCAAGAATGTACTAGAATTACTAATAATAATGCAAGCTTGATTGATTATGTCATTAGCAATTTTGAGATTCAAACATTAGTTCATCATGTGCCTAAGCTAACTGATCATTCTTTGGTCTCAGTAAACTTGCTAAATAATATATCTAATTCGCCAAAAACTTCGAAAAGCTATCGTAATCTGGGAAAAGAAAATATGAATAAAATCTGTATTGAATTAATTAACAATAATTATTTACTTAACTGCGTAGACATTGAAAGATTTTACGATGACTTTATTAGTAAAACAGAGGAAACAGTCAACAAAATTGCTCCTGTCAAAACATACTCTTTCCACCAAAACAGTCTCCCTTGGTTTGACAGTGATCTTAAGGATCTAACTAAACAAAGAGATGAAGCATATCAATTATATAGACACAGCAGGTATGAAAATAATTGGGATAGGTACAAAAGACTAAGAAACGATGTAGTTAGTTTACTTAAAATAAAAAAACAAGAATATTATTATAACAAAATTGATTTGAGTGCAAATAATCAGAAACTTATGTGGAAAACCATCAAGTCATTAATAGATACAAAAACAAATACCAGTGTTATAAACAATATAGAATTTGAAACTGAAGGTCAAGTAAAAGTTCTTGAAAATGTAACTGAAATAGCAGAAGCTTTTAATGAGTATTTTGAAACAAGTTTAGAAGATATTGTCAACTCGATTAACGCTACTGAAGAATGGCAAAATGAAATCGTAGTTCAGTGTAATTTTGAATTGTTTAATCAACTTGAATTAAAAGATATTACACAAATTGTTAATAAATTGGAAAATAAATCAGGAGCCGAAATTGTTGATATCAAGTTTATAAAAAACACTATAGGGGTGATAGGCCATGTTTTGCTACACCTCATTAATATTTCACTTCAATATGGTCAATTTCCCGATCAACTGAAAACTAGCACAATCATACCAATACACAAAGTTAAAAACACATGTAAAGCTAGTGAATTCCGACCAATAAACACCTTGCCAGGCATTGAGAAAATACTAGAAATGGCTGTATATGATCAGCTTTTGAACTATGTTGAAAGCAATAATCTTCTCATGACAAATCAATCAGGTTTCCGTAAGGATCACTCTTGCGAATCGGCCTTGCAACTGACCATAAGTAAATGGACCCAATCTATCGACAATGGAGACTATGTTATTGCTGTTTTTTTGGACTTAAGACGGGCTTTCGAAACAATTGATCGTGATATACTACTTAAAAAATTGGAAGCTATCGGAATTAAAGGAAATGTACTAAAATGGTTTAAGGACTACTTGAGTGACAGAAAACAAACCACTAAAGTGGATAATTGTTATTCGAATCCTATTGTCACAAAATATGGTGTACCTCAGGGTAGCGTGTTAGGCCCTTTGCTATTTTTAATTTACATTAATAATATCGGTTTATGTCACAGCTGTGATTTTATAAACTTATTTGCTGATGATACACTGTTGTCTGTATCTCATAAGAATTTGGATCTAGCTCTAACAAAAATGAATGCTTGTTTGGAAAAAATAAACAATTACTTGAACATCAATAAATTGAAGTTGAATGCATCCAAAACAAAAGCCATGATTCTAACTACACCATACAAATATAAACAACTTGATATAAATGCCTGCGTATTGGAAATCAATAACGAAAAAATCGAACAGGTAACAGAGTTTAAGTATCTGGGTTTTGTGTTGGACAATAGTTTATCGTTCGATGCACATCACACATATGTAACAAAAAAAATAGCAAAAAAACTGTATTTTTTCACAAGAATTTCCACTCACTTGTCAACTGCTACCAAGATCACGGTATATAACACTATAATACAACCGCATTTTGACTATTGCAGTACCCTGTTATATGGTTTTGATCAAAACAAAATCAGGTCATTACAAAAATTACAAAATCGAGGCATGAGAGTAATTCTGAAATGCAATCGGTATACTAGTATAGCATTTATGCTAAATACACTACAGTGGTTCTCAGTACAAGACAGGCTGTACAAAGCAGCAATGATATTTGTATTTAAAACTATTAATAAAATGCTGCCTTCATATTTTAATGAATTCATTATATACCGAAATAGTACTCATAATTATGTTACAAGACAAATCAATGATCTTCATCTGCCAAGATGCAGTTTATCTAACTCAATGAAAGTGTTATTTTATAAAGGGTTAAATCAATTCAATAAGTTACCTCAGGATATTAAAGACAGCAAAAGTTTATATATATTTAAAGCAAAACTTAATGATTATATAAAATTGAATAATATAATATTACAATGATTACTCTGTATTTATATATTTAAATAGTTATTTATTACCAATCAATGTTATATGTTAATGTTAGTAAATAAGTAGTTTTTTTTAGTGTATAATATCTATGTATTACTTGAATTTCATGTGTATTGATGTATTGTTTTGTTTGTTTGTATATTAGGATTACCTTCCTATTCAATAAACACACACAACTTTTTATTTAAGAATCTATCACATTTACAGAAAACTAATTACTGAAACGACCCGAACATTAGCACGATTCATTTGCTGTCAACAACATATGAACAGAGGTTTGAGTAATTTGGGCCACGTTCAATTTCTACACCTTTTTTTCCAAAACGTTTTTCCGTTATTCAGTGCATTCGATATGATTTTTACGGCAAGCTGATCAGTAGCGGAGCGTGAGAATGTTTCGTGTGAATTACGGAAACAGCGAGACATTCATAAGAAATTGATGGAGAACTAATCTTTACAAAATAATATAAAGAAACAATGATGGAATTTCTTGTGATTGGAGAAATAGACTAGAGAATAACTGTGACAGATGCACGTGAAAACGATTAAAATAATGCATCTTCGTTCTTCTTTCATCGATTTAAACAATTCAGTAATCGATTTATTGCGCATTTTTTTTTTTTTTTTTTCGGTTGTATTTTAGCAGTCGGGCCCTGTCTTCGGAGCTCCGAGACATCCGGAGGGCGCGCTGGTGACATTTACCCAGATAGCCACTCCCCACGTCCAAAAATAATGTGCTCTGAGCAAACGGAGTAAACCAAGGAAGTTCGTTTCGCCAGGAGCCGAGAACTCTATTACGAAAATCGTCTTACTTTGATGGTCGAGGAGGACTACATCAGGTTTATTGTATTTGCCTGAGGGTGGGGAATGAGTAGTTCCAATATATTCGGCACTCCTCATTTTCCACAACGGACTCAATATCCCCCAGAGCATAATGCAACACCGGTGTCTCGTCTATACCATACGAGTGTCGGAGATGGTAGTACAACACTCGTAGAGCCGCGTTATGCCTGTGGATATAGGCTGAGACCACTTATGCTGGACATACTGACAGCAAATGCATAAAGGTTCACGCGCACTTAGCCGAAGCGTCGTGAACGGAAGCGGCGCGAAGAAAATTCTGGATTTCTCGCCTAAGACATTTACATTAGCTGAGTTCGGCTTGCTCACTCTTTTGACTCTATTCACTCGGTAAGCACCATATGCGTTCGGGTATAATGAAAAGCGTCCAAGGAGTGCGAATTTCAGCGTTCGGGTTTTGTGACGGGAGTGGACAGAAGTGACTCCAAAAGTACCATTTCGACCTATGAGGGCACAAGCTAGAGCAGCTCTTTTTCTCTCTGGGTCTCTGGTTTTAACCTAAAACTGTTATGCAGTTCGAGCAAGGTCAAGTGGAAACACCGATAAATCATTATTTGAAAATAGGTGATCAATTGTGTTAGTAGATATACACTTTAATATACAGGTTCTCTTTATTATCAAAAAAGGCGTTCGGGAACTTCGGACACAGAAAACCGCGGTGCTTCAAAATTTGCCACCTGTCTTTATCCACTTTAGCTCCACTCTCACTCCGCTCCAACTCCCTATAACCAATCCGAACTCACCTATTAAGTAATATGCTGAAATAAATTAAATTAGCGTCGCGCTAAATGACGCTTCGTCTCGCGACGCCTCGGCTAAGTGCACGAGGAGCTTTAGGATCTCAGGCGCCCCACGACACGCTCTGCATCTAGTGTCGGGGATCTCTATACCCATCACGCGGCTACGGTAGATCAGGGTGTTGAAGAAACTATCCTGGCAAGCCATTAAAAATTCCTCGGACTCCGACTTCGGCTCACTTGACCTAAGGAAAGCAAAGGTCAAGTTTTTGGATAAGCCAAGGCCTTCAATGTTCTTGAAGAACGGGTTCCAACTCGGTGACAGGGTATGGATTCGCCCGTTCAGTGTCGAATACGAGACCAAGTTCATCAGCTGCCCGTATTGCTGCCTTGAAAATAAATGCTCCAATCCCTGCTTTTTCATGGTCGCGGACCATGCAGAGAAGGGAATCTGAACGTATATTTGAAATCTTATTTTAAGTTACACCTATCAGGATTTGTAATTTCCTGTGTCTTCTTCTTGTGTCACTTCCTCGTTCAAATCATCCTCCGAAACCAAACTTGTACAAACATTTCTTATTGAATTGAATTGAATTTTTCAAAGAGATTCTTTTCTAGAATATATTTGATTTTTTTAAATATTATTTTCACCACCCATTCTTGTATTACTTCCAGTTTTACTAGTAAAGCGTTTATTATCCTTTTCCATATTATAATGTTATGAATCAACTGTAATTCCACTGGGATATCTTAGTTTTTTAGTAACATAGTCGGCATGTTTGATCCACAGGAATAATGAAATGAATTTGTAAGTAAAATGTAATTTGAAAAGTAATGATCGTTATTATATATAAGGCCCCCACACTCTTCTGACGAATCGCCACTGTGTGTATTTCGGAAGTTTTTGAGCAATTAATCGTTGCCATAAAAACAGTCCCAACTGATAAATTGGCACTTTCAATGGTTTCCGGGCTCCTGCTTGATGATCCCACTAATCATACTAACCAACACACTCACCAAGAGAGTTTTGCTATTTATCCAACCTTTGTTGTAATTTCCGGTACGACGTCATCGCTGTGTGTTTCTGGTTGCAGAAAAATGAGATATTATAGAGCTTTCAACTCGTATCGGGCCTTTCATTCGTTTGAGGAATGAAGGGGCTGTGACAATCATTAAAAGTGACGGTAACAAATGTCGTAGTAATAATATATGAATCATTCGTGCGATTTTGTCAAAACCAGTGATAAGACATTATTGCAAGGACATAAGGCTCATTGGCGATTTATTAGCTCTTATTTTGTGTGAATTGTTGCATGAACTGAGTTAGAGAACGACCGTGTCCAAGATTCTGATTACCGGGATCAAAAAGATAAAAATATGTGAAAGACATTTTTTCTATCGAATTAGCAAATTAAAATAAATTCAGATAACTCAATGTCTCTTGAAAGAAAGAGTGTTGTATGTCATCTTTTTATTAAACTTATAGAGATGTGACTTTCAATAAACTGGTGTTTTTCTTGAAATGGTTTTGTAATCTACACCAAATTGGTGCGAAATTTAATAAAATAGTACTATTATATGTAACATCAGCGTGAAAAAGGGAATTGTCAAATGTCTTTACAACAGGGCACAAGTGGTTTGCAATTCAACACAAAATCTGAAAGAAGAATTGAATTTTATAAAGTCCGTTCTCAGGGAAAATACTTATCCAAATGAATTCGTGGAAAGAACCATTAATGAAATTGAAAATAGTACTACACTTTACAATCGAACAACACAACACACAGACATGCGACATCTCCATACACATCCAACAAACAACATTATACCTTATGTCCCTGGACTGTCCGAAAAGATAAAACGGATTGGCCATAGGTATGATGTAAGAACAACATTTAAAACAACCAATACATTGAGATCAATACTCACACATACAAAACCCAAAAACGCTGATGAATGTTCAAAAAATTGTGTTTACAACATACCTTGTTCGTGTGGTAAGAGTTATATAGGTGAAACATCAAGACCATTGATTGTGCGCCAGGAAGAACATAAAAGTTCAGAAATCGAAAAATAACGGGTTCGAAAATATCCGAACATATTCTAACATCTGATGGCGATCATATGATGGAATGGAATAATACCAAAATTTTATTGAGAGAATCAAATCAAGAAAAAAGAAAGTTAAAGGAAACTGCGTGCATTCTTTTATCGAACAACTGCTTTTCAACCAGTTCCATCGAAATGGACCGCACCTGGTTACCTCTCCTCAGAGATGAAATAAGAAATGTCAATCAAAAGAATGTATGATAGATTTCATTCGATTCTGTCAAAGAAAGATCTTATTTCTAAAACCGCAATTCAAATTCAGTTTTCTTCAGCGTCTTTCCAAGAAGTTTTGATAACGGAGGCAGATACAACCTCCGAAACGTCAACAATTTTCAAAAAAAAGAGAAGTATTCTTTGTTAATTCGATTTCATTTTTTCAGATAGGCAAATTCAGTGTAGGGTACGTTACTAACAAAAATTTATTTATTTCAAGACAGCAGTCTTGTGAACGCAGTAACTTATCGGGCAAATTAATTAATTTGCCCTTCTACACTTGTACAGATTTCTTTGGATTAAAAATTTTTTCATTTTCAGATTGTGGAAGGTCATAAACCCAAAAAATCATGTCAAGAATTGGATTTCCTCCACAAAATCAAACTTTCAATCAATACCAGATTGGTATTACTTCTTATCCATTTCAAAACCGCAGGATTCACTTGAAACTGTTAAGACATAACATCAAGCACCGGTGCTCTTTGAATTTCTGGAGTAACATGAAAATATGTAGGATCTCTAAGGATATCAGTCGGTGTTAGCTGGTGTCGACTGGTGTCCCAATATTTCTTATAGTGTATAATACAGTTACTTTATATGAATTTTTTTTCATGATTTTTTGTTCAACTGCACCTGTTACAGGTGCAGATGTAGTTGTTTTTTTTAATTTAATTTCGATTTTGAATGCATTTTTTGAAATTGAAATTATCATTCATAATTCAATTATTTTTCTGTAAGATCCACACACGATAAGGATTTAATTAAATAAATAAAATACATTCAGAATAAGTCTTCCATAATGGAATAGAAATGCTAAAAATGTAGTGGATGGGTAATCCGTTGGTTACCTGAAACTTTTTTAGCGCCTACAAAGAAAATAGTCCGGTAGGGTCGGAATTTCAGAAGAATGAAATACTGCTGAGAATATGCGAGTCCATACAATTCTTACAATTGAATCAGATGTATTTTAAAACTATTAGGTATGCAAATGCACTTTTAGGCTCAGTCTGTAGCAACTTTAGTCTTATTTGAAAACGCATGTTACAGTTGTAATCGTGAAACTGGTCGTTTATTGTCGAAATCGCCAAAAATCGAAGAAGCAAAATTTTTTTTTACTTTTCACAATATTACGTTCGACGTTCGTAGATGAAAATTTGGATTCTTCATCCGAACGATATTATTATAGACTCAGCAAAATTCAAAACAACTACCGCATCTATTATAAAGTTGCGAAGGTGTAGAAGTGCCACATAAATTTTTATTTTTTAATTCTGACATACAAGTCATAATTCCAAAGCACAAGTCGGAATTCCGACATAGAAGTCAGAATTCCGACATAGAAATCAATGTTTTCTGTCCACCGAACATTTTTGAATGTCAGGTCCAAGATGGCGGACGAGATTTGTCAATACGATCCGATTCGATTCAAAATTATTGTGTGAGGGTTTTCGGGGTCAAAGATTATAAATTCCTTGTCAAAATCCACGAATTCAAGATGGCGGCCCAAGATGGTGGACGAATTTTGTGATTATGGTCAGGTTCGATTGATAATTGGTATGTGTGCGTATGTAAGCGATTTTTTATTCATAAAAATGATAACGGTATGATTAAAAAACTAAAGAACATGCTTTACTTCCAATATGGACTAAAAAGTAAAAAATATGTCAGTTATGTTATTTATCAAATGTAAAAAAAGCGTGGTGCTTGACAAAGTTCTCTTGAGCTCTTGGACCCTCAGTACTGTTTAATTGCGTGTTCTTTAGATTTTTAAACTATTATTTTTAATCATACTGTCTGACGGTCGTGTGTATTCGAAACCTCGTGACTGCCGAATCTTTTTTCTGATGGCCCGAGAAAGTGCTAGGAATCACACGTTAAAAGGTAAGAGGTATTATTATTACTATTGTATTTATTTTTGATGAATAAATTATTATTATTATTATATTGAGTTAACGCTAGACCCGCATAAGTCGACTTTTGATGGCTGCCGTTCGTAGCAAAACAAAAAAAAATGAACAACAGTTCTTAACAATACAGCTGAAAATGTTCAACTGACAACATCTTCGACGACTTGTTTTTTTTTATAATTCAGGATTCAAGCCATTCGAACGCGGAACCCGACCAGTTGTTCCTCGTTCATTTTTAATTATTCAAGAAAATCCTTCGGTACACGGCAATCTGGCGTGTCTTTTTATTCAAACAGAAACTCTGGAGCGAAGCACAGAATATGAATGACGAGTTTTGCAAACGAATGAACACATAAACAAGTCGAGAACACAATGGAGTCCTGACTGAAATGTATTTATTTTGGAAATATTGTGTTCTGCATGTATACGAGTCACTTCCTGAATAGGTACTGCCAGAAAATGAATGGTAATATTTTTCTTTTGTATTTTTTGCGTGTCATCGTTATTTCACATCAACTGTGTCAAAATAATTCAGAATCATGATCCAATGACGATGATGATATAAAAATGTAATTGCTACCGTTTGATGTCTAGGCCCCGATATTGGAGATTATTATTACATTATTTTGGTATATGATGAACTGAATTCCATACAGCGCGGAGTATACAAAAACTCGAATAATCAGAAAATGATACATATATTTCGACTCGAATATGAAAATTCGAAAATTTTAATTTAGGACAAAACTCACAGACGTAACTAACCCATATCCACAAAAATGTTAGCAAAACTATAGTGTTTTTATAATTCAATTATTGTTTCACCATTCAAACTTTTCTTATCGAAAAGGGCACATATTATAATAAAGTACAATTTCAGAAAAGTGAGTTTCTAATAAAAAAAAATGAGTTATGATGTACTTTTTAAACTTTCCTTTCAATAGAACATAATATACTTGTATCATCCCCCACTATTCTTCGGTGTTATACCTGATTGTATACGAAAAGCATTCATTTATTATTAAATATTTCATGAGAATGACCAATTTTTCCATCACCCTCTTCTCTTGTTCCTCAGATATCACTCAAATGTTACGGCAATGTTATGTGTTTTATATTTTTACTGCACTTCTCTTCCCCATCTGAATTTTGGAAATGGACCCCCATGAAGCCTGCACGTCCATTACATATATTATCTTCGGAGATAGTTTTTCAAACCCTTGCACTCTCGATGGCCATTCCATATATTGCGCTACACGTTCTATATCATTTCAAATCACCAATTTTTCCGGAGCGTATTTGCCGCTTGGGGTATTTTCCTCGATATACTAATATTTGCTGTTCGTTTAACAGTGGTTTTTGTAACAACGTCACAACGCGTTCATTGATGTTGACTTTTCTTGATTGTCTTTGTTTCCGATCCATTCTGTGACTTCTGATGTAATTTTTCAGTAGGAACATTGTTGATTGAATATGATTTTTTCATTCGATTCCGCTCCCATCTGTCCTTTTTTTCTGAACAAAGCCAATTTGATTACTGATTACTGTTCAAGGACCGGATCAGATTTTCAAATAAATTGTAGGGGAGCAGTGAATATAGAACTTCAAAACTGAAATCAATTATCATCTAAGGGCCGATAGGTTATTTGAGAAAAGATATATGATGTAGATGAGATATCAGATAACCACCTTCAGAAACAAAAACAGAAGAAAACAAGCTAGATCTTGGAAATTGTTCAAAAGTATCAATTTCAGGGTATCGACTATATACTAGAACTTGGGATCTGGAATCACAACTTTCATAATAGAGTCAGGAATAAGTATTCTGGAAAATACCTAGGATTTGAACTCGCCGTCATTCAAGAAATAAAATATCTACCAAATGAAGAATCACATGTCAGATCTTCATCCGGTAGCATTTCAGCCGTACGGATTGTGAAAAACCAAAAAAATGAGAATTTAAAAATCACACTTTTCGAAATAAAATCTCATTCCCAGCTTATCCATCAACATATTTCGATAAAGTTTTCACCATTCGATATCATGTAGACATTATCATCGTTAATATTAGGTAATTATTGTACTCAACCATATCAAAATTTCGATATTCAATTTCTTATCTAGAGGGCTATGGATACGTTCAAATTAATTATTTCAGTCCTGAACTAGGTATTGGGAAAAGTACAACTTTACGGTTTTCGTTTAAAATGCATTTGCTGTGTAAAATTTTATTTTTGATCCATACCTACTATTTTATTTTCAAATGACAGCATAGTGGCTGGGAGGGTCAGAAATTTTTTTTTGACAACCAACTCGGCTCCAGCAAATTCTGACATTTTTGTGGAATATAGTTTTCAGTCGAAATATTTCTGTTTTGTACATACCATTCAATTTCAGAATTTGTATTACTAATTATTTTAAATGGATATTTTGTGATTTTCTTAACGATTATGTTGATACCGCTTTACTGTTATAGGTTTCAAAAAAAACTTTCGTTAAAAAAACTTGAAGAGATTATTTAAGATTTTTCTTAGAAAACATTACTTGTCGATATGTTATATTACCTCACTTCTCCAAATCTAAATTAGGAAACTATCGTGGATGCTCTCGATTGAAAAACATGTTGATAATATCGTTTATACAAGGATATATTAGATTTTGGATTGACGATTTTGTTAT
The DNA here is from genome assembly GCA_958298965.1 of Chrysolina haemoptera. Lineage (NCBI taxonomy): Eukaryota > Metazoa > Arthropoda > Insecta > Coleoptera > Chrysomelidae > Chrysolina > Chrysolina haemoptera. Next base: position 30,242,749 of record OY282589.1, on the reverse strand, counting down.
ATCATTTGTGTTGGTCACAGGTAACTCGATGAATTTCAATATTATTTTAATTAAAAAAAAAGATCTACCGTAATATTTTTAAGTTGGTTAACGAAAGTTTCTTCGATACCTGATAGTGTGTGGTATCAAATTAATCGTAATGAAATGCTCTTTTTTTCTGACCCGACGAGCAATTTAACCAAAAACCGCAAAGTTGTATTTTTTCCAATACTTTAGGACTAAATTAATGTTTTGAACGTATTCATAGCCCTCTATAATCAAAAACAAATTTAAAAATTTATGAATTTTAAAAATTTTGGCCATTAAAAGTAACGAATTATACATGGTTGTATTAGAATGTCATATAGAGACAAAAAAAGTGAAAATATACCGGACGTCTCATTTAAAAAACGAAAGTTTATAACACTTGTCAAAACATGCAGTTTTATGTCTTTTACAAATCCTTTACATTTCATTTCAATATCTTCAAAAACAAAAATGTTATATGGGCAAGCCACCTTCAGTGGACACCCGGTATATGTGTAAGATTGATGAAAGATGAGCACGAATTTGCAAACGACGCTACCTGTCACTGATTATACTAGCAGCTCAGATGGGCGTGGGGTTGACAACAAGCATTCTAACTTCTGCAGACATCGGCAATCGGCGAACAAGTAACTTACTAAACGAACATGTATACACATCAATGACGGATCGAACTGCAACGATGATTTCAAGCGAAGGAATGCCGCAATTAACAGAAACACCAGTGCCGGATTTATACTCTCTTACGCCGGGGGGCATATAAGCAGAACGTACCAGTTTTCAGTCAGCGTCAGATATTCTGGTTCTCTGATTGGTTGTGACCAAACACAGGTGCATTTTGCCCATCCAGACTGTAACGTGGTGCACTAGTCTGGATGGGAAAGTGTACCTGTGTTTGGTCACAACCAATCAGAGAGCTAGAATATCTTCCATTGACTGAAACGTGGTACGTTTTGCTTATATGCAGCTACTTCTTATTAATTTTTGGGACATTTGGCTTCAACAGGATGATTGATCGAGTCACAATGTCACGAGTCACGACCAGTGACACAATTTCTTTAAAACACTTTTCCCGATCGCTTAATATCTACATTGGGTATGATCATGTGGCCTCTCAGATCACCAGATTTAAAGAATTTTTTTCTTTGGGGATATCTGAAAGAATCCGCGTATCGACATGCATTTCAGAGAGCAACAAATCTTGATGAATTAAGGGGCAAAATTATCCAACTTAGTGCCTACATTACGCCAAATCTTCTGCGTGATATGAGATTGTTTGGCACAACAAGGTGGTTTTTTTTAACCTTTATTACATTAGATTTTTTTTGTGTTAGTTGAATTTCAATTTATTTTTCAAAAGTTAAGATTATTATTTCTTTCGTAGAATGTAATTCATTTTAAATGTCGTTATGACAAACAATACCTTTTTTATGAAAATTAATAATAGTTATCTAGTTTATAATCTTTCATAAAATTTTAATGATTTATGCATTGTTATTCAAATCCTTAAATCACCTATTTTATAATATATTTTGTACTGCTTTTTTGATGATAAATCACACCTGTGCATAAAAGTTCGCTATACGATTTTTGGACCGCAAACGAATATTACCAAGATTATCGTAAAAATTTTGAAATTCTCTTATTACGTACAGTTTCCGTTTAATGTTGACGGCACCACAATTTTTAATTACTGTTCAATATGGTCAATATTATATTGTTAATGACCAAAATCATTACCAAAATGGTTGGTAAAATAAGCTAAAAGTAGCAAAAGATTTCATGTCAAATGCACCAATTTTTCAACGTTTTCAATGTTTAACGAAGTGCTATCCACAATAATATTTCAAAAATAAACTCTTATAAATGTGCAGGCCATTTTCAAAATTTTTGAATTTTTTCATTTATATATTTATTCTGTATTTCAATTGGGTACCATGAATTATTGACGACATAATTATAAAATCATAATAATTATTTTCTAAGGGAAAAAGAAACATATGCCGTCCTGAAATAAATTACATTATAAGTAAACATTGCTTTTTTGCTCTAAAATTTTAGTATTTTGGATTTATTTCAGCATAACCAAAATTTTTGTTTAGAAGACTTAATACATGTTAACTCAAAGCTAGAAATCGGTGCCGTCAAATTCTAAATGACCACCCCCATAAGGGGTAAAAATCGGGTTTTGATTCGCCCCATGTAGCACCCTTTTCTGACAGCATAGATGTATTGTAGTTTTTCAAGGAAAAGCAAAGTTAACTGAATCAACGCCGTCAAGTATTCGTTTAACTGGGGAGGGGGGGGGAGTAAAATCGCCGATTTCAAACAAAAATTCTGACTCCCGGTACCGCTATTTTTTAACAGCACTGGGTTTTAGAGCATTCTTTTTTCATTGCCTCTTTAACGAGAATAGTACCGTCATGTATAATGTAATCAAAAAGTACCCCCGGAAAATTCACGTCCGAGTGCCTAACGTTTGTTTTTCGACCAGTACTTCAACATTATATATGACTCGGTGTATAAAATTACCCCCTGAAAATGTGCCTCGGCTTGTGGTCTAATAGCCCCCCCCTAAATCCGGCACTGAGAAACACCCTGATGAAATCGATTGATTCACCAACTTCAAGTTGACACGTCCAATCTACAAGTAAAGCACGGTATGTAATCAAAAACAATTAATCAGTTGGCTGAATTCGATATTAAATTCTCGGATAAATGTGTTTTGATGATTCCTATGATATTGATGTGAATTCTAACCTGTCACGATAATTTGGCATGATGGCTTCAAGAACGCGTACGATTGAGCTTCGCTTCGGTGCGTATGGCAGTGTCACATTTGATGGAGCTCAATGTGATTACTTCATAATTACTTGACTGTAGTAATAGTCATTTCGAAGATGAATGGTGAATGATCAATAACGATAGGCCTTTATTAAGGAATATTTACATTCGGTAACAGATACGCAGCCAGGCGAGGGAGGGAGGGGATGATTTTCTTGGTATCGGTTTCTTCTGGGTGTCTCTATTCACTTATAATATCCCAAGGCTATTGATAATTTCGCAATAATTTGTCGAAAGCGAGTTGCTTGGTAACTAAAAGCTAGGAATAACACCTTAAAAGGTAAGACCTTGTTAATCCTTGGCTCGCACAAGTTTCGACAAGGGGACGACAGACAGATAAAAAAGGTGCATCCTTCTTTTTCGCTGTCAAAATGACACAGACGTCATATCTGTAAGGGTTTATTTCTTCAGGAGTTGATCTGTACGGTAATACCACAAGAGGTTTTCATTTTATCAGATAAAATTTCATTTTCTATGAAAACTTGGGTGCTTTGGTAATGGACGAGAGCAAATAACATGACAATTTCACTCACTATATGAAAGTCGCGTCTCCTGCGATATGAGGACCAATCAGAATGGGATTTCGCGAAAGTACACGCTTTCTTTCGCTTCCTTTCTTTCCGATCCGGAAAGACCACGTCGTCAAGTCAACCACAAATATAAACAGCAATGATACATCTTGTAATCTAATATGACATGAACGTCAGGTTGACAGACTTCATGTTTATTATTCATTAGTTGCAACTATTGAAGAATACACTTTGTTTACTCGATCAAATTTCAAATAATAACTTGGTTGGTTCGTGAAATTATCTCAATAAATACGACTCGTGCTCACAATACAATCGATAATTCTGTCAGAAATCTTTAACTCGATAAAATTGCTTTGAGGTAACACCACGAGTCCCACAAGTTTATACGATGAAAACAAAACCTCGAGTGGTATTTAGTGAGATAATTTAACGGATCAAATAAATAAATTATTAAACAAAGGTACACAGAACATAATTTATTACCAATTCTACCGTAATCGCTCACTTCAAGTCAAAAACAACACTTTATAACAAAAAGTAGGAAAATTTGTTTACATTTGGCTTTGTTGAGAGTGTTGGGGAATAGCAAATTGATGTACTTTGGTACCCCAATCATAAATAATTGATAAAAAAAAGTCAAAGTCCCTTCACAACTAAATTTATTCGAAAGTAAGTTACAGACTGTTATTGTAACGGTTGAAGTTTTATGGATAATGACCCCATTTGGAGGGATTTACTAGTTGTTATGATGACACTTTATGTGCTATAGGTGTCTTCATTGGAAATAAATAGAAATAGTAAAGAATACTCAATTGATATTTCAAATGCATGCAATACCTAGTGCACACGAGGTGTCAGCCATTTACAATAAAATGTTTATTATAAGTTGAATAAAGTAGAACAAAGTTTCATGCAATTACGATAAAATATAATATAAGTTTGATGAAAATGGATAACAATAATAATAGTAATAGTCTTTACATAATAGCACTTCACAACATCAGCAACGCTTCATAGGGTGCAGTTGTGTGCATTGCACTTATTGCGCGTTACTGACAAAATTAGTTTGTACATCAGCATGTGGCTTCATTAAAGTCATACGACCATTAAGAATTGTTGCCGTAGTGGAGGTGAATAAAAGTTTATCCACTTGCAAACAGTTACGTTCCTATTTATCCGATATCAAACTGCCAAAACTGACGTTTCTCACGGACGATTTTACGTGTGAGTTAAATTATCACTTATAATTGCACAAGTGGTTTGTGTTTTATCGGGTAAATTTGAGTTGTTTAATGAGAAACTGTTTGCTTGATTTGTACAATTCGCTCTTAACCGTATATTTTTTGTGGTTGTTTTCGAATACTCAGGGCCGATTTTTCAATATCCTGTTAGCGTAGTTTGACTGACGGCTAAATTTTACTAGTGGTTAGAATGAACGTTACATCTGTTCACATAAAGGAATTAAGTCACATTCTAAACATTAGTCACGTAGCATAGACTTTGACTGAACATTGAAAAATCGGCCCTTACTTTCATTGGCAATTTAACAAGAGTTGTTCTGACAAAATCACGAGGATTTGTCAGAAAAGATCGAGCAAAATTACCTATATGAAAGTAAGTATGAGAAAACCACCGTAGAAAATATCCCGCTAGATCTGAGCTTGCGTGGTATTTGTTAAGACAATCCCATGAATAGGACATTCAAGTCAATGAAACTTCATTAAACGAACTAAAAGAACAATAAGTAAAAGAATAATGTTTAGAAAGAACCAAATCCAAATCTTGACGAACATACTGGAATATTATTTGCTGTTCAATTGTGCTTTTGACATATACAATTTTCAAACTGATGCGACGCGCAATGCTTGATAAACGAACAGTAAATTCTAGCGTTGCTATGGTAACGTAATTTATCCGATATTTTTATCCACTTGCATTTCTGCTCCTCTTTATTTAGCCGATAGCAAACTACGATTTTTTTACTCGCAAATGGGAATTACTATACATGAGTGGGATTATCACTGTAAAAGTTAAAGCTATTTTAGCGATTTTTTATACATGAATTAAATTGTAATTACTAAATCAGTTTTGCCAGTATTATTAATTGTATCCCGAGAAAAATCATTTGCTTTCCAACTTTCTACACGGAGTACAATACAATGCTTAATTTTATATGTATTTCAGTTACGATTATGTACGATTCTTTCGTTTGATTGTCCCCTTTCAACTTGATATGGGTCGAGATTATTAAAAAGGTCAAACGAATTCGTGAAATTATTAATTAATGAATATGACTCAGTGATAAAACCGACTGGAATGCAGCGAAGCAGAAATATAATCCAGAAGACTAAGTAATTTTTCGAGCGTTTCATCCTATTACAGAACTCTTTGTTCTTGCTGCGCCAAATTTGTTTCAGGAATTCTAAAAATGAATTTTACAAATTTTGAGAGATGTAGTAGAAGAAAACACCCAGGAATATATTTGGAAATAGGAGGATGGAAAAAATAAGGATAAACATAAAAGCTGAAACTGCTCTACCTCTGATTTAAAAATAACATTATTCAATTATAATATTGCAAACAAATAATAACAATATAATAAAATTGAAATATAATAGAAAATTTTCTGGATTATTATTTGTCTAGCAAGGATAGTTGGTAGATCGTGGAAAGAATTATTTGAATAAATACCAATATGTTAAGCTCCTTCCAAAAGGGATGGGTGCCTTTGTTTTTGTTCACTATGAACTGTAGATAAACTTTCTTCTCGGGAATAATTGCAAAATTATTGCTTAAGCAATAGTATTAGTTTCACTGTTATAGAAGTTTAATTTGCTTTTATCTAGTAGGCGCTCCATATCTATGGATACAATGAAGTGCAAGTGAAATTTCATTCAATACATCAAACTGTGAGTTTAAATCATCTAGGCAAAAAATAGATATAAAATCGAAATTTTGTAACTCAACAATAAAGTAAATTTTCAAAGGATTCAAAGTCGCGTATAATGAGGATTTATCCAAAATGGTTAATATCCTGAAAGAGCAAGTTACCATATAGCGGTCCGACACATTTGACGCATCAATAACAGAAGTGGATTCGACTGGAATTAGCTCAGAAGAGATTATAAAGTCGATAAATTTGGTAGAAACTGGTCTAAAGCGAATGGGTTTGGAGATTATCTGATTGAGAGTTTGTGAAATCAGGATATCTTCGAATCGATTGGAGAGGTAATTTTCAGAGGCTAGCATATCTATAATCAAGTCAAGTTAAGTAGTACATTGAATTATACTTCATTGAAAAATACTTAAATACCTTTCTTATCCATCAACTACCTATAATTATCGCTAATACTTAGACTCATACATTTTATAAAATTGACAATAACAAAATACCTATCTGGAAAACTCAAAACATAGCTACTACTTAATCAAAAATAAATTAACAAAGGGGAACTGTTCAGGTCCAGTTGATCATTTAATAAACAAGGTGAATTTTTCAATTTATTAATTTCCAAGAATTCTAAATAATTAAGCCTAACGCCCTTATTTTCCCCATGAAGAATTTCAAAGCTTTCATCGAAATCATGGCCTTCCTCCAAAATATGATTGGCATATGATAAGTGTGTTTTATTGTTTACATAATTCATACGGTGTTCACGTATGCGGTTTCCAAATGGTCTACTTGTCTGGCCGATATATACTTTGGAGCAAGATCCACAATTCAATTTATAAACTCCTGATTTTTCAGATTTTATTTTTGCGTTTCATCTTTATCATTCTTAATAAACCTTCCCAGTGTGTTATCTGTTCTATATGCTACTCTTAAATTTTGCTCACGCATAAATGAAGCTACTTTTTCCGTGACGGGTCCTGAATAAGTTAAAGTTCTATAATTATTGTCAAGGTTCCTCAAAGTGGGGTACACTTCCTGGACAGCCTTTCTATATAGTTTTTAAGCTTTTTATTTGGCGTTATATCTATTGTTAACTGCTATCTGCTTAATACTTTGTTGAAATTTTCTTCAGAGAGTGAAATATTTACTAATCTGTGTATCATACTATGGTATGCTGATATTTTATGCATATATGGATGTTCCGAATTGTCATCACGGAGCTAAAGTTGTTCGGATTCCACTTTTTAAGCTGTAGGTCCCGGGTTTCCCTTGCTCGCACAAGCTCTGCTTCGGAGAGGTTTTTCCGGAAACCTGGGAGATTCGTAATAACAAATTTTAATTTCAATATTGAATACTTCAATATATAAGTTTCAGTTCTCACGTCTGACGTTCGTCCCGAGACACACATTATTTTTTTTTTTTTTTTTTTCTTAAAGACATTTCAGTCAAATATTCGATAATATGCAGCTTCGTAACATTATTCAAGAATCATTTTGAAATATTGTGATCCATTTTGACTTCGCAATCCAATCCGGAACGATACCTTGACTCTTCTCTGCTCTGAGATATTTAATTACTTTTCTCAAATGTTTGACTGGTTTTCGATCATTTCTCATTCCTTGGCATGAAAAGTTCAACACTTTCCGAAATTGCCAGTTATTCAAGTATGTTCCTTGAGGATTTCTAGAAACATTTTAATTGAAAGAAACACTTCAGTTCGAGTAGCTGAGATTTTTAAAGTAATTTAATATCAGAAGTTTAAGAGTTCGTAAATGTGTTAAGATTGCATCGACTTTGGAAAAGCTTTTGTCTGTAGAATATAATACGAAGTTTCTGAAACAAACATCAGAGAGGTTTGACGATGAGTAAATTAGGAGTTTGAGAAAATGACGGCGGGAAGATAATCTCTGGAGATGTTGTGAAATGTTCGAATCGGATCCGCAGGGGAAAAACTCTTTGCTTTCTGAACAAAATTGAACGGTGGAAACTTTCAACGTCTGAAGATCAAAGAGAATACGATATTAGACGTTCAGTGATAAATATGTGAACGAAGAAAGAAAACTTCATTTAATCATCATGATCATTATAACTATTCATCAACTGCTAATAAGGGAATCAAATGTCATTCATTAAATCAAAACAATACACAGATTTACAACTGTTACCATTCATCTATTTATTCATTAATATACTTTATGTCAAGCAGATTCAAGAAATTGTCTCCTTCACAACCTGTGACCGAGTAATTGATTTTTGGGTGTTTGAAAATTCAATACAAATATTTCAAGAGCGTATTCCCACAAACTGTCGTCCTAATATTCAACTGTCAGACAAAACACAATATTCCCATTTAACCGAAAAACACAAAAAGATGTAATTACTAGATGGAGCATCAATAGTTGAGTGCCATAAATTCAAATTAAAATTTCCTTCCTACTTTTTTTAAATTCAATTTTACGACGTCACTGGATTCAAGATATTTTTAAGTAGTTTATGTGAAAATAACGTCAATGAAAATGTTATATGGGAATAAAATTTGAAAATTATGTCAATAAATCAACCCCCCACTTCAATTTGAAGATTTTTTTCAAAATGCTGACGTTTCCAAATATATCCTGTCATAATTTTCACAAAATCTGCCCCTAAAATAAAAAAAGTGGACTTTCAGGAAAATTTTGTTTATTATTTTACAATTTTCTTTATTCATCAATAGATATCGAGGAAATCATAATAAACTAAATTTCAAAATATCCTAAATCCAGTGGTGCAGTCAGGCTTTTGATAAAATTCCTGATATTGAAATTTTTCCCATTTAACTTTTCATTGAGGTTTTTGAATTTTTGACCCTGAAAAAAGTTCAAAGTGGGCCTTGAAAGTTTTATTTTCATTTAGAATTTATGGCACTCAACTAAAACCATTGATGCTCTATCTATTAAAAAAAACTTCTGAATCGGATAATAAAAAACAGTTTTAGAGAGGTGGCCCGCTTTCAAATGGACCACTCTGAAGAAAATGAATAATGTTTACGTATAATTTTTGCGTATATTTCCATTGTTATTTTTATGGTCTATTTAGTGTCTTCACAAAGGAACCTATCATTACTTTTTTGCTATAATTTGCCTGCAAACGGGTTAATGCCCTCAGGGGTACTGAAATTCATTCATCGATTGCAACGTATGCAATAACCGGTAATGACTTCATTTAATTATGTATGAAATATTAAAATAATATAAAATGAACAGCTACAAAAGCTACCTGCCTTGTATAATAGTACAGTCGGTGCAGATATTTTCTACACAATTATCCGGCATGGAAATGTTCTTACATAAACTGTTACTACAGGTCCCATTTACCATAAAACAACAATAGTAATTCATTTTGGAGGGACATCCCGACTTTACCATTAAAAAATCACCCTTGGTAAAAAAGCTTGTTTTCACCTATAACTCGTCAACAAAAAAGGAAGCTTTAAAATTTTCTGAAAGAAAGTTTGAAACAAATTTTTCTGAATGCGCTGATGTAGTTTACGAGAAAATCGATGTCAAAATTCCCAGTATTCATCGTGGTTTCATGATATATGGGACCTCTACTAACAGTTTATGAAGGATAATTCCCATGCCGATTTATTGGGTGGATATGATGAATATTTTACTTCATCGACTGTACTATAACTCCAACCCAGCGTGACGTAATGCGTAAACGTAATTTTCTAATCGATTAAACGTGTATCCACTCGGAACTCAATAATTCCATCTTTCATTTGGTATGGCTGGACTGGGGTTATTGAATATCTGCGAAAACGGCAAACAAAAACTTTCATGGAATGAATGTTGTTTCAGTGAATTATTATCTTCGCCTGGATATTATTTACTCTACTGAAAACATTTTAAGCGTACAGGATTCGGAAAATACAACTGGTTTATTATTTTCGATGATTGCTGGTATTTTTGTACGACGACAATGGATGATTTTGCTGTTTAGTTAATTGAAGTTTGAAAAAATATACGTTGACTTTTGTTGTAGCAGTATTTCACAATTCACAAGAATCATTACTGCCATACAAGGTAGCCTAACAAAAATATTCACTCAAAAATTATTGAGTTTTGTTTTGAAGAGTGCATAATTATTATGATTGTAATAAAATCAGTGATACAATTCCACCTTTCACTGGCATTGCAAAAATCATTGAAATATTTGTGTTCAAATTATCAAGAATTCTTCAAAATGGCATTCACCAACTTTCAAACAGTCCCTCCTCTCTTCCTCAAGTATACTTTCAACAGTATTCCAAAACTTCTAGTGATATTCATTTGTACTCTATCAGGGTTTTACCTCATTTATATTCAAGCGACGACTCTCTGCGGATGGAACAATATCGAAGAGGTTGAGATCGGGAGACCTAGCTGGCCACTTACTGCGGTGGTATTTCATTTATTTTCAGATATTTTGTGGGATACCAATATCGACTCCAATTCATAATATGCCTTGAAGTATCTCAAAATTAATGAAATTAATGAAAGTAAGTTTACACGCAGAAAAGAAAATTCTTGAAATCAACAAAAATTATACGAATTTAACATAATCTGAGGGTCATATAATCACGACAAAATATTTTGTTTCAACAGCAATTTTTTTTTGGTAATTTTCAATCAAATATTTTGTTTATAAAAAGAACTCTTATGTGAACCCCAACACAGTGATTGGTTGAAAGAATAAAACATATTTTGTTACAAAAATACGATATATGCTGTTATGAACTCAGCATATTCGTTGGAATGACTTAGTTACAAAATAACTGGATTCATGTGACTTTGTACTCACATTTAGTCATATTTATGCTAGACGTAAAAATATTTTTTCCTTTTTACCGACTTCCTCACACGAGTCGGTATAGGGGTGACACAGATCATATTCGTACGCTAAATACCATTTGAGTAATATGAATAAGAAAATATATATTTTGGCATAATTCAGTTAGTTGAATTAGTTCACAATCAGTACTTCACGAAAATATCATATTTTGAACAAAGTACGACATTGTTCATACACTAGCTGCACACTTTACTGTTGTATAGGTATTTTATTAATGTAAAATACACAAATAAAAAAAATTTTAACGAAAGTAAGGGTTTAGTGCTTCCGCCGGTCGAGTCGTGTTTGAAGAGCATCAGTGTTATTATTAGATCCACTGGTGCCTCAGCTATACTTATTATCTTATAATTATCAGTCAGTTTGGCGCATATTCAGCAATACAGCCGATCATCACCAGTCAAAAGTTCTATTTCCAGATACTTTGCACGGACTGGTTATCGGTCATATCAGGAAATGCCAGTTGAAGCTCCAGAAAGTCACGTACGTTTTTGCTAACTCTTGAACATGTACTACAATATAAACTAGTGGAGATTTTTCTAGCAAAAGATCCACAAACACAAGACAAGATAGTTTGTACGGAATCATTCAATTCAGAGCGGTCAGGAGCACCCCAAGAATTCGGGACAATCCTCTTGTTGTCCTAACAAGTATCTAGTGGACTTTAAAGACTCCAGGAAATCGGTTGCTGAAAAAGATGATAAATTCTTACGAAACTGTAGCTGCATGAATAGGAGTTTTGAGAACAAGTATTGATGAATACTTATTCAGTTATTATTTATATTAACGATAGTTGAACATGTAATACAGCTCAATTCGAGTCAACACTCAATCTCTGGATGTAAAAAACGTGCTACTAGATTTTCTAGAACTATTCATGCATACCAAACAGGCGGCTGAAAATGAAGGTGTCTGTATTTATATTCAATAAAAAAAATCCTCCGCCCCGAACCCGTGAAGACACGATAAATCCATGTATATTCTCTCCAGTCTCTCTGGACGTGTTTCATCATTTTAAACCAACCACTTGTATTCCAGGAGGTGCCGAAATAAATTCGGTATCACAGCCACGCTGACAAATATATTGCCACAAGCTCGATTCCCATCCAGCACTAGCATTCTTGAATATCAAATAAGTTATTGGGTTACTTTCTACTCCACCACAAAAGTCAAGCTGTTACGCAATTTTATGATCCAATTTTTTGTGGTGTGTGAGTGACACTTATTGAAAAAAATGGTTTAATATAAAATTCGATAAAATAGGGTCAGCAGAAATAAAAATTTATCTTTCTTGTCGAAGCCAGGAGTGATTAGGATTTGTATAGGTCAGAGAAAAATGATGATACAATTAATTACAAAATGCCTCCATTTATAATTTCATAGAAAATTGTGGTTGTCAGAAGCTCTCGAACAATAAGTTCTATAACTTCAGATATGTCTCTTGTTGTCTGATCTGACGAATAAATTGTGGAAAACAGGGTTGGTGATTTTCTGCAATGAATAAAATTTCATAACTTTTCAGTAATGGTTTCATGTCAATAAATGATAGTAATTGCAATAATAAATCACCCTGATTGAATATGGATCCTAGATGATGATGATGACAATAATTTCGATGCCAGCCTAACTGGTAACGAAGTAGGAACCACTTATCTTAGAGCTCAAACTTGTTCATTTTGGATATAATTCGGAAGGGAATTCTGGTTGTTGAGTGCATTTTCTAATAAGAAACAGCTGGTAGACATCTTCACAAAGCTCTAGCCTGGATCTGACTTAGCTCAGCAGCAGACTGTTTGAATAAGGAAAGGTGTTGAAGTTTATTATCTTTACGGTTTGCTGCTGTTGATGTTGTGTCCTAGTCTTATCTACTACCTAGTCTTTTCGTTTTTGACAAACTGTCATTCGTAGAACATCGTTGGTGAGTTTTGGATCCTTGTCAGTTTCGAATCAGTATAATTTGATTCGATGTTTGAATAAATACGACAGATCTTGACATGATTTTTTGGGTTTATGACCTTCCACAACTGTTTATAGAAAGAAAACACATACCAATAGATATCTCCATTACAACTCAAATCACCACACCAGCGTGAAAAGGGGAATTGTCAAATGTCTTTACAACAGGGCACATTGGTTTGCAATTCAACACAAAATCTGAAAGAAGAATTGAATTTTATAAAGTCCGTTCTCAGGGAAAATGCTTATCCAAATGAATTCGTGAAAAAAACCATTAATGAAATTGAAAATAGTACTACACTTTACAATCGTACAACACAACACACAGACATGCGACATCTCCATACATATCCAACAAACAATATTATACCTTATGTCCCTGGACTGTCTGAAAAGATAAAACGGATTGGCCATAGGTATGATGTAAGAACAACATTTAAAACAACCAATACATTGAGATCAATACTCACACATACAAAACCCAAAAACGCTGGTAAATGTTCGAAAAATTGTGTTCACAACATACCTTGTTCGTGTGGTAAGAGTTATATAGGTGAAACATCAAGACCATTGATTGTGCGCCAGGAAGAACATAAAAGTTACACCAGAAATCGAAAAATAACGGGTTCGAAAATATCCGAACATATCCTAACATCTGATGGCGATCATATGATGGAATGGAATAATACCAAAATTTTATTGAGAGAATCAAATCAAGAAAAAAGAAAGTTGAAGGAAACTGCGTGCATTCTTTTATCGAACAACTGCTTCTCAACCAATTCCATCGAAATGGACCGCACCTGGTTACCCCTCCACAGAGATGAAATAAGAACTAATAGAATGGTGATTGGTTGATACCGAACACCCTATGTATCAAGATACCAAATGTCAATCAAAAGAATGTATGACAGATTTCATTTGACTCTGTCAAAGAAAGGTCTTATTACCAAAATCGCAATTCAAATTCAGTTTCCTCAGCGTCTTTCTAAGAAGTTTTGATAACGGAGGCAGATACAGCCTCTGAAACGTCAACAGTTTTCAAAAAAAGAGAAGTATTCTTTGTTAATTCGATCCCATTTTTCAGATAGGCAAATTCAGTGTAGGGTACGTTACTGACAAAAATTAATTTCTTCCAAGACAGCAGTCTTGTGAACGCAGTAACTTATCGGGCAAATTAATTAATTTGCCCTTCTACACTTGTACAGATTTCTTTGGATTAAATTTTTTTTTTTTATTTTCAGATTGTGAAAGGTCATAAACCCAAAAAATCATGTCAAGAACTGGATTTCCTCCACAAAATCAATTTTTCAATCAATAAATACGACAGAGTTAAAACTTGATTTTTCCTTTGACATTAAAATTCAAGGAAAACAACAAGTAGGATGGAATGCTTCACCAAGAGGATACCGCCCTATATATTCAAGATTTGATATATTCAATGTCATGTTTATTTCACCAGCGAACCCACCTTGATTTTTATTTTAATTGATAACAAGAGCAAACTCATCCAACATCCAATATCATTCTATTCTGCAGATGCTGCAAACAGTGCAAATAACGAGCGTCTGATCTTTGCTTGCATCAGTTTATTTCACTACGATTGCTAAAGTTCTACAGTAAACACCGTCGACCCTCCTAACGTCGTTATCATTGGGTCATAATATCTGATGAAATTGTCGAAGGTTATATTGACCAATCGTATTATTAGTGGGAGAAGGCATTGTAACATGCGGCAGAGGGTATATATATCGGTGATTTCAGGATGTTGGGACCGATTCATTGGATTTCATCGAATGTTGGAGAATTCTATCCCAATTCAATACATGTTCTATTGAATGATACGCTATTATTTATTTGGAGATATTTCGAACCAGAAATGTATTTGAATAGATATTGTGTATTACTTCGAATGAGCACAGAGACATTATATTATGTTTGGAATTTATCTCGAAACATTCATCAAACTTTGGTGAGTTATTGTTAATAAAGCACTGTCAGTGACGTTTTAATGTCAAACATTCGATGCGGGGACGAACAAAGCCATTTTCCATAAGACAACGCGTGTCCTTTTTGTATATTTTCTGCGAAAATCTATTCAAAAACAACATTTGGGTGAGTATTAATTCATTAACCAAAACGATCCAGACCAGCACGTGAAATTTCCAAATTTCCTTCTCTACAAACAAGGCAGGTACAGGTAGAAACTGCTGGAGTACAGAGACATACTGGTCAGATCGGACATACCTACTCAAAAAACGTAGAACAAAAAAACGCTGGGAATTTACAGTTAACATTGAAGTCAACATTGGAGGATGTTATGAAAGACGGAAAGTTGTATTAGTAGTGGATATTTATTGTCAAAGATCGCAAAACTAACAACGAAGTTATTGGTAAAATTAAACGATTTCTCATCTGAAACAAGAGTATTTCAAAATGTTATCAGATAATAGGATCACTAAATTTAGTAAAGTTGAAAAAAATATCACAGACATCACTCTTTTATTTGCAGATCAAAAATCAACAATAAATCCCGATATTTCAAGTACAATCGAACATACCTCTTCCCATCACGAGCTACAAAAGCAGCGTTGAATTGTGTAGACCACTCCGTTGATTCTTTTCTTTCCCTCAAAATTTTTTTTCTTCACAACAGCATTCTTTTCGATTCTAAGGTTTCTTTCTATGATGATTATACAGACAGCTTTAAATCATAAAAAGCTTCCATCCTACTAACTGTCAGAGTCAACTTCTTCTATTTGTTTCATGTATTTTCAACAATGTGCACCTTCTAGAGATATTGCTTGTCATGGTAACCTCAATTGAATCATAGACAGCTGCTCTGAAAGCCAACAGGAATAGGAATAGTTGTCTGTCCCGCTCCCTTTAAGGATTTTCGACATCTTCGGAAAGATTTTCCTTCACCATATGATTGAAACTTTCACCCATATCATTCGACATGCGATAAAGCACTGTCGTTCGAGTTTTATGGTAGTCATCAGCTCACAAATTTTTGTTACTTCAGATACCACCATTGGACCTTATTGAATGGCTTCAAGGTGACTTCATCCAGTCATATTCTGTACCACTACATGGTCTCAACGTTGAACCCAGTATAGCATATATCTAAACAAGTTTTCGGGAGGATCAGCTAGTTTTGTTCTTTCTTGCATGTTGATGATTGTTTCGCTTCCTTGCACCTGTCTAAAATATACAGTAGAGAGTATCGTTTGTCTCACATATTGATGACACCTTCAAAGCATTCAGTTCGTTGACACTGTTTACGAGACTCTGGAGATTGATGGTATTCCAGATGGGCCATCTCCAATATTGAAATTGTACTGATTCAACTTTTCCTGGTATCTATTTGTGGACACAACAGATGATCATAATAGGTATTGTCTTGAAATTGTTATAATGCCCAATATTTCTGACGAAATATGTCCATTAATATGAAATTGGGTCTGAAATGATCCACCAAAATTTTGGAAAAATCCAACGACCCATACGAAAGTGATAGAACCCATATTGCAATCACATTCTATCTATGATCCACCCAAGATTAATTCAACTTGAACAGGTTTCAGTTTATGAGGTATAGCTACCCCATGACTAATAACACCACCGTGTCATTATTATATATATTTCCTGTTTGTTGCGCAGTATTATCAAGGGTGATATAATAAGTGGTATGATTATTACCGATAATTTTTTGGAATATTGATGAATTGCAATCCCAAAGCTGAAAATACAACGAGTCTGCAGGACGAGTTGTATTTTTTTGCATTGGGATTGCCAATGAATTGATATTCCAAAAAATTATTGGTCTTTAATCATACCATGAATTATATTTAGGACGACAATATATCGATTTGAAATGAAGGAAAATCGTATCACCTGGTAATTGATGCTTTACTTCTAGCCGTATTCAACGGAATACTCTTTTCCACGGCCTCATCTATGATACCTATGGACATTTGTCCCCAACGATCGCTGATATTGATAGATAAAGATAACTAGTCAAAACACAAATTTGACGTTTATAATTTAAATCATTATTTTCACTTGACAGATAGTAAAACAAAAACTAAGCAGGTTCATCACCGTGAAAATACAGCGACAAGCTATATTTTCACTGTAGTTCCGATTCTATTGGCTGAATTTCAAAATTTCAAATTCTCTGATTGGTTGTTAAGCAAGCAAATATATTGTCAGGGGTAATATGATAAGTGGTATGATTATTACCGATAATGTTTTGGAATATGAATGAATTGCAATCCCAAAGCTGAAAATACAACGAGTCTGCAGGACGAGTTGTATTTTTTTGCATTGGGATTGCCAATGAATTGATATTCCAAAAAATTATTGGTCTTTAATCATACCATGAATTATATTTAGGACGACAATATATCGATTTGAAATAACGAAAAATCGTGTCACCTGGTAATTGATGCTTTACTTCTAGCCGTATTCAACGGAATACTCTTTTCCACGGCCTCATCTATGATACCAATAGACATTTGTCCCCAACGATCGCTCATATTGATAAATAAAGATAACTAGTCAAAACACATAAATTTGACGTTTATAATTTAAATCATTATTTTCACTTGACAGATAGTAAAACAAAAACTAAGCAGGTTTATCACCGTGAAAATACAGCGACAAGCTATATTTGCACTGTAGTTCCGATTCTATTGGCTGAATTTCAAAATTTTAAATCCACTGATTGGTTGTTAAGCAAGGAAATATATTGTCACAGAAATAATTCGAAAAATTAATATACCAAAATTCACAAATATAAATATGAAAATGGGATAATTCAATACAAAAATATTTTACTAAACAAGCTTTGACCAATATGGAACAGTAACGAGCAATGTAGAGATATAAATGGAAGGTCTGGCAAAAATTTATATAATTAATAAATCCCACTAGAAAACGAATAAATATTTCAGGATGCACATACAATACACAGTTATGGCGCCCAAATTGAATTATTGATATGACATGATTCAATTTACGTCACTGCTACCATACACATATTTTTCAAATATAGACGAATTCTAGCTATAGAGGGTATAGAGAAATGCACGTGAAATATATTTATTCAATGAGTCAAACATTGTGAAACGAAGATTTTGCACACAGTATAATTTCATGACGACTGTCGCTATGCTTCTATATGATTGAGATATCAAAAAGTTAATCTACTGAGTTAGTCAAATGTATGGGCCTGTCCATTTTTTTCGGTAAATATCATATATCGAAAAAATGTTCAGATGAAAGTTGAAGGGTATTCCACTCTTGCACCTTTTTGTGAAATCAATTGGTGGAGGAGTGATGTTTTCGGCAATTTTTTCAAATGGATTTTAATTCACTGTAAAAGTAGCATTATGTCTTCATTTATCAGGTAATTATAAATTCAACTTCGCAGGTAGGTGTCTTCACTCACGATATTTAAATTTTTCGTATTTTTCATTACTAGTTTAGTTTACTCAAATCTGTATCATACAAAACAACGAAAAACAACTGAAATTATAAAGTTTGTCGATTTTTGGAATGGACAATGGACAAAGGACAAAGGACATGATTTCGAAAGTTGTTAAAAATATGCGAATTATGATTCTACGAGAACTCCTATTTCCAACGTGATTTCAGACTTTCCGACTTGAACTCAAACCTCTCGAACTTGTCTGGTCCACCGCAAAATGTCTTCGCATCAACCCCTCGATACAGGAATAATAAAGCGACACGACTATCAACTGTATAGACAGAGTTATCAAAGTTTTGAAGTTTGGAGTAGCACATTCCAGCTCGAGACTCATCCAGGACATTCACAAGAAATATCCTCGGAATACTGATGTGGTATACTTAGGAACTGTGTTATTTTGGGACTTACTGCTCTCATACATAAACTTGTTGATGAAGTATAATGTAATTTTGAAATAACAGAGCGACGGTAAGAAAACAATCTCGAAAACTCCGTTCGTTTTTCGGTAGGTATAATGTTTATATTGACTAACTGAAGTTGACGGAGTGAATTTTAACTCCTGATGGTATCTGTGATTCTCCTCTTTTGTGTTATCATTCGTTCATATCTTGTTCAAGTGGCATGGTGTTGCCTGACGAATGCTCGTTATCACATAATGATAATGACAATAAATATATTTTCTTGATTTTGTTCAAAATGTTGTTCCGGCTTCACCCTCACAAGCAATGACTGTTAACATAATTATACGAAATAAACATATGAACAAAAAAGTACGAGTACTGATGCAAAACAAAAATAGTGACTCCCACAAACGTCTGCCGACATTTTTACAGGATGTCCCAACAGAAAAGGTAGATTCACAATATCGGTAATCAAAAGTTGAAAGTTGAAAACTAAAGAACATGATTTACTTTCTGCATGGACTAAAAAGTTGAAAATAATTGACAATGTATTTTCTCGAATCATTCAAAGTTATATTTTATATTTTCTGAATAATAGTTAATTTGGAGTCCTGTATGCCACAAAAAAAATGGAGAAATATTTCCTGACGTTTCCAGGTTTCCCCTGAAAATCCATTAACTTTTTCCACGTTTCCAGGTTTCCCCTGACAATCCATTGACTTTTTCCATAACAGAAATTCTTTGAAATAATGATAATATATTTCAAAAAAGAAAATTCAAGAATCATAGATCGAACAGCTCAATGAAAATCGGATGTTGATCGCATTTTCATTTATAATGAAATTAAAAAAATAACTGTTATATAAATTGCAAGAGGTTATATTTTAATAGACAAATTAAATAATGATTCTTTCAATGAAAACTAAAAAAAAGTAAACTATCCGAATGAAAATGTCAATTTTCACTTTTCAGTTAGAGTCTTTTCACAATATTTGTCAGATGTAGTTCAATGTCCAGCGTGACTTGTGCCGTGGAAGTAGTTGTTTTCTGTTAGATATTAAAAATAAATCACATTTTTCATTTTTCAATTTTCATGGAGAATATTCCCCTTTACAACATAAATACCTCCCAAGAGGTTATCTTGAACGATGGAAAATAGCAACTAAAGTTTGTCTTTCAGCCGCAGATAATCCCACAACACATTTTATGAATATCCTATTAATATTTTCGAACTGAAATCAAAATCATATTAACCTTTCCGCCAATGATAATCGAGTAGACAGTATTGGCAGATGAAATATATCGAATTCGAAAATTCATATAAAAATAAATATGTTATCTAGAAAGATGGAAAATAGCGAATAAAATTTGTCTTTTAATCGCATTATTCCTATTGTAAAAAAAATTGATCCGAAAATTTATTTTTTCGGTATAGATATCACGTTATCGGTGACATATCCAAACATCCCATTGACCCTGTGATCAATGGTGGTGCGAGAGTCCATTGTCCATGAATTCTCACTCTTCCCGATTTCTATTTTCTGTCCAAAACAGGCGAGAGAATGAATAATCATCTCGTCAGCACTACATTATGTCCAACTTGGTGTACCATTTTCATAATGAACACAGAACGCCCATTCTAATGTCATGATAAGTTTGTCTGGCTTGGATGAAAAACACGGTCGATATCAAGTTATCACGTAACGAGTTCTTCTGATAGAAGAAATGCTACGGAAGTAAAATGACATTTCCTTGAATAAAACTAAAGACTTGAATTTTACTGGGTACACTGTCAATTCAAAGCAGTGCCCACTGTTACATACCCAAACAGAGTACATCGTCGAATTGAAGGATTACATCTGATATTTTGAGAAAATCGAAGAGAAAAAATATTGAGATTTGTCTTCGTCCAAGATATGGTACATTAGGCACATTTTGGTTCTAGGACCTCGCTGCCTGAGGAATTCAAAAAGAACACTAAATCCTACCTGTGCTCTCACGATTTCTTCTGAACAATGTAGGATTATCTTTTCGTGCGAGCTTCCCTAGTGTTAATACCTGGTAATGAAAAAGTTTTGTGCATTTCTAAAGTTATGGCCACGGTATTTTCTCTTCTTCTGCTGTTTTGAAGTCATGATTCATAAGACTTTCAGCTAGTTCTGTTTCCTGCAAGTGCATATGTTGGTCACCAATGAATTTTTGCATCTCTTGTTCTCCAGCTCAATTTTTTATTTTTCGAAAATTGCGTTTTCCCACAACTTTCACGCTCATATAAAAAAGTCTTACTCTATGAACTTCTATCATAAATAACTATTTTGTATGATGAAGAACTTACATTTTTATTTTGATTTAAAAAAAAATTCCTAAGAACTGTGGCTCTTGGACAGGGCCGTAACGAGGGCGGGGCAAGGGAGGCTTTGGCCGCGGGCGCTACCCCCAGGAGGCGCCACGATGACTTTTGGCTAGCCCGCAGGGGGCGCCAAAATGACTTTGGATCTGAATAATATTAGCTATCTAACGTTTTACTTTTGTTAGGGGGCGCAAACCCACATATTTGCCACGGGCGCCATCCACCTAGTTATGGCTCTGCTCTTGGAAGTTCCCTGTAGTAACAACTTTTCGTTTCATCTGTCTCACATACGTTGGTATGAATGCAGTTTGCATATTCTAATCCACTAAGTTTCCATAACTAATTCTATTCCGACGTTAATATATCAGAGAACATCGCTTCAATGATAACAATTCCAATATTTTCCACAGTATTAATAAGACAAAAATGTGTCTAATGAAAAAATATTGCTATAGAGAACCAAGTAGCTTTGGATCCAATCATATATTAAATTTAGTCCATAGAATATTGCAAAACAGATCCATGCGACTCTGGTTCTCTATTGCAAAACTTTTTTGGATATTATTTTATTTTTCAATATAGATCTATTGTTCGTAAGGGGGCGCTCAGTGTGCTGATATCTGCTTCTTTGTTGCTGCAAATCAATGGATATATAAAATTATGTCTGCCTGGTAATAATACAAATTTTGTCGGTTGGTTCCTTATTGCATAACTGTCCACCTTACTCAAAGCGTCAAAGATTTTCTATGTTGATTACATTCAACTATTAATATGCAACCAAACCTCCGTATGTAAAGAATATCAGATTACGCTGGGTGCACAGATCTGAATAATTAATCCTTGGCTTAGCAAAATTATATTTATGGTAGTTTTGAACTAATATTTCGGGTTTAGAACAAGTATTTTGTTAATTGATAACATAAAAGGTATTTCCATGAAATATGAATTGTTGGTGTTTGTTCTGTGTTCGTAACTCGAAAGCTCGGCATTTGGTAGGCAATTTATGAGATTTCGCTGCCATTTCGGTTCACAGTCCATATTTCGTCCAACCGAAAACACTAGTCGTGGGCAAATATACATCGTTTGCTCTGTGCTGTTTATATAGTTTATATGTGCGAAACATTCATGATATAGCGTTGGCGATAAGCGGAATTGCATTTCATCTACTTTAGTTTCATTAACTCCACTAATTGAAAATAGTGCTTGTTTAGCGGAAAACCAATTATATGTTGGTTTCAACTCAGATGTAGATATTTGGCAATGAGACAAATGTACGACATATTTTTTAAAACAATCTCTTATTCATGAAATATTGATGTAAAGAGTAAAAAAGTATATTTAGTGTATGAAAACAAAAAACTTTTAAAAACTTAAATATTTTCATGAAAGCTTGAAGCTCTATTTCAAATGTAATGGCATATCACGCCTCAAGCATTTAATGAAATATTAAAGTTTTTGTAAGATTTTTGTTTTCATACAAAAGCAGTATTATAATTAGTGTCAAAAATTAATCAATTTGTTTTTAGTATATTCCTAGCGATTGCAGATTGCAGCGATGTTAGATGTTAGACGTTTGTCGTGGTATTAGCAAGGAAAGTAGTTATTTTTTGATAGATTTTCGACCCAATTACTCCTATTATATAGGAATATTGCGATAAGCAGTCCTGGTTGATATCCGAGTTATTGGTATTTTTCGGTGAAAGTTCATCATATATTTGTATTGTGCGGGAGTTCTTGATTCGGTCAGATTTTGTAACTTGTCTGGTTATTCTCCTGACCGCTTGATCCTTCAGAAAAATAGATTTTTTGCCACCAAATGGTGAAGCTACCGTGATTTTATTAAAAATGGACTTGACTGGTTTTTCCTTTGTTCCCTTCATACGGTACATACTTTTTGGCGGTCACGGTATGTTCATTCACCATATTAAGTACAAAGTTTTCCTGAGTATACTCAATTAATCTTCACGAAATCTATATATAAAATTTTTCTTAGACCAATATTTACGAAAGGGAAAACAATACCTCTTATAAAATCATTATTCTTCATTTTATCCGAATGAACACAAATTTTTCAAGCATCACCAGTGTACCAGTATTAATAAAAAAGTATTAACAATCGTGCCTAAAACCTATTTATTTATAAATAAATTACTTCCACCTGAAATAAAATAATATATAAATATATAAATTCAGTGAAACGTTTGAACATGTTGCTACTTGTTGTTCGTAAATTAGTCTTTATTATTTCTCGTTCCAATACCCATAAATGACCGATATATTGCATAGTTTGAAATTTCGAACAAACCTGCCACAAGCTATCAAATAGAACTCGATAAGCTGAACCAGGCAGATCCATGGAATTGTCATCATTGTAATCAATACTCAGCTACGTGATCATCAATAAACAGCGAAACAATAGGATGTTTGATACATAACACACATTTCCTATTGTACTTGGTTGAAGATACACTTGACCGCAATTTGACGTTATCACGAAATATCATGAAAGCATGTTACACTGAAAGCCGATGAGTAAATACGGTATTCGTAGAATAGTGCTATACCACAAGAGGGAGGAAAATGCGAGGTCCAATTGTGTTTGGTAGGTTCTGCTATACAAACCCACATGCACCCATTATGTAAATTGAAGCTTCATTTTTTCGACAGAACCTCATAGACCGGGAGGCAGCGACAGATTCTACTACACCATTTCCTTGAGAGCACAAAGTATTCAAATGATATCCAACAATAAAATCATCGTCGTCCATTCCATTTGTACAACATGAGAAGGTTGTGATTCCCGCCAAAAATTAATAGAAAAAACTCATAGCCTCTTGCATGGAACTTGCTCTACCCATCATTTTGAACTCAAAATGCGTAAGAAATATTGTGTTCTATCTGATTTCCACAACAAACTACGTCTTCCACCCACATCAATACGCCTAAAAAAATGAAAAAAAAATGTCATAGCCTCTTTGGTGAAACTGAATGGCATCATTTTTGTTATAGTTTAAAAGATAATAATAATAGTCTTCCACTCCTAAACTACATCAAAGGTCGTCTTCCAAGCCGATAAAGATCCACGAGCGAGCGCCGCGGCTACACCGCTCCATCTTTACCTGTTTGAAAGATGATAATTGATGGTGCAAACTGTTGAAATAGCAGTACAACGTTATTATGTATATTATATATATATATATATATATATATATATATATATATATATATAATTAAATAAAAATAATTTTCCACAATGGCAATTTCGCAACCCGTCGTAGGGTTTTCACCAGCTTTTATAAGTCTTTCCGGAAGGAAGATTAGTATAAGGTATAGGTAATGGCAGTGAAAGAATAACATCGAGTCTAGACGTTAATACCTGCGAGGATACAGGTGTAGTATAGATATATTTCGAATATAACCGTATCTTCAAAAAGCGGCTAGATAAACGCATGCAACTTTGTTGGAATCTACTGAGCAAACTGAAATTAAAACAGTGCAATAATTCAACAAGAGTCATTAAATGGCGGAGTTGCTGGGTGTGCAGTTGATAAAACAAGAAGGCAAACTGAATTGAAAATGCATGAATGTTTTATCGTTTGCAATTGACACACAAACCTAACCTCAGCAAGCTAACCTAGCTTGCGAGACCCGAAAATGCGAGAACTAGCTTTTCGCTCGCAATTCATACACAAACCTAACCTGAGCAAGCTAAGCTACCTAAACAAACATCTGCATGCCAACCGAATATGCATAAATTACTAGCCAACCCTGATCTGACTAACCTTACCTAGACATAATAACAATATAAAATTGTTACAATTCAACGACTGTTTATCCAACATTCAGAGAGAGCAGCTGTGGAACAGCTATATTTTTAGTTTACTGAGCATGCTCCTAGAATTTTTATGTTGATGTTAGTAGTATTACCCACAAACTATGGCGTTTTTGAGGTGTTGGAATGTTATAGGATGGGTGGGAAATGATTCGCTTTCAGTGATCATTAAGAAACTATTTACCTATCGCCCTAGCATCTTCAGCATATTCAGCAGAGGTCGATCTCCGACCACTGGACAAGTTAAGCCAAACATGATTTTTCTATAATATTCATATCACAGACGCAATCTCACTTCGCTATTTTTAAGTTCCATAATAAATGTTTGTCCTATATGTTTCAAGCTTTATTGGCCAACACAGTATAAATACACATGTATATTGACATACAGAAGTGTAGGTAATCCACTTGATAATACGAACATTTCAAAAATTATAAACGTCGGGCAGTTTACATTTTACAAAATTTCAGTGCCAGTATAAAAAGAAGCAATTTTTCATTTAGCTATACGCCGAATTTGATTCTTGGAACTGCTCTGATGTATAATCCAAGACATGACCAACTTCTTCGAAAAATAAGAAACATAACGATACAGAAATCAATCACCTCAAATTTCCTCAAACTGAATGAACAAGTTCTTTTCAATAAAAAAACTTGCCAAACGGTTCATTTACTACCTACATAAATTTATTCACTGACCCAAAAACTCACTAAAAGCCAGGGATTGCTCAACGTGAGTGTTTTTTGAGTGAAACGGATGCCTGTCTAAGAGTTTTAATAGATATAGATGCCTAAATAATAAACAACTTTACTTTCTGGACGATGAAATATTTATCGAGGAGAAACCAGGGTTCACCAGAACACCTGCACACAGAATTTATTTCATCTGTCTTGTTGGATCCTCTTCGTTTCGACTCTATTTCCACGCATCTTTATATGAAGATTCATCTCACTTGATACGTCAAGTCCATTTCACGTGTTATCAAATGAATTTTCGAATGTATATACCAAGTTGAAAAGTTTTCAAAACTTTGAGAGACTATCTAAATTCCATCATTAAATATTGTGCAATTTCTCCTACACAGTTGACGGTGGGTAGATCATCTGAAAAATTAATTGTTCTATATAACGTAGCTGTCAAAAATATCAATAATTAGCAAGAATGAAAATGAAAAACAGTGGCTATTCAAAATATCGTCGTTTGGCGGGACGTTATGACGTCAAAGTACATGTAAACAAAGATTTTCCAAAGTTAGCATTGCCTTCGGGAGGTGTACAAAAACTAAATGATGAAATAATAAAAAATAAATTAAAGACAAACTTTCATTCAAATGAGGTATAAAGTAATAAAAAAATTATGTAGATGTCTAATGTAGGTCACACTGTGAGTTACTGATGCAAAAGCATGCCGCGCAAAGTTTTCAGTTCCAACACGAAAACGGCGAGCTTTTGTATCATTCACTCATAAAATAACATAAACTACACATATGAAGAAGTTATTTTTCACTTTTTAGTGAAGAAGTTGAATGAAAGCTTGTCTTGGAATTGTTTATTTTTTTGCTTTCTAGTAAGTATACGCATTCGTCTATGAGTTTCTGATGACTCATCGGTTATTACAAGGTGATTCCTGTGGATTTTGTGTTATCTAGCTCTTCAGAAATTCATAATTTCAATTCAATCAGACGACTAGAAGTTACCCCACCGTATATTTCCCTAGAATACGCTTAAGTAGAATGGCTTTAAATAAATTAAATATCAGGTACAGGTCTATTAAGTGCGAAAGCACATGTAAAATTTATCAGCTATCAGTGATAATTCATCCAATCATTTCAACTTCAACTTTTATAGTGCGATATTGTCATCTGAAGAAGTCATTCATTGTTGCGAATTCCTATTGAGAGATATGCTATAACTCTATATCAAACCACCAGTTGCAGTGAAGAAAATGGGACAATAATTCTGACTGATCACTCATTACTTTTTGGTTCTTACTTCCAAATTTCACTTGGTTTTCCACTTCTTCTGGCGGAGATAGAACACTGCATTATTGACGGCAAGTGGTCGTATTTCACCATGTATATCTCAAGGTACCTACAGCTCGATATTTTACAACAAACCGGTATATCTTTCCAATTTTGAATTCTTGTGAGTTATCATATTATTACTTACCAAATCTTTTCAAAACCTTTTCCTTCAGTCGACTATTCGTTCCTATTAACAAAAAGTAGATCTGGTTGAATTTCCGAGAAGCCTGAAAATTGAATACCAGTATTGAATATCCGGCTTATTGAACATCCGACTTATTGAATACCCCGCTAACTCCAAACCCTTACTTTATTGCCATATTTATGAATATTTATGAAATGGACTTGTTTTGACTTCATACAAGTCATAATTAACTTTATTCATTGCAGAATATCAGCAATATATTGAACTCTAACTTATTCACTTTCAAGACAGAGAGATGAGATGAAGAAACAATGAGGAAGTTCTGCAGTATGCAAATTGAAAAAGTTCAGTTGATGCCTTTTGAAGAAACATCTGCGAAATATACATATCATTATGCCTTTTCTCGCCCCTAAGGAGAATTTATGCGAGTTCACTCCACTTCGGTAGTTTATTTTCGAAACATGAAACTTTGTAATTAAGTGTACGAGAAAATAAATAGTATACAAGGTTTCAAACACAGAGCAAATTTATATGGAATTAAAATCTTCTGCAGACATTTGGCGTTCCAATTACGATATATTACTACATCAGTTATCATTCATTAGTTTCATATAACAAAAGCAGGTAACTGGAATATGTCAGTGAATTTATCACCCATGAAATAACGAATGCAAGACATTGCGTCATTATAGTAAAAGCTTTCAAAAAATCCATCATGATTAAGCTTCTCTATTTTCGAAAACATGGAGCTATAAGATATACTATATACCACAAACAAAAAAAACGGTTTTCAAAAGACTCTTACAGAAATAGAGATCACTAGTAGTTAGATGTTTATAGCCACCTTGCAGTCCGGACCTGAATCTACTAGAATACAGCCAGCAATTTCTGAATGAATGTAGAGTATTCCACAGTATCAACTTATTCGTATGTTTGATTGTATGGATATTGTATGAATCAAAGAATGAATTGTGAACTTGTTCAACTCTAGTGAGGTGAACCTAGTTCAGAATAAACATTCAAAACATCAAAAACAAGTTGTAGTATGTAGTATGTAGTATGTTAGGAAAAAATCATAGCTTCAGTATATTATTTTATCTACTACCAATATGTAATATCAAACATTACGATACTGATATGAGTTTCGTAAGGACGGCTACATTTTTCAAAACTTCTCAGGAACATGCAAAATGCCTTAAAAATAATTTTTTTAAAATTTTATTTGTATATTTCTCATTATTTGAGACTTTTTAATTCAGAACCCGAATTCAATGATATTCTTTACAACTTGTCAAGATGTGAAGTAACCTTGATGATATTGAATTTTTAGCATAGCGTTCTGATGTTGAAAAAGTAATTTTTTTCTACGGTGTACTCAGTAATTCAGCTGTTTTCAATTGTTTTGTTCATATAACTTGATTTGTCAAATCAGGGAAATAAGAGGGGGAAACTATGAGGAAATTGTGTACACTGATTCCAAAAAATTCTAAGTAATTCCTATGATACCAAGTAATGCCCGAGTAATACCCAGTAATTCCCTAGTAATACCCTGAATTGATGCCAGTAATGCCTAAGTCAGAAAAGTAATAAAAATATTGAATTGTGTCTTAATGTTAGGATTTTATGAAGTACAATGTTGAGGACCTCTTTTTTTTCATTCAATATGTTTTGAAGACCTTTTTTTGCCTTTTAACGATTATAATTGTAGAGTAATGTTCTATAATTTCTGTAATACTCGAGTAATAACTCCCTTTCCCGTGTAATACCCAATAATTCCCAACTAATTTCTCTAATACCCGAGTAATAATACACCAGTATTACCTGTAATACCTAATAGTATTCAAGTATTGCCTGAAATTCCCCAGCAGAAAAATTATATCTGGAGTTGTATTGTCAATGGCTCGCAAAGATAGAATGTCTATCGAAACATAAACTCAACTTCTTGTCCCGGTTATAATCCCACTGACTGCACTTCTAAACGCAGTTTCAGACTCTGCCTGTGAAATTAGAGAGGTTTCGAAGCTCAAACATACACCATTGTGATCCCTTTCTGTCAGCTCCTGCTGAACGTTTACGAATGTTTGATTGGGCATTGTGTTATTTCATCCGACTAACATTTCAAACGATGGTGAATGAGAAGAACAATTAATAAAACCGATTCTTAGCTAATGAATATTGGTTTTGACTATGAACTGAATAAAAAAGTATTTTCAAGAGGTGACTCAATAGACCAAATTTTGTTCTTAAAATATAATATTAAAAATTTCATACCTATCTTATATTTCTGTCTTTTTTGTTTCAGGTCGGTATTTTATACATTAGAGAGAAAACAAAAAATTTGATGTTCACATTCTGAGGTGAGTAATTTGTCAGCAGTGTGTTTCCTGATACATTTCTAACCAATTATTGCTAAATAGAAGGAGCAAGATCACAAATAATTGAAAAAGTGGGAACATTCTCCATGAAAATGAAAAATGTGATTTATTTGTAACATCTACGATGGAAAATAGCGACTAAAGTTTGTCTTACAGCCGCAGATGATTCCACAATAGATTTTATAAATATCCTATTCATATTTTTGAACAAAAATCATCACAAATAAAGTTTCTCCCAATAGAGCAATGGAATAATTCGGACGTTCGCCTTGAACACGATGGGCGATTTTTATTGCCATGTAGTCAGCAGACAAAAAAATTTAATACTGATATCCATAATTCGATTTTTTTTTTGTATTGGTATCGACTGCTCTATATCTATATCTATATCTATATCTACATCTACATCTACATCTACATCTATATATATATATATCTATATATATATCTATATCTACGTCTACATCTACATCCACATCTACATATATATCCACATCTACATCCACATCTACATCTACATCGAGATCTATATATCTTTATCTACATCTATTTATATCAGATGTCGTTCAAAAAAAATTTTGCGATCGGACGTGTGCAAGGCATATGGAATTTTTATTTTGTGTGTTAAAGAAAATCGTTTTTTCATAGCATTTCAACACATCAACAGGTAGGGACAATCTAATAGTGAAAAATCAAAGCCATAAGGTTTGCACATTTTCAAAGGGTTGAAATAAGGGCGCCATCTTGTAAAAGAATAGTTGGTTTTCTCGCTTATGGCAATCGTCAGAATTAAATTTGATATAGTTAGGAACCCGAAAAAAATAAAATCCCATCAGCCGGTCAGCTGATTGGGTGAATTTTCTGGACGAAAAATTTTGTGATTTTTTTTTTTTTCGTATACCTTTTGAGCTCAATACTGACATTATTTTCAGTGGTTAAAATACCAGAAGAGAGAAAATGTGTCAGCAAAATATGTCATTATCTGACGGTCTTTAAGGTTAATTCATTCTGGTTAGAACAGACTCAAAATATCCACAAAATATTTGTATTGATTTCGTGCTGAATAGTTACGTCAGGTCAGTTCATTCTCGTGAGAGCAACTAACGTGGGGCACCTTGTTCGACGGAAAATGTGAGAGCAAATTTACTGAGAGCAAATTTACTGAGAGTAAATGACATGGACTCAGAATTTCAACAAACCCAGCTGAAATTCTTCAATCAGGATACAAGATCCCCGTAAATTCCTTCACTACCGACACTGTGGGGTTGCTACATTGATGGCAATCGCCGCACAATTTCATGCTCGAGTGGAATTTAACATCAATACAATCTTGTTTGGGCCACGAGTTTATGCTAACAAATCCCTTGAAAACGTTCGAATGTATTTCTGTTCAAAGGGTTCGTCGCTTCCCTTCGTCACATTACAACAAACTTGTCGTCATAAAATTCTGATAGTGGAATGAAAAGTTTTATCATAATGCCATCAGTTCCAAAGAAAGGATGGAGACGGGCTTTTTATGTTCGTATCTCTAGATGGACTGACTGTATTCGCATGGCGATTTCTTTCTATCATGGTTTTTTATTTTTGTGATGTAATGTAATTGACTTTAGAATGGATCCTTTCAATATCTCAATGGAAAAACTGAAAGTTTTATGACATCCCAAATTCATCACATTTCAGATTGAGGTAAAGTTTGATGTCTCACACAGAAGTATAAGGTACCTGTTACAATTGCAGCTGAGTAAGATCATGAAATATTATACATTATGATGTTAATAATAATGATAATAACATTAATTTTTATATTAATAATTATAATAATTTTTTAAATTATTATTACCGTACTGATGAATTAGTGGTTCTAATATTAGGAGTTTTTAGTGGAATGATGCTCTTGAATCCGAAAGATAGTAGACAGTGAATATGCAAAATTGAGTTATATTATGGAATTTCTCCAAAAATATGGGATTTGGATATACGCAAGTGAATTATAACTAGGGCTTGTTTTCATAATATAATTATTGAAATGTGATAAGAAGAAATATAATTTCTATTTCAATCAGTGAGATGGCCCTCGGCTGACGCCTACTTCACGCCCTTGATACATAAATAACTATATAGGACAGTCAGGAGGCAAAAAAGCAGTATTATATATTTTTTTCATTATTTGACATACCAATTCCTGCTGAAATAACTAACTTCGCTGGTAAATACCGTTTTCTTATTCAGTGAAAGGGATTAGTAGACGCTGAAACAACAAGTTTTATCTTCATTCCCCATTATTATGGATTATTTCAGTGGTAAACTTTTTGCAGTGAATTTTGAGGAAACTATGTTCATGTCTTTCACCAGTTGTGAATCTCCCCGACTATACGTATATTAATGTCCCTACCTCAGATAATGTAGTAGTCTAGCTAAAATCTTCCAAAACAATAGAATATCTGGGTATCACACTTGATAGCAACTTGAAGTGGAACACGCATACTAGCAATGTTACAAAAAAACTGAGATATCTGGTATATAAATTTTAGTTTTAAAAAAAGATCCTTGGCCTTGAATACCTGAAAATTACGAATTAATACAAATACATCTACAACGAGAAAAAAGGTCCAATTGCACTAGCACACTTGACACTATTTTAATAATAGTGCTAGGAATCGCACGTTGAAAGGTAAGACCTCGTTAATCCTTGTCTCGCACAAGTTTCGACTTTTGAGGGCTGACGACAGTTGGTTAATAGAAAAAACAATTTTGAACAATTTTAAACAATAACAATACATATTTTATTTACGAGCTCTGAAGTGCAGTATTCGCTGCAAATAAAAAATTAACCCTGACAGTGAATTATTTACCATTATCAAACTATGCATATGACTACGCACAGGCTGTACCTTTGTGGGTCTGTTTATTTGCCGAATTATTAATGTAATAAACTTTTTTAATGTAACTATGGAAAAAATTACCCCTTATACTTTGCGAACCTTGTGAAGTTTTGTTCTCTGGTAAATAAATCTTATCAATATTATGTACGGTTTGGGAGACTCACAAAACTCTCATCGATGATGATATTTTTCTGGAAACAAGGTCTCAGGGGCATCCAGGGGAATGAGAGCGCATATGACCAGACAAGAGCGGAGGCAGATTGTTATTATTATTTATCAGTTAGAGCATGTTTTTGTTGGTACACCAATTTTGTTTGAGCCACCCTCTATCATTTGATGAAAGAACCATAACACAACATATACTCTAACTCAGAAGACTTTTACAACCGCAAGTTCATGATGGCTGTGAGTTATCTGAGTCACGATTTCCATGCGTCTAATAATTTTTCGTTTCATTTGACAGGGACCGCCTTTTATGTGTAGCCGAAAGATAAAAGATCCATCCAGGTTCAACTGGGAGAAGACTGAATTCATTTTACGCTCTGCATGTTCCACTGTTCCAGTCCATGAACAATGCAGCAGTAGACACCTGATCACTCCGAGTGCTTATAAACATGGGACTAATTTAGCTACTAATCACGGAAGTTTGAGGACCGCTTACAAATATCAAGTTATCCCTTACAACTTTCAGTTTTAAGAAGGCCGTCGAGGTCCTGAATTATTAAATTCAATTAGGGTATCTTACTCTTCGAAAATTACACTTTGGGATGTGGGCGGAGTCCTGAATGAATAAATATTATATGATAGAAGCTTCAGGCTCAACTGCTAGCTGAAATATGTTTGAATTGAAAGTGAATGTAACGATGACTTTTTTCGTGATAATAATAATAGATCAGAATCTCATATTGATTGAAGTATAAGCTAGTACGGACTCCATCATATACAGAGTGGGGCACCGAAAACGAAACAGATCGAATATCTTCAGAACGCATGTGTTCTGAAAAATACGCAAAAACACGTCGACATCTTCCTATCGTAACCTCAACTGTCATACCTCTCCCCCCTCCTCTTGGTCACTATCACCCAAACAATTTGAATAGGGAAAGTAGTGAGTGTGACACATCATTAAAAAGGTAATTCCATAAGGAATTCAGTCATGTCAATTTTCGCTACCTAACTTCCTATTTTAGCGCTCTCTTGCTGGAAAAACAACTGTTCCGTATTCCAAATTATGATACTTCATTTGCAAGCTGATTTAACATAAATTCGGTGACAATGAATTATGGAATTTTTCTGAGGCAAAAAACAAAATGGTGGCTTCAGAATGGCAGGCAAGATTTGAAATTATGGTCCGCTTCTGAAGCCGCCATTTTGTTTTTTGCTTTAGAAAAAGGCCATAATTCATTGTCACCGAATTTATGTTAAATTAGCTTGCAAATGAAGTATCATAATTTGGAATACGGAACAGTTGTTTTTCCAGCAAGAGAGCGCTAAAATAGGAAGTTAGGTAGCGAAAATTGACATGGCTAAATTCCTTATGGAATTACCTTTTTAATGATGTGTCACACTCACTACTTTCCCTATTCAAATTGTTTGGGTGACACGGAACAGTTGTTTTTCCAGCAAGAGAGCGCTAAAATAGGAAGTTAGGTAGCGAAAATTGACATGGCTAAATTCCTTATGGAATTACCTTTTTAATGATGTGTCACACTCACTACTTTCCCTATTCAAATTGTTTGGGTGACAGTGACCAAGAGGAGGGGGGAGAGGTATGACAGTTGAGGTTACGATAGGAAGATGTCCCCCTTGTTTTAAAAATCGACGTGTTTTTGCGTATTTTTCAGAACACATGCGTTTTGATGATATTCGATCTGTTTCGTTTTCGGTGCCCCACCCTGTATAATATGATGATAACAAGTATTGTAGAAGGCATATTACGTACGAATGGAAAATATCGTATTCGAAGAATTTGAAAGAGAAAATTCAAATAGTTTAAAGGAAGAATTTCAAGAAAGTTTGAAGAATCTAGAAGAAAAGCTTCTAGAAAATTCAAAGATTCTGGAAGACAAACTTCTCGAAAATACAGAGGGCCTAAAAAAAACTTTCTGGTGTGGCGAATCCTTTAGAAGAAAAAATGTGGACCGTGGAGACAGAGATGAAGAAAATCAAAGATGGAATTGGAGAGGTAATGGAAAAATTGAAAGAAACAGTCAGTGATGAAATCAAAGGCGGACTAGAGGTGGAAATTAACAAAATGAAGGAGAAAATCAGTAAGTTGGAAAACCAAATTGACACTACCCACACCACAGAATCTGTTAATGAAATTTCAATGATGGAATGGAAGACAAACTTCTCGAAAATACAGAGGGCCTAAAAAAAACTTTCTGGCGTGGCCAATCCTTTAGAAGAAAAAATGTGGACCGTGGAGACAGAGATGAAGAAAATCAAAGATGGAATTGGAGAGGTAATGGAAAAATTGAAAGAAACAATCAGTGATGAAATCAAAGGCGGACTAGAGGTGGAAATTAACAAAATGAAGGAGAAAATCAGTAAGTTGGAAAACCAAATTGACACTACCCACACCACAGAATCTGTTAATGAAATTTCAATGATGGAACTCAGTTTGAACTTGGATGATGTTCAAAAGGGTTCGAAACATGTGAAGATCAGTTTGGAATCAGGAAAGCTCTCCATGAAACCACCTCAGTTTAATGGAAAAACACCATGGGCTAATTACCGCCGACAATCTGAAGCTGTAGCAGCAAATGGATGGAATGCAGGAGAAAGAGCTGTAGCATCAACACTGGCGTTGCGTGGAGAAGCAACCAACATTTTACAAACCATCACGACCCAAGAGCAGGAGGACTAAGGGCAGCTGATTGAACATTTAGAATTTCTGTATGGGCAGACCCATCTAAAGCATGTATACCACTCAGAGCTCACAAACTGCTTCTAGAAATCAAGCGAAACCTTACAAGAGTTTGAAGCAGACATTACAGACAGACATTAGCGGTTCAGGATTTCCTGGAAGGACTTCACGACCAAGAAACCAGAGCGTTGACACTAGCTCGTCCAACATATGTCGTGGATGCACTGGCACGCGCTTTGGAATTTGAGGCTGCAAAACATTCGTGCCATTCGTGGATTGACGTGGCCGTTACTTGATGAAAATCCGTAGTTATGACACTAAGGTAAAAAACGATTAAAATTTCCACGAAATTTATTGTCTTTGCGACGATTTTTTCAAGCGAATGTAGTACATTCTATGATGCACTATATTCGCTTGAAAAAGATACTGTGCATCGAAACATGTCGCAAAGACAATAAATTTAATGGAAATTTCAATCGTTGTTTACCTTAGTGTCATTCGTGCAAGAGCCAAAGTAAGAAACGGATGATGGAAGAAGAACCACAGGAGCCTTCCACTCTTGAAGCTGCCACAAGAAAATTGATCAAGGAAGTTTTGCCTGAGAAATTCGAATTCTTGGAAAAATTACGCATGAGTGCGTAATTGCTTTACAACATGCATTACGTACACGGCCACATAC
Source organism: Chrysolina haemoptera (assembly GCA_958298965.1). Classification (NCBI taxonomy): domain Eukaryota; kingdom Metazoa; phylum Arthropoda; class Insecta; order Coleoptera; family Chrysomelidae; genus Chrysolina; species Chrysolina haemoptera. The sequence goes on along the minus strand of OY282589.1, from coordinate 30,206,582 downwards.
AGTGTGACGTTTCCGAGATCCAAAAATTCATATTATTATTAATATCATTAGTAAAATGACCTTTTTTCAGAAAATACGCCTTAATAGATGAACTTAAGTGGCAATACCTCATCTGAATAATAAATTTGATCTAAAAAGTTGAAGTCGTTTTCGAAATCCAAAAATTAACATTATTCTTATTATTATTTGAAAAATCGTCTTCTTTTAAAAAAGCCGCCTAAATAGATACATTTAAAACGCAAAACTTCATCTTCAAACAAAATTTGATCCAAATCATTACAGCCGTTTCATACATCCAAAAATGTATATTATTATTATTAATATTACACATTATCACATTTTTCATGAAAAACGCCTATATAGATAAACTAAAGTAGCAATACCAATTCAAAAATTATCATTATTAATATTATTATTATTATCAGTAAAATCGTGGTTTTCCAAGAAAGACACCTATATATAGATAAACCTAAAGAGCAAAACCCTATCTGCGTACAAAATATTTCCCCAATTGATTGTTTCCGAGATATATCAAACTGTGCTATTTACTGAGGCTGTGAGTCGTGTGTTTTCGCTTATTTTCTGCAGTGGCCGTAGGTAAAAAATATTCAGGCTTTCATTATTTTATTTTGCAATTATGCATAATATTTACTTTTCATTTGAAAGCAATATCGCTGATGTGAAGAAGCATGGATCAGCCTCAAACAGCAAAAATTTTAATTGAATAGTTGCATATTGTAATTTGGTGGATGCGTTTATCATATTTTTGGTGAATGCGTTTAACAGATTTTTGGTGGAAGTGTATGGCTAATTTTTGATGAATGTGTATTTTTTGGTGAATGTGTATTTTTTGGTGGACGTGTTTTTGGTGGACGTGTTTTTGGTGGATGTGTTGAAAAATGGTGGATGCACTTTTCGTTTTTATTTTGGTGGATGGTCCTTACTAATTTTTTTGTAGCACTTCCCGTTTCAGTAGGAAAACCCTCGCGAGTAGTTGGATTGGTGAGGTAAAATATAATGTCGTCCAACCCACTTTAACACTGATTAGAGACTACAACCCCAAAATTCAACTACTGATGTACGCATGTGATCATCCATAGCCAACATAAGGATAATTCCCATTGTTGGATTACAATTAACACGTTCAAAAATATATCGACACTTGATATGACAAACATTATAAGTCATTTTACCTAAATTTTCCGGGAGGCAGGGGGAAAAAATATCTCATATTTTCAATTGTTAAGAACTTCGTAAGAACCTTTCTTCATATATTTTCTCTTCTTTCTATTACAAGCAACCATTTTGCCGTGGATTTTTGGATAGAAATTTCCTGTTACAATAAAACTATTTCATTAAATGTTATCGCATTACTTCTAGATAAAATGATGATTCTTATATCAAAATGGAACTTACACTTCGATGAAACTTTTCCTGGAATAGTTGGAAAAAATTGTACCTTGACTTAGAATTTTCTTCATATCAGGTTTCGATACGTAAAATGTGTTTAAATATTCGCCATGGTTTAAGTCAGGAAAGTAGAGATTTTTTTCAGCTATTCGCCTCATATTTCCCACTTATGAGACGGTATTGGGAGAATGGTATATCGACGTTACCGACATTACCTTTATATACTTCAATGTATTCAATAATGTAATGTAATTCAATGTATGTAACCACCTCAATTTCATATGATATTCTTAGACTTTGCTCTGAGGTTTTTTTAAGTCAGATGTATTTTTCTAAATGAGGCAAAAAATATAAAGATATTATTTTCTTAGACATAGTTGTTTCATAGAAATATCACTTTATCGAATTGAATATTCAGTTTTATGTATTTCTGTGATTTCGGGCCCTTTTTTAAGTGAATTCCAAAAATGCAATTCTCAATTTCAGAAAACGAGTAACGATAGAAAAGAAAATAACTTCAACCATAGAGAAGGTTATCTTGAATGATGGAAAATAGCGTCTAAAGTTTGTCTTTCAGTCGCAGATGATTCCACAACAGATTTTATGAATATCCCATTCATATTTTCGAACTAAAATCTAAATTCAACCATAGAGTGAGAACAAAAAGACGTATATGGAAACAATATCAGACAAGGACACAATTGCTCTTTTCTGGCGAGGTCGTCAAACCCCCTCATCAAAAAAATATATTTTTCAAATTTTTTAGCATCAAAAGTTCAACTCTCGAAAACATCAGAAACTTGGCCTATTATACTCGACACTTTGTGTAATGAATGAAACACACTCTGTTTGCCTAGTTGAGTTCCGATAAGTTTAATATGCTCCCACCCGAAACTCCCGGCGATATATTATAACTTTTGCCTAATTGTCACAACAGACTCGCTTGGTTTCTTGTTGGGTTTCGTTGAAATAACTTCAGAAACAGTTATAAATCGTTTGTTTGCTCTGAATGGCACTTTGTGGGATTGTAGAAGTTCTGAGACGTCTCGAGAGAAAAGAGGATGGAAGGTGAATAGAAGGAGGATTCAATTTAGTTCAGTTTGGTATTTATGGGTATTCATTGCAGATTAAGTTGACGTGCCACGTGAGAATTAGTAAGTTTTAGTAAGAGTTTGGATTGAGTGACACAGATATGTAACTGAATTTACAATTTGTCTGTACCGTTACGAAATTGGAGTTCGTAGCTACAGACAATACTGGATGGGTATTTACTTCTCAATGATGAACAATAGATTTCACAGCACCACACGAGTGTTATTCAAATTTACGTTTTTGTTATTTCATTCAAAAGGAAGTGCACAATGGCACCGTGAAATTTGTTTCAATATAACATTTTAGTATTTTTCTTGAATATACATCTCATAAAGTCGGAGTAATATGTCGACTACAATCATGTCTGATAATTGGTTCAAACACCACCATATTATCGTTTACCTGATAAAATTTTGTCAATTCCATGTTATCGGTAAACGTTTTGCATCACGTTGTATAAAGGCATCGTGAAACCTTTTTAATTGTGAATTTCTGCTGTCATTCCTGAATAAACTATTCAGAAATTGTAAAGAACACCAAAATTAGATTCACATTATCTGATTCTAGCAAATTGTTCACCATTTCATCAAGTATCCATTACTATGGTTACAAATTTATGTGAATCGGTGTATATTTTGCATGACGTTGTATAGAACCACTGTTAAACCCTTTGCATTGTGAATTCCAGTTGTTTTTCTTGATTGATATGTCACAAATTCCAAAAAACACTGAAATCACATTAATGTTCACTTATTTTAGCAAAATTCACAACATGTTATCAAGTCTCAATTCTAAATCTCATCCAAAATCACTCCTTCTTTAATAAATTCATGAAATGAGACACTGCTGAAAAGTCCACCTTCTCACTAACACTCGAAAGCGAAACTTATGTTTGTCATGTGCAGAACAGAGGTTGAAAAGAGGAGTGATATAGGTCACCGCATCCCAACTTACACTAAGTAAACAACCTGAAGCTCTTTGCCGTTACGCCATATTCGTAGCGGGATAATGCAAACTAAACAGTACTTTTCACTGGTGTGGTTTTGCATTAATACAAGGTGTAGCTACAATTCAGTAAAAACGGAACAGAAATGCAAATATTTGTATGTTACAGATGCTGTACCTCCGTTGTGAAGGATATAATTAATTAACATCAAGAGGAGCTTGGAAACTATGGAAACGCTATGAAGTGAAGAGCGCGTCAAAGTTTATAGAAACACTTTCCCAATTTTTGGGTGTGTACTAAATTAAGAAAATAATGCTGAAATTCCCAAGTACCCAATTAGTTTCATTGCATAATAATACATGAATTTACTACTGCCATTGTCTAGCGATCTTTCATAAGTAGACGTGGGGTAAATTCCACTGAAGCTTTTAAATGATTTTATCTCATAGCTTTATTTTCTTTTTGTTAGTCATAATATTTTCATGACGTTCGTTCACTGAGTTTGAAGACTGAACATTTTTATTTAAAGTGAATACACTAAAAACATTCATCTACGAATGAAACGCTACCACTTATGTATTCAATTTTTTTTGTTATATGTGAATTGAAGAAATTACGGGGGGGAAGCCTTTTTTTCCTCATATATATATGTGGTTAAAGTCAGAACACCTCGTGTTTACAAGGCTTGAACTAACATTACCACGGAGGCAACTATAGCTACCTGCGTGACATCCTTACCCAGGAATATATAAATAAAGTAGAAAACCATAGAATGGCTTCGTGAGGGGAAAAATAAATACAAAGGGGAAAATTTGTGGGTAAACCCTCATAATGCAACTGTAGACGGATCCGTTTCGGACTCATTAGACCTCTTCAGTACGGTATAGTCAAGTGTAAAGTTGTGCAACACTTGAATGCAAGCAACACATTTGTGGTTAAAGTGTTGCTGGCTCCTTTGGTTGGCTCCTATATTTGTGTGATCTTTCCCTCGTTCATCTATATAGGCGCCTTTTCTGAAAAACATGAATTCACTTATTATAATAATAATAATAATGTGAATTTTTGGATCTCAGACACGGCTTTAATGATTTGGATAAAATTTTGCATTTAGATGAAGTTTTGCGTTTTAAGTTCATCTATATAGGCATTTTTCTGAGAAAAACACGATTTCACCAATAATAATAATCATAATTTGAATATTTGGATCTCGAAAACGGCATAAACTCTTTGGATCAAATTTTGTAATGAGTAATGAGTAATGAGATTCATCTATATAAACGTCTTTTTTCAAAAAACAACGAGATTTCACCAATGATAATAATAGTAATAATGTGAATTTTTAAATCTCGGAAAAGGCTCTAACAATTTGGATCAAATATTACCTGAACATGAACATGACCAATTTGGTTTTTGTTTTTATTGTTTTTTATGGTGTCACAGAACCATGATCAATAATTATTATTCATAGATCAAAAATATATTTTTCTGAAATTGCTCAAGAATGCGTACTTTGTCGGAGCAACTTCGGACCCCAAAATACGCCAATCTAGTATTTTAATCCATTGCTAAGCAACGAACTTTCTATGTTACGGAAATTTTTTGCTGGCGTCTCAACAATAATGACATCAATCAAAAATTGTGTGCATTTATAAAAATGTCTTAGTTTACGATAAGGTTGCTTGCAATTTCAAATAATATAGTATGTGTACCTCGTAGTAAAAGCACATTCCCAGACTTCAATGATTGTTGATGAATTTACTTCGTCGTCCGAGATTGTAATGTTTTCACTACTAGATACACAATACTATTGATTGAATGAGAGTGGTACTCCCACTATTTTCCTAATTTTCAAATAATCTCGCTGTGAATAAATAAACGGAAATTATTACGTTTCTCAGTTGGTGGGAAGGACAGCACAAAGACCAATGCATAATAATCTAATTGGGTATCATAAATTATAAACGTTTCATTACATTTCTCTTGATGTTGGCTGCTCATTATAATTTTAAAACCTCAAAATGAAACAAAATAGCCGATTGCCGGAAAAGTTTTCCCAAACTCTGAGGAGTTAAGTTTCGAAGGAAACTGAAAAACCAATGAATCGCCTAATTAGTTATTGCTTCAGGATAACTGAAGATGTGCTGTTCGTTTGTATATGAGATATTTCAATGAAAAATATTGTTCCTATAAAACGTTGTTTCGTGTTGTTGAAACTTTGGGCTGGATATAATTTGATCAGATTTACGTGAATATTCAGAAATTTGTATATTAAAATTTGTTAGAACGTGAGTCCAGCTTTGTCATCTGCCATAACAATATGAAAAACACTTGAATTCACCGGAGTTTTCGTTTCATAAAGAAATTCGTATGAAATGAAAATTGAAACGTTTCTTATGTGAGTAAAATTATGAGAAAAATTCTCCATCACACAAATCATGATATACCACTTTTTTAACCATAACAGCCTTTCGTAGTAATTATGTAAGATTTATGTTAATTTAAAAATGTAAAAATATATAATTTTTTTTTTGTGGTCGAGATGTTTCTAGATTGTTCACACAGGGTGGTCTACAAATCTAGACATCAGACGTTCCGACCTTGAATGAACTGACGTCCTGAGACCGCCATGTGTTTATTAATCCAGTACGATTGTGTTTTGAGAGGAGAATCGATTGCAGCACCACCAAACTTGGTGTGCTAGTTGTGTAAACCATGATAAACACAAAAAAAATTGTTTACCGAAATTCCAGAAGTGAAACATTTTTTTTTTTTTTTCGTTTAAAAATAATTAAATATATTTTTGCTGTAATCTTGGAAAGTATTTGATTTATCGAAAAAAACAACGCAACAAGGTGAAACACAAAGTAATTTTTCATGAAATGCGCTCGTTTTCTCAGAAAACGTGATTGAACGCCGATATCAAATTTCAGGTTCACGCTTACTCGCCGCTGGAAGTTCTGGCGGAGTCGAATATTTGATAGGTCATAACTTAGCTGAAAATAATCGGAAAAGAATAATGGAAAGTCCATATCGTTTCTGAAGACTCCTACCTTCTCATGCAAATATAATATGTACTTCACGGAGATGTTTGCAGATGATCCGCAAATCATGAATAATTTAGTAAATATTATTATACTAAAGCAGCAACCCATACCCTCTTTGGACAATATGCAACAATTTTAGAGTAGTGTGACAGGTCCCACTTACACATGCCAAAAAAAAACTTTGTTTTACTCCTGCCTCATTTTCAACTTACCCATAAAACCGGCATTATCTTCAGTAAATGTTGAAAACAATCGCTTATTCATATCGTACATTCAATAACACTATTGTAAAGCGCAACTCTCAATTTCGAAGTCAGATACTTATTTCCTTATGTAGGATGTGTATGAGCTATTATTTTCAACATTTACTGAAGAAATTGCCGGGATTATAGTTTAAAACTGCGGCAGGAGTAAAATCCAGTATTTATTTTGGCATGTATAAGTGAGACTTGTCCCATCAGTCCAAAATCGTTGCATATGGTCCGAAGAGGGTACTGATTCCTGCTTCAGTATAATTGTTATTATTAACTAAAATATTCATGACTTCTGGATCCTCCGTAAATATCGCAAAAGAGATAATATATTCCATGTACAAGTTGCTAAATTATAAAAAGTATATTCACATCATTATTTCATTTAGAAACTATAAACATATGCCTCTACCATGAATCATGAAATATATTCCATTTACTGTCATTATACTTTTGGCATCGATTTTCTCATGAATTTTTTTCCTGTGGCTTCGTTCTTTTGATTATTCTGATGATGAAACAGAAACCCTAGAGATTATCAATAATTCGCTCCTATAATATCACTCGGAATTCATTAAATATTTGTCACTGGAAAATTACAAAAAGCACTCTACATTTATGAGTTTGTTTCGTTGACGTAAAATTTACTGAGGAATACTTGTGTAAATAGGAATATTTCATGATGAAAGTGAACGACACTGCTTCACGTACAGTGATTAACTGTTAGATTTTCAATTTAATATTTAGTCGTGTCCTGTATATTGAGAATATCGGTTCTCATTGTTGAAAAAAAAAATATTATTTGATTGATATCCCTCAATATTCCTGCTTTTGATATACCGGGTGTCCACGAAAAGTGGCTCGCCTTTATTTGGTTTTGCAGATATTGAAATGAAATATGTATGAGACATAAACCTGCATTTTTTGACAAGTGACTCTCGTGCAACTTTCGGTCTCACCTAAAATGATAAAAACTTTCGATTTTTAAATGAGACACCCAATACATTTTCACCTTTTTTGTCTCCATATGATATTCTGAAAACAACTATGTATCACTTGTTACTTTTTGTGAACATATTTTTTTTATTTTGATATTTAATTTTTAATCTAGAGGGCTATGGATACGTATGGTACTGAGAAAAATACCACTTTACGATCAAATTATTCGTAATTAAATGTTCTTTTTTTTCTGACCCGATGAGCCACTATGTTGGCATTTAAAAAAAGATAGTAATAATAGTTTAAAAATCAAATTTTACCCAGCCCAATACTCAAGGACTAAAATAATTTTTAGTTCTCTAGATTCAAAAATAAATTTCAAAATTTAGAAAATTTTTGGTCACAGAAACTAACAAATGATACCTACTTGGTTGTATTCAGAATGTCATATGGAGACAAAAAAAGTGGTAAATGTCTGTAGAAAGACCTTTCTGTCCTGAAAAAAAATCACTAGGATAAAAATGAAACAAATGGAAGATTTGAGGTATACGAGTAGGTGTTTAGAAAAAGTATAGAGTTGAACACAATGAATTTACGAAAAATTATTTGCCACACTCATTTATATCGATTTTTCCTAATCTGAAACGTCCATTCTGGGCTGGAACTTATAACAAATGATTATCATGAACTGGAAAATGAATATTCTTTCATCTAGAATGCAAAATGATACCTACTTTGGCGTTCAAAAATTGAAGTAATAGATGGAAAAGTAATGGAAACTATCAGGTTCCAGAACTTGAACAACAAAATACCCATTGTATGGAGTTTATGCCAATGATTGGATGTATTTTTCCTTATCAGATGCCTTTTAGATATCTAGATCCACAGCCAGATTTCAGTACTAAATTCAAAAATAATGGGGACAGGGTACGATTCGAATTAGAACTTGTTATATAACTATTTAAATTTTACAAATGTTATGGAAAGAACGCGTCATGACAATTGTTACATACTGGATTCATTAGAAGATATGTTTGAATAAATAATGGTTCATTTAATTTTTAAAAATTACAGTTATTTTTGGCGCAGTGCGTTGATTTCTTGAAAAAGTGTACTCATTCAGAACATTGATTTATTTGAGAAGAAAGAAGTTTTATAGAGATAGAAAAGTTATGTAATAAATAAATTTCAAAAAAAAACACAGATCGTTTGCCACTAGTTAGATTGATTTTTATGTTCCAGTAAACATTCATCAAAATCTCCTGTCATTTCATATATTTTTCCAGTCTGATGAGGGATCCTAGCTGTCTCGGGCAGATATTTCATAATATCATGTTTCGTATATGTAACCGTCAGAATTTCAGGGGTGCAAAATCAGAAAGTGTTCTCTTTGTTCAGAGACCATATTTTGTAGACGAGCTTTTGATGATGTGCGGTCAGGTGAACATATCAACCTCCTCCTGCTGGAATATTCCGCAAAACTTTTTAACTGTCTGCGAATATACTTTGCTATGTGAAGATTGGAGAAAGATTTCTTATGAGACAGTTTATGTTCGATGAAGTGCACTGAACAGTCTGATCTGTGCTATCGAGTCTTGTTTCTATTTAGGGCATCAGGTGTAATTGAATGCAAAAAATGAACGACATTACAGCCTTGATATATCGAAATCGAGGATATACAGGGATCAGAATTTGTGGAAGCATCGAATGATAAAAAATAATTATTGTACTCGAAAGATTGGAGTATTCCCTAAACTGAAAATTTTCCTCCACAGCATTCTAGAAATATTCTCATATTGGTAAGGTCAGAAATGTTTATTGCTTGTATAATGTATTCTTCGAATGATTGAAAAAATGAAAACAAAATAACGACCGTTCCTGCAAAGTACGAATTAGAAATATCTGAATTTTGCTATCACAAAACCTCGAAATTTTTATTCTTTCATCAAGTGGATTCTGGGCTGAGAAATCCACAATTTCGTGGTTTTTAGAAAACATTCAAAAGATGCCCAGTAAGACATTCTACATACGTTAAAGCCAAACAAGTTTCTGTAATATTTTGTAACTGATGAAAAAGTACAAACAGTTATTGAAAAATTGAACATGATTCGACAAAATACAGAAACAGAAAAATTATTATGAACAAAAAAAAAATCACATTAGATGGTCAAACTGATTTACCCCAACATTCATGGATTCTTTTCAACAAACTACCATGGGTGTGGATGAAGAAATCGAAATACCTACATCACCTCTTTCCTGATAATCTTCTTTCATTGAAGGGGACGAAGTGTAACCGATATCTTTCTTTCGACCCCAAACAAGGAATATCATCTTGTGAATAGGGGGGCCATCAACAGGAGCCATTGTTTTCAAAACTTTGAAGAACTACAGTTCCTATTCGTACGAACCCTGAGATAATTTGGAATGACCACTTTCATTTCGTGTTTACCCAAGAGGTCGAATTCTGTCTGTGGCCCTAAGGATATGAGGTAGATAAGCACGTGCAACTGTTTGAACCTCCTTCCTAATTCGACTTGTCGAAGTCTTTGCTATTTTTTTATTGTTTGGTTTGTTGAAATTTGGTATCACGACTCTCTCAGGTTTTCGAGGGTAATACCACGAGTGGTCGCAATACTATCGATAATTCTGTCAGAAATCAACGAGATCAAATTGCTTGGTAACAAAGCAATTTGATCGAGTTAAAGATTTCTGATAGAATTATCGATTGTATTGTGAGCACGAGTCGTATTTATTGAGATAATTTCACGAACCAACCAAGTTATTATTTGAAATTTGATCGAGTAAACAAAGTGAATTCTTCAATAGTTGCAACTAATGAATAATAAACATGAAGTCTGTCAACCTGACGTTTATGTCATATTAGATTACAAGATGTATCATTGCTGTTTATATTTGTGGTTGACTTGACGACATGGTCTTTCCGGATCGGAAAGAAAGGAAGCGAAAGGAAGCGTGTACTTTCGCGAAATCCCATTCTGATTGGTCCTCATATCGCAGGAGACGCGACTTTCATATAGTGAGTGAAATTGTCACTGAAAACCCCTCGAAAGCAGAGCTTGTCCGAGCAAGGAAGACCATGGACCTACAGCTTAAAAATTTAATTCCGGAGCACTTTAGCTTCGTGATGGCAAAATAAAACAAACCCGGGCCATCTGGGTGAGAACAAAAGATCTCAACACCTCGACCACTTCGCTACCTTCGCTACTGTTTTATAGTCTTGTTGATCTGGGCTGAACTATATCCATTCAATTTCAAAACCACTTAAACACGTTTTCATTATTTTTGTAGATACTCCGATTCAAATATTCTCCGAGAAAATTCAGTGTGGAGATAATTCCTCGCTTTTTGACATGGATGCAGGTATGCTGGTGCACGTGTGCGTCCATTTTCGGTTTACTTTGTGGATCAATCTTACGCTACATCTTTCGTTGAGTACATCTTGAAAAGGTATCCACTGATCCTCTTCAGCTCCATTTAGGTGATCTAGGAAATGGTTCAGTTTATCCCTCCCGTGTTTCCAAATGGCGATGGTGTCATCCAAGTATCGTAGCCACACGATCGGTTTGAATCAGAAAGCGTCGAATATCTTCTTCTCAAATTGCTGCATGATGAAGTTGGCTGTCACGGGGCTGAGTGAACTTCCCATTACCATGATATCTAATTGTTCATAAAAGTCTCTTTTCAGTTGGAAGTAACTTCCAGAGAGACATGTCTCGATGAGTTCAAAAATTTCATTCGGTAACACGATGGCTATTTCTCTCCAAGAATTTTCGAGTGGGACGTTGGTGAGGAAAGACACAACATTGAAGCTGATAAAAACATCACTCAGCTCTACGGTTATTTTGCCTAATCCTCTTACGAAGTCTGTCGAATCCTTGACGTAAGAGTTCGATGTTTTCACATGGAGCTGAAGGAGCAATGCTAGATGTTCTGCCAGGTGATCAATAGGCAAACCTGGGGCACTCACTGTTGGTCTCAGTGGTACCTCTGTTTTGTGTTTCCCGTAGAGTCTTGGAGGAAAGCCTCCTTTTTAAAAATAATTTTATTTTTCATATTCCGTAACCTTGATTGTACTGGGTCACTTCACTTCACGGATGGATGAATAAGTTGAGGATTTCTCAATTGTTCTACGGTTTCGGCGTTCAATGTGTGTAAATTCATTTTAAATGAATGGGTAGAGTGAAAGTAATACTTCACAAAGATTTTTTACACAATACTAACATTTAATGCTAACAGCTGTTTCGACACACTGTGTCATCTTCTGAGCCAGTTATAAACTCAATTTCTCAATTTCTGTTTTTAGAACAAGCTTGTCATTTCCCTTTCAGCAGATAGAATACTGATCCCCTCATCTGAGTTTAGGCGTTTCAAGGCTGGCATGCCATTTTCGGGATATAAGATCAAAATTGTACGAGAAGAAAGAGAGATTTACTAGCATACGGAGACTTTCAATACAAAAGAAGAGTCTCTGAACCGGATATGGAATTTCATTCACATAAACGTTAGGTGAACGATAGCGAAGAAGGACCTATTGACAGCAGGTGAAAAAAATTCAAGGAATAACGAAGCAATGTCAAGTTCAGGCAGTAATCAAGGAACTGTAATCATTATGCAAAACTATCTGAGGTAGCATTAATACAACTTATCGAAAACACACTCCGTTCTGTGGAACAAATTCAGATGAAATGCAAGGAGAAGATCAAGTTGTCTCTTCAGAAAACATTGAATGAACGTTTCATCCAAATATCCGCTATAGCAGAAAATCGACCCAAGGCTCTATTCCTCAGCGCACACAATGAAGGAATGAACTTGAGGAAGAATTTCGTTAACACGAAATGAATGCGACTCGGCCCCAGTTCAATTATTCATAAGGCTTATCCCCCGAACAGAGAGTTTTTTCCGTCTATAAAGCTTTGGCAAGGGTATTCAATTATATTGGTTGTCCCAACTTTTTGTTTCACTCCCAAAGATGAAGTGGGTAATTATGTTTATTTTTCCATTAACATTGGTATTTTGAGAGGACAAAATGGAGCTCCAAATGAATTTTCCATTACATTCTAATTTTATTTTGTGACCGTGACTGAGCCTGAATATAAATGTAGCGAGAATGAATTGGAATGGGCTATAAAGATGGTACAGGGAAAAACGATTTTCAGAAGAGAAAGTCAGTTATAATTGGAGTCGTATGGGATTCATCAGTGACGTATTAAAAGAGAAAGTATTCTTGATTAACAGGTAATCATTTTCAGAGGTAAAGTTCGGACATGGATTTTGTATTTCAGTTTTTTTTTTCACTATATTTCCAAATCAAAAATTGAAAGCTCATATTTTTCTGAGTTCAACAATACCACTTATGTTACATGTAACACTGCAAGTCACATTTTACTGAAAATGAAGGACACCAGTGTTCATATTTCTCAACATTAATTTCATTATTTATTTTGCAATGAAAATATGATCAAGTACCTAGTGAAAATAAAAAAAATATCAAATTTACAACAAATGCTCGAACTCAGCTCCTTGGGATAATTAGGAATATCCAAGACCTCTAAGAGATTCTTTGGTTACATTTGACATATCTGGTGTAATTACTTGAATTTCAGTTCAAATTCTCTCTTTGAGGTCTTTCAGATTGGTAGGTCTGTTTTCATATAATTCACGTTTCAAGTAACCCAAGGAGAAAAGAGTCTATGGAAATTGAATCTGGGGACCTTCAATCTGACCGCATCGTCTTACAAAGGTCACAAAATTGATGAATTTATTTGACTGCGTAAATTCACAGTAGTTTATTAGATGAGTATAACAATTTACTTCACCAAAATATATATTCATATGCTCACGATCTACATGAGAGGCATGTGACCAGAGAGCAACAATTGGCATGAGTCTTGTCAGTGATGGTACAGGGAACTAAAACACTATAAATCTTCTGTATGACCACTTACCAAAAATATATAGTGTGCTATTTCCACCAAAAGAAGTGGAAAACTAATCGGATTTTGGATATTGGGAACTTGTACTAATGTAGGAACGCGCCGCTCTTGATATTTCACACGCGAATAGTCCGAATCCCTTTCGCACTTTCTTTATTGAACGTGAGACTGAACTTGTTTGTTTGAGATGAAATTTCATTTCAACTCCAGGAAATTTCAAAACTTCAACTTTCAAAAAAAAAAATCGTAAAACACTACACAGCGTCCACCACAGAAAAAGTAAATTTTTGAATGTCGCTATAGAATGTATCGCATAACATAAGGAAATTTGAGAAGCAGATATTCTCACAAACTTCGAAGTCGTTGGGACATATATATGTATATAAATTTTTCGTCTTGAAAACGTTCAAAGAATCACCCGTCGAAGTTTGTAAGAATATTTGCTTCTCAAACTTCTTTACGTTATGCGAAACTGAAAAATGTTCGCATTAATATTTTCATTGTAGGTCCTGAACCATACAAGTAGTTAAAAAACTACAAGAAAACAAAAAGATGGTAAATGAAACAACATTGATTATCCTTGTCTCATAATATGTCAGTGATGGCGGAAAAAAATTTATGGAGGGTTGAACAAGGCTTGACTCTGAAAAAAAGGAGGACCTTGTGAATTATTTGAAACACTAAATTAGTTTTCATCGTGCGTACTATTGAAGGGATTGTACTTGCCCAATCTGAACTGATTATTGTCGAAAATGTCGACGTTAACTCCAAAAAAATCATGAAAATATTTAATTTTTATCACCCTGTATCTCGAAAACCAAGCAGTTTGGGACATATGTTTATATGAACTTTTTCTGAAAACTTTCAAAATATCCTCCTGGAGTTTGTCAACGTACTTAATAAAATTATAATGGTTGTAAACCGCATATTTGGAGAGGCTGTATAAATAATCTGAAAAAAGTAGATATAAAATAGTTTTTCAACTATCACATATAAGGACATTTCATCAGGTATATGATATATGTTGAAGAACCAAAATATTTTATAATTTGCCCTTTTTTTTTGTTGCATGATATTTGGACTTTCCTCAGATATGTTATATAGCAGTTTATAAATTTCTTATTGAACAGATTTTGCCACTTGGGGCGCTACTATAGAGCTCTGCGGCCATGGCAGTAGTCGTTTCAAGCAACACGTACCTCTGAAGTTTGGTTAAGGCATGGTCAAATATATTTCATAAAATTCCCCTCGATCTGTGAAATGAATTTCAATCGATTTTGAGGATGTTTCGGTGCCAGAAGGACCTTTATCAGCGAAAGAGTCGAGCAAACATTAATGAACGATTTAATATTCCACCAACATTTTCATTTTCACTTTGTAATGGCAAACCGCTCGTGATACGTTTTTCTGCCGAGCTCGGGGTTTTTACCTATACCTTATCAGTATTCTCACCACGTCTGTTATTATGAATCATTCTGAACGGTGAAAAGTTGAGGTGTAAGTTACATGTGGTGAATGAGATAGCTTTTGAAATATTATAGCTTGCCTAATGGTCCTGCAGAACGAAACTGGCTATAATGGAGGTTTAATGCATTTAATATGAAAATAATGTTATTGTTCATCGAACATTTTGCAAGTAACTATTGGTAGGATTTTTTTCGAAGCCACTAATGAATTAATATTGGGTCTATGAAAATGGATGATCAGAGTGGTTTCTGTCTTGATTAATAATTTTTCAATCACCTATGCTTGACAATAATTAACCGTTTACAGTGCAGCTTTTTATAGCCCCCCCAAGTTAACTTTTGAATGATCCAACGTACAAACAAAAATTTTAAATGGCATGAGGGTCAAGTGTCACATCAATGAAAAGCAAAATAAATTTTCTTCGCAACCATAATTTTTTTTTTCTAAATATTTTTTTGCAATTCAAAATAGAAATATCAAATATAAATGCGGATCTGAATACTACTCACACCCCGATAAATTTGAAGGGTTTGATGTGGAACAATGAAACCAAAAATATTTTGAATGGTATTACCGACACTACTTTTTGAGAGAAGAAACATTGCAATTACTCGACAGATGGCGCTGGAGCACATCAACTTGAAAATTTCGAAAGACATAAAAATCGATATTGGGAAAAATTTTATTCACGAAATTCAAAAATATTCAGATGATTGTGAAAAAAATGTAATTCTGTTTTCTACGTGACACTTCACCCCCCATGCCATTTGAAATATTTAAGTTGGTGGGCCCCCTGCCGAGCAATCACCATATCTTTTATTTCAAAAAGAAGTGTCAGTCATACACCCCAAACATTTTTATTTTTCATGTTTGTATGTCGAACTGCTCAAAAGTTAACTGGGGGGGAGTACTATAAAAATCCACACTGTATACGAGGTGTTAAAGACGTTCTTTCTTTAAACACTATCGAAATTATTTTTCAAAGTGTGGGTTCCAAAACCAACCATTTCCGAAATTTTTGGAATATTGGTTATCGTTTGAACTTAATCATATTTGAAAAATTATTGGAGCAGTCAAAATTTGATCCATGATCCTTCACGACTCTACTTCTTCAATCCAGATCATTTGACAAAAAATCAATATTCGAAACTCCACAGAGTAAAGTAAAATAAAAATTTCTCGCTTAATACTTGAATATATTAAGTGTTTGGAAAAATAGGAAAAATCTTCGGTAGGCGACGAAAAACAATTTTTGGCGAAACTTTGCATACCTCGAATTTTTTTTCACTTCATATTATTCAATAGTTTCATATTTACGAAATTCAACGAATCAAAAATAAATGAAATTTTCTGTTTTACAATTATTATTTTATAAAAATGCGAAGCCATTGTTCCGTCAAAGTATAAAAAAATATATACCAGAATTTTGTGAAACAAAATCATTCATTGGAAATCATATACCAGTGGGGAAGGTGCAAACAAGGCCCACCGAATTATTCAGTTAAACCCAATGATAACAATAAATGTTTTTTATGCTAATGAATTGAATAACCCTTCAAATTGAGGATTCATTCAAAAATGATGAAAAAACATATAATCAACTCTACCCTACCTAATCTATCTGAGGAACATTGCACAAGAACGTGTTTGATATAATTCAATACCCGTCTCCATATCAGCCAGGAAAATTCGTTAACAACAATCATCTTACAACCGATTTGCACTCAAGGCCTTTTCTTTTTTCTAAGTCATCGCTTGATTAAGTGAGACGAGAGAGCTGATTTGACTCAGTTTTCCATTATTTCCATCAGTCATTATGTTGTTGTGAACCTACTTTGAGGAGAGTTGTGCGCAAATAATATGGGATCATTACGAAAACACCGAGTATCATAATTATGATCTTGGCACTTGCACAATAAAATAAGGTTATATATCATCACACATCATTCTTCCCGTCTTTCATTTTCCACATTTGGTTATGCTCGGCTCTGAGAATATTTATTCCTTTCGATTTAAAATGCCATTTCTTTAACCTCCTGTTCATTCGGTTTTGAATTTCATGAGGTTGATCTAGATGATTTATGTCTTCTTAATTCTACCAAGTCATGAGTTTTTTGGTTTGAATACAGCTCTGGATTGTTTTGTTAGGGGTTTTTCTTGAATACATGAAACATGATATGTTTTCAAGTGTGACCTATATTCTCTTATTATGCATTATAGAACATTGATTGCTCACCATGAACAAGTAACCGGGTTAAATATCAGTTTTATTTTCTTGGATTTACCTTTTTCAGTTTGGTTCCTTTTATATAATTTTTCTCAACCATTTATTTTATAAAACTTACCCAATTCTGTGTTGATACATGATGAGGGATGTTACAAATTGACCATTGGGGCATAAAAAGTATTTATAAAAAACAATGTTTATATTGCAATCACCGCATGTATCATTCTTTGTCCAATTTATCAGACTAAATAGACCAATACCATCTCAAGAAATTGAGGGAATCACAGGAGTTAACTCATAGTACCATTTTTTTTAGTAACGTATAGATGGTTTCGTGTTTTTAACTATTATTACGGATTTTTTAGATTTTATTTTCACGACGTTTCTTTTCCGCCGTAACTCTCGACATCAGACAATGTAGTTCTTTTGTTTGTTTTACATCCAGCCTCCAGGAAGGCAGACTATGCATGGTGAATAGGCGAGATCACTTATTTCTGATTAAAATACGACGACCTTCAGTACGATGAATAAAATCGCAAAACATATTTTTTGATTTTTTATTCGAAGTAGTTTTTCAAGAAAAAAAAACCAAAGAAATGTTTCAATTTGAAAGCGATGAAAAAAGCCCGGGAATTTACGTCATAGGTACTTGGCCAAACACTGAGAGCGCTGTGGAGGCCAATAGAAGTTAGGACAATGTTGCCGTCTCAACTCATTCACCGGTAAATGCCATACAATTGAATATCATAAAACAAATATAAAGTCAGTAGTTTGATGATAAGTTCTTGATTATCTCATGATATAAGTAATATTGATGACCAGTGACGTAATGGTATGAAAAGTTGAGTATTCTCTTACGGAGATATATTTTGAAATCAGTTCAAGCAGCTTCAGGGTGTTCAGTTGGAAGTGATATGACAACACCGCCCATATCATTATGACCGACAGTTGACAGTTCATTATAAGCATTTTAATACCAGTTTATTTGACTTGCGTTTAATAACAGTTGTTTTCCAATATTGCATTTTCACATAACAATGGCCATGAAGACATGTTTTGTTCCATTATGCTTGAATAATAGTGAAGGATGTTATAAGAAGGTTATAATTTATAATCATTACAGCGTTGCCAAACATTTTGATTCTCAATATCGTGCGTAAAGTATGCAGCGATACAACAGAGCTATTTTCATGTGAATGTTAATTAACATTAATTCAATATAAGTGAAACTTCAAATGGATAACTTTTCATAAAATGTATGCATAATGTCATTTAATAGCTATATTTCATTCGTATGCACATTTCAATCGGATTTACGCGTTTGTGATCTTGTCTATTATTGTTTTGAAATCAAATCATTGTTACGGATTTCTTCGATTTTATTTTTGTGCGATTTTACAATACCTCTTGAGATTCAGGAGAGTAGTTAGATTTTTGAGTACCGTCTTCGTATTCATCAATCATTTTTTTGTTAGGCGGTTTTTCAGCACTTATTATTATTATTTCAGAACAATTACAATAAGAGCACAAATTTGTGCAACTCTGTCTAGTTTTAGCTGATATTATCATTATGATGGATTGGTTGTGTACGACTGAATATTCTGCTGAAGGAACTGACTCCTTTCTTAAGGATGTGGCCAAGCGCAAACATTGCCAGGCATCTTCCATTGAAAGTAAATGATATTATATTTATTATTATTATTATTATCATTATCATTATTGAATCAACAATAAAATTACTCTTTTATAAAATTGCATGCTTAGTTGCAACAAAAAACGAGGAATACTTGGAAAAATTGAGAAACCGATCGAAAAAAATTGAATTTTTGCATTATAGCTTTCATTCATTCATTTATGCATTCATTCACCTATGCAAACTCTGAATTTACCAACCATCCACACACTGCTAAGAATTTTGTTTTGCTCAAATAATATTTGCCTTGGTTTATACATATAGTTCATGAAGAGCCCACTCTGCCTAGCGATATTCTACAATTTTCCCCAGAAAATCATGGAAATTATCCACTTGTGCTCACTGAAAAACAAGTACATCCTTTGGTTACTTGATATAACACAAATCGGGCACATGAAGCTTCCAGAAAACAATTTCTACTAACATTCATCGTACTCACTTTGAAAACTCTCTTTGATCTCCGATAATTCGGTTGTTCATGCTACTTTGAACCCCTCGTAGACAGGGAATACGAATGCATCTAACCACTTACATGCCAGAACATGTTGAAACAAAGCAACAACAAAATACGGGCTTCAAAGTGCGTTTGAACGTTGATTGCACCACAACTCTGTCAAACATATACCGCTTATTTTGAAATATTGAAGTATACTAACGAGGGAATAATTATTCAGAACTCAAAGTTGCATTGAATGTGTGGACAATACTCACTGCACTTCAGTTTTCGACACAAAGTCAATTCAAATTCAGACGAAACTAAGTTGATTATATCGAACACTCACCTGGATATTTGCAGTTCGAATGTTTACGAATGTTATGGTGGTGTTTCATTCCTATTAGGTTTGATTTCGATTAGAACATGGCTGAAACTGATGGCAATCGTGCATGAACTACAAAGTTGGCTTTTCAAAATTGTTCCGACATTTAATTGAATTCTCTAGTTGGATAAAATAACTTGCTGTTGTTATGTCGAGGGTAATAACAGAAGGTTTCTGTTATATCGGATAAACATTTATTTTGAATGATTAATACACGCCGATTCTGGCTGTCAACGAAATTACTTCAATTTTTCAGAAACGACCAATCAACGGTCAATCAAGAAAATTAAATTCTGAAATTACTCTCTGATAAATCACACTACAATTTTTTTTTCATATTTTCATTTAGTTCCATCAAGTAAAACCTGTTGTTACGTAAAACAAAAATATTTAGTGTAAAAACCGGCTGCTGTACAGGCATTTATAACCTCTTTTTAATCAATATAAGATTCAACCCCCCAAATGCAAGTAATTTTTTATTTCATCCTTCATTTTATTTACGCACCAACATTTTCAGTCTGCATAATTTCTGAAAATCATTAAATGTGTTGATAATGTGTAATTGATGCCAAGTACGAATTTGCGTGCGGGGCAAATATGTACGGCCTTGCTAAGAAATGAATTTTTGTAGTTATACAAATTCAATTATACAAATGCCGTAGAGTAATGAATCACCTGAATTCATAGCAAAAATTTGGGTGACATAAAAAAAAATCCAGGCTTTCAGTTCTTTTTGTAGGGCATTCCGTCTTACTTGATTATTTTTCAGTGATCTATCTTGAGACATGCCGTACAAGAATCTTTCGTCGAAAAATCTCCTCCCTAGATGGAAAATTTCTTTGACTTGCGTACTCACCGCTCACAACTGAGGGCACAGTGCGAAAAGGAGTTGTTTCGTATGGCACTATAAATAATTCTGAATATAATTAATTCATGCTCAAATAACCCCTCCAAAATTGGCCAGGGCTTCTAGTCTATAGGTTTGACCTCTGACTACACTACAAATCACTGAAACATTTGCCGCGGTAATGTCGAAAAATAAAAAGTATCAAATAACGAGAAAATAACCCTTTCAGTCAACGTTTGAAATTTCAATTGGATGTGTAAATAACGTTGGTGCACTGCACCAGTTCGATATAAAGTTAGTTTGGATTGAGAGCAAACTAAGTTAATTTCATTGAACACGCAGCCTCAGCGTTGCGTTGTGAATGTTTACGAGAAAACCATCAAGAGTTACGACGGTGTTGCATTACCGGCGAGTTTAATCATTTAACATGGCTGAAATTAATGAAAATACTGCCGGAAGTTTTGGATGGTCTCTTCAAAGTGATTTTGATATTTGTGATCCAATTGAATTTCGAGAATGTGTATCATTATAATTGACAAAGTTGATGAAGGGGAATGCTGTTCAAAGAGGGTTTGTACATAAAGTCTTTGTTCGAAACGGGAGTTATACTGTAGGAAATTCATTGTTCTTTTGTCATGAAACATACACTTCAACGTTATTCTTTGGATTCAGGATATATATATATATATATATATATATATATATATATAAGAGGAAAGTATATCGACCGGCTATTCTCAAAGAATTGATTTATTATCGGGGATTCGGTCAGTTGTTTTTCCGTGAGGGCAAATGGGAATCACTTGAAAACGACTGCGGATTTTAACAGTTATCGCCGTTATTAAGTAATCGTAGAAAACTAGTTTTCTCTCTGTAATCATTTTATTCCCTAGGCAATGAGAAGTCCATAACAACCTCTAGTCGTACTTAAACATTGTCGAACTATCTCAATACTTTCGTGTATTATACCAGTCCTAGAAGCTGTAGCGATAAAGATAATTCAACCCAATGCTGCTGTAGGCAGATATTATCAAAGTGATTCTCCTCTTTTTTTGTGAACTCAATTCAAAAGCAAGCTCGCAGATTTCCTATTTGTATTGTAATTAATTGCAATCTGAAACCGTTTGCATATCCGGTCCTTCGTTATTTCCTGCCAAAGGGATTCAATTCTGTCTGCGATGAAAAGTTAACGACTTCTTTGTGATTAAATTCCATACCGGAGGAAAATGACGTGACTCGAAAAAATCAAGATTGGGTCGTGCATCATGACGGTTATGAAAGGGGTGAGCATTTCCACGATGGAAGCGTTCTTTCATTGTGCAAATTGACAAATTGTGTAGCGTCAACAGAAATGGATCTTGGAATGGGGTGCTACAAATAAAATTGTGTCATTTTTCACAAGCGTTGAGTTCTCTTTAATAAATCTGCTCGCTATAAAATTGTATGTGTAAAAATTCATTCAATTCCAAACGGAATATCATGAACCCTTTTTTAATTCATTAGTTTATTGCTGCTGGCAATATTGCTTCCAGCAGTGGGCTTTGCTTCAACATGAACATTTCAACATGTCCGTTTCCGTTTCATTATTCCTTTTGAACATTTAAATAAGTCCATACACGAGGGAGAAACCGCTAGGAAATTTTGGTGTACATATCTTGGGTATTAGTGGCATTACTCGGTATTAGTCGGGAATTAGTAGCAGTACTCGAGTATCAGTTGGAAATTAGTGGCATTACTCGAGTATCAGTTGGGAAGTAGTGGCATTACTCGGGTATCAGTTGGGAATTAGTGGCATTACTCGTGTATTAAATGGGAATTAGGGGCATCACTCAAAATTATTGGGCATTACAGGTATAACTGATGTATTACTCGGGCATTAGTTAGGAATTATTGGGCATTACTCAAGCATTACATGGGTATTACAGGAATAATTCGGAAGTGAAAGAACAATTACTGCACAATAATAATCGGTGAAAGGCAAAAAAAGGTCTTCAAAACATGGGAATTGGAATTGTCTGACAAATTAGAGAAATCCGAATTTGTGCAATGAAAAAAAAAAAGATCATCCTACTAGTAAAGACACGATTTTATATTTTTCTTACTTTTCTGACGGACATTACTGGGTATTACTCGAAAATGACTGGGTATTACTCGGGAATTACTTGGGTATTAGTAGCATTACTTACGATTTTTGGGAATTGGTGTACACAATATTCTCCCCCCTCGTCCATACAGTTGTGTAACCCCAAGTACATGAAAAGATTTGGTATGAGAAGCTATATTGGGATGTTCAGGGGGACGCGTGGAACACAAATAAATATCGAATCTTCCAAGATACTTTCGAGATCGAATGAAGAAAAGAGAAATTGGGTATACGAGATCAAACGCGAATCATATGTTTATAACTGCTGAACATGCCTCTAAAAACTCTTGATAATGACCGAAAAGGATTCTTAACGTGATGCAACCCTTCCACAAATATCAAAAAGTGACCGATGAGAAATTTTCTAGGATTACTTATGGGATCCAAGTTGTATAGTGAAACAGGAAACGTTAATAGAGCATATACGATATTCATCAGTATTTCCGGCAGGTGTTGCCAGTAGTTACTTAACTTTTTAAGGTATATTGCAGAAACAATTCCTGTAGATTTGTTTCAATAAATGTCGAACTTATTCATAGACTTTCCTTTATTTCGAAAGTAAAATATTAGACCTCAGACAAATTTACTTTCTACGTGTAGCTGTAGTACCGCCCTCTAATGCATAAAATCATAAATTGCATTTGTTTTTCAATTATGTAGAACCATTCAAAATATACTTAGGGGGGGTTGAACTATTGGCTACCACTGTACGATGAAATCAGTTGTCACGCACAATAACAATGAGTAACAGCAACAACGCTTATGCTAACTGAATTAAAAAATAAATAATTCTCAAAGCAAGAGTATAGTATACGTTTTCACAAAAATATCATACCCAATAACCCATTAACTCTCCAATTATACCAACTGATAAATTTCCAATATATCGGTTATAAATCTTGACGCCTTCATGGAAAATTGAAAATTTTGCAAAGTAGAAGAGATAATTGGTGAAGGCAAATTATTCATCAAGTGAGCGCTGACAGATAACTGGAAAAACTGTTAACGAAAAAAGGAGGTAAAGTCGAACTTTCGAATTTCTGGTAGATTGATGAAGACATGTCAGAGTATCTGAAATATTCTTTATAGGCGTGTATATACTACACATTCTCCTAAAAAATTTGTTTTGTTAAAATTGTTTTTTCCGTTAAGCAGCTGTCGTTCCTCTATGAATGGCAGCCCTCAAAAGACGAAACTTGTGCGAGCCAAGGATTAACGAGGTCTTACCTTTTAACGTGCGATTCCTAGGACTTTTTCGGGTCATCAGAATAAAAATCTGTATTCGATAGGATTTGAACCTCTCCGACTAGCAGCATCATCTGCTTTGAACGCGACGGTTCTAACCACTGAGCTACCTGACGCATTATCACATATAAGTAAAATTTGTTGATCACGTATTTCTCAAAATTCAACTACATTAATTCCACTAAATCTCATGAGAGGGTAATAAACAGGCACGGCTATCCCACCGAAAATTCAATTTCAACTGTTTCCACAAGTTCCTCGTGTTTCTCCATAAATAACTTATCGAAGCTTCGGTTCTTCTATTCCATCATAAATATTTCTTTATAGCAGATAATTCATCTGAATCCTCCATGTTTTCCCGGAAGATTCTCGCCCTATCAGATAAGTTTTTCTGTATTTCCCAACTTAATATAGGATTTATTTGATAAATTCATGAATTGTGAGATATATATATGGTGTATTAACAAAAAAAAATATCAAAATATACTTCCGAAAGGAAGAATTCGTTTTGAATGAACATACAGAGTGACAATTTAAAAACTTACAATGGGCTATATCTCACAAACGAAAGATAATATCAAAAAATGCTCAAAACTATTTCTAGGATAGGAAGGGAGAACTAAAATGATATAAAAGAGAACTCGCCCCCATCAACCTGCTAGGCTCCACGTACTCCAACTAAAAGAGTTCGAATGCTATCCAATGGTGTAAATAATAATTGTACAGGGTGTATCAATAATGTGTGACAACTTAAAACTTACAATGGGCTTTATCTCACAAATGAAAGATGATATTAAAAAATGCTCAAAACTGTTTTTAGGATAGGAAGGAAGAACTGAAATGACATAAAACTTGCCCCCATGAACTCCCTAGACCTCAACTGAAAAAGTTTAAATGGCAGACCACTACTTGTGATACATCATTGAAAATTCTATAAAAACTGATATCCAATGGTATGAATAATACTTGTACAGGGTATATCGTTAATTACCAAATTAATATCTGACAATTTTAAAAACAAACATAGACACCCTACTTGTGATATAATGTTGAAAAGCTCTAAAGGCCAATAAAACCTTATATTCAATGATAAGTGTCCGAGGGGACTTTTTGTTGTTAAATAAAAACTTTAATTTGCCGTCTTTGCAAAAACAAGTTGTAAACATCTGTTTTTTGGGTTCTGTCGCAGTCAATAATTTTTTGTTCATTTTATACATTTAAATGTCATTAGTGTCATCACTTGTACGATCAGTAATGTCATTCAGCTGTAGTTGTCACGATGGTTTACGGTATATCTGAACGTGTGGAGATAATTTTCATATTTGGCTCCCAGAACCAGTGTTATTTACGAGCAGGTCAAATATTTAATAAGAGGCATCCAGACAAACATGAGAGTCACGTGTACATCCGCGATATAGTTGAAAATTTATAGAAACAGGATCAATGCAAATTAAAAAAAGGGATGCCCCAAGATTACTCAATGAAGCACGCCAAGTTGAGGTCCGTGGGCAATTTGCAATAGAGCCTACTGCATCAACACGTCAAGTATCTGCAATGACAGGACCATCACGTGAGTGTTGAAATTACATGAGTTTCACCTGAAACGCAAATTCTTCAAGAACTAGGCGATGATGACCCAGACCGACGAATTGAGTTTTGTGAACTCATGACTGAAAGAATTCGCGTTGAACCTAGACTATTGAAAAATATTTGTTCCAGTGATGAATGTACTTTTATGCTGAATGGTAATGTGAATAAACAAAACTGTCGGTACTGGAGTGATACGAACCCGCATCGATTTATAAAAGGTTACACTCAATATCCTGAAAAACTCAATGTTTGGGTAAGGATATCAGGCGATTCTTTAATTGTCCTCTTGTTTATACCAGGCAATTTAAGTGGCGACATTTATCTGGATATGCTGGAAAACACCATCCAACCTTTAATTGTGCATGAATTAGACCAAAGGGTCGACCAAGGCAATCCAGCTCTAGACGAAGATTTGCTGCAGTACCAACAAGATGGAGCACCTCCTCACTATGCAGCTGCACTTAGGCACTGGTTAGATACTAACAAATGGATTGGAAGGAGAGGTTGTATTGAGTGGCCACCGAGGTCACCAGACTTAACGCCACCTGATTTTTTTTATGGGGTTACCTCAAGTCAGTTGTGTATAAAACCCAACCTGCGTCACTTGAGGAAAAAATCACTCAAGCATGTCGCCCTATTACTAGAACAACATTTGTCAAAGTTCGTGCAGAATTTGAAAATAGGCTGTATTATTGTTAACAAAACAACGGAATCCACTTTGAACAGTTACTTCATTGACATTTTTAACAATTTCGTAGTTCAACAAAAACTTCATTAAATT
The DNA here is from genome assembly GCA_958298965.1 of Chrysolina haemoptera. NCBI lineage: Eukaryota > Metazoa > Arthropoda > Insecta > Coleoptera > Chrysomelidae > Chrysolina > Chrysolina haemoptera. The sequence goes on along the minus strand of OY282589.1, from coordinate 30,180,132 downwards.
TTCCTTTCAAGGCAAAGTTTTACAATCATTTATTCACCCTGTACAATTATTATTTATACCATCGGAAAGCATTTTCTGTAAGCTTTTCAATGATGTATCACAAGTAGGAGTTTGCTATTCAAACTTTTTCAGTTGGGGTAGGTGGGGCCTAGGAGGTTGATGGGGGCGAGTTCTCTTTTATGTCATTTCAGTTCCCCCTTCCTATCCAAGAAATAGTTCCGAGCATTTTTTAACATCACCTTTCGTTTGTGAGATATAGCCCATTGTTAGTTTTTAGGTTGTCACACTGTATAATAAGAACTATAGATCTTCGCGTAGGTTGCCTTTTATTGTGAACTCGGCAGAGAAGATCTCTTCAAAAAATTCTGTTTTTTGTGACCCTCAACTTTTATATAATCCTTATCTCGAGAGCTTGTGCCAATAAAATGGTATCTCGTTCTTGAGAACCTTGCTCTTTAATTAAATCCTTTCTCTCAAAGCGTGCATCTTCATTTACTCCCTTGAGAGAATTGACGCTGTAATTAATTAGTATAAAACGTGAATTTTTACACAGATTGCAGCAAATTTGTAGGTATTCATGATATAACGGATGGAAGAAAGGGCGTGATGTTCGAATTTGAGATTTAAATTATTGAGCAGTTGAGCAGGCACCTGCAGCGGACTGAAATTGAGCGCATTAGATTTTTTCAATATACATATTTTCACGAGCTTCAATTTATTTGATTTTATGCCTGTCTCTTTCTGATAATCTCGCATTTCAATGCTTTCTATTCAGTTTTTAATTGTTATTTTGATGCTGATTTTTTGTTTCCTAGAAGTCTTGAAAAATATAAATAGAAATTTTTTTATATTTATATTTATATATTTTTTTTCAAGATACATCATAGATTTTTACTAAATAACAGTTCATATATTGTACACACTTTCCATTGAACAGTCCATAATAATTCCATATGATGATTTCCATCGGTTTTATGACACTGCACTTAGATTTTCAATCATTTTTATGAAATGCGAAGAAATTATCAACAATACATAACAGTTGAATCAATCAATCACTTTGATGTATTTTTCAAATGTCTCCTTTTATTTCCGTACAACGAACCATGCTATTTAAACCTGCTACTGCTTCCTTACTCTTTTGTTTTCATTTCATAATTAAATGCCAGAAAGTGGATTCATAGGTCTTGCGTGTATTCTCGGTAAAATATTTGTTTATCGATAATTATGGTAAAGATTACTTTGGTTAGTCTGAGAACAAAAACATAGAATAGATATTCGTAACCAGTTACGAAAAGATTCATTTTGTGTAACGAGAGGATGTTTGCGGGACGAGCGAAGCGAGTTTCCGCAAAATGACACAAGTTGCACAAAACTTTATTTCATAACATGTTACACACAAGTTTTTTTCTAATTTCGAATACCTAGAATGCCTGTGAACGTAAATGGAATATGAATATGTATTTTTCATTTAAAAATCTGGAAAATTAAGTAGATATCTCTGAAGGTATGTTTCCATATTAACCTCAGTTATTGGTGATCCTAACACATAACTTCAATGTCAAAATTGACAAACGTTATTTATTGAATTATTCCAAAGACAAAAATAATTTATCAATACAGATGAAAATGTCTGATTCCGGTTCAGATATTCCACGCGATATTGAAGAGGCTGCAAGAAATGCTGTACTGCCATTGATGATGTAAAGAGCTTTTCCTAATCAGTTAGGAAAAATGAAACATTTCATACCTGGTGATGAAAAGTTGGACGTTATGAAATTCACGTCAGTTTTGAAAAGTGTCACTTTATATGTCAAAATTTGACAAAAACCATAATTAGACGCTTCCAAGTCTCATGTTTATGTCGTATTGGACAAAAAGGAAATTAATAACTGGGAACTGGGAGTTTGAGATGATAGAGAATTAGTCGTGCCTGCATTTTCTTTTTGATTTGACGTAGTTCGTATTTAGTTAAACCCCCGTTTGAGTACCATAGCCCATAAAAAACAGATGCTTTGAAATTGACAAATTTCTGTAGCAGCTCAAAAACATCAAAGACTACAGTATTCTATCTCACATAGTATAAAGTACGTCGTATTTTCGAATTGAGTTTGTTGAATTCCTCTTGGAGGTCATTAACCTTTTAAATTATCTTTGGTACAAGTCTTATCCCAATTAGACAGTCTTCACATAGGAACCTCAAGGTTCTCTTTCCTTTTAGGGCCATAACTTTCAATTCACTAGCATTAAGGTCGGAGCATTCAATGTTAGCATAAACTGGTTGCTCACATCTATCACATTGTAGGTAGGGATCGTTATTAGTAACATTGCATTCAAGACATGACATTATGGAATATTTTTCTGGTAGGCCACTGGCCCCACAAACTTTCGATGGGTGTTCACTATCTTATTTCGATTGTGTCAACAATCATTTTAATATATATGGGTGGGAAAAGTAGTAAAGTTGACAAAATAAAATAATAATCTGATACTAATAACTCCAAGTTTTTCGCCGATTGTGAGTCTATTATTATTTTTATACTACAACAACTGAGTACACACTTCTCTAAGATAGAATTGAGTGATTTCAAGCTCAAAAATTCTTCTATATACAGGGTGTCCGGTAAACCTTGTACAATATTGATACTGGTGATAGACCAGGTCATGACTGTTCAGAATATCAGAATTTCACCTCAGTAAAAACCTCACCGTTTTCCAGATAATGGACATTTTTTGAAATTCTAGAAAATCTCTACCTCCCATTGGATTTGTGAGTGTCTACAAATCGAGACCAATTCAAATATTTTTGCTGCTGAAGATTACTGACGTAGAGAACAGTTTTCCAGAAAGTGATACCAATTTTTCAAGAAATGAGGGTAAAATGACAGATTTGAGTTTCATCAATTTTTTTAACAAATGTTTGACATTATTATCTGAAAAAAGCATAACCACGTGGAGTTGGAAATTCATTACAAAAGAATGCACATTTTGTCCAGACTCTACCATGGTATAGATCATACTATAAGTATTTTTGGGGGAGTAATATTTCCACTGAATTAGAGGGTGGTGTTATTCTTGGCTTTCTTCTACTTTTATGCTTACGTCGAAAAAGTATTTTGTTTCGATATTATTCTCAAGATAAAATGTAGAAATGGTTATTAATAAGAAACAATAAATTGCTTGGTAGCATTGAATAGTATGTCAATAAAATTAACTTTTTATGTAATCAGTCTAAATAAATTATTATCGAAAGGAAATTGTCGATTATCCGATATAGCACCGCTGGATACACGAATTCGTGTGATAAATGTCGCAATTGACCAACATCCAGATTACAACGAAATTTCAGAGATCGAAAAATTGTACAAATAAATAAGTACAATAGTTTTTAGGAGGTGAATCTTTGTAGAAAATTAAAGGGGGCCTTTCTTGTATTAGGCCTTTCCTTGAAACGTTACACGCTCCCAAAAATGAGAAAGAATATTTTCTTTTTCTTCAAATTGATGAAGAATTGAAAGAATTATATTGTGTGGGCATATTCTACCAATAACAGATCACAACACCAGTTCAAAATAAACTTATGGACGGGAATCTTAAATGACGAAGTAATTGGCCCTCATGAATTGCCACAAACCTTAAATGGCAACATTTATTTGAATTTCCTGCAAAATGAACTGCCCCTTCTTTTAGAAAATCTACCGTTAGTACTGAGACAAACAATGTGGATTCAAAATGATGGCTGCCCGGCGCATTATGACGTACGAGTTCGGCAGTATTCGAATCAAATATACCCACGGCGATGGATAGGACGCCTTGGTCCAATCCTGTGGCCGCCCAGATCCCCAGACCTTAATCCATTATATTTCTTCTACTGAGGATATTTGAAAGAACTGGTTTACTCCACAACTATAACTGACGTGGAACAATTGAGACGGCGTATTCACACTGCCGCTCAGAGTATCGCATTTGAAAAGGTCCTTCTTGAAAAGATGTCGTCTCTGCATACGAGTGAATGGGAAACAATTCGAACATTTATTGTAACATTTTCAGTGCAATGATGAATAAGCGTTATTGTGGTTTATTAGTGTATGTTGATTCATAAAAACTTTGAATTAGTGTTTACTTTTTTACATATCATTTAATAATTATAAGTAACTGTTTCGTTATTACTCATGATTATTTCATCATTTCGTCTTGATAGGATAATAATAAAATATATTGTTGACAAAGTCTACACAGTTAATTTTAGCTCAGAATAACAACACACTCTGATTCACTGGAAATATTACTCCCTCCAAAAGTTTTAGTATGTTCTATACCATGGTAGAGTCTGGACAAAATGCGCATTCTTTTGTAATGAATTTGCAAATCCACATGGTTATGCTTTTTTTCCGATAATAATGTCAAACTTCTGTTTTAAAAAATTGATGAAACTCAAATCTGGCATTTTACCCCATTTTTCTTGAAAAATGTTATCACTTTCTGAAAAACTGTTCTGTACATCTCAAAGCATCACTCATCAGTTATCTTAAACAGCAAGGATATTTGAATTGGTCTCGATTTGTAGACATGGCACTCAAAAATCAAATGGGAGGTAGAGAATTTCTAGAAATTCAAAAAATGCCCATTATCTTGAAAACGGTGTGATTTTTACTGAGGTGAAATTCTGATATTCTGAACAGTCATGACCTGGTCTATCACCAGTTTCAATATTGTACAAGGTTTACCGGACACCCTGTATAGTATATCTGGTAGCAACGTACTGAGGCAATGAAATTGAATACACTTTGACACAGTCTCATACAAAGAGAATTCTCGTAAGTGAAGCCTCCGGTAAATTACCTTAAGATGCGAGTGAACTCAGAATTCCGTACTTGCTTTGAAAGTAACCGAATTATCTCCAGAGGGGCGCGAGAGTGAGAAAGAAGACCGCTGAATCATCCTCATACCCTTATTAGTACAGAACGGAAATTACCTCTGAGTTACATATCCCTGTAGCCGTAATTCGACTCCCAAGTTTATTCAGAGATAATACAACTCGAGAGTCGTTCAAGTTTCATCACATCCATTTCCGAGGAATTCTCTTATATATTAAGTGACTTTTTGGTGCAGTATACAATTTTGATTTGATCCGAAAACCGCTCTCGGAAGAATATCCCACATTCGTACTTTATTGCTCTACACCAGAAGATTCCGGTCTTATTGATTTTCTACCTTATGCAATTCACATGAGTACCAGGCCAAGATACATTACAGGGCGATTCTTCGGAATAAAATTCCGATTAGTGAAAAAGAAATATTCTATTTCTATTTCTACACTATACCGGGTGTCCCAAGTTATCGTATACAGGCAATACCTCGCTTATTGACAAGATAATTGAAAAATGGAAAAACTGCTTTGAATGGCATGACGTATAATAAAATAAATTTCATTTGGCAGCCCTGTGTTGGCTACCCCCTACCCCTCACTTTCCATTTTCAAATGGCACCACCTGTATATTGCAATGGAAAATTGCCCCCGCCCATGTTTATAAAAATTCGACAGAATAGGAGATTTTTCTTACATTCACCATAAACCAGCAGCATGTCAACGTACTCGTCTGAACTGAATGTATATGGCATTGTAGGTACTTATAAAAATATTAATTGTCACTGCAATCTTCTTTTTCGAAATGTATAGAAGAATTAGTGAAAAAGCGGCTGATGTCCATTCTTAGTCACCAATCGAAAGGTGGTGCGGGGAAGCAGGGCTCTCTTTGAATCCGACAAAAACAGAGATGGTCCTGTTCACCAAACGCAGGAAAAAAGATGGGTTCAGACCACTCACCATGTTTGACCGAGAGCTGCAATTGGCTCAGTAGGTCAAATACCTGGGGGTGGTTCTGGACTCCAAACTTTCATGGAGGCCGCATGTCGATAGAGTTATTCAAAAGTCGGTAGCCATCTTATGGCAACTGAGGAGAGTTGTAGGGAAAAATTGGGGAACCTATCCAGAGATTATGCGCTGGCTATACACGGCGGTCGTAAGACCAAAGATCCAATACGGGTCAGCTGTATGGTGGCCAGGCGCACAGAGTGGCACAATAGGTCGAAAGCTCAGTAAGGTCTAGAGGTTGGCCTGTTTATTAATAACGGGTGCAATGAGAACGACCCCAACTGCGGCACTGGAGGTACTGTTGAGGCTACCACCCCTTCCGGTCTGGATCAAGAAGGAGGCAATGGCAGCTCATTTAAGGATGCGAGACTCGGAGGTCTGGGTAAACGAAGGAGAGATGATAGAACATGCGGAAATCGCAAAGTGGGCGGAGCAGGAAATTCCTATTTCCGTCCTCAGAGTGAAAAGCGCACAAGACAGACTGCGATGGAATAGGAAGTTTGCGCTTACTATTCCGAGCAGAGAACAATGGGAAGGAAACACAGTGGAGCTTCGTCCAGGAGGCCTAGTATGTTACAAGGACGGTTCGCGTCTGACTGACAAACAGGCTTCTGGCGCAGGCATCTACCTGGAAGGAAGAGATATACGAGAAAGCTACGCTCTAGGAAGATACACAACAGTTTTCTAAGCCGAGGTGTACGCCATTCTAACCGTAGCTACGAGACAAGAGGTGAAAGGAGGGCCCGAACAGAAAATTTATATCTGTTCGGATAGTCAGGCAGCGCTCAAAGCTATCTGTCATCCTAGACCAAGCTCAGTTTTGGTACAGGAATACGGAGATGCTCTTGAGAAATTAGCGGAAACAAAGGAAGTCGAGTTGGTATGGGTCCCTGGTCACAGGGAGGCGCCGTTCTGTGGAGCGGAGACTAGGCATTGCAAGAGGTCAAATCTCTTCTGCCCTAGATGAATGGGTGGAAAGAGAATTAAAGGAATCTTGGAGGAATACCGCCGGCTGCAGGCAGTCAAAAGACTTTGTGGCCGGCTCTAGCTAGTCAAGGATGACGTGGCTTTTAGGCAGAGATCGCCAAACACTTCGCCTCCTTGTATGAATACTAACAGGCCATAACAAACTAGGTAGACACCTGTCACTAATGGGTATAAAAGACAATCGCACTTGCCATATGTGCGAAGAAGACGAAGAAACTTCGTCTCACTTCCTTGGCGAGTGTGAGGCGTAAGGGAGGCTAAGATTCGAAATCTTCGGAGTCAAAAAACTCCAATAAGAGGAACTCATCGAACTATACTGGACGGACATACTGACCTTCACTAGAAGGTCACACAGGTTCGGAAAGGAAGACTAGAAGAGGCAATGTAGTTATGTGGAGAGCAGGGGATGGCAAAAAGGGCCCATTGGGGCCTACTTGCCTGGCTGTGGCAGCGGCCTCCCCATGATTACTACTACTACTACTAGTCGCCATAATATACTAAATTCCAACCAATATGGATTTCCAGCAAAGCTAGGTACACAAGATGCAATTTTCTCCTTCTTGGAAAGGATATACCAAAGATTGATTGCGGGAGATATGGCAGGAGCTATATTTTGCGACTGTTCCAAGGCTTTTGATTGCGTGATTTATGAAATCTTTGAGAAAGCTTTTGTTATGGAATGAGAGGTGTTACTCAGAATTGGTTTTCTATATACCTAGCAGACATGCATCAAATTGTGAAGCGAGGTAACCAGTATTCAGGATGTGGCGTCATTAAAACGGGTGAACCTCAAGGCTCCGTTCTAGGACCGATACTATTCCTCTTGTTTAAGAATGATATTACCCTCCTACCGATAACTGGTTCATTTGCACTATTCGCTGATGACGCAACAATAAGCTGGTCGGACAGACACCGTCATAACGTTTACCATAACATGTTTAAAGACCTAGCAGTAGTTACATAATGGTGTGCAGCTAAAGCCACATTCAATTTTAATAAAAGGCACACTTTGACATTCAAAGGATGGTCATTATTGTAAATGACCATACCGTTGAGTCTAAACAATGCTGTAACCCTTAGTTGGGCACAAAAATTGCCTTCGGCTAGCTACAGGATTTGGGAGGCAAGGGCGTAGGTCGACGTCACTCGATAATCCTCACAGGTCCGACTAGTGGCACTGAGAATAAGCTTTCTTTATTTATGATGTTAATGGGACGCCATCTACAGTATAAAATGAAATCAGAAAACTTATTCCCAGGCCGATCTCTGTAGAAAGACCTTTACTGCGCTGAAAGAAAGGTGTCCCCAACTCCAAATAAATGACACAGTAACATGTAACAATTTAATCCAGTGTTCAAGACTCAAACAAGTTATGGACCTGAGCAAAATAGTGGGTCCTCCAAGTCGAAATCAAAAGGATTCATATTAATATATAACTGTCTTACCTGGTCTGAATGCATTCAAACCTGACACAACTAATATAGGAATATCACGACTTGTTGGCTTCCTTGGACTTTGTCTGGTCCTAACTGGTTCCAAAATCACAGTCCTCACGGAGATCTCTAAAATCAGGTCTGCTTCTCTATATCTAACTAGACTCTAGAGGTCTATTTGATCGGTTTTACGATACCCAAAAGGCTTTACAACACCACAGCAGACTACTCCCTCCGATTGAATAATTCCATAGCAAGCTTTACAATACCAAGACAGGCTTTATAATACTTTGATAGGCTGATCGATACTCCAATAGGCTTCACCATACCATAGCAGGCTTCTCAATTCTCCAATAAGCTTTACAGTACTTCAGTAGGTTTAACAGTACCATGTAGGCTTTATAATACCGTGTAGACCCAGTCAAAACTTAGGCACAAATCCAACATTATGGAATATGTCTCCCATAACGTGCTCTACACTTGACCCTCTTAATTTCCTGGCAGAGCTGTGGCAAAAAGAAAAGAAATTTGTAAGACATGCTTCCTTCTATAAAAAAATGCTCGTGAGGCGAGTCACCTACAAAAAGTTCAGTAAATTAAATACAGCAAAATATTCACCTCTCAATTACATGGTCTTAGCAGCAATAGGTAGGTTGTCAAAAGTAATTTACTTCAAAATTAAAAATCAAAAATCAACCTCCTGTGAGCATCAGCGTTACCAGGTCAGAAATGCACAAATGGTGTTTCAAGGAGTTCCGTCCTCTCCAAAAATTAATTTAATAAAAAACATATTTCCTTTCATTGTTGCCAACACTCTTTTCATTGGATCTTGCCACAGAACAGAACCGAGCAGTATAGTTTACTCATTACTACACCAAAGGTTCCGAACACTGCAGTGCAAGAACAGAACAGCAGTCCGTGATCTCATATGTAAATAAAGAGGCAAATAAATATATTTGTCTCTTTTCCCATGTAAGCCAAACTTTATGTCGAACCGATTCAAAGAAACGAGACTATTTTAACCAAACGAAATAGAGAAGAAGAACAGGTGACGTCTGAATGACTGTTAATCACCTATGTTCGTGTTGTTTTGAAAACAATCCTTGATAAACAAACAATCATAGTTTTAAATAAATCGACAGAGATATTCGTGAGCACCATGATCTGTGGAAATAAAAATGGTTATATATCATGTAGAATCGGATGGTATGTCAAAACCTACAACTTAACTCATACTTATAACCTTGATCATAATAGTCGGAACACAACACATGAAACTAGGTAAACAGAGTGTTCGACTCTTAACGAATACTTTACCCTGAAACTGATCAAGATAATAAATGAATATAAAGAATTAAGTCAATAACAGCTTTTGACAGTTATAGGTATCAGATATGTTATTTTGTGATGAAATGATGGAACTTCATGATTAAACGTACGTTTACAAAATGTGAACGTTACACACCCTCTTCCTCAAGAAAGGAAAATTTAACTTGTTGAATTTTTCTAAACAGTAAATTACATAACTTTAATAATTAACATTGGTCATCAGGATTCCCAATAAAATCCAATAAAACCCTATAAAACCCCAGTGAATTTATAGGAATATTCACCACACCTAAAAGAGCTATCAACTCAAAAGAATGAACAAAAATTTCTCGGAGGTACTCCAAAAGTCATTGAAGGCAGCTCAACCCACCGTAGCTTTAACGGTCTCTCACACCAATTGAACAAACCAGCAACAAACAGTTGGCCTCCTACAGACAAACAAATTTCAGTCTACTAACTGTAAATATCAAATTTGTGTTGAAGCCACCAACCCCGAAGGAGAAATGCTTCAACACCATTGTGGAATGTGGAACATGCCAACATTCCCATAAACTAAGAAATCGGAAAACGAACCTGTCGAAACAGAAACGAAGTCCCAAGGCCAATGGACTTCCAAGATACTAACAGTATCTGTAGCTGAAAGCTCCAAGCCATATCCCACAAAGACAATTTTCAATTTTCCCGAACCAATTCCATGTTCTGCACAGCACGAATGATTTCGAAGCCAATCAGGATTTCAAATAAATCTGGCATATTCGAAAGCTCCAAAACTGACACAAAGTCCAGAGAAAACTAAAATGTCTACTGGATAGTTGAGTGGACACTCAATATTGGAAATGACTACCCGCATAACCAACATTGATTCCTACTGGTATTATTTATGGAGGTGCGTATAACTACCTATCGCTATTACTAAATCCTTTTATCAATAAACCAAAACTAAACCCATTAAGAATTTATTGGAATTCAACATCCAAGAACATTGATAAATTAATTCACTTTTCCTTACAGAAAATGAACAGGATCAAAAAAACCGAATAGCATCAAAATTGTAGAATGACACTCCATGAAAATAATTACAGC